>CM061553.1:34347271-39147271 GCA_030864225.1 Capsicum baccatum var. pendulum | reverse complement strand
GTCCCCCATCCCATGAGATTTTTTGATCCTTATAATCTCTTCATTTAGAGCCAATAACTTTATTTCATGCTCGATCCTCCACTCTTTCTTCTTCTTCTCGTAATGGTCTATCTCGGGATTAGGAAGAGAATTGTAGATGTCAGGGGAATACAATGGCATGAGGAGGATTTGGAAGGGTAGCCTGATTTTGAGGATGAAATAAAGTTGGTTGGTAGGTGGGGAGGACGTTCTGAAAATCGGAAAAGTTTTGTGGAATTTGAGAGTAGTTTGGCGGGATATGAGAACGATTTTGTGAATTTGAAAATGAATTTTGTGGATTCGGAGATAGATTTGGCAGATTTGGTAGATTTGGGGATGGATTTTGTAGATTTGGGATCGAATTTTGTGGATTTGGAAGTGGGTTTTGTGGGTATGAAAGCGGGTTCTGGGGATTTAGAAATGAATTTTGTGGATTTGGAGATGGATTTTGTGGGTTTAGGGATGAATTTTGTGGATTGTAAGTATCTGGGTTATTTTTTCGATCGATATTTTGGACAAGTGGAGGAGCGAAGCCGGATGATATATTATTTGGCTGATCCCCGAGAATAGGCGTACCGAGGGGAGAGATCTGGAGTGGAGTCCCGTGTCCTTCTGGAGAGGGAGCATTGACAGTGATAGCCAGGTTAGCCAAATCTCGAGTTGGATTCATATTCTCCTGAAGCATATCTAATTTTTTCGCAAGTTCAGCAATCATCTCGCTTTGTTCCGCTATTACATTGTCCCTGATGGTCAACGTATTTTTTTCGTCATTTTCAGTCATTTTTGAATGATGGTCAGATGATGGAATTTTATGCGCTTTTGACCGGGTGAAGTAAGGATGTTCTGCCAGCTTATTTCAATACGGAGTAGTTTTCTATTACCTGTAAAGTAAAATAACTCAAAGTCAAATGTGTTAGTTTCCATATGTGATAAGTAATGCAAGATACTTGCAAGAAGTAACCACATAGAGTTGTTGGTGCCATAAATAAACTGATCCACGAGAGCATAGTGGATAAATTTGTCTTCAGATCCAACGAACACACATAAACACATAAGCAGTTATATCACATAAATATTATAATAGAGTGTATCCTAACTAGGGTGACCCTTTTTGAGCCAAGGGTTCGGGCCTAACGTATTTTGAAGAAAATATATACCTTTTTTAAAGCTAATCCATTATCCCCCAATTTCATAGATATGAAAAAAAGCATAAATGCCTACAAAAGACAACAAAAGAGGAATACAATCTTTAGGGGAAAGGGAAATAACATGAAATAATATAAGTTCCCACGCAGAGGAATAGATAAACTAGCCACTGGATGCTCCTTCGTTTGCCTTTGCCTTCTTAGCCTTTTCCACTTCTTGTCATTGGCGAAATCCGTTGATGATCATGCAATGTGCCTTAGATGTAACCGCCCAAATCGATCAATTTCTTGCTTGACTTGCTTCAATTCCTTCCTCGATTGGTGTACGATTGAGGCATCTTTACACGAAAGTAAATAAAGCAAGCTTTCTCCCGACCCCCAAAGGTATAGTGGATTGGATTATACAAACATATATTTCTTCAACACATAAATATGATTCGTTTGTAATTTACTCGGGGTAAGTAGATGCAGGACAAGTTTTCTAATGGGCTCAATACCCCCCTCGGGTATTGGGTCGTCCTAGGCTCATGCCTAAAATAAGGTTTTGGTTTTGATCTATCCTAGGTGTCTAGAGTGGGTTTGACCCAGGTTCCCAAGTGAACGACTTGAGTTTGAAAACACGAACAACCATCAGACGACTCACGTACTAATAAATTGTCGTAGTTTCAACACTTTATTTGGAGTTGAACAATAGGGGTCGGGACATGTACGAAACCCCAAAACAGTTTAAATAATGCAGGAAAATGCCATGAGATGCGATAATTAAACTTTGCAAAATCGAAACATTAAAAACATAGAAAATTTAAACATTTAGTCAAAATACGAAATCAAACAATTGGTTAGAACCTAGTCAAATCCCCAGTGAAGTCGTCATTTCTGTTTTGCGGAAATTTTGACTTTTAAAAGTCGCCACTTAATTTTGAAAAGGAATTAAGAAACCTTTATAAGATACTTTAAACGATTCAAAATAGAAAAATTATTTAAAATTTAATGATATTTAGTAAGCGGTTCCTATTAAGGTTTTAGGCACCTAAAACGTCTGCTAACTTGCGGTTATTCAGACTGTTTGAAAATATCTTGTGACTAACTTAAAAACAGATTGATTTGTTGAAAAGTGATTGATTTTTGAAAAACGATTATTGTAAAATAATTTTGGACGACTTAATAGAAATTTTAACTAAGTCTAAACAAATGAAAGACAAATAAGCACATAAAATGGGGAAGAGGAGAAAATAAAAGACTTAGGCCTCATTTGTTTGCACTTAATGGAGGTCTGAATCTAAATGGTTTAGACTTCAGTCCATTAAGTGCATTTTTTTTTAAAACTGTCTTTTAATGTGTCTGAAATCCTCTGAATCAGTCAGATATAAAAAAGAGTCTGAATACTATTCAGATTCTTTCTAAAATTAATATATTTCCTCAAAACTCTCTCACTTTGTTATTTTCCTCTCTATATACGTGTAAAATGAATTAAAATAACTTAATATATTATCGAATGAATTATAATGCAATGGATTATAATACTAATAATTCACGTATTGAATTATTTATTTTCCTCTCTCATTTGACAATTATTTATTTTCCTCTCACTTTGTTATTAAAAATATTGAACTATTCTAGTAATTCTAACTTAAACCTCAAAACTCTCTCTCTCAGTTGTAGTAGTTCATTTTATGATTACATCTTATCACACTAATTTTTAATCTATATATCATTTTTAATAATTTAGATAGTTCAATGATTATATTTAACATAATTTATTAATTTATATTTTAAATATTTGAATTATCACTCAAAAAATGTTTGTTGTTTAAGTTAATACTTTATCTAAATATTTTTTTTCATAGAATATAATATTTTATTACTTTTTAAATTTGAATTACATATTTATTACAAATAAATAAATAAACTACATATATTCAGATGTTAAAAAAACAAACAGTCTTAATCACTCAGTATTCAGATCTAGAAACAACATCTTAATCATTCAGACATACATTCAGATTCAGACGTCTTAATCTTAAAAAAAATAAATGCACCCTTAGGCCATTGGGCCCAAATCTAATTGGGATTTTGGCCCACTTGCACCTGTCCTAATCTAATGTCGGGCTTTGGCCCGTGACCTGTCCCAAACTACCTTTTCAGGCCCGTGAACTCAAAATCTGCTCCACCTGTATTAAATTTACAACATTGATTTCGAGGTCCAAATGAATGAATAAAGAAATAGATAAATAAATAAATAAATAAAAGACGACAATAAATATATAAATAAACAAAAAAGATAAAAAGAGACTTTCTAGTCTCTTTGCCGCTTTAAGGACGAGACTTTAACCCATTCTTCTTCTTTCGACTCTTTATATCCATATGCTATGAGGTTGATGTTGAATTTACTCCTTTGAGACTGACTCAGGATTAAATGGGCCTCAATGGCCCGTAATAGACATGCAAAGAAAGATGTGTCCATGTAGGACTCGAACGTATCCACATGCAAAAGAAAAGTAAGGTATTTAAGATATGCTCAAATATGGTTAAAGATTAGAACAAATTGAAGGGATTACTACTAATGTTAAATTGTAAAGCAAACAACATTGATGTTAAACAAAAATGCAGAAACATCATTACAGATTTTACATAAAATGCACACAAATCAACATTTGATGTTTAAGACAAAATGCAAGAAAATAAATGCAGGAAAGTTATTATTAATGTTAGACAAAGTGTGGAAAAATAAGTGCAGAGGATTTATAAAGTGCAGAAAAAATTACCATCAACCTTTAACCGAACACTAACAAATCAAGACGGGGAGATTTTTGGCGAAAGGTTCAATCATGAAATACCAAAGCAAGACATTTAGATAGGAACCCAAACAAAAATAGAAGGAAAGAAGCAAACCATTTAAATAATTGGAGATTTCACCCTTCCTTTGAAATTTACAGCCGAATATAGATTAAAGTTCCTCGAGGGATCTTCAATTTACTAAAATCGACAAAGGAGGGTGTTTGGAATAACTAATCTCAATCTTTATTGCAAAAAAAATTTTTTTTTTTAGCTTGAACAAAATATGGGCAAAATCATACAACCCAAACCAACAAATAAATGAAAGGGAAGATAGGAGCCAAATAGGTTGCAAAATATTCTATCAAATTGGACATAGCATGAGCTATTTTGAAAGCTTGGTTTAAACATTTTTACTAAAATCAACTTTACAGAATTTCCAGAATCAGATTATTCAAGCAGCAAATGCATTCACGCCAAGCACAGACGGTTCTAAATTACCTTCAGTTTCTATTAATGCTTCTAAAGATTCTTATTGTATACTATTTCAATTACTTCTTCCAAAGAAAGCTTATGGACCCAAAAGATTGCAATAGAACAAATTATTCTTTTCAAAGAAGAAAAATCAAATCAATCTAGCTAAAAACATAGACTTTAGCAAACAAAAAAGAGGTTCAATTAGAGACATGAGATGGTAACAACATTCAGTCAAATAGTAGGTGAAAAAGAATTACCAAAGCCTGAAAGATAACCAAAAACTAAGCTTTGACGACACAGCATTCAACGACGAGATTACGATTGTCCGTTGACCTAAAAAAAGCATAAACCAAAATGCGAAGTGAAAAAAACGTTCATGTATTTGTCACAGAATCCTATGACTTATCAAAGCCTTTAACAACAAACAATTCCCACCTTACACTAAATGTTGGTAATCAACTACTGCTACTACTACTATAATGCGAAAAGAGGAAATTGATGGCTCACCATTCTCGGGCTAACAAAACAAAACCTCAAGCTAACGTTGGACTCTACCACCACCAGAAATCAGTCCTTCGAGGATTCCGACCCAAATCGACGGCTTCAAAATTTTTACCAAAAATGAAAACTTTTACTGATTTTTGCTCAAATGGTTCTTTTTTTCTCTTTAGACTTCCTTCTTTTTGCTCAATAGTTAGCCTTATATAGTGAACAAAGTGGGGGTCCATCTTTGAACTCCACCGATGTGGGATTAGGAAAAATTGGGGGGTAATTTAGGGATTTTGAAGAAAGAAAGATCAGGTTTCTTCTCTAATCATGTAATCAGTATTAATTTTTTAATTCTTTAAAGAATTTCGAATGGGTTTCAACCAATAGGAATGGAAAAAGTGGAAATCCCCTCAAAACCAATGAAATTGACACACCTTTGTACAAATTTATACGGATCCAGCCAAGAGTAACAAATTTCCCGTTGGGATGCCACCTTGGCACTGCTTCTGAAAGGTTTCCACGATTTGAAATGAGAAGAGGAGAAAAACAAATGGGTTTTCATTGGTTTCGGTTTGGTTGGTCGGGTTGTTGAAGGTTTGTTTGCGATATACGGGTTGGATACAATTGTTGGTGGCGTGTTCAGGTCGTATCTTTGCTGATATCGATTATGCGCTGGGTCAGGTCGGCTGGTTTGTCGTTGTTGACTGTTGTGCGTTGTTGTTTGAAATTGTTGTACGTATTTGTTGTTGCTGTTGTTAGTTTGATGGAGAGAGGATAATGGCTGGACCGGGTCGGATCGGCTATTGTGCCAAAATTTTGGGCCTGTTTATTTAAATGCAATCGGGCTGCTGATTGAAGAAAGAAGGAAATGGGCATAAGTCAGCTGAATGATTGGGCCGGCTGGTGGTCTGTTTTGTTGGGCTTGGGAAATTGGGAAATTTGTTGGCTGAAATTGGTTTAATTTTGGGTATTGGGGATTTGACCATTTCTATTTAAGTTTTGACCAATTTGAGAATCAATTGCTAATTGCATCGCAATTGTGGCCAATTTTATTTTAATTATGGTCAAATCTAATAGATTAGCTAAATTAAATCAAAATCCAAAATGAATTGATACTTATTTAATCCCCGAGCTTCTTGATTCGATAAAATAAAATAAATATTTATCCGAATAAATTATCTTTGAGATTAAATTATAATTAAATCAAGATCTTAATTATTATATTTATCTTCAAAATAATCCTTAATTAAAATTCGATATTCCATAGAATAAATATTTAAGTAATCAAATTACATAATATCGTATAATTGAACACGATAATATATAATCGCTACTTAAAATGACAAAATTACGTACCAAAATATTTTGAAAAGTTTTTATCCAGATGAAATAAATATTTTAATTTTATTAAAAATCGAAGAAATTCAGGATTAAATTTAGTCGTGGAGGACAGAAATTAGGTGTCAACAGTACTCCTATATAAGATAGGGAGAATCTACCTTTTGAAGTTGGAGGGATGCTTGTATTTTTTAAAGGCAAAATGATTTGGTGGACACTTGTATTTGTCCGAATTTGTAAAGTGAACATATCTACTTAGTCTTTTGTCATCTGAACCATTGAACTCATCAAAACACAATATTTTAAATCCCTCTGATCGTTGATCAAGCTTATGTGACACAAAATTGACTGAATTAGACAAAACGCGTGACTGCACGCGCATGGACGCGAGTGAGGTTCATTCATTTTAACATTAACATAATTTAAAAAATTAAAAAGAAAAAGGAAAAGCCACAAGCCCCCTCGCCTCCGCCTCTTTTAAATTTTTTTTGTTCACTTTCTCAATTTAAAATTTTCATTTTTTTAGGATTAATTTGAACTTGAAATGAAAGTGAGTGACAATGGATATAGAAAGATTAATTAACTCTATGAATAAGCTTGGAAAAGTTTCAAGTTTTTGTGGATTTATTAAAGATATTTAAATTTGAAAATTAAAAATTTATTATGTTTGTGTATATGAATTTATAGTTAAAAATTTAAATTAATTGGAGAGGAATTTCAATTATTAAGAATGAATTTGATGTTCAATTTGTGAGTAAACATTAAAAACATGATTATTGAATTTTTCTACAATTTGTAAAAGTTTTTTATCTAATTAAATTTATTTTAATATATAATTTCTTATGTGACATTCAAAAATCATGTAGAATTTAACATAACCAGACCATTTTGCCTTTTTGGAATAAAATTGAAAATACATAAATAACAATTGTTGTTGGTGGGTTTCAAACCCAAGTCATCCCACCCAAAAGGAGATTTCGGCAACCAGTTCAATCATCTGACCAACTTCATCTGTTGTCCTTAAATGTGCACGATATATATTTAGTTAAATTTCCTGATATACAAAGTTTTTCTAGAGACTAGCGGGTGTACCCACACCTTTACTTTCAATGCAGGTCCGCCTTTGTATACACATTTGTTCTCAAGTAAATATCATTTCTCTCTATAATTTTACTTGAAAGTAAAATACTTTTTATCTCGCAACTTTGAACAACAAACGTTGTTTCTAATGTCTTCTTTCACAAAATTGATCGGTGCATCGTGTCCAGTCAATAAAAATCACGTTTAATTAATTAGCCAAAAGAAAATCTAGATGTTATTGGAAACTAACAAGTAGTACATCATTTCATCAGCATATATCAATAACTCAATATAGTATAGTAATTAATTGATCATTTCATCAGCATATATCAATAACTAAATATAGTATAGTAATTAATTAATCAATTCAGAATGAAGTTGAAAAGTGGAGTTGCGTAGGCAAATTCCACTAATTCACTGATATACAATTAAAGTGCACTACGTCATGAAAGCAATTCCTTAATTTCATGAATCATCATCATCTCCCTACTTTTCTTACTTTCACTTTATGGACGACTTTTACGGGGAAGAAAAAATAAATCCACCACCTTTTGGTTTCTTCAGTAAAGGTAGTGATGAGAAGAAATCGATTTTGGGGTTAATTCGATTTCAAAGTTAGTTCACGAGGTTCACCATCTCACCCCTTAAGCAAGAGGTTGGGGATTCGATTTTCATCTCTGGCGAATGGAGCAAACTCTGTGGTTAGTTTTCTACCGCTTAGTGCGCTGACCGAAGAAACAGAGGATTAGTCTCACGGCTGCAGGCTGCGGGAATACCTTGCCCCCCCCCCCTCCCCCCCCCAAAAAAAAAGTTAGTTCATGACAAAAAGATTCTTCGATCAAAGTTCATATAGAGAGTTCAATTGTTTCTTATCCCGCTATTAATATGAGACTTAACACTCCACTCACACGCAAGAGTGGATATCTGGTGCAACATTTAGTGCATGGACAATTTTAGTATGAGGTGCTAATATTGATAAATTAGATAATTTTAAGGCTTGTTTATGAGTTCAATATAACTGATTACAAACTTTAGATTTATTTTGTATATACAAAAAAGTTAAAGTCTTTGCTACTATTTTGCCAATTAAACAAAAATTTAAAAATTATTAAAAAAAATATGATATTATATTTTGACCAACCAACTAAAATTTTAGCATTATAAAATACTGTATGCAAAGTTACCTAACTCACAAATATTTTCAAATATTGTTGGTATCTATTATGAAAACATTCATTTCTTACTATTCTAAAGCACTAAGGATTTAAAATTTAATTTGTTTTTAATATCGCATAATGAGATAAATTTATTACAATTTAAAATATAAATTTATTTGTTAGATTAATTGAATTATACGTGAAATACAGGTTATTTAAGAAAGTAAAAAATCACAACGTACATTTTATGAATTTTCTACTGAGTTCCTAACCCCCTTATTTCCTTTGGAAGAACTATTAAGAACATAATTTTTGTACTTTTTTCCTCATTATTCTTTGCACATGAATTGTTACTTGTACAATATTATCAAATATTAAAATGATATTAAATTTTAATTGATACAACAACATATTCAACATATAATTTCACAAAATAAATTTGAGAATGGTAGAATATACATAAACCACACATCCACTCTCAGAGGTAGAAAGACTATTTCTGACAGAATTTTAAGTATTAATTGGTATCTTAAAGTAAAAAATTAAAGAAAATAAGAAAAATAATTTATCATGGTTAATTAAATTTTGATTTGATCAATTTAAAAGTATAAAAACATTTTTTTTTAGTTTTTTACTTAGTGTGTAGAACTTGCATTGAAACCTCGACTATTCGGATCGTGCACTGCAGGAGGTGACGCTCCCAAGAGAATGTTCTTCATTCCCAAGGCTCAAATTGAGACTTTTGATTAAGGGTGGAACAATCTCAATACTACACCACTATCCACGTTGATAATCTAAAGATATTCTATTATCAATATACATTAATTGGACTCAAGAATACTTTATTTTTTTCATCAAATTTGATTCGCCAACTCGAAATTAAAACAAATTACATTAATTCAACTATCTAAATTATTTTTTAGTGTTTAAAATGAAACAAAATACAACCTTCATTCTCTATTTAGATGAAGAGCTACGATTTTTAAAAATTTAGGGAGTACTTTTAGAACCCATTTGACCATAGTATTTTGAAAATTAATTTTTTTGAAGTTAAAAGAATATAAAAACTGAAAACACAATTTTAAAAAATTTAGAACTTTATGAAAATTGAGTTATTTTATGAAAATAACAATTTTAATTTATTTTTAAAAAATAAATTAAAAAATATAAAAAGTGAATCCAAAAATAGTGGAACACGTCTTGAGGTGTTTAGAGGTGTTTTTCAAAAATTCAAAAAGAGTGAGAAAGTATTTTGAAATATTTATGTTCAAATAAATATTTCAAAATAAAGTAAAAACATATTATGAAATACTGTGAATAATATTTAGGACCAAATGCCTACTTAGTTTGCTTTAAATTTCAAGCATTTCTGATTCATTTATTTGTCTTGATATTTTTATAATTTATTAAATATTAAAAATAATAATTTAATAAATTATTTTTATCTATTATTTTTATTTCAATTTAACATATACTATTTGTTTTTATCACACTAATTTCATTCAATTTTTATTATATCAAAGAAAAAATAAAATTGAGAAATAATTAATTTATTTAATTTCTAAAATAGTAAATAGTTTATACTCACATTAATTATGTTATGAGTTAAAGTGAAGTAGTTGTAAAAAGTAATTACATTAAATCTTGGATTAATTTAAAAGAAGAAGAAAAAGTAAATGGTATTGAATATTACTTTTTGAAAAAAAAAAAACTTCTCTGATAAGGGTGATAATTGATAGCCAGTTGAAGATAAAAATTGAGTTCATATTTTTACGCGTACATAAGATGTTTTTGTTGTTCCAATATGTGGTTTTCACGTGTCCATTAAAAATTAGTACAACTTGAATGATTTTCAGAAATTTTAATATATTCTTTGCATGTTGTACAACTGATGCTTGAAATTGAATTATGTTGTTAAATTACAAAATTATTGCAATAACATTTTTATCCTTGGTCATCATCCAATCGAGAAAATAAAGAAAAGTGTCTTGATATGATGAAGAAAAAAGTTAATGAAAACTAAAGAATATTGCTGGAGATATGAAAAAGCATTTTTGTAATGAGAGTGATTAAGTAAGATACTTCTAAAATTGTCCTCAAAAATATTTTATATGTCAATTTATCACTTTATCCTTATTGATTGAGCTTAATTTTAATTTCACTATTAATCGCTCCATTGCTCATCTTTCTATATAGTTGTAATTGTAAATTGGGATAGTTTGACTTTAATACCACGCAAAAAAAAAAATAGATTTTGAGCCTAAACTAACCTAAAATAATATAAGGAGTCTAACTTTTTGTCATCCCATTAACGGGGAACTTAACATGAAGAAAGTAAAATTAAAATCAAAATCAAAATCCTAGCTTATATCTTATTTATCATCTAATCCTAGCTTCTGTTTTATTTAAAATAACAAAGATTCATAAATTGTAATAATTGTATAAAATTTAAGGAAAATTACCAGATGCATAAATTACAATAATTATATAAAATTTAAGGAAAATTACCTGGTAGAGCAAACATATGTCCTTATTTACCCCAAATATTAAGGATCTTACAATATATAAGGAGATTTGAATTTTATCTGTTTTCTTAAATTTATATCATTTACTATGTATCAATGTATCAATTCGCTTTGTATCTGTTTTCTCCAATACAGACGATTAGATGCAATATATACCGAGCGAATTGACGCACTAACCTATTGCTACGTTTGAAAATTAGTCAAACAATCACTATAATTGATCATTAGGATTCAAAATACTACCATTATTTCTGTAAATTTCTCAATATATAACCAAAAAAAAAATGCCATCGGGGAAGAATATTAATGTGTTGATTGTTGGGTCACATTTCAAAAAGAATTGTGCAGTACTGTCAGGTCTTGTTCCCAACAGTACCATTATTTGTGGCATTTTATGGATCTTATTATTATTAGTGATGATCAGTGTAAGTGTATGTATGCATGTATGTGGTCCTTTCTTAGATTCATGAGAAAACAGCTTGTTTGATAGCTCTATTTGTCTCCTTCGATAAATGCCTTTCCCCTTTTCTCTATGCTACATAAAAATGACTCATCAATATTGCCAACAATATATGACTAGACAAAATAAAAAGATCTACTAAAATGTTTTCCATTGAACTTGAAGAGTGAAAAAGATTTGTCAATAAAATTAGAAATCTTACATTGTAGTTACCTTACAGTTAAATGATCAGTTAAGTGTAATGTTCGTATTCCCCTTTTTCATAATACTTTGATTTGTTGTATTTGAATTTGAGGGTTTTTCAAAAACACTCTCCCCCTCAATAAGGTAAGTATAAGATTTGTGTATATTTTACCCTCTTCACACCCCACTTATGGTATCACCTAGGTATGTTATTGTTATTTTTATTGTCCGTTAGGTTTAAGGAAAACAGTGAGAAAACTTTTTGAACTATAAAAACCAAGAAAGTCCCATCAAATCCTAAAATATGTAACACAATAAACCAAACTACATTGGACACAAAAAGGATATTAAAAGAAACATAAATTACTCCTCAAAAAGATGCACTCACTCTAGAGATAAATTAAAGATAACGGAAACTACAAACAAATGTACCTCTAAATGTAAGTTTCAACTAATTTCATTTTTTCATAATTTTCGTCAAACCTAACATGTAAAGTTCGGTAAATATTTAATACAGATTAAAAGTGTTTATTTTGACAAATTTAAAGGATCAAAACTTTTCAAAGCATAACTAAGGGACTACCTTCATACTTAAGGGGCATTTTTGTCATATTCTCTTACTTCTATTGATCACGAACGCTAAAATTTAACTGTTCACTACAGTGACTTATTTTTCCATTTCTTTCAGCAGTAAAAGGAGAATATTTAATGTATCATTTTTAACATCATCACATATAATCCATGATCAATATAAATCACTAAAATCCTGTAATTGCCAATTGAAGTTGATGGTTATTGATAATGATGACAAATATGTTTGCCACTAACATGGGATGGAAATTAGTTGGCAAAGTAATTATGCCTCCAGAAAGGCTAATCTATTTTCTATTTACCTTAGGAATCCACTTTGGTCAGTTACTAAAGTCACACTTGTCTGATAATAAATACAGATTAGTGCTCATCATGAAAAATATTAAAATTCTAATGGAAGCACTGCTCCACGTATAGTAATTAAGGGGTTAATTCATTGTCTTTGTATCTGACCAACATCAAATCTTATCTTCAAAATATGTTCATCCCAATTCTTGTTCAGAACTTGTGTGATGCCCATTCTCAATCACATAATTGAGACTTTGATTGTCATATATTGGCACTTGTCTGACCAATATACCTTTCCACAGTTGCTGTTTAGTAAATATAGGTCTAACCATTTATTTTTATTAAAATAAGGATGTCTGAATATTAAAATTTGCACCACATATGAATATTAAGGTCTGAAATGCTAAGAAATTAAGTTATTTGTTTTTTCAGTATCTGATGTATAAAATTGTCTTTATTAAAAATAATATATAATAAACTACTTATCAACAATTTCTTTTTGAATTATTATATGGTAGTTGTTGGTGATGGCTAGTGATGGTGGTTGTAGGTGTTGATTAGGGATAGTGTTGGCTAATGGTGGTGTTGTAGGTAATATCTAGTGGTAATGGTGGATGACAACAATGGTCAATGGTGGTGATGACTGATAGTTGTATGGTGGATAATAGTGATAGCTAATGACAATGGTTTGCCGATAAATATAGTTATGACTATGGTGGTGATTGTTGATAGTGATTGGTGATTCTTGTGTTATTAGTGATGGTTGATACCGATGATCGTAAATTGTGGCAATAATATTGACGGCTTATCATAGTAATGACATCGGTGGTGGTTGTGACTAACGATATGGTGGTGGTGGGTGGTCGCTGATAATGTAGACGGCCATAACAGTAGTTGATAATGGTGAGCGATGGTGATAGCGGTAGCGGTTAATGTATGGAATTGGTCAACACTCATCTTGGCTTGTTAGGTACCGAAACTTGTCCCAAAGTATTGAAAAGGGTATTGTCTAAGGCTTTCAAGGAGCCTCCAAGTCCAACCTAAAGCCTTTTGGGGCATAAAGCTATTGGATATCATCCAGTTTAATGTAAGTCCTCTTGTGCTAGTAGGATATCATAGTACTTATATAGTATAAACACGTGAAGATCAGATGATGTTTGAGTTCAAAAGCTAGATTGTAATTGCAACAGTATAACAAATTCACTTTGTCTTCTTTGCTTTTGCTAAGTGGTATAGACTGTAGTAGGAGATGAAATTATGTTCTCATTATGTTGTGGAAAAGAACATTTACAGATAGCTCAATGGATGGTACAAAAGTTGATGAAACATAGATAGCTTCTTCTCTTTATGAGTTTGAACGTGAGTTCCATACTACTTGCAATCCAATCCACACTCTTCAAGAATTGGACCATCCGATTTTGCCAAAAACGGATCGATCCTTACCCATAAAAGTGAAAATACGGAAGCAAGTAAGATTGACCATACAATGATGATTGTAGGTGTTCTATTCTTTCTACCCAAAAGTCCTTTCAAGAATGGATAGAGATGAACAATCACCCAGAATGCGAAAAATAGCTTCCCGAATAATGGCCCCCATGACTCGTATCCGTTGTTTATAGCATTGGAGACACCAGCTACAACTCCTATAATGTTTAGTAGTAGTAATGTGGTTGGTGGAATGAGAAGAGTTGTCCATTTGAATGCATAAAGTTCTGCGAATTCTTCATCATCCCCGGATTTTGATGTTACTGTGAAGTTTGTGTCCACACCGGCTAACATCTTTAGTAAACCTTGGAACACAGCGAATAGATGTGCTGAAACACCTCCGATCACCCAAAATTGTTCGTTCCTCCACCATTCATCTATCGCTACTCCACTCCATCTCATTTCGAGAATGCTAGTTGCAAATATGCTAATGAAAAGTGACAAAAACCACAGGCTAGCAACATTGTCAAGCTGCAACATTGAAAAAGAATAACAGAAACAGAATCAAGTATCATTCTTGACGAGTTTGATGTAATGAAGTTCCATATGGTTAAGAGATTTTGTACCACAGGTGTAATGAAGTTTCCTGTGAGCAAGCATACAGCAGGTAGAGCACAATAAGCGACAAGGGGAAGAGATGTGAATGGATAAATGGTGGAATTTATGTATGAGAAACGTTCGAGCCAATTGAGACCACCACCATATCCATACCAGACAGGACAATGCCTGCTGAAAAAGATTTCAATAGAACCAAGAGCCCATCGAAGGACCTGGTGGAGACGATCTGATAGATTGATCGGTGCTGATCCTTTAAATGCAGGCCTTTTAGGCATGCAATATATGGATCTCCAGCCATGACAATGCATTTTGAAGCCTGTTAATATGTCCTCAGTGACTGAACCATATATCCAGCCAATCTGCATTTTTAGAGTAGTTTGATGGAACAATCAGTACATTTTGTACACGATCAGGAAACGTTGTTTGATACTTGGTGAAAGCAAGAAAGTTCAAGAGATGGATGAGAATTACCTCTTTTCCCCATTCTGTTTCATCTTCATAACAACAGCTTATTACATAAATGGCCTCTTTTAGCAGAGAAGCTGTACTAGCACTTTTAAGCGTCCCGCCCTTTTCTAGCAGAGTTGATACAACAAAAACTGGAGATTGCCCAAATTTATTTTCTAACTTGTGCTTGGAGATGAGAGCTTGATCATCACCTGCTCAAGCCATATCGAGATAAAACAACTGAACTGGCTATTGAGGAACTTCAATTAAATGGTATCAGAATAGTATGGTTACTTGAATTAGTTTAGCAAATTCTTTACCTTGGCTGCCCTCTTGAGAGACCACTAATTCAAGGGAGTATTCATCATTTAAAAGAGGCTTGACCTCCGATTTAGGCTTCTTATTTTTCTTTTTCCTTTTGGAGCAACAGCAGCAGCACCACTTTAACCAGCAATTGCATATCCTCGATGGAGCTTTCTTCTGCGTGGGTGCATCGAGTCCATAAAGTGCCTGGCGTCTGAACACACAACCAGTTCCAACGTAAATAGGTCCTTGAATTCCATCTAATCCTTTCATGTTAATCTGATTCACGTAAAAGCAATTGCACAGTCACTCGAGTACAAAGAAACATTGAGCAGATATGTAGTCATTGATTGTACAAGTTTTCACTTACATCAAAGAACACCGTGTTCCTATTAGCATACCGATCATTCTTGTCAATGCCATCAAATCTCTGAGGGAACTGAACATAGCAAACTGTCTTCCCAAGGGATGGATCCATCATGAAACACATAGCTTCCCTAATGGCTTTGCTGTTGTTGATATAGTGATCACAATCCAAATTTAACAAATACGGAGCATTAGTGAGCACACCAGAAACCCTGACCTGTCAAATAAATGTTATGCTCGTAAACAAAAACATCGCGTATCTATACAGCAGCAGAATCTACCACTGAAGTTAATCAGTATGCATTACAAACCAGAGCATTCATTGCACCAGCCTTCTTGTGATGGTTGAACCCGGGTCTTTTCTCTCTCGATACATATACTAGTTGAGGTAATTTATTTCCATCTGTATCCAGCCCTCCATTCTGGCCTAGGATGACCTGGAAATGATAACCATAAGAAGAAATTACGACAGCTAGATTGAATAAGAGAGAGACTAAAAGAGACATAACCAACATTAATAAATGAAATCCAAATTTCAGCACCTGAATCATGCCAGGATGATCTCTAACATTATTCCCTGGCCAAGGAGTCCCATCCTGCATTGTCCACCCGTCCTCAGGAACCTTTTGTGCGTTAGCAACCAGTGCATTTATGCGTACTTTAAATACCTCATAATCTCTCTGCAGTATCAGGAGAACTCAATTCGAAACAAACTCAAACTCAAAAACCAATGACATCAACTTTTAGCTTAAAACCGTGGAACAGAATTAATAGTCCTGATTATTTACCTTCATTGCTCGTCGCTCTTTTATAAATGAAGTCAAAACTTTGCCTTGGAGATAATCCATATTCTGAGAAAAATACGATTCAGGAGCCCGAGGCTCAATATTAAACTTCTTGCAGAAAGGAATCCATTTCTTAGCAAACTCAGATGTTTCTGATAATGTTTCAAAGGTCAGCATAGCAGCCCCATCATCTGATACATAGCACGCCACCTTATCGACGGGGTAGTCCACCGCTAGAATAGACAAAACTGTGTTTGCAGTCACCAGTGGAGGTTCTTTAAGTGGATCTACTGTACTCACAAATATATCCACAGCAGAAAGCTGTGAAGGCTGGCCTTCCTTTTCATATCTAAAAGACAAAAATTACCTAGCTATTAACAAAGGGAATGTGAACATGATAGAGGATAAAATTGGTTAATCACTGACCTGAGGGACAATCGATCGAGGTAAGTCTCCCGGTCAATAGGAAGCCACTTAGGGAATTGATCAAGAATCCATGAGACAGCAAACCAAATTTCACATATTACAGACACTAGCCACAATCCATAAGCATCGTCAACAGGATGAGTGATCCTATAATGGAAGAAAAAACCAAGAACAACGAGTCGAATCATGATGATAATTCTATACGGATTGATTTGGCTAGATGGAATTGGCAATCTCCTTGATAATGGTTGTCTTATTTCATTCAACCTGATGTCACAAAAAGTAATACAATGATCAGCAAACTCGACAATTTCATGAATGGTTGCTCTATGTGTCACATCAAATACATAGAAGATGCTGCAATATTTTCACAAGCATATTAAATACTAGCTGTTAACTGCTGCTCTATTAAATAAAATCTTGTAATGACTTGGGAGTTTGGAGTTACATAATAAAATTAACTATGTGACAATGTATGGATTATGCAACTTTCATAAATGAAAGGTTGACTTTACATATTCATGTGATACATATGATGGAAACTAAAATGCAAATAATGCAGTGTTTGGAGTTTCATTCATTGCCTTCCAAGTGCTACACCCTACAAATTTTCAACAAAGAATTCCTCTACTCGTTCATATCAATTTAGCTTAGAAACAGATACCAAAGTCAGAGATGTTGGCTTTTGCCGAACTTACATTGATAAATCAAATTCATCTTCCCCGCCTTCGCCATTCATCTGTTGCTTCTCTTGCTTCTGTTTCCAGCTTTCCATCCTCTCCTTCCAGGCTATACTTCCATAGCCATAAACAGCTAAGTCCTTTGACGGATCCAGAGATCTTGGTCGCACTGCAGAAAAGAAATTCAAGAATTCACCAAATAACCGGCAGCCAGTATATATATTCAAAGTCTTATCAGAGTGCATCACCTCTAGTTTTGGTATAGTGGTAGGGAAGGACAAGTGCCCCTTTGCCACCGAACCCTGGTGTCCCCATTGGTACTAATGCATGTTTGTCTGGATCAATATCAGTATCTTCCTGGTGCATACATTATCTTAGTCTTCTTCAAGAATATATTATAAAAGCTAAAAGAACATTAAAATTGAATGAATCATTACATGATAATGCATATGCATAACATTGGGCAGATGAACTCGCGGAAGTTGATCTCTCGAGTCATGAGAAGGGATGTCTTGATCAAATTGCTCGAAACCATAACACTGGAAATCATGTATTACTCCATCATTTTCGAAATTGAACTCATTTTCAACATCGTCAATGTTATCTTCTTCCTCATCACCAAGTACTCTAGGATACCCTATAAGAAGTTCAGGAATCAGAATTATATACAGTTATATATATATAACAACATTTCGAAGAAAAAGAAAATGATTGATTACCTCTTAGACGTTTGAAACGAGTTTTGCACTGAGGACAAACTTGGCTACCTTCTCGGCGTTCATAATCATAACAAGTCCTACAAACTGGAAAAGCACATTCATTGCAAGCTACAAAGGGCTCTCCACCTATTGTGAACCCCACTTCATCACCACATATTTTGCAAATTTGACGACTCTGCTGCTGCATTTGCCTTGCCTGATCACCATATATAAATCAACATGATTAACCATTGCTACATTCATAACACTTCAACAACAACTACAAAAAATGACTTTGTCAAGAAGAAAACTTACAGAAAATTCACCATCGCGAGGAATAACAACTATTTCATCGCGGTTGTGAGAGCCTGCAACTAAACCAGCACTGACCTCCATGGAGAAGACTTGGCCTCAGAATGATAATTCAAGATTTGAACTCAGAATTCAATCTCGAAACATACGTTGCTCTGATGGATATATATATATATATATACATGAATATTTATAGTATAAGCCAAATAGAGTAGAAAGTAGTTTCTAGCTGATCCTACTTTTTTCCTTTACTTCTTTTTGTTTTCTACTAGAGAATTACTCTCTATTCATCTACTACTGAAGGTGTCTTGATATTAGTGTACTTCACTAATATTGAGAAATGTAAATTATCCAACTTCATTATGGTACATTTTCGGTATGTGCTTAAACCACCGGCAGAGTCCGAGTCCATATAACCAGACTACCAATTCATTCCTCGCGTCCACTTTAACATCTCCTTCATGACCAACCTCAACTGAAGTATGGATCGTAGGGAGTCCACATAGGGAAGGATCTGGCTCTAATATCATGTAGATACGACACATGCACCTAAGTCAACCCTAAAACTAAAACTAAAACTAGCTCACGAGGGAAGATTATCCAAATCCATATTGTATCAACTCTAACGTATATTACTATGGAAATGGAGACAAAATTAGGAAGATGGAAAAATTAACTAGCAATAGCAAAAGTGATGTCGTTATTTCCAACTGTTTTGTGCCGCTCTTTCACGTCTCTCTCACACACACAAATTAAACTTTTGAATTTTTCTTCTATATACATTTGTCCTTTAACTCTTGTTATCCTCATCAACAATATTGATCTTGGTGTTATATTTTGGCATATTATTAAGGTATATATATAGTTGTCATTGGACACAAGGGACACCACTTTTTACATCATCTTCTCTATCGGTCACTGCTTTTGGTTGCTTTGCACCGATTACTTTGCAATAGTTTCTAGTCTTCTATAAACATACGTTATATCTTTGAGAGTTGACACCATCACTCACTTTTGTTCTTTTCTATCTAAAAGTAAACTCTTCTTTGGGGTCGTTTAGTAGGTGGTGAAGGTGAGTTAATGCGGTTATTAAATGTAAAATATTTGGTAATTATTTAGAAGGTAAGTTATTAGTATAAAACTAAAACTATTTTTGATTTGTAATTTAGAAATACTTATAGCTAATATATAAATAAGTACTTCATGAATAACTAAATTCTGCCATAATTATTTTTTTGCATAAAATCAAATGTACATTCTCTCATAACTAATCTCTCTTTTACTAATAATCATCAACCAGACGAGTCCTTTATGTTTGATGCTTAATATTGGTTATGGATAGAGGTATTGGATGGTTGAATTGAATTTGGCATGTTAAAATAGGAAAAAAGTTATTTGGGCTGAAATGAGACAAAATGCAGGTTATAACTCAACATTCAATTCTCAATTAAGTTATAATTATTTTGTTTGTCCTTATCTACTCTTTTTTTTTTTTTTGGGAGAAATGGTTTTTTAACCGTTTACCATCTTTTTTTCGTTTTAAGTATTTTTTAAAAGAAAGCTTTATTTTAACACATAAAAAGTTTGAAAAGATTTTTTTTCCCATTCAATTGTAAGAGAGCAAGAGGCCTCATTTTCTCTAATCTGTGTAATAAATTTAATATTATCTTTTTTCTTATGGCTATATATAACATATTAAATAATAATTTTTTTTTAAATATTTTGGCAAGATTTCTCATTAGTCAATTTAAGCTACATATCAACTCAATTTTTGATGGACTAAGCTAAAATAATGAATTAGGTGAGTTGAACGAATTGTATTTTTATGAGCTAATTTCATCATTTCTAATTATGATTAAAGGATTATAATTTATAAATAAATTGTGAGATTATTTTATTTTCATTTTTGGTACAATTTTTTATGTTGGGCCAAAACTTGTGATGCCTTGTTGGGTCATTGATAGCTGACAAGTATTTGAGTATTGGTTCTGAAGATGATCTTGTATACAATGAGAATGTTAATCTTTGAGGAATTTGATTTTACACGAGTGGAAGTACAGTAAAGTGTAAAGTTCGTATTTTCTCCGTCTTTATTTATGTGAGATATTTTTCAGTTTAGTTTGTCTTAAAAAAAGTTATATTTCGTTATTTGATAGTTATTTAATGACACAACTTTCATTTTAACCTCATTGAGTTTCATTTAACAAGAAAAGTGGACAAAAAAATAACAATAAAGTGACTTTATTAAGAACATATTAGTAGACATAACAAACTCTTCTCTTATTTTTTTTAAAACTCCATGCTCGATCAAATTATATCACATAAATTGAGAAGAAAGAAGTTCGATAGTCCGTGTTGGGGCAGGGTCCAATAGCATTATCTTTATATTTATAATTTATTTATGTCATACTTATAATTTACATTAGTTATAAAATGTAATAATACTTAATCAATAACAATAGAATAATAGGAAAAGTAACTAATCGTTCTTCAATTTTTCCTTTCAAGGCCCTACTTTATTTCATATATTTTTCATTTTGTTTGAATTTATGAAGTTAGAGTTGTTTATATTTTGTAATATGTTATTTGGTTATAATTTTCTTATATATCTTTTAAATTGATAATTATTGTGACTAATTGTACTTTATAAGTAGTTTTTAAATATATATGCATATTTTAACTTAAAAAAATTAATCAAATTGGATGATTTTACTAATTTTTAGAAATTGAAGATATAAATCATATCTAAGAAAAGTGCATTCAAAATACAAAACAACTATAATGTAACGTAAAGCTAAGAAACCACAAGGGTTGTTGTGGTGGTTCAACACCTCACCCCTTATGCAAGAGGTTGAGGGTTTGGTCCCCACCTCTGGTGAACGGAAAAAACTCTGTAGCTAATTCCCTACCGTTTAGTGCGCTGACCGTAGGAACGAAGGATTAGTCTCACGGCTGCCGGCTGTGGAAATACCTTGGGAAACCAAAAAAAAAAAACCGCAAAGCTAAGATGATAGAAAGACCCACAAACTCAAATAAAATTTCGGAAAGCACACACTTAAATGGCAACGTGTGTGCTTCTTCCCTCTCATCAGTAAGTAATGTACAAAATGCAGCTCTATTCTGGAAGAGAATTTAATCAACTTGATGTACAGATGTTAAGATTGCCTCCGTTAAGGCGTCATGTAAAAGCTTATAGTTTGTAAATTATGGAGTCGATAATTCAGACGAAACGAAAAAACATACTAAAAAATATACTATTAATATGATTTGGTCAAACAACCTACATATGAAAAACTAATATTGAAAAATATAAAACCGATTGAGAGAAATCTCCACCTAAACAGGAAAATTTGATAACTACATTGTAAAATGTTATATGTATTATGTTTTGAGAAAACGATCCTCCATATAGAAGTGCAAATATTCTCCTCCAAGAAAGAACTAACCAATTATGAAAGGGATCTTTTTCTACAAGAAAATATTTTTCGCTAAGAAAACTTTTCGGAAGTAAAACACAATTATGATAAAATTCAAGTAAAGTAAGAAATTTCAGGCAAATCCTAACAAATCTCCCATTGCCCTGAATTTTCTGACATCTCAATCTTGATCTTCTTCCTCACATAATGTTCATATATGTTGTTTGACATGCGAGACCTTTTTAGGTTAAAAGTATATGAGTCTTTCAGGTTAAAAATATTAGAATCCTTGTAGGGTTAAAAGTGAGTTTTATCTCTATCTATACTATATTAAAAGTGTGAAGAGTCTTAGAAATATCCTTTGAACTTTTTTTCCTTCAATAAATGTCTGTGCTTTAGACAAAATCGTCTTTTCACTATTTTCTAATATTTAAGAGTTAAAATTAATTAAATATTTATAGTGAAATCTTTCCTTATTAGAGGTCATCAAAATTAATGACAACTAATACCTTTTTCATTAGTTTAAGAATTCTAAATCAACGAAAGTTGATTTTAAGAAGATTTGAAAAAACTAGAAATAAATACGAAAGCGTTAGAATAAGAAAAATATAAGAAGTACCAAATTTTAAAAAGTTTAAGGTACGCAATCATAAATTTTCTAAGGATTTAATTTTAAAAATAAAAAAAGATTTTCAATATAGAAAAACTAAAAAAAAATCCGACTACAAATATGGTTTAAATCGATACGTCTATCTTAGTCTCTAGTAGCAAGAAAAAGAGGTACTGCATGACATACGCTAAAGTGATGATCCATTAGCCACTTAAAACTTCTGATGGTAAAATATATATGTGCTTACAATAAAATATATGCTATGTTTACATTATTATATTAAAGTGTGAAGAATCTTTGAAAAATGATTTGAACTTTTTGCACTTCATTAAAAATCTTCGCAATAGATAAAATCGTCTAATTTTAAATAATCAAAGGTTATACGTACGAAGCACATGCGGTTGAACTAGTTTATATAATATATTAAAAGTGTGAAGATCCTTAAAAAAAGTGCTTTGAACTTTTTGCCCTTCATTAAAAGACTCTTCTTTAGATAAAACTGTCTTTTCACTATTTTTTAAAATTTATTATTTAATTATTTTTTGATTATATTAACTAGACTTCCTAAAATATACGAGACTCTTAAAATATATGGTAGGAGAATTAATTAATATTTACCTTTCTACTAGACTTCCTAAAATATATAGAACTCCTAAAGTATATGGTAAGAGAATTAATTAATATTTTTCTTTCTACTATTCACATAGAAAAATACTCCTAATATAAGACTGTATTAAGAAAATACTTCTATAAATATTGAGATATACGTTAAACTAGAGAACAAATCGGTTTGCCTATTGGGAGAATATGATTGTTGCTCATCTAACTTGATTCGATTGCATATCTAGATTGATGGCTGCTTGATTTTCTAATCCTCAACTTCTTCACTGTTTTTGTCAGCATAATAGAATTCAACATGTGTGTGTATATATATCATTCAAAATCATTCTTTAGGGTCAAAATTATCGCTCACCATAGATGAATATCGGTCGGCTTTGAAGAATTTCTTGCGTAAAGGTTAGGTTTAATTGTATTGTTTTGATATCTTTATTATTTTTTTTTTTATAATTTACAGATGCTAGATGAATGTGGGTCGGCTTTGAATTTTTTTTTAGGTAAAAGTTAGGTTTAATTGTATTATTTTAATATCTCTATTAGTTTGTTATTTCGTGGTAGTTTACAGTTCGTAGATGAATCTCGATCGGCTTTGAGAATTTTTTGTGTGTAAAATTTAAGTTTAATTGTATTGTTTTTATATCAATTTTATCATATTGTTTTGTTTCAGTTTACAGGTGATAGATAAATGTTGATCGGCTTTGATAATTTTTTTTATGTAAAGGTTAGGTTTAGTTGTATTATTTTGATATTTCTATTATCGTATTATTTTGTTATTGTTTACATGTGGTAGATGAGTGACGGATGATTTTGAGAAAATTTTTGTGTGTTAAGATTAGATTTAATTGTATTATTTTGATATCTCTATCATTGTATTGTTTTGTTGCAATTTATAGATGGTAGATGAATGTTGATCAACTTTTAAAAATATTTTTGATAAAAATTATATTTAATAAATAAATTCTCTATCTTTACAAACTCAAAAGATATTAAATTTAATTATTCTATTCATCTTTATTATTTAAGCAAATATCCTATTTAGTGTAATGTTTGAAATCATTAAAGTGAGGTACACGCACAAGGCGCGTACACCTAAACTAGTTATATTAAAAGTGTGAAGAATTTTAAAAACATTGATTGAACTTTTACCTTTCATAAAAGTCTTCACTTTTTACAAAATCATTTTTTCATTTATTTTTATAATATTAAATATTAAATATAATAAATATATATTTTTTTAAAGTTTGTTATTAGACCCGAATTCCTAAGTTTATGATAATATTTTTCTTCGATGTTTTCTCGTGTCCTCCACTATTTTCCCCAAATAAAGGGTCTTTATTATTTTTGGGTTTGTTTTACCCTTACGTCACTTTTCAAGGGTTGGTTCAGTTTTCCTCAAAAAAAGATTGGTATTGTTTTGATTTTTAGTGACTTTTCCTAAAATAAATAAAAAGAAACCACGGTATTGTCTGTGTTTACGTGACTTTTTTTAAAATAACGTCTGAAATATATAAAATAAAAAAATTGTTGAAATATTAATTGGTATTCTTTTTTATTTATGATTCATCTACTTCTCTAAAAAGTCATTGTAATTTTAAGATTTTCTTCTAGACTCCCTTTTGCTATTATAGTATTAGCCAATTTTTCGTGTAGAGGAACCACTACGCACTAATATCTTCGTTGAATTTTTCTCTTCTTATGAGTGTGACAAAAAGTTCATTCTAAGTGTAACTACATGAATACTCTTTTTTTTTTTTTTGATTTTTCATTCGGTGTCCGGTACTCGCACCGGAGCCTGACTAATTCGGATTCACGCCGGATAGGTCCCCATTCGAGGGTAGCGCTCCCACCAGAGTTTTCTCCATGTCCAGGGTCGAACCCTCGACCTCTGGTTAAGGGTGGAGCAGCCCCATCCGTTCCACCACAACCCATGTTGGTTACATGAATACTCTACTGATGCCTGAAGAAAGACAAACACTAGGCCCTGACAATATAGACCTCCTTCAACGCGAGTCTTTCTTTCGCGAATTTTTACGATTTCCTTTCAAAATAGTCTCTGGCAACTTTACTATATATTGCATGATTGAACAATTAGATACTCAAATTGTAGATAGCGTGATTTGAACGTTGCAACTACTTGGTTGTTGTTACTCTCGAGCTTAGACCACTGTGCATTCTATTATAGTTTCGACAATAGAAATGGCCAAAGAACTCTTAGATTGACTTTTGAAGCTCTTAGAATTGATAAAGATTGCAGTTGTTTGATGTTATTTTTTTCTTGATTGGTACAAATCTTAAAGGATCAGACAGTAGAGCAAGCTAGCCTAACCAATTCAGTTGTGATTTAGAAACTTTAGTTGTTTATACATTTTATGTTATGTTTGCTACCGTTACATTTAGAATGGTGCTGATTTTATGCTATATTTGAACTACACATACATATATTTCTATTCATAAGCAGCCTCCGGGGATAGCTATTGTTTTTCTTGGAGCCTTCTGATGGATCCAATATTTGATTTTGATATCCTTTACTCGAGCCGAGGGCCTACCGAAAATAACCTATCTAATTTCACAAGGTAGGGGTAAGGACGTAGCACCACCCTCACCTAGCCCCACTTGTGAGATTACACTGGGTATGAATTTGTTATTGTTTGCATATTGCATGTCATCTATTGCGCTGCAGATAGTTGTTGCCTAAAAATTTATGTTGTCACAAGATACATAGATACACAAGCAACAATGCAAACCTCTAAAGAATCCTGATTATTTGAATTATCTGAAGTTCTACTGTCAGTTATAGCCAAGCTGAAGAGCTCATCAAACACACACAGAAAAAATTTGGTTCAACTCTTCATTGTTGTTTGTGTCCGTGAAGTGGATCATTTTACGAGAGGGTAGAGAATTTACATTACCCTAAAGGAAAAAATGTATTAGAGCAGTATTGATGTGCACAGGAAAGAATTTTATGAGTGAAATAACAGCTATATATCATTCTCTCAATTATCATGTCTAGATAGCTATATATAAAGTATAAACAAACTGCTAAGATGAGGAAAAACAAAAGCACATAACAAAGATGATTAAACTTAAAAGTATACTTTTTTTTTATTGAATTGTAATGAACACATTTACAAGTAAGGAAACCACATCAAAACACTCTTAAACCGTAGGGTAGGAAGAATGCTTTGCCTTGCTTTCAATAGCCAAAGATCCACAGGATTAGTTATTCTAAGCTTACTGATGGAGAAATCAGGGGCAATTCACTTATATACATTTTTTTACATGCCACAACACATTAAAGAAGCAACAATATTAATGATTAAATAGACTACCTGACCTTGATCGCCATGAGATCGAGTTGAAGTACTCGTGAAGCATCAAATCTATTAGAGCGTACAGGATGGCTATAATGTATCACTATGATCTCCTCTTGGCCCTCAATTCTTTTTGACTTCTGAAACAAATTGTTGTAATCATGTAAAGCACCATTCATTAAAATCACTTCAAAGATCAATGCGACACTACTAGAAGCAACTAACTATTAAGATTTCAAATTCTACATCACTGATGCATACAAATTCAAACCAAGAACCAAAGAAGCACGTACTAGCAAAACATGAATCATTATATTAGATTATTTCATAGCAACAAAATCAAATTAAATGAAAACAAGAAAATTTGGGGTGTAAAAAGATAACCTAAATTTCAAAGAAATTAATGCTCAATGTTTAGTAATTAAAGGCGACAAATTTTGCAACAGCTATGGTGATTGAATGTTGATCTTCATCGGAGAAGAAGATCAAAAGTGGATGCTCATCTTCGAACATGATTTTCATTGATGATGAGTGACAAATTTGTCACTCCTTTGTATTCATCTCTTGCACACTATGGCGAGTTAATTGAATATATGAGACTGATTCTGTATAAAATGCACTAACTTCCAGTGTTTGTGATCTTACAGGGAAATCTGGTGAAAAAGGATCAAAGGCAAAACCGGAAAGGAAGGAAAGTGATTAAAAATGGACAGAGGCTGAAGACAGTCCCCAAGATACGACCCTCAGATGCTACGATTGCACCCTGAGGGTCACGGTCGCGAGAGATCCAAGCAGACAGAAGTACTGTGATCGCGATCAGATGCTATATCCCCTCATCCTTGAAAGAGGGGATATAGGTGAGGAACAATTGTGAACAATAGCTTGAGTTAGCTCATTTAATAGTGATATAATTTAATAATAATTGATCTTATTGATATTGAAGGGGTTACAGCTGTATATATAGAGAACTGAAGAATAACTAATTACAGAATAACCCAGATGTATTTAATAATTATATATGTAGTCTATTATCCCCCCGCAAGCTGATCAGCGGCAACGAGGGGCAGCTTGGAGCAGAGATACTGAAAAGGCTGTAACGGAAGAGGCTTGGTGAGAATATCAGCAAGCTGGTCAGTAGATGGGACATAGTGCGTGGCCATCGTTCCTGCAAGTACCTCATCGCGAACAAAGTGACAGTCGGACCCAACATGCTTCATACGATCATGAAGGACTGGATTTTTGGTAACACCAATAGTGGACTGATTGTCACAATAAATCTGTGGTTTCGTCGGGGGAATGCCAAGTGCATCTGTAAGGTATCGTAACCACATGGCTTCAGCAACACCCGCAGCCATGGCACGATATTCTGCTTCTGTGGAGGAACGGGACACTCGCGTTTGCTTCTTGGTGCACCAGGAAATCAGATTCGGTCCCATCATAACAATATATCCAGTAGTGGACTTCCGATCATCTTTGTCGTTAGCCCAATCCGAATCAGAAAAAACAGATATATCAAACGAGCCCTTTTGAAATAAAATTCCACATTGAAGAGTACCTTTAAGATAGCGCAGAATGCGTTTCAAGGCCTGAAAGTGTTGTTCTGTGGGAGCATGCATTGATTGGGAGACTCGATTGACTGCATATTGGATGTCCGGACGAGTAACAGCAAGATAATGAAGTCCACCGACGAGGCTCCGATATAGTGTAGGATCGGCAAAGGGAGTATTCGGCCCTGGGGATTGGCGGACTGCCATGGGAGTGACCGCGGGTTTGCAGTATGTCATTCCAGCTCGATTTAGAAGTTCAAGGGTATATTTTGTCTGATGCATCAATATGGTTCCCGATTTGCGGATGAGTTCGAGGCCAAGAAAGAACTCCAGAGGACCAAGGTCCTTAAGTTTGAAGTCACGATGCATAGCCTCAGTAATTTCAGTGATGAGTGATGACGAGCTGCCTGTAATAACAATATCATCCACATAGATAAGAATGATGACTGTCCCTCGAGAACAGTGAAGGGTGAAGAGGCTGTTGTCATGATGGTAGGTGCGAAAACCAAGACCCTACAGAAAAGTAGAGAGGCGTGTGTACCAGGCACGTGGGGCCTATTTCAGGCCATACAGTGATTTGCGAAGCTTGCAAACATAGTGAGGACGGTTGGGATTAACATATCCCGGTGGCTGAACCATATAGATGTCTTCCTCAAGATGACCATGAAGAAAGGCATTGCTGACGTCTAACTGATGAAGCGGCCAATCATAGTGAAGAGCAAGAGACAAGACCAGACGAATAGTCTGTTGCTTAACAACAGGGCTGAAGGTCTCCTTATAATCCACACCATACTCCTGATGATACCCTTTTGCAACCAGACGTGCTTTATAGCGAGAAAGAGATCCATCTGAATTTCGTTTGATGCGAAACACCCATTTGCACCCAATAGACTTTCGGTTACTAGGCAGAGGTACCAAATCCCATGTACGTTGTTCATTCAGAGCCTGAAATTCCTCATCCATAGCTTGGCACCAGAAACTATTTTTGGAGGCTTGGTTGTAGGTAGTAGGCTCAGTTATGGGATGTGCATCAAAGGGTATTTGAGTGTGGTAGAATTTGGGTTTGAAGGTACCGGCCTTGGCTCGGGTTGTCATAGGGTGAGTGTTGAGTGGAGGGTGATTAGGAAGGGGTGGTGGAGTTGTATGATGTGTGGACGGGGGTTGGGTGGGGCTGCCGTGGGAGCTGGGATGTGCAGCGGTGGATGGGGTGGCTGTATGTGTGTTAGGAGTATGATGTAGGGAAGTGGTGGGTTGTGTGGCAGTCGGCTGGGTGTTCGGGTGGGGGGTTTGGGGGTTCGGGTGGGTGGGTGGTTGGTTCGAGTGGGTAGTGGCGTAGTGGGGTACCGGGTTAGGTGCCGAGTGAGCCGGAGCATGAGCGTGTGAAAATGACGGAAATAATGGCACAATGCCAAGTGGATTGGGGGAGTATGGAGTAGAGGAAAGACTTGTGTAAGGAAATTGTTCCTCCACAAAACGAACATGACGGGAAACATATGTTTTCTGAGATACAGGATCAAAACATTTGTAACCTTTGATAGTGGGATGATAGCCAAGAAAGACACAAGGGGTGGACCGAGGTTGAAGTTTATGTTGAGTGTGTGGACGCAACCAGGGATAAACCAGACACCCAAACGGGCGGAGATGGATGTAGTCGGGTGGATGATTGTAGAGACGGGCATATGGAGTGGAGTTGGAGAGAGTGTGAGTGGGCATGCGATTTATGAGGTAGTTGGCAGTAGCAAGGGCATCAACCCAAAAGGAAACAGGTAAGGTGGAATCATGGAGGAACGCAACAACTGTTTCTATTAGGTGACGGTGTTTGCGCTCAGCAACGCCATTTTGTTTAGGGGTATATGGACATGAAGTGTGATGAAGAGCCCCTAGACTTTGAAGAAAAACACCAAATGCATTGTTGACAAATTCTTTGCCATTGTCACTTCGAAAAATTTTGATTTTGGCATTAAATTGATTTTGAACCATTCGGTCAAAGTTGACAAAAACAGTATAAGCTTCGGATTTAAATTTCAGAGGATAAAGCCAAGTGATTTTACTGTAATCATCAACAAAACAGATATAATAACGAAAACCTTGAACAGAAGGAACTGAGGTTGGACCCCAAACATCAGAATGAATTAATTGAAATGGCGCAGTGGCCTTGTGTTCAGACAGTGAAAAAGGTAAACGACAAGATTTAGACACTGAACAGGACTCGCAATGTAATTTCCCTGAAAAATTAAAACCTAAGGAAGATAAAATGGATTTGGTGATGGCGGATGATGGGTGCCCAAGCCGGCGATGCCAGGTGGACGAGAGAATGGCTTGACTCACAACAGACGGAGACCTGGATGGAAGAGTGTATAGCCCATGCTCACAGCGGCCTGTGTACCGCACCCGGTTCGTGGTATTGTCCACTATCTGGAAATTGGTGTCATTAAAAATGAGGGTGCAGTTATTTTCTTTAGTAAAGCGATAAACAGATAAAAGATTGGATGTGAGGGAAGGGACGTGGTGAAGGGTTGAGAGATGAAATTTACCATTTGGGGTATAGACATACCCAGAGCCGGTGTTTGTGATGGGAAGGGATTGACCATTGCCTACTGTAATAGTTTCTGAGCCACGATACGGATGAGGAGCTTGAAGTTGTGAATAATCCGACGTCACATGGGTGTTAGCACCTGTGTCTAGATACCAATCGCCAGATTGAGCGTTTGTGGACGCATGCATCGCCCTTGATCCGCCGGACTGGCGATTTACATTCTGCGAGTCATCATAACGATACCAGCAATTAGCCGCAGAATGGCCCCGTTTAGCACAAATTTGGCAAGTCGAAAGATCTCGTGTGGGCCCCCGCTGGTTTCCTCGTCCCTGTCCGCGGCCTGACTGGAAGCCGTCCCTCGGTGGAGGCCCGCCTCTGCCTTGCTGCCCGGCGTTCCGACGGTCACCGCCGCCGCTGCCTCGCCCTTGGTTACGGCGATCGTCACCGCGAACCCTGGCCGAGCCCCCGCTGCCAGCCGAGTAAAGAGCCGTGACGCCAGGGGTGGAACTAGCTTCTCCGAGCAGTAATTTGTGTTCCATGTCTAGATTCAATTCTTCTGCATTAAGCCATCCAGACAGTTGATTCAGAGTGATTTCGACAGGTGAGAGGCGAATATGCTGTTTGAGAGAGGAATAGCCAGACGGAAGACCACGTATCACGGCATTCACCACGTCTCGTTCAGGAATAATCTCGTTCACAGCATCTAGGTCAGACAGAATAGAGGCCACATCATCAAGGTATTGAGTCATCGTCTTCGTTCCCTTCCGAAGAGTATGCAATCTGTCACGCAACTGAAAAATATGAGCCGTGGACACAGAGTTGTACCTTGTGGCTAGTGCGTCCCAAAGTGAAGCCGATGTAAGAAAACCTCGGGCGTGTTTGTGCACAGAGGGGCTAATAACGGCGAGAAGACAGGCTCGGATCTGAGTGTCTACGATCATCCACGGAAGGTAGTCGGGATTTGGGAGCATGACGCCGTCCTCCTCGGCTGTCTCGGGCGGCGGCTTCTCCGCACCGTCAATCCATCCGAGCAGCAAGTTGGCTGCGAGGGCGGTGCGGACGTTAAGTGCCCAGGCCGGGTAGTTGTTGTCAGATAATTTTTCGGGGATGAGATTGTGGAGATTCCTGAGCAGTAATTTTACTCCAGACGGTAAATTTGACAGAGGATCAACAACCTTGTCCATGGCGCCGACCTACGGCGGAGGAGGGAGGCCGTGCGGCGTGGTGTAGACGGTGGCGGCGGCGCACACACGTCGGAAAAGAGGAGAGATTAGGGTTTGGGCGGAAGAAGAAACCCTAGCTTTGATACCATGATATAATTTAATAATAATTGATCTTATTGATATTGAAGGGGTTACAACTGTATATAGAGAGAACTGAAGAATAACTAATTACAGAATAACCCAGATGTATTTAATAATTATATATGTAGTCTATTAAATAGCATTATCTTAGAAATAAGGTTGTTAATTGAGGTAGTGGATTGGTAGAGTTGATACACTTGTGAGGTGTTTGAAAGAATCTACTTGTGAGATTTGGTATTTAATCGAAAGATTAACATCAATACCCCTAAATCTAGCCTACCCAAAACCCTTGACTAAACTTGATGAATAATTGAAAACCCATGCATGACTCCCACCTAGAATTAAACCTGTCAAACAGGTCGAGTTGACCCGGCCCAACCCGGCCCGAACCAGTCACTTAAGAAAATTGGCTCGATTTGACTCGGCCCGATCTGTCCATGAGCTGTAGGGTATCGGATTCCGGATCGAATTATTTTTTGGGTTGGGCCCGATTAACCCGACCCAGACCATGCCCGGTGATTAACCGGCCCGACATGGCTTGGCCCGGTTAGCTTTTTTTTTTTTTTTAAATAGATTTTGATAAAAAAAGGTCGTTGGGCGATTATAGCCGTTGGGTCCAACGGTAATATAGACGTTGGGAGTCCAAAACGGCTAAAATCCCCTTTTTATTAAAAAAAAAAAAAATTTCAATTAAATTAGTTTTTTAAACCCCAAAAAAATCCTATAAATACCCTACACTTTCAAATCATTTTCCACACAATTTTTCATTCTCTCAAATCTCATTCTCTCTCAAATCTCAATTCTCAAATATTCTATATATTTCTAAAGTGCTCACTTTAATTTTTTAATTTTGTGATTACAAAATACGAGTGAAAGTTTCTAAAGTCGCAACCTTCGGATACTTCTAAAATTTGGTATTATCATTCCATCTCTTACTTTTGATTTTTAATTAGTGTATTAATTATTGAATATTTAATTTTATTATATCTGTGTATTTTGAATTTTTTTAGTTTAATTTATATTATGGATAAATTAAGAAACCTCGTGACTAAAGGTGTTAAAATTTTTTATCCCGGAAGTGGTAGTAAAAAACGAATTACTAGCGGTAGAGGTACTTTAAGTAGTAGATATACCCGTGTGCCTCCGCCTCCGGTACCGCTTAGTCAATCTTTTGAGGAAGAAATAGGTGTAGGTGCTCACAATATAGATTATGTAGAAGCTCAGAAAAATTACGGTATAGAAGAAAAAAATGAAGTAGATGCAGTTAATTTAGACGAAGATGATGAAAATATTGGTAAGACACCCGCAGTAGAAAATGCTAACGTTAGATCTGAATCGGTTAATCTCCCTCCCCATCCTCCCTGTGCCTCAAGACCTCGTAAACCAACTAGTATTTCATGGCAATTTTTTGAACGTATATGAGATATTGAGGTGCAGTGCAATAGTTGTCAACAAATATATAAGCATAAAAGAGGAGGCAAGCAAGGGGGTACGGGTACGTTAATGAGACATATAAGTGATAATCACCATAGAGAGTTAAAAATTGCAAAAGGTGGTGCGGATGTTGGTGGGCCAACACAAACTAGAATGGACCCAGCAACCGGTCAGGTAATCAAAAAGTATAATAAATTGAGGGATCAGGAAGAAATAGCTAAGATGGTAGATGTGAGTTGTTTGCCTATTAGATTTTCTTCTTCTTCTGATGCCTTTATTCATTATATTCAAGCAATTTATAATCCTATGTTTAATGGTATTCCTAGAAGTACTTGTCGGGCCGATATTTTTAGACTTCATTCACAGTATTGTTTTTATTTATCAACATTGTTAAAAAAATATTCAATGTAGAATGTCCGTAACTTCTGATCTTGGTCGTGCTGTAAATAAAATGATTATTTAACCGTTACTTGTCACTAGATAGATAGTAATTTCGTTATGCAAAAATGTATTCTTATTTTTTTATATGATGAAGATCGTAAACATACTGAAGATTTTATTGTTGATTCGATTGCTAAAGTTGCTGAATTTTATGGTATCGAAAATAAAATCTTATGTATTGCTTTTGATAATGCTTCTAACAACAACACTGCTACAACAAAGTTAAAATCTAAGTTATCTCTGCCGTTACCTGAAATTTTTCATGTTAAGTGTGCTTGTCATATATATAATTTAATTGTAAGAGACGGTCTTGAGTTTTTTGAGTTTTATATTAAAAAAATTCGGCTTGCCGTTGGTTTTATTTAAGAAAATAATCGAAGATCAAGAATTAGGGACTTTAAACTTAAATGTGAACAAAATGGACTTGCACCAATATTGATGTCTGAAGAATGTGATACTAGATGGAATGCTACGTATAATTTTTTAAAAACTTGTTATAAATATAGAGTTCCTATTACACTATCTTTTAACCAACATTGTGGTTCTTTTGCTGATTCTGCTGATTGCATGCTACATGATTCTGATTGGGTTGTAATTAATAATCTTGTTAAGTTTTTGCAAAAAATTTATATAGCCACGGTTGAATTTTTCGGCGCTTATTATCCTACTGTTTGTAATATTTTGGCATATATAGCCGATATTTCTACTTTGCTCAAAGAATATAAAAATAAAGAAGGTTACAAAGAAGCTGTTAGTGCCATGTTTGCTAAATTTAAAAAATATTTTTTTTCGATTTCCCCTATTTACTTGGTTGGTGCTATAAATCCGTGTATGAAATATACTACTATGTGCCACTTTAGTACTCTTATTTATTCTAACTTAAAGATAAATACTAACAATGATTCTGGACAAGTACAACCTGATTTGTGGACGGCTATGGGTGATGCGAACGCTTACATAGATAAATTATATAACCATTATGTTGATTTAGTTGTACCAACAAATATCACTCCAACTGTCGCTCCTCATCCTCCCGAGGAGACATCATCTTCTAAAAGGCCTGCACATAGTGGTTTTCCTGATTCTTCTTATGATTTACCTTGTTGGAACAGTGTTGAGGATGGAGCTTACACATCAACTTATCGGGAAGAGCTTAAGTATTATCTTCGGTCGTCGCTAGAGGATTGCAGACGATGGATCAACACGTTGGATTGGTAGAGGAGAATAAAACACAATATCTTGTGCATTCAAGATTAGCTAGAGATATCTTGAATGTTCCAATGTCAACCGTTGCATCGGAGAGCTCTTTTAGTCAGGGACGACATCAGCTTGGAGATAACCGACATTCATTGGGAAGCAATGCAATGAATGTTCTAGTTTGCCTTAGAGATTGGATTAGAGCCGAACGAAGAAATCAAGAAATGAAAGCGGAGCCGAACGACAAGCAGAGACTTAAAGAAATTATGACTTCACGGGAGAACTCAGCAGAATCAAGTCCAATGCATAGTTTTCCCCCCGTTGACTTTGACTATCCTATGCAAGTTCCCATTAATATTAACATGCATGAGTTGAAAAAAATGATGCAAACTTTGTAGATTTTTCATCCATGTAAATTATAAATTTTGGATCATTTTGCAATCAATAAAATTCAACATTCATTCACCCCTTAGTCCTTACTTTGTAATTTATTCCATTTAATGATTTAAATTGAATTTTTAGTTTAAATTAAATACTTAATTTTAATATATTACTAATTTACTATAAAGTATTATTAATTTATTATATTAAGTAGCATATGTTTTATTTAAAGAAGTCATATATTTTATATGTGTACGTATATATTGAATGGTACGTATATATGTGTGTATAACTTCTATAGACGTATATATTTAATGTATACATGTGTATATGTCTTATAAATTAGTATATAACTATATATATAGTGTGTGTGTATATTGTAGTATATATATATTGTAGTATATTTTATTTAAAGTAGTATGTATATATTGAATGGTTCGTATATATGTGTGTATATCTTTTATAGACGTATATATTTAACGTATATGTGTGTATATATTTTATAAATTAGTATATAACTATATATAGTGTGTGTGTATATATTGTAGTATATTTTATTTAAAGTAGTATGTATATATTGAATGGTACGTATATATGTGTGTATATCTTCTATAGACGTATATATTTAACGTATACATGTGTATATGTTTTATAAATTAGTATATAACTATATATTCTATAGACGTATATATTTAATGTATACATGTGTATATGTTTTATAAATTAGTATATAACTATATATAGTGTGTGTGTGTATATTGTAGTATATTTTATTTAAAGTAGTATGTATATATTGAATGGTACGTATATATGTGTGTATATCTTCTATAGACGTATATATTTAACGTATACATGTGTATATGTTTTATAAATTAGTATATAACTATATATATAGTGTGTGTATATATTGTAGTATATTTTATTTAAAGTAGGATGTATCTATTGAATGGTACATATATATGTGTGTATATCTTCTACAGACGTATATATTTAACGTATATATGTATATATGTTTTATAAATTAGTATATAACTATATATTTACTGTGTGCATATATTGTAGTATATATATTGTAGTATATTTTATTTAAAGTAGTACGTATATATTGAATGGTAAGTATATATGTGTGTATTCTTCTATAGACGTATATATTTAATGTATACATGTGTATATGTTTTATAAATTAGTATATAACTATATATTTAATGTGTGTATATATTGTAGTATATTTTATTTAAAGTAGTACGTATATATTGAATGGTACGTATATATGTGTGTATATCTTCTATAGACGTTTATATTTAATGTTTACATGTGTATATGTTTTATAAATTAGTATATAACAATATATATAGTGTGTGTATATATTGTAGTATATATATATATATATATATATATATATATATATATATATATATTGTAGTATATGTTTTATTTATAATAGTATTTATATTTAACTAACGTATAGTCGTATACGCGATTACATTTGTAATTGTGTATATGTATTATGTGTATATATTTTTTAAATTCTAGTGTAGTATATACTATATATATAGTGTATATATATTGTTTAACGTATTTAAAATGTATATAGGTGGGTATATATAGTGTATATTGGAGATTTTTTTTTTTTTATTGTTGACCGAATTTTTAACCGATTTTGATCGGGTTTAGGTGAGTTGGACTGGGTTGGGTTAAGTGGGCTGGTTCAGGGTTGTTTTTAAAAATTTTACTGTTGGGCTCGAAATCGGACTGACCCATTTAACCAGGCCCAGATCCGGACCGGCTCACAACCCGGTTAAATTTCACGGGCAGGTTCCGGGTTGACCCGGCCTGGCCCACTTAATTTCCATACCTAGAATTGCATAACCCCAAGGTTTCTCTCTATTTGTTATACTCTACGATCTCTCTAACTCAAGATAGTGTTTAATTATTGTTGTGTTTAACATCATTCAAATCAAACCCCTCATTTAATTCCTTATGTTGTTTAATTCTGCACTACGGGTTAATACTTAGTTAACTATCAACACGTGTAAGTTGTTAATTCTACATCTTCACTCCTCATGGATTTGATCCCGACTCTTAATTGGGTAATTATATTGACAACGATCGCCTTACACTTAATTTTAATTCAAGTTTGAGTGTTATAAGAAATGACGTCGTTGCCAGGGAGTGAAACATAGTTTTCACTATTGTGGTGTTGACCTTGAGTTAGCCGTAGTGTTTTAGTTTATATTATTTATTATTTTTGTCTTTTCTCAGGTGACGATTATGGCATGCATGATACCATGAGCCAACACGGTAGTAATGATGACTCTTTTGATGGACTTGAGGATATGGATCATCTTAGAGATGCGGGCCGATCTAGTGCAATTCGTATTTCACCGGCAGAAGGAAATGAAGTGTTTCACATTACTAGCATGAGGCTCCATTTGCTTCAAATGAAAGAGTTATTTGAAGGCCAAACACATGTGGATATGAAACTACACTTGAAGAATTTTGTTGATGTGTGTGCTCCATTTCACATAGCCTACATTTCTCATGAATCAATTCGGTTATGCCTTTTTCTATTCTCTTTGATGGGAGAAGCAATCTTTTGGTTGCAGTCTTTACCCGCGGGATATATTATTTCATGAGGTGAGCTCGTAGATGCATTCTTGGATAGGTATTTTCCTTTTTCCCGAATGTTGTAACTATGGGACGAAATCACCAACTTTCGCCAACTTAGTGGCAAACCATTGTATGAGCTGTGACAATGTTTCAACAATAAGTTAGTGTAATGCCTAAATCATGAGATTTCAGATAAAATGCTTAAAATTTTCTATAGGGCATTGGATCAATTAAACAAAATGGTGGTTGATAATGCGCCCGAGGGTTCTCTTGTTAAGTTATCTTATGGTGTTGCGGCGATCTTGTTAGAGCAAGTGACAAAATAAAATAAAGGATACATACAAGGGACACCGAGGTAGCCACGGGTATTGATATCTAATTTTTGTCCTCCACGATTGAGTTCAATTCTGAGTTTCTTCAATTTTTAATAAAATGAAAATATTTATTTTATCTAAATAAAAATTTTCCAAAGTATTTATCTAGGTAATTTTAGTCATTTTAAGTAACTATTATATGTTTTTGTAGTTGCATATACGAGATCATATAATTTTACGAGAAAAATTAAATTTTAATCAAGGGTTATCTAGAATATGGATTCAAATGGATAAACTCTTGATTTAAAAAATAATTTATTCTCAAAATAATTTATTTGGAAAATATTTGTTTGATTTGATTGAATCGAGAAACTCAGGATTGAATTGGTTGTTAATTCATTTCAAATATTGTTTCAATTTAGTCAATTTATTAAATTAGAACTTAATTGAAAAATCAAATTGACCATAATTACAATGCAAATTGGTCAATTGAATTTTAATTAGGCTAAAGTTTAAATATAATTATCTAAATTCTCATTTCTGGCTATTTAATAAATAGCCTAAATAATCTAAAATCCCTTAAGTCCTAATTTCCACCAAACCCAACCCAATTCCAACCCTCTTTCAATTTTGAGCCTGCTCAGCAGCCCATTACCTTTTCCCTTCGGGAAAAAAAACGTATATAACAATTATTAGATAGAAAATTACAACTTATAGCATAACTTTCATTTTTTCAAGTTGTAGCAAATCTTATAAAAAAATAAAAAATAAAAATATTTTTTTCTTTTTTTTAAAATACAAAAAAGTAATTACTGAAAAGGAAAATAAAGATTTAATACAACCAATATGCAATAATCCTTCCTTAAATATAATTATCCTTAATTATTGATATCAATCCACCCCAAATCCCTCTAACCGTTTTTCTTTTCTCCTATTTTAATGTTTCCATTTTCATACACAACCTTCTTTTTATACACCATTTAGTTGTTCCAGTCACAAACGTTTTAATGAACAAGCACGATCAATATGTCTCCATTTGATTAATATGTCTTCAGGGGAGCACTACTTGATTAATAGGACTTTAACCCCCATCTCCTCAATTTGTTTGTGATTGAACCACAGTAAGAGTTGCATACATAGACATGAATATTGTATTTTAATATTATTTGGTACTCATTATTGTTGTCTTTCTATGATTGTTGGTATGAACAAAGTTTAGTTTTTGTATTTAAGCAGTTTTTTATTCGGTGTTATGCTAATTTAACAGTTGTTTTGTATTTCACATCGTTGAATGAATTGGATATCAATTAAGTTTGTGTCAACCAAATTTACTGCAATTTTTCTTTACAAATCATGTTATTTTTTTCAGTATGAAAGATGACTGTGTTCATTAAATCTTAATTTAATACAGAAGTAGATGAGATAGAATCTTGATTCAAATAGTGAAGCGCATAGTGTATAAAATGAGTATATAAATTGGTATCACCTAAATTTAATATCGCAATCCATAAATATCAATTTATATATCTATTTAATACAAATGTGACATGTAAGAAAACACTTTATAAACTGATTCCATTCAATTTATAATCTTAAGTATATCTTCTTAATTGAATATCACAATCACATTATACTCATTCCATATAAATATAACATGTAAGAAACTATTTTATAAATCTTGAATATAATATTGATATTATACAAGTTTCATACATGAAATAATTCGAAAAATACAAGTTTGTATATTTATTTCATACACTAAAATAAATAATAACGTATAATATTTAGTGAAAGTTGATTTCTATATCAACTTCTGCAATCATTATACTTATTTCATATTGATTTTATACAGAATTCATACACGAAACAGTTTAATAAGTATATAAAAGATAATTTTCACTATATGATCCTTATGAAAGATTACGATCTATATTTAAATCCTTATTAATGTTGTTACCAACACAAACTGATTATTCAATATTTTTTCTCTAATATCCATTGACATATCTTTTATTGTTATATACAATGAGTATTTAATAAAAAAATTGACAATACTCTTTATAACATATTATTTTTAAAGAATAAAAGGAAAAATAGAAGAAAGAGAATTTTCGATGAAGGAGAATAAATCTTTGGTTGAATAATGATTTACAATGGAACAAATCGTTGGTTGAATATTCTAGGACTTCTACAAGATGGAGTAGAATCGAATTTTGGTTTAGACATGATTCACAATGGAGAATGAGAAAAATAATTATATTAATTTTATATTTTTTGGAAAGAAGATGAATATTATCTTAAACCCACTTTTTTTAATGAAGAAGATGAATATTATATAAAACCCACTTTTTTCAATCTTGTATTTTTAAGGGAAGAATATGAATATTTGATGAGTAAGTTAATGAAATCAGAATTTTCAATAAATTTTTGAAAGGTTGGGTACTAGAATGGAGAAAGAGAATATATATTTACCATAATTATCAATACACAATTTAAGAAAAATATTGATTACAATCCTATAAATATGAAACTGATTTTAAATTATATAATTAATAATAAATTTTGAAAATATAATTAAAATAATATATCTTTTAATAAGTTGCTATAGCTTGTAACTAAATTGCTATTAATGCAATTAGCTAAAAGTATTGCAAAAATTTGTTATTTTAGATCTAATAATATTATAGGGGATAATTTTCTCATTTTTATTTAGAGTACTAAGAAATTATAACAATGGTTAGCTTAATAGCTATAATGAGTGATTATTTTGGGTTGAGGGTCAACAATTATGAACTCTATAATTTTTATAATGTGTTAATATCTATCATGTCTAAAGAATTTTGAATTTAGACAATCGTTGAAGAAATATTTTAAATTATATTTTAAAACTATTTTAATATGTTATTTGATTTTTTTAAACATAAAAATAAAATTACTTAGTTAAAGTTCATATTAATAACAAATATAATTAATGATTCACCATTTAATAATTATATTTTTAATTCACCCATTAACAAATATAATAATTAAAGTACGCAGGATCGCAAGACTATAACATTAATATAATGTGCGACTTTCTTGAATTGATGTTTAACCAATATCAACTTTTTTTTGAACTATATGATTTTTATTTTGTGTCGATATCATGTCTAAAGTAATTTGAGTTTTGACTATCGCTATTGAAATTTTTTAAACTATATTTAAAAGAAAAAAAAACTATTCAAATATGTAGTTTAAATTTCTATAAACATAAAAATTATTATAGTTCCTTAATTAGAAGTCATATATATTAATAAAAATATAAATAATGGTTCCTAAGTTATCAAATCGGCGTAACATAGTGATGCAAGACTACAATATCAATGTGTGCTCTCTTAGGTTATTGTTAATTAAAGTCGACACTTATGAACTATATGATTTTTATAACTTGTCAATGTTTACCACGTCTAAAGTGCTTTAAGTTTTTATTATTTTTATTAAAATATTTTCATATTATATTAAAATTGTTTAACTATGCAAACTTTTAATTTTAAAACTCGTAAATATTTTTTATTCTTTTCTTTATGTATTTTTCTTATCATTTATATATAATTTAGGTGTAAGATTAACATAGGGTATTTTTTTGTTCAACTTAGAAAATTTTTATGCGAGATTTTTAAATGTTATGTTGACTTCTGTCCGCTCTACTTCTAAAAATAGATAGAAAAGATTTGAAATGAAAAAAAATCATTTGAATTATCATGAGAAAAATTATAGCATAATTAAAATTATACAACTGAATTCATAAAAAAATAATTAATTTTTTGTGTTGGAAATTACGATAATTGCTTATTTTATGTAATACTAAACTACGAATCAGATTTCAACAAAAATAAAAAAACTAAAAGTTATTCAAAATATTGATAGGATTTAAGATATATATCTATACCTCCTATTTATCTATATAAAATAAAGAGATTTAAAATTTAAAATTAAAGATTACAAAAATAAGAACTATTTATATGATAAAACGCATAATTAAGTAAATATAATACATAAATATATAATGTTATATTAAAATTTTTAGATAATACTACTTTGGTCACACTAATTTTGGATATATGAGAATATAATTAATTAATTTTATATTATTATTTTTATCCTAGACTATTCTTTTTCAGTAATAGGTACTATGCAATCATATTTATGAAAATTATGTTAATTTGTCTATTCTCATGTATTGGGATAGTTTCTAATATATTGGGAAAGATTAATAAAATAAGTAATGAAAGAGTTTTAAATTTAAGATGAAAGGGACAAAAATGTTCAAAAGAAAACTAATGTATAGTGTGAATAGAATTTATTACTATTAAGGTCAAAAGGATTTTTTCAAAAATAAATACTCACTGATTCTGTCTTTGCAGTAAATGAACTATGGCGATGAAATCAATAACAATTTCATTGAATTTATTTCTGCTGAAGAATGATGTACAGGTAACAAAGTGTCACATTTATGAGAATTGGGCTCTTAACTGCTCATCTCATTAATGCAACAATTTCATCACACAACTAAGAAATCAAGCTTTTATCAGGGACACTGATTTTGTTAAAACAAAAATGCACCTCAGTGCGCTAAGATTTAGCTATGCGCGGAGTATGTGGAAGGGACATTAATTTTGTGTTCTAAGTAAATGCATTTTCAAAGTGACCAATAGTACTAACTTGTATTCATGCCCTGCAAACGTTAATCTCTCTTTCGAGTCCTGTAATTTTTTTATTTTTTTTTAAAGTGTATCTTCAAGTATTTAAGGTCAAGTAATGTAAGATTTGAAGGACGCCTTCTCAAATTGGAAAAGGTAGAAGTCACACAAATTCACTATTAACATTGCTATAATGTTCAACTCAAAGTTGCATCAAAGTTTCCAATTTTACGACAGATAAAAGTCAACATTAGCAATTATTTGAATTAGATAGTTTGGTAGCATTCATACACTCAATTTTTAATTATGAAAGATAATTTACCTGTTGCAAGTACTATTTCACAACAAGAATGGCTCATATAGGATGGTATAGTTCAACAACTGTTATATAGTCAATCCTCCACCATCTTTGCCTCCTTCCTGATGCCACTTTGAGCATAATGCAACTGCTGCATATTAGAAGGATCATGCAATTTGAAGCTCAAATTTGATATGATATTTAAACAAAACTTCAACATTCAATTTGAAATTATTGATTTTCAAATCCAAAATCATCTAAAAGGTAGGATTTCAATTCCAAGTGAGTGATTTCAATTTTTAAAAAATTTAAAACTTGGCACATAAGAGTATATTTTGCGGACAAATTCAGAATTTTAAAATTTGCAAAAAAAAAAATCTATGCCCCGTATGAATAGATTAATCTATCATGTGAGAGGATTATATTAAAGAAGTGAAAAGGGTCAAATATACCCCTAAACTTTGCGAAAATATTCAGATATATCCTCCATTAAAAGTTTAACTCACCAATGCCCTTGCTGTCCAAATCTTGGGTCATACATACCCCTATTATCAAGTTTTGGGTCATATATACCCTTGTTGTCAAGTTTTAGATCATATATACCCCTGTCGTATTAATTTCTTTGCTAAAATTTTTTAACCCCTTTTTCCTTTTCTTTTTTAAGAAATCATATTTTCCACATCACTTTTTAATTGCCACATCACATATAATTAAATCCACCACTTCTTCTACACATTAACCATATGTCAAATTCTCTCATCTACCTCACATTCTCTTTGGATTTTCTCTAATTTGTCGAAATTTCTTTGTTGTGTTTTTCGATTCTTGCATGACCCCAAGAATCATCAAGTAAAAAATAAAAAAAATCAAGAACACCCCATAAAAACTCAATGCACAATTGCAATAAAAATAAAGAATTAAAGTACTTATCAAATGCAAATTATTTTAGTATCATATCAACCGACTTCATCTTTTGCACTACCATCAATTTCAATATCAAGAATAAGAAAAATCCAAGTGCGAAATTGAGATGTAGAAGTGTAACAGAGACAGTCCATATAGAGACAACAAAAACAAGTTGTCAATTAAAAGGATAACTTTTATATGTATGTATGTATGTATGAGAGGAGCCTTTACCCAAGAATCTGAAAATACAACAAAAAAGTTTTGGCAAATTAGAGAAAATCCAAAGAGATTGTGAAGCAGATGAGAGCATTTGACAGACGTTTAATATGTAGAAGAAGGAGTGAATTTAATTATATGTGATGTTGCAATAAAAAAGTGATGTGGTAAATATAATTTTGTAAGGAGAAAAAAAAAGGAAAAGTGGGTTGGGAAATTCCAGCAAAGTAATTAACGAGGACAGATGTATATATGACCCAAAACATGGCAACAGGGGTATATATAGTCCAAAACTTAACAACAGGGGTATATATAGACCAAAACTTGGACGACAAGGACATGGGTGAGCTAAACTTTTAACTGACGGTATATGTGAACATTTTCACAAAGTTTAGGGACATATTTGACCATTTTCCCTATTAAAAAATAACTAGCTATACTGTTATTGATTTACTGTACCAATGGACTTATGTAAAATTATGTATATTTAAAAATTTACAGCGGTAATCACTATATATATCTATAAAGAACATGAAAATATGTGATTTGTTAATGGACGTCTTATAATACTCCAATACTTTGTTTATGATTTGCTGAGATTGCGCAGTAGTTTAAAAGGTTTTGAGAGTTTTCAATTGGATTTTTCATATTTATAAGAAAAAATACAAATTTGAAATCCAAATTACATATTCATACAAAATTTCAACTTCAAAACAAATTTGAAATCACAACCAAACAAGTCCTTAGATTCTACCAAATTTGACTTGGCAGTGTTAGGATTTGCCCTAGATTTTCTAGTTTACTTGGATTCTATCATAATTGCATTTACTTCAAAAAAAAATTCTTAGTAGAAAAAGTTTTCTTGTAGGAAAAAATCTCTTTCATAATTGGTTAGTTCTTTTTGGAAGGAGAAGTTTTGGACTTCTATGAATCGAAGATCCTTCTTCTCAAAATATAACACATATAACATGCAGAATGTAGTTATCAAAGAGTCTTGTTCGGGAGGAAATTTTTCTCAATAGTGTTTATATTTTTCAATATTAGTTTTTCGTATGTAGGTTGTTTGACCAAAACATATTAATAGTATATTTTTAGTATGTTTTTCGTTTCGTCTGAATTATCAACTCCATTTGCAAACTATAAGCTTCTGCATGAAGCCCTATCAATTTTGAATCCAACAAGTTGTATTAGAGCTTACGGTTCAATGATCCTATGATTCCAATGGTTCAACGATCCAATGATTGAATGAGGTTGAGGACATGTCAAGACAATTTCAAATCAAGTTGTAACCGGCTTGGCGATAATGAAGATTTGTTTTGTCAAAAAAAAAAAATCAAAGTACTACATGTGGAGACAATTGTAAACCATATTTTCAACAATCTAGTTGTTACATATTTAAAACTAGTTTAAGGTACGTACGTTGTACATGTATCAAGCAATTTCAATCAGAATCAGATGGAACCTAAATTGACACAAATCCTACTATTTTCACTATTTTATGTATTTTATTTTATTTTTTCTTAAGAAATTGCTATCTAAAAAAAATCCCTAAATATTTTAAGACAAAATTAGTGTTTTGAATGGATCAACATTATGCATAAGTCGATCTAACATGATAATTTTATTGATATTTTCGTGAACTATGTCAATTCAATGAGTCTCGGTTGATGTATTCATAGAATACAGTGAAACTCAAATTATGAGCATGTTGTTGAGGTCATAACAACACGTCGAACAAAGAAATCTTGAGCAATAATAACAATGAGAAATTATAAAAAAACTAATAATATTTTTAATTAATTTATTAATAAGAGCGTATAAAGTTATGACTTTAATCTACCTTTAAATTTATTTTATGCTGTAGAATAAATCACTAAAATCCATGTTGTCGTGAATAAGACTCAAGAAATTACTATCCCCCTTTTAATTGATAATAAATAATATTTTTTATATAAAAAAAAAAGAGTGTTATGTCAAGATTAATCTGGTTGAAAGGACAAAAACAACATCTTAAGTGAAACAACTGACATTAATGGCCCAAGTAAATACCACATTATAGCCTTTTTGTCGAAAATTTTACTATGGTTTAGGTCCAACCAACACAAGTTGTGATAGGATCCATTAATTTATTGACACTTGGAAAGTCAGCCTCAATATATACTTTGCAAAAAAAAAAATTAAATAAAATATCAAATACAAAGACAAAAAACTATAAATATAATACAATAAAAATGGAGGGAAAGACATAAGACTATATATAGTACAATAAAAATAGAGGGAAAGAGACCTTTTTTCCTCCTTAATTAGTTTCTTCCTACGTGATATCCAAACCAATCAAAGCAAAATTTTCAAAGTAGTTCTACATTTATTGCCCTCACAGTATTCTCACTCAAGCAAAACTTAGAAGAAATATTTTAGATGTATACATCTATGACCTTTATTTTTTTTTAATTTTCTTTCCTCATTGTTATTTATATTTGTATAATCACCTTATTATATATATACAATTAGAAAGTAAAATATTACTATATTTCCGTATAAAAATATCTAATGCTAACATATATGCTCCACTTCTCAATATTTTCATTGAATGATCTTCATGGTCAGTTGATCCTGTAAACATAAAAAATAATTTTTGTTATTAAATATAAAAATAAAAATATCATAAAAACTTGAAAATTTTAATTTTGTTCCAAATAATAAGTTCAACACTAAATTTAAAATGTTTGATCACATATTCAAAATTATATTTTAATTAGACATTTTATAACATCAAAAAGTATTTTTAAATATTAAGATAACCTTTTGAAAAGATCAAATTTTTAGTGTTGTAAATTTTGTCTTATGCAGATTGTGCTTGAAATAGAAAATGGAGGATGCACATGTTGACAAAGGCAAAGACTCCTCTGTCCAAGAAGGTAATTGAAGTGTAGAGATATCTATTAAATAAATACTATCTATAGTTTATCTATTTATTGAATTTTGATACTTACAATTAAAAATTATTATTGTAGATTTCAATGTTAACGAGCATAATATTTGTAACACTAGCAAGAACTTTGTTTTTGAGATTGGTATGGAGTTTAATTCAAAAGAGGAATCATACAATGCATATAATTCATATGCTGTGACAAGAGGTTTTGGTGTTTGAAAGGGAGGAAAGACTAACAATGTAAAAGAAGAGACAACAGGACGTTTATTTCTTTGTTCTTGTGAAGGACAATTGATAAACTTTCTCCTTTTCAAGAAAGAAAGCGACAAAGATTAGAATATAGACGTGATTGTATGGCTCGTATAAAATTCAAAATTTCAAATAAAATATGGGAAGTATGTGAATTCAATGATGTGTATAGTCATCCCATGATAGAAGATAATTTGAAACATTTCATACATTCTGGTCGTAGGCTTACAAATACTACTAAAAATATTCTTGGTTCTATGATTGATGTCGGTATTCATACAAAAAAAGTTGTTCGATATCTTCAGAATGAAGCGGGTGGAGTTGAAAATGTAGGATTCATTGAACAAGATGCTTATAATTTTGTTCAAGCATAGAAGAGAAATATGATTAGTAGTGGAGATGCTCAAAATTCGATAAATTATTTTATGCATTTGCAATCCGAGGACTCAAACTTCTTCTATTCTTTTCAAGTTGATGAAGATGGTAGGTTGTGAAATTTTTTTGGAGAGATAGTATATCTAAATTGCACTATGAGTGTTTTGGAGATGTGATGATTTTTGACACTACTTATCGTACATATAGATATGACATGATTTGTGCTCCATTTGTTGGTGTGAATAACTACTGAAAAAATACCTTTTTTGATTGTGCATTCTTATGCAATGAAACCAGTGGTTTATTTGTTTGGCTATTTCAAGCATTTTTGAAGGAAAAGGAAGGAAAATCACCAAAAATAATTTTTACCGATCAAGCTCCTGCTATAGCCTTGGCCATTAAAGAAGTCTTTCCTAACACGTGTCATCGACTATGCGAATGACATATTGATAGAAATGCTCAAAAAAACATACCCCAGCTTTACTTTATGTCGGGATTTCGACACTATTTTGACACACTCTTGTGGAGGTGCCATTTGGAACTAGAATTTGAGTTAGTGTGGGATAAAATGATAAGTGAATGGGATTGTGCGAGTAATACTTGGCTTCAAAAGTTATATAATTTGAGAAAAAAATGGTGTCCTGCATTTAGCCGTTTAATTTTCTCGGCGGACATCAAATCAACTCAAAGAAGTGAGAGCACAAATAGGGTCTTCACAGGAATGACATGCCAGGCAATGAGTATAACTGAGTTTGTAAAACATTATGAGCAGTGAACAATCGAAATGCGAGATATTGAAACAGCTGAGGATTATAAATCTCGAGGAATGCCTAAAATATCCATAGAAGATTGTGGGATGTTAAAACATGCTGCTAGTGTGTACACGAGAAGAATTTACACAAGATTCCAACATGAATGTTTGCAAGGGGCAACCGAAAGAATACTCAGTGCTGAAACTAATGGCAATACTACCAAATATACAATTTTAAAGGGTGAAAATGGACAAACTGAAGTTGTCCAATTTAATTCCCTTGAAAATTCAATTATTTGTAGCTGTCATATGTTTGAGCCCATGGGTTGGTTATGTTGTCCCGCACTAAAAGTTCTATTCTTTGACTTGAATTTTTCTTATATTCCTGAGAAATATATTTTGAAAAGATGGTCGAAGAATGCTAAGCATGGAGACAGATTTGAGAAATACACTACAAAGAAGAAAGCAGTAAAATCCTCTATGGCAATTCGTTTGAATGGGTTAATGAAAGAGTCATTGATGTTATGATTTTAGACGTAAATGATGAGGATTTCGAAGAAATTGCTAGAAAATATTTATATCAAGCAAGAATTGGGATTAGTAAACATCAAAGTGAGATATATAATGGAGACTGTGGTAAAAATAAATTTCAATTCAGTTCTGTTGATCCTTTAACAGGGTGTACAGATCAAATTTTGAATTCAATTAAGAAAAAAGGAAAGGAAAATGGATATGGAAGAATGAAGCCAAAAGGTGAGCATAAAAAGAAAAAAACATCACAGATTGCATTCAAAAACAGAGCAGCACTAGCACAGAATCATCAATTTTTGAATACAACACTGGCTTCAACCTCAGTGTAGCAAATACAAAATCAGTCTATGGAATTAATTTCTAAGGTTTGGTGTTTCTTTTAATCTGTTTTTTAAATATAACTAGCAGTGACTTTAATATATTTTTTTTAAGATTGTTAATTTATTTAAAAAAAAAAACAAATAAGCAGGTACATGGAGATTCACCCAACACTCTCAACTAATTTTGACTCAAAACAAGAATCTTCAATCTGAAGCTTCATTGCAGAACCAAGGATCAAACAAATAAATTTCAGAAGAAATTCAATTTCATTTTTGAAGGAGATTATACTGTGGACTTGATTTTTTGTATGATATACTCTTAATTTAGCAGCAAAACTAGTGCAAACAAATATTAATTTTGTATTTTGATGTTACAACTAACATGCAAAGAAAATCTATGAAATTTCAATTATCAAGCATTTATGATTTTTTTATTTAATTGAGTAGATAGCATAAAGATCTCACAAAAAGATGAAGAAAGCTTCATACCTGAAATCATGAATAATTAAGTAAGCAAAAGAAAATTCATGGAGATTTCACCCAATTCTTGATCCCTTTTAGCATTAGATTGGAAGAAATTTTCTTCTATATTTTTTGATTCGCTTCATCTTTAAATCTCAACCCATTTTTTTTTAATCAGGAACAACACTAACTAATATTGAATAGCAAATTTGTAAAGAAATTTCTTGACTTGATCTACATAAACTGTTTTGTTATTAATGGAGCTTTTGAGTAAAAAGAAAAAGAAAGATGAGGCATGATTTTTGTGATCATTTGGTTTCTCCAGAAATTTCTTCTTTGAAGACTAAACAATAAATGCTTGTAGACCTCACAATTCACTAACTTATTAATTTTATTTTATTTGTGTTTTGAATATATATCCTTTCACTCTTTATTAGCTTTAAAAAAGTTAAAGTGGACCCCACTTTCCAAGTGTCAATTAGTAAATGAATCCTTTCACAACTTTTGTTGGTTGGACCTTTGTAAAATTTTCCCCTTTTTGCTAATTCTTTAATGCTATTCTCTTTTACTTTTTTTTTCAGCGGCTTTTTCTTTTTTTCCCCCCACAATTTGCTGCTTCTTTTGCAGCCTTTTTGACTTTTTTCTTTGCTTTTTTTTTTTCTTCTGATTTTTATTTCTTTTTTACCTTTTCTAGTTGCTTTTTCTTATGTCTTTTTTTGATTATATAAAGCGTATAAAAATTACTGCTTGTTATAAATATATTTACATTATAATGAATGTCTATCAAAGATCTAATAAGATCTATCAAGATATAGTTAATATCTATCAGGATTTGAAGTATCTGTCTTTAGTCAGAAACTAGGAGTATTTTTTCCTATAAATAGAGTAGTCAGAAACTAGAAGTATTTTTCCTTATAAATAGAGGGGTTTTTTTCATTGTATTCAACAATCATATGATCTTTCATCCCCCAAGAGAAATAAAGAAGCCTCTCCTCTTTTTTCTCTATTTATTCTTCTTCGTTATTCTTTATTGTTTTATAACACGTTATCAGCACGAGTCTCTAATATAAGTGGTGAAGTAATTGATATACGATAAAATCTATTTGTGGATGAGAATAATTCAATTGTATTAATTAATTAATTAATGTATGTTAACAATTCTCATGAGGTTTGATTTTAGTAAATAAACTAGTGGCCATCTCAAGTAAAGTGACAAAGTCTTTTGTTCATTATTGTAGGTTTAATATTTTTAATTTACTCATGATTCTATGCTTTGTTTATGTATTAATAGTAGTATGCATCAGTTACTTTGATGTTCGTCATCATAATAACCACCAAAAGTGGTATTAATATTTTGAATGTCTAAATTTACATACTCTTTTGTGATTCATTTTATTATGCCTATTATCAATCAAAAGGGGAAACTACTCTGAAGCATGATACGCTTAAGACATATTAAATATGCTCCATTTCTTGAATTGAATGTGGTAGCAATAAATCATATGTATGTCTCAATTTATTTTTGTAATAGCTATCATAATTTGATACATTTAAGACATGATTATATTCCATTTCTGGAAATGAGAACTTCGATTATCATAAATACGATCTATATCTTGGGGTGAATGTGATTGTATATATATTTGAATGTGTTCTTAATTGTGAAGATATCACAATCCACCTTCAAAAGAGGTGAAATAATTGTAAGATTAAATATCTCCAAGTTACTATGATAATAAACATGAATTTGAAAAGTTACCCAAGTATGATGAAATCACATGCCATAATAAACTAAGAGTTTATTGTTTATTGATACTAAATTCATGCAATAGTAAAGCTGATGTTTACTAAAGAATTTTTGCACATGTTATGGTAACTTGGAGTTACTAATACAAATCATTAAATATATTGACATAAATGATTTGTCATCATGAAGATGTGCATATTGAGTATTAGACATATGTTGAAGAAATAAAAGATTCTTCAAGAATTATTTATGTTGCTTGTTCTCATGATAAGTTGGTTTGTCCAACTAATATTGGAATTTGATCCCTCAAAATCTGGAATGTATAAAAGGTGAATAAGGGTCCGTTCACCTGTAACAGCCCAGCCCACCGGCGCATGCGAAATTGTCCGCTTTGGAGCCTCGACCCCTCACGGTTTTAAAACGCGTCACATACGTGGAAGGTATCCATGCACCTATAAGGCACACTTCGTTCCCCTTCACTACCGATGTGGGATTTGCCTAAGTGAATGCAGGCGTTACGTATCGCCGTCCCTACACTCACCCCCCGTAGGGACTCAGCGTCCTCGCTGAGGTTTGCCCCACCACCGGCACCGGCGCTGGCTCTGATACCAACTGTAACAGCCCAGCCCACCGGCGCATGCGAAATTGTCCGCTTTGGAGCCTCGGCCCCTCACGGTTTTAAAACGCGTCACATACGTGGAAGGTATCCATGCACCTATAAGGCACACTTCGTTCCCCTTCACTACCGATGTGGGATTTGCCTAAGTGAGTGTAGGGACGGCGATACGTAACGCCTGCATTCACTTAGGCAAATCCCACATCGGTAGTGAAGGGGAACGAAGTGTGCCTTATAGGTGCATGGATACCTTCCACGTATGTGACGCGTTTTAAAACCGTGAGGGGCCGAGGCTCCAAAGCGGATAATTTCGCATGCGCCGGTGGGCTGGGCTGTTACAGTTGGTATCAAAGCCAGCGCCGGTGCCGGTGGTGGGGCAAACCTCAGCGAGGACGCTGAGTCCCTACGGGGGGTGAGTGTAGGGACGGCGATACGTAACACCTGCATTCACTTAGGCAAATCCCACATCGGTAGTGAAGGGGAACGAAGTGTGCCTTATAGGTGCATGGATACCTTCCACGTATGTGACGCGTTTTAAAACCGTGAGGGGCCGAGGCTCCAAAGCGGACAATTTCGCATGCGCCGGTGGGCTGGGCTGTTACAGTTTGTAAAGCATACTCTAACGATGTTCTTTGGCATGAAAACACCAATGTTACATCAAGTAAGATTCCGAGGTTATCCAAACACATGTATTGTTCTACATTACCAATGAAGTTGTTTCCATTCTATAAAGTGTCAAAATGTTTCATTGATATGCCAAGAGGCTCCTATTTCATTGTTGTGATATTGATGATTCTGAAACATACTGTTGATGTACCAATGAGTCCTTATTACATCGTTATTGTATAGAAGGTCTATTACTTGATTTCTATTGATGTATCATTATTCCAAAGGTACTATATTGGCATGAACACTAATGTAATAATCTCAAAAGCTTTTGAACTAAGTTATTGGAAAAATCTCTTATGTGTTACTTGATATACGTGTGGGTGGTATCCCAGGGGCATAAGCCTAGCATGGGTCGATCCCTATTTATGTGTTTATGGGTGGTATCCCAGGGGCATAAGCCTAGCATGGGTCGATCCCAATTGATATGTACTGGGGGCAGCCTAATGGTCACAGTACGGTACAGTATTGATTATTGTTAGGTGGTTGGAGGTTCGGGAGGAGGAGGTAATGACAAATAATAATTATAAAGAATGAAATGAACGAATGTATACCGTTCCACAAATGTGTTTGAATTCAAGAACCCAATTCAGATTAATGATAATGTTCGTGATCCTAAAATGTTTATGAAGTGTGGTTCACTTCTATTATGATTTATTCACTTGTGTCTGATTTTCTTGATCCCCCATATCACATATGATTATTTGCAGCTTTACATACTCAGTACATATCTCGTACTGACGTCCCTTACGGGGGACCTGCATTTCATGCTGCAGGCACAGGTACCTCAGCTCATACACCACACCAGTAGGAGCCAGGTCATACAGCTACTGTTGGTGAGCTCCAGTTTACTTCGGAGCTTTCCGAGTCGGTTCCTTATATTTTGTTATTGTACAGGAGTCATGTATGGGCGGGGGTTTGTCCCGACCCTAGTTATGTCATGTATATCCTAGAGGCTTTGTAGACATAAGGAAGGGTAAAGTCATGGAATTTTATATAGTGATGTTATATTCGTATATGGGGTGGACCCGACGGCCAAGTATTACATATATATATGTATATATATTTGTGCGTGTTGTGCTGATACAGGTAATTAGACCCTTTTATATGCAGCGAAGTGCTGCCCAAATTTTTGGTGACATGTAAGTGAAAGTACAGGTATTTGAACGGGTTCTCCCGGGCCTTCTCGGCTTCGGGTGCCAGTCCAGCCCGATGGGATTTTTGGCCGTGACAAAAGTGGTATCAGAGCGGTTCGTCCTAGTGAGTCTACAAAGCCGTGTCTACGTAGAGTCTTGTTTATCGATGTGTTGTGCACCACATCTATAAACAGGAGGCTATGGACATTTAGGAATTGTTTCTTTTCTTCACGTCTTAGATCGTGCGATAGAGCTTATATTGTATATGAAGTCATAGTTGACCACTAAATCAGTTTGTTTCTCTTATTATAGTAATGATGCCGGTTACCAGAAGCAAGAATACCGGTAAGCAAGTAGATGTGGCTGCCGGAGAGGGGACTAGTAAGTCACCCACTATACCAGCTAATCAATGTGAGGCTCCAGCTGAGCATGCATCAGAAACTTCCCCCAGTCCAGAAGAAATAAGGGGGAGGAGAACTATATCCCCAGAGCCACCTATTAATGTTGTTGATCAAGATCTTAGAAATGCAGTGCAACTTTTGACTCACATAGTTGCTGGGCAAGTCCAAGGGCAAGCCATTCCTGTCGCGGGTTCTAGCGGTACTGATAGGGCGGCTAGTCTTCGGACGCAAGATTTTCTTAAGATGGATCCGCCTACTTTTATCGGATCCGATCTTAATGAAGATCCACAGGACTTTATTGATCAGATCCAAAGGGCCCTAGAGGTGATGCATGTATCGGGTAGAGAGACAGTGGAGTTAGCCGCGTATAGATTCAAAGGTGAGGCTATATATTGGTATGAAGACTGGAAACGGTCGAGGGGAATTGATGCACCCCCAGCTTCTTGGAAAGAGTTCAAAGAGGCATTTATTGATCATTATCTTCCATATGAGACTCGTCAGGCCCATGCGGATCAGTTCTTAAATCTTCGGCAGGGTAATACAAGTGTGAGGGAGTATAGTCTTCGATTTAATTCCTTGTCCAGATATGCTCCTAATGTTATAGCTACTATGGATGACAGAGTTCATCGGTATGTGAACGGATTGGATCCGTATTTGGTTAGGGATTGTACTATTGCTGCACTGAATAAAGATATGGATATAGCTAGGATCCAAGAATTTGCACAGAAAATGGAAGATCAGAGGCAAAGAAGAAGAACACAGGAATTTGAAAGCGGATCTTCTAAGAGGGCCAGATCTACAGGGCAGTTTATGGCGCCATAGGGAGGTTTTAGACCTCAATTTTCTGCTAGACCACCTAGGCCATTATTTTTTTATTCTGCAGCTAGTGGTCCAACACAGCATCAGGGGTTCAGAGGCAGTCAAATTGGGAAAAGAAGTGAGGGTCATAGTTCGCGATCAGTGGGTTATCATGGGCAAGGGAATATGATCCAACTGAGACCTCCTCGAGAGCCATGCAATAAATGTGGAAGGCATCATATGGGCGCATGTCGAATGGGAACAAATGTTTGTTATTGGTGCGGTATGATGGGGCATATGATGAGAGAATACCCACAAAGGGGCACAGGTGGTGTAGCACGACCTTTGGGATCAGTTGTTGCATCATCGTCACCGGTATCTTATTCTGGTAGAGGCGCACGACCCGTGGGTCACGCTAGAAATGAAACAAGAGTCGCCAGTTCCAGCGGGACTCAGAATTGCACTTATGCTTTAGCGGATCGACAGAATCTAGAGGCTTCCCCAGATATTGTTACGGGTACGTTGTCCATATTTTCATTTGATGTATATGCTCTAATTGATCTCGGTTATACATTATCATATGTTACTCCTTTGGTTGCTGGAAAGTTCAAAAGAACCCCCGAATTTTTAGATAAGCCGTTGGAAGTGTCTACCCCAGTTGGAGAATCTATTATTGCTAGAAGGGTTTATAAAGATTGTGTAGTATCTGTGTGTGGTCGAGACACGATGTCCAATCTCGTGGAACTAGAAATGGTAGATTTTGATGTTATAATGGGTATGGATTGGTTGGCGTCTTGTTATGCCAAAATTGACTGTTGTACAAAAAAGATGTATTTACATTTTTCGAATGAAGCAGTTATTGAATGGCAAGGTAAGATTGGCGCACCAAAAGGTAGATTTATTTCTTATTTCAAAGCAATAAAAATGATTTCCAAGGGATACCTATATCATTTAGTTAGAGTAAGGGATACAGAAGCGGAGCCACCAACTCTTCACGTTGTTCCGGTGGTAAATGAATTTCCTGATGTATTTCCTGAAGATCTTCTAGGTTTGCCTCCTGAACGAGAAGTAGAGTTTGGTATTGATGTAATTCCAGGCACCCAACCAATCTCCATTCTTCCATATAGAATGGCCCCAGCAGAATTGCGAGAATTGAAAGAGCAATTGAAAGATTTGCTAGAGAAGGGATTCATAAGGCCTAGTATGTCGCCCTGGGGGGCACCAGTGTTATTTGTGCGCAAAAAGGATGACTCGCTGAGGATGTGTATTGATTATCGGCAATTGAATAAGGTGACTATTAAGAATAAATATCCTCTCCCAAGAATTGATGATTTATTTGATCAGTTACAGGGCGCCAAGTGCTTTTCTAAGATTGATTTGAGGTCAGGTTACCACCAAGTGAGGGTCAAAGAAAAAGATATACCCAAAACAGCTTTCCGAACAAGGTATGGTCATTATGAGTTTCTAGTTATGTCATTTGGGCTAACAAATGCACCTGCAGCTTTTATGGATTTGATGAATATGGTGTTTAAGCCATTCCTGGATGTATTTGTGATAATTTTTATAGATGATATTCTAGTTTATTCTAGATCAGAAGAGGACCATGCCAATCACTTACGACAGACATTGCAGACTCTTCGTGATTGTAAGCTTTATGCAAAGTTCTCTAAATGTGAGTTTTGTTTAAAGTCGGTGGAATTTTTGGGTCATATTGTATCTAGTGAAGGGATAAAGGTTGATGCTCAAAAGATAGAAGCTGTGAAGAACTGGCCAAGGCCCACAACGCCGACGGAGATTCGTAGTTTTCTCGGGTTGGCCGGTTATTATAGGAGGTTTGTTAAAGACTTTTCTTCCATTTCAGCACCCTTAACCAAGCTAACGCATAAAGCATCCAAGTTCCAATGGAATGATACGTGTGAGGAGAGTTTCCAAGAATTGAAAAATAAGTTGACTTCTACACCTGTGTTGGTACTTCCAGAAGGTACAGAAGGGTATACAGTGTATTGTGATGCTTCTAGAATTGGTTTAGGATGTGTATTGATGCAGCATGGTAAAGTAATAGCATATGCTTCTAGACAATTGCGGCCACATGAGAAAAATTATCCTACACACGATCTTGAGCTGGCAGCGGTTATCTTTGCTTTAAAAATATGGCGCCACTATTTATATAGGGTTCATGTTGATATATATACTGATCACAAGAGCTTACAATATATTTTCAGTCAGAAGGATCTAAATCCGAGGCAGCGAAGGTGGATGGAACTATTAAAAGATTATGATGTCGATATTTTGTATCATCCAGGGAAAGAGAATATAGTAGCTGATGCGTTAAGTCGTAAGGCTATGATGATGCCTATAGAAAGGCAAGGGATGATTAAAGATTTTCACCAGTTAGCTAGTTTGGGAGTTCGCCTTCTTGAAACTCCGGACAAAGAGCTTATCGTACATAATGCTGCGGAATCTTCATTAGTAGCTGAAGTGAAAGAGAGGCAATATGCAGATCCTATTTTATTACAGCTTAAGAAGAATGTTCAGAGTGGTGCAACCAAGGCATTTGAGCTTACGCGAGAAGGAGTACTTCATTGCCAAAACCGATTGTGTGTGCCGAATGTAGACGGGCTAAGAAAAAAGATTATGGCAGAGGCACATTTTTCAAGGTATTCCATTCATCCAGGATCAACCAAAATGTATCAAGATTTGAAAGATATGTATTGGTGGAATGACATGAAAAGGAACATCGCAGAATTTGTAGCTGGATGTCCAAATTGCCAACGAGTTAAAGTGGAACATCAAAAGCCCGGAGGCTATATGCAATGCATAGATCTTCCAACTTGGAAGTGGGACATGATCAACATGGATTTTGTTACAGGTTTGCCTCGTACAGCTCGGAAATTTGATTCTATATGGGTGATTGTGGATAGGCTTACTAAATCCGCATATTTCTTACCCGTTAAGACCACTTACACAGTTGAAGAATATTCGAAGCTGTATGTTAAAGAAATAGTCCGATTACATGGAGTGCCAACTTCTATTATATCAGATCGGGGAACTCAATTTACTGCAAACTTTTGGAAGTCTTTCCAACGGAGTTTGGGAACACAAGTGAATCTGAGTACAACTTTTCACCCTCAGACGGATGGACAAGCAGAGCGCACCATTCAAACACTTGAAGATATGCTACGAGCATGTGTTATAGATTTTAAAGGCAGCTGGGATGATCATTTACCTCTTATTGAGTTTGCCTACAATAATAGCTATCATTCAAGTATCAAAATGGCACCATATGAAGCTTTATATGGGAGGAAGTGTAGATCACCAATAGGATGGTTCGAAGCGGGTGAAACTCTTATGTTCGGACCGGATCTTGTGTATCAAGCCATAGAAAAAGTCAAGGTGATTCAGCAATGGTTGAAAACAGCCCAAAGTCGACACAAGTCATATGCGGATAGTAGAAGAAGAGAGCTAGAGTTTTCGTTAGGAGATTGGGTATTTTTGAAGGTATCGCCAATGAAAGGGGTGATGAGATTTGGCAAGAAAGGAAAGTTGAGTCCACGATATATAGGCCCGTATAAGATTATTCGAAGATGTGGGCAAGTTGCTTATGAATTAGAGCTACCCCAGGAACTCTCATCAGTGCATCCAGTATTTCATGTATCGATGCTTCGAAAGTGCATCGCAGATCCGTCCCTTATTACTTCTACTGAAGATGTGCAAGTAACAGAAGATCTTACCTATGAGGAGATGCCTATTGCTATATTAGATCGTCAAGTTAAGAAGTTGAGAAATAAAGAAGTAGCATCGGTGAAAGTACTTTGGAGAAATCAACAAAGGGAAGAGATTACATGGGAAGCGGAGGAAGCAATGAAATCGAAATACCCTTATTTGTTCAAAGGTGAAAAGAAGTGCAAGGAGTGGAACTGAGACACTAACAAGTAAGTTTTTACATATGCATAATATCTATATGATGACGTGAATATCAATTATGAATTCGAACTTGTTTCGGCTAAATAACTACATTCACATTCGAGGACGAATGTCCTTAAGGGGGGAAGGATGTAACACCCCGTACTTAATTACGTGCATTAGCCATTTTTATATGTGTTGGAGTATATGTATTGATCCTAATTTAGGTACATATGAGTTTAAGTATGAGTATTGATTATTTTGAGATGGTTTCAAGTGTATAGTTTGATTATATGTGTATAGGAATCGACCTTATTTATACCGGAATTTGCCCGTCGATGTTTCCATATGAAGGTTATTGAATAAGCTTTCCGACAATATAAAGATTTTCAAAAACGGATAAGTTTCGGATATAAGCGAGCACGTTCGAAACTATAAAACGGTGGCCGGGATGTGAACAGTAAATTTGCAGGAAAATACTAAGGCCTTCCAGTTTTTGGGTCAACTTTGAACGATCATAACTCCCTCAATATAATGAACTGGGAGATCTACCACATATTAAAAGAAAGATCTTTGAGTCTTATTTCCAATGCAATTGGTTTCATCCAAATCCAACATCTGCGTAAGGAGTTATATGCGTTTTACTTCAGCCTCTCAAAACAGATTTTTAGGGTCAAATTCAAACGACCATAACTCCTTGTACAGGACGAACTGGGTGACATAGTTTATATGAAATGAAAGACCTTTGAATTATCTTTACAATGATACCAATTTCACCCAAATCCGATATCGGAGCAAAGAGTTATGGTCTATCTATTTCAGCTTGTCAAAACAGTCCACCGGAGGACATATTTGACATTATTTAAATTTTAAGGGCACTTTGGTCATTTTCTATGATATTATGGACGGGAATATGTGTATATATACATGTATATGAGTTCAAAAACTCATATTCATCATCAATTATAGGAAAGAACAAACCCTAACCTAATTTCAACTCTAATTATCTTGTGATTCAACCGTGAAAAGTCCAAATTGATTCCGTAGTTGTGTTCATCGTCTCAAGGGCTTCGAGAAGCACCCCTTATTTGTGCCAACAGGACTTCAAAATCCAAAGGGCCATTCTATGGTAAGGATGTAAATTATGTTGGTGTTATTTATATGGATATGTATATATATATATATATGCATGTGAGCATAAGAAGTATGTTATTTGATTGTTGTTGAAAGATGATTGGAAATAATGTTGGATCATTCTTGTGCATGGTTGGATTATGTTGAATTGTGAAGGGATGATGTGGTATTGATGATGTGGTATTGAAATGATGATTATATATATATATATATATATATATATATATATATATATATACACATAAACCTATTGTTCAAGTTGGTTTTTGGAATGCTTTGCAAATATTGGTTGTATGGAATTATGGAAGAGAATTGTGGTGTTGGGTTGCTAATACTAGATGCCAAATATTTTATTGTAGATAAGTGATTTGTAAAGGCGGGAAGTTGTATTGAATTGGTATCCGAATCTACAACGAGGTATGTAAAGCATACTCTAACGATGTTCTTTGGCATGAAAACACCAATGTTCCATCAAGTAAGATTCCGAGGTTATCCAAATACATGTATTGTTCTACATTACCAATGAAGTTGTTTCCATTCTATAAAGTGTCAAAATGTTTCATTGATATACCAAGAGGCTCCTATTTCATTGTTGTGATATTGATGATTCTGAAACATACTGTTGATGTACCAATGAGTCCTTATTATATCGTTATTGTATAGAAGGTCTATTACTTGATTTCTATTGATGTATCATTGTTCCAAAGGTACTATATTGGCTTGAACACTAATGTAATAATCTCAAAAGCTTTTGAACTAAGTTATTGGAAAAATCTCTTATGTGTTACTTGATATACGTGTGGGTGGTATCCCAGGGGCATAAGCCTAGCATGGGTCGATCCCTATTTATGTGTTTATGGGTGGTATCCCAGGGGCATAAGCCTAGCATGGGTCGATCCCAATTGATATGTACTGGGGGCAGCCTAATGGTCACAGTACGGTACAGTATTGATTATTGTTAGGTGGTTGGAGGTTCGGGAGGAGGAGGTAATGGCGAATAATAATTGTAAAGAATGAAATGAACGAATGTATACCGTTCCACAAATGTTTTTGAATTCAAGAACCCAATTCAGATTAATGATAATGTCCGTGATCCTAAAATGTTTATGAAGTGTGGTTCACTTCAATTATGATTTATTCACTTGTGTCTGATTTTCTTGATCCCCCATATCACATATGATTATTTACAGCTTTACATACTCAGTACATATCTCGTACTGACGTCCCTTACGGGGGACCTGCATTTCATGCTGCAGGCACAGGTACCTCAGCTCATACACCGCACCAGTAGGAGCCAGGTCATATAGCTACTGTTGGTGAGCTCCAGTTTACTTCAGAGCTTTCCGAGTCGGTTCCTTATATTTTGTTATTGTACAAGAGTCATGTGTGGGCGGGGGTTTGTCCCGACCCTAGTTATGTCATGTATATCCTAGAGGCTTTGTAGACATAAGGAAGGGTAAAGTCATGGAAGTTTATATAGTGATGTTATATTCGTATATGGGGTGGACCCGACGGCCAAGTATTACATATATATATGTATATATATTTGTGCGTGTTGTGATGATACAGGTAATTAGACCCTTTTATATGCAGCGAAGTGCTGCCCAAATTTTTGGTGACATGTAAGTGAAAGTACAGGTATTTGAACGGGTTCTCCCGGGCCTTCTCGGCTTCGGGTGCCAGTCCGGCCTGATGGGATTTTGGGCCGTGACATCACCTATCATGTGATACGTCGAAAAGATGCATCAATAAGATGATCACATGTACATTAATTGTCAACGTACGTTTGGCATTCATAAAGTTACTTGCTCAATATAAATTGAGCATAATTTTTAGATTGTGTAATCAAAATAATGTATCTTATTGATGATGGTTTGGCATTGAATGCCTTCGATAAATAGCTAAACCATTACTAATGAGAACAAAGCTTTCTGTGTTAGTCTGAAATATGATATGTTGTATACAATAGCACTTGTATGCATTAGACCAATAAATTATGATTATTTCTTCCCTCTTAATTTGTCCAAGGTCAAGAACTAACTATTCCATCTAATAGTTTTGATGCGCGATATACGATTAGTGTATATACCATGATGCACAAAGATGGATTCCTCAAATAAGATGAGGATAAATATTAATTTTCCTAACATAAGGGAGAGATTATAAGCAACTATGAAATATGTTAGGAATTATCATACGATCCTTATTCATAAGATAATTCAAGTCAAATGCCGACAACATCTCATATTTAAGCTGTAAGTACTCCTATTTTGTGTCCTTGAAGGACAAAGTCTATGCATGTATGAAGCATAGTAGACTAATCGGTTCCAAATTAAACAAGAAGCAAATAATCATAATAAGAAGGTAATGTGCTCTTGAAGAGCCTATGACATAACACTTCATGAAACCTTATGAGAGGTTCAGGTACCTAAAAATAATGAAGTGATAAGATCTCAAAATGTTATGTCACACTGTGAACCGATACGAAATGATATATCATTAATATCCTTGATACAGTATTAATGCAATATTGTGAAAGATTATGAGGATTTGAATTCTACGTTTATTTAAGCATGTTGGCGTAGAACATTATATTTATCAAGTGGCATGAAAGGATGCATCTTGGTAAGCATAAAACTTATTTGATTTGCAATCTAAACACTTAAAGATGTCACTCATGAAATGTTAATATTGTCACTTGACAAAATTTATATGAAAACTTCTTTTAAGGATTCAAAATATAAAAGTTTCTGGGAAACTTATTGATAATCCTCATATTGTATAAGCTTATAGCATAAAAATCATTGAAACTCTTGGAGAGTTTTAAAAAAACAAGAAGGTTATTTGCTGAAATGAGAAACATACCGAATTGGATTGGTCCTGAAGTATCATATCTTAGTCCAATTGGTATACTAATGTATCTTGCAAATGCTATAAGGCATGATATAGCCTTTCGATTATTTTTTTAGCAAATTATATTTCTATTCCTAATAGGAGACATCAAAATGGGATAAAAGACATGAGCTTACTTTATTCTAAAGCTTGCAGTCTCGATCTTGTTGGCTATGGTGATGTTGGGTACTTATCTGACCCGCATAACGCTCGATCTCAAACAGACAATGTGTTCATATGTGGGGATACTGCCATATCTTGGAGATATATAAAACAGTCTATCGTAGCCACTTCATTGAATCATGTTGAGATAATATCTATTCATGAAGCAAGTCGAGAATGTGTATGGTTGAGATCCATGATACATCTCATTCGAGAAAAATGTGGTTTAAAATATGACAATGTACCCATAATTTTATACAGAGATAATGCATCATATATAGCACATCTTAAGGGAGGATTCACAAAAGGAGATAGAACGAAGCACATTTTGCCAAAGCTTTTCTACATACATGAGCTACAAAAGAATGGTGATATTAACGTGCAACAGATTCGTTCAAGTGACAATGTGGCTGATTTATTCACCAAATCTTCTCCAATTGCAACTTTCAAGAAGATGCTGCACAAGATCGGGATGTAAAGGCTCAAGGATGTTCTCATTAGGAGGAGTTAATATGCGCTGTACTCTTTTTTCCTTACGAGGTTTGGTCCCACCGGGTTTTCCTTGTAAGATTTTTAATGAGGCAACCTATATGCATATTGTTAGAGATGTGTACTCTTTTTCCTTCACTAGATTTTTTTTCCATTGGGTTTTCCTCTAGTAAGTTTTTAACAAAGCACATTATCTATTTATCTAGACATTCAATGGGGAGTGTTATAAATGTATTTACATTATAGTGAATGTCTATCAAAGATCTACTAAGATCTAGTTAATATCTATCAGGATTTGAAGTATCTGTCTTTAGTCAAAAATTAGGAGTATTTTCCCCTATAAATAGAGTAATCAGAAACTAGGAGTATTTTTCCCTATAAATAGAGGGGTTTTGTTCATTGTATTCAATAATCATATGATCTTTCATCCCTCAAGAGAAATAAAGAAGCCTCTCCTCTTTTCTCTCTATTTATTCTTCTTCGTTATTCTTTATTGTTTTATAACACTACTCATTTTTTCATTGTTTTTCTTCATTTTTTTGCTGCTTTCTTTGCTTTTTTTTTTTTTTTAAAAAAATCAAATATAAAAAGTGTATTTATTCACATACAATTTAAAAAGAGATACATAGTGAAAATCGTTCCCCCGAAGTTTGTCTTAAAAATTAACCTCCCCCCAAACTATCAACAATAATCAACCCCCCCCCCCCCCCCCCCCTTTTTATCACAATCCGACCATTGACCAGCAATTTTGCAAATTTGACCGATAACTAGATGGGTAAATAGTAATTTCCACTTTCTTTCAACCTAATTAAGTGACTTAATTTATTAATATTACCTTATTAATTAAGGACCCTATTAATTAATATTTCCCTCAATATTGTGTTTCATCTTATACAACAGTGATCTTCTCTTTTTTGTTCATGCGAGAAAGCACATGATTGTTCATCTTCAACTTCTCAAAATCAAGGTAAACAATTTGACTAAACTTCACTTTACCCCAACTACTTTGTAATATGTTATGCCTTTTCAATTACAAAATTATTGAATAATTTTTTTTTTCTTTCTTGGATTCGTATTGCTAAACTCTATCATCCATAATATCAATAGAATATAATTTATCCATCATATCCATCAAAATATATAATACAATATAATCCTATATTATATAAACATGCTAACTATTGAATAAGTGGAATGAAAAACAAACTAGTAGAACTACATAAAGAAAGCATACTAGTATGAGTAGAAGGATTAATAGTAGTAATAATAATTGTAGTAGCAGTAGCATGGGTAATGCTAATAACAATTACATTTACATATTAAAATAGGGTCAAAATCATTTTCCCTCCCCAACTTTGTCTTAAAAATCAAACTCCCCCCTCAATTTTGAACAATAATCATTCTCCCCTCTTTATCTTAATTGACTTTTAAAAATTCCTATTTTACCCTTTATCATCAATTTTTTTATTCTTTTTTTTAACTTCTTTAAAATCATCATATTTTCATTTTAAAAAAAATTCATCTAACAAATTTTTCATAAAAACATAAACATTATTCATATAACAAAATTTCATAAAAACATAAACATTATCTTCTAGAAAAAAAAAGTAAGAAATATATAGGCTAATGATGATCTTTATAAAGTAAATTAGCGCAATAAGAAAATTAGTTTTATTAATAATAATCAAAACTATAATATTTATTTTAACAAGTAAAAATAATAAGTACTACTAATTTTATAACATATTTCAATGCAGAAATTACAAACAATAAATGAAAGAGATAAGCCTCTAGTACCACCCCAAACTATGGTCAAAGTTGTTACGACACGCTCCAACTTCACAGGGATCCTATTATCCTCTGAACTCAAATTTAGCGTATTTTTATCATTTTTTTGTGCTAATATGACACCTTTATTACATAAAATGGAGCCCATATCAAAGGTATCACATTCACAACATCTAAAACGATTGACAAAAGGTGTCACGTTAGTTAAAAAGATTGACAAAAATACGCTAAAATTTACTTTAAGGGGTAATAGGATCCCCGTGAAGTTGACGTGTGTCGTATCAAATTTGATCTTAGTTTGGGGATACTAGATGTTTTTCTCGAATAACAATAAGGTCAAATTTTAAAGATTATATTTATTTATATAAATTATAAAATATGTAATAATCTATTAATGACAATCACAAGTTATTTACTGATATAGACAATAGATAGTATCGTTTCTTATCACTTGATCCTCATGCTAAAAATAAATGTTTTACTTTATCTACTCAATTTGTGAAATCAAGAGAATTGTATTATATTTTTTTTCTACCCTTTAGTATTAAATAACTATATAAAGTAACAATATAGACAAATTTAAAGTTTCAAATTATCATTAATAAGGTTAATTTAGCAAAATATACCTCTAAGTAAAATTTTCTTAAGGATTGTGTTATATCAACAAAAATTTAAGTAATACGAAACGAATTTAGTAAGAGAGCGATAAAACACGAAAATATACGCACATGCATGTACATACATATGTATATGTACACACTTAGGGGTGGGTTGTTTGGAAACAAGTTATTCCGGAATAGTTATTACAAAATAAGTTGTACTAACATGTATGTGTGATAACTTATCTCATCACTGTGGTATAAATGGTGCGACAAATAATTTTGAGACTACCTAATACATCTAATTAAATGCGGGATAAATAATTATGAACTTTATCTCTGAATTATTATAATTATACCTCACACCAAACGACTCTTTAATACATATATAATAAAATAACAATCTTAAAAAATAACATTGAATTTTATAATAAATCTATAAAACGTATTAATCTGCGTATATAGTCAATAAACTTAAATAAAATACTACAAATATCCATGTTAAAAAAATATTCATTACATTAATATAAAAATATATTACATAAATATAGAATTAAAATTATAAGGATAAAATAGACATTTCATGAGATAAAGGAGGAGTATGCTTGTTGTTCAATGTTGAGGGAGGAGTTTGATTTGTTGGGGGGGGGGGGGGGGGTGAAAATGATTTTCATAGTAAAGGGAGATTCAATAGCATTACATAATAAAACTAGGAGTTGGAGGGACTAGAGATAGCAGCAACAACAGTAGTAATAGTGTATTTTGATATTTAAATATAAAAATGAGTGGGCCTGAGATGCTTAAATTTTTCTTTTTGGATATTTTGATATGTAAATTTACTTTTTAGCAAAAAAAAAACTGTATTTTGATATTTAAAAAAATGAGTGGGCTGAGATGCTTTGCTTTATATATGAAAAAAAGAAAGATAAACAACTAGGTGTAGCTTTATAAGCAGTGAAATTAAAATATTATCTTCATAAAATTAAATTTAATATTTTAACTTAAAAAGTTAATTAGATTGAAAGAAAGTGGAGATTACTATTTATCCATCTAGTCATCGGTCAAATTTGTAAAGTTGCCGGTCAATGGACGAATTGTGATAAAAGAAGGAGGTTGTTTATTGTTGATAGTTCGGGGGAGGTTGACTTTTAAGACGTACTTCGGGGGAAATAATTTTCACCCTATATAAAATACGTATTTTATACATATTGATACAATACAATATATATATATATATATATTAAAAGTGTGAAGACCTTTAGAAAAATTATTTAACTTTTTGCCCTTCATTAAAAGTCTTCGCAATAGACAAAATTATCTTTTCACTTTTTTTCTTAAATTATTATTAATATATAGAAAGAATTTTAAATTTATAAAATTCATTAAATTTATAAAATTCATTAAATTTGTTTTTTTTATACGCATTTTCCGAGGATTATATTTTAAGACTCCTTACACAACTAAAACAAAATCAAACTAATATTTCATAATATATGAGTTCTATTGTGAATTCACATTGCTTACGGAAAACATTGAATTATCAATGTTTACATGAAATTTCAAACAAGGTATAGTGAGTCCCATATAATTTATTTTTTAATTATTTTTCCCCTTTTTACAACTAATCTATTCTTTTTGTTTTTCTCTTTTATTTACTTGGTAGTATCTCTCAATTGCTAAAGAGTTGATTGATATTTTGATGACGTCATATCAAAATTATGTAAAATATATTTCTGAACATAAGGTTTGTAAACTTTGAATTTATATTTTATGTTACTTTTTTCTTTAATCTTTTGTTCTTCTTTGATAGTAAAATCCAAGAGTTGGTTTTGATTCTATAAGGAATTTTTTTAGGGAAAAGTCATTGTTTCCACCCTAAACTATACTCAAAAAGTCTAAGACACACCTAAACTATTGGAGTGACCTAATACATACCTAAACTACTTAAAAGTGAATTTTTTTACTCCCTAAATTTGACGTGAAAAAAACATAATTATTTAATTAAAAAAAAGGCACATCTAGATTAAAAAATAACGCAAAAAAAGATTAAAATATTCTCCATCCCAGCCCCAATGTTCAGCATCCATCTTCATCTTCTTCTCCAAATTCAAAAATCCCCAAACTGAAAATTCTAATCCATCTTCTTCTTCTTCTTCTCCAAATTCAAAATTCCCAAACTGAAAATTTCAATTTTAATTCCAATTTCAAGTTGCTAATGAATTTCGAACAATTAACAATGGCTGAAATTCCTCATTCTTCTTCTTCTTCTCCCAATTCAATTCGACCATCGAACCTAATTATCGACCCCGTCGAAGCAACAAATCAAGCAACCGCCGCCAAAGCTGCATCGCCGGCGATGAAATTGATGCAATTTCAGTGCCTTGCCCAGTCGTGGTTGTAATCAATCCTACTGTTCTGTATTCTATCGATTCAGATCTCGGTTCGAGTGGATAACACAGCTCTTGATCATGCGTTTTGGTGGTATTTCACTACTAGAAAACATTAAATTTTCGACGGCCAATGTAGTTGGAATGTGGTCAGAAAATAAGGTAGTTCCGACTACTTTCCGACTGCTTGATGGTAGTCGGAATATAGCTTGTCGAAAAATCATTTTCGACTACAGTAGTCAGAAATTTTCGACTACTTTAGTTGGAAATGTAGTCGGATATTTAATAAATATTTATTTAATAATTACAAATATTCTGACTACTGTAGTCGGAAGTTTAATAAAAAATTATTTAATAATTTTAATTATTTTAACTACTGTAGTCGAAAATTTAATAAATAAATATTTAATAATTATAATTATTCCGACTACTGTAGTCGAAAATTTAATAAATAATTATTTAATAATTTAATTATTCCGAATACGGTAGTTGAAAATTAAATAAATAATAATTTAATAATTTAATTATTCCGACTGCTGTAGTCGGAAATTTAATAATTCACTATTTAATTATTATAATTATTTCAACTACTGTAGTTGAAAATTTTATAAATAATTATTTAATAATTATAAATATTTAATAATTATAATTATTCTGACCACTGTAGTCGAAAAATTTATAAATAATTATTTAATAATTTTAATTATTTTGACCACTCTAGTCAGAAAGTTAATAAATAATTATTTAATAATTATTATTATTTAATAAATAATTATTTAATAATTATTATATTGCATTAGCTTACACTGCTTTCAAATTATAAACAAAATAACTAATGTATTTTTCACTATAAGATCAAACACGACAAAAATTTATAAATACAACCACTTTAAACCATTCAAAACAAACATCAAATCAAATAGTTTAAACATCGAAATGTCACAACAAAAAACAAGAATAATAACACAATCCAATTATCATCAGATTCATTATCTTCCTCGTCATGAAATACTTGCGGCACGTGCTTCTTAATCAACTCCTCCAATTTATCAAATTTAGCAAACTTAGCATCGTTAGCTGCACATTTCTGCGTCAATTCTACAATTTGCTTTTTCATCGCCTCCATTTCTTCCATAGTTTGTAAAGTAGAAGAGGAACTAGGAAACAATGAAGGACTACTCGAGGATTGAAGAACCCCTGTCCCGTAGGTTCTACCTTTATTTGGACCACCTATCACAGTTGTCCACATATTATTCAGCTCTGCAGGTGATGGTTGGACCATGGTACCATCCTCTAAAGTAGGTTGGATTTGACGCCACTCTTCTATGCTTTTTTGAAATTCTTCCTGAAAAAAATTATGTGTCAGTATGTAAACAAGCAAAGTTGAGTAATAATAAAACAATGTATGTAAAAGTTATTATCTTACAAATGAAGTTTTAGCATGCGTTTCAACTCAATCTCCTCTTGTACCATCCTTGTTTTTCTTCGTATGCGTCTCTTCATAGACATCAATAAAAAGGTGGTCTTTTCCCCCATTTTCATATTCCTGCAAAATTTTAGAAAAAGAGATAATGAAAGTATGAAGATAAGCCCGGACAGCATATACCAAAACATCTTAAGACTAATAGATCATGGAGTCCATGATTCGAAAATACTCAAATCCAACAGAAGTAGTAGTTTAGGTGGATTCTATTCAATTGTTTAAGCTATAAGTAGATAGTTTGGAAGAGGTCTACAGCTATATAGGGAGCCAATGCCCCAAAGTTGCTAATACATTCAACAGAAATGTGCCAAAGATACTAGAAATGTTCAGAAACCAAAGATACTAGAAATGTGGTGTAAGATTTGATTGACATTATCTTTATGATAAAAAAAATTTCGAAAGACATTTCAGTATAACTTCATCACAGATATACAGATCATGCATTCGACTAAGCCGTAGGCACCAAGACTTCGTTAAATAGAGAGAATGTGACCCTAATCAATACCAAATAGTGTAAAAGAGTTCAAATGTATTCTACCAAGCCCAATCGATGCTTAAATCTCTAAATTTTTAAGAAAAGTTTGAAATTCCACATTGGATGGATTGGTCTGATGCAAGATGATGGCACAAAATGTAGCGGTGGTTATGTTACTATAATGGTTGAATTTGGTTCTGTTGGCTTGGTCCTACAGTTGCTAGCAGTATGATGATAAGATAGCTGGACTTGATAGTGTTAGCTGAGAATTGTTGAAGACACTTTAGAACAACTAAACTGAAGAATTTAACTGTCTTTAGTGGCTGATTTGTCACTCAGATGCTCCCGTTCCCTATTGTGTTTGTCAAGGAGTCCTGACGGAATATATAAATCATTTTCGAAGTTAAATTCACCATTCGAGGTCTTGATACTATGTACTAATTTTGGGTTTATCCTATATAATGACAAGAGACTACATAGACCTTCACATCATAAACCTTTTTCAATTCATTAAACTCATAGGCTTCACAGGTTGTGGTCTAATATTTATTGAATAACACTTCGGCCCAGATTCAGCGATTTTACTAGGCAAACAAAGTTGTACATGAAGCACAAGATATCATTCGGTTACCCTGAAAAGGTTGGCATTTTGGTCAAAGTTCAAAACTAGACCTCCTAAGATTAACTCCTACCCCAAAACCCCATATGAAGCACACATCTTTCCAAATATATAAAATAAGTAAATCACTGCCAGTCAGTTTAAATTTCAACCAAAATATGTGAAAACTAATTAGTTGATATGCAGAGGTCAAATTCTGTTTTCAGTAAGGATCTTGATAGGTATGAACACCTTTGATTAGTAGTAACTCCTAAAGTATTCAATATGTTACTAGTATTTGCCTCTCCAAACTATCATATTCTAGGAAAGAATGTATCAGTGGATGCTAAAACAATCAATGACACTCTTTAAGGGTTCCAAACCCATCAAATATAGCTTTGGAAGCTAAAATCAACAAGGCAGACATGAAAAAGGTAGTAAGGACTTTGGTCACTGAATAAAAAAAACTCTGGACCTCTTTAATCACGGTAGGGAGTTAGGCACCCTTCCTATACAGACTAATTCTCTTCGTCTTACTTTCTAAAACCATCAGGCAGTGTGGTACAAGATCAAGTTCACAACAAAAGAAACAAGCAACAATAAGAGCAACAAGATGTCAACAATGCTAGTGAATCGAAATAGGTCACACACGGCTTTACTAGACTTCAAGTTGAACAACAAGATGCCAACAATGCTAGTGAATTGAAACAGGCCACACACGGCTTCACTAGACTTCAAGATGAATAACAACAAGAGCAACAAGATGTCAACAATACTAGTGAATCAAAATAGGCCACACACGTTTTCACTAGACTTCAAGATGAACAACAACAAAAAGATAACAACAATAGTTAATCGAAAAAGCCCCACACGACTTCACTATGTCATGGTTTAGAAGATTGAACTAAACCGAATAAATCAAAATTTAAGCTAATATTACCAGTCTTCGTCGGTGGGTAACGAAACTCATTGAACCTTCAGTGTGCAACGAGCTATCTGTTTGAGACGCACTATTTGCCTTTGCCCGTTCCTTTTTTGCCCTATATTCAGGGGTATCTCATTTTTTCAAGAACTGAACCCACACATTAGCATTCAGCCAACCAGGTTTTTCCAAGTTCCTCCGAGCCTCATACAAGTGTTCTTTGATCCGTTGAGCTGCTTTGAACTTGAAAATGCGTTGTATTTCATTATCATGACAAGAATTCCATGCACACTTTGTATGCAAAATCGTTTAATATAAAGTCATGAAATGAGTTGACGGATACAAAGGTAAATTCATCATTGATAGCTTACTGAAATGGTAAATTATTTGATTTTGATTATACCACAAACCGATTCCACATAAGCACTCTGATGTCGAGTTGAATCTCGTTCCAACTACAACACAGCTCCATGTAAAATGGTTTAATTACTTCTATAACCATATGTCCGCCGCTATATGCAAGAATGAATCTATAATAAAATTATATTAAATTATCTTAGCTTTCAAAGATTTTAAAAATTACGGAAAAACATAAGATTTACTTACCCATTACCATTAGGGGCGATAATTAGCCTCTCGTTGCCGTCATATTCTACTACCTCTTTAAATTTTGGAATCTAAGAAGCAGCTGTTGTAGCATTAGACTCTGCAGCACTATCAATGGAGGGCGGTGTTGATGTACTGGGATCTCCAATTCTCAATCGAGAAAGGCTAGGTGTGGATGATGTTGAAGGTACAGATGCAGAGCTACTATGCAGACTATTATGGGGAGAAGAGGGCTGGAACTGGTAGGGCAGTGGGGGTATGAAAATGGATTTGGTAGTGAAATAGTTGCCCTTAGAGGAGGAATAATATTTGTAGTAGCTAGTTGAAGAGTTGTGGTAACAGGTGGTGGTGGTGTATATTGACCTGTGGGAAGATTATCAAGTCCTTTCTTACCTTTCTTACGCCGTCTATTACCGCGACCTTTTGATGCCATTGATTTTCTTTATTAACCACCTGAACAAAAAACACAAAAAAGAGTTAGTCTATGTTATGCTGCCCATATATGTTTCTTAGATCAAACGAAAATTAAATTCTGCATTCCCTGTAGTATTGAGTGAAAGAAAGCCTCATCTTGTTTTCCTGTAATGTCAAATATTTTGGAACAATTTCAGTTTGCTAAAATGTCTATAATATGCACTGGAGATGGTATTATATACTTCAATTTTGTTCATGGAGTTACCAATGTTATTTTCATCAAACAATCTTACTAGGATTCAAATGACTTGCTTTATGCAGAGGAACTAATGAAGTAGGATTTAAGAAAATTCAACAAGATAAGCAAATCATGCATAGTACCAGTAGTTTTACCACTGCTATTTAATCAAACAACTAGAAATGTTCTTACTGGCACTACAAATGTTAACAAAGAAAAGACACTATATTGTCAAGAAAAATAGCAAAAACCAGCAGCTAAAATACAATTCAAGACCTTGTTACAACACATTACTACTATTAATAACAACTCAATCCTCGTCGCTTGTTTCATAGTCATTCATCAATTCTTCCTCATCACTTGTTTCATATTCATTCATCGATTCTTCCTCATCACTTGTATCATTTTCATCAAGTAACTCTTCCTCGCTTATTTCATTTTTATCATTTAGATCTTCCTCGTTATTTGCCCCGGATGTTCCTTCTCCATAATCATGAACATTCAATCTAAGTTCAGAAGGATCAAATTCTTCATATAGGCCTTCGTTATGCTGCAACTCACCTGCTAATTCATCATCCACCCTTTCTTCAACACTTGAAATGTCATTCTGATACACTACATCTAATGCATTCTCCACTACAACTCTACCCATGGACATTGTTTTTATAACTACCTGCCATGTAGATTTATTCTTACACAGAGGATAAGGAGCGTAATACACTTGTTTCACATTTTGTGCAATGACAAATGGATCATAGAGTCCATACTCTCTTGTGCGCTTAATTTTAACTATTTTGTATTGAGGGTGCACCTTTGTACCTAACCTAGCCGTAGGATTATACCACTTACACCGAAAGAGAACCAATTTTTTCTTTGGCCAACCAACATGATAATCGAGTTCTAAAATCTTGTGAAGCACAGCATCATCTTTCACCTAAACCCCACTATTGTTGGTTTTCTTGCCCTTAGAGCACTCTTCTGTATGAAATCTATACCCATTGACAGAGTACTTAGAAAACTTTCTGACTTTAGCATCAGGCCCCCAAGCTATATCACATAAAAATTGGCCATTTGGGTCATAATTAAGTGGATTATGAACCTATAAAAAGTTCAAAAAAAGTTAGAATTTAAATATACATGAGATTGAACAAAAATGTAAATCGTGTTAAATATTTAAGTTACACTTACATATTCTCTAAACCACACTGAAAACATAGGATAAACAGCAACATCCCCGTGTAAAGCCACGAAGTAGCTGTCCGATAAAGTTATGAATTTCATTAGTTAAAGCTTAGATAGACCTTGAATGATTGTCCTTAATATAAATATACTCACTTATAAAAAGGCAGGACCTTGGGAAAATTTAATAATACATGTGTTGTAGCTGACTTAAGCTCCGCCCCATTCAAATATCGAAGTGGACCACCTTTCGAACTTCCTTTACCTGGTTGATTGAATATTAAAAATGGTGGTGCTGAAGGATCTGTATTGTCTCCATCATCATGCCTATTAGGTCGGTTTCTCAGACATGGTATATCATGTTCAAAATAATATGAACAAAAATAAGAGGTTTCTTTAGCCAAATAAGCCTCACATATTGATCCCTCAATTCGGGATTTATTTTTTATGGTCTGCTTACATTTGCCAATAGTAATACATAGTATAATCTTTTAGATGAAATAATGTTCAATTAAAACACATGAAGGTAAATGTTAAAAGTCAATACCTCTCAGAGGGATACATCCATCGACACTGAACAGGCCCTCCAAGTCGTGCCTCTCGCACAAAGTGAATTGGAAGATGCTCCATAACATAAAAAAAAATAGGAGGAAAATTTTTTGCCAACTTGTTTAAGGTTAAGCGAATGTTGATATCCATCAAAGATAGGTTCTCCTCCCTTAAAGTGTTAGAACATAAATCTTTGAAAAATAAGCTTATCTCTATTATGGGCTTCCAAATTCTATTGGGCAAGGCACAGAATGCAATAGGCATCAATGACTCCATGAAAATATGACAGTCATGGCTCTTCATAGAGGTCAACTTTCCTTCCTTCATGTCAACACACCTAGACAAATTTGAAGCATATCTATGTGGCATTCTCAAATTGTTAACCCAATCACAAATTACTCTTCTATCCTCCAAAGTGAATGTGTAACTGGCCTTGGACTTCTGAATCTTATTGTTTAAGTATGTCAGGTACAACTCACTGCGCCGACAATACTCCTTTAAGTCCATCCTGGCCTTCAAGTTATCTTTTGTTTTGTTACTTACATCCATCACAGTACTAAACAAGTTGTCAAAGAAGTTTTTCTCACTATGCATGGGATCCAGATTATGAGGTAAAAGATTATACTTCCAGTAATCTAACTCCCAAAATATGCTTCGTTTAGTCCATTTATGTATAACACCATAACTAGGTATCCTGGATGGTAGAGACTCTGTTACCTTAGGCAGATTCCTTACTCTATCCCAAATTTCTTCTCGCGATAAAATTGGTGGTGGCTCCTCAAAATCAGTCTTACTTTTCATAAAATCACTAGTATTTCTCCTAAACTCATGTTGCATTGGCAAGAATCGATGGTGACAGTCAAACCATGAGTTTTTACTCCCATGTTTCAAAGTGAATGCTTTTGTATCTTCCATACAACAAGGGCAAGCTAGCTTGCCCGCAGTCGACCACCCAGACATCATTCCATAAGCAAGAAAGTCATTTATAGTATACATCAAAGTAGCACGCAATCTAAAATTTTGTTTCATTGATATATCATATGCTTCCACACCTTCATGCCACAATAAGTTCAACTTATCAATTAATGGCTGCAAATATACATCAATCAAAACTTTTGGATTGCGAGGACCTGAAATAATGCAAGTTAAAAATATATACTGACTCGTCATACATAATTTAAGCAAGAGATTATAAGGAGTCATAAACACTGGCCAACATGAATAAGGTGTAGCTGAGACAAAAAATGGAGTGAATCCATCAGTAGATAATCTCAACCTAATGTTTCTTGGTTCACTAGCAAAATCCGGATACACACTATCAAAATGCTTCCATGCTTCTCCATCTGACGGATGACATAAAACACCAGGTGGTCTTTTATTTTCATAGTGCCATCTCATATGAGAGGCAAAGCTCATTGATGCATACAACCTCTTTAACCATGGTATAAGGGGTAAGTAATGCATCGACTTCACATGAACCTTCTCCCCTTTGGCATGTGTGACTTCCTTATAACGAGGCTGATTATAAAATTTGTAATGTTCTAAATTTGCATCTTCCTTATAGAATAATATGCAACCTTTCTCACAACAGTGAATCCTCTCTGATAAAAGTCCTAACTTAGAAACCAACTTCTTTGGTGTGTAGAAATCTTTGGGTAAGTCAAGTTTATTTTGGTTAAGTTCATTCATAAGTCCAATGATAGAGTTCATGACCTCTTGATAAATTGAATAATCTGACTTAATACTCAGTAGCCGAATGATAATAGATAATTTAGAATACACCGATCCTTCATATAATGGATGACTACCTTTCTTTAACTATTCATAAAAGTACTTAGCCCCATCATTTGGTTCATTTTGAACCCCTGAGTGTGTCCCAAAAGCATCCCTGACCATCTCACTATATCGTGAACTTTCAACATTATTCTCTCTTATTGGACTTTTAACATAATTCTGAAAAGCAAAATTATTAGCAACACTACTCTCTCCATGAGTTGTCTATACAGTATAATTCAACATAAAACCCTTACTATAAAGATGTAATATAAAAACATCTGGGCTCAATAACTTGCAACACTTGCAATTCCAATAAGGACACCTAATTGTCCCTTCAATAAGAAAATCATCAATAAGAAAATCATTAAGTGTCATTGCTTTAGCAATAAATCCAGCTACCCCAGCTTTATATTCCTCCTTCAACCCTGCACGGTTAGGATAAAGTCTATTATACATCCATGTATGATCTTCATTTTCCATCTACATAAGAACGACAACAATAATAATAGAGAAGAGAAACAAAAACAAGAGAAACAAAATAATTACAGGGTTGTTTAGAGATGCTACTACGCAATGGACACATGCATAAAACTAAGAGATTCAATACAACATAGTAAAGCAGCCAGCAACAATAAAATATTTTAATTAAATTTTTTTTTTTTTATCAATGAAAGGAATTCAATCCATGTGATAGCTTCACAAACAAGATAAAAAGGGGCAAAAAGGGAGACAAGCAGATGAGGTAAAGAATTTAAAAGAAGAAAATAAAAAGAAAGCGCATGTTGAAAACACTGAAGAGGTTTTACTATGACCACGTCCTTAAACTCTTGTACCACAAATGACACAACAATGAAAACTAGGGTCTGCTCATTAATCAAAGGTATTAAAAATAGACCACGTAGAAAATGAAATAATTTTTTACCTCGAATCAGTGAAGACGTGAATGAAAATGGGAATTTCTTGATTGACCTTCAATACCGTCACCTAAGAATGCTGATTTGATTCTTCTAGATCTGTTTCAGCAACTCTGACAAAGAAAAGCACGCAACATTAATGTTTCAAAGGACCAAAATAAGCACATCACACAGAAGTATACGGAATGAACAAATTACAAATGATTACAGTAGTAACATACGTGACCGTTGAAGCAAATAAAGCTGCACATCAGACTATTATCATGCTTGTTTTCTAAAGAAGACTGCCAAAATATTGGCATAAAAATAACTCATTCTATATGTGATTATTAGGTTTTAAAGTCGGATCAAAGATGCTTTGACAACCTAAGAAGAATAGATATGAGCACCCAAGAGTGTGACCTAACTGTTATACCAATCTATAGAAGTAATAATTTCAGTAAATATGACTAACCACTTGTCAATACTTTCCTCTTTTATAGCTTAAGTATATAACAGAAAATTGAATCAAGAAAGACCATATACTCTTAATACAAACAAGCAAGAAAAAAAGGAGAAATACTTTCCTAAAGGTAATAAAAATGGTCAAAAGAGAGCTGAGGTATCCTACTCGGCTCCATCTACAGTGGTGGTGAGACACCCTTTGTGTGTGTGCATGAGGTAACACAACAAAGAAATTTTTATGTGTGTAAGAGAGAGAGAGAGAGAGAGAAAGAGAGAGAGGGAGAGAGAGATCTACAACGATGATGTCTAAATATGGTGAAGATTAAGTATAGTGAGAGAATAGTGGAGATTAATTCTCCAAATTTGGTATCATTTGTTTATACTAGAGATCAAATTCCTCAATTTAAAATTGCAAGAGAGTCGAGTAAATTGTTCTTTACTACTACGACCATTTAAACGATGCATGATTTTGCATGTTGAGGAAGTTTCTATCAAATTCGACGTTATAATTTCAAGTTTCCCTCTATTTTCCCAATTTCAATGAGATCAACATGAAAGATTTACAACTGCAACACAAGAGTTGCTACTCCCAAGGTAGACATTTTAAATGTGTCCAACGTTTGTGGATGCTTTGGAGTCTCAACCTACACTAATGTATTAAAATGATTACAAACTAATCATTATGTTTGAACGAGGTATACTTATAGACTCTTATTTCATATATTATCAATCACTGTTGCATAATATGGTCTCATTCAACAACATTAGAATCCATTTTTTTTTAGAATGTCTAGAATCCTTACTTCTACCACCAGACTAATATATCCCCTATGCTCCCAACAAATATAAGCTAACTAATGAGATTAAGCATGATGGAGAAGCTACGGGACTACTTTCCCTGACTTCTCTCCAGCAGAGTTAACTGAAATTGCTTTAAAGAGTACAAGACACGCAGATGAACACGATATTATTAAGATAACAATTCAATTGCAACACCAATTCATAGACTCCAGTAATCCACCCCACACATTTATTTATTATAAAAAAATACATATAAGATTCATCAGTTTTCTTTGAGAAAGGGATTGGCTCCTCACATCTCTTTTAGCTATCCAAGTTACACCAAAAGACAAAACTAGACCAACTTCCATGCTCAAGGTTCAACCTTTTCCTTGAACTTCTAATTGATGCTTACGAATAACCAATTCACTCTATCTCAGAATAGCATAAATTCTCTTAAAGTCATGATTTCAGCATGGTTCCTTATATAAACCCAAGTTGAGTTAATTATTAATTAATAAGCGGATACAAGCAAACCAGCTAACAAAGGTTCTCAATTTCATTGGGAGAACGATAATATATACTTGCTAGTTGCTAAAATACATCAAACTTGGTACTTATTACTGAAAATAATTTCACATTGTTGAGTAGTATATTCATTCACTGAGAAATCTTTGCAAGAGGTAGCTCAACCTTACGATGCTTTCATTTTTCAATCTGAAATATCATAAATCATGAAAATAATTTAGATCTGCACAGAGCATGACATCATAAGAAGCACATACTCTCTAATATCTGTCTATTTTACTTTATCTACATTCTCTCTTTTCCCCCTCTGATCTGATTCTCTTAATACTTCCCCATCAGACTCTTATATAATAGTATTAATACTTTCCAGAAGCATTGACACTGTACATTTGTTTAACTCAACAATAATGGAGTTAAATACAGTTGTAAAGGCGGTAGCCTACTCGGCTCCATCTACAAAGGTGATGTCTAAATATGGTGAGTGTGTGTGTGAAAGAGAAGAAAGAGATCATACCGTCGCCACCGGAGTTTCAATGGTTTCGATGGAGAGGGAGAAAAAGAGAGGCACTTTGCCCTAATTGAAAGAGGTAGTGAAGTGAAGAAGGAAACCACTACAAGTTTAATACTTTAATAATTAAAGATAATCTTCCGACTACTACAGTCGGGTAAAAGTTGAATATATTTAATTATTTAATTTATTCAATTATTTATGTTTCTGACTACAGTGATCGGAAATATACTTAAGTAATTATTAATTTTATTTAATTGTTAGTATTCCCGACTACAATAGTCAGAAATATATATTTAATAATTTATTTAAATAATTATTTAATTTTCATATAAGGGACTGATTATATATTTAGTATTATATTTATTTAATTATTTGTATTTCTGACTATAGTAGTCGGATATATATTAAACTAATTATTAATTTTATTTATTTATTAGTATTTCCGACTATAGTAGTCGGAAACATATATTTAATAATTTATTTAAATAATTATTTAATTTTTGTATAACAGACTGATTATACATTTAGTAATATATTTATTCAATTATTTATATTTTCGACTACAGTGGTCGTATATATATTTAATTAATTATTAATTTTATTTATTTATTAGTATTTTCGACTATAGTTGTAGGAAATATATATTTAATGATTTATTTAAATAATTATTTAATTTTCATATAAGGGACTGATTATATATTTAATAATATATTTATTTAATTATTTATGTTTTCGACTATAGTGGTCACATATATACTTAATTAATTATTAATTTTATTTAGTTGTTAGTATTTTCGACTACAGCAGTTGAAAATATATATTTAATAATTTATTTAAATAATTATTTAATTTTCGTATAAGGGACTGATTATATATTTAGTATTATATTTATTTAATTATTTATATTTCCGACTACAGTAGTCAGATATATATTAAATTAATTATTAATTTTATTTATTTATTAGTATTTTTGACTATAGTAGTCGGAAACATATATTTAATAATTTATTTAAATAAATAATTTATTTAATTATTTATATTTTCGACTACTATAGTCGGAATATATATTTCTTGAAATTTTCCGCCAAATATTCTGACTCTTTTTGTCACAAATAGTATTGGAAAAATATTTTATAAAAATTAAAAATTAAAAATTAAGATTTCCAACTGAAGTAGTCGAAAATTTCCAACTACTTATTTCAGTCAAAAATTTTCAGTCGGAAAAATGCAAATTTCTGGTAGTGAATTTGAAGCACTGGTGAGCTCTATTAATGGGAGATTGTCTCAATTTCATCTATCTTTGTTTTTGTCTTACTTGATTTCATGGACAACTTAAAAAATGCGTACAAAAGCTTTCAAAGTTCATAATTTTATCATTTTTTTTTATAATCAACAGATATAAAGAGGAATTGATCTTGTGTAAGCTGAAGCATCAAGGAGGATTTGGACATTGAAGAAAAAGAAAAAAATTGACCTCATAACAATGGAGATTTTGGATATTGAAGAAAAAGAGAAAAATTTAAATTAAAAAAAGAAAGATTTATAAAAATAATAGATTTATTATTTTTTTGTTTTATGCTGACGTGGCGCTAACGTGGCAGGTGCGTGTAAACCACCGCACCATACGCAAGTGGTATAATGCTTTACAAGGTGTAGAAAATTTTACTTTTAAGTAGTTTAGGTTTGTATTAGGTCACTCCAATAGTTTAGGTGTGTCTTAGACTTTTCGAGTATAGTTTAGGGTGGAAACGATGATTTTTTCTAATTTTTTTACATCTTTTATATGGATCCTTTTGACTACATAATATTGATACGTCATAAGACTTATTAATTGTAAAATCAATTTATTAATTATTATTTTTATGTGATAAAGAAAATATATTTTAAAAGTAAAAGAATTCCTAAAATCTATAATAATACAATAATATATAGTTTTATTAGGTTTTTATGGCTGTTCTCTCAGTTTTAATATCTTTTTTGTACATAATTCTCATTCGAGAATTGTTCCAAAATTAGATTTATCTTAAATGTTACTTAAACAAAATCTAACCTCATACCAATCATAATAATAATGGCAACAATTATAGAATGACGAAGTTAAGAAAATCGCATAAATAAAGTTTAACAATTTGTAAGTATCGATTCTACTAACAATTTGTAAGTATAACATTTATTTTAACCTTAATTGATATTTTCTAATAATTTTTTATATGCTATTTTAAAGTGTGAATGGCCTTAGATATATTATTTGAACTTTTTATCCTTCATTAAAAGTTTCTATTTTAGATAAAATCGTCTTTTCTCTATTTTCCTAATATTTAAGAATTTAAAAATTAATTAATAACTATAATAAACCTTTCCTTATTGAAAGTCATCAGAATTAATGGCAATTAATAAAAACTTTGATAAAATAAAAACTCCTAAATATATGGCAAAAAGTATTAAGGGAATTATTTTTGGTGGATTTCTTTTCCTTATACGTGAAAAAGAAAATATTGGAAGAGAAATGTATGGAGATATGACAGGTGTATTGCGATTTGCGGACAATGGCAATGAGGTACTAGAATTAATAATCTTCGATATTACTAATAATATTAGATCCCAATAAAAATTGCAATAAAGTTTTTTTTTTTTTGGAAAACTTTTACTTTGTGCATTTATTTAAACTGTGTAACACAATTAAAAACTTTATTTCAATCGCTTCGCAGATGTTATGAGATTTGCTCTCCATAATAGGTCACGCCTAAAGCTTCTCTTACTTTTTCTCTTCTATTTTGTTCTCTAGATAATTATTGCTTGATGACTTTACTTAGATTTAACTTTTACATTGTAGATATTCAATATGAAAGTATTTATTATTGATTTCAGAGTTAAATATTCTCAACGTAAAGCAACAACCTCAAAGGAGTGAAGGAGTCATTGATTTTGTACATAATATTGTATGCACTAACTATCGTGCCGTTAATATCTTTGATTTATTAATATCTGAATATTTTCTTTATAATATCGAAGTGATTTTATAAAATTATATTTATTGAAGCTTCTAATGGTAAAATATATATGTGTTTTTAATAAAAAAATATGTTATGTTTACATTGTTATATTAAAATGAGAAGGATTATTATATTAATCTCTGAATATTTTCTTTTATAATATCGAAGTGATTTTTGTAATAGAGAAAATCGTTTAATTTTAAATAATCAAAAGTTACACATGCGAGGCACGTGTGGCTAAACTAGTATATATATGCACATACACAATCTGATACATATTGATACAATATAATACATATCTGATACATAAATATATATTTCATACAACAATGATTGTATCTACATATATATATTATACAAATATATATTTTATTCAATAATTATATAATTTCTATACATATCCTATGTAACTTTTAGCTAGAATAATTATTTAGATGCATATTCTATGAAATAGTTATACAATTTCTATACTCACCTTTTATCATTTAATTTTCTTTATATATATATATCGTACAAATATATTTTATACAATAATTATATAATTTTAATACACATTCTATATAATTTCTACATATAGCTTATACACATACGTTTTTTATACAATAACTATAATTTTTCTACAATTGTATTTAACTTTATTTTTAAAGCAAAAAAAAATGTTTAAGTTAAATACTTGTAGCAAAAAAGAAACACTGAAATATTTAAGAAAATGGGCCATATTGCCCAAATCGTGAAAGGATAGAAAATGACAATTTTTATGAAGTATAAATAACATAAATCCCAACCCTAATTACTTTACTTTCTTTCCCGATCATATACATAAGACAACCGACATACTCATAGAAACCTTTGTATATGTGAATTTAATAACGTCTGTTAAAAAGGGAAATAATGAATTTTCCTTATATTAAGCATGTAATTAACGCAAGTACATTAATAAGTGGATTAGTGCATTCCTTAAATTATGTAACAACTACAGTAATTCGAATTTCGCAAACAACAAATGCATAAAAAATAAATCAAACAAAAAACATAAATCACAAACCATATGATCACTATTTTTTGAACTTTTTGAAAAAAAGAAGAAGATTTTATTGAAATTCAAGAAGATGAATATTGCTATTCTTTTGAGGCACTTTGGTGAATGGAGAACCGAAACAGAATATGTAAGGTATAAAAGTGAAGAAATTGTTGTCACGGAATCAATAAGTTATTTGAGATTGATTTCGTCAATTGTTGTCGAATAAAACATTGACGAAGCTCGAAAAACTATTGATGTATGTTATGTTGTCGATACAACGTACATGGCTCTTGCTGAGCTTTTTTTGGTTATATGCTAAATTCCTAATTTGTCTTTGCATTTTAATGTTAAATTGGAGTACCTCCATTTCCCGTACTATGTTATAGTCTTTTAACAATCAACATAAATCTTTGTCCTCTTTTGTTGTTGAGGATTCAACAGTAAGTTTTTCATATTTTCTGGCTTTCAGTTAAGAATTGGTGGCCAGATTCTTATTGGTGTGTGGCATAAAAAATGGTCTACTGATGCAAAAGTGAAAATCTGTAGAAAGTGCAACTCAATAAATTTCTCTTTATTTGTTGGTCTTGCAAGAAATCTTGTCTAATGAAAAGGTGGAGATTGAGAAAAATAGTGTGTTTCTGTTTATGTAATTCCATTGTCAAGTCGTCAATTCTATGGATTGTTTCTGTGATAGTAGTATGGTTGTGACTTCTGAAGCATCTAAATCATTGTTATGTATATCCCAAAATTATACTATGTATTGTGTTATAATTATATGACTACATATACATACAAATTATGTGTTACATTCCCATATGGCTAATAAAAAATGACTACATATACATTGTAAGTCTGTTATATGACTGTTATAATCATATGACTACATATGTTTTATCCCTTTTCGGATTTATTTTAAAGAAAATGATTTTGACCCTTTTAAAAAACTATTTCAAAATTCAAGAAGTTTTCAAAATAATTTTGAGAAATTAGAGTCACCACTTGATTTTTATAGAAGAAATATCAAGAAAAACTTAAAGAAATTTCAAAGATTCAAAAATAAAAATAAAAATAAATCTTCGAAATTAGAGAAACTGAGTAAGAGTTCAATTAATGCCCCAAGAAGGTTTTTACGGCACTTAGGAGCGTCCGTTTTAAAACGGTTCACCAAAAGATCATTTTTTGACTAACTTAAAAAGGGTGACTAACTTTGCAAAAGGGTTGCTTTTATAAAATCATTTATTTGCATATTTAAAATTGACATTTGCTTATTCAAATAAGAAATAATCTACTTGAATTAGAAAAAGTCACAACATGTTCTACTTAATCCGATATTAATTTTGAGAAAAATTATGAAATATTCCGCTTAATTTGAGAAACATTACCAAATGTCTTTCTTGAGAAAATATTTTACTTAATTCATAATTAATCACGAAAAATTAAAATTTGAAAAAAAATCGAGAAATATTCTAATTGAGAAAATTTTACCTATTTCATAATTATTTCTAATAAAAAAATATGAAATACTATTTTTACTTGAATTAAGAAAAAACCTATTTAAATTAGGTGTCACACATGGATTTAAGAAGAAAATAAGTTTTTCTTCTAGGGGAAAAGAGGATCATATAATTATTTGATCATATAATTATTTTTCTATTACTATTATTACCATTATTATTATTTTTATTATATATAAAAAGGGGAACACTTTTTTTAAAAAAAAACTATGGGAATATCATACTAAAAATATCTTATCAACAACAACAACAAACCCAGTATATTCCCACATAGTAGGGTCTGGAGAGGGTAAGATTTATGCAGTCCATACCACTACCTTCGAAGAAGTAGAAAGGTTGTTTCCGATAGACCTCCGGCTCAAGACAATGAATAATAATCAAATCCATAATAATAAAGCATGAAACAATGCGGCATAACATAAATGCGACACTAAAAATATCTTATCAATTATGAAAAATTAGAATTTATAAGAAAACTATTTTTTTTTTAAAGAAAATTGCTATCAAGTATACTATAGTTACACGAACAAAATCAATGCCATTTTTGAAATAAAGTACTTAATTTTTATAGACTTAGTTTTAGGAAGAAAAATCGAAAGAACCACTCTAATTCATTTTAACGAGATAAATTAAGTGAGAAAATTATGTATCAAAAATCAAGATAAAATAAAAAGGCCACATCTTAGGGAATCATTTATATTAATTAAAGGGTAAATTCATAAATAGCACACTTAAGACCATAATTATGAAATTCATAGCAACACTTTCATAATTACTTAAACTAGCAACTTGTATTTTGTATTTGAACAAACTATTGCTATAAAAATACATATACAAACCATTTTACTGCCCATATTTAACTTATATCACTTGAGTTAAATATGGTATAATTAGCCATGAATTAAATGTGGAGATTATTTTTTCATTAAAACCTCTTAATTAACACGATTTCCGCTTTTTGTTACAACTGAAATCAAAATTCAAATTTCAGTTGCACATTATTGTTTTCATCCCCCAAAAAATCAAAATCAAATTCAACTGAAGCTTCTGTTCAATATCTTCAAAAATTCAAATTAAACCATCACTTTTGTTGAAGGTATTTAATCGTAATATTATTTTCTTATATGAATTTCATCAGTTGTTTGAAATCAATCAAAAAATTTTTGTTCTGAATTTTTTTTGAACAATTACTGTTATATCATTCAAATTTTTTTGAGTCATTACTGATGTTTCGTTTAAATATAGTGATCAAAATCGATTTTTTGTTAATTGTTTTTGAATATTTTGAGTCATTAATGATTTTTCGTTAGAGTGATCAAAATTAATTTTTCGTTACGTTGTACAATTTAACAATTTATTTCGTTAAATTATTGTTGAATATTTTGTAAATGAATTTCGAAAAAAAAGTAATGCAACAGTAAATTGAACTGATCGAACAATATAGTGATCAAAATTGATTTTTCAAGCTGCTCTAACTCAATTTTTTTTCCTTTTCACTTCTCTTTTTTTGTTTTTTATTTTTCTATTTTCTTTATTTTTTTACTCTTTTATCTTTAACTTTTATTTTGAAAATACAAATATGTATATCACATACACATATTAAAAAAATATACAAAATACATAGCCATACAGATCTGGATATATATTTACAGTACAAATATACATATGTATCTAGATATTTATTTATAAAAATACATATCTCACTCATATGTATATATAAACATATAAGACACAAAATCTCTATAACAAAAAGGACAATTATATACATATACATATAGGTAATAAAAATATACATGATACATATCCTTTATGTTTATATGTACATGTGAGTCAGATATGTATTTATGTAAATACATATACAGATATATATATATATATATATATATATATATATATATATGTATGTTTTTTACCGTAAATACATATACAGATCTGTATGTCTATTTATTTGTATATTTTTTGAATTACATATCCTTTATGTTTATATGTACATGTGAGTCAGATATGCATTTCTGTAAATACATATGTAGCTATATATGTATGTTTTTTACCGTAAATACATATGCAGATCTGTATGTCTATTTATTTTATATATTTTTTGAATATGCATATGTGATGTACATATTTGTCTTTTAAAAATAAAAATAGAGATAGAAAAGTCAAAAAAAGAAAAAAAAAGAAAAAGATAAAAACAAAAAATAAAAATCTAAAAAAAAAAAGGAAAAAAAAAGAGAAATAGAAACTAGAAATAGAAGTGTAAAAGAAAAAACGAAAAGAATAAAAAAAGAAAAAAGAAGAAGAAAACAAAAAAAATAATGAGAAAGGAAAAAATAAGAAAACGAAAAACAAAAAAAGAGAAGTAGAAGAGAGAAAATGAAATGGAAAGAAAAAAACGAAAAAGTAAAAGAAATTAAAATAAAAAATAAAATGATAAAAAAAATGAAAAAACTAGCAAGAAAAGAAAGTTAGAGATATAAGAGAGTGGTATTTTTAAATTTTGAATATCATGAAGATAATAATTTTTGTAATTCAGTTTGATTTGAAAAAAAATCTACTAATTTAAATAAGAGTAATTTATGGGAAAGGAAAAAAATTGAAAGAGGAATTTAAGAGATTTCAAACAATAAAACGGTAAAGTAAAAATCAGTTAAAGAAAAGAGAAAGAGAACTGACATGAAAAAAGAAACCTTATACATGGTAACTTCTCAAAGGCTGGGAGACCACACTTAAAATAATGTTATATTTGCTACATAATATAATTTCATTAAAGTGCTGCTATTTTTCATAATTTAAGTCTTAATTATGCTACTTCTTATAATTTTTCCTTAATTTTAATAAAATTGCACAGTTACAATCAACATGAACAAACACAAGAAAAGAAGATAAAGTTGAGATTTTGGGCCCCTACTGGCCCATTAGCGAAAATCCCATGGACTTCTAGCCCGTTTCCTGCCGTGTATACCACAGGTATACCAGCTCAGTATTCTTCACGTTTTTCTGTATATATGCTGTATATCAGTATATAAAATCCTTATACTTGCTTCCAGCGTTGGTAGGCACCACGTAGAAGCATATACCAACCACTTTTGACCGATAAGGCTCGTATATATGGCATACATCAGTGTATACCAGCACTGGATTGATCCAATTTCTTCATGCATTAGTCCATTTTGGACTCGGTGGAATGGACTTTGCCCGAATGGATGCAAGGATTGGAGTCGCGTGGACTCGAAGAATTCACATGAAAAAGATAACGAGTTGAAGATTAGCATTCATTCTTTCACAAAATGTCTAAATAGGAAAGTAACAAGACAAGCATCTTAACAACTAATTCATCCTCTTAACGGTAGATTTATTTCTTCTTCTTGCTTTTAGAACACAGGAAGCTAGTGGAAAAGCAAGCAAGGGTGGTGGGAGTTTTAATAAGTTTTACGTAGTAGCAATATTTATTAAATTTCAAAACAAAAGAAAAAAAACTAGCAGTAGTGAAGAGGTCAACTAGAATGGTCCAAAACACTAAAAGAATGCTTCAGTTTAGTCATGGAAGGAAAAGCGACTTGGTTTCACATTCTGCTAACCAATTCATGCTATATTTACCAATAACGTATAAAGAACTTAGCACAACCATACATTCTGGAGAAAGGAGAAAATTTGGCGATTAATTCATTGATACGACTCAACTAACAGTTCAAGATTCCTCCTAGAGCTTTATCATGATCTCGTTCCTCCTTTAACCAACAAAACATACGGCGCACACGAATTTTCAGTTAAAGAAACTAGAAGGGAAGGTCATGAAATAAATAAGGTTTTTTCAACAATTCTCAAACTAAAATCAGATATTTCTTTTTGGCCTTAATCATGCTTATAATGGCTTTTTGAGCAACTTTAGATCGTGACTTAAAAGAAGAACAAAACCATCAATCCTTTCCCCGTCAAACTCAATCTATGCACAGGAAAGGGCAATTCAAATTCATAATTTCTCGAGATGGACATTCCAAACAGATTCAACCCACAATAAACTCTCCATTAGTTTGTACACACAAATTCCAATAAATAAACAAATAAACAAATATAAAAAATAAAGAATCAAGTATTCAAATATTTAAGAGATGAACATTCCAATTGAATCTAAATCTAGTTATCCATCCAAACATATCCCACTTTAATCGTCGTAATGAGTATCAGATTTCTTAATACAAATAGAGAAAGAAATGCTAAAGAGATGAAGTTTCACCTTTTTTCGAGCAGGAACTGGGACAACGGGCCTTAATCAAACAACTTTCACCACGGGAGTTCCGATTAATTTCGCCGGAATTAGTTTTTCGATGGAATTCCTTCTTGAATTCTTTGGTTACGTGAGATTAGAGGAACGCTCCTCCAAAATCTCCAATTTTTCTCTAAAAAATCCCCCTTCCTTAACTCTTGTTCTTGGGCATTTATAGAAGATTTTTCGACTGAATTTAGGGGGAACAGGGGGGTGTTTTAGGAATTTCAAAAAGGGGTTTTGAAATTTAAAAGTGAGGATAAGGCTGATACAAAATTGGACCGTTGTTGCTGAGCCGTTGTTTGTCTTTGGCATTGAAACGTCTGAAATTGAGTTTGGCCATTGTTGGGTGTTGTACGATGTTGGCACGTTTTTGGTTGGAGTTGTTGTACGTTTGTACGTTGTTATTATTAATGGGTTTCTGCCGTTTATGTTCGTTATTACAACATTGTACGCTATTGTTTGTTGATGTCGGTTGTTATTGTCACTGATAAAGGCGATAAAATTTGGGCCGGGTCAGTGTGAACTTATAACGCCCTGAGTTTGTACCCTAGGCGTCACACGGTACTTACAATGCCAAAGAACCATAAGCTAACCCATGACTGGTACCTGCTACATACACTGCATGGTAATACTGAAGTAATACGGAACTTAGGCTGAAATTGCCATAAGGTTCACAACTGAAATATAATACTGATAAATGAATACTGAAAACTGAATATCTGTCTGAAATAGTCTAGCCTGAAAGCCTCTAACTGTCTGAATATGGAGTTGATGGGACAAGTCCCCTACTAACTCTAACTACTAAATATACTGAACTACTGAAATACTGAAATGGTAACTATGTTCTCAAACCATGAGGACTCACCTCTGTATTTGTTGCTGATAGTTTGGGCCGCTAAGTACAGTCAGGAGCCTGTGCGTCTGAACCTATGATATAAACATCATAGCACAAAAGAAGAGTATGCGTCAGTACTTTGAATGTACTGGTTTTCTAAGTGAGGTAGGTTGATATGCAAGAGTTCATATGCATGAACAATACTGACTGAATAATATGAATATAATCGGATGAGAGTACATGTATGACTGAAACTACAAAAACACTGATATGCAATACTGTGCACATAACTACATATATTGTAATTGAGATCATACTGATACTGAATACTGAGTTTTGATAACTAAATGACTGATACCTGAGTTTTACTGATCACTGTATTATTGATAGCTGGGTGACTGTTTCTGACAGTCCTGATCCTATAGAACTGAGCTGAGTTCTATACTAAGTTGGGTGACTGTGCCTGACAGTTTTGATTCTATAGAACTTAACTGAGTTCTATACTGAGTCTGAATCTAAAACTGTAATGGTGGGAGTGTTCATCTAACTGATATACCCCGATTATACTGAGTTGGGGTCCAACCTGTGACCCTAGTCGGAAGGGTGTTAGCACCAAACCAAGAGATACTAATAATGGCTGTGAGTTAACCCTATCTAGAAGGAAGATATTTTGTCAACCCTCACTGGAAGGAAAACTCGTACGAGATGTATCAATCCTTATCTGGCATGAAGATATCTCAACCTACGCTGGCTACGTAGTTTTGAAATGTAGGGATTGCTACTAAGGGTCAAACCCTTTACTGACAGAAATGCCCCCATCCCTGGGTTCGCTTGGTGTTGAATCCTACTCCGAATTGAATGGACACTGAACTGATTTCTAGAATGTTCTAGGCTTGACTGAACTGTTACTGATCGTGATGTCTAACTGAACTGGATTGTGTTCACTGAATTCTGTTAATTGACTGAGTACTATTATTCGTGACATTACTGATATTATTCTGTAGCTACTGAAATTCTAGGTAAACAACTAGATTTTGGGTATTGAATACCCCCAGGACTCGATAGCATTGAAAGTAAAACATGGCATGATTATAATTGCATAACAATAGTAGCTTGTTTAACAATCCTTTTATTTAGACATTTTGTCAAACACTTGAGAGACATGAACTTGTGCACATACTATTTTGTCAAGATTTCACCCTTCAACTCTCATGAACACTTTATCAAATACTTGGGGAGCATACTTTATGCACATAATAATAATCAACATGCAAGCATCATAATCACAATCCCAACTCACAAATTCAAAGGGGTTTTAACATGAATCCATATAACACTACACACATATTAATTACTTCACATGAAACTTGTAATAAATCATGAATTAGAAACTCAAATAACATCATAATCATGAATACAATCGAATTCAAAATGAAATTCATAGAGTCAATCAACTTGTTTTAAAAGAGGTTCTTGAACTCCAAGGGTGGAAGAAAACCCTTAGATTAACACCTATCATACCTTGGTAATCAAATTCGTGAAGATTGATAGTGAGTTCTTGAATCTTAAATTTGAAATTGGATGTCCTAGGGTTTGTTCTTGAGAGAAATTGAGAGAAATAATGAATTTTTGCCTTTTGGATGGCTTAATTACGTGTTTTGGGGCTGAATAAAAGTTGAAAAATAACCCAAATACCCCCTAGATGCGATCTTTTAATTTCTGAAAATGTGTCCAGCGATGCGCGGACCGACGTGTTGTGTCAATGGTGTCAATGCGATTATCGACATGCCGCGTCGAGTTCCGGTTAGCTCATTGGAATTTGCACTGAGTGCTATGGAAAGTATTCATCGATGCGATAGGCAACGCGACGCATCGAGATCGCGTTGACCCACTATTTTGATAACCCAAACACGCTTCAAAAGAGGTCCAAAAAATTCAAAACTCACCCAAAGTGACCTATTGACACACCTGATCATGATTCAATTAAAGAATCGACATTTTAAGGTCATAAGGGTCGTAAAATAAGATCATCAACTTATGAAGGATACAAATAATTCTAAGTATAAATATTTAGCTGAAATTTCTAAGTATGGGACCCCTTTTCATGCTCTAAAGGACTGAGTTAAGCTAGGATTTTGCGGGGTCTTATAAAATCTCCCCCTTGGGAACCTTCGTCCTCGAATGAGACTGACTAAGCTGAGAATACTGATAGACTGAGTTTACATACTTAATATGCACAACTGAAGCATGATTACATGATTGAAACTACTGATATACTGAGTTTTCATACTGAGCATACATAACTGAAGCATGACTGAATTCTGATGACATGACACATGATGGAGCTGTTTCATGAAGGTATGCATGATATGTAAAGTTATGCAACTGAAAACAATACTAAGTTTGTAAAGGTAATCTGAGCATGGAACTGAGTAATTTAAGGAAAATTATTACCTTGAGCTGAGTCTGAGTTTGCAGAGAAGCGGTGAGGATACTTGGTCCACATATATACTTCTTCTTCCCAAGTAGCTCCCTCAACGGACTGATTCAGCCAAAAAATTTTGACTAGAGGAACTTCTTTGTTCCTCAGTCTGCGAACCTGATGATCAAGAATTTCGACTGGAACTTCTTCATAAGAGAGACTGTTCTGAACATATGTACCCTCTATAAGGATTACAACTTTTGGGCCACCAATGCATTTCTTAAGCAAATAGACATGAAACACTAGGTGCACTGAAGCTAAGTCTAAAGACAACTTAAGATCGTAAGCTACCTTTCTAAAATGGTTGAGGATTCGGTAAGGACCGACATATCGGGGATTGAGCTTTCCCGTCTTGCCAAATCTCTTCACTCCCTTTATAGGTGAGATTAAAGGCACATAATCCCCAATCTCAAACTTGAGATCTTTTCTTCGTACATTTGCATACGATTTCTATCGGCTCTGAGATGTCCTAAGCCTTTTCCTGATCAATTGAACTTTTTCTAAGGCATCAAATACCAAGTTAGACCCTACCACTACGGCTTCACCCACTTCAAACTAACCAATGGGAGATCTACATATCCTCCCATAGAGCGCCTCAAACAGAGCCATCTTAATGCTGGAGTATAGCTATTATTATACGCAAACTCAATCAAAGGAAAGTGTTCATCCCAACTACCCTTAAAGTCAATGGCACACGCTCTTAAAATATCTTCTAAAGTCTGAATGGTCCTTTTTGATTGACCATCGGTCTGAGGGTGGAAGGTTGTACTGAAGTGAAATTGGGTACCAAGACCCTTTTGGAAGGCTTTTCAAAAGTAAGAGGTGAATTGCGTACCCCTATCTAAAATGATAGACAACAAAAATCCGTGCAATCTGACCAACTCTCTAACATAGAGCTTGTCATAATCCTCGGATGAATAAGAGGTATGGACTGTAAGAAATGAGCTGATCTGGTCATACTATCCACAATGACCCAAATTGAATTATGCTGACGATGAGTACAGGGAAAACCCATCACAAAATCCATATTCACATCCTCCCACTTCCAAGTGGAAATACTGAATTCCTGCATAGCTCCATTAGGCTTCTGATGCTCAATCTTAACTTGCTGACATGTTGAGTACTTGGCTACAAACTCTGCAATGTCTCTCTTCATTCCACTTCACCAATAGACTTCCCATAAGTTGCGTCATATCTTGGTGGCCCCTGGGTGAATCGAGTAGCGTGCACCATGCGCTTCTGCAAGAATTTGATGTTTCACGCTATCTTTCCCTTGGAAGAAAATCTCTACTTTCTAATCTCTGACTGACTTCTTTAGTTTGACTAAACTGGGATCCCTGTCCTGCTTTTCTTTTACTTCGAAAACCAGAGATGATTCCAAACCATTCTGCACTCATACGCTACACTCTTCTGAATCAACTAAAGGACACCTAGTCAGGCAAACTGGTGAACTTCCTGAACTAACTTCCTCTTACCACATCCTCCACGTGAGCAACACTACCCATAGACATCCTACTGAGATCATCAGCCACTACATTGGACTTGCTCGGATGATACAGAACACTTATTCCGTAGTCCTTCAATAACTCCAACCACTTTCTCTGATGGAGGTTTAGGTTTTTCTGAGAGAACACATACTGTAGGCTCTTATGGTCAGTGAACACATCAACGATCACACCATACAAATAGGGCCTCTAAATTTTTAAGGCAAATACTACTGCTGCTAACTCAAAATAATAAGTAGGATAGTTCCTTTCATGGGGTTTGAGTTGTCTAGAGGAGTAGGCTATGACCTTACCTCTTTGCATTAAAACACACCCCAAACTAACTTTGGAAGCATCACAATACATAACAAAGTCGTTCGAACCATTTGGTAGAGTCAAAACTGAGGTTGTAGTAAGTCTAGTCCTTAACTCCTGAAAACTCTTCTCACAAGAATCTGACCACTGAAATTTGACCTTCTTTCTGAGTCAATCTAGACATAGAGGATGCAATAGATGAAAATCCCTCAATAAACCATCGGTAATAGCTAGCAAAACCCAAAAAACTCTGGATATCTGATGGAGAGATGGGTCTGGCCCAGTTTCTCACTGCTTCGGTCTTTTGAGGGTCAACTCTAATGCCATTACTGAAAATGATATGACTAATAAAAGCTACTGACCTTAGCCAAAAATTGTATTTACTGATTTTGGTGAATAACTGATGGGCTCTGAGGGTTTGTAACACTATTCTGAGATGGTCTACATGATCATGTTTATTGATGGAGTAGACAAGAATATCACCAATGAAGACTGTGGTGAACATATCTAAGTACTGCTTGAACACACGGTTCATTAAGTCCATGAAAGCTACTAGGGCATTAGTAAAACTAAATGACATGACTAGGAATTCAAAGTGACCATACCGAGTTCTGAATGCTATTTTCAGAATGTCATATTCTCTAACTCTTAGCTGATGATAGCCTGATCTGAGGTCTATCTTAGAAAAGTAACTGGCATCCTGAAGTTGGTCAAACAAGTCATCTATTTCGTGACTTTGTTCAATTGATGGTAGTCAATACACATTTTGAGAGAACCATCTTTCTTACGCATGAATAGAATTGGTGCACCCCAAGGGGATACACTGGGTATGATGAATCCCTTATCTAGGAGATCCTTCAACTGTCCTTTTAATTCTTTGAGTTTTGCTGAGTCCATTCTGTATGGAGGGATAGATATAGGCTGAGTATTAGAAAGAAGGTCTATTTCAAAGTCAATTTCCTTCTCTGGAGAAACCCTGGGAAGATCTTTGAGAAATATATCTGGAAATTCATATTCTACTAGAGCTGACTCAGGACTATGAGTCTCAGAACTAGAATCTTTAACTGAACAAGATGGTAGACACACCCCTTGGATATCATTTTCCTTGCCCTTAGGTAGGAAATAAGCTGACCCCTAAGTGCTGAAGTACTACCCCTCCATTCTAGGATAAATTTATTCGTAAACTAAAAATAGAAAACTTTGTTTCTGTAGTCAACTAAAGCATAGCATGAATGGAGCTAATCCATGTCGAGAATGACATCAAAATCCATTATATCTAGCTCTACTAAGTTTGCTGATGTAACTTTCCGAGATACCATAACTGGACAGTTCATGTATACCCGTCGGCGTATGATGGATTTACCTACTAGGGTAGAGACTAAGAAGGGCTCTGCTAGGATTTTGGGACTAACTCCAAAGCCAACAGCTATATAAGGAGTTACAATGGACAAAGAAGCTCCTAGATCTAACAAAGTATAAACATATAAATATAAACTTGTAACGTACCAGTGACCACATCAGGAGAACTTTTTTGATCCTATCGGGACTGAAGTGCATAGAGTCTATTTGGGCGCTGCCCACTGGTGGCACTGGAAGCGGCACCTTGCTGATTCGAATGACCGAACTGAGCTGGAGGATGATTATTTTGACTCTGCGAACCCACCTGAGGACACTTTCTGACCCTATGGCCTGACTTGCCATATCCAAAACATACATCACTACCAGTTCGACAGATACCCTGATGGTTTCTGCCATACTTCTGGCAAAGAGGATTTGGTCGGGCACTGCAAACACTACCCTGGGGTTTAGGCCTGGTGCCCTATCTTTATTGCCATCTCTGAATTTCGGCACTGGAGCACTGCCTTAGGATGGAGTTGGAACTGAAGATTTCAAGTAGAACTGAGAACAATTACCACTCTCTAACTTAGGCTGAGTGAAGTTTAAGCTACCTATGCTATCTCTCTTGTTCTCTCTCTCTTTCTTCTTATTCTTAGACTCTTCTATCTACTGAGCATGGACCATGAGCCTGGATATGTCTATCTCCTTAATCATCATTATGGTCCTACTCTTCTTGACCATACTAATAGACACACCCTATATAAACTAACTCATCTTAGATCTGCTATTTGCTACCACATGAGGGGCATATATGACTAAGTGAATAAACTTAAGAGAATACTCTTTCACTGTTATATTGCCCTGTTTCAGATTAATAAACTCCAAAACCTTAGCTTTCCTCAACTCTAGTGGGAAGAACCTATCAAGAGAAGCAGTAACAAACTCCTCTCATTCTACACGTCTTGCATCTGCGCCCCTATCTGCCTTTTATTGCTTAAACCACGTATTATCCACATCCTGTAATTAATAGGCAGCTAACTCAACACTCTTACTGGGAGTCACCCCATGATATCTGTGACTTTCTGCACTATGTCAAGGAATTTCTACGGGTCCTCCTCAGACTTAGACCCTACAAATAAGGGAGGGTTCATTTGGGTGAAGTCCTGAATTCTAGCTGCAACAGTATTAGCCACTGGGTTGGCCTGGACTATATTTGGGCGTTCATTCTGGGCTGGCACAAAATGAGCTAGAGTGGTGAAAGTGGCTCTAAATTCTATGTGGAAGACATGCTCGTCCAGGGGATCTGCCTGAATGGGCAGAAGTGTTGGTTGATTCCCAGTTCTTCTTCTGTTTGTTCTTTTTGGGAGGCATATTCTGTAAATGGAAGGAAATATTAGATTAGACAGAGAGTTTAACTTGACCTCATGCTCACTCACACGATATGAACACTAAAAGAAGGGAAAATTTTCCTAAAATGCCTCATAGCCTCTTGTCCATAAGTGTGGCGCGCTACACACCCATGCACAAGACTCTACTAGATGTGGCTTTCAGATTCCCTATGAATCTGTTGAACCTTAGGCTCTGATACCAAGTTTGTAATGCCCCAAGTCTATACCCTGGGTGTCACACAATGCTTACAATCTCGAAGGACCATAAGCTAACCCATGACTGGTACCTGCTTCATATACTGCATGATAATACTGAAGTAATACAAAACTTGGGCTGAAATTTCCATAAGGTTCACAACATAATTATAATACTGATAAATGAATACTGAAACTGAACATCTATCTGAAATAGTCTAGCTTGAAAGCCTCTAACTGTCCAAATATGGAGTTGATGGGATAAGTCCCCAACTAACTTCGACTACTGAATATACTAAAATAATAACTATGTTCTTGAACTATGAGGACTCACTCCTGTATTTGTTGCTGATAGTCTGGGCCGCTAAGTTCGATCAGGAGCCCGTGCGTCTGAACCTATGATATAAGACATCATAGCACAAAAGAAAGAGTATGCATCAGTACTTTGAATGTACTGGTATGCTAAAGTGAGGTAGGCTGATATGCAAGGGTTTATATGCATGAACAATACTGGCTGAATAATATGAATATAACTGGATGAGAGTACATGTATGATTGAAACTACTGAAACACTGATTATGCAATACTGTGCACATAACTACATATACTGTAACTGAGATCATATTAATACTGGATACTTAGTTTTGATAACTAAATGACTGATATTTGAGTTTTTCTAATCACTGTATTATCGATAGCTGAGTGACTATTTCTCACAGTCCTGATCCTATAGAACTGAACTGAGTTCTGATTCTGTAGAACTAAACTGAGTTCTATACTGAGTCTGAATATGAAACTGTAACTATAGGAGTGTTCATCTAACCAACATACCGTGATTATACTGAGTTGGGGTCTAACTTGTGACCCCAGTTGAAAAGGTGTTAGCATCTTGCCAAGGGATACTAATAATGGTTGTGAGTTAACCCTATCTGAAAGGAAGATATTTTGTCAACCCTCACTGGCAGGAAAACTCATACGAGATGTATCAACCCTTATCTGGCAGGAATATATCTCAACCTATGTCGGCTACGTAGTTCTGTAATACGGGGATTGCTACTAAGGGTCAAACCTTTTACTGATAGGAATGCCCCCATACCTGGGTTTTCTCGGTGTTAAATCCTACTCCTAACTGAATAGACACTGAACTGATTTCTAGAATGTTCTAGGCTTGACTTAACTATTACTGATCGTGATGTCTAACTGAGCTAGATTGAGTTTACTGAGTTCTGTTAACTGACTGAGTACTACTGTTTGTGACATTACTGAGTCTATTCTATAACTACTGAAATTCTAGGTAAACAACTAGATTTCGAGTATTGGATACCCCCAGGACTCGATAGCATTTAAAGTAAAACATGGCATGATCATAATAGCATAACAATAGTAGCTTGTGTAACAATGCTTTTATTTAGACATTTTGTCAAACACTTGAGAGATATGAACTTATGAACAAACTATTTTGTCATGATTTCACCCTTCAACTCACATGAACACTTTATCAAATACTTGGGGAGCATACTTTATGCATATAATAATAATCAACATGCAAGCATCATAATCACAATCCCAACTCACAAATTCAAAAGGTTTTAAACATGAATCCACATAACACTACATGCATATTAATTACTTTACATGAAACTTGTAATAAATCATGGATTTGAAACCCAAATAACATGAAATAATGAAATCCAAAGGTGGAAGGAAGGAAATTCAACATGAAATTCATGAAGTCAATCAACTTGTAGTTTTAAAAGAGGTTCTTGAACTCCAAAGGTGGAAGGAAACCCTTAGATGAACATCTAACATACCTTGGTAATCAAATTCGTGAAAATTGATGGTGAGTTCTTGAAGCTTGAATTTGAAATTGGATGCCCTAGGGTTTTGTTCTTGAGAGAAATTGAGAGAAATAATGAATTTTTTCCTTTTGGATGGCTTAATTACGTTTTTTGGGGATGAATAAAAGTGGGAAAGTAACCCAAATACCTCCTTGGATGCAGCCTTTTAATTTTTGAAAACGCGCGCAACGATGTGCGGACCAATGCACCGCGTCGATGGTGTCAACGCGATGACCGACACGCGTCGCGTCAATTTCGTATTGGCTCACTGGAATTTGCACTGAGTGATGGAGAAAATATTTATCAACGCGATGGGTGACGCGACGCGTTGAGATCGTGTCGACCCACTATTTTGATCACCCAAACACGCATCAAACGAGGTCGAAAAAATTTGAAACTCACCCGAAGTGACCTATTGACATGGATGATCATGATTCAATTCTAGAATCGACATTTTAAGGTCATAAGGGTCGTAAAATAAGATCGCCAACTTATAAAGGTTACAAATAATTCTAAGTATAAACACTTAGCTGAAATTCCTAAGTTTGGGACTCCTTTTCATGCTCTAAAGGACTGGGTTAAGCTAGGATTTTGCAGGGTTTTACAGAACTGGGCTAGGGCGGTATGGCTGGTTGTGGAATGGGCTACTGATGTTGTTGAATTGTTGGGTTGCTATTGTGGCCCAAAATTTAAAATAAGAAAGGGTTATTTTGGCCAATTCTTGGGTCATTTAAAATATAGCCAAATTAGATTGGAATTTAGTTAATTCATGTAGATTTTGATCATATTGACAATTAATCAGCCAATTTGCTTTGTAATTTTGGCCTATTTAATTTCAATTATGGTCAAATTCAATGAATCAACTAAATTGAATTAAAAATTTGAAATGAATTACCAACCAATTCAATCTTGAGTTTCTTAATTCAATAAAATCAATCAAATATAATTTTTAAAATAAATTATTTTGAGAATAAATTTTATTCAAATCAAGACTTTAACTATTTGAATCAATTTTTGAGATAATACTTGATTAAAATCTAATTTTGTAAAGTGGTTATTCAAGTAACAGAATTATACAATCTCGTATATATGGATACAAAAAAAATATAATCGCTACTTAAAATGATAAAATTTCTGAGATAAATACTTTGAAAAGTTTATATCCAGATAAAATAAATGTTGTAATTTTATTTAGAATAGAAGAAACTCGAAATTTAACTTAGTTGAGGAGGGCGAAAATTATGTGTCAACAACATATACATACAAATTATGTGTTACGTTCTCATAAAAATTAAATGAAAAATGACTGCATATACATCGTTAGTCTGTGTATATGACTGTTAATGTGTATGTATATGCCTAACAATACATATGACTAATGAAAAATGGCTTTATATACATTGTAACCTTATGTATATAAGAGTTATAATTATATGGCTGCATATACGTACGAATTATGTGTTATGTTCACTTATGGCAAGTGAAAAATGACTGTTTATACATTTAATGTATCACTGTTTATGTGTATGTATGGGTATAAGTTAAAAAAATATGTTACAGTACACAATTGGTACCCAAATACTGAAATGTATAGGTTTACATATAGTTATGATGCTAATCATATATTTATGTATATAAGAGTGAAAACAACTTTCATCATATAGTTATGATGTTACGACATATTGTACTGTTAGGCACAATTTAAATTTTATATATATGACTATATATAAATTTTAAACTATCACTACTGATGTGTATTGTTATATGACTTTCTTATTCATGAAATCATATAATTATATATTGATAATCATACAACAACTATGATAATATATAATAACAATAACACATACATACATAATAAAAAATAAGTAATAGGCACAAAACACAACTTCATAAACAAAACAGTTTAATCAATAATCCAAAAATATAAGAAAATGTGTTCTAATAACTTTGTACATAACACCTAAAATTACTATTATATATAAGAGACAATCAAAGGACTTTGGAAGTCCTCACAAAAGTTTTCAACTTAATTTTAATCTTTTCAATTAATTACTTTTATGTCATGATTTTATATTTTTAGTAATTTAATTAACTTCTTAATCCTATAATATTGTGACATTTGGTTGATATAGATGAAGTTACTTTGTCTTTTTTCTTGCTATATGGACCTTTGAACTTGGTGCATATGTCATAGTATGAGAAGATATTATTAATTTTTTTTTTGTAATTTCAATTATTTAATTAACTATTTAAAAAATAATAATTGGGAGTAGGGCAAGGAGAATTAGTGTAACGCCCCAAAAATCTATCCCGAGACGTCACATGATGCTTAGGACCACAAGTGATCCCAAGCTAACCCTTATACTGGCATAACTCATAAGCAACTGAATAATATGCATAAAAAGACTAAGTTTACTATGCGGAAACATAATAACAATGGAATCTGAGGAAAAAATACAATATCAATACAACTTTTACATTCTGATAAAGTCTGAAAGAAATAAAAATGAAATTGCATAACTGACTCTAACTAACATCTGTGCTATAGATAGTAAGGACGCGACTCCAACTATCACTAATAAATACATAAGAATAAGAAAATAAAGTACATCAATAACATATAGCTAAAGTCTCCGAAGTAGGAGGACTCCTCATCTGCTGGCTGAAATCTGCAAACTGTATGAATATAGTATACGTGCTACAACTGAGCTGATACCTACATTATGAGACAATTTAGCACATAGACTTATATGTGGATCAGTACTTTGAGGATGTACTGAGTATATGGGAGTAAAATGCATAAGTAAACATTATCTCATCATCATAATTTGTAATACAATGCATGCTAAATGTAAATGACTCACATAAGCTGGAATATTTGAAATACGAAAATATATATCAATGAGAAATAAAACATACTTTATAAATATTGTGAGCCATAACATTTAGTTCTAAAACTGTACTTGTATTCTCCCTTTAAATCATACTGTCTAAGTGTAGAAAGGACTCACTCTTAATCTGAAATCTGAAAGCTGAAAACTGTGGCTAATATCTTTCTGTAGAGCATAATCTGAGTAAAATTGTGATCCTTAACTCTTAGTTTTCTAAAAGCTTTTCTGTAAATCTTTTTCTGAAAGTCTTTACTATTAGGGAAAAACACTTTATCTGAAGGGAAAATGTTTTTATCTTAAGGCTTCAAATCAATAAGCTATTTTAAGAGTAGGGGACTTCTTTTGGGAGGTTCTTCTAACCGACATACACCATGTGAGCATCCATGGAGTCCCACGTATGGCCCCTGTTAGGTAGGGTTATTCTACCCTTGCCATCGGAATAGAACTTCTATCTTAGTGATCACAATCTGAGCCATCCATGTAGAAGTGGGAATAAATCTGAATCCTACGTTGACATGTTGTTCTGGAGTCTGAAACCGTAGTAATCTGCCCATCTCAATGCTAAATACTACTCCCATTCTTATGCTCAAAATCTTAAGAAATCCACTTCAAAAATAGCACAACGGTTTACAAGAAAACCAATTATGCTTTTCTTTCTTTAAATCTCAAGTTATCTAAACAAAGTGGATTCTTATCTTAGCTTAGGACCAAAAGGTCAAATCTTTATCAAAATCTATGAATTATCTTATCTGAGGGTGCTCATGGCACAAATAATCTCAAAATAACAATCTTATACTAGGGCTTAGCGACCCATGCATCAATCTCATGTTAAAACATCTTAAAATTCATGCTTGATAATTTAAACACTCATAATTCATCATAAAATTTGGAAATTTCTGCATAATGCATAAAAACACGAATATAGTCATGTAATTTAACTTCTAAATCATGGGAAATCTCACAATCTTGCAAGTAATGATAATGGGTATAACCCCTAACTTGAATTTCATGGAAAATCTCATAAATTGCAGTAAATTTGTAATTAAAGTAAAGTTTTGGGCACAAGGATGAAAGAATTATCCTTGTTCAAAACCCCACATACCTTGGTAGAAGATTTTATGAAGAATTTTGAGTTATTGACTCCTAATTGAGTTCTTGAAGATGAGGTCTTGACTATCTTGTCTTGGGAATCTTCAATCTAAAGCTTTCTTGGAGAATCTATGGTGGAATTTATTTCTTGGAGAGGGGGCTTTTGGTTTCTAGGGTTTTGCTTTTGAAGAGAATGATGAATAATGAGCAAAATTGCTTGGAAATATGATTAATCTCATGTTTTAGATGGATTGGGGCCTTGAGAATTGACCAAAATACCCTCTATAAACTACTGAACGAAACTGGAAAACGTAACATTTTTTATTTGGGTGGTCACCGCGACGCTCCACAATCACGGTGGCTCACTGAAAAAAGACGAGTGGGAACTAGGCTTTCTATGGGACACAGAGCTATCGCGGTGCCTTATAGTTTTGCCATTTTGGCTACTGGCCGATGCGCCACTATCGTGTAGCCTTGCTGGAAATTGATAAATATGAAATGGGACTCTTCCGTGACGCGGTGGAATTGCGGAGTCTCACTGGAATTTGACAACTGCCAATTTGCTTAGCTCCGCGACGCGCTGAGAATTCAGGTAACACTCTGTCAACTTAAAAATGTCATAACTCCTTCACCGAGTATTAGATTTAGGCGAATTTGGTATCGATGGAAAGCTTATTCAATTTCCCACATAATTAAAAGTTTAAATCTTGAAAATTCAATATGGAATAAATGTTATTCATTTTGAAAGCTATCCCTTAACATTCTAGGAACGAATTTAAGATAGACAAAATACGGGGTATTACAATTAGGGAGGAGATTACTAAGCAAAAAATAAATAATTACCAATAAAGTGGAGTTTATGTAGTTAATCAATTGAAACATTCAAATTCTCATATTGTTTAACTAATCGATAAATCATTTTTAGATATTCCATTATAATGTTTTATTTCTCATACTTATATATTATTTAATCAAGTCTATTGCAAAATATAAACGTCAACTATCGTTTAATTATTTTATTTATTAAATTATTTGTACTTCGTGCTTTATGAAGTATAAGACCAAAAAGTTTTAATTTTTCCCTTTGCTACTCACAAGATCAAAAAGTTTTAATTTGACTATCTTTTTTTAATTTTTTAAGTTAAAATTAATTATTTAATTAATTTTTGTAAATGAAAATAGCCTTAACAAAACTAATATTTCATATGAATTTTTTTTTAAAGTAGTTTAAGAAAAAAATATTTTGACCGTGGAGAATTTTTTTTTGTTGCATAAATAACTCATCATTTTTTCTTCTTTCCTAGTATTAATCTTTAATAATTTATTTTCCATAAGAAAGAGCTTTGTACAAATACCGTGGAGATGAAGAAGAGGAAAAAAAAGAGGGGTTAAAATTAGTTATTGTATGAGGTTATATTTTAGTTCTATCGAATTAAATATGATTCTGATACTTTTCTTAATTATCTTTTATAAATTGAATAATTCTTTCGTGGATATGTTTATTCACTATTTTTGAAATGTCAAACATAATTCATGTACTAAAAAGTAAAATTATTGATAAATTTAAAAATCAAGGTAATGATATGAAATAAGATCAAATTATTTTTAAAATCTCTTTTCTGGTCAATTGAGAATTAATATTTTTAGGCATCAACTATAGAGAGAGAATCAATCGATCTCGATGTTCATTTTAGTGAGTCAAATTTTTTCTTAATTTAGTATAAAATTATGCTTAAAGCACCACATTTAACTTGCATGAATTCTTGTCACGTGAAATTATAAATAAAATCATATATTTTCCATAACACACAAGAAGACTTTAGTAAATGATTGATCCACTTGATCACTTTCGTTTTCATCTTCCTGATTGCAAAGATGAACTTGAATTGAGAAATTAGAAAAGAAATTAATTATATGCTCATAAATTAGTTTACTAATATTTTTCATTTCTTATGATGTTTGCAAGTTATAATTATTATATATATATATATATGTGTGTGTGTGTGTGTGTGTGTGCGTGTTTTAAATCATATTATTCATAAAATATAAAATTACGCGAGTTTGGGCCCGGGCTTAGCACGAGCCTTATTAAAACTAGATTATATTTAAGGGAGAACATCTTATATTAGTAGTCCTCACATGACTGTATTTTATCTATTTTATCCTTAATTAAGTTTTCATGGCCTTTTAAGATCTTAACCATTTTAATAAATTTGAACTATTACATGGATATTTAAAATGTTATTCAAAAATGATGAATCATAAATTAAAGAAGTGATAGTGACACTATAAAATATCTATTTATCTCACTAAATTTAAAATTAATTCAAAATTTTATTGTCGTCTTTTATGTGGGATAATAGTAATTTAATTTTAAAGAAACTTTTTTAATCCTCACAAGAAATTTGTGAAACTTTAATAAACTTGTAAGGACTCATTGATGAAATATATACAAAAATTATTTTATTGAGTCTGACTTTTAATGTTTAATTTATCATAAATCATACAATAGTTTGTAGCATCAAATATTTTTCTATTAATCAAATATTGTATTATTATTTTAAAAAATAAGAATTATCACTGTAAAGTTTAATTGAGAAAAAATAATGAAATAAGTTATACATAAGGCAAAAATCAATTTAGATCATTAAAGACTTTCATTCAAAAACTTTCAATAAAATAAAAAGGAGAAAAAATTTTGTGTGCTTTGTCTGAAAATTAAAAGAAAGAATAAAATATACCATAAGAAAAAATGTTATTTTTAACTTATAAAAGTTTTTACTCCATCCATTTTAGTTTGTTTGTTTGGTTTTGACTTAACACAAAGTTGAAGAAAAAGTAACGAATATTTTTAACTTTTATGGTCTTAAACCAAAAATATGTAGAAAGGACCAAAATATTTGTTGATTTTATTGTCTTAAATATGTCACGTGGAAAGTTGAAATTAACCCAAGAAAGAAAAGAGATATTTTTTTAAAACGAACTAAAAAAATAGGACAAAAGTTGAAACAGATATATAATTTTAATATTTTAAAAATATTGAAAAATAATCAAATTAAATCATTAACTAAAATAATGGCATAAAAATAAAAAATAGCAAGTTAAAAAATTACAAATATAAATATTAATGTAGTTTGGGCCCGGGCTTAGTACGGGCTAAACGACACTAGTAGTTTAATAAATCAGATTCCTAATAATTCCACAGAAATACAAACATCTTCACCATAAACAACTTTTACCCTTATTCAATGCTAACTATTCTCGTTTCATTAGGTATGGGGACATATTTTTTCCTTGGTCTTGGAGGATTGTCGTTGTCACTCACATAACCTTTCTTCTCTTTTTGAAAATCGTAATTCCAAAGGAGTGACGCGTATCTCATACGATGATATTCAACTTCAAAAATCAACTAACGGCACAACAATTTCTTCACTTAGGTATTCTGCATACCCAGGAACAAACACTTCATAGTCCCTACATGCAAATAATGAAACACGTTGATTTACTTACGACATTGTTAATAATAGTTCATAAATTTTTTAAAAAATTACATAACTTCAGAATGTATATTGGTATAACTAAATCAATCAATTCCTATATACCTACAAACAAATACTGTAGATTATTAAGTGATGCATATGAACTGTAGATATAGCATAATAAAGACTATTTTGTGTATGGAGCTATATACATACCATTATTAGTGTATATGAACTATAGATGTCATTACAGTTCAAAATAAAAACATCATTACTTATGTATATGTCTATCATATACAAAACTGGTGTTATGTATATACACAGGCAACTTCTGTAGGAATCATCAAATTGATGAAAAAACCAACATTATACTACATAACTAAAAACCATCAGCAAAAACAAATGAAATTGAAAAAAAACGCATTACTAAAAAAAACACATTACAAATTAACAATCATATTTAAAAATAAAAAAATCAGAAATACCTTTGATAGACGTGGCCATGCAGAATCATTTTTTTCTTTTCTTGACGATTCGCCAATTTGTTTTTTCGAACTTCCATCAACAATTTTTCTAAGTTTTTTCATCTTAATGGGGTTGTTACGATGTTTTGACAAAAAGAGTTTGAACTTATTCTATTGAATGAACAACATACAAGAAATTATACAATCATAATCTATGATTTTTTGATAAAGTCGGAAAAAAAAAACTAAGCTCAGATCATAAAAATTACAGAATATTAAAAATAACGTTTTTGTTAGAATTGAATGAAATTGAGTAAGAGTTTGAATTAAACATGGTAATGAGTTCAAAAATGATAACCTCTACATAATGGCTCCTTGATTTTAGGCTTCTTTTAAGGAGAACAAACGGTACAAAAATTAGAAAAGTTATATATATGTACTTTTAGAGAGAGAAATTGAAAAGGTGAAATTTTTATAATATGTTTTGAGAGTTGAGATTTTGTGTAATAAGCAATAGTTAAGTGGCTTTGTGTAATTTTTAGATTTATGAATTAGCATGGTCAGCTGGCCATTAAATGTTAGTTGGCTCAAACAATTTCTTTTGAGATGGGCCACTTGATGTCTTTTTTCCGTAGACATATTCCCAATCTCTTGATAGTATCTACAATAATTAATTCATTTCAAATTATTTGTCCTACTTTCTTTCTATCTCATTTTAAAATAATGCATCTTTTCCTTTTTTGCAACTCATTTTTCATATCAAATATTCAAGACAACATGAGTAAATAAATGCTTTAGTATGACATACATCCGATTCAAAATTCTAAGTCCAAAAATATTACTTTTTAAAATTTCGTAAGAAGGATTACCCACAAATTTTAGCTAAATAGAAAAAATAAAAAGTTCTTGTACTCACATTGAATCTTTAATATTGTGTACTTATGTTTGTTGGTAATTGATAAGGTTTGATTTTATATTTTTATTAGAGAGAAAGCCGCACCATTAGTGTTGCCATTACTTTATTGTCGTAATAATGTGTTATTTTATACAAAATATTTCGTAAGAATTTGAAAACAACTCATACCCTTCATTTCAATTTATTTGACCTAATTTTCTTTTTGGTCTGTCTCAAGAAGAATGATCTTTTTATACAGGTGAACTAGATGAGAGGATATGGAGGTTACAGATTAGGATAGAAGGTTAGTAGGTAGTTGTGCTTTGACTCAATTTTCGGCAGGTTTAAGTTTGGTTGGAGTCTGGGAACATATACATGTATTTTTTTATTTTGATGTCTATTACATCTTTTGTATATTGTATTTCAGTTACCGCATTATTTTCTGCATTATTTTCTGATTGTCATACACTGTTTTTTAATTAAAATCAAAAGCATGTCTAAAACTGAAAAAAGGAATTTCCAAATTGAGTTTAGACAAATTGAATCAACAAACAAGTCTCAAGTAGAGTTATACTCTTGGAAAGTCTTGGACTCTCATCACTTTGGCTTCGGCATGAGCCTGAGTGCTTTTGGGGTCAGCTGAACTCCTCCCAATGTTAAATTATTAACGTATCTTCAGGATCAAATCTCACAGATCCTTCATCTTCTTGATAACGCTGAAACTTACACTAAAATTAGGTGTAAGGCAATCGTTGTCCATATAATTACCCATCTAAGAGTCGGGATCCAATCTATGAGGAGTGAAGATGTAGAATTCACAACTTACACGTGTTGGTAGTTAACTAAGTGTTAACCCATAGTACGAAATTAAATAAAATAAGAAATTAAATGAGGGGTTTAATTTGAATGATGTTAAACACAACAACAATTAAACACTATTTTGAGTTTGAGAGATCGAAGAGTGTTACCAAATAGAGAGAAACCTTGGGGTTATGTTGTCACGACCTGAGGCTACCCCCTATTCATGACAATGGTGCTTACGATTACAAGTGATCATAAGCTAACTCATGAGCTGGTACCAGCTGTGAGCACTGAAATGAAATAGAGACATAACACATATGCAGAAGATAAACTGTTGTGGTAATACCAAATATGAATATTAAAAATGTGAGTAAATCATAACTCTGAAACATCTACTGAAATACTGTAATACCAATTGTCAATCTAAAGCCATTGATAATACTGGAAGGACTGATAAAGTAATTAACTGTCTAACTGACTATCTGATTGTCTGAAAGCCTCTAAACTGACTGAGGAGTTGATGGGACAGGCCCCCAACTAACTCCGACTGACTGAAACATAAAAGTACTGAAGTAACTGAAATAAACAAATCATGTCCTCGATGGATGAGGACTTGCCACTACTGCTGCTGAATATCGCTGAGCTGTCTAAGAGTGGTCGAGAAATTATGTGTCCGAAACTATGTTATAAGACAACATAGCGCAAAGAAAGGTATGTGGTCAGTACTTTGAATATACTGGTATATGAGATGAGGACTAACTGAAATGCATGAGATAACTGGACATGAATACATGAACATGTAATATCTGAGAATGCAAGACCAAGTATAAATATGATTCTGATATAATCTATGAAACTGTATGACTGAATAACTGAGATTCTGTACACTTGGTCAAGCAAACCTGAACTGAAATATACTGAGACTGTGGGAGGTATCATCTAACCGACATGCCCTAATCTGAGCTAATCGGGGTCTAACCTATAACCCTAATTGGAAGCGTGTCAGCATCATGCCACGGGTACTAACACTGGCTGACAATATGAAACCACAAGGCTGATGTCCCGAAGAATCAGGGTGTCAAGACTAAACTAATGGGTGACCCCTGAGAGGAAGACAAGCCTAAACTGATGGGTGACCCCTCATATCCTTCGCTGGCTTGTAGTTCTAGAATACAGGGACTGCTACTAACGACTTTGCCTAACTAACGGGAAAGTTGCCATTCCTACATTCGCTCAGTGCTAAATCTTACTCCCAACTACACTGACACTAGCACTGGACTGAACTGAATTAAATACAACTGAACATGCAACTGAGATTGCTCATCATAGTATGGTTCTAACAACTGACTGAATGATAGTACTGATGGTTTAACTGAAATCATTTTTGAGATACTGGAATTATGTAAAACAACTAGGTATCGAGTGTTTATAACCTACCAGCACTGAATAATTGTAAAATACGAAATATCAAGTTTGCAATACTGAAATATCCAATCATGGTTCAAAGAATCATAACATGGGCATTTCGTCAAACATGTGGAAATCATAAACTCAACATAGAAATACTTTAAACATGAAGAAACAACATGGTATCATGGCTAAATTCATAAATTGAGGATTTAATATGAAATTCAATTGATCATGACATAGGAATTGCACACTCAAAGCATGACATAACTCATTCTACTTGAAAACACTTGTACCCATAACTTGGAATCAAATTTATCAAGAGATTCATGGATTTGTTTCATCAAGAACATGTATAAACTCATAATTTAAAACAAAAGAGGGTTTTGGGATCCATGGGTGAAAAGAATCCATGGATGAACATTCCGCATACGTTAACAACTGAATTCTTGAAGGTTTCTTGGATTGAGAGATTGAACCCCTTGATTTCTTAAGAATGAAGCTTGAATAGTTCTTGGGAAGGAGGAGGGTTTCTTGAGAGCAATTTGGAGTAAAAGGGGCAAATAATGCCTTTTTGGGGAGCGCCAATTGTGTTATGGACGAGTTGGCTTGAGGGGAAAATGCTCAAGTTCCCCTAAATTTCACTAATGAAAAAGCTGGACAGGAACACCTTAGCACACTGCGAACCCTTCTTGGGTCAAGCGGCATCGCATCGCGACCTCTGCTTGGGTCAAGCAGCTATCGCGCTGCGAACCCCCTGCCCTACGGAGCAACTATTGCATCACGGGGATATCATGATACCTCACTGTTTTGGCCATCCAAACACGTCCCAAACTTTGTATAAAAGTTCTGAAACTCCCCTGAGACATACTTTTGACCTCTCTAAACAAGAATCAACCTAAAATTCAACATTTTGAGGTCGGGAAGGCCAAACTAAAATCCAAAAGGATTAGGGGTCATGAAAATGACTAAGCTCCAAGACTTAGTAAAATTTCCAAGTCTTGGACCCCTTTTCTATATGCAACTATGAGCTGAATCGAGCTAGGATCTTACGGGGTATTGCATATGCAATCCTAGGTAGGAGTCATGCATGGGTTTTTAATTATTCATCCAAGTTTGGTCAAGGGTTTTGGGTAGACTAGATTTAGGGGTATTGATGTTAATCTTTTTATAAAACACCAAATCTCACAAGTTGGTTCTTTCGAACACCTCACAAGTGTATCAACTCTACCAATCCACTACCTCAATTAACATCCTTATTTCTACGTTGATGTTATTACATGAGCTAACTCAAGTTAATGTTCACAATTATTCCTCACCCATATCCCCTCTTTCAAGGATGATATAGGATCAATTATCCCTAACTCATATCCCATTTTTCAACGATGAAATGGGTTCAAGGATAATTAGGATTTGCAAACCCCAATTCTCAATTAATCATGGAACAAAAGCAAAACCCAACACTAATAACTAAGTAATTCGACAAAGAATCAACACCCATACATTAATTACCACCTAATCAAGCATAACCCCAAGAGATAAATTTAGCTACTCATAAAAATAAAGAGAAGATATATACCAAAATTAGCATTTAAATCCTCCATGGAAAGCAAAATCAATGTAATCTCCAAGCTTCAAATCTAAATAATGGAAAAATCTCTCTTGGAATTCACTCACATAATTATTTTTAATCAATATGGTGTTCTTCACACTCAAAAACTGTAAATTAGATGAGGAACTTATGCAGCGTTGAGCCTTTTATATTTAAAAAATAAGACCTGTGAATTTACAAGTTTGTCCCTGAAATTTCCCCAACTAATTATGATCGTACTTTTCAATATGGTCGCGACTCTGAGATCACGGGGAATCTAATCACAGTCATAGTACTTCTGTCTGCTTGGATCTCTCGCGATCGCGACCTTCAGAGTGCGATCGCAGCATCTGAGGATTATATCTTGGGGACTATTTTTGATCACTTTCCTTCCTTTACAGCTTTCCGTTGATCCTTTTTCACCAGATTTCCCTATAAGATCACAAACATTGGAATTTAGTGCATTTTATATAGAACCAAACTAATATATTCAATTAACTCACCATAGTGTGCAAGATATGAGATGTAAATGAGTTACAAATTTGTTACTCATCAATACCCCCAACTTAAAGACTTTGATTGTCCTCAAGCAATACTACATAACAATCAATGAGACTACTTAACTTTGAAGCTCACGCTATTCAATCAATGGCCACCATGATTTTGAACTTGATTAGAACTAATATTTAATCAACAAGCATGAGAAGCGCTAACAATACAACCCCCTCAAATTCAGTCACATTTTTTAGGATGCGAAGAAATTTCACGAATAATCAAGCAACATAACCAATTCTCAAAAAGTGACTTTCCATCAATAGAAAATCAAATATGCTCATTTGCCTTGCTTTCAGAAGATGTCAATTCACCAATCTATCTTAGTCTACATGCCTCCTCATAAAAGAAAGTCCCAACACACCAAATTTTTTAACATGCAACAAGGTACGAATGTGCAAGCACTCACACTCACAAGAAATTTCTAAATGCAAACAAGTGTCATGTCATATGCTTGCCCTTATTTTTGATTGCTGCTTACTCAAAAACGCAAGGTTGGAGATCCCAAAGGACCTTTTTAAGCTTATAATGTAGGTTCAGGAAAGGATAGGATAAGTATTTGAGATAAAAGCGACTACACCCTCCTTGAACTCCACATAGCACTAATTAGATAAGACTTGGATCATTGGCCACTCCATTCACTTCTAAATCACATATGTGCCCATTTTTTCACTTTAGTTCTCCCATCATTTGAAAGCATTCTCCTATCATTCTTTTTCTTTTTGCAATTTCATGTTTTTCTTTCTTTTACTGCTTTCTTTCTTTTTCTTTTTCTTTTTTCATCATGGATTTTCTTTTAGGCACTTATTTACAAGACCATGGTCATGATCACCTCTTCCAAGTTTCACTACACCCTCAACTTAGGATTTTAGCCTCAAGTAGGCAATTTTAAATTCAAGAAGGGTAGGGTTCAAGAGAGGGGTAACTTTCAAACGATTCGAGGCTTGAAATGTAGTTGCAAAAGAAAGGTTAATAGGCTCAATAAGGGTGACTAGGGGTACCATTCATACATGGGTAGGCTTTTTAGGCTAAGTGGATTTCAATAATCACAAAAGTGGCCTAAGATCATTTATCCAACCTCATATAATCAAGATTAGCTTTGAAAGACCAACGAGGCAAGTTCTAAATGATATAAGTAAACATAAGAATCATTCGACTAATGCTCACCACACATGGCATGCAAACTATTCTAGAATGATTAATTGCATTTTCTACTTAAAAACAAAAATGAGAAATTTATTACATTACACCCAACTAAATAATTTGGAGTCACAAAAAGAGGCAACACGTTGTTACAAACCCATTCAATGCCACTGTCTCACATTTGGGCTCTAATGAGGGCAATACTTATGGCTACTTAGACTTCACCATAGATGCCATGTCAATCCCAAATCATAATGCCATAGATACTCAAACTCCCCCTACATCTATGAACCTAACACCTTAACACGATGATTTTCCTTTAAGAATGTTGACACCCCATCTATCATAGAAAAAAGCTCATCCAACATCAATATCAAATAAAAAATAAAAATCTATAAATAAAAACCGACTAATCCTCAAAATTATTAAAAAACATAGGCTCTAAGGATACCTAAAGTACAAACCAAATTATCAAAATAATACCAATATCCCCATCCACATATTACAACTAATTAAAAAATAAGAATCAAATTTTTCAAATATTACAGACCAAGTGTGAAATAAATACGGAGACAAGGGCACCCCAACTAAAAATTTACATGTAACGCCCGAGTCTGTACCCCGGATGCTACACGATGCTCATAATTCTGAAGGATCACAAGCTAACCCATAACTGGTACCTGCTGCAATAACTGAATAACAATACTATAATTATGCAAAAATTAGGCAAAAATCTGCCATAAGGTTCAAATAAGAAATAAATACTGCGAATTGAATACTGATACATCTGTCTGAAATACTCTAGTCTGAAAAGCCTCTACTGTCTGAACAAGGAGTTGATAGGACAAGTCCCCAACTAACTCTGACTACTGAAGTAAATTGAGTACTGATATAACTGAAATGATAAATCTATCCTCAAACTATGAGGACTCACCACTAACTCTGCTGCTGATAGATTGGGCTGCTAAGTACGGTCGGGAGCCCGTATGTCTGAACCTATGATATAAGACATCATAGCACAAAAAAAAAGTATGCGTCGGTACTTTGAATATACTAGTATGCTAAGTGAGGTAGGCTGATGTGCAGGGGTTCATATGCATGAATAATAACTGACTGAATAACATGATCATAACTGAAAGAGAGTACATGAATGAATGCTTAAATTGTAACTGAGGTCATAGTAACACCGAATACTGAGTTCTAAATCACTGGTTTACTGATATCTGAGTCTACTTATACATTTTGCCATATTCTTGGGCTTGTACATGAATGAAAACTCATGCTAGCATATCATAATTTTACTATTTAATTCTCATGGACATTCCATCAATCACTTACAAAGTATAACCTTAACATGGGAGCAAATTTGGAATATGTAGTTCTAGCATGAATTCATCATAAGGTTACCAATGGACCACAATGCACAATTTATTCACTTAGGCATTTTGTAAAATACATGAAAGGCATAACCTTATACTTAGGCATAAACAACATGCTAATGCATCGTGACTACCATAATAACTTTTCACATTCAAGGGTTTAACATGGATTCACATGATACTGCACATATATCAATTAACTACCCATGAAACTTATAATAAAACATGGATTAAAAACCCAACTAATCATTATAATCAAATCCAACATGGAATTCACGAAATCAATACACTTGAAGTTTTTAAAAATAGTTTCTTGAACTCTAGGGTGGAAGGAACCCTTGGATGAACACTTCACATACCTTAATTGTTAAATTCGTGGAGTTCGGGGTGAATTCTTGAGGTTTGTTTCTTGAACTTGATGAAGCTAGGTCTTGTTCTTGAGAGGATTTTATAAAAATAATGAGTGATTTTACTATTTCGGGCTTTAATCCCATGTTATGGAGCCATTGGGTAAAGGAAAAATAACCCATTTGCCCTTAAAAATATAGAACCTGACTGCAGAATTTACCCAGATCAAACTGGCCAGGGCGCTGCAGGCTCTGGAGTGCCGGTCTGGGTGAGGTGCCACGATCTCCATCACAGGCTTTCCCTAGCACCGGACTGAGTGAGGCGCCATGGGCTAATCGCCCTGAGCTGTTGTTTTAGAGTTTCAAACATGCCCTTACGCTTGTTTGAAAATTTTAAAACTCACCTGAGATGTAATATCGACACCCCGATCATGAATCAACTGAAAAACTAACTTTCGGAGGTCGGGAAGGTCGTAAATAAATTCCTCAAAGTTTGAAGGCTTTAGAAAAAACTAAGTTCCAACACTTGGCTAAAATTTTCTAAGTCTAGAACCCCTTATCAAGCTCTAAGGAACTGAGTTATGCTTAGGATTTTTGTTGGGTATTACAATATCTCCCCCTTGGGAACATTCGTCCTCAAATAAGACTGACTAGGCTGAGAATACTGATAGACTAAATTTATGTACCGAACATGCATGACTGAACACGATTACATGACTGTCACTACTGACATATTGAAATTTCATACTGAACATGCATATCTGATGCATAAATATCTAACTGAACTGACTCATGAATGCATGACTGGGATTGCTAATAAGATGAATGTCTCAGACTGAACATGCATATCTGATGCATGAATATCTGATTGAACTGACTCATGAATATATGACTGAATATGCAATGGTAATAGATACTAAGTTTGTAAGGAAAATATGAGCATGAAACTGAGTAAGTTAAGGAAAACTGTTACCTAAGGCTGAGTTTGAGTTTGTGGAGAAGAGGTGAGGATAATTGGTCCACATATCTACCTCTGCTTCCCAAGTAACTCCCTCAAATGATTGGTTTCGCCAAAGAACTTTGACTAAAGGGATTTCTTTGTTCCTCAGTCTGCGAATCTGATAGTTAATGATTTTGACTGTAATCTCCTCATAAGAGAGGCTGTTGTGACTGTCTATACCCCCTACAGAGACTACAACTGTTGGGTCACCTATGCATTTATTTAGCAAGGAGACATGGAACACTAGATGGACTGAAGCTAAATCTAAAGGCAACTCAACTCGTAAGCTACCTTTCCAAAATGGCTGAGAATTCAGTAAGGACTGACATATCGGGGACTGAGCTTCCCCTTCCTACCAAACCTTTTCACTCCTTTCATAGGAGAGTTTTTCAAATACACATAATCACCAATCTCGAACTTAAAATTCTTTATGCGCACATCTGCACATGATTTTTATCGGCTCTGAGCTGTCGTAAGCCATTCCCTGATCAATTGAAATTTTTTCAAAGTATTAAATACCAAATCAGGACCTACTATTGCGGCCGTACCCACTTCAAACTAACCAATGGGAGATCTACATCTCCTTCCATAAAACGCCTCAAATGGGGCCATCCGAATGCTGGACTGATAACTTTTATTATATGCGAACTCGATCAAAGGCAAGTGGTCATCCCAACTACCTTTAAAATCAATGACACATGCTCTTAACATATCTTTCAAAGTTTGAATGGTCCTTTTTTCTTGACCATTTGTCTGAGGGTGGAAGGCTGTACTGAGGTGAACTTGGGTTCCAAGATATTTTTAGAAGGCTTTCCAGAAATGAGAGGTGAACTGCGTATATTTATCTGAGATAATGGACAACGAAACTCAGTTTAATCTGACCAACTCTCTAACATAGAGCTTGGCATAGTCCTCGGCTGAATAAGAGGTATGGACTAGTAGGAAATGAGCTGATTTGGTTATCATATCTATAATGACCCAAATCGAATTGTGCTGACGACGATAACGAGGAAAACCCATCATAAAATCCATGTTCACCTCTTACTACTTCGAAGTGGGAATACTGAACTCCTGCATAGACCTACTAGGTTTCTGGTGCTCAATATTAACCTACTGACACGTCGAGCACTTATCTACAAACTCTATAATGTCTCTCTTTATCCCACTTCACTAATAGATTTCTCATAAATCACGGTACATCTTAGTGGCCCCTAGATGAATAGAGTAACGCACATCATGTGCTTCTACAAGAATCCGTTGTCTCAAGTCATCTACAGTTGGAATGCATAACCGACCTGGCAACGCAATACACCATCTCCTCCTTGGGAGAAAACCTCTATCTTCTAATCTCTTACTGATTTTTTCAAATTAACTATGATGGGATCCCTATCTTGCTTTTCCTTCACGTCGGAAACTAGAGATGATTCTGAACTACTCTGCACCCATACACTACCTTCTGCTGAATCGACTAAGCAAACACCTAGTAGACAAGTTGATGAACTTCCTGAGCTAACTTCTTCTTATCATCTTTCACGTGAGCAACACTACCCATAAACATCCTACTGAGAACATCAGCCACTACATTGGCCTTGCCCAGATGATACAAGACACTCATGTCATAGTCTTTTAACAACTCCAACCACCTTCTCTGACGGAGGTTTAGGTCTTTCTGAAAGAACACATACTGTAGGCTCTTATGATCAGTGAACACATCAACGTGCATACCATATAAATAGTGCCTCTAAATCTTTAAGAAAAATACTACTGCTACTAACTCAAGATAATGAGTAGGATAGTTCCTTTCATAGGGTTTGAGATGTCTAAAGACGTAGGCTATGTCCTTACCTCTTTACATCAAAACACATCCCAAACCAACTCTGGAAGAATCACAATACACAATAAAGTCGTCCGAACTATCTAGTGAGTCAAAACTAAGGCTGTAGTGAGACGAGTCTTCAACTCTTGAAAACTCTTCTCACAAGAATCTAACCATTGAAGTTTGACATTCTTCTGAGTCAATCTGGACATAGGGGATATCTGATGGAGAGATGAGTCTGGGCCAGTTTCTCACTGCTTCAGTCTTTTGAGGATTAACTCTAATGCCATTATCGAAAATGATATGACCAAGGAAAGCTACTGACCTTAGCCAAAATTTGCACTTACTGAATTTGGCGACCAACTGATGGTTTCTGAGAGTCTGCAATACTATTCTGAGATGGTCTGCATGATCATGATCACTGCGAGAGTAGACAAGGATGTCATCTATGAAGACTATGATGAACATGTCCAAGTACTTCTTGAACACATGGTTCATCAAGTCCATGAAAGCTTCTGGGCCATTGGTAAGACCAAATGACATGACTAAGAATTTAAAGAGACCATACCGAGTTCTGAAGGCTATTTTCAGATTGTCACATTCTCTGACCCTGAGTTGATGATAGCCTGATCTGAGGTCTATCTTAGAAAAGTAACTGGCACCCTAAAGTTGGTCAAATAAGTCATCGATTTTGGAGAGTGGATACTTGTTCTTGACCATGACTTTATTTAGCTGATAGTAATTGATACACATTTTGAGGGAACCGTCTTTTTTATGTACGAATAGAACTGGTGTACCCCACGGGGACACGCTGGGTCTGATGAAACCCTTATCTAAGAGATCCTTTAACTGTTCTTTTAACTCATTGAGTTCTGCTAGAGACATTCTGTATGGCGGAATAGAGATAGGCTAAGTATCTAGAAGAAGGTCTATTCCAAAGTTAATTTCCCTTTCAGGAAGAACTCTGAGAAGATCTTTGGGAAATACATCTGGGAATTCACATGCTACTAACACTGATTCAAGATTAGGGGTTTCTGAGCTAGTGTCTTAGACTTGAACGAGATGGTAGACACACCCCTTAGATATTATTTTTCTTGCCCTTAGGTAGGAAACAAGCTGACCCCTAAGTGTTAAAGTACTACACCTCCGCCCTAGGAAGGGCTCATTCAGAAACTAAAATTGGACAATTCTATTTTTGTAGTCGACTGAGGCATAGCAAGAATAAAGCCAATCCATGATGAGAATGACATCAAAATTAGTCATCTCTAATTCGACTAAGTCTGCTGAGGTAACTTTCTTAGATACCATAACCGGACAATTCCTGTATACCTACCGAGCTATGATAGATTTACCCACTGTGATAGAGAATGAGAAAGGCTCTGCTAAAATTTTGGCACTGACTCTAAAGTCAACAGCTATATAGGGAGTAACAAAGGACAAAGAAGCTCCTGAATCTAGTAAAACATAAACATATAAGTGATAAACTCGTAATGTACCAGTGACCACATCAGGAGAACTTTTCTTATCTTGTCGGGACTGAATGGCATAGAGTCTGTTCAAGCGTTGCCCACTGGTGGCACTAGAAGGGGCACCCTGCTGATTCGAGTGACCTGACTAAGCTGGGGGACGATTATGCTGACCCTGGGAATCTGACTGGGGATAATCGCTGACTCTGTGACCTGGCTTACCACACCCGAAACACACATCACTGCCAGCTCTGCAGATACCCTGGTGGTTTCTACCATATTTTTGACAAAGAGAATTGGTTCGAGTGCTGCTGACACTACCCTGAGGTTTTGGGCCTGGCGCCGTGTCTCTGTTTCCGTCTCTGAATTTTGGAACTAGAGCACTGGCTGAGGATGGAGCTGGAACTGCGGATTTCAAGAGAAACTGAGAATAATTTCCTCCCTCTGACTTATGCTGGGTGAAGTTGAAACTACCTGTCCTCTCCCTCTTGTTCTCCCTCCGCTTCTCCCTACTCTTAGCCTCCTCTATCTGCTGAGTGAGGACTATGAGCCTGGATATGTCTATCTTATTAATCAGCATTGTTGTTCTACACTCCTTTACCACACTGCTAGATACCCCAAACACAAACTTACTCATCTTGGACCTACTATCTGCCACCACATGAAAAGCGTATCTAGCTAACTGAATAAACTTGAGAGAATACTCTTTCACTGTTATGTTGCCCTACTTCAGATTAATAAATTCTAGAACCTCTGCCTCTCTCAACTCCAATGGGAAGAACCTATCAAGAAAAGTAGTGGCAAACTCCTCTCACTCTATGGGCCTGCATCTACGGCCCTTTCAACTTTCCACTGTTTAAACCATGCATGAGCCATATTCTGTAACTGATATGCAACCAACTCAGCACTCTCACTAGCAGTCACCTCCATAATATCTGTAACTTTCTGCACCTGATCAAGGAATTCCTGAAGGCCCTCATCTGACTTAGACCGAGTAAAAGATGGAGGGTTCATTCGGGTGAAGTCCCGAATCCTGGCTGCAGCAGTATTGGCCACTGGGTTGGCCGGAACGACAGCTAGGCATTCATTTTGGGCTGCCACAAAATGGGCTAGGGTGGTGAAAACTGCTCTGAATTTAGCGTGGGAGACATGTTCATCCAGGGGACCTGGCTGGACGGGTTGAGGTGCTGGCTGATCTCCCGTTCCTCTTCCCTTAGTCCTCTTTGGAGGCATATTCTGTAAACAGAAGAGAAACTTGGATTAGATAGAGATTTTAACTTGAGCTTGTGCTCACCCACACGACATGGTTACTGAAAGAAGGGAAACTTTTACTAAAACATCTAATAGTCTCCTTTCCACTACACACCCATGCACAAGACTCTACTACACACGACCTTTAGACTTCTTAGGACTCTGTTGAACCTTAGGCTCTGTTACTAAGTTTGTAACATCCTGAGTCTGTACCTCGGATGCTACATGGTGCTCATAATCCGAAAGGACCACAAGCTAACCCATGACTGATACCTGTGGTAATAACTGAATAACAATACTGTAATTATACAAAAATTAGGCAAAAATCTGCCATAAGGTTCAAATAAAAAATAAATACTGAGAACTGAATATTTATACATCTATCTGAAATACTCTAGTATAAAAAGCCTCTACTATCTGAACAAGGAGCTAATGGGACAAGTCCCCAACTAACTCCGACTACTGAAGTAAACTGAGTACTGATATAATTGAAATGATAAATCTTTCCTCGAACTATGAGGACTCACCACTAACTCTATTGTTGATAGATTGGGCTGCTAAGTACAATCGGGAGCCCGTACATCTGAACCTATGATATAAGACATCATAGCACAAAAGAAAAGTATGCGTCAGTACTTTGAATGTACTAGTATGCTAAGTAAAGTAGGTTGATGTGCAGAGGTTCATATACATGAACAATAACTTACTGAATAACATGATCATAACTGAAAGAGAGTACATGCATGAATGCTTAAACTATATCTGAGGTCATGGTAACACCGAATATTGAGTTTTGAATCACTGGTTTACTGATATCTGAGTCTACTGATACTGTATTACTGATAACTGAGTGATTGTATCTGATAGTCCTGTTCTATAGAATTATTCTGAGTTTCGTACTGGACTGAGAGACAGTGTCTAATAGTCTTGATTTCTATAGAACTGAACTGAGTTCTACACTGAGTCTGGAACTAAAACTAAGACTGTGGGAGGTAATCATCTAACCGACATGCCCTCTCTCTGAATTGATTGAGGTCCAACCTGTAACCCCAATTGAAAGGGTGTCAGTACCGTGCCACGGGTAAAGACAAATACCGAGTCACCCTCATCTGGTAGGTGTTCTGAATGAGAATGGTGGTACCCATAACTGGAAGGTAAGACACCTTATCAACCCTTAACTAGCAGGTTGATGTCTCAACCTACGCTGGATACGTAGTTCTGGAATGCAAGGACTGCTTCTGCGGATCACACCCTTTTCTGGCAGATGAGTCTCCATCCTTGGATTTACTCGATGCTGAATCCTACTCCCAACTAAAATATACTAACTGATGTACTGAACTGAACTGGACTTATATTGAGTTTACTGAGTTTTGTAACTAACTGTGTTTTACTGAGTTTCGTATCTAGCTGAGAGTACTACTGAACATGACATGACTAATACTATTCTGTATTGATACTGTCTGTAGGTAAACAGCTAAATTATCGGGTATTAAATACCCCCAGGACTCGATAGCATAGATAATACTAAGACATGACACTTCTTGATAACATGACAACAGTCAACTACTCACAATGCAGTCACTAAGACATTTTGCCATATTCTTGGACTTGTACATGAATGAAAAAGCATGCTAGCATATCATAATTTCACTATTTAATTCTCATAGACATTCCATCAATCACTTACAAAGTATAACTTTAACATGGGAGCAAATTTAGAGCATGTAGTTCTAGCATGAATTTATCATAAGGTCACCAATGGACCACAATGCCTAATTTATTCACTTAGGCATTTTGTCAAACACATAGAAGGCATAACCTTATACTTGGGCATGAACAACATGTTAATGCATCATGACTACCATAATAACTTTACACATTCAAGGGTTTAACATGGATTCACATGATACTACACATATATCAAATAATTACCCATGAAACTTGTATTAAAACATGGATTAAAAACCCTACTAATCATTATAATCAAATCCAACATGGAATTCACGAAATCAATACACTTGAAGTTTTTAAAAATAGTTTCTTGAACTCCAAGAGTGGAAGGAACCCTTGGATGAATACTTCACATACCTTAATTGTTAACTTCGTGGAGATTGGGGTGAATTCTTGAGGTTTGTTTCTTGAACTTGATGAAGCTAGGGCTTATTCTTGAGAGGATTTTGTGGGAAAAAATGAGTGATTTTGCTATTTGGGGCTTTAATCCCGTGTTAAAGAGCCATTGGGTGAAGGGAAAATGACCCATTTGCCCTTAAAAATGCGAAACCTGACTGTAAAATTTACCCGAACCAGACTGGCCAGGGTGTCGCAGGCTCTAGAGCGCCGCTCTAGGCGAGGCGCCACGGTCTCCATTGCGGGCTTCCCCTAGCACCGGATAGGCAAGGCGCCGTGGGCTAATCGGCTTGAGCTATTGTTTTGGAGTTTTAAACACGCCCTTGCCCTTGTTAGAAAAATCCGAAACTCACCCGAGATATACTATTGACTCCCCCAATGATGAATCAACTTAAAAACTAACTTTTAGAGGTCGAGAAGGTCATAAATAAATTCATCAAAGTTTAAGGGCTTTAAAAAAGACTAAGTTCCTACTCTTAGCTGAAGTTTTATAAGTCGGGACCCCTTATCAATCTCTAACGGACTGAGTTACGCTTAGGATTTTTGTGGGGTCTTACATTGCAGTGTCTTTACTGCATATCATAAAAGCATAAAAGAGATAGAGAGGCTCCCTGAAACCGCATCACTGGATGCTATCAATCTTTGTTTCCTCATCAGCATCATCAAACTCTAGCTCCTCATCCTCGGACCACCTAGCTGGAATCTCATCATTAAAATTTAGCCTCGTGGAGGAAAGTCGATCTTTTGGCTTCAGGACCTTCCATAAGACCTTCACCCCTTTCCACATCTAGGTGAAGAAATTGTCTCATCTCTTCTTTCTTCTCTTTATTTTATCGTGAGATTTACTTAGCATTTGGTGTGATTGGACCAAGGACGTGTAGGCTTGCTTCATCCTGGATACAGTGGCCCCCTGTGTCCTCTGATCCCATAGGAGCTTCTCATACTCACCTTGGGAGACATAGGAAGTACGACCTATGGAAGATTCACCCGGTCTAGACAGCTCCTCGAATGGACCTACTGAGAATGGCTTGCAAAAATGTATATCATCATCATCCACCAACTTACCCAAATGAATCATTCTCTTCTTTCTCTTTGAAGTTGTACCTTCACACACATCTTTAATGGGTAAATCAGTGTCTTTGGGGATATCCAGTTGTCCCCCAAATATTCTTCAACTTCGGCCCTCTTGCATAGCTTAGTGATCAGAGATGAAAATATTAGCATGGGGCCGAATCAATTCTTATACTTTCTGAACTTCGCAATAACAAAGCTACCAACATTCAAAGAAATGTTTTCCAAGATGCAAGCTACCATTTATGTCAGCATGACGGGGATGTGTGTCATATTTGTGCTTAGAGAGACACGACTATAAATAATTTTCAATCAAATTCGTGCCTCGATCATGAACTCATTCAATATATTCCCTATTTTTATGGAGGCCCATGAGACTTCTTTCCCTGGGTACAGCTTCGAGACCAACTAACTTCCAGAGGCATAATCTTTTGCTTCAAACTCCCTTCAGTTGGCATCCGACAACCTATATAGCTCACTGATTACCTCAGAGCCGAAGTTGACCACCTTACCCCTAATCCTCATGATCGTTTTGGATAATTTTACAGCCTCGAGGTTTGCGTAAAACTTCCACACCTATTTTTATTGGCTTTACATGGTTTTGGGGCAAAGTTTTCCAGGCAACTGCTCCAGTGAGATGCCCCACTCAAGGAGTAGCTTTTTTTTGGCCAAATCCTCATAGTATATGATTTGACGGTCATTTATGAGAAAGTGGGTTTGATCGAATTATGTCATGCTAAGCTTTTTGGAAACCTGAAAACAACGCACAAGCATTAACCATCAAGATCATCATGTGGAAACAATGTTATGTGATTGAGTGAAACTAAATAAATTGCTCAAGGATCATATTATGGCATAATAATGGAAGTGCAAGATTTTGGGCAAACCTGTAAACAGGCCTCAGTTGTAGCGATCACACTCTACTGAGTTGCGATTGCTACATCTGTAGGCTCTATGTACGGGTCTCAAGTGTTGTGATTGTGATCAACTAGGTCATGATCACGACATCTGAAAACCCTGTCAGGCAGGTATCAGGTGCTACAATTGTAAACTGTCGAGTCGCGATCGCGACACCTGAAGCTTTATCGACCCAGGTTTCTCAAACACCAAAATTTATAATTTCTCCCCAATTTGTGTTCATAAAAGATGTATAATGCTAAAAAAAATGGAACACACTTCACAATCACACAAGAATGTCCTCTAAATCATAGAAAAACTATCAAAAAACTCGTTTGGGCATTTTATCAAACACTTGGTGTACACTTCGAATTATCACTTGCTTTGAGCAAATTTTTGGGTACTCAAGACTTCTCCAATGATGCAAACACCAACAGCAACATCAACCACACAATCATAACATCAACTTACATACTAATAAAGCAAAGAAACCACAAATCCAAGTTTAGACTCTAAGCATGTTTCTAAGGATCCAATTTAAGTATTAAAGAGGAGATTTGAAAGACATACCTAGTAGTTGGATACAAATGAGGATGATTATCACTTTCAAGACCATTTGAAAATGATAAAATTTGATGGATTTTTAATTTTTAAAGAGGGGTGTATAGTGAAATCGTTTTGGAGGCGAATTTCTTTTTATAACAGCTCGGATCGTAATTGCGATCAGCCTGAGCGATCGCGATACCGAAGGATATTTTGGACAGACCTAATCCTCTAGATCACAATCACGGCCTGGGTATCGCGATTGAGATACTTGAGACTAGGTTCAATGCCCCTATTTTCCAGCTAGGGCAACTCCAAACTCGATTCCACTTTAGTTTTTATCTCCTCACCTGTTCATGTCACCTTTTAAGTTTAAAGATTTTGTTAACTAACCAAAAACAAAAATCCTAACCTATTCTAACAACCAAAATTCAAAGGATACGGACTATATTTATGGCAATGATGGATGGCCTCCCATCTAACGCTTGATTTAATGTCGCGACACGACGTCTACTTAGGATCAATTTGGATATTTGACTTGAACTGAACCAAGATCTATTTCCATAGTGTTGGTTACTTCGTCATCCACCATTTCAATCATGACACTACTTGCAACTCCGTCGATTAATTATTAGTCTTGCACAGACTGAAGGGGACCTCCTCATTGTTAACTCGAAACTTCATCTCTCAGTATTCCATATTAACTAAGGCTCTTTTGATGGATAAGAATGGACAACCAAGAATGATTGGTATCTCATTATTAATTTCACAATCGAGAATGACAAAATTGATCGGAAGGATAAACTAGTCAACCTTTACTAATACATCATATAACACGCCCACGAGCTTTTTGATTGAAAGGTCAGCCATTAAAAGCCTCATGGTAGTGGGTATAGGAGCATCCAATACAAACTTTTAAAACACGGCATATGGAATCAAGTTAATACTTGCTCCAAGATCACACAACATCTTTCTAAATTTATATATCCCAATAGTGCAAAGAACGGTGAATGCACCTGGGTCATCTTTCTTTATCATCATTTTGTTTAACATTGTAGAGTTATAACTATGAGTTACCTCGATCGGTTCACAATCCACAAGTCACTTCTTTGAGACCAAGTTCTTCATAAAGTTAGTGTACCCCCATATCTCTGGAAGAGCTTCTAACAATGGAATATTTATTGATAGGTTGCTAAACTTTGCCAAGAACTTCTTGAACTTGATATTGTCTTCTTTCTTCTTAAGACTATGTGAGAATGATGGAGGCATCTTGATTGGTGGCAATGGGACAATTTAGGGCTCATTAACTTTTGATGCATCACCATTGATCACTTTAGGAGTTCCCTCTTTTTTCTCTTTCTCTTCAACTACCATTGATTCCTTAACAATCATTTCATTACACTTTGCAGCATTCTCACTTGGCTTTACTAGACGTTTCTTCTTTGAACTTGCTTGTTTATCATGTATCTTTTCATTGGGATTCTTATCGATCTCAACCATATCTTCACCAAGGGTTCAGCCACTTCTAGTGATGATGGCCATAACATGAGCATCATTTTGGGATTTACCACCGTATCACTAGGCAAACCGTCTTTTGGCCTAGCATTGAGTTGAGTTGAGATTTGGCCTACTTATGTTTCCAATTACTTGATGGAGGCAGAATAATAGGTCACGGTTTGGCTTAGTTAAGAGAAGTCACTTTTGATATCTCTTATCATTTTGTCGGTCTTTTATAAATGCATTAGAATTCGGGCTAAGACATCGTCACTCTTGAATTTTACCAGACCAATGGAGCTCAACTCCTTCTCCGTGGGCCTTTTATGAGGGGGTATGTATTGGTCGTAGTCTCTCTCTTTATCTCTCCACTCCCAATTTCTATCACGGTCTCTATCCCTCCAATCTCTATCTCGGTCTCGATCATTCCAACCTTAGTTTCCACTATCCCTATGATAGGTATGGTAGGAACCCCCAAATGGTTCGACAAGAATCGAATTTTCTTATCAAGCTTCTCAGATTTTCATCATCATAAGCCCTAGCACTTTAGGAATCAACGGCATTGACCGCTTTAAGAAGAGCCCCAAATACATGTTTGGTAAGAATGTCAAGTTGGGTCATCACTTTGGCCATATTCTCCCCCCTTTTCTCATCCTTCTTCGTTTGCTCTTTGCTTACAAAAGATGTAGCGGGGGACCCCGCTGTTTTATCCCTTTTTGAATTTTATATTAAAAGAAAATGGTTTTAAACCTTTTTAAACTATTTCAAAAATATTCAGGACAATTTCAAAATAATTTTTTTAAAAAATTCACAGAGTCGCCACTTGATTTTTATAGAAAAAATATCAAGAAATTTTTTTAATGAAATTTCAAGGATTCAAAAACAGAAATATCTTTGAAATTAGAGAAACTAAATAAGGGTTTAATTAATGCCCTAAGAAGGTTTTTACGACACTTAGGAGCGTCTGTTTTGAAACAATTCACCAAAAGATCATTTTTTTCACTAACTTAAAAGAGTGACTAACTTTACGAAAGTTTTCTTTTATAAAATTATTTATTTATATATTTAAAATTGACATTTATTTATTCAAACGAGAAATAGTCTACTTGAGTTAGGAAAAAAACTAGAACATATTCTACTTAATCCTAAATTAATTTTTGAGAAAAAATTATGAAATATTTCATTTAATTCCTAATTATTTTTTTGAGAAAAATTACAAAAATATTCTAGCTATTATTTACTTAATTCATAATTAATTGCGACAAATTAGAATCTGAAAAAAAAAATCAAGGAATATTCTAATTGATAAAATTCTACTTAACTCATATTTATTTAAAAAATTACGAAATATTTTAATTAAAGAGAAATTCGTTTAAACTAGGTTGTACACTTGAACTCAAGAAGGAAATAAATTTGTGTTTTTATGATAAAAGAAAAAGAAATTACATAATTATGTTTATGTTGTTGTCGTTTATGTTTTTGTTGTTGTTACAAAGGAAATGAATAAATAAATTAAAAATTATACAAATACACAACTTATGTTTTCAATATTACAAAAAATCTCAACTCCCTAAATATGTTATACAAATCCCAACATATACACAGAATGCTATGTATATACCGGTTATATTATGTATATTAATATTGAAAGAGGGTAAAGTAATTAAAAAAGTGAGAAAGAGTGTAATTACTTTTAAAAGTTTGGTATTTATGTTATTTTAGAAGTTTGGATTGGGCTTTTGGCCCATTTGATCTGTCCAGCCTTGGGCTGCAATTTTTTTATGGACTTTGGATCCATTTCCAGGATGTATATCACATGTATACCGGCATCAATTTTCTTCACGTTTTGTTGTATATGCTGCATATACAGTGTATATCAGCCTGAAAACTTGCTTATTTCCCCTCCATTTTTAACTGTGTACAGTGTAACAATGTGCAGCTGCCGCTTCCAATGTATATCAGTTGTATACAGGTGAATACCAGATTGTATACCAGTGCAGTCCCATGTATATCAGTCTATTTTTGGACTTTGATGAGGCTTGAGTCGATCACGGGCTTGACCCAAAGGGCATGCGGGATGTGAAGTCCAATCGGACTGAGATGAATTCACATGCATCAACTTTTACGGGGCAGGAACTAGGACAACGGGCCTTCTTCAAACGGACATTCACCACCGGAGTTTCGATTAACCTTGCCGGAGTTTAACAATTTTGCCGGAATCTGATTTTTTAGAGTGTACTCATCGTGAATCCTTTGGTTACGTGAGATTAGAGGAGCGCTCCTCAAGAATTCCCAATTTTCCCCAAAGAATCCCCAAAAACCCTCTCTTTTTCCTCAATCTCCTCTCTATTTATAGGGGAAGATACTGATTTTTCATCTTCAAAAAATGGAGGAACATATCCCCTAAATTTCGGATTTGACACTATGACCTCTAACTTGGATTGAATTATGGGTTTGGAAACACACAATCTAAAAAAAAAAAAGTCAACAACAATGGCTCTAAGTCTGCAAAGTTCAGAGATAATATGAAAAGATAGAGTTTTCCGTGATTTAAGGTTCGTTGTCGGGTTGAATTATTGGTGTTCGCGGGTCGGGTCGCCGTCGGATTCGATTTTCCCGTTGAAGTTGTTGCTGCTCGATATTGCCGGTTCGGATCAGTTTGTTGTTTGGGTTTTTGCTGAAGATGTTGTTGGCTGCTTTGAAATTGTTGTACGCGGTGGTGTGTATTGCTGTTGCTGTGGTGTTGTTGTTTGTGTGTATTCATGTTGCTGTGTTGTACCCTGATTTAGGCGAAGAGAAAAAGGAGAAAAGCAATGGGTTGGGCCGGGTCGTGTGGAATGGGCTGGGGCGGCTGGGGTACTTTGGGCCTGGGTAGATCCGGGAAAAGAGAAAATTATCCCCTATAATATTATTAGATCTAAAATAATAAATTTTAGCAATACTTTTAGATAATTGCATTAATAGCAATTTAGTTACAAGTTATAATAACTTATTAAAAGATATATTATTTTAATTATATTTTCAAAATTCATTTTTAATTATATAATTTAAAATCAATTCCACATTTATAGGGTTGTAATCAATATTCCCCTTAAATTGTGTATTGATAATTATGGTAAATATATATTCTCTTTCTTCATTCTAAAACTCAACCTTTTAAAAATTTATTGAAAATTCTGATTTCATTAACTTACTCATATAATATCCATATTCTTCCCTTGAAAATATAAAATTGAAAAAAAGTGGGTTTCATATAATATTCATCTTCTTCATTGAAAAAAAGTGGGTTTAAGATAATATTCATCTTCTTTCTAAAAAATATAAAATTGATATATTTGCTTTTGTCATTCTCCATTGTGAATCATGTCTAAACCAAAATTCGATTCTACTCCTTCGCGTAGAAGTCCTAGAATATTAAACTAACAATTTTTTTCATTGTAAAACATTATTCAACCAACGATTTGTTCTCCTTCAACAGAAATTCTCTTTCTTCTATTTTTTCTTTTGTTCTTTAAAGATAATATGATATACGGAGTATTGTCAATTTCTTTATTAAATACTCATTGTATATAACAATAAAAGATATGTCAATGGATATTAGAGAAAAAATATTGAACAATCAGTTTATGTTGGTAACAACATAAATACGGATTTAAATATAGATCGTAATCTTTCATAAGAATAATATAATGAAAATTATCTTATATATACTTATTAAAATATTTCGTGTATGAATTCTGTATAAAATCAGTATGAAATAAGTATAATGATTGCAGAAGTTGGTATAGAAATCGACTTTCGCCAAATATTATACTTTATTATTTATTTTAGTGTATGAAATAAATATACAAACTTGTATTTTTTTGAATTATTTCATATATGAAACCTATATAATATCAATATTACATTCAAGGTTTATAAAATGATTTCTTACATGTTATATTTATATGGAATAAGTATAATGTGATTGTGATATTCAATAAAGAAGATATACTTAAGATTATAAATTGAATGAAATCAGTTTATAAAGTGTTTTCTTACATGTTATATTTGTATAAAATAGATATATAAATTGATATTTATGGATTACGATTTTAAATTTAGGTGATACCAATTTATATACTCATTCCATACACTATGTGCTTCTCTCTTTGAATCAAGATTCTATCTCATCTACTTTTGTATTAAATTAAGATTTAACGAACACTGTCATCTTTCATACTGAAAAAAATAATCAAGATTTGTAAAGAAAAATTGCAGTAAATCTACTAACAAAAATAATCACGATTTGTAAAGAAAAATTACAGTAAATCTAGTTGACACAAACTTAATTGATATCCAATTCATTCAACCATGTGAAATACAAAACAACTGTTAAATTAGCATAACACCGAAAAAAATTATTTAAATACAAAAACTAAACTCTGTTCATACCAACAATCATAGAAAGACAACAATAATGAGCACCAAAAAATATTAAAATACAATATTCATGTCTATGTATGCAACTCTTACTGCGCTTCAATCACAAGCAAATTAAGGAGATGGGGTTAAAGTCTTATTAATCAAATAGTGCTCCCCCTGGAGACATATTGATCAAATGGAGACATATTGATCAAATAGAGAAATATTGATCGTGCTTATTCATTAAAGCGTTTGTGGTTGGAACAACTAAATGGTGTATAAAAAAAGGATGTGTATGAAGATGGAAACTCTTAATGGAAACATTAAAATAGGAGAAAAGAAAAACGGTTAGAGCAATTTGGGGTGGATTGATATCAATAATTAAGGATAATTATATTTAAGGAAGGATTATTGCATATTAGTTGTATTAAATCTTTATTTTCTTTTTCAGTAATTATTTTTTTGTATTTTTTAAAAAAGAAAAAAAAACTTTTCATTTTTTATTTTTTTATAAGATTTGCTACAACTTGAAAAAATGAAAGTTATGCTATAAGTTGTAATTTCCTATCTAATAATTGTTATATACATTTTTTTTTCTTAAGGAAAAAGGTAATGGCCTACTGAGCAGGCCCAAAATTGAAAAGGGGTTGGAATTGAGTTGGGTTTGGTGGAAATTAGGACTTAAGGGATTTTAGGTTATTTATTAAATAGTCAGAAATGAGAATTTAGACAAGTATATTTAAACTTTAGCCTAATTAAAATTCAATTGACCAATTGCAATTATGGTTAATTTGATTTTTCAATTAAGTTCTAATTTAATAAATTGACTAAATTGAAACAATATTTGAAACGAATTAACAACCAATTCAATCCCGAGTTTCTCGATTCAATCAAATCAAACAAATATTTTCCAAATAAATCATTTTTTAAATCAAGATTTCATCCACTTGAATCCATATTCTAGATAACCCTTGATTAAAATTTATTTTTTTCGTAAAATTATATGATCTCGTATACGCAACTACAAAAACATATAATAGTTACTTAAAATGACTAAAATTACCTAGATAAATACTTTGGAAAATTTTTATTTTTACACTTCTATTTCTCTTTCTTCCTTTTTTTTCTTTTTCCCTTCTTTTTTTTTTCATTTTTTTAAATATTTTTTTTCGTTTTCTATTCTTCTATCTCTAACTTTTATTTTGAAAAGACAAATATGTATATATCACATACACATATTTAAAAAACATACAAAATACGTAGCCATACAGATTTGGATATATATTTACAGTACAAACATACATATGTATTTACGAAATACATATCATATTCATATTAAATAGTAACAAACATAACTATACTATGTATCTTTATATGTATTTGCGAAATACAAATGTGACTCATATAAAATAAGAATATACATATGGATCAGGTGTATATTCTGTAAATACATATATAGAGCTATATGTATTTTATACGGTGTTGGATTTGTCTTTGAATTGTACATACTATGTCATTTTAGAGGGTAACATATGTATTTATTTGTTTTTTTTATTGTTTAAGATATGTATCATTTATTTTTTATTACCCATATGTATATGTATATAATTGTCATTTTTATTATAGAGATTTTGTGTCCTATATTTTTATATATATACATGTGAGTCAAATATGTATTTCTGTAAATACATATGCAGATATATATATATATATATATATATATATATATGTGTGTGTGTGTATATTTTTTACCGTAAATACATATGCAGATTTGTATGTCTATTTATTTTGTATATTTTTTTGAATATATATATATGATATAGATATTTGTCTTTTAAAAATAAAAGATAGAGATAGAAGAGTTAAAAAAAAATAGAAAAAAACAAAAATGAAAAATAAAAATCCGAAAAAAGAAGAAGTGAAAAAGAAAAAAAAAAGAAATAGAAACTAGAAATAGAAGTGTAAAAACAAAAGCGAAAAAAAAAATTAAAAAGAAGAAAACGAAAAAAAAATATGAGAAAAGGAAAAAAAAGAAAAAAATAAATTTAAAAACTAAAAGGAAAGAAAAAGAAGTAGAAGAGAGAAAATAAAGTGAAATTAAAAAAATAAAAAAGAAATTAAAATAAAAAAGGATTAAAAATATGAAAAAACTAACAAGAAAAAATAGCTAGAGATATAAGAGAATGATATTTTAAAATTTTGAAGATCATGAAAATGATAATCTTCATATTTGAGTTTGATTTGGAAAAAGAATCTGCTAATTTAAATAAGAGTAATTTATCAAAATTTAATTAGATGGGATAATTATTCCTTATTTAACTCAACTAATTTGAGTAAAACAAGGACAATACATCTTGTTGTATATGTATTTGTATAGCAATAGTTTACTTAAATACAAAATATAATTTGTTATTTTTTGTAATTATGAAACGGTTGCTATAAAAGTTACAATTAAGACTATAGTTGCTATTTCTGAAATTTTCCCAATAAAAATTAACTATGTCCACATTTAATTGTTTTCACATTTCTTAATAACCTAAAGTAGAAATATTGGTTAATTATAATATTTTGTTTGAAATAATTTATTACAGCTACAACCTGAGGTTACTATTGCTAAATTAACTTTTATCGTGTGAAAAATAATTTTTTCACTTACACTAGACATGTTGTAGGTGAAAATTAAAAAGAATTGAAAAATTAAAGTTATAATTAGTTAATTGAAGTTAATAGAATCATTAATATAGACATTTTTTTTTAAAAAAAGTTATATTTGAAACTTACAAGTTATAAAATTGAATAGCACCATTGACAACACTAATTAAACTAGACCGATAAAGATATCATTTCGATGAAACAAGTCTAAAATAAAATTTAGTAAAGTAAATTTGTTTAAATTTGTTATATAAGTTGAATAAAAAATAACAAAACTTAATCAATTATTTATTTAGATATAAATTATTGTACAATTTTTTTTTTGTGATAGCTATGTTCAATTATTAATCCTTGGTTCAACTAATTATAACTATATTTATAACAATTATTAATTAATAATTTAGTACTAGACTATAAAAATATTGTTCAGATAGAAAAGGTTCGAATCTTCAAATAAAATAACCACTGTCGCAACACTTGATCAAGATAAAGTGTGTTGATTTGTTGTTATCACAATATTTTATAAATTATATTTGGAAATTATATATATATATATATATATATATATATATATATATATATATATATATAAGAATTTTATTTAAGTGTAATAATAAAAAAAATCATTAGAGATCATTTTAGTAACAAATATAAGTAATAATTCATAATTTGAGAATTACGTAAACGTATTATAGATCATAATAATTAACAACTTAAAATAATTAAAAAGACGTAAAAAAATTAATTGACTCTCTAAATTTTATTACTGCCACATAAATTGAGACAAAAAAATAAGTACCATAAATCACAATAATTAGCAAATTAAAATATTGAAAAAATATTAAAAAAAAATTAATACACTCTCAAAATTGTATCAGTACCACATAAATTGAGACAAATGGTATAACATATATTATTTAAAAATTATGTAGAAAATTATTATATTTTAAAAAAAATTAAAATACATAATTTAAATAATTTTTTAAATGTAATTTGAAAATATTTTAATAACGAAAGTTAAAACTCTAACACTTTAAACATGGTAGGCATTAATGTATCATAAAATTTTTATAGTTCATAAGTATCGATTCTAGTTAATATCAACCAAAGAAAGTCGTGTATTAATATTGTATCGTGTATTAATATTGTAGTCTTGCACCCTTATGTTATGTTGGTTTGATAATTTGTGAACCATTACTTATATTTGAGCATATTTTTTTGGTTAAATTTTAAATCTAAAATTTTTCATATTTGAACGATATTTTAAATATAATTTGAAAATATTGTAATAACAGCAGCCAAAACTTAAACACTTTACATGTTGTGGACATTGACAAGTTATAAAAGTCAAAGTATTCATTATCGTCGACTCTAGTTAACAACAACCCAAGAGAGTCACACGTTAATATTGTAGTCTTACGTCCATATTACATTGATTTGATAATTTGAGAATCATTACTTATATTTGTTATTATTATGACTTCTAATTAAATAATTTTATAAATTATTAAGTTTAAATAAATTTAAAACACAAATTTAAATAATATTTAAACATTATTTGAAAATAATACAATAACGACAGTAGAAATTAAACTAAAAACATTTAAGACATGGTATAAATCGCCACTCTATATAAATCATAAAAATCATTGATCCATAAGTGTCAATCCTATTTTATAACAACTCAAGAGTGTCACATATTAATGTTAAAGTTTTATAGCTTCCTGGTGTTGTAAACGCTCACTTGGTTAAATAAAATCGTTTATTTACCAAAAAAAAGAGATTGACGTTTTACATATTTATTAGTTATCATCTTTTACAAAGTACAATAAAAATTTAAATAATTAATGATGACCCTAGTTAACATTGACCTAAGAGAATACTCGTGCACTAATGTTGTAGTCTTGCTCCTCTATATTAAGCCGATTTGATAACTTGTGAATCATTAGTTAATTTTATAATTAATGAACATGGTTTCTTTGATAAAGTGCTTCATAAGTAAACTATAAAAACTACTAAACAATCTTTAGCATTAAATGCGGATGAGCAGACTATTAGACTATTAAATAAACGTGATATTGATATGTGTAAAAGCCATTATAATTTCATGCATATCGAAATAGTTCAGATTGCATTTAAACCATTAACCCTTAAAGGGTTACCAGAGACATTTCTAGCTGCACTAAGGGACGCTAGAAATCTAAATTTTAGACAGTCTCTTATGGGTTCAATTGAATCCACTGTAGCCTATGGTCCAGTATATTTTAACACCCATCCAAATTTACAATTATCTTTGACTGATGCAAATATCCTTGATGCTCTAACTTTGAATATAAAAAATCATGGTTATAACTATGTCCCTGGTTCTGGGTTGATCTGTCTTTCATATAGAATTTATTACAGATTATTGACTACTTTGAACCCAAGATGCAAACTGATAGATGATGTATCCAATCAGACCCTATTCACCGAAACAAACTTTGCAAGATCCAAGGTCACCACCAGGAGACCTATCAAATGGGATGAAATAGATTTTCCCAAAATATGGATCTTAAATTTAGTTATTTCTCCTAATCAAGTCACGGATGATGTGACAAACACTGAGTTATCTCATGTAACTCAAAATTCAAATGGAGGGATTTATCTTCAATTTGACAACAAATCCACGGTTAAAACCGACATTCCTTTTCTATGCCTAAATTATTGCCTATTATACATCATTTATCTCCTATTAAACTAGTTTATGGTCCGGCTAGGAATCGTGCAACATCTTTGCATACTATTGATTCTGCATCTATACCTGCATCTACATGATTTGTAGAAAAGATTAAAATTAATCTCAAAACAAATATTGTTCAAGATAGTGATAATATCTCTGATAGAGATAACCTAACTCCTTCTGAAATGGAGTTTGATGTTAACAGTGTTTAATATGATTCCACACCAAATTGATTTTAGTCCTGGTTCTCAGGAAAGGAGTTATATAAAAAGAGAATTTTTTGATAAAAAATGGAACGATTTAGAATTTAGTTTTTTGAGACTTATAGTCCAGATGAACTAAATAATATTTCTCAAGAATTTTATGAAATGTGTGCATTGCATAATCAGATCGTGTCCTTTGTGTCGTGGTTCATAACTACATATTTACCAGTATATGTTAAGGTGTTGGAAAGATCTTACCAAAATGCGAGTGGTAATATTCTTCAAACTATTTACCCTCCCCAATCACCTTTTGTATTACCTAATAATACTGGTATTACTTTTTCTGCCTTCCAAAAATTCATTGATAATGAAATTGGTAAAGTACCTGTTGCAGAAATAAATAATCTGATTGCTCAAAACAATTATTTGAGTCTTTATGTTGAAAGTTTTGGGAGAACATATTTCTTCTCTTGATGAATTGATTGAGATGGTGAAAAAGCTTAGTATTAGTCCAAAGTCATCTGATATTGCTTTCACTTCGGAAAGTAATAAGGTTGAGGGATTTGAAAAATTGTCTCACATTGAAGAATTGGAAAAATTGCTTGATAAGAAGTTTTTCGGCTTAAATATTAAACCCATTGATTTGTCTAATGTTTTTGCTGATAGCATGGAATCTACTCCAGATATGGAAAATGAAATCTACTCTGAACTTAATAAGCTCAGAGGTATGGTTAGGAAGCAACCGGGAAAAAATATGTTGATATACCCCGCATGACTTCTAACTACTATCCGCATCCAACTCCTCAAAATATTCTGATATAGGAAAGAGATTGGAATCAGACTAATACGTCGTATAGCGAAGATGCAATTTATGAATGGAACTTGGATGGCTTATATGAAAGATAATTATCTGTCCTTGTTCATCGAATGCTAATGTATTCTACTATTGCAAAAGCTACTGCATCTGTCGAGAATCATCAAAGACGTATAGATGCAACTATTTGTAAAATGATTGTTATTGGCTTTACTGGCCAACTTCGTGGCTAGTGGGACAATTTCTTATATAATGATAAAAGAAATGCTATTTTCGAAGCTAGAAATTCCCCCGAAGGTGCTGATAACCTAGGAAGAGCATTACCTGCGAATAAAAAAGATATTGTTTATACTCTTATGCTTACTATTATTGAACATTTTGGAGGTAGATTTACCAATCAATATGAAAATACTCTAACACTCTTAAATGGTCTTAGATGTTAAAACTTAGAAGAATTCAGATGGTATAAAGACACCTTTCTAAGTAGGGTCATGAACTTACCCGAAAGTAAGTATGAACATTGGAAGGCGAAGTTCATAGATGGTCTTCCTCCTCTATTTGCTGAAAGGGTTAGAAAAGAGCTTAGAGGCTCGGGTTCCTATGGTGAAATATTCTATGAAAATTTTACCTATGGTCAGCTGATAGCAGACTGTACTCAGCAAGGTTTATCTTTGTGCAATGAGTTAAAATTGACTAGATAAATTAAGCTTGATAAGCTTAGAGAAAAATCTCAATTAGGAGATTTTTATGAACAATTTAGTATGGATAAACCGGTTTCTACCTCACAGGGAAAGACTCAAAGATATTCTAAGTCTGATAAGCCCAAGAAGAGATCTATGCATAGATCCAAAGAAGAACGTGAGATTCGTAAATCCCAGCGTAAGTCCACTAGATTTTCGAAAAGTAGGTTTAAGTGAGATCTCGCCAAAATTAAGTGGTACAGATGTGATAACTTTGGGCATATTTATCCCAATTGCAAGATCTAAAAGCTTAAGTTTTTAGGTCTTGTTGATGACATTCATGATCAAGTTTATGGTTTGTTATACACTTCTAGTTCTGAGTTTGATTATAATTGTGATTCTGAATCTGAAAATGATATTGAATTGCATTATTCATCTGATAGTGATCATGTTAATAAGAATATTTGTGCTGACTGCAATGGTGACAATTGTGTTTGTGATGAAGCTTTTTATAAATTGCAATCATAGTTTGAAGATTAAGATTTGAATGTTCAAACATTACTGCTGATAGCGTTCTAGAATTATTAAAAGAAATCTCGGACGAAAAGCTTCGTGAAAACATTATTCATATTACTACTAAAAAATCTGATGATAGCACCCCTATTACTTCAAAAATTGTTGATAACATTCATGTTACACGAAGTACTGATGTTGATTATTACATGTCTTATTCTTTATTTGAGGTAAATAGAAGACTTGCTATAAGCAAACTGCCTGGTAAAGGTACTTCTTTCAATGATTTAAAAACTGTAGTTGATAACCTGAAAAGAGAGATTATATCTCTAAAACAAAGCCAAATGATTTGTGATCACCGAATTATAAAAATTGAGAAAGATACTTCTCACTATGATGTTTCTTCCAGTTTCAAAGCGAAGGAAAAGATGTCAGAAAATGAAGTCAAATGACATTGTTAATATTCAAAATCTTGATGTAAAAAATGACTATTTTTTGGGAATGATGCAAATTGCTACTGCCCATAAATGGTACTTCTTCCGTTTCATAATAAATGAATTGTTGGATTTTGGCACACATATTAAGAAAAAAGAATTAAAGACATAAATCTAACACAACTTTTTATTTTTACCCCCCAAAAAAGAAAAATTTAACCTTGTAATACCTTTTCAAAAGTTAATTGTTGTCAAATCAAAAGGGTAAATTTGGAAAAAAAATTCAATGATCCACTTATTTTGAAACACCAATAAATACCCCAACAATTTACTTATTCCGAAACGAAGGGAGTATATTAATTGATAATGAATTATCTGTAACTAATGTTGCCATGATTAATAGTGGTGCTGATGTTAGTTGCATTCAAGAAGGCTTGATTCCGAATAGATATTTTCATAAGACTACTCATATTGTTAAATCTGCATCGGATCATACTTTTGATATTAATTATAAATTGTCCAATGCACGTATTTGTCGAAATAAGGTTTGCATTTCACACTTCTTCTTTTTGGTAAAAAATCAATTATATCCCTTAATCATTCTTGGAACACCTTTTATAAATGCAATTTATTCTTACACCCATATTGATGCTAAAGGATTTACTGCTACTTATAAAAACAAGGAGATATCCTACTCCTTTATTACAGATCCTGTAACTAGGGATATAAACACTTTAATTGAAATGAAGCAACAACATGTTAATTTTCTACAACTTCAAATGTTTAGCATGGATACTGGTGATACCATGAAATCTGCTAAAATTTAGGAGAAAATAAAAATGATCTCCGAGCAAATGATTGTTGATATGTGTGCTAACCACCCCAATGCTTTTTGTGATTGAAAATAGTAAATTGTAACTCTTCCATATGAAGATGGTTTATGCGAGGATGATATCCCAATGAAATCTAGACCCTGTCAAATAAATGCAGAGTTAGTCAAATTCTGCAAAAAGGAGATTGATAATCTCTTACAAAAGGGTTTGATAAAACATTCTAAATCACCATGGTCTTGCACTGCATTTTATGTGAATAATGCTGCTAAAAAAGAACGTGGTACACCGAGGTTAGTGATAAATTATAAGCCTCTTAATAAATATTTAAAATGGATTAGATACCCTATTCCAAATAGAATAAATTTATTATTCAGATTGTATGATGCCAATATATTTGCAAAATTTGATTTAAAATCTGGTTATTGGCAAATTCAGATATTTAAAGAGCACACTTATAGAATTGCTTTCAATGTCCCATTCGGCCAATTTGAATGGAATGTGATGCCTTTTGGATTAAAAAATGCCCCTTCTGAATTCCAGAAGATAATGAATGACATTTTTAATCCATATATGGATTTCATTATTGTTTATATTGATGATATTCTCGTGTTTTCTAAAATATTAGAATTGCATTTTAAACATCTTGACATTTTAAAAAAAATTATAATACAAAATGGTTTGGTGATATCTAAATCAGAAATGAGTTTATTTCAAACAAATATTTGATTTTTAAGTCATAATATTTGTCGAGGGAAGATAGTCCCTATTCAGCGTTCCCTTGATTTTGCTGAAATTTTTTCAGATGTCATCACTGATAAAACTCAATTGCAACGATTCTTGGATAGTTTGAATTATATATCCCCATTTTATGAAAATCTATCAAGAGATTTAGCCCCCTGATATGATAGGCTGAAAAAGGGTTTTAAAGGTTCATGGATAGTCATACAAACCTTGTTAAACGTATTAAGCAACGTGTCAAAACTTTGCCTTGCTTAACGTTAGCTAACCCTGCTTGGCTAAAAATTGTTGAAACTGATGTCTCTAATATTGGGTATGGTGGAATACTTAAACAAGTTAATCCCCATGATAATTCTGAACGGTTGATAAGATTTCATTCTGGAAAATGGATTGATAGTCAAAAGAAGTATGCAACGGTTGCACACGAAATGTTAACCATTGTTAAATGTGTTCTTAAATTTCAGGATGATTTATATAATCAAAAAAAATTATTCGAATAGATGCTCAATCAGTAAAGTATATGTTCGATAAAGATTTTAAACATGATGCATCAAAATTGATTTTTGCAAGGTGGCAGGCTCAACCAGACCCTTTTGATTTTGAGATTCAATATAAGAAAGGAATTGATAATTCCCTACCTGATTTTTTATCCAAAGAATACCTCAGTGAAAAATGAATTTTTACACTTATTTCCTCTCTGAAGAATTATTAATCACCATTATAAAGGTTCTTCCTTTAAACGGAGATATGCATAGTCTTATAATTGAAAAAATCATCCATGAATTAATAGAAGATGAATTTGCAGTCTTCAATTATGATGAAGTTAGAGATGAAATAGATTGGTATGATATTGATCTATCTGACTAATCTATTATGTGTAACATGACTACAGATCCGCCCTGAAAAATGGCCAGAGGAAGATACTCCTCCGGGGGAAGATTTGCCCCCTCATCACAGCCTCAGGCATCATCATATGCTTCATCATCTAATGCCCTAGTGATACGAAGGGGAAATATGAGTTTGATAAACTCCAAAATTCTGCAGATTGGTGAATCTTCATATTCACAATCAATCAATCTAGAAGATATTTCGGAGGATCATCCATTATATGGACAATTGTAGTCATATCTAACTGCAAAGCAAGCAGATACATTTGCTAATGTTGCAAAAAAAAAGCTGATAGCAAACCTTATGAACGAATCGATAATAGAGAGCTGATAGTTCTTGTTGAAAACTCTGAAATTCAGAGACAAAATGAACCGTGGAAGATAATCCAGAAATATTTGATTCCTAACCTTTATTTTGCAGAAGAGTCATATAAGACTCGAGCATATTATGAAACAATTCTGCTATCTACTGGGAGTGCAGAAATTGAACATTTTCAAGCTTATGATGGAGAACCAGATGTGCATGGGTTCTCAAAAATTGTGATTAAAAAGATTGTTACTCTTGGAGATTGGGGTACGACCTCAATGGCAGAAAGGCAGATAATAATGAAAGGTTCCAAGATTAATTTCACATATTGGGACTATATCGAGGTCTTCACCAAGACCTTATATTACAATAATAATAAACATAAACACACATGGTTTATCAAGATTTGTGCGAAGATATTCGATGAACAAATTCCTAACTGGTCTATTAATTGGTGGGCGTATCATGGCCCAACAACTCAAATATTACCTGATTCATTTCTAAAATTATACAAAAAATGGACAAAAATATCTTCATTCTTGACTGAGTTATATCATTCAGATCATGTATGCAATTTGGACAAGATCGACAGATATACTTCTTTATTGAATTCTCCATTCCATGGATTCACAAATGGAGTATTGAATTCAGACTTACTAAAGAACAAATACCTTATCTGTATAGGTTATTTACAATAATTTTTGGGACAAGCTGATGCGTAAGGACCCAAATACTAAAAAATTGAATGGACAAGAGCTCCTTGATACCATTGAAAATAAAATTCAAGAATATACAAATGCTCCTCAGAAAAATATTGTTGAGGACAAATATTGAAACATATTACCAGAAGAATTTCTATATATGATGGAGATAGAGTTCAGATGATAGAACAATATCTGGAAGAAGTTCGTAAAAATCTCATGAAGACTGTCGAACAACATTCAGATACATCATTGAAAAGCATCACCAGTGATTATATTGTGGGGGATGATCAAGATTCTCAACCTATTGATTCTAAAGATACTCTGGATGAAGAAGCCATTGCAAGGACGGAGGAATTTCTTTACCAATTGAAAAAGGGAAAGAATAAGATTTAGAAGAGAAAATAGGACCCGAATATGGGACCCTCTGTTACTATTTACACAGTAGATCCACTGTGTATAGGGACCCGAATGTCGGACCCATAAATACTATGCATAGATTTTGTTGTTTTCTATATATAGGACCTTCATTTGTTAGGGAAGGTCAGAAGAAAAATTTTCATTTTTTTCGTTATATCTCTCTCTAAGTAAGTTTGCTCTCCCATCTCTCTTTGTAATATATTCAAGGCTTGAATAAAGAAAGGAAGCCAGCCATTATTTATTATTCCGGCCTTGCATCCGTCCATTTTCAAGTTAATTAGTTCTCTTTTATTTCTAAGGTACTGTAATACTTTCTTCCCATTTGCTTTGTCGGATATCTATTAGTGGAAAAAAACTTAGAGGATTTCTTTCTCTCCTCTAGGTACATTATCTTATTATGTTAATTTCAGTTTAATTATTCGTTAGTTTAGTTAACTTTAAATAATATGTAACTTCTAGATATGGACTTAGGAAAGGGTCCTGCCCTTCCAACCAATACCGATTGGGAATATTGATAAGGATGAGCCGATGATGCCATATGGTAGGAAGTGGATGCGAGGGGTTAAGCGCGTTACAGAGGGTCCTCCTCTTTTGAATGACAGACTGACGTCTATGACCGACAACACAACTTTACATGACACATTATGCTACTTACAAGCTACATATATAGTGCACATAATATATGCATTTTCTACTGTACACTCCTCTTTTGAATGACTGGCTGATGTCTTTGATTGACAACACAACTTTATATGACACATTCTGCTACATAATATATGCGCTTTCTACTATACACTCATCTTTTGAATGATTGACTGACGTATTTGATTGACAACATAACTTTATATGACACATTCTGCTACCTACAAGCTACATAGTGCACATAATATATGTGTTTTCTACTGCAGACTGCTCTTTTGACTGACTAACGTCTTTCATTGACAACACAATTTTAGATGACACATTCTGCTACGTACAAGCTACATAGTGCACATAATATATGTGTTTTCTATTGGTGACTGCTCTTTTGACTGACTGACGTATTTCATTGACAACACAAACTTATTAGCATAATTTATGTGAACTTCGTACCTTTGTTCTTTATGTTATACATAACTGATACAAGAAGACCAAGGAACACAAGAAAAGGCTCAAAACAGTCCACAAATTAAGAGGAATCCGAGGACCCCTTTGAGAGCTAGTTTTGACTACACAACAACACAAGAATACAAGGAAACAAGGTGTATTTATACACCAAAACAACCACTAAAACGTGATGAACACATGAAGATAGATAACAATATGATAAGGATAATAACAACAACAAACGGTTACAAGATACATAAAACAAGAACCAATGGTTTCCCTAAACAACACTAAGACATGAAATGTAGAGATAGATAGTGAGACATACACTATAATAAGACCCAAGAACCCAAAGATATATTAAATCTAATAACCCCTAGAACTTACGATAGAAACACCACACTCTTACGAAGATACGGGAGGGATTCCGCCGCTCAAGCACCATTGTTTCCAAGCAATAAACATTCACAAGTGATTCCACACTTGTCATGTCCTAGTTTTGGCCTAGGGAGGCTCTCTCTCTCAAGAGAAGTGTTCTTGTTCTTTCAATATCATAAGACAACTAACTAAAATAAAACCCAATATGTTCCTTATATAGTTATTACAAAATGGAATACAAAATGTCCATAATACCCCTCAAGGGTAAGGCGCCCGTCAAGTGTAAGAGTGGATTGATTTTTTGGTGTGTTTTGGACCTCTTCTACACTCCAATTGCACACACCAACTCTCGAGACCAATGCGTACCCTCATAAGTCCATATCCGTGATTATTCTTGTATCATCTTCTCTATCTTGAGAGAAATTTAACCACAAATTCACGGCTTCATCTCGCTCAATTGGCCACTTCAAAAGAACTACCCAAAACAATCCGCAAAACATGAAGAATTCGAGTGCTCAATAACAACAAGTCTCTGCCAACATCTTCATTTAGCACCTCGGTTTCCTCTCCATCTTGAGAATTGCCTTCAATTTTATTCGGCCCAATTGAGTTTCAACCCTAGCCAAGATAGCACGAGGAACATTGTTATCCATTGTAGCCAAGAAGTTACCTACAAAAAACACAAACAAATTAGTTGTACAAAAAAAGTCCTCACACTCTCTCTTTATTTCCTTGCCTCTCGGATTCCTCACATTTAACCTCACAAGTGTTGTAAGCTTGTTTGTACTCCGGGAGGTGTTGAAAGGTGAATCAAATGCTTACAACGACTCAAAAAAAATACTAAGACACACAAAGGACGTAGACACAAAAAACGGTTTTCAAAACAAATTTGCAATCTAGTAAATGGTCACTAGTTTGTAAATTAGTATTGGAATCAACAAACAAAACTAAAGAACAACAAATTGAAACTAGAAGATCAAAATTTGAGCCAAAACTTGTTGCGTGAACAATATATATATAGTGACGTGGCAGTTTACAATTAGTTGTGGCCCACCCAATTTGTTCATCACTTGAAGTCTTAATCTTTACATAATCTTTGTAATGGATGACTTTGATATTGGAGGAAAAGTAAAGTCTTGTAACCTTTCAACTTTTCAAACCCAAAAGGTGAAATTTGACTTTACTATTCCCACAAAACAAGTCCCTTGTTTTAAGAAAAGTTGTTGGAAAATGGTTGATAAAGTTTTTGGTGGTTGTAGTGTCTTTCAAAACTAACAAGTCACACCCCTTTTTTCTTTCACCTTTATGGATCAAATAAATACTTTATTTTAACAAGACATAAAGGTTGTGAATAACATCAAGAACTACAACAACATTCCCCAAGAACAACAACAAACTTCAAGAGCAACCAACAACATCTAACTTCCAAGTCCAAATCCACAATAATTTTTGGACACCAACTCACGGCCAAGCTACAACAACTTCAAAAAAATTATTTTTAGGTCACCAATCCTCAACAACAACACAAGGCCAAGCTTAGATCAACAATAACATCACGAGGCCAAGGTGAAAACTACAACAAATGTTAGCTCAAATCAAGATATAGACTTAATGTGTTAGTGAGGAACAAAACTAACACTTAGAGACAACAAAGACAAGTAAAAATCTCGGTCAAGACACAACAAGAACACAGATTTCAGCCAAGAACACAACACAGAGAGATTGCTCTTTTTTCTCTGGAATTTTCAATTTTCCACAATATTTTTTTTATTTTCTAACAAGCAAGCCCAAGATTGATCTTGTAGGAACAAGATCAAGACATGCTATGATACCAAAGGATACAAGAAGACCAAGGAACACAAGAAAAGACTCAAAACAGTCTACAAATCAAGAGGAATCCGAGGACCCCTTTGAGAGCTAGTTTCGGTCAAACAACAACACAAGAATACAAGGAAATAAGGTGTATTTATACACCAAAATAGCCACTAAAACGTGATGAACACAAGAAGATAGACAACAATATGATAAGGATAATAACAACAAACGATTACAAGATACATGAACAACAAGAACCAACGGTTTTCCTAAACAACACTACTAAGACATGAAATGTAGAGATAGATAGTAAGACATACACTATAATAAGACCCAAGAACCCAAAGATATATTAAATCTAAGAACCCCTAGAACTTATTGTAGCAACACCACACTCTTACGAAGACACGAGAAGAATTCCACCTCTCAAGCACCATCGTTTCCAAGCAATTCACATTCACGAGTGATTCCACACTTTCCATGTCCTAGTTTTGTCCTAGGGAGGCTCTCTCTCTTAAGAGAAGTGTTCTTGTTCATTCAATATCATAAGACAACTAACTAAAATAAAACCCTAACATGTTCCTTATATAGTTATTACAAAATGGAATACAAAATATTCATAATACCCCTCAAAGGTGAGGCGCCCCTCAAATGTAAGAGTGGACTGATTTTTTTGGTGTGTTTTGGACCTCTTCTACATTTAATTGCACACACCAAGTCTCGGGACCAACGCACACCCTCATAAGTCTATATCCGTGATTATTCTTGTATCAATAACGCATTACAAATATAAATGAAAATATTACATCTTACAACACAACATCTAACTTCCAAGTCCAAATCCACAATAATTTTTGGACACCAACTCACGGCCAAGCTATAACAACTTCAAAAAAATTATTTTTAGGTCACCAATCCTCAACAACAACACAAGGCCAAGCTTAGATCAACAATAACATCACGAGGCCAAGGTGAAAACTACAACAAATGTTAGCTCAAATCAAGATATAGACTTAATGTGTTAGTGAGGAACAAAACTAACACTTAGAGACAACAAAGACAAGTAAAAATCTCGGTCAAGACACAACAAGAACACAGATTTCAGCCAAGAACACAACACAGAGAGATTGCTCTTTTTTCTCTGGAATTTTCAATTTTCCACAATATTTTTTTTATTTTCTAACAAGCAAGCCCAAGATTGATCTTGTAGGAACAAGATCAAGATATGCTATGATACCAAAGGATACAAGAAGACCAAGGAACACAAGAAAAGACTCAAAACAGTCCACAAATCAAGAGGAATCCGAGGACCCCTTTGAGAGCTAGTTTCGGTCAAACAACAACACAAGAATACAAGGAAATAAGGTGTATTTATACACCAAAATAGCCACTAAAACGTGATGAACACAAGAAGATAGACAACAATATGATAAGGATAATGACAACAAACGATTACAAGATACATGAACAACAAGAACCAACGGTTTTCCTAAACAACACTACTAAGACATGAAATGTAGAGATAGATAGTAAGACATACACTATAATAAGACCCAAGAACCCAAAGATATATTAAATCTAAGAACCCCTAGAACTTACGATAGAAACACCACACTCTTACGAAGATACGGGAGGGATTCCGCCGCTCAAGCACCATTGTTTCCAAGCAATAAACATTCACAAGTGATTCCACACTTTCCATGTCCTAGTTTTGTCCTAGGGAGGCTCTCTCTCTTAAGAGAAGTGTTCTTGTTCATTCAATATCATAAGACAACTAACTAAAATAAAACCCTAACATGCTCCTTATATAGTTATTACAAAATGGAATACAAAATATTCATAATACCCCTCAAAGGTGAGGCGCCCCTCAAATGTAAGAGTGGACTGATTTTTTTGGTGTGTTTTGGACCTCTTCTACATTTAATTGCACACACCAAGTCTCGGGACCAACGCGCACCCTCATAAGTCTATATCCGTGATTATTCTTGTATCAATAACGCATTACAAATATAAATGAAAATATTACATCTTACAACACATTACACCAATATTCCATGAAAAGTTGGTTCGATATTAGAAAAATAAAAAATAAGAGAATTTTAAAAAAATCTTCAAAAGTTTTTTGGGTGCTATACTGATTTATCAGGAAAAAAATTGTATTATTGTATTCGTCCATTAGAAAATAAACCTATCCCTATTTATCAAGATTTACAAATTTCTAGACACATCATTGTTGGAGAAACATACTCCTCAAAAGTTGAAGATTTTGTTATTTGGGGAGAAACACTTCAGTGGACTCAACTATACTCTAAGCGGTGTGATTATGAGGCATTATGTCGATGGCATGTTTGACCGTTCCATAGGCAGTGTCCGCGACATTTCAGATATGTAAGTTCAGGGATGAATCACAAGTTACTGAGCACTTGAGTAAGGAAATATTATAAAAGAAAAAAGCATTAGAGTTTTTTCATGCATTAGATGATTTTATCTATCAAGGACCAGATGAAGATGAGCACTTAAAGATCAAAGACTACATCAAGATTCTACCTATCCGGTATATTCAATTGTTAATGAATGAATAGGCTACAAAAATATTTACCCCAAATATTAGATTTTGGAGTGTCATATTGTTGTATAAATCAATTGAGTTTAGTTGAGTCAACATAACAAAGTAGTTCAAATTGGTGTTTAAATCCTAGTAACAAACACAGAGTTGATGTAGTTCCAGAAACTGATGAAGAAGATATGTAATTATTTACATTGTACGTTTTGTTGCACTTTCGTGTTATAAAAAATTTAAAATTTCATCTCACAATAAAACACATACACCATTCATTAACATAAAAATACGTAATACAGTAACATATAAGACATACAATTAAAATCATCTCCTAGAAGTACTAGCACCACCAGAGATATTTCCTGCTCTATATGCATTAGCATTATGCTCTCTCGATGGAAAATTACGCTTATCATGTCCTGATTATTTGCAGGTAGAGCATTTTTGGGAGAGACTACTTTGTGAAACATGCATTTCATTGGGAATACGTGTGTCGGACGTGACCTTTACTTTTGCGTAAAAAAAATTTATTTGCAATCATAAAAAATAAACTTTCTGGCCAACAGTCCTCATCACCAAGTGGAATCAACTGGCCAGAGTAAGCTCTTTTGTATCAAGCCACAGAGAATTCTGATGCAATATAATTCCATGAAGGATTTCCAACAAATTCAAACGTCTTAATGGCATGAGAACATGGAAAGTGGTTTGATTGCCATTTACCAAACGTTCATGTTCTTTGCATCTCATTAACTATTTGCTTATTACCACCTTTTCCATAATGGGAGTTAAGTGTCCTGATGTTAAATATGTTATCTACCACAAGATAATTTTGAATACTGTGCATCGATGCCTTTTTCCTCAAATTTTTTGAATGAATTTGGCATTCATTTTTGTTTGTCAGCCAATAGTTATTTTGCGTACTTTGATCCCTAAACAAAACGATCCACAACCATGTTGTAAGACATTTTGACCATTGCGGTCACTAGTAGGCCTCTAGCGGACTTTGAATGACTCAGAGCTATTCGTTGTGAGCATGCCCCATCTCCTCCCGCCATCCATGTGCATAGTCCATTTTTCTAAGTCGATCTTCATCAACCACTCATATACTGGCAAGTGTGTCTCATTGATCAACTCTATTTGTAACATGAACTTTTTCTCCTGCGTTACAGTTGCACCAGCCCATAGTAGGTTGTTCGATCGGACACTTTTGTACTCCCTTTGATAATTGGCCTTCAGGTGCCTTAAGCAATAACAGTGATAGGCAAAAGGAGTTTGCCAGTTACGCTCTGTAGAGACACTTCCAAGTATGATGTGGTGTCAGTCAGATATCAACATAATATCTTAACATGTAATGATGATAAATTAAAGTTTCACATGTAATAGTGCCACTCTCACAAAGAACACAGTTATAACCATGGACCAGAACAAACACAACTCAAGCAAGAGCCACAGATTGGAAAGAAAGAAAAAACCACATTAGTGTAGCAGAAAATAGTTGCAACTTTTTTCATTGGAAAATTGAAAGTATTCAGGGCAGCTCGGTGCACTAAATCTCCCATTATATAAAGTAGGCAGTCTTACCTTGCATTTCTGCCAGAGGTTGTTTCCAAGGATTGAACCCGAGACCTCCTGCTCACATGGCAGCAATATATATATATATATATATATATATATATATTTATTGAAGCAGCTCGTTGTCATCAAGGACGTAAAGGAGACAAGAACCATTTCCCCATTAGAGTGACGAATTTTTGCAAGACATGACTATGAGAAAACACCTCTCACTATTAGCAACCGTATAGGATTGCGAAATCTGAACATAAACCCTGAATTACAACCATTTCAGAAACGACCTTAGCTACACAAAGCTTAAATCACACTCACAAAAACATACTTCGTATCATTTTTTTCATTTATAATGCTAATAATAAACTTGCTGCTTGCAACTTGCATAAACAGGATAATCTATTGAGAACTACATAGTATATGAAAAATCCTAATCAGCCTTCATTGGTTCGTGACACTCATGCACCGAGAGGAATAATTGCCTTATCAGTGACTACAATTTCTTTGTATGATCTCATTCTCATCTTTGAGTAGGTATTTCATGTATGTGTTACTGTTACCAGAGGCGGATCAAAGAGGGGGTAAGGGTGTTCACCCGAACCCCTTCGGCAAAAAATTACACGGTATATATAAGGCTTTCTTAAAAAGTGTGTGTGTATAGATAGATAGATATAGATTTTGAATCCCCAAAACACAAGACTAGAGGTTGCCTCAATGGGTTAGGGGTTCAAAATTCCTTTTGAGGTTCCAAGTTCAAATCGCAAGCGCTTTGTTTTTATTTTTCAAACTCCCTCAGTGTAAATCTTGGATCTGCCACTGTGTGTTACTACTGACATTTGCAGGTTTTCATTTGTTAGCTGCCATTGAACTAACATCAAAACTTGAATTTTTTGGATGTTTATCCCTTAAACTAGACCCATGTTAAAAGCTTCAAAAGTCTCAGGGTGCATCTTCATTATAGATATCTATGATATAGCACATTAAAGATTCTAGTTCCACTACCAGTAGATTAGCACCTCAAAGTGAAACTCAGCAATAGTTTCGCAACGAATCTTCTGAATAGGGATATGAACTCCGAAGTCACACAACTGATAATATTCTAACTAGAAAATGATAAAGATCATTTTCTTTACCACTCTCTTTCTTCATCAACACTTGATACCAGACACCACCACCACCACCACCACAAATTTAGCAGTTAGCACTCCCTATTGCCAAATATGTCATTAAGCCATTTAGGCATCACATGCCATGTCATAACTAGATATTTGATGGATAAAAACTCTATCAAACAATACATTTGGTATAAAATTCTTCAAATTACCAGATTGAAGATTGAAAATGCGAGATTTAAACTACGAGAAGCTTTGAGGAAGCACATGATTTTCCTGTTCACATTTCCTAGACGGTGCAACAGGCAAATGTAAACACGAAAGTATTGCCTATTGCCACTAAGTTACTAAGGAACAAACTGCCTACAGAACATTATAAACCTAGATTAATGGTTTGGCTGCAAGAGATCATAAACAACATCTAGAATCTATCAAGCTCTTCTTCATTTCTACTATCATTAATGAACTTGTAATAGATAGTCATCATCCATTAAATCAGTTTGCTTAAACATGAGTAGCAACTCTACATATCCGAAGGCAATAATCAAAGTGCACATCCTCTTTTCAGCAATTCTTATTTTTTGAAAAAAAAGAAACACTTTGCTTTTCTCACATTCTTCATGTAGCCTAAGCTTTACACAGCCAAGACCAAACTTAGTTTCCTCAACTCAGCCCTTGTGACTCATTGTAAAAATGAAACACTAAACAAATTGAATAATCTGATCAAAAGTTAATAAATTATTACTCCATCTTCACAACTCCTCATAATTCCCAAGAATCATACAGAACTCAACAACAACTACAACAACATAAGTAGTGTAATCCCACAAGTGGGGTCTGGGGAGGCTAGAGTATATGCAGACCTTATTCCTACCTCATATAGATAGAGACATGCTTCCGATAGACCCTCCGCTTAAATGAATTGTATGGAACTCAACAACAACTACAACAACATACCTAGTGTAATCCCACAAATAGGGTCTGGGGAGGCTAGAGTATACGCAAACCTTAGCCTTACCTCGTATAGATAGAGAGGCTGCTTAAGATAGACCCTCAGCTTAAATGATTTATACGGAACTCAGCAACAACTACAGCAACATACACAATGTAATCCCACAAGTGGAGTCTGAGAAGGCTAGAGTGTACGCAGACCTCACCCCTAGCTCGTAGAGATAGAGAGGCTATTTCCTATAACCCTCTGCTTAAATGAATTACACAGAACTCAGTAATTGAAAATTGGCAATTGCAGAGACTTCCACTATACAGTGCAAACATCAACAATTTACCCTTGTTGTATAACATAATTTTAAGTCCAATCGTCCAAATCATCAGACCAAAAAGTACAATTTAATAGTTCAAGTGATCATAGAATTCAATTAAAAGGCTACTCATCACCCAAAAAAAAAAAAAAAACATAGTAGGTCAAAAAAAAACAATAACATTAAAACCCAGAAATAATTTTCAAAAATACAAAAAAACCCATAAGATAAAACTGATGATTTGTTACCTGGTTAAGTGTAAAAATGAAAACTTGGATAATGTTTTCCTCAATGGTCAAGAATCAGGAAGACAAGAGTCAAAGGTCAGTTTTGTCAGAAATTGTTTGGGTTGGGTTGGGGGGTATACATCGTACATAGTGATTATTAAAGAAGTACTGTATATATATAAAATGGGAATAATGGAGATGTTTAGGAATGGCGCGAACCACGTGAGACAATTCGCAAAATGACTACAATAAGACCTCCTGCTAACAGCAATGGGCCTAACTCCCCAAGGCCCATTGCCACCCCAGCTCACTTCATCACTTCACTCAAATACACTCCCCCAAAACAAAATATCTTTGGATGAGACAGGCTAGAATTTTGCTCATTTCTTTTTAATTTATTCGGAAAAGGATATTTGTTCTGTGGCCCCTCCCTGCATATGCCCCACAATGTCTTCTTTTGTGGCCTAAAAATAAAAGGGTAGAGATATCAGAATCTCAATTCAAGATTACAGCTTTTTTCTTGTGATCTTACAAATTTTGAATCTCAAGGGTCTTTCCCAGATCTCGCATCTTTTGCTATGGAAGATTCAAGGAAGTACATTAGCAGTGAGGAACTGAAGAATCACAACAAACCAGGGGATCTGTGGATATCCATTCAGGGTAAGGTGTATGATGTCTCAGATTGGGTAAAGGAACACCCTGGTGGTGATTTCCCACTGTTGAACCTTGCTGGTCAGGATGTCACTGATGCCTTTGTTGCATTCCATCCTGCTACTGCTTGGAAGTATCTTGACAAGTTCTTTAATGGGTTTTACCTCGAGGATTATTCTGCTTCTGAGGTGTCTAAGGATTATAGAAGGCTTGTATCTGAGTTCACTAAAATGGGGTTGTTTGAAAAGAAAGGCCATGTTTGTTTATTCACCATGTGCTTAATGGCAATGTTGTTTGCTACAAGTGTTTATGGAATCTTGTGTTGTCAAAGTCTGTTGGCACATATGATAAGTGGTGGATTGTTGGGGTGTCTTTGGATTCAGAGTGGGTGGATTGGTCATGATTCAGGGCATTATCAGGTAATGAGCACCCGTGGGCTCAACAGATTTGCTCAAGTCCTCACTGGGAATTGCATTGCTGGAATCAGCATTGCTTGGTGGAAATGGAACCACAATGCTCACCATATTGCCTGCAACAGTCTTGAATATGATCCTGATCTTCAGCACATGCCATTCTTTGTGGTATCTTCCAAGTTTTTCAATTCACTAACTTCTTATTTTTACGATAGGAAGATGACTTTTGATTCTTTTACTAGATTCTTGGTCAGTAATCAACATTGGACATTTTATCCTGTTATGTGTTTTGCTAGAATCAATTTGTTTGCTCAGTCATTCATATTGTTGTTATCCAACAAAAATGTGCCCCATAGAGTTGAGGAGATTTTGGGGGTGATTTCATTCTGGATTTGGTATCCGTTGCTTGTTTCTTGCTTGCCAAATTGGGGTGAAAGAATTATGTTTGTTATTGCTAGCTTCACAGTGACTGGAATTCAGCATGTTCAATTCTGTTTGAACCATTTCTCATCTGAGATTTACGTTGCCCCACCTAAAGGTAATGATTGGTTTGAGAAGCAAACTAATGGCTCTCTTAACATATCATGCCCTAGTTGGATGGATTGGTTTCATGGTGGATTGCAGTTTCAGATTGAGCATCATTTGTTTCCTAGATTACCAAGATGCCAACTCAGGAAGGTTTCTCCCTTTGTCAAAGACCTCTGTATAAATCATTGCTTACCTTACAATTCTGCCTCCTTCTTCAAGGCTAATGCTTTGACCATCACCACCCTCAGAACTGCTGCTCTGCAGGCCCGGGATTTGACTAAACCTGTTCCAAAGAATCTACTTTGGGAAGCCCTCAACACTCACGGTTGACTTGACAAATCCTGGGAATGCATATCATTGTAATATCTGCAGAGAACATTTGTACTATGTCATTCTGTTAAGGCTTAATTGATTGTATTTGATCCATGTAAAGCAATTGATTGCATTTATGCCTGGTATTCATCAATTCTAGCGAACACAATCTTCGTCTTCTTTTTCCTGGGAATGCATATCATTGTAATATCTAGAGAGAACAATTGTATCTGTTAAGGCTTAATTGATTGTATTTGATCCATGTAACAGCAGGAGCAATTCATAGTGTCCCTCCCTGCTTCCATTTATGGGTCGTTTGGCAGAGTGTATAAGATTAATGCTGAATAAGGTGTATTAGTAATACTTGTATTATTAATGCAAGTATTAGTGATGCAGAAATTATTTCTTACGCAATGTTTGGTTTGATGTATTAATAATATTATTTATTGAAATAAATTTTATAAAAGAATATTTGTTTACCAAATTACCCTTCTCTATACACACTCTTTTTAAGGTAAGCAAGTAGCATAAGCCTCTCTTGAAAACAAAACCCCCAATTTTTTCTCACCCTACTGATGAAGATCTTATTACTTACTATTTGCTGAAGAAAGTTTTGGATTCCGACTTTACTGCTCGTGCTATTGCTGAAGTTAATCTCAACAAATGTGAACCTTGGGAACTTCCTGGTACTATATGTAATTCTTCAAATATTTTATGAAATTATGGAGTTCATTGACAATTTATGAAACTTTTTTTCGACTGAAATTCTTGTTTTGAACATTAAGGCAGAAGCAAGTAGCAGCAGCTAAACAAAAATTTCAATTTCAACTTTTCTCTATATTCCAAAAGCCTTGCAATAAATTTGACGGTATTTTGATCGGAATAAAGATGGAGAATGGTCTCATGCTTTATGAAGCTCATGATAAGATAAATGGTTGTAATGCATCTACAGATCTACGGACGCCTGAATATTGCATATGTAAAGTTGTTGTACCTAGAAAACAATGGATAACCAAGAAGCTCATAAAAAAAAGATATTCTCACCAAAATTTCATCATCAATTTGTTGAATTTGAAAGACTTATTTTTCTGCTATTAGTTGCTAAACAATCAAACTTAGCAAAAGACTCTGATAGCATTCCAAATTAGTCTCTCTTTTCCATGGAAAGTGATATAAGGAGTAGAGAAAGAAGAAGCTTTTTACAACCAAAAATGGTGGGAAAATGAAACTGGGAAATGTAATTATGTGGGAAAAAGAATTGAAAGATATTTTAAGGGGTAAGTTTGTCATTTAATAAGTTAATACATGTATTAAATATTTTTTATTGCTAATATTTTATATTTTAAGAGGTAAGTTTGTCATTTAATAAATTAATGCATGTATTAAATATACACCTCAATACACAATACAATGTATAACTAATGCAAATATTAATTATACACAGACTAAAAATTATGCCAAACAAAATACTTATAATACACATTAATTAATATATACATTATTATTTTCAATACATTCTACCAAATGACCCCTTAATGTAAAAAACGACATGTCTACTGCTTGACAAGGAAAGTCCTTTCGGTCATAAAATTTGGCCCAAATTGGGAGCTTTTAAATGGCCATAATTTTTTTGGCCATAACATGGCCATAAATATTCAAAGACCATACTAACATTTTCCTTAAATAAAAAAGAAGTAAATTTTTAATATTAAATGAAACTACTTCCTCCATTTCGTTTTAGTTAATCCTCTTTTTAAAAATATTTGTTTCAATTTAATTATTTTTTTGATGAAATTGAGAGAATTTTATTATGTTCTTCCAATAATACCCTTATTATTAAATGATTAAACAAAGTATATTTACTCACATTTATATTTTCAAAACATAATTAATAAGGTTAATTTAGTAAAATAAACCCCTTAATTAATTTGTTATTTAATTATGCTTTGAAAATATAAATGTTCCATTTTACTCGTCCCAAATTTCCTAATTTGTTGTCTCATTTTACTTGTCATTTTTAACTTATCAAGACAAGACAATTTTTTTTCCCATTATACCCTTAGTATAATTAATTACTCCTTATTATTAGTATTTTTGAAAAATATTGCAAAGATGAGTATCATCAAGAGTACATCATTAATAATATAAATGGTGATCTGATATTAGTTATCCATCAATATTGGAACTAACAACAAGACACAATTAAGAGGGGCAAAATGGTAAAGTTACATTATCAATCATTATTTTCTTAATAGTTGTGTCATCCCAATTTAGGACGGATAAAATGAAACAGAGAGAGTATTTTCTTAATGGGTATGCCATGTCCACCAACTAATATGAAATGGATGGAGTAAAATTTATGTAGGATAAGTTATCACTATCATTAAATGTAAAGGAAAATTATTAAATTAACTTTAGTACATGAAACCCACCTAACTTCACCCATATTTTCATCCATCTCCCTCAATCTTTAATTTAGTCTTTTTTAAAAAAAAATCAAAATTTAAATTTAGTTTTATTACTACATTGATCATAATTATTTAAAATATTTTTTAGAAAAGTTCATCAACGATTATTAATAATTGATCTTCCTTTAAAATATTATTAGAAAAAGTTCATCTATGATTAACTAATTTTGAACTTATCACAATAATAAATTTATTATTATATAAAAGCCATTCAATTCTAAAGTTTAACACATTTTTTTTAAACATTAGCTAGTGTAGATAAATATGAGTAATATAATTTTTGTAATGTGCCAGTGTTTATTATATTTAAAGTATTTTGAATTTTGATTGCCAATGTTGAGATATTTTCAAATTAGACTTACAAAATTAAAAAATTATTTAAATATAATTTAAATATATTTAAATATATTTAAATATAATAATTAATAAAATTATTTAATTAGAGTACATATTTTTTGCCATAATTTTTTGGCCCAAAAATGATCATAAATATATAAAGACTATACTAACCTTTTCCTTTAAAAAAATAAATAAATCTTTACTATCTTCTAAGTTCAAGAAGTTAAATGTAACTAAAATTTATGTTGAATAAATTATGACTATCATTAATTATGAAAGAGGAATATTTATTTAACTTTAAAATGAGAGACTCTCCTTAATTTCACCTTCTATCCAATCACACCCTCCCTTTTCATCCTTCTCACTCATTTTCTCTTTAGTCTTTCTTTTTATCAAAATTTAAAACTAATTTTATTATATATTGATCATAATTCTTTAAAATATTTTTGGATAAAGGTCATAAGTGGTTAACTAAATTTTGAATTTATCATAAAAAATTATTTATTTATTTATTTATTATATAAAAATCATTTCATTCTAGAGTTTATCACCAAAATGTTTTTATTAAAACATTAACTAGGTTCAACAAATGTGAAAAATATGATTTTTATAACGTGTTAATGTTTATCGTGTCTAAAATATTTAAATTTTGAACCTAGTTAATGTTTTAATAAAAACATTTTAATTAGAGGATATATTAATAGTGAATATAAGTAATATTCACAAGTTATCAAATTACCGTAATACAGAGGTACAAAATAAAAACAATAATGCGTCTTGATATCTTTAGTTTTCATTAACTAGGATCCACAAATGTGAATTTTGTGATTTTCATAATTTCTATCTGTCAATATCTATTATGTGTATAATGATTGAAATTTTAACTGTCGTTAATGAAATATATTAAATTATATTTAAAATTTATCTAAATATATAACTTAAATTTTATTTAAATATAATATTACTTAATTAGAGATCATATTAATAACAAATATAAATTATAATTTACAACTTATAAAATCGACGTAAGATAAGGACGTAAGACAATAACATCAATGCATGACTCTCATGAGTTGCTATTAACTAGGATCAAAATATACGAACTATACGATTTGTATAATATGTCGATGTCTACCATGTTTAAAGTGTTTTGAATTTTGATTATCGATATTGAAATATTTTAAAATTATATTTAAAAATTATTGAAATAAAATTTAAATTTATTTAAATAAAATATTTAATAAAATTGCTTAATTAAAGGACATATTCATAAAAATTATCAGTAATGATTCACAAATTATCAAATCAACATAACCTAAGGGTCTAAGGCTACAACATTAATGCGTCTTGATATCTCGAGTTGTTGTTAACTAGGGTCAACACATGTGAACTGCATAATTTTTAGGATTCTATAATGTGTCGACGTCTATTATGTCTAAAGTGTGTTTGGAATTCTGATTGTTGTTATTACTCAAATTATCTAAATATATAGTTTAAATTTATTGCAAGTTGGCTCGGGCACCACAACTATGAAAAAATAATTTAAACATAATTAATAATTAGAGGTCGTATTAATAACATATATAAATGATAATTCGCAAGTTATCAAATCGGCGTAATACGAGAGCATAAGCCCCCCACAACATTAGCGAAAGTCTTTTTAGGATTGTTGTGAATTAGACTGAGACACATGAACTATATGAGTTTTATGATTTCTATAATGTGTTGATGTCCACCATGTCTAAAGTAAGACTCGTATTTGATAGCAACTATATTCAAGATACATATATTATTTATTAAAAATATATTAATAAATAAATATGTATATATATATATGTTGTTGTTGTTGTTTAAATGTTTAAAAAATAAGTATAATATTACGGAAAGTATAGGCGTAAGATTTTCATAATATAGCATATGTATGCTCGATTTTCATAATTAGGGTCGACTCTTATGAATTGTATAATTTTCGTGATTTCTATAATATGTCAATGTCTATCATAACTAAAGTACATTGAATTTTGAGTGTTGCTATTGAAATATTTAAAAGTTATATTTAAAAAAAATTAAATATATAGTTTAAATTTTATTCAAACATAATAATTTATAAAATTACTTATTTAGGGCTCATATTAATTGAAAATATAAGTAATGATTCATAAGTTGTCAAATCGACATAAAATAAGGGCACAAAAACTACAATATTAATTGTTAGTACTCTCCTAGGTTGTTGTTAACTAGGTCGAATAAACTTCTTTGAAAAAAAATTACAAAAATACAATACTAAATTTATATTGTGTCTACATAGCAATTAAATTTTTTTTATCATAAAATCAAAAACTAAGTTTCATCACAATAATATATTTGTCGATCTAATTAAATTAAATTTTTAATCATTTGATTTGATACAATTTTACCGAGTCTTACAAGTAAATTTAAAATATAATTTAAATAGATCAGTGATTATAATGTAATTATTTTTAATTAACTAATTATAGTCGATTTAAATAAAATTTTACAGCGTTTAAACTTAAGTTTTATCTTGATCAGATATTTTGATAATTGTTATGACTCTCAAATATTATTTATTGGAATACTACTTTTATGGTCTATTATTAAATTAAATTAATTAATAATTACTACAAATGTAATTATTGTTAGTTGAACAAGGATTAATAACTAAACATAATAATGATAAAACTGTATTTATACAATAATTTATATCTAAATAAATAGATAATTAAATTTAATTATTTTTAATCAACTAATTATATTAATTTTTAAAAAAATAATTTCACTAAGTGTTACGTTATGTTTGTTCGATAATAATATCTTTATTGCAATGGCGTCGATAGAAGTTCAGTATTTTAAAATGAAATATATGTGTGAAATTATAATCAATTTTTGGATGAAAGAAAACCTCTTTATAAAAGAAAAATGAATAAATTAACTTTTATTTTTTTGACTTAATTATCGATTAGAAGATTTAGCTTATATGAATCATTATTGATTTAATACCAATAATGAGTTATTTCAGTATCTTAAGCATATGTATATATATCCACGATTAAAATTAATTGATAGTCATGTGTCACGGGCCTATTTTTAGCCACATGCGGACAGCTTAACACTCTCAACATCGATACTAAACTCAGTCCTAACCAACTCAAAAATCAGTCCCCAAGAACTTTGAACACTCACACAAACACGTAAGGAAAATAGCAAAGGAAGACACTCGATTTGGGAGGCCCGAAGAGCCAATTTTCTGATTATATTTCTTGAGTAAAACAAGTATATGATGGTCTGCCCAAGAGAGCCTTACAAGATATATATAATGTCCCTTAGTCAAGGGGTACAATAAATGCTAGTCAACATTTCTACATTTGGCCATGCAATCCATGCACTAGTGGAAAGGCCCTTGTCTAGTAACCTGTTTTTGTTGTGCAGTTTCTGTTCAGCTGGTCAAGGCTCCAAAGCCCCATAAATGTTGACCCGAGCTTGTAATTTGACCTCCCAAAGATGCCCCCACGTTGGCCTTGTCAAGAGACGTCATGGAAGCCACGTCGGGCTTCGAAATGCACCCGAAACGCTCAGAATTGTGCCCAAAACGGGATGAATTTAATGGGTAGTGACGCAGGGCGTCACACTCTCCCCCACCTGATTTGGCGACAACCGCGGCGCCACATAGCTGCAAATATTTGTGGACTTTCTCCTTGAATGGCCACCAGTCCTCATATTTTTCCCACAATGCCTCCTCGGGCGATTGCCCCTTCCAATGGACTAAGAATTGGGCACTTGAATTGCCCTAACCTTTTTCTCGAATCAATTGATGATCAATTATTTCCTCAATTTGCTTATCCGTGGCAGCGGACGTCATGAAGATTTGGGCCCGACTAGACTTACCCTGCTCCACGTCTTCCTTGTCTTCGAAATACGGTTTCAATTTGCTTGCATGGAAGACGGGATAAATCTTTAAATGTGATGGCATGTCCAGCTAATATGAAATTTTGTCAACCTTGGCAACAATCTCGAATGGACCCTCGTACCTTCGGATTAAACTTTGATTGACGCTCCTCAACGACTTGAATTGCCTCGGATTGAGCTTGACCATCACTTTGTCTCCAATCCGGTAATGGACTGGACGATGATTGCGACCAGTGAATTTCTTCATTTTGCGGGCTGCTTTATCAAGATACGACCTTGCCATATCGACTTGTTCCTCCCAAGCCTTTGTCATATGATAAGCACCCGGATTCCTCATTCCGGCGTTAACCGGTAAGGATTATGGAGTGTTTGGTTGCTGCCCCGTTGCAAGTTCGAATGGACTACGACCCGTTGTCTCACTCCGTTGCAAATTGAATGAGAATTGGGCCATGTCGAGCAACCGTGACCAGTCCCTTTGATTGGCACTAACAAAGTGCCTCAAGTAGCACTCGAGTAACCCATTTACTCGCTCCGTTTGTCCATCGATTTGGGGATGGAAGCTGGTTGAAAAGTGCAGCTCCGACCCCAACAAACTGAATAGCTCCTTCCAAAATGCTCTAGTGAATCGCGGGTCTCGATCACTAATGATATGCCTAGGCACGCCCCAAAGTTTAACTATATCTTTGAGAAACAATCGGGCTGCTTCCTTGGCTTTGCAATTCGATGTGGCAACTGAGAATGTTGCATATTTGGAGAAGCGATCAACAACAACCATGATTGTTCCACAACCCTCCGAGTTAGGCAAACATGTGATAAAATCCATGGTGACACTGTCCCATGGTTTCTCCACGGTGGGCAGCGGCTCAAGTAATCCACCGGGCGACTTGTGTTCCACCTTGTCTTGTTGGCAAACAAGGCAAGCGCGAACGTATACCTCTATATCGTCCCTCATGCGAGGCCAATAACAAGCTGCTTCTAACAAAGCCATGGTGCGTTTCTGTCCCGGATGACCAGCCCACGTCGTGTCATGGCCCTTCTTGATCAACAAATGCCTAAGATTTTTTCATCTAAGCACATACACTCGCCTTCCTTGATGGTATCCAGCACACCACAGCTGGTCATGCTTAATAGTGTCGCCAAAACAGCCTTGCGACTTAATGCATTGGCCACGACGTTTGCCTTTCCCGGTTTGTACTCCAATGAGTAATCAAACTTCGTCAAGAAATCTTGTCATCGAGCCTGCTTCGGCGAGAGTTTCTTTTGTGATTTGAAGTAGCTGGTCGTTATATTATTCGTCTTAACGATGAAATGAGCTCCCAATAAATAATGACGCCATGTCCTTAGGCAATGAACGATGGCCGTCATCTCCCTTTCGTGGACTGTGTAGCGCCGCTCCACATCATTCAATTTTCTGCTTTCAAATGCTATCGTATGGCCCTCTTGCATTACGACACCACCAATAGCAAAATCGGATGCATCCGTTTGCACCTCAAACAGTTTCGTGAAATTCGGTAAAGCCAAAACCGGTTCCTTGATGATAGCTGCCTTGAGGTTGTTGAATGCCCCTTCACACAAGCTATTCCAATCCCAAACACGATTCTTCTTCAACAAATCCGTGAGTGGAGCAGCAATATCCGAGTATCCAAGAATAAATCTCCGATAATAATTAGCGAGGCCAAGGAAGGACCTTAATTCGGGCACCTTCGTTGGAACCTCCCAATCCTGGATCTCCTCAACTTTGTCGCTATCCATTTGAATCTGCCCTTGACTGATCGTATGGACCAAGAATTTCACCTTTGGTTGTGCAAAAGTGCACTTCTCCCATTTGACGCATAGCTCGTTTTCCCGTAGCACATTAAACACAATTTGAAGGTGTCTAACGTGCTCCTCCATTGAGCTACTATAAACAACAATGTCGTCCAAGTATATGACCACGAATTGATCCAAGTATGGCTAGAAGATCTTGTTCATTAGTGTGCAAAACGTGGCTGGTGCGTTGGTCAGTCCAAAAGGCATGACCAGCCACTCATAGGACCCATAACGAGTCACACAAGTCGTCTTGGCTTCATCTCCTTCGGCTATGCGAACTTGATAATAGCCCTTCCTCAAATCCATCTTTGTGAACACTTTGACTTGCCCCAATCGATCAAACAAATCATCTATCAAAGGAATGGGATATTTGTTTTTCACCGTGACTTTGTTGAGAGCACGGTAATCAATACACAACCGCAACGTCCCTTACTTCTTCTTTTGAAATAAGATCGGAGCTCCAAAGGGTGCCTTAGATGGTCGGATATGGCCTGATTCCAGCAGCTCCTTCAGTTGTTTTTGAAGTTCCTCAAGCTCCAGAGGCGACATCCGATACGGGGTCATAGTTGGTGGTTTTGCCCCGGGTACCAGCTCGATCTTGTGATCAACTTCCCTTCATAGAGGTAACCTTTTGGGCAGCTCCTCCGGCATTACATCTTTGTTCTCTTCAAGAACACGTTGGACACATGAGGGAACTAATTCAGCTTCTTGGAAGTCAACTATCTCCATCAATGTCGCAAGAAAGGTTGGCTCTCCTTTCTTGAAACCTTTAATAAGCTGCATCGCCGATAAACGTGTGCCACTTTGAGCGACACGAACAAGTGGAACAATGCAAGAACCACCCTCATCACAAATGGCTAGCTGGTTGAGACGTGGCGAAATAAACGCGTTAATCTCATACCAAAAATCCAGCCCCAATACAATATCAAAGACATCCATCGGAACAACCGAAAAATCCATTTCTCCCTTCCAACCTCCCAAGGTGAAACTAACCCGAGGAGCGAGGGCATTGACATTGGTAGGGAGACAATTGATGGTCTTTAACATGGAATCACTAGTCACGAATTCAAGGACAAGTTCTTTAGTCTTTTCCTCCGTAACAAAGTTATGCGTTGCTCTGGTGTCTACCATAATGCGGACTGCTCGGCCATTCACCTCTCCATCAACAAATAATGACTCTCGAACTCTAACGCTATGCTTCTTTGCAGTAAGGGCAGCAAGCGTCATGTGGTTGAACAAAGCCATGTGGTTGAACAAACCAACAACATGTCCCTTTCCTTTCTTCGAATTGGCAGCTTGTGCTTCTTGCTCCCTGGAACTCCCGGCTTGCGCACTAGCTTGATCCTTCCGTTTTGCTGCAATCATAGCTCCCAACTTGCTCAACGAAGGACAAGATATCGCAAAGTGAGATGTATCCCCACAAAGGTAGCAGCCGCTATTGCGGCTAGCTACGCCTTTCTTCTTCTCCTCGTAGTTCTTGCGGAATGACGATGACTGGTTGCGTTCGCCTTTGAACTCACAATTTTTGTTGGGAATAAACTTGTCTTTGCCCTTGTCCCCACGATCTTCCTTGGCAGCAACTGGCTTGATCCGACTATCCTTCGTCTTGGCATAATCGACATGAAAATCAGTCAAGGATTCCATCACTTTAATGGCCTCATCTACGGTCTTGACGTTGCGCCTCCTCAACTCTTGTTTGGCCCAATTTTGGAGGCCATCAAGAAAGAAGAATAGCAAGTCCTCACTGCTGAAACTCGTCATAAGAAGTGAGAGCTTCGTAAACTCCCTCACGTAGTTATGAATGGAGGAAGTTTGCTTAAGATCCCTCAACTTCCGTCGAGCTTCGTCTACAATGTTTTGAGGGTAAAATTGCTCCTTCAACTCATCCTTAAATTGATCCCAATCAGCTATGGTGCAAAGACCTCTCTCCATATCCATTTTTTTCCTACGCCACCACAATATTGCGACGTCACTAAAGTACATGGTTGCAATCCGGATCTTTGCTGCCCCGTCAACAATCTTGACGTACTCAAAATATGACTCCAATTGTCATATGAAATTTTCTACGTCTTGAGCATTCCTTTCACCCTTAAACACGTTGGGTTTAGGAGCCTCAATACGAGCATCATGGTAAGCCACGAAACCATGATTTCCACCAACACAGGCTGGTTCCAGTTGTTGCTTCAAATCAGCAACTTCCTCCTACAAAGCGGACTGCCCCAACATCACCTCGGACAGTTTTGACCCAAACTCCTTATGTAGCGCCAATAACGCTTCCGTAAGCTTGAGTTCCAAGCTGGTCAGCCCCTCTTTGTGCTCTTCATTTTGCTCGAACAAGTCGGCCTTGACTTCATCCAGCCCTTCAAGAGCAACAGCCTCAAGGGTACCAACGTTGGACTTAAGGGTCTTGAAGCGATGACCCCAAAACCACTAAGCCAGCCTCCGTGCTAAGGATTCTCTCAACGAGAGAGTCGGATGCTGAACCTTTGCCATCTTCCACGTTCGTGATAGCCTCACTAACTGGAAGTTGTGCCTTATCCTTGTTCCTACTCTTGTCATGTTTTCTGGTCTTGGTTTTGCCCAAATTGTCTCCACCGTGAACCTCCTCGTCGTCGTCGTATTCAAAGTGCTGCTCTGATACCACTTGTCACGGGCCTATTTTTAGCCACGTGCGGACAGCTTAACACTCTCAATATCGATGATAAACTCAGTCCTAACCAACTCAAAAATCAGTCCCCAAGAACCTTTGAACACTCACACAAACACGTAAGGAAAATAACAAAGGAAGACACTCGATTTGGGAGGCCCGAAGAGCCAATTTTCTGATTATATTTCTTGAGTAAAACAAGTATATGATGATCTGCCCAAGAGGGCCTTACAAGATATATATAATGTCCCTTAGTCAAGGGGTACAATAAATGCTAGTCAATATTTCTACATTTGGCCATGCAATCCATGCACTAGTGGAAAGACCCTTGTCTAGTAACCTGTTTTTGCTGTGCAGTTTCTGTTCAGCTGGTCAAGGCTCCAAAGCCCCATAAATGTTGATCCGAGCTTGTAATTTGACCTCCCAAAGATATCCCCACGTTGGCCTTGTCAAGAGACGTTGTGGAAGCCCCATCGGGCTCCGAAATGCACCCGAAACGCTTGGAATTGTGCCCAAAACGGGATGAATTTAATGGGTAGTGACGCAGGGCGTCACACTTGTCTCACATAGAGAGTATTTGAAGTGCCATTAGAGTTGTCGACGATTGAATTCAATTTTATAGCTTGTAAATTTTGAATGTAATTTTTAAAAATAAGTAATTATATTAATGTTGATTAACTAATTATATCAAATCTAACAAAATTTTAATAACTCTCGCACAAGCTTATCCTAATCAATTGCCATGAGAATTAGTATTTATTATGTGTCTTAAATTAGTTTTATAAAATCACTATTATAGCTATTATATGTCCTTTACTTGGTTATTTTCTAATAGTACACAAAAATTGTGGTCAAATAATTTTTGTGTTCTAAATTTTAAAGATAAAATATTTAAAAAATATAGAGAAAATATTTGAAATGGAAAAAAAATTATTTGAATCATCGTGAGAAAAATTATAGCATAATTAAAATTGTACAACCGAATTCATAAAAAAATAATTAACTTTTGTTGTTGGAAATTTCGATAATTGCTTATTATATGTAATACTAAACTACGAATCAAATTTCAACAAAAACAAAAAAAAACTAAAAGTTATTCAAAATATTGATAGGTTTTAAGATATATATCTATACCTCCTATTTATCTATATAAAATAAAGAGATATAAAATTTAAAATTAAGGATTTTAAAATTAAGAATTATTTATATGATAAAACACATAATTAAGTAGATATGATACATAAATATATAATGTTAAATTAAAATTTTCAGATAATACTACTTTGGTCACACTGATTTTGGGTATATGAAAATATAATTAATTAATTTTATATTATTATTTTTATCCTAGACTATTCTTTTCAAGCAATAAATACTATGCAATCATATTTATAAAAATTATGTTAATTTATCAATTCTCATGTATTGGGATAGTTTTCAATGTATTGAGAAATAATAATAAAATAATTAATGAAAGAATTTTAAATTTAAAATGAAAGGGGCAAAACTGTCCAAAAGAAACTAGTTTATACTGCGAATAAAATTTATTACTATTATGGCCAAATTTTATGCCCAAAAGTTTTTTTCTTTCCTTAAATATTGAATATGCTCTTCAATTCCATCCTATTTCTAATTCATTAAAAATGATTAATGAAATTAATTATTGATAGTTTCCATAGTCAAACATGGGAAAGGAACCACAAAGTTCAATGCATTCTTTTTCTGAAAATAAAGTATTATAAATATTTTGAGTATTACTAATATATTTCTAATACGAGTATTTCTGAAAAATGTATTTTATATATTTGTTTTTCATAGCCAAACATATTTGTTTTGAGTATATACATATTTAATATATGTATTTCTGAAAAACATACTATATATATTTTTGAAAACAAGTATATAAACGTATTATATATACTTCAGTAGATTTCAAAACTAGGAATATAAACTCAATCACATATTATTTAAATGTTTATTTATTTTTTAATTAGAACCGTTTTATGCTTTGTTCGTAAGGATTTAGTGCTCAACTTGATGAGGCTAGTAATGAAAATCAAGATTACATCGTTTCAATGAGCAATTTGTTTTGTTAATGTTTTTTTCTTTCACCTGCCTTGTAAATAACTATTATGCTGCTTAATTTGTTTATTTTCTTTTTGGGTATGGATTATGCTGCTTAATTAGTACATCTCATTTGATTTAGAATTTTTTTTTTACATTTTAGTTAACTAATGAAAGCATTAATTTTTTTTCCTTAAGTTTCTCTTTTACGATCTAAGAAATATTAGATACTATATATTTTTCTCGTCTAATAATATTTATCTATTATTTACTTGGTACACATGTTAAGAAGTAATAAATAATATGTGTAATTTTTAATATATTACTTTTTAAATATTATAAATATAATATCTTAAAAAATGCATTGAGTGATAGATAAATTTTAACTGATGTGAAGTGTCTATTACTGATGTTGATAATTTTGATATAATATTATTGATATACTTTTTGTAAAGAAACATACAAAAACTCCTCTCGGATATAACCCCTTCTCAAATGGTGCAGATATAACCTATTCGATTGACGGAAGTGAGAGAATGCTATAAATATTTCTTATTATTTTAATAAAATAAAATTCATACAAGAATGTGTTTACCTCTCTCACAAAGTTTTGAGGCGTATGTTGGACAATAAAATTTTTGAGACCGAAAAATAAATAATAAAGACAAGAAAATATTGCAACAATCATTTTATTAATTTCAATGCGAGTGTTATAATCTCTATGAATCCTCTGATTTGCCTTTTCAAATATAAATTCAAGGGTTTAAAGCTTGATCTTGAATTTGAACTTGATTTGTTGTTTTGAGAGACTTGATCTTGACTTGTGCTTGAATTCAAGGGCTTTTGAGCTTGTTCTTGAATATTGAAGTCTTGATCTTAAATCTTGATGAACTTGATTTGAATGCTTGAACTTTTTAGAGAAATTGCGATATTTGATCCACGAGCTTTCTCTTGCTATTTGTTAGAGGTCTGGGGTTGGTCTTTTTTCTGAATTATGAGGCTCTTATTTATAGTCGTAGGAAAAGAAGAATCATGATGAATATGGACTTACTTTGACCAATCAGATTTAAGTGAAGTGACGCCTTTTAAGGGCTTTTATTTCATGGGTCTGCTGCATCAGTTTGACATGTGGCACGGTCCTATTGGCTCATTCACTTGACTTGGCATGCCTCATCATTTGACACGTGACGCTTATTTGGGCCTCTAGAATATAACAATATCTTGGACTTAGTAAAGTGGGCTAACCCAATAAATATTGGGCCTTATTTAAATCCATACCTATTTGGACTTAAATAATTAATTCAATTATATTAATCCGCAATATTTATTTGGGACTAATATATTGTGAATTTAATATAATCCAAATTTTGTACAGATTTAAATTTAATAAAATTACATCGCCCACAAATGCCTCCTACTTCAAGACTTGTCGAGACATTTAATATTTTAGAGACTAGCCTTGAAGTATGTTTATTTAAACATGTTTCCTTCGTGCTTCAACGATTTTCCATACATAAGAACACCTCATTCAAAAACTTTAAAGCCGAACCATATTGACATTGTCTCTCAAAGCTCTCTTATTTTTTTCACGAATCTCTATACTTAAGACCCGTTGGTGAGACATGATATCCAATTTCAAACAGTTTTGGAAGACTTTTTCATTGCCTTACTTAACCAGTAACAAAACTCTTCCGATTTAAACTTAGATTGGAGAAGGAAACAACCTCCAATTTGACTTTGTATGGGAGAAGGAAACAACCTCCAATTTGAATTTGTATGGAAGAAGGAAATCAACCTCTAATTTGAATTTGTATGGGAGAAGGAAATAACCTCCAATTTGAATTTGTATGGGAAAAGGAAACAATCTTCAATTTGAATTTCGAGATAGAAGTTATCCCAATCTGAATTTATACTGGAGAAAGAAACAATCTCCAATTTGAATTAGGAGATTGAAGTTATTCCAATCTGAATTTATATAGGAGAAAAAAACATCCATCCTACAACTCTATAAAAGGAGGTAGTTTTCCCACTTTTTCAATATTAATTTTGGGGTTTTCAAGTCATCAACAATATTGAGGTACTTTCTTTCCTTCCTACTTTTCTCTTATTTTCTTCATTTTTTTTTTCAGCACAATATATTAGTGGTAGAAAATTTATATCTAATTGTAGAAATATTAAAATTATAAAACGTTTGATATTTAAGAAACTAGACTTCGAGATATATAATATATCCAAAATTTAGATTTAAATTCCTTCAATATAATTCTCGATAATTTTTTGAAGTTAGCCCTGAATTTTATCATGCTAAAAATTTCAGATCTGCGCGTCTTTACTAAAACTTTCATATCATGAAGTAGGAAGGATGAAATCACAAGCCGCTTAATTCTTGTGAAACTAGACACAAATATCTATAACATATCTGAAATTCATAATTTAATACAATTGAGATATTTTCAGGTGTTATCCCGAAATCAACATTGAGTTTTGATGCATCAACAATTTCAGATTTACGCGATATCACCAAAAAACTTATATATCAATGTGAGAGTACCAAAATTATGATCCGCTTGATCCTATAGATGCCAAAAACATGCATGTATAACATATACAAAATTTAGATTTTAACACTTTTTTAATTATTCTAGATGATTTTTTGAAGTTGATCTTATATGTTGTCCGATAGAGGATTCCATATTTACAATGCCTCACCAAATAATTTATTTCTTGATGTGGAACCGTCACCACCAAAGGGCGTTTTGATTACCTAAAACTATATTTTGAGGGCTTTATTCTCATCAAGGCATCTTGTCTCAATCTAAGTTGGTGATATACAACTTTTAAGATCACAATGCTTTGATAGGTAACATCCTTTCTATTTGTGTTTTTGTTTTCTTTCTTGTTTCCTTTTTTCTTTTTGGAGAATTGAAACAGATAGAAATATGCAACAATCGACTTAGGGTGCGAGAGTTTAACTTCGCCTCCGTCACCTTAAGTCTGACCAATTTTACTTGAAGACGGTGGACATCGACTTAAGGTGCGAGAGTTTAACTTCGCCTCCATCACTTTAAGTCCGACCAATTTCACTTGAAGATAGTGGACATCGAGTTAAGGTGCGAGAGTTTAACTTCGCCTCCGTCACTTTAAGTCTAACCAATTTTACTTGAAGACGGTGGACATCGGCTTAAGGTGCGAGAGTTTAACTTCGCCACCGTCAGCTTAAGTCCGACCAATTTTACTTGAAGACAATGGACATCGACTTAAGGTGCGAGAGTTTAACTTCGCCTCCGTCACGTTAAGTCCGAGCAATTTTACTTGAAGATGGTGGACATCAGCTTAAGATGCGAGAGTTTAACTTTGCCTCCATCACCTTAAGTTCGACCAATTTTACTTGAAGACGGTGGACACCGGCTTAATGTGAGAGAGTTTAACTTCGCCTCCGTCACCTTAAGTCCGATCAATTTTACTAAAAGACGGTGGACATCGGCTTAAGTTGCAAAAGTTTAACTTCGCCTTCGTCACCTTAAGTTCGACCAATTTTACTTGCAGATGGTGGACATCGGCTTAAGGTACGAGAGTTTAACTTCGCATCCATCACCTTAAGTCCGACCAATTTTACTTGAAGAAGGTGCAGTGATTTTGTTTAAGTATGGGCCCTTTTCAATGTTCAGCTGAAGGTGCAAAGGGACAAATCTTGTCCACCTTAAGGCATGAAAATTTCGATATCCTTTTAAGGATAAATCTCCGAGAAGCCAGCTTAAGGTGAAAAGGGATAAATTTTGTCCACCTTAAGGCATGAAAATTTTGAGATCCTTTTAAGGATAAACCTGTTAGAGGCCAACTTAAGGTGTAAAGGGACAAATTTTGTCCATCTAAGGCATGGAAATTTCGATATCCTTTAAAGATAAATCTGTTAGAGGCCATCTTAAGGTCCAAAGGGACAAGTTTTGTCCACCTTAAGGAATGGAAATTTTGATATCCTTGTAAGGATAAACCCGTAAGAGGCCAGCTTAAGGTGAAAAGGGATAAATTTTGTCCACCTTAAGTCATGCAAGTTTTGATATCCTTTTAAGGATAAACCCGTTAGAGGCCAACTTAAGGTGGAAAGTGATACATTTTGTCCACCTTAAGGCATGAAAATTTTGATATCCTTTTAAGGGTAAAACCCGTTAGAGGCCAGTTTAAGGTGCAAAGGAACAAATTTTGTCAATCTTAAGGCATGGAAATTTTGATATCATTGTAAGGATAAACCCGTAAGAGGCCATCTTAAGGTGCAAAGGTACAAATTTTGTAAGGCATGGAAATTTTGATATCCTTTTAAGGATAAACCCGTTAGAGGCCAGCTTAAGGTGCAAAGAATAAATTTTGTCCACCTTAAGGCATGGAAATTTTGATATCCTTGTAAGGATAAACCCGTAAGAGGCCAGCTTAAGGTGCAAAGTGACAAATTTTGTCCACCTTAAGGCATGAAAATTTTGAGATCCTCTTAGTTGTAGGCTTGGAGAACTTTGGTATTCCAAATCCCATTGAAGAAACTCTCTTTCTTTTTGACGGGTTGCCCCCATTGAGTCGCAGATATTTAGAGTTAAGTCTAAAATTTAATTAAAATAGTTTCGTACTTGGTATCAATATGGTAGATATTGCATGAACATATATTTTTTTTGACATTCATGCAACTGAACTCAGAATGAAATTCCAAGCGCCTACATACCTCAGTAAAGAGGATCAAGTCACAACGTAGTTCTGGGTGAGTGTTTTTTTTTGTGTCCTAACTTTTGCCTAGGCCGCCTCTTTTGAGGTTTTCAACCTAGCGGACTTTCAATATTTTTTTTTATACACAGTTTATACTTATGCGGGCCAAGAGTGGACATGCAGTTTATACTCGTGCCTTAAGGAGTGTATATGCAATTTATACTCGTGCCTTAAGGAGTGTACATGCAGTTTATACTCGTGCCTTAAGGAATGTACATGCGGTTTATACTCGTGCGTTAGGAGTGTACATGCAGTTTATACTCGTGCCTTAAGGAGTGTACATGCATTTTATACTCGTGCCTTAAGGAGTGTACATCTTTCTTCAAGGATAGTACTTCTTTAAAAACTTGGCGTTGATGGGTCCAACCCTCACGCCATCTGCATTGACAAACTTGTAAATACCATTTGAATATGCCTCTTGTACGATATATGTTCCATCCAATTTCGGGGTGAATTTTCCCCCAGACTTACGAGAAGTGATAATGGGTCTCCTAACTGCAAGGACTTGATATCTAACTTGGAAGCACCTCAAGCAAACTCTTTTGTTGAAGGAACGAGATAGACAGGCTTGGTAACATTCAATATTTTGTTGAGCCTCTAGCCTCTTCTTATCAAGAACTTCTAACTCCGCAAGACGCAACTTAGCAATTTTTTCATCAGTGAGCCCTTCTTGAATAGCCAGTCTCAAAGAAGGTATTTGACGCTCAAGTGGTAAGACTACTTCAACTCCAAAATCAAGTGAGTATGGGGTTGCTTGCATCGGTGTACGGTAAGTTGTCCTATACGCCCATAAAGCTTCTTTCATCCGCTCATGCCAGTCTCGTTTAGATTTGGAGACAACTTTCTTCAATAAGTTGCACAAAGTTTTATTGAAGGCTTCATTTAGACCATTGGCAGCAGCATGGTACATAGAAGACTTGCGCTGCTTGAAGACAAAGAGATCACCGATTTTGTTCATCAGCTTGTCATCAAATGGCTTTCCATTGTCAGTTATTATGTACTGAGGAATTCCAAAGCGGTAGACAATATTCACTCGAATAAAATTTACAACATTTTCTTTCTTTACTTCCTTGAGAGCAATAGCTTTGGCCCACTTTGAGAAGTAATTTGTCGCGGCCAAGATGTATAAGTGTCCACCAGAAGATTTTGGTAGTGGACCAACAACATCCATTCCCCAAGCATTGAACGACCAAGACGCTACAGTTGGGTGAAGTACCTCTGGAGGTTGATGTATGAAGTTTGCATGGAATTGGCAAGTTTTGCATCTTCTATCATAGTCCAAGTAATCTTTCACCATTGTTGGCCAATAATATCCCATCTTTTTAATGTGAAAATGGAGCTTCGATCTACACTGATGTGATTCACAAACTCTCGAGTGCGCTTCTTGAAAAGATTAAATTACTTCTTCCTTTCTCAAACACCGTAAGAGTACTCCTTCAAATGATTTTCTGTACAGTGTGTCTTTGTAGTAAAGTAAGTGAGGTGCACGACGATGAATGTCAGTCTTTCTCCTTGGACCTTCTTCAAGTATCCCATAACATAAGTAATTAATGATAGGTTGCCGCCAATCTTCTTTTATAGTTTCAGACATGGCAATAAGGTATTCAACCTTATATTCTACATCCTCATCTGATGGCGGTACTACCCATTCTTGGCGGACAGTAACTTGGGTCTGATTTGGAAGAGTCAGGGTTGAGGCCAAAGCAGCTAGGGCATCAATTTGATTATTTTATCTCCTTGATACATGTTGGAGGGTTAATCCTCCAAGACATCCCATCAACTTTTGTGCATATTCATGATATGGTCTTAACTCAGGCTTCCAAACTTTATAGCTTCCCAACAGCTGCTTTATCACCAATTGGGAGTCGCCAGAAACTTGTAATTGCAGTTGTTTCATGTCAACAACCATCTCTAATTCGAGTATGAGTGCTTGATACTCAACAATATTATTGGAGCAACGATTCGTCAAGGTAAAAGAGTAGGGGATAACCTTTTCCTATGGAGTGAAAAACACTATGCCAGCACTAGCTCCATCTCAATGTGCAGCACCATCAAAGTACATCTTTTATGTGGATCTAACTTCAACAGACATTGCATCTTCATCAGGGAGTTCATCGCTCAGCTCCCAGTCATCAGGTATTGGGTGATCTGCCAAGAAGTCAGCCAATGCTTATCCTTTTACAACTTTTTGGGGAACGTACACAATCTCAAACTGTTGAAATTAAAGGTACCACCTTACAAGTCGGTCACTTAGGACTAGTTTTGACATCACAAACTTGATGGGATTTGCCCTAGACATGAGACGGACAACATAAGATTGAAAGTAGTGTTTCATCTTTTGGATAGAGAAAGCCAATGCCAAACATAACTTTTTAATTGGAGAATACTTCAGCTCATTTGGTGTCATCATTCTGCTCAGATAGTAAAGTGATTTTTCTTTAACTTCACTATTTTCTTGAGCCAGTAATGCTCCAACTGACCTCTCTTGTGTCGTGATGTAGAGTATCGATGGCTTCCCAGGTATGGGTGCCGCAAAAACTGGTGGCTTCATTAAGTATGATTTAATACTCTCAAAGACATTACTACAAGCTTGGTCCCATTCTAAGAGAGTGTCCTTCTTTATGAGACGACTAAATGGTTGACATTTTTCGGTCAGGTTTGAGATGAACCTCCTTAAGTATGCAAGCCTTCCTTGAAGGCTTTTTACTCATGAATATTTTGAGGTTCGGGCATCTTTAAAATTGCATCGACCTTGGCTTGATCAATTTTAATTCCTCGATATCGCACAATGAAGCCAAGAAACTTTCCTGAAGTAACTCCAAAGGCACACTTCAATGGATTCATCCTAAGTTGATATCTTCAAAGTAACTCAAATACCATTCTTAGTTTTTTTAAGTGGTCGTCTCTCTTTCTTGACTTCACCACTAGATCATCCACATAGCATTCAACATTTTATGGAAAAGGCCATCAAAGTTGTTTTGCATAGCCCTTGATAAGTGGTGTCAGCATTCTTCAAATCAAAAGGCATCACCTTGTAGCAATAAATACCTTTGAACATACGAAATGCAATGAGTTCTTCATCCTTTGGCACCATACGGATTTGATTGTAGCCGGATGAACTATCCATGAAAGACATTGCCTCATAACCAGTGGTGGCATAAATCATTAACTCCGGTATGGGGATTGTAAAATCATCCTTAAGGCATGCGTTGTTGAGATCTCAAAAGTTAACACAAACTCGAATTTGACCAATCTTCTTCTGAACTGGAACAATACTTAAAATTCACGTGGGATATTTGACTTCATGAATAAACCCAGCTTCAATGAGTTTGTTAACTTCATTTTCAATTAGTGGAACCAACTCCGGCCTAAAGCGTCTTTGGGCTTACTTAATAGGATGGGCACCATTCTTGACTGCCAACTAATGGACCGCTACTTTTGGATCTAAGCCATGCATTTATTTATAGCTCCAAGCAAAGACATCCATATATTCTTTGAGTATGTCCATATAAGCAATTTTCTTCTCCACTTCTAGAAACGCACTCAGGTAAGTTGGTCTTGGTTCTTCATCGGTTCCAAGATTAACTTCCTTCAAGGGATATATTGTGGAATTTACTCCTTCTTCTAGTTACGAAGAAGCATCTCCAACATCTTCCGCCTCTTGAGGATCATCATCATTAACGGATATATGATAACACCAAAAGGCATCTTCTATCTCTTTATCAACCTTTATTTAAGACGAGATATCTTTCTCATTCTGGTCCATAACATGATATGAGGAGCCAACACTTTCTTCATCTTCTCCGTGTTGCTTGGTATAAACCAGAGTATGAGCCTTTGCTTTTAGCACCTCGTTGCATGAAATATCCAGTTCCGTCTTTCGCTTCATTTTAGAAGGAATCAAACTTTGGAAATCCTTCCATATTCTAAGTGAAGAGTGCATCATCGTGCTTTGACGACTCCTCTTATGTCTGTTTCTTTTCCTCTTATTTAGAGGTCCTAACCTTTTGAACACAGAAGTTCTTGCAGTTGATTCTCCAAGTCAGTCGAAAACAGAAGCCCTCTTGTTGGATGTAGTGGACTCTTCTTCTACAGTGATGTAATTGCTAACCGCCCTTCTTATGGAGATGCGAATTGGAGGTGGCTGCGTATATCCTAAGCCTTTATGTGTCTGCCTGGTCGTACCTTCCAACGGAAGTTTTCCCAACCTTGATGGCTCATTTAGATTGTGTCCAGCCTTTATAAATAGCTTGTATGCATTTGGATCAAAGCCATCCCTCGTATGTTTCGTAGGGAGTGTTATATCTTGTGGCAGATTTTGAGCCATAAACTCTTCAAGAAGTCTTGAGGATGGATTTATTGCATCAATCTTCCTTATAGGTAAAGTTAGCCCCTTTAGCATATTATCTTGGGAATCCGATGGGTGATATTTTTTCTTTCCTTACTTCGGCACGTAACAAAGAATGTGAGTTGTCTTTTTTTCGTAGAAGCGACACCTTCTTTATTTGAAGTGGAGAGAGGCTTCTTGGTGGCGACTTTTTCAATAATCATCGTGATCTTCTTAGATGCAAGATTGTCACACTTGGTCTTGGTGACATCTTTAACCCTTTTCTCATCCACAACATGCTTAAAATTTTGCATCGGTAAAATGTGACTCAGCTTCAGTGAATGGTTTGCCATCGACAACTATCTTTCTTTCCACTCCGCCTTTGAGGTACTTCAAGCATTGATAGTAAGAGGATGAGATAATTTTTTTCCTATGCACCCAAGGCCTACCAAGTAATTTATTGTATGAAGTTTTGGCATCGATCACATGCATCAATGAGTTTGATTGAAAATCATCCATACGAATCCCCAACTCGATACATCCCATGGCCCTCTGGACACCTTGATTGAAGTCTTGGATCATTATACGGCTTTTGTCTAGTTCGCTAGTAGAGATGCCAAGTTCTTTCATCGTGCGAATAGGCAGGATGTTAACTCCAGACCCCTCATCTATCAAGATTCTATTAATCTTCTTTCCTAGAATTTGACCCACCATGTATAAAGGGCGGTTATGTAGGGCCTCACTAAGAAGAAGATCGTTATTTATGAATGTAATTTTTGTATCGCACACATGTGCCTCTTCGCCAAGAGTTTCAGCAAGCTTTTCGGAAGGTAAAGGAACCTCTATGGGTAGATTCTCACCCTTTGCCCCCTCTTTGGAGGTATTAAAGCAAGACGCCTTAAGGTTGACTTGGGCAGTCTTTACAAGAAACCAACTCGATAAGAATTTCTATAAAGTCACCGGACGCCGAGGTTTTTGGCGGTGAAGCTCAGTCACCCTTGTCTTCTTTGGGAATTTAACCAACTTCTGTTTCCTTGGTTTCTTTACCATTCTCCTTCTGGTTGGCTGCTTGGATAACTCCTTTTGCAGACTCATCCTCCTACTTCTAAGCCACATCACCAGAGTCCAACCTTCATCATTGCCTTCATCAACTGAAGACCTGTCAGGCTCTAATATTTTCTCATTATGCTCTTCGATGCATATTTAGACTGGGTTGAGAGAGCCAAAAGTAATAGAGATTTGATGAGAACTGGCCATCTCATCGTCGTTGAAGATCTTCTTCTCTTTTACCAGTTGGATGACTTTATCTTTAAAGACAAAGTATTTTTCCAGAGGATAACTTACGAGCCTATGATATTTGCAATAATTAGGGTCATTGGTCCTTCCATCTTTGTTGGGATGCTTTATCTCTGTGAGTTCAATGATCTTATACTCAAGGAGTTTCGAAAATCTCAAAAACATCAGAATCAAGAAAGGTATATTCCTTTTCTTGCCTCTCCTTTAAAGTTTTTTTATTCGGACTTGCTCCAGAAGTCATCTTCACACTTTGTTTCTTGCTTACCTTTGTGGTGACCTTCACATGAGACACATCAACATTCATGGACTCTTTGTTTTCATTTTTGGGAATAAACTTGCCTCATCTTTTGGGTTCCTGTTTTTTCTTTCTTTTTCGAGGGTCATAAATAAGTGCTCCTTCCTTTCTAGCAGAAGACATGTTAAAATCCATGTCGTGAGCACGAGTAGCTAACTCTATAAAGGATTTTGGTTTAATTCCTTGTAAGATGTAGAGAAGTCCCCAGTGCATTCCTTGGACGCACATCTCTATTGCAGAAGCTTCACTGAGCCTATCTTTGCAGTTTAGACTCATATTTCTCTATTGATTGATAAAGTCGATGACTGGCTCATCCTTTTTTTGTCGATTATTTGTGAGCTTTATCATGTTCACTATACATCTTGTGCTATAAAACCGATTTAGGAACTCGTATTCCAATTGCTACCAACTATCGATGGAGTTAGGCTCAAGATTTGTATACCAATCAAAGGCATTTACCGTTAGGGAACGAACAAACTGTTTGACAATATAGTCACCATAAGTTTCAGCATTATTACATGTCTCGATAAAGTGTGCAACATCTTGTTTTGGGTTACCTTTGCCCTCAAATTGTTGAAATTTGGGGGGTTGATAGCCAACAGGTATTTTTAGGCTATCTATTTTTGCAGTGTAAGGCTTAGCATATGCAAGGGAAGACTTGGTGACAACATCATACTTGTCTCTAAGGGTCCCTTCAATAAATTCCCTCAATTGCCCAATTGGGATCATTCCCTCAGCAGAAACTTGCACCTCTTTACTCGATGGTATTTGTTTCACAGGATTTTCTATCTCATGAACCTCTGAAGATTTTTTTGGTGCATGGCTAGATTCTCCGTCTATTAAGCCTTCCACCCTATCCACTATCTTATCAATCCTAGCTTCTTGATTTTGAACATAGTTGGTCAGGCCTTCAATTGTCTTTGTCAGATTCGCAAGTTGTTCCTCCATAGATGAGGCATCAGTTACCATTGCTTGCATGATTACCGGAGACATTGGAGAGTAACATGGATTATCACATAAGTTGCTCTTTGAAGTGCTCAACTTATGCGGTGTAGTCGGAGATAATGAGTTGCTTGAACAACCATCGCTCTTCGCACCAGAGTATTTGGAATCGGAATGCTCAAGTAGAGCTAGAGTTTTCTTAAGCAATTCTGCGACACTGTTTCCTCCTTCCGAAGCATTTGTATTGGACTTCGTTCCCTTTGGGGTTGAAGATCCAACAACTAGAGTTGGTGCGGACGATACTGGAAGTGTTTGTTGTCCTAGCAAGCCTACCTTGCTCCTTGTAACAGCTCCTAAGCTTCCGAAATTAACACTAAGGATACATCTACTTCAGCAAAGAACTTTGAGTCAGCAGCCTTGGAAGCAATTGATTGAGAGTTGATATTCTTGTAAGTCATTTCGTTATTCTTAAACTTTGAAGTATGAAAAATTGAGATGAGAGGTAGAGATTGTCCCACTGGACGTGCCAGAATTTGTTGGACAATAAAATTTTTGAGATCAAAAAATAAATAATCGAGATAAGAAAATATTGCAACAATCATTTTATTAATTTTAATGCGAGTGTTACAATCTTTATGAATCCTCTGAATTGCCTTTTCAAATATAAATTCAAGGGTTTAAAGCTTGATCTTAAATTTAAACTTGATTTGTTGATTTGAGAGACTTGATCTTGACTTGTGCTTGAATTCAAGGGCTTTTGAGCTTGTTCTTGAATATTAAAGTCTTGATCTTAAATTTTGATGAACTTGATTTGAATGCTTGAGATTTTTAGAGAAATTGCGGCATTTGATCCACGAGCTTTCTCTTGCTACTTGTTAGAGGTTTGGGGTTGGTCCTTTTTTCTGAATTATGAGGCCCTTATTTATAGTTTTAGAAAAGGAAGAGTCATGATGAATATGGACTTACATTGACCAATCAGATTTAAGTGATGTGACGCCTTTTATGGACTTTTATTTCATGGGCCTACTGCATCAGTTGGACATGTGGCACAGTCCTATTGGCTCATTCACTTGACTTGGCATGCCTCATCATTTGACATGTGACGCTTATTTAGGCCTCTAGAATATAACAATATCTTGGGGTTAGTAAAGTGGCTCATCATTTGTAGCCCAAATTAATGGACTAACCTAATAAATATTAGGCCTTATTTAAATCCACACCTATTTGGGCTTAAATAATTAATTTAATTATATTAATCCACAATATTTATTTGGAACTAATATATTTTGAATTTAATATAATCTGAATTTTGTACGGATTTAAATTTAATAAAATTGCATCGCCCACAGCGTATTTGATCCCTCTCACCTATATTTTTTTTCCTTTTTTAATTCAACAATCACTCATCTTCTGTAAAATCTGGTAGAGATGCCTCAATTTTTTTCTCAGCTACAAAAATTTGAATTACAGTATGACCGCAAAAAATAATTTTAATTTCTTTTTTCTCTTGTTTTTCATTCACGCTTATTTCTTTTTTATTTCTCAATTTTTCACACTAAAGAAGGAAAGCAAAAATGAAATAAGAACAAGAAACTAAGGACCCGTTTAGCTATAAGAATTTTTTAATTTTTTTCGAAAAATTATTTCACTTTAGTGAAAATTTGGGTGTTTGGCCATGAGAATTCCAAATCCAATTCCAAATTATTTTTGAAAAAGTGACAACAAGTTTTACTTGTTTTCACTTTTTTCCAACTTCAATTTCAACTTTATTGATTGTTATAAATGACTTTATTTTTTTTTATTTTTACAAAAATACCCTATCAATTTCAATCAATAATCGGAGTTAAATGTCTAACTACCACATTAACCACTTCTTTCTATTTTCATTGATAAAAAATCTCAAAATTGAAGACACCTTTAAATTTTTTCTTCTTTCTTAAAATCTTCTCATGATATGATGGAACCTTAATCCGTCTATTATTGTGACTCTTTATGCAACACCAATAACAAAGACAACATTATTGTCTCCTCTCACATTTGATTGTATCTTGTAGGTAAATTAGTTGAGTTGAATAATTTTGATAGCTTTTAAAAATTGGGGTAATAAAATTATATTTAAAAAGACTTTCAAAAGGTCTTACAAAAAATTCCTAAAATACTGAAATAGCCAGTATATTATTTCTTTTTAATGAAGGGTTAATTGGTAATTATAATTAATTATTAATGGTAATTAAGAAACTTAAAAGTGGACAAGCCAAAAGCCTTCTTCAATTTTCACGTTTAAAACATTATAAGTATACTTCTAGGGCTATACATTGCTCCCTTTATCCTTGGAAGAAATCAACAGACAACATAGAAGAACAAAAAATATATAGGTTGGGGAACATAAAGGTGGGATTAAAGTTTCTCAGTTATTAAGGTATGGAACTTTTCCATTGTTCTTTAGCATGGAATTAAAATTTACGTACGGTAGTGCAGGTGTTTGTTCATGATATTAAGTGACAGAATAAGATTATTTAGGACTTATGATTATCTAATGGCTTAGCAAGGTTAGTCATTATCTAATGGACTTTGATGGTGTAACTTAAACGTCACTCTTCTTTGTTCTGTTGAGCATCAGATGCTTAGGAATGTGGAACTAAAGATTAACCACATAAAAGGTTAGCTTCTTTACAGTGGCTTGATTGACAATCAATGAATGAAAAGTGCAATATTATAATCTAAATTAACAATTTCCTACCTTGCAGTTGTAAAATTTATATTAATCTTTGTCAAAAGTTTAAATGGAACATAGTAGTGGTTCGAATTGAAAATCTGCATACTAGGATACAAGTTTGACAATTGCGTTTTAAATGGTAGAAGTACATAATTTGAGTAATTGGATTGAGCGATAGACTTTGATATTTGACTTGCTCTGAAATTTTATGGTATGATCGTTGATGGGGTATTGACTATATTAAACCCCCTTTGGTGTAGTTTAAGATGCTTTGAGTTTTTGGGAGCATATTTTGATTTACTAGAAGGTGGTGCTTGAATTGTGCATTCGAGGTAAGTGAGACTTTAAACTTTGATGCTTGCTTTTCAAACTGCTTTATAAAAAAATATATATATTTTTCTGCCTTGTCCATGTGTTGGAACAAGCGTGCGACTTGGTAGAATTGGTGGTATTGATTATTTGTGGATATGTATTTATGAAGTTTAGTGAAAACTGCTTAGTGTATGATAATGTGAGAGGTGATGTTGGGGTGTTGAACATATTTTTCTTCGCTGTCATTATACTCTCTAAGGGCATACATAGCTGTCGTAATATGTAAGGGGCATTACTTATGTTGTCGTAATATGTTTGGGCCGTTATTTATGCTGTTGTAATATGTTAGGGGCTTGTACATGCTGCCATAGTAGACTTCTTGGGGCATTATATATACTTCCGTGGACTTTTCAGGGTGTTAGGCCGATCACCTTCACTGCTATTTATGACAAGTCGTGAGAGTGAATTGAGTTGAGATATAGAGTGACATTTTTTAACTTTCTTTTGAATCTTATTGAGATTACCTTATGAGATACATTATGTACATATTATTTGCATATTTTGTTGTGCCTTGTATTTTTTTTAACACTTGTTTCAGAGGTATTAAAGTAGCAGGTCGAGGACCTTACTGGGTTATATTTATATAGCTCACTCATTCCTTGTATACCTGCAGATACGATTGTGGAGAGAGAAACTTGTGGCTGACAGTCTTTACGTGTGGATTCTGTTGCTATGGTGACCTTCGCATTATTTGAGGAGGCAGTCATCCAGCTTTAGTTATTTTAGATTATAATTCTTATGTTGGTTTTACATGCCCAAAAGTTGAACTCATGTAACTCTGTGTAGATGCTCCATGATCTTGGTGTGGGATTTGAGGCTAGAGAGTTACTATTTAAGTATTGTTGTTTTCATAAATCATATTACGGTAACCGGGTGGATGATTACTTTGCGTTTAATAATATTTTCACGCATTTGAAGTTGCACATGTCTTTATCTTAGTGTTTGTCGATATTGTGAATATATAAAAAATTGGTGTTCCCAGCAAGTGATGTTATCGGGAGCCAGTCACGCCTAGGAATTATTTTGGAACGTGACAAAGTTGTTATCAAAGCATAGTATTTAGATCCTGGGTCATGGAGCAGTGTTTAGTAGATTCTTGTTCATGGGAATGTAGGCACCCATACTTATGAACTTGAGGCTACGGAGCAACTATAAAGTTTTTTCTTTTTATTCATCATTCATATGTTGAGATGAATTAAGTCTAACCTTTAAATATTATTTCGTAGATGGTTAAGAGACGTGGTTCTTCCTCCACTAGTCGATCTAATGCACCTGCTAGACGTGGTACTGGACAGGATCCTACACATGGTGGTGGTCGATTTGGGTCTCATCAAACTAGGCCTCGAACTAGGATGCAGACCGGTGCAAAACCTGGAGTTGGGAATAGGGGCCAGCATAAAGTTGTGGCTTTCGAGCAAGCGCAGGACTAGGTTGATCGAGATACTCCAGCTGTTGTGCCATTTGCAGCACCTACTGTTACATTGCCTGTGGACGTAGTGGTAAGAATGTTGAATTTACTTGAGGCATTGGTGCCTAATCAAGGTCAAACTCTAGCTCCTCAGGCTACTTTGCTGATGCAAGCACAAGTTTAGTTGAATGTTGCAACCTCTCAGGCACCTCTACCAGTTGATCATTCGATTGTAGCTGTAAGGCAACCCAAGGATCTGAAGAATTTCATGGATCTTAAGCCACCAGAGTTTGATGCTACACCATCTTCTGTTGAGCCTCAAAAGTTTTTAGATCACTGCGAGAAGATACTGAATACTTTGGGACTGAAGGAGACTCGTGGTGTAGAATTTACTTCTTTTATATTCTCAGGATCTCCCGAGGCTTGGTGGACTTCCGTTTTGAGGGGCAAACAAGCAGGGCTACCACCAATCACTTGGTCAGAGTTTTCAGTTATGTTTTTGGACAGATTTATTCTCTTGAGCAAACAAGATGACATGAGACGTTAGTTTAATGAGTTACGATAGGGATCCATGACAGTCATTGAGTACGAAGCTAAGTTTACTGAGTTGTCCAGGTATGTTCCATCTTTAGTTGCAAATCAGAGGAAGAAAGTAAGACGATTTGTGATGGACTTGAGGCTCGTTATCCTAGTCCAGTGATACGTGATGTGCGTAATGGATCCTATTCTAAGATGTTTGACACTACTCTTCGTTCTGAGTCCTATTATAAGATGCAAATGATTAATCGAGAAAATAAAAAAGTACATAACTCAGGTGGGTTTAGTGGTGCTCCGCCTGGGAGCAAGAGTGGTTTTGATCATGGACAGTCTAGTCCTACGCAGGCAGAGTCAGTGGGCTAATCTTTAAGGAATAGTTATCCAACTCGACAAGGATAACAACAGCAGATATAGAGGAATAGTAGCAATTTCTTTCAGTCCAGGTAGGGTTTGAAATGTTCAAATTATAGTAGGAATCATAGTGGACATTGTTTTGGAGTTGACGGTCCTTGTTATACTTGTGGTGAAAGAGGGCATATTGCTAAGTTTTGTCCTAAGGGAAATTTTGGTTCTAGTCAAACTACTGTACAAATACAGAGAGATATTTCAGGTACTTATGCTCACACCCAGCCAGCTAAGAACGCTCCACATGGTGCTCGTGGACAGGGTCGACAGGGTAACAAGGTTTTTAGGTAGCAGGTGGACCACAAAGATTCTTTGTTGTGGCTAGATTAGACATCGAGGCATCTAATGCAGTGGTCACATGTATTATAACTTTAAACTCTTATGAGGCTTATTATCTTATTGATTCTGGTTCTACGTATTCGTATGTGTCCCAATCTTTTGCTTTATTCTTAGAGAGAAGGATTGAGACTCTTGTTGAGCCATATATTATTACTACTTTAGTGGTGGAGACCTTATCAGTGGATAGAGCTTATAGAGATTGTGTCCTATCTGGTCAGGGTAAGGACACTATAGTTGATCTACTTGTGTTAACAATGACTTATATTGATGCGATTATGGGTATGAATTAGTTGGCATCATGTTACGCTTCGGTTGATTGTTATGCTAAGCTTATACATTTTGATACTCCTAGAGAACCACCTTTAGTGTGGAAAGGTATAACTCCTATGACTTAAGGAAAGATAATATCCTATGTAAAAGCCCGTCGAATGATTAACCATGGTTGTTTGGGTTTTATCGCTACCGTTCATGACACTCGAGCAGAGAAAGTTTCTATAAATAATTTTCCCATTATTTGAGAGATATTGATGTGTTTCTAGATGGTTTTCCCGGGTTACCTCCGATGAGAGAAATTGAGTTCAACATTAATTTAGTGCCAGGGACGACTCAACCTATCTCTATTCCACCTTACCGTATGGCTCCTGCTGAGTTGAGAGAATTGAAAGTTCAACTTCATGAATTGCTTGATAAGGGATTCATCAGGCCCAGTGTATCACCTTGGGGTGCACCTGTGTTATTTGTGAAAAAAAAATGGCACAATGAAAATGTACATTGACTATAGGCAGTTAAATAACGTGAGAATCAAGAATAAGTATCCTTTGCCTCGAATTGATGACCTATTCGATCAGTTATAGGGTGCTACTCACTTTTCTAAAATTAACTTGAGATTGGGTTATCATCAGCTGAGAGTCAAGGCCGAAGATATCACTAAGACAACTTTTCGGACCAGGTATGGGCATTTTGAATTTTTAGTGATGTCTTTTGGACTGACTAATACACTTGCAATATTTATGGACCTCATAAACAGGGTATTCAAGCCATATTTAGACCATTTTGTTAGTGTGTTCATTGATGACATTTTGGTTTACTCATGATATTTTGGTTTGCTCTAGGAGTAAGGAGGAACATGAATAACACTAGGGAGTTATGCTGCAGACACTTAGAGAACATAAGCTTTATGACAAGTTCTCAAAGTATGAGTTTTGGTTGGGCATAGTTTTATTTTTGGGGTATGTGGTGTTAAGAGATGGAATTTACGTTGATCCAAAGAAGATTGATGCAGTCTGAGATTGGCCTTGACCTTGTACTGTTACAAAGATACGTAGCTTCTTAGGTTTAGCTAATTATTATAGGAGGTTTATAGAGGGCTTATCAAAGGTAGCCTCTCTATTGACGCGCTTAACTCAAAAGGGTGTTGTTTCTCAATGGTCAGAGCAATGTGAAGAAAGTTTTCAGAAATTAAAGACGGCATTGATTTCGACTTCGATTTTGACCTTACCTACGGCAGAGGGTGATTTCACTATTTACTATGATGCATCTCAAATTGGGTTGGGTTATGTTTTAATGCAGAATGGTAAAGTGGTGGCATATGTTTCTCGACAGCTAAAGGTCCATGAGAAGAATTATCCGACTCACGACTTGAAATTGGCTGCGGTTGTATTTGCACTCAATATCTAGCCTCATTATCTTTATGGGGAGCCGTGTGAAATTTATACTAATCACAAGAGTCTGCAATACTTATTTAAGAAAAAAAATTGAATCTGAGATAATGACGGTAGTTAGAGTTACTTAAAGATTATGATTTCACTATCTTGTATCATCCTAGAAAGGTGAATATAGTAGCAGATGCTTTGAGTAGGAATTCTATGGGCAGCTTGGCCCGATTTGTTGCCAAAAAATGACCTCTGGCTATGGATATCCAGTCTTTAGCAAATCAGGGAGTTCGAATTGATCACACGGTGCCTGGAAAGTTACTTGCAGTTATGGTGGTTCAGTCGTTCTTAGTTGGGAAAGTTAAGTCTTGACAATATAATAATAGCTACCTTGTTGGGATTCAAGATCGAATGCAGAATGGAGGTGTTAAGTCTTTCACTATAGATGGTGAAGGTGTGTTACGTCATCATAGAAGATTGTGTGTTCCCATTGTGGGTGATGTGAGGCAGCTAATTCTTGATGAGGCTCATATCCGCAATACTCTATCCACCCTGATGCTACAAAAATATATCAAGACTTGCGCATGTTGTATTAGAGGAAAGGTATGAAGGTAGATATTTTGAAATATGTGACTAGTTGTTTAAATTATCAGCAGGTCAAATATGAACATAAAAAATCTGGTGGAGTGATGCAAAAATTGATTATTCTGGAATGGAAATAGGAAAGGATTACTATGGATTTTGTTGTTTGGTTGCCAAATACATTCAGGAAGCACAACTCAGTTTCGGTGATAGTGGATAGACTTACAAAATCTGCCCATTTCGTACCAGTTTGAGTTACTTATAGCGCGAGGCAGTTAGCAAAAATTTACCTTCGGGAGATAGTTCGGCTTTATGGTGTGCCTATATCGATCATATTTGATCAAGGTGCACCGTTCACTGCTGAGTTCTAGAGATCTTTTCAGAAATCTTTGGGTTCGCAAGTTGGGTTGAGTATAAATTTTTATCTGCAGACCGACAGGCAGTCTGAATGAGTTATTTAGATTTTAGAGGACATGTTTAGAGCTTGCGCGATTGATTTTGGTGACCATTGGGATGAATAGTTGCCTTTGGCAGAATTTACTTATAATAATAGTTACCAGTCGAGCATTCAAATGGCACTATATGAGGCTTTATATGGGAGCAAGTTTCGTTCACCAGTTGGTTGGTTTGAGCCTGACAAAGCATATTTATTAGGTCCAGATATAGTTCAGCAAGCGTTGGAGAAGGTTGCATTTATACAAGACCGACTTAAGACGTCACAAAGCAGGCAGAAGTCCTATGCAGATAAGAGGGTCCATGATTTGGAATTTGAAAAGGGGGAAAAAGTTTTTTTGAAAGTTTCTCCAATGAAAAGAGTTATGAGATTTGGTCGGAAAGGTAAGCTAAGTCCTAGATATATTGATCCTTATGATATTTTGGACCGAATTGGATTGGTGGCTTATAGGCTCGCTTTACCTCCGAAATTATCTGCAGTCCATCCTGTGTTTCATGTGTCGATGCTTAGAAGATATATTTGTGATGATATCCATAAGATCCGGCCAGAGGATGTAGAGCTTGATGAGAATCTAACTTATGAGAAAAGCCCGATAGTTATTCTTGATAGGCAAGTGCGATAGTTGAGGTCGAAGAAGATAGCTTCAGTTAAGGTATTATGGCGTAATCATCCAATCGAATAAACTACTTAGGAGTCCGAGAAGGAGATGCGAGTTAGATATCCTCACTTATTTGTTACTTCAGGTATGATTCTAGACCCGTTCGAGGAGAAACTTTATTTTAATTGGGGGGAAATATAATAGCCAACTTATTATTTCTTTTTAATAAATGATTAATTGGTAATTATAACCAATTATTAATGATAATTAAGGAAATTAAAAGTGGACAAGCCAAAATCCTTCTTTAGCTTTCATGTTTATAACGTCATAAGTATAGTTCTAGGGCTATATATTGCCCCCTTTTATCCTTGGAAGAAATCAGTATACAGTATAGTAGGAAAAAAATATAGGTTGGGGAACATAAACGTGGGATTAAAGCTTCTCAGTTATTAAGGTATGAAACTTTTCCATTGTTCTTTAGCATGGAATTAAAATTTACATACAGTAGTGCAGGTGTTTGTTCATGATATTAAGTGATAGAATAAGATTATTTGGTACTTATGATTGGCTATTGGCTTAGCAAGGTTAGTCATTATCTAATGGACTTTGATGGTGTAACTTGAACGTCCCTCTCCTTTGTTTTGTTGAGCATCAGATGCTCAAGAATGTGGAACTAAAGATTAACCACATAAAAGGTTAGCTTCTTTACAGTGGCTTGATTGACAATCAATGAATGAAAAGTGCAATATTATAATCTAAATTAACAATTTCCTACCTTGCAGTTGTAAAATTCATATTAATCTTTGTCAAAAGTTTAAATGGAACATAGTAGTGGTTTGAATTGAAAATCTGCATACTAGGATACAAGTTTGACAATTGCGTTTTAAATTGTAGAAGTACATAATTTGAGTAATTGGATTGAGCGATAGACTTTGATATTTGACTTGCTCTGAAATTTTATGGTATGATCGTTGATGGGGTATTGACTATATTAAACCCCTTTTGGTGTAGTTTAAGATGCTTTGAGTTTTCGGGAGCATATTTTGATTTACTAGAAGGTGGTGCTTGAATTGTGCATTCGAGGTAAGTGAGACTTTAAACTTTGATGCTTGCTTTTCAAACTACTTTATAAAAATAGATATATATTTTTTTGCCTAGTTCATGTGTTAGAACAAGCGTGCAACTTAGTAGAATCGGTGGTAATAATTATTTGTGGATATGTATTTGTAAAGTGTAGTGAGAGCTGCTTAGTGCGTGATAATGTGTGAGGTGATGTTGGGGTGTTGAACATATTTTTATTTGCTGTCGTTATAGTCTCTAGGGGAATACATAGCTGCCGTAATATGTTAGGGGCATTACTTATGCTACCGTAATATGTTAGAGGCATTATTTATGCTGTTGTAATATGTTAAAGGCATGTACATGCTGCCGTAGTAGACTTCTTGGGGCATTATATATGCTGCCGTGGACTTGTCGGGGTGTTAGGCCGATCACCTTCACTGTCATTTATGACAAGTCATGAGAGTGGATTGAGTTGAGATATAGAGTGACATTTTTGAATTTCCTTTTGGATCTCATTGAGATTATCTTATGAGATATATTATGTACATATTATTTGTGTATTTTGTTGTGCCTTGTATTTTTTTAACACTTGTTTCAGGTTGTTAAAGTAGCGGGTCGAGGACCTTACTGGGTTATATTTATATAGCTCACTCCTTCCTTGCATACATGCAGATACGGTTGTCGAGAGAGAGATTTGTGGCTGACAGTCTTTACGTGTGGATTTTGTTGCTAAGGTGAGCCTTCGCATTGTTCATGGAGGCAGTCATCCAACTTTAGTTATTTTAGATTATAATTCTTATGTTGGGCTTGCATGCCCAAAAGTTGAACTCATGTAACTCTGTTTAGATGCTCCATGGTCTTGGTGTGGGGTTTGAGGCTAGAGAGTTACTATTTAAGTATTGTTGTTTTCATAAATCGTATTATGGTAACCGGGTGGATGATTACTTTACGTTTAATAATATTTTCATGCACTTGAAGTGGCACATGTCTTTATCTCAGTGTTTGTAGATATTGTGAATGTATAGAAAATTGGTTCTACCGGCAAGTGGTGTTATCGGGAGTCAGTCATGCCTAGGGGTTATTTTGGGACGTGACAAAGACATGGCCAAACACAACTCCAACTTCAACTTCAATTCCAGCTGCAACTCTAACTCCAACCCCAACTCCAAAAGATTTTAGTTTTCATGATCAAACGCCTATTAAGATAATAGTAAGCAAATAGATCCATAAGGAAGATACTTAAGACCCAAATTAGCCGTTGAATAAAAAATAATACTTAAGACCCAAATTAGCCGTTGAATAAAAAATAAAAGATAAAAATATATTGTGTGAGAAGTATAAATATATTCGTGAACATTACAAGAAGGATCAAATATACCCATATAAGGATTCTATTTTAATTAAAAAAATTAAAATAAATAATTTGAAAAAAAAAATTCACTTCCATCAGTCGAAAATGATACGTCTGAGTTATATGTACTACGGTAGAGATATATATAGCCAAATCTCTATATCTCAAAGTTGAGGTATATTAACAAGAGGTATCTTTTATAACAACAACAACAACAACAATACTAATAATAATAATAATAATAATAATAATAATAATAATAATAATAATAATAATAATAATAATAATAATAATAATAATAATTTGCACAATATTTTTTTTATATATAGATCAAACAATGTGGTGAATGGAAGTGTTTAGGGCTTGGTGAAAAATCATACTAAATCAAACCAATTTAAGAAATCAATATATTGTTTGATTTAGTTTTAAATTTAATAATATTTATTTTTATTTTTATTTTACTTAACAATAACCATGGCTCGAAGAGGAATAAATTCTCTCCAAATCATCTCTTTCTTTATTTAAGTTAAGAAATAAGTCAAATATGTTTGAGCTTTGTGTCTTCGAACCAATAAATTATATATATAAATTTTATAATTATTTAAATATATGATATTAATTTCAAAACTAAATATAAATATTTTATACCGTATATCATTAATTGAAGTTTAGTCTATTTATTTTACATGTACTACGATGTTTTTAAATTTTATTTCTTGAAAAATATGATCAAACATAACACTCCAAATCTAGTTGTCTATATGTGATATAATATATGACTGATTTTTGATGTGCTTCAATAGATTGATCTTTTGATTTTTCAAATGGTGTAACCTCTAAAATTAAACAACATAAAATGCTAAAGCTTCAAAAGAATATTGAAAAGTAATGTAGAAGATTCAAATATCCTTATCTAATAACACAGATATCAATTAATTAATTTCTAGTATTCATTTGAAATAATTATTTTTTATTATTTTAGAATTATCAATTTATCATTAGGTAGTTTTAAACCAAACTATCAAATCAGATTGATAGTTTTTATTTTATTTTAAGAATTTAAAATTGACTAATTACTTTAGTTTTGATTTTAACAAAAAAAAAATGATCCAAACAGAATCATAAACACTCGTCATTTTAAGAAAGAATTTGACATCCTTTTATTTCTTGAATTGTATTACAATTGTGTGTTACTAAGAAATTAAAATAATTGTAGTCCAAATTTTATCAAATAAAAATAATATTGTAGTATGATCAATATTTATAATTTCATTCAAATTGAGTAAATCAAAAAATTATTTTTAGGTTGATCAAGAAATAAAATATAAATTTTAAATTAAAAAAAACAATCAAGAAACATAATTAATAACGCAAATTATGACTAAGACATAATTCAGAATTTAAAAATAGAAATATAACATATTTAATTTTTATTTATCAACTCCACTTTCCAAATAATTAAAATTATTTTGATTAATTTATTTTAAATTTTATTGGTAGATATTATCTTAATTTAAAATAAAACTTTTTGAATTGAATGATATCTTTTTCAATTTAAATTTTTGGTCCTCTCTTTATAGACTAATATAGAGGAATATAGAGAGAGAGAGACAGATGTGTCTGAGAAAAATTATAAAATAATTAATGAGTACCGTAATGAAAAAAATTAATATCATTGAAAGTTAAAATCGTTTTATTAGGACAAACCATTAAGTTTCAATTTAAATAATAAATATATTTAAATTGCACCGAGAAAAAATTGAAGTGAAATATAAATTTATCTATATATTATTATTAAAAGGAGAGTAATGAGTAGTATAAAATACACATTTTTTTAAGTATAATTAAATGTATAAGATAAATTAAGAGTGAAATAACTAATTTCAAAATAGATAATCTCAGAATAACTTATTTCCATTCAAATGACCCATAAGAGATCTAGACTTACCCGACTCCTATCAAAGGCATAATATCCCTCCATTCATATTTATTTATCCATATTACTAAACAGATATACAATAATATTTCTTCATTTTCTAAAATCAATGGATACAAATAAAATTTAACTGAAGGTGCAAGCAATGATAACCAATTCACATTGCTTTTTGCGAATTAGGCATTAGGTTGGTGTACTAGATAAAAAATTGAATTGCAAAAAAGCATATTCTTGAGGGGTTCCGAATATTTCTTTCGCCTCACCAACTTATTGGTGTACTAGATTTAATCACAAATGTCTCGTACGTGTAATGTTTGATTATTTAAAATTAAATTATTTTATTTATTGTGAAGATCTTTAATGAAGTATAAAAAATTTAAATCACCTTTTAAAGATCCTTCACACTTTAATATAACTAGTTTAGGTGTACGCACCTTACGCGTGTACCTTACTTTAATGAGTTCAAACATTACATTTAAATATGATATTTGTTTAAATAATAAAAATGAATATAATAATTAAATTTAATATCTTTTGAGTATGTAAAGATGAAAATTTTATTTATTAAACCTTATCTTTATCAAAAATATTTTTAAAAATCAGTCGACATTCATCTACCATATGTAAATTAGATCAAAATAATATAATGATAGATAAATCAAAATAATACAGTTAAATCTAATCTTTACACACAAAAATTTTCTCAAAATCGTCCGACACTCATCTACCACCTGTAAACACTAACAAAATAATACGATAATAGAGATATCAAAATAATACAAATAAACCTATCCTTTACATAAAAAAAATTCTCAAAATCGAGCAATATTTATCTATTACCTGTAAACTGCAACAAAATAGCACGATAAAAGTGATATCAAAACAATACAATTAAACCTAAATTTTACACACAAAAATTTTCAAAGCCGATCGAGATTCATCTACGAACTGTAAACTATCACAAAATAACAAACTAATAGAGATATTACGATAATACAAATAAACCTAACCTTTATCTGGAATTTTTTTCAAAGCCGGGACATTTATCTAACATCTGTAAATTAAAATAAAACAATAAGATAATAAATATATCAAAACGATACAATTAAACCTAACCTTTACACAAGAAATTCTTCAAAACCAACCGACATTCATCTACGACTTGTAAACTATAACAAAAAATATAAAACAGTGTCACAAAGCTACAAAAACAGTGAAGAAGTTGAGGGTTAAAAAACCAAGGATCCACTAATCTAGACATGCAATCGAATCAAGTTAGATAAGCATCAGTCATATTCTCCCAATATGCAAACCAGTTTGTTCTCTAGTTTAACGTGCATCTTAATATTTATAGAAGTATTTTCTTAATATAGTCTTATTTTAGGAGTATTTTTCTAATTGATCATGAGAAGGGGCACGGATGCCCCAGTTCGTAGGTGTGAGAGGTTGGCCTTGGAGGGTTTCAATAAGGGTAGGGGTAGACCTAAGTTGTACTGGAGAGGAGTGATTAGATGTGATATGGAACAGTTACAGTTTACTGAGGACATGACCCTCGATAGGAAGGTTTGGAAGAAGAGTATTAAGCTAGAGGGCTAAGGAATGAGGTCGAGTCGTAGTTTGTAGATAGGAGGGTTAAGGGTAGCTTGATTTGTAGTTCTAGGTTTGGGGGACGGAGGGTCCTTGGTGGGTTAACTATACGTCTTGTTTGTGAATGTTGATTCTTTGTTACTTTAATATAATGCTTGCCTTTTGGTTAATTATACTTTATTTTTTATGGATGTTAGTGCTATGTTATTTAATCATTTTGCTTGCCTGTTGGTCTACAGTCCTTGGTCCTAAGCCGGGGCTCTATCGGAAACAGCCTATCTACCCCCGTCCGGGGTAGTGGTATGGACTGCGTACATTTTATCCTCTCAGAGACCCCACTATGTGAGAATATACTGGGTATGTTGTTGTTGTACCATATATTTTAGGAGTCTCATATATTTTAGGAAGTCTAGTAGAAAGGAAAATATTAATTAATTTTTCTACCACATATTTTAGGAAGTCTAATTAATATAATAAAAAATAATTAAATAATAAATTAAAAAAATAATGAAAAGATAATTTTGTCTAAAGAAGAGTCTTTTAACGAAGGGTAAAAAGTTTAAATCAATTTTTTAAGGGTTTTCACACTTTTAATATATTATAGATATAGATTATAGATATAGATAATGTAAACATAAACATATATTTTAGTATAAGTGATCTTGTTGAATTTGAAATACCACAAAACTAAAATCTATTCATTTAAATACTATAGTTGAGATTGAATGACATGTCATTATCGTCAACATAGGCATCGGCACCATCAGAATATGAACTCGTCTCCTTTTTGAATTCAATTCTGAACGTCAATTCCTGGTGGGGAGGACCTCATCTTATTTAGTTTAAATAGGAAGGAACTTGTACAAATAGAATTTTAATTGATTTAAAATTTCACATCGTAGATAGTATATGCAAATTAGGACTTCCACATATGTAAAATACGAAAAATTCTAAATACTATAAAATAACTAAATTTTAGGTATATGATTAAATAAAGTAAGCTTTAATAACCAAATTTTAATTAGTGAAATTCGATTTTTAATATTTTAGAAAAAAAGTGAAAAGATGATTTTATCTAAAGAGAATATTTTTAATTAAGGGCAAACAATTACATTAAAATATAAAAAAGAAACATAATACTTCAATGCTCAAAAATAAAAGGCAAATGAAATACAAATTCAGCGACAAAAAACAAACTATAGCTTTGCTTAAACAATTTTCCCTATTATTGATATAAAAAAACATTTGAACAAAATATATTATCATTCTATAGATTAATATTATTCAATAACCTAACGATCTTCGAAACTAATGAGTATGTGAAATACATAATTTAACAGAGACAAAAAAATTTTTTGTCCAAATTAAATACATACATCAAAAACCAAATGTAAAATACATCAAAATAAAATAATTTAACAATCGAAAAGAGAAAATTTACCATAATGTTAGCTTCGAGTGTCCTCAACAATGCAACCTGACTATCTTCGAGATTGATCAGTAAAAATATATGGGATACATAATTTAACAAAGACCGACAAAATATTATCAAACTAAACCTGCTATTGCAGACATATGGTTTATCCTCTCTAGAAGTGTATCACATAGCGTTTAAGTGACTACAGTCTCTTCCTTGATGGAGATCTGTAATTGACCCAGGAAAACTTTTGAAACACATGAGAGTTCAGTCTCTTACTATCGTTAATATCCGCTAATTACCTTCTTTAATTCTTACCTAAGATATGCTAATTTTTCAAACTTGTGTACAGTAAAATTAATGCAATCATGGATTAAATCGATTATTCTGTGGAGATCTACTTTGGCAACAAACCCGAAAGATACAAAGTATAGTTGAATCTTAAGCCACGACTCTAATTGGATTTTTACGCCTAAATTTCTATCTAGAGTGTAGTAGGATATCAAAAAAGATGAAAATTTTTACCCGTATTCTACAAGGAATCAAATATGAAAAAAATATTATTGTATTAATATGGAAGGAAAATTAAATTATATTAAACTAATAAAATTAAATAATAATTTTTAAAAAATAGTAAATTACAATTTTGTCTATTGCAGAGTCTTTTAATGAGGGACAAAAAATTCAATCACTTTTCTAAGGGTATTCACACTTTTAATATATTATTATTAATATTATTATATAGATTATAGATTAGATTTGACCATAATCTGAGTTTTAGATAGTAAATTCGCGCATTTAATAATTGAGAAAAAGACACTAAATAACACTTTTTAAAACAAATAACTCAAGTTTGATATTTTTGCAAAATGTGGTCAGTCGGATATACTATTTTCACTTTATAGTCGTTTCCTAATTTGGGTCATTTTGGCTCATATAGTTCAGATACAATCCATATATAATACTGATACACTTTTCAACTTGGGTCATTCTGCCCTTTTAAAAATATTTTAGTTTTTTTTTTTGCTATAAATTTTTTACGGGAAAAAATATTCTGTTTATTTTATTGTTTAAAAAAATAATTAAATATAATAATATAAAAATGGTACAATTGTTATATAGAATATCTATCTATATAAGATATATGTATAGAAATTGTAAAGTTCTATCAAATATGTATAAAATATATATAAAAAATATATAAGAAGTGTATAAAAATTATATAATTGTTGTATAAAATGTGTAAAAAAAAGTACAATAATTGTATAAATTGTGTATCAAAATTGTATAATTTTCGTATAGAATATTTATATGTATAAGATATGTATAGAAACTGTATAGAAGGTATGTAGAAATGGTATAAAACAAGCCAACAAATTGAAATGGCTAGAAAGTGGAATTTAAATTTCATGACCATTTTCATAAAAATAGTTTAATTTGAAGTGTCGTTTCTATCCTTTCCCCATAATAATTTAGCCATGAGACTCGAAAACTGAAAAGTTGTGATATTTTAGATATGTTTTTAACTATTTATGCTACTATTAACTATTCAATTATTTAATTATTTATTTGCTATGTTAAATTTTTATTCATATGCTTCTAAAAATAACTCAAATTTAATATGGTCAAATCTCTTTATAGTACTAACGCTTGTCCGAAAATTTCATAATTGATATAGAGAGGTGTTGTTATATATGTATATTGAAATTTGACATTCAAATTTCATTTATTATAAACAAAAGTGTGAAAAGTTAGAAAGAGCATAAATATAAAAAAGCATACATTAATAGTCTTTTTTTGATGAATTTATGAAATAAATGATGTGCACCATTTAAATATAGTATTTTTTTTTAATTAGATATTTGTACTTAAAATTTACCGTATGCATGACGTTAGTGATGATTATCATAAATATTTTAATATTTTATTTTTTACTTATAATATGCTATTACATAATATTTCAATATGATGTTATAGAAAAGTAATTTATAAAGAGTGTACAATTATAATAAACGCCGTTATTGTAATAAGTGGAATGCCGTTATAAAAAAATAAATATAACATAAAAAATCAATTTTGACGAAAATCAAATCACTATAATAAAATATTATTATAACGAGGTGACATTATAAAAATTTCTAACTATATATATTTAAAAGTTAAAATATGTTAAAGCATATATCACAAAAATCAAAATACCGAAAATAACCAAGTATATGTAGGTAGTTGGCGTTAGAAGCTAGAGGTGCAATATGCATCCTTGTGTTTGTTAGGTGGGTGGAAATGTAATTAGCATTAGCAGCCATATATTATTGAACAAACTGACGCACGTGACATGAATGGGAGGCACGTGCAGGAGTTTGGTGATTCTAAATTCTAATGAAGTATTTTTCAAGAGCTGCATATTAATTTTAGTTTAGTACTACTATTTCTTGTATTAAAAGTCGTCAATATTGTTGAGACTCGAAAGGGTTAGGTCCTTATGAACCCTTCAAGGGTTGTCTACTAACCACCATTGTTAACAACTTTGACTTCAACGTTCCTGATTTTGCATTTTAAAAAATGTGATTAATTAAATATATTAGTTAATTTATTGATATACTCTAATCCAGTGGCGGAGTTAGACTTTTCTTTGAGGGGTTCAGAAGTAAATATACAGACTAGTCGAAGGGAATTCAACATCTATAATACATACATAAAAATATTTTTGACCATATAAAAATAGTATAATTTTTCGACGAAGTAAATTTGAATAAACCCCCTGAATTGCATGTGGCTCCGCCACTGCTCTAGTCTAGTTTAGTATGCTATGTGACACCTTAGGAAGATATCAAATAATCACTTTAACTATACAACAAAAATATATTGAGTAAAATTTTCCAACGAAAACTGAGAAAGATACTCCAAGTATCCAAATAAAAGGGAAAACTACTACAGTATAATATTTTATAAGTAATACTTAAGCATCAAATTCTATTCTCATATTTTTCCCCTCCGCTATTCGTATATCCACTCTCGGAAAAATTTAGAGGGACAGTGAATGTTAATTTCTAGATAGAAAATTAGTGGACACTGGACAAATATCAAAGGAAAAAGAAATTATTTTTCTAATTATGTGAATATCTTCTACAAATACGTTATTCCTCTATCTAACTTTTGATGAATAACATTATCTAATACCACTTTAATATGGGATAACATATACTCCCTTCGTCCCATTTTACTTGTCTCAAATTGAGATGACACAACAATTAAAAAAAATAATAAATAACATGACTAATTTATCAAAGTACCCTTATTAAATGATGTTTATATTTTAATTTAAAGAAAAGGTAATTAATGCAAAGGATAAAACTTGAAAAGAAAAGTTTATCTTATCTTGATAAGTAAAATGAGACGTCAATTTAAAATGGATAAAAATGAGGCGAAGAAAATAATATGTAAAATTAATTGAGATATCGAGACATGAAGAGGGAAAAAAGGTTATTCATAAATCATATTTTGAAAGTGAAAAAGAGGAGGGAGAAAAATGGGAAAAGAGTAAAAAAGATGGTCAAAATGAGAATAGTAGGGGAAAATAGAAAGTGAAGTGAATGGAAAATGCCACGTCACACATAGAGCCACACCTACCCACTACTATATAATATTCTCCTCAAAGCTCCAAATTGCCAACTAACTGGGGAGAAATCTCTCTTGGCTTTTCTTTCTTACCTTCAAGAAAACGATTTCTCCTAAGAAGTCCCTTTTCCCTTCGCTCGCCACCATCACCCTCCACCCAGTTGCTTTCACCGCATAAATACGGACAGAATCTGTTTGGCATTTGATGCATGTAATGTGAAGCAACTGGGTCCTCTTCTTGCGTATATTATATATTCTTTTTTGTTCCATCTTCTTCTCCGTCAACTTTTATTGGTATAAACTCATCAAAACAAAGAAAAGAAAGTGGGAAAAAAAACAAGATTTCATTTTCTTTCTTAGCTTTTTGTAGCATAGTTTCGGGTTTCCATTTGCTTTGGTTTCTTCACCAACTCGCAAGAATCTTCTCGCATCGTTTGGAGTTATAAATAAGCGTACGATCTATAGTCTCTTATTTATTTCTATGTGTTGATCTTTACTGGGTTTTCTTTTTCTTGTTTATAGGTGAGTTCTTTTTTCATTTCGATATGTTCTCTGTGTATTACACATTTTCTGGCGTTGATGTTGTGATATAATGTATAGTATATGATTTAATATGGGCCACCCCACTTTGTTTAATTGATGTTATATCTCGTTGGTAAGTTGGTTTGTAGTTGTTAATCTTGAATTAGATCTAATCTTGATTGCTAATTTTATTAGTAGTAATGGTTAGTTATTCAATTGATGGATTTTGCTCTATGCTTTCAAGTGCTTTTGCATTTTCTATGTAGGGATATGTTGTAGTTTTAAAAATGAAATTTGAATACTATGGAATAAGATAGAAAATTATCATTATTTGTGTGTATAGCACCTTCATTTTCATATTGATGGTGGAAAACAATGTTAGTCCCTGTAATGTGGGACACTTCTTGGGTTAATTCTTTGACCTTTGCCTCATAATTAATGAAGGCTATGACCTAGCAGATGTTCGTAGTTTTTTAGGTAACTCTCAGAATAAGTTCTTTTGTTCATAATTCCATCTTGTTGAAATAATGCTGCTTTTGAAATATGGGCAATGCCACCCCGCTATGTTTAGGATATGTGTTAAAAAGTAATGATCAATATGAATAGTTTACCACAATGCCAATATTAATTGATGTATAGTTTTAGGTCTTGGGAAATTATTTTGATGAATGAGTAATTAATGTTGAGGTTAAAACACGAAAAGAATATGTTTTTCTCTTGATATGCTAAAACTGACGAGAGAAAGGGAATGAAGGGAGTAGCTTTGAAACTGAAATTCAAATACTTTGAAATAAGATGGAAAGTCATTGTTTGTGTGTATAGCACATTCATTTTCATCTTGATGGTGGAGACAATGTAGAAATAGTCCCTGATAAGGAGGCAACGTCCTGCGTTAATTCTTGGACCTCTTCCTTATAAGTAATGATGACTTATGACCATGAAGTGCTCATAATTTTTTACCATTAACTCTCAGAAATGTTTATATGTGAGTTTTGTTTTTATTTTGTTATGTTCTATGTAAACGGGTTGATGTTTTGATTTTATGATTTCTACTTTTATCTGTTGATATAATGTATAGTATGATTTAATATGGGCCACCACCACTTCCTTTTAGTGATTTCTACTTTAATTAGTTGAATTAGATCCATCATTATTGCTATTTTATTGGTAATGCTTACTTATTAATTGGTGGGATGTTGCTCTATGCTTTTCCTTTTGCATTTTCTCTCTATGTTATCTTTCCCTCTGTTAAGGATATGTGTTACAAAACAATGATCAATATGAATAGTTTATCACAATGCCCGTAGTAATTGATGTATAGTTTTAGGTCTTGGGAAATTATTTTCATGAATAAGTAATTAATCTTGAGGTTAACACATGAAAAGAATATGTCATTCTCTTGATATGCTAAAAGGGAATGGAGGGATTAGCTTTCAAACTGAAATTGATTACTTTGAAATAAGATGGATATCTTGGTTTTTGTGTATAACACATTCATTTTTCATCTTGATGGTGGAAACATTGTAGAAATAATTCCTGATAAGGAGGCAATTTATTGGGTCAATTGTTGGACCTCTTCCTTGTATAAGTAATGATGGCTTATGACCTACGAAATGTTCATAATTTTTTACCATTAACTCTCAGAATTGTTTATATGTGAGTTTTGTTTTCATTTTGATATGTTCTATGTAAACGGGTTGATGTTTTAATTTTATGATCTCTACTTTTTCTTTTTCATGATTTCTGCTCTCATCTTTTGATATAATGTTTATATGATTCAATATCGGCCACCCCACTTTCTTTAAGCGATGCCACATCTGTTGGTAAGTAGGTTTGCAGTTCTTAATCTTGAATTAGATCTATCTTGATTGCTAATTTTGTTGGTAATGCTTATTCAATTGATGGGATTTTGCTCTACATTTTTTCTTTTTCTTTTTCTCTCTATAGTTTTAAAAATGAAATTCGAATTCTTTGAAATAAGATGGAAAATTATCATTGTTTGTGTATACATATTCATTTTCATCTTGATGGTGGAAACGAGGTAGAGATAATCCCTGATAATGTCGGCAACATCTTGGGTTATGTGGCTATGACCTATGAAGTGCTCCTAATTTTTTACCATATCTCTCAGAATTGGTTCCTCTGTTCTTCTGTGTGTAACTGTGTTGTACTTTCTTGTTCCATCTTGTCTAGTTGAAATGCTGCTGCTTTTGATTTGCATGAACTTTCATTGACAATTATTTTTCTCTGATCTCAGTATGGCTGCAACGACACTTTACCAAACAGTTGGGGGGACTCTCCAGTCTTGTAGAAATAATGGTAACTCTGGATTGTGTCCTGATTATGGACGTGTTTCCTTGAGATCAGTGTCTAAGGGTTTCAAGGTTGATGTTGGTTTGTTGAGAGGAGGAAGTTTTTGTTCTAGAAAGAGAAGTACTTGTGTAATTCAAGCCTCTGGTTCTCAGGCTATGGTTTTCGATGAAGCTTCAGCATCGTCAAGTGCCACCACCAGTGACTCCAAGAATAAAACAAGTATGACAGCCCATCTCTTGAACTGTTGTTTTCAAAATAATCATAGGCACAACATAAGATAAAAATTTCTGTGATCATTCATTTTTTCCTGTTATCACACTTATATCCCCCTTCCCAGAAATGATTCTCATGGGATAAATTATATGATTGTTTTAAGCTTATTATCATTTTCCCCTCTCCCCTTCAGGTGAAGCTGCTTTGATCCTGATCAGACATGGTGAGTCTATGTGGAATGAAAAAAACTTGTTTACTGGTTGCGTGGATGTGCCCTTAACTACAAAGGGTGTGGAAGAGGCTGTTGACGCTGGGAAGCGAATTAGCAATATACCGATCGACATGATCTATACTTCTTCTTTGATTCGTGCTCAAATGACTGCCATGCTTGCCCTGACCCAGCACCGCTGCAAGAAGGTAATTTGTGGTTAAAGCTTGTAAAACTTGGATTTTCCTTATTTTTTCATTTCACAAGGATAAGATGTGTTTGGGAGTAACTGTATCACAATATATAGAAATATTATGGTTGATTAGAAGCCTAGTGCATTGCCCACAGATGCTTTCAAACTGCAGTAGACTCCTTTCAGTTTGGTTTACCATTCCTCTCTGAAGTGTTTGAGGCTTCTGTATTGGTATCCTAAAATATGTACAATTATCACTTTCATGTCAATTTTAGGTGCCAACTATCATTCATGAAGAGAGCGAGCAAGCAGGAGCTTGGAGCCAGATCTTTAGTGAAGAGACCATAAAGCAATGTATACCAGTTGTAACAGCTTGGCAACTAAATGAGAGAATGTAATTTATCTTCTCCTTCTAAAGTCATTTTTTCTGTATCTTAATATATCAGTTGATGGTGCTGATGTATGACTTTGCTATTTCGTAGGTATGGGGAATTACAAGGTCTTAATAAGCAGGAAACAGCTGATAAATATGGACAGGAACAGGTTCATGAGTGGCGTCGTAGCTATGATATTCCTCCTCCAAATGGAGAGAGCTTGGAAATGTGTGCAGAGAGAGCTGTTGCCTACTTCAAAGAACACGTAAGCTGAAGCATATTTCCTTTCCAGCATGTTATCAACCCTATCTTTTTGGTTGTTAAATGACATTGTTGATTTAATGTTGCAGATTGAACCCCAACTGGCAGGTGGAAAAAATCTAATGATTGCCGCCCATGGGAACTCATTAAGGTCTATCATTATGTATCTTGACAAGCTAACATCCCAAGAGGTGGAATTTCAAACTTTTGGAATCTCATGCACTTTTTGTCTTGTCCTGTTAAGAAACATTACGAATTGAAACTTTACTTATCAGGTTATAAGTTTGGAACTTGCCACTGGAATCCCCATGCTTTACATTTTCAAAGATGGAAGGTTTATTCGCAGAGGAAGTCCTCCAGCACCATCCGAGGCAGGGGTCTATGCTTATACCAGTGTATGTAACTTATCCTGTTGCTATACTGTTTAATTTGCTTGAATGGAATGATGAGAAAACTAGCGTAGGACATGCTAAGGCTATTATTTGACATAACAATAGGGTTACATCACAAACTCAAAACTTCAAACTCGCTAAGTAAGTATCAAACTGTGTGCTCGTATATTTTCAGAAAATTAAGTGGTTGCTACCTCTAACATTGGCCGAATAGGGGCGCTTGCTTCTATACTTTGTAATTTCATTTGATTTAAGTTCTCTTAATAAGAACACTCAGGTTTTCACCTCTCTTAACATTAATTGAGGTATTCTTCAGCTAGTACAGAAGAAACAAGTCAAAAGCAAAGCAAGTAGTCTTTACATTTGTTTAAAATCCTGCATTTTAGCATATAGCCTATAGTAGCTATTTGATTATTTTTGTTTGACCTTTCTTTTTCGTAATCACAGACATTGGCTCAGTACAGACAAAATCTAGATGATATGTTTGGGGAACCTGACGAGGTATGGCGATTTACCGGTGTCCTGTTGTTTGAAACATCTGTTATGATTCTTTAATCTGCTTATGTCACGTTTTGCAGGATCTTGCTGTCAGCTGAAGTAGATTTGATGTGCCTCTTGGAGATATTAGTTTCTCTTGGAAATGAAATTGATTTGTTTTTTTTCATTTTACATTCAATGTAGTCAGAAATGTTGTTCTAGAAGTGTTTGATGCTGTGAATTTTAATGTAGAATATGTTGGTTTGATTAAATATGAGTAGACAGAAACAGGGCAATGAGCTACTATTGTTTTTGTTCATCTATGCAGCCCTTAAACAAGACAATGTAGAATATACATGGGGGTTTCTTTTCTCAGCTAGCTATGTGGATCCATTTTCATTATGTTGTTTCTTTTTTTCTTTTCTGCTATTGATCAAATAATTGCCAGATGGAAAACAGACTCTCTCCAGGGATCAGCTCATGTTCCCTTGCTGATTTGCTTGCTGACACAAAATTTTGTGCAGTTGAGTTTTTTTTTTTTGGCACCATTGTGCACCAGTTACTCCCCACTCTGCTACACGGCACTATTTGTCTCCTGCAAAGTCATGCTGTGAGTTCTGGTAGAAATTTTGTTTGTAGGGGCTGGGCTGGGCTAAAGCTAGTATCTCCACATTTTCTTGTATTGGAAAATTGGTATATCTATTCTGAGTAAGTGTATTATGCAAAAAATCCAACAAGAACTACCTAGTATTAAGAGGCAGAACACTCATTTTATAACATATCATTCAGTACACCACCTAGATTAAAATGCTCTCTGCCGAGAACTTCAGTTATGAACCACTTGGTGAAATGGTTAATTTGCCCATTTAGTTAGCAAAACTAGGAGCAATCAAAAAAACAGTAAAAAATGAAAAGTTGAAGACATTGTCCTTAGTTGCACTGCTTTAATTTGTCAACATTCCCATTTCCAGGCGAAGTTTCCTCAACTGATAATTCCTCTTCATCAACATCAAGAGAAGGGTTTCTCTGCTTTCTCGTCTATGACTTCCGAATCAGAATCTGAATTTGTCGACTCTAAAGAGGGGTCAGCTGTCAAAGTTGGTTGTGCACTTGATGCAGAATTATCGTCTTTTATCTTCCAGAATGAAGACAACTTTTTATCATCTTCTCTCATCCTCTCAGCATATTTATTGACATCAAATTCAGCCTCATCATTTCCGCCAAATGCAGACTCCACCAGACTCATATCAAACAGTTCTTCCATCATTTTCTTGCTGTTGGGATCATCTGAATACATAAATTTGACTTTGCTGGCAGTCTTTGGGTCCAAGAAAGGCTTTGCTATCTGCATCATTTGGACAAATAAAAGAATTAGTTACCTGCTAACGCAAACGGAGATGCTGCAAGTAAGGGATGCGTCATCTCAATAGTTGAGAAAACTGAGGAGTCCAAAGGGAATCCCAAGGAATAGAATAAGTAAACTTAAGTAATGCAACAACTTGGAATGCTTAAAATTAAAGCATGCACATATTTTCGCTCTAATGGTCGCAATAACACCACCAAATTTGGAGGAGGATAAGCAGTTGATATTTAACTCCTACTTTTTTGCTTTTATCATTCATCTGTCAACAATTCTGGTTTTTTCTGTTCCTTTTCTTCAAAAGGCCTCTTAATCTTTTTCCAGTTAATTTTTTCTTGATCAGGTGAAAAATAGCTTCCATCGGAGCCCTGATTCAGTTCTCACGTGCCTTTCTTTCCTCACTTATTTTTTATAGCTCTTTGTTTCGATGACTGTTCAGATTTCAAAAAAATAGAAATCCATGATCATATGATTGACAATACTGTCCTCTTTTCTTCTTACTCTAGTCAATGCATCGCGATACATGAATTAAGTTTTCTAATGCAGACAGCATCCTTCAAAGTTTCAGCATTTCTGCCCCTCCGGAAAAGCCATGGTTTGCACCAAAATGCATCAATCATCTTACACACGACTGAAAGAAATCTGACTGAATTTCTAATAAAATCATTATAATATGCAAACGATGCAAGACACTGAACTTGCAGCCTCAGAAAGCCAGAAGTCATTACAACTTCGGCTCAGTTTTGGCTAACAAAGCTGGTCCCAATCTTCATGATAACAAGCTGCCAGCAAACTCAGACTCCAGAGTGAAGGACTTGGCCTACAGAAGACGGATAGAGGAAATCTTAAAAAGCGACACAGCTCATACAACGAGTGCAAGCACCAATCGACTATGCTGGGAGTCCTGCAATCTCATGACTACCCCATGCATGAATATTTTTGTTTGACATTTACTTACACTGAGCCTCACACTGAGTCAGAAAATCTCTTATTTTCAAGAAGTCTGTTAGCTTCAATGTTAATGTTGGAGGTCACTGCCAATGACTATAATAAAACATTCATTCAGTACACATTATAAAAAGTAGAATCCTGTTGCGTCGTACACATTATAAAAGTAGAATCCTGTTGTGTAACATTCACAAAATTAACAAGTGCTAACCTAAACAATTTTGAGGGAAAGTTACCTTCCAAAATGGTTCGAATATTTTGGGTGCATCATATAAAATAGCTATGCCCAGCCTTTCAGGATAATGGTCTTGCAATACATGAGCCGTTTCTTTTGTCACCTTGACTGAGATATGTGATAAATTGAATCCATGAAAATCAATCAACCAGACCATCTGTTCTTGGTCTTCTGGGAGATTTATAACAGCGTTTTCCATGCAATATACTAAATACTTGATTTGTCCTTTTATAGACTTCGTGTTCTGCAAGGAGAGACTCAAAAATGTTTTTACCAAGCTAGTGTTAGTTTCTTGTGGCCGATCATTAATTGGTGCAACTTATTAATAGCATATTTTGAAGTATATTTTCTTAGTTGCTGACAGACGAGCATAATCAATTTGAATTGGTTCATGAAATAATGTAATATACATAACACAAAAAGAATGATATAGACATTGTAGCTTTGAGGCCTATATTACATAGATCCTTTATTTGCCGGTGTCAAAGAGGTTTGACATGTTTATGAACACTTGAAAGTTCTTCATAATACACTAATTGATTAGCGAATAACTGCATCCGCCCATATAAAATACTCACACACACCCGTATCAAGTATGTATCAACAAGTAAATGACTCCACGTACTTGACTGAGTTTAACTGGTTTTAAAATGTTCATTTTCCTTGCAATTATTTTCCCAATAACCAATTGGATACGAAAATCATAAGCAATACGATTGTAACACAAAAGTCTTTTACCCAAGAAAGGAAAAGCAAAACTGAAACCTACCTGGCATCGAGGTCTCATGACAAGAACTGGCCTCCCATATTTGTCTTTATAGTTTGACCTATAAATTTTGCCTGTTTCTGCTTCAATAGCCACATCATCCTGTATCAAAGAAATGCTTTTTGAAAAAATTGAAAAATAGCAAGAAACAACAGAGGATACTGCTATCAGGCTTCAAGGTTGCAGTCTTGCAGATACAGACTGAGGTAATGCACGAAACAATCTAAAGGAAAAAAGATATCACCAATAATTATGAAGCTAATCATGACAAAGGTCTAACCATTGAGGAGGCGTAAATCTCAAAACAAATTAATTTCAATCAACAAAATACATCATTCTCTATTCTCCACAGAACAGAAAAGGATAGGAAAAGGAAAGAAAGACCCATAAATGCAGGTTCCACAAGTTCAAAAAGAAATCCCAAACAAATGTGTAAACACTTTTGAAGATGGTAAAACAGAATATGACACAGAGAGAGGGGTTCTGGAACAGTACCCAGCGAATTTCTTCAGGCTTGTAATCAAATCTCCACTTCAGGGTCGTTTTAAGCATCTTAGTTGCCTTCTTCACATTCCAGCTTCGAGCCGTTAAATATCTTGAAATGGATGCATCAGAGCAATAAAGGTCCAACTTACCTGATAGCGGACCAATCAACTTTCTCATCTCATCAATCTGCTAGAAATAAAGTACTGTTAGCGCAAACCCAGCTTAAAACCATGAAAGAAACTTTCAAAAAATGAGATACCTTGGTCTGTTTTTCTTCCGGTCTCAAAGAATTCTCAAAGCCATTTGACATAGATTTTGTTGGACCAGTACTCATAGTTTCAGGGAACTTTACTGGTATAATCAGTTAAACTATTCAACCACTGCACACTGTAGTGAAAATGATGATAAATTAAAGTTTCAGATTTAATAGTGCAACTCTCACAAGAACACAGCTATAACCATGGATCAGAACAAACACAACTTATGCAAGAGCCACAGATTGGAAAGAAAGAAAAAACCTCATCAATGTAGCAGAAAATAGTTGCAACTTTTTTCATTGGCAAATTGAAAATATAAAGGGCAGCCGGGTGCACTAAAGCTCCCGTCATATAAAGTACGCAGCCTTACCTTGCATTTCTACCGAGACTGTTTCCAAGGCTAGAACTCGTGACCTCCTGGTCACATGGCGGCAATATATATATATATATATATATATATATATATGATTATTTATTCAGGCAGCTCGTTGTCATCAAGGACATAAAGGCAAGAACCATTTCCCCATTAGAGTGATGAATTTTCGCAAGACATGAGTACATGACTATGAGAGAAACACCCCCCACTATTAGCACCCGTATGGGATTGCAAAATCTGAACATAAACCTTGAATTACAACCATTTCAGATGACATTAGCTACACAAAGCTTAAAATCAAACTCACAAAAACATACCTAATATCGGTTTTTTCATTTATAATGCTAATAAGAAACTAGCTGCTTGCTGCTTGCAACTTGCACAAACAGGATAATCCATTGAGAACTATATAGTATATGAAAAATCCTAATCAGCCTTCATTGGTTCATGACACTCAAGCACGGAGAGGAATAATTGCCTAGTCAGTGGCTACAATTTCTTTGTATGATCTCATTATCATCTTTCAGTAGGTATTTCATGTACGTGTTACCAGGGGCGGATTAAAGAGGGAGTAAGGGTGTTCAGCCAAACGCCCTCGGCAAAAAACTACACGGTATATATAAGGTTTTCTTAAAGAGTGTGTGTGTGTGTGTGTGTGCATTTAGGATGATGTATCTTTTGTTGCATTACTTGGTGTATCTTGTATATGTTATTATTGGATGTATTGATTTCTATTGTATCTTGTCCATTTACTATTCCTTGCCTAGATTGTTTTATTTTGAGCCGGGGGTCTATTGAAAACAGTCACTCTATCTCACATCTGAGGTAGTGGTATGGACTGCGTACACTTATCCTCCCCACTTACCCTCCCCAGACCCCACTTGGTGGGAATATACTGGGTATGTTGTTGTTGTTGTGTATGTATGTGTGTGTATATATATATATATATAGAGAGAGAGAGAGAGATGGATTTTGAATCCCCTGAACACAAGAATAGAGGTTGGCTCAATGGTTTAGGGGTTTAAAATTCCTTTTGAGGTTCCAAGTTCAAATCACAAGCACTTTGTTTTTATTTTTCAAACTCCTTAGTGAAAATCCTGGATCCGCCACTGTGTGTTACTACTGACATTTGCATGTTTTCATTCGTTAGCTGCAATTGAACTAACATCAGAATTCGAATTTTTAATATGTTTATCCCTTAAACTAGACCCTTAAAGATTCTAGCTCCACTACCAGTAGATTAGCACCTCAACTGATGACATTATAACTAGAAAATGATAAAGATCATTCTCTTTACCACTCTCTTTCTTGATCAACACCTCATACCAGACACTACCACCACAAGTTTAGCAGTTACCACTCCCTATTGCCTAAATGGCTTATCCTATAGCCAAATATGTCAATAAGCCATTTAGGCATCACATGCCACGTCATAACTAGATATTTGACGGATAAAAACTCTATCGAACAATACATTTGGTATAAAAATCTTCAAATTACCAGATTGAAGATTGAAAATGCGAGATCCAAACTAAGAGAAGCTTTGAGGACGCAAAATGCATTAATGCTTGACAGGATTTTCCTGTTCACATTTCCTAGACGGTGCAACAGGCAAATACAAACACGAAAATATTGCTTATTGCCACTAAGTTATTAAGGAACAAACTGCCTACGGAACAATATAAACCTAGATTAATGGTTTGGCTGGAAGAGATCAGAAACAACATTTAGAATCTATCAAGCTCTTCTCCATTTCTACTATCATTAATGAACTTGTAATTGATGTAATAACAGATGGTCATCATCCATTAATCAGTTTGCTTAAACATGAGTAGCAACTCAAGGAGAAGCTTCCATATCCGAAGGAAATACTCGAAGAGCACATCCTCATTTCAGCAATTCTTATTTTTTGAAAAAAAAAAAAATCCTTTACTTTTCTCACATTCTTCGTGTAGCCTAAGTTTTACACAGCCAAGACCAAACTTAGATTCCTCAACTCAGCCCTTGTGACTCATTGTAAAAAAGAAACAAAAACAAATTGAATGATCTGATCAAAACTCTAAACTCAACAAATTATTACTCAATCTTCACAACTCCTCATAATTCCCAAGATTTATACGGAACTCAACAACAACATACACAGTGTAATCCCACAAATGGGGTCTGGGGAGGATACAGTATACGCAGACATCACCCCTACCTCGTAGAGATAGAGAAGCTATTTCCTATAGACTCGCAGCTTAAATGAATTACACAGAACTCAGTGATTGAAAATTGGCAACTGCACAGACTTCCACTATACATTGCAAACATCAACAATTGACCCTTGTTATTTAACATAATTTTAAGTCCAATCATCCAAATCATCAGACCAAAAAGTACAATTCGATAGTTAAAGTGATCATAGATATCAATAAAAAGGCTATAAACTCATTTAAAAAACAAACAAACATAGTGGGTGCTCAAAAAAAAAGTCAAGAAAATAAAAACCCATAAATATTTTTCAAAAATACAAAAACCCCATTAGATAAATTGATGAGTTATTACCTGGGTAAGTGTAAAAATGAAAACTTGGATAATGCTCAAGAATGATCTTCTGAATGATCAAGAATCAGAGAAACAGGAGTCAACTGAAAGAAGGTCAGTTTTGTCAGAAATTGTTTGGGTTGGGTGGGGGTGGGGTGGGTGGGGGGTTATACATTGTACATACTGATTATTAAAGATATATAAAATGGGAATAATGGAGATGTTTAGGAATGGCGCACACCATGTGAGACAATCTGCAAACTGACTACAATAAGACCTCCTGCTGACGACAAGGTACTAAAAGGACAAAATAGTAAAAACATGAAGCAGGTAAAGTAAAGTTTTTTTTTTTTTTTCCCATCCGGTATCGCATTGGAGTCCGACTAATTTAAATTTATATTGTATAGTGCTCCATTCGGGGATAGCGATCCATACCTCGAGTCAAACCAACATAGTTTTCTCCATACCTAGAGTCAAACTCTTCACCTCCGGTTAAGGGTAAGATAAAGATACTGCAGCTAAAACATTTTTTTTTAATTTTGAATACTAATGTTACTGCCTCGTATCAATTTATGTGACTTAATTTAACAAATTGAGAAAATATGAAAGATTTGAAATGTTTATGAACTATCATTTAAAATAAATAAATTATTAAAATGAAAAAAAGCATAAAGAGAGAGTAAGTGTAACTTCAAGAAAAAATTATTGTATAGTAATATATTTTATGTGTAAAAGAAAAAAAGTCTATAAAGATTATTTTAACAAAATTCCTAAAGTGTTACGATGCTAAAAGATATATTTCCATCAATAAAACTAGAAGATTTTGTTAAATTCCAAGATTTTCTAGTGTTTTGATCCTTTCATCATGTAGAAAGTTCCTAAAATTCCAATATTGACAAAACTAAAAAGATTCATCACAAATTGGTCAAGTGACCCGTGTTTGACAAGAAATGTCATTGAACCGGACAACAAAATTATTAATTAATCTTATGTAAAAGCACAACTCAAAGAAGATGCAACAACTTCTTTAAATTTTCAATTGAGATTAGAGTAAATTGATTTTAAGGTTCTTTTAAGCTTTTTTATCTCAAGTTTTTTTAATCTAAGATGTAAAACTAGCTTTGCCAATGAGGTTTGTTAAAGTGGACTGTTGAACTACCAAAGTTCAACCTTTTTTTCTAGTCTTCCTAAAAGTAGGATAATTCTTTTATTTTACTTCTCCCCTAAATCCTAATGTGGATATTGTCGGGCTAAAACTCATACTAATTTTCTTCAAAAGAATTGATATTACTTCGTATTCAATATCTTACAAGTAAGTAAGTACTTTTTTTTCTCAATTATTAATGTGAAACATTTTTTTACACACACTGGAACAATCTTCTTCTTGAACTAACCTCCACATGACTCTTCATCATTCATAATCTAATTTGGAGATTAATTGTGTGTCAACTACATCAATTGAGTATTTATGACTATCAAAGCCTAATAGATTTTTTTTGATGTGTATATGTCTATGACGCTGCGTGTAAAGATGGAAAAAAGTACTAAGTGAGGTCCTATTTCATTACTCTGTCATTTTCATACTTGTCTAACCGAATTATTGCTTTGATGCCAGTACAATCTTAAGATATTCTTAATATGTGATCCAATATTAATATTAGCATAGTGTGATATTGTTCGCTTTAAACCGAACACATGATTTATTCCAAAAGTCTTATACTGTTAAAAGAACAAAGCATAACTTATATTTTCTTTTCAACAATCAATGTGAAACTTTATTCATACGCACCTAACATCAGTGGCGGAGCCAGAATTTTCATTGAGGGGGTCAGAAGTAAACATACGAATTAGTCGAAGAGGTTTCAACATGCACTATATACATAAAAAAAATAATTTAAATCATGTATAAATAATACCATAATTTTTCAGCGAAGGTCGGATGAACCCCTTGGATGAAGGTGGCTTCGCCCCTGCCTAACATATACATGTACCTGTCTTGTTATTTTCTCCTCTTAATATAACTAAATTGTTAAAGTATGAGCCCTACTGATTTATCCTACTGATTTATCGATTCTACTGTTTGCCTCTCTGTGGAACAGGTAAGTAAACGCAGTTCGCAGAAGAGAAAGCTGAACACAGTGTTTTTACGTGAAAAATACCCGACTAAAAAAGGTGTAAAAAACCACGACTTGTACCTCTATAGGATTTCTTGAGCCTCAACAATCAAACAATTACAAGGCTTCTTGTAACTTAGGAATTAAAACTTCTAATTCCTATCACTACAAAAACACAAATCTCACCTAAGATAAGTGTTCCCAAATCTTCGAGTTTCCCAACTTGAAGACAAATACTTCTATCTCAGTTTATAGATCACTGAGTACAAGAACTATGACACGTTACAATTAAAAGAACCTACCTATTACAACTGATCTACGACTTAAGAAGTATAGATTAGGTTCTCCTTTAACTGGACGAACTTGTTTGCTTGATTGTTGACTGTCTCTTTTGTGCACACTGTGCTTTGATCTTTTCCCTTGTATTTATAGCAACCCTGATTGAAACCTTCAGTTGATCTCCTTTCCTTACTTGAATTGAATTGTTTTTTCCGTCTTTTAATTTCTGCCGCCTTTCCTTATTTCCTAGTTTGAATTGGACTACCTTGATGTCCTTCCTATCTTGACTTGGATTGCCTTCACTCTTTTGGATTTGAACTTGTTTCATCTTGTCCAACTTGTAGGATGTTCATGCTAATCAGTCGATAGTAGTAGATTCACTTGTGTGGAACATGTTGCATGGAACATGTTGTGGAACCTGTTTCATTCACTGTGTTCATCATCAAAACTTCATTTTTCTTTTCCTAACAAATTCCCCCTTTTTGATAATGACAAATTCAATACCTCAGTATCCTTTATTCAACCCTGACATACTCAGTAAAAAACTATGACTAGAAGATCACAGAGAATGAAACATAGTTAGTCATTGAGTTATAAATGTTGCATAGTCTATCCTTTCCCCTTTTGATATCATTGAAAAGCTGATTCAACAAGTGAAAAATCGTTTAATAATTCATGGCTATTGAGGCAATCACTAAGATAATCAAAATTCAGAATAATAGAACATGAATACAGCAAGATAAAGCAGGAGCAGAACATGTAAAAATAACTAAGACCATTTCATTCATGATGTGACTTATATTAACCAGTAGCACCCTAATAGAAAATAAGTCATTTAAGGAAAGGAACAAAAAGTTGGTCTTGGATATTAGAAACCAGGGCTAAAGGGATGAAGAGGAGGGAATTAGATGGGTGAGTTTCCTAATCACATCAGTATTTTCAGCTCTTTCTCTTTCCAATAGTGAGGTTAGGGAAGCAATTTGAGCTTGAAGAATCCCTCTTTCCTCTTCATGATCAGCTTGTGCTGCCTCCAATATAACTTGTGCAGCTTCGGCCTCACCCTGTTTATCAGCCAGTGCATTTCTTAGTCTCTGCATGGGATTATCTACATTTCTCATGGAACCAGGTTGTCACACCCCAAATCCCATTGGAGCGGACTGGCACCCGTAGCCGAGGAGGCCCGGGAGAACCCGTTCATAACCTATACTTTCACATTTACATTACTTATGAAAATTAGAAATTTGGGCATCACTTCGTTGTAAATAGAAGAAAACAATACCTGTATCAGCCCAGCAGACACGCATAAATATATATATGAACAGTAATTGGCCGTCAGAGCCATCACGTCTATCAACCAAACACTCCTATGGCTGTATAATATGTCTACAAAAGCCTCTACATAGATACACAACTGAGTTGGGGTCGGGACGAACTCCCGCCCACAAAGACTTTTATACAAATACCAAAGGTACATATAGAGACGACTTGGGATGCCCCAAAATAACTGGAGCTCACCACTAACAATAGAATGTCCTGGATCTTACTGCGGAGGTGTACGATCTGAAGTACCTGTTCCCGCAGGCATGAATGCAGGTCCCCCGTGAGGGACTTCAGTACGAAAATATGTACTGAGTATGTAAGGTAGGGAGTATCAACATGAGATACAAAAGATCAACAGAACCCAGATACCAGTGAATAAACAGTATGAGTAGACCACACTTAAAAGAACTGATGGGATACCTGCACATTACTTTCATATCATTACTTCCCGTAATTCTTATCAATACATAACATATATCATACAATGGCCAACTGATCAGTGGTACTAATACAATACATCAGGGACCACCCCTGGAATAGCATATATATACATAATCTTTATAATACAATGGCCAACTGATCAGTGGTACTAATATAATACATCATATCATCAATTTAAAATATAGACATTTCATTTTTTTGCATATATATATAATCTTTATAATACAATGGCCAACTAATCAGTGGTACTAATACAATACATCAGGGACCACCCCTGGAATAGCATATATATACATAATCTTTATAATACAATGGTCAACTGATCAGTGGTACTAATATAATACATCATATCATCAATTTAAAATATAGACATTCCATTTCTTAATTCAATTAATCTTTGAGATTGGTTACTTTGTGGTCACACTTTATGGAACTTGAAACCATGATACCTCAATAGGAAAAACATGTAAATAGGTAATCATTATCATGAAAATGAAGTAGAGAATCATGGATACCTCATTAAACCATTTCGGAGTCAACAATAGTATATGGATATTTTTTTTTGACTAGCCGGACATCTTAAAAGTGAAAACAAGTTCAATTGGTAGTGTCGAAGATCATATGATGTTATTATGTGTCATGTGTCGTAGGACAATGTTGGAAACTTACTTGAGAGTGCCATGGGTCATTATTCATGCCAAAGATTAGATAGAGTATGTCTTACATACCTTGATATAACCACTGCAATACAAGTGACTTCCCGTACTCTTCGAACACTTATCTACAATAAGTCATTTGTGGCAAACTAGCATTAGCAACCAAACCTTACCATTTAGGTATTAACTTCACCAATTAATGTCTAGGAAGTAATCCTTTAGCTCATCAATAAGAGTACTACATACATCCTCTTATACTCTTATTACATTCACATATCAAGCATTTTCATGAAATATCCCTCAACATCACTCTTAGCCTTTATTTCCCTTCTTAATCACCATCCAATACCAACATGATCACTAGGCATACATAACCACTAATATAATGATATATCACCACAATTCATCCTTCATAATCCAATACAGCAACTTCCATAATTTACTACTAACAATTTATACACAACAATTCATAACTATGTTTCTAGTTATCTTCCAACATCAAGACAATACTCATAATCATTTATCAATACTCATTCATGGATAAGAATCAAGAATAAACAATATTCAGACCTTAACAATGGACTCTTGTATTTAGAATCCTCCTTACATAACCATGGGGTGCTTCTCGAAGCTTTCGAGATGGTGAACACAACTACGGAACCAATTTGAATTTTCTACGGTTGAATCTTGAGTTATTTGGGATTTTTGTTTGGAACCTAAAAGGTGTTCTTGAGAGAATTTGAGAAAAAGGATTGTATTCTGCTGAATTTGGGCTAAATCTGGTGTTATAGACGGAATTGGGTGAAGTGGAATGACTAAAATGCCCCTAAGAAAACAAGAAAAGTCGAAACTATCCCTCAGTTGACAAACCGACAGGCTGAAGTAAAACGGATATAACTTCTTACTCAGATGTTGGATTTGGATGAAACTAGTTGTAGTGGAAATAGGACTCAAAGCTCTTTCGTTTGATATATTATAGCTCACACAGATCATTATATACAGGGAGTTATGATCGTTTGAAGTTGACCCTAAAATGCTGAAAAAAAACTGGGCAACAGGCTATGCGTTTTGCTACTGTTTTGAAATCCAAACGCAGTCTTATGCATTCCGAAAAATTCCAAAACTTATCCGAGATGTACTATGAGATTGTCCGATCGTAGCGCAACTTGAAAATCTAAAAATGAAGGTCGAGAAGGTCGAGAAGTTGTATCCCGAAGGTTGTCAGCTAAAATGACTCTAAGTTACACTTAGAAAAATTTTCAAGTTTTTAAGTCTAAGAGCACTTTATTAAAGGCTAATCCATGCAGGACTTTTACGGGGTGTTACACAGGTAGCATCATATGATTCACACTTTCTATGATGTCTTTCACAATCTAGGAAGACCATACTTGAACAGGTACCCTAAACTTCTCAAAGATAGGGGTAAGCCAGAATTCATAAGGAAGTGCATGCCCATTTTTCTCCTTGATGAGCACCATTTGCATGTGCTTCAGAATAAGTCTAGGTAGATCAATTCTTACTTTAGTATCCAACAATTTCATGAGAGTGAGATCCAAAAAACTAGCCACATTCCTTCTCTTCTGCCTAGGAATGATCATCTTGTGTACTACATTAAAATAGAGCTGATAGAGAGGGTATATCTCTCTCTTAAAAACCCTTCGATAATGAATCAGATGAGGATTTCTAGAGAACTTTCTACAAATTTCAAGAGTAGAATTAAGGTTGTCCAGGGGTGGCCAATTTCCCTTGATATAGTGACCCCAACCCCCAGAAGGAATATGTTGAATCCTAGCAATATCAGAAATGTAAAGGTTCACAGTAACCTTTCTCACAGTAGTAGAAAACAACTCACCTATGCCCATCCCATTTGTATAGAACTTATAGACTTCAGGTTTGCCAAATTTCCTCTGAATATTTTCCTGAAGAAACAACAGAGACCATCCTTGGAACTCCAGTTTTCTCATCAGAATTTGCATGTCATCTCCTCCAAACCCACTGATAACTCTCCTTCTAGTTAATTGGTATTTTTGAAAGTAAAAATTATGAGCCTCGGGAGTATCTTGATGAGAAGATGGAACAGGACCTTCATAGTCAGAGTCCAACTCAGCAGTGGTGTATGGATGGTACTCAGAGTTAGAGGAATCAGAGGGAACAGACTTCCTGACATGTTTCTTTGATCTGGAAGAGGCCTTAGAAGGTGAAGCTTTTAAGGATGTGGGAGCCTTGAACTTTGGAGTGGACTTAGAGGTGAATTTCTTGGGTGCAGATTTTAGAGAGGTTTTGTAAGATGGAAAGACTTTGGTAGTTTTAGCCATGATAATCTTAGTCTTCTTGACTGAGTGAAGAAGAATATCAGGGGATGATGTACGAGGAGGTGAGGGATCAGAGATGGTGACCCATTTCTTTTTGCTTGCTTGAAGTGCTTCAGTCAAGGAAGCATCTTCACGCTTCTTCTTTTCTCTAGTGTGAGGAGTTTGAAGTGCAAAGACAATTGGAGAGGGTTTCCAAGGAACTATGCTATCAACAGAAATAGACGAGGGTTTTCTCTGTGGTTGAGATTTGGATTTTTTGGGAATCAAGTCTGCTATGGAAAGGTCGTCTCTATCACTAGGGTTTTCATCAATTTCAACAATGTTGAGTGGGATGGGTGAAGGAAGGAGAAGGGGTTTCATGAAGTCTGAAGAAGGTGAAAGAATTTTGGAGATGACGGAATGCAGCGAAGTTGGTCAATTCGTGGGAGATTTATGGAGGGATGATGGAAGGTAAAGTGATGTTTGGGTGAAGGATAATGGATTTTATGAGGTTCTTAGTAGGGTTTTTGGATGATGAAGATGAAGAGGATGAAGGAGAGGCCATAATGGAACAAGATATGTTTCTTGACTTAGAGAATGGAGTTAAGATAGACTCAAGAAGCTTATTTAAAGGAAAACTTTAGAGGAAGTTGAAGAGGCGAATAACTGTATGTGGCAGAGGAGTAATGATTGAGAAGTCTGAACTGATGGAAAAGGAAGGAGCAGCTTTTAAAATGGAGCAGATCCCTTGATTTTTGGCGGTTTAAATGGAACTGAAGGGACCATGTAAACAACTTGTTTCTTAGTAAGGTACTGTAAGATAAATTTAGTCATACCTGAAAGAAATGGTTACAATTGCCTCAGTGGTCCAGCTTTTCTGCAAAATCAACATAATCATGAGTCAACATATTCTAATTTTTGGACTTAGGATACATTTTTAATGTGTGAGACTGAATTAATCAACATTCACTTATAAAACAAGCTATTCTAATCAAGCATTGAGGAAGAATTATGCAAGTTTAATCATCCCCAAGGCTAACATATTTTTTTCAAAATGTTCTCTACTTAAAGCCTTAGTGAAGATGTTAGCAATTTGTTCCTCAGTAGAACAAAACATGATTGATATAAGACCTTTTTCAATATTATCTCTAAGAAAGTGATGTCTAATATCAATATGCTTAGTTCTTTTATGTTGAACAGGATTTTTGGCTATGTTTATGGCACTTGTGTTATCACAAAAAATGGGGACACACCTACATCAATACCAAATTCCTTAAGTTATTGCTTAATCCATAGCAATTGAGCATAACAGGAACCTGTAGTAATATATTCAGCTTCAGTAGTTGACAAGGCTACTGAATTTTGCTTCTTAGTGGACCATGTAATCAAACATGTTCCAAGAAAGTGTGCCATGCCAGTAGTACTTTTCCTGTCCACCAAGTAACCTGCATAATCAGCATCTGAGTATCCCACCAAACTAAAGTTACCACCTTAGGGTACCACAATCCAAGATCAGTGGTTTCTTTCAAGTATATGAGAATTCTTTTCACAGATTTTAAATGAAACTCTTTTGGTTTAGCTTGGAATCTAGCACACAGTCCTACACTGAACACAATATTAGGCCTGCTTGCTGTGAGATATAATAATGAGCCAATCATTCCTCTATACAATTTTTGCTCAACATCTGATCCTGCTTCATCCAAGTTTAATTTTGTGGCAGTGGCAATAGGAGTGCTGATCTCTTTTGCTTTCTCCATGGAGAACCTTTTAAGAAGATCTTTATCATACTTCTGTTGGTGAATCATTGTCCTAGAGGATGACTGCTTTATTTGCAAGCCCAAGAAGTAATTCAGCTCCCCCATCATGCTCATATCAAATTCACTAATCATGAGTTTGGCAAATTCATGGGTCATATTCATATTTGTTGAGCCAAAAATAATATCATCCACATATATCTGTACAATCAACAAGTCCTTCCCATTTGATTTCAAGAAAAGGGTATTGTCAATTTTACCTCTGGTATGACCATGTTCCAACAGGAATTTTGACAGTCTTTCATACCAAGCTCTTGGAGCTTGTTTCAATCCATACAAGACTTTGTCTAATTTGTATACATAATCAGGAAACTCCTTGCTTTCAAAACCTGAAGGTTGTTTAACATACACCTCCTCTTTGAGAATGTCATTTAGGAATGCACTCTTCACATCCATCTGATAAAGGATAAACTCCATGTAGGCAGCAAAAGCAACAAGTAGTCTTATAGTTTCAAGTCTAGCTACAGGTGCAAAAATCTCATCAAAGTCAATTCCTTCTTCCTGATTGTATCCCGGAGCACCAATCTTGCCTTGTTTCTTGTGACTGTTCCATGCTCATCAACTTTATTTTTGTAGACCCACTTTGTCCCAATTACTGATCTATCTTTTGGAAGAGGAACTAAGTGTCATACTTTGCTTCTCTCAAATTGATTCAACTCTTCCTGCATGGCTATGATCCAGTCAGCATCAAGCAATGTTTCAGTTACCTTTTTAGGTTCAATTTTTGATAGAAATGCCTTGAAGGCACATATATTTATCAATCCAGACCTTGTGGTAATCCTAGATGTAATATCAGTAAGTACATTTTCAATAGGCTGTGATCTTTGATACTTGTATCCTTTTGGGATCAACCCTAGCTGAATGGGGCTATTTTGAGGCTCAGTTCCCCCTGTCATTATGACTTCAGCTTCAGTTTCCCCTGTCAAGGTGTCTCCATATTTGATAGCTCCAGTGGATGAACCGGGTGACATTTCCTGTTCCTCAGTGTCACTTTCTTCCTGCATATTAGTCTTAACATAGGATTTATTACAGATTACATGCATGCTTTCTTCAACACAGTTAGTTCATTTGTTTAAAACCCTATAAGCTTTACTATTAAGTGAGTATTCTATAAAGATTCCCTCATCATTTTTAGCATCAAAATTTCCCAAATTATCCTTTCTATTATTGTGAATAATACATTTACAACCAAAAGTTTTAAAGTGAGAAATATTTGGCTTTCTTCCTCTTAGTAATTCATAAGGAGTTTTATCTAACATAGGCCTGATCATGCATCTATTTATGATGTATGCAGCAGTACTCATTGCCTCAGCCCATAGGTTTTGAGCAATGTCAGCTGCAAGCATCATTGTTCTAGCCATGTCTTCCAGGGTTCTATTTTTTCTTTCCACCACTCCATTTTATTGTGGTGTTCTGGGAGCTGAGAAGTTATGATCTATACCATTTGCTGAACAAAATTCTAATAACTTTACATTCTCAAATTCTGTACCATGGTCAGACCTTATGAAAACTAAAGAAGAGCCCAGTTTCTTTTCAATTTTCTTAATGAAGATTTCAAAAGCACCAAAGGCATCTTTCTTAGATGCTAGAAACAATGTCCATGTGAATCTGGAATAATCAACAATAATAATAAAAACATATCTTTTTCCATCTCTGCTTTAAACTCTCATGGGTCCACATAAGTCCATATGAACCAGGTCAAGACACTTGGTAGTGCTAACATGGTTCTTTGACTTAAATGAAGATCTTACCTGCTTCTACCTTACACATGCACTGTATAACTTTTCCTTTTTAAACTTGGTTTTGGGTAATCCCAATACCATGTATTTGGAAGAAAGTATGTTTAATTGTTTTAGACTTGCATGACCAAGTCTTTTGTGCCAAAGGAGGGGATCATTTTCTATAGCACTTAGACAGGTCATCTCAGATCCTGGTAATGCCATAATATCGGTTTTGTATACATTTTTGTATCTCTTTGCAGTGAGCACCACTTCTTTGGTGTCCATCCTTTTGACTTTGACCCCTGCAGTAGTAAAAATAACTTTATTACCTTTGTCACACAACTGTGAAATACTTAGCAGGTTGTGCTTTAGTCCCTCATCAAGATAGACATCTTCCAATGCTTTTAATTCAGATGAGCCAATCTTTCCTACTCCAGTAATGATTCCCATTTGTTCATTTCCAAACGAAACTCCTCATTCATCTATTTTGGAGAGTGAAAGGAACTTTATCTTATCACCAGTCAAGTGTCTTGAGCAAGCACTATCTAAGTACTAGTGTTTTTTGCTTCCTTTCACTTTCTCCTGCAATAGAAATCAATGATTAGACTTAGGAACTCAGACTAACTTGGGTCCTGTTTTATGAGTGAAAGGATGAATCAAATTTATTTTAGTCCATGCGGGCAACATGCAGCTCAAACTGTTTCTCTGACCAGAACTGGATTTGATCCTTTTGGTCTGAGAAACTTTCCATGCCAGGTTTTGACTACTGGATCTTCTTTTTGCAGCTACTGGGCATTCAGTAGTGGGATGTCCAAGGTCACCACAGATATAACACAAATCTTGGGGTACATCAAAATTTTTATGAAATCTCAATCCAACCGTTTCATTGTACATTCTTTCACCCAGCTTATGAACAATTCTTGAGGAATTTGTCCACCTATTTTCCCTTTCAAGATCAAGTTTTAATGTTGAAACTTCTTGATTCAGCTTGTTCATTTTTTTAGTTAAATCATAGCATTCTTGTTTGTATCTAATTACCTCATGTTCAGATTTTTCTTGATCTTTACTCATAGGCCTTTTTCCATTATCAGTTAAAGTTAGTTTGAGGACTTCAGATTTAAGACCATTGTTTGAAGTTTCTAGTTCTGCAATCTGTTTCTTAAGTGAGCTGTTTTCTTTGTCAACAGTTCCTGTGTAATATTTTAAATCAATGAGATCAAATTTTAGGCTTGCAAAACTGTTGAACAATTCATCCCTATCAGAGGTTAACTCTTGGAAATCATCAATCAGGGCACTCATTAGGGAAACAAGTTTTGATTTTGAAAATAGTTGCAGTTTTTCTTTAAGATCAAGTATACTTACCTTAGAATCATTTTCTTCTTCATCTAAGTCTGAATCTCCAAAAGCCATAAATGCAGTTTCATCAACTTCATCTTCATATGAATCAGATCCCCAAGCTGCTATAATTGCATGTTGTTCTTTTCCTTTTGCCTTTTCTTTTAATTCTTTCTCTGTTTTTTCCTTCTTCTATTCTATTTCCCAGACTGGACAGTCTCTGATCTGATGACAATGTTTCCACACTTGTAAAAGCCATTTGGATTGTTATTGGATCGTCTCTTAACACTTGTTCTTTTCTTCTTCTTGAAGAATTTGCTGAAGTTTTTGGTTATGAAGGCAACTTGATCCTTATCAAGCTTAATTTCTTCATCATTATCAGAAGCTTTTAATGCCAAGACTTTCTCAGGAGGTGCTTGTTCTTTGGTTCCATCAACTTCCATCTTATAAGTTCTAAGGTTTCCAACTAATTCATCCAAGGTCATTCCAGCAAGATCCTTGTTTGCTTCCCTGATTGTTGTTACTTTAACATTTCATTTTGACTTAGTTAATACTCTTAATACCTTTTCAACTTGTTCTTCCTCGAAAATTATTTTTTTCAGGGAAGTAAGTTCATTGATTAAGGTGGTAAGACTTGTCATCATCTCATGCAGGGATTCCTTCTCATTCATCTTGAAGGCCTCATACTTAGTAAAAATAAGAGAAATCCAAAATTTTCTTACCTGAGAAGTGCCTTCATGAGCATTCACCAGTGCATCCCAGATCTGTTTAGCAGTAGTGCAGGTTGATATCCTGTTGTATTCAGCTGGTCCTAAGCCACAAACCAGGATATTTTTTGTCTTTGCATTTTTCTTCAAGGCCAACAAGTCATTAGGGTTAAACTCACTTCTCACCTTTTTGACTTGTTCTCTATCAACTAACTTCATTGGAATAGTAGGACCTTCAGTGATCCTGTCCCATAATTCATAGTCTTCTCCTTGAATAAACATCTCTATCCTTACTTTTCACCAGATAAAGTGAGTGTCATCAAAGAGTGGAGGTCTAGTAGTTGACTGTCCTTCACTGTGACCAGTAGGAGGTGCGGAATTCATTATGTTGATCTTTTCTTAGGTGCTAGCCTTATATAAGAGAATCTCTCTCTGATACCACTTATTAGAGTATGGGCCCTACTGATTTATTGATTCTACTTTTTGTCTATCTGTGGAGCAGGTAAGTAAACGCAGTTCGCAGAAGAGAAAGTTGAACACAGTGTTTTTACGTGAAAAACACCCGGCTCAAGAAAGGTGTAAAAAACCACGACCTGTACCTCTACAGGATTTAACCCCAACTTCACTAAAACTCCTGAGCCTCAACAATCAAACAATTACAAGGCTTTTTGTAACTTAGGAATTAAAACTTCTAATTCCTATCACTACAAAAACACAAATCTTACCCAAGATAAGTGTTCCCAAATCTTCGAGTTCCCCAACTTGAAGACAAATACTTCTATCTCAGTTTATAGATCACTGAGTACAAGAACTATGACACGTTACAATTAAAAGAACCTACCTATTACAACCGATCTACGACTTAAGAAGTATAGATTAGGTTCTCCTTCAACTGGACGAACTTGTTTGCTTAATTGTTGACTGTCTCTTTTGTGCACACCGTGCTTTGATTTTTTCCTTTGTATTTATAGCAACCCTGATTGAAACCTTCAATTGATCTCATTTTCTTACTTGAATTGGATTGCCTTTTCCGTCTTTTAATTTCTACCGTCTTTTCTTATTTCCTAGTTTGAATTGGACTGTCTTGATGTCCTTCCTATCTTGACTTAGATTGCCTTCACTCTTTTGGATTTGAACTTGTTTCATCCTGTCCGCCTTGTAGGATGTTCATGCTAATCAGTCGATAGTAGTAGATTCACTTGTGTGGAACATGTTGCATGGAACATGTTGTGGAACCTGTTTCATTCACTGTGTTCATTATCAAAACTTCATTTTTCTTTTCCTAACATAAATGATGTGATGTAATGAATATGATTTCTCTACTCTAAGTAAAGGCTTTCTGTTCAAACTCTTCGAAGAAAAAATCTGTTCGGTTCAATTGGTGTGCATGGAAAATGAAGGGACACAACTTTTTTATGAAAATACATATTGTTTTGGAAAAGGAGTGACTGTTCAGATAATTGTGTCTGTTCAAAAAAAAGACACAATGTTTCGAATGAACAGACATACTCTTCCAAAGGATACACCTTTTCAGATGAACCATTGCCACCTTTCGAAAGGGGCACTTGATGGCTATATAAACCTGCATTTATCCACAGGTTTTGAAATGAAAAATTTTCTGAAATACAAACTCTTCTTGTCTTCAAAACATTCCTTGTGATCAATCAAATCGTTGAGTGAGTTCGACGAATCCAATTATTTGAGGTACCACTATAGTTGGATTGAAAGTCATTTTATCCTGGGAGGAAGATTCCAAAAACTTGGGTACATTGAGGGAAATTATTCCTTAAGGACACTCCGTGATGTCGGGGGACTTGGCTTTACATTTCTGTTTCATCTTAATTTCTGAAAAAATAAAACACAATTCTTAGAAAGATCACTTTGATCTCGTGTTGAGGGTGTTATTGTACTCCATAATGTTCTTGTTTTAAACTTGAACTAGTGTTGAAGTTATTGTGTCAAATTATAGATTCTTGTACTCAAAAACGTTGAAAAACAACAAAATTTATGATAGGAAACATTTCCTCTTTCGTTGCAAAAAAATTAGAATAATCTATAAAGTGAGTTTTTAATACCAAGTAATTATACCCCAGAAAATAAAAGTAATATTCCAATATTAGATTTCTTTATGTTTCTCATTTAGCATTCTGTACATATTTTAAGCCCTAACTAATTAAGATTCACAACATATGCTTATTAAAGGGAGAAATGTTCTTAAACAAAATTCTTTTCATTCACAAGCTCAAGCCCATAACTTCAGATAAGAATGAAAAAATCTTATCTATCTCATCATAACTTTTAATGATTTGATACTTAGTTTTGGCCAAAGCTATCGACAGACACTCAAACTTATTTCAAAAATTTACTTAGGTCTCTCAACTATAACCTGTACCTATCAAACCCCTAACCCCCCTCCCCTGAATTTTGATTCAATTGGGCATTTTTTTCCCTATCAGCTAAAAGCTCAAAGTGTGTGTTGCACACACGCGATGATGTCGCAAAACGAGCTAATTGAAAGCTGACACGTGGCATTGTGGGTCCAATAATTATTAGAAATTGATTATAAATTTTTAAAAAAAGAATATAAAAATGGCATTGAGGAAATTATTAAAAAATAATTCTAAAATTATTTAAAAAATAAAAATAAAAAACAGATTATTAAAAAAAATTTAAAAATAAAAATAAAAAATGTTATTGAGGATCTAAATTATTAAAAATTATTTTAAAAATACAAATAAAAGACTAATTATTAAAAAGAAATTATACAATATTTTAAAAAATGAAAATAAAAAATAGCATTGAGGATCCAAATTATTAAAAAATAATTATAAAATTATTTAAAAAATAAAAAATAAAAAACTGATTATTCAAAAGAAATTATAAAATTTTTAAAAATAAAAATAAAAAATTGCATTGAGGATCCAAATTATTAAAAAATAATTATAAACTTATTTAAAAAATAAAAATAAAAAACTGATTATTAAAAAGAAATTATAAAATTTTAAAAAAAATGAAAGTAAAAAACTCCCCCACCATCCCCCAGCCCCCCCCCCTCCCCCAGCGTTCATCTTCTTCCCCATCCCCCACCCGCCGACGTTCCTCTTCTCCATTAAACTTTTCTGTGAACCTCAAAAACACTCTCACACACAAAATTTTTGTTTAAATCTACTTCAAGAATTCAAAAGGGAGTGTAGAATAAAGCCATGTTTATTGAAATTTTTCATAAAATGGTGATATTAATGCAGAAAAAAATGATCTTTATTGTAATTTTTCAACAAAAAAGTGATCTTTATTGTAAAAATTTTCAAGGAATGGAAAAAAAAGTGATGTTTGTTGTAATTTTTCAAGAAATGGTGATACTAGCAGAGGAAAAAAAAGTGAATTTTGTTGGAAATTTTTAAGAAATGAAAATAATTATGGTGGATTAAAAAGAATTTATTCATGTGAAGACGCGGGATTGGGGTGACGACGAAAATACGGGGGTGGGGTAGGGTTGAAACGATAAAGACGCGGGGTGGGATTGAAGACGCAGGGGGTGAGGTGGGGTGCTGTGAAGAAGATGACATAGGGAGTGGGGTGCTTTTTTTAAAAAAGAAATAAGAAATTATAATAATTAAAAATTATATTAATAAATAATTTAAATATAAAATTTTTAATTAATATATTTTGGGCCCCTCAATGCCACTTGGCACATTTCAATTCGTAGTTGAGGGGTCTGATAGGTACAGGCCATAGTTGAGGGGTCTAAGTGAATTTTCGAAACAAGTTTGAATGTCTATTGATGACTTTGGCCCTTAGTTTTTAATACACGTGAATAGTTCAATTTAAACAATATACATATAAAATAGGTCGACTCCATAAATTGAAGAAGTCAAATATTTTATGTGAAATCTTCTGGAAACTGATTGAGAAATCACCTAGGTTGCTTAATTCTCCTCTTGAAAAACTTCGAGGATCTCTTTATCTAGGTGTTAAAATAATAATGCAATGACAAAAGCCAATTAGGCTCTGAAAGCACAAGGACAAACAGAGCTGTTCAAATGAATGGAAACAAAAGAAAGGGTTATAAGTTTCCAAGTTGTTATAAGAATGTCACCAAGTAGAGGACATTAACCTTGCAACATGCTAACCACTAGAGTTGGCATGGTGGTTCAGCGCCATGTCCCTTAAGCAAGAGGTCAGGGGTTCGATCCTCGCCTCTGGCGAAGGAAGCAAATTCTGTAGCCAGTTCCCTACCGCTTAATAATGCGCTGACAGAGAAACGAAAGATTAGTGTCACGACTGCCGACTGTGGGGAACTTGGGAAGCCAAAAATAAAAAATAAAAAATTGCAACATGCTGGTCCATACCATATTGACATGCCAACTTTCACAAGGGCGCCTAGCCCCACCCACTCTATACGTTTCAAAAATTTAACTTTGATGATACCTATGTTGAACATCTATGTTGCTCGAATCTTAAAAATGTCATCGATTGTGTAATAAATTCTTCAAAAGTAAGGTGTTTTAAAAGGATTCAAAACGGGTAGGATTGCATTTTTGAAAAGTGTAAGCAACTTATTAGTTGAAGATAGTAGATTCGGCTGGACTCATCAAAGTTTGTTATGATGTGTGATAAATATCTTTTTTTATCTTTAATCAAAGATTTTGGATCAAAGTTCGATTAGTATAAAAGTGCCTTTTAGTCAATGACAATATTGAATTCACTCCACTACCAAGGGTGACATAGTGTCGGTAAGTATTTTTTATTTTTAATCAGAGATATTGGATTTAAGTCTTTAGTTCAAAAAGTAGAAAGAAAATGAATAACCTAGATCGTCGCCCACCCAATTACTTAATCTAAAAATAATAGTGAATGCATATTATAATATTTGTATAATTCACATATTATATATGTATATTTTTACGTATAATCAGATTATAATCTATGTATATGATCAGAAAAATAAAGATGAAATTTAACTTTCAAATAAAATCGAATTAGTCAAAATTCAAAATGAATGTTAATTAGTTAGTTCCAAATAAAATTCAAAGAAAAGAAAAATCAGGCTCCCACCATATGGATTAATTTGTCACACCTACCAACCTCATCTCTCCTTATATTATCTTGTTCCACCTTTTTTCTTTTTAGAATTAGTTGGAAGAATATGGGACTCCCACCTAGAGGCTGGATTCTTAAAGCAAATTCGGATATTTTTTTTCTTTTATTGAAAAAAAAAATAAAAAAAATAGACCAATCTATCCATAAATTTGGTAACTAGATCTGTTAATTTTAAATAATCTTACATGGGCGATATATTCACTTTATGTTGTGCACGACTACTAGCAATTTTGACATTTTCCTCTGATAACTAAAAGAAGTCCACTAGGTGATGAATGTCTTAACTCATTTAGGGGTTGTTTGATAGAATGTCATAAAAAAAATTAATGGATGTATTAGCTTTATGTATTGTTAATATCTTATTTGGTATACTTTTTAACTAACGCAAGTATTAGTTATACACTCTACTGCGTATTATGCTATGCATAACTAATATCATCATTTTTTGATGTATTAGTAATACAAAGCTTTCAACACATGCATTAATTTATTATATGACTAATTTACCCCTCAATTTTTTCTCATTTCCTTTGCCGTTCTTGCTCCAAAAGTATTCTCTTCTGGGCAGTCATCAATTGCACAAAACTTGCTCAATTACATAAGTAAACAGAATTCAGTAATTTGAAGGATGAATATAACTCGAATCAAATAATATAGTTCTTGTCATATTTAAGTGGCAAGAAGAAGAAGAAGAGGAGAAACAGAGTAGAAACACAAGAAAGGAAAAAAAAAATACACAAACCCATATGCAGAGAACAGTGAGAAGAACGCGAGAGGAAAAATATATCCACACAAAATAGAAAACGATGAAGATGGGAGAAGGAAGAAGAATATACAAGGCTTCAATTTGTTGGTCTGGGTTTTGCCGGAAAGAAATTGGAGAGGGTATTTTTGTGAAACAAATTTTTTAAATAAAAATTATATAAAACATATTATTTTTAATACATCAAATCAAACACCACACAAGAAGAATACAAGTATAACTAATGCAAGCATAGCTAACACAAGCATTAATAATACAAATATTATTAATATATCATATTTTGCATTATTATTAATATACACTCTACCAAACGATTAATTATTTTTTTTTTCCAACTCTTATACTCTTTGTGTTCGGATTTAATTGTCATTATTTTTCTAATTTATTTTTTATTTTTACTTATTACTTTTAATAAATTAAAAAAAAATCTTTTTCATACTTTACCTCTAGAATTAATTATTCTTCAAATCATTTTCTAATACATATTACTCCTACTAGACATCAATTAATAGGAATAATATGGTAAAGTTATTATATCAATCATTATTTTCTTAATAGGTATTCATGTCAAAATGTATCAAGTAAATTCGAACGGAAGGAATAAATACGAGTAATATTTACTTTCTTCATTTCATTTTAGTTGGCCTCTATACTAAAAAGAGATGTTTCAGTTTATTTTTTGCAAATCAAGAGAGATATATTACTCCCTTCATTTTTTTTATAACTGCTTCTTTTGGGTTGTGATTTTGTTTCTAAATAAGTGTATGATTAAGCTTTTCAAGAACAGTTTTATCATAATCTTTCTAATATGCTCTTGAGTTTAAATATAATAATCAATGTCAACTTAAAAAAGCTAAAATTTAATTAGGGTTAAGTTGGTAAAGTTATCGTTAATTTTTTAGGAGTGAGTAGTTTATTAAAGGACGTGTCAAAGTCAAAAGAAATACTTATTTAGAAACGAAGGGAGTACTTCTTTCTCATACTCCCTCCGTTTCATTTTACTTGACCTTGTTGAATTGATACTCTCCATAAAAAGATATTTATTAAAGACTTATTTTACTAAATTAATCTTACTAAATATATTTTAAAAATATAAATTTAAGTATTGTACACTTTATGTAGTCTTTTAATAATAGAGGTAATATTGAAAGAACATGATAAATTTATATTGATTTTATAAAATGAACTAGTAAATTGAAACAATCATTTTAGCAAGAGGGTCAAGTAAAATAGAACAGAGGGAGTACCACCTTCGTATTAAATAACTATTTGTAATCACATTTAGAATTTTAAAGCATAATTAATAAAGTAAATTTAATTAAACAAACCTCTAATTAATATTTTCTTAACGAGTGTGGCAAGTCAACAAAGATCAACTTATAAAATACTTCATTCATCCACCAATAGTTGTTCACTATTGACTTCGTACACAAATTTAAAAATAGCAAATGCTAGAGATAATTTTACCATATTATCTTTTAAATATAATAAATTTAATGACTTCAAAAATGCATTGGATAATAAATCTTATTTAATGCTAAGGATAAAACGTATAAAAATAGACAACTTGTTCATTGATGTCTAAACTGAACAAGTATTATTGGATATCTATTTTTAATACAGTGGGCAAGTAAAAATGAACATAGCGAAGAAATAGTAAAACATATGCATTACAATAGATACAAGGGACAAGGGTCAAATTTATCCATCTATTTTAAAAAATTAATTAAATATACCGTTGTCATACTTTTGGGGTCAAATTTGCCCCATAACTTGGAAAAATTGACTAAATATACCCTCCAATGAAGGCCTCCATCATATTTTAGGTCAAATTTATCCTCAATGCCATACTTTAGGACCATATTTACCCTCATTGTTAAGAAACTTTTCGTATGTACCCTTCTTTTAACAGAAAAGCGAAATCAATGTTAAATGTCCCATCTTTTAATAGAAATATTCAGTGGGTCTGATCTATTGCATTTGACCGTCAAGTGTCATTTTTTATGAGCTCTGCGCTAATGTAGATCCATGAACTGAGAGAGGGATATTTCTTTTCTATTTGCACTGATGTAAATCAATTTTTCATGAGGTATGCACTAATAAATATCTAGTGGCTTAATCTCGTTGAAAAATTTTGACTCACAAAACTGAAGGAGTTTATTTATTTATGTCTTTTTTGGTGGCTCGAGTTGGGTCGAACGAATTAGATTAGAGTGTGTTTTATTTTTAAAAGATGAGGCATTTAACGTTGATTTTGCTTTTCTGTTTTTTAAAAAATACATGTAAAAAATTTCTTAACAATGAAGGTAAATATGGCCGTAAAGTATGACATCGAGGAAAAATTTGATTACAAAGGATGACGAATAGTATATTTAGCAAAATTTTCAATGTAGAGTGGTAAAGGCCTCAAAGTAGGACAGTGAAGGTAAATTTGACCCTAAAGTATGACGAAAGGTATATTTAATCAATTTTAATTGTAAAGTAAAGGAACAAATTTGATTCTTTCCCTAAATAGAGATCTTATCTTTAAAACTTGAGACCAAATTCCTGATACATATATATACTAGTTTAATCACACGTGTCTCGCACGTATAATGTTTGATTATTTAAAATTAAATGATTTTATCTATTGCGGAGATTTTTAATAAAGTGTAAAAATTCAAATCACTTTTCAAAAATCTTTCATACTTTAAATATAATAATGTAAGCATTAACATATACACATATATGTTTTACCACCAGAAATTTCAAGTGGTTGATGCATCATTACTTTTGTGTTTGTCATATATTAGCTCTTTCCCTTGTTGTCACAGGCCAAGAGAGACACATTATTTTGAACCAGTTTGTGTTACAATTTTTTTTCTTTTCTTTTTTTATATACTTAAAATTTTTTCTTATTTTTAAAGTCAAATATTTACAAAATCATTGATTACATTCTTATTACGTACTTAAAACTTTTTAAAATCTGTTACATCTTAAATTTTTCTTATTCTAACAGTTTTATATTATTTCTAGATTTTTCAAATCTTCTCAAAATCAAATTTAGTTGATTTAAAATTCTTAAACTAATGAAAAAAGTATCAGATGTCATTAATTTTGATGATCTCTAATAAGGAAAGATTTTATCATAAATATATTTAATTAAATTTTAACTCTTAAATTAGAAAAAAATATTGAAATGACTTCTAACCAATATAATACTTAAAACAAAAAAGACTAATCAAAGAATCCTAATTAATGTATTCTTATAGGTATTTTACTTCTCATGTATTATTCTCATTTTTTGTCTTTGTTTCCTGATCGTCAGTCCTTGATAACAATTTATAAAATATATTTTTTTACCACATATATTATAGTAATCTATTACTTATAACAAAAATCTTTAAAGACCTCGTATGATTGTGGTGAATAAAATTTATATAACAATCAAAGCAAATATTATATTTAAACTAATAACACAATACATCGAATCTATGCTTATAAACATAAAAGGACGATTTGTATTCATGATCAATAAAATTGACGTAGTAAAAAAAAGCTGAAATCTGAAAATCACAAAGTTATGTCGGAGCCTCTAGAACGAAAGCTACAAAATAATCAAAGATTCAGTAAAGAAAGTGACGATCACAAAATTTTATAACCAAAAATTAAAAGATGTATGTAAAACCTAAAAAACTACTAAAACGGGAAAAAAAAAAGAAGGGAGGAACATAAACCATTCACTTCACGGTGATTAAAAATCTTAAACAAAGAAACATAAACCTAAATAACGCATATACAATAATTTTTTTACAATAAAATAAAAGAAAAATTTATAATCTTTACCTTATTGTTTAACTTCAATATAGGCGTGAACATCTGCTCCCAATGATGGCCAAGCCTTTATCACTTAATGCTAAATCAGCTGCATTGCTTATCTCAAGATTAAAAATCTTAAACAAAGAAACATAAATCTAAATAAAGTATACACAATAATTTTTAAAAAAAAAAAAAAAAAAAAATTAGAATCTTTACCTTATTGTTTAACTTCAATATAGGCGTCAACATCTGCTCCCAATGATGGCCAAGCCTTTATCACTTAATGCTAAATTAGCTGCATTGCTTATCTCAAAATTATCCCATTTCCGATATGTTTAATCAATACATATCCACCAAATTTCAAATTTCTGACATATGATTGAAGAGCTTAAGAGCATAAGCAGTATCCTGCCTCTGTAAGATTATAAAAAAATTATTGTTACAACATTAAAATAAAGAAGATAATCATATCACAAACAACAAAGATGCTTAGCATTACAAAACGAAAGTATCTCTTTTGAGATAAAAGACGCAGTTCGACGTCCAACTCCTAGAGTCCAACAATAATTCTCCCAATAAAAACAAATCTAATAATATTTTTTTTGAATCATATATTTTAGGATTTTTTTTTTTACCTTAGACCAAAAAGTAAACCTACCATTATTAGTTTTCCATATATTTTTCTCTTATCATAATTTTTAGATACTTAAGTTTTTCAAAACTACAATCAAGTAAGAATAATAATATAATAATTGAAGAAAATACGTGAAAAGATGATTTTGTCTATTATGAAAATTTTTAATAAAGGGAAATCTTTTAAATACTTAACGTTTTCAAAGTGTCTAAAACTCACCACTTTTAACAGATCAAGTAAAAATTTTACAATATAATATTCGTGTGTAAATTCAAGATCTTTTACAATTATATATAATCCGACCCACTCAATTAATTTAGGGGAGATGAAATGGACCATGTGATTTGTGAATTTCGGTTTAAAACCCAAGTAGGGCAAAGAAGTTTGGCAAGTTTTTTTTTTTTGATTGAGAGAATTATTCAATACTTATATTAATGAAAAATGATTTAATTAGTCAAAGTATGTCAAAACTAGAAATGCATAATAAACTAAATTCATGCTAAAAACGTGTATGTTAATTAAAGAACAATTTACTCATGGTACTCTTTTGTTTAATTAAAGAGATTAAGCATTTGATACGCTTCATACTTTGCCGTCAGCCATAAGTATTAAAAAAAAATATTTTCTTCTAAGTATGAAGGATTTATCAACTTCAAATCCTCCAGACACACATATAATGTCCAGATATTCAAATTAATTCATGTACATTATATTCTTTTTAGTTATATTTCTCTACTTATTATGTTTTCTACATATTTTATATTTTCATCTATTGTTAAATTTTATTTAAGATCAATCTATACTATGTATCAATTTCAAACCATATGAACTCATATTTATGTGTAACAAAAAAACATCAACAATGAAAAAGATGTGAAGTTTATCATATTGTGGTAAAACATCATTTAGCTTAAAAAAACAATGAATATTAAGAGGTCCTATTTTCCCCTAAATGCTTGGTTACCACGTTATTCAATAATTTTCCTACGTATATTGGAAGCAGTATATTTATTTTGACATATTCTAGAAAGTGTATATCTTCAGCATTAAATTCAGACAATCAATTCTTTTTTGAGGAGTAACGTAAATAAATTCTTTAAAGAAACTTTTTTAAAGCCAAATCCAAATGTGACCTAAGAGATTCATAGAAAAGTTGAAATAAATTATCGTTCATCAAAATAATAATCAATAAATATATGTTTGTACATAGTAATATATAATTACTTCCTCTGAATCACTTTATTTGTCAACCTTACTAAAATAGATGGTGCCTAATATTTGTCATTTTAGAAAAATCAAGACATAATTAGTTATTTATTTTTACATTTACGTTTAGTCATGAATATGAAGAGATTTCAATACGGTGCAAAAGAAAGAAGAAGTATTGAATAGCGTAGTATAATACATACGAATAATTTAGTTGAATTACTTTCTACATAATTTTCTTACTGAGTGCGAAAAAAAAACGACCAGTAAAGTGGTCCCAAGAAAACACATAACATATATAATTTTGATACAAAATACTAACAAATATATTTTATATATTTAATTATAAATATAATTATTTTTAACTGATCAGCCTAATGTGTAACTTGCTCTTTTAGTCCTCAATATAGACCGTTAATAATTCAAGCTACCACTAGACTTACCCCTAAAGTTTTAACGTATTAAAAGTCTCTTAATGTTGGGGGTGGGCAGAACCAATTTTGAAATCCAATCGAAATTCTTTGGAGGTTTGATTTGGACTTTTGGATTGTGAATTTAACAAAATTTTATATATTTCAGATTAGATATCGAATTCAGTACGACTGAATTTTCAGATATTGAATGTATATTTGATCTTCAATCTTGTCCATAATATGTCTTCAATGCTAATAAGACTAATTTTCAATGATCTAATAAAATAGTACCCTTCAGCCCTGATCATTATAGTATTTATTAGTTAAACACAAAATTACACAACATGGGCGGCAAGGTGGCCTCAATCCTTTTATACATTCAAATATGTTTGGTGTAATACAGAAGCTATTTGTTCTTTATACTTTTTTGAAATCTTTAAACCACACAAAGAATAACTTTAGCAAACATTAAAACACTTTTACAGGTTATATGAAAGCATTAACAATGCCAGTTCAGTAATTTTATATGAATATATGAAGTTATTGTTGATGAATTTTGCAGTAAGTGCTAGTAGTTGTGAGAATTGAACTAAAATGCTCAACCTTCTCTCATTTTTCATTGATGGAAGTGATGGAACGTGCAAAAAATAAATTGAGCATGGAAAAGGACACAGTTAAAAGATGAACTTCAAGATTTCTTTTGAGAAGGATAACAAAAAGTTCTGCAACATTCCTAAGTATTAGTCTACCTAATTAATAATTAATAAAAAGAATTTTCTCCACAAGAACATGTACAGAACTAGTCGGTATCTTCCAAGTCCCTCCTCTGTATCAACATTTGGGATCCAAATAACTGTACTCGGTCAGTTTATATGCGGTCCTGACTTGTTCATCAGATCGTACTGGTTCTGCAAATCACAGACTTGCCATCTGACGAGTTCCGTGTTCAGCCTTCAGTGAATTCTGAAACAATTCCCCACATGGGCAGCTCAGTTCTCTGTCTTGGGCTTCTATCCTGGACTAGTTGTCTCTAAGGTTAGTCCCAGTGGCATATATCATTCAACAGAGAAGCAATCATAAAGGGTTCCCATTTTCCAGCCACAGATGGCTGTATATTCAAGATCGTTTGCTGTGATAAGCTTTTCTTCTCAGTCCCAAGCATATACATTAGACCTGCTAAATACTTGATAATAAGCTGCCAAGTGCACTTTTAGAAAAGCTCAAACCAAATGAAAATGTTGTACATATCAAGAACTTCAAGTCATCATCATTCGTTTCGAAGATTTACCTTTATAATCAGTCAGTAAACGTACTTCAGGCATTGACTCAGAGAGCTCCCATCCTCAAAATCCCATCAACTCGTTAAATATTCCTAGAGTGCCCTCATAATCAACCAGGATCTCTTCCTATTTTACAAATCCACTCATTCTCTTCATCGACAATAATTCTTTTTGTCAAACCATATTCTGAACACGAAATTAGCTTATCCAGCTGTCATTGACCTCTGTCCAAGCCAGGAGCAATGTCTTTAGGAGCAAAAACGCTTCCTTACTGCCATATTGCCAACCATTTTCGCATCACCAAAAAGTCCTTCCAACCAAGCCGTGTTGCACCACAAGATCAGCATGCATAGTTGTGCCATCAACTGATCTCCTAGCCAGGAGCAATGTCTTTCGGAGCAAAAACGCTTCCTTACTGCCATATTGCCAACCATTCTCGCATCACCGAAAAGTCCTTCCAACCAAGCCGTGTTGCACCACAAGATCAGCATGCATAGTTGTGCCATCAACTGATCTCCTAGCCAGGAGCAAAGCCACAACATCAGGAACAAAATGGTTGGTCCCTGCAATTATGGCACATATCCACAGACATCAATTACATGTCTCTTCTCCCATTTCCAGCTGTATTTTGCCTCCTCTGTAAGCCATATTGCCAGGCATCTCTAGATCTCTCAGCAGATTGATCAAAATCATCCAATGAATTCTCCAGTGATGGCTTAGGAGGCCTATAATTTCCATTCCTTACATGCAATGCATTTGGCTTTTCATCATCTTCTGAAGGTGTTCCTGATCTGGACTCCATGTGTGTATCGTATACTCTGTGTCGTAACCCAGATCTCAAACCTCGATTATTAGACATCTTGGTCGGTGGAGGAGCATGAGAAGCTGTCTTGGGTAGCAAAGGCAGCAAGAAGTCCTTGGGCAAAGTATCCATGTCCATGTAACATTTTCTGGTTTTGGCATCGGCAATCAGTGCAGCCCAATCTTCTGATTGCACCAGAGAATTGGCATTTCCCATTACCTGTTAAGAGAACATAAAAGAGAGTTATTATTGACTTGTATGTTGCACTGCTTGCACATATAGATTATGAATATAGCGTTATGAGCATAAACAGAGACCAAAGTAACATACCCAAAGAGCTCTTCTGGCACGAGTAAGAGCAACATTCATTCGCCTTATATCTGCAACAAACCCAACCCCGTGACCTGAGGCACGCACACATGACATTATAATAACATCACGCTCTTGACCCTGGAAAGCATCCACAGTATTTATGTAAATGTCTTTTCCTTCTTCAGAATTTAAAACATCCCCAAACTCCCTTTGGAGGCATTTAAGTTGCAGTTTGTATGGAGTGATTATACCTACAGTAACTTTCCCAACACCAAGAGATTTACAAGTTTTTTGAAGATGCTCATACAAACGAAGACAGAACTGCGCTTCATGTGTATTCTGATATGAAACGGATCCACCTCTATGTGATTCTCGACCATGTGTAATGTCATAAAAGATGTAAGGCTTCAGTAAAGGCTCCTTGTAATAAACTTCGTCAGGCAGATTCACAACACTTTCACTATCAGTAAGGCGACCTTGATAAAAGTACCTAGAAGGAAAATCCCTAATTTGAGGGTGCATCCTGTACTGCACTGATAACAACATAGTTGGGCAGCCTGCTTGCTGAAACCTCTCAAAGAGGCTTCTACTGTACATCAATGTTCCAGCTGCTTTGCTGATAACTGTAGCAGGAAGCTGCTGTGGATCCCCTACAAGAACGCATCTTGCTGCACCGAGAGAAAGAGGAGGAAGAACTCCTACTTCACTGGCTTGGGCTGCTTCATCAATGACTACCATGTCAAAACCATGGGTAAGACGAGAGAACAATTTCCTCCCACTACTTGAGACGGTAGTGAAAACAATTTCAGCTTCATTGGCAAAACTAGCCTCCAGACTTGCACGAGCTTCCTCCATGTTGAAATTGTTACCACCACGGAACCTACTCTCCAAAATCAGAAGGCGGGACATCTCCACCAGTATTTTATCTCTATTCTCAACCACTGCTGCAAGGTTCTGCAATAGAGTATCTCGATTTTGGTCCCTAGCCATAAGAACATCAGGATCAACTCCAACAGATCCCTGTGCACGACCAGAAGCAGCAGCAATTGTTAGTTCTCTTTGAAGACCAGCTATCTGCTGTGACAACTGAGCTTCACGAGCTCTCAACTGGTGCATCCACCCATAAACTTCATCGCGATTCTTCATCAAAAGTTGTTCGGTTCTCCGCTCTACAGAAACTGCTTGAGCGGCACGCGTTTGGGAATCCACCCCAACGCGTGCAACATCAGGCCGATAAACTTTCATCTCCCCATCAATGAATCCACGATCAAGAACACGTGCAAGAAGCTCGTCAGTTGCAGCATTTGAAGGAGCACAGACAAGCATTCTAGGCTTTGGGCATAGCTTAGGGAGGGTTCTGAAGAGATTCTGATCCATGCTTAGAAGGACTTCATCAATGGATCCAGTAGCAACATTATCTGAGTTATTCTCATTATTCTGCTTATAGCTTTCAGGAGCAAGTTTCTTGAGCAATGCTGTGTAATAGTGCTGATACTGAACAAGATGGATGACATTCAGCATTCCCCACACTGTGTGTGTTTTACCCGTACCAGGTGGCCCTTGAACTAGAGTAAAAGGCCATGGATCTTGCCTCTTTGTCATACCATTAGTCCCAGCAGCTGTATGTGTAGCAGCCCATTGGATTGCTGCTAGCTGTGGTCCATTAAAGGTCCTGTGCAAGTGGTCAGTAAAGTTTGGTGTAAAGCAGTCGGGCATTGCAGGTGTCTGCTCTTCGTATTTAGGGAAATGCTCCGGACTTGGCTGAAGAATTGCATTTTGCATCTACACATAAAATCATAATTCTTTATTCAAACTGATAAACATGCAGAAAAAAGCTTTCAGTGAAGAGCTGGGTTTAAGATATAACCTGCGGATTAAGACGCCGGAATGCATGTAAAGCAACATATTCACGTTGGGTTGTTGCTAGAGAACCCAGAACAGTCAGAAACCAGATGCCTCTTGGTTGCAGTTTCCGCAGTATGTGATCACTACCAATATTGCTGAAAGAAGAAATATCAAGATGATAGCTCACCAGTAACAGAAGGCAGAAGCAATTAAAAGTCAAATCACTAACCTGTTGGTGTCATATGGATCTCCAACATAGAAGTGCAGGATGGCTCCGGCAGGGTCTCGAGTATCAATAGGTATGTGTCGTCTCACAGTACCAGCCACACGACCACTAATTTCAGGCTCATCACCATCCCCAAATGTTGAGGTGCCACTTCTCCGTGATCGGACTGCTTAATTCATAAGAAGTTAAGAAATTTTACTAAAATTAAGAAAAACATAGGAAATTTGAAATACACATCAACAAACAGTTCTATAATACCAACCTGATCCGGGGCGGGGAGTGGAGAGAACTGCTACATCTCCCTCTTTGAATAACCACTTCCACTCACATTCTGGAAAAAGGATTACATCATACCATCCTGTGCAGAATAAACAGAGTGCTGATTAGAAAGGGAGGAAAAGAAATTCAGCTAGGCCGACCACAACTTTCCGGCTCTTAAACTTTCTCTTTAAGTACAAGCTATATAAGTGGGCCTAGCTTCCCAAATATGTATTTGGTATAAACAACGGCGTTCCTCATATCCAAATCAAAGGATAAAATAAAATAAACATATAAAAAATGCCATAACATACCTCTTTCTCGCCGTTCAATGTTTTTAATATGGACTTTCACATGGGTTCCTGTGTCAGTCATCTCCTCCCATGTACTGTACAGCTGTGCCCGACATTCCTCAAAGAGCAAGGGTTCAAACACCTTAACATATTCTTCCACAGATTCAAAGTGACCAGGTACACACTGAAGCTCCGCTTCATCTGACATGAAGAGTTCACCCCTTAATAATACACCATATGATGGCACTTCATGCACCACACCACTTTTTGACATTAGGAATGCAAATAAGAAATTGGAAAAAAAAATCCTTATGAGGCTCAAGGAGCTGTACAATGCGACTCGCTACTAAACATGCCTAAACAGGCGCTTCAGAGGAGCAAATGGGAGCACTACATAATAAAATTAGCTAACACAAAAATCTATTCACAACTTTATCCCAATACATATGAACAGGTTAGTCATAGAGATCATGAAAAATACACTAATAATTATATAGCCATCTTTGAGATAACACAAAAGATCTTCCATCCCACAAGCAATCCTGATGATTGAGATGCCCACCAGATGAAGCTGGAGGATCCCCTTTGCTATGCATGGGCCTGAGTAATATAAACACCACCACTTAATAAACTAAAACAGTAAATCCTGCCTCACCAAGCATTCCATAGAACAGGATGCTAAATATGGCCAGTAAAACAACCCAGAAGAAATTGGCAGTATAAAACATAAATTACTGAACACGCTTACATCATCATAAGGGAACTGAGAAATCATACAAGAAAGAGAGATGGAACAATGTTCAGCTGGTAAAACGATACCAGTTTACAAGCTTTCCAATGATAACACAAAGTTTTACGATCCAGAACACTCGAAAAATGAGAAATACAACACAACAGAAGTTTAAAGGGTTAATCAGATTTTGAATGACCACTTAGGTACAGTGCCCAGTGGGCAAAAACACATACTTGCTTCTTTGATTATAACCTAAAGCAAAGATAATTTTCCATACTATCTCACGACACAATCAGTCTTATAGAACACAAGAAAAAGTAAAGGATTTGCACACCACTCATTCCAACAATATTCTAGGGAAATGCAAATTTTGATCCTTAACCTCTAACAGGAGAACTAACTATGAAAATCTAAGACAAGAATCAATATAAGTGCTCATCTCCCATCACATACTTTACTAGGCACAGTAAGAGCAATGCTCTCAATTAAAACCTAGTTGAGGCACTGGAAATCTGGATATACATCAAACAAGAATCAATAGGGATGGGTTATACACTTATGTTGCATAGCTTTAAAAGCACAGAGAAGAATGAAATCTCCGAGACAGAAGAGTAATGAATATTTTCAACAAAAAGTAGTGGTAATAACCACAGTGATGAGAATAATAATCAAGTGGAACACAAAAGTACCTGGATGTTGCCAAAACTTCTCGTTTGTCACCTCGCGAATAAGGCGTTCTACAGATGTATCTAGACACAGGCTACTTACTACAGGTTGCTTCTTGGATGGAGGTTTTTTGGCTCCCAATTTTGTATCCATGGAATTTTGACTGGTCAGAGCAGGCTTCCTACCAGGAAACTGTGAGTTTCTATTTTGTCTCTGATCTGTGGGATGCTTCCAAGAACCTTGTCTAGGCATAGGTTGTGTTTGAGCCTCAGACAAAAGGTCAGTAGAACTATTCATCCGTCTTGGCCGACCTAGAGGTGCAAGGTTCACATCAGCACTGGATTCAGATTTAGAATCATTAGATTCCATAGGCAAGTTTCCTTCATTAGTTGAATCAATTTGTTTCACATCTTTCACAAGTAGCTGACTCTGCTTTTCCGCGTTCTTTTCAGAAGGTGGAGGAACATTACGAGACTCTTTTACAGTACGAGTTGTAACAGGTGCTGGAAAATTTTGCCGCCTCGTGGTACTTTTTTGAGAACCTGCCTGTTTAACGTCTTCCAAATCAAGAAACATGGTCTGCCTACTACGCTTCTTTCCCAGCATCGCTTCCTTCTGCTGGTCAATCTTAGGGCGCTTACCAAAATTGTTAGCACACTTTAGTGCATGAATTGCCTCAACACCTCTAATCTCTCTATGCTTTGGCACCTGCCCAGAATCCTCCTGACCATCCATGGTGATATCACCTTTACTACTGGTTTCAGAATTTCTGCTATTACTTTTCCTGTCATTTGTATCTCGGTCTAATTCTAAAGAAGAAACATTGTAATTTTCACCGTTCCGTTTCTCATTATCCCGAGAAGCATTATCGACAGAGCCAACTTTATCATTATTGCTCACCGGCTCAACTGCTGATTTCTCCTGCAAAGCTCTATCAACACCAGTATTCGACTTATCATTGAAACCATAACTTTTATCTGCATTTGTTGATCCCTCTGCATCAGACCATTCACCTTCTTCCTTTTCAGCCACTTGCATATCAAAAGAGTTTAGATCTGGCTGCAGCAAAGCCTTCATTGTGTCTTCTTGATTTGATTTAGAAAATGAAGCACCACCCGAAGTTGAGGGTCCAGCAGTCCTCTGATCCTCAGGTTCTCTAGATGCCTCTGCACCTTTTGATCGAACAAAGGGCTGAAAACCTGAAACGGAAGAGGCATGGGAAAATGCATGATTGTTTACTATCCCCGGAGGATCAACAGAGGATGCCAAAAACTCAGAAGTGTTTGTACTAGAAGAAGGAACTGCTCTCCGAGGCTGGAGACAGAGGACGCCATCATTATCTTGGTCATCCTCGGCAGGCGGTTCATTAAGATCAAATAATACCTTTCCTTTAGAACCCATCTCAAATATAATTGCATATACACTGAATAAAAAGAGCTTATATCACCACCTCTCGCTAATATTTAATTCGCGCAGAGCTATTGGCAAATATTCTAACCTCTTTATTGCTCAAATAACATTAAAAGCAAGAAAGACCGCAATTAGGGGAACACAATAAACTTATTAAGGGACAAATGTCACAGCATCAAAAACATAGATTTGCAATCCACTCTACAGCATAAGGTTTACATCATCCTCGTCTATTTGGAATATTAAAAACATGAAGCAAGTGAATTGCTTTAGTAGCAGTCAGCACTCACGGCTACAGCTGCAATGTCTTAAAACGGGAACGTATATTAATAGCCTGCATGATCAAATTATTATCTTAATCAGCAATTCATCTTTCAGCAGATTTAAAAAAAAAAAAGGCATAAGCCATGAACGGGGAGTTAAACTCTTAAATCATAATGATTGTTACAGTATCACAAAGATTAATCGGGTCATAATCAATCAAACAATAAAGAAAAGGCAAAAGATACTGAAAATTCATCGCCAAGATCAAGCCCTAAAAGTATGTGCAAGTTCAACTCTTATGCAACAACATGCTAGCAATTACTATGGGCCTCAACAACCAAATACGAGAAGAAGGAAAAGCAACTACAGGGGGGCTAAGAGGATAAGAACATGGGCAACAAAGATTAATTAGACTGCACAAATACCAAAACAGTAGTAGTTTTTTCCAAGACTTGGCCTATATTTCTCTTCTTTTTTTTTTTAAATAATTGTGTTATCCGTACCAGCTTGCGTGCACCTCAATTAATTCTTCGAGATACCTGTCACCTCCCACCAGCAATAGGTACCACGTAACTCCATCCACCAAGGTTGGGACAGATGGGACATCTATGTTTGGGATTTAAACCTAAGACCTCATGGTTCGCAACCCACTTCATAGACCACTAGTCCACATTCTTAGAGTGATTCGTGCCTATATTATACACATGGTTTTTCAATCAGCAAATAGACTATATCCAAATGCATAAAAAATCTGTATGCCAACCTTATCTCATACCATGCCAATAGATCTATGGCTTGATACATAATATAAAACCATAATCCCCTAATAAAAACTATATCTAACAAACCCTATCTTCAATCTTTCGCATATATCAATCGACTCCCCCACACATCCACAAGTACAAACTCATCAAAATAGTCCTAGCTTTCCAAATTCCCCACAGTAAACTATACAGTAAGTAATGCACAAACAGTAAATAAATGATACATCAAAAACAAATCCAACCAATGTGAACAAAACTACACTCAGTACACACAAGAAAATTAAATAATACAACTAACAACTATCACCCAACTAATTCACCCCTAATAACCCTTTTAAGATTTGTACCAGATTTTGACCCCTACCAATCAAATTTTTCCAAATAAAAAATACCCATCAAACAGATTCAATTTTTACCAATTCAAATTAGGGTTTCCAACAATCAAAAAATAACAAAAATCATACAAAACCAAATTAACCCATTAGTGAATTTACCAAATAAATATTCAAATTCATATTTATTCATTCACCCAGATCAAACACAACTTACTCACTTTTTCGATCTATTTTTTTTTTTTTGGTTGCTACAAAATTAATTCGATCTATTTTTGTTCACTCTATTATTATTACAATTATTATTATTATTGAATAATTTATTAATTATTAATCAAATTGTGTGGAGAGAGAAAGAGAGAGAAAGGAAAAGTACCTCCAAACAGCACCAAGAAATCTAGAGAGGGTCAAATACAAAAGGGAAAAAAAAGAAAAAAAATACTAATAATAAATAAATAAAATTTTAAATTAAATATAATAATAAATTTCTCTTATTTTTTGCTATATAGTTGGTGTGCTTTGTATAAATCTCTAGAGAGAGAGAGAGCGTTTTTAGAGAGAGAGGAGAAAAAGAATGCAAGTGAAAAGAATAGAGTGGGGAGAGCCCTATTTATAGGAAAAATAAAAAGGCCCATGTGGGCCCCGGACCTTGCCGGAGAAAACGCCGATCACCGTTTAATTTGAATTTCCGGTAGATACTTAATCTGACGGCGTTACTTTTTCTTTTTTAAAAATTGGATTAATATATATTTTTTTGATTATTTTAAGAATTATAATAGTGAGGTTCATTTACATAAATGCCCTTAATTATTTGTTTATTTACGTAATGAAGATGACCAGTTTGGGCCGTGGACCTTCAGGGGTTTTTTGGCAGCTTGTTAGATTAGTTATTCAATCTTCTTGATGATTGGTGTGAGATAACACACAAATTTCTTCATAACCTATGTATGTATTGGTTAGCCAAATTTCTTAATTGTAAATCAAATATTATGTAAATTTTATATATAAATAATATACTCACTGATTAACTATCAAACATTATATAACTTAGCAGAAATTAATACATGAATAAATTACCTCTTTATTAGCTACCAAATGACTTCTTGCATAGTTACATTATGTTTGGATGGTATTACCATCTTATTTTATTGTTACTAAATACTATGTTTGTTCTAAGTGTTAGTAAATTTTATGGCATCGTATCATTTAGTTTCATCATTAGATAACGCGAAAATCTCATTTTATATTATCAATTTGGTGGGATCACTTCGTTGCCTTACATTTTTTTAACTCACTATACTTTTATATTTTAGTATTAATAATTTTGTTTTGTCTTTTATCCTATACCTCTTTATATCAGTCGTATGTACCTCGTACCCTACCATTTTAGTAGGTTTATTCTTCAAATTTGAGATGTGAGATTATGCAACAATGAAAAATGATATAATCTAAGTGACATTATGTAACAATAAAAAACGATAGAATCTACGTGAGATTATGTAACTATAAAAAACGATGCAATCTATCTAAATATTATATTCGTTAAAATAACACAATATAAGACAACATAATACGATACACTATGTAATAATACATAACAACTATCCAAACACAGTAAGGGGTCGTTTGGTACAAAGAGAAGCTATCATGGATTAATAATACAGGGATTAGTAATACAAGAATTAGTAATGCAGGGATTAGTAATAAAGGAATTATTTTTTATCAAGTGTTTGGTTCATTGTACTAAACACTAGATATATCATGTATTTTAAAACTCAACAAAATCTTTTTTACAGTTATACCCTTAAATTTTTATGAGATTTTCTACTTCATTTAACTAGTCAAGTTGCTCACCCTTTGCGCGATCTTAAAAAAACTAAAATATGGATAATAATTCTCACTCCGCTTAGTTAATCATTTATTTTTTAAAAAAAAATTGAGTCTATTTAATCAAGAAAAAATTAAAACAAACAAATAATTATCATATTATACAGAAATAATTTTTAAAAAATGTAAAGCACACAATGTAAGAACATCATGGACTGTTGATAATATAATTTTAGATTTTCAAATTATATATTTATTTGACAATAATTTTTTCTATTTAAATTAATCTGTCTGTAAATTGAACAATTACAAAATAGCATAAATGTAGTTCGCATACGAAACTATCAACCAACATAAGGGAATAAATGATATTTAAGCACTTGATCCGCATACACAAAGTAAAAAAAAAAGTTGGCAAATTAAATGTAACATAACAATCAAATTTGTAGTGATTAAATTTAAAATAAAACTAAAAGAAAAAATTTAATAAAAAGAATTGAGGATAGTTGAGTCATTTCATTCTCTTATCCATGTATAAGTAATCTCATGATTTCTTAGGGATAAGATAATACACTCTGGCCCCGTTTGGTAGGATGAATTATTTTCATAATCCATGAATTAAATGATAGGATTACTTAGTACATTGTTTGGTAGCAATTTTGAAGCTATGTATAACTAATACATGGATTAGTTATACACCCTACATGGTATTATAGGTTGTATAACTAATACACCCGACTTGGTGGGATTAGTAATCCATGGATTATAAATCCATGGATTATAATCCATGGATAAATATGTGTCAAGACAAAAATGCCCTCAAATTTCTTTAATTTTTTTTTTCTAAATCTTTTCAATTTATGCAATGTGAGTTATTTCTTTTTATTTTATCAAGATAATAATATCCCTCCAAATAATTTTAGTCATAAACAAACTACTCCATTAACTTAAAAATAATTATTGGTCACAATCCGAAAATAAATTGTATGATTGCATACAAACTTTAATTTTGTAAATAGGATATCATAAATAACAATATTTTTTTCTACTTAGCTTTAACATGCACTCTACGGAACACAAATTTATATCAATAATAATTCTATTGTCTCGTTCAAAAGTTACACGTATCTTCCTCCAACATAAGAACATCACAAAGTGGAAACAACAAAAAAATTATGAACAAATAAAGAAAAGATAACAAAAAAATATATATAAGTGAATGATTGAATCTTAAAATTTCAAAGTAAATAATTAGTTATATTTTTTATTTTATTTTTATTTTTTTTAAAAAAAGTTTTGCAAAGAATAGACAAAGTTATAATATGTCAAAGGGTATTTTTGTAAACATCCAATATTCTTTTTAAAATATAACAATATATATTGTTTTCAATACATCAAACCAAACACTGCATAAAAAATAATCTCAGTATTACTAATCTCTACACTACTAATCACAGTATTATTAATACAACTTATTCAGTATTATCTTATACACTCTACCAAACAACCTCTCTATGGTGTATTAGCTATTCATGTATTAGGTGGGATTAAATTTAAATTGAGCAACCAAACATTGTACATAACTGGATTAACTTTTAATCTATGGATTATTTGATTTAATACGGCTACCAAAGGAGTTGGATAAAGGTTGGAGGTTAAATATGACATTTCAATCTAATGCTTCGCGTGATTATCTGTCTAGATCCGTTTAACAGCCGTATATGTAAACAACACGCGTTCAATTTATTTTATTTTTTTGGATTTTCAAAACAAAAAAATCGGTACTTTTTTTCATTATTTGATATGTTATTAAGTGGATTAATTTTTAAAAAAGTTTTCAGAGAGAGAATAGGTAAAATATTTTAAGAATTGGCCAAACTTGTGGTAGATTAAGATAATATTGTTGGACAATTTTGGAAAAATTATAATGAAATAGTTTGGTAGGTTGAGAAAAGGCACATGTTTAATTACTATCTTATTTGTCACTCACTAAAATATCAGTCATATTGATGAGGTTACTAAAATATTATTTTATTTTTATTTTATACACCAATGGTATAAAAGTATACATTTGTGTAATTCGATTTGCCCTAGTGTAATATAAATTCTTGTTTTTAAAATTTCTTTTTTATAACCGTTTATATATTATGTATCCTAATATTAACCGGAATATTTAATATTTAGTTGATGAAAACAAGTCAATATTAATCATTTTTATGTTGTAAGTGCTAGGGGAAATTCTAATTTCAACCTAAGTAATTACATACCAAATGACATAAACTAATACGTTAATCTATTTTCATAAATGAGGTTGTGCGTAATTTTGGTTTCAATTTTATATTTTTTTATTTGCATGTCTTCTGTGTAACACGACGAGCTATTAGCTCTAAGTAGAGCGTCCTTCTGATAATTGTTTCGTTGTGTATGGATTGTGAGTTTACAAAAATTTCAGAAATATTAATTATAGAGCTTTAATTGTAACTTTTGTAGTAACAGTTTCATAATTACGAAAAATAATAAATTGTATTTTGTATTTAACTAAACTGTTGTTATACAAATACATATACAACAAGATTTACTGCTCTTGTTTTACTCAAATTAGTTGAGTTAAATAAGAAATAATTATCTCATCTAATTAAATTCTCATAAATTAATCTTATTTAAATTAGTAGATTTCTTTCCAAATCAAACTCAAATATGAAGATTATTATTTTCATGATATTCAAAATTTCAAACTATCATTCTCTTATATCTCTAACTATTTTTTCTTGTTAGTTTTTTCATTTTTTTTAATTTAATTTCTTTTTCTTTTCCATTTTTTTTTCACTTTATTTTCTCTCTTCTATTTTTTTTTCCTTTTTCCTTTTTTTTTTTTTTTTACCTTTTCTCATATTTTTTTTCGTTTTCTTCTTCTTCTTTTTCTTTTTTTTTAAAAAAAATCGATTTTGTTTTTACACTTCTATTTCTAGTTTCTAGTTTCCTTTCTTTTTCTTTTTTTTCTTTTTCACTTTTTTAAAAAATAGTTTTTATTTTTATTTTTTTCTATTTTTTTTACTCTTCTATCTCTATCTTTTATTTTTAAAAGACAAATATCTATATCATATATACATATTCAAAAAATATACAAAATAAATAGACATACAAATCTGCATATATTCTGCATATGTATTTACGGAAATACATATCTGACTCACAAGTATATATAAACATATAGGACACAAAATCTTTATAATAAAAATGTCAATTATATACGTATACATATGGTAATAAAAAAATACATAATACATATCTTAAACAGTAAAAGAAAATAAATAAGTACATATGTTACCCTCTAACATGACATAGTATGTACAATTCAAAGACAAATTCAATACCGTATAAAATACATATAGCTCTGCATATGTACTTACAGAATACACACCTGGTCCATATGTATATTCTTATTTTATATGAATCACCTTTGTATTTCGCAAATACATATGGAGATATATAGTATAGTTATGTTTGTTACTCTTTAATATGAATATGATATGTATTTCGTAAATACATATGTATATTTTGTACTGTAAATATATATTCAGATCTGTATGACTATGTATTTTGTATGTTTTTTGAATATGTGTATGTGATATACATATTTGTCTTTTCAAAATAAAAGTTAGAGACAGAAGAGTAAAAAACAAAAAAAAAGCAAAAATATAAAAAGGAAAAAAGAGAAGTGAAAAAGAAAAAAAAAAGAAATAGAAGTGAAAAATAAAAGGAATAAAATAAAATAAAATAGAAAAAAGAAGAAAACGAAAATAGAAAAAGATAAAAAAAAAAAAAAAGATATGAGAAAGGAAAAAAAATGAAAAAGGAAAAAAGAGAAATAGAAGAGAGAAAATAAAGTGGAAACGAAAAAAGAAAAAAGAAAAAGAAGTAAAAAAAAACTAATAAGAAAAAAAAGACAGAGATATAAGAGAGTGAAAGTCAGTAATGATATTTTATTTTGAAATCTTGAAGATCATGTAGATAATTATCTTCAAATATGAAAAGAGGAAAAAAACGTAAAACAAAAAATTATAAAAAAAAAATGCAAAAGAAAAAAAAAGAAATAGAAAGGAGAAAATAAAGTGAAAATAAAATAAAAAAATAAAAAAATAAAAAATAAGATGAAAAAAAGGATAAAAGATATGGCTATATTTAGGGATGTGAAATAGTGAAATGAAAATAGAAAAATGTTAAGTAGTGAGAGTAAAACACACACTTACCTAGTTAATGATTAAAATAATATTACTCTTACTATAAACTGTAATTTTACAAAAGTGTTGCTATTTATTGTAATTATAGTATTAAGTATGTTACTTTTAATTTTTCCTAAAAAATATTGTTGCACTTAGGCGTCTACATAGGTCGGGTTAGTTCGTTTTTTATTAAAAAAAAAAAAACAATCATGTTGGCTTATTAAAACTATAAACCAAATCAAACCAATATAAAATTATTTTTTTCGATTTAAGTTTTAGTCGATTTTTTGGGTTTTTTTTATAATCTTTAGTTTTTACAATTATATTGTGATCGAAGATTAAATCCGATATGTTTTCACTCATGTGCTAATGAAAATTCATAATTATGAAAAAATGAGGAGCGGAAAACTTTCTTGAAACTAAAAAGTGAGATGAAGAGTGAAAAGTTTAGGTTTTAAGTTTATAGGGCAAAATTCAGAAATAACATGCTTATCCCCTTAATTATGAGTTTCATAGCAACAGTTTCATAATTACATAATATAACAAGTTGTATTTTGTATTTTCGCAAACTGTTGCTACAAAAATACAAATACATATGATTTTTACTGTCCTTATGATGATATGTATTTTATATTTTTGCAAACTATTGCTACAAAAATACAAATACATATGCTACAAAATGTAATTTGATAAAAGTGTTGCTATTTTTTGTAATTTAATACTTAAGTATGCTATTTTATGTATTTTTTTCAATATATATCTAAATCTACTTTCAAATTATTGAAAATTACTAAAACTAGTTGAAAAAGTATTTAAAAAGCAGATTATAAGTAATATTTCATGTATAAAAAAGTTTGCATATTATATATATATTTATAATATCGGTTTGATTCGAGTTCGGTTTGACTTTTTTTTGGTTAACACCAAACCAAACCAAGAATAGTCGTTTTTTTTTTCTAACGTCAAACCAATCAAACCAAACCATAAGTAGGGTTTTTTTCTCGGTTTGGTTTGGTTCGTCAGTTTGGTTTGACTTGACGGTTTGGTCTGTACACTCCTAGTTGCACTAGCATCAAAATTATCATTTGAATATTTGTGTTTATTATTAAAAGCATCGGTGTTTAGCATTTCTTTTTTCTAAATTGCTTAATAAAAACAAATTAAATAAATATATGAAACTTCTTTTCATTATTTTATATGTACTTACTTAAATTAATAAAACAAAAGGTTGGTCAAAAACAATACTGTATATAAGATCATCAAGAATTGAAAAATCAATGGGACATTGGGATAATATTTAGGTAGTTTGGTAGCGTAAGAAAAAAACTTATATCTGACTCTCCTATTTGTCACTAACCAAGATAGCAGTTCCATATTATGGAGTTACTATAAATTTATGTATTGATGATATAAATTTTCATATCTTTTCTGTAATTTGTTTTGTTCTAACATAATATAAATTTTCTTTTATATTTTGATATGTATATGTAGTTTTATTTTAGACATAGTTATACAAGTATGTTTTATATTGTTAATGCATACAAAAGTTAATATTAACCTAAATGTTTAATATCTAACTGATGTAAACGAGTCACGTTAATCAATTTTCATATATCTATAATCTATAATCTATATATATATCTCTACATCTACAATATATTAAAAGTGTGAAGATCTTTAGAAAAGTGATTTGAACTTTTTGCCCTTCATTAAAACATCCTGCAATAGACAAAATCGTCTTTTTACTTTTTTTTTTTTTTTAAATTATCATTAAATTATTATTCAAATATTTAGGATAAAAAAAAAAAAAAATAAGAAACAATCACATAACTAAAAGGAATTAAATGTAATGTGAAAAATTTTAAATTAAGAATCCTACACAACTTTTTAGGAAAAAAATTATCCATGAAAAGGAAAAAAAGAAAATTAAGAAATAAACGCTTTTTTTTTATAAGAAGAACCAAACATTATAGTTAAGAAAAGGAAAGAAAAGAAAAGGTATCAATTTATTAATGAAAAAAATTAATTTATAAATGGAAAAATTTTAGGAACCAAAATATACTTTTTTTAAAAACATATATATGGAAAGAAAAAAACAGATTTTATTCGTATAAGAATTCATAATATTTAACACTTCTAAATCAAATAAAATTTTACCGTATCTATAATCTATAATCTATAATCTATAATCTATATCTATATCTATAACTATATCTATATCTATATTAAAAGTGTGAAGTGTGTTAGAAATATTGTTTGAACTTTTTACCCTTCATTAAAAGTATTTGCAATAGATAAAATTGTCTTTTCACTTATTTTCTTTAATTATTAATTAATTATTAAAAAAATCATAATCCTAAAATTAGTTGAATTGCTATAGTCCTGTACTAATTCAAACTGGACAATAGAATCCTATACTAATTCAAATTGGACAATAGTACATATCAGTTATATAAAAAGTCTTATTGCATTCTCTGCAAAACAACACATGTATAATCGGCGTTCAAATTTTTGTAGCAGCAAGATGTTAGCTATTGTTTTCCTGACACTCTAATTATATTCTCCATTCCATTTTGTTTCAATAAGAGCTTCTCCAAAACTAAAAGCTCTTGAATTCGCGCACTTATTTCTTTTTTTTGTTTCTCATCCAGTGTTTGGTGTCCGCATTGGAGCCCCAATTAATTCAGATCGCGCGTTGCAGGGCTCATTAAGGTGACAGCGCTCCCAACAGAGTTTTCTACATACCCAAGGTCGAACCCTCGAACTCTGGTTAAGGATGGAGCAGCCCCATCCACTGCACCACAACTCATGTCGGTCGCGCACTTATTTCTACGTAGGCATATAAGTTTCCAACTTGTTCCTACTAAATTATGAGACAAATTTCTTAGATAATAATTCATCATGCGTAAATAAGATCTAGCTGCTGCCATAATTCTTTGAGATCAATAATTGTTATTTTATATTCTTTCTTCCGTCTAACTTAGCATTTTTTTCAAATATTATTTATCGCAGTTTGGGAGTAGACTAAGATGAATTCGAAAATTAAATATAATTCAATGAAATCAAATTTTGTATTGAATATATATATATTTTTTTTTAGGTATTTTGTATTCTTGAGATATCAATGAAATCTATAGTTCAATAATAGATGAATAAATTTTGTGATGGAGATCGGAGAAGATGTTTGTTGGGTGACTAATAATAAGAGGATTCTTTCAACTTCGACGTTAGCTTTCAACTTTTTGCTTAGTTTTATTATTTTTGTCGAACACTTAATGATGTGTTTGTTTTTTATATGACCATATTATCTTCTATATTACTATTAAATTTGTATTTGGATTACATATATTCTGTTGTTAATTTTGAATATATTTTCTCCTTTTTCCCCTTTTAGATATTTTGTATGTTTGAGGTATTGATGGAATCTATAATTTAATAATAGATGAATAAACGTTGTGATGCGTATCTCATAGCCTCTAGCAACAAAGAAAAAAGGTATTGCATGACAAACACAAATTGACGATCCATTAAATAATTTTAATTTAAAGATTTAGTTTTTGTCTTGAAAAATACTATCTATGTGTATAATTAAATTCCAAACGACTAATGCTTTAGGATTTCTATTCCCAAACTAGCTACTTAATTGAAGAGTATAAGCTACCATGTTTAAATCGGCCTACCTATTACTTCTTGAAAATAATTAAATTAAAGTAAGGACATGCTATATGGTTGATCGAGGTGTAGCAATCAGAAGGTCAATAAAACATGGCTCAAGGGTTCCATAGCCCCATTGCTTAGCTTAGTTCTCTTAATGTGTAGTATAATTTCTTATAATGAGAGAACCATTTCGTTGTCTAGAGCATAAAGTTTTTAACGATATATAATTATGTTAAATTTACATATGATGTAACCATATGCAATTAGTAAAGTGTATTGAGCTATCGTAATTATTATAATAACTGATAAAGAATATTTGTGCAACCCACTTAAGTAGAGCAACCCACTTAAGTAGAAACTATGTATGTGTATATATGTGTGCGTATATCTATATATGTGTGTATATATATGTATATCTATATGCGTATCTATATCTATAATCTATCTATCTATAATCTATATCTATAATCTATATCGATGATCTATAATTTATAATCTATAATGTATAACGATAATCTATAATGTATAATGTATAATCTATAATCTATAATCTACAATTTATATCTATAATCTATATCTATAATCTATCTATCTATAATCTATATCTATAATCTATATCGATGATCTATAATTTATAATCTATAATGTATAACGATAATCTATAATGTATAATGTATAATCTATAATCTATAATCTACAATTTATATCTATAATCTACAATCTATATCTATATCTATATCTATAATCTATAATCTATATCTATAATCTATAATATATTAAAAGTGTGAAGGGCCTTAAAATTATCGTTTGAACTTTTTGCCCTTCACTAATAGTTTTTACTTTAGACAAAATCATCTTTTTACTATTTTTTATAATATTTAAAATTAAAGTTAAAAATTAATTAAGTATATTTATGGTAAAAACCTTTCTTATTAGAAATCATCAGAATTAATGACAACGAATACCTTTTTTCACTAGTTTAAGAATTCTAAATCAACGAAAATTGATTTTAAGAAGATTTGAAAAATCTAGAAATAAATATGACAACTTTAGAATGAGAAAAATATAAGAAATACCAATTTTTTAAAATTTTAAATTAAATAATCAAAGATTTAACTTTGAAAATAAGAAAAGATTTTAAATATAGAAAAAAATAACCGTACTACAAATACGATTCAAATCGATGTGTCTCTCTTAACCTCTAACAGCAAGTAAAGGAGGTATTGCATGACAAATGTAAAAATGACAATCAATTAACCACTTAAAAATTGGTGGTAAACTATATATGTGTTTACAATAAAATATGTGTTATGTTTATATTATTATATATTAAAGTGTGAAGGCCCTTTGAGAAGTGATTTGAATTTTTTGCACTTTATTAAACATCTTCACAATAGACAAAATTTACTAATTTTAAATAATCAATGTTACACGTGCAAGGCACGTGCGGTTAAACTAGTATAAAAAAAAATGTCTACAATTCCATTTAAGTAGTTATTTGATCAAATTTTACGAGAAAATATCTTCTACTTCTATATTTTCTAAGTTTTTTAGCTTTCTTCGTTATATGAAGTTCCTTTTAAATTTTTGCTTATATGAAATTATTTTAATTGAAAATAAATCATGAGATTTAGCATATCATCATTATGTTTATCCATATACTTCAATGATTTTTTTATTTTTTTGAATACAGGTTCCAATTGTTATCATACATACAAAATACGATCAAACACTCTTTCCAGGGATAATTTTAGTTTCCATTGTCAATTAAATAACTTTCTAGAATAAATGATGCTTTGCAACCTACAAGCATGTTTTTTTATTCAAAATTGGGATATACCTCCTTTTACTCTCTGTTTTTCGTTTTTTCTTTGTATGTAAGTCAAAGTTAGAGTCATTTCATGAATTTATTTATTTTAAAGTTCATTGATATTTTTTAATAATTTTATTTTTTGTATATTTTTTTATTAATTGACTCGAGATATACGTATAGAACACATTTAAGAATTTAAAAATAAATATTTAATTATGATACTAATATTTAGAGCTTATATGTACTAAATCTTTTATATTCATTGCTTACGGAAAATAAATATATTTTTTTGATAAGTAATACCTTTTTAATATAAAAAGTAAATATATTTAAACATGGATAATCATAAGTATCCCTTTTAAATATAGTTAGTTTTACTTATTTTTTTTCTTGGGCCATTTTATTTAGATAAAAGATAACATACAAAGTTGAAACAAAAAAGCAACACGTCTTGAAAAAAAAGTAAACAAAAAGATAAAAAAAAAAAGTGAGTTTATATTGGAATCCATATTATTTTACTATTCATAGATAATTTATGAAATAAAAATAAAATCTATTATATTTAGATAATTTTTTTTATAGAAAATATTTTGGACATCTAAATCAATTAGAATTTTATTTTATATATATTATAAAAGAAATTCTATAATTTTATTTAAATAATGCTTTGATTAAACTTTAACAAAGAAAAACCACCAATTCTTCTACTATACTTTTCTCGTTATTTTGATTATGATTGAAGTCTTCTTTCATATATCCATTATCATCACTGCTAAGTTTAAAGATTATATATGAATTATACATAAACAACAATTGACAATATTGGCTTATCCCCTTTTAATAATTTCTTGTGTTAATTGGACAAGACAAGCTTGTTGCCGCCGAATGACATAGCAGTCAAAATCAAATGTTTATCTTACTTACAAATTTAAATTTATATTACGAGAATGATGATTCATTTTTTTGTTGCCATAAGTATTACTCCTTTCTAAGATATTCCATCATCGGTTGATTTATATATAGTTTGGTATTATGCATTATCGGTTCGTTTTATTAGTTTTTAGTTTCTAAACATATTAAATCGATAACCACCGCTTGGTGGGAATACATTGGGTATATTGTTGTTGTACTAAATCGATAACCAAATCAATAAGATATTTCTTATCAATGTGGATCCTTAACGGTTAGATTTTTGAGTTAACCGATAAAAAGTGTTCATCTATATACACGATATGAAAATGCTCATATAGTCAGAGACTATGGTATTGATTTATATGAAGGTAATTTAATATTACGTTTATACAGTTTAATTTTGTACTATTTTAATTTCTTATCATAGCTTTATTAGTATTAATTAATGTGACATACGTGCTTCTTCTCATAACTTTATTAGTATTAATTAACGTGACACACGTGCAAAATACGTACAATTGACTAGTTTATAGTAAATGTGTAAAAGAAAATTCTCGTCTCAACATAAGTGATTAATATCTAAATAATATAAATTGTACGTAATCTTAACTATGATGTGAAGTACAAAGTCATGGCTTCAATGGCGGAGCCAGGATTTTCATTGAGGGGGTCAGAAGTAAACATATAAACTAATCGAAGGGGTTCAATATCTACTATATATACATAAAAATATTTTTGACCGTATAAAAATAATATAATTTTCGGTCGAAGGGGATTCGAATGACCTCCAAGATTACAAGGTGGATCCGCCACTGGATGCCTTTATACCATCATTCGCCTTATATTTGCTCTTTCTTTTATTATCGTTTTGAGCTTATTTGGTGTGAATTACACTTATTATGTCATCTATTTTGAAGCGCAGGATGAAGTTTGTTAGAGTTCGAGCGTAAAAGAAGCATAATTGAGCTTTGAAGGCTGAGTAGGGCCAAATACGTTGATTCAAAGGCGTAGGATCAAGATGAAAACTTAACGCGACTAAAATGAGAAGAAGACACTAAAAATACGCTACCACAATGCCTAGGGCAGCCCCCAACTCAAGGGGAAAAATTGCTGAAAAATATGTTTGAGGTGCCGGCGTGCCGCCCATGCGTCTCCACAGTGTAATTTCAGGTCAGGTTTGGCCTGCTTCGATTTTTAAAGGAAAATCCTTCAAAACCTTTTTGGGACTCTATATAAACTTCTTTTAGGTCGTTGTAAATCGGACTTGGCTCCTCTGCATTTTCCCCAAGTCTCCTCTATTGATTAATGACACGCGGATTAATTAAAATAAATGATTAAGATTTAATTTATTTTAAACTAAACTTCCAACCATGGTTAATATTATAAATACTATTATATCAACTAAAATAGATTGTTTATCCAATATTCCCTCCCAATTATTGCTCTTAACTTTTTTTCATTCCCTCAAAATTTATCAATTCTAATTTGGCGACCCACCTAAGATTATGGATATAATTAAACTGTTTTATATTTTTACCACTAAAATTATTTTTTTCAAAAAAGAAATAGAAAGAAAACAAATAAACCGTGATTACTAATAAATAGATTATGATCTATTTAATTCTTTATTAAAATTAAATAAATAATTTTTCTATAATAAATATTATATTCAGATACGTGATTACTAGTATATATCCTATCAATCTCCCACTCAAACTTTTAACCATAATAATTAATTGTTAGAATAGAGCATACATCTAAACACATGGTTAATAATATATACTCCAAGTACAACAACCAACTCAGTCAACTCCTCCGGGTTAACTTATTTGATTTGATGCGTATTCTATTTACAAATAATAGTGCTTAATCATCAATTGCAAATTATGTTTGTCCATTAATTCAAACTCTAGTTACTTCCACCCCAACTCCTTAACATTAATAACTTATAGACAATCATGATTTTTCTCATTCTCTGCTCTTGAAATTAATATGTCTTAACATAAAAGATAGTAACTAGTAAATAATTAATTTAAGTGATAAAGTTTTTTTTTAAAATAGTAAAATACAATGTTCTATCTATACTAAGAAAGCCAAAGGAGGAATAACAAAGAAAGTTACACGCTCATTTCCAACAAAAAATAAAGTAATGGATCTTGAAGTGCATATCTCATAATTTTTCAGTTTTAGTGGTGTGCTAATAGTTTATTGCAAGAAGAAGAATGAAGAGAAGTTATGTAACATATTTGTAGTGTTGAGGCTACTTTTACTCTTGTTTCTTATAGGGACTAAAGCTAATTAACCAGTATTAAAAAAATATATAATATTTTCACCAGTCGTTTAGTAATGACCCTCATTATATTTCTTATGTAATTTACGAGCTTTTTAGAATTGATAAATTTGGAGGGAATGAGAAAAAGTTAAAGAGCAATAATTAGGAGGGAATATTGGATAAGTAATCTATTTTAGTTGATTTAATAAATTATTATAGTAACCATGGTTGAGAGTTTAGTTTAAAATAAATTAAATCTTAGTCATTCATTTTAATTAAGTCATGTCATTAATCGAAAGGGGGACTTGAGGAAAATAGAGAGAGTGAAAATGGAGAGGAGCCAAGTCCTTGTAAAGAAGTTTAGAAATTCAAAGAAAAGTAGAAGAACAAGTTTAGTATATATGATTTTATTTTATTTTCTATGTTCTCTAATCATTAAAAAACTCGTAATCAATTCATGAGTAACTTAACATCTAATATCTAGGTTTGTGATTAAAGACATGAAGGTTGATGTTTTGATTATCATATTATTTACTTTTGATTTTTATTATTGAGTTATTTGTCTTCTCTTGATCTTAATTATTTGATAACTTTATCACCTACTGAACATTATTTATGGTGCGTAGATTGGATTAGGAATAGAGAATTTGCATGCGTAATAAGGAAAGGTAGGGCTTGATTGTGAACTCTATGGAAAAGGGGGGACAATTCACTAACGCGGACAGGAATGCACTCATTAGTCTTGAGCAGTTGATATGGAAGAGAAATCACATGCACTTCATTATCAACCTACGATCATAGAAATAAGTGTCAGAAATATAGTCGAGTAGATCTAGAGTTGTTGGCAAAACCCTCAATATGGTTAAAGTCAACCCACAATCATTAACTTAGGAAATCAACTAAATGTATAATTTGATAACTCAATTGGATTGTCGAAATACTATAACCCTAAATTCTCTCTCTGATCTGAATTTCAAAAGACCAATCTCCGGATTGTCTCAAATAGCTTTTACTTACAACCAAACCACACAAATCACTCTTTATTGTTTGTTACTACCGAATAAATACTATAATAATTCAAACTAGAACGTTAATTCATCAAGTTTCTTGAATATGATATCTGGACTCACATCTTGTATTACTTATACAATCGCATACACTTACATGTGTGTTTGACTGAAACAACTATTAAAAAAAGAAAAGAAAAAAGACACGTGTCTTGTCTGTGATTCATATCTTGTTTGATAACTTAAACCCTACTAAGAAAATTATTACACTACTATTATAAAAAAAATATTATTCGAAATATTTGCTTCAGTTATTAACGCATCATTTTTTGGCATTTATTTCTAAATTATTTGATGAAATAAATTAAATAAATATAAGATTGTTTTACAATCTTGGTATGTTCTTAATTAGATTAATAAAACAAAAAGTTTGTCAAAGAAAATAAATAAGATCTTTAAGAATTGAAAAAATCTATGGGAAATTAGAATATTGTTAGACTATTTTTAAAACACTACGATGAAAAAGTTTGGTACATAAATACATGACTTGTATTTGTCACACGCCAATACATAAATACCACATTGAAGAAGTTGCTATAGTTTTTATATTACTAATGATCTAAAATTTCATACATTTTGTGTAATTTGATTCACTCTAGTAATGTAATAAATTTTTTAAACTTTTTTTGTTCGTAAAGTTTATATATTTAATTTCGCTTTATGATATGATTGTGCAGGTACCTTTCACGTCGTTCGTGTATAAAACGAAAATCCTAGTATTAATCTAAATGTTTAATGTTTCAATGATATAAATAAGCAATTATATAAATTAGCGTAATCTAGTTTCACATTGCAAATAGTGTAGTACGTAATCTTGGCTTCAATTTTTTTTTGGAGGATAGGACAGAAACGACACTTCAAATTTAACTATTTCCATGCAAATGACCATGTAATTTAAATTCCACTTTCTAGCCTTTTCAATTTACTGGCTTGTTATATACCGTTTCTACACACCTTCTATACAGTTTCTATACATATAAATATTCTATACGAAAATTATGCAATTTTGATACATAATTTATACAATAACTGTATATTTTTTTACACGTTTTATACAACAATTATATATTTTTCATACACTTTCAATATATTTTTTATACATATTTTATACATATACATATTTGATAGAACTATACAATTTCTATACATATATCTTATATAGATACATATTCTATTTAACAATTATATTCTTTTTATATAATTTAATTATTATTTCTAAGCAATAAAAAAATAGAATATTTGACTAGTTAAAAAATTTATAGCAAAAACAAATTAAAATATTTTTAAAAGGGTAGAATTGCCCAAGGTGAATACTGTATCAGTATTGTATATAGACTGTGTTAGGAAACCATAATAGTCACATATTATGTATTTATATTTGATTAGAATTGTATAGTTTATCTCTTAGAGAGTTTGTGTTCAACTATACCATGTATAGCATCTTGTATATATTGAGGCAAAAGCCCTCTCTGAATATAATTGAGTGAAAACTTTTTCATGGTATCAAAGCCTTGCGAAGACTCACGTCCCACAATGGCACTTTTCTCAATTACCAGTATCACCTTACAAACCCCTTCCCAGAATTTTTCGTCGCTCGCAACCAACGTTAATCAGTCTCATCTTCTCAAATTAGACCGTCATAACTATATTGTGTGGAAATCACAAATTCTCCCAGTTCTAAGGGGGTAACGAACTCGAGGGATATGTGGATGGTACGCACAAGTGCCCTCCAAAGTTCACTCTAAATAGCTCATCTGAAGCAACCCCAACTGACGGGGTTATCAACTCAGCGTACGGTTTATAGATCAAACAAGCACTCAACCCTCACCGAAGGTTGGATTCTCTCAACCCTCACCGAAGGGATTTTAGCCCAAGTAGTCGACTGTACAATATCTCAGGCGGTTTGGCAAGCACTTGAGACAATATTTGCATCGCAATCCAAGGCTAGGATTATGCAACTAAGGTTGCAATTACAAACCACAAATAAAGGAAACTCATCCATGGTAGAATATCTTCAAAAAATGAAGACTTTTGCCGATAATTTCACGGTTGCGGTACATCCGATCACCGATGATGATCTTGTCTTATATATTCTTGGAGGACTTGGACAAGAATATGATGTTGTGGTTGTCTCGGTCACTACTAGGGCCGAGTTAATTTCATTAGCCGATCTTCATGGCTTGCTTTTAAGTCAAGAGTATCGTTTGGAGCAAATGACAAGTACAGAACAAGGATTAAGCCAAACCAACTTGTCTACTAGACAATCCAACAATACTAAGAATGATAACTCCTTTAAGCAGCCTACTAATGTCAATAACAATCAGGCTTATGGTGGCAGATCCGGATGCGGACGAGGACGAGGTCGAGATCGCAACACCAACTCATCGTCTTATTCAACCAAAATCAATGTCAAGTTTGCCATAAATTTGGTCACTCCGCCTTTGTTTGCTACCATCGTTTTGACCATGCCTATCAAGATCCTTCCAAATCGCATATGACTGCTCTCATTACACAACCTTCTACGGTTGGAGACTTAAATTGGTATCCAGATTCTGGGGCTACTCATCATTTAACTAACGATATGTAGAATATGATGGTACGAGGAGAGTATATGGGAAACGATCAAATTCATATTGGTAATGGCACAGGTTTGACAATTTGTCACTTTGGTAATGCTATCTTACTTACAGTTAGTCGACCTTTACATTTATCTAATGTATTATTGGTGCCTAAAATTACTAAGAATTTGCTTAGTGTAGCAAAGTTTACTTCTGATAATGATGTTATATTTGAGTTTCACCCTCGTTTTTGTCTTGTGAAGGATCAGTCAATGGGGAAAGTACTACTGCGCAAGACTCTTGAGCATGGCCTTTATCGTCTCCTTGCAACCCAGTTACTCGGCCAACCTTCTTCCTCAAATAAATCAAAAGCTTTCCATGTCTCCAAGTCATCTTTTTATCTATGGCATAGTCGTTTAGGTCACTCGTCTCTACGAGCAGTCAATAGTATTATTAGGAGTCTTTCTTTATCGGTCAAATCAAGTCCTCAGTCTAGTGTTTGTTCTTCTTGCCAATATGGCAAGAGTCACAAATTGCCATTTTCTAATTCTAGTTCTAGTGCTAGTTTTCCCCTTGATTTGATCCACAGTGATGTATGGGGTCCTGCTCCACAATTGGCTAGTAATAAATACCATTATTATGTTTCTTTTATTGATGACTTTAGCAAATTTACATAGCTATTTATTATGAGTTCCAAAAATGAAGTTTATACAATATTTTTACGGTTTAAAACTCAAGTCAAGAAGTTCTTTGAGCGCCATATAAAAGTGGTACAATTTGATTGGGGTGGTTAATATAGGAAATTATCCAACGTTTTTGCTCAAGAAGGGATCGTTCATCACTTATCTTATCCCCATACCCATGAAAAAAATGGTACTGCCGAAAGAAAACATCGTCATATTATTGAAATGGGTTTAACACTTCTCGCACATGCGTCCTTTCTTCTCACCTTTTGGGATCATGCTTTTGCTACTGCCGTTTACACTATAAATCATATCCCAGCACCTTCGCTCAATAATGTTTCACTTTATGGGAAGTTGTTCAAACAAATTCCTGATTACTATTTTCTGAAAACTTTTGGCTGCGTGTGTTTCCCATTCCTTCGTCCCTATAATTCTCACAAACTAGCCTTCCAATCCTTAAAGTGTATTTTCTTGGGGTATAGTGGAAATCATAAAGGATATCAGTGTTTACATGTCCCTAGTGGACGAATATATCTCTCTCAGCATATGGTTTTTGACGAGTTACAATTTCCTTTTGTTAGTTTATCTTCGACTTCAAATAGAGCACCGACTTCCGACTCTACTGTCATGACCTCGTTACCCATCATTGCTCCTTGTAATTCCACTTCGCCTATCACTTCTTCCAATAATAGTTCCGTAGCAGATGTTTTCTCACTAATTCCATCGTTAAACTCGTCAAATCCTTTTTCACAAAGTCCATCATCAAGCTCACCGATGTATTTTTTGGTCCCATCCGATTTGTCTCCGTCTTTTATCCCTGCTATTAACCTTACTGTTGATCTTCCAGTACCTATTGATATACCTACCATTGCTCCTAATTCTCAACCACTGGCTGCTCGGACCACATCCTTTGTACCTCATCCTATGGACACCAGGAGTAAAACAAATCACAACTTCCCCAAGCTCACATTGCCACAAAATATCCTTTGCCTCCATCTACCCTTCCACTTGAACCTACCTATTTTACCCAAGCCAAAAAGGATCCAAAATGGTGAAAGGCTATGCAAGAAGAGTACAATGCCCTCTTGCAAAATGGTATTTGGTCCCTTGTTCCATCCTTCACGGCAAAGAATGTTGTGGGATACAAATGTGTTTTTAAGTTAAAACTCAATCCTAGTGGTTTCATTGAGCGTTACAAGGCTCGTCTAGTGGCAAAGATATTTAGCCAAGAGTCTAGAGTGGACTATCACGAAACATTCAGTCCCGTGGTAAAGCCTACAACGATCCAAGTAGTTTGTCTTTAGCTCTGTCCAAAGGGTGGTCTTTACGATATCTCGATGTCAAAAATGCATTTCTTCACGGACAATTACATGAAGAGGTATACATGTCTCAACCCTCTGGATTTACTGATCCAAGATATCCTAACCATGTGTGCAAGCTTCACAAAGCCCTTTATGACATTAAACAAGCACCTCAGGCATGATTTGAGAAGCTTAGCTCGAAATTGCTTGAACTCAATTTTGTACCTTCCAAATCTGATACGTCTCTGTTTATACGGAATTTTGATGGCCATATTACTATTATCTTGGTGTATGTAGATGATCTTATTATTACAGGAAGCTCTAATGAGTTCATTGCAATCCTTATTTTTGAATTGTCTAATGTCTTTGCTGTAAAAGATCTTGGTAAGCTACACTACTTTCTTGGTGTTGAGGTCCATTATCATCCCACTGGATTGACCTTTACTCAATCACAATACATATGAGAACTCCTTGCTTGTGCCAATATAGATAGTGCAAAGCCAATTAGTACACCTATGGCCACAGGACTTTAATTGTCTCAACATGGGAGTTCACCATTTTTGGATCCATCATTGTATCATAACTTGATAGGAGCTCTTCAATATATAACCATCACACGTCCAGATGTGTCATTCACTGTCAACAAATTATGTCAATTTATGCATAATCCCATGGAGTCTCATTTCACTGCTATGAAAACTCTTGTTGAGCTATTTAAAGACAACTATAAACCTCGGCTTGCATTTATGTTTCGCTAGCTCCTTACCACTTCAGGCCTTCACAGATGCGGACTGGGCTGGTTTCCCAAATGATCGGTGGTCTACCAATGGTTATTGTCTATTTTTTGGACCCAATTTAGTGTCATGGAGCTCAAAGAAGCATGGGTGGTTGCACGATCTAGTACCGAAGCTGAATATAGGGCCTTAGCTGCGGCTACTGCCGAAGTTACCTGGCTGCAACATCTTCTTCAAGAGTTGCGTGCCTCTCTTCCCCAAGCTCCCATACTATGGTGTGATAATCTGTCCGCTACCTACCTTACTGCCAATCCTATTTTTCATGCGCGAACCAAACATATTGAGTTAGATTTTTATTTTGTTCGAGAGAAAGTGGCCTCAAAGGACTTGAACATTCGCTATATCAGTTCCTTGGATCTGTTAATCGACATCTTCACCAAGGGCTTTCATTCCCATCAGTTTCATCTCCTGCGTTTCAAGTTTGCAGTTGCCCAGCCACTGCTCAGCTTGCGGGGGCATGTTAGGACACCATAATACTCACATATTATGTATTTATATTTGATTAGAATTGTATAGTTTATCTCTTAGAGAGTTCGTGTTCAACTATACCATGTATAACATCTTGTATATATTGAGGCAAAAGCCCTCTCTGAATATAATTGAGTAAAAACTTTTTCAGACTGTATCAATATTGTATGTGGACTATGTAGGCCAAAATGACCCTAATTAGGAAAAGGCTATAAAGCGAAAATAGTATATCCGACTGGTCACTTTTTGAAAAGTTTTCAAACTTGGGTTATTTGTTTTAAAAAATGCTAGAGTATCCTTTTCCCTTTTTTGTTAGCTTGTCTCGTGTATAATCAATATCGTATTCGTTAATGGCATAGGACCTTCACAATCTTTTTAGTCATGGAGCTTATGTTTTAAGAATAGTCTCGTTGTATATATACATAGCCCCCTTCTTTCTTGTACTTCCACTTTAGCACTTGCTCTTGAGCTTCATGTCTTTATTCCAAGCACCCTAGTTCTAAGCCTCCACAATAGCGATTTAATGACAAGTCTACGAACTCCTTAACTCGACTTCGTGGACAAGGTTTTGAGAAAATTCAGTTTGCATCACTAAATGATATGAATAAGTTGCGCTTTTTTTTTTTCATAAATGAGATCGTTCACAATCTCAGGTACAACCTATATATTGTATAATAGTTTAAACCTTGAGAAAAGACATAAAGTAACCACTAAAGTTGTTTCGAATTTTTAAAAAGACATCTAAATTTGCGGGCGATCTATTACCCCACAAAACTAATGCAAATTATTGTAAATATACCATTTGACTAATTTTTAGCCCATGTTTGCATTCACACAACAGGACGCGCGTGAGGCTGGAAAAATTGCCGCAACCACAAGTCCAAAAATGCCACGTGTCATTTTTTTTGTCAATTACTTTAAACACCATCTTCTCTTCTCTTTAATGGAATCAATTTTTCAAAATCTCCAGCAGTTGGAGTTTTGAAAAAAAAAGTAACCTCTCTTCTCAAGTTATTCTTAACTGAATCGGCCTAAAATGGCAAGCACTTTCCATGTATGTTCTAATTTCTATTTTTTTATTTTGTTTCTTCGTTGTTCTCCATTAATGGTGTCTTGTTTTTCCCCTTCCCCTTCTTCCCCATTAATGGAATGATTTATCGTGGTAGGTGTTTATTTTTCGATAAAAATGATAAAGATATTAAAATAAGACCGGTTAAAAGGAGATGGTATGTTAGAAAAAAAAAATGACCTCTTTTCCCAAGTTATTCTTAACTGAATCGGACTAAAATGGCAAACACTTTCCATGTATGTTCTAATTTCTATTTTTTCCTTTTATTTTTTCCTTCTTCTCCATTAATGGTGTCTTGTTTTCCCCCTTCCTCTTCTTCTCCATTAATGGGATGATGAAGAATTTTATCGTAGTAGGTTTTTATTTTTCGATAAAAATAATAAAGATATTAAAATAAGATCGGTAAAGAAGACGATATGTTAGTCGTCATTTTTTCTACGAAAAGGTATTTTCTGACGTAAAAAAAAATGATGAAATTTTATCGGATTGCTGATTATAATGGTGAAAGAAATCAATGTTAAAGTGAGCCAAAAATTTGACGAACCACATGAATTCAAAAAATTAGGTTCAACTTTAATTTGCTAAACCCACTTCAATTATGAAAGCTTGGACAATGGAAGAGAGGAACGGAGGAGAAGGAGATTTAGTTCAAGAAAATAAGAAAAAAAGCATGGAGGTATTGACTAACATGGAGGAAGAGAATTGGGTAAAAGAGAGAAAAGAAAAAGTTGTAAGAGAGAGAAAACAAAAAGAGAAAAAATTTTTTTATAAATAAATAAATAAATTAACATGTGTCAATCAGTGATTGGTGCGTGTTTAGCCCCTATTTTTCAGAAATTGGGATTGATTTAAAAAATACGTATTAACATCATTTCAAAATTGTTTAGAAGGGTAATAGGATTCCTACAAACTTTAGGTGTATTTTTAAAAATTCGGAACAACTTCAGTGGTGTCTTTATGTCTTTTCTCTTTAAACCTTATTAAAATAATCAGTATTAATGTGATGCTTTTGATTGATGTATGTATTTACTAGGAGAGATAAGATTATAAATGAGATCATTCGAGATAAAGTGGAAGTAACTTCGATGAAAAATAATATGGGGAAGCGAGGTTGAGATGGTTCAGACATATGATGAGGAGGTGCACGGATTCCCCAGTATGGAGGTTCGAGAGGTTGGCTATGGATGGTAAATTGAAGAAATATTGGAGGGAGGTGATTAAACATGATATGAAATAATTACAGCTAACCGAGGACATGGTCCTAGATAAGAAGGTGTGGAAGACGCGAATTAGGATAGAAGATTAGTAGGTAGGAGTGTGTCCTTGCTAGTAGGTAGGAGTGTTTTATTTTGTTATCCGTGCTAGTAGTTAATATAGTGTTATGCTTGTAGTGTCTTGTTCTTGAGAGTTTTGATGATGTTTGTTGTTTCAGATAGATATCGTGCGTAGTACTACTTTGTGGGTAGTCTTAACTTCTTGTTGGTATTATCTGTTGTTGTGTTACTACCTATTATTTTGTGTTGTTATTATTATGTTTTTTATACTTTTTTTTTATCTTAAGTCAGGGTCTATTGAAAAAAATCTCTTTACCTTATCTCTGCGGTAGTAGTATGGGTTGCATACACTTTACCCTCTTCAGATCCGATCACTTTGTGAAAATATACTTGATATGTTGATGTTGTTGTTGTTGTTGTGATGCTCTTGCTGGAGGGCGAGCTAATGAGGGCAAGTTGAGCAGAATTGGCAAGTTTTTAGCTTATTAGTTTCTAAAGAGACTATAAACATGAAATTTTTGGCGAATTCCATATCAGAAAAAATGAGAAAATGAAAAGTTTTACAAGGCATAACTTAAATATGCTATATGTGTTTTTCGAGCTCGATGTGACATATAACTCGAAAGCAAATTCGTATTGGCTTAGATCCACAGCGGACAATACATGTCATGACTTGAATCGTGACAATCATATTATTGTATAAAAACATGCACTCCTTCGATACGATGGTGGGCAAACCTTAGTGGGCCCACTAAGGTCCTAAAGTTTGATGTATATGATGTCTGTGACAAAGAGCATGTCAAACAACACTAGCAAACTTCTAGGCTGACAAGTTTTTGAAGATGAGATGCACATGGCATTTTAGGCGAATTTCTTGTCGAAATGAGATTGTAAAATCAAAAGTTTTATTCTAGTGCACTAGCAATAATAATTTTAAAAGGAGTACCATCTCAAATTTAGTTTGGTTATTAGAACATTGTTTTTTTTTTTTAGCATTCTCGCTAATTAGCTTTACGAAAACAAATTAAATAACATAAGAAACATTTTTAGTTGAAACTTCTACATTAATATGAAAAAAAAGAAGTCTTACTTCATAATAGGGTCTTAGGATAATTTTATATTGTATATTGTAAACTAAATTTCAGGGAGAAAATTATTCCGTATAGTATTATTAGATCTAAAATAATAAATTTTAGCAACATTTTTAGATAATTGTAATAATAGCAATTTAGTTACAAGTTATAGCAACTTATTAAACGATATATAATTTTAATTGTATTTTCAAAATTCATTTTTAATTATATAATTTAAAACCAGTTCCATATTTATAGGGTTGTAATCAATATTTCCCTTAAATTGTCTTTTAATAATTATGATAAATATATGTTATTTTTTATTTAAAAAATTATACACTTTTATCAGAGAACTTTATTGAAAGAAGATTATGTGTAAATTAAATTAATGTTCCGAAAAAGTATCCGAATCACCTCTCTCTCCCTCTCTCTCAATTCAAATTGTCTAATACTCAACCTCACCTCTCTCTTTCTCCATTATAATACTCACCTTTTTAAAAACTTTATTGAAATTTGTGTCTCCATTAACTTACTTAAATAATATTAATATTTTTTCCTTGAAAAAAGTGGGTTTCCTATTATATTCATCTTCTTCGTTGAAACAAGAGGGTTTCATAGATAATATTTATCTTCTTTTTGAAAAAGCACAAAACTGATATATTTATTTTTTTCATTCTCTATTGTGAATCATGTCTAAATCAAAATTCGATTCTACTCCTTCGCGTAGAAGTCCTAGAATAATAAAAAATAGTAGACCCATTCATCTTTCTAGACTTTCGTTTGATTTGGGTTGTTTCACTCCTTCTTCTCTATCGAAGTGTAAAATTTTTTTATTGAAAGTGGGTCTTACAATAAGAATCAAAATCAGTGCTTGCCCGCTAATATTGAAGTTTCCTTTGTTCACGAACCATCGAAGAAGTAAAATTTGAAAAAGAGGTTATTCCTCAAGATAAGATGAATTATAAGAGAAAAAATATGGTAAGTGAACAAGTGTCGGACTCCGATTTTGAAGATGAGATTCCATTACTCAAATCAAAAAATCCAAGTGTGGAGGCATATATAGACATAGATATTGTATTTTGATGCTTAATTAATTGGTTTTTATTGTATGTTTTCTTAAGATTTGTTGGTATTATTGACATTTATTTTTTGTAATTAAGTAGTATTTATATAATGTTATGCTACTTTAACATTTGTTTCGCATTTTACATCGTTGAATGAAATTGATATGAACTAAGTTGCATCAGATGGTATTAAATTTGATATCAACTACAACAAATTGTACATTTTTCGATTATGTAATTAGTAACATTTGACATGAATATTGTATTTTCGATTCTGAAATTAGTAACATTTCGATTCTTTCAAATTATATTCTAAATATATGCATACATATATTACATGTCATACACACATATTCTGACCTTCATATCTATTTGAAATATTTCTCACATATATTAACATGCACAAGACATATACACAAACATATAGTGATATGCACAATTGAATGTCGTATGTACTTATATATTGTATGTATGTAAGTGTATGCACAGTGATACATAAGACATACACTTAACATACGTCAAACAAACATTTGTCTTATTGCCGGTGATGGAATAATTGTATGCCGAATGTATGTTATTTATATATTCAATGTATCACTAGATATACAATAACATACACATGCAAAATGCATGTAACCACATAATTATATGACCTGTAAATATCATTCTTATATTTTTATTATATATATGCGATAAGGTAATTGTATGTTTTGTGTATGTGACTGGTGTGTTTACTGTTTTTACTTCAAAAGTCACTTGACTATGGATATTTAACTTACGCCACTCAATCTATTTAATTAATTAATTTTTAATTAAAATTTACCCACATGAAATTTTATTTAAAATCAAAATTCTAAAAAAATTAAAAGATCATTTGAACCATATTATTACATATTCTCGTGTTTACTTTATAACCCGCTGAAATTTTAAAATATCCAAAATAGTTTATATCAGTTCATTTGTAATGTTAATATTAATTTTAAAGGTTTTCAGAATCATATTCATTTAGCTGATTAGATTTAATTAACTTTCAATTTGATGCTTATTTATGAAATTGATTTTTCAATCATAAGTTGAGTGACCATTTGAGTTATTAACTCCTTATTTGATCACAAACCCTCAATACTACAGATAAAATCAAATTAAAAAAGCTTATTGAGAAACTTCTTGCAATTCAAGGGGATCGGACTAAGATTCTCATTCAATATAAATCGTTATAAAACATTGAGTGTCACTTTAATTTGTGCAACTTAAATTTCTATTATTTATCTATATATAACTGAGGTTGTTTAAAAAGAATAAACAAAAAATTAATAGAAACTGGAATTTCGTAACTTGAGAACAAATTCCTTTGAATTATACGTTTAGGATCTTTATTAATTATATGAAAATCGTTTAATGAGATATCTAAGGTGATAAAGATATCTGACAATAACTGACATCCCTTTTTTTGGGTAGAAGAATCTTTTTTTTCATATATATAATTGGTATTTTTTTATTTATTAAAAGGGAAAAAACGTTCTTTATTATTAATTTTATAAGATTTTCTATAACTTGATAAAATGAAAGTTATGCTATAAGTTGTAATTTTCTATTTAAGTAATGCTATATACGCTTTTTTCCCATAAATAATATAAATATCAACCTTTTTGAAAGTAATTATATTCTCTCGTACTTTTTTAATTACTTTATTCTCTCTATTAATATTCATAACATAACCGACATATACATAATATTTTGTGTATATGTTGGAATTTTTGTATAATATATTTAGGGAGTTAAAATTTTTTGTAATATTAAAAACATAAGTTGTGTATTTATGTAATTTTTAGATTTATTAACGATAAGTCAGTGTTAACGTTTTACTATGGCCCATAAATTCTTCCACATCATCAACCCTAAGCCTAGCTATAATTTCACGTGTTGCAGGGCTGTACGAGAAATTTTGGTTTGAAAACAAATTATGTTGGCATTATTTATGTGAAATAATTAATTATTTTTGATGTTATTCTATATTGATTGTTTTATCTATTATATTAAAAAAAATACATAGTATTACAAAACTTATGAGAAGATGTTATTCTCTTATATTATAAGAGCGAGTTAAGTAGCTGTAGTAGGTAGGAGGTTGATATGCCTGCTTTAACTGTAGTTTTACTATATCACTTTTAATATTATTATAAATTATTTATATATTAAAAAATTAATAATATTTAATTAAAAAATTAAAATTGACATTTATGTCATGTCTGCTTCAGCTGCTTCAATCGTAATTTTACTATCTAATTAATTATTGTATCCATAATTAAATATTATAAGTCACTTACATATTAACAAATTAATAATTTTATTTAGACAAAAAGTAAAATAGACATTTATGACTGTTTCAATAGTAATTTTACTGTACCACCATTAATTAATTATTATACATATATTTTTTTATAGTAATTTTGTTATGTCGCTTCTAATTGGTTTTTACAAGTCACTTAAGACATGTGTGTTTCATTGCTTTCATCGTGATTTTACTATATTACCCCTAATTAATTATTATAACCATCTAAACATTGAAAAATTGATAATATTTCATAAAAAAGGTAAAAAAAAACATAAAATGATATGTCAATATAAAAAATTTGATTGAGTGCACATAAGTTGAGATGGCATAAAGCAAGACATAAAATAACATATATTATTTGAAAATGAAATAAAAAGTATTATAAATCACAATAATTAAGAACTTAATATAAAAGATATACATGTAAAAAGAAATTGATTGATTGCCGAAATTTTATCTGTGCCACATAAATTGAGACAGGGAGAATATTCATAATTATTGAAAAATAATGTAAAAGACATTGTAAATCACATAATTAACAACTTAAGAAATTTAAAAAATATAAAATATTTGATCGATTTTCAAAATTATATCAGCATCATTTAAATTGAAACACACAAAAAAAAAATATTGCCAATGGAGCAAAGGAAGCGAGGGACGAAGTCCTCACAATAATTAAAAATATAAATTATTTTAATAATTAAAATTTAAAAATAACATATATTGGCACGGGCCATCGACATCTAGTTTGTTTATAAAAATACCTTCTAACATAGTGGTGCTTAGGTTTTATGAAAATTAATACAGTAATTAATACTTTTATCCCAAAACTTTTTATACAGTACTCGTACATGGTACAACGCACCAAACGTTCACTAAAAAGTCATGTATAAGACAAATCCTTGTTTATATCAAGTTTTATCATTTGTTTTGTTTTTGTTTCCCATCAACAACAACTATTCCAGAAAAATGGTAACACGAGAATGAGGTATTTTTTTAAAACAATTATTTTCTTGAAAAAAATGCTTTGAAGATGATTACATGTAGAGAATATGATAAAAATGGTTTTGTATCTTTGGTGGGTGGTTAAAGTTAGTTGAATAGTCCTTTTGAGCTTTTAGGTTCGTTAAAAGTGAATACTTTTGATTTCCCTTAAATATTCATCAAATTCTAATTTATTAAATGTAATCAAAATTGTGAAAATAGAAAATATTTAATGCAAACTCTTATTCAGAAGAAGTAAGAATTTTGCGGTTTATGTTATTTCCGGCGCATTTCTAGAATCAAGTGTAATCTTTGAATGAAATTTTTGGTCTATTTGAGTATTTGTCATATTAATTTGGTGCAGTTTTTATCTTGTAATAGTAATGAAATTTTAAAGTAAATCTGTATGAGTTTTGATTAAGTGTCATTTTTTTTTCTTCACATTTTCAATTAAACTTAACAATCCCAATTTGTTAAATATCTGACAAAACAGTTATGTGTTGCATTGTTTACCCCACCTAATTTATTATCGACAAAAAATATACGGGAGGGGGTGCTACACCATGCCTTCCTAATGCAATTTTCTTTTTGATTTCATCCAGTGTTCGATATCCGTATTGAAGCTCAATTAATTTCGATTCCCGCTGATAGGGCGCCATTTTCCTAATACAATTATATTCAGCTTTCGCAGTACTTTTTACCGATTCCTAGAAAGAAAAAGTCATATAAATAGAGAATATCTAATTATTAGTCTTGTTCAAAGTGAACTTGTAGTAGATTCTTTAGAGTCCTAAAAAAGGCAACTCTGATGAAGGCTCTATCAAAGTTCCAGCAAAATTTGCGGCCAACACACACACAAATATCGTACCTAGGTGCATAGACTTGTGATTTACTTATTTACTAAATTAAATGAATTTTAATTGTATATGTAATATCAAACAATAAATCTCAAAGTTATATCTATTATTGCATTCTTTTATCTGTGATTTCTTTCATGTTCGATTCTGAAATTTGTTAGATGTGCCTCGTTTATCCTCAAAGCATCCCTAGCTTAGCACGAGCTAGCTGATCTACCGACAAGTCCTCATGAATTGAATTATTATTCACGACTCAGAATTCTATTTTCTCATCAATCCAATCTTTGTTCACTTTTTCTTGGTAAGTAGATCCTGCAAAATTGAGTCAAACATGTTAGCTATTAAACTATACTTTCTCCGTTCAGAATTACTTATCATTAATTTCCTAACTGGATTTCTATTTTTACTTGTCAATTTTGACATATAAATTTTTATTTTTTTTTTCTATTTTACTCTTAGTGTTAGTTATTTATTCTCCAAACTAATTTAAAAACACAATAATAACCATCAATTGATAGGGATATTATTTGTCTAAAAAAAAATAAGGATATTATGATAATATACTCGTGTTAACAATTATTTTTTTAATGATTGCATCAAATCAAAATGTGACAAATAAAATGAAATTAAGGGAGTACCTTGTATATATATATATATATTGCTTTCATCTGTCACTATGTTTACTTTATGTGTAACAATGTTGGAGTATCAATTATCCTCTTCATGTGTTCAACATACTGAAGCAGCTCCTATGGGGCAGTGAAAAAATCCTCAAACCATTTAATTACCGCCAATGGGGAATCAACTTGTAAAATGTTATTTATGATAAAAATTTCAAATAAAACACCCTTGATTTCAACATTGTAATTGAAATAAGATTATTTTGTATCTTGCTATCCAAGGAAGGTTGTATACGAGGGATAGGCTGGTGAAATGGGTGATTACTAATGATGCACAATGTCCGTTGTGTAGTAGTGAGCCGGAGACAATTGAACATTTTTTTTTTCAATGCCCCTTCTTTGCTAGCATTTGGAACAGATTGTTAATTTGGCAGGGGTGCAAAAGGATGGCTAGTAAATGGTCCGATGAAATTGCTTGGCTGCTTAATCATGCTAACGGCAAGGTAGTTGCACATGAGATGTTTCGCATTGTGTTATGGATGGAGCGCAATCAATAAGTTTTTCAAACAAAATAAAGGCATAGTGAAGCTATCCTGAAGCAAATTGTTCAAACTTCACTGTGTAGGATAAGCCTGCAACCCAGATTAGCACATAGAGTAGAAGAACTCAATTTCTAGCCTTAGGCTAGCTTGTTTGATGCCGGAGCAGTTATGTTTTTTTCTTTGTTTTGGTTGAGTTCTGATCCTGGGACTATGTCCAGGTTGCAGACTACTATTTGAGAATTGTGTAAACTTCCAATTTGGTAAATAATAAAGTCACTTACCAAAAAAAAAAACTTAACATACATATTAAAAAACAATAAATAATAGTAGGAATTTTTTTAATGCCTTGAGAAATGCAATTGGTGATGAATAATATTTAATAGTAAAAGTAAAATGAGTAGAAAAGGATAAATTATCCATTGATTTTTCAACTGGATAAATATTATTAGATATTTATTTTTAATATAGTGAACAAGTATCGTTGGACGGAGGGAATAGTTTTACTAGTTTGCCCTTTAAGAAACTTTTTGAACCTTTACAAACTTGTTTATACTTTCAAAATGAAATTAATTGTAAGGTTAAAATGTGCAAAAAAAAGAAATTAATTATTTTAGTAATGTGGATAACTAATATGAAACGGAGGAAGTATCCATCAGTTTCAAAATAGTTGATCCTCTTTTCAAAAGTATTTGTTTCAATTTAGTTACGTTGTTCTTTTTATGAAATCAAGAGAATATTATTATATTTTTTCAATACTACCTCTATCATTAAATGACTAAACAAAGTGTACTCCCTCCATTCATATTTACTTGTCACTAACTAGTTTCTAATTTGATTTTCATTTTTACTAGTCCTTTTTGACTAATCAAGAAAAGATAATTTTTTATTTTTTTTTTACCTTGGCATTAATTAGTTATTATTCAAATCATTTTTCAATATCTGTTATTAGATATCAATTAATAGGAGTAAGATGGTTAAGTCAATATATCAATCACCATTTTCTTAATAAGTGTTTTAAGTCAAAACGTGACAAGTATATCCAAACGAAGGGAATATATATTTAAATTTATATTTTCAAAATATAATTAATAAGACTGATTTGATAAAATTTCCTAATAATTTTTTATGTTAAGAAAAATATCAAGTCAATCAAGATTAACTATTTGAAACGAAGGGAGTAGTTGAAACAACATACTTAGCTTCTTTCATCAAGCTCTCAAATTCTATTTATAGAAACAACATATTGTATTAAGGCAAATGTATATAGAAATACTCTTGATTTTAAGAAGTTAGATAACGAACAACTTAACTTTAATTTTATATGCTAACTAATCGTATAAACAATTTTTACATTATCAGTTCACTTAGAAATCAATGAAATATGATTATATAAGCCACATTACAACTCATAAAATTACCACTGTTTTCAATATAATTTAATTCATAGAAAATAAACTTCAATCAGAAATAAAAATATGAAGAAACAACAATTTTATTGATAAACGATGTGGGTATAAATCTGTTCCTCCCTTGATTCATCTCTCGATTTTCTCCGTAATTCGAGGGCCGTTGGTGGTGTGTTTCTCGAACATAGGATTAATTCGAGGGCTGTTAGTGACGTATTTCTCGAACATAGGATGATCTTTTTTTGAATATCCCATGATTTTGTGGGATATTGGAGATCCCGATCTTTTTACGAATACCCATCAGTATGGGATATTCTAGAACATCTTTTTACGAATACTCATCAATTTATGGGATATTCAAGATGCCCGTTTCAGGAAATATGTTACTCTTTAAATAGGCGGAATTTAAGGTAAAGTAGCCTCCTAGAACATCTTTTTACGAATACCCATCAGTTTATGAGATATTCAAGATGCCTCTTTCAGGGAATATGTTACCCTTTAAATAGGCGGGATTTAGGTTAAAGTAGCCTCGTAGAACTTTAACAGAATTTAGATTCGTCCCACAAATTTTAGATGTCTACAATCATATATATAATAAGAACATCAGCAATAAAAATATCATTCCACAAGAATATCATCCAGTGGCTGTTGAGTATTTGAGTTAAAAGCTATTTCAAAAACAAATGGTAGTAATAATTAATAGAGAGAATAATAAGTGAGAACCTAAATATTCGTCTATCCTTATTTTTGCAAATAGCATGACTCAATTCTTGCTGCATTTTATTATTTTTCTTATGTTAGTCATAATCTCATAGAACAACTGAACATGGGTAGTTTGTTACATTATTATATTACCAAATAATTAATTAAAAATTATAGTGGTTGAAATTCTTGAGAATTTTCTCCTTATGCATAAGTTTGTAATTAAAAGACCCAAAGTCCACGATGCATCTTTGGGAAAAAAAAAGCGTTTGACTTTTTCATATTCTTGCAATTTACCACTAAAAATAGGTGTTTGTTTTGATAAATGTAATCATATTATATTGCCTTTCAATTATACTCTCAAAGACAGGATTCTAATTTTAAGTTTATGAATTCTTATAATAAATTCAAATTCATATATGATACTAACAGAGGTTATGTAAAATATCTCTATATATTTAATTATTTTAATACATATATATAAGATTTGAGCAAAAATATCGAGTTCAACGTTGAACAATTCTCAATTTGCGTCTAAGGAAAACTCGGTGGGACAAAACCTTGAAAGGGAAAAAGAGTACAATACGTATTTGCTCCCCTAATGAGAACATCCTTGAACTTTTGCATCCCGATCTTGTGCAGCTTCTTCTTGAAAGTAGCAATTAGAGAAGATTTGGTGAATAAATCAATCACATTGTCAGTTGAACGAATCCGTTGCACGTTAATGTCATCATTCTTTTGTAGCTCATGTATGTAGAAAAGCTTTGGCAAAATGTGCTTCGTTCTATCTCCATTTATGAATCCTTCCTTAAGATGTGCTATGTATGCTAAATTATCTCTGTATAAAATTATGGGTAGATTGTCATATTTCACACCACATTTTTCTCGAATGAGATGTATCATGGACCTCAACCATACACATTCTCGGCTTACTTCATGAATAGTTATTATCTCAGCATGATTCGATGAAGTGGCTACGATAGACTGCTTTGTATATCTCCAAGATATGATAGTACCACCACATATGAACACATAGCCTATTTGAGATCGAACTTTATACGGTGTATCGTGGACCTCAACCACACACATTGTCGGTTTGCTTCATGAATATCTATAATCTCGCATAGTTCGATAAGATGGCTATGATAGACTGCTTTGGATATCTCCAAGATATGACAGTATCCCCATATATGAACACATTGCATGTTTGAGATCGAGATTTATGCGGGTTAGATGAGTACCCAACATCAGCATGACCAGTAAGATCGGGACTGCAATCTTTAGATTAAAATAAGCTCATGTATCTTATCCCATTTCGATGTCTCCTAGTAGGAGTAGAAATATACCTTGCTAACATATTAATCGAAAAGGCTATAGGCCTCGTAGTATTTGCAAGGTACATGAGTGCATCAATTGCACTAAGATATGATACTTCATAACCAATTCAATTCGATATATTTCGAATTTCAGCAAATAATCTATTTCTTTGAAAACTCTCCAAGAGTTCCAATGATTTTCAAGCTATAAGCTTATACAATATAAGGATTATAAATAAGTTTCCCAGAAACTTTTATATACTTCAAGCATTTTGAATCCTTAAAAAGTTTTTCACATAAGTTTTGTCAAGTGACAATATTCAACATTTCATGAGTGACATCTTCAAATATCTGGACTGTAAATCAAACAAGTTTTATACTTACCAAGATGCATCCTTTCATGTCACTTGATAAATGTTTCTACGTCAGCATGCTTAAATAAACGTAGAATTTAGATCCTCGTACTCTTTCACAATATTGCGCCAATATTGTGTCAAATATATTGATGATATATCATTTCGTATCGGTTCACAATAAGACATAATATTTTAAGATCTCATCACTTCATTATTTTCAGGCACATGAACCTTACATAAGGTTTCATGAAGTGTTATGTCGTAGACTCTTCAAGAGTTTATTGTCTTCTTATTATGATTGTTTGCTCCTTATTTTTCAAGGACTATTTCATTTGGAATCGATTAGTCTACCACGCTTCATGCATGCATAGACTCTGTCCTTTAGGAATACAAAATAAGAGAACTTGCGCTTAATATGAGATGCTTTCGACATTTGACTTGAATTATCTTTTAGATGAGGATCTGGTGATAATTCCTAACATATTTCATAGCGCTTATAATCTCCCCCTTATGTTAGGAAAAATATCATACATCCTTTACTTCTTTGAGGAATCCCTCTTTGTGCATTATGATATATTCATTAATCGTATACCGCACATCAAAATTATTAAATAAAATAATTGGTTTCCGATCTTGAACCAATTGAGAGGGAAAAAATAATCATAATTTATTGGTTTAATGCATACAGGTGTTATTGTATGCAACATATCATATTTCAGACCAACACATGAAACTTTGTTCTCATTAGCGATGGTTTAGATATTTATCAAAGACATTCAATACCAACCATCATCATCAAGATAACTTTCTTGATTTCACAATCTGAAAATTATGCTCAATTTATATTGAACAAGTAACTTTATGAATGTCAAACGTAGGTTGACCATGAATGTACATGTGATCATCTTATTGATGCATCTTTTCAACATATCACATGATAGGTGAACAGGCCCTTATTCACCTTTTATTTTTTTTTCCAGATTTTGAGAGATCCAATCCCAAAATTAGTTGGTTCAACCAACTTATCATGAGAACAAGCAACATTAAAGTTCATGAAGAATTTTCTAATTCTTCAATATATGTTCAACACTCAGTATGCACATCTTCGAAATATCACAATCGTTCATGTCAACTTATGAACTTTTAATCTAGTAAACTCCAAGTTTACCATGATATGTGTTTTTGCTTTGGTAAATTTCAGATTTACTATTATATGAATAAATTTCAGATTTACTACTTCAGAAGTAGATTTCAAAATTATTCAACCTCTTTCGGAGGTGAGATGTGATCAAGTGCACGTTTGCATTAATAAGTTTCTCATTCCCCAGGAATGGAATATAATCGTGCCTTAAGTCTATCAAATTATGATAACTTATAACCTCGTTCAAGATTTTGCTACTTCAGAAACAAATCGAGGCATACATATAATGTAGAGAATTTTTCTCTAGCATATCTTATAATCATATAAGCGTGTGAAAATATCATCACTTTTGATGATCATTATCATATTGTCCCTCCATGCGTATATTTGTGCATTCATTCACTTATCTTCTTTCAGACATATTATGCACTGTTACCACATACACCTCAAGAATGAAGTAAGTTGTCATATTTCAGACTTATCATATATTGCTACCACATTCACTTCATGGAATGGAGCATATTCAATGGGTCGAATTTCATGACTGTTAATCAAATACCCATTATTTTGCCTTAGCCATCATAATATATTAATATGGTGCATTGAGATTCAAACTCAACGTCTTATCCGTATAAAGACGTCTTAGGCATAAATCGATGAGACTTGAACCCAACATATTATCATCTCTTTTGATAATATTGTTCTTGAGAAATAAATTCAAAATATAAATGGTTCCAAACCAATTATTTTTCCTCAAATCCAACAATAATTATGTTATTAGTAGCAAAAGACAGATAACATAAGGAATTACTAATCTTGAAATTACCTTTAGATTTATAATCTCACCTTATTTGGCAGAATCTCGTGTTGATAATCTAAATTAGTTAGAGACTCGAAAACTTGTGTAGCCATGTACGAACAGATGTCAATTGGTAAGAGACTTCGTACAGATCTCAATTGATAAGAGACTCTGTGCTGATAACGTGTTATAAAACAATAAAGAACAAGAAGAAGATTAGAGAGAATAGAGAGTGTGATTTCTCTTGAGGGATGAGAGATCATAAGATTGTGAATACAATGAACAAAACCCCTCTATTTATAGGGAAGATTTACTCCTAGTCTGAGTAAAGGACGGATGCTTCAAATCCTAATAGATATCAAAGTAGATTTTGATAGATCTTGATAGACATTCACTATAATGTAAATACATTTATAACAAAAATATATTACTGGCAAAAGATTTAGTATTTTGGAAAAGTTTGATGCTTGTTTTTTCCACTAGTAGTTATATCTCCTATGCTATTCACTGCAAAGAATTTTGCACTGCCGATCTATATACATAATATACACAATATTCATCAAGTAAAGTGACCTATATTTTTTCTTTAAAAAACCTTGATTGAAACGTGTCAATTTTGTTTTCCTTTAATTTGTAAGATGAAACTAGTATAAAGGCTTCAATGTCTTACTATTTTACGAGGCGTCCTATTTGCGCAACGTCATTTAAGGCACAATCATTTTTAAGGAACTTTGTATTTTTAGCCATTATGATCTATAACGTCCTAGCTTAATCATTCGTGTTCATATGCTAATTCGGAGGTTGTGTCCTCTTCTTTTTTCATTGTATTTTTTTTTGTAGAGTCGACTGTTGAAAGTTATGGAATGGTAGATTAAAATTGAAGTTCTCAAAACGCAACATTTTGCAAAAGAATTTGTCAGTACAGAAAGTCTTTTTAAGTAGAACAAAATAAGATTAAAGTCACTCAATTTCGCGTACTATAACTTGATGAACTCAACTTCCAGGTAGTTTAATAATGGTACAGAACAAATAACAAGGAAGAAAGCAGAGAACAGAAACGCCTAAAAACGTTTGCAGAGAATGTGGCTTAACTAATTTTTCAATAGATTAGTGGCCTTATATAGGCTTACATATCTTAAAGAGTCACTATCCCACTAAACCACTACTTTAGTTCCACTAAATAAGTTCTCCTAAACTTAAGGAACACATCTGCAGTACTAGAAAGAAGGAAAAACTAAAAAATAACAAATCCTAACTGAATGCTAAAATTAAGCTACTAAAGACTTAGTCAAACTAGAATGCAACAGCTGATGTTGTACACTTTAACACTCCCTCTCGACATCAGCTCCTGTCTTAACAATGCCCAGCTGTCGACATAAACTTTCAAATTTATTCACACTTAAGCCTTTTGTGAATACGCCTGCAATTTGCTGCTCGGTTTTAATATGCTTTAAGTCAATATCTCCTTGCAACATCTTTTCTTTGATGAATTGGTAATGTATTTCCACAAGCTAAGTTTTTGCATGAAAAATAGGATTTTCAGCCAAACAAATCACTGACTGATTGTCACAGTACAAGGGAACAACATATTCAACTGGTTGTTGCAAGTCCTTCATCAACTGCATAAGCCATGTACTTTCTTGAGCAGCAACTGCTGCTGCTCGATACTCTGCTTCTGTTGTTGACAACGACACTGTTGGTTGCCTTTTTCTGCACCAAGAAATTGCTCTAGCTCCAAGCTTAAACACAAAACCAGTAGTTGAACGATGGGTATCATGGTCCCCTCCATAGTCAGAGTCACAATATCTGACCAGCTCGCATTCTTCACCTTTCATGTACAAACGACCATAATCAATTGTACTTTTCACATATCTTAGTATTCGCCGAACAGCCTCCATGTGATACTTCTTTAGATTATGCATGTAGCGACTCATCACACCAACTGCAAAAGAAATATCAGGTCGAGTCTAAGTTAAATAAATCAAACTACCTACCAATTGTCGATACATCGTCATATCTTCTAAATTTTTTCCTTCATGTGCACACATCTTACCATTTGGCTCCAATGGTGTTGAGATTGGTTTGCAATTAACCATCCCAAACTTCTTCAACAAATCGCTGGAATATTTTTTCTGATGCAAACAAATTCCTTCCTCATTACGATCAACCTCCAAGCCAAGAAAATGATTGAGTTGTCCGAGTTCCTTCATCTGGAAGCGAATTGATAAATTCTTCTTGGTTCAAAGAATTTCTTCTTCACAATCTCCTGTTAGGATTAGATCATCCACATATACTAGCACAATAGCTAGTTTTCTTCCAACAATTTTAACAAACAAGCTGAAATCTGCCGGTGCTACAAAATAACCACTATAAGTAAGAAATTCTGAAATCTTACTATACCATGCCCTTGGCGCTTGCTTTAATCCATATAGCACCTTTCGAAGCTTACACATATACTCAGGATGATCTTGACTTTGAAAACCCATTGGTTGGCACATGTAGATCTCCCGATCCAATTCTCCATGTAGAAACGCATTCTTTACGTCCATCTGCCAAAGGTTTCAATCTTTACCAGCTGCAAGTGCAAGCAGAATCCTAACAGTAGTAAGCTTTGCCACTGGACTAAATGTTTCATCATAATCTAGTCCATATTGTTGAGAAAAACCCCGAGATACAAGATGAGCTTTGAGCCTTGCAATTGATTCATTTGTGTGACGCTTTATCTTGTAAATCCATTTACAAGAAATAGGTTTGACATCGTTCGGCTTTGCCGCGAGCTCCCAAGTTTGATTCAATTTTAGCGCGATAATTTCCTCCTCTATAGCCTTAATCCATTTTGAATTTTCGAATGCTTCCTCAAAAGTCTCTGGTTCTTTTTTATCTTCTTCTACTATGGCAGCATTCGCATACTTGGGATTTTGCTTTCTGATCCTTGTTGACCTTCTAAGTGTAGGTGGTGTGTTTGCTTCATTTAGCTCGTCTTCTTCATCCGGTTGTTGGTACAAACCAGTTTGCCAAGGATTTTGAGTCACACTTTCTTCAATATTATCTTCATTAGCTTCAGTTTCAGCTTCGTCTAGACCCAATTAGATATGAGACGAGTCCAAAACATCTTTGATAGCATCTGAATCTGGCAGCAGCCCCTTATTTGAAGACCACCATGAAAAGGCTTCATCAAATATTACATTTCGAGAAGTGTAACACTTCCCCGTTGTGGGATCACAACATCTCCATCCTTTTCGTTGACTATCATACCCTACAAAAATACACCTAACAACCTTTTTGTCCATCTTGCTACTCAAGTTATTAGATACAAATACATAGCATACACAACCAAAAACACAAAAATAGCTAACTGAAGGTTTCATATTCCATAACTTCTCAAAAGGTGAAAGAAAATTTAACCTTTGTTGAGGAAGTCTATTGATCACAAAAGCTGCAGTCTTTATAGCTTCCGCCCAAAATTATCCCGGAATATTTTTTGCGTAAAGCATGCTCCGACAAATTTCTTCTAGGTGTCTGTTCATCTTTTCTGCGATGTCATTCTGCTGCGGCGTATTTGGACATGTGAACTGATGATGTATTCGATACTTTCGAAGGAACTCTGCAAATTCATTTGAGGTATATTCCCCACCATTGTCAATTCGCAGGCAAAGAACTTTCTTGCCAACTTCTGCTTCAGTAACCTTTTTAAACTCTTTGAATTTGAAAATTAGATCAGACTTTTCCTTTAAAAAATAAACCCACACGTACCTTGAAAAATCATCAACGAAGATCAACATATATTTCATCCCACCAACTGAGACTTGTTTGATGGGTCCGAACACATCTGAGTGAATTAACTCTAATGGTTCTTTGGCCCTATATTTTGACTCTTCATACGAAAACTGATGCGCTTTACCATATTGACAGCCTGCACATATCACATCTGTCCTTATTGGAAGTTTAGGAAGACCCTTCAGTATTGATTTTTCCATCATGACACTAAGTTTTGAGTAGCTAACATGACTCAATCGCATATGCCATAAATCTGCAGTTTCGTTCTTCTTTGTCTTGTCTATATATGTGGTTTCTGCCGACATAACATAAACGAAATTCAATCTTTGTCCCTTCATCACTGGCTCTTCTTTAATCTCAAGATCATGAAATATCCTTACATCTTGCGGACCAAATAGAACAAAGTGACCCGAAGATGTTAATTGTGCTACTGAAAGAAGATTTTTCTTCATACCTGGTACATGATAAATATTTTGGAGCAGCATCAGATCAGCACAATTATTTGGAAACACTACAGCCTTACATATGTGAGCTATTAATAATTTTGTGTCATCAGCTGTCACCACCTCACGGCTTTCCTTGTACTTGGACAGATTTTGCAGCTTCTGTTTGTCGCCAGTCATATGGTTTGAGCATCCAAAATCAACAATCCAGTCATTAACATAGTCAATTTGTTTAGAGGTTATTACGGTAAAAGCTAACTTCTTTTGTTCAAGAGCAAAGAATGCTTCAGCATCCCAGTCATCTTCACTATTTTCCTTTGGATCGGAAGTGGCAGCAACATTACTTTTAACGGGCCTTTTATTAAACCAGCAAAACTTGTCTTTATGGCCATTCTTTCCACAGTTGTGGCACTTCCCTTCAAACCTCTTGTTTTTGCCCCATTGATTCTTTGAATCTCCCCCTAGACGACAGCTTCCCTCTCTTTGATGACTTTTTGCCTTATCATCATTTCCTTTCGATCCACATGCATTGTACTGCTTGGAGTTCCCTTTGTTTTTGTTGACGTAGAGCGCTTCCTCCTCGCCTTTTTGTGAAACTGCACTCATTTGCTTTGCCATGGCTTCTTGGCCAACAAGCAAATTCTCAAACTCCACAAGTGATGGTTGATTTTTCCATCCCTGTACTGCAGTAATAAAGTTTCTGTATTCAGATCTCAAACCATGAATGATTATCCTTTTCATCCTGGTTTCCCCGATTGGAGTTGTTGGTTTCAATTCTGAAATTTCACGACATATCGACTTTACTTTGTGAAAGTATTGTGCAATGGTCATATCATTTTGAGCTATTGACAACAATTCACTTTCTAAAAGTTGTAGCCGTGTGTCATTCTTCTTTGAAAAGAGTGCAGCCAGCGTGTCCCAAGCCTCCTTTGGTGTTTCAGCATCTCGTATATGTTCCAATACATCTTCTTCGATGGTGGTTTTGAGGGCAAATAATGCTTTTCCAGCTTTAATCTTCCATTTCCTCAGAGCGCCATTTGTTTTTTCTACCCCGGGTTTGACTTCGCTTCCATTGACGACCTCCCAAAGATCTTGACCTTCCATGTTGGAGGTCATACATGTCATCCACGTTTTGTAATTCTGATGGTTGAGTTTCTTCACTCCATCTATGGCTTGAAAATCAGTTATTTTATTTTCTGTAAAAGAACTGTTATGTTCAAGAAGATGGTTGTTGCCACCAACAGCTTATAAATGTTCTGTGTGGCTTCTCTTTCTCACCTTTAAATCTGGCTCTGATACCAAATGATGAACTCAACTTCCAGGTAGTTTAACAATGGTACAGAACAAATAACAGGGAAGAAAGCAGAGAACAAAAAAGCTTGAAAACGTTTGCAGAGAATGTGGCTTAACTAATTTTTCAATAGATTAGTGGCCTTATATAGGCTTACATATCTTAAAGAGTCACTATCCCACTAAACCACTACTTTAGTTCCACTAAACAAGTTCTCCTAAACTTAAGGAACACATCTGCAGTACTAGAAAGAGGGAAAAACTGAAAAATAACAAATCCTAACTGAATGCTAAAATTAAGCTACTAAAGACTTAGTCAAACTAGAATGCAACATGTTGTACACTTTAACAACTTGTGTAGGTGTTACTTTTCCTAAATATATAAACACCTAATAAATATTATATGCCACTAGTAATCATGATTTTGTCATTGCTGCTTTCAGAACCAATGTGAGTGCTGTAACTGTAGTTCCTTTTAGTGAAAGCTGTGTGTGGGTGTTAGGGGCGGAGCCGGAGGTCCATCTGAACCCCTTTGTCAAAAAAATTAATTTTTTAATGTATATATAGTAGATATTAAATCCCTTTGATTTCTTTCCGTGTGTATTTTTTATATTTTGAACCCTCTTGAAAATCCTAGCTCACTTCTGATGATTGTTCTGTTATCTATTATTGCTTTCTTCATGTTGGCCATGCTTGTGTAGCATTTAACATATCTTGAGGCTACACCGAATTGTCATTTTCAAGTCAAACAGAAACTACAATGCATATGTGTAACAGGTAAAATCAGGTAACCCTTGTGGTTGATACTTGACTTTCTCCTACACTTTCTCAGATTCTTGAGAAAAAGAGAAAATGAAGTTAATGTCTAGCAAGACATCAACAAAGATAATAGCTCAAATTCATCTTGATATCTATATTTAGCTGTTGCTGCTGCAACATTGCCACTCCTGTAGGTATTGAGAGAGGATTCTTGAAATTCAAAATAGTAACAACAACTTTTTGCAACCAATTTCTTTTTTAGTTTCAGATCACGATGTTAATAGGGTGCTCTGCATCGCCAACAACAAGGTAACGCGACCCTTCTTCTATCATCCTCAATCCGTCCTCATTAGCGCTGCTAAGATGTTCACAAGGACTGATCTCAAACACAAGTTGAGAATTTTCTCCCGCCTTCAAGCGCACACTCTGGAATCCAACTAACTGTTTGATAGGACTTCCGTATTGCGCTTTGTCATTCTTCAGAAAAAGTAGTACTGGATGCTTACCATCCATTTCCCCTGAGTTTCTGACACTAACATGAGCTGAGAATTTCGCCTTCTCACAGTTGTCACTTCCTATTTCATCCACGGATGTATAACGGATTGAACCTGAACCTTCAACTGTCTTTGAAGTTGATAATTGATTTAACTGGATTGTGTTTGGGGTGGCGGAGTTGAACTCATAGGAATAGGTTGTGTAGCTAAGACCATACCCGAACTCGTATACTTTTGGACCTTTGTAGAATCGATATGTTCTACCGGGGTAACCTGTTTTTGGATCAGGTCTCATTCTCATGTCTGTCATTGGTATTTTGACAAAGCTTTGAGGATACCAAGTAACAGGCAATTTACCCCCTGCACATATGACACTATTAAAATCAGACATGTTAAATGGAGAGTGAAAAAGGAGAAGTGATGATATCTTTAACAACAATGTGGGGTCCGGGGAGGTTAAAGTGTATGCAGACCTTAACCCTGACTCTTTAATAGAGAGGTTGTTTCCGAGGAGAAATAGCCCAGAGCAATCCAGAAAAGGAAGTAATATATGTACAAGAAATAACCGATAGGACGATAACTACAATCTTACCAGGATTATGTTCACCAAATATGATTTGTGCTAAAGCAATTCCTCCAGCTTCACCAGGATAGCCAGCCCACAAAATGCTTCCTATTTTGGGGTTGTTTTTCGCAAAAGTAACATCGACTGGACCTCCTGAAAGAAGCACCAATATAACAGGCTTCTTTGCAGCTTTAGCAACACTATTAATGAGATTTTCTTGCTGCCCCGGTAGCACCAAGTCATCGCGATCAAATTGTTCCCTCTCTTGACCTTGATCCAACCCCATGACCAAAACAACATAATCTGCATTTCTTGCAATGTTGACAGCTTGATCAATGTAAGCAGACGTGCAGTTAACCGCATTGCAGCCCTGATGGTACTGCACTTTCACATAACCCTCCAACGCCTTGAGAATTTCGACATATATGCAAGGAGGACCATCATAGTTCCCACGAAGAACATAAGCATTATCAGCATTAGGCCCAATGACAGCAAGAGAGTTGGTTTTCACCTTGGAAAGAGGAAGCAACTTGCCGCTGTTCTTGAGCAAGACAATGCCATTTCTTGCAGCTTCAAGGGCCAGTTCTTGATGTTGTGGAGCACAAACAACGCTAGGACTAATGTTTCCAAAGATCTGTTTTTGCGGATTCCCATTGAATAATCCTAACCTCATTCTTATGGCGAAAAGATTGTGAAGAGCTCTGTCTATATGAACTTCTGAAATCTTTTTCTGCGTTATTGCTGATTTTGTGTATTTCTTCAAGTAATCCCCACAGTCTACATCCATGCCTGTGAAATTTCAATTCCCATCGCATATGTGAACAACATGGTTTATCCATTACAAGGTTAGTTTATATTGCAATAAAGGAGAAACTAATGCCTCCATTTTTTGGGATCTTAGTATAATCATTGAGCCTACTAAGAATATCTTTACCCTTCTAACTATAACAATTTGTATTCATTCTCGGTGTATTCTCAATGTATAACAAGGGTATACGAAGTGTATAACACTGATTATACACGTTATATACTGTGATTACATTGGTTATGCACTGTATGTTGGCTGAAATTTGTGAAGATACCCCTTGTTAGACTGCTGTGTAGTATAAAAACTCCCTACTTAGTGCCACAATGGAGTCCTCACCCTGCCTTTAGAAGAGGAAGCCTTCATACTTTATTCAACTTGCATATAGTGTGACATGATGTTATAGAGGATCGGTTCATTTCTTCAAAAGAAATACTTTAGGGGTTGTTTGGTAGAGTGTACTAGAATAATGCTAAATATGATGTTTTAGTAATGCTTGCATTAATAATGCTGGTATTAGTTATGCTTATACATTGTTTGGTTTGATGTATTGAAAAAAAAAAATGCTTGTATAATTTTTTATGAAAAATGTAAGTTTACAAAAATACCCTCTATGCAAATAATTTTATGAGATTGTTGAATTCTGGTGCTGCTATAATTTTTCTGGATGATTTTATTTTATTATGAAGTTGACATTCCAGACTGCGGGAAAAAAAAACTTCAATAGCTGAGGAAAATATCACTGCGGCAGTGACTAGCCATAAGAATGCTCTGCTTATTTTTTCTTGTGCTCATCTTGCTATCCTTGTCTACCACTCATGTATCTCCTAATTCCCCATGTTAATTTGCACATAGCTCATTATTATTTTTATACACTCTTGTGAGAAGCCACATTACAAAAAGAGGTGCTCTATCGTTTCTCTCTGTCTTCCATAAAATAGGCGAATGTTTTCTTCACAGATTTTCAAATGTTCGAGTCATGCTCTTGTCATCAATCTTTTTTGAAAAGTGAAGATAAAGAGTCATCAAACATATGGTGCTCTTGTACATTTTTATGTATGTCAGTGTCAAAATGGAAGAAGATGGAGGAGGGGGCATTTCTCCATCTTGTATAGCATCCGATGATATAATGTTACTGTAAACAAACTGGTGAGTATGAACAAATCCCTGAAATGCTAAGCGATAAAAGAAAATTGGGGTTCGTCCTAAAAAATTTAAGTTACATAATCAGTATCAATGGAGAAAGGTTCAGCTATTGCAGGAATGGGGAGGGATTTGAGGGGTAATAATGTCTTTAACCAAGATAATACCTTTGCATTACTAATACATAGAAAAAGAGTAGTATTAGTAATACACACCTCAATACACAATAGAGTGTATAACTAATGCAAGCATTAGTTATGCATAGGATGAAAAATATACCAAACAAGGTATTGATAGTACACATTAAACTAATGCATGCGTTAACTTTTTCAATACACTCTACCAAACGACCCCTTAGGGGTTGTTTGGTAGAGTGTATTACTAATACCTTATTTGGTATACTTTTGTACCCTATGCATAGTTATACACTCTATTGTGTATTAAGGTGTGTATTACTAATACCTCAAAATCTGTGGTATTAGCAATACAATGGATTCATACACGCATTAACATGATTAAAGACACTATTATCCTTCAAAAGAAATTTCACATTCTTTCTAACATATATATGGAAGATATTTTTGTAAAAAAAAAAATTTTTTTTTTAAGAAATTATTTAATTTATATTATTTTTAATACATCAAACCAAACACTGCATAACAAAAACACAAATATAACAAATGCAAGCATAGCTAATACAAATATTACTAATACAAACATTACTAACACACCATATTTTGTATTATTCTTATATACTCTACCAAACGATTTCTTAGTCCTCTATGATATTCACACGATATATATTATACGTTGACAGGATATTATGGAGGACAAGTTCATTTCCTTAAGAAAAACACTCCAAAGTCCACTGTGATACTCACATGCTATATATCAGAAACTTACATGGTATAATAGTTAGAAAACTAGTTCATTCCTTCAAAAAAAATATTTCTCATTCTCCATTATTTTCTAGATCGAGTTGGATGTTGTCCCTTTCGTTGAGATAAGGATGGGACAAAAATCCAATAGGTCCTCCTATTGGATAGTCAAAGATAGAAGATCTCAGTTTGGACTTTATTTGCCTCCCTTTCAGCCCACAAGACCATTACCCTGGGGCCTGGGCCCAAATATATAGCTAGTCCACATAAATTCAAAAGATTGGGTTGAGATTGCTGTAGGCCCAATCTAGCCCAAAGAGCACGTGGATTGCTTTCAGTTAACTTCTTCTTTTTTGGTGATATTGATTAGTATTAATATCAAAAAAAAAAAATAAAAAAAATTATAAAGAACTTTCAAGTTACAATCATACCAGATTTAAGTGCAAATGCAACTGAATCTTCTGGTGTTTTTCCATACTTGTGGTTGTCATGCATGACTTGAACTGCGTCACAGTCGGATGTGATGTACCTACCATATTTAAATGTTTTCACTATAATTATAAAAATTAATACTGCTGACATATATAAGTTAAGGTTAGTTTCAATTTTGTTAAGAATGTGAACCACTACTTAATAGCAGGTTCATTATAAAATATTAGTGCAGTAAATTATAGAATTACCCATGAAAACCCCATTGTTGACGAGCTGTTTTTGTCAAAAGATTATAATTAGCACAACTTGGGATTCCATTGACACTGTTGTAAGAGCACATAATTCCACTAGCTTGTGCTTTTTGTATGCAATCTTGGAATGGGGGTTGAAATGTATCTACCAAATCTTGAGGGGTAACCTAAGTAATTACAAAAAGTACCCGAGGTCAGCATTGCAAAAATGTGAAAACTAAAATATAAACTTTATAGTACAATGTTACATATAAAAAATTTGTAGATTCCTTAAATCTAGAAGCGTTAGGTGACAAAAAGAATAAAAGTACAAAGTGTAAAAAAGTAAGTATCATTCTCATGCTTCATTTTTATCCAAGAAGTTGAAGATAAATACTCCAATTTCTCAATCTTCAATAGAAATCTAATGAGAAAAAGTGTGAATTCCTAAAAAGAAGACAAAGACTTGTTTATCATTTTTCAATAGTGGGAGTGAGTGGTCACGTCCACTTTTTTATCTGCTCCAAAAACGACTCTAATCAATCATAAATACATCGAGTATACTTTTATAAATAGAGTTTGAAAGAATAAAATGTGCTGAACTTTATTTTCAATTGACAAACGACTCTAATTCACTCCGCTTATTGTGCAAGAATAAACAGAAAATAAACAGTTTTACTTTGAGAATTTTATGTTTCTATAATCACTCATCAAAACAGAAAGGATAGTTACACTCCATATTATAATTTTGTTACATATTTGGCTAGCGATGAAATATGTTAATAGTCCCTTTTACTTCTACCAGTAATCATGGCATTACATCAAGGGAAAAAAAAAAAAAAGCCAAAAATTAAAGGGGCCATCTATAATAAATAAAAGTCCAATCTTTTGAAATTTGGTCCATCAAAGGTTGCCAAGACAAATTATATTTCAATTTTTTTTGAACATCTGACCGACAATATATATTATCATAATGAAAAGCATTTAAGAATTATTTCAGCATTAAAAAAAAAAGTAATTTGAGAATTATTACACCCAAAATTTAAGCATTAAAATATATATTTTTATTTAATAAAATCTGACAGATAAGGCTCCAAAATCAAAATGCCATCTCGGGGTTGATACACAAATTAATTCAGAAAATCCCGTGACCATTGCATTTACCATGGGAAAAGTACAAAACAAATATAGACAAGAAAGTATTCTAAACTTGGAAAGTTGTGAGAATGGTTGAATACTGATTACTGATTGGCTGTTTAACTAAAAGGGGTAAAAACTCACAAATATCTTCCTCCAAACATACTTTTAAAAATTACTATTAAATTAAACTTTAGAAGATACATAAAAATACTATAGACTCCGTATTTGCGTAGTTAAATTAGATTGTTCAACAGTATTAAACTCGTTTAGCGTAAGGAAAGGATAATGTTCAAATCCCACCACAAATAGAAAATACTAGACAATTTCTATTCATTTCTTGAACAATCACTACCTAGGTTAGGAAATACTTCTACTTTAGAAAGTCTTCGTAGAATTTTTTATTTTTATTTTTTTAAGTTATGAGCCTTACTAGAGCCCAAAACAGATACTGAACAATAAGTGGAAAGAAAAGTTTTTAACTTTGCAGACAGGCGAATACATGATACGTTTACCCTACAAGCAACTTAGGCACAAATTGATTCAAACATCATTATTATACATCATAAAAAGTATCATAGTTTTAGAGGAATGAAGAGTACTTACAATGGCATTGAAGCTAAAACGATCCAAGTTTTTCCATTGATCCAAATCATAAGCAGTGAAATGTTTACAGCAAGCAGAAGCTTGAAGAGCACCTTTCTTGAGTTGGCCACCATTAAAGCTGTCACCTTGTACTCCCCTCACATACCTAATTGCATATTTACCTGTCATTATTGGGTCCTCCCCTGGTGTCTCTTGACCTCTTCCCCATCTTGGGTCCCTAAATATATTTATATTTGGTGCCCAAAATGTCATACCTACTGCTTGCCCTGCATTGTACACTGCCCTTGCCTCCATTCCTATCACCTTCATACATTTCAATTTTTGTAAGGTAACTTGAAATGATGGTGTAACTACTACAAATGTGTGCATAACTTAAACTCAAAGATAAAATACTTACCTAAATTGAAATTCATTTCAAACGACACTTTATTATTTTTTCAGGCGACTTTCATGACGACAACACGAGCAGTTTAACTCATCACTACTTCACTACCTCATAAGGGGTGTTGAGAATTATTTTTGATTTTTTACTCGAACCTTTTTTGAAAGTATTTAAAAAAAGCCTTTACGAATTCTGGTTACTAAGGAACCTAAATACATACATTCTTTTCCCATAGTAAATCCACGCTTGGTGACGAGAGGGTTTTGTGCCATACGAAATGATAACAACTTCAAATTCATAAATCCAAAACTTCATATTGACCATTAAATTAAATTAACTTTAACTTTATCTAAGCCGAGATTGACGGAAAATCATTTAGGCATGTACAATGTGGCTGTGCTACAAGTTATAAAATATTGAAGAAATACATATTCAGAAAATAATGAATCATTAACGAAACTAAAAACATTTTTTATTACTCATCTGGGAAAGAGATGGAGTAACTTATGAATTAATAATTGAATTTTGAGAGACACCAAAAAGACCCATAGATCCGCCGACAAGATACACACGGAAAACAAAATGTAATTAATACTACTATATTTAACTTGGTACAAATACTAATTTATTTGAAGTTACTAATGTTGGTATGGTAAACACGAATGTTGATTTGAGTCAGCAAGAGAATCAAAGTATATTTCCATCAGCCATAAGAGGCCACTGTGCGGGCATTTATAATCGACAATATTTCTATTCATCTAGTAGTTGTCTAATTTTACTTATTTATTTTTAAAAATCAAGAAATAATTTATCATTTTTTTAATCTATTTTATCCATGCTAAGTATTGAGTAATACTTAATTTTTTAACAATTAGATGATTTATATGAGTAATTAATAGAAGTGATAGAATAAATTACATTTTTAAGTAAAAGCACTATAGAAGCCCAAAATTTCGTTCTGCTACTGATTTGCAATGTAAGAAATTTATTTTGAATGAAGAGGAAAGCATAAAAACAGAGTGTGAATTGGGTCTAACCTGACCAATGCGGTACCATAGGTTTTCATCAAAAGTAGCAGCAGTAAGAATAACTTGTGGAAAACTGGTGGCTCCAACAATACTCCCATTGAAAAAAATACCTTTGCCAGCAGAACCAACGCCGTGCAACGACTCAGACCACCACTCGTAAGCCGGTATGCCCAGTCTCGGTACAGCAGGTGCTGAGTTAACCAGTTGTGCAATTTTTTCATCTAATGTAAGTCGAGATACAACGTCCTGAGCACGTACACTAATTGGAAGTTGTGTTTGGCAAAATTTTAACGATTTTGTTTGTGGATTAGTTGAGTCACATGAAAAAGGTGCCTGAGTTGATGCCACAGTTGAAACCAGTGTTGTTAGCCATAAGAGAGTAGTAGTTGAAATGAGAGCTACAATGTAGAGTTTCATTGTGAAGTGATGAAAATTAGGGAGAAAAAAGAAGTTGGAGTTGTTGTGGTACATAGATCGGTGTGCTTATTTATAAGGGAAAGAGAAACTTTTTCTTTTTAATTTTGTAATATTCACAGTTAACTCCATATATGTTCGTTTCAGTATTGAGTTTCACTGCTAAAGTCATTTTTGTATTTTTCTTTCATTATTAAAAAGAGGGTGAATCTAAAAAATAGATTACTTTCAAATTTTAGTCCCAAATAAAAAAGTTTTCTCAAAATAGTCTTTACCTATTAACTAATAATTTTTTGGGGATAAAATTACCCTAATAAATGAAGTAAATTACATAAATGATTCTCATAATGCATAACAACTTCATATTTATATCTTTCAACTTTTTTTTTTCTCTTTTTAATTTTACTTTGATTTCTATTTCTTCTTTTTTTGTTTTTTTTTTAATTTTCTCAACCCTTACTTTTTTCCTTTTTAAATTTTTCTCGACCTTTATTTTTATGTAATCTTTCTTTTTTTAATCAACCTTTATTTTTTTCCTATTCTCTCTCAACTTCTACATTTTCTTTGAATTTTGTTTTTTTAATAGTTTTCTTCATTTTCTTCTTTTTTTCTCAATTTTATAATTTTTGTTCTTGTCTTCAATTTCTTCAATTCAAGTTACATCTCATGAGCAAGAGTTGACACTATCACATTATAAAGGCAAGACTTATGACTTTCGAACAATAACCTATGTTTCATGGGCAAAAGTTGACATTACTACATTGTAGAAGCAAGTCTTATTACTTTCAAACAACAAGTTATGTTTCATGGGCAAGAGTCGACACTATCACATTGTATTTTGATTTATGAGATGTTTAATAACTCTTACCTTAGAGGAAAGACTTAGCTCAGGGACTTTCAAACAACAAATTATGCCCTACGGGCAAGAGTTGACTCTACCACGTAATGTTTTCATTTATGAGATGTTCTATGAATATTGCCTTAGAGGCAAGACTTAGCTCAAAGAGTTTCAAACAACAAGTTATGTTTCATAGGCAAGAGTCGACACTACCACATTGTATTTTAATTTATGGGATGTTCTACAACTACTATCTTAGAGGCAAAACTTAGCTCAAGAACTTTCAAACAACAAATTATGCCTCACGGGCAAGAGTTGACTCTACCACGTTATATCTTTATTTATGAGATGTTCTACAACTATTGCCTTAGAGGCAAGACTTAGCTCAAGGACTTTTAAACAACAAATTATGCCCCACAGCCAAGAGTTGATACTACCACGTTATGTTTTTATTTATGAGATGTTCTACAACTCTTACCTTAAAGGCAAGAGTTAATTAGTTCAAGAACTTTCAAACTACAAATTATGTCCCACGGGCAAGAGTTGACACTACCACATTGTATTTTGATTAATGGGATGTTCTACGACTATTGTCTTAGAGGCAAAATTTAGTTCAAGGACTTTCAAACTATAAATTATGCCCCATGAGCAAGAGTTGACTCTACCACGTTATGTCTTTATTTATGAGATGTTCTACAACTATTGCCTTAGAGGCAAGACTTGGCTCAAGGACTTTCAAACAACAAATTATGTTCCATGGGCAAGAGTTGACACTACCACGTTATGTCTTCATTTAATGTTCTACAACTCTTGCCTTAGAGGTAAAACTTAATTAGCTCAAGGACTTTCAAACTACAAATTATGCCCCATGAGCAAGAGTTGACTCTACCACGTTATATTTTTATTTATGAAATGTTTTATAACTATCGCCTTAGAGGCAAGACCTAGCTCATGGACTTTCAAACTATAAATTATGCCCCACGGACAAGAATTGACACTACCACATTATGTCTTTATTTATGAGAGGTTCTACAACTCTTATCTTAGAGACAAGACTTAGCTCAAGGACTTTCAAATAATAAATTATGCCCCACGGGCAAGAGTTGACACTACCACTTTATGTCTTCATTTATGGGATGTTCTACAACTCTTGCCTTAGAGGCAAGACTTAGGCTCAAGGACTTTCAAATAATAAATTATGCCCTACGGGTAAGAGTTGACACTACCACATTATGCCTTTATTTATGAGATATTCTACAACTCTCTTCTTAGAGACACGACTTATCTCAAGAATTTTCAAAGAATTTTGTAACAACAATTTATGCTCTTAAATTTGCTTTGATGTCAAAAAAAAAAGATACCTTTGCGGATTATTCAATTTTTATTTATTAGCAAAATATAATAGAAGTTGAGAAAAAAGAAAAACGCGATCAAACAAAATAGAGAAATAAAAAAAAGTTAGAGAAAAAGAAAGGAAAGAAAAAAATAAAGATCAAGGAAAAAGTGAAGCATTAAAAAAATTGAGAAAAATAAAAATGAGAGGAAAAATAAAAATAAAGTTTGAGAAAAATGAGGGAAAAAAAAGAACTAAAAAAAGAAAAAAACAATCAAACAAAATGGAGAAATAAAAAAAAGAGTGAGAAAAGAAGAAAAGAAAAAAATAAAGATTAAGAAAAAAGCGAAGAATTAAAAAAATTGAGAAAATAAAAAATGAGAGGAAAAATAAAAATAAACTTTGAAAAAAATGAGTGAAAAAAGAGAACTGATAAAAATCAAAAATAAAAGAAAAATAAAAGTTAAAGACAAATAAATTAAAAAAAGAAAAAAAAAGAAATAGATAATATTTGAGAAAAAAATAAAGGTTGAGACAAATAAATTAAAATATGAAAATAAAATTAAAGGAAAAATAAAAAGTAAAATAATAAAAAATAGAATAATAAAATTAAAGGGAAAAAAAGTGAAAATAATAAAAAATAAATTTTGAGAAATAAATAAGTATGAAAAGTTTAAAAAATATATTTGAGGTGTAGAGAGGCAAAATGATACTTGTACTACACTTAAAAAGTAAGTAAGATTATTCTTTAAAGACATTTCTTATTAGGATCAAATTTTCTGTTAAAAAGATTCTATTCGTATTGAAAAGATTTTACTAGTCATTTTTGTTATTTCCTATAAAGTTATTTTTAAACTTTCCTTCACATATGGTCATTCTAGTATTTAAAAATATTTTACTAAAGTCATTTTTAATACTTTTTCTTGTAAAGTCACTTCTGAATTTTTTTTTTTCAAAATTTTTTCATATATGATCGATCATCATGTATTGAAAGAATTTTACTAAAGTTATCTTTAATTTTTTTTTCCCTATAAAATCATTCAACTATAAATTTCTTTTTAATTTTTTTCTTTCATACACGGTAATTAAAATATTAAAAAAATTCTACTAAATTGACTCTTTCCCCCTAAAGTCATTGTATTTTCCTTCCAAATATAGACAGTCAATTATTGAAAATATTCTACTAAAGTTATTTTTTATCTTTTTCTTTATGTCTCAGAAAGAGAAAAACCTCTCTCCTTTAATAGATTTCCTTAGCATACCATGCTAATTTATTCTTTTCATGTTATGTAGGATGAAATCTAAATTAATTTTGGACACAAGAATATTTAATCTAGCCATTTAGTTTTTAGTATGTGTTAACTTGAATCCTAACTTATTTTAGAATGGAGTTTTATTAATCTAATGAGGATGGTTTACAATGCTGTTACTTATTAAGTTGGATATAGAAAATAAAGATTTTTGTTAATTTTAAAAGTAAACTTTATATCCCTGTAAATCAGGCAATACATCTATTAAATTCTTGAATAAAAATTAATACAAATGAAATTATATTTTGTTGAAATTAATTGACACGAGTACTTACACCTCATACAAAAAAATAAATAAATGCAAGTTCAATCTAATTTATATTAAAAGGGTAAAAGATCATAGAAATATTATTTGAATTTTTTGCTCTTTATTAAAAATCTCTACAATAGATAAAGAGCCCGTTTGGATAAGATTTAAAAAATAGTTTTTTAGCTTAAGTAATTAAAAATTTAAAATAAGTGCTTATAAATTAAGCAGATAAGTGTTTGAATAGAAGTGCTGAAACTGGAAGAAAGTTGTTGATGCGTTTGGTAAACAAGTGATGTCAAACACTTTTTTGTTGTTGTTAAAATAACTTAAAAAGTTATTAACACTATACTTAAAGGTGAATTATTTATATACATCGTCAAGTTCGTAGCAATAGAAGCCTAGATCTTTAGGCTTTGTCACAAAATCTGTCAGTACTTTGTGGAGCCTCTTTCATCTTTAAGACGTAAGAGAATTCTTGTTGGTCGAAGTTACAGAATAATTCATCCAATATATTTACTGTAGCGGCCTGCACGGTCTTTTAATAAAATATAAGAAATTCAAATAAACATTTATAAGAATCGTCACACTTTTAATATAGTATAGATAAATATAGATATAGATACGAATTATAAAATAGACTTTCATGCATCTCCTTTTGTAATTTGACACTATTAAAACACTTTTTTTTTAAGATTGGTTGGTTTATCAAATACTACTAAAATAAGTATTTTAAAAAAATAAATAAGCCAAATATAAATTATTATTCTTAAAAAATAATGTTTAAAAAAAACCTACTTTGACATAATTAATTAAAATGAGCCGTTTTAAAATATTTGACCAAATAAATCGAAATAAAGATTTCTCAAAAATTTTAAGGGAGGGGAAGAAGTGAATATTATTCACTATTTTCTGTCTAAAGCAAAATAAAGTGAGCAATTTATGTCCTAAGGAAGTATTTTTGGGAAGTAAATGTTTTCTCATTTTTCAAATTCAAACTCTGATCCACACATTTGAAAAGAGTCCCATATTGCTCTTGAAAAATGGGAAGAGAAGGAAAAAGAAAGGGGCAGGCAGACCATTTATCTTGCTTAATTGTTGCTATATTAGTTTATAATCACAACTAACAATAATTAAATGAAGGATATTTAAATGCTTGTTTGGTAATTTAAGAAGTATCCCTAATTTTTAATCCTAAAATTTCTCCTTTAATCTTTGGTTTGCTCTTTGGCCGTTTGAGTCATGGCCTTCCCAACCACCAGAATTAGGTGAAATTCATAACAATTAAATCAATGCTTACCTTCTTTGTTTTAATTTGTAGCGTTGAATCAATAAATAAACAGATTTCATCTTGAGGTACTGTTAGTGAAGATTCATAATTATCTTATAAATTTTCATTCGAGATATTAACAAATGTTGTTTTAAGAAATTTATTATATTCAATTAAAATAAAACTTTCATCCCAATCTTTGAAAGTTCAGTTAATTGTTATCAAAATATTAATAATTTTTAGACTTCTAAACGTATCTTATCTTCGCTATAGTCAAATTCAACACATTTATAGAGTTTAAATACTAAGTTTTTGCCATATTTATCAAGATCATTTCAAATTTCGAATTAATCAAGCTCAATGCGTTTTAGTGTGGAAAAGTTTTTGTAGTCATATTTAAGAGAAAATTACCAAAATGATCCTTAATATTTGGAGGTTGAACCGTTTTAGTCATGATATATACTCTTTAACAGAATATGAATTATCCCTAATATAGCTAAAAAGTGATCATTTTTGTCTCATACCCTTTTAAATAACGATACAAAATAAAAATACTGTTAAAACTTAACAGGCAATTCAATTTGATAATCACAGTACTGCAAATTTATAAGTATTTTAGATGGTTTTGCTGAAGGGGAGTCTTGTAGTAACTGGTAAAGTTGCTGCCATATGATCAGGAGGTCACGGGTTCAAGCTTTGGAAACAGCCTCTGGTAAAAATGCAAGGTAAGACTGCATACGATACACCCTTGTGGTGGGGCCTTTTCCGAACACCGTGCATAGCGGTAGCTTTAATGCACCGGGCTGCCTTTTTTTTTTAATGGTTTTGTTGTACATTTGATTTGAACAATGCACCGAAACGATTTAATTAAAACAAAATCTGCACGTACATTCCCTATCTCTATCCCTTCTTTAAATTATTTACATCAATAATTTCTATTTTTTTTTTTTCATGTTACCCTTAAAACTTTCACTACAATACAGGAACTATGTTTTACATTGGAGGGAGGAACTACATGATATTTACTTCACTAATAAGAGTTGTGGTGGGATGAATTACTTTTGTTTATCCTTAACCACCGGTGTCAGGTTAAAGTCCTAATCCAATCCCTAGATATGAAAAGATCTTGCTGTAAAACTCACCTTTCATAGCCATATTTTACATAACTACCATTTATAGCCGATATATTCAATTTGCGCCCGCTGTATTCACTTTTATCAATAGTCTGTATTCATATAAAATATAAATACAGTACCTAGTTAGCCGCTGTATTCGATTTATAGCCGTTATTTTAACTTTTTACTCAGTGATCTGTATTAATAAAAAATATGAATATCTAACTTACAATCAGCAACCTAAAACTTTAAAAAATATGTAGAGCAAGTTTAAAGAATAATTTTGTATGTTTGGGTGGAAGAAGCTACACGAGTAAGTAGGACAATGACTATCCATAAGCGTTCTACCAATTAAATTGTGGTCCATCAACGTTTTGGAATTTAAATAACATAAGTGATTTGATATTACAATTGAAATGATAGGGACTAATCATCCTTTAACCAGTTTCTTTGTAGCAACGTAGTGTAAGTTGCACTTTTGTAACTCATTTTGAGAAAGTAGAGGAGGGTAAATGAGTGAGAAAATGAAAGTTGCAATGCAACGTCGATTACATTAGGTGGGATACACTTTTAAAAAGTAGAACTTAAGATAGTATGAAAACTTAAAGGCGTAATTTTATCAAAGACATAATATCTCATGATCCCATGAACTTGAGACTTTTTATTTCATGCATATTTGAACTCTCTTTTTTTTTTCTTCATAAATGGTATGTTTATTTCACAAAAGTGAAGCATTGATGATTTTTCACTTGTGATTGGAAAGGAAGTGAAACTGATATATATTTTTCTTCTATCAAGTTTTTGAGGAATTGATAAAGGTAATATGAAAGGGTAAATGCAATATTAAAAACAACTAGGTCATACAGTTGGTTTGTACTACTCAACAGAAATCTTTACTTGGATCTTAATTAGTTAGTACTCATAGGAGAGTTTTTTTTTTTTTTTTGGGTTGCACATGTTGACAGATTCAGCATATTGGATAGATCACCTTCTATGATATTTTAGTTTTACTAGCTGGTAACTTAATTCTAACTTACAACTTAGATATGGGAGATCATACAAACACAGTAACAGGATACTCCTCATCTCCCACAAGCAGGAAATATTTCCTTCATCAATAACTAATGAACCATAGTTATTGGCTCTAGTAAAATGCTCACAAGGCTTCACATCAAATGTGGCCTGGGTATTTTCCCCTGCTTTCAGATTCACACTCTTGAATCCTATCAGTGTCTTTTTTGGAACCTCATCCACTGTGTTAGAGTGCCTCAGAAAGAATAATACAGGGTGCTTACCAGCCATATCTCCCTGGTTTTTTCACTGCAACTTTAACTGTGATCATCGCGTTGTTGCATACTTCTGATCCAACATCTGAAACATCAATGTTTAGAACAGAACCGTCATCAGTTGCCTTGTTGACCTTCAGGTTCTTGAAATGCAGCTTGTTTTGGCTGACAGAGGAGAACAAGTAAGAGTAATTAGTGTAGCTGAGACCATAGCCAAATTTGAATACTTTAGGCCCCTTGTAGAATCAGAATGTGCACCCTGGATATCCATTGGATGATACAGGTCGCATCCTCATGTCATTTGCTGGTACTTTGTTGAACTCCATGGGATACCAAAGCAAATGTTCCGACAATAGATAACAATTAAACATCATTTGAGGAAATAGAGTTAGCACAAGGATTGATGAAAATGAACACATCTGGATTGTGTTCACCGGAAATAATCTCTGCTGGTGCTGCAGCTCCAGCCTCACCAGGATAACCAACCCACAAAATGCCTCCTATATTTTGGTTGTCCTTTGCAAAAGATACATCAACTGGACCTCCGCACATCAAAACCAGTATAACAGGTTTTGAGGCAGATTGTGCTATTGCTGTTATTAATTTCTCTTGCATACCAGGCAGCCCCAATTCCGTCCGATCAAGCTTTTCTTTTTCAAGAGTCTGGTCTGATCCCATTACTAGAACAACATAGTCTGCTTTTTTCGCTGTATCAACCGCTTCATCTATTGCAGAAGAAGTACAGTTGATGAAATCGCAACCTGGATGGTATGTTGTGTTCTTAACGTATCCCTGAAGTCCCTGAAGTAATGTAACATTCTTGCACTGATATCCTTGATAGTTACCTAGAAGTACTTCGGAATCATTCGCTTTGGGAACTATTACATCAAGGGATCTTGTTTTCATCTTTGAAAGTGGAAGGAGCCTGTCAGAATTTTTTAGAAGGACAATGCCATTTCTTGCTGCTGCAAGGGCTAATGCCCGATGCTCTTGACTACAAACCTCTGCTGCAGAAATGTCTCCATATTCCAATTTGCTTGGGTCACCATTGAATAGCCCTAGCCTCATTCTAATGGAGAAGAGATAGTGAAGAGCTCAGTCTATGTCAGATTCTTGTACTACTTTCTGCTTCTCTAGAGCTGATTTTCCATATTTCTTGAAGTGGGAACCACAATTCACATCTATGCCTGAAATTTCATTTCCAAGAACAAAGGCGCATTTAGTTTTCATCAATGAAGTTATTGTTTCGACATATTGTCTTAATGTTCTTATTAATTCAATCTACGTTCTCTTCTATCACTGTACTATTGTTTTCTACCGAGTAGAATATGACTACATTCAATAAGGACTAGTCTGGATCAAATTAAATTCCATCTCTACCAAGAAAAGTCATGCATGTTACTTCTCCTTCCAACATTCATATTGGACAACACAAACGTATTGAGTTTTAACTCAAATCATGATGGTATATGTTTCAGCACGTACAAAGTAAATGACCTGCCAGAATAATCTGAAATAGATCAATATAGTACCAAAAAAGCTTAAAGAGAGAAACATTGTTGGAAAAAATGACTAGATAGGATTAATAAAAAGTGCCAGAAAATATACTAATAATAGTAATGCACCTATCATCCAGCTACATGACAGAATGGACCAAGTCATGGGCATGCCAATGGTCCTGTATTTTACAAAACATGCGCACTAGAGAATGGGTTGTATAGTAATCAACTTTTTTTGTGTCACGACATGCATTGTGTCACACTTCACACTTTTGAATAAGCATGCAAGAAATAATTGATGTGAAGCTTGCAATCTTTGAATTCACGAACAAGCAAAATATTGTTTTTTTCCTGATTATTAGTTTCTTTTTTAAAGAAAAGTTTGCTCTTTAACAGTAAAGTGATAGAAACAGGCGATCGGTCAGTTACCAGCTTTGAGGGTAGCAGCTACTGCATCTTCTGATTCTTTAGCATAACCTTCATTAAAACACATAGTGGCAACTGCATCGCAATCACGATGCAGCTTAAAATTACATACAGCAATTAGTTTTACATATATGGAGTTAGATTTCACGTAGGAATGAAATGAAGCACGATTCAACATTCTCTTCTATTTTGGGAAATTACCCTTGGGAGACCCCATTGTCCACGGGCAATAGTTGTCGAAAGATCAAAGTTGGCACAATTTGGGATCCCATTAACAAGATTATAAGCACACATTACACTGCTGGCTTTCCCTTGTTCCACACAACTCTTGAAGGGTGGTTCATATGAATCTGCCAGATCTTGCTTCAAGAATTGAATAGCTCCATGTATTAGAACAGAAATAGCGGTGACAATCTTGTAAATTTTACTCTTTAAACAACCTCATTTAACAACTTAATTGAATTGTGTTAACCTTCTAATCTAAAAGTTCATATTACAGGAGAAAGATACCTATATCAACGAATTATCATCACCCACATCTCATTTAACAACTTGCAACTTATTTCCAAAGTTGAATTATCATCACCCACACCTATATCAACTCCAATTGATGTCCATACAAAACTAACATCCAGACAGTATGACACTCATATATGAAAGATTCAGAATCTAAACAGTGATCCAGGTGTAAATCAGACTGTTTATCAAAGGTTAATTGGCAAATTTCTATACTTTAACTGTTACCAGACCTGACATCTCATTCAGTGTCCAAACATCTAGTCAATTTCTTCCACAACCTAAGAGGTGTTGGGTTCAAGATTAAAAAGTGTGAATGGAAAATGGAGGAAATCAAATTGAGGAAAAAATTGAGATAACACTCAAAATGGAAAGTGTACTAAAAAATAGAAAGTCTGTTAATTCTCTCACATTGGTGGGGAAGGAAACTTTCAAGTGTTTATATTAAGAAACACTTACTCCACATGGTAAGTGAGACAAGAACCAAGAGGTGTCTTGCGCCGTCGTCTTTGGCTTCGGCTTTGGATTTGTCAAATGATAGATCCATGAGATTAATTTTTTGGATAAAATTTATTTGGGAAGAAATCCAATGCAGTTCGAAAAATCCAAAGGAAAAACGTAACAGTTTTGTTCCTCTATTAACATGCATACATATAGTGCAGAAATGCGAAATGCTGCTTCGGAAGGGATGCAACTCTTCGACAAAATGACACACGGATTCGAAAAAAGAGATGTCAGTTCGGATGGTTGTGACTGTCTGAAAAAAAAAGACACAATGATTTGATGAACAGACATGACTGTTCCAAACGATACATCTTTCCGAATGAACCATTGCCTCATTTCGGAAAAGGAACTTGATGGCTATATAAACCTTCATTTTCTCCACAGGTTTGGGGCGAAATTTTTTCTGCATTTATAAATACTTCTTGTCTTCAAAATACTCCGTGTGATCATCTAATCGTTGAGTGAGTTCGAAGAGAATCCGATCGTTTGAGGTACCACTACAGTCGGATTGTTAGGCCATTTTATCCTGGGAGGAAAATTCCACAACCTCGGATACTTAAGGGGAATTATTTTCTTAAGGACACTCCGTGAATTCAGAGGACTTGTTCTTTTCTGTTTTATCTAATTTTTTGAAAAAAAAACACACTTCTTTGAAAGGTCATTTTGATCTTGTATTGAAGGTGTTGGTGTACTTCATAAGTGTTCTTGATTTATTCTTGAACTCGTGCTGAAGTTGTTGTGCCAAAATACAGATTTTGTGTATTCGAAAACAACAATTTTAAGGAAATAAGCCGTAATCTGTATTGTTTGGTTTCTGAAGATTAAAGCTTTATGCTTTCTACTCCGTTTGAACTTAACGTGTGATTTGAAGACATAAAAACTTCATCATAAGTTAAAGGTTATTCTATTAACGATTGAAAGTCATAAAAACTTCATCGTTAAACTAGAAACAAGGGGTGTTTAAAGTTGCTACAACTTTATAAGTAGTATTTTGATATACTAAAGTTGACTGTCTTTTTGTGACAGGAAATGACTACGGACAGTCATGTGCATGTGCAACAACTGTGGCAGCAACTAATGTTTCCACAATGAATCATATGAGTGCTCTGCAGGCAATGGCACCAGCGGAGAAACCCAAAAAATTCACGGGTGTTGATTTCAAAAGGTGGCAACAGAAGATGTTCTTTTACCTTACAACTTTATGTCTTCAAAGGTTTACATCTGAAGAAGCTCCAAAGGTGCCTAAATGAACTTCGAACCAGGAGAAATTTGTCGTTATGGAGGCATAGAAATACTCTAATTTCCTATGCAGGAATTACATTCTAAATGGCCTCCAAGATGAACTATACAACGTGTATAGTGGAATGAAGACGACAAAAAAGTTGTGGGGTGCGCTAGAAAGAAAATACAAAACTGAGGATGCTGGAACCAAAGAGTTCTTGGTTGTAAGATTCCTTGAGTATAAAATAATTGACAACAAGTCTGTTGTATCCCAAGTACAGGAACTACAAGTTATCATCCTCGATCCCCTTTCGGAAGGTATAAGTTTGGTAAATACCTTAGTTGAACATATTAAAAATATCTTGATGTTCACATAAACTTTATTTTAGGTTTGATCATGAACGAGACATTTCAAGTCGCGACAATAATAGAGAAGTTGCCACCTATGTGGAAGGACTTCAAGAACTACTTGAAACATAAACGAAAAAAGATAACAATCGAAGATCTCATAATGAGACTGCACATTGAAGAAGACAACAAAGCCGTGGAAAGGAGGTCGAAAGAAAGTTCTGCAATAAGTGGAGCAAACATTGTTGAAGACGACCACAACAACTCCAAAAAATGGAAGAAAGTTGGACAGAAAAGCAATAAACCTAAGAAGAAATTGAAGGGAAAATGCTTTAATTGTGGTAAGGTTGACCACAAATCAACAGATTATCGTGCCCCAAAGAAAGGCAAAAAGAAGAACCAAGCAAATAAGGCTAAATCTAAGAAAGAAATTGTAACACCCCGTATTCAAGTACGTGTATTGGCGTATTCAAGTACGTGTATTGGTCTTATTTATATGGAATTTATTTTATTTTATTTTATTTATACCGGAATTTGCTCGTCGATGGTTCCATACGAAGGTTATTGAGTAAGCTTTCCAAAGATATAAATATTTCCAAAAATGGATAGGTTTCAGATATAATCGAGCACGTTCGAAACTATAAAACGGTGGCCGGGATATTTGGGAATAGTAAATGTGCAGGAAAATTTTCTGCACGCAAACTACTGAGGCCAGCCAATTTTTTTGGGTCAACTTTGAACGATCATAACTCCCTTAATATAATGAACTGGGAGATCTATGACCTATGAAAAGAAATATATTTGAGTATTTTTTCCAATGCAATTGGTGCATTTGGTTTCATCCAAATCCAACGTCTGAGTAAGGAGTTATACTCGTTTTACTTCAGCCTCTCAAAACAGATTTTTAGGGTCAACTTCAAACATCCATAACTCCTTGTACAGGACAAACTGGGTGGCCTACTTTATATGAAATGAAATCCCTTTGAATTATCTTTCCAACGATACCAATTTCACCCAAATCCGATATCGTAGTAAAGAATTATGGTCGATCTACTTTAGCTTATCAAAACAGTCCACCAAAGGATAGATTTGACATTATTTAAATTTTAAAGGCATTTTGGTCATTCCCTATTATATTATGGACGGGAATATGTGTATATATACATGTATATGAGTTTAAAAACTCATTTTCATCATCAATCACTGAGAAAGAACAAACCCTAGCCAAATTTGACCTTTAAATTAGTTTTGATTCAACCGTAGAAATTCCAAAGTAATCCGATAACTGCGTTTGTCATCTTGAGAGCTTCGAACGACACCTATTATTTGTGCAAACAGGATTGCATAATCAATAGGTGAATTCTAAGGTATGAATATTGTTTGCCTTTGTTCTTTTCCATATGTATATGTGTGATAGAGGATTATATGTATTGGTTGTTATTGAAAGGTGATGAAAATAGGGTTATGGACTATTTTGCATGATTTGGTTGTATTGAATTGTGGAAGGTGGATATGGTAATTGAGTTATGGAAGGTGGATATGGTGATATACTATTGAATTGATGATTATTTATGTCTATGACTCAATTTGGTTTAATGGATTGGTTGGAAGGATAAATGAATCCAAACTTGATATTGGAGGATGTTGTGTGAATATGCATGTCATGTGAATCTAATTGGAGTATAAGAGGGTTAAAGTGACACCCTTTATGGTGTAATTAGGGCTTACGACTTAACCACTAGTTTGGTGACAAATAATTGAATTGTGACGTTTGGTCGCTAATACTAGATTGCTCTATATGTTCATTGTAGATAAGTAATCCGAAAAGATGGGAAGTCCATTTGGGACTAGTATTGAAGGTTGACAGTCAGGTATGTAAAGCATACTTTATACCATATCTTTGGCATGAAAGTGAACAATTGTTCTATTAAGAAAGTTTCCAAAGTTATTCAGTAACATGTGATCCATAATGGTTTTGTATGATGTCTTACGTTACCAATGAACTTGTTTCCACCCTACAAGATGTCAAGACATTCCAATACTTACTTGTTTTCCAAATCTTACATGTTTATTGCACTAATGAATGTCAGAAGGTATCCGATTACTCAAACAAGATCCATGTGCTATTAATGACTCCAAAACGTTTCATTGATATACCAATAAGTTCCTACTTCATTGTTATGGAATTGATGACTCCAAAATACTTCATTGATGTGCCAATGAGTTCTTACTTCATTGTTATTGCATTGATGGTCTATTTATATGTCTCTTATTGATGTATCATTGTTTCAAAGTATCAAAAATGCGGTGGCGACCGAAATAACAATCTCAAAGATTAATTGAACTAAGTGATGGAAGTTCTCTCTTATCGGGTGGTATCCCAGGGGCATAAACCTATCATGGGTCGATCCCTATTTATGTGTTTATGGGTGGTATCCCAGGGGCATAAGCCTATCATGGTTCGATCCCAGTTGATATGTACTGGAGGCAGCCTAATGGTCACAGTACAATACAGTAATGATTACAAAGATGATAAGAACGAAGGTAAAGTGATTGAATAAATACAATGTACAGGTTGTCACAAGTTCTAGTAAGTGTGGTCCACTCCTATTACGATTTATTCACTTGTTTCTGATTTCTATTAAGCTCCTATATCATATGTGATTATCTACAGCTTTACATACTCAGTACATATTTCGTACTGACGTCCCCCATGGGGGACCTACATTTCATGCTGTAGGCACAGGTACCTCAGCTCATACATCGCACAAGTAGGAGCCAGGATATCCAGCTGCTTTTGGTGAGCTCCTGTTTGATTCGGGGCTTTTCGTGTCATATCCAGTCACTTTTGGTATTGTATAGAAGTTATTTATATGGCGGGGTGTGTCCCGACCTTAGTTAAACTTTGTGTATTTTTTACAGTCTTTGTAGACCTAATGTACAGTCAAGGTGGTATTTTGTTAATAGACGTGATGGCTCCAACGTCCAAGTATTGTATATACATATATATGTGTGCTCGAGCTTATACAGGTGATTATTTTCTTTTATATGTGACATGATGCTGTCAGAATTTCGGGTTGTCATAGAGGTATGCATGGAAAGTATAAGTTTATGAGCTGGTTCTCCCGGGCCTCCTCGGTTATGGGTGCCAGTCCGCCCCAATAGGATTTGAGGCGTGACAGAAATGGATGATTTATGTGCCATGCTGTCTGAATGCAACTTGGTGGAAAATTCTCGAGAATGGTGGATGAATTTCGGTGCCACTCGCCACGTTTGTACAAATAAGAAGTTATTTGCTACGTTCGCTTCGACTTAAAGAGAGAAAAAGATTTACATGGCAAACTCCGCTACTGCAAAAGTAGAAGGAACAGGAAAAGTATGCTTGAAAATGACTTCAAGCAAAGTGTTGACTCTCAACAATGTCCTCTATGTACCAGAGTTAAGACCAAACTTGATTTTTGTATCACTTCTTGACAAAAACAGATTCAAATGTGTAACTATTTTCGGACAAGTTGTAATTAGCAAAGGAGAAGTGTACGTAGAAAAAAACTATCTCACCGAGGGCCTCTATAAGATGAATGTAATGACTATTGAAATCAATAAAAGTTCTATTTCTTCTTACTTACTTGAGTCTAATGATTTATGGCATGAACGATTAGGACATGTCAATTATAAAACTTTGCAAAAACTGATTAACTTAAAAGTTTTGCCAAACTTTGAGTGTAATAAATCAAAATGTCAAACGTGTGTGGAATCAAAGTATGCTAAGTATCTGTATAAGTCAATTAAAAGAAATTTCAATTCCTTAGACTTAATTCAGACTGACATTTGTGATATGAAGTCAACATCATCTCGTTGTGGAAAAAAGCATTTTATCATTTTTATTGACGATTGAACTATATATTGTTTTTTTTATTTGCTAAACAGTAAGAATGAAGCAATATATGCTTTTAGGCAATACAAAACAGAAGTTGAAAATCAGTTAGAGAAAAAGATTAAAACTATAAGAAGTGATATGGTCAGAGAATATGAATCTCCCTTTGCGAAAATATGTGTAAAGAATGAAATTGTCCGTCAAACTCCAGCCTGATATTCACCTTAATCTAATGGATTTGGTGAAAGGAAAAAACCAAAACTTGAAGGAAATGATGAATGCCTTACTTATAAGTTCAGGTTTACCGCAAAAATTATGGGAGGAAGCTATCCTTACAGCCAACCGAATACTCAATACAGTGCCCCATAGTAAGACACAATTAATTCCATATGAAAATGGAAAGGAAGGAAACAAAACTTGAAATATTTAAAAGTGTGAGGGTGTCTAGCGAAGGTCCAAGTTCCTATGCCTAAAAGGGTAAAGGTATGACCTAAGACGGTGGACTGTGTGTTCATAGGATACGCTAAAAGTAGTAAGGCATGTCAGTTTTTGGTTCATAAATCCGAACATTCAGATATCAATGAAAATACGATAATTAAATCAGATAATGCTAAATTCTTTAAACATATTTATCCGTATAAAACTAGACATGAACAGTCTAGTGGGGTTTAAACGACCTCGAGATGAACCAAGTGAGGATGTACATAATGATGAGAATCCAAGACATAGTACACGTCAAAGAACGTTTAGTTTGTTTGGATCAAATTTTGTAACATTTCTCTTAGAAAATAAACTCAAATATTTAAAGAAGTGATGTCGTCGTGAGACTAATCCTTTTGGAAAGAGCCAGTCAATGGTGAGATTGATTCAATCTTAAGTAACCATACGTGGGAGTTGGTTGATGTTTCTCTAGGAGATAAACCTTTAGGTTCAAAATGGATTTTCAAAAGGAAAATGAAAGTAGATGGTAATATTGACAAATATAAGGCAAGACTTGTAGTAAAAAGGCTTCAAACAGAAAGAAGGCCTTGATTACTTTGACATATACTCACCAATAACAAGGATAACGTCAATTCGGATGTTAATTGTCTTGCCGCTGATATATGGTCTTTAAATCCCTCAAATGGATGTGAAAACAACATTTTTAAATGGAGAATTAGAGGAAGAAATTTACATGAAATAACCTGATACAAGAAGACCAAGGAACACAAGAAAAGGCTCAAAATAGTCGACAAATCAAGAGGAATCCGAGGACCCCTTTGAGAGCTAGTTTCGGTCAAACAACTACAACACAAGAATACAAGGAAACAAGGTGTATTTATACACCAAAACAGCCACTAAACGTGATGAACACAAGAAGATAGACAACAATATGATAAGGATAATAACAATAACAAATGTTTACAAGATACATGAACAACAAGAACCAACGGTTTCCCTAAACAACACTAACTAAGACATGACATATAGAGATAGATAGTGAGACATACACTACAATAAGACCCAAGAACCCAAAGATATATTAAATCTAAGGGCCCCTATAACTTACGATAGCAACACTACACTCTTATGAAGACACGAGAGGGATTCCACCGCTCAAGCACCATGTTTCCAAGCAATACACATTCACAAGTGAATCCACACTTTGCTCATGTCCTAGTTTCGGCCTAGGGAGGATCTCTCTCTCAATAGATGTGTTCTATCATCAATATTCAATCAACCAATGAGCTAAAACCCTAACATGTTCTATTTATAGACTTATTACAATAAGAGAAAAAATGACAAAAGTGCCCCTTAGTGTTAAATGAACAAAATGGAGCCCATCAAGTGCAATCGAGGGGCGATTTTGGGGCCTTTTTTACACTTCAACTCGTAAACTCTGTATGTTGCATTCAAAATACTCAAAAGTGTCCATCTTCATGATCGTGCTTGTATCATTCTCTCCATCTTGAGAGGAATTTGACCTCAAATTCACGGCACAAACCAAATGAAAATGGCTCCCAAAACAGTCCACAAAATAAGAAGAAACTGAGGACATAACAACTTCAAGTCTCGGCAAACATCTTCATTTTGCACCTCAGATTTCTCTCCATCTTGAGATTTACCTTCAATCTTATTCAGCTCAATTGAGTTTCATCCCCGGCTAAGATAGCACTAGGAACGTTGTTATTCATTGTAGCCAAGAAGTTACCTACAAAACGCAAATAAATTAGTTGTAGAAGAAAGGTCCTCACACTCTCCCTTTGTTTCTTTGCCTCTCAGATTCCTCAAACTTTAATTTCACAAGTGTTGTAAGCTTACTTGTACTCCGGGAGGTGTTGAGAGGTGAACCAAATGTTTACAACAACTCAAAAAAAAATACTAAGACACACAAAGGAACGTAGAAACAAAGAACTGTTTTCAAAACTAATTTACAATTTAGTAAATGGTCACTAGTTTGTAAATTAGTATTGGAATCAACAAACGAAACTAAAGAACAATAAATTGAAACTAGAAGATCAAAATTTGAGCCAAAATTTGTTGCGTGAATAGTATATATGGTGACGTGGCAGTTTATAATTGGTCACGGCCCACACAATTTGTTCATCACTTGAAGTCTTAATCTTAACATAATTTTTTGTAATGGATGACTTGATATTGGAAGGAACGTAAAGTCTTGTAACCTTTCAACTTTTCAAACTCAAAAGGTGAGATTTGACTTTACTAGTCCCACAAGACAAGGTCCCTTGTTTTAAGGAAAGTTGTTGGAAAATGGTTGATAAAGTCTTTGGTGGTTGTAGTGTCTTTCAAGACTAACAAGTCACACCCCCTTTTTCCTTCATCTTTATGGATCAAATAAACACTTTATTTTAACAAGACATAAAGGTTGTGAAGAACATCAATAACTACAACAACATTCCCAAGAACAACAGCAAACTTCAAGCACAACCAACAACATCCCAAGTCTAAATCCACAACAACAACACAAGGCCAAGCTTTGAACAACAATAACATCACAAGGCCAAGGTGAAAACTACAACAAATGTATGCTCAAATCAAGATATAGACTCAATGTGTTAGTGAGGAACAAAACTAACACTTAGAGACAACAAAGGCAAGTAAAAATCTCGTCTAAGACACAATAAGAACACAGATTTTGGCCAAGGACACAACACGAACAGATTGCTCTTTTTTTCTGGAATTTTCAGTTTTCAACAATTTTTTTTTCAACTAACAAACCCAAGATTGATCTTGTGGGAACAATATCAAGCCATGCTTTGATACCAAATGATACAAGAAGACCAAGGAACACAATAAAAGGCTCAAAACAGTCCACAAATCAAGAGGAATTCGAGGACCCCTTTGAGAGCTAGTTTCGTTCAAACAACTACAACACAAGAATACAAGGAAACAAGGTGTATTTATACACCAAAAAAGCCACTAAACGTGATGAACATAAGAAGATAGACAACAATATGATAAGGATAATAACAATAACAAATGTTTACAAGATACATGAACAACAAGAACCAACGGTTTCCCTAAACAACACTAACTAAGACATGAAATATAGAGATAGATAGTGAGACATACACTACAATAAGACCCAAGAACCCAAAGATATATTAAATCTAAGGTCCCCTATAACTTACGATAGCAACACTACACTCTTATGAAGACACGAGAGGGATTCCACCGCTCAAGCACCATGTTTCCAAGCAATACACATTCACAAGTGAATCCACACTTGCTCATGTCCTAGTTTCGGCCTAGGGAGGATCTCTCTCTCAATAGATGTGTTCTATCATCAATATTCAATCAACCAATGAGCTAAAACCCTAACATGTTCTATTTATAGACTTATTACAATAAGAGAAAAAATGACAAAAATGCCCCTTAGTGTTAAATGAACAAAATGAAGCCCATGGAGTGCAATAGAGGGGCAACTTTGGAGCCTTTTTTACACTTCAACTCGTAAAATCTGTATGTTGCATTCAAAATACTCAAAAGTGTCCATCTTCATGATCGTGCTTGTATCATAACCCGAGGGTTTTGTGGTTCCTGATAAACAAAAGAAGGTGTGCAAACTGGTTAAATCACTCTATGGACTAAAATTAGCACCTAAACAGTGGCATGCAAAGTTTGACCAAACCATGTTGGCAAACGGGTTCAATATAAATGAATGTGCTAAATGAGTTTACATTAAAGACACGCCAAATCACCAAGTCATTATTTGTTTATATGTGGATGATATGTTGATCATCAATAGAGACATTTCTTACATAAATGCTACAAAACGAATGCTCGAGAGCAAGTTTGATATAAAAGACCTTGGAGTTGTGGATGATATCTTAGAAATAAGAATCCATAGAACTTCATAAGGGTTTTCATTATCATAGTCTTATTACATCGAAAAGTACTTGACAAATTCAAGTATTTGAAATTTGGTATTGCCAAGACTCCATTGGATGTGGGCTTTACACTTCAAAAGAATGAAGGTGAAAGTGACTCACAATTGAAGTACGCAAGAGTGTTGGGATGTTTAATATATATAATGAATTGTACACGACCAGACATAGTATGTGCTATTAGTAAGTTGAGTCGGTACATGAGTAATCTTAATAAAATTCATTGGATGACAATGAAAAGAGTTTTGGGGTATCTTAAATACACTCAAGACTATGTATAATAAATATCCCACGGTACTTGAAGGATATAGCGATGCAAATTATATCACCAAATCGAATAAAGTAAAATCCACGAGTGGATATGTATTTAAAATCGGTGGAGGAGCGGTCTCTTAAAAATAATTTAAACAGACATGTATTGATCGCTCCACAATGGAATCAGAATTTATCATATTAGATAAAGCCGGTGAAAAAGCAAAATGACTTTCGAATTTCTTGGAAGATATTCCTTATTGACCCAAACTAGTGGCAGCAATATGTATACACTGTGATAGCCAAACGACAATAGGTAGGACAGGGAGCATGATGTACAATGGTAAATATCGTCACATAAGATGGAGACATAATACCGTTAGAGAACTTCTCTCTAGTGGAATTATCACTGTTGACTATGTGAAGTCAAATGATAATATGTCGGATCCACTTACAAAAGGCCTATTTAGAGAAAGAGTTGAGAGGACATACAAGGCAATGGGTTTACGGCCTAGGACAAGTCAGCATGGTGGTAACTCTACCTAGCAGACTGGAGATCCCAAGAGTTAGGTTCAAGAAGGTCAAACAAAGTTGTGTCTGACAGGTTCAACATTGTCAATATACCCAACCCATTCTCATGATGTAGACAATATTTAGCAAACAAAGGTAAGACTTATGGTGTGGAGTCTTTTAATGATTATCTAACTTTGACAGATTTGACCAAATAGTTTAATCTAGAGGATTAAACGTTTAGAAATCACCTATATGAGGGCAAAGTGGAAGCTGCTTCAAGGAGAATGTTAGTAAAGGTCTATTCTCTAAGCTCTCATGAGACAGAATGTGTTTATGGCTGAAACGAACAAAATCGTAAGAACCATATGGTAAAAAGATGATTGTGTGATATTTGTTTTCTAGGTGTATATTAAAATTCGACGGTTCAAGGATATCAAATCTACCGATTGATCGAGTGTATCCAATGCATATTCACTACGGAAAGTTTAAAGGAAAACCCTCTTATCCAGATTTAATCAGTCTTTGCTTGATGATCACATACTTGTCCATCAAGTTTTATGAAAAAGTAGCCATTCCCCATTCATTTGGGGGATTGTTTGGTTCAAGATTAAAAAGTATGAATGCAAAATGGATGAAAAAATTGAGATAACACTCAAAATGAAAAGTATACTAAAAAATGAAAAAGTTTACTAATTCTTCCACATTGGTGGGAGAAGAAAACTTTCTAGTGTTTATATTAAGAAATACTTACTCCACATGGTAAGTGAGGCAAGAACCAAGAGGTGCCTCTCGCCGCCGCTCGCTCGGCTCGACTTTGGCTTTGGCTTTGGCTTCAGATTCAGATTTAAAAAATGATCGATGAGATTAATTTTTTGGACAAAATTTATTAGGGAAGAAATCCAATGCAATTTGAAAAATCCAAAGGAAAAGCATAACAGTTTTGTTCCTCTATTAACATGCATGCTTGCAGTGCAAAAACTGCAGAAATGCGAAATGCTACTTCAAAAGAGATGCACCTCTTTGATGACATGACACACTGATTCGGGAAAAGAGATGTCTATTTAGATGGTTGTGATTGTTTGGAAAAAAGACACAATAATTCGATAAATAGACATGACTGCTCCAAAGGATATATCTTTCCGAATGAACCATTGCTTCCTTTTGGAAGAGGCACTTGATGACTATATAAACCTCCATTTTTTCCACGGGTTTGGGATGAAATTTTTTTTGCATATACAAATATTTTTTGTCTTCAAAATACTCCGTGTGACCATCTAATCGTTGAGTGAGTTCAAAGAGAATCCGACCGTTTGAGTTACCACTACAATCGGATTGTTAGGCCATTTTATCTCTGGAGGAAAATTCTGTAACCTCGAGTACTTGAGGGGAGTTATTTCCTTAAGGATATTCCGTGAATTCGGAGGACTTGGCCTTTGCTGTTTCATCTAATTTTTTTAAAAAAACACACACTTCTTTAAAATGTCATTTTGATCTTGTGTTGAAGGTCTTGGTGTACTTCATAAGTGTTCTTGATTTATTCTTGAACTCGTGTTGAAGTTGTTGTGCTGAAATAAAAATTTTGTACCCGAAAACAACAAGAGACAAGCAACCCTCAAAGTGCTGAAGTATATTAACAGAATCTAAGATAGGAAACACTATTTGAAATAGATTGTGATTTCATCAGGAAAAAAACTCAGAAAGGTCTCATCAACAAAAAATATATCTCTACTTTTGATCAACAAGGCAAATATCCTCACCAAAGGACTTAGGTGTGTTGAACATATTTACGCCACACCTAGCTTGAGGAAGGGTGTTGGAAGGTTAAAAAAGGATGAAGTGTAATTCCTCACAGTTGGATTAGTAACTTACAACAACCGATCTAATAGTTAGTTAAGTTAGTTAATTACATGTCAATTAGAGTTAAGTCTATTAAGCTTAGGTGAGTATAAATATATTGTTAGAGTTGTGTCCCGAATTTTATTGGTTCGGGCCTGAAAGTTTCGCGGTGCGATCCATATTTGTGATTTTCAATGGGGTCTGTGGTGGTAGATAGGGATCGGGCCTAGGACTTATTTGTATGCACATACTATATAAGTGAAATTTAGTGGGTTTTTTTGGGTCATTTAGAAATTACGTCACTCTGCATTGTACTCCACTCCTTTCATAGTGAAACCTCCTCTGCCTCTGCCCGTGATTTTTCCTGCAAGAGTTTCCAAGTAAATCTGTGTGTTCTCATTTTTTCTTTCTGCTTGTGGTTTGCTTTATTTCTGCCCAATTTCTAACATATATATACCCTCAACTAGTATCAATATATAATTTCCTAATTTCATTTCAACCCTCTCTTAATCTCCCAATTACTATTCTTCTTCTTTCGTCTTCATCAATCTCTTGATGATTTTCTCTGATTAAGAGCAATGGTAACTAACTCCACGAGTGAGCTCGCACACATAGATGTGACGTAGCTACATTGAACCAAAGGTGGTCACTCAAACATCGTCCTTCAGAAAAATTATACTGCGCATATAGAAAATAATATGTATATATGTCAAAAACAACATTTTAAAGGTACATATGTACTATAGTTCTGAACACACCTTAGCAATACGATACCAGAGATTTTGTCAAAGGCTGAAGTAGTAAGAATGACTTGAGGTAACTGAGTTGCAGTTTCAATGGTGCCATTGGAAAACGTGCCTTTCTGGGCCTAGAAACACCATGTAACCCTTCCGACCTCCACTCGTAGGCGGAGATACTGAGTCTGAGCTATTTCAGGGGCAGCATTAACCGGCTGAGTCCTAAGGAGTCGGTGTATTAATTTATATAGGATTGTCTCATATTCTACATAAAATATGGCTTTGGAGAAAATGATGATGAACATATATATATATATTATGGTCTTCTGCGTTCATCAACTTAATTTCATTCTGTTTTGGCAATTGCTTAATGTTACCGGATTAGGACAAACTGATATAGTTTTTGCATCTTTAACATAGCCACGATCAAACTAATATAGCTTGAAAATAGTTATGACACATGTGTCATCATCGACTGAAAAACAAGAAAGATTTTGATCATCATCGTAATAAATTATCAATGTTTAAGAATCTACTAGCTACTTCCTTTCTTTGTGGCTTATCTTCTTAAAAAAAGAGGAAACATATCAATTTTGCAATTAGAGTTGCAAAGCTATAAATGGAGTGAAGGCTTTAAGTGGAAAAAATTCTGTGACTACCTGCCTATGTTTTCTGAGTGGATCATAGCAACGGTGTCGCATGGTAGGTGAATTTAAATTTTTAGAATATCGGTGTATCATAAATTAAAAAAGAAGAACTCTCGATCAAAATAAGTCATTTTTTAAATGAATTTATCAAAGTAATAGTATGATTTTTTGAAACTTTACCAAACTAGTATAAATGTTGTTATCAGTAACGTATTATGCTTTAAAAAAAATTAATGGATCAAACAAAGCTGTGGATGACGTTATAATAGGAATCGTTACTGTCAGTAACGTTTTTAACATAAAACGTTACTATTAGTAACGTTTTTGACATAACAAATCTGATGTTAAATTCGTTGCTGTTAATTACGTTTTAGTTTTAAAACGTTACTCCGAGTAACGTTACTCCAAGTAACTCAAATCTCTGACGTCACAGAGTTTTGAGTTGATTTGATAGTATCGTTACTCGGAGTAATGTTTTAAAGCTAAAATGTATTGGCAGTAACGAATTTAATGTCAGATTTATACAAAAATTCTGATGTGGCAGAGTTGAAGTCTCGTTACTCACAGTTACGTTACTCATAGTAATGTTTTACGTCAAAAACGTTACTGACAGTAACGATTCCTATTTTAACATCATCCACAGCTCTTTTTGGTCCGTTAACATTTTTTAAAGCATAATACGTTACTGGGAACAACGTTTATACTAGTTTGATAAAATTTAAAAAATATATATTACTTTAGTGAATTCATTTATAAAATGACTTATTTTGGTCCAAAACTTAAAAAAAGAAGCAAAAAATTGTATCAAGAAGAAATTGATTCTTGATTCTTCAGGTAAATAACTTAATGTTCAATCAAGTGCATCATTTATTCTTGTAATATGAGGTCCAATAGATAAATATTATATTAATTTTTAAAAATGTTTACATATAAAATATGTAATCTTACGGAAAAATTACAAATTTATGTGCTCTATATTTTTATCTATAACTTCGCCCTCAATTTTTATCTATATTACGTATGTGTCTCTCATGATGGCAAGATAACAAATATGTCCACTTCTTTTTCACCTAATAACATGTAATAGCTGAGTCCTAAGGAGTCGATGTATTATTTTATATAGGATTGCCTCATATTCCACATAAAATGTAATTAATCGGCCTTTGGAAAAAAATGATGATGAAGGTATATATTATGGTCTTCTTAGTTCATCAACTTAATTTCATTCTGTTTTTGCAATTAATTACTGTTACCTGATTAGGTCACTCTTCAGACAACAACTCTATGGAGTAGTATTATAGGTTTTTTAAATTGAAAAAAATATATATAGATACACCAGTCAATATGAAATTCATCTTATAGCCTTTCAAAATATGTCACAATTTTTATTTTTGTTTTGTAAATTTTGATACAGTACTGAAATGATATTATGATTTAGGAAGGAATTTGAGTAGCCTAAAGAGCAAATTAGGAAGAATTGCTGTTGAACAGCTTATCCAGAACTCAATTTTGTTGTTATGGAAAGAGAAAAGAGAGAAACTTGCTTTTTGATCTTGAGTCAATGTTCTGATGATTACAACCATTCCGTATTACAACTATTTAATGAGGAAAAAGTGGAAACGAGTGAAACAGGGGTTCCAAGAGTTAGTTATAACTAACTCTAGGAGTACCGACCTTAACAGACTCTAACAGTCTTAACAGCTGCTCGGACCACGTGTAACTTGATGTTGGGCGTATTTACACGCCTAAACACCATGATTTACCCATGTTTTAGCTAAGTTTTGAGGATAAAATATATAATTCTTGCACTTTTAGTCCATTTTCCTTTAAGTGAGCTGACCTACGTGATTATCATGTTTTTCAGGTATTAATGATGAAAATTTCAGCACTTTATGGACTTTTGGGCAGCAAAAAAAACTTCACATAAGAGGGAAGACAGCTTTTGAAGCTTGTGGACTGAATGTGACGCATGGAGAATTTATCCCGGGCAAAATCAGTATTTCTAAATACTTAGGGATGCAACAGTAATTTAGTAGACAAGGACATTATAAAAACCCTATTGCTGAATTTTTCAGCATGTTGTTATCATTATTCAGTTTTCAGATTCTGTAAGTTTTGGGATAGAGAAAAACGCTAGGGCTACACCAACGGAGAGAGAGAAAAACGTTAATCTTTTCTTTGACGTTAAAATCATCCCATCGCGAAGATTATTCTGGTTGTGGTATGATGATCATGTCTATGGTGATTTTCGTTATATTCATGAGTAGCTAAACTTCTCTGTTAGGGTTATGGAAGCCTCGTAAGATACTATCTATTACTACGAGTTTGTGAATTCTTGATGTGTATGCTACTTATATCATTACTCTCTTCGTTTTAATTGAATTCTCATGGTTGTAAACATAGGGAATATGCCAGTATATCATTAACTTATTTGAGAGAAAAGTTACATGTTTGGAAAAGAGAGTGTGACAAGAAAATAGGGTTTCCAACCCTTGTTTACACGTTGATGCCTTAACCGGATTAACGTTCTTGGAGAATTTGTACCATTTGTTATACACTTTAGGCTCGGGAGAGCTAAAGTGAAATAAATCCTAGATGGTTGGGAAACACTTGGATTTACAATTAGAATACGAATCTCTATAAGTGCATGCATGTCTAAGTTCCGCATTACTCATAGTTAATAGATAAGTAGAAATTACAAGGTGGACATAACCCTAACCCATTATTCTCTGTGATTAAATCTTACTAAATACATTGTCTCATTCGTTACTTTGATATTATTAATTCACGCATAATCAAATCCCTCATTTTTCGTGGAATTTTCGACCAACAGTCTACTAATAATTGCAACACTTAGTGACCAGAGTATTCCCTGTGGGATTCGACACCCAACCCAGTTGGGTTCTATATTTGCCAGCGACAGCTTACACTTTCTTACGAGAGCTGTAGTTTGGGCGTTATCAAATTTTGGTGCCGTTGCCGGGGAATACGATTGTCTACTAAGTTTGTGATAGTTAATAGACCCTTTGGTCAAAGATTCTATACTTTTACTTTTTGTTTGTTGTTTTTGTTTTGTTCAGGTTTAGTGGAGTGCATGCCAAATACACGAAGTTCTGGTCAGCTATTATTACCCATAAATCCTGAACCACAACTTATTGGCAGAATGGATGCACAACGAGACATTGAAAGAAGGGTTGCTCAACAGGAGCAGGCTAGATTAGCTGCATTGGCAGCCGCTCAAGTGCATCAACAGAATATTGATAACCCAGGACGGGCAACAAATCTTGATGATGAGGACCTGGATGATGATGAGTTACTAAATCTAAGGCGTGCAGATGAGGTGGCAGCGCCTGTGAACAGGAGAGATCATCAAGCCAGAATGAGACCTGAACGCCGAGCTGTGCAAGTTCCTTTTGATGATGATGATGACGATCTGGATGGGGCTGGTGCCACAGGGGTTATTATTCCTCCGTCCTTGGCTCTCGGAGCCAAGTTAAATATCATTAGCACCATGATTTAGCTATTACAACTCAAAGGGTTATTTGGTGGTCTTGCAGGAGATAATCCGAATATGCATCTGATTAATTTTATCTCAACATGTAAGGCGTTTAACAATCCAGGGGTTGGACAGAATGCGATCCGGCTGTGCTTATTTCCATTGTCTCTATCTGGAGAGGCAACTCTATGGTTAAATGGGCTAACTCCTGATTCTATTACTAATTGGAGGCAACTGAAAGACGCTTTCCTAGAAAGATTCTTTCCGCCATCCAAGAGAGCCCAATTAAGAGATGAGATAAGCAATTTTTGACAGCTTCCAACTGAAGCTCTCCATGAAACATGGGAGAGGTTCAAGAAGAAGCTTATGCGGTGCCCAAATCATCAGATGACCAATGTCCACTTGATGGAGATATTTACAGGGCTTTGAACTCTCTGACTAAGCCAGTGGTTGATAATGTTGCGGGTGGGTCATTTATGGACCTTACTTTTATTGAGGCAAGTGATATGCTAGATCGTATGACAAAGCAGAGTAGAGCTTGGCATACCAGGGATTTTGAGATAGCAAGCTCTACTATATCTATTGGCATGACAGCAGAACAAAGACGAAGAGAAGAGGAACGTGACCAGGATATGGCTCACATGAAAATGTAGATGGACCTTCTTACCAAGCATTTATTATCAGGAAAGACAGAAAAAGTCAAGGCTGTTGTATCACATGGAAGAGATGTATCCGATTTTGAGGAGGAAGAGAGCTACTTGAATAATCAGGGGGGTTTCTGAGGCAATGCCCAAGGAAACCAAGGTCGGAACTATTATGATAAATCAGGATACAAGGACCGTGATCAAGGTAGCTGGAAGAATAAGACTGACAGGAGTGGTTTGTATGTTCCTCTTGGAAATCGTGAGGCTGTGGTGTCTGGCTCTGGGAAAATGTCCATGGAAGATATGATGGCTAAGCTATTGAAAGGAGTGGAGGAAACCAACATGGGCGTGAGGTAAAGAATGATTTATCATCAATAAATCAATTAGTTGACTCGCATTCTACTGCAATTAAACAGCTGGAGCAACAATTGAGTCAATTATCAGCGACATTCAATCAAAGAAAGCCTGGCACCTTACCTAGCGACACTGTGCAAAACCCAAGGAATGACGGATCATGTATGGATATTACTACCAGGAGTGGTAAGATGTTGGAAAATCCTTCCAAAGGCAAGTAGGTGGTTGATAATATAGAAGAAGATGTTATTGAAGTAGATTGTGATGATTTTGTAGAATTTGAAAATCGGACTGAGAACGTTCATGATGTTACCCCTAGATGTCTGCAGCTTGAAAAGATCGAAGATCGGAAGCAAGATAAAAGAGAAGTGGTGGAGAAAACTCTTTCCCTTCCACCACCACCTTTTCCTCAGAGACTGAAGAAGAAAGCTGATGACACCAGGTTCAGTAAATTCATGACTATGTTGAAGTAGCTGACTATTAATGTGCCTTTGGTGGAGGCGCTGGAGCAGATGCCAGGGTACGCTAAGTTCATGAAGGACCTTTTGACAAAGAAGAGGGCAACAAGCTATGAACTGTCAGATGATGTTCATCATTGCAGTGCAATTGCCACGAGATCTTTAGTACAGAAGAAGGCAGATCCTGGTGCTTTTACTATTCCTTGCACGGTTGGATCTTTTGATTTTGCGAAGGCGTTGTGCGATTTGGGGGCTAGCATCAATTTGATGCCGCTATCTATTTACAGAAAGTTGGGGTTGGGTGATCCTACACCAACCAATATGCAGCTTGTGATGGCAGATAGGTCGGTAAAACGACCTGTTGGTATCTTATATGATGTACTGGTGAAGGTTTCTACCTTCATTTTTCCTGCAGACTTTGTTATTTTGGATTTCGAGGTGGATTCTGAAGTTCCCATAATTTTGGGATGCCCTTTCCTCGCAACTGGAAGTGTGCTTATTGATTTAATAGCTAATGAGCTTTTATTTTGGTTGAATGACGAAGTGGTCCGTTTTGATGTATGCAAATCAATGAAGCAGCCTAAGGATATGAATGTGTTTTCTATAGGTGATGTTTATCATGAGGATGAGAAGGAACTATCGTTAGAGAAGCAGCTCACGGTTGAGCCAGTGGCTGCTGTGCTTATAAATTTTGAGCGTGAGGATGTTGAAGAATACGAAGAAACTATCTGTGCTCTAACAGAATTGGGGTCATATTCTCATGCTCCTAAGAAGCTGGACCTTGATCTTAAGAATCGACCTTCACCACCAGCGAAATCATCCATTGAAGAGTCACCAGTGCTAGAATTGAAAGAGCTCCCCAATCACCTAAAATATGCATTCTTGGGAAGTGGAAATACACTTTCGGTTATTGTTGCGGCTGATTTAGGTGAACAATAAGTAGAGGCTCTCATCTCTATTCTGAAGAGGTACAAGAGAGCTATTAGTTGGACTATTGATGATATAATTGGTATCCCTCCTGGGATATGTATGCACAAGATTCACCTAGAGGAAGATTGTGTACCCACTATTAAGCATCACCGTCGTCTGAATCCATTCAAAAAATGAGAGCCACCATCTATCTCGATGAAGTCTGAGTAATCGAGGTAACTATGTCGTGCCGCGACAATAAATCAAGTGCTACATGGGAGGCAACCCATCATTTTTAATCGTTTTATTTTACTAAGAGTTTATTTTTGTTAAATAAAAATTCAAAAAGAAGAGTCGAGCCACGACCAAAACTAAGGCTCTTGGTGGGAGGCAACCCATCCTTCTAATCGTTTTTGTTGTTTTTGATTAAGTATAGGTGCAAGACGTACAAAGGAGGGGAATTAGTCCTAAATTTTGATTTGAAAGTGAGCCATGCTAAAGGTGGTAAGTTAGGAATGATGGAGCAAAGGCTATAGGCTAGGCATTGCGTATGCAAATCTAGGCAACGAACAGGGCAATGTCTATGCAAATCTAGGCAACGAACAAGGCAATGCCTATGCAAATCTAGGCAACGGACAAGGCAAGGCCTATGCCATTGCCTATGTTCACTGCCTCACATAGGCAATGGACAAGACAATGCCTATGCTAATCTAGGCAATGGACAAGGCAAGGCCTATGCTAATCTAGGCAATGGACAAGGCAAGGCCTATGCCATTGCCTATGCCCACTGCCTCACATAGGCAATAGCATAGGCGCCGCCTATGCCTATGTAGGCAAAGCAAAAGGCGCTGCCTATGCTAAGCATAGGCAAAGCATTAGGCGCCGCCTACTTATGCCTTTTTGCCTCCTAACCCGATTTTACATGGATCAAACCTAACCCATGGCTTAGTCTTTAAATAGATCCCCAATCTTAAAACACAATGCACTAGTTTGCTCAACATAGGCGCCGCCCAAACTCCCAAATTCTCTCAAAGTATTTTTTTCTTTTTGCTCATCTAATCTTGCAAGCTTATCTTCCGGATCCATCACCAAGTAAGTTATTCTTTTATATTCCGTAGTTGTTGAAATGCTACGTTTATAATGATGTATTAGATTTTGAAGTGGTGTTGGTGATAACAATATGGTTGGTTTGTTATGATACATCTAGTTGAGTGAAACAATACATGGGGGTGTTCTTGACTTTACTCCGACTTGTATTTGTTTGTTATACACTGTAATATTTTCATGAAGTCATAATTGTGAAGTTAATACATAATCTTGAAAGTTGAAAGCTTGAATGACTCATTCATCGAGATACCGATCATAATTAACCACAAGCATAAGATGGTGTGATTATTTTTATGCAATAACATGATACGATCTCTATGCGGTGGTCTTGTTTAAAAAGTGCATTAATCCAAACATGAAAGTATAGTCAAGATTACATGAAAAAGAGTTGGAAATGATAGTCAAGATTACATAAAAGTATGACTGTGCTAAACATGTTGTTGGAACATATCGCCTAAATGTATGTCGATGAAGTCTGAGTAATCGACATCACTCACTTAATTAGTCTGTGCCAGCACATTAAGTGTGGGGTGGGGCCATAACTATTTGTTGTTCGACTATAATGAATCTTCCGAGATGAAACTAACATGACTCTATTGTGATCTCAGGTAGAATGGCCACAAAAGGACGACAAGGAAAAGAAAAAGTGTCCACCTCACAGAAAGGTCAGAAAAGGTCAAGAAAAGAGCAAGCTGAGTCCTCCTCTCTGCAAGTGCCTCGACACACTTTTGGGATCCAGTGGGGTACATTTTGAGGAACCTCTGATGATGACGACTCTGATGATAATTCCGACGCAGGGGGTATGACCCCAGACATAGAAGAGGAGTCCGACTAATCAGGTTTTCCTTATTTATTTCCACTGAGGGTAGTGTGTCCCGTCTAAGTGTGGGGTGCTGGTATTTGTATGCTGTACTTCTTTGCCTACATTTATTCTTGTTTGTTTGAATTAGTCGTAGTTAATTAGTAGTAAGTAGTTAGTTAAATTTTTCTTTTTTTGAGTTTGCATGAAATTGTTCTGATAGACGGCATGGTAGTATAACAAGAGTTTGTGCTAAATCATTACTATTGAGACATTTAAGCTCAAAGTGTGACTCACTGTGTGATAATTGTGTGGTTTAATTCATTCATCTGTTGGGTCAAGAGTCTATAATGCTCCCAATTAAGTTGACCATGTGCCTTGTGTGGGTGAGGTTATAGTATATTCTGTTTTGTGACTGACGCTAGAACTTGCCTGGTGTGTGTGTAAAGCGAAATAAAGAGTGTGAGTTTAGGAGATGATTTAGGCATTTCTTTGGCAGCCCTAATTTGTTTACCTTCTTTTTACCTACCTTTGTACATTGTCCTAGTTAACCTCCTTTGAGCCTTTAGCCATTTTTCTTTGACAGCCTAATATGTAGCCTAATCCATTTTTTTTCAAGACCATAATTTGATCCAAATTCCTAAGCGCTTTAATTTGTAGAGCCATGTGGCAAAATAAGAGGAAAATGGTGAGAATGATACCTCAGAGTGTATTGGTACTTGAAATTGTTGTGAAAAAGAGTGGCTATCATAGAGGTGCTTTATAAAAAATAAAAAATAAAAAATAAAAATAAATAAATAAATAAAAAAAAAGAGAAGAGAAATAGAAAAACAAAAAGATAGTTGTGTTTATGATTGAATAACAAAATAGGTGAAAAGGGGTTGGTAGATAAAAGTAAGGTAGAAGGATTGTTAAAAGAGAGTGTAAATGGTATAATGTAGTGTATTAAAGCTCTTAGGGAAGATAGTCACTATTTCTGGCCAAAATAGTCCTACCTGTCCCTTAGCCTACATTACAACCCTGCAAAGACCTATTTGATCCTAACCTTAGCATTCTGATATTAGTAGAGCATTACACTAAGGGCAAGCCTATGGTCATCAGTTGCAATATAAGAATTCTTTGTGAGAGTGAGAGCAAGGTGAGTCTTATACCCATGTTTTGAAAAATGCAAAACTATGAGCGATTAGGGGTGATATCTTGTGTGAGACACACATGGTTGATGATTTTTGGGTAGTGTTATATGATTCTTTGTGGATTAACTTGTGGATACGAATTAACCATCATCACGAGTCTATGTTGGAGGTTGAATTGTTTCTAGTAGTGATCAAGAAACCTACTCTTTGTTAATAATTGTCGTGCATGTCTTGAGGATAAATTTTGTGTTGCTATTGTGAAATTCTAGTTAGGTGTTTGCATGGACGTTATATTTTGTTCGAGCACGAACAAAGCTTTAAGTGTGGGGTCTTGATGTTGGGCGTATTTACACGCCTAAACACCATGATTTACCCATGTTTAAGCTAAGTTTTGAGGATAAAATATATAATTTTTGCACTTTTAGTCCATTTTCCATTAAGTGAGCTGACCTACGTGATTAGCATGTTTTTCAGGTATTAATGATGAAGATTTCAGCACTTTATGGACTTTTGGGCAGCAAAAGAAAACTTCACATAAGAGGGAAGACAACTTTTGGAAGCTTGTGGACTGAATGTGACGCATGGAGAATTTGTCCCAGGCAAAATCAGTATTTCTAAATACTTAGGGATGCAACAGTAATTTAGTAGACAAGGACATTATAAAAACCCTATTGCTGAATTTTTCAGCATGTTGTTATCATTATTCAGTTTTCAGATTCTGTAAGTTTTGGGACAGAGAAAAAACGCTAGGGCTACACCAACGGAGAGAGAAAAATGTCAATCTCTTCTTTGACGTTAAAATCATCCCATCGCGAAGATTATTATGGTTGTGGTATGATGATCATGTCTATGGTGATTTTCGTTATATTCATGAGTAGCTAAACTTCTCTGTTAGGGTTATGGAAGCCTCGTAAGAAACTATCTATTACTATGAGTTTGTGAATTCTTGATGTGTATGCTACTTATATCATTACTCTCTTCGTTTTAATTGAATTCTCATGGTTGCAAACATAGGGAATATGCCAGTATATCATTAACTTATTTGAGAGAAAAGTTACATGTTTGGAAAAGAGTGTGTGACAAGAAAATAGGGTTTCCAACCCTTGTTTACGCGTTGATGCCTTAACTGGATTAACGTTCTTGGAGAATTTGTACTATTTGTTATACACTTTAGGCTCGGGAGAGCTAAAGTGAAATAAATCCTAGATGGTTGGGAAACACTTGGATTTATAATTAGAATACGAATCTCTATAAGTGCATGCATGTCTAAATTCCGTATTACTCATAGTTAATAGATAAGTAGAAATTACAAGGTGGACATAACCCTAACCCATTATTCTCTGTGATTAAATCTTACTAAATACATCGTCTCATTCGTTACTTTGATATTATTAATTCACGCATAATCAAATCCCCCCTTTTTCGTGGAATTTTCGACCAACAGTCTACTAATAATTGCAACACTTAGTGACCAGAGTATTCCCTGTGGGATTCGACACCCAACCCAGTTGGGTTCTATATTTGCCAGCGACCGCTTACACTTTCTTACGAGAGCTGTAGTTTGGGCGTTATCATAACTCACGTGACTGACTGATTTTAGCAACTAATTACAAATAAAGTCTGAAACTGGAAATGCTACTCAATTATGGAAAATCATTACAAATGGATCATATCAAATATCCCTTCTTCAAATCATCCTTGTCCTCAAGGATCCAGGTGGGGATATGATGATAGGCGATATTACGCGCCTATATCAATATATTTTGCCCATATTTGTGCCATGTTTTGAGAACAAATTATATATTTCATGCACTTTTAGTCCTTTTTCCTGTTAGTGAGCTAAAGAACATGATTAGCAAAGTTTCAGGTATAAATGATGCAGAATTCAGCATTTTATGGCTTACTTGACGCCAAAGAAAGCTCACGAAGGAAGGAAAGGGAGCTTGGACGCCTAAAGGACCAAAAGTGAAGCATGGAAAATCTGTCCCGGGCTAAAACAACATTTCTGAAGACTTTGGGGACTGCAGTAACTTAGTTGGATTTGGATAATGATACATTAACCTATTACAATTGGGTTAAGTATTTCATTTGTTTATTTGGATTAGGAGAATATTACATTAACCTAGTACAATTGGGTTAAGTATTTCATTAGCTTAGTAGGATTTGGTTAGATATTTCATTAGCTTAGTAGGATTAGGATATGGGAATTATAAATACCCGATCATGCTAGAGATTTTAGAGACTTCAACATTCAACCATTCTACATCTTCCTACATTCTACGCTACAAACAATTCTACAACTCTTCTAATCTTTCCATTAATTCTATTTTTCTTCTTCTATTCATTTATTCTTAATTTCCGCAACAAGAGAAACGTTACGTTGCTTAGGAAATTCACGCCTAGCGCCTACCTCTTGAGCCATACGAAATTCATCCTTATTGTGGTATAACAACAATGTTAATCGTGATCTCTTTCGCACTCATGGGTAACTAAACTTCTCTGTTGGGGTTATGGAAGCCAACTGAGATACTATCTATTGCTGTGAGTTTGTGAGTTTGTGACACGTATGATGCTTATATCATTACTTTCTTCATCTTAATCTACATTCTTTGTGGTTGCAAACGCAAGAATACGCCAGTATAACATTTAACTTGTTTGAAAGAAAGGTTATTTTTCTGGAAAAGAGATAATGAAAGGTTATTTTTCTGGAAAAGAGATAATGTCAAGGTAGTAGGGTCACCCCCTAAATTCCCTACTAAACAGTTAGTGCCGTAACTGGATTAACCTCTTGGAGAATTCGTACCGTTAGACACGCTTTAAGCTCGAAAGAGTTAAAGTGAAATAATCCTCGAATAGGTCGAAAGACGCCTGGATTTACCATCGAATACAATTCTCTATAAGCACATGCATGTCGGAATTCTACACACTCATAGTCAATAGAGACGTATAACTCAGAAGGTGGACATAACCCCAATGCTTCAATTCTCATTGTTTACAACTTACGTAACAATCCTTTTCTTTTTACTTTGCTATTTTCAGCTTTTACTTTATTGTTTTGGTTACACATCACAATCCCCCCTTCTTACGAGACTTGCACTAAAAGTTTAGTAATTTTGCTGACTTGTTGGCCAAGCTATTCCCTGAGGGATCGATACCCAACCCAGGTTGGGTTCTATATTTGCTAACGACCGCTTTACACTCCTACGAGAGCTGTAGATTGAGCGTTATAAAAAATTGGCGCCGTTGCCGGGGAATACGAGTGTCAATTAAGTTTGTGATAATTACTAGACCCTTTGGTCAAAGATTCTCGTACTTTTACTTTTAGTTTTTGTTTTTGTTTACTGCAGGTTTTTATTCAGTGCATGCCCCATACTAGAAATTCTGGTCAACTGTTATTACCTATCAATCCTGAACCACAACGCATTGGTAGAATGGAAGCACAAGCTGAAATCGAAAGGATGGCTGTTCAACAGGAACAAGCGAGATTAGCTGCTCTTGCCGCCGCCCAAGTACACCAACAAAACATTGATAACCCTGGGCGAGCAACAAATCCCGACGATGAGGATTTAGGTGATGACGAGTTACTAAACCCTAGGCGTGATGCTGAAATAACACCTGCCAACCGAAGAGGTCGTCAAGCTCGGTTTAGGTATGATCGCCAACCTATGCAGCCAGCTTTCGACGATGATGATGATGATCTTGATGGTGTCGGAGCCACTGGAGCCATAATTCCTCCACCATTAGCGCCCGGAGCCAAGTTCAACATCACAAGCACCATGATTCAGTTATTGCAACTCAAGGGATTATTTGGTGGACTAGCAGGCGATGATCCGAATATGCATCTCATCAACTTTATTTCTACATGCAAGTCGTTTGACAATCCTGGTGTTGGTAAGAATGCAATTCGATTACGTCTATTTCCATTGTCTCTGTCTGGGGAGGCAACTCTATGGTTGAATGGGCTGACTCCTGATTCTATTACAAATTAGAGGCAATTGAGAGACGCTTTCCTAGAAAGATTCTTTCTGCCATCCAAAAGAGCACAATTGAGAGATAAAATTAGCAACTTTCGTCAGCTTCCCACTGAAGCTCTTCATGAAACATGGGAGAGGTTCAAGACAAAGCTAGCGAGATGCCCAAACCATCACATGACCAATGTTCACCTAATGGAGATATTGTATAGAGCCTTGAATTCAATAACTAAGCCAGTGGTGGATAACGCAGCTGGAGGATCTTTTATGGACCTCACTTTTGATCAAGCAAGCAATATGCTGGATCGTATGACGAAACAAAGTAGAGCTTGGCATACCAGGGATTCTGAGGTTGCAAGCCCCACTTTATCTATTGGCATGACTGCAGACCAAAGAAGAAGAGAAGAAGAACGTGATCAAGATATGGCGCATCTGAAAACACAAATGGATCTTCTTACAAAGCATTTATTAACAGGGAAGACCGAAAAAGTCAAAGCCATTGCGTCAAAAGGAAGAGACAAATCTGATTCAGAAGAGGAGGCCAACTACTTGAACAATCAGGGGGGTTTCCGTGGGAATACCCAAGGAAACCAAGGTCAGAACTACTATGATAAATCTGGAAACAAAGACCAAGGTAGTTGGAAAAACAAGAATGAAAAGAGTGGTTTGTACGTTCCCCCTGGTAGACGTGACACCACCACATCTAATTCTGGAAGTATGGAAGATATGATGGCTAAATTATTGAAAGGAGTGGAAGCAACGAGCGCGGGAGTTACGGAGGTAATTAATGATTTGTCCTCCATGAAACAATTAGTTGATTCTCATTCCACTTCAATCAAGCAAATAGAGCAGCAATTGAGCCAACTTTCAGCAGCACTCAATCAAAGAAAGGCTGGAACCTTACCTAGCGATACTATGCAAAACCCAAGGAATGATGGGTCATGCATGGCCATCACTACCAGAAGTGGTAAGGTGCTGGAATATTCAGCAAAAGGCAAGCAAGTGGTTGACGAAGTTGTAGACATGGATGACAACGTAAAATGAGAAGATGCCGCAGCTACTACTCCTGACGTCAAGGACGCCACCTCCAGCACGGTGCAGCCTAAAAAAGTGGAAAAACGGAAGCAAGAGGAGAAGAAATCCGTGGAAAGAACACTTCCATACCCACCACCACCTTTTCCCCAAAGATTGAAGAAGGTGGCGGATGACACAAAGTTCAGCAAATTCATGACTATGTTGAAACAGCTGACCATTAATGTTCCATTGGTGGAGGCACTTGAACAAATGCCTGGGTATGCGAAGTTTATGAAGGATCTTTTGACAAAGAAGCGGGCAACAAGCTATGATTTGAAAGAAGATGTGCATCATTGTAGTGCAATTTCTACCCGATCGATAGTTCAGAAGAAGGCCGACCCCGGAGCTTTCACTATTCCTTGCACCGTAGGATCTTTGAATTTTGCCAAAGCATTATGTGACTTAGGAGCCAGCATCAATTTGATGCCATTATCGATCTATAAGAAGTTGGGGTTGGGTAATCCTACTCCGACCAATATGAGGCTCGTCATGGCGGATAGGTCGGTAAAACGACCTGTTGGTATTCTATGTGACGTATTGGTAAAGGTTTCTTCATTCATCTTTCCGACAGACTTTGTTATTTGGATTGTGAGGCAGACTCAGAAGTTCCCATAATCTTAGGGCGCCGTTTCCTTGCTACAGGATGTGTGCTCATTGATTTGAGAGCCAATGAGCTTTCATTCCGAATAAATGACGAAGTGGTTCATTTTGATGTGTGCAAATCAATGAAGCAACCCAAAGATCTCAGTGTATTTTTGGTGGCTGATGTTTTCTTTGATGATGAGAAAGAATTACTTGAAGAAGAGCAAATTATTGATGACCCTTTGGAGGTTGTGCTTATGAATGAAGAGAATGAGGATGCTGAAAATGGTGAAGAAGCTACTTGTGCTCTATCGGGATTAGGGACATATCGCTATGCTCCCAAGAAGCTGGATCTTGATCTCAAGAATCGACCCACACCACCAGCTAAGCCATCTATTGAAGAGCCACCCACGTTAGAATTGAAGGAGCTGCCAAGTCATTTGAAGTACGCCTTCTTAGGAAGCGGAAATACTCTTCCAGTCATTGTGGCAGCCAATTTGGGTGAGCAACAAGTTGCAGCTCTTATTGCTATCTTACGCAAGTATATTAGAGCCATTGGATGGACCATTGCGGATATTATTGGTATTCCACCTGGGATTTGCACACATAAAATTCAGCTTCAAGAAAATTGCACACCCACCATTGAGCATCAAAGACGTCTAAACCCACCTATGCAAAAAGTGCTGAAGAAAGAAATTATCAAGTGATTAGACGCGGGGGTTGTGTATCCTATCTCGGATAGTACATGGGTAAGCCCGGTACAATGTGTTCCCAAGAAAGGAGGCATGACGGTGGTCGCGAATACGAAGAACGAGCTTATTCCACTCAGACCCATCACTGGATGGAGAGTATGCATGGACTACCGAAAGCTGAATTCTTGGACAATCAAAGATCACTTCCCAATGCCATTCATGGACCAAATGCTAGATCGATTAGCGGGGAAAGGATGGTTTTGCTTCTTGGACGGTTATTCAGGCTACAATCAGATTTGTATGGCCCCCGAAGACCAAGAGAAGACAACATTTACATGCCCATATGGTACGTTTGCCTTCAAACGTATGCCATTCGGGTTATGTAATGCACCAGCCACTTTTCAACGCTGTATGATGTCCATTTTCTCTGATATGGTTGAGGACACTTTGGAGGTATTTATGGATGATTTTTCAGTTGTTGGTGAATCTTTTGAGTCGTGCTTGGAAAACTTGAGCATGGCATTGCAAAGATGTGTAGAATTCAACCTTGTGCTGAATTGGGAAAAATGCCACTTCATGGTAAAAGAAGGAATCGTTCTTGGGCACAAGATCTCCACAAGAGGAATAAAGGTTGATCGAGCAAAAATAGAGGTTATTGAGAAGCTACCGCCTCCAATTTCGGTGAAGGAAGTTCGTAGTTTTCTTTGCCATGCAGGTTTCTATCGTCGGTTCATCAAAGATTTCTCCAAAATTGCGAGTCCATTGTGCAAACTATTGGAGAAGTATGCAAAGTTTGACTTTAATGAAGATTGCTTAAAGGCATTCGAATATCTTAAAGGAAAACTCATTGAAGCCCCTATCATTGTAGCACCAGACTGGTCTCTCCCGTTCGAAGTCATGTGTGATGCTAGTGGTGTAGCCATTGGAGCTGTACTTGGACAAAGAAAGGAGAAATTATTTCATCCTATCTACTATGCGAGTAAGGCCCTAAATGAAGCCCAAAGGAACTACACTATTACTGAACAAGAGCTCCTAGCAGTTGTGTACGCGTTTGAGAAGTTTTGTGCTTATCTATTAGGTACTAAGGTGATCATTCATACAGACCATGCAGCTCTTAGGTATCTCATGACAAAGAAGGATGCAAAACCAAGGTTAATTCGATGGGTGTTGCTGCTACAAGAGTTCGATTTTGAGGTCAAAGATAGAAGAGGTTGCGAGAACCAAGTGGCTGATCACCTATCTCGACTTGAGAATGAACATGTGGCGCAACCTAAAATTCAGATTGATGATGCATTCCCTGACGAGGAGATATTAGCGACAACAATGGAAAAATTACCATGGTATGCCGACTTTGCAAATTTTGTGGTGAGTAATGTGATACCTGCCAATTTATCTTACCACCAAAGGAGGATGTTTATGCATGACGTACAGTACTACTATTGGGATGAACCTTATTTGTTTCGAAGATGCGCGGATGGTATCATTCGACGATGTAGATCTCATGTAGAAGTGCCTACTATATTGGAAGCATGCCACACTTCCCAAGTTGGAGGACATCACGCAGGCAATCGGACGGTAAGAAAAGTTTTGCAAAGTGGTTACTATTGGCCTTCGATATTTAGAGATGCCTATGACTATGTTAGAAGGTGCGACCAATGCCAGCGTCAAGGTGCTATTTCGAAACACCATGAAATGCCCATGTCCAAAATTCTTGAGGTAGAACTCTTTGATGTGTGGGGTATTGATTTCATGGGTCCATTCGTGAATTCGTTTGGAATGAAGTACATCTTGGTTGCTGTAGATTATGTTTCAAAATGGGTGGAAGCTGTAGCTTTGGCCGACAATGAAGGGAAGCGTGTTGTAGCGTTCTTAAAGAAGAATATCTTCTCTCGCTTTGGAGTACCACGTACTATCATAAGTGATGGAGGATCTCACTTTTGCAACAAGCTATTCAAATCAGTTCTGGCCAAGTATGGTGTCAAGCAACATAAGGTAGCTACGCCTTATCATCCCCAAACTATTGGACAAGTAGAAGTTTCCAATTGGGAGATCAAGCAAATCCTTGCGAAGACGGTTAATGCAAATAGGAAGGATTGGTCTAGGAAGCTTGATGATGCACTATGGGCGTACAGGACTGCATTCAAAAAATCCATTGGCATGTCTCCTTATCAACTAGTTTATGGGAAGGCTTGTCATTTACCCATCGAGCTCAAGCATAAGGCATTCTGGGCATTGAAGCAATTGAACTTGAATTGGGATGATGCGATGAATCTGAGGTTGGAGCAGCTGAACGAATTAGATGAGTTCCGTCTCCATGCTTATGAGAGATCGGACCTATACAAGGAGCGGATGAAGAAGTATCATGATCAGCGGATTGTTCGACGAAACTTTCAAAAGGATAATATGGTAATTCTCTTCAACTCTAGATTGAAGCTGTTCCCAGGTAAGTTAAAGTCTAAGTGGTCTGGTCCATACAAAGTTATTTAAGTCTACTGGTCTGGAGTAGTCGAATTGGAAGACAATAATGGCATTGTCTTCAAAGTGAATGGCCAACGTGTTAAACCTTATATTGGTCCTCTTGACTCGATGAATTATATGGCTATCACTTATCTCGACGAAGTCTAAGTACTCGAGGTAACTATGTCGAGCCACAACAATAAATAAGACGCTAGATGGGAGGCAACCCATCGTTCCATCGTTGCATCATTTTATCGTTTATCGTTTATCGTTTTGTCTTTCTTTCATTCTAGTACTTGTTTTGCTTTTGATAAATGAAAATCCAAAAATATGAGTCGTGCCACGACCAAAACTAAGGCGCTTGGTGGGAGGCAACCCATCGTACTAATCGTTTTCATTGGTTTTGAGCAAATATAGGTGCGAGAAGTATTCAACGAGGAGATTGGTTTCAAATGACGATTTGGACGTATTGTATGGTAAAGGTGGTAAGTTAGGAATAAGGATGCATAAGGCTATGGATTGAGCATTGCTCATACCAAAATAGGCATCGAGGAAGGCTAGGCCTAGGTAAAACTAGGCGACGAACAATGTAAAACCTATACTATAGCCTAAGGTCTCGGAATCTAGTGTGCTATACACTATGCGCCGCCCATTCTTAAGTGTGCTATACACTATGCGCCGCCTATGCTATAGCATTAGGTCTCAGTATCTCAAATTCTATACACTATGCGGCGCATATGTCCCTAAATGCCATGACCTAAGCGCCGCATATGTCCCTAAATGCCATACACTATGCGCCGCCTATACTATGACTATGCCAAGCATTATGCGCCACATATAGGGCATTTTTGTCTCCAAAACCATTTTTAAATGGGTCAAAACCCGACCCATTCTTTTCCTATATAAAGGGGACTTAGTCTTGAAACATAACCGCATTAGAAATTGACCTAAAGGCGCCACATACTCTCTCCAAATCATCTCAAACTTTTTCTTTTTGCTCTTCCAATTCACAAGAACATCTCCAAAGGCTTCAATCACGTAAGTACTCTTGTATTCTTCATCTATTTCTCGTAAGTACTACGTTGCTATGCCTATTATGAATTGCTACATCTTGAAAGATTATTGGTGATGTTAATGTGTTTGGATTGTTGACACAAAACCATGTGCGTGAACATATACGTAGGATAATCTTGACTTGTTTCCGACTTGAATTTGGTTTTAATAGCATTGTTATACTATTTACGGAATTGCTAGGGTTATGAAAATTGCTTAAGTTTGATACTTGGATACTTACATGTTAGACTATCCCGTTCATCGGGATAAGACTTATAGTTGCCTACCGACTTAGGAGGTTGTGATTGTTGAAAATAAATATACCATGATGTAACCCCTATGTAGTAGTGTTGTTATAACTAACATGAAAGTAGTGCAATGGCTGCAAGTAGTGATACATCGTTGATTTTCTTGTCGGAACATAGTTCCTAAAACGTATGAATTCACTTCACTGTTTTGTATTAACGAACCTAAGTGTGGGGTGGTACCCCAATGGCTTGTGTATAGATTGTTTCCTTTGAGTTGATGCTAACATGAATACTGTTTAAATCTCAGGAACAATGGCACCTAAAGCGCGACAAGATAAGGCTACCACTTCCCAAAAGGGCAAGAAGAGAGGTCGCAAGGACCAAGGAGAATCATCCTCCATGCAACTACCCCGCCGAATGTTTGGAATAAAATGGGTTCTTGAGGAGGAAGCCAAAGAATGGTACAAGAACAACAAGGAACGGAAATATGTTAACGTCGACTTGATCAACAAGGACACCATAGCGAAGAAGGAACCACGTATGTTGGCAAAAATAATGGCGTTGAAACTGGATTTCATCTTCCGTGACATGGGAGAATGTAATCTTGATTTGACAAGGGAGTTCTACGCAAACTGGTCGCCGAAAACCACAGGCAACGAAGTCAAGATTCGGGGCCAAGTTTTACAGCTCAACACAGATTTGCTCAACTCCTTTCTTGGTTTACCTTCGGTCGACCCAGCACCATTTAAAGAGCTGTACAGCAGGCCTCCTTATAGAGCAATACGACACACACTTTGTGCTAGTATATCGATGGCAAGGTGGGGCAGACACCGAGACACCAGATGACACAACACCTTCCCCTATGCTCCATTGAATAGGGAAGCAAGAATCTGGTTGCGTATTGTCAACTCATGCCTTATTCTTGGGACTCAATACACCAAGATATCAAGAGATAGAGTGTGTTTGGTCTATGCGTTGATGAAGAATGTCCCTATCAATTTTGGGGCAATCATTCGCTCTACAATGCGGAAGGCCAGACTCCACAAAAGGTCCCACTTCACTTTTGGTAATCTGTTGACAGCACTCTTGCGGAAGGAGGATATCGAAGAGGAACTAGCTGATCACAAACTCCCACATAACCCGAAGAAGGTTGACCTCACCAAGGTCAAAGATGCTGAAACAACTCATGGTGTCAACCTTACTACTGCGGAGAGACATGCTCGTGATGAGACTTTCTTTCGTCATCTTTATGGCATGACACGCTTCACAATGATGAGTGGAGGTCGTGTTCCAACTGCTGAAGAGCTCCAACAGCTGGACCATGATTATCCAATGAACATGCATGCACGGGAGATGTGTGGAGTGGGTGTATACTTTGAGGAACCTCTAGACGATGATGTGCCAACCGATGACGATCGACGTTTGCCAGACTCCGATGAGGAGGAGAACTCTGACGACAACTCTTATGATGATTCCGACGAAGGGGGTATGACCCCCGATATTGAGGAGGAGTCCGACTGACCAGGTTCTTCGTATTTATTTTCCACTGAGGGCAGTGTCCCGTTTAAGTGTGGGGTGGCGGTATCTATGTTTTTTTAAGTTTTTTAAATTTTTTTTAGCCTCGCATGAAATAATTCCAATAGACAGCATGAGATTATAACAAGAGTATGTGCTACAATTATGACTATTGAGACGTTTAGGCTCTAGTTGTGACTCATTATGTGATATTTTGTGGTTCAATTCCTTCACTTGTTGGGTCGAGAGTCTATATTACTTCCAATCAAGTCGACCATGTGCCTTGTGGGTGTGAGATAATAGTATATTCTATGTTTGTGGCTGATGCTAGAACTTGCCTGGTATGTATGCAAAGCGAAAATAAGGAGTGTAAGTTTAGGAGATGATTTAGGCATTTCTTTGGCAACCTACATATGTTTACCTACCCTAGGACATCATCCTAGTTAAACCCTTTTGAGCCTTTAGCCTATTTCTTTGACAACCTTGTATGTAAGCCTAATCCATTTTTTCAAGACCGTGATTTGATCCAAATTCCTAAGTGCTTTAAAGTATAAAGTCATGTGACAATATAAGAGGAAATTGGGTAAGTATGATGCTTTAAAATGTAATGGTGCTTGAATGTGTTATGAAAAAGAAAAGTGCTAGCATAAGAGGTATGTTGTGAAAAGAAAAAGGAAAAGAAAGCTGAAAAGTGAGTTATGCTTAAAAATTGAAAAACAAAAGAGGAGAACAAGGGTGGAAGAATAAAAGAAAGAAAGGGTTGAAAGAGAAAAGTGTCAATGATACAATGTGATGTATTAAAGTGCTTAGGAACTTAGTCACTATTTCGGGCCAAAATAGCTGATCCTACCCGTCCCTTAGCCTACATTACAACCATCAAAAGACCTACTTGATCCTAATCTTAACATTCTGACATTTAGTGGAGTATTACACTAAGGGCAAGCCTATGGTCATCAATTGCTGCATATGAATTCTTTGTGAGAGTGAGAGCAAGGATATTTTGATACCCATGTTTGAAAAATATGCTATACTTGTGAGTGATTAGGGGTAATATATTGTGAGACACACATGGTTGATGAGTTTTGGGTAGTTTTATATGATTCCTTGTGCCTTAATTTTTGAATATGAGTTGACCACCATCACAAGTCTATGCTAGAGGTTAAACTGTTTCTACTAATAATCAGAAAGCTACTCTTTGTTAGTAATTGTTGTGCTTGTCTTGACAAATATTTTGTGTTGTTGCTGTAAAACCCTAAGTGATGTTTAGATGGACATGATATTTTGTTCGAGGACGAACAACGCTTCAAGTGTGGGGTGTTGATGATAGGCGATATTACACGCCTATATCAATATATTTTGCCCATATTTGTGCCATGTTTTGAGAACAAATTATATATTTCATGCACTTTTAGTCCTTTTTCCTATTAGTGAGCTAAAGAACATGATTAGCAAAGTTTCAGGTATAAATGATGCAGAATTCAGCATTTTATGGCTTACTTGACGCCAAAGAAAGCTCACGAAGGAAGGAAAGGGAGCTTGGACGCCTAAAGGACCAAAAGTGAAGCATGGAAAATCTGTCCTGGGCTAAAACAACATTTCTGAAGACTTTGGGGACTGCAGTAACTTAGTTGGATTTGGATAATGATACATTAACCTATTACAATTGGGTTAAGTATTTCATTTGTTTATTTGGATTAGGAGAATATTACATTAACCTAGTACAATTGGGTTAAGTATTTCATTAGCTTAGTAGGATTTGGTTAGATATTTCATTAGCTTAGTAGGATTAGGATATGGGAATTATAAATACCCGATCATGCTAGAGATTTTAGAGACTTCAACATTCAACCATTCTACATCTTCCTACATTCTACGCTACAAACAATTCTACAACTCTTCTAATCTTTCCATTAATTCTATTTTTCTTCTTCTATTCATTTATTCTTAATTTCCGCAACAAGAGAAAAGTTACGTTGCCTAGGAAATTCACGCCTAGCGCCTACCTCTTGAGCCACACGAAATTCATCCTTATTGTGGTATAACAACAATGTTAATCGTGATCTCCTTCGCACTCATGGGTAACTAAACTTCTCTGTTGGGGTTATGGAAGCCAACTGAGATACTATCTATTGCTGTGAGTTTGTGAGTTTGTGACACGTATGATACTTATATCATTACTTTCTTCATCTTAATCTACATTCTTTGTGGTTGCAAACGCAAGAATACGCCAGTATAACATTTAACTTGTTTGAAAGAAAGGTTATTTGTCTGGAAAAGAGATAATGTCAAGGTAGTAGGGTCACCCCCTAAATTCCCTACTAAACAGTTAGTGCCGTAACTGGATTAACCTCTTGGAGAATTTGTACCGTTAGACACGCTTTAAGCTCGAAAGAGTTAAAGTGAAATAATCCTCGAATAGGTCGAAAGACGCCTGAATTTACCATCGAATACAATTCTCTATAAGCACATGCATGTCGGAATTCTACACACTCATAGTCAATAGAGACGTATAACTCAGAAGGTGGACATAACCCCAACGCTTCAATTCTCATTGTTTACAAATTACGTAACAATCCTTTTCTTTTTACTTTGCTATTTTCAGCTTTTACTTTATTGTTTTGGTTACACATCACAATCCCCCCTTCTTACGAGACTTGCACTAAAAGCTTAGTAATTTTGCTGACTTGTTGGCCAAGCTATTCCCTGAGGGATCGATACCCAACCCAGGTTGGGTTCTATATTTGCTAACGACCGCTTTACACTCCTACGAGAGCTGTAGATTGAGCATTATCAGGATACTCAGCTCTGACAAAGTCCAAATTCTCCCAAGTGCTATCCTCATCAGCTGGATTCATCCATTTGATGAGATCCTGTGCGATGGCTTGACCATTTTTGGGAGCTAAACGTCTATCAATAATAGCCTCAGGAACTCGTAAAACAAGACCCGATTCAGTTTGCATCACAGGCAATATAACAGAGGCAGTGTTGGAACCTAACTTTTTCTTCAACTGAGAAATATGAAAAGTGGGATGGATTTTTGAGGTTGCAGGGAGATCAAGTATGTAAGCAACCTTGCCAACTCTGGCCACAATTTGAAAAGGACCAAAGTATTTGGCTGAGAGTTTCTAAAAACCATGATCTCTGAGAAGAGTTTTGTCTTTAGGGTTGTAATTTTACAAACACCCAATCTCCGATAGAGTAGTTCTTGTCAGTCCTTTTACCATCAACAATAATCTTCATCCTAGATTGAGCTTTAGACAAATTTGCTTTAAGGACTCGCATGGTAGCTTCCCTAGACAACAAACTTCTATCATCTGCATCAATGTGAGAGTCAAAAGCCATGTAAGGCAATAGAGGAGAGGGTTTCTGTCCATAGACCACCTCATAAGGTGTCAGCTTCAGTGTTAAGTGGAAAAAAGTGTTATACCACCATTCTTCCAGGAAAATCCAATGAGGCCAAGCTTTGGGTCGTTCAAAGGTCATGCATTGGAGGTAGCATTCTAAACATCTATTTTCAACTTCAGTTTGCCCATCTGTTTGGGGGTGGTAAGTCGTGGAAGTCAAAAGTGATACCTTTTATAGTTTAAAGAGTTACTGCCAAAACTTACTTGTAAATACTGGGTCCCTATAAAAACAATTGACCTGGGAATGCCATGGAGTTTAAAAACTCCATCCATAAACAATTGAGCTACCTCCAATGCTGTATAAGGGTGCTTAAGAGACATAAAGTGTGTGGCTTTGCTCAGCCTGTCCACAACCACAATGATGACATCCTTACCAACAGCTCTTGGTAGGCCCTCTATAAAATTCGTTGAGATATCCTCCATACCCGGTAGGAATAGAAAGGGATTGCATCAAGCCAGGACAAACCACAGTCTCACCCTTGCATTTTTGACAAACTTTATAGTACCTCACAAAAGTATACACATCTTGCTTCTTTCTCTTCTAGTAGAAGTCTTGTCTCATTCTTTGTAAGGTACCTTGACTACTTGAATGCCCTTCAATTGAGCTGACATGATAAAAATCCAACAACTTGTTTCTAAAATCAGGATCGTTACCAATCACCAACTTTTCTTTTCTGCTGAGAACACCATACGAGTACGTATAATATGGTTTAGGAGCTCTTGTAATCTGGATAGTCTAAATAAGTTTATGTAGATAGGGGTCCTGAGTCCATGAATGCTTAATTTGATCCAATAAAATAGAGTGCAAGCTTGAGATTCTGCAGAGATGGATCCTTTATTCCTTTCTAGATAATGCATCAACCACAATATTCTCATTTTCCTTTCGGTAAACAATGGTATAATCATAATCAAGCAACTTGACCAACCATTTTTGTTGACAAGGAGTAGTGATTCTTTGTTCCAACAAGAACTTCAAGCTGTGATGATAAGTTTTCAGTACAAAATGTCTACAAAGGAGATAAGGTCTCCATTTCTGAACAACACTTACTAATGCCAGCAACTTTCTTTCATAAATAGACAATGCTTTGTTTTTGACACACAATCCTTGGCTAAAAAATGCAATAGGCCGATTACCTTGAGCTAGTACTACTCCAATATCTCTACCAGATACATCTGTTTCTATCATAAATTCCCTTGAAAAATCGGAAAGAGCCAACAGGGACTGAAGTGATGGCTATCTTTAGGGTTTCAAAAGCGGCGATGGCAGTGAACTTCAAGAAAAGCTTTCCTTTTTTAATAGATCATGCAAGGGTCTGACAATTACTCCATAATTCTTGATAAATCTCCAGTAGTAGTCGACTAGGCCTAGAAAAGCCCTCAAACTCTTAAGTGTACCAGGTTATAGCCAATTCAAGACACACTCAATCTTCTATTGATCCATTGCCACCCCTAATTCAGAAATTACATGTCCCAAGTAATCTATTTGCGTCACCCCAAAAGCACATTTGCTTTGCTTTACAAAGAGAACACGAGATCTTAAAATCTGAAAGGTTGTTTCAAGATACATTAAGTGATCATACCAGCTTGAGCTATATACCAAAATTTCGTCAAAGAATACTAAAATGAACTTCCTCAATTGATCATGAAAAATTTGATTCATCAAACTTTGAAAAGTGGAAAGGTTATTTGTCAAATCAAAAGACATTACTAGAAATTTAAAAAATGATTGCGATGAGTTCTAAATGCTGTTTTAGGAATATCAAGTTCAAACATTCTAATTTAATGGTACCCTGACCTTAGATCCAATATGGAAAAGTATTTTGCTCTATATAATTCATCCAGAAGCTCTTCAATCACATAAATAGGAAAGTTGTCCTTTACTGTATGATGATTTAGTTCCCTATAATCCACACAAAGTCTCCATGAGCCATCTTTTTTCTTTATCATCACAAATGGTGAAAAATAAGGACTAGTGCTGCTACTAATGACCCCACTATTGAGCATCTCATTTACTATTTTCTCTATTTTATCTTTCTGAATAGTAGGGTAACTAGTGCCGTCTTTGAGTAAAATCTTGTGGTTATGCAACCTATGAGGCAATTCAGTATGGACTTCAAAAAAGTCCTTGTAATTCTGAAGCACTACCTGTAGATCAGTTTCTTCATCTGCATTTTTAGAAATCTCCATGGAACATAAACTAACTGTCGTTTCATCTACCATCACACTAAGAGATATCATACATAATTCAGAGGGTTGAGCCAACAATTTCTCTATATTGTTTTGTTGAATTATCTTAGTCTTTGTGGATTGTATTCCCCTAAGGGAAATTTTATGTCCTTTGATGCCGAACTCCATTTTCAACTTTTTGAAATTCCACATAATGTCACCAAGGGATATTAACCATTGAATACCTAAAACTATGTTACATCCACCAATAGGCAACATCAACATATCAGAATCAAATGTCATACCCTGCATTTTCCAAGCTAATTTCCTGTAAAAATAGTTACTTTGGAGCTTCTTCCCATCAGCTACAAACACTTCAAAGGGTGAAATAGCTGCCAACATGCATCCCAACCTCCTAGCAGTGTTTAAATCTAAAAAATTATGAGTGCTCTTGGTGTATATCAATACATGAACAACCTTTTCTTTCACAGAAGTTGTCACTCTTATGGTCCTAAAGTCATAAATCCCATTCATCGCACGAACTGATACATGAGGCAAAATAGATCTATTTTCATCTATTTCCAATTTCTGGCCTATCATAGTCAAAAATTCAGCAGGATCCACCATTAATTCTTTTGTTTCCTCAGACTCATCCTCCTATTTTTCTACTTCCATGAAAAATAACTCTCTTTTTCTTACAAACATTCCCAAATGAGTATTTCTCATCACATTTAAAGCATAATCCCGTGTTTTTTTTTCCATCCATTTCAGTAGGGGTTAAAATTTTAGCATTTTTCAAATTTGGTTTGGATATACTGGTAGTTTGTGGTGGCTTAGAAAAAGTTTGTGTTAGCTTGGATACCTAATTGGAAGGTTGTGAGAAAGAAAAAGAAGGGTTATTAGCCGTTTTGGAACTTAGGATTGGTTCTAGGAGTCGATAGAATAGCTGAACCAGTAAAGGATTGCTTTTGGACTAACAAAGTCAGCTCTTGTATCTTCGCTAAACTCATTGCTTTAGCTAAAGTTCTTGGGCCTAACATCTTTACAAGAAGACCAATCTCTGGTTTTAACCCTCTTATAAAGTAACAGACCACATAATGTTCAGGTAATTCTACCCTGGTGATACAAGATCAAACACAAACAAGGAAATCAAGAGATCTACAAGACAATAACACTAGAGAATCAAAGGCTCCACTCGGATTTTCTATGTTTTCAAGACAACAACCACAATATTTAACAAGATAAATAGAGAACACAAGATTACAATGATTATAGTGAATCGAAAGAGCCCCACACGGCTTAACTATATCAACACATAAACAACAAGATTATAACAGCAAGAAAGTCACGGGTACATTAACAACAAAAAAGGAACCAACAGATACATCAAGATACAAGATAAATAGTTAGACCAAATGAAGGGACAATCTTAAGAACCCAAGAATTGTTACACTCTTGGACTATTAACACTACCCACGACACAAACCTAACTCTACGTTGACACAAGAGGGCCTTTACCTTCTCTAATCACAAATGTTTCAAGCCAATATGTAAACAGAAGTGAATCTTTACTTGTCTAGCCTTAGTTTCGGTTGGGGCTTCTAAAGAGAGAGGCTAAAATGTTACAATATTTCAAGTCTTGACAATGATCAACCTAGTCTCAAAAAACCTAAGTTGGTCTATTTATATTACAACACAAAATAGGACATAAATGACAAAAGTGCCCTTTTAATTAAAATGCTCCAATGGGCTGCCCATGGAGTGCATACATAGGGTGGTTTTGGACTTCATTGACACTTAAGTCCGGGCCTTCTCTCGGCTATCTTTGACATGCTCAAAATATGTCCATCTACGAGGTTGTACTCATATTATCCTCTCCACCTTGAAAAGAGTTTGACCTAGAACTCACAGCTTCATCAACCTCACGGCTCCCCCATAGAATCACCTTCCCGTTTTCTATCCCGAAGCTTGGAGGCTTAGACAAGGACTCCTTGAGTTCATCAAGCATATTTTTGTTAGAAATTTGCTTGTCATCTCCCCTAGAAAGCATAAGATCATGTACCTGTACACAAGCACAAACGGTACTAGGCAAAATGCTAGTACCTACGTTAGTGAGAAGTAAAGGATTCCCGAGGGTAAGTCCCAAAAGTGTGGACCCCTTGTCTATTTGCTCTTTGATTCCCTCCCCTTCTCCTCTACTCCCACTCTCGATCCTTCCCTTTCTCTCATTCTTCCTCTTTTCTTTGAACTCTCTAATTTGTTGACTAACTTCGGCCACTTGTATCGGTAAGAGAGAGTGGAGTGTATACCTTCGGCCATGGTGCTCCAAACTGTAGCTATTGGATCGTCCATCATGCATGGAAGATTTTTCATATTGCCATGGTTTTCCCAACAATAGGTGGCACGCTTGAATAGGAATAACATCACATAACACCTCGTCAAAGTAGTTGCCTACCTTGAACCGTATCACCACTTGTCGGTTTACCTTTAAATCCCCGCACTCATTAAACCATTGAAGGTTGTAGGGTCTGGAATGATGGATAGTGGGCAGCCTCAAAACATCAACCAAGGTACTACTAGCAATATTGGCACAACTACCTCCATTAATAAGCATAGAACACACAACCTCCTTAATAAGGCATTTGGTGTAAAAAATGTTTTCCTTTTGACTGGGTTCACCAAAAACCTTACTAATCATAGCATTTCTCACTAAAAAACATGGCACTTCAATCTCACCTTCACACGGCCAAGCATCCCCCTCCTCCCCTTCCTTTAGTTTCTCGGGTTCTATCCCCTCTCCACCTTGAGATTGATCATCGATCTCCTTTGATTCAAGTCCCATCTCCTCCCCAAGAAAATACAATTTTACCTCTCTTAAGATTATATTCCTCCTATTTGGAAACTCACTAGCCTTGTGTCCCCAACCATGGCATTTAAAACATTGAAAACCCTTAGAATTAGGAAAGGGATACGGTTTACCTTCATTTCTCGAAGGGTACCTTTGAGGTGTCTTGTTTTCAGCTTGGGAAGCCTTGGCATCGGGTTGCTCCACTCTGGAATAATCATTCTTTTCATGGTGCCAACCCGAGGATGATTGGACTTCTAACTTGGAACCTGGTTTCTCCCGCAACTCTCTTTCAATTTCCAATGTGGCTTGGAAAATGGCATCAAGGGTATCGAACTTGTGAAGTGTCAAAAGTGAAGCAATATCTCTATTCAACCCCACGTTGAATCGGATTATGTCGTGACTCACTTGTTCCCTTCTATGATCAAGTTTCAAGATGAGTTGTTGAAACTCATCGTAGTAAGCCACGACACTTTTGTTTACTCACCTCAAGTTATACAAATTGGCAAAGAGCTCTTGATAATATCTTTCAGGTAGGTACCTTTGTCTCATAAGGTACCTTAGCCAAAACCAAGAAGGGGGCTGCCTCTCTACCAAAACGTTGCCAAAACGCTTAACATACTCCCACCATGTAGTAGCATAACCCTCAAAGTGAGCAATCACGTAGCAACTGTTTTTATCCTCGGTAAGATCATTGACTTGGAAAACCCTCTCACATGCGGATTCCCATGTAAGAAACTCTTTGGGATCACTCTCACCCTTGAATATTGGTAGCCCCATTTTGATGGTATTTAGTCCTACTTCACGATTTTGGTTTCCTTGTTGGTTCCAATGACCAACTAGTCCTTCTCGACCATGAACCTCTCTTGGATCAACATGTATACCCCTTAACTCTTCTCCCCTCATGTAACCATCATCAAACGGCACATACCCCTCATGTTGGATGGACCTATTCGGATTCAGTGGAGCTTGTAGTGACAGGTTTGGATTTGGTGGATAATAAGGTCTTTGGCCAAGTGGAGTTTGGTTTGGAGGACTCGGGTTATGGGGTGGAATTTGGGTTCCAATTCCTTCTTGTTGGGCTTGGTGAAGTAGTGGTTGGATTGGCCTCCCATGGTCTCGGGTGAGGGAGTATATTGGAGTTTGGTTTGTGACATTAGATGGTTGTCTTGGTAGATGGTAGGGGTGTACATAGGTCGGGTTGGTTCGGCTTTTCATTAAAATATAACCAAACCAACAATGTCGATTTTCTAAATCTATAAACCAAATCAAACCGATATACAATCGGTTTTTATATTTTGGTTTTAATCGGTTTTATTTTGTTTTTTTGGTTTTTCGGTTTTTTTCTCAATTTTTTTTTACAATTATAATGTGATTGAAAAAAAAATTAAATGTTTTCATTAAAAAGATAAAAAAAAATAATGGTCAAAGAGTAGTTCCAATTAAAATTAAGTTGGCAAATTACTAAGACGTTTAAACTACTATCTCTCAAAGTAATATTATGTGGATACTCAGTGGTTCAATTTGTAAGTCACTAGCACAATAGCTTGTCTGAAAGTTTCCTTCACATAAAATGTGAGCATAAAGAAGAATGAAGAATTGGAGACAACTTATTAAAAATTTAACTCCATAAAATAATTAACTATAACATAATTCCACAATAAAAAAGAGAAAGAAGAGAAACAAACCTAAATCAAAACTTGACGAATGAGGAGAATGAGAAAAGTAAGATGAAAGTAAGATGAGGAAATCAATTTTCTATTTTTTGCTTTATTTTCTATTTTTTGCTTAATGTCCATAGTTTTCAATGCTCCAATGCAAGAAACAACAAATCAATTTTTGCTATTGATCATAAAATACAGTAGATTGATCGATGCATAATAAAGGAGAAAAAAAGAAGATTTGAGAAAGTATATTTAGAAAAGAAAAGTGATTCAAGAGTAACAACCATAAAGAACATTTAATTTCCTTAATTGTGTAAGGAGAGAGGTTTTGGGCCAAGTGGCTAAAAAAAGAAAATAAATTGCGCCGACTGGCTCCAATTGTCCATATCTTCATAGTGTGGGCCATTTCTTTTTAAAATGGTCATTTCATGTCCTTTTCCCTAAATATTATAACTAAAGACCCAAGAATATATATCTATTTTCTGAATATAAAAAAGTTATAAAAGTAATTAGAAAGTAGATTATAAGTAATATTTTTTTACGTATAAAAAATTAAAATTATATATGTATTATGTCGGTTCGGTTTAGGTTTGGTTTGATTTTATTTTATTTTTGCTAATACCAAACCAAACCAAGAATGATCGATTTTTTTTTAACACCAAACCAATCAAACCAAACCATAAGTCGATTTTTTTCCTCGGTTTGGTTTGATTCATCCGTTCGGTTTGTACACCGCTAGTAGATGGAACATTTGGTGCAAGGCCTCAGGAGTAGTGGTCGAGGAAATGTTTTGATGGGTGGATGGTCGACTCCTTTGACTTTCCACACGCTCTAATCTCTCACTAATTGATTCCACATCCGTATCTAGTTTCTCAAGACCCACATTCAACCTAGCCACATCTCGATACATAGTTTCAAGGCGAGCCAAAATGAGATTAATGGCATTACTATCCATTGTTTGAGCATTTGAAGCCTCGGGTTCCATTGTGATGGTATCGGGATTAGTCCTTCAAGTTATGGTCCAACAAGTCACCAAATCAGTCCACTATGTCACACACAACAATACATCACAAAACCTACAAAATAAACACACCTTAGTTCAAACAACCTCACTATTCTCTCACTCACATTGTGGCCTCACACTTGATGTCACAAATGTTTGCAAGTTGTCTTGTAGTTGTGGTGAGTTGAAGAGTAAGTCTACTCCTTAGTCGGAATGGATTCTTTGTTGGACGACTCAAGTAAGTGATGTCTTAACTTGAACCAAGAAGCACTACGATTATAAAAATGTTAAAAGCACAAAGAAACGTACACACGAACAATGAATTCAAAGAACTAATTGACAATCTAGTAGGAATTTACTAGTTTGTTAATTAGTTCTAGGATCAACTAATGAAACCAAGAATCAACAATTAGAAACTAGAAAAATCTAAATTTGAGTTTAATTATTGACGTGAACAGTAGCAAGTGGTGACGTGGCAGCATGGAATTTGTCTCGAGCCCACACAACTTAGTCACAAATTTTAAATTTTCAACCTCCACACAATTTAGAATGAAAGACAATTGGTTTTGGGGTGGGGGGGGGGAGAGGATAAGTCTTGAGTCTTTTAAGTTATTCTCAAAAATATAATCTTGACTTGTACTAGTTCCACCAAACAAGGCTCCTTGATTTAGGGATAGTAGTTGAAAAAGTGGATGTCAAGTCTAGGAAGTGACGGTTCAAGTCTTCTTACAAACAACTTTACAACTTTTATCTTCACCTCTTTTGAATCTCTTTGCACTTTTTGTTGGTTATATTGTAAGACTAGGTGAAGAACAAGATGAACATACAACAACAACTTCAAAAACACCACCACCACCAACAATGTTCCACTCCAAGTCTACAACAACATCACCATTCGGCCAAGAACAACAACATCACCACTCAGCCAATCTTGACAGTTCACAACAACAATGTCATCTTTTAAGCTCAAACTTTAGATTTAGACACTTGTAGTGTTGGTGGGGAAGAAACCAACACTTGAAACACTCTAAAAAAACAAAATGACTACCAAATCTAGACACACAAAGACCAGTCTCGGCCAAGACAACAACACAACACAAATTTCTCGACCAAGAACAAGATGGACAAATTTCTCTTTTTTCTTTGGAATTTTCAGATTTCAACAATTTTTTTTTAATTTTCTTAGCAAGAAAGCCCAAGATTGGTATTGTAAGAACAAAACCAAAGATGACTTTGATACCAAATGATACAAGATCAAACACAAACAAGGAAATCAAGAGATCTACAAGACAATAACACTAGAGAATCAAAGGCCCCACTCGGCTTTTCTATGTTTTCAAGACAACAACCACAATATTCAACAAGATAAATAGAGAACACAAGATTACAATGACTATAGTGAATCGAAAGAGCCCCACACGGCTTCACTATATCAACACATAAATAACAAGATTACAACAACAAAAAAGTCACGGGTACGGTAACAACAAAAAAGGAACCAACAGATACATCAAGATACAAGATAAATAGTTAGACCAAATGAAGGGAAAATCTTAAGAACCCAAGAATTGTTACACTCTTGGACCCTTAACACTACCCACGACACAAACCTAACTCTACGTTGACACAAGAGGGCCTTTAACTCCTCTAATCACAAACGTTTCAAGCCAATATGCAAACACAAATGAATCTTCACTTGTCTAGCCCTAGTTTCGGTTGGGGCTTCTAAAGAGAGAGGCTAAAATGTTCAAGTCTTGACAATGATCAACCAAGTCTCAAAAACCCTAAGTTGGTCTATTTATATTACAACACAAAATAAGACATAATTGATAATTTTCACCATAAAAAACGGGTGGAGTCATTTGTGAAAAACTATTTTCAGAATTCATCTCTTCACTCACAGGTCCTTTGAGAAAAATAGCTATGATACCAATTGTTGGTTTAATACCGTTAAAGAAAAAATAAAGCAGAAAGGAGAGCCAAGAACTTCGCCACTGAAAACAGAGATGAGTTATAGAAGAAGAGATGCAAGACGCAGAGAATTCTTTTTTTTTTTTTGAAGTAAAGCTTCGTATCTTTTTTACTATCAACTCCAACTTAAATAGTGTTATTACAATTAAAAATAGATTAAACTTACCATAAAAGAAAACATATTTGCTATCAAAAATAATAACTAATCAGTCTCCTACAAAAAAAAGAATCTTAATTTGACTAGAAATTATATGTAAAAACACTGGAGAAAAATAAAAATCAAATCACATGCATTATTTTTTAAAGGAACTTTTAACAACAAGATACAGAGGATGAGTCACCTTGACCCAGAGATTCACCAATTGGTGTTCCTTGTGATGCAGTTCCTGATCCAAAAACTCCATTGTTGACCATTTCCACCATTTAAGATTAGAACGTAACAGAAGACAAATCTTAGATAGATTTCAGTTAAGTATTCAACTATGGAAGCTTTGAATGAAAGAATTAAGAAGATTCGAATGAAGATGAGATTTGCATAATTGATGAGCGAACTATAAAAAATCTATTTGCTACCAAAAAGAACAACTAATCAGTCTCCTACCAAGAATAGAAATTTCAATTTGACTAGGAGTTGTATGTAAAAAAATTGAAAAAAAATAAAAAATAAGTCGCATGCATTATTCCTTAAAACAACTTTTAATGCTCCTCATTGCTTTAGAAACTACAAAATTTTGGTCTTCTGTCTTGAGTTCTCTACACTTGATAACTGAAAGTGACCTTGAGAATAAATCTGCAGATTTATCTTTTTGCTTGTAGTGAACTAAATTTACTTCTCGTCTTGAATGCAACCCTTGACTATTAAATTCTTTTGGCATGTCTTCCTACTTTGTTTGCATCTTGAATTTAAACTTACCTATTTTATTTTTCTGAAACATAGTTAACTCCTCTATCTCCTTAATTCTTTTAGGAACATTGAAAGCTCCTTTAAACCTAGTAGCTTCAAATATTGCTTGTGCTTTTTCAGTTAGATGAACATCTTCTAATTTTTTCAGCCTATGATCTTTTTCTATTAGAGGATCATCTTCTAATTTTTTCAGCCTATGATCTTTTTAATGTTCTACAGAAACATCTTTCATAGGATCAAATGAGAAATGTTTAACTTTCATTTTAATGTTTAAGACTTCTTTTCAGCATCATCATCGATGAAGAAATGCTCATCCTCAAAAGATACTTTGTATCCTTTTTCTACCAATTGACAAATACTCAATAAGTTTTGATCAATATCAGGTACATAAAGAACATTTGAAATTATTTTATTACCTAAACTTGTTTTGATGACTATAGTTTCTTTTTCTTCAACAAGAATATGGTCACCATATCCAATCCTAATTTTGGATATTTCGGTAGGCTTTAATTTTTTAAACAAACTCTTGGTTGATGCAACCGCTATCTATCAGCCAATTGTTGAAAACTTACTTGAGATACATGTTGCAACAATAAGATGGTATTCTTATTCTTCATTGACCATATGTGCATATGCTTTATAGTTCTCAAATTTATTTTTGCAAATCACTGCTTCATGGCCAAGCTAATTTCACTTTCTGCACTTCGCGTCTGACCTATTCCAACATCTGTATGGTGGATGACTCATTTTTCTACAGTGCTCACAAGGTGAGTAATTTTTAAAATTTTTACCCCTACATTGAGTTTTGTGGTTGGCTATTAAAGCTTCTTTAACTATACCATCTTGCCTCATAAGTCTCCTTTTGATACAATTCAAATAGCCTTTAGGTCGTTAGAGAGGGCGCTTATGGGTCAAGAGATACTTGATGACTTCTTGGTGGCTATCAAAAGGTATCCATTGGATGATTATGATGATCAGGGAGGTTCAAGGGATGTTAGAGAAGCCAAGAAAAGGCAAAACATGGCTATAAAACCCCCGGAAGATGACATGCGCCCCACATGCTTTGGAGGTGTTCCTAAACCACTCTAGAACTGCTAGAGCGGGTCAAAACAGTCCACTATGTGCCTCATGTGCACCCCATATGCATTAGAATTGCTCAAGCAGATTCTTAGTGGCCTTTTATGCCTTGTCTTTCTCAAATGGGTCACTTTTGGGCCCATAAGATGTAATAATTCCTGCTAGACTATAAATAGGGTCTTAGACATTTCATTTACTTAGAATTTAATGAATTATGAATGATCACTCCTTTGTGAGTGAGTAGCAAACTTGGATTAGCTTGTGGCAATCGTGAAATCGCTTGTGTTGATCTTTCGTTTAGAAACGTGGGTTGCTCGGAAATTCAATTCCCTTGAGGTCTACGTAAGATTTAGGTGTTTAACTAGATATTGAATAGAGTATTAGGGGTTTGATATACCCTTTATTTGTTTTCCATTCCCTTCTTGTGTCTATCTTATTGCTTTATCTATTTATCTTTATCTTTATTTTCTTCGTTTCTTAGCTTAGTTTCGATTCCATAGTTTGTGTCCATATCACCTTTGCTCCAGTGCCTGAAAAGAATTTAACAACTATACTAAGATAATCGTGGACAGATCTTGTGTATTTTTAAAGATAGTTATACATGCTTCATATCTTTTAGGTACTGTAACAAGAATTTTATCAATAATTCTTGAATCTTTAAATTCAGTGCCTAGTAATCTTACCTTGTTAATAATGCCAAGTAATCTGTCCGAGTACTCTTTGACTGTCTGTAGATCTTTCATTCTCTGCAACTCAAATTCTTTTATTAAATTCAATACTTGCATTTCTTGGATTCTTTTATCTCCAGAATATTCTTTCTTTAGATAATTCCAAATTTCTTTTGGTGATGTGAGAGACGCAATTCTTGTAAAATTAGTTGTTGAAATAGAAGCAAACAGAGTTGCCTTCACATTAGACTTCATGGTTTTTCTTTTCCTTGTGTCTTGATTTGGGCTATGGTGGAATTATTTTACACCAAATTAATTTCATAATCTTCTTTCACAGCTTCCCATAAATCAAGAGTCTCCAAGTAAGCTTTCATTCTCACAACCCATAATTGATAATTTTCACCATAAAAAACGGGTGGAGTCATTCGTGAAAAACTATTTTCAGAATTCATCTCTTCACTCACAGGTCCTTTGAGAAAAATAGCTATGATACCAATTGTTGGTTTAATACCGTTAAAGAAAAAATAAAGCAGAAAGGAGAGCCAAGAACTTCGCCGCAGAAAACAGAGATTAGTTATAGAAGAAGAGATGCAAAAAGCAAAGAAACCTTTTTTTTTTTTTTTGAAGTAAAGCTTCGTATTTTTTCACTATCAACTCCAACTTAAATAGTGTTATTACAGTTAAAAATAGATTAAACTTACCATAAAAGAAAACATATTTGCTATCAAAAATAATAACTAATCAGTCTCCTACAAAAAAAAGAATCTTAATTTGACTAGAAATTATATGTAAAAAAATTGGAGAAAAATAAAAAATAAATCACATGCATTATTTTTTAAAGAAACTTTTAACAACAAGATACAGAGGATGAGTCGCCTTGACCCAGAGATTCACCAATTGGTGTTCCTTGTGATGCAGTTCCTGATCCAAAAACTCCATTGTTGACCATTTCCACCATTCAAGATTAGTATGTAACAGAAGACAAATCTTGGATAGGTTTCAGTTAAGTATTCAGCTATGGAAGCTTTGAATGAAAGAATTAAGAAGAAACGAATGAAGATGAGATTTGCATAATTGATGAGCGAACTATAATTTTGTGCCCTTTGACTCTGATACTATGTTGAATTTAAGAGAAGAAGTAACAAGAAGATGTGGAGTAGAGAAGAGAGATTAAGGAGAAGAAAAATGACAGTTTCGTATTTATTGATTAATGTAACAGTACAAAGTGAGTATATATAGTAGTTAGTTAGTTAACTAACTTATACATTACGGAGAATATAAGACAATCCTATATAAACTAATATTATGAATACATCGACTCCTTAGGACTGTTAGAACTCACGCTACAAAATTAAATGATGCATTGAATCAATTTCTTCTTGATAATTTTTTTCCCTTCTGTTTCCAAGTGCTATGCTCATATTCTAAAAATCTAGATTCACCCATCATGACACCGTTGCTATGATACCACTCACAAAACATGGACAGGTAGTCACAAAATGTTTTCCACTTTAAGCCTTCATTCAATTGCAAAATTGGCAAGTTTCCTCATAGGAATATAAAGCTAAAAAAATAAAAGAGAGAGAGAGTAGAATGTAGCAATAGGATGTGTGACTTGTAACAATTCTCGATAGAAAGAGCTTCCCCAATCCTACCATTAAATTGCTTAAAGAAGGGACCACTTGTCTACATTATCAGAAAATAAGATACCCCAAAGGTTGAACACTCATGCAATGGCCGTAAACAAGAACTAAGACTAGATTAATTCATCTTTTTATAATTATTTTTACAAATTTGAAAATTTATTACGATAATAATCAATCTTTCTTATTTTTTCAATCAACGATGGCCATTCAGTCGTAACTGTTTTCAGGCTATATTAGTTGTCAAGCTCTCTTGACTCCCCACCATCAAATTCATATAACAGAAGATGGTCAAAGATTTCCTCAAAATATGAAAAATTTAGCGACCGTAAAAGTATATTCTAATATTAGAACTGCGTCAACAAGATGTCACGGATGAAATTCACCATTGGATAATTTAAGTAAATTGCCATCTTTATTTATTGTTGACTTGTTGTATTTACTATTTTAATTGTTTTCAATAGGTAAGTATACATTATATAAATGGCTTGTTCAAAACACCATTAATTAAAACATCCAACTTCTTTTACCTGCAAAATGGGACAGCCAATGACTAATAAAGTCATCGTCACCTTCATCTTCTTCATTTCAGTGCTTGTCCTCCAAACTGAATCAATTCAGCCTCCATTTTCATGTGACTCCAACTCAGTTACCAGTGCCTTTCCCTTCTGCAATGCTTCATTACCAATCTCACAAAGGGCAAAAGACCTCGTTTCGCGTCTCACTGTGGACGAGAAAATCCTACAACTGGTTCATACGGCGCCTGCAATACCTCGACTGGGTATCTCCGCCTTTCAGTGGTGGTCTGAGGGTTTACATGGCGTTTCTAAGTCTGGAAGAGGCATGTCTTTCAATGGTACCATTAAAGGTGCAACGCAGTTCCCTCAAGTCATTCTTACTGCTTCGGCCTTTGATGAAAATCTCTGGTATCGTATTGCTCAGGTATTAAAAAGTTGTTTTTAACCTATACGGTATTATTTTCTATGGGCGCAATATAATTTTTCGACGAAGGGTGTTTAAGAAACCACATACCCTTGAGTCAATGTAGCTATGTCACTGTTTACGCAGACATGAACCATCTATGTGTGCGAGCTCGCACACATGTAGGGTTATCGTCAACATATTTATGCTACAAAATTACTTAAAATGTACTCGATCCTTTTAAGTTGTCAACGTCTGTCCTTGCATGCATCTTAGCAGAATATTAGTCAAAATGAAATTTTGACTGAAGTATATTTCCATATTCTTGGATTTCATTTTACACTTTCTTTCACCACATTAACTGTCTCTACATTTGTTAAGACTCAAAAGTAAGGTGGAAAAAAGTAATTAATTCTATCTTAATTATAATTAATAATAGACGGAGGGGGGGTAGCAATTATAGATAACTTAATGATCTTACAATTTGTATGGCATGAATTAAAACCGTATCTACTTTAGGTTTAAAGTTGGAAAAAAATATTGAGCAGAAGAGAAGTGTGTTTTGTTTGTTAAACTTGTTGTTTTCTGTAGGCAATTGGAAGAGAGGCTAGGGCAGTGTACAATGCAGGTCAGCTACAGGGACTGACATTATGGTCACCAAATATAAACATATTCAGGGATCCAAGGTGGGGGAGAGGCCAAGAGACACCAGGGGAAGACCCTATGGTGGTGGGAAAATATGGAGTGGCTTATGTACGAGGACTTCAAGGAGATAGTTTTGAAGGTGGGAAGCTTAAAGATGGGCATCTTCAAATCTCTGCTTGTTGTAAGCATTTCATTGCTCAAGATATGGATAATTGGAATGGCTTCCATCGTTACACCTTCGATGCTCAAGTAAGTCTTAACTAACTCTGTCGCTGCAGTACGTACATTGATTGTAGCAATATCTTGTTGATAGCTTTCAAATGTTCAAGTTTGTTAACGGAGGAAATTTCCATTTTCGGAATGACAAATACTTCTTTGGGCTCCCTGTGATATATATGCCACGCCCAAGAAGTTTTGCATGTGAGAGAATTTGTTGCAGATCTACAATAACTAGACATATCTTTCTCCGACAAAATAAACTTATAGATTAGACGGTTCATATAAAGCAGTTAAGTTGTTAAATGAAGATGTGTTCACACACTTCAAGAGTAACATTTACAAGATCGTCAGCGCTATTTCAGTTCTAATACGTGGAGTTATTCAGGTCTTGAAGCAAGATTTGGCAGATTCATATGAACCACCCTTCAAGAGTTGCGTGGAACAAGGGAAAGCCAGCAGTATAATGTGTGCTTACAGCCTTATCAATGGGATCCCAAATTGTGCCAACTATGATCTTTTGACAACTACTGTCCGTGAAAAATGGGGTCTCCAAGGGTAATTTCCCCAAAATAGAAGAGAATATTGAATCATTTTCATTTCGTTCCTACCTGAAACGTAGTTGTTGTATGTAATTTCCAGGTACATCGTATCAGATTGCGATGCAGTTAATGTTATGTATGCTAATCAAAGTTATGCTAAAGAACCAGAAGATGCAGTAGCTGCTACCCTCAAAGCTGGTAACGGATCCACCCTCTTTTTCTATTACATTGCTCCTAAAAAACTAATAAGGAGAATAAACAATTATCTTGCTTGTTTGTGAAATCGGAGATTTCATGTAGTCAAATTCTACTTGTAAGAAAAAGCTAGTAGGGTAATAAAATAGAACGTTGATTGAGTCAATATGCATAATGAGACAATATGTCGAAACAAGGTATAACAACTAGAAATTCCTTTCAAATCTTAAGAAAACTTCATGGATGAAAACTAAATATGTCTGTGTTCTCGGCAATGAAATTTCAGGCATGGATTTGAATTGTGGCTCCCACTTGAAGTTATACACAAAATTAGCTCTAGAGAAGCAGAAAGTACAAGAATCTGACATAGACCGGGCTCTTCACAATCTCTTCTCGATTAGAATGAGGCTGGGGTTGTTCAACGGCGACCCAGGAAAATTGGAATATGGAGATATTTCTGCAGCAGAGGTTTGTAGTGAAAAACACCGCGAACTAGCCCTTGAAGCAGCAAGAAATAGCATTGTCCTTCTAAAAAATTCTGATAGGCTTCTTCCACTTTCAAAGAACAAGACATCATCCCTTGCTGTAATAGGTCCCAACGCAAATGATTCTAAAATACTTCTAGGAAACTATCACGGCGATCCTTGCAACAATGTTACATTACTGCAAGGACTTCAGGGATATGCTGCAAATACAATGTACCATCCAGGCTGCAATTTCACAAACTGTACGTTTGCTGCAATAGATGAAGCAGTTGATATAGCGAAAAAAGCAGACTATGTTGTTCTAGTAATGGGATTAGATCAGACTCTTGAGAGGGAGTCGCTCGACCGGACAGAATTGGGGCTGCCTGGTATGCAAGAGAAACTCGTTACAGCAATCGCCCAAGCTGCCTCAAAACCTGTTATACTGGTTTTGATGTGTGGAGGTCCAGTGGATGTATCTTTTGCAAAGGATAACCAAAAAATAGGAGGCATTTTGTGGGTTGGTTATCCTGGTGAGGTTGGAGCTGCTGCGTTAGCAGAGATACTTTTCGGCGAACACAATCCAGGTTACGTTCATTTTCGACAATCTTTGTGGTTACTCTATTTCCTCAAATGATGTTAAATTATTATCTATTGCTGGAAACTTGCTAGACATGAAAAAATACATTACTTTGCAGGGGGGAAATTACCGGTCACTTGGTATCCCAAGGAATTCAACAAAGTACCAATGAATGACATGAGGATGCGACCTGTATCATCCAATGGATATCCAGGGCGCACATACAGATTCTACAAGGGGCCAAAAGTTTTCGAATTTGGCTATGGTCTCAGCTACACTAATTACTCTTACTCGTTTGCCTCTGTCAACCAAAACAAGCTACATTTCAAGAACCTGAAGGTCAACAAGGCAACTGAAAACTGTTCTGTTCCGAACATTGCTGTTTCAGACATTGGATCAGAAGTATGTAACAACGCGATGATCACAGTTAAAGTTGCGGTGAAAAATCAGGGAGAAATGGCTGGTAAGCACCCTGTATTGTTGTTCCTGAGGCACTCTAACACGGTGGATGAGGTTCCAAGAAAGACACTGATAGGATTCAAGAGCGTGAATTTGGAAGCAGGGTGTAATACCAATGTTACATTTGATGTGAAACCTTGTGAGCACTTTGCTAGGGCTAATAAAGATGGTTCATTAGTCATTGATGAAGGGAAATATTCCCTTCTTGTGGGAGATGAGGAGTATTCTGTTACTGTGTTTGTATGATCTCCCATGTTGATTGTCAAATGAGTGGATTGAGATGAAATTTGATGAATTAATATGTGTTGAGTTAAAAAATGAATGTTGTCAATTAATGCATTTAAAAATTACATCTAATTTTTACAGGTTAAAGTTTTAGTTATCTTATCTGTTTTTTCCAAAAAAAATAAAAATAAAATTTAATATCTTGTAAAACTATTTTCTTATTGTTGCGTATGACATATTAATTTTTTAAAAATACTTTAAATATTTCATTGGACAATATATCAGCCCAATTTTTCATGAACTGAACTAATAAATAGAAAGTTCAATGACCATTGGCACTTAAATTATTTTATAATTTTTATAGGTCAATTTTATCATGTCTACTTCATGTGACCTAATTCACCGTTGTTGTGATCCACTCACAAAACATAGAAAGGTGGTCACAGAATGTTTTCCACTTTGAGCCTTCACTACATTTTTCGGCTTTGCAGCTTTAATTGCAAAATTGACAAGTTTCCTTAAGATGAAAGATAAAAGCCAAAAAGAAAGGAGACAAAAGGAAATTCCCCCAAGGTGGACACTCATGTGATGGCTCCATAAATATTGTTAAACCATATCACAATGATTTACTTTCTCTATCAAATTAACTTTTTAATTACTCCTCCAGTTTCAAATTATGTGGCGGTTTTGTTCTATTTGTTATTTGAGTGGAAGAGAAAAAAGTTTTCAAGGTTATAATATTAAACATGTCTTGATATTGTTGTAGCTATAAAAACGTATTTAATGGTAAAATTAGAAAATTACAATTCAGGCATCTTATAATATCATTAAAAAAATATTTTTTCTACCAAATCAATTAAAAAAATAAGGTGGCATGAAATGAAATAAAGACAGTATTACTTATTAAAATACTTTTATCCAAATATCTCTAATACTCATCAATTACAACATTTTAATTTCAAGTTAGTACACATGGTCAACCATTTTCTTTTTCTTTTCAATTAAGAATGACCAATCTACTGTAACTTGTACTGTTTTCACGCCATGCTTCTGAAGCTCGCACCATCAAAATCACATAACAAAGTTAAAAATATCCTCAAGCTATACGAAACTCGCGACGCGATCATTTCCTAATTACAGAAGTGCATTTAAAGAGGCATCATGGATCAAATTCATCATTAGCTAATTTAAGTAAACTCTTATCTTTATTTAATATTATATTTTATCCACTAGTATATAAGTCACTTTCTGTTCTACAAACAGTAGATACAAAATGGGAAACCAAATAACTTACAATAAAGTTATCATCACCTTCATCTTCTTCATTTCACTGCTTGTCCTCCACACTGAGTCAATTCGGCCTCCATTTTCATGTGACTCGTCTAACAAAGTTACATCTTCATTTCCCTTCTGCAATGCTGCATTACCAATCTCACAAAGGGCAAACGACGTCGTTTCGCGTCTCACTGTGGACGAGAAAGTCCTACAGTTGGTTAATGGGGCGCCGGAAATACCTCGACTGGGTATCTCCGCCTATGAGTGGTGGTCGGAAGGGTTACACGGCGTTTCTAGGCATGGAAAAGGCACGCTTTTCAATGGAACAATCAAAGCTGCAACTCAGTTTCCTCAGATCATTCTTACTGCTTCTACTTTTGATGAAGATCTCTGGTATCGCATTGCTCTGGTAGTTATTATCTCACAAAGTCATGCTTCTTTCTTAATTTAAATTTTCGTTAATAAAAGATGTGATTGATTGAGATAATAATTATTAGTTCAGCGGCTCTTATTGTCATGTTTGTTCAAAGCTTTAAGAAATTTTTTTTTTTCTTTTTAAACTTTATGTCCTAGTGTGAGAATTCATCATAAATTGACTAATATAGTACTTATTTATTCTGGGATCTTATTTTAATAAGTGCTCTTTCTTTCACAAGATAATTCTCTCTCAACATTTATTAGAGAAAAAATAAAATGTGTTTTTTCGAGAGTGGTTTAATTAATTTTTAAAATTAAATTAGATTAGATTAAGAATTTAAGTTTTGTGCACTGCTTTTACATTATCAGATAAAAATAACCTGTTATTGCATGTTATTTAATTTTTTTTTTTAATTTTTATATAAAAAATTAGGTAATCTGCAATAACAAATCAAGTTTATACATTGTGTAGAATATTTTGTACATCGATAATGCACAAAACTTAAACTCTTAGATTAATTTAATATTTTAAAATTAAAATATGAATATTCAAAAATTATATGAAAAATATTGTAAGTTGCAATTTGTCTTTTCTCAATATGTTTAAAAATACATATTAAAATATTGAACAAAGTTTATATTATTCGGCTTAAAAAAGAAAATAATGTTAAGTAAAAAGAATGGAGGAGTAACTGATTGTATGTTGATTTTCTAAATTGACAAGTATTTGAAAGTAACAAATAGGAGGACGGAATAGTTATAGATAACTTAATGATCTTACAATTTTAGATGGCATTCAATAATGTTATATCTACTTGAAGGACATGGTTTTATGAAGTTGGAGGAGATTACTAGACAGAATAAGTATGTTTTGTTTGATAAAAAGGAAAAGCAAAAAATTAGTTCTAGTTCGTTAAACTAGTTGCTTTCTGTAGGCAATTGGAAGAGAGGCAAGAGCAATGTATAACGCAGGTCAGCTGAAGGGATTGACATTATGGGCACCAAATATAAACATATTGAGAGACCCAAGGTGGGGAAGAGGACAAGAGACAGCAGGGGAAGACCCTATGATGGTAGGAAAGTATGCAGTGGCTTATGTAAGAGGAATTCAAGGGGATAGTTTTGAAGGCGGCAAGCTTCAGGATGGACATCTTCAAGCCTCTGCTTGCTGTAAGCACTTCATTTCTCAAGATTTGGATAACTGGAATAACTTCAGTCGTTACACCTTTGATGCTCACGTAAGTCGTAACTAACTATGTTGTTGTTTTACATAGTTACATGTTCAAGTTGGTATACGCAGGAACTTCTCATTTTGTGGTATGACAAATACTTTATATGCCACGCCCAAGAAGTTTTGCAGATCTAGAGTAACGAAAACTAAAAGGATCTATCTCCATTGTATTCACACGCTTCAAGGGTAACATTTACAAGATTGTCAGCATTATTTTTGTTCTAATACATGGAGCTATTCAGGTCTTGAAGCAAGATTTGGCTGATTCATTTGAACCACCCTTCAAGAGTTGCGTGGAACAAGGAAAAGCCAGCAGTGTAATGTGTGCTTACAATCTTGTTAATGGGATCCCCAATTGTGCCAACTTTGATCTTTTGACAACTATTGCCCGTGGACAATGGGGTCTCCAAGGGTAATTTCCCAAAAAAATAGAAGAGAATGTTGAATCATGTTTCATTTCAATCCTATATGAAATCTAACTGCATATATCTCTCTATCTATCTATCTCTCTCTCTATAAGACTAATTATTGTATGTGATTTAAAGGTACATCGTATCAGATTGTGACGCAGTTGACAAAATATATACTGCGCAACATTATGCTAAAGAACCAGAAGATGCAGTAGCGGCTACCCTCAAAGCTGGTAACCGATCTATCCTCTGTTTCTATTACTTTGTTGTTAAAAGAGCATACTTTTCTAAAAAACTAATACGTAGAAAAAACATTTCTTGCTCATTTGTGAAATCGAAGATTGAAAGCCTCACATCAATTATGTATTTGCATGCTTTATTCTAAAGTGTGAAGTGTGACACAATGAAAAAAGTTGGTTACTAGACAAACCATTCTCTAGTGCTAATGTTTTGTTAAATGCAGGACCGTTGGCATGCCCATGACTTGGTCCATTCTGTCTTGAAGTTGGATGATCTGTGCATTAATATTATTAGCATGCTTTCTGGCACTTTTGAAGTTGGATGATCTGTGCATTACTATTATTAGCATGCTTTGGCCCTTTTAATAAATTTTGTTGGTCATATTTTCAAAAGCTTTCTCTCTGTAAGCTTTTTGGTACTATTGATCTATTTGAGATTGTTCTGGCATAGCATTTACATGCTAAAGCATTTGCTATTATGATTTGTAAATTAAAATTCTAACACTTTCTTTTGGCCAATATGAATGTAGGAAAATGAGAAGTAACATGCATCACTTTTCTTGGTAGAGATGAAACTTGTTCCATATGGACCCTAGATTGAATTTAGTCAAATTAAACTTAGAAAATAATAGTACAGTGATAAAAGAGAAAGTAGATTGAATTTATAATATGTACAATGAGACATTCTGTCAAAATAATTCATGGCAATTGACAAGTAGAAATTCCTTTCAAATCTAAGAGAACTTCATTGATGAAAACTAAATGCATCTTTTATCTTGGCAATGAAATTTCAGGCATGGATGTGAATTGTGGCTCCCACTTGAAGACATACACAAAATCAGCTCTAGAGAAGAAGAAAGTACAAGAATCTGACATAGACCGAGCTCTTCACAATCTCTTCTCCATGAGAATGAGGCTAGGGCTGTTCAACGGTGACCCAAGTAAATTGGAATATGGAGATATTTCTGCAGCAGAGATTTGTAGTCAAGAGCACCGGGCACTAGCCCTTGAAGCAGCAAGAAATGGAATTGTCCTTCTAAAAAATTCTGATAGGTTCCTTCCACTTTCAAAGATGAACACGAAATCCCTTGCTGTAATAGGTCCCAAAGCAAATGATTCTGAAGTACTTCTAGGAAACTATGAAGGCTATTCTTGCAAGAATGTCACATTACTCCAAGGACTTCAGGGATATGTTCCAAACACAATGTACCATCCTGGCTGCAATTTCATCAACTGCACTTCTGCTGCAATAAATGAAGCGGTTGATATAGCAAAAAAAGCAGACTATGTTGTTCTAGTAATGGGATTAGACCAGACTATTGAGAGAGAGCAGCAGGATCGGTCAGAATTGGGGCTGCCTGGTATGCAAGAGAAACTAATAACAGCAATAGCACAATCTGCCTCAAAACCTGTAATACTTGTTTTGATGTGTGGAGGCCCAGTTGATGTATCTTTTGCAAAGGACAACCAAAAAATAGGAGGCATTTTGTGGGTTGGTTATCCTGGTGAGGGTGGAGCTGCTGCATTAACAGAGATTATTTTTGGCGAACATAATCCAGGTGAAGTTCATTTTCAACAATTCACGCGTTTACTCTATTTCCTTAAATGGAGTTTAATTGTTATCTATTGCTGGAATAAATACTTAATAAACATGCAAGACTACATTACTTTTCAGGGGGGAAATTACCGGTCACTTGGTATCCCAAGGAGTTCAGCAAAGTACCTATGAATGACATGAGGATGCGACCTGTAGCATCCAATGGATATCCAGGGCGCACTTACAGATTCTACAATGGGCCAAAAGTTTTCGAATTTGGCTATGGTCTCAGCTACACTAACTACTCTTACTCATTTGCCTCCGTCAGCCAAAACACTCTGCAGTTCAAGAACCTGAAGGTCAACAAGACAACTGAAAACCGTTCTGCTCTGAACATTGCTGTTTCAGACATTGGTCCAGAAGTATGTAACAAAGCGACGATCTCAGTTAAAGTTGCAGTTAAAAACCAGGGAGAAATGGCTGGTAAGCACCCTGTATTGTTGTTTCTAAGGCACTCTAAAGCAGAGGATGAAGTTCCAAGAAAGTCATTGATAGGATTCAAGAGTGTGAATCTGAAAGCAGGGGAAAATACCCAGACTACATTTGATGTGAAGCCTTGTGAGCATTTTACTAGAGCCAATACAGATGGTTCATTAGTTATTGATGAAGGAAAATATCTCCTCCTTGTGGGAAATGGGGAGTATCCTGTTACTGTGGTTGTGTGATCTCCCAGATCTATTTTTTCAGTTAGAATTTAGTTACTAGGAAGGGGAGCCTTGGAGTAATTCATAAAGTTGCTACCAGAGGCGAATGTAGGATTTCTAGAGCATGGTGCACCACTAAAAAACAAAAGAAGAAAAAAATATATTAAGTGGAAATTTATCCCTATTGCATGGGTGCCAAAATGTAATATTATATCAACTTTTAAACATGTACACATAAAATATCCAACTTTTCGGAGAGACCACAGGTTCACATACCCCACATTTTATATCTAAATTTGCCACTACTTGTTACATGTAATCAGGAGATCACGAGTTCAAGCCGTGGAAACAGCCTTTAGCAGAAATGCAAGGTAAGGCTGCATACAATACACCCTTGTGGTCCGATCCTTCCCCAGATCCTACGCATGGTGAAAGATTTAGTGTAATGGGCTGTCCTTTTTTAGAATACAGTTAATAGCAAGTAAAAAATAATTATGGTAGGTGATCTATCCAATATGCTAAATCTGCCAATATTTGCAGAAAGATGAGGCTTTCTTAGTTGTACTAATTAAGATCCCACTCAGGATTTTTGTTGAGTAATAAAAATTGTATTGAATAGTTATGATTGCATTTACCCTTTCATGTTAACATCATCAATTTCTAAAAAACAGGATACATCTTTTCCCTTGACCATGAGCCTCCTTTGAATTTTTGATTTACTCAGCTCTTCCATTCTCCATCCAAGATGAAGAAAGGATAAAATAGAAGTTACTAACTTGAAATTCAAAATATACGTAGTATATACTATTAGAATTAGTTCTACTTTATGTTTAGGACCAAAAAAATTAGTTTTAAGTGTGCACCAAAAAAAAGATGTCAAGTTCGAGGATAATGAAATATTATGGAAGTAGTACTCCAAAGCAAAAGTATCAACCCTTAGCTTGTTTGTTCGTTTTGATATTTTTTGAACTACAATATGTCAAAAACAACCCAAACATGTATAAACCCGCAGTTGCTGGGCAAAATGAGTTCCAACAACCTATATTTCATGGTAAATGATGCTAAGGCCAATTCTTTGTTCGATTTTGTAAGCCCTGATAAACATACCAAGGTTACACATGTCCAAGATCATCGTGAGAAAGATTGGATATTTGATATGTCCGTAATCGCAGGCATCCTAATGTTGTTCCTCCTAAAACCATTGGAACTAAAATGGAGAAAAAACATAAAGTGAATCCTGATTTCTAAGTGTGCCACGTAATCCGGATGAGCATTCTCTTTTATGTGTATTTAAATTGACGTAGCACTACTACTCAGAACTTCTTCAGTCACAAAGACTCAATTTTAAATTTATAATTAAGAATGAAGACATCCCAATCATCCTACGGCTATCACATTCCTTATCAGTAGGAATCATCGCTTAAAAGTCCCATTTTCTTTTACATACTTTGTATCGGTACACTATTTACACATTCATATGTAGGTAAATGTCATAATCCAATTTGTAATCATGATAATCTAGTATATTTCACTCTGCCCAAAGTCAAATTACACAGAGGGTGAAAAATTAGAATAGGAACAAATGCTGATCTCCACTTTTACCTAATTTACACAGTTTGCTCACATGCAAAAGAGTCTTTACCAATTTTAGAACCCAATTCAAACTTGTTACTGGCAAAGGCATCACAGTATTTTCTATATTTTGAACATAAAAAATTGACCTATGTTCTTCCACGAAAGTTAGGCATTCATACTTTTACATAAAAAAATTGATATGATCCATTTGTAATGATTTTCCATAATTGAGTTTTATTTCCAGTTTCAGACTGAGATTTGTAATTAGTTGCTAAAAGCAGTCAGTCCTGTGAGCTGCACGTGGTCCGAGCAACTGTTAAGATTGTTAGGGTCTGATTGGAATCCCTGTTTCACTCTTTTCCTCTTTTTCCTATTAAATAGTTGTATAGTTGTAGTATGAAATGATTATAATCATCAGAACATTGACTCAAGATCAATAAGCAAGTTTCTCTCTTTTCTTTTTTCATAACAACTCAATTGAGTTTTGGATAAGTTGTTCAAGAGCAATTCTTTCTTTAGGCTACTCCAATTCCTTCCTAAATTGTACTATCATTTCAATAGTGTATCAGTGGTATCAGAGACATCGATTCTCTAACCAATTTTCGATGGGAAATCATAATACGAGGATACAAGAATTATGTAAAGAGGTAGATAGATTGAAGGGATCAATGGAAAGAATAATGAATTCCATGGCCGAAATGCGTGATGCTATGGATGGGAAAGTCGCGCAAGCAATGGATGAGATTAAGCAATTGCTACTTGGGAGTGCGAATCAAAACCTTAACATTGGGGGAAGTGTGAATCGGAACCCTAATAATGGTAGAAACTATCGGCCTGTGAATTTGGAAGAAAATAAACCTCCGACGCAGGAGAGGAATGGAGGTTACCAGCTACCTACGAGGGGTTATCATGTGGAATTTTCTACGTTTGATGGTCGGGGTTTGAAGGATTGGCTTTAAAAACGTGAGCAATTTTTTGAAGTTGATGAAATACAGGAAGGATCTAAGGTAAAGTTGGCTTTCTGCAAGATTGAAGGCAAAGCTCCTCAATAACATCAATCGTATATGAACCAAAGATTGTCCAGAGAATGGCCTCGATGGGCAAAATCTATGAATTATTTGTATGCGAGTTTTGGAATAGATTTGTTCGATGACCCCATGGAGGATTTCAAAGACATACGTCAGGTAAACTCTGTTCAAGAATACATAGATCTGCTTAATGAATTGCTGACCAGGTGATACGAGTACGACCTCGTAGATGGACATATTTTGAGCATGTCAAAGACAACCGAGACAAGGTCTGAACTTAAGTGTTAATGAAGTCCAAAACCACCCTATGTATGCACTCCATGGGTAGCCCATTGGAGCATTTTAATTAAAAGGGCACTTTTGTCATTTCTGTCTTATTTTGTATTGTAATATAAATAGACCAACTTAGGGTTTTTGAGACTTGGTTGATCATTGTCAAGACTTGAAACATTGTAACATTTTAGCCTCTCTCTTTAGAAGCCCCAACCGAAACTAAGGCTAGACAAGTAAAGATTCACTTGCGTTTGCATATTGGCTTGAAACGTTTGTGATTAGAGGAGTTAAAGACCCTCTTGTGTCAACGTAGAGTTAGGTTTGTGTCATGGGTCGTGTTAAGGGTCCAAGAGTATAACAATTCTTGGGTTCTTAAGATTGTCCCTTCATTTGGTCTAACTATTTATCTTGTATCTTGATGTATCTGTTGGTTTCTTTTTTGTTGTTAACGTACCCGTGACTTTCTTGTTGTTGTAATCTTGTTTTTTATGTGTTGATATAGTGAAGCCATGTGGGGCTCTTTCGATTCACTATAATCATTGTAATCTTGTGTTCTCTATTTGTCTTGTTGATTATTGTGGTTGTTGTCTTGAAAACATAGAAAAGCCGAGTGGGGCCTTTGATTCTCTAGTGTTATTGTCTTGTAGATCTCTTGATTTCCTTGTTTGTGTTTGATCTTGTATCATTTGGTATCAAAGCCATCTTTGATTTTGTTCTTACAATACCAATCTTGGGCTTTCTTGCTAAGAAAATTAAAAAAAAATTGTTGAAATCTGAAAATTCCAAAAAAAAAAGAGAAATTTGTTCATCTTGTTCTTGGTCGAGAAATTTGTGTTGTGTTATTGTCTTGGCCGAGACTGGTCTTTGTGTGTCTAGATTTGGTAGTCATTTTGTTTTTTTAGAGTGTTTCAAGTGTTGGTTTCTTCCCCACCAACAGTACAAGTGTCTAAATCTAAAGTTTGAGCTTAAAAGATGACATTATTGTTGTGAACTTGCAAGATTGGCTGAGTGATGATGTTGTTGTTCTTGGCCGAATGGTGATGTTGTTGTAGACTTGGAGTGGAACATTGTTGTTGGTGTTGGTGTTTTTGAAGTTGTTGTTGTATGTTCATCTTGTTCTTCACCTAGTCTTACAATATAACCAACAAAAAGTGCAAAGAGATTCAAAAGGGGTGAAGATAAAAGTTGTAAAGTTGTTTGTAAGAATACTTGAATCGTCACTTCCTAGACTTGACATCCACTTTTTCAACTACTATCCCTAAATCAAGGAGCCTTGTTTGGTGGAACTAGTACAAGTCAAGATTATATTTTTGAGAATAACTTAAAAGACTCAAGACTTATCCTCCCCTCCCCCCCCCCCCCCCCCCCCCCCAAAACCAATTGTCTTTCATTCTAAATTGTGTGAAGGTTGAAAATTTAAAATTTGTGACTAAGTTGTGTGGGCTCGAGACAAATTCCATGCTGCCACGTCACCACTTGCTACTGTTCACGTCAATAATTAAGCTCAAATTTAGATTTTTCTAGTTTCTAATTGTTGATTCTTGGTTTCATTAGTTGATCCTAGAACTAATTAACAAACTAGTAAATTCCTACTAGATTGTCAATTAGTTCTTTGAATTCATTGTTTGTGTCTACGTTTCTTTGTGCTTTTGTCATTTTTATAATCGTAGTGCTTCTTGGTTCAAGTTAAAACATCACTTACTTGAGTCGTCCAACAAAGAATCCATTCCGACTAAGGAGTAGACTTACTCTTCAACTCACCACAACTACAAGACAACTTGCAAACATTTGTGACATCAAGTGTGAGGCTACAATGTGAGTGAGAGAATAGTGAGGTTGTTTGAACTAACATGTGTTTGTTTTGTAGGTTTTGTGATGTATTGTTGTGTGTGACATAGTAGATTGATTTGGTGACTTTTTGGACCATAACTTGAAGGACTAATCCCGATACCATCACAATGGAACCTGAGGCTTCAAATGCTCAAACAATGGATAGTAATGCCATCAATCTCATTTTGGCTCGCCTTGAAACTATGTATCGAGATGTGGCTAGGTTGAATGTGGGTCTTGAGAAACTAGATACGGATGTGGAATCAATTAGTGAGAGATTAGAGCGTGTGGAAAGTCAAAGGAGTCGACCATCCACCCCTCAAAACATTTCCTCGACCACTACTCCTGAGGCCTTGCACCAAATGTTCCATCTACTAGGGGTGTACAAACCGAACGGATGAATCAAACCAAATCGAGAAAAAAAACCGACTTATGGTTTGGTTTGATTGGTTTGGTGTTAAAAAAAAAATCGATCATTCTTGGTTTGGTTTGGTATTAGCAAAAATAAAATCAAACCAAACCTAAACCGAACCGACATAATACATATATAATTTTAATTTTTTATACGTAAAAAAATATTACTTATAATCTACTTTCTAATTACTTTTATAACTTTTTTATATTCAGAAAATAGATATATATTCTTGGGCCTTTAGTTATAATATTTAGGGAAAAGGACATGAAATGACCATTTTAAAAAGAAATGGCCCACACTATGAAGATATAGACAATTGGAGCCAGTCGGCCCAATTTATTTTCTTTTTTTAGCCACTTGGCCCAAAACCACTCTCCTTACACAATTAAGGAAATTAAATGTTCTTTATGGTTGTTACTCTTGAATCACTTTTCTTTTCTAAATATATTTTCTCAAATCTTCTTTTTTTCTCCTCTATTATGCATCGATCAATCTACTGTATTTTATGATCAATAGCAAAAATTGATTTGTTGTTTCTTGCATTGGAGCATTGAAAACTATGGACATGAAGCAAAAAATAGAAAATAAAGGAAAGTTAAAATTAACGGATAAAGCGGTCAATTTTGACCTCAAATTTGTTGTTAATGATGACTATTTTACAGAATCATTACATACAGGTTTGTACTTGAAGTAGTGTCATAGTTCTTTAAACTTGAAGAAGAAAAAAATAAAATAATGAGGTCTCAAGGTAAGAGAAAAGCCACGTCTTAGTCCATGTTCTTCTCAGAGACTGATTCAATCATGGTGAGTCAGAGATGTTCTTCTTAGAGTCTACTCAATCACGGTGAGTCGGAGATGTTTTGATGCATGTAAAGATAAAAAAAAGAATATGCCAATAGATACTCTTTTATACCAGATTGACACACAGTTTTTAAAAGATAGAAGGGGAACCTTTGCATGCACATACAATCTCTATACCCAATTGATACTCTTTTATACCAGTTTGATACACTTTTATACCACATTGATACATTTATTTTATTTTTTTAAAAAAAGGGGAACCTATGGATGCATATACAGTCTTTATACCCATTTAATACATTTTTATGTCATATTGATACACTTTTATACTACATTGATATACTTTTTAAAAAAGGGAGAGGGAATTATTTGCATGCACATGCAATCCCTATACTCAGTTGATACGCTTTTATACCACATTGATAGACTTAAATTCAACTAGATATTCACTGACCTCCGTATTTTATCATTATTGAAACTAAAACTAAAGTTGAAGCCGTTATTTTGTATCAATTTTGAGCAAATTTACAATGGGAAAAAATTATAGGAAGCTAATTGAATGCAGATTTTTGGAGATTTTATACAAAATTTATGGAATAGAAAAGATTAATTGAAGTATCGAAAAAGGTAAAAGAATGGAGGTTTGGAAGTTTGAATGGAAAGGAAATTGTGAATGAAAAGGAAAGAAAGAAAGAGAAAGTTACTTTAACGACATTTTCGATTATGTTTAAGCGTATGACAGTGAAGGTTAACTAGTGAAATTAGTTTGTGGCTATTTATAGGGTATTTAATTTTGAGTGCTATTTTTATGATATTATTTTAGTTTTAGGTGTTATTGTTGTCCTTTTCCCTAATATTTATCCATTAGTAACAGATTAATACAAAACCCAATATTAATATACAAGCCTATAACTCTTCAATTGCTGCTCTTTACATTTTACTTTCCAAGTTTTCAGAGAATTCTCATTATTTCCTCATCTTACTTTTCTCATTCTCCTCATTCGTCAAGTTTTGATTTAGGTTTGTTTCTCTTCTTTCTCTTTTTTATTGTGGAATTATGTTATAGTTAATTATTTTATGGAGTTAAATTTTTAATAAGTTGTCTTCAATTCTTCATTCTTCTTTATGCTCACATTTTATGTGAAGGAAACTTTCAGACAAGCTATTGTGACTAGTGACTTACAAATTGAACCACTGAGTATCCACATAATATTACTTTGAGAGATAGTAGTTTAAATGTCTTAGTAATTTGCCAACTTAATTTTAATTGGAACTACTCTTTGACCATTATTTTTTTTTTTTTATCTTTTTAATGAAAACATTTAATTTTTTCTTCAATCACATTATAATTGTAAAAAAATTGAGAAAAAAACCGAAAAACCAAAAAAACAGAAAAAAACTGATTAAAACTGAAATATAAAAACCGATTGTATATTGGTTTGATTTGATTTATAGATTTAGAAAACCGATTGTATATGGGTTTGATTTTGTATCTACTGTTTGTAGAACAGAAAGTGACTTATATACTAGTGGATAAAATATAATATTAAATAAAGATAAGAGTTTACTTAAATTAGCTAATGATGAATTTGATCCATGATGCCTCTTTAAATGCACTTCTGTAATTAGGAAATGATCGCGTCGCGAGTTTCGTATAGCTTGAGGATATTTTTAACTTTGTTATGTGATTTTGATGGTGCGAGCTTCAGAAGCATGGCGTGAAAACAGTACAAGTTACAGTAGATTGGTCATTCTTAATTGAAAAGAAAAAGAAAATGGTTGACCATGTGTACTAACTTGAAATTAAAATGTTGTAATTGATGAGTATTAGAGATATTTGGATAAAAGTATTTTAATAAGTAATACTGTCTTTATTTCATTTCATGCCACCTTATTTTTTTAATTGATTTGGTAGAAAAAATATTTTTTTAATGATATTATAAGATGCCTGAATTGTAATTTTCTAATTTTACCATTAAATACGTTTTTATAGCTACAACAATATCAAGACATGTTTAATATTATAACCTTGAAAACTTTTTTCTCTTCCACTCAAATAACAAATAGAACAAAACCGCCACATAATTTGAAACTGGAGGAGTAATTAAAAAGTTAATTTGATAGAGAAAGTAAATCATTGTGATATGGTTTAACAATATTTATGGAGCCATCACATGAGTGTCCACCTTGGGGGAATTTCCTTTTGTCTCCTTTCTTTTTGGCTTTTATCTTTCATCTTAAGGAAACTTGTCAATTTTGCAATTAAAGCTGCAAAGCCGAAAAATGTAGTGAAGGCTCAAAGTGGAAAACATTCTGTGACCACCTTTCTATGTTTTGTGAGTGGATCACAACAACGGTGAATTAGGTCACATGAAGTAGACATGATAAAATTGACCTATAAAAATTATAAAATAATTTAAGTGCCAATGGTCATTGAACTTTCTATTTATTAGTTCAGTTCATGAAAAATTGGGCTGATATATTGTCCAATGAAATATTTAAAGTATTTTTAAAAAATTAATATGTCATACGCAACAATAAGAAAATAGTTTTACAAGATATTAAATTTTATTTTTATTTTTTTTGGAAAAAACAGATAAGATAACTAAAACTTTAACCTGTAAAAATTAGATGTAATTTTTAAATGCATTAATTGACAACATTCATTTTTTAACTCAACACATATTAATTCATCAAATTTCATCTCAATCCACTCATTTGACAATCAACATGGGAGATCATACAAACACAGTAACAGAATACTCCTCATCTCCCACAAGAAGGGAATATTTCCCTTCATCAATGACTAATGAACCATCTTTATTAGCCCTAGCAAAGTGCTCACAAGGTTTCACATCAAATGTAACATTGGTATTACACCCTGCTTCCAAATTCACGCTCTTGAATCCTATCAGTGTCTTTCTTGGAACCTCATCCACCGTGTTAGAGTGCCTCAGGAACAACAATACAGGGTGCTTACCAGCCATTTCTCCCTGATTTTTCACCGCAACTTTAACTGTGATCATCGCGTTGTTACATACTTCTGATCCAATGTCTGAAACAGCAATGTTCGGAACAGAACAGTTTTCAGTTGCCTTGTTGACCTTCAGGTTCTTGAAATGTAGCTTGTTTTGGTTGACAGAGGCAAACGAGTAAGAGTAATTAGTGTAGCTGAGACCATAGCCAAATTCGAAAACTTTTGGCCCCTTGTAGAATCTGTATGTGCGCCCTGGATATCCATTGGATGATACAGGTCGCATCCTCATGTCATTCATTGGTACTTTGTTGAATTCCTTGGGATACCAAGTGACCGGTAATTTCCCCCCTGCAAAGTAATGTATTTTTTCATGTCTAGCAAGTTTCCAGCAATAGATAATAATTTAACATCATTTGAGGAAATAGAGTAACCACAAAGATTGTCGAAAATGAACGTAACCTGGATTGTGTTCGCCGAAAAGTATCTCTGCTAACGCAGCAGCTCCAACCTCACCAGGATAACCAACCCACAAAATGCCTCCTATTTTTTGGTTATCCTTTGCAAAAGATACATCCACTGGACCTCCACACATCAAAACCAGTATAACAGGTTTTGAGGCAGCTTGGGCGATTGCTGTAACGAGTTTCTCTTGCATACCAGGCAGCCCCAATTCTGTCCGGTCGAGCGACTCCCTCTCAAGAGTCTGATCTAATCCCATTACTAGAACAACATAGTCTGCTTTTTTCGCTATATCAACTGCTTCATCTATTGCAGCAAACGTACAGTTTGTGAAATTGCAGCCTGGATGGTACATTGTATTTGCAGCATATCCCTGAAGTCCTTGCAGTAATGTAACATTGTTGCAAGGATCGCCGTGATAGTTTCCTAGAAGTATTTTAGAATCATTTGCGTTGGGACCTATTACAGCAAGGGATGATGTCTTGTTCTTTGAAAGTGGAAGAAGCCTATCAGAATTTTTTAGAAGGACAATGCTATTTCTTGCTGCTTCAAGGGCTAGTTCGCGGTGTTTTTCACTACAAACCTCTGCTGCAGAAATATCTCCATATTCCAATTTTCCTGGGTCGCCGTTGAACAACCCCAGCCTCATTCTAATCGAGAAGAGATTGTGAAGAGCCCGGTCTATGTCAGATTCTTGTACTTTCTGCTTCTCTAGAGCTAATTTTGTGTATAACTTCAAGTGGGAGCCACAATTCAAATCCATGCCTGAAATTTCATTGCCGAGAACACAGACATATTTAGTTTTCATCCATGAAGTTTTCTTAAGATTTGAAAGGAATTTCTAGTTGTTATACCTTGTTTCGACATATTGTCTCATTATGCATATTGACTCAATCAACGTTCTATTTTATTACCCTACTAGCTTTTTCTTACAAGTAGAATTTGACTACATGAAATCTCCGATTTCACAAACAAGCAAGATAATTGTTTATTCTCCTTATTAGTTTTTTAGGAGCAATGTAATAGAAAAAGAGGGTGGATCCGTTACCAGCTTTGAGGGTAGCAGCTACTGCATCTTCTGGTTCTTTAGCATAACTTTGATTAGCATACATAACATTAACTGCATCGCAATCTGATACGATGTACCTGGAAATTACATACAACAACTACGTTTCAGGTAGGAACGAAATGAAAATGATTCAATATTCTCTTCTATTTTGGGGAAATTACCCTTGGAGACCCCATTTTTCACGGACAGTAGTTGTCAAAAGATCATAGTTGGCACAATTTGGGATCCCATTGATAAGGCTGTAAGCACACATTATACTGCTGGCTTTCCCTTGTTCCACGCAACTCTTGAAGGGTGGTTCATATGAATCTGCCAAATCTTGCTTCAAGACCTGAATAACTCCACGTATTAGAACTGAAATAGCGCTGACGATCTTGTAAATGTTACTCTTGAAGTGTGTGAACACATCTTCATTTAACAACTTAACTGCTTTATATGAACCGTCTAATCTATAAGTTTATTTTGTCGGAGAAAGATATGTCTAGTTATTGTAGATCTGCAACAAATTCTCTCACATGCAAAACTTCTTGGGCGTGGCATATATATCACAGGGAGCCCAAAGAAGTATTTGTCATTCCGAAAATGGAAATTTCCTCCGTTAACAAACTTGAACATTTGAAAGCTATCAACAAGATATTGCTACAATCAATGTACGTACTGCAGCGACAGAGTTAGTTAAGACTTACTTGAGCATCGAAGGTGTAACGATGGAAGCCATTCCAATTATCCATATCTTGAGCAATGAAATGCTTACAACAAGCAGAGATTTGAAGATGCCCATCTTTAAGCTTCCCACCTTCAAAACTATCTCCTTGAAGTCCTCGTACATAAGCCACTCCATATTTTCCCACCACCATAGGGTCTTCCCCTGGTGTCTCTTGGCCTCTCCCCCACCTTGGATCCCTGAATATGTTTATATTTGGTGACCATAATGTCAGTCCCTGTAGCTGACCTGCATTGTACACTGCCCTAGCCTCTCTTCCAATTGCCTACAGAAAACAACAAGTTTAACAAACAAAACACACTTCTCTTCTGCTCAATATTTTTTTCCAACTTTAAACCTAAAGTAGATACGGTTTTAATTCATGCCATACAAATTGTAAGATCATTAAGTTATCTATAATTGCTACCCCCCCCTCCGTCTATTATTAATTATAATTAAGATAGAATTAATTACTTTTTTCCACCTTACTTTTGAGTCTTAACAAATGTAGAGACAGTTAATGTGGTGAAAGAAAGTGTAAAATGAAATCCAAGAATATGGAAATATACTTCAGTCAAAATTTCATTTTGACTAATATTCTGCTAAGATGCATGCAAGGACAGACGTTGACAACTTAAAAGGATCGAGTACATTTTAAGTAATTTTGTAGCATAAATATGTTGACGATAACCCTACATGTGTGCGAGCTCGCACACATAGATGGTTCATGTCTGCGTAAACAGTGACATAGCTACATTGACTCAAGGGTATGTGGTTTCTTAAACACCCTTCGTCGAAAAATTATATTGCGCCCATAGAAAATAATACCGTATAGGTTAAAAACAACTTTTTAATACCTGAGCAATACGATACCAGAGATTTTCATCAAAGGCCGAAGCAGTAAGAATGACTTGAGGGAACTGCGTTGCACCTTTAATGGTACCATTGAAAGACATGCCTCTTCCAGACTTAGAAACGCCATGTAAACCCTCAGACCACCACTGAAAGGCGGAGATACCCAGTCGAGGTATTGCAGGCGCCGTATGAACCAGTTGTAGGATTTTCTCGTCCACAGTGAGACGCGAAACGAGGTCTTTTGCCCTTTGTGAGATTGGTAATGAAGCATTGCAGAAGGGAAAGGCACTGGTAACTGAGTTGGAGTCACATGAAAATGGAGGCTGAATTGATTCAGTTTGGAGGACAAGCACTGAAATGAAGAAGATGAAGGTGACGATGACTTTATTAGTCATTGGCTGTCCCATTTTGCAGGTAAAAGAAGTTGGATGTTTTAATTAATGGTGTTTTGAACAAGCCATTTATATAATGTATACTTACCTATTGAAAACAATTAAAATAGTAAATACAACAAGTCAACAATAAATAAAGATGGCAATTTACTTAAATTATCCAATGGTGAATTTCATCCGTGACATCTTGTTGACGCAGTTCTAATATTAGAATATACTTTTACGGTCGCTAAATTTTTCATATTTTGAGGAAATCTTTGACCATCTTCTGTTATATGAATTTGATGGTGGGGAGTCAAGAGAGCTTGACAACTAATATAGCCTGAAAACAGTTACGACTGAATGGCCATCGTTGATTGAAAAAATAAGAAAGATTGATTATTATCGTAATAAATTTTCAAATTTGTAAAAATAATTATAAAAAGATGAATTAATCTAGTCTTAGTTCTTGTTTACGGCCATTGCATGAGTGTTCAACCTTTGGGGTATCTTATTTTCTGATAATGTAGACAAGTGGTCCCTTCTTTAAGCAATTTAATGGTAGGATTGGGGAAGCTCTTTCTATCGAGAATTGTTACAAGTCACACATCCTATTGCTACATTCTACTCTCTCTCTCTTTTATTTTTTTAGCTTTATATTCCTATGAGGAAACTTGCCAATTTTGCAATTGAATGAAGGCTTAAAGTGGAAAACATTTTGTGACTACCTGTCCATGTTTTGTGAGTGGTATCATAGCAACGGTGTCATGATGGGTGAATCTAGATTTTTAGAATATGAGCATAGCACTTGGAAACAGAAGGGAAAAAAATTATCAAGAAGAAATTGATTCAATGCATCATTTAATTTTGTAGCGTGAGTTCTAACAGTCCTAAGGAGTCGATGTATTCATAATATTAGTTTATATAGGATTGTCTTATATTCTCCGTAATGTATAAGTTAGTTAACTAACTAACTACTATATATACTCACTTTGTACTGTTACATTAATCAATAAATACGAAACTGTCATTTTTCTTCTCCTTAATCTCTCTTCTCTACTCCACATCTTCTTGTTACTTCTTCTCTTAAATTCAACATAGTATCAGAGTCAAAGGGCACAAAATTATAGTTCGCTCATCAATTATGCAAATCTCATCTTCATTCGTTTCTTCTTAATTCTTTCATTCAAAGCTTCCATAGCTGAATACTTAACTGAAACCTATCCAAGATTTGTCTTCTGTTACATACTAATCTTGAATGGTGGAAATGGTCAACAATGGAGTTTTTGGATCAGGAACTGCATCACAAGGAACACCAATTGGTGAATCTCTGGGTCAAGGCGACTCATCCTCTGTATCTTGTTGTTAAAAGTTTCTTTAAAAAATAATGCATGTGATTTATTTTTTATTTTTCTCCAATTTTTTTACATATAATTTCTAGTCAAATTAAGATTCTTTTTTTTGTAGGAGACTGATTAGTTATTATTTTTGATAGCAAATATGTTTTCTTTTATGGTAAGTTTAATCTATTTTTAACTGTAATAACACTATTTAAGTTGGAGTTGATAGTGAAAAAATACGAAGCTTTACTTCAAAAAAAAAAAAAAAGGTTTCTTTGCTTTTTGCATCTCTTCTTCTATAACTAATCTCTGTTTTCTGCGGCGAAGTTCTTGGCTCTCCTTTCTGCTTTATTTTTTCTTTAACGGTATTAAACCAACAATTGGTATCATAGCTATTTTTCTCAAAGGACCTGTGAGTGAAGAGATGAATTCTGAAAATAGTTTTTCACGAATGACTCCACCCGTTTTTTATGGTGAAAATTATCAATTATGGGTTGTGAGAATGAAAGCTTACTTGGAGACTCTTGATTTATGGGAAGCTGTGAAAGAAGATTATGAAATTAATTTGGTGTAAAATAATTCCACCATAGCCCAAATCAAGACACAAGGAAAAGAAAAACCATGAAGTCTAATGTGAAGGCAACTCTGTTTGCTTCTATTTCAACAACTAATTTTACAAGAATTGCGTCTCTCACATCACCAAAAGAAATTTGGAATTATCTAAAGAAAGAATATTCTGGAGATAAAAGAATCCAAGAAATGCAAGTATTGAATTTAATAAAAGAATTTGAGTTGCAGAGAATGAAAGATCTACAGACAGTCAAAGAGTACTCGGACAGATTACTTGGCATTATTAACAAGGTAAGATTACTAGGCACTGAATTTAAAGATTCAAGAATTATTGATAAAATTCTTGTTACAGTACCTAAAAGATATGAAGCATGTATAACTATCTTTAAAAATACACAAGATCTGTCCACGATTATCTTAGTATAGTTGTTAAATTCTTTTCAGGCACTGGAGCAAAGGTGATATGGACACAAACTATGGAATCGAAACTAAGCTAAGAAACGAAGAAAATAAAGATAAAGATAAATAGATAAAGCAATAAGATAGACACAAGAAGGGAATGGAAAACAAATAAAGGGTATATCAAACCCCTAATACTCTATTCAATATCTAGTTAAACACCTAAATCTTACGTAGACCTCAAGGGAATTGAATTTCCGAGCAACCCACGTTTCTAAACGAAAGATCAACACAAGCGATTTCACGATTGCCACAAGCTAATCCAAGTTTGCTACTCACTCACAAAGGAGTGATCATTCATAATTCATTAAATTCTAAGTAAATGAAATGTCTAAGACCCTATTTATAGTCTAGCAGGAATTATTACATCTTATGGGCCCAAAAGTGACCCATTTGAGAAAGACAAGGCATAAAAGGCCACTAAGAATCTGCTTGAGCAATTCTAATGCATATGGGGTGCACATGAGGCACATAGTGGACTGTTTTGACCCGCTCTAGCAGTTCTAGAGTGGTTTAGGAACACCTCCAAAGCATGTGGGGCGCATGTCATCTTCCGGGGGTTTTATAGCCATGTTTTGCCTTTTCTTGGCTTCTCTAACATCCCTTGAACCTCCCTGATCATCATAATCATCCAATGGATACCTTTTGATAGCCACCAAGAAGTCATCAAGTATCTCTTGACCCATAAGCGCCCTCTCTAACGACCTAAAGGCTATTTGAATTGTATCAAAAGGAGACTTATGAGGCAAGATGGTATAGTTAAAGAAGCTTTAATAGCCAACCACAAAACTCAATGTAGGGGTAAAAATTTTAAAAATTACTCACCTTGTGAGCACTGTAGAAAAATGAGTCATCCACCATACAGATGTTGGAATAGGTCAGACGCGAAGTGCAGAAAGTGAAATTAGCTTGGCCATGAAGCAGTGATTTGCAAAAATAAATTTGAGAACTATAAAGCATATGCACATATGGTCAATGAAGAATAAGAATACCATCTTATTGTTGCAACATGTATCTCAAGTAAGTTTTCAACAATTGGCTGATAGATAGCGGTTGCATCAACCAAGAGTTTGTTTAAAAAATTAAAGCCTACCGAAATATCCAAAATTAGGATTGGATATGGTGACCATATTCTTGTTGAAGAAAAAGAAACTATAGTCATCAAAACAAGTTTAGGTAATAAAATAATTTCAAATGTTCTTTATGTACCTGATATTGATCAAAACTTATTGAGTATTTGTCAATTGGTAGAAAAAGGATACAAAGTATCTTTTGAGGATGAGCATTTCTTCATCGATGATGATGCTGAAAAGAAGTCTTAAACATTAAAATGAAAGTTAAACATTTCTCATTTGATCCTATGAAAGATGTTTCTGTAGAACATTAAAAAGATCATAGGCTGAAAAAATTAGAAGATGATCCTCTAATAGAAAAAGATCATAGGCTGAAAAAATTAGAAGATGTTCATCTAACTGAAAAAGCACAAGCAATATTTGAAGCTACTAGGTTTAAAGGAGCTTTCAATGTTCCTAAAAGAATTAAGGAGATAGAGGAGTTAACTATGTTTCAGAAAAATAAAATAGGTAAGTTTAAATTCAAGATGCAAACAAAGTAGGAAGACATGCCAAAAGAATTTAATAGTCAAGGGTTGCATTCAAGACGAGAAGTAAATTTAGTTCACTACAAGCAAAAAGATAAATCTGCAGATTTATTCTCAAGGTCACTTTCAGTTATCAAGTGTAGAGAACTCAAGACAGAAGACCAAAATTTTGTAGTTTCTAAAGCAATGAGGAGCATTAAAAGTTGTTTTAAGGAATAATGCATGCGACTTATTTTTTATTTTTTTTCAATTTTTTTACATACAACTCCTAGTCAAATTGAAATTTCTATTCTTGGTAGGAGACTGATTAGTTGTTCTTTTTGGTAGCAAATAGATTTTTTATAGTTCGCTCATCAATTATGCAAATCTCATCTTCATTCGAATCTTCTTAATTCTTTCATTCAAAGCTTCCATAGTTGAATACTTAACTGAAATCTATCTAAGATTTGTCTTCTGTTACGTTCTAATCTTGAATGGTGGAAATGGTCAACAATGGAGTTTTTGGATCAGGAACTGCATCACAAGGAACACCAATTGGTGAATCTCTGGGTCAAGGTGACTCATCCTCTGTATCTTGTTGTTAAAAGTTCCTTTAAAAAATAATGCATGTGATTTGATTTTTATTTTTCTCCAGTGTTTTTACATATAATTTCTAGTCAAATTAAGATTCTTTTTTTTGTAGGAGACTGATTAGTTATTATTTTTGATAGCAAATATGTTTTCTTTTATGGTAAGTTTAATCTATTTTTAATTGTAATAACACTATTTAAGTTGGAGTTGATAGTAAAAAAGATACGAAGCTTTACTTCAAAAAAAAAAAAAGAATTCTCTGCGTCTTGCATCTCTTCTTCTATAACTCATCTCTGTTTTCAGTGGCGAAGTTCTTGGCTCTCCTTTCTGCTTTATTTTTTCTTTAACGGTATTAAACCAACAATTGGTATCATAGCTATTTTTCTCAAAGGACCTGTGAGTGAAGAGATGAATTCTGAAAATAGTTTTTCACAAATGACTCCACCCGTTTTTTATGGTGAAAATTATCAATTATGTCTTATTTTGTGTTGTAATATAAATAGACCAACTTAGGGTTTTTGAGACTTGGTTGATCATTGTCAAGACTTGAACATTTTAGCCTCTCTCTTTAGAAGCCTCAACCGAAACTAGGGCTAGACAAGTGAAGATTCATTTGTGTTTGCATATTGGCTTGAAACGTTTGTGATTAGAGGAGTTAAAGGCCCTCTTGTGTCAACGTAGAGTTAGGTTTGTGTCGTGGGTAGTGTTAAGGGTCCAAGAGTGTAACAATTCTTGGGTTCTTAAGATTTTCCCTTCATTTGGTCTAACTATTTATCTTGTATCTTGATGTATCTGTTGGTTCCTTTTTTGTTGTTACCGTACCCGTGACTTTTTTGTTGTTGTAATCTTGTTATTTATGTGTTGATATAGTGAAGCCGTGTGGGGCTCTTTCGATTCACTATAGTCATTGTAATCTTGTGTTCTCTATTTATCTTGTTGAATATTGTGGTTGTTGTCTTGAAAACATAGAAAAGCCGAGTGGGGCCTTTGATTCTCTAGTGTTATTGTCTTGTAGATCTCTTGATTTCCTTGTTTGTGTTTGATCTTGTATCATTTGGTATCAAAGTCATCTTTGGTTTTGTTCTTACAATACCAATCTTGGGCTTTCTTGCTAAGAAAATTAAAAAAAAATTGTTGAAATCTGAAAATTCCAAAGAAAAAAGAGAAATTTGTCCATCTTGTTCTTGGTCGAGAAATTTGTGTTGTGTTGTTGTCTTGGCCGAGACTGGTCTTTGTGTGTCTAGATTTGGTAGTCATTTTGTTTTTTTAGAGTGTTTCAAGTGTTGGTTTCTTCCCCACCAACACTACAAGTGTCTAAATCTAAAGTTTGAGCTTAAAAGATGACATTGTTGTTGTGAACTGTCAAGATTGGCTGAGTGGTGATGTTGTTGTTCTTGGCCGAATGGTGATGTTGTTGTAGACTTGGAGTGGAACATTGTTGGTGGTGGTGGTGTTTTTGAAGTTGTTGTTGTATGTTCATCTTGTTCTTCACCTAGTCTTACAATATAACCAACAAAAAGTGCAAAGAGATTCAAAAGAGGTGAAGATAAAAGTTGTAAAGTTGTTTGTAAGAAGACTTGAACCGTCACTTCCTAGACTTGACATCCACTTTTTCAACTACTATCCCTAAATCAAGGAGCCTTGTTTGGTGGAACTAGTACAAGTCAAGATTATATTTTTGAGAATAACTTAAAAGACTCAAGACTTATCCTCTCCCCCCCCCACCCCAAAACCAATTGTCTTTCATTCTAAATTGTGTGGAGGTTGAAAATTTAAAATTTGTGACTAAGTTGTGTGGGCTCGAGACAAATTCCATGCTGCCACGTCACCACTTGCTACTGTTCACGTCAATAATTAAACTCAAATTTAGATTTTTCTAGTTTCTAATTGTTGATTCTTGGTTTCATTAGTTGATCCTAGAACTAATTAACAAACTAGTAAATTCCTACTAGATTGTCAATTAGTTCTTTGAATTCATTGTTCGTGTGTACGTTTCTTTGTGCTTTTAACATTTTTATAATCGTAGTGCTTCTTGGTTCAAGTTAAGACATCACTTACTTGAGTCGTCCAACAAAGAATCCATTCCGACTAAGGAGTAGACTTACTCTTCAACTCACCACAACTACAAGACAACTTGCAAACATTTGTGACATCAAGTGTGAGGCCACAATGTGAGTGAGAGAATAGTGAGGTTGTTTGAACTAAGGTGTGTTTATTTTGTAGGTTTTGTGATGTATTGTTGTGTGTGACATAGTGGACTGATTTGGTGACTTGTTGGACCATAACTTGAAGGACTAATCCCGATACCATCACAATGGAACCCGAGGCTTCAAATGCTCAAACAATGGATAGTAATGCCATTAATCTCATTTTGGCTCGCCTTGAAACTATGTATCGAGATGTGGCTAGGTTGAATGTGGGTCTTGAGAAACTAGATACGGATGTGGAATCAATTAGTGAGAGATTAGAGCGTGTGGAAAGTCAAAGGAGTCGACCATCCACCCATCAAAACATTTCCTCGACCACTACTCCTGAGGCCTTGCACCAAATGTTCCATCTACTAGCGGTGTACAAACCGAACGGATGAATCAAACCAAACCGAGGAAAAAAATCGACTTATGGTTTGGTTTGATTGGTTTGGTGTTAAAAAAAATCGATCATTCTTGGTTTGGTTTGGTATTAGCAAAAATAAAATAAAATCAAACCAAACCTAAACCGAACCGACATAATACATATATAATTTTAATTTTTTATACGTAAAAAAATATTACTTATAATCTACTTTCTAATTACTTTTATAACTTTTTTATATTCAGAAAATAGATATATATTCTTGGGTCTTTAGTTATAATATTTAGGGAAAAGGACATGAAATGACCATTTTAAAAAGAAATGGCCCACACTATGAAGATATGGACAATTGGAGCCAGTCGGCGCAATTTATTTTCTTTTTTTAGCCACTTGGCCCAAAACCTCTCTCCTTACACAATTAAGGAAATTAAATGTTCTTTATGGTTGTTACTCTTGAATCACTTTTCTTTTCTAAATATACTTTCTCAAATCTTCTTTTTTTCTCCTTTATTATGCATCGATCAATCTACTGTATTTTATGATCAATAGCAAAAATTGATTTGTTGTTTCTTGCATTGGAGCATTGAAAACTATGGACATTAAGCAAAAAATAGAAAATAAAGCAAAAAATAGAAAATTGATTTCCTCATCTTACTTTCATCTTACTTTTCTCATTCTCCTCATTCGTCAAGTTTTGATTTAGGTTTGTTTCTCTTCTTTCTCTTTTTTATTGTGGAATTATGTTATAGTTAATTATTTTATGGAGTTAAATTTTTAATAAGTTGTCTCCAATTCTTCATTCTTCTTTATGCTCACATTTTATGTGAAGGAAACTTTCAGACAAGCTATTGTGCTAGTGACTTACAAATTGAACCACTGAGTATCCACATAATATTACTTTGAGAGATAGTAGTTTAAACGTCTTAGTAATTTGCCAACTTAATTTTAATTGGAACTACTCTTTGACCATTATTTTTTTTTATCTTTTTAATGAAAACATTTAATTTTTTTTTCAATCACATTATAATTGTAAAAAAAAATTGAGAAAAAAACCGAAAAACCAAAAAAACAAAATAAAACCGATTAAAACCAAAATATAAAAACCGATTGTATATCGGTTTGATTTGGTTTATAGATTTAGAAAATCGACATTGTTGGTTTGGTTATATTTTAATGAAAAGCCGAACCAACCCGACCTATGTACACCCCTACCATCTACCAAGACAACCATCTAATGTCACAAACCAAACTCCAATATACTCCCTCACCCGAGACCATGGGAGGCCAATCCAACCACTACTTCACCAAGCCCAACAAGAAGGAATTGGAACCCAAATTCCACCCCATAACCCGAGTCCTCCAAACCAAACTCCACTTGGCCAAAGACCTTATTATCCACCAAATCCAAACCTGTCACTACAAGCTCCACTGAATCCGAATAGGTCCATCCAACATGAGGGGTATGTGCCGTTTGATGATGGTTACATGAGGGGAGAAGAGTTAAGGGGTATACATGTTGATCCAAGAGAGGTTCATGGTCGAGAAGGACTAGTTGGTCATTGGAACCAACAAGGAAACCAAAATCGTGAAGTAGGACTAAATACCATCAAAATGGGGCTACCAATATTCAAGGGTGAGAGTGATCCCAAAGAGTTTCTTACATGGGAATCCGCATGTGAGAGGGTTTTCCAAGTCAATGATCTTACCGAGGATAAAAACAGTTGCTACGTGATTGCTCACTTTGAGGGTTATGCTACTACATGGTGGGAGTATGTTAAGCGTTTTGGCAACGTTTTGGTAGAGAGGCAGCCCCCTTCTTGGTTTTGGCTAAGGTACCTTATGAGACAAAGGTACCTACCTGAAAGATATTATCAAGAGCTCTTTGCCAATTTGTATAACTTGAGGTGAGTAAACAAAAGTGTCGTGGCTTACTACGATGAGTTTCAACAACTCATCTTGAAACTTGATCATAGAAGGGAACAAGTGAGTCACGACATAATCCGATTCAACGTGGGGTTGAATAGAGATATTGCTTCACTTTTGACACTTCACAAGTTCGATACCCTTGATGCCATTTTCCAAGCCACATTGGAAATTGAAAGAGAGTTGCGGGAGAAACCAGGTTCCAAGTTAGAAGTCCAATCATCCTCGGGTTGGCACCATGAAAAGAATGATTATTCCAGAGTGGAGCAACCCGATGCCAAGGCTTCCCAAGCTGAAAACAAGACACCTCAAAGGTACCCTTCGAGAAATGAAGGTAAACCGTATCCCTTTCCTAATTCTAAGGGTTTTCAATGTTTTAAATGCCATGGTTGGGGACACAAGGCTAGTGAGTTTCCAAATAGGAGGAATATAATCTTAAGAGAGGTAAAATTGTATTTTCTTGGGGAGGAGATGGGACTTGAATCAAAGGAGATCGATGATCAATCTCAAGGTGGAGAGGGGATAGAACCCGAGAAACTAAAGGAAGGGGAGGAGGGGGATGCTTGGCCGTGTGAAGGTGAGATTGAAGTGCCATGTTTTTTAGTGAGAAATGCTATGATTAGTAAGGTTTTTGGTGAACCCAGTCAAAAGGAAAACATTTTTTACACCAAATGCCTTATTAAGGAGGTTGTGTGTTCTATGCTTATTAATGGAGGTAGTTGTGCCAATATTGCTAGTAGTACCTTGGTTGATGTTTTGAGGCTGCCCACTATCCATCATTCCAGACCCTACAACCTTCAATGGTTTAATGAGTGCGGGGATTTAAAGGTAAACCGACAAGTGGTGATACGGTTCAAGGTAGGCAACTACTTTGACGAGGTGTTATGTGATGTTATTCCTATTCAAGCGTGCCACCTATTGTTGGGAAAACCATGGCAATATGAAAAATCTTCCATGCATGATGGACGATCCAATAGCTACAGTTTGGAGCACCATGGCCGAAGGTATACACTCCACTCTCTCTTACCGATACAAGTGGCCGAAGTTAGTCAACAAATTAGAGAGTTCAAAGAAAAGAGGAAGAATGAGAGAAAGGGAAGGATCGAGAGTGGGAGTAGAGGAGAAGGGGAGGGAATCAAAGAGCAAATAGACAAGGGGTCCACACTTTTGGGACTTACCCTCGGGAATCCTTTACTTCTCACTAACGTAGGTACTAGCATTTTGCCTAGTACCGTTTGTGCTTGTGTACAGGTACATGATCTTATGCTTTCTAGGGGAGATGACAAGCAAATTTCTAACAAAAATATGCTTGATGAACTCAAGGAGTCCTTGTCTAAGCCTCCAAGCTTCGGGATAGAAAACGGGAAGGTGATTCTATGGGGGAGCCGTGAGGTTGATGAAGCTGTGAGTTCTAGGTCAAACTCTTTTCAAGGTGGAGAGGATAATATGAGTACAACCTCGTAGATGGACATATTTTGAGCATGTCAAAGATAGCCGAGAGAAGGCCCGGACTTAAGTGTCAATGAAGTCCAAAACCACCCTATGTATGCACTCCATGGGCAGCCCATTGGAGCATTTTAATTAAAAGGGCACTTTTGTCATTTATGTCCTATTTTGTGTTGTAATATAAATAGACCAACTTAGGTTTTTTGAGACTAGGTTGATCATTGTCAAGACTTGAAATATTGTAACATTTTAGCCTCTCTCTTTAGAAGCCCCAACCGAAACTAAGGCTAGACAAGTAAAGATTCACTTCTGTTTACATATTGGCTTGAAACATTTGTGATTAGAGAAGGTAAAGGCCCTCTTGTGTCAACGTAGAGTTAGGTTTGTGTCGTGGGTAGTGTTAATAGTCCAAGAGTGTAACAATTCTTGGGTTCTTAAGATTGTCCCTTCATTTGGTCTAACTATTTATCTTGTATCTTGATGTATCTGTTGGTTCCTTTTTTGTTGTTAATGTACCCGTGACTTTCTTGCTGTTATAATCTTGTTGTTTATGTGTTGATATAGTTAAGCCGTGTGGGGCTCTTTCGATTCACTATAATCATTGTAATCTTGTGTTCTCTATTTATCTTGTTAAATATTGTGGTTGTTGTCTTGAAAACATAGAAAATCCGAGTGGAGCCTTTGATTCTCTAGTGTTATTGTCTTGTAGATCTCTTGATTTCCTTGTTTGTGTTTGATCTTGTATCACCAGGGTAGAATTACCTGAACATTATGTGGTCTGTTACTTTATAAGAGGGTTAAAACCAGAGATTGGTCTTCTTGTAAAGATGTTAGGCCCAAGAACTTTAGCTAAAGCAATGAGTTTAGCGAAGATACAAGTCAACAATAAATAAAGATGGCAATTTACTTAAATTATCCAATGGTGAATTTCATCCGTGACATCTTGTTGACGCAGTTCTAATATTAGAATATACTTTTACGGTCGCTAAATTTTTCATATTTTGAGGAAATCTTTGACCATCTTCTGTTATATGAATTTGATGGTGGGGAATCAAGAGAGCTTGACAGCTAATTTAGCCTGAAAACAGTCACGATTGAATGGCCATCGTTGATTGAAAAAATGAGAAAGATTGATTATTATCGTAATAAATTTTCAAATTTAGAGAGGCTGTTCGCAGGATGCGAAGGGGTAGGGCGACGGGGCCGGATGAGATACCGGTGGAGTTTTGGAAGTTTGTTGGAGAGGCTGGTGTAAGGTGGTTGACTGGATTGTTCAACGAAATCTTCACGACGGCAAAGATGCCCAAGGCTTGGAGGTGGAGTACCATGATCCCTCTCTATAAGAATAAGGGGGACATCCAGAGTTGCAATAACTATAGGGGGATTAAGTTATTGAGTCACTCTATGAAGATTTGGGAGAGAGTGGTCGAGGTGAGGCTGAGACGGATAGTGTCTATTTCGGAAAACCAGTTTGGGTTTATGCCTGGCGGCTCGACGACGGAGGCAATTCACCTAGTACGGAGGCTGGTGGAACAGTATAGGGAAAGGAAGAAGGACCTGCACATGGTGTTTATCGACCTGGAGAAGGCATACGACAAAGTCCCCAGGGAGGTGCTTTGGAGGTGCTTGGAGGTGAGTGGAGTCCCGCAGGCATATATCAGAGCAATTAAGGACATGTATGAGGGAGAGAAAACCCAGATGAGGACGGCGGGAGGAGACTCAGGCATTTCACCGTCTTGACAGGATTGCATCAGGGATCTACTCTTAGTCCTTTTTTGTTTGCTTTGGTGATGGATGTGTTGACGCGACGTATTCAAGGGGAGGTGCCGTGGTGTATGCTTTTTGCAGACGATATAGTTCTGATTGATGAGACTCGAGGGGGTGTGAATGACAAATTAGAGGTGTGGAGACAAACTCTTGAGTCTAAAGGGTTCAGGTTGAGCAGAAGCAAGACAGAGTATTTGGAATGCAAGTTTAATGACGTGAGGCTGGAGGATGAGGTGGTAGTGAATCTGGAATCACAGGAGATATGTAAGAGGGATAGTTTCAAGTATCTTGGGTCTGTGATCCAGGGTAACGGTGAGATTGATGAGGATGTCTCGCACCGTATTGGGGTGGGATGGATGAAGTGGAAGCTCGCGTCGGGGGTGTTGTGTGATAAGAAGGTGCCGCCCAAGCTTAAAGGCAAATTCTACAGGGTGGTAGTCCGTCCGGTCATGTTGTATGGAGCGGAGTGTTGGCCAGTTAAGAATTCCCACATCCAAAAAATAAAGGTGGCAGAAATGCGGATGTTGCGCTGGATGTGTGGGCTGACTAGAGGGGATAGAGTTCGGAATGAGACTATCAGGGAGAAGGTTGGTGTGACCCCAGTGGAGTGCAAGATGCGGGAAGTCCGATTGAGATGGTTCGGACACGTGAAGAGGAGGGGCATGGATGCCCCGGTTCGTAGGTGTGAGAGGCTAGCGTTGGATGGTTTTAGGCGGGGCAGGGGTAGGCCGAAGAAGTACTGGGGTGAGGTGATTAGGCGGGACATGGAGCAGTTACAGCTCACCGAGGACATGACCCTAGATAGGAAGGTCTGGAGGACGCGAATTAGGGCAGAAGACTAGGGCCAGTTTGGGTCGCTAGTGTAGGGAATTACGTAGTATCCTTGTTATGATTCCGTGTTCCTTGTTTTAGTACGAATCTGGGTGCTTTCCTCTATTTTCTTTTTACTTATGGGTGCCGTATTTATGTTATGTAATCTTGTAATCTTGTTCTGTACTTTACTATGTATTTTGTGTGATATCTCGTGTCTTGAGCCGGGGGTCTATCGGAAACAACCTTTCTACTTCTTTAGAGGTAGAGGTATGGACTGGTACATCTTACCCCCCCCCTCCCAGACCCCACCAGGTGGGAATAAACTGGATTTGTTGTTGTTGTTGTAAAAATAATTATAAAAAGATGAATTAATCTAGTCTTAGTTCTTGTTTACGGCCATCGCATGAGTGTTCACCTTTGGGGCATCTTATTTTCTGATAATGTAGACGAGTGGTCCCTTCTTTAAGCAATTTAATGGTAGGATTGGGGAAGCTCTTTCTATCGAGAATTGTTACAAGTCACACATCCTATTGCTACATTCTACTCTCTCTCTCTCTTTTAGTTTCTTAGCTTTATATTCCTATGAGGAAACTTGCCAATTTTGCAATTGAATGAAGGCTTAAAGTGGAAAACATTTTGTGACTACCTGTCCATGTTTTGTGAGTGGTATCATAGCAAAGGTGTCATGAGCGTAGCACTTGAAACAGAAGGAAAAAAATTATCAGGAAGAAATTGATTCAATGCATCATTTAATTTTGTAGCATGAGTTCTAACAGTCCTAAGGAGTCGATGTATTCTTAATATTAATTTATATAGGATTGTCTTAGATTCTCCCTAATGTAGAAGTTAGTTAACTAACTAACTACTACATATACTAACTTTGTACTGTTACATTGATCAATAAATAAGAAATTGTCATTCTTCTTCTCCTTAATCTCTCTTCTCTACTCCCCATCTTCTTGTTACTTCTTCTCTTAAATTCAACATGATATCAGAGTCAAAGGGTACAAAATTGTAGTTCGCTCATCAATTATGCAAATCTCATCTTCATTCGTTTCTTCTTAATTCTTTCATTCAAAGCTTCCATAGTTGAATACTTAACTGAAATCTGTCTAAGATTTGTCTTCTGTTACGTACTAATCTTGAATGGTGGAAATGGTCAACAATGGAGTTTTTGGATCAGGAACTGCATCACAAGGAACACCAATTGGTGAATCTCTGGGTCAAGGCGACTCATCCTCTGTATCTTGTTGTTAAAAGTTCCTTTAAAAAATAATGCATGTGATTTGTTTTTTATTTTTCTCCATTTTTTTTACATATAATTTCTAGTCAAATTAAGATTCTTTTTTTTGTAGGAGACTGATTAGTTATTATTTTTGATAGCAAATATGTTTTCTTTTATGGTAAGTTTAATCTATTTTTAATTGTAGTAACACTATTTAAGTTGAAGTTGATAGTAAAAAAAATACGAAGCTTTACTTCAAAAAAAAAAAGGCTTCTCTACGTCTTGCATCTCTTCTTCTATAACTCATCTCTGTTTTCAGCGGCGAAGTTCTTGGCTCTCCTTGCTGCTTTATTTTTTCTTTAACGATATTAAACCAACAATTGGTATCGGAGCTATTTTTCTCAAAGGACCTGTGAGTGAAGAGATAAATTCTGAAAATAGTTTTTCACGAATGACTCCACCCATTTTTTATGGTGAAAATTATCAATTATGGGCTGTGAGAATGAAAGCTTACTTGGAGACTCTTGATTTATGGGAAGCTGTGAAAGAGGATTATGAAATTAATTCGGTGCAAAATAATTCCACCATAGCCCAAATCAAGACACAAGGAAAAGAAAAACCATGAAGTCTAATGTGAAGGCAACTCTGTTTGCTTCTATTTCAACAACTAATTTTACAAGAATTGCGTCTCTCACATCACCAAAAGAAATTTGGAATTATCTAAAGAAAGACAATTCTGGAGAGAAAAGAATCCAAGAAATGCAAGTACTGAATTTAATAAAAGAGTTTGAGTTGCAGAGAATCAAAGATCTAGAGACAGTCAAAGAGTACTCGAACAGATTACTTGGCATTGTTAACAAGGTAAGATTATTAGGCACTGAATTTAAAGATTCAAGAATTATTGATAAAATTCTTGTTACAGTGCCTAAAAGATATGAAGCATGTATAACTATCTTGAAAAATACACAAGATCTGTCCATGATTATCTTAGTATAGTTGTTAAATTCTTTTCTGGCACTGGAACAAAGGTGATATCGAAACAAACTATGGAATCGAAACTAAGCTAAGAAATGAAGAAAATAAAGATAAAGATAAGTAGATAAAGCAATAAGATAGACACAAGAAGGGAATGGAAAATAAATAAAAGGTATATCAAACCCCTAATACTCTATTCAATATCTAGTTAAACACCTAAATCTTACGTAGACCTCAAGGGAATTGAATTCCCGAGCAACCCACGTTTCTAAACGAAAGATCAACACAAGCGATTCCACACTTTCCACAAGCTAATCCAAGTTTGCTACTCACTCACAAAGGAGTGATCATTCATAATTCATTAAAGTCTAAGTAAATGAAATGTCTAAGACCCTATTTATAGTTTAGCATGAATTATTACATCTTATGGGCCCAAAAGTGACCCATTTGAGAAAGACAAAGCATAAAAGGCCACTAAGAATCCGTTTGAGCGATTCTAATGCATATGGGGTGCACATGAGGCACATAGTGGACTTTTTTGACCCTCTCTAGCAGTTCTAGAGCGGTTTAGGCACACCTCCAAAGCATGTGGGGTGCATGTCGTCTTCCGGGGGCTTTATAGCCCTATTTTGCCTTTTCTTGGATTCTCTAACATCCCTTGAACCTCCTTGATCATCATAATCATCCAATGGATACCTTTTGATAGCCACCAAGAAGTCATCAAGTGTCTTTTGACCCATAAGCACCCTCTCCAATGACCTGAAGGCTATTTGGATTGTATCAAAAGGAGACTTATGAGGCAAGATGGTATAGTTGAAGAAGCTTTAATAGCCAACCACAAAACTCAATGTAGGGGTAAAAATTTTAAAAATTACTCACCTTGTGAGCACTGTGGAAAAATGAGTCATCCACCATACAGATGTTGGAAAAGGTCAGACGCGAAGTGCAGGAAGTGAAATTAGCTTGGCCATGAAGCAGTGATTTGCAAAAATAAATTTGAGACCTATAAAGCATATGCACATATGGTCAATGAAGAATAAGAATACCATCTTTTTATTGCAACATGTATCTCAAGTAAGTTTTCAACAATTGGCTGATAGATAGCGGTTGCATCAACCAAGAGTTTGTTTAAAAAATTAAAGCCTACCAAAATATCCAAAATTAGGATTGGATATGGTGACCATATTCTTGTTGAAGAAAAATAAACTATAGTCATCAAAACAAGTTCAGGTAATAAAATAATTTCAAATGTTCTTTATGTACCTGATATTGATCAAAACTTATTGAGTATTTGTCAATTGGTAGAAAAAGGATACAAAGTATCTTTTGAGGATGAGCATTTCTTCATCGATGATGTTGCTGAAAAAGAAGTTTTAAACATTAAAATGAAAGTTAAACATTTCTTATTTGATCCAATGAAAGATATTTCTGTAGAACATTAAAAAGATCATAGGCTGAAAAAATTAGAAAATGATCCTCTAATTGAAAAAAGATCATAGGCTGAAAAAAATTAGAAGATGTTCACCTAACTGAAAAAGCACAAGCAATATTTGAAGCTACTAGGTTTAAAGGAGCTTTCAATGTTCCTAAAAGAATTAAAGAGATAGAGGAGTTAACTATGTTTCAGAAAAATAAAATAGGTAAGTTTAAATTCAAGATGCAAACAAAGTAGGAAGACATGCCAAAAGAATTTAATATTCAAGGGTTGCATTAAATTTAGTTCACTACAAGCAAAAAGATATATCTGCAGATTTATTCTCAAGGTCACTTTCGGTTATCAAGTGTAGAGAACTCAAGATAGAAGACCAAAATTTTGTAGTTTCTAAAGCAATGAGGAGCATTAAAAGTTGTTTTAAGGAATAATGCATATGACTTATTTTTTATTTTTTTCAATTTTTTTACATACAATTCCTAGTCAAATTTGAATTTCTATTCTTGGTAGGAGACTGATTAGTTGTTCTTTTTGGTAGCAAATAGATTTTTTTAATGATAAGTTTAATATATTTTTTGTTACAATAGCACTATTTAAGTTAAAGTTGATAATAAAAAAAAATATGCAACTTTACTTCAAAAACAGAAAAAGAAAAAGGCTTCTATGCGTCTTGCATCTCTTCTTCTATAACTCATATCCGTTTTCAACCACTAAATTCTTGGCTCTCCTTGTTGATTTATTTTTCTTTAAGGATATTAAACCAACACTTACCCCTACAGGCGCCAATGGTATATCTCTCATCTCTTTCCAGTTAGTTGGTACTGATAATTACTCTCTGTGGAGGTAATACATGAAAATAGTTCTTCTTGGTAGAAATAAATGGGATATAGTTGATTGTTCTTGGAACAAAAAAAAAGTTCCATGAAAAAATTTGGTGTCAATGGCAAGGTGTAATGCAATAGTACTTTCTTGGCTTATGAATTCTATTTCCAAAGTTTGATTAGTGGTATTACATATGCTTCTAATTCCTATGATGTGTGGATTGATCTTAAAGATAAATTTGATAAGATAGATGGTTCTAGGTCATTTAATATACATAGGGAAATTTCAACTACTACACAAGGAACATCAGGTATTTCTGCTTACTGATCTAGGTTGAAGGAACTATGGGATGAGTTTGAGAACTATAGTACCTTCACCTTGTTTAATTGTGCTAAAACAAAGCATTTCTTGGTTCATCTTCAGAGGCAGAAGTTGTATTAGTTTTTCATAGGGTTGAATGACTCTTAAATTCAAGCAAGAAGTCAAATATTGCTCATGATCCGATTACCAATCATGAATCAGGCCTATTCTATTGTAATGAGTGATGAGAGTTAAAAGACAGTGACTGATTCAAGTTCTAACAGTGTGTTAGGAGCTCCACATGTGTCTCATGGAGGTAATTATGAGAATACTGCCTTGTATAGCTCAAGAACTTGGATTGTATATACTTCACTTGGCTCAAACAACTTTAACAGGTTCAAAAAAAGCAACAATTTGTAATGTAGGATGAGAAATCACACTAAAGAAAATTGTTATAAGGTCACTGGCTATCCCTCAGACAGGTTCAAGAAAAAAAAGAGTGTCTCTGGTCCCAATGCAGATAATGTTGTAATTGAAATAGAAGATACTGGTGTACTAATTATACCTCATCAATCACACGCCTCTACTTCTCAATTATCTGGCCAGAATATTTCAGTAACCACACTGTGCAACTTCACAAAAGAGCAGTATGATCAAATTCTGCACGTGTATAATAATGCTCAGACTACTGCAATGGCTAACTCAGCAAGTATTGATACTGCTTTCACTACTACTAATAATAGAAATGAATGGATCATTGATATATATGCTACCAATTATATGGTAGCTGATCCTGCTCTACTTACTAATTCCATAACTTTGGAGTCAAACAAAACTAGCTCGGTTTTTTCTTACCTGTGGAAGATGTGGCATTTGTCACTCATATTGGATCAAGAATGTCAACTTATTGTCATACTATTAACAATGTTCTACACATTCCAAGAATCAAGTTTAACCTTTTATCTGTGTCTCAGGTAACTAAAACTTTACACTATTGGGTGGCTTTTTATCTTGACTTTTTTCTATATCAGGATCTTTACAGTGAAAACGATTGGTAGACATAAATATGGATTACACTTGCTCTCATTATACAAGAAATGCAAGGAACACATGAAAACACATTCCAAAAATAGTCCACTTGTTCAAGAACTAAAGACCCTTTTGAAGACCCCTCTCAATTCAACAAACAACAACAAGAACACAATGTATTATGGTGTTTAACGCCTAAAAACAGCCAACCAACAAACTAACAAGATGGATAACAAGATGGAACAACAACAACAAGTTACGGGTTCACTAAAAACAGGAGGAATGATTACAAGTTATAAACACTAACAAGATTAGAATAAAAGAATCAAGGGATAGATAGATAGACTACACGAAGATGTAAACTTAAAAACCCAAGAGCCTATTCCACTCTTGGACCTTTAAAACTACACACAATGATTCACCTATCTCTTACGTGATACGAGATTGGATTCCACCTCTCAAATGCCAATGTTTCCAAGCAAATACAATCACTAGTGATTCCACACTAGATCTTGCGCTGGTTTCGGTTGGTGGCTTTTCCAAGCCCTAACTATGGTGTTTCAAGTCTTGCATGACTTACAATAATATCCAAAAACTAAATCTAAAAACACTACAATGTTCCTTTTATAACTATTGCAAAATATAAGTTAAAATAACCAAAAGGCCCTTCAAAGAGTGGGCACCCATCTAGTGTAATTTATGCGTTGATTTGGGTGCATTTTTGGCCTCTTTTACACTTCAATTGCACATGCCAAGGCTCGAGTCCAACGTGCACTCTACTAAGTCCATATCTATGATTATTCCCGTATCATCCTCTCCATCTTGAGGAGAATTCGTTCACAAATTCACGGCTTCACCTCGTTCAATTGGTCACTTCAAAGAAAACCTATTCAAAATAATCCATAAACAAGTCAGAAAAACAAGTCAAAAATAGTCCAAAAAATCATGAAGAATCTGAGGGCTCAATAACAACAAGTCTCGGCCAACATCTTCATTTTGAACCTTAGTTTCCTCTCCATCTTAAGCCTTGTCTTCAATCTCATTTGAAACAAGTATCTTACCATCATACAAGTATTGTAGTGGTCTCCATATCCTCCATGCTGCTTTCTACCATACTCCTATACATGGATATATCGGTTTTGGTGAAGTAGAGTTTCGGTTGTGAGGAATGATTTAGTAAGGGGGAGATTTGGTTATGGAGCTTGGATGGGAGGAAATTCGCTTCCAAGCCCCTCTTGTTGGGCTTGATTGAATTAAGGGGGAAGTGAATCATTGAGGTCTCGGGTTTGAGGAAATTTGTTGGCTTGGCTTATGTCTATGTCATTTAGTGGTGGTTTTGGAGGGTTGATCGTTTGAGGTAAAGCTTTGGGAGGAGAAACATGAGAGTTCCTTTGACTCTCTACTCGATCCAGCCTCTCAAGTATAGTAGACATATCCGAGCCCAATTTGTCAAGACCCATATTCGCCTTAGCTATTTCTCGGGCAATAGCATCAAGGTGGGCAAAAATGGTGTCCATTATGAAAAAGGAGTTACCTACAAAATAGAAAACACATTAGTTGTACAAAAACATTCTCACTCTCTCTTTTATTTATTATCTCTCGGACCCCTCACACTCAATCTCACCAGTGTTGTAAGTTTACTTGTACTCCGAGAGGTTTTGAGAGGTGAATCAAGTGTGTACAACGACTCAAAAGAATAAAACACGCAAAGGAATGTAAACACACACACAAAAAAATACGGTTTCAAACGAACTAATAATCTAGTAACTAGTCACTAGTTTGTAAGTTAGTATAGGAATCAACAAATGAAACTAAAGACAAAAAATGAAACTAAAAGATCAAAATTTAAGCTTAAAATTTTTCGGTGAACAGTAATTAGAGATGTGGCAGTCCTTGATTGGCCTCAGTCAGCAATTTTATTTTCCAAATTTAGAAGTCTTGATCAATTCTATAATTTGAACTTTGATGGAAATTGTTCAATGGAGGAAAATACAAACTAGTTTTTGAATTTCAAATTTAAAGACTCAAAAGTCTTTGACTATACTTGTACTTCTCCTTAAAATATGAACCCTTGTTTTATGAAAAAGTGGTGGAGATGTGATGTAAAGTCTTTTGGTGGTTAGGGGTCTTTCAAGACTTAACAAGTACTACACCGTGTCTTTCACCTTTGGAATATCTAAAGTTCACTTTAATGTTAATAAGGTGATGAATATGGTGAAGAACTTCAAGAACACAACAACCACAACAAGAACATCCAACAACAATTCCACAACAACAAGGTCAACTACAAAACCTCCAACAAACGGCCTAGTCTCTTAGTGTTGTATTTCGGTTTTAAACAAGAGAGGAAGGTTGTGAAGAACTTTAAAATCAACAATGACACTCCTTTCAAGATATACAATAACAACACCAACGTCCAACTACAAGTTCAACATTCGGCCAAGTTTTAACAACATTATCAACACACGGCCACAATAATGCTCACATAACGACTTTCAACAATTCAAACTCAATTTTAGATCTAAACTCAAAGTGATAGTGAACAAGAAAACCAAAACTTTGGAAAAAACTAAACAAAGAAAAGAAACCAAGATCTTGACACTAACAACTCGGCCAAGACAACAACAAGATACTAGTCTCGATCAAGAACAACTCAAGAACACAAGCTTTTTTTTTTCCAACTCTCAAGCCCAAGATTGATCTTGTTTGAAAAAAAATCAAAGATGGCCCCTATACCAAATGATACAATTAAGACAAGGAACACATGAAAACACAGTCCGAAAATAGTCCACTAGTTCAAGAACTAAGGACCCTTTTGAAGACCCCTCTCGGGTTCAACAAACAACAACAAAAACATAATGTATTGTGGTATTTAACACCTAAAAATAGCCAAACAACAAACTAACAAGATGGATAATAATATGGAACAACAACAAGAAGTTACGGGTTCACTAAAAATAAGAGGAACGATTACAAGTTACAAACACTAACAAGATTACAATAAAAGAAACAAGGGATGGATAGATAGCCTACACAAAGATGTAATCTTAAAACCCAAGAGCCTATTCCAATCTTGGACCTTTATTACTACACATAATGATTCACCTATCTCTTCCGTGACACGAGATCGGATTCCACCTCTCAAGTGCCAACATTTCTAAGCAAACACAATCACTAGTAATTCTACACTAGATCTTGCCCTAGTTTTGGTTGGTGGCTTTTTCAAGCCCTAACTATGGTGTTTCAAGTCTTGCAAGACTTACAATAATATCCAAAAACTAAATCTAAAAATCCTACAATGTTCTTTTTATAACTATTGTAAAATATAAGTTAAAATGACCAAAAGGCCCTTCAAAGAGTGGGCACCCATCTAGTGTAATTTATAGAATGATTTGGGTGCATTTTGGGCCTCTTTTACACTTCAATTGCACATGCTAAGGCTCGGGTCCAACACACACTCTCCTAAGTCCATATCCATGATTATTCCCGTATCATCTCATCAATTTTAATTTCTAAACAAAATGCGGACTTGCGTCCTCTTATTTTAAAGTTTTTTACTGAAGCTGCTAAAACTAACTGTACTATTTGTAACACTCCACATTTTGGGCTAGAATGAAAACCATCGTTTCAGTGCATAGATGATTCAAAAGCCATAAATCTAATGCAAATATAGTATGTTAATCAATTACGTAGTGTGTGAATCTATTTGGGCATGAATTGAGATCATAGAGGTCCCCAAACTCAAGGACAAGTTGAAAGCTTTCCTATCGTTCGAGTTTGAGTAAGCGTCGAAACTTGGGTCAAATTCAGTCAGCCATAAATCTTTGTATATAATGAATTAGGAGGACTACTATATATCAAATGAAAGGTATTTGAGTCCTTTTCCAACTCTACTAGTTTCTCTTTAATCCTATATTGGAGTAGAAAGTTATGCTTATTTTACTTCAAAGTACCTGTCTATCAAAACGTAACGATGAGGCTGACGACTTATCAGCTATGTGATGGCCCGTCAGACCTAGTTGTCAGCATAAGAAAGTGAATGGTATAAACCAGCCCAAAAGTGATGACCTGGGTGACGACTTATCACCTGAATGACGGCCCGTCAACCTTGGTCGTCAACCGATGCAATTATGTGATTCTTTTTGGGTTCCTTAGGGGTATTTTGGTCTTTCCCTCATTCCAAAAACCTTTCACACGAATTAAATCACCCTTTAAGAATTATTAATCAATCACTATCAGTTTTATAACATCAAAATCTTCCTCTTCACTCTCAAAATAAGATCAAATTAGGGTTTTCTCCAAGAACAAGAAATTCAAGAAAATCAAGCCTTAAGTTCAATATCTCCAAGAAACAAATCAAGATCTGGGTTTCATCTATCAAGATCTAGGTTCCATCTTTCAGATCTTGTAATTTAAGGTACGTGGAGTTTTCCTAAAAATTCATAGTCAAAGAAACCTTCTTTAATTCATGCTAAAGGTTTAGAAATCATGATTTTTTGGAAAGGGTTTGAATTTTACTATTACTAGCATATTTTAGAAGCCTTGATTAATATTGTTTTGGCCTTTAGGACTTTCCCTAAATAGATTTAAAATTCTATATATATGTATACATGTGTTTAAGGATGAATATTTAATTGAGAGCATGAATTATAATGAAATTCCTCTCTTGTTATGATTTTCCTTTACTTATGATATGCTATGAATCATTTTGAATGCATTTTGAAAAGCATGATATGAAGCGTCTTGATTTATACTATGACTTGAATATGATTTTAAAATCAAAAGAGAAGGTTGTGCATGTTGAATATACATATAATGAAAGATTGCATGGTTTTGCCAAAAGCACATGACCACCATATGTTTGAAGAATTCTTGCATAGTTTTGACTTATGTTTTGGAACATAAAATCTCTTATACTGTTTGCATGTTTGGGTGGTCTGAATTGAGTTTTTGATGAAAGAATTATGCATGATGCATTATGGCTTAGAAATAGGACTTGCAAGTCTTGGTGTGACGACACCAACTCAGATAATGCCATGTTAATTTAGAACAGATTAGAATGCATGTTTGAAATTAGATTTTTAGATTTTGAAACTAGAATGGTGCATGTTTCAGAACAGGCTAAAATTAGGCATAAAGAGAGTTTAGGTGGTTCCCTGAAGAAGGCACGAGTTCAGACAACTCATTGCCTAAAACTATGATTTGTTGGTTCGGGTATATTATTAGATACTGGCCTAGTGCCCTATTGTGTATCAGACTCAGACACTCCAACCCTTGTGGCACACTTGGATTGGGGGCTTTCCCGCCGAGTCAATGGAGGATTCCGTATAGCCCATGGAATATCAGACTTGTAGGGGAGTGCCACCTAGCTTAGAAGTAATACAAAGATCATGAAATGCAGTGACAAAATTTTTTTTTTTATGATTTTATCAACAATGCCCATGTGTTTTGAACTTACATCTTATGAGATATTTTATGACTAGCTCTTAATCATTTTATTTATATAAAAGTTTTATTTTGGATTGCTCTCCATACCAGTATAATTGTATTGACCCCCTACCCTCCAGGTTCTGAGACATAATCTAGGGGTTTTGATAAGCAGTAGTTTTCTTCAGACAAAAGTGCAGAGTTTAGTTGGTGAGACTTCTATATTTCAGAAGGCCTATTTATTTTCAGACATTTATCATTAGTCAGGGTTTTGGTCTACTGGGCCTTGTTCCAGTTTTCAAATAGTTTTTATTAGTCATGTAGTAGAGATTTCGCAGACAATTTTTAGATGTTATCAGATGGTTTTGAATTTCATTTTTCATTGTTGAATTATATCATACTTGTGACCATGATTCTATTTTGTTATATAATTCTATATTTTCCTATAGTATAGGAATGATATGCATGATTACCAGACAGATAGGGATTTTCGGGCCTTCATGGTTCGGGATATCCGTCACGGCCAGGGACTCGATTTGGGTCGTGACAAACTTGGTATCAGAGCGCGGTTTATGGTCCCAGGTGTTTGCAAAATTGCATTGGGTAGAGTCTTGTTTATGGGTGTTTAGTGCGCAACACTTATAAGAAGGAGGCTACTAGGCATTTAGGAATGCTTCTCTTTCTTCATGTTCTAGTCCGTGCTATGGAGTCAGAATATTCCTCTTTCATACTCTAATTCATGCTATAGTGTTACCTATACAAAATTAAAGTTATTCCAATTCTTTTCTTAATTTGATGTGCTCAGATATGTCTCACTGTTGAGGTGAATCAAGTGCAGAAGTCTAGAATCTAAATGGTATGGTCCTTTTTGATTGAGCCATATAAAATTTCAAAAATTATGCAAGGATTTGTTAAGAGTCCATTAGTGCCTCAGCGTGTATTGATTCTAGTGTGAACTTTGATTCTGATGAAATCATGTTTTTTAGCCTGCAGTATTAAGGGTATTCAGTCCTTTTAAAAACAAAATTTGCTGTAGATGTCACGCTTAAGAGGAAATAAGGTGTAGCAGGATGTTGGAACTATATTTCCACTCGAGTAGTAGTATAAGTTAAAGTATCGGTGTCATGACCTATTGGTAATGAGATTAGACCAAGAAGTTGGTGATATAAAGTCACAAAGTTAGAAGTTAGAGTGAGGGTGACTTTTTTGTGTAACTAAATATTTTATTTGAATAACCGATGTTTGAGGATGATTTACCCCTTTATAATGATAGACTAATGTGGTAGCTAGTGGCATGTGTGAATTGTATGGTAGTCTGTAGGGGGAGTGTTTGACACATATTTTTATTCATACAAAGTAAGATATGTATTCTTAGATCATTGATTATTGTGTATTAAGTTTCTATCCGTTGTAATCTTGTTATCATTGTGTTGTTGAAACTCAAAGTCTAGTGAAGCTGTGTGGGGCTCTTTTGATTCACTGTCATAGTTTTCTTTTCATTCCTCTCATTTTATTGTTAAAAAAAAATCAAAGTCTAGTGGAGCCGTGTGGGGCCTATTTTGATTCACTAGTAATTTGTTGTTCATCTTATTGTTCTTGTTGGTTGGAACTGGGGTTTAGTGGCATAATGATAAGACAAGTGGTAAGGGAGATTTATTAAATATATGTATAGCCAAATCTTTTTGCACGAGATTGAGTTGGTAATGAAGTGATAAGTCCTTGTGTGTTAGTTTAGTATAAGGTAAAGAAGAGGTTATTAGTTAAGGTGAATTGTTGTCTGCTTGAAGTATGAAAATGGCTAGATGAGCCAGTAAGTTATAATTATAGACTCATAGTCGTTTATGGAATTTGAAGGTAGTCTAAATGTACGCTTGGGTAAGTAAGTGTGATGTGAGAAATCCGTATAAGTAGATAAGATTGTATGGAGTTATATTATAAGATTAAGGTTGACCATATCTATTATGTGACTTTACTCCCCCCCTCCCCTTGACCTTCTTTTCGTTGGTAATTGTAAACTAGTAGTACTTGTGAGAAGGAATGTAGTAGATTTTTGAGGTATTTGGATAGAATATCCCAATTTGATGGACTAGTATATTATGTTGCATTCTTCATTGGTAGTAGATGATTGATGCTAGACTATAGGCTTGAATTTAGATGTAGAATATGGATGTAAGAATAGTGGCTAAAGATTAATGATGAATGTTTTGTGAGAATTACGTGTCAGGTTAGGTTGTAAATCATGTTTAGTACTAGACATTAAGTTTGAACAGTTGATGTCCATGAAGGTGAATGTGGTGATGGCCTGAAGCTAAGGGGGAAATGATAGAATAAATAACCAAGTTAGGCTCTCAGATTCTAATAGTGATGTCAGTATGATATAGAATATCAGAAAGTGAGATTCTGTAACCCCCCGACATCTTCTTAGCTAAATTTCATCCATGAAAAGTCTAAGCATTAGCTTCTAGAATGATCTAAATTAATTTTCATATGGAATTTCCTACATTTCAACCTTTCATTATGTAGACGACTGAATTAGCTTTCTAACGATATAAGATTCATCCAAAACAGACCTTCGGTGAAGAAGTTATGAATAGTTTATAGTTCCAATCGTAAACATCATCATTTTGATGTCTAGCGCATCGCGGAGAGGGTCAAATTTTCAATCGTCAAATTCCAGTAGGGCGCCACCAATTCCAGTGGACCGCCACGATTATGGCGCGTCGCGGTGGCACTCAAAATCGAGTTTTTTTTTAGTTCAAATTTTCAATTTCGTTTAGGAGTCATTAAAGGTAATTTTGACTTTTCCCTAACCTTTAAAACCGTCCAAAAAAAGGATTTAGGGTATGTTTGAGCAACTTAACCCTATTTTCATCAAAATCATCAAGAATCCTCTCTAGGGTTTCAAAATAAAAACCCAAGTAGTTCAAGATTCAACCGTAGTTTTTGAAGTTGATCGCATATTTGGAATCCCCAGGTCATAGGATTCAATAAGAACCTATTGTCATCCTAATTGAGGTATGTGGGGTTTTTTTTAAATCTCATGGGCATAGAAATCATGTTTTAAGAATGGGGTTTTGAGGTTTATGAATATAATCATGTTTTAGAAGTTTTGACGGTATTGTTTTAGTCTTTAGGCCTTTCCCCCAAATTGATTTGAAATTATGTATATATGTACGTATGTATTCAAGAATGGTTATTCAATTGAGATCATGAATTATAATGAATTCCTCTCTTGTTATAAGTTTTCTCATCTTGGTATGATATAAATTGTTTTGAATGCGTTTTGAAGAGCATGTTATGAACTACTTTGGCTTTTTCTATGTTTTGAATATGACTCTTGAATACTAAAGAGAGGGTTGTGAATGTTGAATATACATATAATGAAAGAGTGCATAATTTTGCCAAAAACACGTGACCACCATATGTTTGATGAAAGTTTTTGCATGGTTTTGACTTGAGTTTTTGGAACATGAAATCTTTTATGCAAATTACTTGTTTTGGGTGGTCTGAAACTACATTTTTATGAAAGATCATGCTTATTACATTATGGCTCAGAAATAGAACTTACAAGTCTTGGTGTGACGACACCAACTCAAAAAATTCCATGATAAATTCATAACAGAATAGAATGCATGTTTGAAATCAGATTTATAGATTTTGTGATTAGAATGTTGCATGATTAGAAATGGCTAAAAATTGGGCAGAAAGAGATGTTAGGTAGTTCCCCAAAGAAGACATGAGTCCAGATACTTATTGCCCGAAACTGTGATTTGCCGATCTGGCTATATCTTATATTACGCTGGCCTAGTACCGTGTAGTGTATTAGAATCAAAGACTCCAACCCTTGCGGCACGCTCGGGTTGGAGGCTTCCTCGCTGAGTTAATGGCGGATTCCATATAGCCCATGGAATATCAGAAAATATAGGGGCGTGCCACCTAACTCAGAAGTAATACAAAGATCAGAAACTGTTTTGACAAGAATGATTTATGATTACTTGAATGATGCCCATGTGTTTCCATAAACTATTTTATGCATGGCGTTTGATGAAAAATTGCTCTGATCTATTTTATATATATGTTCAAGTACTCTATTTTGGATTGCTTTATGTGCCACTAATTTTGTGCTGGCCCCCCCTCTCTCCAGGATCTGAGGCACAGTCTAGGGGTCCAGATAAATAGTAGATATTTCAGATCGCAGATCAGATTATGCAGTGGTGAGCCTTTTATGATCCAGAAGGCCTGATTATTTTAGATAATTATCTTTAGTTTTGTTTTGATCTGCTGGGGGCCTTGTCCCAATTTTCAGATAGTTTGTTTAGTCTATAGTAGAGATTTCGCAAACTGAGTCAGACATTATTATTCAAATATATCTTGAATTTCAGTTTTCAGTGTTATGATTACATTCAGGTTGACCATGTTTCCATAGTATTGTGAATCTTCCGTATTCCCTTTATCATATGAATTATGTGTATGATTACCAGATAGATAGGGGTGTTTCGGGCCTTCATGATTCGGAATGCTCATCACGGGTCATGACAGAGTGAGACTCAACCCATTCTTATCTCAGTATTTTTCAGTTATCCCAATATCTACTCATGCCTTACGTTTCAGTTCCATGATCATAGTTCATGTTCATGTATATGATAGAGAATCACGTTCTCTTCCAGTTCCTAAATAAGGAATTCCAATTCATTTCAATAGTCGGAATCACATTCCATAAGTTATGAACTCTAAGTTAAGGTCATGCAGCTCATGACTCATGCACTAATGCTTTATAGTGTGCTCGATTTTCATAACTCATGTTGCACGCCAAACGATTGGCGAAATTTAGCTTATAGCCAGGTATGCCCTCAACTTAGATCACTTTGATGAATCCATGATGTTGATTCATTGTTCCTTAGGTTTCAGTTAAGTGTCAACTCTCATATAATATCCTTCCATGCTTCAAGGTCTTATATTCTAACCTTTTAGTGACTCCTCCTTATGTAATGATAGTGGTGATGAGTGAACATTTGTTGTTGATGAAAGATCATTGTATGTTTATTTTGGATAAGGCCATAAGTGTGAAGTAAGATTTGGGTCCAGTCTTTGATACATGTGATGGTTAGTAAAAATGTATGTGTGTATGTTCTTGGGTAGTGGTTTAGAGAATGTGTGAAGTATGTCTTTATAGGTGTTTGCCTTGAAGTTCATATGTGTTTATAAAGATATGCTTGAATGACATGTTGGGATTTAAGTGGATAAACACAATATATTCTAGTGAATCCATAGTAAGAGTTCAGAGTTGGTCATTGAAGTGATAAGGCACGTTATGCTTAGGGTGTGATCTCTAAAGAGGATATGGAAGATTAAATCATATGGTTTAGACTAGTATCGTGGTATGGCAGGTTGTATTTTGTGATTTTGAGTTAGGCTCGATCACAATAAAGGGATTTAAGCTACTTTAGACATTAGTAGAAAGAGTTATCAATACCTATATGAGGATTATAAGTTGATCAAATGTGTATGGCATTTGAAGGGGATAGTATAGTTAAGGGAGTATTCTAGAAGTGTACTAAGCTTGAAAGTAAGAAGTTGCATTGCCTAAGGCCCAAAAAATCTATTCTAGCTTATGAGTTAAATGTCTATATTCCATGAAATAGAGTAGTTCCAAGGTTGTGATCCCTTAGTTGGATGTCTTGTGTAAATCATGCCTAAGATTCTTTGCTCTCTAATGCTACTGTAACTTCTTTAGAAAGAGTGTTAAAGAGATAATCTATTCCATCCATGTAAATTGCGAATCCAGTTTAGTCCAAGCATCATGTTTCTGATTCAGCTATTTAGTCATGACTTAGTTCATAAGATTTCAGCGCATAATGTCAAATTTTCCCAAGTATTTTAGCTCGGACAGTGTAATACCCTGATACTATCTAAGTCCAGTTGTCTCATGATTCATACTTGCATAAGTTATCACTTCTCAATTCAATATGTATGATTTGATCATGAGCACTTCAAGGGAATCCTAAACTCTCAGCATTAATCAGCTCCTTAAAGCAAGTAAAGTCAAGTCAGCACAGAATTCAAATTCATGATAGAAGTTTAAATGTTTTAGCTCGGCTATATCTTTTCTTAGAAGACGTATCATGTCCACGTTATTCCATACCTTTAAGACTTCAACATTTCTACCCATCATTCGGGGATGAATGATCCCAAGGGAGAGATAATGTAACACCCAGCATTTCAGGCTAGAACTAAAACCATCATTTCTATGCGTAGATGATCCAAAAGCCATATATCCAGTGCAAATATATTGTGTTAATCATGGCATGAATTGAGATCATAGAGGTCCCCAAACTCAAGAACGAGTTGAAAGCTTTCCTATCGTTCGAGTTTGAGTGAGCATCGAAACTTGGGTCAACTTAAATCGGCCATAAATCTTTGTATATAACGAATTAGGAGGCCTACTATATATTAAATGAAAGGTATTTTAGTCCTCTTTCCAAATCTATTAGTTTTGCTTTAATCCGATATCGGAGTAGAAAGTTATACTCATTTTACTTTGAAGTGTCTATCTGTCATAATATGACGACGAGGCTAACAACTTATAAGCTGTGTGATGGACCGTCAGACCTGGTCATCAGCCTAAGGCAGTGAATGGTGAAAACCAGTCCAAAAATGATCACCTGTGTGATGACTTATCACCTGAGTGATGGCCCATCAACCCTGGTCATCAACTGATGTAATTATGCGATTTTTTGGGGGTTCCTAAGGGGTATTTTTGTCTTTTTCTCACTCGAAAAATCTTTCACATGAATTAAATCACCCCTTAAGCGTTATTAATCAATTACTATTAGTTTTACAATATCAAAAACTTCCTCTTCACTCTCAAAATAAGATCAAATTAGGGTTTTCTCCAAGAACAAGAAATTCAAGAAAATCAAGTCTTAAGTTCAATATCTTCAAGAAACAAATCAGGATCTGGGTTTTATCTATCAAGATCTAGGTTTCATCTTTCAGATCTTATAATTTAAGGTACGTCGTATTTTCCTAAAAATTCATGGGCAAAGAAACCTTCTTTAATTAATGCTAAGGTTTAGGAATTATGATTTTTTGGAAAGGGTTTGAATTTTACTATTACTAGCATGTTTTAGAAGCCTTGATTAATATTATTTTGGTCTCTAGGCCTTTCCCCAAATTGATTTGGAATTATACATATATGTATGCATCTGTTTAAGGATGAATATTCAATTGAGAGCATGAATTATAATGAAATCCCTCTCTTGTTATAATTTTCCTTTACTTAGGATATGTTATGAATTGTTTTGAATGCATTTTGAAAAGCATGATATGAAACGTCTTGATTTATACTATGACTTGAATATGATTTTGAAATCAAAATAGTGGGTTGTGCATGTTGATAAATGTTAAATATACATACAATAAAAGAGTGCATGATTTTGCCAAAAGCACATGACCACCATATGTTTGAAGAATTCTTGCATTGTTTTGACTTATGTTTCAGAACATGAAATCTCTTTTACTATTTGCTTATTTGGGTGGTTTGAATTGAGTTTTTGATGAAAGAATTATGCAGGATGCATTATGGCTCAGAAATTGGACTTGCAAGTCTTGGTGTGAAGACACCAACTTAATAATGCCATGTTAATTTAGAACAGAATAGAATGCATGTTTGAAATCAGATTTTCAAATTTTAAAACTAGAATGATATATGTTTCAGAACAGACTAAAATTGGGCATAAAGAGAGCTTAGGTGGTTCCCTGAATAAGGCACAACTTCAGACTACTCATTGCCCAAAACTGTGATTTGCCAATCCGGGTACATTATTATGCATTGGCATAGTTTCCTGTGGCGTATCAAACTCAGACACTCTAACTCTTGCGGCACACTTGGGTTAGGGGCTTCCCCACCGAGTCAATCACAAATTCTATATAGCCCGTGGAATATCAGACTTGTAGGGGAGTGCCACCTAACTCAGAAGTAATACAAAGATCATAAATTGTAGTGACAGAAAGTTTTTTTATGATTTTATCAATAATGCCCATGTATTTTGAACTTATATCTTATGACATATTTTATGACTATCTCTCAGTTATTTTATTTATATAAAATCTTTATTTTGGATTGATCTGCGTACTAGTACAATTGTATTGACCCCCTTACCCTCCAGGTTCTGAGGCATAATCTAGGGGTCTTCATAAGCAGTAGAATTCTTCAGACAGAAGTGCAGAGTTCAGTTGGTGAGCCTTTTATATTTTAGAAGGCCTATTTATTTTTAGGCATTTATCATTAATCAGGGTTTTGGTCTACTCGGGCCTTGTCCCAGTTTTCAGATAGTTGTAATTAGTCATGTAGTAGAGATTTCGAAGACGATTTTAGATGTTATCAGATGGTTTTGAATTTCATCTTTCATTGTTGAATTATATCAGACTTATGACCATGATTTTGTTCTGTTATATAATTTCATATTTTTCCTATAGTATATGAATGATGTGCATGATTACCAGACAGATAGGGACGCCCGTGTCTTCATGGTTTGGGATGTTCGTCACGGCCAGGGACCTGGTTCGGGTCGTGACACTATTGATATAGTCTAATAACATAAAAGTCTTGGTCATGCCACTTCAAAAGTGTTGAATAAAATTTCATCCGTTGCTCTAGATAGTTGTACTTCTACTATAAAAGATTGTGTTGTTTGTCCTTGTGCAAAACTAGTGAGGTTACCTTTTCGTACCAGTACTATAAAGAGCAATACTTGTTTTGACTTGATTAATTTTGATGTATGAGAACCTTATAAAACTACTTTATGATGGCAAAAAGTACTTCTTAACAATTGTTGATAACTTCACTAGGATGTCTTGGTTGTTCTTTTAAAACCTAAGTCGATGTTTATATTGTATTAAAGAAATTTCTTACTTATTTTAGCACACATTTCAATAAAAGAGTAAAGTGTAAGGTTTGACAATGTCACTGAGTTTGTAAACTCAGTCCAGAACTCTATGTTTAAGGCTCTGGGCATCTTACATCAGAGCTCTTGTGCTTATGCAACTCAGCAAAATGGTATGGCTGAAAGAAAACATAACCATATACTTGAGGTCTATAGAGACATCAAATTTAAAGGTCATATTCCAACCAAATTCTGGGGTCACAGTGTTTTAGTTGCTAGTTATTTGATATATAGAATGCCTAATGTTATTCTTGATAATAAATCACTTTATGAAATGCTCTATGAGACTAACCCTAATCTTAATCATCTTAGAGTTTTAGGGTGCTTACGTTTTGTGAAATCTAATAAACTTAAGCCTAGAGCTATAGCACCCATTCGCATCGCTACTCAAAACTCTCAAAAAGGTATATACAATTAAATTTTATTGGTAGTATGTTTTCCTCAACAAAGATGTTGAATTCAGAGAATATATTTTTCCTTTCAAGATCTTAAGAAAGATCAATAAGCTCCATTTCTTGATGTTTTTTAGTGATCCATTGATGATATCTTCTAGATACAAGATCAAACACACAACAAAGAAATCAAGAGATCTACAAGACAATAACACTAGAGAATCAAAGGCCCTACTCGGTTTCTCTATGTTTTCAAGACAACAACCACAATATTAAATAAGATAGATAGAGAACACAAGATTACAATGACTATAGTGAATCAAAAGAGCCCCACATGGCTTCACTATATCAACACATAAACTACAAGATTACAACAATAATAAAGTTATGGGTACATTAACAACAACAAGGAAGCAACAGATACAACAAGATACAAGATAAATAGTTAGACCAAATGAAGGGACAATCTTAAGAACCCAAGAATTGTGAGACTCTTGAACCCTTAACACTATTCACGACACAAACCTAACTCTAAAATTGACACAAGAGGGACTTTACCTCCTATAAACACCAACGTATCAATCCAACGATGCAATACAAATGATATCCACACTTGGGCAGCCCTAGTTATGGATTGGTGGCTTTTCCAAGCGCTACATCACACTAGAGAGAGATTTTGTCTTACATCAATAAATAAATAACTATCAAATAAACCCTAAAGAGACTACTTATAGTTATTACAAAATAAAGGCAAAATTACTACACTATCCTTAATAAAAGGGGTGGCCATGGAGTGCATGTTGGTCACAATAAAGTGACCATATTGCCCTTAATGAAGATGGGCCAAAACCGTGATCCATTAAGTGGCCAAACCCGAGAATCCTTAAGTCTTCAATGCTCCAAGCAATCTTCCACTCATGGCCTTGATGAATGGTAGGCTCAAAAAAGGTTTTCCTTGCATATCTTGTGTCCTTGGGTGAAAAAGTCTTGAGCCTTTACGTGATGATTTCCAATCATGTCTTTAAAAATTAGGGTGGCCATTTGACTTGGATCATCCTCCCCTTCTTGAAAAGGATTCGACCTCTAATCCAAACCTTGCAAGAACAAAGAGAAGACAAACAAGTACCACATCCTCATGACATGAGGGTTAGAGTTAGTACAATAAACAATATCAACATGCCAAAGAGGTTCACACTTGAGATATAGCCACACATCCTTATCTTTAATCATGAGGGGCATAGCAAAAATATTACAAAGGGGTGGCTCCCTAATTGAAAGTAAAGTCCACGCAACACATATAGCAATATCACTCAAACAAGTGGACTGACCAACAAATATTCGTCCTTCACACCCTAAGAATTTATGGAGGTCAAATGAAAGGCGTAACCAAGGGCTTAGGTCTTGGCCACTCTCACTTTCCCCTAGGGTGTCAACCTCGAAATTAAGCAAGCCCTCTTTATCACCATTGGAAGTATCATGAATAAAAAGAGGGTTGAGAAAAGTGTTCCAAAAGTCAACTTCAAATAAAGGGTTCTTATGCATGCACTTACGACTAGTTTCAAAATCTCCACTAGGAATATGTCCAACATAAGAAACACATAAAGAAGAAGCAGATGGAATTTCTAAGCATGTATCACCTTATGTTTCACAAGAGTAGTCCTCACATACATACAAACCATCACGGGCAGCCAAAGGACCATAATAAAAATCGTCTTCACAAGGACAATCACAACTCAGATTTTCTAAACATTCAACCAAATCAAGATCATCTACGCCCGGTTGATCATTTTGCTCACCCTCACTAGTTATTGGAAATTCACATACCAACGTAGACTCACCTTGTTTTTCACAAGGGTCAACTAGTGTTTGAATACTCTTGTCACTTGGTAATGGAACCTTAGTCAAGTTGTAAGTCCTAGCACTAGATGGACACAAATCATTCTCACGAGGAGAATCAATTTTATCATCTAAAGGATCAACTACTGCTTGCATACCTACAACAAGAGTTTAGTCCTCATGCGACCTAAAAATATCAAGAGTATTACAAAATCAAGACTTATGCACTCCTACACTAGGTAAAACTGCAACTACATTCATAGGAGTGTACGGGATAGCATTTTTACCTCATAGCTCACATGAGCTACGGTCTTCATCTTGACGTGTGTCCGGGAAGCCCACTTGCTCCCTTGGAACTCCCATATGATCCAACCTTTCATTTATCACTTCCCATTGACGGGTAATGGCTTCAAGTTTAGCCAAAATAGCACTTGCAGTCGCGGGTTCCATTGTAATTGCACCTACAAAAAAAAGAACAAGCCTACAAAGCAAACCACAAGTTAGTTCAAAAAAACCTCACCACACTCGCACACACTTGATCGTCTCGCACTTGGATTTACAAGTGTTGCAAGTCGGCTTATAGTTCGTGATGAGTCAGGGGTAAGTCTACTCCTTGGTCGAAATGGATTCTTTGTTTGAAGACTCAAGGAAATGATGTTCGAACTTGAACCAAGAAGTACTAAGATTTATAAAAATGACAAAATCACAAAAGAAACGTAGACGCGAATAATGGATGCAAAGGACGAATTGACAATCTAGTAGGAGTTTACTAGTTTGTTAATTTGTTCTAGGATCAACTAATGAACCCAAGAATCAAAAATTAGAAACTAGAAAAATACAAATTTGAGCTTAATATTGATGGTAAATAGCAATTAGGGTGACATGGCAGCATGTAATTGGTCTCGAGCCCACACAACTTTCATCACAAATTTGAAATTTCAATTTTCACACAATTTGGAATGAACGACAATTGCATTTGAAGGAAAAGTATAAGTCTTAAGTCCTTTGTAAGTTTAATCTCAAAAAGATGATCTTGACTTGTACTAGTTCCACCAAACAAGGCTCCTTGATTTAAGGATAGTAGTTGAAAAAGTTGATGGCAAGTCTAGGAAGTGATGGCTTAAGTCTTCTCACAAACACACTTTACAACTTTTATCTTCACTCCTTTTGAATCTATTTGCACTTTTTGTTGGTTTAAGTATGAGAAGAGATAAAGAACAGTATGAACACAACAACAACCTTTTAATAACACATCAAAAACCCACCAACAATGTCCTCCAATCTTCAACAACAAGGTATAACACACGGCCAACTTCAAATCACAACACATGGCCACTTCAAGTTCACAACATCAAGGTTAATATTATAAGCTCAATTTTAGATCTAGAGACCTTTTGTGTTAGTGAAAAAGAAACCAACACAAGAAAACACTAGACAAACAAAAATCTACTAGCTCTAGTACAAGTCTCGGCCAAGACAACTTCACAAGAACAACTTTTGGCCAAGAACAAAAAAATGGACAGATTTCACCCTTTTTCTGGAATTTTCTATTTTTTTTTCAATAATTTTTTTTTTGATTTTCAAGTTTACGAGCCTAAGATTGATTTTGTGGGAACAAGGTCAAGCCATGATCTGATACCAAATAATTTAAGATCAAACACACAACAAGGAAATCAAGATATCTACAAGACAATAACACTAGAGAATCAAAGGCCCCACTCGGCTTCTCTATGTTTTTAAGACAACAACCATAATAGAGAACACAAGATTACAATGACTATAGTGAATCGAAAGAACTCCACATGGCTTCACCATATCAACACAAAAACAACAAGATTACAACAATAAAAAAGTTAAGGGTACATTAAGAACAACACGAAAGCAACGGATACAACAAGATATAAGATAAATAGTTAGACCAAATGAAGAGACAATATTAAGACCCCAAGAATTGTGAGACTCTTGGACCCTTAACACTATTAACGACAAAAAACCTAACTCTAACATTGATACAAGAGGGACTTTACCTCCTCTAAACACCAACATATCAAGCCAACAATGCAGCACAAGTGATATCCACACTTGGGCAGCCCTAGTTACGGATTGGTGGCTTTTTCAAGCCCTACAACTATTGGGTGTTACACTCCTCACACTAGAGAGAGAGTTTGTCTTATATCAATAAATAACTAACTATCAAATGAACCCTAAAGAGACTACTTATAGTTATTACAAAATAAAGGTAAAATAACTACACTACCCTTAATAAAAGGAGTGTCCATGGAGTGCATTTTGGGCACAATAAAGTGACCAAATTGCCCTTAATGAAGATGACCCAAAACCGTGATCCATTAAGTGGCCAAACCTGAGAATCCTCAAGTATGCAATGCTCCAAGCAATTTTCCACTTATGGCCTTGATGAATGGTAGGCTCAAATGGGTTTTCCTTGCATATTCTTGTGCCCTTGGGTGACCAAGTCTTGAGCCTTTACGTGATGGTTTTCAATCATGTCTTCAAACGTTAGGGTGGCCATTTGACTTATATAGCTTCTTAGGATGCATATATTCTTACTTAAACATCTAATGTGGGACCAACACAATCTACTTCTGTGTTAGTTAATCCACTACCACCAGTCTTCACGGATAATCCTCTTCCTCAAATTACTAAAGCAGGTCCAGCTCAACAACAATCTAATACTACTGATGCATCTCAAAGATCATCTAGGACCAAATCTGCACCTATTTAGTTAAAATAATTTTTCTAAACTGAGAAGTTAAGTTCTACTACTCCCTATAGTATCTCTAATTACATTTAGTATGATCACCTACTCGCTTCATATTAAGACTTTATTGCTGCTAGTTCTACTAATATTGAACTATCACCCTATAGTTAAGCAGTTTCAGACCCAAGATTGGTAGATGCAATGAAGATTGAAATAGTAACTCGAGAAGGGAACAACACTTGGACTATGGTTTCACTACCTGAAGGGAAAAGAGCTATAGGTTGCAAGTGAATTTTAGGATCAAATACAAGGATACTGGTAAGATTTAGATTCAAAGATAGACTAGTAGCAAAAGGCTTTAGCCAGTACGAAATGGTTGACCATTAGTAGACATTTTCTCCTTTAGCAAGATGGTAACATTCAGGTCTATCTTAGCTATTGCTTCTATAAGACATTGACACGTCATCAAATAGATGTGTACAATGCCTTTCTTCAGGGTGAAATATATGATGCGATATACATGAAGTTGCCACAAGGCTTTAAGATCCCGGGGAAACAAGACTAGTATGTAGGCTTCTTAAATCCTTGTATGGCCAAAAACAGGCCCAAGGCAATATAATATAAAGTTACTAAAAGCAATTCTTAAGTTTAGTTTTAAACAATGTGCATATGATTATTCCTTGTTCTTGAAGAAAAATGAAAGTGATCTAATAATTATACTTGTATATGTTGATAATTTGATGATTACTGGTAGTAACCTGTAATTGATTCAAGAAACTAAGGCAACACTAAGTCGGGCTTTCAAAATGAAAGACTTAGGGGATCTAAGATACTTTCTTGAAATTGAGTTTGCATGATCAAACTCAGGTATACTAATGCATCAAAGAAAATATGCATTATAATTGATTGTTGAAACATGTTTAAATGCATCAAAACCTATATCTACACCATTAGAAACAAATATCCAATTGACTACTAAAGAAGTGGATGATTATGTCAAAAGTCCAAGTAGAAGTATTACTGATCTTGAATTAGATGTAGCAGCATATCAAAGAATTATTGGAAAGTTTCTCTACCTAACTATAACCAGGCCAAACATAACATATAATGTACTAACTCTTAGTCAATTCCTACAACAATCTAAGAAGTCTCATCTAGAAGCTGCAATGAGGATACTAAGGTATGATAGCGTTGAATATGTTCCTACAAAGTCTCAACAAGCTGATCCTCTAACAAAAGCTTTAAGTAGAGCTCAACATGAACATCTATGTTCCAAACTAGGAATGCTTAATGTGTTTGCACCACCTAGCTCGAGGGGGAGTATTGAGGATATAGAGACTTTGACTATAAGGATAAAATAGTCATTGTATCTAAGTACTTAAAATAGTTAGTAATAAGATAGTTAGATAACTAAAAAAAAGGGCAACCCGGTACAGTAAAGCTCCCGCTATGTGCAAGGTTCAGAGAAGGGCCTCACCATACAAGTGTATTGTATGCAACCTTACCTTACATTTTTGCCAGAGGCTGTTTCAAGGCATGAACCCATAACATCCTGATCATATGACAACAACTTTACCGGTTCCTCCAAGGCTCCCCTCAAGTTAGTTAACTAACTAACTAATTTATATATGCTCATTTTGTACTGTTTCATTGATGAAGAAATAAGAAATTCTCATTCTTCTGCTTCAATCTCTCTTCTTTACTTCTCCACATCTTCTTGTTACTTCTTCTTTTAAATTCAACAATCAGCCTTTGGAGAAAAGGATGAAGAAGATATATATATGTGTGTGCGCGCGCGTGTTGATCTTCCCGTGTTCATCAACTTAAATTTCATTCTTTTTTTGCCATTACTGTAATGTGATTAGGCTCACCATTTAGACATCATCTCTATATATATTAATTTGAACATAAATAAATAAATACAATAATGGATATTCAACATGTTTTATTAATCACAAGCATCAGACAACAATGAATAAATCAATCAATGACGTGTTCAAACACAGACTTAGTAAGCACAAATTTCCAAAAGAGAATAACAGGATTTAGAACACAAGTATTGAGTACCAGCTTCTAGGAAGGATCCATATTCAAGTCTAAGCTAAGTTAGTCTCCTACCACTAGAAGTGCGATCGTCATTTATAACCTTTCAAAATACGTCACAATTTTTTTTTATGTGCAAGTTTGAATGTCTTAACTTTTGCGGAAGAGCAAAAGTGAGAAATTTCTCCCTTACGCCTCTCTTTCACTTTGACACACCATCTAAAATTGGTAGAGATTCTTTTGCATGTGAGCAAACTGTGCAAATTAGGTACAAATGGCGATCATCATTTGTTCCTATTCTAATTTTAACTCCCTCTATGTAATTTAATTTTGTGTTGAGTGAAGTGTACTAGATCACCATAATTATTAATTGGATTATGACATTTGGCTACATAGGAATGAGTATTCCTACAAGTAGTGTACCGATGCAAAGCATGCAAAAAAATAAAATGGTATGACTTTTTAGCATGATTCCTATTGATAAAATATGTGGTAGGATGATAGGAATGTTGGGTTCATAGTGTGTTGAATGGAAATGGAGAAATCAAGTGAAGGGAAGGAGACACCCAAATTGAAAAGTGTACTCTTTAAATTGGAAAGTTTACTCTTCTCCCACATTGGTGGAAGAAGAGAACTTTAAAGTGTTTATAAAGTGAAACACTTACTTCACATGGTAAGTAAGGCAAGGAAATAGAGATGCCTCGTGCCGTCGTCGTCGTCGCTTGCTCGTCTCGGCTTCGGCTTTGGCTTTGGTCAAATGAGATCGATGAGATCTTTCTTTTTGGACAAACTTTATTTGAATTCCAGAGAATGCCAAGGAAAAAATGTCGTATTTACTGCAAATTTTCAGAACTCTATATATACGCAGTAACAATGGCACTGCTAACTGAACTGCTGCAGTATTTCGAACAGGTGTTTCAGAACTGATGCGTTGGCTTGAAAGGTTACACTGTTTAAACTGATTGTTGCTTCTGTTACAGAGGGTTGCACTATTTCAGATTGTTGCTTCAGAAAGTTGCAACTCTTCAACAAAAATACACACTGTTTCATGAAAAGGTGTATTGTTTCAGCAAATTACTGCAGACTATTTCAGCAATAATAAATACTGCAGCCATGCAATTTTCAGAACAGACTCACCTCTAAGTTGAACCGTTGCCACCTTTACAAAGAGACATCTTATGGCTATATAAACCTGGTTTCATCCACTGGTTTAGTACATAAATTTTCAGATTACAAACTTCTTCTTCTTGTCTTAAAAATACTCTAAGTGTGATCATTCTAACCGTGAGTGTGTTCAAAGAATCCGCCTATTTGAGGTACCGCTATAGTCGAATTGAAGGCCATTTTATCCTAGGAGGAAGATTCCACAACCTCGGGTACAGTGAGGGGAGTTATTTCCTTAAGGAAAGTCCGTGAATTCGGACGACTTGGCCTTAACAATCTTAAGGAAATAACCTACAGAATATGTATAACTTGTTTTTGGAGATTAAAGCTTATGCTTTCTACTCCGTTTGAATTTAACTTGTGATTAGAAGACATAAAATCTTCATCAAAAGTTGAAGTTCACTCGATTGACGATTTGAAGTTATAAAAACTTCATCGTTAATTAGAAACAAGAAGGAAAAGTTGTAAAGTTATTTAACTTTATTAATAGTATTCTGAAAAATACTAATTTTTCTGTCTTGTGGTGACAGGAAAAAACGATAATTGAAAGTCAAATGATGGATGCGACAACGTCTATGGGGGCAACTAATATTGCCACATCAAGTCGCACAAATGCTCCGCTAACGATGGCCCCGGCGGAGAAGCCTGGAAAATTTTCTGGCATCGACTTCAAGCGGTGGCAACAAAAGATATTCTTTTACCTCACCACGTTATGTCTACAATGGTTCACTAGCGAAGACGCTCCCGAGGTACCCGAGGAAACCTCGAACAAGGACCGCTTCGTTATTGTAGAAGCTTGGAAACATTCAGATTTCCTTTGCAGGAACTATATTCTGAGTGGTCTCCAAGATGACCTCTATAATGTCTATAGTGGAACCAAGACATCAAAAGAACTGTGGGTGGAACTTGAACGGAAATATAAAACGGAAGATGCGGGAATTAAGAAATTCCTTATTGCACGATTCCTGGACTTCAAAATGATTGATAACAAATCTGTTGTCTCTCAAGTACAGGAGTTGCAAGTCATCATACATGATCTTCTAGCAGAAGGTATAATTTTAAAAAATACCCTAGTTGAACAAATTAAAAATGTTCATAATACTCACATAAACTATTTTGTAGGTTTAATTGTGAATGATACTTTCCAAGTAGCAGCAATAGTTGAGAAGCTACCACCTTTGTGGAAAGACTTCAAAAACTACTTAAAGCATAAGCGCAAGGAGATGACCGTTGAAGATCTTATTGTCCGACTTCGTATTGAAGAAGACAATAAAACTGCCGAAAGAAGGTCAAAGGGAAATTCTACAATGAGTGGAACACATATTGTAGAAGATGGCCAAAACAACTTGAAGAAAAGAAAGAATGTTGAACATGGAAGCAATCATCCCAAGAAAAAGTTTAAGGGAAAGTTCTTCAACTGTGGCAAAGTTGGCCACAAATCAACAGAATGTCGAGCCCCGAAAAAAGGGAAGAAAAAGGACCAAGCAAATCTGATTGAGTCCAACAAGGATTATGACGACCTGTGTGCTATGTTCACGGAATGCAACATGGTTGGCAATCCACGCGCTTGGTGGATGGATTCAGAGGCCACACGCCATGTCTGCACAAGCAAAGAGTTGTTCTCAACATATGCTCCGGCTCAAGCGGAAGAAACAATTTACATGGCCAACTCTTCGACTGCTAAGGTGGAGGGAATAAGAAAAGTTTGCCTAAAGATGACATCCGGAAAGGTTTTGACACTGAATAATATGTTATATGTTTCGGAGTTACGTAGGAACTTAATTTCTGTTTCACTCCTAGATAAAAACGGTTTCAAATGTGTAACCGTTTCTGGAAAAATAGTAGTTAGCAAAGGAGAAATGTATGTAGGAAAAGGCCATCTAGAGGAAGGCCTTTATAAGATGAATGTAATGACTGTTGAAATGAATAAACATTCAAATTCTTCTTACTTGCTTGAGTCTTATAATTTATGGCATGAATGTTTAGGCCATGTTAATTACAAAACGTTATGAAAACTGATTAACTTAGAAGTTTTGCCAAATTTTGAGTGTAATAAATCTAAGTGTCAAACGTGTGTAGAATCAAAGTATGCTAAGCATCCTTATAAGTCTGTTGAAAGGAATTCCAATCCCTTAGACTTAATACACACTGACATTTGTGATATGAAGTCAACACCATCACGTGGTGGAAAAAAATATTTCATAACTTTTATTGACGATTGCACTATTGTTATGTCTACCTGATAAATAGTAAGGATGAAGCAATAGATGCGTTTAGGCAATATAAAACTAAAGTTGAAAATCAGTTAGACAAAAGGATCAAAATGATAAGAAGTGACAGGGGCGGAGAATATGAATCTCCCTTTGCGCAATTATGTGTAGAGAATGGAATAATCCATCAAACTACAGCCCCGTATTTACCTCAATCTAATGGAATTGCAGAAAGGAAAAATCGAACTTTGAAGGAAATGATGAATGTCTTACTAATAAGTTCTGGTTTACCGCAAAACTTGTGGGGAGAGGCTATCCTTACGGCCAATCGTATACTCAATAGAGTTCCCCATAGTAAGACACAATCAATTCCTTACGAAAAATGGAAAGGAAGGAAACCCAACTTGAAATATTTCAAAGTGTGGGGGTGTCTAGCGAAGGTTCAAGTTCCTATACCTAAAAGGGTTAAGATAGGACCTAAAACGGTGGACTGCGTGTTCATAGGATATGCTAAAAGCAGTAAAGCATGTCGATTTTTGGTTCATAAATCAGAACATTCGGATATAAATGAAAATACGGTAATTGAATCAGATAATGCTGAATTCTTTGAAAATATTTATCCGTATAAAACTAGACATGAACAGTCTAGTGGAGGATCTAAACGACCCCGAGATGAACCAAGTGAGAATGTACATAATGAAGAAAATCCAAGACGTAGTACACGTCAAGAACGTCAACTTCGTTTGGATCGGATTTTGTAACATTTATCTTAGAAAATGAGCCTCGAACGTTTAAAGAAGCGATGTCGTCATCAGACTCATCCTTTTGAAAAAAGGCAGTCAATAGTGAGATTGATTCAATCTTAAGTAACCATACGTAGGAATTGATTGATCTTCCTCCAGGAAATAAACCTTTAGGTTCTAAATGGATCTTCAAAAGGAAAATGAAAACGGATGGTACTATTGACAAATACAAGGCAAAACTTGTAGTAAAAGGCTTCAATCAAAAAGAAGGTCTTGATTACTTTGATACATACTCGCCTGTGACAAGGATAACCTCAATTCGAATGTTAATTGCCTTGGCGGCAGTATATGATCTTCAAATCCATCAAATGGATGTGAAAACCGCATTCCTAAACGGAGAATTGGAGGAAGAAATCTACATGGAACAACCTGAGGGTTTTGTGGTTCCAGGAAAAGAAAATAAGGTGTGTAAACTTGTTAAGTCACTTTATGGACTAAAACACACACCTAAGCAATGGCATGCAAAGTTTGACCAAACCATGTTGGCAAACAGATTCAAGATAAATGAATGTGATAAATGTGTATATATTAAGGACACACCAAATCACCAAGTCATTGTATGTTTATATGTGGATGATGTGTTGATCATCAGTAGAGACATTTGTGACATAAATGCAACCAAACGAATGCTCGAGAGCAAGTTTGATATGAAAGACCTCGGAGTTGCAGATATGATCTTAGGTATAAGAATCCATCGAACTCCACAAGGGTTAGCACTGTCACAGTCTCATTATATCAAAAAAGTACTTGACAAGTTCAAGTATATGGAATTCGATATTGCCAAGACTCCATTGGATGCGAACTTTGCACTTCGGAAAAATGAAGGTGAAAGTGATTCTCAATTGGAGTACGCAAGAGTATTGGGATGTTCAATGTATATAATGAACTGTACACGACCAGACATAGCATGCACTATCAGTAAATTGAGTCGGTACACGAGTAATCCCAACAAAACTCACTGAATGGCAATGAAAAGAGTTTTGGGTTATCTTAAATACACTCAAGACTATGCTTTGCATTATAATAAATATCCTGCAGTACTTGAAGGATATAGTGATGCAAATTTGATCACCAGATTGAACGAAGTAAAATCCACAAGTGGATATGTATTTACTATCGGTGGAGGAGCAGTTTCTTGGAAATCATCAAAACAGACTTGTATCGCTCGCTCTACAATGGAATCTGAATTTATCGCATTAGATAAAGCCGGTGAAGAAGCAGAATGGCTCCGAAATTTCTTAGAAGATATTCCTTATTGGCCCAAGCCAGTGGCACCAGTATGTATACACTGTGATAACCAAGCAGCAATAGGTAGGGCAGGGAGCATGATGTACAACGGTAAGTCTCGTCACATACGTTGAAGACATAATACCGTTAGAGAACTTCTCTCTAGTGGAATTATCACTATAGACTATGTAAAGTCAAAGGATAATGTGTCGGATCCACTTACAAAAGGCCTATCTAGAGAAGTAGTAGAAAGGACATCCAAGGGAATGGGTTTAAGGCCTAGGACAAGTCAGCATGGCGGTAACTCTACCTAGCAGACTGGAGATCCCAAGAGCTAGGTTCAAAAAGATCAAACAAAGTTATGTCTGACAGGTTCAACATTGTCATTTACCCAACCCATTCTCATGATGTAGACAATGTATAGTAAACAAGGATAAGACTCAAGGTGAAAAGTCTTTTAATGATTATCTAAATTTGGCAGATTTGACCAAATAGTTCAATCTAAAGGATTGAAACGTTTAGAAATCACCTATGTGAGGGCGAAGTGGAAGCCGCTTCAAAGAGAATGTTAGTAAAGGCCTATTCTCTAAGCTCTCATGAAAACTGGGACGTGTTCATGGCTGAAAAGAACAAAACCGTAAGAACCATAAACGGTAAAAGGCTGGTTGTGTGACATGTGTTGTCTAGGTGTACATTAAAGCTCGACGGTTCAAAGATATCAAATCTACCGATTGACCGAGTGCATCCGATACATCTTCACTACGGAAAGTTCAAAGGAAAACCCACTTATCCAGATGCAATCAGTCATTGCTTGATGATCACATACTGTCTATAAACGTTTTACGAAAAAATAGCCATTCCTCATTCATGTGGGGGATTGTTGGGTTCATAGTGTGTTGAATGGAAAATGGAGAAATCAAGTGAAGGGAAGGAGACACCCAAATTGGAAAGTGTACTCTTTAAATTGGAAAGTTTACTCTTTAAAGTGTTTATAAAGTGAAACACTTACTTCACATGGTAAGTGAGGCAAGGAAATAGAGATGCCTCGCGCCGTCGTCGTCATCGCTCGCTCGGCTTCGGCTTCGGCTTCGGCTTCGGAATTTGATCAAATGATCGATCCATGAGATCTTTCTTTTTGGAACTGATGCGTTGGTTTGAAAGGTTGCACTGTTTAAACTGATTGTTGCTTCTGTTATAGAGGGTTGCACTGTTTCAGATTGTTGCTTCAGAAAGTTGCAACTCTTCAATGAAAATATACACTGTTTCGTGAAAAGGTGTGTTGTTTCAGCAAATTACTGCAGACTGTTTCAGCAATAATAAATATTGCAGCCATGCAATTTTCCGAACAGACACACCTCTAAGTTGAACTGTTGCAACCTTTACAAAGAGGCATCTTATGTCTATATAAACCTGGTTTCATCCACAGGTTTAGTACAGAAATTTTCAGATTACAAACTTCTTCTTCTTGTCTTAAAAATACTCTAAGTGTGATCATTCTAACCGTGAGTGTGTTCGAAGAATCCGCCTATTTGAGGTACCGCTATAGTCGGATTGAAGGCCATTTTATCCTGGGAGGAAGATTCCACAACCTCGGGTACAGTGAGGGGAATTATTTCTTTAAGAAAAGTCCGTGAATTCGGACGACTTGGCCTTAACAAGGAATGCATTCACTTTTAATAAGAGAATTAAAATTTGAGTGTTGTGAATGAAGAAATTCCAGATAAGTAGCCCCTTCTCTCTTCTTCCACCATAGATTTTCTTCTCATATGTCTTCTTCTTCTTCTTAATATCCACATCAACAAAAGCTTTTATCTCGCAATCAAGAACGACTCTTAGATTGTACAAGTCTCATTACCGGATTCTCACATGAATATAAATTGAAGTTTGAATTACACTTCTAAAACTTAAGGACACAAATTTATAAATGTACGCATTTCTTAGTGACCAAATTATAAGAAAACAGCATCAAATTGGTCAGTATTGTGGTTGATTCTTTCTTGCTCTCCTTATTGTTTCTCTTTTCTGGTGGTCTAAAGTTGAAACCGCAACAATTAAATTTCAGGATACAAGGCTGAAGTTTGAACTATACAGTTCGAACTTTGGGATACAATGACGCCCCTAGAATTGTAATTGGAAAAACTAAACTTCAGGACGCTAAAAATGAAAATCCTGAAGTTTCAACTTGAAAACAATAACAATCTAAAGTTAAGGACACAATGGCCTGAAATTTTCAACCGAATAAAATCAACTAGAGAATTGGACTAAAGGATACAATGTCATGATTCTGAACTGAAAATCAAGACACGATATCCTGAAGTTTTGAGTAACAAATCAGGACACAATGTTCTAAAGTAAACTTCAGGACATAGCGCCCTGAAGTTTTAAACTGGAAAACTGAACTTCAAACACAGTTTATACATTGGAATGATTTTTTTTTTTCTTTTGGAAGATGCAGCAATATCTACCCGTTTTTTAAGTGGTGACTCAATGTTTAATAATTTGTAAAGGTTATGACTTAGGATCCTTTCGGACAGATTTTTTTTTGTTGCTTCTTTGTCAAAATATACTTCTGCTATAAATATATTGAAAAGTTGTCCTATTCATTCAAAATTCAAATAAGATTAAACTATTATTTCTGTTTATAAATATATTGATTGTTGAATACCTTAACCTAAAACATTGAATTGTGATCAATGATATGTTGACAAGAATACTACCTCTAGTTCCCCTTTTTTCCTTTTCCTCTTGTCCGTCATTAGTATTTCTTTCCCTCCTAAAAGTGCATTATTATGTATCCTCAAAAATAAACTCAAGTGGTTGAGCACCTTCACTATCCACCGTTAGGTTATAGTTTGGGAATACTAGTGATCCTCCTGGGTAGGTGTCAAGAAATGGACCTTGGGCCTAACTCAACCTCAAAAGCTAGCTCAAGAGGTGAGGATTACCCAAGTCCATATAAGCAAACTACCAGTCTATTCCCCAATCAATGTGAGACTTTTACCCACTCTAACACCCCCCTCACGCCAGGCCCAACTGGCACTGGTGCGTGGACCGGGAGCCCAAAACGGGAATGGACCTGGCTCTGTATTAGAGTGGGTAAAAGTCTCACATTGGTTGGGGAATGGACTGGTAGTTTGCTTATACGGACTTGGGTAATCCTCACCTCTTGAGCTAGCTTTTGGGGTGTGAGTTATATTCAAGACCAATTTTCTCACTAGGGTGCTTTTGGGGTGTGAGTTAGGTCCAAGACCAATTTTCTCACTAGGGTGGGGGAAAACTAAAAGAAGAAAAAAATCCTTAAGGATAATAGGAGTTTTAAGAAAAACACTGAAACGTGAAACTTCAAATGGATATGGACGGTTATTGCTTAATAGAACAAACAACGTATCTTTTCCACTAATTTCATATAATTTGCATAACAAATTTCCCATTTAAAGGGTACTCATATGGAAACAGTTACAGACTTTTTCTTATCTCCCACAACAAGATAATATTTCCCTTCATCAATTACTGATACACCATACTTATTAGCCCTTGTAAAGTGTTCACAAGGGCTCACAATAAATTCAATCTGGCTTTTCTCTCCTGCACCTAAACCTACACTCTTGAATCCAATCAATTGCTTTCTTGGAACCTCATCATCCTTCACCTTTGAAGGCCTAAGAAACAACAACACAGGATGCTTACCAGCCATTTCCCCCTTGTTTTTCACCACAACATTAACTGATATTTTAGCCTTGTTGCAAACCTCTGATCCAAATTTTGAAACTGCAATATTATGAAGTGAATCGTTTTTGCTTGTCTTGTCTGATATTTGGTAATTGAAATAGAGTTTGTTAGGGCTGACAGAGGTGATGTTGTACGCATAAGTTGTGTAGCTAAGACCATAACCAAATTTATAAACTTTTGGCCCTTTGTAGAATCTGTAAGTCCGCCCTGGATATCCAGTTGATGAATTAGGCCTCATGTTCATGTCTGTCATTGGTATTTTCATGTATTCCTTAGGATACCAAGTTACTGGTAATCTCCCCCCTGTAAGGTAAATGTGATTAGCATATTAAGCAAGTTTTCCAACAAAATGGATTAAGTACGAAGGGGTTGTTTGGTACGCAGGATAAGGTGGGATATCCTGGCTTAATCCTGGATATCCCACCTTATCCCATCCAACCTGGAATTATTTTATACCCTCTACCATGTGGGATAATTTAATCCAATGATCATAATCCCATGATAAATTAGGCTGCATTCCAAACGACCCCTAAATATTATTGATGCTGAAGTTAACCTGGATTATGTTCACCAAATATAATCTGTGTCAATGCAGCTGATCCACCCTCTCCAGGGTAACCAATCCACAAGATGCCTCCGATTTTCGGGTTATCCTTGGCAAAAGAAATATCAATAGGACCTCCACTTACTAACACCACTATAACAGGTTTTACAGCAGCCTCGGCTACTGCTTTAATAAGAATCTCTTGCTGGCCAGGTAGGCCTAAATCTACACGATCCCAGTTCTCCCTTTCCACATTCTGGTCTAATCCCATTACTAAAACAACATGCTGTGCCTTTTTAGCAATATCTACTGCTTCATCTATTGCGGCAGAAGTGCAGTTGACAAAATTGCAGCCTGGATGGTAGCCTATGCTTTTCACATCCCGCTGAAATCCTTGGAGTAATGAAACATTCTTGCAGGGAACGCCTGCATAGTTACCTAGAAGTAATTCGGAATCATTTGCTTTTGGACCTATTATAGCAAGGGATATGGTTTTGATTTTAGAAAGTGGAAGGAGTTTTGCAGAATTCTTTAGAAGGACAATGCCATTTCTTGCTGCTTCAAGGGCTAGATCCTGATGCTCTTGTCTACAAATCTCTGCAGGAGAAATGTCACCGTATTCCTGTTTTCTTGGATCGCCATTGAATAGTCCTAGCCTCATTCTAATGGAGAAGCTATTGCGAAGAGCTCTGTCTATATCAGATTCTTGTAATTTCTTCGCCTGCAAAGCTAATCTTGTGTAGTTTTGCACAAAGGAACCACAGTTTACATCCATACCTAAATTGCATTTGACAAGTAAAAGGTCAGACAATTGCGACCAATTAATTGTGCAAGAACATTGCAATTCATTTAAGTAGATGCTTATTTATGTCAATGATCAATCTTCCAACATATAGATCCTTGTTATCCGGTCCTTCCCTGACCCTGCGCATAGCAGGAGATTGAGTGCACCGGATTGTCCCTTTTTTCTTAATGAATCGTACAAATACAAGCTTTATCATCAGTAAGTAGGTTCATTTGGAATATAGAGTCAGTAACAGGAAAGACATCATTAAGTCTACAAATAGTGAGAACAGAGAAATTAAATAATCAATTACCAGCTTTAATAGAAGCTGCAATTGCATCTTCAGCTGTGTATCCATGGGAATCATTCATAACACGAACTGAATCGCAATCTGATACAATGTAACTTTTCAGCAATAGACAACAGTTAGTTTTAGGAAGGAGCAAACTTTTTGAAGGTACCAGCACAGAAATATCCATTTGGTTCTTAATTTTCAGTAAAACTTTACCCATTGAAACCCCACTGTCCGCGAGCAGTCGTGGTCAGAAGATCATAGTTAGCGCAGTTTGAAACGCCGTTGAGACGACTATAAGCACACATCAGACTGGTGGCTTTTCCTTCTTCCACACAAGTCTTGAATGGTGGTTGAAATGAATCTGCCATATCCTGTGGTGTAACCTGAAGCAGTATTCGATAACAATATCCATCTTTTTGGTAAGCAAAAGGTGAAAATGAATATTTAATGAAAGGATAAACGTAATTTAACATGTCATAACAGGTTAGTTACTGACTTGAGCATTGAAGGTGAAACGATGGTGGCCATTCCAGTAATCTAAATCTTGAGCAGCAAGGTGCTTGCAGCCTGCTGAAGCTTGAAGATTCCCATTTTTGAGCTTGCCGCCTTCAAAACTATCCCCTTGAAGTCCTCTTACATAAGCCACTGCATATTTTCCTACCATCATAGGGTCTTCCCCAGCTGTTTCTTGTGCTCTCCCCCATCTTGGATCCCTTAATATGTTCACATTTGGTGCCCAAAATGTCATTCCCTTTAGTTCACCAGCATTGTACGCTGCTCTTGCCTCTCTCGCGATTGCCTACATGAAGTACAGCATCTCATAATGGCTATTTAATGCGTTCATTCGAATTTCTTTATGTACCATACAATTATATGTTGGATCTTTTTACGACCGTTATATCTGTTTCCGATAATCCAATTAGAATGTTAGACAATCAGATACAAAAAGGTAATTTCATGAACGGGTGATCATTCTAAGGAAAATTGTATCCCAAATCAGATAGGCAGTAGCTAATACTACTTCGTATACCCAAGGAGAAAATAGAGATGTCTCCTACATTACCCATAATACGTGGAAGTATCAACGGAATTTCATAGTAGTCATTCGATCTGAATGCTACATGAAGAACATAAGCTAGATGATAGAACATGAAGACATAGATTTAGAAGATCATAACCTGAGTGTTTTGGTCCAAATGATCAACTCGGCAATCTGTTGCTAGAATCAATAGGTCTTCAAATGGTTCATTTGAAAAAGTTGAAACCCTTTTGATTGGACGATCGTGATACTTTTACAACTACTGTTATATAACATCTTTCATCTTAAAATGTCTTCATTAGATAATATTCATTTCCATTAACAGTACAGTTCAAAAATCCATTTTCTCATATCTTTCAGAGATTTCCACTTAATTATAGAGATTTTAAACTTTCATTTGGCATTTTCTTTACCTAAAGTGCACATCAACTGTTACATAATTTTTTTCCCACTATCACTAATATCTTAGTATCAGTGGTGCCTTCGCGGAGCCAAGAAGTTGAAAAGATATTGTTATGCCAAGGGGATTCGAAAACTTAAGTATATGCGCACACAAAAAAAACAAAAACTGTATCCCTTCCTCCACTTAGTGTTTTGTGTCCAATTAAACATCACGTATAAAACTGAACATGGATTCGAATTAAGTATACTATAGCAGAGGCCTAAAAAGAGCAAATTAATTTATACCTGAGCAATGCGATACCAGAGATTTTCATCAAAGGTAGAAGCAGTAAGAATGATCTGAGGGAACTGAGTTGCACCTTTAATACTTCTATTCAAAAACAACCCTAATCCTTCTGTCGATAGGCCATGTAATGCCTCCGACCACCACTCATAAGCAGGGATATTAAGCCGAGGAATGGCTGGTGCAGTGTTACCCAATTGTGAGATTTTCTCGTCCAAATTCAGGCGTAAAATTAGATCGTCTACTCTTTGATCAACGGGTAATGAGAAATTACAAAATTTAAATTTTATGGTATCTGGATTGTATGTGTCACATGAAAACGGAGGACGAGTTGACTCAATATTACTGAGAAAGGAGATGAAAATAGTGATCACAATAATTTTATGGAGTCCCATGCTTTGGTTTATTTTTCTAAGAGAAATGGGAAAAAACAGAAAATATGTCCTGTTTTCTGCTAGATAAAGAGAAGAAGAATTAATGGTTAATGTTTCGACTGTTACTAGTGAAATGGACTGGTGGCGCCAAGTGCAGAACCTTTGAAAAGTAACTGTTATTAATATTTAATTAGGTGTGTTAATAATGTCTTGGTTAATAAATTCATTCATGACAGATTTTAGACTGAATTAATTTCCATAACCCATGGCTAACTTATGTGCATGTATTTTCCATACTAGTATGAGGTAAGGAGAATCTTCAGGTATTTTGAAGTAGTAGAAGAGATGTACTCCCTCCGTCCCGACTCCCATATTAATTGGTCATTTTCTTTTTTTATACAGATGTTAAGAAATCAGAAATAAGAAGCTATTTTTGCTAATTTACCCCTTAAAAAACTTCTTGGAAACTGTTAGAGTTTGTGATCCGAATTTTGTTAATCTGGCCCTACAAAATTCGCGGTGTAATCCATGTTAGTGATTTTTCATGGGGTTTGTGGTGGTAGCATAGGGATCGGGTCCAACCCTGAAGCCCACCACTGATCCTGTTAGGGGTGCGGGGGCGAAGCTCCGCGGTATGGACCTGTATGTTTTTGGGCCCAGGATTTATTTATATGCACGTATTAGATAAGTGAGTTTAGTGGGTTGTTTCGTGTTGTTCTCATATATACAAAATTGAAACTATTGTCTCCACATTGTACTTCTCTCCAAGGGTTTTTCCGCAAGAGTTTTTACGTAAATCTATGTGTTTTTGTTTTTTCTTTTTACTTGTGGTTTGCTTATTCTGTTTGATTCATAACAGAAACTTTATAAACAAGTGCGAAAACTTTCAAAAAGAATTAATTGCAAAGGTAATTCGAGACAAATTTAATTAGTGTTTTCTTGATTTAGTAAGGTGGACAACTATTTTTGATAAGATAACAACTAATATGGGACGGAGGAAGTAATGTATTCTAACAAGATAAAAACAGTCGTATCCTCATCTTTTAGACATGCTCCATAAATTGTGTTAGTCAATGTGTTTGAAACAGAAAATAAGAAATATAGTTTGGTCCTAATCCGTATAAGTGAACATAGTATCTACTTTGTTGTTAAAATAAATGAGCATCCTCGACATATGCACCGCAGGTGACTTATTATACTACTCTCTCGTTCCTAAATAAGTGATCTTTTAGCATTTTCATTTTTCACATTGTTTCTAAATAATTGATGTTTTAGGCTGTTGAAATTGAGGTAAAACAGCAGGAAGGAGCAAATCCTCCATTGTTGCAGAGAGTAATTATATTGTCACTTCCTGAGCCTATACCTGGACATAACATGGCACCTGGAATCACTAGTAATCCCAAGCGGATACTTGGCCTGGCAAACTGTTCATAATACTCAATTTTGAAAATATATTGAAGCTAGAAATACAGTTATGGACTAAATCACTAGAAATATGATAACTTTAGAAATATTGAATCTCAACTTGGAAGAGAACGGAAAAAAACTGTCTAATGTCTAATGAAGCCTCTATAACCCATGAACTAAAAGAGTTGTTGGAATATGGCCCCAAGCTACCTTTATTGGGAACTAACAACTAAAACTGAAACAATCTAATAAGCTGAAAATTTAGTAAATCATCACCAAGTCGTGTGGATGCTAGGAGGACTCACCACAAGCTGGTTGAATAGTCTGTATACCAGAATCTACATCATGAAATGATATAGCACAAAAAGAGCGTCAATACTTTAAATGTATTGGTACATAAAAGCGGAATAAAAACTGAAACTAACATAACTTTGGAATCAAAATTTAACATACAACATGAGTAGGGAGATGTGAAACAAAATACTTACCGATTCTTTTCTTGCGAAGTTCCTGGAACTAAAGTAGTACAATGAATGAGTTATTTAAAAATATATAAAATCTTAAATAGTAAACTTCATGAAATGTAAGCCCAAAACCAATTAATTGAAATGTTGTAGAAAAAAACAACTTTAATACAAACATCATACATAAAAAGTAACTAGAACAAATATGAATTTTTGTCTAAAAAGGGAAATTTTCTCTTAACCGACATAAAATCATGTGAGCAACATGAAGTTCAATACCTTGCCCATATCGAGAAGAGTCATCCTACACCTTTTCAGAGCGTAAGACTAAACATAACTTATAGATCCAACTCTTATCCCGAAGGCAAAACCTACAGTAGCAACGTAGCTATGGACATGTAACTTCAAACTCATACCCAACTCAGTGTAAAATAATTCTCTTCAAAATATAATAGTTGCTCATATCATAAGTCTTAAAAACATGTTTTGAAACCATACTAGTCTCTAAAATATCGTATCGAGGAAAATATCTTTCTCTGCGAGCCTTGGCTCTAATCATTATAACTTGCTTTACTTTTCAAGATGTTATAACTTCTTTTCACTTTTCAAGTCATGGTATCATATATGAGGGGTTTTCATAAACTTTTCATGAATTGGCTAACTTTGAATATACTTATAACAAGATTATAGTTAAACCTAGTGAATCAATGAAACCAATTTTTAATGCAACTTCTCAATTCACAAACTTTATGTGAAAACTAACTCTTGATTATGGACAGTAAATTTAAGTTCAAGAAACGACCTTAAACCGGAGAGTACTCACAATACTAATTAAGCATATAGAAGAAAATTACAACAAGGATCAAGAACAACACTTAAAATATTTGAATCTTGCAACCCTAACTTGAAATCATGACTTAACATGAAACTGTGACTCAATTGTGAGGATGAACAAGGTTCTCCATGAAGGCATTGCTCTTACTTACCTCAGAGATGAACGATAGGAAAGAATCCTTTGGATTTGGAGCCCTAGATTGATTTATCTCGTAGCTTAAAGTTGAGAGCTTGAGAGAATAAGAGAGGGTTTTGATTTGAAAGGGTAAGAGTTTCTGATGTTTTGAGGCGTATTTAATATTGAAAGAACAATTTCTAAAAGAGAAAGGACCTTCGTACCCCTAAAATAAAACAAAACTGAAACTATAACATCGAGGCAGAGGTCCATGGCATGAGGACCACAACGCCACCCATGGATGCGAAAGCGCCACCCAACACAGAGGTATTCCATTGGCTTCTCCTTCCATTCTCCATGGCACGAGTCTCATCACAGTGCTCCTAGGGGTGCTTTTCACGGCCTATCTTGGCATCTAAAAACTCACTTTTAAGTATCAGGTACATCCTAAATGATTCGGCTTGATTCAAGAGACTCAAGACATGATTATTGAAGTGTAAACTTGCCTACAGAATACTAAGATTGTGAAAATATTTCTGGGGCATTAAACTATCTCCCCTTGAAATCATCCGTTCTCGAATGCTGGCTAACTCTAAGATGAAAGAACAAGCCAAACCATTAACAACCCTATCATACACTTAGGAGTAAACATGAGTCAAGATGCTTTAGCTTAAAATTAGGATATCCACAATGCGTACATGACACAAAGTCTTTAGAGCGTGAAAATCATGACTTGGAAGATATGGAATATCCTTAGGAGTTAACGTGATAAGTAAGGTTTTCTCTTCTTTCCCTAGGACTGATAATAGACTAAGAGAGGAAGTGTTAACATAAAAAAGTTGGATTAGAGTAATGTCTCAACTAATGTGGAGAGGAAATACGCTGGCAAGATAAAACACGGTCATGCACAAGCTCAAGTCTCTGAAAGAAACTCAATGACACTAATAATAGCCTTTGATTAACAATTCAACATCTCCCCCTTAGACTCAAGTCAGTAACTTAGTACTGCAATTATTCCCATTTGATAAACCATCCTCACTAAAATCTACAGAACAACATCATATCAAACAAACATAAAGTAGACCTCCAAAATCAACATTAACACCCTTATACTGCTTACTCGCCTAGGTTTTAAGATAAGAAAACTCATGCCAAGAAATAGGGTTCTGGGGACACTATGTTGCTAGCATGGGGAAAGTTAAACAACATTAGAATTGTAATATAGGAAGAGATATCTAGGTTCTGCTAACTAGTCAAGGAATACAATAAATTTTGACCTCCACTTGTTCCTGAAGTAGTTCCTTTCTAGGAAACTTGACATGTTGGTATCGATGGTGCTGAACTATGAGTCTGACCCTTTTCATTATGCTCATAAATAGACATTCCTTCAAGTAGTGACCCATTTGCCTATATTAGAAACACCTGTCTATACCAATCTTACACTCTTCCAGACGAGGCCTACTACGCTTTCTATAAGAAGGATAATAAGAGGACCTCTGGGAAACACTACCATAGTACTAAGGAAAGAAGGAACTTATTACCAGGTTTGTTATGGTTCACCTCGTAGTCTGCTGATTTTGCCTTTTTTCTTTGACGTTTTGCCGCCTTTGCTTTCTTTTTATTTTCTTCCTCTATCTATCAAGCATGCCCACCAATCTAGAAATATCCATGTCAATGTTCAACATTGACCCTTTGTGCTCTAGTTTCACATTATCAGACATACCAAACAAAAATTTCCTCTGGCCCTCACAATAGGCACCAATTCTGGAGCATAGCGAGATAGCTAAGTAAACTTCAAAGCATACCCCTTAACACTCATAGTTCCCTGCTTTAATTTAACAAATTCCTCATCCTTAGCCTCCCTCAAGTATTGAGGAAATAAGTAAGCAATAAAATTCACAGAAAAATCTTCCCAAACTGCAGGTTCAACATCAATAAAATCTAAAAATCCCTCAAATCCCTTCCCACTCATCATACCACACTTAAGCCACACCCTTTAGCTGATAAGCCATAAACTCAAATCCCTCACTTTCACTGACATACATAACCCTACAAATCTTCTTCATATCATTAATAAAATCTTGAAGATCCCTCTCAACTTTGGACCTAGTGAAAATCGAAGGGTTTAATTATATAAACTACCGACTCTAGTAGTGTCTGCAAAATCATGACATGACCAGTACTATATGACCAGTGAGACTAAGATGAAACAATATAAAAAAGCATCTGAATGGTCAGTCTTAGAAACTTCACCCTAAGGAGACTGGTTATGAGTAAAGCCAGTTCTAAGAGACCTTGAAGGACTAACTGGGATAAGAAGGACCTAAGTAGGTGTAGTGTGGATAGAAGTGCGGACTCTATTATGGGTCTGTATTCTATGAGTAGGTGGTATGAATGTGGTATTGCCCTCAGTTAAGATGCTAAGGTTATTGTGGCTTGCTGACAAGAAGTCTGCTTTGGAGGTATGATCCGAAATATAGAAGAGTAGGAGTTAGAAGATTTTTCTTGGATTTTTAACTATGTTGAACGAACTCAAACATGAAAGAATAGGAACATTCCTAAATGCCGTGTAGCTTCCTCATTATAATTGTGGTGCGCTTCACACCTATAATTAGGACTCTACTAGATATGACTTGATAGACTCCCTAGGATACTTGATCTTTATGCTCTCATACCAAGATTTTCACACCCTGAGCCTATACACGGGATATGACATGGCACCTTGAACCATGAGTAATCCCAGGAGGACCATTGGCCTAGCCAACTATTGATAAAACTCAACTTCAAAAATATACTGAAGCTAGAAATACAGTTATGGAGAGTAGGGAGATTTGAAACAAAATACTTACAGTCTCTTTTCTTGCAAAGTTGTGGAGATTAAATTAGTACAATGAATGAGTTATTTGAAAGCATATAAAATCTTAAATAGTAAACTTACATGAAATGTTAGCCAAAAAACAACTAACTGAAATATTTTACAATAAAACAACTTTAATACAAACATCATACATAATAACTTAAACAAATATGAAGTTTTTTTCTAAATTGGGAGAGTTTCTCTTAACCGACATAAACTATGTGAGCAACATGGAGTCCAATGTCTTGAACACATTAAGAAGAGTTGTCCTACGCCTTTTCAGGGTGTAAAACAAAATATAACTATGGATCCAACTCTTAGCCGAAGGCAAAAACTATGGTGGCTATGTAGTTATAGGACATGTGATCTTCGACTCATACCCAACTCAGTGCTAAATAATTATCAAGACTCGAGCCGGGGCCCTGGCTGTAACGAGCATCCCGAGCCATGGAGGCCCGAGCACCCATCTGTAATCTGGTATTTATGCACAATATTCATATAATATAAGAAAGTTTGCGGAAAAACATAATGAGATGGAACCATGGTCAATCTCTTAACACTTGAACAATTTAAAAAAAAATTCTCAGAATTCAAAACATGTGACACCCGTCTGTGAAATCTCTGACATTACACAATCCAATGTATTTATAAAATGAAACTGGGACAAGGCCCCCAGTTAGACCATGAATCAATACAAATAACAATGTTTAAATAAGCCCGACCTTCCAGAATAGAGAAGGTTCACCAACTGTACACTTCTGACAAGTCAATCTACTGCTTAATAGGACCCCAGGACTTTGTCTCAGAACCTGAGAAGGAGGGGGGTCAATACATATGTACTGGTATGTGAAATAACTCAAAATAACATGTGTTTATACAAAATAGATGAGAGCATTTCATAAAGTCAACAATCATAATACATCAGTAAAAATACATGGGCATATTTAATAGATTTCAAATCAATTCTTGGTAATCTTGACTCACTCTTTATTTATTCTTCTGAGCTAATTGATACACCCTAAAATTGTAACTCCATGGGCTATATGAAATCCGCCCTTGACTCGGCAACCAAGCCTCCAATCCAAGTGTGCCGCAAGAATTGGAGTTTTAGTAACATGATATACCCCTTACAAATATACCATGACATCACCCTTACATGACATCCACATTATCCCCCTTACAGGATAATACCCGTATCGACAACTACAGTTTCCAACGATAAGTGATGATAGGCGTATTTACACGCCTAAAGTACCAGAATGAACCCATATTTTAGCTAAATTTTGAGGATAAAATATATAATTCCTGCACTTTTAGTCCTTTTTCCTGTAAGTGAGCTAACCAACGTGATTAGCAAGTTTTCAGGTATAAATGATGAAGATTTCAGCATTTTATGGACTGGTTGCCGCCAAAGGAAGCTTCACAAAAGAAGAAAGGCAGTTGTTGGAAGTCTATGGACTGAAAGTGATGCATGGAAAACCTGTCTCGGGCAAAAACAGTATTTCCAAAGACTTGGGGATCAGCAGTAACTTAGTAGGATTAGGATAAGGATGCAGTAACCTAGTAGGATTAGGATAAGTATGCAGTAGCTTAGTTGGAATAGGATATGGGTGTTATAAAAACCCTATTTTGCTAAACTTTTTAGCATTCATTCTCTTTCAATTAATTCTTTCCCTTCTTTATCAATTCATTTTCAGACATTAGTACTCTTCCATTCGACTTTACAAAGAAAAACGCTACCCTTGGGGAAAATGTCCAAGGGGCAAAAACGTCAATCTCCCTATTAACGCCAATGTGAGATCACTCTAGTTTTGATATGATGATGATGTTTATTGTGATTTCCGTTACCCTTATGAGTAGCTAAACTTCTTTGTTAGGGTTATGGAAGCCTTATGAGATACTATCTATTGCTATGAGTTTGTGAATTCGTGACACGTATGCTACTTATATCATTACTCTCTTCATTTTAATTTAAATTCTTGTGGTTGCAAACATATAGAATATGCCAGTATAGCATTAACTTGTTCGAAAGAAAAGTTACATGTCTGGAAAAGAGAGAATGACGAGGAAATAGGGCTACCAATCCCTGTTTAAAAGTTAGTGCCGTAACTGGATTAACCTCTTGGAGAATTCGTACCATTAGATACGCTTTAAGCTCGAAAGAGTTAAAGTGAAATAATCCGTGATGGTCGAAAGACGCTAGGATTTACCATAGAATACGAATCTCTATAAGCGCATGCATGTCTGAATTCCACATAACTCATAGCTAATAGATACGTAGAACTCATAAGGTGGACATAACCCTAACTTACAATTCTCATTGATCAAAACCTACCAAGCATTTCGTTTTTACTTTGCTATTTTAATTTTATTACTTAACGTCACACTCCAATCCCTCCTTTTTACAAAACTTTCACCAAAAGTCTACTAATCGTTGCATACTTAGTGATCGAGTATTCCCTGTGGGATTCGACGCCCAACCCAGTTGGGTTCTATATTTGACAACGACCGCTTACACTCTTACGAGAGCTGTTGTTTGAGCGTTATCAAATTTTGGCGTCGTTGCTGGGGAATACAAGTGTCAATTAAGTTTGTGATAATTACTAGACCCTTTGGTCAAAGATTCTTGTATTTTACTTTTAGTTGTTTTTTTTTCTACAGGTTTTGTCAGTGCATGCCCCATACTCGAAGTTCAGGACAACCATTATTACCTATCAATCCTGAACCACATCGTATTAGAAGAATGGAGGCGCAATGTGACATTGAAAGAAGGGCTTCTCAACAGGAGCAAGCTAGACTAGCTGCGTTGGCCGCTGCCCAAGTACATCAACAAAATATTGATAAGCCTGGGTGAGCAATAAATCCTGACGATGAGGATCTCGGTGATGACGAGTTACTAAACCCTAGGCATAATGCTGAGATGGTGACACCTGCTAACAAAAGAGATCGTCAAGCAAGATTTAGACCTGAACACCGAGCTATGCAGATTCCTTTTGAGGATGATGATGACGATCTAGATGGAGCTGGTGCTACAGGAGCTATTATTCCTCCGCCATTGGCACCCGAAGCCAAGTTCAACATCACCAGCACCATGATTCAGTTATTGCAACTCAAAGGACTATTTGGTGGACTTGCAGGTGATGATCCGAATATGCATCTGATCAACTTTATCTCTATATGCAAGTCATTCGACAATCCAGGAGTTGGACAGAATGCAATTCGGCTGAGCTTGTTTCCATTGTCTCTATCTGGTGAGGCAACTCTATGGTTGAATGGGCTAACTCCTGATTCTATTACGAATTGGAGGTAATTGAAAGACACTTTCCTAGAAAGATTTTTTTTGCCATCCAAAAGAGCACAATTGAGAGATGAAATCAGCAACTTTCGTCAGATTCCAACTGAAGCCCTCCACGAAACATGAGAGAGATTCAAGAAGAAGCTTAGGAGGTGCCCAAACCATCATATGACCAATGTCTACTTGATGGAGATACTATACATATCCTTGAATTCAGTAACTAAACCAGTGGTGGATAATGCGGCTAGAGGATCATTTATGGACGTCACCTTTGTTCAGGCAAGAGATATGCTAGACCGGATGACAAAGCAAAGTAGAGCTTGGCATACCAGGGATTCTGAGGTAGTAAGCCCCTCTATATCTATTGTCATGACTGCAGAACAAAGGAGAAGAGAAGAAGAACATGGCGCACATGAAAACACAGATGGATCTTCTTACAAAGCATCTATTATCAGGGAAGACCGAAAAAATCAAAGCGGTTGCGTCAAAAGGAAGAGACGAATCTGATTCTGAAGAAGAAGCCAACTACTTGAACAATCAGGGGGGTTTTCAAGGCAATGCCCAAGGAAACCAAGGTCAGAACTATTACGATAAATCTGGAAACAAGGACCAAGGTAGTTGGAAGAACAAGACTGACAGGAGTGGTTTATATATTCCTCCTGGAAATCATGAGGCCACGACATCTGGTTCGGGAACGATGTCAATGGATGATATGATGGCAAAGCTGTTAAAAGGAGTAGAGGCAACCAATACGAGAGTGAATGAGGTGAAGAATGATTTGTCATCAATAAATCAGTTGGTTGACTCACATTCCACTGCAATAAAACAGTTAGAGCAGCAATTGAGTCAACTTTCAGCGGCATTAAATCAAAGGAAAGCTGGAACGCTACCTAGCGACACAGTGCAAAATCCAAGGAATGATGGATCGTGTATGGCTATCACTACCCGAAGCGGTAAAGTGTTGGAAAATCCATCCAAAGATAAGCAGGTGGTTGACGATATAGTAAGTAATGCAGAAGACGATGACGCCGAAGAAGATGATGAAGTCGTCCGTGACGTCACCCCTCGACATCCACAACCTGAAAAGATCACCGAAGCAAAGCAAGATAAAAAGAAAGCGGTGGAGAAAACTATTCCCCTTCCACCACCACCTTTTCCGCAGAGATTGAAGAAGAAAGTTGACAATACCAGGTTCAATAAGTTTATGACTATGTTAAAACAGCTGACCATTAATGTTCCATTGGTAGAGGTGCTAGAACAGATGCCTGGGTACGTGAAATTTATGAAGGATCTTTTGACAAAGAAGCGGGCATCAAGTTATGAGTTGATAGATACTGTTCATTATTGCAGTGCAATTGCTACCAGATCACTAGTTCAGAAGAAGGCCGATCCTGGTGCCTTTACTATTCCTTGCACTGTCGGATCTTTGAATTTTGCCAACGCATTATGCAATTTAGGAGCCAGCATCAACTTAATGCCACTATCTATTTACAAAAAGTTGGGGTTGGGGGATCCTACTCCAACCAATATGAGGCTTGTAAGTGCAGATAGGTCGGTAAAATGACCTGTTGGTATTTTATGTGATGTATTGGTGAAGGTTTCTTCATTCATGTTTCCGGCAGACTTCGTTATCTTGGATTGTGAGGTGGACTCAGAAGTTCCTATAATCTTGGGGCGCCCTTTCCTTGCAACAGGAAGTGTGCTTATTGATTTAAGAGCTAATGAGCTTCTATTCCAGATGAATGACGAAGTAGTACGCTTTGATATATACAAATCAATGAAGCAACCCAAAGATCTGAACGTGTTCTCGGTAGCTGATGTTTATTTTGATGATAACAAAGAATTATCTGTAGAGGAGCAGCTTATTGATGACCCATTGGCGGTTGTGCTTATTAATGTTGAACGTAAGGATGCTGAAAATTATGAAGAAACTATTTGTGCTCTAAAAGAATTAGGGTCATATCCTCATGCTCCCAAGAAGCTGGACCTCGATCTCAAAAACCGACCTACACCACCAGCTAAACCATCTATTGAAGAGCCACCCACGTTAGAATTGAAGGAGTTGCCTAGTCATTTAAGGTATGCATTCTTGGGAAACAGAAACACACTCCCGGTTATTGTGGCGGCAGATTTGGGTGAGCAGCAAGTTGCAGCTCTCATCGCTGTGCTACGGAAGTACATGAGAGCCATCGGTTGGACTATCGCTGATATTATTGGTATTCCACCTGGGATTTGTACACACAAGATTCAGCTTAAAGAAAATTCCATACCCACTATTGAGCATCAAAGGCGTCTAAATCCACCTATGCAAGAGGTGGTGAAGAAAGAAATTATTAAGTGGTTAGATGCAGGGGTTGTGTATCCAATCTCCGACAGTAAATAGGTAAGACCGGTAAAATGTGTACACAAGAAAGGTGGCATGACGGTAGTTGTGTATGATTCTTTGTGCCTCAACTTATGGATACGAATTAACCACCATCACGAGTTTATGTTGGAGGTTGAATTTTTTCTAATAATGATCAGAAAACTACTCTTTGTTGATAATTGTCGTGCCGGTCTTGATGAATATTTTATGTTGTTACTGTGAAACCCTAAGTAGATGTTTATATGGACATGATATTTGGTTCGAGGATGAACAAAGCTTTAAGTGTGGGGTGTTGATGATAGGCATATTTACACGCCTAAAGTACCAGAATGAACCCATATTTTAGCTAAGTTTTGAGGACAAAATATATAATTCCTGCACTTTTAGTCCTTTTTCCTGTAAGTGAGCTAACCAACGTGATTAGCAAGTTTTCAGGTATAAATGATGAAGATTTCAGCATTTTATGGACTGGTTGCCGCCAAAGAAAGCTTCACAAAAGAAGAAAGGCAGCTGTTGGAAGTCTATGGACTGAAAGTGATGCATGGAAAACCTGTCTCGGGCAAAAACAGTATTTCCAAAGACTTGGGGATCAGCAGTAACTTAGTAGGATTAGGATAAGGATGCAGTAACCTAGTAGGATTAGGATAAGTATGCAGTAGCTTAGTAGGAATAGGATATGGGTGTTATAAAAACCCTATTTTGCTGAACGTTTTAGCATTCATTCTCTTTCAATTAATTCTTTCCCTTCTTTATCAATTCATTTTCAGACATTAGTACTCTTCCATTCGACTTTACAGAGAAAAATGCTACCCTTGGGGAAAACGTCCAAGGGTAAAAAACATCAATCTCCCTATTGACACCAACATGAGATCACTCTAGTTTTGATATGATGATGATGTTTATTGTGATTTCCGTTACCCTTATGAGTAGCTAAACTTCTCTGTTAGGGTTATGGAAGCCTTATGAGATACTATCTATTGCTATGAGTTTGTGAATTCGTGACATGTGTGCTGCTTATATCATTACTCTCTTCATCTTAATTTAAATTCTTGTGGTTTCAAACATATAGAATACGCAGTATAGCATTAACTTGTTTGAAAGAAAAGTTACATGTCTGGAAAAGAGAGAATGACGAGGAAATAGGGCTACCAATCCCTGTTTAAAAGTTAGTGTCGTAACTGGATTAACCTCTTGGAGAATTTGTACCATTAGATACGCTTTAAGCTCGAAAGAGTTAAAGTGAAATAGTCCGTGATGGTCGAAAGACGCTAGGACTTACCATAGAATACGAATCTCTATAAGCGCATGCATGTCTAAATTCCGCATAACTCATAGCTAATAGATACGTAGAACTCATAAGGTGGACATAACCCTAACTTACAATTCTCATTGATCAAAACCTACCAAGCATTCCGTTTTTACTTTGCTATTTTAATTTTATTACTTAATGTCACACTCCAATCCCCCCTTTTTACAGAACTTTCACCAAAAGTCTACTAACCGTTGCATACTTAGTGACCGAGTATTCCCTGTGGGATTCGACACCCAACCCAGTTGGGTTCTATATTTGACAACGACCGCTTACACTCTTACGAGAGCTGTAGTTTGAGAATTATCAATGAGCCTTTACACTCAAACGCCTTCTTCGGATAACCAATTAGCTCTCTTAAGCCCACATTTTAATTATTCAAAATCATGCTTCATACTTTCAGACGATCAATACTTTTTCTATTAAGGGCATGTCATCACCAGGTATCATCATACCCTGACTTGCAAGTTAATATCGTATCAAATTCTCAGCCCATCATATTCAAAACATGCACAAGACAACGCAAAATTTCATAACATCACAATAAAGTCATCACTTTGAAATCTCAAGAAAACTTATGTATTTATCATCTCTTTGCAAGATTCAAAACATGTGGTGGTCATGTTAATTTAATCAATCACACGCAATTCTTTTCCTTTAAAGCATGAATATAGTGTAACAAGAAACTCCCTCTCATTAAATATAAAGTCCTTGTCAAACACCATGATAGTTGAGAAGATCACTTTCAAATCTTAAAATATGTGTTTCAAATGATTCACAATGAATATATATACTTTAGTTAGCAACAAGAGAGGGAATTCATACTCATGCTCTCAATAAATCTTAAAAATACACAAAATCATATTCACATATAGTTATAATTAAATTTCCATGAAAAGTGATTCAAGACAATAATTGTTTTCACCAAAACAGTCCCATGATGCATATTTTCGGAAAATCATATCGAAACTTCATGTAAATCGTAATTGGGGATCTTAAATCTTGATAAAATATTTAAACTTATGCCCAAGATTTTTAGATTAGTCCCACACACCTTAGATTATAAAATTTGAAAGATGGAATCTGGATCTTGACTCTTTGTTTGAAGATCTTCACTTAGGAGGATGAATTCTTGACTTATGGAAGAGAAGGAAACTTGAATCTTGTTCTTGGAGTTCTTGAGAGAAAGGGAGGATGATTTAAATTTTGGGAAATGAATTTGGGGCTAAAAAAATGCTGTTTTAGGACAGATATTATGTGGTTTGGATGATTGGGATCGAGGGGAAAAGACTAAAATATTCCTATGGAAACAAAAAAAGTTGCAACAGTCCCTCAGTTGATAGACTAATATGCTAAAGTAAATTAGGCATAACTTTTTACTTCAATGGTGGATTTGGATGAAATCAATTGTGTTGGAAAGAGAACTCAAAGATTTTTCATTTGATATATAGCAGGCCACCCATTTCATTATATAATAGAAGTTATGATCGACGAAAGTTGACCCAAGTTGAAGTGTCCTCTAAAACTTAATCGATGGAATTGTTTTCAACTTGTCTTAGAGTTAGGGGATTCTTGTGACCTCAATTCATATTCAAAGGTTTTACCACTCTATAGGAGTGATCACCACACATAAATTAACAAGGAATAATCTAGTTCGGGTCTATACGCGTTGGAACGGCGATCTAGATTCTAGCCCTAAAGTACGGGGTGTTACATTATCCCTACTTGGGATCATTCATCCCCGAATGATGAGTAGAGACTTCTTAAAGCTCTAAAAGTGTTGAATAAACAATGTAACAGTGATTTGAATATTTTTCCTGAACAAAAATATGCGAAGTCATCACACGATCTTCATGATAATCCCCTATGGAAACGGGTAAGCGCAAAACTTGAGATAATGTAACTTGACATTGACACAATCTTGGCATGTGTTTTATCATATGCTATGGATTTTCTTTACTTATCATATGCTATGGATTATCTTGAATGCATCATTGAAAAGCATGATATGAAATGACTTAAGTATTGTTATAATTGGATTATAATTTTGATTTCAAAAGAGAGGGTAGATATGTTGATAAATGTTGAAAATATTCATATAACGAAAGACTGCATGATTTTTCCAAAATCACATGACCACCATATGTTTGAAGGATTCTTGCATAGTTTTGACTTATGTTTCGGAACATGAAATCACTTCAACTATTTGCATGTTTGGGTGGTCTGAATTGAGTTTTCATGAAAGAATCATGCATGGTACAATGTGGCTCAGAATTAGGATTTGCAAGTCTTGGTGTGACGATACAAACTCAGTTAAAGCCATAGTAATTCAGAACAGAACACATGTTTGAAATCAGATTTTCAGATGTTGAAATTAGGAATATGCATGATTCAAAATAGGATAAAATTGGGCATAAAGAGAGCTTAGGTGGTTCCCTGAAGAAGGCATGAGTTCAGATAACTCATTGCCCAAAATCACAATTTGCTGATCCGGGTATATTATTATACGCTGACCTAGTGCCCTGTGGCGTATCAAACTTAGACACTCCAACCCTTGCGGCACACTTAGGTTGGGGGCTTCCCCACCGAGTCAATGGTAGATTTCATAAAGTTCATGGAATATTAACCTTTTAGGAGAGTGCCACCTAACTCAGAAGTAATACAAAGATCAGAAACGGTATTTTCAAGAATGGTTTATGATTTTCAGAAAAGTGCCCATGTGTTTTGAAACTATTTTATTCATGATGTTTTGTAACCCGCTCTCAGCTATTTTATATTTATGCAAACTTATTTTTTTGGATTTTTTCGCGTACCAGTACATCTGTATTGACCTCCTCCCCCTACCTCTCAGGTTCTGAGGCTCAGTCTAGGGGTCCAGATAAGCAATAAATTTCATCAGACAGAGTTGTAGTGTTCAGTTGGTTAGCCTTTTATATTTTAGAAAGTCTGTTTACTTTCCAAAAATTATTATTAGTTATGATTTTGGTCTACTAGGGGCCTTGTCCCAGTTTTTAGATTGTGTTAGTGATCATGTAGTAGAGATTTCGCAAACGATTTACAGATGTTGTTAGATGGCTTTGGATTTCATTCTCCATTGCTAACTTTATAATAGATTTATGTCCATGATTCCATTTGTAATAATTTCTACATTTCCTTATTTGTGTATGAATGGTGTATATGATTTCAAGTTAGAAAGGTGTCTGAGCCTTCATGGTTCGGGATGCTCATCACGGCCAGGGTCTCGGTTCGGGTCGTGACAATAATATACTAGTCCACCGAATTCGGAAATTCTACCCAAATACCTCATCTCTCCTAGATACTACTTACAACCAAATCACCTTTATGACATTACTACTACACCTCAAAATCTACTACATATCTTATCACAAGTAGTACTAGTTTATGACTACAAAAATAAAGACAATCAAAGGGAAGGGTAAAGTCATAATAAGGATATTTGATTCTAATCATACAACATAACCCAACACGATCTTATCTACATTTTCTACTTTCTCACATCATACTCAGTTATACAAGCATACATTTAGACTACCTTCAAATTCCACAAACAACAATGAGTCTATACTTATAACTTATTGGCAAATCTGAACATTTTCGTTCACAACTTACAAGGGATTTCTATAACCACCATAATTGTCCACTCTAGGCTACTTCTCTATTCTTGAATAGATAATAATCACAGCTAAACACTTTCTTTGTCAAATACGTTACAATCTACAAATATTACTGCCATATTAGTCTATCACCATAAAATGGAAAATCATCCTTCAATCAACGGTTATACCACTAAAATATTTATTTATACAAAAGTCACCCTCACTCGGACTTCTAACCTCGTGACTTCATATTACAAACTTCTTGGTCCAATTTCACTACTAATAGATCAAGACACTGACACTTTAACTTATACTACTACTCGGGTGGAAATATAGTTCCAACATTCTACTATACATCATTCTCTTTATGCATGACATCCGCAACAAAAAAAATTAAAAGGGACTGAACATACTTCATACCTCAGGCTCAAACGCACGAGTGATGTAAATAGAGGTATAAGCTTAAATCAATATATATTTAAAGCACTTATGGACTCATCTCAAGTCCTAGTGTAATCTCATAATCGCTTATGACTAAATCAGAAAGGACCACATCATTTAAATTCTAACCTTCTACACTTGAACCAACTCAATAAGGAGACAAATTAAAGAACATCAGAGTAAGAAAGGAATTGGGATTTTAATTTCGTATCGGCGACACCATAGAATGAGATAGAGCCTGAAAGAGGAACATTCTAACTCTAAAGCATGAACTAGAACATGAAGAAAAATGAAACATTCCTAAACGCCTTATAGCCTCCTACTTATAAGTGTGGCGCGCTACATATTCATAAACAAAACTCTACTCGAAGCAATTTTGCAGACACCCTGGGACCATGAACCGTGCTTTGATACCAAGTTTATCAAGACTCGAGATGGGGTCCTAGCCGTAATGAGCATCCCGAGCTATGGAGGTCCGAGCACCCATCTGTAATCTGGTAATTATGCACAATATTTATATAATATAAGAAAGTTTGTGGAAAACATAATGAGACGGAACCATGGTCAATCTCTTAACACTTGAACAATTTAAAAAAAAAATCTCAGAATTCAAAACATGTGACACCAATCAGCGAAATCTCTAACATTACACAATCCAACGTATGTATAAAACAAAACTGGGATAAGGCCCCCAATTAGACCATGAATTAATACAAATAACAATGTTTAAATAAGCTTGACCTTCCGGAATAGAAAAGGTTCACCAACTGCACACTTCTGACAAGTCAATCTACTGCTTAACGGCACACTAGGACTTTGTCTCAGAACCTGAAAAGGAAGGGAGGGGGTCAATACATATGTAATGGTATGTGAAACAACTCAAAATAACATGTGTTTATACAAAATAAATGAGAGCATTTCATAAAGTCAACAATCATAATATATCAGTAAAAATACATGGGAATATTTAATAGATTTCATATTAATTCTTGGTAACCTTGACTCACTCTTTATATATTCTTCTGAGCTAATTGATACACCCCACAATTGTAATTCCATGGGCAATATGCAATCCTCCCTTGACTCGGCAGCCAAGCCTCCAATCCAAATGTGCCACAAAAATTAGAGTTTTAGTAACATGGTATACCCCCTTATAAGTATATTGTGGCATCACCCTTACATGACATCCACATTATCCCCCTTACAGGATAATACCCGTATCAGCAACTACGGTTTCTAACGATGAGCCCTTACACTCAAACGCCTTCTTCGAGTAACCAATTAGCTCTCTTAAGCCCATATTTTAATTATTTAAAATCATTCTTCATGCTTTCAAATGATCAATACTTTTTCTATTAAGGGCATGTCATCACCGGGTATCATCATTCCCTGACTTGTAAGTTAATATCGTATCAAATTCTCAGCCCATCATATTCAAAACATGCACAAGACAACCCAAAATTTCATAATGTCACAATAGAGTCATCACTTTGAAATCTTAAGAAAACTTAGGTATTTATCATCTCTTTGCAAGATTCAAAACATGTGGTGGTCATGTTAATTTAATCAATCTCATGCAATTCTTTCCCTTTAAAGCATGAATATAGTTTAACAAGAAACTCACTCTCATTAAATATAAAGTCTATGTCAAACACTATGATAGTTGAGAAGATCACTTTCAAATCTTAAAACCTGTGTTTCAAATCATTCACAATGAATATAGATACTTTAGTTTGCAACAAGAGAGGGAATTCATACTCATGCTCTCAGTAAATCTTAAAAATGAACAAAATCATATTCACATATAGTTATAATTCAATTTCCATGAAAACTGATTCAAGACAATAATTGTTTTTACCAAAATAGTCCCATGATGCATATTTTTCGAAAACCATACCGAAACTTCGTGTAAATCGTAATTGGGGATCTTAAATCTTGATAAAATATTTAAACTTATGCCTAAGATTTTTAGAGTAGTCTCACTTACCTTAGATTATAAAATCTGAAAGATAAAATCTGGATCTTGACTCTTTGTTTGAAGATCTTCACTTAGGAGGATGAATTCTTGACCTATGTAAGAGAAGGAAACTTGAATCTTATTCTTGGAGTTCTTGAGAGAAAGAGATGATGATTTGAATTTGGAGAAATGAATTTGGAGATAAAAATACTATTTTAGTACTGATATTATGGGTTTGGACGATTGGGGTTGAGGGGAAAAGACTAAAATACCCCTAAGAAAATAAAAAAAGTCGCAATAGTCTCCCAGTTGATAGACTGATATGCTGAAGTAAATTGGGCATAACTTTTTACTCCGATGGTGGATTTGGACAAACCAGCTACGTTGGAAAGAGGACTCAAATATATTTCATTTGATATATAGCAGGCTACCCAGTTTGTTATATAACAGAAGTTATGGTCAACGAAAATTGACCCAAGTTGAAGTGTCCTCTAAAACTTAATCGATGGAATATTTTTAAACACGTCTTAGAGTTAGGATATTCTTGTGAACTCAATTCTTATTCAAAGGTTTTCCCACACTATAGGAGTGATCACCCCACATACATTAACAAGGAATAATCTAGTTTGGGTCTATACGCGTTGGAACGACGATCTAGATTCTATCCCGAAAGTACGAGGTGTTACAATAATCCTCCCCAAAACATAATATTTTTTCATATCATAAGCTTAACATATTTTCTAAAATCATACCAATCTCTAAAATATTATATCAAGAAATACATCTTCTCTACGATCCTTGCCTCTAAACTTTTATTACTTTACTTTTCAAGATGCAATAACTTCTTTTCACTTTTCAAGTCATGGTATAATACATAAAGTTTTTTCATGAACTTTTCATAAGTTGACTTCCTTTTAATATACTTTATAATAAGACTATATTTAAATCTACTGAGGCATGAAATCAATTTTCAATACAACTTCTTGAGACATAAACTTTATGTGAAAATTAACTCTTGATTATGGACATATTATTTAAGTTCAAGAAACAATCTTAACTTGTAGAGTAATTCACAAAACTTAAAGCATATAAAATAAAATTATAAGAAACTCTAGAACAACAATTAGTATATAACATAAAATTATAACTTAGTTGTGGGGATGAACAGGGTTCTCCATGAAAGGTATTGCTCTTATGTACCTCAGAGATGAATGATGGGTAAAATTCTTTAAATTTAAACCCATAGCATGATTTATCTTGTAACTTGACGATTGATAGCTTCAGAGAATAAAAGAGGGTTTTCATTTGAATGGGTAAGGTTTTCTGACATTTTGAGGCATATTTAACATTGAAAGGATGGTTCCTAAAAGGGGAAGGACCTTTGTACCCCTAAAATAATATGAAAACTAAAAATATAATATCAGTAAGGGGGTCCATAGTGCAGGGCCCACAGTCTCACCCATAGTTGCAGTGTGCTACCCAATGGCTTCTTCTTTTCTGCTTCACAATGTGAGGCTCATCCCAGGGCTCAGTAGGGTGCATCACACGACCTATATTTTTATGTAAAAACTCACTATTTTGTATTAAAAGGAATGCTAAATGATTCATCTTGATTCAAGGGACTCAAGACTTGATTATTGAAGTGTAAACTTGCCTATACAATACTAAGATCATGGACAAAAATTTAGGGCATTATGGTAATTGATAGAAATAATTTAGTTGTGGTAGAGTTTGAGTGTAACACCCTAGGTGTTACGAGGTTCTAAAACTAGCTTAAATGAGCCTACATAACCCCTTTCTTGAGCATAAAATTCTTTAGAAAGAGTTTAGCTGCTTTGGGAAAAGGTTTGGGACCTAAAATAGGCCATGCATCACGAAGGGATTAGTGCACGTTAGATTCGCATTGGAAAGGAGCCTGCAAGGGTTCATTGCCTCCGCTTCGCACCAGCCTTCACACTGTGAAGCTGGTGCTTTATTATGGGCTTTGTGCTGCAAAGCTAGGGTTTTGCCTTGGACTTCGCGCACTAAAATCCCTTATTTCACCAATGGAAGTTCATTTTAAGAGTGTATTAAGGTTATTTTGGTCATTTTACGTCCTATAAACATCCAATCTTTACGTATCCCATTTCAAACTCTTAAAATTTCTATATTCTCTTAAAAATGGTCATTCTTCATTCCAAAACTTAGGTTGAAAGACAGTGAGGTTAGGGTTCAAGCATAGGGATCCTCCTTTTTCTTTTTTCAAAGGGTTTCTCTTCAAATAAGTCATGTTACTCATTTCTTAACTTGTATTTTATATTGTAGCATTCATTTAGTCAATATTCATGTATTTTGAATGATGAGTTTGAAATTGAGTTGAGAGTTTTGGGTTGTTATTATGTGAGTTACTTTTTCATGTTTTAAATGTGTTGTTCATAATTTAATAGATGATTTTGAGACTGAATTGATGCATTATTATAATGGTTGAAATAGGTGACCTGGATTTTCCCAAATTGATGAATTCTTGATATGGTAATGACATTAACCTCAACCCACCTTATAATCTTGGATTTGAAATGGATTTTTACCCAATATAACTTATTTTTTGAAAACATTATATTGCATTTAATAGAAAAGTGAAAAAATAATTTTGTAATGCCCTTGGTGGCTATGATTTTGGAATGCCCTTAGTGTCCATGGTTTTGGATTTTAAATGAAACTTGGAGTCTAATGGTTAAATAGTATAGTTTGGCATAATTAAATTAGCTTACAATCCTATTGGTATGATAATACCATAGACTCCTTGGTTAATGGTTGAGTTTATGTGCAAACTATTTTAATTTGGGATTAAAGGAAATTGTGTAGCCTATCGTGAAGGCGTAGTCTCGGGAGACCAATACTAAAAATAATGTTTTCCGATATTAGTAGGTCTATCTAATCATGTGTCTGGATATACATATGTTTTGAATGGTTATCGCCTTGGTGTCTTTATACTTTCCTCAAAACGTACGACTAACATGCACTAGGGCCTTTTCGGTAGGGGAGCCGAATCAATATAGCTTGTGGGTGCTTTTAGGACCGAGCGATCTATATAGTTTAGGCTAATGATTTAAACTATCATATTAATTGAACCTTGTCCCTATCCCAAAATTCTATATATGTATATGTATAAATGTTGTGCATGTGGATTTCACTGGTTTTTTGATAAATGGACTATTTATCCATTTCCCTCAAGTTACATGCCAGTGCTCGCCCTACTGACCATCCCCAGATGCTGCATTATTTCATGATGAAGATTCGAAGGACTTTTCTATTAATCTTGTGCAGTATTAGGTTGTTTAATACGTCTGTTGTTCTTCTGTGAAGTGGTGAGCCTCTATTGTTCAATACATATGTTGATCTGCTGTGAAGTGGTGAGCCTCCATCTTTTCAAAGGCCCAATCATTTCATTAATTTTATTATTGTCTTAGTATTTCTTCTTCGATTCTTATTGTCATAGTTGGGGGTATGTCCTGACTTAGTTGGTATTTCTAGTTTAGAGTCTTTTGTGGATAAGTATTGGGTTGGTTGGTTGTTTGGATTCTTAGAATTTTCACTTTACTTATTTATCCTTCTTATTACTATTATGGTTGGCTTTCTCTATTTACATTTATGTGCTCTTGAGGTAAGGCTAAAAGGATTATCTCCAGCCCATGGTAGGCTTGAGATTGCCCATCATGGCTAGGCTTGGGTTTGGGTAGTGACAATCTTGGTTTCAGAACATAGTTTTGCGTCGTTAGGTGTCCATAAAGCTATGTTGAGTAGAGTTTTTTTATGAGTATGTAGCACGCCACACTTTTAAGGGGTAGGCTACAAGGCATTTCAGAATGTTTCCCTTTCTTGTGTCCTATTTCGGGTTATAGGGTCTAGTTGTCAAGAAATTTTCTAACTCTTGGCTTGCCCATATTTTAAATTATGCCTCTTTAAAGATTTGACGATGACAAAAACTCTGTTGGAACCTCTATCCCACCTAAGGAAAATATGAAGGGAACTCGCCCTGCTTATGGAGTACATACCTAGTCCAGAGTCTCTGCTCCTAATTGTGTTATTCTACGTGGGATTCCATCGGTCTCTACTAGACTTTCTCAGGCTTTCCGAGATGGTGATACTTATGCTCAGTCACCTCAGGGAGATATCTTTAATACAAAGTCATGCTAGTCTATTCATATGCTTAATCAACTGATGACATCATAGTCTCATCAACTGGACCATGTTGGTTTAATTTCTAGTTCATCTGAGGTTACTCAGGTTGGCCAACTAATAAGGTTAAATCCCCCAACCTTTATAGGATCTAAGGTTGAGTAGGATCCTCAGGGGTTTATTGATTAGACGAAAAAAATTTTCAAGATAATGCATTCTACGGATTCTAAAATCATGAAGTTTGTTACTTATCAGTTGAAAGATGTGGCTTACTAGTAGTATGGGAAATGGTAAGTACTAAAGAGTGATGATGGTGAGCTGGCAGTGTAGGATACGTTTTTTGGTGCTTTTCTTGATCACTTCTTTCCTCAGAAGTTGAGGAAGGCTAAGACCGAAGAGTTTGTGTACTTAAAGTAGGGTAGGATGAGTGTTAAGGAGTATGCCCTAAATTTTTAGTAGTTGTCCAGCTATGCTTTGAATTTGGTGTCTAATATGAAGTCCATAATAAGAAAGTTTACTTCTAGTTTGTCCCGTGATTTATGTTGGAGTGCAAGGCAGCCATGCTAAATAATGATATAGATATATCCAGGCTAGTGATTTATATAGAGCAAGTAGAGGATGAGAAAAAAAAGTAGATGGAAATAGGAAAAAGGCAGAGCAAGAAATTTAGATATATAAAGTAGGGTGCAAATCAAAAGAACAGTGGAAGAGATGGTAGATAGGGAACTAAGAAGAAGAATTAGTGAAAATCTTATTCGACAACTAGTGCTCCTTATACCAGCCTATATGTAATTATCATTTTCAGGATAGCAGTGGTCATAAGTCATAGGGTGCCCAGTCTTAATTAGTGGTGCTCAGTCGGGTCCCACCCTATCCTCCTTGTCAATTTTATAGACAGACTCATCATGGGTATATGAGGAGGGAAGGAATTTGTGTTTCAATTATGGTCATCTATGGTGGAATTTTCCTATAGCTAAAGTTTTTATTAAAGTTAATAAGGTCCCAGACGCCACTTGTTTGTCTCTTGCACTTAAGGGCGCCACTTCAGGTATTGAAAATGACCAGAATTGCCTCTATGCACTTGTTATTCATTAGGAATCTAGGTCATTCCCAGAGGTTATTACTAGTATGTTACAGCTCTTCTCCCGTGATGTTTATTGTTTACTTGATTCGGGTTCTACCCTATCTTATGTGACCCCTTATGTGGCAATGCATTTTGATTTTGGTCTTAAGAATATTTCCAACCACTTTTCTGTGTCTACTCCCGTGGGTGATTCTATTATTGCTAGAAGAATTTATAGGGGTTGTATGGCATCCATCTTTGGTAGGGAGACATTGATGGATTTGATAGAACTATATATAGTAAATCTTGATGTAATCTTGGGGATGGATTATCTCCATTGTAGTACCCGAAAGGTCAGTTTCTATTTTCCTTAAGAACCGGTGATTGAATGGTAGGGGAGTCCCTTAGTACCTAATGGTAGGCGTATTTCTTATCTTAGAACTTAGAAAATGATATCCAAAGAATGTCTGTACCATCTAGTTTGGATTAAGGATTCTAACTCTGAGAGTCCCTATTTGAATCTGTCCCTATGTTTAGTGAATTTCCTAAAATATTTCAAATTATCTTCCTTAAATTCCTCTTGATAGGGAAATAGATTTTGGGATTGATCTTCTACGGATAATCATCCCATTTTTTTTTCGCCTTATAGTATGGCTCTGGCTGAACTAAAGAAACTAAAAGAGCAGTTAAAGAATTTTCTTGATAAGGGTCTCACCCATCCTAGTGTTTCTTCCTGGGGTGATCCAGTACTTTTCGTGCAAGAAAAAGATGGGTATCTTCATATGTGTATAGACTATCATCAGTTGAATTAGGTTACAGTGAAAAATAAGTATCCCCTTCCTAGGCTTGATGACCTCTTAGATCAACTTCAGGATGTTGATTTTTTCTCTAAGATTGATCTTCATTTAGGTTACCATCAGCTGAAAATTAGGGAGGTTGATATTTCCAAGACTATTTTCAAGACCTGGCATGGCCATTATGAAGTTTTGGTTAGGTCATTTAGGCTGACTAATGTCGTAGCTATTTTCATGGATCTTATAAGTTAGGTGTTTAGGCAGTTTCTATTTTGTTTATGATCGTCTTTATTGGTGACATCTTGGTGTACTCCAATAGTTATGAGGATCATGACAACTATATCTGAATTGTGTTGCAAACTCATAAGGACCAAAAATTGTATGCAAAATTTTCTAAGAGTAAATTATGGCTAAGTGTTGTGACCTTTCTTGGGCATGTTGTTTGTAGCGAGGGTATCAAGGTAGATCCACAAAAAATTAAGGCATTTAAGAAATGGACTAGACCCACGACTCTAACCAACATTAGGAGCTTCTTGGGATTGGTTTGGTATTACAGGAGGTTTTTATAGAATTCCTCATCTATAATCGCTCCACTGACAAAGTTGACTCAGAAAAAGATTAAGTTTTTGTGGTCTGATGATTGTGAGGGTAGTTTTGAGAAGATAAAATATAAGTTGACTTTTATGCTAATTTTGACCCTACCCGAGGGAACTAATAGGTTTATTGTAATTGTGATGCATTCTGCGAGAGAATGGGTTGTGTTTTGATACAACATGGAAAATTTGTAGCCTATTCTTCCAGGTAGATTAAGGTTCATGAGAGGAATTACTCAACTCATGATCTAGAGTTGGCGGTTGTGGTTTTTTCTTTGAAGATTTGGCACCATTATGTGTTTGGGTACATATGGATATTTATTTTAACCATAAGAGCTTGCAGTATGTGTTACGCAGAAGGAATTGACTTAGGCAAAGGTGGTGGCTTGAATTACTCCAGGATTATACCATGAACCTTTACTACCATCCAGGTTAAGCTAGTGTTGTTGTTGATGCTCTTAGAAGGTTATCCATGAGAATTATTTCCCACATTAAAGAGGAGAAAAGAGAATTGGTGAAGGACGTTCACGGGTTGGCTAAATTGGGAGTTTGACTCTTGGACTTCGAGGATGGAGGAGTAATTGTTCAGGAAGTGGTTAAATTATCTCTTGGTACTGAGGTTAAAGATAAACATCATTTGGATCCCATACTTATGCAGATTAAGGATGATATGGTTCATCAAAGTTTATGGCTTTCGAGATTGAGGGTGATAGAATCTTGAGGTATCAAGGAACGGCGTGTGTTCCTGATATAGATGGGTTGTGAGAAATAATCTTGATTGAGACTCATGAGTCCAGGTATATATTTCATTTGGGATCGACCAAGATGTATCATGACTTGAAAGAAATCTACCGACGAAATAATATGAAAAGAGATGTGGCAAATTTTATTACTAAGTGTATTATTTGTCTGCAAGTCAAGGTTAACAATTTGAGGCCTGGTGACATGTCTCAAGAGATAGAATTATCCATGTAGAAGTGGGGGATAATTAATATAGACTTCATTGTGGGTATTCCACGGTCTCGAAATCAGTATGATTCCATTTGGACATTATGGATAGAATTACCAAGTCTGATCACTTCTTGCCTGTGAGGACTAACTACTCAGGAAAGAATTATGCCAAGTTGTTCATTCAGGAGATAGTTAAGTTGCATGGAGCGCCGGTGTCCATTATTTCAGACCAAGGTAAGTAGTTCTCTTCTCATTTCTGGCATTTTTCTTCTCATTTTTAGTATTTCTCAGAAAGGTTTGGGTACTAAGTGAACCTTAGCACCACTTTCTACACTCAAATGGATAGATAAGCAAAGCTTACTATTCATACTTTGAAGGATATATTAAGGGCCTGCATGATTGATTTTAAAGATAGCTGGGTTGACCATTTGCCTCTTATTGAATTTGCTTACAACAACAGTTACCATTCTAGCATCCAAACGGCTCATTTTGAGGCTCTTTATGGTAGAAGCCACAGGTCTCCTATTTGTTGGTTTGAGGTGGGTAAGACTAGGTTATTTGGCCCTGAATTGGTTCATCAAGATATAGAGAAGTTGAAGGTGATTAGAGAAAGAGTTAAGACTACTTAGAGTCACCAAAAGTCTTATGCGAATATGAGGCAAAGGGAGTTGGAATTTAAAGTATGTGATTGCGTGTTATTGAAGGTTTCTCCTATGAAAAGAGTCATGAGATTTGGGAAGAAAGGAAGTTCAGTCCCCCTTATATTGGTCCATATAAAATTGTGAGGAGAATTGGGAATGTCACTTACGAATTGGAGTTACCAGCGAGTTTGGACTCTATTTATCCTATTTTCCAATGCTTAAGAAGTGTGTGCGTGACCCTTCCTTGATAGTTCCTGTCGAAGATGTGGAAGTTAAGGTGATATAAGTCAAATGTTCTCCTTAGCTTTTGATGACATCATTCAAAGTCACTATGTGAAGAATCAAGCTTTGGTCGCATGGAGGGCACGGGATCATACTTGGAGGGGTCGTTTTGAGCATGCCAACAAACAAACCCATGTGTGGAAGATTTCTTGGAGCCTTGAAGACTTGAGAACTCACGGTTTTGGACCATATTTGATGGTTCATAGTTTTGGTTCCCTTTATTAAGGGAATTTTGGTCACTTAGCCTTGTCTATTTGACACTCCATGGCTACCCCTCCCCCATTAAGGGCATTGGAGTCATTTTGTCACTCATTATGTAATAAGGCTATATATAGTCTCTTTTAGGTCTTCTCTCTTTAGTTTATGAATGATGAATGTATGAAACATTGAAAATCTTCTCTCTTGAGAGTAGAACACCTTAGTGTAGTTCTTAGTTAGGGCTTGAAAAAACTAATATTAACCCTTGCTTGGAAATGATAGATCTTGAGGTGATTCGATTACCTTGGCGGTCACCATAAGAGTGTGGTGTTGATTGTTACATTCATAAGGGGTTAGTGTTGAAAATACACTTGGTTCTTAATCTTGTAATAATCTTTGTCTCACTAACTATCCTTTTATTTCTTGTAATCTTGTTGTGTTTGTTCTTGTTGTCTACTCTCGGCTTTGAGGTATTGTTGTCTAGCATTGTTGTTATTGTTATCTTGTTCATCATATTGTGTTGTAACTTAGTTTGGGTTGGCTGCTTTGGTGTGTTAAACACCCTTGTTCATCTCGTTTGTTGGTTGTTTATTGAATCTGAGAGTTGGTCATCAAAGAGGTCCTTGGTTTTCTTGAACTTGTGGACTGATTTTGGTGTGTGTTTGGTGTTTCCAAGTTTGTTCTCATATCATAAGGATTCATTGTCTTATGAGAAAGTACTGGTTGATATATTAGATAAGTCTATTGAAAGAAATTTCAATCCCTTAGACTTAATCCATACTGACATTTGGGATATGAAGTCAACACCATCTCGTGGTGGAAAGAAGTATTTTATAATTTTTATTGATGATTGCACTAGGTATTGTTATGTATACTTGCTAAATAGTAAGGATAAAACAATAAATGCATTTAGGCAATATAAAACAGAAGTTAAAAATTAGTTAGAGAAAAACATCAAAATGATAAGAAGTAATAGGGGTGGAGAATATGAGTCTCTTTATAGAAATTTGTGTAGAAAATGAAATTGTCCATCAAACTACAGCCCCATATTCACCTCAATCTAATAGAATTGTAGAAAGGAAAAACTGAGCTGTAAAGAAAATGATGAATATCTTACTTATAAGTTTAGGTTTACCACAAAACTTATGGGGAGAAGCTATCCTTATAGCTAACCGAATACTCAATAGAGTGCCCCACAGTAAGACACTATCAATTCTATATGAAAAATGGAAAGAAAGGAAACACAACTTGAAATATTTCAAAGTGTGGTGGTTTCTAGCGAAAGTCCAAGTTTCTATGCCTAAAAGGGTGAAAATAGGACATAAAATAGTGAACAACGTGTTTATAGGATACGCTAAAAGTAGTAAAGCATGTGGATTTTTGTTCATAAATCTGAACATCCAGATATCAATAAAAATACGGTAATTGAATCACATAATGTTGATTTCTTTGAACACATTTATTTGTATGAAACTAGATACGAACAGTTTAGTGGGGGGTCTAAATGACCTCGAGATAAACCATGCGAGCATATACATAATGATGAGAAACCAAGACGTAGTACACGTCAAAGAACGTCAACTTCGTTTGGAACGAATATTGTAACATTTCTCTTAGAAAATGAGTCTCAAATATTTAAATAAGTGATGTCGTCTTCAAACTCATCCTTTTGAAAAGTAGGCAGTTAATAGTGAGATTCAATCAATCTGGAGCAACCATACTTGAGAGTTGGTTGATCTTCCTCCAGGAAATAAACTTTTAGATTCTAAATGGATCTTCAAAAGAAAAATGAAAGCAGATGGTACTATTGATAAATACAAGGCAAGACTTATAGTAAAAGGCTTCAAACAGAAGAAAAGCCTTGATTACTTTGATACATACTCATCTTTAACAAGGATAAAGTCAATTTGGATATTAATTATCTTGGCGGAGGTATATGGTCTTCAAATCCATCAAATGGATGTGAAAACAACATTCCTAAATGGAGAATTGGAGGTAGAAATTTACATGAAACAACCCAAGGGTTTTGTGGTTCCTGGTAAAGAAAAGAAGGTGTGCAGACTTATTAAGTCACTCTATGGACTAAAACAAGCACCTAAATAGTGGTATGCGAAGTTTGACCAAACTATGTTGGAAAACGGGTTTAAGATAAATGAATATGATAAATGTATTTACATTAAAGACACTTTAAATCACAAGTTCATTGTTTGTTTGTATATGGATGATATATTGATCATCAGTAGAGACATTTTTAACATAAATTCTTCGAAATGAATGCTTGAGAGCAAGTTTGATATGAAAGACTTTAGAGTTGTGGATGTGATCCTAGGAATAATAATCCATAAGACTCCACATGGGTTAGCATTGTCACAGTCTTATTATATTGAAAAGATACTTGAAAAGTTCAAGTATTTGGATTTTGGTATTGTCAAGACTCCATTGAACGTGAGCTTTGAACTTCAAAAGAATGAAAGTGAAAGTGACTTATAGTTGGACTACACAATAATTTTGGGATGTTTAATGTGTATTGTGAATTGTACACAGCCATACATAGCATGCGTTATTAGTAAATTGAGTCGGTACACGAGTAATCTCAATAAAACTCATTGGATGGCAATGGAAAAAGTTTTGGAGTATCTGAAATACACTCAAGACTATACTTTACATTATAATAAATATCCCGCGGTAATTGAAGGATATAGTGATGCAAATTGAATCATCGGGTCGAATGAAGTAAAATCCATGAGTAGATATGTATTTAGTATAGGTGGAGCAGTCTCTTGGAAATCATTCAAACAGACATGTATTACTCGCTCTACTATGGAATCTGAATTTTGTCGCATTAAATAAAGCCAGTGAAAAAGCTGAATGGCTCCAAAAATTTTTGGAAGATATTTTTTATTGGCCCAAACCATTGTGACCAGTATGTATACACTGTGATAGCCAAGAAAAGATAGGTAGGGCAGGGAGCGTGATGTATAATGGTAAATCTCTTCATATAAGACGGAGGTATAATACCATTAGAGAACTACTCTCTAGTGGAATTATCACTGTTGACTATGTAAAGTTAAAAGATATATATTGGATCCACTTACAAAAGGCCTATTTAGCAAGGAAGTTGAGAGAACATCGAAGGCAATGGGTTTATGACCTAGGACAAGTCAGCATGGGGGTACCTCTTCCTAGAAGACTGAAGATCCCAAGAGCTAGGTTCAAGAAGATCAAACAAAGTTGTGACTGATAGTTCAACATTGTCAATATACACAACTCATTCTCATGTTGTAGATAATGTTTAGGAAACAAGGTTAAGTCTTATGGTGTTAAGCTTTTTAATGGTTATCTAAATTTGGTAGATTTGACCAAGTAGTTCAATATATAGGATTGAACATTTAGAAATCACCTATGTGAGGGTGAAGTGGAAGTTGCTTCAAGGATAATGTTAATAAAGGCCTATTTTCTACACTCTCATGAAATCAGGACGTGTTCACTACTGAAACAAACAAAATCTTGAGAACCATAAATGGTTAAAGGTTGGTTGTGTAGCATGTGTTGTCTAGGTGTACACTAAAGTTCGCCCGTTTAATGATATCAAATCTACCGATTGACCAAGTGCATTTGATGCATGTTCACTACGAAAAGTTCAAAGGGAAACCTATTTATTCATTCCCCGTTCATGTGGGGATTGTTGGGTTCAATAGGATGTGTGAACGAAAAATTGAGGGAATTCTTGGAGGAAAAGTGATCTCACACTTAAAAGGAAAGTGTACTCACTAAAGGAAAGTCTACTTCTCCCACATTGGTGGGAGAAAGCAACTTTATTCTATTTTTATTAAGAAACACTCCTTCAAGTGGATAGTGAGGGAAGAACCAAGAGGTGCCTAGCGCCTTCGTCGTCTCTCGCTCGGCTTCGGCTTCGAATGATCGATCGATGAGATCAATTTTTTAGACAAAGTTTATTTGAAACTTGAAAAAACAAGTGAAATTTTTAATCCAAAAATCCAACGAAAAATATTTTCTCCGTGAACATATATGTAGAAACACACCTCAAAAGGGACACAACCCTTCAAGGAAATGACACATTATTTCGAAAAAAAGGGTGACTATTCTGTTGAACATGACTGTTCAGAAAAGACACACTAGTTCGGTGTGAACAGACATGACTGTTCCGAAGTGATACACCTTTTCATGAATCGTTGCTTCCTTTCTGAAGGGGCACTTAATGGCTATAAATACCTGAACTTTTTTCTCAGGTATGTACGAAATTTTCAGTATTGAAAAAGACTCTTATACTTCCAAAAACTCTTTGTAGTCATCAGTCGTTGAGTGTGTTCGAAGAAACTGAAGGTTTGAGGTACCGCTACATTCAAATTGTGAGTCATTTTATCCTGGGAGGAAAAATTCTGCTACATCGGATACTTAAGGGGAATTAATTCCTTAAGGATACTCCATGAAATCGGAGGACTTGGTTTTGTTTCTACTTCATCTTATTTCTTTTAGATAGCATACTTCTTTGATAGTTCATGTTGAACTTGTGTTGAAGGTGTTAAAAACTTCATTGTTGTTCTTGAAACATTCTTGAACTTGTGCTGAAGTGTAGCGTGTAAACATACAGATTGAGTACTAGAAACAACACTATCTTTCTTAATCGATTACAGAAAAAGAACATTTCAATCACGATTGAGTAGTCCAAGATGCAAACTCTTGAACAATATTACCTAAACTTAAGCATAGTACTCCTAAATAATAAGCTTCCCAAAAAAAATTCTGAGTAAAAGTTATTTTTATATTCAATTGGCTAATGTATGATGTATAAATATATTTAATAATATTAAATATAATGTATATGAATTTTATATTATTAAAAATTTCGATGCGGTATACGATATTTCGATATATATTACCAAATACCATAACATTTATATCGAGTATAAAATTTTGATTTCGATATGATATTCGGTATATATCATACCATGCCTATCCCTGGTCACTTGTAAATCTGTTGGTTTTCTTGGGCTGATAAGATAATTAATTAACATCACTACTGTTACAGTTCGTTTTGAATAGTAATTGCTCTACTTATTACTCTTCGAGAGGTTACTATTAATGTACATTAGTAAATTAGCATTAGTATCCATTGCTCAAAAGAAATAAACAGCTTAAGCTTAGTGCTTAGATACAATGTACTCGAGAAAAATGTCTCATATTTGATTATTTTTTAAAAGAAAAAACATTAAATTTTCATTTTTGAAATTTTATAAGGATGTATGTTTACCCTTTAATACATAAATTGTTTTGGAATTGTAATTGATTGAAGGACATAAGTGACTTTCAACTTTATTGGAATATTTTGATCATTTAACTTCACTTTAATTGCTCCAAATTTTAGTATAATAATTAACTATATTATTTGAAGTTGGGAGCTTCACACTTTTAGTATAAAACCAGTTTAGTTGTATGCGTCTTGCGTGTGTACCTCAATATCTATTTATAATTCATATTTATAATCTATAATCTATAATATATTAAAAGTGTGAAAGGCCTTAGAAATATCGTTTCAACTTTTTGTCCTTTATTGAAAGTCTTTGTTTTAGACAAAATCGTTTTTTACTATTTTTTCCTAATATTTAATAGTTGAAAATTAACTAAATATATTTATGGTAAAACCTTTACTTATTAGAAGTCATCAGAATTAATGACAACGAATATTTTTTTCATTAGTTTAAGTATTCTAAATCAACTAAATTTGATTTTAAGAAGATTTAAAAGTCTATAAATATACATCTACATCTACAATATATTAATTTCAACTTTCCATATGGCATGTTTAGAACCACAAGATTAAAGGGTATTTTGGTACATTTGACAACTTTAATTTAAGGTCACAAGATTCAAAAATCTCTTTATTTTCTTAAATTTTGTGTCAAGTCAAAGTAGGACATTCTTTTTTAAACGGAGGGAGTAATAATTAATTCTCCTGTCACATATTTTAGGAGTCAAACATATTTTAGGAGTGTCATATATTTTAGAAAACCTAGTAGAAAGGAAAATATTAAATAATTGTCCTCCTATTATAGATATAGATATTTATAGATAGATCATAGATTATAGATAGAGGATATGTTGATATAGGTTAGAATAACATCAATTACCGGGGGATATAATCTATAAACCATGAAGATAAATCAATATAAGGGAGGTCAACGATGGTCAAAATTACATAACCCTCGAAATGATGGCCACTGAGATAATCCGAGCAACATTATCTGAGAGATCCAGTAATAATTTTGTCAAAGGTTATTCATTTTCATACAAAGACACCTTACATGTCAAGGATTACAAAGCTCGCTTTACATGAGTAGGTAGACTCGGATCAATTGTTGATAACTTATGAGAGATGAAGTGCATTGTTGGCCTTGATTTTGGAGTTTCAACCAAACAAGAGCTTGCTAGCTTGATGATAAAAAACAAAACCTCTTTTACTTCATCTTCAGGATATGGAAGGCGTTCATCTAACAAATCACTAAACTGCACATGATCTTTAGTCGACGAATTTGCTAGCACGGTAATATATTCCCCGAGGTGCCTCCCTTTGATTATCTCCAGTGTTAATACTCCAAAGCTATAGACATCACACATTGCTGTAACCTTCATTGTATATGCAAGCTCTGAAACAAATGTGATTGAAACAGTATAGAGTGTTTGGCTATAGTTCATTAAGTTTGAAAAAAAAAAAGAATAAAAAGTTAAAGTTAGACCTTACCAGGTGCAACATAGCCATATGTGCCTGCAAGTGTAGTGCAATTGGATGAGTCTGGCTTGAGAATCTTAGCTATGCCAAAATCTGAAACACGAGCTTCATTTTCGGAATCAAGCAAAACATTACTGCTTGATATGTCTCTATGAACAATCGGTGGTGAGCAATCATGGTGCATGTAAGATAAAGCAAAAGCAACACCTTTGATGATATTCACCCTTTTAAGCCAATCCAACTTCTTGGACTCAACTTCATTGCTCAAAATACTAGACAAGCTACCCCTCTCCACATACTCGTAAACCAAGAACGAGTGTTGTGCATTCGAACAATAGCCATAGAGGTTCACAATGTTCCGATGTTTAATTCCAGTTAATACCCTTACTTCATTCATGAAGCTTTTGGAATGTGTACTCTCAAATGAAGAATGAAGTCTCTTCACTGCTATAATCCCTAGGGATGGAAGGTTTACCTTGTAAACACTTCCATGCCCTCCTTGGCCGATGCAAAATGTTGCATCAAACTCCTCTGTGCCATTTACGATATCTCTATATAATGTCTTTCCATCTAACATGGATATCGAGAGCCAACCATCATCCTGTATTTCAATGTCTTTAGTTCTCCTTTTTTTATCACACATGAAGAGGACACCGATGAAAACACAGAGCAGTACTAGTGCTCCCATAACAGGAAGTACGGTGATGAGGATAAGTTTACGTCTCTTCACCTTTGAGCGCTTCTTCACCGCAGAAGATGGCCTTTGACAGGGCTGGAGTCCTGTTACATTGCCGCAAAGACCTTTATTACCCTCCAACGAGGCATTGACGAAAGCTTTATTATTTGGAATTGGACCTTCCAACTCATTATATGAAAATACAACATACTGCAAACCAGTCAAACTTTCAAGTTCTTCAGGAATGTGCCCAGATAGGCCATTGTGAGAAAGATTTAAGCTTAACAAGACCTCCAAATTGGCTAACTGAGGGGGTATATTTCCAACAAGAAGATTATGGCTCAAATCAAGTACGTTAAGCTGAGCCATCCTCCCTATCTCCATTGGAATTTTCTCGCCAATTTTGTTGTTGCTCAAGTTCAAGAAAAACATATTCATGTAAGATCCTATAAATGCTGGGACTGACCCATTCAATCTGTTGTCTGACAGATCGAGGGACTCTAATTTTGTCAGTGACCCAAATTCCTTGGGTATATTGCCAGAAATATTGTTGTTTTGCACAGTAAGCTTAACCAGAGAGGTTAGTTGTCCAAATTCCTTTGGAATTTGCCCAATCAAATGATTTGATGAAAGATCAAGTCCTAGAAGCCCTTTGATGTTTCCAATCTCTGGTGGTATGCTACCACTGATGTTATTTCTAGCTATTCGTAGATCAGTTAAATTATTGCATTTCCCCCAGTTACTGCTGAGTTCACCATGAAAATCATTATCACTCAAATCAATGAACTGAAGCTTTGGATAGATGCCAAAAGCTTCAGATAAATTCCCGGTGAAACTGTTGTTATCTAAGCGAATCCTTGTCAAACTCGAGCAGTTGCTCATGCTTCTTGATATAGGCCCTGACAGCTTGTTATTAGTTACCGAGAAGTACACAAGTTTCCCACCTTGGCAAAGATGCTCTGGCAAATGGCCAGAAAACTGATTGTCACTCAATGATAGGAAGACCAAGTTATCCAAATATGCAAGTTCTTTAGCAATAGAACCAGAAAGTTTGTTGTCGCGGAGATAGAGATATTGTAAATTACTCAAATTGCCAAAGGAAATAGGAATTTGGCCAGTAAGTTGATTTTCATCTAATACCAGATCGTTGAGATTTTTCAAATTACCCAACTCACTAGGAATCAGACCAGAAAGTTGGCTAGTATGAAGGTACAGAATTTTGAGCTCAGTTAAGTTGCCAAGAGTAACTGGAATTGAACCGCTAAGCTGATTTTCATATAGCTGCAGATCATTGAGGTTTTTCAAATTCCCCAACTCACTAGGAATGGGACCAGAAAGTTGATTAGAACAAAGGTATAGAATTTGGAGCTTAGGTAAGTCACAGAGAGTAATTGGAATTAAACCACTAAGATGATTTTCATATAATTCTAGATCACTGAGGTTTTTCAAATTCCCCAACTCACTAGGAATGGGACCAGAAAGTTGGTTAGTATAAAGGTATAGAATGTTGAGCTCAGCTAAGTCGCCTAGCCTAATTGGAATTGAACTGCTAAGCTGATTTTCATATAATTCCAGATCATTGAGGCTTTTCAAATTTCCCAACTCACTAGGAATGGGACCAGAAATTTGGTTAGTAAAAAGGTATAAAACTTTGAGCTTAGTTAAGTTACCTAGAGTAATCGGAATTAAACCAGTAAGTTGGTTTTCAGATAAGTCCATTTTGGTAAGGTTTTTAAGATTCCCCAACTCACTAGGAATGGGGCCAGAAAGCTGGTTATCATAAAGGTACAGAATTGTGAGCTCAGATAAGTCACCTAAAGCTTTTGGAATTGAACCACTAAGTTGATTTTCATGTAATTTCAGATCATTGAGGTTTTTCAAATTCCCCAACTCACTAGGAATGACACCGGAAAGTTGGTTAGAATAAAGGTGTAGACTTTTGAGCTCGGTTAAGTCACCTAGCGTTATAGGAATTGGACCAGTAAGATTATTACTTTGTAAGGCTAAAACCTCAAGTGAATTCATCTTCCCGATTTGAGGTGGGATATTGCCTGAAATCGTATTGATTGACAAGTTAAGATAGACAAGATTAGTGAGCTTTCCTAGTTCGGGTAGGATGGTGCCAGAGAGGTGGTTCATGCTAAGATCAACATGTTCAAGATATGAGAGAGATGAAAATGGAAAATCATGGAGTGTACCAATGATACTAGCATTTGCAATATTCACCATTTTTACCCTACTATTAAAGCATTGAACTCCATACCAACCCCTGCATGCATCAGTACTTGGTGTCCATGAAGCAAGTAAGGAATTACTGTTCTGGTTTAGGAAAGTTGCTTTCCATTTGAGGAGAGCAGCTGCTTCCTCGGTGGAAGCAAAAGTAACTGCGAATATACATAAGAAAGTCAAGAAATAAAATATTCTGGGAACCATCTTGAAGGCTAAAAAAATTCAGTTAATTGTATTGGTTTTTGATGAACTTGTGCAGGTATAGTTGTATATTTGAGTAAATCACAACAAGTCTAGCTGAGTCACTACTCATGGAAGTAAATACAATGGAAAAGGTGGTTGGATAGGCCAATCTTGCAGTTGCAGTTGTGGGAAATACTTATAATGGAAAAGTCTCTCAAGAGTTACCATCTTGGAAGAAAAAGTCTCAAAACACTAACTCCACCCAAATAATTTTCCTTGATTTGACGTATAAATTGTATAATTGATTGAACTTAACCATAAAACATAAAGCAACTTGACTTGTTCGTTTCCAAGTTTATTGTAATAACAACCTCAGATTTGATAAAATCACAAGCATCTATAATAAGTCGTAGTATCATTTTCGTGGGTCATGTAGCATGGAATTGTTCCAATTTTTGTCCAAAGTTAGTTTCTCATATTTTTTTGGCATGTTTTGTTATACAACTTTTAATAAGAATATAAATTGATTAATATCACTTTATTAAATTCACATTAAATAAAGTTAATTAGACTTTCATTAAATTATTAAGTGTAAAGTTGAAAAAATATATCCAATTATCTTTTGATTATTTAAATATTTCAATTATTTTGAAGACAAAATTTCTTAACAAATATGTCAAGTAATATGATAGATATTTTATATTACTTCCTCCGTTTTATTTTAGTTGACTCTTATTGATTTGGCATTCACCTTAAGAAAATATTTAATAGAGGTTTATTTTACTAAAGTAACCCTGTTATATATTGAAAAAATATAAATTTAATTAAATACACTTTACATAATCATTTTATGATAAGGATAATATTGTAAAAAACACAATAAACTTCTCTTCATTTTAAAATCTACCTATATATACTATTCACTCCGTTTCATTTTAGTTAGCCCTTATTGATTTGGCACACTCCTTAAAAAATTATTTAATAGAGGCTTATTTTACTAAAATAACCTTATTAATTATGCATTGAAAATATGAATTTGAGTAATACACTTTATTTAATCATTTAATGTTGAGGGTGATATTGGAAGAATATAATAAAATCTTCTTGATTTCATCAAAGAGACAACTAAATTGAAACAAATATATTTAGAAAGAGGATTAACTAAAACGAAACGGAGGGAGTAAATAGCAAGAAAATCTTGCTCTAAAAGTTGCTAAGTGGCAGCCTATAACAATGTCATTTGTTAATTTTAGGACAAATTAGTTAAAATTAGTTATTAGTTATTAGTTACTACTTATTATTTTTATTAATTTAAAATTTTAGTAAATGCTGAGTTATTTGTATTTTACAGTGCTTTTTTTCAAAAAAAAAGTTAGCAATTATTTTCCATCGTTACGATGATTATCTATTTGCTCCATTTTATAGAAAAATACAAATTGCAAACGGTTTACATTATTTTTTGGGATAATTAGCACGTTTACTTTTTTTTTTTGTGCGAAGTTAGTTTCTCATATTTTTTGGCATGTTTTTTTATACAACTTTTAATAAGAATATAAATTGACTAATATGACTTTATTAAATTCACATTAAATATAGTTAATTACTCTTTCATTAAATTATTAAGAATAAAGTTGAAAAAATATATCCAATTATCTTTTGATTATTTAAATATTTTAATTATTTTGAAGACAAAATTTCTTAACAAATATGTCAAGTAATATGATATATACTTTATATTACTTCCTCCATTTTATTTTAATTGACTCTTATTGACTTGGTACTCACCTTAAGAAAATATTTAATATAAGTTTATTTTACTAAAGTAACCCTGTTATGTATTGAGAAAATATAAATTGAATTAAATACATTTTACATAATCATTTTATGATAAGGATAATATTGTAAAAAACACAATAAACTTCTCTTGATTTTAAAATTTAAATAAATAAAATAAAATAATTATTTTTAGCAAAAGGAGACAACTAATATAATACGAGTGTAGTGCTATATATTGAAACTAAGGCAAAATGGTTCGATGCACCCTTGTACTATATCCGTTTTGTATTGTGGATACTTCTACTTACATATTTGTCAACTAAACCCTTCAACTTAATAAAATTTAATATTTTAAGCTCTTTGACTGTTCACCAAATCTACATGACATTAAAATTGCTGAGTAGGATATGACGCGTATGGTCACGCGCGTTTGAGCGAGTGAGAGCATTATTTGTATATTAAAATAATATTAAAATTAAAAAGGAAGCCTTTTTTTCCTCCATCTTTTTAAATTAAAAATATTTTTAAAAAATAATAAATTTTAACAAGAAATAAAAAAATACCCCCTTCCCCGTCTAGCCACCCCACCCCATCCCTCACCCCGTCCAGCCACCCCCACCCCATTCCTCACCCCGTCCAGCCACCTCCACCCCCAATCCCCTCCCCCGTCCAGCCACCCCCACCCCACCCCTCACCCCGTCCAGCCACCCCATCTCCTCGTCCAGCCACCCCCACCCCATTCCTCACCCCGTCCAGCCACCTCCACCCCCAATCCCCTCCCCCGTCCAGCCACCCCCACCCCACCCCTCACCCCGTCCAGCCACCCCCACCCCATTCCTCACCCCATCCAGCCACCTCCACCCCCAATCCCCTTCCCCGTCCAGCCACTCCCACCCCACCCCTCACCCGGTCCAGCCATCCCCTCCCCCGTCCAGCTACCCCATCCCCCGTTCAGCCACCCCCACCCCAACGCACCAGCCCTCACCCCACCTACAACCCTCCCCAACCTCCCTCCTTCACAGCAGCCATGACCGTCATCAACAATTACTTTTTTAATTTTTTTAAAAGAAAAATGGTTAAATTCATTAAGATGAAAATTGAAAATTCATTGCATAGACTATTTTAGTTCCCATTTTTAGGCTACTGCTTCAAAGTGAACACACACATAGTGAATTTTAATGATAATGGAAAAAGGAAAGGTACCTGGTGAGAAAAGGAAATGGGGTTTGTAATGGTGCCGGTGGAGAGGGGACGGGGGCGGGTAGCTTTTATTTGTTTAAAAAAAGTTTTTTTAATTGTTTTAATGTAAATATAATAAAAAATATCAAAACTAAAAATTCATTTTTTTATTTTTCCTCTCAATTCAAATCTTTTAATATTTTTCTTTTTAATTTTTTCTCTCAATTCAAATCTTTTCATATTTTTTTGAGATTAAAATTTAAATTTGAAATCTTTTCATATTTTTTTGGGATTAAAATTTAAATTGAATGATAGTAGATATTAAAAAATTAGTGAATTTCACGAATAAGTTTGAAAAAACTTAAAGTTTTTGTGAATTTGTTAAAGATATTCAAATTTTAAAATAAAAAATACATTATGTTTTGTATATATGAATTTATAGTTAAAAATTTAAATTAGTTGGAGAAGAATTTTAATTATTTGGAATGAATTTGATATTTAATTTGTGAGCAAAAATAAAAAAACATGATTATTTAAATTTTTCTACAATTTATAAAAAAAATTATTTAATTAAATTTATTTTTAATATTTAATTTCTTATGTAACATTTTAAAAATGACATAAAATTTAATGTAATACCTGAAAATGACGAGGAAGTAGATGTGACGGTTGACATGGGGAGAGTGTGTTACACTCACAAAAAAAAGTGTTTAAAATATTACTTTTTAGTAATATCCAAATAACAAATATATAAATAGAAGAACCACATTACAAAACGGACATAATAAAGTACAACAAACCACTTTGCCTTAAACTAACTTTCCACGATTTCTCCTAAAATCTAGGAAATTAACTCCACGCACGTTTAGTACTTTTTTTTGTGCAAATCACATTTATGACTCTTTAATTTTTTTGGGAAGTTACAGATTGTTAATATTAAATATTTATTTTTTATTTTAAAACTTAATTCTTAATTTAACTTACGTATTTAAACTGCTGCTCCTTTTTTTTTTTTTAAACATCAACTGCTCCTTTTTTTTTTTGAAAGTAATGTATATTATTTAAACTTAAAAATTAAATTTTAATAAGAACAGAATACTTTTTTGTGGAAATTTATCAAATTATTTATATTAAATATTTAAATAAATTTTCCACAATTATTCCTTTGTAACAAAATTCGTCCAAAATATTACTTCTAACTGCATAATTACTTAGAAATTTGAAAGTCCACCAATAAATATAAATAACTAGTGCAAAAGAAAGCAACTACTCAGAAGTTATGTTTTGAGTAAATTTACACCCCTGCATCCGTTAACTTCTCCGCACAACACTCTTCAATTAGTAATTAGTTTTTTTTTTCCTAAAGCATGACACTAATATGTTGAAGAACCCGATTATTGTTCAGTTTGATCACATTCAAGTTTTACTACTATTCCATTTTTATTTATTTTTTGGACTTTTTATTTTTCTTTTCCATCAAGATGTCAAAATTGTATGGAAGGCATATCATTCAGAAGATTATTTCATGCTCGATTTTGAACGTTGTTGGTTAAGAGGGTAATTTACACTTCTTGAATCCTTTCTTACTTTTATTTCTTTTTCTCCCTCAAAAAATATTTTTCAAACTTTTTTTTTGCTTCTTGCTTTGTTAATTTCCTATTTATTTGCAAATATGTAGGTACCGATCTTTATTGTAAATTACACATGGTTTTCTTATTTTTGATGCTAATAATAATCAATTTATCTTCTCAAACCTCGACTTTCTCTCAACTTCTCAATAATTTCTTTTGTTCCTACTTCATGTTAAACATTTAGTTAGTATCATCAGAATTATGTTCTTAAATGGAATCCTCAATATTGATATTTAATAGTTTCTTTTATTTGCAAAGTAATCATTTTATCACGAAAATTTTCATGATATCCCACCAAATTTTACAACAAATGAAATATATTATTATAAATAACGCGCGACATGATTATTTTTCACAGTACATTGTAATTAGGTATTGTCACTCACTTTATCTGTAGTATAATAAATATCTCTGTCTTTTAATCATCATTTTATTTTTTGCAAATTTTCAAAACTAATTTCTACAAAGGTAAGACAATATAACAGAAAATTAAAATAATATTTTAAAAGAATGTATACTAATCAATTGTAGTACATGCACCTTATTTTTATACTTTCCTCCCACGTCCTCCACAAAGACATATAATTAATTATTAATTATAATTATAATTAATTTGTAGTTTTTTTATACTTTCAGGTACTCCTTTAGAATTTAATGAAAAATCAAATTCTTACAATTACTTAATTTGATATATATCTTTTTCAAAGTTTAAATTTTTAACAATCAATGTTTAAATCTTTTATTAAAAAAATTTAAATCTCTCATACTTATTTGCTTTATCATACATAACTAAAATAACCACAATTAATATCAAAACTTTATACAGCTCCATAAAATTTCTTTGTATTTATAGAGATATATAAGTTATTTTAAATATAACCAAACGTAACATTAATAAATATTTGATAAGAAGTTCATCATGAGAGATTTGATGAGATCCTATAATTTAAAAATAATCCACTTCTTTGTTTTATTTAATTAACGTGTAGGTTATCATACGATAGAGGTGTAAGCTTTATATATAAGTCATAACAACTTATCTGTATTTATTTAATTTGAAATGCAGAAATTTTATACTACAATGACTTTATTCAAAAAAAATAAAAAGTTAAAGATAATTATTTTAATTTTGAATTAATTACTTACAATTTTGAAGATCTCTACAATTTCCCCATTTTTTGTCATTTTGATCTACAAGTGAACACTTAATCACAATAAATGTATATGTAATTTGTAAGAAATAATCATATTTGACATCTTTGTGCAATTATCATATGATTAATTGTTTTATTTTTCAAGAGTATTATTGATTCATTAACACATTTAAATATTTACGTTACATAAATCAAGTTTGCATATAAATAATTTGTTTAGTCTATAAAGTAGATATCACTGCAAATTGATTCTGCATTAAAGAAGTTTCTTATTTATGCTTATGCATTAAAGACGAACATGAACTTAATTATACTGTGTATAAGTTTACTAAAGTTTATGGTCAATTTTATTTTCTTTATTAATCAAATTTATTTTTAATAATCTCAATATAATTCGATTCACAGGATTTCAATGAGTTGATGCAAGGAATCAATTAGAGTCGAGTGCTCTCTATCTCCACTTTATAATGAGGGATGATGTATAAAATAATTTAAAAACTTTAGGAAAAATTAAAAATTTTGTAGACATATTTTTCTGCTATCTAATTTTTTTTTTGTTTGCCTTTTAATTATGTATTTAGTATCCTTTTTATTTGAACAAATTTATGCTTTCATCTAAGCATGTAAGAAACTACAGAAATATAAAAATAAGGACGATCAATATTTTTTATGCCTCCTAAGTAACAAACATGCATTGCTTCTGTCATTTGAGTAGTAGTAGTAGAGTTTTACATAGTTGTTTACTATTTTTTATCAAAAGATACTCTTTTTTATCAGAAGTTTTTTTTAAAAAAAAATATTTTTAAAACTTTATGAGATTATTAAAATATCGTAAAAAAATTAATGTACTTTATGGTAAATTATTAAAATAATCCTTATAAACAAGTTTAAACAAATTAAAAATAACAAATCAGTTTTAGATTTGATATTATTTTATTATATACGATGTAAAATAGTAAACAACTAAAACTAACTAAAATATTATAGTAGAGAAATATGTAAACAAAAGGGGAGATAGTAAAAATGTGAGGATCCTATACTTGAGTTAATTTTAAAATTTTAATTAATTAAATAATTAATATACAATTGAACAATAGAATAGAAGTATAAATAATAGATCAAGAGCAACAAATTCTATATGAATCTTATATTTAAAAATGAGAGTGGTGATAATAATGATATTAAAGACACCTAACAAGCTAATGAAGTCACATTTAGTAAACTAATTAAAAAATAGACGTAAAAAATGCAATAAAGAAAGAATAGTAAACTAATTTGTATACTCTAATTTGTCTGAAGATGTGCAGACGGGACGTTTTAAAAAAGGTGTTTTCATACTTTTGTTTTTCAGAAAACCTCCCCAATAGATTTAATTACTCTCTAAAAGTTATTAGTCAATCATTATCAGTTATATAATATCAAAATCATCTTTTACTCTCAAAAATAAGATCAAACTAGGGTTTCCTCCAAGAACAAGAAATCAAGAAAATCAATCTTTAAGTCCAAGATTTTCAAGGAACAAATCAAGATTCGAGTTCTACTCATTAAACCTTGTAATCTAAGGTACGTGAGGTTTTCCTAAACTACATGGTCATAGTGAAAAACATTTTTAATAACGATTGAATGTTGAGAAATCATGAGTTCAAGAAGGGTGTTGAATTATATTAAAGATCATGCATTTTGAATTCTTTCAATGATATAATGTCTTGGTCTTGAGGCCTCTCCCCTAAATTTAATTTGTATTCGTATACAAGTATGTATGTAATTAAATTTGAAGATTGAATTGAGAGCATGAACATATACGGTCCCTCTCTTGCTATGAATCCCAATTGTTTTCATATGGTATAGATTATTTCAAATGCATATTGAGAAGCATTATACAAGTGTGTTTAATTTTGTTTGAAACTTGTCTTTTGTTATGAACTGAAGAAAGGGAGTTTGTTTCTTGTTTATATAAGCAAGAAGTGATGATTTTAAAGAGTTTCATGGTTTGTCACAAAAATACTTGACCACCGCATGTTTTGTTGAAATGTTGAAAAGAGAGAGTCTTTGCATAATTTTGACATATGTTTTGAAGTATGAATTCTCTTGAACTGTTTGAATGATGTGGTGGTCCAAACTTTATGTTTTGAATGAAGACACTGCAACATGATATTATATGGCCTAAATATATGACTTGCAAGTCTTAATATGACGATACCAATCAGATTAATACCATAACAGAGAATATATGTCTTAAAGAGTTAAAAATGAGCTTAAAAAGAGTTAGGTGATTGCTCGAAGAAGGATTGAGTTCAGATAACTCCTAGCTTAAAACTGTGTTTTGTCGATACGGGTTTATTATGTCCCCCAAGAGGGATCATATGTTGGAGTAGTGTCCTTTGGCATATTAGAGATAGAGATACCAACCCTAGCGAAAAACTTAGGTTGGGGGCCTGGCTGCCGAGTTAAGGGCAGATTCCATATAACCCGTGGGATTGTAGAGTTGTAGAATATACCACCTAGCTCAGAAGTAAAGATAAAGAGTGAGTCATAGATTTCAGTAAATGTTCAAGGTCTTTTAAGTTTGCCCGTGTGTTTTCATATATCTTACGTAAAGTGTTTTATAAATTGCTCTCACTTATGTTGTATAAGAGTATATTATTTCGAATTACTCTGCATACCAGTACAATTGTATTGACCCCCTATATTTTGGGTCTGAGGCACTGTATCGGGTCCCGCTAAGTAGTAGATCAGTGTGTCTAAGAATTGCAGTTGGTGAGCCTCCCCTAGTTCGGAAGGCTGGGTTTACATAATATTTTTATTTATTTGGTTTATGGTCTGATTGGGGGCCTTGTCCCAGTTTTGTTTCAGATTTATGATGGATAATATAATGTTAGAGATTTCGCAGACGGTTGTCATATGTTTAGAATATTCAGAATTCCCTTTTCAAATGGTTGAAGTTTATGAGATTGACCATGGTATCTTTATGTGTTGTTTTTCACAAATTTTATTTTACTAGTTTAGGTGTACGCGCCTCATGTCTGTACCTCATTTTATTGAGTTCAAACGTTACACTAAATAAGATATTTGTTTAAATAATAAAGATGAATACAATAATTAAATTTAACATCTTTTGGAGAATTTATTTAATTAAACCAAACATTAACTCTCAAAGCGGATTGACATTCATCTACCACCTGTAAATTGTAACAAAATAATACGATGATAAAGACATCAAAATAATATAATTAAATCTAATCTTTACACAAAAAATTTTCTCAAAGTCGTCCGACACTCATCTACCACCTGTAAACTACAACAAAATAATACGACAATAGAGATATCCAAATAATATAACTAAACTTTACCTTTACATAAAAAAAATTCTCAAAATAGAGATGTAAAAATAATACGATTAAACCTAACATTTTACCTACAAAAATTTCTCAAAGCCAACCGACATTCATCTACCAACTGTAAATTCATCAACGACCTTTAAACTACAAAAAAATAATACACCTGAACTCAATATAGTAATCGCCTTAAAATTCTTAACAACAGGACCACAAGATTGTTCAACATGGGGATTGGCTCTTGACAACTTCTTGATTTGCCTTCCGTTGGGTTCGAAATGGAGAGGGCGTCATGCGGAAGCTATTAGTTGCAAACTATGAGATGATAAATTAGACAAAAAGACAAACATACTAAAAAATATAGTATTGATGTAATTTGGTCAAGTGACCTACATATTGAAAACTAATATAAAAAAACATTAAAAACTATTGGGAGAAAATATCCCCCTAAACGAGACTCTTTAAATGACTACATTGTGGATGCTACTATGTTATGGTATGAGAAGGGGTGTTCTATTTATAGAGTTCCAAAACCTTTCCTTCAAGAAAGAGGTTAGCCAAATATGTAAAAGAATTATATTTTTTCTTTCAGAAAAAGTAAAAGTAATTATGGTAACTTTTATTTTCCTTCTAAAAAAAAATAAAACTTAAATATAGTAAGAAAATCAGGGCAAAAACCCTAACAAATCTCCTTTTTTTGGCTTGATTTTCTTCACTTGATCCGTCTTCTCTTCATATCACGTGCATGAACTTCGTACTTGATATAATCTTCATAACTTCTGCTTTCCATGGTTAAAAATAAGGTTAAAATATCATGGGTAAAAATTAGTTTAAAAGTAATATTTTATTTTTATTTTTAAAGATGCAGCAACAGGAGTGTTGAAAATATGGTTGAAACTTGTTCTCCACATGTAGTTTGACAAAAATCTTCATTATCATCCAAATTGTTGCAGATTGATTTTGAAACCTATTTGAACCTGTTTAATCTCGTCTCACCACACCATTGGACCATTGAACCGTAAACTTTGATACCACTTGTTGGGTTCGAAATGGAGAGGGCGTCATGCGGAAGCTATTAGTTGCAAACTATGAGACGATAAATCAGATGAAAAGAAAAACATACTAAAAAACATATTATTGATGTAATTTGGTCAAGTGACCTACATATTGAAAACTAATATAAAAAAAATTAAAAACTATTGGGAAAAAATCTCCCCCTAACGAGACTCTTTAAATGACTGCATTGTGGATGCTACTATGTTATGGTATGAGAATGGGGTGTTCTATTTATAGAGTTCCAAAACCTTTCCTCCAAGAAAGAGGTTAGCCAAATATGGAAAAGAATTATATTTTTTCTTTCAGAAAAAGTAAAAGTAATTATGGTAACTTTTATTTTCCTTGAAAGAAAAATTAAAACTTAAATATGTAAGAAAATCAGGGCAAAAATCCTAACACCTTCTACCTTAAATAATGTATATAAACAATGTTTTGGATGTCAATAAACCTGTTTTACACTAAAAAATTTAAATTAGTAGTTGTCTATCAAGAATATATGGTAATTTATTATTCTAAACTTCAAGAACATATTAAATAACACAAAAAAAAAAAACTTCTTAATCAGCAATAATCTACCAAGAATATAAAATAATTTATTATTGTAAACATCAAGAACATATGGAAAAATTTAAAATTTACCTCAAACTACAAGTATAGTTATCTCATCAAATTGCAAATATTATTAATATTTTACTAAAAAAATGTGTTTCAATTGTCAATTGTTTATCAAAAGGACATGATAATTTATTATTGTAAATTTCAAGAACATCGTAAAATTTTATTGTCATTATTGTAAATTTCAAGAAAATACAAAATTGCAAAAAAAAAAAAAACTTCTCAATCAGCAATTGCTTATCAAGAATGATGATAATTTGTTATTGTAAACATTGAAAACATACTAAAAATATTTCTAAAACAAACTTACCTCAAATTACAATTAAATTTATCTCTTCAATCATAAATACTATCATGTGAAATTTTCCTTCACATTTTTCCTTTCTTTTTCTTTCTTAGAATTTTGAGTATCCTAAAATATAAATATTTTTGTGAACTCCTAAATATCGTCAAACTCCAAAGTATATAATAAATTTTCTCTACTTCTCCACGTTTTTCTTTTTCCTCCCTACAATTCTGAAGTATTTTTTTTTCCTTTTTTCACCATCAAAATTAAAAAATATAGATATTTTTGGGAACTCCTAAATATATGAAAATACAAAATCATAAATATATGACAGGTTTTTCTATTACTCATTTCTACAGGATTTTTTCTTTTTACAAAATTCTAAATATATGGTATGTTTTTCCTATTATCCTAAACTACAATTTTTTTTCCTAAAAATTTTGACATTGTAACTTTTGTACTAAAAAATATTTTTCAATATCATTCATGTCAATTAAGATCTCTTTTGCAACGTATTTTATAATAAAAAGTTAAAAACATGTAACCCAAGTCTAATTCTTTTTATAATATTCTTTTCCACATATTTTAGGACTCATATATATTTCTTACCATATATTACTAAATTTCATCCTATATATTTTAGGAGTCCTTAATTTAATAAAATAATAATTAAAAAATAGTAAAATGACGATTTTATCTAAAGCAGAGACTTTTAATGAAGGGCAAAAAGTTCAAATCACTTTTCTAAGGGTCTTCACACTTTTAATATATTATAGATTATATGAATATTGTGCATGATTACCAGATATAGAAGAGCGCTCGGGCCTTCATGGTTCGGGATGCTCGTTACGGCCAGGGCCTCGGCTCAAGTCATGACACCGGGGTGTAAGACGAAGCGTAACTTATAGATCCATCTCTTAGCCCGAAGGCAAACCTACGGTGGCAACATAGTTCTGGGGCATGTGATCTCGAACTCATACCCAACTCGATGCTAAATAATCCTTCCAAAACATAATAGATGCTCATATTATAAGTTTTAAAATACTTTCTAAAAATCATATTAATCTCTACATAACCATACCAAGAAAATTATCTTTCTCTGCAAGCCTTGGCTCTAAATCATTATAACTTGCTTTCTCTTTTTAAGATATGATAATTTCTCTTCACCTTTTTAGTCATGATATATAATGATATAGGAATTTTCATAAATTGTTTGTAAATTGCTTACCTTTGAATATACTTAATAACAAAACTATAGTTAAATCATTTAGAATATGAACGCAAATTTTTCAATACAAACTCCCAAGTCATAAACTTTAAGTGAAACTAACCTTCGGATATGGAAATAGACTAAACGTTCAAGAACCACTTTAATTTAGGAAATAATTCACTATACTTAAAATATTTAGAAGAAAATTATGACAGGACTCAAGAACAACACTTAAAATATTTAAATCTTCAAAACCGTAACTTGAAATCATGACTTTTATGACTAACTTATGAGGATGAACAGGTTTTCCCACGAAAGATATTGCTCATACGTACCTTAAAGATGAACGATGGGGAAGAGTCCTTTGGATTTGGAGCTCTAACTTGAGTTCTTTTGTAACTTGAAGGTTGGAAGCTTGAGAGAATGGGATAGGGTTTTTGATTTTAAAGTGTGGGGGGTTTTCTGATGTTTAAGGAGTTTTTAATGTAGGAGGACTGGTTTCTAAAATAGAAAAGACCATTGTACCATTAAAATAAAACTTCAAAATTTGATTTTTTTATTTTCAAGCGTACACAAGAAAAATTTTGGGGCATTACATTATCTACCCCTTGGAATCTTTCGTCCTCGAGTCATGGGTAACTCTAAAATGAAAGAACACACCAAACCATCAACGACTTTGTTCTACACTTAGGTTGGAAATATAAGTCTAGATGTTTTAACTTAAAATCAGGATATCTATAAAGCGTACATAGACAGAAAGTCTTTAAAGCATAAGAATCGTGAATTGAAGGATATGAAATATCGATAGGAGTTAACAAAATAAGTAAGGCTTATTCTTATTTCTCTAGGGATTGATCATCGAATAGGAGAGGAAGTTTTAGCACACTAAAGCTGGAGTAGAGTAATGTCTCAACTATCGTGGAGACAAAATATGCAAGCAATATAAGACATGGTTACGCACAAGCCCAACTCTTTTATAGAAACTCAATGATACTAAGACTAGACTTTGCTTGATAATTCATCATCTCCCCCTTGAACTCAAGCCAATAATTTATGAATGTAACTATCCCTATTACTATACCATCCTCACTAAAATACGCACATAAATCAAATGTACAACATCAATATTAGCACCTTCATACTACTCACTCACCTTGGTTCTAAGCTAAGAAAAGTCATGCCAAGAAATAAGGGTTTGGAAAATAGTAACTTTCTACACATGGAGCAAGTTAAATAACATACCAATAACAACATCGAGAGAGTTTTTTGGATTTTATAGGCTAGTCAAAGATACAATCGGTTTCGAACCCCACTAGTTCCTGAAGTACTTTCCTTTTGAGTAACCTGGTCTGTTGTAGCGGATGATACTGGAATCAGGGCTCTACCCCCACTACCTTGTTTTGATGATGGGCAATTCTTTAGGAAGTAACCTAACTAGCCACATCTGAAACATCCATCTATACCCACCTTAAATTCTCTTGAATGAGACCTACAATACTTAGCACAAGGAGGGTACTTAGAGGGCCTCTGAGAAACACTGTCATAGGAATGAGAATCAGACATAGGTACACTAGCCGAAGATGGGACTAGACCAGATGATCTCTTATGAAAGAATGACCTATTACTATTTTTATTATGGTTCACCTCATAATTCACTAATTTTGCCTATTTTATTTGACGATCCACAACCTCTGCTATCTTTTTCTTTTCTTCCTCTACCTGCTGATCATACACCACCAACCTATAAATATCCATGTCATTGTTCAACATTACCCTTTTACAATCTAATTTCACATCATCAGACACCCCAGACACAAATTTCCCATTCTGGCTCTCATGTTAGACACTAACTCTAGAACATAGTGAAACAACTGAGTAAACCTTAGAGCATACTCCTTAACACTTATAATTCCGTGCTTCTCACAAATTCCTTAGCCTTAGCCTTTCTCAACTCCCAAGGAAAAAAGTGATCAAGAAAAGCCACAGAAAAATCTTTCCAAACTATAGGTTCAACATCCTCTCCCCTAATCCCCTCCCACTCATCATACCACTGATAAGCCACACCCTTCAGCTGATAAGCCATAAACTCAACTCCTGCAGTATTACTAACATGCATATCTTTAAAAAATTTCTCCATTTCATGAATAAAATCTTGGGAGGTCCTCCTCAACTTTAGACCCAATGAAAATCAGAGGATTCAATCTCATGAACTGATCGACTCTAGTAGGGTCGGCAATACCATTAGATAAACCAACACTATCTAATCGGTAAGACTGAGATGACACAATCTGAGCAAGCATCTAAATAGTCTATCTAAACTCAGCATTAGAAACTTTACCCTGAGGGGACTGAGTGCAAGTAAAGCCAGTCCTAGGAGCCCATAGAAGACTAGATTAGGCAGGTGGGACCCCAATAGTTGCAATAGGGTCAGATATTCAAACTCCATTACAGGTCTGTATCCTATAAGTAGGAGGTATAAATGTGGCATTGGCTCCAGTTGAGACGTTAGAAATTGTTGTGGCTCGCTGACCTAAAGTTTGCTTTAGAGGCATGATCTAAAATATGGAAGAGTAGGGGTTAGAAGATTTCTCTTAGGGTAAATATATTGCAGTTCTAAGAAAAGAAAAAGGATAACTTTCCTAAATGCCCTATAGCTTCCTGATTATAAGTGTGGTGCGCTTCAAACCCATAATTAGAACTCTACTAGACATAGCTTCGTAGACACCCTAGAACACTTGAATCTTATTCTATGATACAGAGTTTTTTATGTCCCGAGTCTATACCCTAGACGTGACGTGGAACCTGAAACTATGAGTGATCCCAAGCGAACCCTTGGCCTGGCAAACTGGTCATAAACTCTACTTTGAAATTATGTAGAAGCAGGAAATACAGTTATGTGATAAATCTCTAGGAATAACAAAAGAAATTTAACTTGAAATATTTCATATCAACTTTAAAAGACAACAAAACATCCAACTATTTAATATCTCGTGAAGCCTCAGTAACTCATGAGTTGAAACAGTTATTGGGACATGACCCGGAGATACCTTTATTGAAACTAACAACTGAAACTAAAACTATATAATAAGTTGTGAAATTCAAAAAAAATCATCATCAAGTCCTATGGATACAAAGAGTACTCTCCACAAACTGATACAGGAAGATCTAATGAAAGGTCTGACTGTGGTCCTGAATCTATATGTCGGAATATACATCATAAAATGATATAATGTAAAAAAAAGGGATCAATTATTTGAATGTATTGGTACATAAAAGTGGAGAAAAACTGAAACTAACATAACCTTAAAATTTAAAACATAACATATGACATAACTATGGAGATGTAAAACAAAAGACTTACCGACTCTTCATTTGGTTATTTGCCGGGACTAAAGTAGTGTGATGAATAAATTAAAAAAAAATATATATATAGAAACTTAAATAGTGAACCTCATGAAATAAGATCAAAAATAATTAATTGAAATGTCGAAGAAAAATTCATTTCATACAATAATCATAAATAATAAGTAGCTTGAACAAAGATATTGAGTCTTTCTAAATAGGGGGAGTTTCTCTTAATCGACATAAACCGTGTGAGCAACATGGAGTCCAATGTTTTCTCCACATTAAGAAGATATGCCCTACACCTTGTAGAGGTGTAAGATAAAATATAACTTATAGATCCATCTCTTAGACCGAAGACAACTCTACGGTGGCAATATAGTTCTGGGGCATGTGATCTCGGACTCATACCCAACTCGGTGCTAAATAATCCTCCCAAAACATAATAGTTGGCTCATATTGTAAGTATTAAAATACTTTGTAAAAGTCATATTAATCCCAACATAATCATACCAAGAAAATTATATTTCTCTGCGATCCTTGGCTCTAAATCATTATAACTTGCTTTCTCTTCTCAAGATACAATAATTTCTCTTCACTTTTTTAGTCATGATATATTATGATATAGGAATTACCATAAATTTCTTGTAAATTTTGTACCTTTGAATGTACTTAATGATAAAACTATAGTTAAATCATTCAGAATATGAATTTAAAATTTTCAATATAAACTCCCAAGTCAAACTTTTAAGTGAAACTAACCTTCGGATATGGAAATAAACTAAACGTTCAAGAACCACTTTAATTTAGGAAATAATTCACCATACATAAAATATATAGAAGAAAATTAAGACAGAACTCAAGAACAACACTTAAAATATTTAAATCTTTAAAACCCTAACTTGAAATCATGACTTTAATGACTAACTTGTGGGGATGAACAAGTTTCCCCACGAAAGGTGTAATACCCAAAAAAATCTAAACCAATATTAGCGCCATATTTTAATCTAATTAATAGTATATCATGATTCTTTTATAGTTTTATGAGTAAGTTATATGTATATTAAGGTTTCAAATAACTCCCAGCTATCAGATGAATTAAAACATTCCTTACCGATTGAATTCTTGGGAAGGATATTGCTATATTCAACTTCAAATGACCATATCTCTCATTGTACTATGAACTTTTGAGATCATGACCCACCAAAAGATAGATAATTGAATTATATTTCCAACGATACCAATTTCACCCAAATTCAATATCGGAGCAAAAGGTTATACTCATTTTATTCCTGTATGTCAGCCTGAAAATTAAGTGACGACCTATCTGATGGCTTATCACATTTCTGACGACCTGTTTGATGGCTTATCATATTTTTGATGACCTATCTGATGGATTATCACATTTTTATATCAGTCATGGGTTAGCTTATGGTCCTTCGGGGTCATGAGCACCATGTAGCATTTCGGGTACCAGATTCGGGGCGTTACAAACTTGGTATAAGAGCCTAAGGTTCAATAGAGTCCTAGGAATTCTAAAAGCCATATTTAGTAGAGTCTTGTACATAGGTATGTTGCACACCACATTTATGTGCAGGAGGCTATAAGATGTTTTAGGAATAGTTTCCCTTATTTTAGCATTCATGTTGTGCTAGTGAGCATAATCTCAAGTCAATCTCTCAGTCTAGTTTGTTTATCCTTTTGGTTTCAAAACATGCCTCCCAAGAGAAGAAATCAGTCGGTCCAAGAAGATCCCTTGGATGAACATGTTTCTCATGCGGAGTTCAAGGTCGTATTCACTACTCTTGCTCAGTCAATAACTACCCAGCATGAATGACCAGCTATCGTTCTAACCAACCCAGTGGCTAATTCAGTTGTAGCCAGGATTCGGGACTTCACCCAAATGAATCCTCCTTCTTTCTTTGGGTCTAAGACAAATGAAGACCCTTAGGAATTTATTGATCAAATTCAAAAGGTTACCAATGTCATGGGAGTGACTACTATTAAGAGTGTTGAGTTAGCCACGTATCAGTTACAGGATGTGGCTCATACTTAGTACAAATAGTGGAAGTCGGAAAGGTTAGATGATGCAGGTTTTATAAAGTAGGAGGAGTTTACCTCTTCTTTCCTTGATAGATTCTTTCCTCTAGATCTTAGAGAAGATAAGGTTCTAGAGTTCATCAACCTCAGGAAGGGTAATATGATAGTGAAAGAGTATTCTCTCAAGTTTACTCAATTAGCCAGATATGCCCCTCATGTGGTTGCAGATAGCAGAGCTAAGATGAGTAAGTTTGTCTCAGGGGTGAATGATAGTGTGGTCAATAAGTGAAGGTCTACGATGTTGAATAGTTATATGACTTTAGTCAGGCTTATGACTCATGCTCAGCAGATAGAGGAGCAAAAAATTAGGATGGGAGAGAGACAGAGTAAGAGAGTAAGGATAGGTAGTTTCAGCTTTGCTCAACCTAAGTCACAGGGTGGTAACTATTCTCAGCATAGTTAGAATTTTTCAGTCCCAGCTCCATCATCAGCTAGTGCACCAGTACCCAAGTCCAGGAATGACCGTCATGATGGGGCACTAGGCTCTGAGGCCCAGGTTAGTGAGAACAGGAGTTTTACCTATCTGCTTTGCGAAGAGTGTGGTAGGAATCACCTAGGTGCATGTAGGGCAGACAGTGATGTATGTTTTTGGTATGGCAAGCCAGGCCACAGGATGCGAGAGTGTAGAGTTCTAGCACAGAGGGGGTAAAGATTTGCGGCAGCAGGGCACCAAGAGTGGTCAGTGTCAGAATAAACTTTATGCACTCCAGACCCATCATGATCCGGAAAGTTTCCCTGACCTAGATTTGAGTACGTTACAAGTCTTTCATGTTCATGGTATGCATTGTTAGGTATTTTTTTCTCTTTAAGCTTATGTTTCAACATGAGTTAGCTAGTAAAGTCAGCAAGTCAATTGAGCAATCAAGCAGTCAGATTGGTATATTTTGTTTTCTCATCCTTGCATCTATTCATGCTATCCAAAGTCTCAAGGAATGTAACTATTTCAAGGTAGAACCTCCTAGTAATTGCAAGTTCAGTTCAGTTTGTGCATCATGCATTAGTTTTAGACTCCCGAGGTTCAGTTATAATCTAGTTTGTAGATGTCTTGTGCATCGCTCCAGTATCTCAGCAAGGTGAGCGTTCTTAGAGGGACATAGCATCCCAAGGGGAGATACCCCATAAACCCTTAACGCTCTCATGTGTTAACTCATTCAGTTTCTCTTCACATAATGAACCTATTTTAGAGTATAGGAAATCAACTGTAAGCCATGTATTCAGAATCTCAGTTCAGTTCATATGTCCCGTATTAGACTCAGTTATGTTGACATATTTCCACTCATGTATTTTTAGTAAATGATCTTGGGCTCATTAGCATTCTCGTGTAGGGTAACAGTTCTCTTTAAACTTATTCAGTTCCTTGTTCAGGATTACATCATAAACTTGATATCAAGTACCATTGCATATTCAGTCATGCATACATGTGCCAGTTCAGTTATATAATCATGCATTAGATATGCATTCTCATTGCGAGCACTTCAATTATCAAAAACCTCAGCCATGCATTCACAAATCAGTTACACATGCATCAGATATGCATGTTCAGTATGATATAGTCATTTTATCAATCACGTCATTCATGAGATCATGCTTCAGTTATTCATGTTTATTTTATGTTCGATCTATTGTTCCTCCCCTTGCATTCAGTCTCATTCGAGGATTAATGTTCCCAAGGGGGAGATATTATAATACCCCAAAAAATCCAAACCAATATTAGCGCCATGTTTCAATCTCATGCATAGTATATCATGATTATTTTATAGTTTTATGATTAATTTATATGTATATTAAGGCTTCAAATAACTCCCAGCTATCAGACGAATCAAAACATTCCTTACCGATTGAATTCTTGGGAAGGATATCGCTATAGTCAACTTAAAATGAACATATCTCTTGTTGTACTACTATTTTTTTAAATCATTACCCACCAAAAGATATATAATTGAATTATCTTTCCAACGATATCAATTTTTTCCAAATCCGATATCAGAGCAAAAAGTTATACCCATTTTATTCCAGCATGTCAGCCTGAAAACTGAGTGACGACCTGTCTGATGGCTTATCATATTTCTGATGACCTGTCTGATGGTTTATCAAATTTCTAACGACCTATCTGATGGTTTATCACATTTCTGATGACTTATCAACTATGTCGTCAAGCTTAGACAGCAACCCATCAATTCCAGCTCCTAGGTGACTACCTGGGCTGACGGACTATCACAGATCTGACGGCTTATCAGCCTTGGTCGTCAGCTGATAATTTTAGCAACTGGGAAGTAATTTTGTAGGGGTATTTATGTCTTTTTACCTCACCCTAAACCTTACCCCCCATGACATAAAACACCAAAAACACATATTTAGCTATTGGTATTTAGTTCCAAAAGCTCTTAACCCTCTTTGTTCCCAAGAACAAACTTAGAATTTCTTCTCAATTAACTTCAAGACCCCATCACACTCTTCACAAGATATTCAAGAATTAAGACTCCCAATCCAAGAACATTCAAGAAAGGTCAATTTTCTTTCAAGATTCAATACCTAAGTATGTGTAGTGTTCATTCATGGATTCCTTTCATCCATGAAGTCCAAAAAATCTCTTTTAAATTATATATTATGTTATTTATACGGTGAATGGATTATGTTCATGTTGTTGATGTTGAATGATTCCCAAGTTGGAATCTTTATGTGTTTTTATGAATATATGATATCATATGAGTTGGAAACATATAAGTTTGGTTGTTCATGATGAATAATTTGTTGATTACACCTATGCCTAAGTTGTGCATGTAAAGTGTTTGATAAAGTGCCTAATATACTAGAAGTCATGTATTATAGTTGAATTGTGACCTAAATGACAAATGCATGCTACACCCTTATGAAAATAAGGACTTCTATGATATTTTTATGCATCATGATTGTTGATGGAATGTTCATGAAACTAGATTGATGGACTTATGGCATGTTTTTATGTGTATTCCCTTCCATGTATAAGACTTTGAGAACTATGGGTAGTATGAAATCCCCAACTTATGGTATTTTGAATTATGAATATTTGTTATGTGTTCAAGAAAAGCAAAGTCATGTTTTGTCATTTTGCTTCCATCGAGTCCTGGGGTACTTGTACCCGACAATTTAGTTATCTGCCTAGAGCCATGTCATGTTTCACGATACTCTCAGTCAAGCCATGATCCATAGAACTCAGTCAACCATGTGACTCAGGAAATCTCAGTGATTTCAGTATTCTAAGAAAAATGTCAGTAACCACAGTACTCTCAGTTAGTCCTTAGACATCAGTACATTCCGTCAGTCAATGGATCTCAGTGAACTCAGTTTAGCTCCACTAAACAAGTCCACTAGTATCAGTTCAGCTAATCAGTTCAGTTTAGCTAATCACTTTAGTTCAATTAATCAGTGCAGCTCAATTAATCAGTTCAGTGTCTTTCAGATGGGAGTAGGATTCAACACCAAGCGATCCTAGGGATGGGGACTCACCCGCTAGAATAGGATTGAGATTCCTAGAAGCAATCCCTAAGTTCTAGAACTACGTAGCCAGCGTAGGTACGAGATATAACCCGTTAGATAGGACTGACATACTCAGGGATCACCCGTCAGTATATTTAAATGTATAGGACTGATCCTAGGGGTCACCCGCTAGATTAGGACTGACTCCACAGCAGTTGTATTTACCAGTGGCGCGGTACTGGCACCCTTTCAACTGGAGTTACAAGTTGGACCCCAGACTAGCTAGAAAGAGGCATGTCGGTTAGATGAATACATCTCACAGTTTCAGTTACAGATTTAAGACTGTCAGATACAGTCAATCCCTATCATTATCAATAGACTCTGGGATCACCCACTAGATAAGACTAACCTCAACTATGGTCAATCAGTATCAGTATTATCAGATTTAGAGATCACCCGCTAGGTAGGATTGATCTCAGACTAAGTCAAATTATCTTTATCATCATTATACTCAGAGATCACTCGCTAGATAGGACTAATCTTAGATTTAGTTACTCCATACATAACGAAACTCAGATAGTTCTATCAGTATTTATACGGTTAGATATAGTCACTCAGTATCAGTTATATCGGTTATGCCAATCATCACAGTCATATCAGTCATCATAACTCACATTATCAATATTCAGCTTCAAGACTGTTAGGCACAGTCAATCAGAATAGTTCTTCACAATTCAAATGATCAAAAATAGTCATTCATCTATTCAGTAATGCAGTATCAGTTCCTTACTTAGTAGTGACTTATATATTAATATCAGTGAACTCAGTCATTCAGTATCTCAATATCAGTACACTCATGTTGTCAGCATTCAGACTCATAGTCAGTATTACCACGAGTTCAGTTATAGTTACTTATGCATGTATGTATTCTTACGTTCATATCAGTCAACATTGTTCATGCATATAAACACTTTGAATTTAGCCTACCTCAATTGTATACTCAGTATATTCAATTGTACTGACATATTTGCGCTATGGTATTTTATTTTACGCCATAGGTTCAGAGATAGAAATTCTGGAGCAGCAGTAACATTGTAGATTTCAGCAGTCAGATCTAGCAGTGAGTCCTTATTCTCTGAGGACATAATTACTACTTTATTACTTCAGTATTTCAGTTTGGCTTTTAGTAGTTTGGAGTTAGTTGGAGACATGTTCCTTCCACTCCCTACTTCAGACAGTTAGAGACTTTTAGACTAGATTACAGACTAGATCCAAACTTCAGTATTTTAGTTTTGTTTTGGTATTGTGGTACCACTTTATTCAGACATTGTTATTATTAAAATTATGTTTAGTATTGAACCTTAGGGCCTTTCAGTTCATGTTTCTTTATTTATATTTATATATTATACAGTGTACAGGTATAGATATCAGTCATGGGTTAGCTTCTGGTCCTTCGGGGTCATGAGCACCGTGTAGCATTTCGGTTTAAAAAATCAAGGCTTTATGAAAGGTATTACTCTTACTCGAGTTACTAGGTCTTAAGACAATTCTCCCCATCATTCAAAAGCCATATCTCAAGTCATTCTTCAACTGTGAGGATGACTCGGTCATAGAGCAGAAAAGGTGTTGGTCCATCCAAACATAAACCAAAAAAATCCTTTTAAAGGGAAGCAGGAGATGGCTGATGAAACCTTTAATAATCCTCAGAAAAAAACAAAGAAGCAGATTCGTCCAAAGGATAGCGATAATGGGGTTGTATCCTTAAAAAAGATAAACCATAATGTTTTGGTTCAGCAGAGCAACCCAAAATTACAGCCTAACTAAAGTTGAGGTATATTCTCAATTTTCACTATAAAAATATTATTTTGGTATAACCAATGTATAGTTAATTCTTATTGTGTAGTCATGTATGCAATATGTGAATATATTGGATATGTTGTTGTTGTCGTGTGAGCATTATAAGTATGTACATGTGTGATTTTTTTTAATAGATGAATGTTTGCGATCTTTTTAGAAATATATATACCTTTTTGTTTCTTCTTTGGGATTTCGTTGGTCATCCAGCACAGACTATTTATAAGACTCATGTTAGTGTACAGATTAATTTCTTGATCTTGACTGATTTAAAAGTATAAGGCACAACTGAATCTATTTTGAAAGACCTGTTTTGAATATTTTTTAGATTTGCCACCTATTTCCGTTCAAAATCAATGGATACATGTCATGTTGCTTAGTGAATTTATGTTTACTCAAGATGATGAGATATAGATTAAAGTGAATGAAACAAAGCTATGATTAGATAATGAGATATACATTAAAGTGAATGACACAAAGATATAATTTAGTTCATCAGAGTTTGTAATTATAAGTGAATTAAAGTGTACAGGTGATTTTACACTGGCTTGTAATTTGAGTTAGTATGGATTTGTACTTTTCGAGTCAATCCAAAATTATAAAAGTTGACCTGAAAACTTTTTTCTTGGGAAACAAATGGAAGTCTAATGGAGAATGCGTTGCATAATGCCATTTTGTATTTCATTCACAGTTTTCTCTTTCCAATCACGTAGGGTGACTTTATAAACAAGGATGTTTTTTTGTTGGTTAAGTCTGGTAAGTTTGAAAACTTTCCTGGAAAAGGTTATGCTTCCGTGTAATATTGAAATCAATGAAGTACTAGGTTTATAAGTGAATCACTATGTACTAATATGGTGGTTTTTTCTTAACATTTCAATGTTGATTTTATGATTGTTTCCCATGCGCTAACAGTAAACTAGTTGTTCGGTGGGTGAAAGTGTGTCCCATATACTTAATTAGTCTGTTACGATTAAACCAAACTATATGATGGTAAACTCTGATTTTAGTGATATAAATCATGAGTAAGTAATTTGTTTGTTTTAAAACATAATGTCTATCTATTTATATAATAATTTTTTACTCATACTATTGATTTGCTTTTTGCATTCTTTTTATTTTATATATGTAGGTGGTGTTAACTAACATTAAACCAACCTGTCTTGAGAAAAAAATACCTCAGTTTCCTCTTTTTGAACTTAAACCACAACAAGATCATGTCATATATATATAAAATTTGGTGGTTTTTCTGATTTGAGCAAACAACATATGAGAGAAGAAAGTCCTGTGAGTTCTGAAAATGAATTGACACTACTAAGAACTTATTTGAATTTGGTATGTGTAAGTGCTTTAAAAATTTTGTAGTAGCTTTTATTAATTGTGTATTATGAAAAATTAATGTTTTATCCTTGATCTTTTTTAAATGTTTAGCAATAGGATGAGGTTTTGTCAATAAAAAGTTGATGAAATTTTCATTTGACCTAATTTTCAGAGTGCTACATATAAATGAGACTTCTAAGATATTTTTCTAGTTATTTTTCTTGAAAAGACTCATATAGACTTTAGATACAAATGTTTTTTTAGCTTTTTAAACAGATTACCACACCACACAGGGATCACAACGGTGATAATGTGGGACTGAAAACTGATGATACACCTATGAAAAATTCTATAGATGTTAATTTGATTGACAATGTGGGACAACAAACTGATGATACATCAAAGATTGATCACGTAAGTGATAATATGATGGATTATGTTGGATGAGAAAACATTGGTGGAGGTGATCATATTGAGACATAAGCTATTGAGAGAACAATTATAGATGGTGAGTGGAGTGATTTCAGGAATTTTAATTTTTTGAATTTAAACCAAGTGGGAATAAGGATGTGGGGAGGGTATCAATCGTTTGGAGCATAGTTGGTCTAATTTTTATGATTATAAAGTATCAAAATTTACCCAAGCACTTCATGAAGAGAATATACAGTCAATGAAAGCAGAGCTTAAGAATATCCAGGAGTTTAATTGGTTAGTTATTCCTGGTAGCGAAATATCTAAGTACACTTAACCTAATAAAATTATTGCACTTGTGGATACAAATGTGATGGTTGAGAATGTTGTTGGGATGATTGATATAGATTTAGGTCCTAAAATTATTGCATTAATGGATACAAATATTGTGTGTAAGAATGTTGTAGTGAAGTACTTTACAGATGTTGTTGTTAATGTAGAAAGCATAAAGAAAAATGTTGATGATGGTTCCTGTAAGTGATAAATTATTATCATCTTGGATGATAAATTTGCTATCCCTTGTAGAATAAGAAAACCATGAAAGTACGTGAATTACCATACATATTCAATCTTGATTTTGGTTGTAGCAACCTTCAAGGTCGACCGGCTAAGTGCATAGAGAAAGGACATTTTAGTAAACACATCTTTTGTCATGACCCGAGTCAAGGCCCTAGCCACGACGGGCATCCTGAACCACAAAGGCCCAAGAGAACCCTTCGCATACTATCATAACCATAATTCATATAAGTAATTAAAGTGCGTAAGATATAATAAAGTTTAAGAAAAACTTAAAATCAAACTGACTCAACAAAGTTGTGACAATATAATAACCAAATCTTATCTACGAAGTCTCTACTGAAAAATAATTGTCTAGGCTGGGACAAGTCTCCCAAATGGATCATAAATTGAAAGAAATCAACATATGAATACATGTCTTCCAAAAAATGGATGGCTCGCCAACTCTGTCATATTAAAAGGTTCTACTGATATGATGGACCATGGGATCGAGCCTCGAAACCTACATTATGAGATAATGTAACCTCATGAGAAAGGTCAATACTTGCAATATATTGGTAAGCAAAACATTTCAAAAATAACAAATATTTCATATAACATAATAGAGAGCTTATGAAAACAATTTAACATAATAGGGATCAAAATACATAGTCATCATAAAAGAAAGTTTCAAAACCATTCATGTAGAAATGTAGAAAACACTTTTTATTTAACTTCAGAGCTAGATGGTACACCCTACAAACATAGTACCCACAGGCTATATGGGCCCGTCATTAGCTCGTCAGCCAAGCACCCAACCCACATTTGCTGCAAGGGGTGAAGCGTTGTAATCTAATACTCCAAAGGGCTTATTTCCAGCGTACAATCCATATTTTAGTACATAATAATCATGCATCGATAAAATATGATTTCAAACAATGAGTTATCTGAACTCATGTCTTCTTTAGATAACCATCTGGCTCTTTTAGAGCTTATTTTAGCCTCTTAAAAATCATACTTCATGCTTATAAAAGTTCATTTTGTCTTTTGTTAAGGGAATATCATAACAAGGTGTCATCATACCCGAATTTATAAGTCATATCATATTATACCATATCATATTCTAAAATACCCTTGTTTCTGAACCTTATAAAATTTCCTAGAATTTTATTCTCTTGACCCAATACGACTTATGGGTATGAGCCATATGTTGGGGAATGAATGGTATGATTTAGTCATATGCTGAATTGTGTTGGTTTGTGGGGTGGATTTTGGTTACTGGAATGGGTACGACTTGGTGGTACGAGTCGTATGGTTGGATACTGATCATTTGGTTTCATTATTTAACCTTATACTTGGTAAAATAGGTTGGATCTGAGTACAAATGGTTCACCATGAGCCGTAAGGCAGGATATGAGTCATACCCAAGACTCATATGATAGACAGTGTTCAAACCTTCTGTGATTTATCTTGCCAGGGATACGGATGAAGGGTACGGACCATATGTTGTCAATACAACTTGGATAGAAAGAGCCATACACTGTATAGTATTGGGTCCAAGGGTTGAGTCTTAGGATATGAGTGTTGGGTACCACTCGTATTGAAGGGTACAATTTGTGAAGGTCAGTCGTACCCCTGTGATGAGATTTTTGTGCAACTTAAGCGGGGGTAATCTGGACATTTTTCACTTATTCTAATAAAGTCCCACGACTTATAATCCTATTGTGAGGCTATTTACCATATTAGTATATTTAGTAAAACTTAGAAACATTTTCTAAATATTCTATAATTCTCTTAAAAGCTTTTGGGTAAGAAAGCTAGGGTTTCAACTAGAGGGCTAATCTGGGGACTTTACTGGTGGTTTATCTCCATCTACTTTGTCAATTAAGGTATGTTGTCTTCCCTCATTATTAGTTCCAATTAAAGGCATGGTTTTATACAATGTTTTTATGATTTTATTATTGTATGATTTTGGATTTTCAACTATGATTTGGGAGTTTTCGTTATAAATGATTGGTTATGATTTTCCCATGTTATAATTATTCTTTTATATGCATTAATGGTGGTTTTGGATAGTTGGTTGCATGGGAATGTTTCTTTGGTAATGGACTTTAGTTTTGAAAATATTGTGCCCCCAATGTGTTTGATAAAATATCTTTAACAATATTTTCATTATAATATTAGTTTTTCAATGGAACTTATGTGTGGTTTAAACTTGGTAATGGAACCCTAAATTATATAAATAATTTAATTGGTTTTAAATGGATTGAAAAGTCCTTGGTGGTTGTGGTTTTGGTTAATTGGAAATCATGAAGGGTACATGAAATCCCTTAAACCTATATATGATTGGCTAGGGGCAAAACTTGCAAGTTATTATTGGTATGACGATACCACTATTAATGGATTTGGTTAATAAGTGTTTAATTGATTGGTTGGTTTCCTGGTAATGGTTTTAATTGGACAATAATGTCAGGGTGTGTAGCAAAGCCATGGAAGGTGGAGGTCCCGGGGGGGTCAAAATTGGAAACTCATATTTGTTGATGTGAGGTTGGTCTTGACCACCGTGTGCATGATGTCGCACTTTATATTTGGGGGATGTACTAGTCATCCCAGGTTTTCTTCCTTGGTCATACGGCTTTATGCACTAGGGCCCTTTTAGCAGGGGGAGCTGAACGATATAGCCCGTGGGTAGTTTAGGACAACAAAGCTACACAACCCAGGTAAAGGTTTTAAGGGCATGCTAAACTTGGTTCCCTTTCTCGGTATTATTGTATATATATATATATGGTTGTGTGCATATGGATGATTTACTTGGTTTTATAAATAGAATTATTGTATCCTTATCCTAAGTTCATACTAGCGATCACCCGCTAACCCATCTGTGGTCGGTTATATACCCACGCTATGCAAGAATTGGTCGTTCTACTCTTCCTACATAGTAATTGACTTGGGGAAAACTGTTGTATTGAAGTGGTGAGCTTCTATCTTTCTAGAAAGCTCAATTTCATGTTATGGACATTTTTAGACATTTTGGTTTATTTTTGGTTATTGGTTTTGGCTATGGTTGGGGATATGTCCTTACCAAATATTCTTTCTCTTTTTGTTAGAGGCTTTGTGGTACTACTATGGGTTGGAATAGGCTGGATTTGTATTGGTGCCAGCCTTAGCATTTGCATTAGTATTGGGGCGGATACTGATTAATGATATTGTTGGTTGTTCCACCGTATTTCATTTTAGGATTAATTATAATATGTTTTGGAACTTATTATTTGGTTATAGCCTAGTTTATAGCCCTTGTTTTGGTATTGGTTTGGTTTGGTATGATGGGACGATTGGTATGGGATGGTTGGACTTGGTTGGGTCGGTCACGGTTGTGATCCTATCCCAGAGTCTTTATGTGAGTAGTTACACTATTTTTTATATGCTAAAAATCCAGCCAACTCAGGTCAGGTGGCTGGAGGTTGGGTTGGGTAACGGGGGTGGTCTCCGATCCCAGTCGAACTTGGGATGCCTATTACGATAAGGCCCTCAGTTAGTTTGGGTCAGTTCAAGTTGGTATCAGAGCTTTAGGTTCATGGTCAATTGGGAGTCCACAAAGTCATGTCGAGTAGAGTCTCTTTTAGGGGTATGTAGCACGCCACACTCATAAGAGAGAGTCTACAAGGCATTTAGGAATGTTTTACTTTCTTGATATTCTATTTTTAATCTTAGAGTCTAAGTCTGGAATTCTTCTCTAATCCTTGGTTATTCACTTTTCATATCATGCCTCGATGATCTGGAACACAACGAAACTTTTCAATCTCATCTGGAGACAATGTTGATGGGGTACCTCCTACATCTAGAGTTCATCTTCGATCAGGATCCTATCACAATAGTTCTGGAATTTCTGTGGCTCCTACTAGTCCTCCTCAAGGTAAGGTGACTAATGCAAAATTACACCAGTCAATTCTTGTAATTGCTCAATTGGCTGCTGCTCAGGCTGAGTGGGATGCGTCTATGGGTTATCTATTGAGGCCACAAGGGTTGGTCAGTTTATGAAATTGAATCCTCCTACTTTGACTGGTGTGAAGGTGTAGGAGGATCCTTAAGGTTTCTTGGATAAAATTGAGAAGATATTCAGGGTGATACAGCCACTAATGTGGAAAGTGTAAACTTTGTAGTTTATCAACTCAAGGATGTTACATACCAATGGTATGAAGAGTGGAATAGGGATAGAGGAGATGTAGAGGAGTCATCTTTCTGGGATATTTTCTCTGGAGCTTTTTTGGATCACTTGTTTCCTCAAGAGCTGTGGAAAGAAAAAATGGAGAAGTTTGTAAATCTTAAGTAAGGGAGAATGTCGGTCAAGGAATATGCCTTGAAGTTTCATCAGCTATCAAGGTATGCTCCTGATCTGGTGGCTAACATAAGAGCAAGAATAAGAAAGTTCGCTTTGGGGTTAAATTGGGATTTGATCTTAGAAAGAAAGACTGCCTTGCTGATTAAAGATATGGACATTTCTAGGTTAACTATTCATATGTAGCAAGTAGAGGATGAGGAGAGAAAATAGATAGAGTTTAGAGATCGGTGGGGTAAGAGAAGTAGGTTTTCTAATCAGAGAGGTGCTCAGTCGTAAGGTTTTCGAGATGGAGGTAAATGGTAGAAAAAAGTGGGGGAGTTTTGGATCCTTCTCCACTGCTAGTACTCCTTACCCGAAGTAGTCAGGTGATAGGTGTCAACAGGGTGGTGATAATTTTTAGTCACAGGATGCCTAATCTCAGGTGGGTAGAGGTCATTCGGTTTATTCATGCCCTCCTTGTTTATTGTGTTGTCATCCTCATCGACGTTATTGCAATAAAAAATGGGACAAATGCTTAAAGTGTGGCCAGGCAGGCCATCGGCTTAGGGATTGTTTGGTTTATAAGGTTTATAGGGAGAAAATAAGGTATCAGTGGCTTTATCTTCTACTTCTGCACCCGTTGGTGCCACGTCTACTTCTGTTACCGATTTTGGTTCTACTATTGGGTGGAACAGGTTGTATGCTTTGGTATCCCGATAGAATTCACGGCATCGCCTGGTGTCATAACTCATATGTTACAACTCTTTTCTCATAACGTGTATTATCTGATTGATCTAGGGTCCATTCTTTCTTATGTGACCCCTTTTGTGGTTGTATGTATTGGTTTTGATCCTGAGATTGTAACAGATCCTTTTTATGTTCCTACCCTAGTAGGTTACTTGTTTATTGCTAAAAGAGTCTATAGAGTATGTGTGGTATCTGTTAGTGGACTTTGGTAGATTTGTTTGAACTTGATGTGGTGGATTTTGACGTTATTCTGGGATGGATTGGTTACACTCTTGTTATGCATCCTTGAATTGTCAGGCCTATAAGGTTGTCTTTAAGTTCCCTTGTGAACTAATTATAGAGTGGGAGAGTGGTCCTTAGCTCTTAGGGGGAGGTTTATTTCTTATCTTAGAGCTCAGAGGTTAATCTCTAAAGATTGTCTTTATCACTTGGTTCAGGTTAAAAATTCTAACTCGGAAGGTCGATCTTTTCATTCTATTCCCATAGTAAATGTGTTTCCTGGGGTCTTTTTGGATGATATTCTAGATGTTCCTCCGGATAGGAAAATAGAGTTTGGTATTGACTTGGTTTCGTACACTCGTCCAATATCTATTGCTCCTTATAGAATGACTTCGGCTGAGTTAAGGGAACTGAAGGAGCAACTTAAGGATCTTCTGGATATAGGGTTTGTTCATCTTATTGTATCTCCATGGGGTGCACCGATGTTGTTCATACGCAAGTAGAATGGTTCCCTTCTGATATGCATTAACTATCGACAGTTGAATAAGGTAATGGTCAAGAACAAGTATTCTCTTCCTAGGATAGATGACTTATTTTATCAGTTGCAAGGTGCCAAGTTCTTTTCTAAGATAGATCTTTGGTCTGGGTATCATCAGCTTAAGATTTGGTAGGAGGATATCCATATGACGGCTTTTCATACTCAGTATTGGCACTTTAAATTCTTGGTGATTTTATTTGGATTGACTAATGCCCCGATGATATTTATGGACTTAATGAACAAGGTTTTCATGCAGTTCTTGGATCTCTTCATCATTGTGTTTATTAATGACATTTTGGTTTATTCCAAAAGTAAGGTGGATCATGCTAATCATCTCCGTGTGGTATTGCAAACCTTGAAAGAACAACAGTTGTATGTCAAGTTCTCTAAGTGTGAGATTTGGTTGAACGCTATAACTTTCCTTAATCATATTATTTCCGATAAGGGGATCATGGCTGATTTGCAAAAGGTGTCGGTGGTTAAAGGGTGGCCTAGACCCATGACTCCAACAGATATTTGGAGTTTTTTAGGTTTGGATGGGTATTATAGGCGGCTTGTGGAAGGCTTTTCATTGATAGTTGCTCCTTTGACTAAGTTGACTCAGAAAAAAATAAAGTTTTCTTGGTCGGATGCTTATGAGGGGAGTTTTGAGAAGTTGAACTACAAGCTAACTTCGGTTCTAATTTTGATATTGACTGAGGGAAGTGAGGGATCTATGGTTTATTGTGATGCATCTAGAGTGGGATTTAGTTGCATTTTGATGCAGCATGGGAAGGTGAATGCCTATGCTTCCAGGCAGTTGAAAGTACATGAGAGAAATTATCCTACTGATGATTTAGAGCTGGTGGTAGTGGTTTTTTCCTTGAAAATATGGCAGTATTATTTGTATGGTGTACATGTGGACATCTTTTCTGATCATAAAAGTCTATAGTATGTATTCACTCAGAAAGAGCTCAATCTCAGGCAGAGGAAATGGTTGGGGCTTCTCAAGGACTATGATATCAGTCTTTACTATCACCCAGTTAAAGCTAACGTGGTTGTTGATGATCTTAATAGGTTATCCATGGGGATATTGGCTCATGTTAAGAAAGAAAAGAAGGAATTGGTAAATGATATTCACTGTTTGACTAATCTTGGAGTTTGCCTCTTGGACTCCAAGGATGGAGGTGTAATGGTACAAGAAGTGGTTTGATTATCTCTTGGTGCATAGATTAAGGAAAAGCAAGTGCAAGATCCTATCTTGATGAAAATCAAGAGTAATATGGGTATGCAGAAGGTAATGGTGTTTGAGAGCAGTGGCAAGTTTGTGTTCCTATGTCGATGATTTACGGCAAAGGATTTTGGTTAAGGTGCATAAATTACGCTACATTGTGCATCCCATCTTAACAAATATGTATCATGATATCAAGGAGATGTATTAGTGAAATGGTATGAAAAGGGACATGGCTGATTTTGTGGCCAAGTGGTTGGTGTGTCAACAAGTCAACGTTGAGCATTTGAAACCTGGTGGGTTATATCAATAGATTGTTTTTCCCAAATATAAATGAGAGGTAATCAATATAAATTTTGTTATCGATCTTCCTCGATCACAGAATTAATATGATTCAATTTGGGTCATCGTGGATAGGATGACAAAGTCTGCTCACTTCTTTCCAGTGAGGACTACCTTCTTGGCAGAGGATTATCTAAAGTTATATCTTTAAGAGATTGTGAAGCTGCATGGGGTACCTATTTAGATTATCTATGATTATGGTAGCATTTCTCATCCCATTTCAAGCGATCTTTTCAGAAGGGGTTGGGTACTAAGGTGAGTATGAGTACTGTTTTTCATGCTCGGACAGATGGGCAAGCAGAAACAACTATTCAGATATTAGAGTTTATGCTTCAGGCATGTATGATTAATTATGGTGGTAGTTGGGTTGAGCATCTACCTTTGGTAGAGTTTTCTTACAATAATAGCTATCATTCTAGTATTGGCATGGCCTCTTTTGAGGCATTGTATGGTAGGAGGTGTAGATCTTCTATTGGTTAGGTCGAACTTAATGAGGCAGATATGTTCGTTCCGAATTTAGTCTATCAAGCAATGGAAAAGGTGAAGGTTATTTGGGATAGACTTAAGGCTGCCCAAAGTCACCAAAGTCCTATGCAGATATAAGGCATAGAGACTTGGAGTTTGAGGTTGGGGATAAGGTATACCTCAGGGCATATCCCATGAAGGGAGTAATGTGGTTTTGCAAAAAAGGGAAGCTCAGTCCCCGGTATATTGGTCCTTATGTGGTTTTGCAGAGGGTTAGAAATGTTGCTTACGAATGGGAGTTGCCTTCTAGCTTGAACTCCATTCTTCCGGTATTTTATGTCTCTATGTTGAGAAAGTGTCTTGGTGATCCTTCTTCAATTTTTCCTTTGGACGGGTTGGGTATCTTTGACACTTTATCTTATAAAGAGTCCCGATTGAGATCTCGGATAGGCAGGTTCAACGATTACGGACCAAGGATGTGGCTTCAGTTAAGGTTTTGTGGCGAAACCATAAGGTGGAAGAAGCTACATAGGAAGCGAAAGAGGACATAAAGTCTAGGTATCTGCATCTATTTTCTGCTCTTGGATTCGTGCGGATGGTATGTGTCTTCAACACATCTTTATTTTCTGAGTTTATTAAAGGAAAGACTAATATCTTTGCCTCTTTGTTTTCAAACCTTGTTAAAGGTTGGGAATATATTTGATAATGCAAATGACTTATGTGTGTGGTTACCCCTACCTTGTCCATCATTTGGGAATGAATGTTCTGAGTAGGGGAGACTGAAACACCCTAGTTTCTAGACCTTAGAAAATTTCCTGGAATTTTGGTCTCTGGCGCGAATATGACTCATAGGTATGAGCCGTATGTTGGGGTACGAACAATATGGTTCAGTCGTATGCTGACCTGTGTTGGTTGGTGGGATGGATTTTTATAATACCCCATACTTTTCTTAGTTCAGTTCAGCTTTTTTGAACATGCACAAGAGGCTTAGAACCTGAAAATTTAGCTAAGTGTTGGAGACTTAGTTTAGTTTTGGCCTCTTAAATTTGATGACTTTTAAATTGACCTTCCAGACCCCGAGACGTAAGTTTTTAGTTGATTCATGTTCAAGGGTGTAAGTATCATGTCTCGAATAAGTTTTGGATTTTTGGGAAGAGGTTTGGACCACGTTTGGATTTCCAAAACAAAAGCTCACCGTAATTGCACCGCTTCATGGTGGCTATAGCGATGGAAGCCTTGGCACATCGTGGTAAGAGCCCAAACAACATTCCAGTTGAAAATTTTAATTTCCAGAGGCAATTTAGTCTTTTCTCACCACCCCCAAATCGTGAAAATACGGGATTAAACAGCTGAAAGGGCATATTTTGCCCACATTCCCCAATTTCATTCAACAAGAAACCCTAAACTCTCTAAATTTTCATCAAGATAAGTCTTTCCCCCATCCAAGAAACATCAAGAATTGGGCTTTCCAAGCCAAGAAAATTCAAGCTTGTGATAGTCATAAGGATTTAATCTTAGAGGTATGTTAGATGTTCATCCATGGGCCCTTTTCACCCATGGACTCCAAGAATTCATCTTTTACCTTTTAAATCATGAAATTAAATGTTTATAATGATTTATCTTGATGAAGCTTTTATGAATTTTGATTATACATGATGTTTATTATCATTTTTTGTTGAAAGCAGCCCTTACACGTTTGAAGCATGAAATTTCATTGTTAAATCCCGAAGTATGGTTTTAGTATTACAATTATGCTATTCCCACATGTTTCACTCATTTCCATGCTTAAGTCCATGAATTTCTTACCATTTAAATTTCAAGTTAAGATTATAAATTGTTTCAAGTGGAATGCATTATAGAATGTTTTAACTATAGTGGTTTCCATATCATGTTCATGAGAATTCAGAATAAATCCTCAGTTTATGATCTTGTCATGCGGTCGTGCTATCTCATCGTGTTTAAAGGTATTCCCATGTTTAAATTTATGTCATCCATGTATTTGATGAAATGCTTAAGTGAATAATTATGAACACTGATTTCCCTTCCATGGTTTTGAAGCTTTTATGTGTCCTTATTATTATAGTGATCGAGTCCTAGGGGTTATGAATACCCAAAATTTAGCTGTTTACCTAGTTTTCAGCATCTATAGAATGATTTTAGTCATACCATGAGCAATATCATTCAGTTAGTTAATACGGTCAGTTGTGGGTTCAGTTAAGCTTAGTTCCATCCAGTAATCAGTGTCAGTTAAATTGGGAGTAGTATTTACCATCGAGCGGACCTAGGGATGGGGGCTCACCCGTCAGTTAGGACTTGTCCCTTAGAAGCAATACCTAAGTTCCAAAACTACGTATCCAGTGTAGGTTAAGAGATATCAACCGTCAGTTTAGGACTGAAACTCTCAGGGATCACCCGCTAGTTTAGGACTGATCTCAAGGGTCACCCGCCAGATTAGGACTGACTTCATAGCCATTGTTAGTACCCGTGGTATGTTACTAGCACCATTCTAACTGGGGTCACAGGTTAGACCCCGATCAGCTCAGCTTTGGGGCATGTTGACTAGATGATACCTCCCACAGTTTAAGGTTCAGTATTCAGTTCAGAACTCAGTTCAGTTTTGCTTGACCATAGCATATAATTTATTAGTTATTAAGTTATCAGATTTCAGTATTTCAGTTTACAGACTATTTAACAATCATGTTATATGCTTGGTCATGCAATCTCAGATTTTACAGCATTCACGCATTTATATCCAGTTATCTCATGCTATTCATTCAATCAGATATTATTCATACACATGATCCCATGCATATTAGCCTAAACTCATCTAGTATGCCACTATATTCAAAGTACTGACCGTATACTCATTTCTTACACTATGATGTATCATATCATAGGTACGAACGCTCAGGTTTTCGACCGCACTTAGACATTCCAGCGCATTAGTAGCAACAGGAATAGTGAGTCCTCTTATTTGAAGGGCCAGTTTTGTTTATTTTAGTACTTTAGTCTAGTAGTTAGTCAGAGTAATTTGGGTACATATCCCATCAACTCCACAGTCATTCATTTAGAGGCTTTCAGACACTTTCAAACAGTTATCCAGTTTTCAGTTGATTGTGAGTCTTTACGTTATTACTTTTAGATAGTTGTTTCGGATTTAAGATTTCAGTAATGTCTTAGTATTATAAAACCTTATGGCATATTCATTTATTTCGAATATGTATATATTTTGTTAGCAGTTTCGTTCAGTGCTCACAACAGGTACCAACTCATGGGTTAGCTTATGGTCACTTGTGACTGTAAACTCCGTGTGGCATCTGGGGTGTACTCCCAGGGAATTACAAACTTGGTATTAGATCCTAAGGTTTTAAACTGTCCTAGGGAGTCTAAAAGCCATGTTGAGTAGAGTCTTGTGCATGGGTGTGAAGCGTGCCATTTTATGAACAAGAGGCTACAAGACTTTTTAGGAAAAGTTTCCCTTTCTTTCAGTGTTCATGTCGTGCGAATGAGCATGTTTCTAATTTGCTCTTCCTTCCATCTACATAACATGCCTCCCAAAATACTAACGGAAGGAGAAACGAGAATCAACCCGCTCCTCCACCTGTTCAAGAAGATCCCCTGAACAAGCATATTTCTCATGTTGAATTTAGAGTTGCATTCACCACTCTAGCTCACTCAGTAACATCTTAGAATAATCATAAGGCTACTATCCCATCCAATCTAGTGGCTAATACCGCCATAGCTAGGATTCAGGATTTCACTCGAATGAAACCTCCATTGTTTTTAGGATCCAAGTATGATTAGAAACCGCAGGAGTTCGTTGACATAGTTTAGAATGTAACTGAAATTATGGGTGTGACTTATAGTGAGAGTACAAAGTTAGGAGCTTACCAGTTACAGGATATAGCTTACACCTGGTATAAGCAGTGGAAGGGAGATAGAGGTGCAATTGTAATACCCTGAAAAATCCAAACCACTATTAGAGCCATGTACCAAGCTCATTCATAGTACATCATGGTTATTTTATAGTTTTATGAGTAGTTTAGATGTATATTAAGGCTTCAAATAACTCCCAGCTATCAGACAAATCAAAACATTCCTTACCGATTGAATTCTTGAGAAGGATATTAGTATAGTCAACTTCAAACGAGCATATCTCTCATTATACTGTGAATTTTTAGGTCATCACATATCAAAATATATATAATTTAATTATCTTTCCAACGATACTAATTTCTCCTAAATCTGATATCGGAGCAAAGAGTTATTCCTATTTTACTCCAGCATGTTAGGCTGGAAATAGTGTGACGACATTCGTGGTAGCTTACCACATTTGTGACGTCCTATCACGAAGGTCGTCAGCCTTAGGCAGAAACCAGCTCCTAAGTGATGACATTCGTGGTAGCTTACCACATTTATGACACCCTATCATGAAAGTCATCAGCCTTAGGCAGAAACCAGCTCCTAAGTGACGATATTCGTGGTAGCTTACCACATTTGTGATGCCCTATCACGAAGGTCGTCAGCCTTAAGCAGAAACCATCTCCTAAGTGATGACATTCGTGATAGCTTACCACATTTGTGACGTCTTGTCAAAAATGTCATCAGCCTTAGGCAAAATCCATCTTCTGTGTGATGACATTTTTTATGGCCTGTCACATTTTTGACACCTTGTCATAAATATCGTCAGGCTTTGGCAGAAATCATCAATTCCAGCTCCTGTGTGATGACATTTTTGACAGTTTGTCACATTTTTTGGTGCCTTGTCACAAATGTCTTCAGCTATGATTTTCAGCAACTGGAAATTTATTTCATAAGGGTATTTTGGTCTTTTCCTTAACCTTCCACGACTTAAAACCCTAAAGAGGCGTAATTTTTCCCATTTTTCTTTAGTTAAGCATCTTAAAAACCCTCTCTTACACTCTCAACCATAAGATTAGGGTTTTCTCTCAAGATCATCTCCTCAAGAGCAAGCCTAAGGAATTCTTCAAGAACCTTCAGAAACATTAGATCTCTTTCAAGATTCAATCACTAAGGTATGCATAGTGTTCATCTAAGGATCCAATCCGTTCATAGAGCTCAAGAACCATGTTTTAAATACTATTTTGTGAACTTTTTGTGGTGATATGAGCATATACATGTTGATGATTGTTGTTTAAGTTTCAAGATGATATCTAGAGGTGTTTTCATGGAATATATATGTTTGTTAGTTCAAAACTATGAACTTTAGATGGTGTAAAATGGTACAAGTTATGAAACACACCTATGACTTAAAGAATGCATGCAAGGTTTTCGATAAAATACGTAGGATGCTAGAAATTCATGTTTATATGGTTCCATGATGTCTAAATGAGAAGTCCATGTTAGCTAAATACTTTAATATGAATTCCATGCTTTTCATGTGTTGCTATTGTTGTGGTATGAATCATGTATGATAATGGAGATATATAATATGCACATGAAATATAGCTATGCACTCCCTACCATGCTTAATATGTTGAGGAACTACATAATGTATAAGATCCTCTATTTATGATAATGTGAATTGTGGACTCCAATCTTATGATCAAGTCAGTCATATTGTGTCAGTTTCCTTCCATCGAGTCTTGGGATATTAGTACCCAAAAACTATAGTTGTGTGCCTAGAGCCATGTCATGTTTCACGAAACCTCATGGTCTCAATCAGTTATCAGATATCAGTAGTATTTCGTCAGTCAATAAAATTCAGTAAGTTCCACTTACGTATAGTTAGTTAAATCATGTTCAGTCTCTTCATATGGGAGTAGAAGTTAGCACCGAGTGAACCCAAGGATGGAAACTCACCTGTATATGAGGATGTAATTCTTAGCAGTCATCCTTGCATTCCAGAACTATGTATCCATCATAGGTTGAGACATTGCAGCCTATTATATGAGGGTAGATGAGGTGGATTAAATTGTTATATGAGGGTTCCTACCATTCTCACTAGAGTTACCTGTTATGTAAGGGTTGCTCACATGTTGTCCTTACCAGTGGCGCGGTATTTACACCCTTCTAGTCAGGGCAGAGATTGGACCCCATCTTAGCCATAATGGCACATATGGGGCATGTCGGTTAAATAGCTACCTCCCATAGTTTCAAACTCAGTCTCAGTAAAAGAACTCAGATAGTTCTTCAGATATCAGTATACCAGGACTATCAGAAACAGTTAAATTCAGTTATAGTGCGGAACTCAGATAGTTCCATCAGATTTAAGACTGTCAGATACAGTCCCCCATCTTATTAGAACTATAGTCAGCCATGTATAAGTAAACCATGTATTAGCATACAGATTTAGCTATCACGTACTCACGATCTTAGTTACTATGTATGTATATTTGCACTCTTACATTCATATCAGTCAGTCAGTTAGCATTGTTCATGTCTGTAAACCCTTTTGCATTAGCCTTCCTTACTCGTATACTCAGTACTCCAGTTGTACTGATGCATTTGTGTTATGGTGTTTTTCTTTCATGTTACACCATAGGTTCAGAGACACGAGTTCCAGATCAGTAGTAGCATCCAGCCGCAGAGTTGGAGTGAGTCCTCATCCATTTGAGGGTGATATTATTTTATTTCATTTATTATTTCAACTCAATTTTGCTAGACGGAGTTAAATGGAGACATGTTCTTTCAACTCCTTATTCAGACAATACTTACAGGCTTTCAGATTCAATATTCAGATTTAGTTCAGATTTGATTCAGTTTTCAATTGTTTTAGGTATCTTTCACCCATATGGATATTGTGTCTTGATAGATTTTTATTCAGTTGAACCTTATGGCCTACATGTTCATATTTTCTGCACTATTACATTATATATTGCAGTGTATAGGTACAGATATCAGTCATGTGTTAGCTTCTGGTCCCTCGGGGTCATAAGCTCCATGTACTATTTTGATTAGAAAAATTGGGGCGGTATAAACTTGGTATCAGAGCCTAAGGTTCAATAGAGTCCTAGGAAGTCTGAAAGGTGCATCTAGTAGAGTCTTGTACATGGGTGTGTTGCGCTCCACATTTATGTACAGGAGGCTATAAGATATTTTAGGAACAGTTCCATTTCTTCAGTATTTATGTCGTGTTATTAAGCATAATTTCAAGTAAGTCTCTCAGTCTAATCCGCTCTTCTCTTATTTCAGAAACATACTTCCAAAGAGAAGAAATCAGCCAGCTCCTCAGCCCGAAGATCCTTTGGGCGAACATGTTTCTCATGCGGAGTTCAAGACCGCATTTACCACTCTTGCTCAGTCTGTAGCTTCCCAGAATGAACGACCAACAGTTGTTCTATCCAACCCAGTGGCCAATTCAGCAGCAGCTAGGATTTGAGACTTCACCCAAATAAATCCTCCATCCTTCTTTGGGTCTAAGCGAGACGAGGATCCTCAGGAATTCATTGACCAAGTCCAGAAGGTCATTGATATCATGGGAGTCACTTCTTCTCAGAGTGACGAGTTAGCCATATACCAATTACAGGATGTCGCTCACACTTGGTACAAGCAGTGGTTAGCAGAAAGGTTAGAGGATGCAGGTCCTATTGAGTGGGAAGAATTTGTCACGGCTTTCTTAGATAGATTCTTTCCCCAAGAGCTGAGAGAGGACAAAGTTCTTGAGTTCATCAATCTCAGGCAGGAAAATATGATAGTTAGAGAGTATTCTCTTAGATTTACTCAGCTAGCTAGATATGCCCCTCATGTGGTTGCAGACAACAGGGCTAAGATGAGTAAGTTCGTGTCAGGGGTGAATGATATCATGGTAAATGAGTATAGGTCTGCGATGCTGAACAGTGATATGACTTTAGTCAGGCTCATGACCCACACTCAACAGATAGAGGAGCAGAAGATTAGACTAGGGAGAGGCAAAACAAGAGAGCAAGAGCAGGCGATTTCAGTTTTGCTCAGCCCAAATTAGAGGGAGGAAATCATTCATATTTTTGTCATAAGTCAGCAGTTCCAGCCCCTTCCTAAGCTAGTTCCCCAGTGCTAAAGTTCAGGGACGGCAACAGAGACAGGGCACCAGGCTCTAAATCTCAGAGCAGTATTAGCAGTGCCCGCACTTATCCTCAATGTCAAACCTGTAGTAAGCACCATCAGGGTGTGTGTAGAGTGGATCAAGGCATTTCTTTTGGTTGTGGCAAGCCAGGACACATTAGGGACTGTCCTCAGCCAGGTCCTCAGGGTCAGCAGAATTATTCCACAGCTCAGTTCAATCGCCTGAACCTGCAGGGTGCCACTTCCAGTGCTACTAGTGGGCAACGCCCAAATAGACTCTATGCTCTTCAGACCCGACAGGATAAGGAAAATTCTCCTGATATCGTTACTAGTACATTATAGATTTTTTATGTTCATGTTTATGCTTTCCTAGACCCACGTGCATCCTTGTCTTTTGTCACCCCATACATAGCAGGCGATTTAAGAATTAGTCTCAAAATTTTAGGAGAGACCTTTTCAGTCTCTACCCCAGTGATTAAAACCATCATAGCTCGGCGGGTATACAGGAACTACCCGATTATGATATTTCTGAAATCCACATCAGCAGATTTAGTTAAGTTAGATATTATTGATTTTGATGTCATTTTTGACATGGATTGGCTTCATTACTACTATGCCATAGTCGACTGCAGAAATGGGATAGTTCAGTTTCAGTTTCCAAATGAGCCCGTCCTAAAGTAGAAGGGTAGCATTTCGTCTTTTAGGGGTCAGCTTATTTCCTACCTTCGGGCAAGGAAAATGATTTCTAAGGGGGGTGTGTATCATCTCATGCATGTTAAGGATTCTAGCTCCGAATCTCCTAATCTCGAATCAGTTTAGTGGTTAATGAATATTCAGACGTCTTTCCTGAAGATCTTCCCGGCATTCTTCCCAAAAGGAAAATAGACTTCGGCATAGACCTTCACCCAGAAAATCAGCTTATTTCTATTTCATCATATAGAATGGAACCAGCAGAACTCAAAGAACTGAAAGATCAGTTGAAGGATCTCTTATATAAGGGATTAATCAGGCCCAGTATATCTTTCACGACCCGAACCAGGGCCTGGCCGTGACGACCATTTCGAACCATGAAGGCCCAAAACACCCATATTTGTTTGGTAATCATGCATCTAATTCATATGATCAAAGTAATGCGGAAGAAGCACAATAATTCGAAAACATGGTCATAAATAAGAAAAGAAACAATAACGGGAAAATAAGGTTTCCCCCAACATCAATCAACCTCTAAACAACTGTCTGCGAAAATCTCTAACAAATGACTGAGTCAAGTTACTGTATATGAACTGGGACAAGGCCCCCAGTAGACCCCAAAACTGAATATAAGATAAAAGGACTATAGGACATAAGACCTTCCGAAACATAAAAGGCTCACCACTTGTCTCTGCAACTCTATCTGAATGATTTACTAATTCTCTTGACCCCTAGACTAGGCCTTTAAACCTAAGAGGTTGGAGAAGGGAGGGGGTCAGCACAAAAGTACTGGCACACAGAGATATCAAAATAAAACATAATATTTATACAAAATATAGTTGAGAGACATTATAAAGCAATTTCGTATCAAATCATTTGAAAACACATGGGCGTAATGCAATAGTTTCTCAACAACAATGTAATGCAACTGAGCTAGGTAGAATACCCTACATAATTTACACCAACTGTCTAACCTTGGTTGCCGCCGAGATTAGAGTATAAGTGAGGGAGAAACACACAAGATCATATAGCATGGTATCTCGACCCAATAGTAGTGCCCAAGATCACTTAGCCCGGTCTCCTACCTATAGTCCCAATTTAGGAATGACATAAAGTCAAGTACACAAGATTACTTAGCCTGGTACCAAATCTCTGTATCGACAAACACATTTTCCAGTGATGAGCCCTTACACTCAAACACCTTCTTAGGGCATCCACCTATCTCATGTAAAATCAATGCATTCCAATTTCATCTGATTCAATCATATATCACATTCTATAGGGTATCATCATACCTGACTTGCAAGCCATCAATATCATATTATTATTCTCATTCAACCATTGTATTCAACATGTTTCAACACAAATAACCCTCTCGTTTTCAACTCAAAATCATATCAATTCTCAAAACATTTCATGTCATGTTTTTCAAGATATTTTCAAACAATTTACATCATATGCACATTCAAAACAAATTCACATCAAGAGAGGGATTTCATATAATTCATGTTGTCAAAATATCACCTTTTTGAAACACACGCATATACATATATAATATGTCAAATCGTTCGGAAGTAGGGGTAAAGACCAAATTCAATATTATAGAAACGTTCAAAACATAATTATATTCGTAGTTTCAAAACCCCCATTTGTAAAACATGAATTTAAAGACCCATGAAATTTTTGGATAACCCTACGTACCTTTATTTCCAAGGATAATAGATGTTTCTTGAAGCTTGCAGATTGGTGATTCCAAATACGTAATTATCTTTGAAAACCTATTGTCAAATCTTGAACAATTTGGGTTTTATTTTGAAACCCTAAGGAGAATCTTGGAGCACTTTTGATGAATGGAGGTGTATTTTTGGGGTACTTGGAACTGAATTTTGTGTTTTAAGGCTAAGTAAGGGTGGAAAAGGACCACTTTATCCCCAAAAGGCAGTGTTTAAGTCACTTGAATTCTTTACATAGGCGCCGCCCATCCCATTGCCTATGTTTACATAGGCGCTGCCTAGGCTATCGCCTATGTTTACATAGGCGCCGCCTAGGCTATTGCCTATGCTTTCCAATGGCCATGGGCGATTGGTTAGGCGATGCATATCACTTTGAAAGGCCATAACTTCTTGCTTGGGTGTCAGATTTTAGCAAAATTGGCATTGTTGGAAAGCTAACTCGAAGACCTATAATTTGACACATAGTAGGATCCCTAATTTGATATATACAGAGAGTTATGGTCGATGGAAGCTGACACACTTTATAACATTGGCTAAAAACTTAGCCGATCAAAATAGTTTCAACTCGTCCATGAGTTGAAGGACCTCTATGGTCTAAATTCAAGCTTGAAAGGATTCATATGCTACACAAATAATTAACCTGCCATATTGGCATAGGATTTTACACTTTGGGATTATCAACACATAAAAATCATGGTCTATATTGTAGCCCAAAATATGGGGCATTACAGTATCCCCATGGGGTTGCCGATCTTATTCGTGTGCAAGAAAGATGGTTCTCTCAAAATGTGTATTAATTACCATCAGTTCAACAAAGTCACGGTCAAGAACATGTATCCGTTGCTTAGGATATATGACTTATTTGACAAACTTTAGGGTGCCAGTTATTTCTCTAAGATAGACCTTAGATCAGGCTATCATCAGCTCAAACTTAGAGAATGTGACATTCTGAAGACAGCTTTTCATACTGGTATGGTAACTTTGAATTTTTAGTCATGTCCTTTGGTCTTACCAATGCCCCTGCAGCTTTTATGGACTTGATGAACCAGGTGTTCAAGCAGTATTTGGACACATTCATCATATTCTTCATAGATGATATTCTAGTCTATTCTCGCACAGAGCGTAATCATTCAGACCATCTCATAATTGTTCTTCAGACTCTCAGGGATCAGCAGTTGTTCACCAAGTTTAGTAAATGTGAATTTTGGCTAAGATTAGTAGCATTCCTTGGACACATTGTTTCCAGTGATGGCATTAGAGTAGATCCTCAGAAAACCAAAGTGCTAAGAAACTGGTTTCTCCCTATCTCTCCATCAGATATCAGGAGTTTCTTGGGTTTGGCTGGCTATTATCGATGGTTTGTTAAGAAATTTTATTCTATTACATCTCTTATGTCCAGATTGACTTAGAAGAAGGTCAAGATTCAGAGGTCAGAACCTTGCAAGAAGAGTTTTCAGAAGTTGAGGACTCGACTCACCTCAACTCCAGTTTTAGCACTTCTCGATGGTTCTGATGGATTCGTAGTATATTGTGATACATCCAGAGTAGGTTTAGGTTGTGTCTTCATACAACATAGTAGAGTCATAGCCTATGCCTCCAGATAGTTAAAGCCCCATGAGAAGAATTATCTTACTCATGACCTTGAGTCAGCAGCAGTTGTCTTTGCCTTAAAGATTTGGAGGCATTATCTATACGGTGTTTATGTAGACGTCTTCACAGATCATAAGAGCCTTTTGTATGTCTTTTCCCAGAAAGATCTTAATCTTTGTCAGAGAAGGTGGTTAGAGCTCTTGAAGGATTATGACATGAGTGTCCTTTATCATCCTAGCAAGGCCAATGTAGTAGCTGACACACCCAGTAGACTTTTCATGAGTAGTATTTCCCATGTTGAGAAGAGTAAGAAGAAATTAGCTCAGGAGATTTATCATTTTTCCAGACTAGGCATTCACTTAGTCGACTCTTCAGAGGGTGGTGTATGTGTTCAGAGTAGTTCAGAGTCATCTCTAGTTTTCGAGGTAAAAGAGAAGCAAGACAGGGATCCTAGCCTTGTCAATCTGAAAGAGTCAGTTTAGATTCAGGAGGTAGAGGTTTTCTCCCAAGGGGGAGATGGTGTTCTTCATTGTCAGGGTCATTTGTGTGTTCCCGGTGTAGATGAATTAAGGCAATAAATTCTTGCAGAAGCGCATGGTGCGCGATACTCTATTTATCTAGGATCCACTAAGATATACCGCAACTTGTGGGAGGTCTATTGGTGGAGAGGGATGAAGAGGGACGTTGCAGAGTTTATGGCTAAGTTCTCTACATATCAGTAGGTTAAGATAGAGCATCAAAAACCTAGTGGTTCTATGCAGGAGTTCACTATTCCTACTTAGAAGTGGGAAGAAGTGAACATGGACTTCGTAACGGGTTTGCCTAGAACATGTCATCAGCATGATTCAGTTGGGTTCATTGTAGATAGAATGACCAAGTCAACTCATTTCCTTCCAGTTCGTACCTCTTACTCAACCGAGGATTATGCCAAACTCTATATTAGGGAGTTGGTCAGATTATATGATGTTCCACTATCTATCATCTCAGACATAGGTACCCAGTTCACCTCTTACTTCTAGAAAGCATACTAAAAAGGTCTTGGTCCCAAGTTCATCTCAGTACAGCATTTTATCCTCAGACAGATGGTCAAGCAAAAAGGACCATTTAGACTCTAGAAGATATGCTAAGGGTGTGTGTAATTGATTTCAAGGGAAGCTGGGATGACCACTTGCCTTTGATTGAGTTCGCATACAACAATATCTATCACTCTAGTATTCAGATGGCTCCATTCGAAGGTCTCTATGGTAGGAGATGTAGGTCTTCAATCGGTTGGTTCAAACTTAGAGAGACCGCATTCATAGGGCCTGACTTAGTATTCGATGCCTTATAGAAAGTTTAGTTGATCAGAGAAAGAATCTGGGCTACTCAGAGCCGATAGAAGTCTTATACGAATGTTAGTAGAAGGGATCTCGAATTCGAGGTCGATGAATATGTCTATCTCAAGATCTCTCCCATAAAGGGAGTGAAGAGATTCGGTGAGAAGGAAAAGCTCAGTCCCCGATATGTCGGTCCCTTCAGGATTCTCAGTCGCTTCGGTATGGTATCCCATGAGCTCGAATTTTCTTCAGATCTAGCCTCAGTTCATCCAGTCTTCCATGTCTCTTTGCTAAAGAAGTGCATAGGTGACCCAGCAGTTGTAGTCCCTATTCAGAGCATTGATATTCATAATAGCCTCTCTTATGAAGAGATTCCAGTCAAAATGCTCGACTATCAGACTCATAGGTTGAGGAACAAAGAAGTCCCACTAGTCAAGGTTCTTTGGCAGAATCAGTCCATGGAGGGAGCTACTTGGGAAGAAGAAGCAGACATGCGAACCAAGTACCCATATCTTTTCTCTGCTAATTCAGACTTAGCTCGAGTTAACCATTTTCATTAAGCTTATTCAGTTACATGTTTAAATTTCCAGTATAAAATTGGTATCAAGTATCAGTGCATAGCTTATCATGTATTCATGAGTTCAGCTTATCAGTCATGCATCAGATATGCATTTTTAGTTGGGCTATATTCAGTTTAGAATTCAATTCAGTCCTAAAATCATATTCCAGTTAAGCATGATCAGTGTATGCGTCATTTTATCTTTTCTCCCCTCTTAAGCAGTCATCATTCGAGGATGAATATTTCCAAGGAGGAGAATTCTAATACCCCAACAAATCCAAACCAATATTAGAGCCATGTACCAATCTCATGCATAGTATATCATGGTTATTTATAGTTTTATGAGTAGGTTATATGTATATTAAGGCTTCAAATAACTCCCAGCTATCAGACGAATCAAAATATTCTTTATCGACTGAATTCTTGAGAAGGATATTAGTATAGTCAACTTCAAATTAGAATATCTATCATTATACTTGGAAATTTTGATCTAATGACCTATCAACAGATATATAATTGATTTATCTTTCCAACGATACCATTTTTACCTAAATACGATATCGGAGCAAAGCGTTATTCCTATTTTACTCCAGCATATCAGGCTGGAAATAGTGTGATGACATTCGTGGTAGCTTACCACATTTGTGATGCCCTATCACGAAGGTCGTCAAGCTTAGGTAGAAACTATGTCCAAAGTGACGACATTCATGGTAGCTTGCCACATTTGTGATACCTTATCACGAAGGTCGTTAGCCTTAGGCAGAAACCAACTCCTAAGTGACGACATTCGTGGTAGCTTACCATATTTGTGATGCCATATCACGAAAGTCATCAGCCTTAGGCATAAACCAGCTCCTAAGTGATGACATTCGTGATAGCTTACCACATTTGTGATGCCTTATCAAAAATATCATCAGCCTTTGGCAGAATCCAGCTTCTGTGTGACGATATTTTTGACGGCCTGTCATATTTTTGATGCCTTGTCATAAATGTCGTCAGTCTTAGGAAGAAACCATCAATTCTAGCTCCTGTGTGACGATATTTTTGACAGCTTGTCATATTTTTTGATGCCTTGTCACAAATGACGTCATCTATGATTTTCAGCAACTGGGAATTTATTTCATAAGGGTATTTTTTTATGCCTTGTCACAAATGTCGTCATCTATGATTTTCAACAACTGGAATTTATGTACTCATGATATTAGTTACTATGTATGTATGTTTACACTCTCACATTCATATCAGTCAGTCAGTTAGCATTGTTCATGCATGTAAACCCTTTTGCATTAGCCTGCCTCACTCATATACTCAGTACTCTAGTTGTACTGACGCATATATGCTATGGTTATTTTCTTTCATGCACTATAGGTTCAGAGACACTTGTTCCAGATCAGCATTAGCATCCAGCTGCAGAGTTGCAGTGAGTCCTCATCCATTCGAGAGCTATATTATTTTATTTCATTTATTATTTCAGCTCAGTTTTGCTAGACGGAGTTAGTTGGAGACATGTTCCTTCAACTCCTTATTCAAACAGTACTTAGAGGCTTTCAGATTTAGTATTCATATTTAGTTCAGATTTGATTCAGTTTTCAGTTGTTTTAGGAATCTTTCACCCATATGGATATTGTGTCTTGACAGATTTTTATTCAGTTGAACCTTATGGCCTATATGTTTATGTTTTCTGCACTATTATGTTATATATTATAGTGTACTGGTATAGATATCAGTCATGGGTTAGCTTGTGGTCCCTTGGGGTCATGAGCACCATGTAGCATTTTGATTTAAAAAAATCAGGGCGTTACAGCAATGCAGGACCTGTTGAGTGGAAAGAGTTTGCTACAGTCTTTTTAGATAGTTTCTTTCCCTTGGAGTTAATGGAAGCTAATGTGTAGGAGTTTATCAATTTAAAGTAGGGTAACTGTAAGACCCCACAAAATTTTCCTCGTAGTCTAAGCCATAGAGCGTGTCAAGTGAAGTGTAATTTCAAACCTAAAATATTAGGAATGGACTTCCCAAGTCATTAGTGTTTTAACCTTGATTGAATTTCCCTAATTTCAACCTTTTGTCATGTATATTATTGAATTATATTTCCAACAATACTACTTTTGTCCAAATATAGTATCGGGGTGAGAAGTTATGGCCGTTTTACTGAGAGTTGTTGGAACCACCCTGGTGCGACAGACAGGTTGACGGACCGTCGAGTTTGCCATGGGCCATCGCCCAAACTGTCGCAACCAAGGCAGTGACTCCCTCTTTTAGCCCAAGTAAGACAACCAAGATGACAGACCATCAAGCTAGCGACGGACCATCGCTAATACCATCGCAACTAAGGCAGTATGGCCTTTTTCTGACCAACGTGTGACGGACGATCCGACAGACCATCAGACTAGCAACGGACCATCACTCTAACCATCGCAAATCCCGTTCATTATTTTTAAGTAATTTTAAAAGGACTTTTTGGGATTTTCCCCTTTTAACACTTAGATATATGACATCATTATCTCCCAAAACATCCAAAGGCTAGGTATTCTTCCTCAAGAACAAACCCAAAACCCTTCTTCACGAAATTCAAGAACTCATCATAGATTCTACAAATTGAGTTGAGATTTGATTTCCCCAAGTCTAAGGCTTCAAGAACCCTCTCTCAAAGAGTAATAAGAAGAGTTTTAAGCAAGCTTGTTCATCTAGTTTCACAATCTAAGGTATGTAGGTTTGAAAAAGGACAATTCTTTCATCCTTGTGCCCAAAACTTTTTTTAAATTACAAAGATATATGACTTTATGAGTTCTCCTATGAATTTGAAGTGTGGGTTCATACACAATATTACTATGCATGAGATTTTGAGATTTGCCAATGTTCTAGAAATTGAAGTACATGAGTATGTTGAGATTTTAAAACAAATTGTTGAACATTCCAGATTTCTATATAATTTGTGTATCCCTATGACATCTATTATGCATTTTGATGAGTCTTAACTTGAGATTTGAGTATGGGTCATTAAACTCTACTTGAGATTTCAGCTTTTATGAACTTTTGTGCTATAAGCACCCATGATTTGAGTATTTTGAGATCATTGAGAAAGTTTTGACCTTAATGCTCATAGTAGCTTTGAAATCCACTTTACCAAATGAGACTACAGATTTTATAGTTGGGTTCTTATGAACCATGAGATTATTTTAAAGTGGATTTCCTTAAGATGAGCGTAGCTAACTAAAGGTAGTAGTATTTAGCACCGAGCTGGGTAAGTTACTATATTTTCATACTCCAGAACTACGTTCCACTGTAGGATTGAGATTTATGGGCCCAAAGCTAAGATAAGTGACCACTGAGTTGAGGTTATACTCCCTGGCAAGAGTATGATGCCTCTCGCCAACATGAGGTTTCTTCCTTAGGAGGACAAGACGTTGGACTCCATGTAGCTCGCATGGTTTATGTCGGTTAAGATAACCTCCCTAAAGTATTTTCCCTTGATATAGAATATTTTTTCCTAAAGTTTTGAGATAAGTGATTTTTCCCTAATAGTACAATTTTCAAAATAGTTTCTTAAAGTAAAATTTTCCCAAGAAGAAAATAGTTTTCTCTACTAGTAAGAGTTATAGAATTTTGAGTTCCAAGTGTTTTGAGTTTAAAAGAGTTCTAAGTTCTTGAGCATTAAAGAAGTTTTACTCTCCATGAGATATATTCATGAATTGGAAAGTATTGTTTAAAGCTTTCTTTAGTCTTCAAGTAGTGAGAATAAGAGAAGAGTTCAAATTTTAAAGCTAAAGTATAATGACTCACGAGATTTGTGTTACATGCTTCATTCTACATGTTTTATGAGCTTATTATATTAGACTTATTCAAGCTATGTGATTCATTCATATTTGCATGCATGATTTGATTAAAAAGCATGGATATTGTTTTATGTACATGCATACACCCCTATATACTCAGTACATTCCCAAGTGTTGATCCACATATACGTCTATGTACTACATTGTCTTATAATATAGGTTCAGGTGCTTAGTCCCAGCCTCGTTAGTGATTTTCGAGTACCTTTGTCTACATCTCTACAATGGTGAGTCCTCATGGTTCGAGGACCTATCTTCAGACATTTTAGTATAGTTAGTAGACATATTATTGCTTTTAGTTCAGTTTGAGTCAGTTGGGGACCTGTCCCAATGGCTCTCTAGTAGACTTGAGTAGTAGAGGCTTTGTTAGATTAGTTTTTAGATTGTTAGTATGTTGAGATTTCCAGTTTTGTGGACCTTTTGGACCGAGTATTTTCTTTGTATTTCCTATCATTTGGTATACAGTACTAGTGTTTTGTTTATTTTATCTCAAATTGAGTTATTATATGTAGTAATAGGCTCAAAGGGTTAGCTTGGGGCTACTTGTAGCCTTAAGCACCGTGTGACGTTCCGAGAGGAGATTTTGGGGCGTTACAATAACATGAGTGTGAGGGAGTATTCTCTTAAGTTTACCCAGTTGTCTAGGTATGCTCCTAATATGGTGTCTGATAACTGGTCTAGAATGAGTAAGTTTATTTCTAGTGTAGCTGATAGTGTAGTAACAGAGTGTAGGACCGTTATTTTGATTAAGGAGATGGAATTGTCTAGGCTCATGGTTCATGCTCAGCGGATTGATGAGGAGAATTCCAAGGAGAAGGAAAGAGAGAACAAGAGATCTAGGATAGGTAGTTTTAATTTTTCTCAACCAAGGCCACAGGGTGGTACCCGTTCTCAATTCAGTTAGAATTTTTCAGCCCTAACTCCATCTTCAGCGTGTGCGCTAGTACCAAAGTTCAGGAATAATAGTCGAGATAAGGAGTCAGGACCCAAGAACCAAGGTAGTGAAAATAGTGGTCGTACCTATCCTCTTTGCAGAGAATATGGTAGAAATCACCTAGGTGTGTGTAGAGCTAGCAGTTATATGTATTTTTGGTATGGTAACCCAGGCCATAGATTTTGAGAGTGTTGAGTAATAGCTCAGAGGGGAAAGGATTTGCATTAGAAGGGTCATTCTAACCGTCCTCCAGTTCCATCTGGTCACCCAACTCAGTAGGGCGCCACTTCCAATACCACCAATGGTAAACGTCAGAACAGACTTTATGCACTCCAGTCCCGTCATAATCAGGAAAGTTCTCCTCATGCAATTACGGGTATGTCATAAGTCTATCATATTCTTGTGTATATTTTAGTAGACCCCAAAACTTCACTTCTTCTTCATAACCCCTATTTAGCTGTCGAGTTCAATGTTAGTCCCGAAACCTTAGCAGAGCTATTATCAGTGTCTACCTCAGGGGGTAAATCTATCCTAGCCAGACGAGTGTACAGACACTACCAGATTTCAGTATCCTAGAAAATCACTTCAGTTGATTTCAAAAATAAAGTCATTTAGTTTTAGTTTCCGAATAAACCAATCATTGAATAGAAGGGTAATACCTCAGTGCTTAGGAGTAGGATATGTTTTCAGATTCTTTCTCAGAATTCTATGATAGCATATAATCTCGCATTAGAGGTATGAAACTCAGAGTTTAGCAACAGTAGTAGAGTTGGAAAGTAATATCTGAATTTGAGAAAATTATATTTCATGGGGCTAGTTAGATTAAAAGTGAATCAGTAGGCTTTAAGTAGTGTATGCAAGAATTTAGGTTTGTTGATTTGAAAAATATGTTGTGGATGTGATATTTGTAGGCAATGACAAAAGTAGTATGGTTATTAAAGATTTGGGGATATCCATGTTATGTGTTAAAATATAAGTTTGAATCTTTAAAGGTTGAGCTAATATAAAAAAGAGTTGAAAATTCTAATTTAGTTAATTTTAAGTTGTTACATGATGATCGTTGGGACTATAGAAGGCTAGGAGTTGTATCTCTAGAGAAATTACGAGCAACAAGTTTTACATTATCAGGCATAGTCATTTAGGGTAAGTTTACCAGTTATGCATAGTATTATACCCCAGATTCTAGAGTAAAGTAGTGGCAGTTCAGTTTAGAGATGTTGCTTAAGTGGTTCCCAGATTTAGAGGGATGACTTTAAGCTAAAGGGGAGATGATAGAACAAGTAACCAAGTCAGGCTCTATAGTTCTAGTAGTGATGCTAGTGTGTTATGGAACAACACTTGAGGGAAAAATGCCCAATCCATTCTTACCTCAGTGCAAGGTTTTCAGTCATCATGATATCTACTCATGCCTTACATGTCAGCTCCATGATCATAGTCCATGTTCATGCACATCATAAAAAATTTTGTACACTTCCAGTCCCTAGTATAAGGAGTTCCAGTTTACTCAGCAGTAACAACCATGTTCCATGAATTTAGAACTCTAAAATTAGGTCATGCAACTCATGACTCAAGTACTCATGCTTTATAGTATGTCAGTGCCAGTACTCAAGCTACACTCCCAATGATCAGCGAAATTCAAATTTTTCTTATGTATATCCTTAGATTTGATTTCTTGATGAATTCATGTCATTGATACTTAAATAAGGATTGATTTTACTTCCCCACCTAGCTACTCTAGGTTAGGGGTAGGCCCTGGGGGATAAGTTATAGACACCTCTCCATACTTTGTATCTGGAGTACTTTATTTTATTTCTTCTGCAATATTGGGCTTTGGCGTCATTTATCTTGCACTTCTGGGACCTGAGACACTTGAAGAATCTTTTCCCTACTTTGGGTATGTCTGGAAAGATCAAAATAAAATGACCATAATTTTAGGTATTCACTTAATCTTGTTAAGTCTAGGTGTTTTTCTTCTAGTATTCGATGATTTTTAAATTGACCTTCCCAATCTAGAGGTGTAAATTTTTTATTTGATTCATGTTCAAGGGTTTAAGTAGCATGTCTCGGGTGAGTTTTGGAGTTTTTGGACAAGGTTTGGACCAAGTTTGGATTTCTAAAACAACAGTTCACCGTGATTGCACTGCGTCGCAGTGGCTATAGCATTTGAAGCCTTGACGCATCACAGTGAGAGCCTAAATGACGTTCCAGTTGCGAATTTTAATTTCCAAGGGCGGTTTATTCTTTTTCCACCGCCCCCAAATAGTGAAAACACAAAATTAAATAGCTGAAAGGGCATATTTTGCCCATATTACCCAATTTCATTCAACAAGAAACCCTAAACTCTCTAACTTTTCATCAAGATAAACCTTCCCCCCATCCAAGAAAGATCAAGAAATAGGTTTTCCAAGCCATGAACATTCAATCCTGTGATATTCTTCAGGATTTAATCCTTAGAGGTATGTTAGATGTTCATCCATTGGCCCTTTTCACCCATGGAGTCCAAGAATCCATCTTTTACGTTTTAAATTATGAAATTACATGTTTATAATGATTTATCTCTTTAAATATTTTATGAATTTTGATTATACATGATGTTTACATGGAGGTAGCGGTATGGACTGCGTATACTTTACCCTCCCTAGACCCCACTTTGTGGGAATACACTGGGTTTGTTGTTTTTGTTGTTTTTGTTGTTGTTGTTATTGTTGTTGATTATACATGATTTTTACAATCTTATTTCGTTGAAAGCATCCCTTACACGTTTGAATCATGAAATTTCATTGTTAAATCCCTAAGCATGATTTTAGTATTACAATTATACTATTCCCACATGTTTCGCTCATTCCAATGCTTAAGTCCATGAATTTCTTCCCACTTAAATTTCAAGTTAAGATTATAAATTATTTCAAGTGGAATGCATTATAGATGTTTTAAATATAGTGGTTTCCATATCATGTTCATGAGAATTCAGAATAAATCCTTAGTTTATGATCTTGTCATATGGTCGTGCTATCTCATCGTGTTTAAAGGTATTTCCATGTTTAAATTTATGTCATCCATGTGTTTGATGAAATGCTTAAGTGAATAATTATGAACATTGATTTTCCTTCCATGGTTTTGATGTTTTCATGTGTCCCTATTGTTATAGTGATCGAGTCCTAGGGGTTATGAATACCCAAAATTTAGCTGTTTACCTAATTTTCAGCATCTACGGAATGATTTTAGTCATACCATAAGCATTATTATTCAGTTAGTTAATACGGTTAGTTGTTAGTTGTCAGTTAGTTGATGGGGGATCACCCATCAGTTAGGACTTGGTCCTTAGAAGCAATACCTAAGTTCCAGAACTACGTAACCAGTGTAGGTTAAGAGATGTCACCCGCCAGTTTAGGATTGACACTCTCAGGGATTACCCTCCAGTTTAGGACTAATCTTAGGAGTCATTCACTAGATTAGGACTGACTCCACAGCCATTATTAGTACCCATGGCACAATACTAGCATACTTCCAACAAGGGTAACAATTTGGACCCCGATCAGCTCAGCTTTGGGGCATGTCGATTAGATGATAGTCCCACAATTTTAGTTTCAGTATTCAGTTCAGAACTCAGTTCAACTTTGCTTGTCCATAGCATATAGTTTATCAGTTATTCAGTTATTAGATTTTAGTATTTCAGTTTACAGACTATTTCAGAATTATGTTATATGCTTGGTCATGAAATTTTAGATTTTACAGAATTCATGCATTCGTATCCAATTATCTCATGCTATTCATTCAGTCATATATTATTCATACACGTGCGCCCATGCATATCAGCCTAAACTCATTTAGCATACTAGTACATTCAAATTACTGACCGCATACTCATTTCTTGTACTATAATGTATCATATCATAGGTATGGATGCTCAGGTTCCTAACCATACTTAGATATTCCAGCGCATCAACAGTAGCAGCAGTGGTGAGTCCTTATATTTTGAGGGCCGATTATGTTTATTTTAGTACTTCAGTCCAATAGTATGTCAGAAGTAATTATGGACATGTCCCATCAACTCCACAGTCATTCAGTTAGAGGCTTTCAGTTACTTTCATACAATTATCCAGTTTTCAGTTGATTGTCAGTGTTTACGTTATTACTTTCAAACTGTTGTTTCAGATTTAAGAGTTTAGTAATGTCTAAGTACTATAAATCCTTATGGCATATTTAGCTACTCCGCATATGTGTATCTTTTATAAGCAGTTTCGTTCAGTGCTCACAGTTGGTACCAGCTCATGAGTTAGCTTATGGTCACTTATGAATGTAAGTACTGTGTGGAATCCAGGGTGTACTCCTGGGGCATTACAAACTTGGTATCAGAGCCCAAGGTTTTAAAGTGTCCAAGGGAGTTTGAAAGCCACGTTGAGTAGAGTTTTGTTCGTGGATGTGAAGCGTACCACACTTATGGATAAGAGGCTACAAGACGTTTTAGGAAAAGTTTACATTCTTTCAGTTTTCATGTCATGCGAATGAGCATGAGCTCATGTTAAACTCTCTTTCTAATTTTCTATTCCTTTTGTCTACAAAATATGACTTCTAGAAAGACTAACGAGAGGAGAAACATTAATCATCCCGCACCTCCACCTGTTCAAGAATATCCCTCGAAAGACCTTATGTCTCATGTAGAATTCAGAGCTCTATTCACCACTCTAGCTCACTTAGTAATAGCTCAAAATAATTAGCAGATTGTTATCCCATCCAATTTAGTGGCTAATACCACCGCAGCTAGGATTCGGGATTTCACCCGAATGAACTCTCCATTATTTTTGGGATCCAAGTCTAATGAGAGGATCCATAAGAGTTCCTTAACATGGTTCAAAAGGTAACTGACATTATGGGTGTGACTTCTAGTGAGATTTTAGAGTTAGGTACTTACCAGTTATAGGATGTAGCTCACACCTGGTATAAACAGTAGAAGAGAGAGAGACGCAGATGTCGGACCTATAGAGTGGGAGGAATTTTTTACAGCTATTTTAGATAGGTTCCTTCCCATGGATTTTAGGGAAGCTAAGTTATAGGATTTTATCAATTTGAAGCAAGGTAACATGAGTGTAAAGGAGTATTCTCTTAAGTTTACCCAGTTAGCTAGGTATGCTCCTAATGTGGTGTCTGATAAAAGGTCTAGAATGAGTAAGTTTGTTTTTGGTGTAGCTGATAGTATAGTCAAAGAGTATAGGACTACTATGTAGATTAAGGAGATGGACTTATCTAGGCTCATGTTACATGCTCAACAGATTGAGGAGGAGAAAGCTAAGGAGAAGGAAAGAGAGAAAAAGAAGGCTAGGATAGGTAGTTTTAATTTTTGTCAACCAAGGTCAAAGAGTGGTAGCCGTTCTCAGTTCAGTCAGGATTTTTTAGCCCCAACTCCATTTTCAGCTAGTGCTCCAGTACCAAAGTTTAGGAATGATAGTCAAAATGAGGCATCAGACCCTAAGACCCAGGGTAGTGGGAATAGTGGTCGTACCCATCCGCCTTGCGGAGAATGTAGTAGAAATCACCTAGGTGTTGTAGATCTGGCAGTGATATGTTTGTTGGGTGTGGTAAGCTAGGCCACAGATTTTGGGACAGTCGAGTAATAGCTCAAAGGGGAAAGGATTTGCAACAGCAGGGTCAATCCAACCGTCCTTCAGTTCCATCCGGTCACCCGACTAAGCGGGGCATCACTTCCAGTGCCACCAATGGACAACGTCAAAATAGACTTTATAAACTCCAGTCCCGACATAATCGGGAAAGTTCTCCTGATGTAATTATGGGTACGTCACAGGCCTATCATATTCTTATGTATGATTAAGTAGACCCTAAAACTTTACTTTCTCTTCGTAACCCCTATTTAGCTATCGAGTTCAATGCCAGTCCCGATACCTTAGCAGAGCCCTTTTTAGTGTCTACCTTAGTGGGTAAATCTATCCTGGCCATACGAGTATATAGAAACTGTCCGATTTCAATATCCTAGAAAATCACTTCAGTTGATTTCAGAAATAGAGTTATTTATTTTTAAATTCTGAATGAACCAATCATTGAATGGAAGGGTAGAACCTTAGTACTTAGGAGTTGGACGTGTTTTTATATTCTTTCTCAGAATTCTATGATAGCATAGGATCTAGAATTAAAGGTATGAAACCCGAAGTTTAGCAATAGTAGTAGAGTTGGGATGGTGTTATCTGAATTTGAGTAGATTATATTTCTTGGGGCTAGTTGGAAGAAAGGTGAATTAGTTGGCTTGAAATAGTGTATGCAAGAATTTAGGTTTATTGATTCGAAACATATATTGTGGATGTGATATTTTTAGGCTATGATGAAAGTAGTAAGGTTATTAAAGAGTTCAGTAGTGTATTAGTATTACAAAACCTTGTGGAATATTTTGTCATCCCGCATATGTGTATCTTTTATTAGTAGTTTCATTCAGTGCTCATAGCAGGTACCTACTTATGGGTTATCCTGTGGTCATTTGTGACTGTAAGCACCGCGTGGTGTTCAGGGTGTACTTTAAGGGCATTACAATTTTGGTCACTGGAACGGGTATGACTTGGTGGTATGAATCGTATGGTTGGATAAGGATCATTTGGTTTCTTCACTTAACCTTAGACTTGGTAACCTAGGTTGGATCTGAGTAAGAGTGGCTCATCATGAGATATAAGCCAGGGTATGAGTCGTACCCAGGACTCGTATGGTGGATAGTGTTCAAACCTTCTATGATTCTATCTTACCAGGGATACGGGTGAAGGGAACAGATTGTATGTTATCAATATGACTTGGGTAGGAAGAGTTGTAAATTGGATAGTGTTGGGTCCAAGGGTTGAGGCTGAGGATATGAGAGATGGGTACCACTCATTTTGAAGGGTACGACTCATGAAGGTCAGTCGTACCCCTGAGATGAGATCTTTGTGCAACTTAAGAGGGGTTAATCTGGATATTTTCCCACTTATCCTAATAAAGTCCCACGAATTATATTCCTATTTGGAAGTTATTTACCATTGTTCTATTCATTAACACTTATAAACTCTTTCTAAATGCTCTATAATTCTTTCAAAAGCTTTTAGACAAGAAAGATAGGGTTTCAACTAGAGGATCAATCTGGGAATCTTGTTAGTGGTTTCTCTCCATCTACTTTGTCAATTAAGGCATGTTTTCTTCCCTCATTGTTAGTTTCAATTAAAGGCATGGTTTTATACAATATTTTTATGATTTCATTGTTGTATGATTTTGGGTTTTCAACTATGATTTGGGAGTTTTGGTTATAAATTCTTGGTTATAGTTTTTCCATGTTTTAATTATGCTTTTATATGCATTAATAGTGGTTTTGGATAATTGGTTGCATGGGAATTTTTCTTTTGTAATGACTGTGGTTTTGAAAATACTATGCCCCCATTGTGTTTGATAAAAAGTCTTTAACAATGTTTTCATTATAATATTGGTTTTTCAATGGAACTTTTGTGTGGTTTAAACTTGGTAATGGATCCTAAATGATATGAATGGTTTAATTGGTTTTAAATGGATTGGAAAGGCCTTGGTGACTATGGTATTGGTTAATTGGAAATCATGAAGGGTACATGGAATCCCTTAAACCTATATATGATTGGCTAGGGACAAAGCTTGCAAGTTATTATTGGTATGATGATACCACTATTAATAGCCTTGGTTAATAAATGGTTAATGGATTGGTTGGTTTCTTGGCAATGGTTTTAATTGGTCAATAATGGCAGGGTGTGTAGCAAAGTCGTGGAAGATGGAGGTCCCGGGGGGACCGAAACTTGAAACTCTATTTGCTAATATGAGGTTGGTCTTAATGACCATATCCATGATGTCACACACTATATTTGGGATATGTACTAGTCATCCCAGTTTTTCTTCCTTGGTCGTATAGCTTCACGCACTGGGGCATTTTCAGTAGGGGGAGCTGAACCCATATAGCCCATGGGTGGTTTAGGGTGGCAAAGTTACACAGTCTAGGTAAAGGTTTTAATGGTATGCTAAACCCGATTCCCTTTCCCGACATTGTTTATATATATATATATATATGGTTATGTGCATATGTATGGTTTTACTTGGTTTTATAAATGGCATTATTTTATCCTTATCTTGAGTTCATGCTAGCGATCACCCGCTAACCCATTTGCGGGCGGTTGTATACCCATGCTATGCAGGAATCGACTCTCCTCCAACATAGTGATTGACTCGGGGATAGCTATTGGATTGAAGTGGTGAGCTTCCATCTTTACGGAAGGCTCCATTTCATGTTATGGACATTTTTAGACAATTTGGTTTATTTTTGTATATTAGTTTTGGCTATGGTTAAGGGCATGTACCAACCAAATATTCTTACTCTTTTGGTTAGAGGCTTTGTGGTACTGCTATTGGTTGGAATGGGAAGGATCGGTAATGATGTCAGCCTTAGCATTGGAATTGTATTGAGGTTGATACCAATTGATGATATTATTGGTTGTTCCATCGTATTTCATTTTAGGATTAATCATAATATGTTTTGGAACTTATTTGGTTATGGTCGGGTTTATGTCCCTTGTTTTAGTATAAGTTTAGTTTGGTTTGGTATGGTGGGACGGTTGGCATGGGATGGTTTGACTTAGTTGGGTCGGTCACGATTGTGAAACAATCCCAGAGTATTTATGTAAGCTATTACACTATCTAGTTATATGCTCGAAATTCAGCCAACTTAGGTCAGGCGGCTGGAGGTTAGGTTAGGAAACGGGGATGGTCTCCAGTCCCGGTCGGACTTGGGATACCCATTACGACAAGGCCCCCAGTCGGGTTGTGTCATATTCAGAGCCCATCTTATTGAAAAACTTATTATTGACTACCAAGATAATTTGAGTATCATAAAAGAGTTCTCTTTCAAAAAGGATGTAAAAATTCAGGCAAAACAATTTTCTTTCAAGACATAACTCTTAGGTGGTTATCTCATTTATAATTCATACAAGTTTCAAGAGAAACAAAAGACTTTCTTTGAAATACATTCAGTGCTCTCTGAAAAATCATATAAGGAATCAGTCCATAATTTAATAAAAGAGTATTGGAAACATCAAACTTTTTGTATTAATTTGAGAACCCACAACAGATGTAAAACAAATAATTCTTGTCATAAAAATTGGGGTTCACAGTTCAAATACTTCAAAATTCATCCATACACATAATCAAACTCATTAACTTGTAGAAAACCCCATAGTAAATACATAATTTCATCATAGCAAGGGGGTTTCATAATTCATGTTTTTAAATCAATTTTAAAGTCCATAACCATAAACGAAGGAGTTTTAATAAATCATGATCTTAATCAATTCTCAATATTCATAAAATACATATATATACATTTTTACACTTTGAAATTCATAGAGAAATTATACTTACACCCATGAGAGCTAGGATAGTTCTCTACATACCTTTTGACGGAGAAAAATTGAATAATAACTTTGAGTTTGGGATCTACAAGCTTTAGAATTGAGAAAACCTTCTTGATTTTCTAGGGAGGAAGAGAATAAGGATTTGGGGCTTTCGATTTGTTTTGGACTAATTTAGGGTTATAAAATGGATTGGTAATAGAGTTGGCCTGTTTGGGTTCCTGGAAACAAAGATTAAGAGAACTAATGCTACACCAGTTGCTCTTAATCTTTGCGTTGGATGGTCCTTTAGTACTAACCTTGGTCACCACCCTAGTGGTAGAATTTGGGTGCTATGGAAGCCGAATATCTTTCATGTAAATTTACTTAGAATGTCTACACAAAGTATACATTGTGAGGTGGAGCATGGAGGCACTAGGAAGAAGTTTCATGTCATATTTTTCTATAGATACAATGACCAAGCTTTAAAGAGGGAACTGTGGTAGGATCTGGTGCAAATAAGTGGTGCTACTATTGGTGCTTGGGCGGTAATAGGAGATTTCAACAATGTGCAAAGTAGGTAAGAAAGGGTGGGAAAGCCTGTTACATTGGCTGAAACTTGGGAGTTCAAACAATGTGTAGGAATATGGTCCCTGCGGGACCTGAAGTCCACCAGGGCTTACTTTACATGGAATAATAAACACTCAGATGCAAGTAGGGTGTATAGCAAAATTGATCAAGTTTTGGTCAATAATGCTTGGCTGACAACTTTGTCTGCATCAGTAGTACACTTTGGAAATGAAGGGGTGTTAGATCATTACCCTGCAATCATTAACTAGGAGAATGGTGTGCAACATAGAGCTGTCAGATTCAGTTACTTTAATATGTGGAGCCAAGCACTTGGGTTCTTGGAACAGGTGAAGTCTATCTGGGAACAACCATTAATCGTAACAAGTATGTATAAACTTGTGGGAAGATTGAATAGGTTGAAGAGCACATTGAGAAGAATAAATAGAACACATTGCAGTGATGTCGAAAACAGATAAATGCAAGCTAAAGCAAGACTGTATGCTTGTCAAACTGTGCTTCAGTTGGACCCTAAAAATTTGACATTGATTACACAAGAGGCGAGTCTTGCTCAGGATTTTATAAAATGGAAGCAGGCTAGAGTTATGTACCTACAAATGAAGTGTAGGGCTCATTGGTTAAAAGATGGGGGTCTAAATACAACTTTTTTTCATAGTGTGCTCAAGACCAGACGAAATGCAAATAGGATATTCAGGATACAGGATCAGCAGGGAAAGGATATCATTGATACCCAAGGAATTGCTCAATCCTTTGTACACTTCTACACCTCATTGCTGGGTACATCAATGCAAAATACAGTAAGTGTCTGTAGCTCCATAGTGAAGAAAGGTCCTGTAATCTAGGCTAATCAGAGAGAAATGTTGAGTCAAAATTTTACGGAGAAAGATTTTAAAAAAGCCCTGTGGGTCATTGCAGGGGATAAAGCCCCTGGGCCTGATGGCTATGGAAGCCAATTCTTTAAGGATTGTTGGGAAATAGTATGTACAGATCTAATTGCAGGAGTGATGGAATTTTTTTCGACAGGAAAATGCTTAAGGCTTGGAATACTACAGTTCTAACAATTATCCCCAAGCATGAACATGCCAATACAGTAAAAGATTACCGCCCTATTGCATACTACAACATAATTTATAAAATGATATCCGAGATGTTGACTAATAGGCTAAAGAAAGTTCTGTCAGGTGTTATTTCAGATAACCAGTGTGCATTTGTGGAGGGTCAAACAATTTCTTAGAATATCCTCATTTGCCAAGATCTTGTTCGATTGTACAATAGAAAGCAAACTTCTAGTAGTTTCTTGATCAAAATAGACCTACGCAAAGCGTACGACACAGATGAATGGGAATTCGTTAAGAAAATGATGTATGCTCTGAATTTTCCAACTAGATTTATTGTGTGGATAGTGAATTTTTTTATACAGTACAATTCACTATTGCATTGAATGGAGGATTATATGGGAGTATTATAGAGAAAAGGGGACTTCGTCAAGGAGATCCTATTTCCCCGCTTATTTTTGTCATTCGTATGGAGTACTTCACTTATATTATGGGGTTTGTTGCACTCCAGGATGGGTTTGGATTTCACCCTAAATGTCATAGCCTGCAACTGAATCACCTCTGTTTTGTGGATGATGTTCTGATGTTTAGCAAAGGTAATTTCCAATCAATTTTGCTTATGCTTAGAGGACTGGGAATACTTTCTGAGGCTTCAAGAATGAAATACAAGAAGGACAATATAACTAGGTGTTTGACACCTTTTGCAGCCAACAACAAACTAATTTAAACAACATAAGATGATGAACAAGAAGACACAAGATTCAGATTTAACAATAACAACATGAACACAAGATTACAACACAAACACTAAACAAGATTACAAACATGATGGAGAGCACACTCAATGACTTGGTGGAAGTATCAGGCTATGCTAGAGGTTCTCTTCCTTTTCGCTATCTCGGGGTTTCGATTTCAGCAAAGAAATTATCCAATATGGATTGGGAAATTTTGCTCGATAAAATCACAGCTCGTGTCCAAAAGTGGGGTCCCGACATTTGTCATATGCCAGAAGAGTAATGCTTGTAAACTCTGTTCTGTTACATATTCACAGCTGTTGGTCATCAATATTCATGCTTCCAAAACAGGTACTGAAACGCATCACTGCCATTTGTCAAAAAATTTTATGGGAAGGAAAAATTACAGCTATAAAGGCCTCATTAATAGCTTGGGATCTGATATGCCGGCACAAGCAAAAAGGTGGCTTAGGGATAATGGATTATATTAAATGGAATGAAGCATCAATAGGAAAATATGTCTGGAATATTGCACAAAAAGCTAATAATTTGTGGGTGCGATGGGTCAATGCAATATATATATCAAGGATGTGGACTGGTGGGATTATCTCTCCCCAAATGATTATTGTTGGTACTGGAAAAAGGTGTGCACAATACAAAATGTGTTTTCGCAGGGTTATAGATGAAATGACTGGATGCAGGTAGGGGGAAGTACACTATAAGAAGTGGCTATTGGTGGATAATGAGGACTAGAGAGGCATGCTCTTGGGGAAGATGGGTGTGGAACAAAGCAAATCTGCCGACGCACAGCTTCATATGCTGGGTAACCAAGCATCATCGATTGATGACCAAGGACAGGCTGTATCGAATAGGTGTGATCCAGGATAACAAATGCGCCATATGTGGGGAGTATGAAGAAACAGTATAACACCTATTTTTTGAATGCACAATGACAGCAAAATACATCAATGGTGTCTTACACTAGCTGGGAAAAGGAACACAGCATACAGATATTGATGGCTTATGGAGATGTATGACATAAAGCACAACTGGCAGGGGGAGCAGAAGTTTGGTTTTGGTTGTTCTAGCAGCAACAATCTATAAGAAATGGAAGTCACGCAAAATTGCTTTATGAGAACTTTGGGTGCTTAAGCTAGAGAAATTAATTGACCAGATTAAGCAGGAGTGCAAGATGCGAAAGACGACAAAATGACCAGTAAAGATAGGCATTGGATTAACCATATTCTACGTTAAAATTAATCTAAAAAGAGAAGATGAGAAGGATGTTGTAAATTGATATAAGTTGTAACTGTTTTGTGGCGATGAAATAATATTTTTCCTTTACCAAAAAAAAATGGATTGGGGAAGTTATGAAGGTGAAAAGACCATTTTTCCCTTGACTTAAAGTGGAAAACATTATTTAACTTCTGGAAAGGGAGGTTCCCATCGCAACCCTAATTTCAAGGTTCCAGCTTTTCCTTGCGACCCCAAACACGAAGTACCAACATTGCCTCACAACTCTAATCACGCATTCTGGATAGTGCCTCACTAAAACGCCTATAACTTCTTACTCCAAACTTGAATTGACGAACAGTTAGTTGAGTCGAAAAGAACACTCAAAGATATTTAATTTGATATATATAATGGGTCATATAAATTTTTATATTATAATAGAAATGGTCGGAAGTTGACCCAAGTAAAATTATCAACTAAAACTCAACCGGTATGAAAGTGCTCAACTTAACTTTGAGCTAGGAGATTTTTTATGACTTATATTAATCTCTAAAGATTTTACCACACTAAAGAATTGTTATTCAGACTTATTTCTAAAATATAAATCATTGGGTTTGGATCTATATATGTAGGAAAGATGGTTCAAACTCTAGCCCAAAAATGTGGAGTATTACATTTTCTCCCCCTTGGGATCATTCGTCCTCAAATGATTGGTAGGAACTTTTTGAAGCTATAGAAGTATAGAATAAAGGATGTAACCTCACATTAGGGATTTTCCCACAACAAAATATACATAGGCATTCAATAGGAGCTTCATGACATCACCAAGTAAATCATGTAACCACAAAGCGTGAGATAGTGAGAATTGACATAGAGATAACCTTGCACATGAAGGGTCTTTTAGTCTCTCGTCTTTTATTTTGTAATGTAATATAAATTAAACATTGTAGGGTTTTAGTTGGTAGTTTTTATTAATGTTGAATAAAGAACACTTCTCTTAGAGAGAGAGAGTCCACAACTGAAACTAGGGCATAGCATAAGGGTGAATTCTCTTGTGTGTTGCATTTTGCTTGATACGTTGGTGCTTGGGTAGTGGACGCCTCTCTTGTGTCAATGGTAAGAGTTAGGTGTTTGTTGTGTGAAGTGTTAAAGGTCCAAGAGTGGAATATGCTCTTGGGTTGTTAAGACTACATCAACACTTGCCTAACTATCTATCTTGTATCTTGTTTTAGTTTCGGCTTCTTGTGTTGTTAATGTAACCCGTTTGTTCTTGTTGCTATTGTAATATTGTGGAGCTTCATATTGTATTGCTAAACTTGTTGTTGGCTGGCCGTTTTGGTGTATTAACACCTTGTATCCTCTTCTTTCTTGTTCTAGATAGTGAATCCGAGAGAGGTCCCCATTTGGTCCACAATTTGTTGTGATTTGTGGACTGTTTTGGGGTGTGATTTTGTGTTCCCTTGTTTGTTCCGTATCAGTGATGAACAACACATCCATAAGCAAGACTCTACTAGACACGACTTCGTAAATACCCTGGGACCCTAAATCATGCTCTGATACCAAGTTTGTCACGATCCAAACCGTGGCCCTAGCCGTGACGGGCATCTCAAACCAATGAAGGCCTGAGATGATCCCTTAGCATTATATCATAAGTATAGTCATAAATAAAGTTGTGAAAATGATCCCATAAGATAAGAAGTTTAATATTTGAAACAAAGTAATATCAATGTCTTAAGAATAAAATACAAAACAACGACTCAATACCGTCTACGAAGCCTCTAGCTTTAAGAATAACTCTTCAGTTAGGACATAGCTCTAAATATATCATAAAACTAAGAAATACCAGTATAGAAACACATGAGAAAAGTACAAATACCTTTCAAACTATAGAGCGCTCACCAATGCTCACCAGCAATCCAATTGTATAACGAACCATCGAATGCTACACAGGGTCACAAGAAAAGGCCTCCAAACCTACATCATGAAATCATGTAGCATCCGGGGATGGTCAGTACGGCGAATACTGGCATGCAACCCAAGAAAAAAGAAAAAATATATGTTTACCAAAACAGTCATATAACACATGATCATACTCCATAATAATAAAAAATAAGGGACCGGGGACATGGAACATAAACAGTTGACTATTTAAAAACTTAATCTTGAACTGTGTAGCTTTCACCGTCATCTAGTAACCCACGGGCTATATGAGTCTGGTATTCTCCAATCGATGAGGCTTCGGTCTATGTTAGACGCGTGTACTGAGGTCAGACAAAAGTTACTAATAGACTAGAGTCACCATATTATCCTCATGTTAAGGACTATCCTCATGTTAAGGACATCATTTCACCGCCCAATTAAGGTACAACATTCCTATGCTGGCAAACATAGGTTTCGGGCACTGGTTGTGACAATATATGCCTTCACGGTGAAGATATATAATTCTCTTTAGAGCTAATTAAAACGTTTTTCTCTATTTTATTTCAAGAATTTTTCTCTCAGGTATTCATATGTCGATACTGTCATACCAAGACTTGCAAGTTGTTCGTCTATGTCAAGAAAATATTATCGTAAAATATTATCGAATCCTTAACTCTATCATTTAAAATCATACTCATGTTCATCATTAAATTACATAAGAATACCAAAGCAAGTCATAAAGTTCAACACTTTCGATATATTTCAAAAAAATAGGGGTGTCATCTCTGTTCATCATCTCAATTTAAAGCTTTTTCAAAGGACTTAAAAGTCACAATTTCAATTCTTCATAATAGTCAATAGTTCAAAATTTATTTAATGAAATGCATCCTTTCAATAATTTGTTTATATCACCAAAATCCTCCACAAGCGGTTAGAAATAACACGTAAGAAGAGGAAAAAATCAATATTTAGTGGTTGTAATGACAATTCTCAATCCCAACTTTAAAAAATCAATGAAATAAGTAAAACTATAAAAAAAAATCACACTTTAAGATAGTAATAAAAGTAGGGAGTGTTCAACATGAATAAAAGTAGGGAGTGTTCAACATGCCATTTGATGAAAGGGATTTTAGGAAAAGCTTGAACTCTAGCATGAAATCAATATGAAGATTTTGATTCATTTTCCATATCCTTGATGAATAAATTAGTGAGAAATCAATGAGAAGAAACTATAATACTTTACCTATCTTAAAACTTTAGATTGGGAGCTTGGGGTTTTGGGGAGGGAAGATGAATTAGAGATTAGGGGGTGATTATCATACTTTGGGACGAATTTAGGGATTAAAAATGTATTAGAGGAGTTATATGGGGTGAAAGGGTCATTTTATCCTTGATTTAATGTGGGAAAAATATGTTTTTACATCAAGTAAGGTGGGTTCGCGTTGCAGTTCTAAACGTATGGCAAAAGCTTTGTCCCGCGCAGCCATCACGCACCTTGGACAGTATCTCACTAAAACATTCATAACATTTTACTCCAAACTTGGATTGATGAACGGTCAGCTGTATTGGAAAGAAGACTCAAATGGCTTTAATTTTTGTACATAATACACTACATAACTCATTATATTCTATGAGTAATGGTCATTGTAATTTGACCTAAGTAAAATCGTATACCAAAACTCAATAGGTGGAAAAGGTCTTAACTTGACTTTGAGTTAGGAGATTTTTGTGACTTCAATCAATATACAAAGATGTTCTCATACTAAAAAATTGATCATAATATTTATATTTAGATATAAATTATTGGGTTCGTACCGTACACATACGAGGGACGGGTCAAACTCTATCCCAAAAATATAGGGTGTTACACAAATAGAAATAACAAAGTCAAACTTTTGAAACATTAGTTGTATCTATTTTCTAGCTCAGACTTTCCATCATTATGAAGTTGTATCTATTTTCTAGCTCGGTAAAAATTGCCTCTGCAGTTATTTTATTTTTATTATTTCATCACATGACCAAATTCATCATGAACTCTAGCAATTTCTTTATTGACGGGTTTTTTGCCTCTCTATTTGCTGAATTTAGCGACTTTGTTATGTTTGAAGTCATTACCATTGATCTGTCGACATTGAAATGAGATATGAACCATCTTTCATAGCCAATATCGTATAGGTAATCCCTTACCGTATCGTCGATGTTGTTTATATCTTTCATCACCCGATCAAAAACTGCTTTTGTGTATGTTCTGACCATTGCTAAAAAGATACTTTTAGCTACTTTTGATTCTTCTTGAACTTGCCTTTGATGTTACTCCATAGATGGTAGATCCATATATAGTGAGGTATATTTGGATATACAGTCGCAGGACCCTTCAATATGTTATCAAGTCGATCAGATACTATGTATATATTTTCTCTTTCACCATAGTCCATTTTAAACATATAAAAAAAAATTATTCCCACGAGGCATCATTTTCAGAATCAACAACAACATATGTTAGTAGTAGAATTATCCCTGATTAAGCAAACAAAAACATGTCAATATATCTATTTGGTTCGAATAACAAATACCAACCTTCGATACAAGTAATAAGCATGTCTAGGGCAAAACATTGTGTTAAACTGAATAACACATACTTAAGCTGAATCGCTACATGTCTAAAAAATGCACTATTATATAAAAAAAGTTTTTCAAAATACTCAAATGATGCATCAAGCATACTAGCACACGACATGGTCCCTTGATATGTTGATTTAAGAAAATTACCGTCAATAACTACAGTTGGCATAGTGTACTCCATCCTCTAATTGATGCATTCAGCACAACAAAAGCAGATAAAAAGTGATTGTTAACATTCTGAACGATCATGAATTTATTGTATTTACCATATACAAGTAAGTAAGTAAGTTGACAGTTTACCAAAAGATTTATGAAGTGATCCTCTCATCAGTTCAAGTGTCTTTTCTTTTGATCCATATGTTTTTTGTAGTTGATCCTAATCTCATGAAGAATTCTCATTTCATTATGATCTCCATGGGAGTGTATGATGATCTTAGATGCTTGTTCTTCACCATTTTAGCAAGTTAATAAAGTAGCATGGTGTTGTCCAAGCATTCTCTCTACAATAGGACGTGTGAATATTAATGAGTTTGGTCACCAAAAATTAGTATTTGTGCACTTTGACCGATTTGATTTCGCTTAAGCCCATGGTCCAACATTAGGCCTCCAGTGGTCCAGGCCCATACAAATATGATTTTCTGTAGAGAAATTTCCTCCTCATTTGTATGAGAAAAACAATACAGTTTTACAGCATTTTCCGTCCAAATACAGCCACTAAGTGAAGAAATTTCCTCATTTATGCAACTCTCGTTCCTTTTTAATTTATTTTAAAAAAGATCATATTTATATTTTAGAAAAAGCTTAGCTTTAAAATTTCTCGTTTATACGTATTGAAATAATCTGTACCATATAAATATTTATTTTGTTTTAGACTATAAATGTTAAAATAAAAAACTTTCTTACTTTCTTAAATTTTATGTCAAGACAAACAGTGTCTAAATTGAGATGATGAAAATACTAGTTTAAACTTTCAATCTTGTAAATTTAAAATTTACTTTTTTAAGATGAAAAAGCTCTTATCTGAAATCTTAAAGTTCACTTTTTAGAAATGAGAAGTTTAGACCAAGGTCCAAAATATCCAATATTTTAAAAGTTATAAATTACTGATAAAATAAGACAAACAAGTGATGTTGATATATCAAACACATGAGCATGAAATTTGTTTACAATAATGCAACTTATCCTACTCGAGGTTTAAAGTTATTGTCTTATATTTTGGACAAATATACATGGATATACTAAATCTATCCATCTCAAGTTTTACGTGCCCACAAAATAGCTTAATTTTAAAATGACGGATATATAAAGGTAAATCGATAAATTAGTACTAATTTTAAAACAAAATACTTAAATATGTGATTGAACTATTAGAAAAGACTTATTCATGTCATCCGTTATAAGTTTGGGTTATATGTGACATCGTCTTTAAAAAATTGGCTTATTTATGCTATTACCATTACAAAAAGGTTCATTTGTATCATTATTTTGTAATGATGGTTGTGCAAAATCATTTTTGCCACATAACCTCTTATTAAAAGTCCATGTCATCAAATCTAAATCAAGCAATATTAAGTAAAATCAAAATAAATAGTTGGACCATTAAAATACAACCCGACGCAATCAATGGGTCTGATTTTATTTTAAGTGAGTCCAATTTTTATTTAACGGCGTGGATCAAATTTTATTTTAATGGATTCGATTTGTAATTTTAATTTTAAGTAATATTGATTGATTCGGATTTGACGACGTGCACCTCTAATAAGATGTTGCGTGCAAAACTACTTTTGCAAAACCACCGCTATAAAATAACGATATGAAAAATAACGAAATGAATCGATCTTTCTGTATGAGTAATAAATGAGCTAAACTTTTAAAAGTGGTGACATAAATAAGCCAAACTTATAACGAATAGCATAAATAAACAATTTTTAATAGTTCAATGGCATATTTAAATTTTTTTCCTTAATTATAATAAAGATTCCTCAAATAACCCCTTTCATTAGTTTTCATTATATTACCTTTACCTTGAGAACATTATAAGAAAAGCATTTTAAGTAATTTAAGCTATAATCTACAACGTGTTGATTTGTTCAGATTCTAACAAATAATTAGGTGACTGATATATGCAAAAACTATAGGATTAGGCTCCTATCCATTCCAAAATATTCTTTTTCGACAATCATGCCATCGTTGGAAAAGAATAAACACACAAAAGATGTTAGATAAAATATCTGAAAAGAATAAATACCCAAAGATGTTAGATAAAATATCTGAAAACTTAGATGTTTGTTTACGAAAAGGGTGGGTTATGTAATTGACAAGAAGCAAATAAAGTAGGATCAAGCTAAGGATGTGGTTTACATCAAAGCTACTGTAAATCTTTTTAGGACATGCATGGACAAATATGAAAAGTGCCTTACAATAATATAGAAAGTTGAGAAGAGGGAATAATTCAACATTCAATTGGGACAGAGTTTCAATTTCATCTCCCACTAAAGCATTCCTTTTAAAAGAAAAATCAATTTAAAGAACGGTATCTCAATTTAATGCTAATACACTTTTTGAAAATGGACTAATGGTAAACACAGAGCGGACACGTTTCCTTATTCATCAATTATTCATTTCACTACCAACAACAACAAATCCAATAGATTCCCACATCGTGAAGTCTGGAGAGGGTAGAGTATACACAGATCATACCACTACCTCTAACAAAGTAAAGAAGTTGTTTCCGATAGACCCTCGGCTCAAAACAAATGACAGTAAATAGCAAGTAGCAAAAATAATTCTATCATGATATCGTGATATTTTTTCCTTATGCTTTATTTTTGTGGTTCGGCCCTCCTAAGTAGCCGAAATTAATGCATCAAATTATTTTTTTTTTAAATATTATTTTTGTGGTATTTATCTTCAACACTTTGCCCATAATTTAATCGGAGAGAAGGAAAGAAAAGGAAAATATGAGTTGGAAGTTTGGCATTGCCAAATATTATCCTATTTAAGAGTTGAGAATTAACCACAGTTACACCAGAATTTTGTTCTTATAATGGAGAAATTTTTTAGGGCTAGTGACTCACTTAAATATGATATTCTTGTCTCCAATAATATTCAAATCCATAACATCTATAATCTATATCTATAATCTATCTATAATCTATATCTATAATATATTAAAAGTGTGAACATCCTTAGAAAAATGAATTAAACTTTTTGCCCTTCATTAAATAATTCTGCATTAGACAGAATCGTCTTTTTACTATTTTTTTAAAAATTCATTAAAACTTAATTCTTAAACCTTTTCTTATCTCAAATTATATTTTATTATATTTATAATATTAAAAATTAAGGAATCCTAAAATATATGATAAGAAGAAAATTTATAGTAAAAAAATATTAGGAAAATTAATAATTAAGGGGTCCTAAAATATGTGACAATCAAAATTTATCTTTTATAAATATAATAACTAAGAAGTCCTAAAATATATGATAATAAAATTAACATTATATAATTATTTTTATTACATAATGTCCTAATACGTTTTTTTCAAAAAAACAATTGAGGATCGGGAAAGTCCTAATAAGTATAATCAACTCTTTTAAATTAAATTGTCATGTTCATATGCTACAAAATAATATAACAAAACTTTTCTGTAAGTGTTATATTTCCTTTTGATTTTTGCAATTTTCAAATTTCACTTTGTTTGTTCCTTCTTTTTTTGAGAGGTATTTTATGACAATTATTTATTTTCACATGTCTATAAAAATATATTTCAGTTTGAATCCTTTTAGATTTAAGAGACTTTTTTTGTTTGTTATTAAATTTAAAAATTAATTTCGTACACTTTCAATTCCTTCACTAAAGTGTTAATTTGAATTTTCTTATTGCAACTGTTATTTACCAAAAATAAGACTTATATGCAAGATTATGAATAAAACTCCTATGGCAGTGTTAAATTAAGACACCTAATATTGTTTTACTTTACCAAAAATATGACACTAGGAAAATATTTATGAAAAAAATGAGTTTAGTAGGTATGTTAAGTGAAAAACATTACGTGAGTTTAGTGGAAAATAAAATTTTTAATATTTAGGAATCCTTGGTTTAAGTTTATCATGTTATTCTATTATTATTGATAAATAATTTATGAAAAAAATTATTTCTTTTTATATTTAGGTAGCTCTTAAAAAAAGTTTTGAACTTCTATAAATTATAAATCGTTCCTTTTTAAATATAATAATAGTTTTTCCTCAATAATTTTTTTTAGAATTAAATTTACCTTTAACTATATTTATAATGTTCGTCATGTTCCAACTTAAGGTCCAATTCGAAACTCTTATGTCACAATTTTTTGAGTAATGAGATTCATCATATTTTAATGATGAACTTTTGTTTTGTTACCATTTCCTGCTTTTGTTGCTATTTTTATTTTTTCTTGTACCTTTCATTTTTTTTATATTTGGGACTACTTTGAGTTAGTTTTTTAGAGTCGAGGAACTATCAAAAATAACAAAAATATATTGTTTTGGGTAGCTTTTTTCTGAATTATTTTATTTTGTGTTTGTGAAATTTGTGAGATTGATCGAATATACAAAAAGAGGAGAATAATGTTCATAAAACAACTAAAAAAGTAGCAAAGAGAAATTGTATGGGTTCTACGAAAGTGAATGACTACTCTTTTTGCTGGTGATGACTGCTTTTTGTTGTTTACATATGTTTATAATCTTAGTCTAGAAGAAGTATACTAAGAAATAGTTTAAAGTAAGTTTTTATAGAAATTGTATCCCTTTGGTGCTTGGAAAAAAAATATTGATGTTTTCGTATTGTTTGGTGTGATAATTACCTAAAGCATGAATCTTTACGTGAAGAAGAAGAAGGCAAAGAAGAGTGTTGAAACATACAAGATCCACACCTCAATGGTGTTGAAGCAGGTTCATCCAGATATCGATATTTTTAGCAAGTCAATGAATATAATAAACAGTTTCATTTTTGATATTTTGAGAAGTTTGCTCAGGAATCTTCTAGAATGACTAGGATCAACAAGAAGCCAACTATTACATCTACAAATATTCACACTATAGTGAAGCCTGTTTTTTTTAAGTGACTAAGGTTGTTACTAAATTCATTAGCTTTTAATAGTTTGAATTTGGATAGCTTTTTGGATTAGGATCAATGTAAAGTTAGGTAGTTTTTCATTATTTTTTTTTTGTGAATTGACCTTAGTAAGATTACTGTAAAATGAATGAAAGTTTTTTATCTATTGAAAAAATATGACAAATTTATTAATTAGTCGAATATTAATTACCTTATTGTGTTTCAACTTGGCTTTGTGTGTCTGAACTTCAATGGTAATATACTGAAGAGTTATATCACGTGGAGCGTAACCTTTTTACTTTCTGAAATACAAACTTAAATGTTCTGCAATAGCAGATCGGTGCACTAAAACTTCCACAATGTACGGGGAATTCAAAGATAGTTAGACCACAAGGATCTACACTAAAGTTGTTGCGTACAGTAAAATATTCTCTTGTATACTTTTAACTTTTAATCATTTGTTAAGATGATGGCACATTCAATTAATAAAATTCTACTTGAAATGGTATTTATATTTTAAAAATATAGTATAAAAATGACATTATAAAAGGATAAAATAAGAACAATATTACAAAGTTTAGATAGGAGTTCTTTTTCTTCTTGTAGCTGAAAGTTTGATATCGATAGACTGAAAATCAGCTAAAACACTTGACGATATCAATTATTTAATGATCGAGCTCATGATAAAATTAGAAAAGATTTGTGAAATATGATGGTGGCTCGATGAAGAGGACACTTAAATGAGCTAGTGGAAATCATGGATGTACATATGATACAATGAATCTACAAATTAAATCTTACATAAAAACAAGATGTTGCTTAATTTACATGTAATATTCTTTTTTAATATTAAACATCACGTGCAAAGCACGTACACTAAACTAGTACACTTAAATAATGGCAAGACCTCCGTTGGAAGTTTGAGAAAGATGTTGCCTTCATTGTTGTAATAAGGTGTTGTAAGTAACATGCAAAAGTTGCCCTCGTAATTATTTTTGAGAGTACTGTCTCTAATTTATTTGATTTGATGTAAAAATGTCCTTTGATTTTTTGAGCAAAAATATCTATCGTTTTTTTTTTGGGTCTAAAGAAAATATAAAAATGTACTTTGTACTTTCTTTGATTCAAAATAATCGACACGTTTTACTTTTCAAAAATTAATTTGATTAGCTTTGAAAGTTAAATTAGATTAGATTAGTATGATATTTTGAAATTAAAGTTAGATATATAAAAATTATATGGAAGTACTATAAATTAAAAAATTTCTCATGTCAATATAACAAAATATACATTTTAAAATATTGATTAAAATTTATATTATTTGAATCTCAAAAAGAAAATTGTTCCAAGATTTTAAAACGGAAGATGCACCTCTCAGTAAAGTGTTACCTAATTCATTTCTAATTTAAATCCAATTTAAGAGGAGGTTAGATTTCTAATGCTTGGCCTTGAACTTTTTATATGCAGCAATGTTATAAGACTAGGTTACTTTTTCAAATTTATGTAATTATTTAATATCAATGTGATATCGACCTTTTTGGAGTGGTTAGTAATCATGGTTAGTATGACATCTTATAAAACAGTATATAAGCTTTAAGGAAAATCATGACAAGTAACAAATCATGCATAAACAAGTGGCTCCTCTGATTAAGTTTTATGTTGAGACTTTGAGACCTTATCTTAAGCAGGATAATATTCTTTATTTTAAAAAATTACTGCAGCTAAATGAACGTTAGCATATGCTTATTTTTATAAAAAAGGAAATTTCTAAAATGCATCTATCGCTATCTAGTCAAATTGGAGGAGCGTAATGAGCAATTAATTAGTCCTAAGTCGGTGAAAACTTACTCACACCTATATAAACATCATCGAATGTGAATAAATTTTTATTCTAACATTGCTCTTAACTCAAGTAGTTTGGAGAAATTTTTATTTGAGTCTCACTTGACAAATAATTTTGTTATGTGAGGTTTTTATTTATTGAACATATGTATGGGTTTTATAGTAAAAAATTATTTATATTAAGAGGAGGAGGAGTGTTGCTTGATTTATCATCAACTTTTTTTCATTGCAGAAGTAGTTATCGATTTTTTAGGAGAATATGTTGGTCTAATAGAATAATTTGAGGACAATTAAATGATATTTTTGAACAGGTTTTTATTTGATTGTTAATATCGATGAAGCTATCACAAAGTAAAGAGTAATTTGAGGAAATGAACTTAAATTTTGGTGTATTGTCCCCTAATTGAATTACTTGATATTGAGAAGTGAAGAAATTATTTATTTACTAATAGTAATCCAATTGACATATGACCAAATCATATTTGAAATTATTGTTAAATCATAATCCAACATAAGAATGTGTGTTAATTAATTAAAGTGAAAGATAATTATATTTATAAAAATATGTAGTATTACATATTTATTAAGTAGATATAAATATCTTTTACATATGAATATATACTCCGAGCTTTGTCACCGGCCACTTCATTTGATTAGGAGAAAGATGTATTAGAATGTTGGATGATTTTATTTTTCTTTATTTAATTTTCTTCTTCTTTTGAAAGGTTAGGTTATATCTCGTTTCTCAAATTATAAATATGAGATTTGAATTAAATTTGTGTATACTCTCTCTTTCTCTATACTCTAATCTGAGCTTTGATACTGGAAACTTCATTTGGTTACTGGTTAGGGGAAGATGCGTTAAAATGTTGGATTTCTTTTTATTTAATGTAGACTTTATCTCCTTCAGAATTTGAAGATTATACTTAGGGGTCATTTGATTGAAAAACAAGTTATGTTGGGATTGGTTATACTGAGACTAATTATTTTGAGATTAATTATTCTAATATTATTTTTAATAGTTGTTTTGTTTGCGGTACTAAAAATAATATGCATTGCATTTTTTAAATTATAGATTGTTTGTTTATAAGAATACCCTTTACCTTATATAGAGAGAACCTTCGATAATTATTACAGAATTGTTTTTTTCTTGATAATATAATGAAACCAATGTTTAAAAAAAAAAAAAAAATTAACTCCATTAATTTACTTAAAAAAAATATTTTTGCATTAACTAATAAAGCAGATTAGATGCAACAACACGCTAAAGATTTAAAACCTTAATTACTACCTCCCTTCACTCATATTTGTCTACTTTAAAAAATAAATTTTCACCGACCAATAATAATAATATATTTTAGTACCTCACACCAAACGACTCCTTATACTCTACTCCCCTCTTCTCCTTTTTCTCCTCCCAGTACTATTGGTATCATAGTATTTCAGTTGTCTTCACATTTGCTATCAAAATTATGTTTTAAACTAATTTGAAAAGAATAAAAAAAAATTGGAAAAAATTAGAAGAGACATACAACGTGGGAGCTATTGGAATTTGGAAATCAACTGAAGAGAGCAAGTGATATTGTTTCAAAAGGAAACAACATATAGAAGAAAATAATTTCATGATGCTGACCTTTGTCGTTGTTGCTACAGTCGGAGGCGGATCCACATAGATCCACGAGGGTGTACGTGCACCCGATAATTTTAAAAAAAAAATCACATATATATGCATAGATACTGTAAAGTGGTAATATATTAAATTGTGCATCTATAATATTAAAGTTCATTTGGGTGCACTGATTCAGAAAGCAGATGAAAGATTTTTGGCCTAGAACGTCGCGAGTTTGATTCCATGCAAGTGTTCCTTTTTTGGTTTGCCTTTATAATTGCTGCTCTAGCTAAGGTGTACATAGGTCGGGTTAGTTTGATTTTCTATTGAAAAAATATCAAATTAATTATGTCGGTTTATTAAAACTATAAATCAAATCAAACCAACATAAAATTGATTTTTCCGGTTTAGATTTTAGTTGGTCCTTTCGGTTTTTTCGGTTTTTCTCGTTTTTTTTATAATCTTTATTTTTTACAATTTTATTGTGATTGAAGTTTAGATCAAGTATGTTTTCACTCATGCACTAATGAAAACCCACAATTATGAAAAATTGAGGAGCGAAAAACTCTCTTGAAACTAAAAAATAAGAGGAAAAGTGAAAAATTTAGGTTTTAAGTTTATATTGAATTTTGGATCATTTATTAACAATTAATGGATAAATATTACAACTTAAAGACCCAAATATGAATATATATATATACTTCTACTTTTTAAATATTGAAAATTAATAAAACTAATTGAAAAGTATTTAAAAAGTAGATTATAATTAATATTTTATGGAGAAAAGTTAAATTATATATATATATATATATATATATATATATATATATATATATATATATATAAAATATTAAAAGTGTGAATAAAAGTGAATTGAACTTTTTGCTCTTCATTGAAATCCTTGCTTTAAACAAAATCGTCTTTTTCACTATTTCTTCCTAATATTTAAACAAAACCATTTTTTTTACTATTTCGTCCTAATATTTAAGACTTAAAAATTAATTAAATGTATTTATGGTAAAAAAAAAATTCCGTATTAGAAGACTTCAGAATTTCTATATCTTTTTCTAATTTAAGAATTGAAAATTAATTAAATATATTTATGGTAAACCTTTCCTTATTTGAAATCATACAACTGATACATTTTTTATTATTTTAAGAATTCTAAATCAACGAAATTTGATTTTAAGAAAATTTGAAAAATCTAAAATAAATATTAAACTATTAGAATAAGAAAAAAATTAAGAAGTTTCAGATTTTTAAATGTTTTAAGTACGTAATAGAATATAATCAATAAATTTGTAAGGATTTGACTTTAAAAATAAGGAACGATTTTAAATATATATATATATATATATATATATATATAAAATAATCGTAACACAAATATGGTTTAAATTGGTGCGTCTCTCTTATTCTGTGGCAACAAGGGAAAGAGGTACACAAATGTAAAAGTGATACCATCAACCACTTGGAATTGGAAAACATATATGTGTATGTGTTTATGTTTACATTATTACATTAAAGTGTGAAAGATTTTTTAAAAGTGATTTAAACTTTTATACTTTATTAAAAATCTCCGCAATAGATAAAATTATTTAATTTTAAATAATCAAACGTTACACGTGCGAGGCATGTGTGACTAAACTAGTATATATATATATATATATATATATATATATATATATATATATATACACACACACATATATATATACACATATATATTTATACACACACACACACATATATATATTATGTCGGTTTGATTTGGGTTTGGTTTGATTTTTTTTTTTGTTAACACCAAACCAAATCAAGAATGATCGATTTTTTTTTTCAAACGCCAAACCAACCAAATCAAACCATAAGTCGATTTTTTTTTCTCGATTTGGTTTGGTTCTTCGGTTTGGTTTGACTTGACGATTTGGTCTGTACATCCCTAGCTCCAGCCATTTAATTGTGTACCTTTGTCACCTCCTCATCTGGCCCCACGCCCCACCCTTACTTTACATTAAATTTAAGAGAAAATACATAAAGTATCCTCTAAACTTGTTTGATTTTTTCAAAAAGATACTTAAACTATACTTTCGACCCATTACCCCACGAATCTTACTAAAATCATTGTAAATACACCATTTTGACCATAATTTTCAGCACTCCTCACTTTTAAAAAATGTGTGCCTTGCACTCTCCCTTTCTTCTTCCTGTTCACCTGTCTTCCCTTCTTCTCTTTCGTTACTTCTTCCATTGTTGTTGATCATTGCTTATTAAATTGAATTCTCTGCTAAAGTACGCCTAAATTGTTCTCCCTATTAGGCGCGAGTTCGATTCCATGCAAGCGTCCCTTTTTTGGTTTGCCTTTATAGTTGATGCTCCAGCCATTTAATTGTGTATCTTTTCCACCTCCTCATCTGGCCCCACGCCCCACCCTTACTTTACATTAAATTTAAGAGAAAATACATAAGTATCCTCTTAACTTGTTTGACTTTTTCAAAAAAAATACTTAAACTATACTTTGGACCTATTATCCTACAAATCTTACTAAAACCATTGTAAATACATCATTTTGACCATAATTTTCAGCACTCCTCACTTTTAAAAAACACGTGTTTGGCACTCTCTCCTTCTTCTTCCTGTTCACATGTCTTCCCTTCTTCTCTTTCGTTACTTCTTTCATTGTTGTTGATCATTGTGTATTAAATGGAATTCTCTGCTAAAGTACGCCTAAATTATTCTTCCTAATAAAGTTAATTCCAAAAAAGAAAGATTTCATTCAATTGAGGATAAAAAATTTGATTGAATTGAGGTTAAAAAATGCAGAAAACAAACTCCATTTTTTAGAATTGAATCATTCAATTGAATAGGGAGATTCAATCTTTCAAGAAAATGTACGCCTCAATTCAATTCAATTGAGTTCATTAGTAGAGATTCAATCTTTAACCCTATTAAATTGAATCAGTTCAACTTTAACCCCATTTTCACATCTCCACGCAAAAGAAAGATTTGAATTCCTCAATTCTTCTCCGCAAATTTTTTAATCCCATTTCCACATTATTTGAACTCAATTAGTCAAAATTTCATCGCGTTGTTATTTGATATAAGTAGCTAAGTCTTCTATTAATATTGAGATTTTATTGCAATAATGAACAAAAATCAATAAAGACTGATTCAAGAAAATGCGGAAATAGGGTTAAAGTTAAAATCTTTTTAGATTTTTTTTTTGCTAGAATTAACAACAATCCAGTAAATATCAATTCAGGAAAATGTGAAAATGGGGTTAAAGGTGAAATTTTTATCGCAAGAATAAACAATTTATGTAAGCCTTTTTTGGTTTATGGCAACAATTCATTATTGATTTCTTGAATCTAAATCAGTGGAGTTTTTTTGTTGGAAAAAGATGAGGAAGAGATAATGGAATGATGGAGGCTGTGATTGTGTTGGCATCAATGGAGAAGAAGGTGATTGTATTACCATCAATGGAGAAGAAAAGATTTTTAAATTATTTGACAAATAAATTACACGTGACAGATTTTAATTGATAATTTAAGTCAATTTTTAACCCTTCACACGCTTGTTGTGCGCGTCTACACGCAGAAGCAAAATTTAAGTCAAAATGGTGTATTTGCAACGATCTTAGTAAGATTTGTGGGCTAATAGGTCAAAAGTATAGTTTAGGTGTGTTTTTGAAAAAGTCGGACAAATTAGGGGGTACTTTATGTAGACACCTAATTTTGTCCCTCCCGAAGACCCAAGTTACACATTTTTATCCCTGTCTTACCACGTGCCCTCACACGTATGATTATATCCCATAAAAATGCAAAAATAACAAACCCACTAACAAACCTAATCCCTAATTATTCTTTTGTAACAAAATTAACCACTCTTCCTATCAATTTTGGACAACACATTACTACCCCATGCCCCATACCCTACCTCACCTACCCTACCCCAATACCCACCCACGTGATCATCAACCATAAAACACCCCAAAATACCACACAACAATGGGGGGATATCACATACACACACTATAAAAATGGAAACACACAGATCTCATGGAAAGATACACAACAACATACATCATTGACACAGACGCAAATACATACACATAACATTTATCTTTAACCTCTCACAAGCCTCTGACCATCGCATACACACACACATACTCCAAAATAAACCCATCGAGGAGGCCATTTTTTGGGATCTTTTACAGCAACACTAGCACACACACAGAGAGATTAGGGAAAGAGAGATACATGGAGAGAACCTGAGAGAGAGAGAAACTGAACGCAAGAGAGAGAAAAGGAAAATACAAGCGATGCATTACTATTCCGACGATTTCTTGCCGGAGAACGTCACCGGAAAACATATTTTGTAGTCTTTCCTCGCTGGGAAAGACTAACCAAAGCCTCTAATTGGCTCCGTCATCCAGCGCTTTCTCCGGTGACCAACCGAACGACCCCATCGCCGCCAGAGAAGGCAGCAAAACCACCAACCGCCGCCACACCCACCGGAAAACGAGGAGTTCTTCGAAACCCATTTCAGGATTTTCCGTCCATTTTCTCACCAGAAATAGTAAAACCATCGTCCCACAACAACATCCAACCCGCTTCCCATCGGTTTCGACGAGATCCGTTTGGAACAGAGAAATGGGTTGTTCGATTTTGCTTGGAAATTAGTTTGGTTTTGGTTTCTTTTCAATTTGCAAGCTCGGAGTTGAGGTTTTCCATTTGAGAGTTTCGACCGAGCCTTGACTGATTCACTGTCACCTAATGAGGCAGTTTTTGGGGTCACTGATCGAGTTTGTTTGACGATTGGGGTTTCTCCGTTTGAGGATTTCGATTCTCGGGCTTCTTTATTATCAACAAAAACGAGTTCTATTAAGGTCCATCTCTTTAACTTTACTCTTTCATTTTCTCGGATTTTGGTTAATGCCATGATTTTGTGTTTTGATTGAATTTTTAGTAAGATATTGATCGTTGTTGTGGATACGTAGGAGTGGTGTGCTTAAATATTTGAATCTTCGTTGGGTGTATATGTTTGATGTTGATTTTAGATTTTAAAAGAGGTTTGATAACCGAAAAATTTGTTAACCATGACTTAAGGATTAAACTTGTTGATTTTAGGGTCGGGATCGAAAATTGATAATCGAATAAGTTGAAGGTTGTTGTTTTGATTCATTACTGAATATTGTCGAATTGGATAGTAGCATGAATTCTGTTGAAATAAGATAGGCAAATGTAGGTTCGGGTAGGCAAAATTTAGAAATAAGTGTTTCGTTGGATGTTTGAATGAGGAGTATGTGTTGAATGTTTTCTATTTTATCGCATTCGATTCAAATGTATTCATTTAGCTGGGGAATGCCCCGAGGTCTTCTATATTTTTTCACCGGGGAATGCCCCGACGTATCATGTTGGCGAAAAACGATCGTGATGAAAGCCTAAGGCATCGGGTAAAGCATTGGAGCTTAGTTTAGGATGAGCGTAGGTTTAATTTCAGTACTTTTTTTTGATTTGTAATAATTGGACTGGACTTTACATTTTGTTTTGTTTTGTCTTATTGTTTGATTATTTGCATGCTTTTGTGTGGTTTATACATTTCGTAATGCCAAAATAGTTGATACACTCTACCAAGCGACTGTGATTGAACCACGAGATCGAGGGGTGCGTAACACCTTCCCCTCGGTCAACAGACTTCCTTAGCTGGAGTCTCTGTTCGCAAAACCAGTTTAAGAGTCAAATAATTTTGAAAAGAATTTTCTAAAGGTGACTTGGCACACTTGCTAAGTAACGACTCTGAATAAAAAATGTAAATAATCCTTTTCCGAAACAAATTTTCATTTCTTGTCACTTAAATAATAAAACCCTTTTGGACTTTAAACTAAAAAAACCAAATCTCTTTTTTTGGAGTACGTAAAAAAGGGGGTGTGACAGCATCTGGCGACTCTGCTGGGGACAGTATGAGAATTCGAGATTATTTTTGAGTCGTATTTTGGCATTACAAGTGTATAAACATTGTTTGTGGTTATTGTTTGTGTTATTTTCACTTTTGTGTTTTTTCGTGCTCTTTGTTTATAGTATTTATCCTATGTGTTACCGCTTTATATCTGTCATCATGAGTCCACCCCCCGGCCTTCTTTCTGCAACAAGTTCGTAGTACACGTGTTGTACACAACCTCTAGTTAAGTCACCCTTATTTTAGGGGGGAGCCGTTGGTATTATGGAGTAGGTGGAAAGCAAAGTAGCCACTATCGACCATACGCTCCCCCGAACAGCCTTGTTAGTAAACCACAACGTAGGTCAACCTTTAGGTCATGCTTATGTGCATCATACGGAGACCTAGCAGGACCCACATGGCCCTTTGTAGGAGACTCCCCTCTAAAGCATCCTTACGTGCTAACTGTTGCATTTTTATGGGTAACGTGGTCATTTAACGGACTGATTTTTGAAAAAATAAATAAATGAATAAATAAAATAAAATAAAATAAAAAAATTGTTAGGAGTAAGGTGCGTAGGCAAAAACGAAAAAGAAAAAAATAGAAAAAAGTGAGTCGAAAGAATGAAAAAAAAAAGGAATGTCGTAGTTTATTTTAGAATTCTTTATGGTTTTTGTTCTTCACAATCCAAAAACTCAAAAAGATTTTTTTTACGTTTTACATTTGTTTTCTCAACGTACCGTAAATTCAAAAAAAAAAAGGTGGTTTGTCTTTTCTACTTATTTGTCAAAAACAAAAATACCAAAAAGATTTTTCTTCATAATTGGTGGTGTCAGTGTCTAGCTGAAAATCCAAAAGTTTTTTTTTTGTTTGTCTTTGGTAGTGTCTCTTAAATTAGGGCCAATTTATTAGTTAATCGTTAATTGTCCAATCTGGATGAACTACGCACCCCTGATTCTCCTCTTTCGGGAGTGAGATACGTAGGCAACCTATTGTTGGTTCGGGGATCTTATTTAAAAAATCAAAAAAAAAAAAAATTCTTCACTTTTCATCTAGAGTAGGTGTTTCATACATGTTTTGAAAATAAAAATAAAAATAAAAATAAATCCTTAATAGTTGTAGGTTTAATTTTTGGTTGATCTTATTTCAAAAAAAGTTTTTCTACACTCTTTATTTAGAGTAGGTGTTTCATATATATCTTCAAGAGAAAACTACAAAAAGATTTTCCTTTAATAGTTTCAAGTTTCATTTTCATATGAAATTCAAAATTGAAAACCCCAAAAGATTTTTCTTTGGTAATCATAGGTTTCGTTTCGTATAGGTATTTTAAAAAATGCAAAAAGATGTTCGTCAATTCTTTGACAAATTGTTATTTTCTTTTCTTCTTAAAGTTTCAAGCAAAAGAATGAAAAAAAGAGTTTAATTGGCCATTTTGGCAAGGACTTCCCGAATTACGCAAGATCTGATTCATGTACAACATGATACGTAGGTAACCTACTTTTGGGTTCGATCTAATCATTTTGTTTCGTTGTTTTTCATTATCTTTTCTCTTTTAAGGAAAAATAAAAGCCATAAAGAATGATAAAATAAAGGTAGATAACGAGAGAAAGGAAAAGAACAGAGATGGATACGAAAAAATAATAATAATAAGTGTAGAAAAAAAAAGTGTAGATAAAAATCAGGATAATGTTAAAATGACCTCGCTACCCTCAAAAGCTGGTAGAAATGAACATGAATTTAGGACAATTTACCAATGTGATTCCCATGCTTGGTGTGTGCCCTAATCCTAACGGATGTCGTCTTTGATGAGCATGTTTTTTCAAAAGAAAGAGGTAGGTTTGTAGCACTCTGGCTAATCACCCATACTTCACTAAATCCAAAGCAAAGCTCGCCATGGCTAGCAGGGAGATTGAAAATTCGCTCATTGACCCGGATCAGGATCACAGGGAAGAAAGTTCTAAACACAATGATGAGGTAGTAAGGCTCAGGCAACAATTGATAGATTTACACCGGGCATGGGCCAGCAGAATGCCTCCTCCTCCACTCCTTGAAGGTCTTGGGAATATCTCTAACTGCCCACCGCTCTCTCAGGCACAATTCTCTACTCCTATTGAGTCACCTAAGCACGCGCCAGGATTAACTCCGTGATATTATTTCCTGGCAGTTCTGGTGTGCCCTTGGCAGCTCCCCAATCAAGACCAGATGCTCAGCCAGCGCCACCGCTCACACCGATATTCGGGGCTCCGCCACCACATAAAACTCCCGTATATGTTGTGCGTCCCATAATGAGGCTTCCTAGGTCTACCAGTGAGCCAGTACTGAAGGTTTAAGATAGTCAGTATTATGCCCCAGAGCCTACTTTGCAAATGAATGAGTCGTATGGGTACACTCAGCCGCCTGCATTTCCATTTGATACGGAGAGACCTGTCACAACAGAGGAACAGGATATCATAGCCCGAAAATTGAAATGTTTAGAACAGGCTATGAGGAGTATGCAAGGAATCGGAGATTATAGTAGTGTTTCCTATAAAGATCTTTGCATGTTCCCAGACATCAACCTTCCCCCCGGTTTTAAGACGCCTAATTTTGAGAAGTATACAGGACACGGTATCCCATGGCATACTTAAGACGTTATTGCAACCAGTTGAGGGCTACAGGAGGAAAGGAAGAACTGCTCATGGCCTTCTTTGGCGAGAGTCTTTCTGATCTGGCCTCAGAATTATTTATTGATCGAGATATCGATAAATGGAATAGCTGGGATGATTTGGCTTTCAAATTTGTTCAACATTTTCAGTACAACATCGACCTGATTCCAGACGAAAATCCTTGGTCAACATGAAGAAAAAGAGCACTGAAGGTTTTAGGGAATACGCGATAAGGTGGCGTGAACAGGCCGCCAGGGTAAAGCCTCCAATGAAAGAAAGTAAGTTGGTAGAAGTTTTCATTCAGGCGTAGGATGAGATCTATTTTCAACATTTACTTTCGGCAATAGAAAAATCTTTTATAAAAGTCCTCAAAATGGGGGAGATAATAGAGGACGGAATTAAGACCGACCGAGTAGTGAGTTTTGCCCATTAAAAGCTACCACACAAGAGATTCAAGGTGGATCTGGCGCATTTGGAGGTAAAAAGAAGAAAGAGGATATAGCGACTGTCGTAGCTGGAACCCATTCCTATTCCAAAAGACCACCTCGCCCCTATCCCCAATCCCAAGCCCAAATCTACGCCCAAGCTCCATATATTCCTCCCCACCATTACTACCCTCTATAAAACCCTTTATATTCCATTCCACTACCCCCATACCCAGTATATAGCTCGCAGCCATATGCCCAAACCCCTTCTTACCCGCAATGGCGCGTGCAAGCTCCACAAAATCGCCCATTCGCTTCACCAAATTACCAAAACCCCTCCAGACCCGGTTTTCAGCCTAGGCCCGAGTACAAAAAGGAGAAGTCGATCAAAAATTAATTCACACCTCTTGGTGAGTTATATGCTAGCTTGTTTGATAGGTTGAGAAAGTTGAAGGTTTTAAGCCCAATTCAAGGAAGGCTTTCAAATCCACCGCCAAGGAATCTCGATTATTCTTTAAGGTGTTCGTACTGTTCTGATATGCCAGGCTATTATATCGAGAAATACTGGCATTTAAAGAGAGCTGTCCAAGATCTAATTGACACAAATCAGATGCTGGTCCAGGCCCCAGTGGGTCCAAACATTAACCAGAATCCATTGCCAACCCATGCTGAAGCCAATATGTTAGAATTTACATATGATGGGAAAGAGTCTTCGAGGAGTTATAAGCCTATTGTCAAGATACAGACCATTAAGGAGAAATCGATAAATGTAGCGGAGTCTTTGAAAGAAATGTCATTGAACCGGGAAGGAATGAGAGAAGATAATGCCCAAGAAAGCAAAAATAAACCCCTAATCATAGTACAGGGCGCTAGAATCTATGTTGGTTTAAGTCAGGATAAACCTAAGTTGACAGTGGTGGGAGCTCTTAGTCAGCCCATCTTGACGGTGAAATGAGCACTGGCAGCGCCTATTGTCCTCAAACTGGTGACCCAACCTCTAATAGTTGATACGAAAAGGGTTCCCTAGAATTATGGGTGGACTGTGATGACCTATCACGGGAAAGAAGTTGTGGAAGATGTAGATGAGGTAAGGGGTTTCACTAGGTCAAAAAGATGTTTCGTGCCTGAAAGCTTAAGAAAGTCCAAGCCAATGGTGAGTGGACCGTCATCTATCAAAAAACCTATCACCGAAGAAAAAGCCAAAGAATTTTTGAAAAAGATAAAATTGCCAAAGTATTCAATATTAGACCAGTTGAAGAAAACCCCTGCTCAAATTTCTCTTTTATCTTTGCTGTTGCACTCCAAAGAGCATCGTGATATTTTACTGAAGGTATTAAATGAAGCATATGTTCCAAGGGAGATTACAATCAACCAACTTGAGAAAATGGTTGGAAAAATCTTTGAGGTCAATTGGATCAGATTTTCTGACGATGAATTGCCTGTTGAAGGTACAGGGCATAATCGGGGCTTTTACATTACAGTGAAGTGTGAAGATTTCTACGTCACTCATGTTATGATTGATGGAGGTTCAGTGCAAATATTTGCCCTATTTCTACTTTGCAAAAGTTGAATATTGGTGCTGGCAGGATCAGGCCCAACAATGTATGTGTTAGGGCTTTCGATGGTGAAAAATCAAATTCCATTGGCAAAATAGAACTAATGTTGACCATAGGGCCTGTTGAGTTCGCCATAGAGTTTCAAGTATTAAATGTAGAATCCTCTTACAATCTGTTGTTGGGAAGGCCGTGGATCCATAAGGCCAAGGAGGTTACATCTACACTGCACCAAATGATTAAGTTTGAGCATGACAGGCAAGAAGTAGTTATTCATAGTGAAGGAGATTTTTCAGCCTACGAAGATTCTCCCTTGTCTCTTATTGAAGCAAATAACGTAGAGTAGACATTTGTCTATCAAATTTTTAATACAGTGCCAATGAATCGTATCCTTGAATGACAGGCTATACCGGGACCGTAATTGTCTTCTGCTTCTATCATTATGGTGAGTGAACTTTGGAAATACGGATTTGAGCCAGGAAAGGGTTTGGGAGCGTCTCTGCACGGTATAGTCCATCCCATATGTCCGAGTGAGAACATGGGCACGTTTGGTCTAGGATTTGAGCTTACAGCTGGAGATCTGAAGAAAGCCAAGGGAAGGAAAAAGGAAATATGGTTACTCCCTCGCCTAATGCCACTACTCAGTAAGTGAATCATTTGTTAAGAGCGGTGTCACGAAGCATGTGGAATTTGAGGTTGAATTGGTTGATGACTTCCAGAACCTTTGTATTGAAGTTGATATGGTCGAAGCAGGAGAAGGTACCAGTATGACAGACGTGCAATTCATAGGTCCAGCTGTCCAGCTCAATAATTGGGAAGTCACTCCTCTCCCCGTCAGGAGAGAGTTTTGGTAGTTTATTTTGTTTTTCTTTCTGTTTATCCGAGTTATTTCAGGGTTGTAATTTGGATTTTAGTTTGTTTATGTTATGTTGGCATCTATGTTTAAACCCTTCTATCTTTTTATTTAATGAAACACAATGTCCCTTTTGTTTTGTGTCTAATATATTTTGTTTTTCTTTTCTTACACAGTTCTCTTTATGCTGATTCTAATGACATAATATGCATGCAAAATTTTCAGCCTGATCTTAAAATCCAAACTAATCAAGATGTAATGAAGCAGGATGGGGAATATGATGAAGAAAAAGCACTAGAAGAAATAAGCAAAGAGTTGGAACAGTTTGAAGACAAATCGAATCCTAATTTGAATGAGACTGAGCCAATAAATCCAGGGGATCAAGAAGATGTTAGGGAAACTAAAATCAGTGTACATGTTTCGCCACGGCTAAAAGAGGGAATGATTCAAGCATTAATTGATTATAAGGATATTTTTGCATGGTCTTATGATGATATGCCTGGTTTAAGCACTGAATTAGTGGCTCACAAATTGTCAACTGATCCCGCGTTCCCTCTTGTCAAATAGAAGTTGAGGAAGTTTAAAATGGATGTAAGTATTAAAATTAAAGAGGAAATCATGAAACAACTTGAAGCCAAAGTAATTCGAGTAGCTTGTTATCCCATGTGGTTATCTAATGTTGTTCCTGTACCAAAGAAAGATGGCAAAATTCGAGTGTGTGTTGATTACCGTGATTTGAACAGAGCAAGTCCGAAAGATAATTTTCCACTGCCCAACATCCATATTTTGTTAGACAACTGTGCTAAACACGAGGTTGCCTCTTTTGTGGATTGTTATGCCGGATATCACTAGATCATTATGAATGATGATGATGCAGAGAAGACGTCTTTTATCACACCATGGGGACTTATTGTTATCGAGTGATGTTGTTCGATTTGAAGAATACTGGAGCAACATACACGAGAGCCATGACCACTATGTTTCATGATATGATGCATAAGGAGATTGAGGTCTACGTGGATGATGTGATTATTAAGTCAAAAAGTCGGGCTGACCATGTTAAAGATTTAAGAAAGTTCTTTGAAAGGCTTCGCAGGTATAATCTCAAACTCAACCCGGCAAAATGTGTATTTGGAGTGCCATCTGGAAAGCTGTTGGGGTTTGTAGTTAGCCGTCGGGGAATTGAATTAGATCCCTCGAAAATCAAAGCCATTCAGGATTTGCCCCCGCCCAAGAATAGGACGGAGGTGATGAGTTTGCTTGGTGGACTGAACTATATTAGCAGGTTTATTGCTCAACTCACAACCACTTGTGAGCCCATATTCAAGTTGCTGAAAAAGAGTGTTGCAGTAAAATGGACTGAAGAATGTCAGGAAGCGTTCGATCGAATCAAAAGATATTTGTTAAATCCGCCCGTGCTGGTACCCCCGGAGCCTGTTAGGCCTTTGATCTTATATTTATCAGTCATGAACAATTCTTTCGATTGTGTCTTGGGTCAACATGATATCACAAGCAAAAAGGAGCAGGCTATTTATTATCTTAGCAAGAAGTTCACCGCATATGAGGCCAGGTATACTCTTCTTGAAAGGACGTGTTGTGCCCTAACTTGGGTGGCACAGAAGTTGAAGCATTATCTCTCTTCCTATACTACTTATCTCATCTCCCGCATGGATTTTTTGAAGTATATCTTTCAGAAGCCTATGCCAACGGGTCGATTGGCAAAGTGGCAAATATTGCTTACCGAGTTTGACATTGTATATGTAACTAAAACCGCCATGAAAGGTCAAGCCTTGGCAGATCATCTTGCTGAGAATCCATCGATGAAGAGTACGAGCCATTAAAGACATATTTTCCTGACGAAGAAGTGTCGTGTGTCGATGAAGTCGTTATAGATGCTAATCCAGGTTGGAGGTTATTTTTCAATGGAGCTGTCAATATGAAAGGAGTTAGAATAGGTGCGGTTCTTATCTCTGAATCGGGACAACATTTCCCGATAACAGCACAACTTCAATTCTACTGTACTAATAATATGGCAGAGTACAAAGCCTGTTTTCTTGGTTTGAGGTTAGTTGTTGATATGGGAGTCCAAGAATTATTGGTGTTGAGAGATTCAGATTTGCTCGTCCATCAAATTCAAGGTGATTGGGAGACACGATATTTAAAGCTCATCCCGTATCAACAATGCTTGCAGAAGCTATGACAACGGTTTATGTTAGTAAAATTTAGGCATATTCCAAGGATTCATAATAAAATTGCTGATGCTTTAGCCACTCTGTCTTCAATGCTCCAACATCCTGATAAAGCCTACATCGATCCAGTACATATATAGAGTCGTGATCAGCATGCTTACTGTAATGCGGTTGAAGAAGAGCTCGATGGAGAACCTTGGTTCTTGGATATCAAGCGGTACTTTCAGTCAAGAGAATACCCATCATATGCCACCAACAATCAAAAGAGGACTATTAGGCATTTGGCTAGTGGATTTTTGTTAGGTGGGGGAATCTTGTATAAGAGGACCCCAGATCTGGGACTTTTAAGGTGTGTAGATGCAAAAGAAGCCTCGACAATCATGGTTGAAATACACTCTGGAGTATGCGGGTCACATATGAACGGTCATGTCTTGTCAAAGAAGATTCTTCGAGCAGGTTATTACTGGCTTACTATGGAAAGAGACTCTATTAAATTTGTTCGAAAGTGTCATCAATGTCAGGTACACAGTGATCTGATAAGTTCTCCTCCTGTTGAGTTGCATACAATGGCCGCTCCATGGCCGTTCGTGGCTTGAGGAATGGATATGATTAGACCGATTGAGCCGAAGGCATCAAATGGATATAAGTTCATTTTGGTAGCCATTGACTACTTCACAAAGTGGGTAAAAACAGTAACTTTCAAGTCAGTGACAAAGAAGGTTGTGGTAGATTTTGTTCATGCCAATATCATTTGTAGATTTGGAATTCCTAAGATGATCATTACAGACAATGTTGTCAATCTCAATAGTCATTTGATGCAAGAAGTATGTCAACAGTTTAAGATCACATATCAAAATTCTACTCCATATCGTCCAAAAGCCAATGGTGCTGTAGAAGCCGCCAATAAGAATATAAAAAAGAAACTGTGAAAAATGGTACAAGGGTCTAGAAAGTGGCATGAAAAGTTGCCGTTTGCATTGCTAGGTTATCGCATCACTGTTCGCACTTCAACAGGGACAACTCTATATTTATTGGTGTACAGGACAAAATCAGTCATCCCTGCAGAAGTTGAAATTCCCTCTCTTCGAGTCATTGTAGAAGCAAGAATTGATGATGATGAATGGGTAAAAACCCGACTGGAACATTTGAGTTTGATTGAGGAAAAAAAGGCTAACGTCTGTGTGTCATGGCCAGTTGTATCATAGGAGGATGGCTCGAGCGTATAACAAAAAGGTCTGTCCTAGGAATTTTGAAGTTGGTCAGTTGGTATTGAGACGCATCCTTCCTCACCAGGTTGAAGCAAAAGGCAAGTTCTCCCCTAACTGGCAAGGTCCTTTCGTTGTGAAGAAAGTGTTGTCCAATAGAGCCTTATATTTGACAGATATTGAAGGCGAAATGGCAGAAATGGCTATCAATGCTGACGCGGTCAAAAGATATTATGTATGATATTTGATCCTTTGTTGATTTTATTGCATATTTAGTACTTGCATTTTTGAAGATTGACATGATGAAGGCATTTTATTCTTCTATCCAAACATGGTGTCATCCTTTGTTACCCATTTGAGCTTCGTTTTATTTTTCTTTCATATCCCTCTTTTGGAATCAAAATAGAGTCAAAGATAAATGTTAAGAAAATAAGAATAAAAGAAAGAGTTCGAAAATAAAAAAAATTAAAATCAAATCAAAACAAAGAACAAGCTGATGGAACTACGTGCGACCTGATTCTCCTCTCTCGCGAGTGAGATACGTAGGTTGCCCTATTTCGGGCTCGGTCCAACCAAATAAAGATTTAAGATTCACCCAGTCAACAAAGCTAGGGCATGAGTTAATATGTTGTTTGAGTCGATTCCAAAAGTTGTAAGTCCCACCCCCACTTCAAGTATCGTTTGAGCTTCTTACCATCTTTTCTAACCTTAACCAAAAGCCAAGTTACAACCAAAGAAAGTCCTTCAGATCAATTTTTGATAATGTTAAGGCTAAGCATACGATGGATATGATGATACATTATGAAGCACCGCTTGTCTCCCTCAGCATAAGAAATCAGGAAAGAAATACAAAAATAAGAGAGTCTTATTGGTGAAGACCCCCGGGGGCATCGTAAGGCGATGGTGAGTTGAGAGAAAATAAAAATGAGAGAGTCTTATTGGTGAAAACCTTTGCAGGCACCATAAGACAATGGTAAGCGTAGAGAAATAAAAATGAGAGAGTCTTATTGGTGAAACCTTTGCAGGCACCATAAGGCGATGGTGAGCGGAGAGAAATAAAAATGAGAGAGTCTTATTGGTGAAAACCCTCACAGGCATCGTAAGGCGATTGAGAATTCAAGAGAAAAGTGAAAAGTGAGAAGAAAGAGATTTGTTGGCGAAAGTCTTTTAAGATGTCATCGGTCGAATGTGATGTATGAGTCCAATGGATTTGAAGAAGCGGCTCAGCAGCAAAAGGCACGAACTCAACAACAAATGGGGAGTCTGGATAGGAAGATCAGGCAGCTCAATTCAAAATGTATGTCATACTCATTGGAGTTGGTTGTCGTATTCAGATAAGTTTTCTTTTTAAATATGGGACATTGCCCTTTTCTTTCATTTACATATTCATGTTTTTTGTCTTTTCATATGTCATTTATCAAAATAAAAATCACCATCATTTCTTTATATTTTAAGTCAAGTCTGTGTCAATATAAGCGAGAAAGGATTTCAAAATTTACTACCAGTCTTTCCAATTATATGAGGAAAATCCAAGGAACAGCACAGGAAAAAAATATGAGCGTAATTCAACACGAAGCAAAGGAAGTCTATAAACCGACAGACTATTGGATTTGTGGAAGCATTCAGATTTGGGGAAAAAGTGCACCTCAGGGGCATGGTAAAATAGAAACCCATTGTTTGAGTCAGAACTCATTTCCCTCAATCTGGATCCGGATCGATGATGCAGCAAGACAGGGCAGGTGTTAGCAATTTAGAAAGGAATGAGTGCTGGGGCAGATACCTGAGAAGCCAAGAGATGCAAGCCACCGCTAAGTTTTTAACTGACAAATTTTCTTTGTTGAAATAGGGGCAAATTCGCTTTACTTAATTCAGCTATCATTGGAAATGCACATCCAAGGGATTTTACTTTATGTTCAGGACCCTCCTGAAAAATGGGATTTTACTTTATGTTCAGGACCCTCCTGAAAAATGGGAATTTTACTTTTTGTTCAGGACCCTCCTGAAAAATGGGGATTTTACTTTATGTTTAGGACCCTCCTGAAAAATGAGATTTTACTTTACGTTCAGGACCCTCCTGAAAAATGGGATTTTACTTTATGTTCAGGACCCTCCTGAAAAATGGGATTTTACTTTATGTTCAGGACCCTCCTGAAAAATGGGACTTTACTTTATGTTCAGGACCCTCCTGGAAAATGGGATTTTACTTTATGTTCATGACCCTCCTGAAAAATGAGATTTTACTTTAATGTTCAGGACCCTCCTGAAAAATGGGATTTTACTTTCTGTTTAGGACCCTCCTGGAAAATGGGATTTTACTTTCTGTTTAGGACCCTCCTAAAAAATGGGATTTTACTTTCTGTTCAGGACCCTCCTGAAAAATGAGATTTTACTTTCTGTTCAGGCCCCTCCTGAAAAATGAGATTTTACTTTCTGTTCAGGACCCTCCTGAAAAATGGGATTTTACTTTCTGTTCAGGACTCTCCTGAAAAATGGGATTTTACTTTCTGTTCAAGACCCTCCTGAAAAATGGGATTTTACTTTCTGATCAGGACCCTCCTGAAAAATAGGATTTTACTTTCTGTTCAGGACCCTCCTGAAAAATGGGATTTTACTTTCTGTTCAGGACCTCCTGAAAAATGAGAATTTACTTTATGTTCAAGACCCTCTTGAAAAATAGGACTTTACTTTCAATTCAGGACCCTCCTGAAAAATGGGACTTTACTTTCTGTTCAAGACCCTCCTGAAAAATGGGACTTTACTTTCTGTTCAAGACCCTTCTGGAAAATGGGACAACGCGCTCAAAAAATGAAATACTACTTTATTATAATTATTGTTTGGGATAATTTTCGTTTTAGTTTTAATTTTGGGTTTCAGGAGCCCGCCTGAAGAACAGGGTGATGAAATAACAAGTCAGGAGCCCGCCTGGAGAACAGAGTGAAGAAATGAAAAGTCAAGCAACAAAGTGATTTATAGCAAGTCAGGAGCCCGCCTGAAGAATAGGGTGATAAAAGTTGAGTCAAGAACCAACAGAAGCTGTATAGATAGGATTTTTGTAATTTCATTTATGTTTTAACTTATAATTTTCATTTTTTGATGTAATGACAGAGCCGCGGACCGGAACCTCGATGGAACCTCACTCGACTCTTTAACTCGGTATAGTCCACCTCCTTTCAATCCTTTGAGATACTTGACTTGATTCTTTCATAACTTGGGTAGGAAGGATGTCTTAAGTCAAGACCCGATTGTCTTTCTTCCTTCTATTTCTTTCTTTGAATAATGGTCGGGTCAAAATTTGGTCTCGCTGTCTACTTCTTTGCCTAAAAACACTTCGTGTTTACATTCAAAGGGGGCATGATGTAGACACCTAATTTTGTCCTTTCCGAAGACCCAAGTTACATATTTTTATCCCTGTCTTACCACGTGCCCTCACCCGTATGATTATATCCCATAAAAATACAAAAATAACAAACCCACTAACAAACCTAATCCCTAATTATTCTTTTGTAACAAAATTAACCATTCCTCCTATAAATTTTGGACAACATATTACTACCCCATACCTCATACCCTACCCCACCTACCTACCCCAATACCCACCCACATGATCATCAACCATAAAACACCCCACAATACCACACAACAATTGGGGGATATCACATACACACACTATAAAAATGGGAACACAGATCCCATGGAAAGATACACAACAACATACACAATTGACACAGACGCAAATACATACACATAACATTTATCTTTAACCTCTCACAAGCCTCTTACCATCGCATACACACACATACTCCAAAATAAACCCATCGAGGAGGCCATTTTTTGGGATCTTTTACAGCAACACTAGCACACACAGAGAGACAGATTAGGGAAAGAGAGATACATGGAGAGAACCTGAGAGAGAGAAGCTGAACGCAAGAGAGAGAGAAGGAAAATACGAGCGACGTATTACTATTCCGGCGATTTCTTGCCGGAGAACGTTACCGGAAAACATATCTTGTAGTCTTTCCTCGCTGAGGAAGACTAACTAAAGCCTCTAGTTGGCTCCGTCATCCAGCGCTTTCTCCGGTGACCAACCGAACGACCCCGTCGCCGCCAGAGAAGGCAGCAAAACCACCAACCGCCGCCTCACCCACCGGAAAAAGGCGAGTTCTTCGAAACCCATCTCAGGATTTTCCATCCGTTTTCTTGCCGGAAATAGTAAAACCATTGTCCCTACAACAACATCCAACCCGCTTCCCATCGGTTTCGACGAGATCCGTTTGGAACAGAGAAATGGGTTGTTCGGTTTTGCTTGGAAATTAGTTTGGTTTTGGTTTCTTTTCAATTCACAAGCTCGGATTCGAGGTTTTCCATTTGAGAGTTTCGACCGAGCCTTGACTGATTCACTGTCACCTAATGAGGCAGTTTTTGGGGTCACTGATCGAGTTTGTTTGACGATTGGGGTTTCTCCATTTGAGGATTTCAATTCTCGGGCTTCTTTATTATCAACGATAACGAGTTCTATTAAGGTCCATCTCTTTAACTTTACTCTTTCGTTTTCTCAAATTTTGGTTAATGCCGTGATTTTGTGGTTTGATTGAATTTTTAGTAAGATATTGATCGTTGTTGTGGATACGTAGGAGTGGTGTGCTTAAATGTTTGAATCTTCATTGGGTGTATATGTTTGATGTTGATTTTAGATTTTAAAAGAGGTTTGATAACCAGAAAATTTGTTAATCATGGCTTAAGGATTAAACTTGTTGATTTTGGGGTCGGGATCGAAAATTGATAATCGAATAAGTTGAAGGTTGTTGTTTTGATTCATTACTGAATATTGTCGAATTGGATAGTAGCATGAATTCTGTTGAAATAAGATAGGCAAATGTAGGTTTGGGTAGGCAAAATTTAGAAATAAGTGTTTCGTTGGATGTTTGAATGAGGAGTATGTGTTGAATGTTTTCTATTTTATTGCATTCGATTCAAATGTATTCATTTAGCCGGGGAATGCCCCGAGGTCTTCTATACTTGTTCATCAGGGAATGCCCCGACGTATCATGTTGGAACGATCGTGATGAGGGCCCAGGGCATCGGGTAAAGCATTGGAGCTTAGTTTAGGATAAGCGTAGGTTTACTTTCAGTACTTTTTTTCGGTTTGTAATAATTGGACTGAACTTTACATTTTGTTTTGTTTTGTCTTATTGTTTGATTATTTGCGTGCTTTTGTGTGGTTTATACATTTCGTAATGCCAAAATAGTTGATACACTCTACCAAGCGACGTGGTTGAACCACGGGATCGAGGGGTGCCTAACACCTTCCCCTCGGTCAACAGAATTCCTTAGCCGGAGTTTCTGTTCGCAAAACCAGTTTAAGAGTCAAATGGTTTCGAAAAGGATTTTCTAAAGGTGACTTGGTCGAAACCACCTCTCTATATAATAGCAATTTATTGAATATGTTGGGCGCTGTTTGCCCGGCTATTGCGTCTATTCATCTCAGCTGCCCAGAAAGATGGCTTCAAGAGGGGCGTTAAAGAGGTGCGCAACAGTATTCGACGCCGTCAAAAACGGTTGGTCAAATTCCTTTTTTAAGCTTAAATATGTATGTTGATGTGTTATAAATTGCTCAGCATATAATTATCATGGAAGAATGGGAATCAGTTAGGGTTTAGGCTATTTTAATCCAAAGCAATTAATCCAGCCTCTATCTTGTCCAAATTATTAATACATGTCTAATTTCCTAGCAGTGTCTTAGTGTCTGTTATTATTTGGTTGCAGAAGTGAAATTTCATTTTTCTATTCAATTTTTAAAATAAAAGGTAATTATCAAAATCTAAAAATTTATATTAGACAAATGAGACCTTTATAAATGATATTAATCGTCGCCATGGCAGAGAAGAGAAGCTCAATAGAAGCCTTTCTCCAAATTCCTTAGGTAACTAACTCATTCATATGAAAACTTTATATTTGACGATTTTTTAAATATTAGGAATATTGAAAAAGAAATTGAGAATAACAGTTAAGAAACTGAGCTGAGGGTATATCGGAAACAACCGCTTTACTTCTAGGTAGAGGTTAGGTTTGCGTACACTCTACCCCCAAAGTGGTACTACACTGAGTATCTTGTTGTTGAATAGTGAAAACATTGTTCGGCCAAATAGCAATATCGATGTATGAAATTGGATAATTAGAGTAATAAAAAGGACCATTTTTCCTGACTTTGTGGTATGTTATTTGCCAAAAGTTTGAATATTCATTTATTTATTTATTTATTTATTTTTTGAGTGGGTGGGTTTGATACTTGATAGATGATTCGGGAGAAGAAAATTTGGAGATAGCTTCAGAGGAAGAAATGGAAGCACAAAAGGAGGAAGAAGAAGTTATGGATTATAAGGAGCCAACTATGTATGATAGTTTGTTGGAGTCATTGTGGTAATGAAAAGTTGCTACTTCTTACAAATATTCTTTTCCTTGCTTATATGCTGCAGAATGAAATTTGAGAGGAAAACAAACTATAAACTATGCTAAAGTTATTCTAGATAGAGCTAAAAGATGATTTTCATTGATATCTCTCAAATGAGTATATTCAAGGGTGCTAATAACAACAGAAAATTGGGACTAAATTGGAATTAAGTAAGTATACCACTTTTGAACTCTCTTGTAGGATCTGCAACATTCCTTTCCCCTTAAAAGAAACCCTGTGTTGAAAATAATTGAAAGGGATAATGCTTGTCTTCCAAAATTCACTTGAACTCCAGCGAGCACCCTTGACTTTATGCTTCCAAATTCATATTGCATCATTTCTCCCTCCTTCAAAACACCCTTGTCCTCGGGGTGATAATGCCACCGGTATCACACGAACATGGTGAAGGATCACCAACTATAGCATCTCTTTCAGAAACCTGAAGAACTTGAGCATTAGCAACATTAGACCACTGCCACATCTCATTGCCAAACTCTCTGAAATGAAGCACGCCACACATTGATGACACTCAGCACAACTAACACCCTGGTGTAGAATAGGATAATCACATTCAAGGGAAATAGTTTCAAGCATAACCTTTTGCACAGCACCAGATGGGGACTCTCTTAAATGATTTGAGTCTTTCCTTTCAATTATGGTAGCTTTAGCTATATCTACTGTTGTTGGTTCTAACCGAACCCTTGCGAAATATTCCTCTACCGGGGACAACTGCCAACATTTACTTAGAACATCCAAATGTTTCAAGGAATGTTCAATATGTGAAACAATTCCATATATGGTCTTCATAGACTTAAAACGCAAATAAGTCTCACAGTTGGCACCATTTGTACCTATTTTCTCCACAACAATTGCAAAAGGTTCTCTTATGCTTTGAAAATTGAAACAGCAGATCACAAAGATGCTTACACCATCCTTAGTGCATAAAGTTTTATTAGCCAAAATTGTGGAGATAAATTTTTGATCCTTGGATGGAAAAGCATACTTGAAGCTCTGACAAGACCCAAAATGATTATAGTGTACCAGTTGTTCTGCGTCAACTGGTACACAAGGTCGTAGCGGTATGGACTGCGTACATTTTACCCTCCCCAGACCTCACTTTGTGGGAATACACTGGGTTTGTTGTTGTTGTTGTAGTTGTTATGCGTCAACAACATATCTGATCCACCTGAAATGATTACAAGCCTGCAGAACTGTAGCAACCCTTCTTTTGATAGCCAATATAGTAATGCATACACCTTGAAGATCCCCTAGTTTCTTAGTTGGATACTTGTAACCACGTGGGAAGACTATAAGCTCAACTTCATTTGTTGGAAGTTCAACTCTGTTTTGGTTATCTTCACGGACCTTCTTTAATTCATCTCGACATTTATACATTTATTATCTGTCCCATCAAGTTGTTTCATAGCATCAGTTATTGGCTCTAAGTCTTTCCCATCCCACCGTTCATTGTTTTTTCCTTTCCTTGAATAAGCAATTTGTCCATTAATAAGAGCTTCTGGAATAACTTCCAGGCAACATCCCCTTTACTGAAGGAATATCTCCCATGAATTCTCACTTTCCACAAGTGTATCTGAGACATGAGCTAAGTTGTCCAAAGACCCTTGTAGTTCATGAATTGGCATTTTATCACACAACTTATGCAAATACTCAATCTCTCCCTTGCTGGCTATATTTCTCTCTATCCCCATCGGCGTCACTCTTCAAATTCAACATCACATGACTATTTCCTTTATTGTATGTGTGAGAATTAATGGAGAAAATATTATTGAAATTGTTGTCTCTAAATTATTACATTGAAACCTTATTTATAGACACTACATTCCAATCCTATTCCTAATAGGACACTACATTACAATCTCTTTTCAAGTAGAATTCTATATGTTATTCCTATTCATATTTTAACGCTCCCCCTCAAGCTGGTGCATACAAGTCATATGTACCAAGCTTGTTACAAATGTAATTAATACGAGGACTGGTGAGAGACTTGGTGAAGATATCTGCAAGTTGATCACTTGACTTCATAAATTTTGTAGCAATATCTCCCGAGAGTATCTTTTCTCTGACAAAGTGACAATCAATCTCTATGTACTTGGTCCTCTCATGGAACTCTGGATTAGATGCAATATGAAGGGTTGTCTGATTATCACATACAAGTTCCATCTTACCAGTCTCTTCAAATTTTAATTCTCTCAGCAATTACCTGATCCAAACCAGCTCGCAAGTTGTTGCAACCATTGCTCGATATTCTGCTTCGGCACTAGATCGAGCAACCACACTCTGTTTCTTACTCTTCCAGGACACCAAATTACCTCCTACTAAAACACAATATCCAGATGTAGAACGACTATCAAAGGGTGATCCTGCCCAATCAGCATCTGTATATCCAATGATATGCTCATGACTGTGATCCTCGAAGAGTGGTCCTTTACCCGGAGATGACTTTATATATTGCAAAATCCAAACAACTGCATCCTAATGACTATCACGGGGGAAGTCATAAACTGACTTACAACACTCACAGGAAAAGAAATGTTAGGTCTAGTCACTGTGAGATAATTCAACTTTCCAACCAACCGCCTATACCTTCCAGGATCACTGAGTGGCTCCCCCTGTCCTGGCAGAAGTTTAGCATTTGGATCCATAGGAGTGTCAATGGGTCGACATCCCATCTTTCCCGTTTCCTCAAGAATGTCTAAAGTATTCTTGTGTTGAGAAATAACAATACCTGAGCTGGACTGAGCATCCTCAATACCTAGAAAGTATTTCAATCTGCCAAGGTCTTGGTCTTTAGTCTGGAAATGCTGAAAGAGATGTTGCTTCAAGTTAGTGATACCATCTTGATCATTGCCGGTAATAACAATATCGTTAACATAAACCACTAAATGAATACACAAATTTGGTTCAGAATGGTGATAAAACATTGAATGATCAGCTCCACTACGAGTCATGCCAAACTCCTGAATAACTGTTCTAAACTTTTCGAACCAGGCTCGAGGAGATTGTTTCAAACCATAGAGTGACTTGCGCAATCGACATACAAGGCTACTAGACTCCCTTTGAGCAACAAAACTGGGTGGTTGCTTCATATAAACTTCTTCCTCAAGATCACCATGCAGGAAAACATTCTTAATGTCCAACTGATAAAGAGGCCAATGACGAACGACAGCCATAGAGAGAAAAAGACGAACTGATGCTATTTTAGCCACGGGAGAGAAAGTGTCACTATAATCAAGCCCAAATATTTGTGTATATCCTTTGGCAACAAGGCGATCCTTCAGCCCGATCAACCTGACCATCTGGACCAACTTTGACTGTATAAACCCAACGACAACCAACAACAACAGACCCAGTATATTCCCACAAAGTGAGGTCTGGAAAGGGTAAAATGTACGCAGTCCGAGGAAGTAGAAAGGCTGTTTCCGATAGACCCTCGGCTCAAGATAGAGAATAGTATACCAAGGTCGTAATGAGACATGAAACAGGCTGTATAGAAATCCAACGACAACCAACAGTGGGGAAATAAGCTCCCAAGTACCACTCGTATGTAAAGCAGACATCTCATCAATCATAGCCTGTTTCCATCTTGAATGGGAAAGTGCTTCACCTGTAGTCTTAGGAATGGAAATAGAGGACAAAGATGATACAAAAGCATAATGGGGTGATGATAAACGATGATAACTCAAGAAAGTATAATGTGGGTTAGCATTACGAGTGGATCTTATACCTTTTTGAAGTGCAACTAATTGACTAGGAAGATGCAGGTCCGCAATACGGAAAGCGTCAGGTGCAGGACCTGAATCATCTGGGACTGATACTGGACGTGGGCGGCGGTGATAAGTCAAAAGTGGTGGCACTGTAGTTGGAGATGGAGAAGTAACTGTAGATTCCTCAAAGATTGGTGTGGGTAAGACTGGAGGTATGGGTAAAACCTCAGAGATATTAAGATGATCAGAAGATGTATAGTAAGGTTGAGATTCAAAGAATGTGATATCAGCGGACATAAGGTAGCGACCCAGATCAGGTGAATAGCATCAATACCCTTTTTGAACTCGAGAGTAACCAAGGAATACACATTTGAGAGCACGAGGGGCTAATTTATCTTTCCTTGGGGCTAAATTATGAACAAAACATGTGCTCCCAAAAACACGAGGGGGGGATTGAGTAGAGATATGACCGAGGAAATAGTATGGAATGGGGAACTTTATTCTGGATTGAAGATGATGACATTCTGTTAATGAGATAGCAAGATGCGAGGACTGCATCGCCCCAAAAACGCAGTGGAACATGGAATTCAATGAGAAAAGTACAAGCAGTCTCAATGAGATGCCTATTTTTCCTTTCTGCTATACCGTTCTGCTGAGGGGTGTATGGACATGATGTTTGGTGAATGATTCCTTGATGAGTCATGAACTCCTGAAACTGGGAGGATAGGTATTCTAAGGCATTATCACTACGAAAAACACGAATAGAAACACCAAATTGATTTTGTATTTCAGCACCAAAACTTTTGAATACAGAGAATAACTCGGAACGATCTTTCATTAAGTAAACCCTAGTACATCTTGAAAAATCATCGATGAAAGTAACAAAGTAACGAAATCCTAAGGGCGAACTGACTCTACTAAGACCCCAAATATCAGAATGAACTAATGAAAAAAAAACTCTTGAGCGACTCTCAATACTATGTGAAAATGTAGCACGGATGTGTTTCCCAAGTTGACACGACTCACAATCTAATGTGGATAGACTAGACAAACTAGGCACCATCTTTTGTAGCTTGGATAGACTAGGATGTCCAAAACGTTTGTGAATAAGGTCGGGAGGATCTGTAGTGGAGCATGCTGTGAAGGAATTTGAAGAGGTAAGATGGTAAAGGCCTTGTGATTCATGTCCTATGCCAATTGTTTGTCCCGTTTTGCTGTCCTGCATTAGAAAAGAATTATCAAAAAAAGTTATACTACAATCAAAGGCACGTGTCAAACAATTAATAGATGCAAGATTAAAAGGACAACCAGGGACATAAAGAACAGAGTCTAAAGTGACAGAAGATAGGGGTTTGGCTTGTCCAACTCCTTTTAGCTTTGTTCGAATTCCATTAGCTAAAGTAATAACCGGAGGAGATCGTGAATAAACAATATTAGACAAAAGTGATTTATCACCAGAAATATGATCAGAAGCACCTTAGTCCACAACCCATGATCCAAAGGTAGGAGATTGTGCAGTTGAGGCTATTGGTAGAAATATATGCTTACTTGCTTGATACTAAAGATACTCATTATATTCCTTGCCAGATAAATACATCCGTTGATCACCGGTGGTGTAAGACTGAGCAATATGAGCACTATTAGGTGGTCGACCATGCAAAGAATAACATATTTCACTATTATGTCCAAGCCTATTACAATAACTACACTTAGGTCGAGAATAGCATACACCACGAGTATGTTCAAACCTTTTACAATAACTACACCTAGGCCGAGATCTTCCAAATCGACCTTCCTCTCGTCGATTCTTCATAAACTGTGACATCTGAGTTTCTGAATTCTTCAATTAGATTCAGATTTAATCATGAAAAAGAAATACTATCGGAATTTGGCTTGGAAAAGAACCGGGAGTTGCTCGGAGTCAGAAAATAATCATATGAGTAGCCTCGGAATGAAGAAGCGAGGCTACTGGAAAAAAGAAATTGCCGGAAAAGTTGCTGAAAAATATTGCACGCGTCGGCGCGTGGGCTGACGCACTCGCCGAAATTTTTCTGCCGGCGGCGCGTGAGGGCGCGTGAGAGGCCTATTGTCGGCGAGTTTGACTTGGGTTTACTCGCCGAGAAATTCCGATCATGATGGTGGTGTTGGTTTGTTTTGAAATACACCGCCGTAAAATATATTTGTTTGGACAACAACTTTTGTCACCGGGCAGTGACGCCGGAATGATATTTTCCGTACGAACCTTGCTCTGATACTATGTGAGAATTAATGGAGAAAATATTATTGAAATTGTTGTCTCTAAATTATTACATTGAAACCCTATTTATAGACACTACATTCCAATCCTATTCCTAATAGGACACTACATTACAATCTTCCAAGTAGAATTCTATATGCTATTCCTATTTTAACAGGATGCAACCATGTTGACGTCTAAGATGAGACTTTCAAGAGCGCAAACCTTTCTAGTGGCTAAAAGATCAGTTGCAAATATGAAAGTGGGAGGAAATTGGTCACCTGACTTTAACATGGGAGGTCCCTCTTCATCACCATCACTCAACTTTGTTTGCATCAAAGATACTAGTTCCTTATACGTCACTTGATGCTCGTCCGAAGGAAGTAAACTAGTCTCAAAGACACAATTAGCTGAACTAGGAACACTAGAAGCTAGAAGAAGTTATGGAATTGTTAATCTAACATGTCTTTCCACGCATGCAGCTCATTTCACTCTCATTTGGATCACAAGTTATCCAAAGAAGAGGTTGACAAGCTAGAGAAAAAGAAATGGACTTACAAATGGGTGGTAGCCATGTCAAATTACAAGTGGAGGGGGACAGGCGAGTGTTTTCTGAAGGTAGCTGTCTTGTCTGCATATTGCTATGCTTGCCTTGTTCTATTGTTGATTGTTTCATAGTGCTCAAACTTTTCTCCACAGTCGGTTGTTTTAGATCTTTGTTCCTTCTTTGTCTTGGGCAAAAGGTCTATTATGCTATGTTCAAGTAATATGAGTCAATAGTTAAATAGTGGTCTGTGATTTGCTTTAATTCACATTGTTGCAAAATTGCAATCTTGATTGATGGAGCAACATATATCTTTGCCAGATGTATCTCGTCCTATTTAGCGGCAAATTTTGGGCGATAAATCTATGGAGTATTTTGTGGTCCAAATTGTTTGAAAGTGGTATCCTGCTTAACCATCTTCTAGGATCTTCGAGTATTTATTTGTTTATTTTTCAGAAGGGACAGAAAATAGTTCGTGGATACTGCTATCGGTGGCTGATAACTCCCATCAACTAATAGATATTCCACCTGCTTCTGGATTTCTTTAGGATTGTGGATCAATTATCATCTTGCATCTGGGTTCTTTTAATTGGTTCATCTTGCACTTGGCTTTCTGTTAGATACTTGTCAATTCCAATTATTGTTGTTTTCAATCTTCAAACTTGCAGGTGCAGTGAATACTTATTGCAGTGTGTTTGGTTACTCTGCAATTCTTTTTGGAATTTGTCCTTTTTAATATCCATAAGTCTAAACTTGTGTACGTCCGAGCACGTTTGTATGTTTTCTTTTTGGGGTAAATAACTTTAATCTGTTAAAGGATACCTACAATCAAGAGCTCTCTTTTCTATATTTATATTGGGTTCCCTGCGTACCATGTTTTTGATGCTTAATGGATGAGTTTACGTCAACTTTCCTCAGTGACTGTATTATGGTTCGCGAAGTAATGCCTTTTGCTTGCATTGCTGAATAGAGGCAAACCTTGCAATACCTAACTGGACTGCTCTTTTTCATATCAATAGATTCACATATTTAAATTTTATAAATTGCCTTAACACAGTGATCTTCCCAAATAACCAGTTCCATTGCTACTTTGCAGGAGTTGGACAGCTACTTGTTTCATGGCTTGAAGCCAACACTATACAAGCATTGGTTAGGTATCTATGAGAAGTCTGGAGGGGCAGATTTTGATTCATCAAAGCAGAGATTATTTTTCTCCATCTGTAAGTAAAGGCCAACAAGTTGGTTTTGGTCATTTAGGGTCCGTTTGGTTTGCGGTACTAAAGCTAATAATCCCGGAATAAAATAATAATCCCGGGGTAAAAATTTGAACCACTCGTTTGGTTGTAAATATTTGAGATAACTTATCCTGGGACTAATAATTAGTCCCGGGGTAAGCTATCCACTCAATTGGTGGGATAACAATCCCAACACTATTTTTCTTTGGTATAAAATTATACAAAGACTAAAATACCCTCAAAACCTATGATTTCATTTCACACATTTGTTGTTGTATATATATATATATATATACTAGTATTTTAATTATGAATTTTAATAAAAGTTAAATACTTAATAATTTTGACATAAATTTTATATTTACATTAAAAACTTATTAGTAATATATAATAATTTATCAAAAATTTAAATCTAAAATTCAAAATTCTTATTCCATCATTATCTCCAATTATCTGCTTTCATTGACCCGCCTACTTAAAAATGTCAACACCATTGTTGAATTACATATTTTAAATTAAATAGTTTTTTAATCACTTGAAAATTGATATGGTATATATAAAATGAATTTTGATATTGAGTGATTTGTGTTTAAATGAAATGAAATAAACAATAAATCCTCTTTTACTTTAACAAACTTAAGTTGGAAGTTTTTATTTCAAACTAAATAAGATGTAGTATGATTTTTTTTGAACACATACGGCATAATCATGGAAAGGTACACGCAAAAAAATTAAAGCTAAATAAGATGAAAGTTTTATTTTTAAAATACACACAATATAATCATAAAAATGCGCACACACAAAAAAATTAAGCTAAATAAGATGAAAATTTTATTTTTAAGAATAAATATTTAAAGCTTGAAAAGAAATTATATAAAAAAGAGTTAAATAAGATGGAGGGTATTTTTGTAATCACTTAATTTATTCTTAGAAATTATACCATGCATATTACTTTGAATACAACAAACCAAACACTCAATAAAAGATAATCCCAGTATGACTTATCCCATCGTAACTTATCCCATCATAACTTATTTTCAAACCAAACGGCCCCTTACTGGTGTTTTACTTATCAAATGTTTGTTACCTGTGGTCCGATCAATCGTGGATAGAACTATCTGCCTGTTTCTTAGCTTTTTTGCAACAACTTGTGCAAAATATTTTTCAAACTGCTTGGAAATGCTCTTTTTTTTTTTTTTTTTTAGCCAAGGGTCTACCGGGAACAACCTCTCTATCTCTACGAGGTAGTGGTAAGGTCTGCGTACACTCTATCCTCCCAGACTCTACTTGTGAGATTACAACTGGGTATGATGCTGTGCAAGATATATCAGTCACAGTCAGCAACCCTTAGAGTAGATCAGTAGTGTGACTCAGGAACCCAATGCTCTTTCAGTTTATCAATTGAAGTTTTCGTGTCACTTATTTCCTGATGTTCTATATGGTTCTGCATAGATAGTTGTGGTTTTACTAATAGCACTATCTATTCTTGTCTGAAGTAGTGTTTATTACTAGGCATGATATGGTGAAGTTTGAAGTAGAAAAATGAATTTGAGTTAATCTTGTGGAAAAATTCTAGCAAAAAGAGAGAAACAATGGTTTGAGAGATGTCTTAGGCTGCATTGTTAGCTACTCTCTCATTTGGTGGTGAAAATACTTGTGGGATTGTTGTATATATGTGTGTGTATTTGGTTTTGTAAATCTTATCATACACTAAAATTGTTCCAAGTGAAATATTTATGTTGTTGTAACTGGGCATAGGAAACAGTAAACAGAAAGGAAATAAAATTGAAGAAAATGGAAGGAGGATGTCCACGTTGTGGGCAATGGAGACCTGCCTTGGATCCCAACAGCCACATAAATTATTACCTTTCCGATCAAAAAAAAAATAAAAAAAAATAGAAAAATGAATGTAGGATAGGAATTGGATGTGGCTCAGTGGAGGATAGAGGATCTCCAAATTTGAATGTCCACAACATACCTCAGTGTGACCCCATAGTGCTGTTATTCTTGGTAGGTGAACATTCTCTCATAATGCTGCGCAAAATTTCACTATGCTAAACTTGACTCATCTCAAAAAGATAAACATGCTTCATGCTTGACAACATACATAATTTTAATTCTGATGTGATATTTCCAACTTAACCAATAAGTTGGATCCATCTCTAATGATTTGCACCTTATGTATGCATCGGTGATGCAAAATGTAGTCGTCCTAGGAACTTCCAAGCATTGCATTATGTATGATTTTGTGATTGCTTCATTCCCTCAAGCTTAAAGTTCATAAAACCGAAACATAAAAAAATTACAGGAAGTGACCTTCCTACTTTCAGTATAAGGTGCTTACAATAGCTTTTGTAATTCATCAAAATTATTTGGATTATAGGAATTTGGTTTTGGGTGATTGTTAAGGGAGGAAAACAAAAATGAGATAGGATGTGTATTTTCTTCAACGAATGAGTAATAATGGTGAATTGGATATTTGTTACGATTGCAGTACGAGCATTGTTATATTGTTTCTACATAAATTTTAGGTGTCGATCAAGTCAAACAAGTTTTAGAAGTTACATATTAGACTATACTTTATTGTTACTTTGGAAGTGTATCCTCATTCTAGAATAGGTTTAGAAGGGTGACTAGATGATGCTTCTCACTCTGAGTACCGGTTGTAGAAGCTTTTTCGGTTCATGTTGAATGAAACCCTAAAATTATATCTGCATTTTCGTTTCTTCCTCTCTTTAGTTTTTTTTAGTTGATAGTAAAGGCTATTCCCACTTGGAATCGCTACAATATTCTACTTATTCATTCCTCTTACCAAACTCCTAGTGTGGCACCCCGTTTGTGGTTAACCTGGTGGATTTTATCTTGCTGTCCATGTATCACATTCTGTTTCCTGTTCTGCTATTTATTAGTGTTAAAATTGCTATTACTTCCTTTGTTCTTGTAGGCAACAGCTACCGGGATATTCTGCACCATAACAAGAAACCCTTCTATCTCAAAGGTCTAGAAGAAGATTCAAGTACCATGGATGCTTATATTATGCATTCTGTAAGAGCATCTCATTAACTTCTTTTCACCATAATTTACTTGTTCAAGTTTGAATGATGTGGTTCATATCCAAATTGCAAATGTCTCTTGGTTATTTGAGGGAATCATGTTATGCAGCTCAATCATATCTTTAGAACCAGGGATCTTATAAAGAAGAACGAAGCAAAACTAGCTAAGCTTCAGGAGAATGTGAAAGCAGATGTCCTTAACAATGAAGCCTTTTTTGACCGTGGGTTTACTCGCCCTAAGGTATTCACCTATGTTCATTCTTATTCTTCTGAAAATGAATGTGCGACATAGACACTTGTTATCTGTGTATGCGGATTCTTCATTTGTGTTGGCATACCCATCGATCGGGTGTGATAAGGATTATGATACGGATGTAGCTACTTTTGTGTTGGTTTTTCAAAATACACTAGAAATTTGCCAAAACCCCTTCGTACTTGCACCTGATATTTCCCAACATCAGTATCAGATATTAAGTTTGGTGTTGTTGTTGGAGGTGCATGCTAGACGTTTTCTAATTTATCGATAGTCAGGCTTCTTGTAAGCTATTATATTTTCCTTTTTCGTTTATTCATAAGTTTCCTTAAATAGCATATTAATAGTTAGTGACAATATATTAATTAATGACTAAATAATTTGCAGCTTGTGCTCATGCTGATGTAATATACTATTTCTAGCTCATTTTGGTTGGGCTTGTATCTACACATGTACTTATCGTACAAAATTGAGAGCTTTCTTTAGCTTACGAGAGGACCCCGGTGGAGATTGTCTTGTCCATTTCTTGCTGTCTCCCATGCACTGTTTGCCAAGAATAAAGACAGCTTATGAGAGGTTATTCCTAGAATAAGATTTGTATATGGTAGTGGGAATTGTGTGATTTCATAAAAAAGAGAAATTCCTGTCCTATCCTTTGTACCTGCACTTTGCTGGCATTACCTTTTGGATTGTCTGTTGAAGCTCCTCTTAAAAACTATATCATAGTTAGTAGTTATGGTGGAGCTGGATTATTGCAGAGTAGACTATCTGATGTACAACTATAACCATCCAATCCTGCTCTTAGGCCTTCAAAGAGACGCTTCAACATATTCCACCCTGACCCACATTTTATGCCTGTCACTCCTGATAGTTGGGTTAGCCTTAAGAAGTTAAACCACAACATTTCCCATCCCCAAAGAATCAGAAATACCCTACAGCCTAGCAAATTCTCTTTCCAACTTTGACTGTTTCTTTTTCCGATAGGGCTCCTTAATGTGTTAGGCACATGGGATATGCCCTCCCCAAACTCTCTCATGAGGGACCACAGGTGGTTTTTCCCACTTCTCTCAGTTACTCGAACTTCCAGCTTCTTGGTTAGAAGTGGAATGCTCTTCCCACTGTTGATATGCCCTTCTCTACTTATTCAATGATCATATTCATTTCTTCTTTTCTGCTTTTATTTGTACTCGTATTTCACTATGGATATTATATATCTTTTAAAAGTTTGTTCTGATTATGCCAATGGATTAGATTCCAATGGATAAACCAGGTTCAGTATCCCACTGTCTTTAGTCATTCTACCACAGGATTTTCCTTACTTTCTGCCCCCTCCCATTAACCACCTGCTCAATTGTCTTTAGACATAGCAAAGTACAGTTGACTATCATCTGAGTTTTTGAGGAACCAATAGCTCATTTGAGGTCCACTTACAGTTCTATATTCTTGATTTTAATGAGTGTGATCAACTTTTCCAAATAAATTTCTGATGGTTTGGCTTAATTTTCTTTACGATTGTACTTCTGTGGTTACATCTGTTGTCGTTTTTGGTACTATAATCTTGTATTTCTTGGTGTCCGATTTGTACCCTCATCTTTCACTAAGCACTTTGAAACTTGAAGAGTGTTGATCATTTTCTTTTGATTGGTTCAGGTTTTGATCCTTCTCCCTCTAGCAAGTGTTGCATTTCGGGTGGTCAAGCGACTGATCGATTTGACACCCCCTAAATACAAGGTAGCTTTTGCATTTTCTGAATTCTCATTCAAAATAAACTCACAGCGCCTTACCAAGATTTCTACAGCAGTTCTATGAAATGATGTTTAGCCTTGTTGAAACTTGGGACTAAGCAAGAGGATTGTTATTCATGCCTGCTGCCGCTAGACCTAGAAATTGTAATGCATTTAGCAGTAATATGCAAACTATTCTTAAATCAGTTTACAATGATATGCTAATGAGTAGGGATTTTAAAAAAATTGGTGATGGTATAATTTTATTGATGAAGCTGCTAGTGTGTAGGCATTAGCAGTAAAAGGAAGTAAATGATTGATTTGCTAAATGTAGCTACGTTTAGAAATCTAGCATGTATAATGACCTATTATGCTTTCATTTTAGGGCTTGTTTTGATTTGTAGAAAAATATTTTGGCCTTTTTAGATGTGAAATAGTTAGATTTAGAGAGAGATCGTAAAGTGGAGTCCATAATTAAGGTAAAAACATTATTCAGTTACCGCCACTTGAAGATGATATTGCTAATTTTGGCATCATGTAGGCCTGCTTTAGATGGAAATATACCTTCTTCATACTTTATTAATGTGGTGGTGATTCCTTCAGTCTAATGTAGAGGAGCGTGAACGTTTCTATAGAGAATTCGGAGCTGGAGTAAGCGAAGACAAGGAGGCTGAAGATGTTGCGGAAATGTCTGAATCAAAAAGGAACTCAAAACCATCTGATTTTCAAACATTATTTGGGGGAAATAACAATGATCATTTCATGATTGGAATTAAATTCACTAGGTATGTTTCGTAACTCTGGTGAAATTTCTTTGTCCAAGTACTTCTAAACTTAGATTCTCTATGTATTGCTTGTAAGCATTATTCAAAGGACACATAATTTGCTCATTATTCAGCAGGTTCCTATGAGAAAAGTTAATTGATCTATCTCCTGGTTTATTTATTTTTAAGATGTTGTATGCTGTATGTCATAGTAGCCCAAGATAATTATCTTGCGAAATAAATCACAATTTTATTAAAAGAACAGCGAAGTGATTAAATGAAAACCCAGAATTTTAAAAAATGTCATGTATCTTCATGGGCCGTCTTGTGGTTGTATGCTTCCCCTTTGACTGATGATCCGTTTTACTTGGCTTTAATCTAAGTAAGCTTTGACTATAAATTCATGGATGCGGAACATAGTTCAACATGCAATATATGAAGATGGACAAATCGAGATACTGGGGTGAGGTGATTAGGCGGGATATGGAGCAGCTTCAACTCACCGAGGACATGACCCTAGATAGGAAGGTCTGGAGGGCGCGAATTAGGGCAGAAAACTAGGGTCAGGTTGGGGCGTTAGGGTAGGGAAGTTTTTGGTGGGGGTTTTATTCCTGTTATTCTTCCTATTCTTATTTTTATTCCTATTTTCTATTCTTTATGCTTTCGGTGTTCCATGTTTTATTACGAATCTGGGTGCTTTCCGATGTTTCCTACTACTTATGGGTGCCGTATTTACGTTATGAAATCCTGTTCTGTGCGTTACTTTATATTTGTGTGGTGTCTCGTGTCTTGAGCCGGGGGTCTATCGGAAACAACCTTTCTACTTCTTCAGAGGTAGAGGTATGGACTGCGTACATCTTACCCCCCCCAGACCCCACTAGGTGGGAATACACTGGGTTTGTTGTTGTTGTTGTTGTTGACAAATCGAGATACTCATTCTTTTCCTACAGAGTAGGGTAGAACATGCTAGCAAACACTCATAAGTTAATGAAACTGTGTATCTAGATATGAGTAACTCCACAGTGTTATGTCAAAATTGTGGAGAGAACTATATGGAGTATTTTATTGTTATTTTCTTCCAAAGGCAAATTATATGCGTCTCTTTATTTTAGGAGGAGCATAAGATTGTACAGTGACTTCTACTCGTCAGACATGATTGTTGCTTCCCCTCTTGGCTTAGTCACTGTAAGTCTGCTAATAGATGCAATTGTTTGATCCTCTTATTCTTTGTCATTTTATGGTTTTTAGATCTTTCATGAAATCCTTGTTGTCTCTTATGTTTGACATATAAGGTTACTCTTTCCAGAAAACAGAAATGAATGATTCTCTAAAATTTAGAGTCATAAGTTTAAGTAATAAAGGGAACTTGTAAATTGTCACCTCTTGACTGATCTTTTTTGTTGAGGGGGACTTAAATCTGTAATATGCTATACAGGGCTTAACATCATGCATCCTTCTTTAACCGCAGAACTCTGTTTTAGACCGTGTTTCAGACACTTTCAGTACATCAATTGATATGCTCAAAGCTTATTCTCTTAATCCTAATGCTATGGAGCTGTAATGTGAAGTACGAAACTGTTATAAGTTAAGCTGTAACTAACTTTTTATTGACTTTTTCCTTCAGAAAATTGGGGAGGCAGAATTATACAAGGATAAAAATGTTGATTATATGTCTTCCATAGAGGTAATTTTTATATTAGTTTGGAAAGTTGTGGGCTGAGTTTTTATCTTTTTAGCTGCACTCATTACCTTTTTATCAACTAATGGTATAATTACGATTTGAGCAGGTTCTAATTGTTGACCACGCAGATGTCATACTGATGCAGGTACTTTGATAGTTCATCTGTGCCCCTTTGACTGATTTGGTGCATGTCTACACTTTACTATCTTCTGTTCATATCTATTGTACTCGCAGAATTGGTCACACGTGAATACAATTGTTGAACAATTAAATCGGATACCTTCCGAGCAGCATGGGACAGATATTATGCGCATTAGGCAGTGGTATGCTCGCACACTGCTCTTTTATTTGCCTTATTGCTAGCTTCAGGTGTCCACCCCATCTATAGAAAAAAAGAGGTGGGTTGCTCTGTGCGTTCTAAACACGGATTCATGTAAAACATTGCGAACCACACAAATATAGGATAAATATGAGGGACAAACCGAGAACATGTTGCACTCTCTTGAAATGACTCATGCTTTTTACTAATAATTTGGTTTTGTGAATATCTCTTGTAGGTATTTAGACGGTCAAGCGCCATTCTACCGGCAATCAATAATCTTATCTTCTCATATAAATCCAGGTAAGTTCATAACTTTTGTGTGGTGTGCAGGCTGTTAAGATGATGGTAATGATATAATGTTTGAATTCTGGTGTCCTTGTTGATAATTGTCTTTATAACTAGGGCCTAAGAGCTATAGTTTTTTTCTGTCCTATGCAGACATCAATGGGTTATTCAACCATCATTGCCTCAACCATGAAGGAAAGGTCTGTCATTTTGGCATTGCATAGAAATAATGACCCTCTTTTCTCTGGTGACAATTATGGAAAACTTTCGAATAGTAATAACCCTTACTACTATTGTGTTGTGTTTCTATCTTGAGCTTTGTTCCTGATTAAGAGTGCTGTGTCGTTACTTTTTGTCAGTTCTTTTTGTCATCTTCTTTCCCTCAGTTTTACCCCCCTGTGTTTGGTGTATTTGGGCATAGTTTGAGTATCTAGCGAAAAAGAGGGATATATTTTTCAGAAGGGTACAAATTAACTCTGATCTACAAAAAAAAAGTGGTACAAATTATTGGTCCACTTGTTAAAGAAAATTACTGGACCAGTCTGATAGAATTATTTTGTTCACCCAAAATGTTAAGACGTTGATAGCCTTCTTGTCATCATGTTCATTTGAAGTGGCTGGACTAATCAATCGCCTGTTTAACTGGTGATTTGCAGCTATACTTTGATAACTGTTAACATTTTTTTTGATAGAGGTAATTTTTATTGGAATTTCGAGGACCAATGATGCACAGCTCAAAACTTGACGGAGAATGAAAGTAGCCCTCTTTTCTTTAATCTTTTTTTGAAACTGGTACCATTTTGTTCATAACAGCACTAAGGCGGTGCATGCCGATTTTACAGATTACCAAAGTCCTATCATATCTACCAATGATTCTGTATTCTCTACGTGATTTTCTTTACACCAAAATAAAAGAAATAAACACAGTTCATCTTAACTTCCCAAATGGGCTTGTGCTTGTTTTCAAAAATTATGTTGTTCCTTTCCTTCCATATAGTCCACCATATACAGGCAGGTACTAGACTCCACCACGGTTTCTGCTTCACGTTTCCACCGCCATTGTTCCAACACTCCAAAAGCTCAACCATGGTTGCCGGCATGGTCCAATTTATTCCAACCATGCTCAGAAAGAGTTGCCACATCTGTGTTGTAAGAGCACAGCGTATAAATAGATGACTGTTGGTTTCCATAGCTCTACCACACCTAATACATCTCAACATAAATGAAAGCCCCTGCTTTGCAACTTCTCTTGAGTAAGGCAAGCTCTTCTTGCCACCAGCCATGAGAAATAGATGACCTTGGAAGGAGCTTTTACTTCCCAAATTTCTTTCCATGACCATCTGTCTGTTTGCTGACTTGTGATTGAAAGTTTTCAATAAGCAGATTTAACTGTGAAGATCCCATTGCTACTGGTCGTCCAAATTAAAGTATCATCATGATCCTTCAATCCTTTAAATCCCTCCAAGACTCCAAAAAATTCAGTAACTCTCTCCAATTCCCAGTCATTAAGTCCTCTCCTGAAGATGATATTCCAATTATGCTGGCCCCCATGCTTCTTCCAGTTTAATTTCTGGTCTTGTAGTGATGCTGTAGAATTCAGGAAACAGATCTTTAATTGGACCATGTCCTAGGCAATTATCATACCAAAAGAGTGTTTTCCTTCCATTTCCCACCCTTATACTTGTGTCGAACAGCATAAATTCCAAAGCTACTGATTGTTACCATACTGCAACTCCATAAGGACTGGTAATGGCGTTAGTGCACCATTGATCTACTTGCCCATACTTCTCACATATAACCTTTCTCCATAGAGAAGTGGGCTCTGTGTTGTATCTCCACTACCACTCCAAGAGTAAGCTATGGTTATGAGCTTTGAAATTCCTTATTCCCAGGCCCCCTTGTCTTTTGCTAGTAATGAGTATGTTCCATTTCACCAAGTGAATTGAATTCTTATCACTGTTTCCTTCCAAAATGAATTTTAGTTTCTCCTCAGTGCATCCAATATATCCCTTACCTTCTAAGTTGCTCGGACTTTTCACTTTCGGTGCCGCACCCGTGTCGACACAACATGGGTGTGGATGTGGGTGTTGGATCCGTACCCGATCTGGTCAACCGATTTTGGGTACTTTGACCCAAATCGACCGGGAAAGTCCGATAGATTTAAGAAATTCTGTATCAAAAACAAAAGCTAAGGTGGAATTGAAGAAAATGGAATACCTTGTATATAGAAACTTCTATGTTATTGCTTTTCTTTTTATCTCCTTTCAGGTTTTCTTCTTGAACAATATTTTCTCCTGAAGTTTTCCACATAATATCTCATGATTTATGTTTTGTAATTCTATTTTTAGATATTTAAATTATTTTTTACTGAATCCCCGCACCCGTATCCATCTCTAGATCCATATCCCCGAATCTTTAAATTGAGACCGTGAAGGATCCAACCTCTAGATCCGTACCCGCATCGGACACCCGCACCCGAGTCCGAGCAACTTAGCTTACCTTAACTGGTAGGGGAAATAAAGACATCACATAAGTGGGTAATGCATCTAGTACAGAGTGCACCAAAATGACCCGCCCGCCCAAAGATAGGTACTGTCTCTTCCAAGTTGCTAATCTCTTTTCACATCTTTTGATCACCCCACTCCATATTCCTTGTGCTTTATTCTTGGAACCCAGTGGCAAATCCAAGTAAGTAGATGGTAATAACCCCACCTCACAGCCCAAAATTGCAGCTAAAACCTGGATATTTTGCACCACATCATCCACTTATACAACTTGCTCTTCCTCCAATTCACATGAATTCCCGAGACAGCTTCTAAAACAACCAGAATAAGTCTCCAAGTATTTTAGTTGCTCAGCATCAGATCACAGAAGACCAATGACTCATCAGCATACAATAGATGTGTGATGGTAAAATGACTTTCTTCACTATTCGAGGCTTTAAAACCACTGAACCACCCATTCCTCTTGGCTTCCCTGAACATTTGTCCCAAACCTTCCATAGCAATTAAGAAAAGGAAAGGCGTCAAAGGATCACCCTGCCAAAGCCTTCTCTCGTATGGAAAAAGCCCTGCGGAGAGCCTTTAATCAAGACGGAGAACCTCACAGTTCTTATGCAAAAAGATATACAAGTAATCCATTTAGTCCCGAATCCCATGTCTCTTAGGACTTTTAAGAGGAAATTCCAGTTTACGAAATCATATGCCTTTTCAATGTCAAGCTTACAATGCCGGGTAATTGGCTTCCCCTTCTAGAATCCACACACGTTAGCTATTAAAGCAGCATCCATGATTTGCTTGCATTTAAAAATGCCATTTGGTGTCCATCAACTTACTTATCCACCACTTTCTTCAATCTTTCTGTCAACACCTTTGAGATGATCTTATACACACTACCAGTTAAGCTAATTGGTCGAAAGTCTCTCAATTCCTTAGCCCCATTCTTTTTAGGAATCAGTGCTATATAAGAAGCATTGAACCACTTTTCAAAAAACTCACTACGGTAAGAAACTTTCATGGTCTTCATGACATCCTCCTTAACAATTTCCCAGCACTTGTGAAAACCCCCCATAGTATACCCGTCAGGGCCAGGAGCTATATCAGCAGCACATAGTTTCAATCCTTCACTTCAATTTCATCGAAATCTCTTTGCAGCCACTCTCTCTCCTCTGTAATGGAGGATCCACCTATCATCTTGAACTCAGGCCTCCAGGTTTTGGTTTCAGCATAAAGTTTCTGATTGTAGCCTACTGTCTCTTTTTATATCATTTGGATTAGTAATAACTTCCCCCTGTACTTCCAGGTTATCAATATGATTAAATCTTCTATGTGAGTTGGCCATTTTCTGAAAAAACTTGGTGTCCTTCCTTCAACCATAGAATCCTAGACTTTTGTCTCCATGAGATCTCTTCATAGTTAGCTACATCCTGGAACTCTATAAAAAGACTAACTTTTTGTAAAAATTCATCTTCAGTGAGTGCCCTCAATTCCTGTAAGTCCTCCAGCATTGACAACTGATTCAACAACTCTTATCTTCTTTATTTTCAAATTTCCGTAGTTGTTTGCATTCCATTCCTTCAGTTTGACTTTCAAGCTTTTAAGTTTACAAGCCAGAATATTATCAGATCTTCCTTCTGTTTGAAAGTAACTACACCATTCTTCCAGCCTCTCCTTGAACCCATCTACCTCCAACCACCAATTTTCGAATTGAAATACGACTGTGAAAATTCCCAGTCCCCACATTTCGAAGAGATTGGGTTATGATCTGATCCAATTCTTGGCAGCAGTGATTGCTTGATGTTGGAAATTTCTCATCCCATTCAAGGGAAAAAAGAAATCTATCAATTCTTCATAAGCAGTCGTGATTTCCCCCCTTTGACCAAGTATACTTCCCCCCTAGTAATGGAGGATCAGCCAGCTTCAGTTCATGAATGATCTCAGAGAATTCATCCATTGCCCTTGTAAAGTTACCATTGTTACTTCTTTCATCTGCAAACCTGGTGGTATTGAAATCCCCACAAACCACCCATGGACCTTCCCAAGCCTCTCTGTTGGCTGCCATTTCCAGCCATAGTTCCTGCCTATCCCTTCTGCAATTAGGCCTATATATCCCTGTTGAACACCATTCAAAGTTATCATGTACAGAAGTGAGTTTGCAAGTGATGCTGTGCAAAACATTGTTAATAAGTTCTCCCTTCCAAGTTCTTTTGTCCCTCATTATTAAAATGCCTCCGGTCCTGTCATTAGCCTCCAATTTCACATAATCAGCCCACCTACTACTGCACAGATGTTTCACAATAGCTCCACAATCCCCCTTCTAGTTTGGTTTCTTGAAAGTAGGTATATATCTGCCCTCCATTCTTGAATTAGTAATTTAACAATCCTTCTTTTATGAATCCCATTCAACCCCCGCACATTCCATGACAATTGTTATTGCTGCTCCTCCCTGTACTCCTTCATTCCCCATCCTTGAATTTGACCCCAAATTCAAGGTTCTTCACTTCTATAATTCCTTTCTGCTTTGGTGTGGATGGATTGGACTTGCTGGCCAAATTTAATGTCTTCCTTCTCTTACTATCCAATTTCATGAGGAGTGACAGTACCTCCCATTCACATCCCTGAATATTCACCCCGAACAGCTTGGCTAGTTTTATCACATTTTAACGTAGCTTTAATCTTAAATACTGGACTTGTCTGTAGCTGTGTTTGAACCAGTGAAGTGTGTCTAAACCACCTCACGTTGCGCTCTTATCACTAGACCAAAGTCGGGGGGCACTTTGAAGCTGTAATTTCAGTTAGTGATATTCCTTCATTTAATCTAAAACATCCTCCACTTGACTTTTCTATTCTTCCTTCCACGAACATTCTTCTAATGAAGATGATTGATGTGCCTAAACTTATTCAGAAGGATGGATAAATTTCCATTCTACAATACTTTTTATTAGTGGGAGATGAAAATTTTAATTTGAGTTCAATATGTTGTTCTTACTTAATTTGAGTTTGAAGGGTTGCATACATTAGGGAAAAAGCATTGGATACCTTGAAATTCCTAGTGCTCCTGCTCTTCGAAAAATCTACATAAAGTAACAATTTGCTATAAAGATCCTCTTTACAGTCCTAAAACATCAATATGAAATTCCAGCATGCTTACTTCTGTAAATGCTCAGAAAAGAGAAATATTTTGCTTATCTAAGTGCTGTATTTTCAGGTCAAATTGGCAAGCGAGTATAAAGGTGTTTTACCAAAGGTAGTACTTCAAATACAGCAGGTGAGTAATAACAGTATGGTCTTATAGTTATACTTAATAATATAACAACCGATAAATTTTCAGTGTTACGAATTTCAGTTTATCTAAAGGAAATACATCGAGTTCTGGTCTGTAGTTATGACTTATGTCACGTTTTGATTATGTTGATATTATGACCACATCATCTAAAACTTTTGTTTAACAGAGATGGGGTACTTATATTTATTTTATGTCTTAAACGCCACCTCTTCCCTGGAGTCTAATTCTTTTTCTCAGCCAGGCACGTGGACATACTATTGTATGCTCCATGTGTTATTAAGTTTGAATCTTGTCTGGCTTCTGTTTTATTTTTTAATTGCTGACATGAATTTGATTAATCATGTTCCTGTGGAAGTACTATTGATTCCTTTCTCTTATGGGTTCTCGCTATTTCACAAATTGCAGATTTATGAGCGGTTTGATGCGAATACTGCAGAAGATGCTGATGATGCCCGGTTTGATTATTTCACCAGAAAGGTCTGTTATCCGACAAAAATGATTGTAATGATATCTTTCCAGAGCTTGCTCCTACTTCCCCTTTAACAAGATGGAATGTATTTCAACAACAACAAACAAACCCAGTGTATTCCTACACAGTGGGGTCTGGGGGGTAAAATGTACGCAGTCCATACCACTACCTCCGGAAAGGTAGCAAGGTTGTTTCTGATAGACCCCCGACTCAGGGCAAAGAATAATAAGCAAATTCATAATACAACATGAAATGAAATAAGTTGGCACAATATAGAAGAGGCACCCACACAGTAATACCTTGTACTAACAAACCAAAGGCACCCCCACCCACATACCCCCACCCTAAAGCTCTCCTAGCTACTGACTACGGCCCATCTGCAGGCACTAACCTTCTACCCTTATCCGCGTCCTCCAAACCTTCCTATTTAGGGTCATGTCCTCAGTAAGCTGTAACTGCTCCACGTCACGTCCAATCACCTCCCTCCAATATTTCTTCGGCCTACCCCTATCCCGCCTGAAACCATCCAAAGCCATTCTCTCGCACCTACGAACTGGGGCATCCGTGCCCCTCCTCACATGCTCGAACCATCGCAACCGAACTTTCCGCATTTTGTCCTCCACCGAAGCCACTCCAACCTTCTCCAGGATAGTCTCATTCCTAACCTTATCACTCCTAGTAAGCCCACACATCCAACACAACATCCGCATTTCCGTCACCTTCAATTTTTGGATATGGGCGTTCTTCACTGGCCAACACTCCGCTCCATACAGCATGGCCGGACGGACTGCCACTCTGTAAAATTTTCCTTTTAAGTTTGAGCGGCACCTTCTTATCACACAACACTCCCGAGCGAGCCTCCACTTCATCCAACCTACCCCAATCCGGTGGGATATATCCTCATCAATCTCACCATTTTCCTGAATCATGGATCCGAGATACTTAAAACTATCCCTCCTACACACAACCTGGGAATCCAACCTAACTACCACCTTGTCCTCCTGCCGCAAGTCATTACACTTGCCTTCCATATACTTCGTCTTGCTCCTACTCAACCTGAACTCTTTAGACTCAAGGGTTTGTCTTCAAACCTCCAATTTATCATTCACACCTCCCTGCATCTCATCAATCAATACTACATTATCCGCAAAGAGCATGCACCAAGGCACCTCTTCTTGAATACGCCGCGTTAAACATCCATCACCAAAGCAAACAGAAAAAGGCTAAGAGTCAAACCCTGATGCAACCCTATCAAGACAGGGAAATGCTCTGAATTTCCTTCCGCCGTCCTCACCTGAGTCTTAGCTCCTTCATACATGTCTTTAAAAAGGAAAAAAACTCAAATATGCCATCAAACTATTAGAAATGACTCATCTATGCCATTCATTAAAGTTTGGCTCATCTCTGCTACTGCCGTTACGGGATAGTTTGATTCATGCCATTATTTTTCAGTGGAACCATTTTTGCCACGTGGTCTCTTATAAGACGTCCACGTCACCAAACCCAAATAAACCAATTAATGGGTCCGATTTTTTTTATTGAGTTCAATTTTATTTTAACGAGGTGGGTGGGGTTTTATTTTAGCGGTCTAATTTTTAATTTTGATTTTAAGTAATATTGGTTGATTTAGATTTGGTGACGTGGACTTCTAGTAAGAGTTCGTGTGGCAAAAATGGTTTTGCAAAAACACCTTTAAAAGATAATGACACAAATGAACCTTTTCTGTAATGACAGTGGCATAGATGAGCCAAACTTTTCACGGCAGTGGCATAATGAGCCAAACTTTTAACATATGACATAGATGAGTCATTTCTAATAGTTCGATGAAATATTTGAGCCTATTTCCTTTAAAAAGTGAAACCCCTTCACCTCCTTTCATCAATTTTTTATATCAGAATCTTTCCTTAACCAAATGATTGTATGGCTGTTGTAACCCCCTTCCCCACAAAAAGGAAAACAATAATTGAAGTGAAGATAAACTCTGATGGAAGTGAGTACGTCGATTGCTAATCAGATAATCTGTGATTTGAATTAAAAGCCCGGACTCCACGTATAACGGGAGCTTTAGTGCACCAGGCTGCCCTTTTAATCTAGATCTAACAGCACTACATTGTATGATCACATTTTTTCGAGTTAACGTAGGTGAAGTTTCCTATTGTATGATTCATTATTTCTGCTGTTATTTATAGAGCCACCGAATGATTCATCCTTTAGTTTCTAATTTTCTTAGAGCCTGTATTTTATCATTTTTTCTGAAACTGATTTTATCATGTTAGTTTATGTCATAAATGCAACTCTTTCCCTCCTTTCTTGATGAGGCTAGAGATAAGTCGATAGCAACTTGATTCTCTGACTTCAGTAGGGCATGTATTTGTAAAAATGATTATTTTGCAACCGGATACTCTTAATCATTTTTCGTGTCTATTGAAAGATTGTTTTAGGCACTGCCCCTAATCTTTGTTTAAGTTACAAATCTGGTGGTGCATATAAAGTTATTAACTAAGATTTTATCCCATACGATCTCGTCACATCCCATTTTTTTTTTTTTGAGTCTCCTGAGCTATTTAGGACCTGTATTTATACTATTTTATTAGATGCATGTAAAGAGAGGCCAAGTCCTCTTTCTTCAGTATTTGTCATGTACTCATTAGTTATGCAAATGTACCTTTTCTTTTTCCTCCAAAAAAAAAACTTATAATCACACCCCTCTACATTTGTAAACTAAGTTGCTCAGACTCTTCAAAAATGTCTATGGGTGCGTGTGACTCTTCAAAAATGTCTATGGGTGCGTGTCGGATCCTCCAAAAATAGTGTATTTCTGAAGGATCCGACGGGTGCGCAACATATTTGGAGAGTCCGAGCAACTTAGCCTGTTAGCTGATTTAAATCAGTTGATCTTACAGTTGTGCTGTATTATTGATGTATGGTCGAGTCCACTTTGATCAAGTTTGTTTTTCCAGGTATTCCCCAAGATAAAGGATTCCACCCAGGTTTGTCTGTCAGAGCTCGGGAAACAAATTCATTTTCCTAAGCATTCAGCTGTATGGAATGGTCTTTCCTTGACTCCTTTTTTTGGTGTTTTCGGCAGGGTGGTATAATGCTATTTATTAGCTCTTATTTTGAGTTTATCCGAGTAAGGAACTTTTTGAAGTCACAAGAGGCATCCTATTGTTTATTGGGAGAGTGAGTAACATCTTGTGTTCAGATTGCTTCGCATTTCTGTGTATAAAATCGAATATGACCAAAGTGGTCTACTTGTTATGTAAGTATGCTGTTCTGGTTTGAGGTTCAGTTGTTTGCCTTTCTTTCTAGGTACACTGAGCAGAGAGACATATCTCGTGCACGAGTGTGGTTTTTCGATGGAAAGAAGAAAATTATGCTTTACACTGAAAGAGCTCACTTCTATCACCGATATAAGGTTCTCTCTCTTGAATGCTATTCATGCTGTCTTACCTTCTCTACTCTTTTTCCTGCTTATTAGGAGGACCCTGGCATTTGATTTGGATAATGTTGTATGCTTTTAGTCTACACCTTGTATATCTGATTCTGCAGAGATATTTGTAGGTAAGTCCAAGTCATTGTAGCTGGGAATTTTAAGCAGCTTATAACATTCTTTTTGTAGTTATTCCTGGCTCCTTCAGTCTTGACATGAACAATCTCGAAATCTCTGTTAAATGGGATAAGATTGTGCTCGTGTTTAATGTGTTTTTTTCTGCTGATTGGAAGTGGTTTCTTTAAGCTGATGGGTCTGTTTCATGAATGTTTTCCTTGAGTGAGGTTAGAGGAGCATGATCAAGGCGATATCCACTCACAAAGTATACTGTGAGGAACAGACGAGATTTTGCTAAGAACATTTCTTTACTTAAATTTTTGGTAATAATCTACTTGTTTTCTATTTGACATGTTTGAGAATGAAGTGGAATAAACTACTCATCCAGAAAAAATAATGAAATAGAAAAACTTGTAAGATAAAGCTACAACCTGTCTCTGGCGAAGGAGTGTAATTCTTCTTATATCTGGTAGCTGAATACGAGAGCTCCTGGATGTCTAACTGTGCTATGGAAGTTTATCTTGAACTTGGAAGTATACCTTCCAAATTGCTTGATGAAATTAAGGATTTTTCTACTCTAACAAGTCTAGTTTTAGGGAAAAACTAGGAGTGCTTCCAAGGATAGTACTGTATTTGGTTCCGGGGCTGAATTTGTGATCAAGTAGAGTTGTCAGAAAGGAATGTTGATTCGTACTACACTCAAGAGGGTCATTTGTGCTACTGCTTACGATGGTGTAAAAAGTGTCATCCCTTTGCAAAATGTCAAGAAGTCTTGAGATTCTGGTGTCAAACGAGTAAACAAGAATACTGAATTTTTCTTTTTGATATCTTATTCATAGTAATTTATGTTAAACAGCATGGTGCAGTAGTTGCCTACTTTCTTCTCAATTACACAGCCATTTGGTAGTTGATGTTTCTATTAATCTTGTCTTCTGTCATAACTATTGGTTGTATATATCCTTAGATTCACCTAATAGATAGATATTATCGGCCTTTTTTATGAAATGTTTGCATAATAATGATATATTTTTGTGTGTTCAACTTCTCTTGGAAATTAGATACGTGGCATTCAGAACTTGATCATTTATTCACTCCCGGAGCGGAAAGAATTTTACTCAGAGGTGATAATCTCTACTTGGCCCTCCAATTAGGATTTATATGGTTGTTCAAAGCGCGAGTCTTACCAAGTTATCTTTCATTTCTCCTGTAGGTTGTAAATATGCTACAAGGGTCGTCTTGCACTGTTCTATTTTCTCATTTTGACCAGCTTCGGGTATGGCTTCAAATCGTCTTATACAATGATGAGTTCATATCTTGCTCTCATGCTTCGTCGACCTTTTCACCTTTTCCCTGTCATATTGCTCATCTCAAACTTTCTTCCAAGTGTTTGGTTTCCTTATAGTGTTCTTACCTCGTAATTTACGTTCTGGTGAATTCAGCTTGAGCGGATTGTTGGTACTGCTGCTGCTAAAAGGATGGTCACGTCAGACAAGGATGTTTGTATCTTTTGTTAACAGGGAAGTCACAAAAAATTTCAACAAAAACTGTTTGGCAAAAGGGTCCAACAGTTTCTCCAGCTCAAGGAATTGGTTCTTGCCAGAAATCTTATTTAATATATTCTTTGAGCAATGTTTGGTTAATCAATTTTGTTTCCTTTTGAAATTGTGATATTAGTAAAATCATTCAAATTCCAGAAACATAAAAGTGAACTTTTTCTTTTCGACTGTATTGTTACAATTTCTGAACCCAGCCACCTCCCTTCCCTCCACATCCCCAAAATAGAGGAGGTCGTGTCTGGTAAACTAAGGTTAACCAACTACTTTTGTAGTAGTGCCAGCAAAATTTAGCTAGCGTTTAGCCATAAATTTTGGATCAAAAGTTGTTTGACCATGAAATTTGATCAGATTTTGTAAATATGACCGTCAAATATTTATGGGTTTTCAAAAGCTAGTTTGAATTAGTTTTTGGGAGAAATTTTACTCATAAAACTTTCAATATTTTTTTCTCTGTCCCTGAAATAATAATTTCAAAAAATAAAATTTTAAGTTTCCAACTTCAAAATTTAAGATCAAGTGGGAGCTTACTTCTTGGTGGGTAGCTATGGATGTGGTTGATTGATTAGGATACAAGTTGCTTGAGACATCTGAAGCTATTGTATCTAGTGCATCATCACTGGAGCATAAATTTTAACTATTTAGTACCTGATTACACATTGTTCCACTCTGTTCAAAATTACACAAAATGATTTTGTGTTGTGATACACTGCTTAAGATTGTTATACATTATTTAGGGTTGTGATACATTACTTAGCTGAACTCTATAGCTTTTGTTGCTGTTAGCTGATGGCCTCTTTTTTCGGCGTTGATGGTTTGCTCTAAGTGGTCAATTGGATCCTCTGAATGCTGTTTATATTAGATACTGCTTCTGATGATAGATTCATGCTTTAAATTTTAGATTATATTTTTTCATGCAACTATCCCTCCGTCTTAATTTGTCTGGCTGGTTTTAACTTGATACGGAGTTTAAGAAAATAAAAAAAACTTCTAAATCTTATGATCTTAAATTAACCAACCAAAATGTTCTTTAATCTCATGGTTTAAACATGTTGAAAAATTAGAACTAAAGAGTTATCAAAAGAGCAAAAGAGAGATTCTCTTTTAAATGGATTAAAAAAGAAAGATGAACAAATCGAAACTGATCAGGGAGTAAAATTTGGTTGTTTAGTTTGGTCCATTAGTATATTCCATAAGCATTTTCTATCAGCAGAAAAAACATACCTTCTTTTTACCTAATCATTTTCCACTAAACTGAAATGTTCTTTTTGTGTTTCTGGCTGAACGCTTTTGACTAATATATGTTCAACAACAGGAAAGAGAACCAGTTGGGAGTTGAAAATGGCGTAGCATTTCTGTGTTAGTCCTTGTGAAAATTCACCCCTCAAAAATGATATTAGTGATGTATATATCATAGGAGCAGTGACCAAAAGTGCAACACACCTACCTGCAAGAACTGCTCGCTCAAGTACCCGAATATCTTCTGAAGCACTGATATAATACACACACATACACACAAAAGACCAAGCCGGAAATGTTATGACTCAACTTACAGCTTATATCTACAAACTCAACTGTCCAGCAGAACAATGAAAATGTTCAAACTAGAAATCTTATAGAATAGTGGTAATGTTCCGACAACAAAAGTATGAGATGAAGATGCTTAACCACATGTACATCCGTCAAACAGAGCTTGAAACTATGATATCCACAAAGTTCTACTCAGTGCCAGGTCTTCAGATAATCGTTATTGCCATCAAAATGTAAGAAGCAGAAAAAAAAAAAAAAAAAAAAAAAAGGCACAAGTGTGAGCTTGACAGAGGACTGTAACCACTTTTCTAACACTTATTTGGCCTTAAGAACTTATATACTATACAGTAGACACATATATGATACCATACGAAAATGGGGTTGCCCGACCAGACACCTGATCAATTAGAGACATAGACACAAAGTGATGGCTGATCAGGTCAGGACACTCAGAGAAATAGTAGGTGAATGCTGCACTAAATGTGCTGAGCCAAATGGTTATATTAGCCACTTGCTTTTCCAACTTGTAGCTATCGTAACTCCACATAAATGATCACCTGCAGGCAAGTGAACAAACCAAATGTTAAAGAAATTTCCTGGAAACTTCAAGAATGTCATCGTGAGCCTAAGGTCTTAAAAAATGGAAGCATGCATCTTATTTGTATGCAGATGTGTCCATATTCAGTTTGAAGGATGCAAACTTCATATTTGCCTGCCTTTGTTTATGTAGTCTTTGGTATTGTGCGCATTGAGTTTTGAGTTGACCTTCTTTTCAAAGTTAGCCACAGCTGTATCAAAACATGATATGCAAGAGAAACATACCAATGCAATTTGAATTGGCTGATTCTCTTATGTTTTTTCACCAGTTAACCACGACATACAGGAAATATGAAGGGTATAAAAATATGTCATATCAGCATATCCGTGACTAGTATCATTATGAGTACTCATGTTTGTTTGTGCTAGATGCAACAGTTATGTTGATACTCAAGCTGGAATGTTAAACTAGGAGAGTTATTCATTTCCTCATTTTCATCTTTTTTTTGATGAATGTCTTTTTCTACTGATTATTCAAGATTCTCACGTAGCTTACCCTGTTTGAGAAAGCCGCTGCCAGTTCATAAGTTGGTGAGACTGTGGATGCCTTTGCAAGTAAGATGAACTGGTCCCAATACCATTATCGTCACCAACATATTGGTCCGAATAGTTAGTACTTGAAGGAGACCAAATAGGAACTACACCCCCATCCCTTTCTCTAATACTGCTGGAAGATTCAGCCGTTGAATCTTCAGAATTCCTCCTACCTACCGCAAAATTAAAATGTGGAGTGGCATTGGTTCGAGCTGTTTGCATGACGGCTTGGTCGAGCGTGTCTCTCCTAGTATTTTCAGCTACATTGACGTCTGTTGGAACTTCTGCCCTACTTTCCAAGACTGAATTCCTAATATCCACAGAGTTCTCTTCATCATCAGCTCTGAACAAAGACGACGTCATGCTAGGCACCATTTGATCTTCATAGCGTCGAACAGTAACTATTACGGGGTTGTTCCTGACTGGTTCATGTTCCATTTCCATCTGCATGGCCTGAGGAAATGCTATTGGGGAGTCAGCAGAGTCACCGTGTCCTTCTTCCATACCATTCTCAATTGCAGCTCTTGCAGCAGCTTCATTCTGCCACATTTGTGATAGGGCTTGTTCTAGTCTAACTTTTGCTGAATCAATTTCAACAATTGGAAGAGGATAATTGGAACCCAGCTCAATGCCAGCAGCTTCAAGTACAGATTCTGGTGCATTCCATGGGTGGTGTATCCATTCGGTGGGCAGCCTAGCAAGTTCAGGAAGCCACCGCCGGACATATTCTCCATGAGGGTCACACTTGTATCCCACAAACTGCCAGAAAGAGAACAGGTTCAAATAATTAGTTCGCCTTGTTCAAAAAGAAAATTTACATGACGAAACAAGAAGAGAAACGGAATAAGGGATAGCAGTCTCCCTTTTGTTTTACATGAAAAAACAAGAAAGAAAAACAGAAGGAATGACACAGAGTTAAGCTAAAGTCTGTCCCATTCATTTCTCACCAGTCTTCCATAAGGTCACTGGTGCATTATAGATGGAAATTCAAAGTTCACGTTCAGTGGAAAAGACAAAACAGTAAGAGTAGAAACTTTCGACGTTTAAGAACTTTGCCATGTACAGATAAATGAAAATTTAAAATTTTCTTTCAAGTGTTTGGAATGCAATATCCTGCAGAGAAGTGAAAAACAAGGTCTAGTGAGTAAATATTATTCCAGGTTTAAGTATGACTTCGAAGATCATGCAGAAGCCAAGATGGCAAAACCAGCATCTTATGCAAGGGATACTGGCAAGAAGTGCCAACATACTTAGCTTGGCTTGTGTGAAAAACAAATCCACCATCTGTGTAAGCAGGACAATGGGGGTAACTCAGACTGAGATCGTCAGCCCCACCACCCCCAAAAAAAAACCCCCGAAAAAGTTCGTTCTTCAGATACTCGAAATTAAAGCATTGTTTACAGCAGATGACAAGTCTGATACCTTGGATTGAAAAGACTAGCATATCAATGCACTACAAAGGAAGTTCACAAACACTGCACTAATATCTCAGGATATAAAAGCACAATTTGCAATTGGGCATTCACATACACATTCCATCTTAGCTTTAGCATTTCTGCAAGAAGATTTGAGGCCCATAAGATGTTCATGCAGATTGCAATGTCTACTAGCTAGTCAGTGCCTCGGAACTAGCAATCTGTGAATAACAATTACCACAACGGGGAAGGGCTATAAACATTGGAAGTATAGACTAGTTGTGGAGCTATTAAAATTTCTACAATAGGATGAGAGTCTGTAATTGATGATCCAGCAACTCTACCATGTTAGGGAAGACATAAAAAAGGAATTTCAATTGTGAATTTTTCAAAATTTTCAATTGAAGGAAGAGATTCTCCCCAAAGATTACCCTAACATACCTGTGGATTATCAATCCGATCAAACTCACGACCATCAGGTAGGGTACCAGAGATATATTGCCAACCAAGAGCATCACTCTCAAGATCTGCGTCCAACAATGTGTCCCAAAAATATTTCATTCCCCATCTCCATGGAAGCTGCAGAACCTTGACGAAGAAACTAGATACCACAACTCGGATACGATCATGTAGCCAGCCAGTTGCCCATAATTCTCTCATACCAGCATGAACCAAAGGATAACCTGTTCTGCCTTGCCTCCATGCTTTAAAGTAGCCCTCATCCACTACCCATGGAAAGTACCTTAGGTGAGCAAGCAGGGGCCTTTCATGGCTATGAGGATGATTAAAACTCATGTATCTAGAGTACTCCCTCAGTCCAATGGACTTGAGGAACAAATTAACACTCTCATCACCAGCTTTATTTCCTTCATTGGCCCAGAGAACTTGCTTGATGCGAACAAAATGGAATACCTTACGAACACTGACTTCCCCAAAATGTAAATGTGGAGACAGAAAGGACGTTGTTGCACTATCAGCTTTCCGACGGTTCTGTGAGTACTCAAGTAATGGTCCATTAACGAAAGTAGTTAGTGCTTTATCAGCATTGCTCCAGCCAGGTGACCACGCCCGAGCAAGAAGCGCATTGCTTCCTTTCTCTGATTCATCGTCAAATACCAAGTTGTCTGAACGGCATCTTGATACATCACCTGGAGGTTTGCACAAGAACCCATGTAAAAACAAAGTTAAACTCTAACCAGTACTCTTATAAGTACATTACTACCATCCTAGGAATTTGTTTTGACCCTTAGCTTATTAGTGGCAGCACGAATATCTTTCTTACAAGTACATTAATACCATGTAGAAACAAGAATGGAAGTTTTATCCAGAAAACAAACAAGACATAAGAGAAGCTCAAATGAGAACAAACCAGATATAATCCTTTTAGGTGGGAGAAGTGGAGCTTCTGGATCATAAGGCATGCTAAGGCATTTCTCCCAAAAAGCAGAAAATGTTGTGAACGGGCGACCTTCATCGTCGTTAACTTCCCATGGTTCATAGAGCAAATCAGCATTAAAGGAGCGCACAGATACACCTTGAGCTGTTAAGATTTCTTTTGCGCGATGATCTCTCACAAGTGAAATTGGATCTAAAGGAAAAGAAGTTTAGGTGCTGGTCAGGATAAGGCAATGGATGAAATTGGCTTTATAAAACTATTTATCTTTTACATCCTTCTACTGAAAACAGATGCTTAAAATAAAAGCCATCCATTTCTATTAGCAATTTACCATTCAATTATGATCAGATCAAACACCAAGCAACATCCTTTCTGTTTCTATTAATCAAAGAACATGGAATACGTTTAGTACAACAAATTTAGATTACTGATGTTCTAATTCTTGAACATAGCAAAAAGTACAGCACCTAAAATTCATTAGTTTAATGAGAAAGGTACATGGCAATAGTTTATTATTTACCAGAAGACAACTCATTTATCTTATTCTTAAAGGACACACAGCAAGCACCAATCTCAATTAAGCCATCCCAATAATATAGTACTACTAACTTTTAAAACAACATCAACACAGGCAAAAAAGTAATCAAAGTCGGACAGAATGATTACAAAGAAAAGTCAAAAATGGAAACTTTACTGTACTAACCATACAAATGATTGAAGAAGAGCTGAGTAGCACCAGTAGCTTTAACAACTTCAAGAAGTGAAGAAATACTATCAGTAGATCTCTTTGTAACAAGGGAAGTTCCAAGACTCTTCAAAGATGAATCAAGATGAGCTAAACTCTGCTTAAGCCACCATCTTGAAACTCTACCAGGATAATAATGCCCTTCTTCTTCAGGTGCCCATACAAACACAGCAATCACTGCTCCTGCCCTCACTCCAGCAGCCAAAGCAGGATTACATCACATATGAACAATTAGATTTAGAGTGTTAGGTTTAAGGATATTGTTTTGTTAGAATGAAACTTAAATAGTGTTGTAGTGCATGTGAAAAAGTAAACTAAAATCGAATAAATGATTAAAAGATATTAAATATTTATAATTATTTATGAAAAATTAATATCATATAGTCAAATAACTATAAAATTTTTGTATATAATTGATCAGTTTGATTTAATTATTTATTTGATAATTTTTTTTGAAAAACTAAAATCAAATCAAATATTAGTGATTTTTAAACTTTAAAATCAAATCCAACCAAATCAAATGTCGGTTATAAAATTTATATATAATTTATTGATTCGGTTAGGTTATTTATTTTTTATTTTTTTAAAATCAAATCAAATATTATTGATTTTTACAATTTCAAATTAAATAAAATATCAATTATTTTAATCGATTTGATTTAGTCACGATTCAATTTTTAACCAAACCTTGATGTGATCACCGATTCACCCCTACACAGAGGAGATGCAACACGCAATTAAGAAGGATATTATAGACATTTCGGGTTGACTCGAGACATTCTTAACGCCTAATCCCTCCCTAAACTTACCCCATACCAAACCCGAGAACGTGTGAACTTCGGCCCATTGGACTGAAGCCCGTAACCGACTCTAAAGCACTGAGTGTTCATTCGTTGATTGATTGATATTTCTATATTGAAAAAAAAAAACTAAAACCCTGATAGTTTTTTTTTTTGTGTGTGTATTTCTAAATCCCTAAAATGGCCTTACGAGCGGCGGCAACCACCATTCCGGTAGCACCACGAGGTCTGAGAGCAGTTTTCTCTACATTTTCTTCTAACTTTCCTTTTAATCCACCACAAGCGCAAGTAGAGAAGCAGCCACCGGCTGAACCATCCCCCAATCTCTTTGTCTCCGGTGAGCAAGTTTCCTTTTAATTTCTCCTCGAATAGGAGTTCTTATTAGTTCCTTATTGTTTTTTTATTTTTTTTCTCTTAAGAAGTTTTCTTCGATTTTTACTTGCAGTTCAATTATTTTAAATATTTTGGGGTGTATTCCGTATGGAGGTTCGTCCAATATTTCGAAAACAGTTTTTTCTGATATTTCGAAAGCATTTTTTGTGGGAAAACAAGCTTTTAAAAAACTTTCTAATGAAAGTATGTTTTTCCTAATGGAAATACGGAAAATAAGCTCCATAAGTGACATTACAATTTTATTGGCTTGTCCCATCCACCTAATGTCCCCAACGCTACCCCTGCCACCCCAACCTCACTCCCACCGCATCGCTATAGTGTTTTGCTAGATATCGCTGTAGTGTTCCGCTAGATTACATTAAATATTTTGGGTAGAATATTTTCTTGCTTATTTTCCCGAAACTAGAAAATAAGTACGAAATCCATTTATTTTCCAAGAAAATAGTTTCTAGAAAAACATTTTCCTTCCTACCTGACAGACCCTTAGTCGCTGTGAATTTTGTTACTCTGTTTGTTCCGCGGCTATATCAGTCCAACTTTATGTTGTATGTTCAATATGAGCTCAGAGGTTTCCAAATTCTAGAATTTGGAGCAATCTATGTTCTTGCTAGAAAAGAAATTGTTGTATAGGATCTTCCACTTGGGTGGGATTTTAAACTTTTTTCAATCAGTGAAAAGTTGTCACGTTATTAATGATTTTTTTTATTAAATGTTGGAGTTATTAAATATAAGAGCATTTTGAAGTCTAAAGATGAATATAAAGGGTATTTTGGATCCAAATATAAATGGAAAAGACATTATAAAAGCTAAAAATGAATGGAGGACATTTTTATATTATTTTGAGGGATATTTTAGGTCCGCTTTCATTAATTTAGCAATTATTATTTTTAATTTATCAAAATTTAAATAACAAGTTACAAGTTATGAGTTAATAAATGTATATCACAATATATATTAACATGAGTTGTTGTATAGTGATGAAATTATTTTTTCTTAATAAAAAAATTTAAGTTTGAAGCATATCTATAAAATAATTTAAAATGTGATGATACTTTAAAAATAGACTCTGAAAGATGTAATTTAAATTAATCAAAATTAAATATGATTAGATATATACCAAATACAATAAATTCAATACCATAATCTTATGAAGTATTTAAAGAGGATAGTGCATGCACTAATAATTAATAATACAATAAATAATACTCCCCACAAACTATACCAACATTAGATAATACACTTTTATGACCACCAGTAAGAGAAACAAGACAAATAATACACTCTATCCTGAAATAAATGCACTTTTATTTACTAATTTTCTCCTCTAATTTGTATCTTTGACATTTTTCAATTTAAGATCATATTTTGATAAGTTATAATTGCATCATATTTCGTTTAATTTTTTTTTCACAATAATTTTTTACTTTACCTCTACCTAAAAAAAGGTTTAACTTTAGCTATTTTAAATTCATTTATAACCTTATCTCTCACGCCTCTGTACTAGAGTATTTGTGCATCTCGTCATTACATGTTTAAATTATTTATATCTTATTTTTAATATCATGTCTTTTATCAAAGTCATTTTTATTTTTTTTGAATATCTTTATTTTATATTTTATCTATTTGATTATATTAACACACCCATCATAATTAGTTCAATTTTTATTTTTAGTAAGTTCAATTTTTATTTCAATGGATCTAATTTTTAATTTTTGATTTTAAGTAATATTGATTAGTTTAGATGTGATGATGTGGACCTCTAATAAGAGGTCACGTGTCAAAAATTATTTTGTAAAGATTATTGTTACAAAATAATGGCATGAACGAACTTTTCTATAACGTCAGTGACATAAATAAGCTAAAATTTCAACGGCAGTGGTATAGAAGAATCAAACTTATAACGGATGGTATAAATGAATCATTTATAATAGTTCAATTACATATTTGTTCCTTTTGCCTTTATTTAATATGTAATGAACGCATGAAAATATAAATAAAAACTTAAGAGTCAGAATTATCAAATATACATCGAACTTACGACTTATCAAATATTTTTAAACCTCTCAAAGATTGTTCGATTGAAAAAATAAATTATTCTGAAATTAATTTTTCGAGATTAGCTATTTCGATATTAATTACTTCATTTTCAAGATGAAAGAAAAATAATATTGTGAATTTAAGATAATAAATTTTAAAATAAATTATTTCATATATTTTATTTTAATCAAATAAAAAATAAATTTATTTTAAAATTAATCTAAAAATTAATTGCTCTTTTTATCTGTTGCACCAAACGAGTACTTCTCTATTAGCTACCTGGAAAGTGGTTCTTTTTGTCAAAGAAGGCTAGGGGCCTAATCACCCTTCTTTCTTTTTACTTCGATAAACGGTAGCAATAAAATTATATAATTCGAGTTTTTAATAAAGATAAATATTTTATATTATATATTTAGATGTTTAATCAAAATAAATTATAATTCAAATGTTTCAATAAAATTTAGTTACTATCCATCAACTCATCAGTTAACCTAAGAATTGACTAAATAACTGTTTCAAATACTAACCAACTGACAACAGACTTTACGGGGTGTTTGATTAGAAAATAAGTTATTTTAAATTTAGTTATTTAATTTTAAAAATGGAAAAAAATAAAATTATAATTTTAAAATAATTAATTTTAAATAAATAATTTTATATATTTTATCTCAATTAAATATGTAATAATTTTATTTAAAATCAATTATAAAATTAATTATCTTTGATCTCTTATATCAAACGATCCTAACAATACAATTCATTTGATGTAAGGTATAAAGATACATAGTTCTAAAATAAAATAGATTATTTTATTTCATCTTAATTTGAGATATAAATTATTACTAAAATTATTTATACTATAATAATAAAATAATTATTTCATATAACATAATAAAATAATTAATTTTAAGATAACTAATTTCAAAATTAATTATCCGAATAATATTATTCCAACCAAATGACCGTGTTTAAGGAAGCTACACATGGAGAATGACCCATCGGCATAGAGCCCATGGGGGACCCTTTCGTGCGGACCAAAGACAAAAGATAACTCTAGTAAATAACCTCGGTCGAAGCTACCAACTACAGTTTAACTTTAAACATCCTTAAATGACGCCGTTTTATAACAAAGTTAGGAGAACTGTCAGCCACATGTTGGACACGTGGTACAGTCTAAGTCTGCCAATGTGGTAGAACGAAATTTACTCATCTGGACACGTGTAAGCTGAAAATTGTAGCTGGCGAAACTGGCGGGTCCAAATTTGAAGGAGACTGATTATAATTATGGGGTCCATTCTCATTTAAATGCTATACTATAGGTGTTTGTGTAATTACTTAATTACAATTTACAAAAGAGACTAATATGAATTTAATAAATTGATTAAGCATATTGGAACAACCGACTATGAGCCGTGGCCAAATTGACTCTTTGGTAGACCAACACTTGTGGGTGGGTGAAATGGGATGGCAGTCAAAATCTGTTAATCGAGAAGTGTAGAGATATTAATTTCAAAATTATTTGTTTTATCATTTACATTATAATAATAAAGTAAGTATTTCCATGTATGTGCTGAAAGATTAATCCTATGACATAATTTTATTTATCTCATCCTCCATAACGGATAACCCTTACATTTACAATTTTAATATCTCCATGTCTCTAGTTTAATATGTTAAGAAAGCCATGATTATGGAAACTTAAGAACTCTTGCATGTGGTATCAAGGATAAATAGAAGAATGTGAAAATTTATCTGAGGCTAAAAATGGTGTTGATATAATTCAAAAATAGATGGCTATTTCGAGGGAGATGAAAGTGATGTGGGGAGACACTTGGATACTTTCACGCAACTTTGATCACACAATTTTATACAAAATAATGCATGGGCCATGGCTTAGCTAATTCTTTTCATTTATTTGATGAAGAAATTTTTACAAGTTTGATCACACAATTTTATACAAAATAATGCATCGCTTAGCTAATTCTTTTCATTTATTTGACGAAGAACATTTTTTGGGAGAAGCATTCCCAAAGTTGAATTGTCAAAAACTCTCACATTTAGAAGATAAAAGTAAAAAAAGTGGGGATATTATGATGGATGTGTGAATATAATTAAATAGATAAAATATAAAATAAAGATATTTAAAAAAAGTAAAAGTGACTTCGATAAAAGATGTGATATTAAAAATAAGGTATAAATAATTCGGACATATAATGACGAGATGCACAAATACTCTAGTATTTAGGCGTGAGAAATAAGGTTATGAATGAATTTAGAATAGCTAAAGTTAGACCTTTTTTTAGGTAGAGGTAAAGTAAAAAATTATTGTGAAAAGAAAACTAAACGAAATATGATGGAATTATAACTTATCAAAATTATGATCTTAAATTAAAAGATGTCAAAGATACAAATTAGAGGAGAAAATTAGTAAATAGAAGTGCATTCATTTCAGGATAGAGTGTATTATTTGTCTTGTTTCTCTTACTAGTGGTCATAAGAGTGTATTATCTAATGTTGGTATAGTTTGTGGGGAGTATTATTTTATTGTATTGTTAATTATTAGTGTATGCACTATCCTTTTAAATATTTCGTAAGATTATGGTATTGAATTTATTGTATTTGGTATATATCTAATCATATTTAATTTTGATTAATTTAAATTACACCTTTCAGAGTCTATTTTTAAAGTATCACCACATCTTAAATTATTTTATAGACACACTTTAAACTTAAATTTTTTTATTAAGAAAAAATAATTTCATTACTATACAACAACTCATGTTAATATATATTGTGATATACATTTATTAACTCATAACTTGTAACTTGTTATTTAAATTTTGGTAAATTAAAAATAATAATAGCTAAATTAATGAAAGCGGACCTAAAATAGCCCTCACTTATTGAAAATGATATAAAAATGTCCTCCATTCATTTTTAGCTTTTATAATGTCTTTTATATTTATATTTGGATCCAAAATGTCCTTTACATTCATCTTTAGGCTTCAAAATGCTCTTATATTTAACAACTCCAACATTTAATAAAAAAAATCATTAATAACGTGACAACTTTTCACTGATTGAAAAAAGTTTAAAATCCCACCCAAAAGTTAATAGATCCGTTCAGATTATATTGAAGTTCAAGTAAACTTCGGCAAACTTAATAATCCGTTTAGAATGGATTTATTTAAATATTTTTTTTTCATTCTAATCCTATCAAGTGATTGACACTCACCCAAAGATTTTGAAATTGGACCAAACAAGTAATTTTGTAGAGTGACTAATGTCTGCAAATTGTTGGTGGTACCCATGGTTGGAAGATTTTAATTAATTTATTGATACTTGTATCAAGGATCTTAACTTAAGACGTAAGTTTTTTGTTAATTTACTTGTACATTGACTAATTAAGTATATCAAAATAAGGTACTAATAATACATAAGACTAATGCATGCATTATTTTTGCAATACACTCTATCAGACGATCCCTTGTTATTTTTGCCTAAATCTATTACAATATTTTCAGTGAAATTATTTTTCCATAGCTGCAATACTTTAAATTTTATATGCCTCAAAACTAAATTCCTCATCCTAGAAAGTAAAATTCATAAATATAATTACACAATTTATTAGAGATCAAAACTTCATTAGTCTAGTTTGAGATTTTTTTTCGCGCATTCAAAAAAATTAAATATAATTCATAGTACCAAAATCTTCACGAAATCAATAAACAATAAAATAAAATGAGAAAAATTAGAGTAATAATATTTAAGTATATTGGTATATATTTTTCACTGCAATATTTGAAATCAAATTCAAAATTATACAGAAAAAAATTTGCATATAAAAAATACTCACATATAACTTTTAACAAATAATATTAATCAAAATTAAGTACAACAATTGTTCATCAGATCAAATACAAATAAATAAATAAAATAATAATAAAATAGATTATCTAATATTTTAAATAATTAAATAGAATCAATAAAAAGTTGACATGTTATTAATAAATTTAAAGTAAAGAACATTATAGAATTTAAAGATAAATGAAGAATTTTTTCAGACTACATTCAATAAGTAGAAAATATTTAAGATCCCTTTCAATTAAATTAATACTTCCTTCATTTAAAAAAGAATGATCTATTTTGACTTGTCATAAAATTTAATAAAATAAAAAAGATTTTTAAATTTTATGATCTTAAATTAAAATTGTATTAAATATATTAAAATATCTTTTAATTTTATAGTTCTAAATATATCATATAAAAAATTAAAATAAAAATATTATAAAAAAAATAAAAAAAATAAAAAAATAAAATTATTTTTTTTTAAAAGAAAGACGTAATATATAAAACTAAATCAACCGATAAAAGAACACCTCAAAAGAAAAGGAAGAAACAAACAAACAAACATGGAAAGAAAGCGTTGCGGTTCAAAATTTACATGATGCCGAACCAAGACCTGATAAAAACGGTGCGGTGCAGCATGGCCCACAGAAATTTCATGCCCCTCATATGTTTCCTCCGGGTCCACCAGTAGGCAGTAGGTCCCACACTATAACGCCCTCTCTACTGTCTTCTCTACTTATAGGTAAACAACGCTCAGCTCTCTTCAAATTACGCCATTTACCAAACAAGACAAAGCCTTAAACAGTGAACACCGTTTCTCACAAATTTCCAATTCCCTTTTCTCCATTTCACACAACCTTCGTAACGGTTAACCTGAAGAACTCCGGCAGACATTTTCCGGAGGTAAAGAGGCTACTTCTCATTTCGTTTATCGAGCCTTCTTTTCCGTTAACTGTTTTTCTTTCTAGAATGTTCTGTAAACGGCGTTTTATACTTTTTTCTTTTTCTTCGATTTATGTTGTTTTTAAGTTTCGGTTCTCTATGATAAATTGATGAATTACTAGTTTCATTGCCTGTGGAAATGCATGTCAATGTTTCTATGTTAAGCTTTTTTTTCGACTAAATTCTGGCTGTTTTCTCTAATTTGGATGTTGTTAAGCTTTTTATTCCTGTAAATTCTGACTATTTTCTGTAATTTTGATGTTGGCTATTCCTGTAGTTTAGATGTTGTTAATCTTTTTTCTCGTCTAAATCCTAGCTATTTCGTACAGTTTTCATGTTGTTAAGCTTTTTTCTCGAATAAATTTTTGTTGTTCTCGTATGTTTTGCGAAATTCAACTTGAAATTCGAATATTAATAGACATGATTTGTTCTTAAGAAATATTAATGTGAATAGTTTAATATTTCAAGTTCTTGCTAATTTGTTTGTTTAATGTACTGACAAATGAAGACTTGTCAAATTAGTTCATGAATTCTTAATCTTGTGCCTTTTTGAGTGCTTATTTAAGTTTTGTTTTGGTGATTTTAGGATAATGGCTCTCTATGAAAATCAGGATTTGGAGTATATGTTGGATGAGTACTACTATGACACTACTGATTTTGAGGACAGCACTTTCGGGGATGAGTCGTTGCCACGAAGTAGTACTGATCTCGATGACTCTGATTTTGAGGATGATTTCGAAGTGGTATGGGGGACAAATTTGAATTTTTTGACATGTTACTGGTGTTATCCTCCTCCATTTTTAGTTTAACAATGTTGTTTTATTGCTTTTTCGATTCTACAGAGTAAGTCAAAGACGGATACATCAGCTGTAGAAGCTAGAAATGGCAAAGATATACAGGGAATTCCTTGGGAAAGGCTTAATTTTACCAGAAACAAGTACCGCGAGGCGAGGTTGAAGCAGTATAAGAACTATGAGAACCTCTCCCGTTCGCGTGAAGCTCTTGAAAAGGTTTTTCTTTTCACTATTATCCCTTCCCAAGTAGTGTCAATGCATGCTAGCAGTGTATGGTATACCTTTCTCGTATTTTTGGCTAAGCTCATCTCTAAAAGTTTTTTTCCTCACTATTTTAGGATTGTAAGGAAGTAGAAAAAGGACACAGCTTCTATGACTTCCAGTTCAATACAAGGCTCGTCAAATCAACTATTGTGCACTTTCAGGTACATAAATTCTTAATCATTTTCTTGTTCGGGTGAATCGTGTTTTAACTTTTGATCAAGAAATCCCTTGACTGGTCTGCTTCCCTGTAGTTTTTTGTGCTTTGATTTAGTCCCTGTTGTCTCATTTTGCAATTCAATTAAACATGAGGCTGCCTTCTCATTCTGGCCTTTAATTTTATTTTTTCCTTTTCATCTTTTAGGTGAGGTCTTTAGTTGTTTGTTATTTTACATTAGAATTATGTTTACTCTAAATTTATGAATTTAGAGTTAACAATAAGAATTGGTTTTTTATAATCTTGTCAATGTGTGAGCCTTCGGTCGATGAACCCTGCCACCTTGCCATGCAATAACTATACTTCGCAGGTGCACTGCTCCTCTAATGTTATGGATATTTTGATCTAAATTGTTAGGCTGTTAGTTTCCTCTCTCATTCTTCAGAGGTATGGAGTTTGTATCTTCTTTGAAGAATTTAGTGAGAGTGATGCTTGATATGGAATTTTACTTAAACATTGACTGTGTGTGTCTCTAACACATGCTTGGACAGCTTTCCGGAATAATATGTCACCACGGACAATATGTTTTGAGATGATCCTCCTCATGGCCTCCAAGCTGGTGAATTTTCATCTGATATAAATTTAGCGTCACCTTATTATTTCTTGATGCAGTTTTATTTTTCTTCCTCTCTTCAGAAAACCCAAACATATGCCGAATTTGGCTTATGCCGGTTTCATTTGTTGCTTCCAGTAGTGATATTTCACTACATGTAGAAGCAACAAGATTTGCATAGGAACCGTTTTTCTGCTATTCTGCATTAGTATTTAACTCATTTTTTCAGTAAGCAGATTTGGTTGTGCCAGGATCGATGTTTTGACCTGAGAGCTATATTCACAATATCCTTTTTGTGCAGATTATAAACATTAAAAAGTGTCTCATGAAACTTTGTAATAGGAGGAGGTCCTAGTTTGGAGCTTCACTTTTGAATATTTCTTATGAACCAGCTGAATGTATTTTGAGGACAGGGTTTTGATATGGAAGCTCAGGGGTGAATTTGGCTTTTGCTGGATTTGTAGTTCCTTGCTAACACAAAATATAGTTTCGACTTTTGAGTCGAAGTTACATGTTATGTTCCATTCTACTAGTGTGACAAACTTAGATTTGCAGTGTCAGACAGTAAAGTTGAGACAGATGGTTGAAATTTCCAAACTTCCATTTCCATTTTTTGGTCCCTCTAGAGAATAATGTATCACTTGATTTTATTTCTGTTCATCCACCGCCGTCCTGCATTTGCAGTTGGTTGTTAACTAGCTGTGTTGCCTGTTCAGCACAGTTCATACCTTCCTATTCAGAGCCCATTGATCATTGCATACCTTTCTCTTCTATTGTTTTAGAAGATATTGAGTTGTTGAGCATTTTTTCTAGTCATTATATGAAGTGGTTAAGTTTTAATTCTTGCTGTGAGTGGTGTTTGTTAGAATTGTATTCTTCAAAAATTAACCCATATCATGTATGCATTGCTATTGTATCTATCTTTCAGCATTAGAAGCAGGATTGCAGTTATTGTGCGAGCAGCTGGCGCAAGCTTTCCATATGGTATGGTAGGGAATACCTATGAATTTAAGTGGCCTTTATGGTCTTAGTTTTGAGCTAACTTGTTAATGGCAGCAATAAGTTCTTAAAATAATTGTGTGCTGCTTCATCATTTGAATATTTAGATGGTCATCTTGTTTATGGTTATTTCTTCTGTTGAAGATGATGGTTGCACTTTTTTTCTCTTTGTTTGTTAGAGATGGATTCTGCACTAGGCTTATTAAGTACTTCCACTGTGTGGGTTATAAATTGTAATTGTTGAGTCTCAGTTTCTTCACAGTTTTGATCATTATATAATTGCTTTGGTACATCTTCTCTTGTAGCTATCATCTATCTCTTTCCATTAGAAAAAGAAGATTTACTGATTTGATACTCCATAGGCTGTCGTTTCAACTTTTTGACAACTGTGTTTTTGCAGTATACGAGTGGGAGAGTTAGGTTGGGTTGTGTTTGTGTCATTCATTTGAGAATATACGACTTTCACTTTTGAAATTTTCAGTGACTTGATTGTGTGTTTTTCTGCCCTCAGTCAATCACATTTCTGAACTTGGGGGCTTAATTGCTAATTTAATCTCTTGTTATGCGGTGCTGTGCCCTTAATCAATCACATTGAGAACTTGGGGGCTCAATTACTTATCTACCAAGAGTTTTCCTCCCTTTCCTATATTCCTTGGTCCAGTCCACTCTTTAGCTAGCTCGTCATGTTTGGAATAGAATGTCGATGCACTTAACACTTGTATTCGCGATCTATCTATTACGCTATTTGAATCCCATTGACGTCATTTGAAATATGTACTGTTCATTATTTGGGTTGTGCTCACATTGATTATCTTCTAGATGTTGGTGAGGCACCCCTTGCGAGTCTCCGTGGTAATCTTGCTTTTGCTGCATCATTTTTCCTTCCCACTATTGTCGCCGGTTGACATTTCCTGGCTTCTCTTTCATTGGTTTCTTTTCTGCTTCGATCTATATAGTTAATAGGAAAGTGTAACTATTTTTTAGCTGCCCGACTTACTTTCTAGCAAACCAGCTCTACTGCAGATGATGATGTACAACTATTAGTGGTAGATTGTTTAGTTGTGAACTTGTAGCAAGCTAGCATCTGTTCCTTTGCTAGCTTATGCATCATTGACCTGTAATATTTAGGGCTAACGACATGCTGACCTACGACTTTAACTTTGTATTAGGGATTTCGTGCATTGTTCTCTTTTATCTTCTTTATTCCTCTGGAGCCTAAACCCGCAAAGGGAGAGGGGGGCGGTTGATTTTTATGGTCCATCCTGCATCGTGTCTGTGTAGTTTATTTATTCCCATTCTAGGTACTCTCGCAGTTTGCCACATGGTTGAGTCGGTGAATGAGAACTGTCTGCACCCTGAAGTTAACATGACTGCAGGCCTATCATTTTTTCTGAATATTTTTTTTGTTGTGATGAGTTTTTCCAGCAAGTGCTAGCATCCTGACGTCCTTGTTTATGCTTTATTTGATATCATATGATGTTACTGTTTGCATCATAGGAAACGTCCATTTATGAGTGTATCAACCTGTTTATATTTTTGTTTCAGTTGAGGAATCTCTTGTGGTCGACATCAAAACATGATGTGTATCTCATGCAAAATCATTCTGTGATGCACTGGTCCTCACTTCTCAGGAGGGGAAAAGAAGTGCTAAATGTTGCTAGGCCATTGGTGCCCACTATGGTTAGCAATGCCTTTTGTTTCCCTTCTATATACTTAAATGACTTTTGGCAATCAAGAATTAACACACTGGCTTGTGCAGAAATATCCTGGATCAGAGGCTCAAACACTCACCCGAGTGCAGATTAGCAATATGGCTGTTAGGGATGGTTTGATGGCTGCTGGTGGTTTCCAAGGGGAGCTTATCTGTAAGGTAGGATTATAGTACATTCTTTGCAGAATTGGACTCTTCCTTAAGTCAGTCATACTGATATGATCTTATCTCGTGCAGTATTTAAACCAACCTGGAGTTGCATTCACTAAAAAAATAAGTAACGAAGAGAATGCTATAACTAATGCCGTGGATATTTGTTATGGTCCAACGTAAGTCCCTGAAATTTGTCTCTGTAGCTTTTTTGAATTCAATGTGGAGGCCGTTGTGTACCAGTGCTTATATGGTTCTTTGCAGTGGCTCGACGAGGATAATGACTGCTAATAATGATCAGCAAGTCAGGTTTTTTGATGTGAACAGTTTTGCTTGCACCAATTGTTACACATTTCCTTGGTCTGTTAACGTGAGTAACTGCTTTTAATTTCTGGTCTGCAGTTCCATTGCTTTTGGTGATGCTCGTTGGTCCTCTACTCACAGATTTTGGTTTCATTGCAGAACACCTCTGTTAGCCCCGATGGTAAATTACTTGCTGTCCTTGGTGATAGTCCAGAATGTCTACTTGCTGATGCTCAAAGTGGGAAGGTTGGTCTTGCCCATATATCTTAATTAATGAGGGGTGTTAACTTTTTGATGATTAGTTTCTCATGAGTTGACCTTCAACTGATGCTTCAGGTTGTCTGCGACCTAAAAGGTCACCTAGATTATTCATTTGCATCAGCTTGGCACCCGGACGGAAGAATTTTGGCAACTGGTAACCAAGACACAACTTGCAGGCTGTGGGATATAAGGAACACATCGCAGTCCATAGCAGTGCTCAAAGGAAGGATGGGTGCCATCCGTGCAATCAAGTTCACATCGGATGGGCGCTTCATGGCCATGGCGGAGCCAGCTGATTTTGTCCACATATTCGACACACAATCCGATTATGATGTCTGTCAAGAAATTGATTTGTTTGGTGAGATTGCTGGGATATCCTTCAGTCCTGATACTGAAGCTCTCTTTATTGGAGTGGCAGACCGAACCTATGGTAGCGTGTTGGAGTTCAACCGTAAACGCTACCGCGGCTACCTTGATTATGCTTTGTAGTAAAAAGGCATTTGCCCGTGTCTCTTTAGTTTGGGCATCTGCTTGTTTGGTATATAGTTTTGTGTATAGTATGAGGAAAATTCGGGGTAGACTTGTGTAACTTGGCTTTCATATGGTAATGGTCTGAAGGCAGACACCTGTATGATTTGGAGAACTTGTGTGGTAATCGGTAAAGAGCTAGCAGGATGACGGCCCAGTGGCTCATGGCCATGTAAAGGCTGTTTCTGCAGAAGTATATTGTCCAAGGGTGTGCAGAAACAGAAAGATTTAGCAGTAGTAAACAGTGCATTTTGTATATCAGAACGAATTATGTGGTCATGTCGTTTTTGGTAATGACCAATTTCATCACAATTCAATATGTTCCGTTTTTATTTTTTTGTTTTTATATGTGTCCTGTTGATGTTCTGTTTCCTTTTCTTCCTTTCCGGATGCAAGTGCCTGTTTGTTTACCGTTTTGTTTGCACGAAAGAGTAAAAACGATACTGAACTTTGGATGCAGAACTGGTCTCAATTTAATTAGAAACAGTTGCAAGGAACAAACTTGTCAACTTACCCTGGTTAAGGTTACCTTGGTTGAGATAGAAGACATTACATTTCAACGAAGATATTTGCTAGACGAGTCACGTTTGTACATATGAAAAGTTGGTTTACCCTTTTCAAACGTCACAGTTATTATCCATCTCAATTCTGTACAAATGACTTGCCAATTTCAGAGGAATCCACCAGGTGTGACCAAATCCAAATACTACTAAAATAGAATATCTTAGGAAAGCAACAACAACTAAACACTCATGTTCAAATGGGGCCCGGGAGAGAGCTGTAGCAACAAAAATGATAAAAATTAAAGGATAATCTCCTTTAGTTTATCCTCTGAAGTAATGTAACAATGACAAGAATTATAGGATAATCTCGTTTAGTTTATCCTATGAAGAATATGTAATAAAACTGATGTAGACTTTTTATGTCTTTTCAAGTTGTGTTCATTTTTTCTAGTAAAAGAGAAAGAAGATCAAGCCGACTAACGAATAGGAGGAGTAACACATGCCCCCTTTATCTTGGTTACGTATAACTCTCGTTTGAATAAATGGAGGGGGCCCTTTTGTTGGTTAGTTGGTGTATAAGGTCACATTAGCAGTTATTATCAATTATTTAACAACTCTCTTAAACTCCCAACGACAAGTTTAACTTTTTCTATACCTCCCAGTCCCACCAAACAGCTGAAATTTGTTGACTGATACAATGGATTCGAAGGGAATTGATTTTCCACAGATTTGGACAAATTTGCTGTTAATGCATAATGACCAAAACAGTAACACGTACGTAGTTGACGCGGTTACTACTAATTTCCAGTGTATTCGAACGTAATGATCCTAGTATGATCATCACTAGAAATTTCACGATCACACCATTAATTTATTCTTGATAATGTTTATCAGGTTACAAAAGAAATGATATTATTTTTTTTAACTATGTTTACATTATCTCATGTTTAACAACATTCTTTAGGTCAAGCTGCTACATATGCGCAAGATCACCATATCCCTACCAACCTATCTAATTCCCAAATAGTGGCTTTCCAACAGTTGCCTGTTGGGCTAAGTCAATTCAAGGAAACTATTAGTAATATGGTGCGATATTGTTTACTTTAATATAGTATCTCCCCCCTCCCCCTCCCCCCCTTGTTTTAAGAGGCCTCGTATTATTCAAAAGGCTTCTCATCGGTCTCTCTAAGGGGTCATTTGGTTTGGAATGTAGTTATACTGGTATTAGTTATATTGGGATTAGTTATATTGAGATTAATTTTTATTGAGTGTTTGGTTTATTGTATTCAAAGTAATATGCATGGTATAATTTCTAAGAATAAATTAATTGATTACCAAAATACCCTCCATCTTATTTAACTTTATATATATATATATATATATATATATATATATATATATATTTTTTTTTTTCAAACTTTAAATATTTATTCTTAAAAATAAAACTTTCATCTTATTTAGCTTAATTTTTTTTGTGTGTGCATTTTCATAATTACATCGTGCGTATTTTAAAATAAAACTTTCAACTTAAGATTGTTAAAGTAAAAGATGATTTATTGTTTGTCACTTCATTTAAATATATATCACTCATATAATATAGAATATTAAAATTCATTTTAATTGATATATACAATATCAATTTTTAAGTGATTAAAAAATTATTTAACTTAAAATATGTAATTCAATAATGAAGTCGACATTTTTATTATTTTTTAGAGAAATTAAAATATATAATTAAACATAATAATTATTCAAATAAATTTAACGTATAATATATTCATAAATAAAATATTTCTTAAATGCATATAAATCTCTAATATTTCATGTTAAATTACTTATTTTGTTCTAAATTTCATAAAATATTAATAATCTCATTTTTTGTTAAAAAAAAATCATCATAAAAAAATGTGAAAAAGAATTACTCTCATTTTTCATTATTTAGTATCATTAATATTTGTAGAGTCAAATTATATTTAAAAAAAAAATAAATTTTCAAATATTTTTAGCTAAATATAAATATATTTTTTTATTTAATAATTAAGCAAGTTAGAAAGGGAATGTCAACATACTTTAGTCTCTAGTAATTTGTCCATAATTTTATAAAAATACCTTATATTTTATAAAAAAAAAAAATAAAGATATATATATAAAGTGATAATCTAAGAATTTGGAGGACAATTGTGTCCTTTTCTAATTTTATCTCAAGGATAAATAGTGATGGGATTGTTATCCCACCAAATGGGTGGATAATTTATCCCGGTACTATTTATTAGTCCCGCAATAAGTTATTTAGAATATTACAAACCAAACATGCATTAAAATTTTTATCTCGGGATTATTTGTTTTTGTACCTTAAACCAAACGGCCCCCTAACGGTGTTTTATTTGACTCGTGTTTGATCTATCACTCTTGCCATGTATCAACCTCTTATCCATCCATCCATTGAACCGGATTTTATCATCTATACCTATATCTATATCTATATCTATAATATATTAAAAGTGTGAAGGGTCTTATAAATGTCATTCAAACTTTTTGCCCTTCATTAAAAAACTTTGTTTTAGATAAAATCGTTTTTTCACTATTTTTCCCAATATTTAGGAGTTGAAAATTAATTAAATATATCTATGTTAAAACCTTTCCTTATTAAAAGTGATCAAAACTAATGACAATGAATTTTTTTTCCCATTAATGTTAGAATTCTAAATCAACTAAATTTGGTTTAAAGAAATTTGAAAAATCTAAAATAAATATAAAAGTAGGAAAAATTTAAGAAGTCCCAAATTTTTAAAAGTTTTAAGTACGTAATAAGAATGTATTAATGAATTTGTAATTTTTTGACTTTAAAAACAAGAAAGAAAGTTTAATATAGAAATAATAAAAAAAATAATTGTACCACAAATATGATTCAAATTGATGTTAGTCTCTTAGTCTCTGACAGCAAGGGAAGGAGGTACTGCATGACAATCGTAAAAGTGATGATGTAAAACAAGAGGTATTGCATATTGTATTTAGCCGCGATTATGTACAATTTATCATTTATATTTGTATACAAACAAGTAAATACATTAATTAGATTTTCTTGATTCTAAAATATATCAATATGTAATGTATCATTTGATACAAATGTATCATTTTGTATTTGTATGTCAAAATTATCATTCGTATTTGTAAATAAACAAATATCACTTGATACAAATACAATATCAAACAAATGAAACAAATGATTTTATAAGAAATTGGATTGTATTTATTTGTATCAATAAATACAATCCGTGTTAATAAATACAAATAAATATTCGTAGAAAGAAAATCAATCTTTCCTTTTCAATAATTAAAAAATACAAATGATAGTTAACTATAGATAAATACAACAATTCTTTACAAATACAAATACAATAATGTAGTTTTTTCAGATCTGACCGGAGTTTTAGCCATGTCATTTTTCCGATCTCACTGATAACCAAGTCATTTTTCAAATCTGTTCGATCATTGGAATACAACCTCCTACCACTGCCGACACACAACCTTCAACCACCACAATAGCTCCGATCACCACCCTCCACCTCTTTCTTCTTCGTTTTTTAATCTTTCCCTCTCTGTTCAAACAACTCACAAACCAATCCCTCTTCTCTCCGTCAAAACTCACATCGAAACCGACACCGGAAGATAAAAAATCCATTCAATGTTGGTGTACCAACCATAGAAGCAATAACTATGAACGCGCATGTCGTTAGTGTATTTTTTTTTCAAAAATACGGCAATTAGAAGTATGTAGGCTATAAAAAGTAATTAAGTAAAACTTGACTTGGCTACAGAAGATAATTAAGAAAAATGAAGCTATAAGTGATAATTACGGTCCATTATAAGTTAATTTTGGTACTTTTTTCATTAAATATTATACATGCGAGACACGTGCAGCTAAACTAGTATACATTAATATCGGTAAGAGACTTGGGAGTTTTGAAATAATATTTACAACTTCACCTTCATTAATTAAATGTAAGGTTTGTGCAAATATCTTTTTCTCAATTAAATGGATTATCTAGCCACTAATTAAGTCAAAAGAAAAGGTATGACCCCAAAATATTAATTTGAGGTGGCCACTTATCCTCTCGGTCGATAAACAAAATCAATCCTATGATTTATGAAGATTACCCGTTTGTTTAACTTCACTTTGACATTGTTTGCCAAACAATTTAAACTTCATCTTGAAGTAATATATGTGGCACTATGGTTATAAATTTTGGAGTTTTCTCCCACCCACTCACAAAAAAGGAATTAGATCAAACATCTAAGATTCAACCTCAAAATAATCTATTTCAACCTTAGCTTAGATTTTGTCCAAATGTATATTAATGGGAAAAAGACATGGATTGACCACTCAAAATAATATTGACCCATGTTTAGATTTATGGATATTTCATGACCTGTTGGATAAAGTAATGTCATTTAATGGCCATTGGGCCATATTGACCATTAGGCCATATTGGTCATTTTCAGTCATTTTTTAATTTGGGTCATTCGGCCTTTTACTTCTTTTTTTTCAAATGTTTTAGTTTTTTTTTTTTTCTTAATTTTGCTACAAACTTTTTAACTAAAAAAATAAGTTTGCTTTTGTTTTTTGGTTATTTAAAAATAAAAATTAAATATAATTGTATAAAAATGGTATATTATTGTAAAGAATATGTACCTTTATATGATATATGAATAGAAATTGTATAGTTATATCAAATATGTATATGTATAAAATATATTGAATGTGTATAGAAACTATATAGTTGTTGTATAAAATATGTATCTGAATAATAATTGTAACCAAAGGTCGTATAAAATGTGTGTAAAAATTATATAATTGTTGTATAGAATGTGTAAAAAAATCGTATAAGTATTGTATAGAATATATTTTTTTATATATATGATCTGTATAGAATTTGTATCATTGTTGTATAGAATATGCATATGTAGAAGATGTATATAAACTGCAAAAATGTTGTATAGAATTTGTATCTAAATAATTATTGTAGCTAAATATTGTATAGAATATGTATAAAAACTATACAATTATTGTTATAATGTGTATATAAGTTGCGTCATTATTTGCATAAAATATGTATTTATGTATTTGATATCAAATATGTATTTTAAAAAAACAGTATTTTATACAATAATAATCCAATTTTTATAATTATCGATTATTTTTTGTTTTGATAGAATTTTTTTTTAAAAATAAATCAATTGTTCTTTGAAATAAAGGAGAAAAAAAATAAATTAGTTGAAAAAAATATTTTTTTCTTTTAAAAAAAGAGTTGTGGAAAAGAAAAAAAATAAAGGGACTACTGATTTTTATTTTAAAAGATAATTGCAATAAAAAAGTTTTAAAAAAATAGAAAAACATAGAAACAATAGAAGCAACCGAAAAGATAAAAGAATTGTTGCTAGCCCAAAAAGTTAAAAAAGCTAAAAAGATAAATTTCAAATTCCATGACCAATTCGGTGGCATTATTTTTCACCGAAATAATATTTTTGTCCTTCTCCCAATATTAATTGGTTACCAATTTGATATGATTCATTTCATCAAAGACTCAGCATGACTTAAATTGGGCTGGTCTTAGAGCCAATCCCTAAATCTCTATCTTAGCCCAGCACTAATCACTTGGGCCAGGAGGATTAGGAATATTTTTACAGTTTGTTTTTTAAAATTATTTTTAAGCACATTACCACACATATATATATACACTACTTTAAATCTTTAAATATACTAGTTTAGTGTACCAATAAAAAATTATTAACGTTAAAATAAATCTAATATTTTAACTTAAATCGATAGTGAAATTTTTTATTGTTAATTGATACATGAAAGCACATTATTATTGAAGAAATAGAACTTAACTTGAAAGCTATTATTGTCATGCATCACAACAAAGAAGATAAAAAAGAAAAGACTATATTTAGAAGTATTCATAGTTCGTTCTAATCTTGGTGGATAGAGTTACATGAAACCTATTATTGATGGAGGTGGTAGGTATTCCGTAGAATTAATTATGGTGGTAGTTATGTTATAACTTTAAACAACGTAAAATTTTAATTAATGAAAAAACATGCTTACCAAAGAAAATGATAGAGAGGAGATCAGTTAAAAATATTAATGATGCTCTAAAATTTAATTTAGAGTTGTGACTAATCAATTTTCTCATGATATTTAGAATTTTAAAACCAACTAAATTTTAAGTTATTAAAGTTTTAATTGGATTATGTAAAAACTCTTTATATTTAAAGTATTTGAAATTTACTACTAGAATATATCACTTTGACTTTTTAGGTGTTTTTACTATAATATTTAGAACCAAACTACCATTGAAGAATTTAAATTTAATCATTAAACTATAATTCATTAAAAAAGAAAGAGTAAGATGGAGTTGAAGCGTAGTCAGTATGTAGGCTAATGGTTAAACGTAAAAATAAACTATAGAAAAAATGTAATGTTTTACTATTAAAACTGAAAATCACATTCCGAATTAAAGTCAACCAATAATAACAACAAACGAAATGTAATTCTTAAGTGAAGTTTAAGAAGAATAGAGTATACGTTGACCTTACTCTCATCTTGAAAAGGAGAAACAGAATAATATCAACTCATTGTTTTGAGTACCAATAGTCCAAGAAAGTTGCAAAAATACACAATGTGCAAGGGCTTTTTGATTTTTCTAGAATACAAGCATAAAAAAAAAAAGTTCAACTAATCCAATAAAAAAGAATAACAAAAGCAAACTTTGCAGCATAAGTAAACCAAGAATAACCATTTCATATAAATCTGAGACTATCTTTCATGCATCCATAACAATCAAGGAAAAGATATGAGAAAAGACATAAAGACATCGCTCAACTTGTCTGACTTTTTCAAAAAAAAAAACTTTAACTTTGCGAGCGGCCTATTACCCATCTTAATAATTTTGAAATGATATTAATACATCTTTTTAAAATCAATCTCAATTTTTTAAAAATAGGTGCTAAACACGCATCAATCACAGATTGACGCGTGTTAATTTATTTTAAATATATATTTTTTTGTTTTTCTCTTTTTATTTTTTCTCTCCCTTATTCTTTTGACTTTTTTTCCTCTCTTTTAACTAATTATTTGAGAAGAATGGAAGCAAAGGACGAAAAGATGGAACAAAAATCATCATCTACTAAATTTCAAATCTGGTTTCCAGCCAATCCTCAACTTGATGTTGTTTCCCACATATTAGAGATTTCACAGAAGAAAAATATTCAAATTAATCTTCTTTTACTATGAAACTTTTGAGATCTCTAGGAAGCTGCATAATATTGTGTTGAAGTTTGCCTAAAGCAATGTTTGGAAACATCAATGAGTTATTGACGTTAATAGATGGACTGATGAGAGTTCTTGTTCTTAATGCGGGTGCTGATTGAAACTAATGCAAGCGGCACAAAACACCATAAATGATACTGGCAAAGACAAATGCACAATCAAATCAACATAAACAAAAAAGTTAATACAACTTAAGTTGATCGGTAATATTCATTAAATCATAGAAAATTTCAGAAGTTCTGAAACCAATTTCAACAATTTAATGGAGAAGAAGAAGAAGGAAGAAACAAAAAAATTATATAGAAAAGGAAGAAAAAAAATACTAAAATACAAAATGAAATCTTTTTATTACACGTGACATTTCTTAATGTGTTGGTTCAGCAATTTTTTTACTCACGCGCGTCCTATGCGTGTCTACACGCATAGGCAAAATTTTGATCAAAATGATTTATTTACAACAATATATGTAATTTTTGTGGGGTCGTATAGTTTAGGTGTCTTTTTAAAAAAATTCGGACAAGTTGAGGGGTGACTTCATATCTTTCTCCAAAGATATTTAGCTAAGCACATAACACGTTTCAAGAGACAAATTGGACAATTAAATGACATAACTAATCCTTTCAAAACTTAAAAAGAAAAAAAGAAGAAACATTGCCATACAAGATTAAGAATTACCTACAAAATATTCACCTGTTTTTCGTTTATTTAAGTTGAAAAGCGTCACAAAAGAATCCGTTGAACATATCATTCATGAGAACACCTTCAATAAGAACAATTCAAATCTCATCATTTCGTAGTAAATCGACAAATCAACATGTTTGATAATTGTATATGATCATCCGAAGGCACAGAATAAAACAAAAACATTAACCAATTAAATTCAAAACTTTCAAATCTTTCTGATTCAAAAACAAAGAAAATAATTAAAACTCCCAAACTCTTGAACGCGTACTCGACTCTCTGCCACCTCAATTCTTACCATGCATCCATAACAACCTAGGAAAAGATATCTAGTTAAGCACATAAAACATCTCAAATATCAAAATATAATTTTATATTTCGAATTTAACAAATAAATGTAATTAAAGATTCAACTATAATACTAACAAATAATATGTCAAAATATAGTAAATTAACATAATCAAAACTAATCAAAATTAAGTAACAATTAAACAAAGAAAGCGAAAGAGATAAGCCTTTGATATTTTGACGACTTCATACGGCATCAACATGCTTATTTTGTCCAATTTTTCAATTCAAAATTCTAAACTGAAAAAGAAAATTATCAAAAAAAAGAAGAATTCATTGTCAATATAAATTATATATAGTTAATATATAATATATAAAGATATTAACTAAAAGAAATTATAAAAAAGCAAAAAAGATGATGATGCAAGAATATGGCTTGGATAATCAAAATCAAAATATAAGAAGGAAAAAGTAGAAGTAGAAGAAGCATACGTTTTTTTATAAATTTAATTTGATCCATCCAAATATTACTTATATAGAGTTATAGATTTTTTTTTATACATAAAGTAAAATTCTATCTGATTTAGAAATATTAAATATTATAATTTCTTACTTAGATTAATAACCAAACCTAAAAAGATACAAATCAAATTAAGTGTAATTTTTTTACCTATATTAAAAAGTATTAGTTAGAGCCCTTTCACCTAGAGACAAAATATATTTATGCAATTTCTTACATGTTTTTTCTTTTAATGCATTCCTTTTTAATTCCTTTTTTTAACGTGAGGTTCCTTCTTTTTTTACTTCCCATGTTTTCTTTCTTTTATTTCTTTTTTATGTGATTTGTCGATTGAGGAAAGTTTATAAGTTGAAATTAAAAGAGGAAAAGGACTCCTAAAATCACTTATTAAATATTTTTATATTTTATAATCAATTAAGAAAAAGGTGAAAAAACTGTTTTTTCTATTGCAGATTCTTTTAAAGAAGGGTAAAAAGTTCGAATCACTTTTCTAAAGAATTTTATACTTTTAAGGAAAAAATACATAAAGTAGCATATTTAAGTATTAAATTACAAAAAATAACAACACTTTAATCAAATTACATTTTGTAGCATATGCATTTGTATGTATTTATATTTTTGTAGCAACAGTTTGCAAAAATACAAAATACATATCGATCATAAGGGTAGTAAAAATCATATGTATTTGTATTTTTGTAGCAATAATTTACAAAAATACAAATACAACTTGTTATATTATGTAATTATGAAACTGTTGCTATGAAACTCATAATTAAGGGGAAAAGTATGTTATTTCTGAACTTTGCCCTACTTTTAATATATATATATATATTACCATCAGAAGTTTTAAGTGGTTAATGAATCATCACTTTTGTCATGCAATACGTCTTTTCTTTGTTGTGACAAGAGACGCATCAATTTGAATCATATTTGTGGTACGTTTATTTTTTTTAATATTTAAAATCTTTCCTTATTTTTAAAGTTAAATTCTTACAAAATCATTGATTACATTCTTATTACATACTAAAAACTTTTAAAAATTTGGTACTTCTTAAATTTTTCATATTCTAACGCTCTTATATTTATTTCTAGATTTTTTAAATCTTTTTAAAATTAAATTAGTTGATTTAGAATTATTCTTAAAATGATTTTAAAAGTATTAGTATTGAATTCTGGTGACTTCTAATAAGAAAAGGTTTTACCATAAATATATTTAATTAATTTTTAACTCTTAAATATTAGGAAAAAATAGTGAAAAGATAATTTTTTCTAAATCAAAGACTTTTAATAAAGGACAAAAAATTCAAATAATATTTTTAAAATTCTTATAGATTATAGATTATAGATATATGAGAATTGAAGATTTTGAAATAATTAAAAAAAAGCAAATAAAAGAGTAAGATGGATATGAGGAAACTGTCAACCTCAATTGTTGAGGTTCACCCCTTTATTTAAACTAGAAAGTGCCGATACACGTAAATTTATATGCGTACAATAATATACTCAGTATCATCTAACATTTGCTAGCTCTCCATAAAGAAACTGAAACATCAGGCAGAAGAAAGTACAAATTATTTCTGACTCCAGATGTATCTAGGATATGTAAAAACAATTAAAAACCAGTAGGGTTCTTCACGTGCTTTGTCGTGCAAGTAAAAGACAACTATTATTTTCCTTTTGTGATCTTTTTATTTTTTCTGCAAAATATCTTTGGAATATATTGACAGGAGATGTGCTCCCTTCACTATGGAAAATTATCATTACCAATCACCTGTTTGATTGAACACGCAGCCAATTAAATTTTACTTCTTGTTATAGTGTATGCTTCATTTGAGATTGATATAAATGATTAAAACAGTGTTTGTTTTATATGATTATTAATTAAATAAAAAATTATTCTATGTATCAATTCTTACATCTACAACAACTTGTGGAATTGTATAGCTAGTTTTGGTATGTTGAGGGATAAGTTTTCATCAAGAATTTTCTAGGCGAATTGCTCGGTTAGTCTAGAAAATGCATAAGTTAAATTTTGCCAAAATTTGAGGCATTAAATTGCTCCACCCATTTTATTTTACTTGACCTTATATTAGTTTATAAGAAGAAAACAATTTTTTTATCACCTCATCGAACTCCAAAATTCAGTTTTAGGTCAGCAACTTTGATTACTGTTTCAAACAAGCATATCCTCTTTCTTAACAGACAAGTAAAGAGTGGTACTTTTCACCGATAAGGATTGTGATGGGGTGGTAAGTACTCCTTCCTCATTAATCACAATTCTTGAATTCGAGTCCCATTAAGTATGTGTCACCTTTGTTAGGGTCTTGAGTAGTTTTCGATATAGATGTGCATTTAATTGGACTCCAATGAGTGTATGAAAGCCCAACTAAAAAAGAATGGTACCCCCTTTTAGTTTGTATAAAGGGTCAGCATGGCTTTAATTGGGCCCAGCCTGCTGTTACCAAACCAAACTAAAAGTCATTTGGGCCAGGAAATTTTATCGTTTATCATGAGTCCAGAATCTTCTCAGAAGTCTTTATCTTATGGGAAACGAATAAAATCATAAATATCTCAACTTAAATAATAAATTTTAAATTCTACAATTGAAACCCCAAGCGAAAGAAATTATTATGGAATTTCATCTGTAAAATTGAAATTTTAGGATAATAAATTTTTTTAATTATAGAGGTGAAAAGTAGATAGTTATTATATTACTGCTTATATCGCTGATTTATGTTTTGTTTTCACTAATTTATGTGTTATGACAAGTAAAAGATACTACTATGAATGGTCAGTTTCTGGACTAGTTGTTAATATTAGCTATTGTTTGAAATGTAATTAAGACAAAGCATCTTTTTAGCGGAATATACGTTTTGATGAAATAAAGAACAATTAAAATATAGGTGGTGAAATTTGAAGCTTTGACTAGTGAACCGCTAATAAGTGTATTATTATATTTCAAAAACCTGAAATTACAAATACAGTTCAACTCCAAGTATAATTAGTTGAATTTTGAGAACGGCTACTTCTAATTTCACATTTATTAGAACCTTCTATTATAAAAGTTCGTGTTTATACAAAAAAGAACATTTTTACCAAAATATAAACTTGTGTAAGAATTGCAGGCGATCATGTATTTGAGACCTGATTTCAAGTTTTGATTTCAAATTAGTATGTGTTTATGGAATTTGTATAAAATTTCAACTTCAACTTTAAATCATGATTTTATATCTCAAATTTTTCAAAAAGTGGGATTTTGAATTCCAATTATGATTTCAATTGTTTTTAACTATAAATATGGCTCATAAATTTATATTTTACTCACACACACAAAAAAAAAGAACTACGACTTCAAATTTTACAAAAATAAAACTTATCTTCAACATGAAGAGATTGTGAATATCATGGGGCGAATTTATCAAAGATTAGCTAGTTACTAGAGAAAATTGAAGGAAATGTGTCTTTTAAGTCTTCAATGAAGGATTGGTGACGTTGACCAACTTAAAGGTCAATCATCATTAGCAAACTTGATTAAGTTAATTGTGGACTTGATTAATAGTTTCAAAACTTTCTAATGTTTTCAAAAATACAAATCAACCCAACCCATACCCTCCTTATATCCAAATCAACCGTCTCGCTTCTCTCTCCCTCGAGAGTTTCTCTCAGCTCTTTTCCAACCAACAGTTCTGTAAAATTCTCCCTTCAATCCCCGGAGACTTCAACCTCCGACGGACAACTAGTCGGGCGAGTTCCCTTTCGACTTTCAACCGTCAATCGACGTGAAGATTTATCCGGCGACAACAATTTTGAGTTCTTCGTAGTCCCATTTCTATTTTCACAGGTAAAAAATTATGAAGAAACAGAGTTACCTGAGCCAACTACTCTTCTAGTATTGGTTAACAAATTTCAATATTTCTAGCTTAAATTTAAAATATGGACTGAATAAAACCCTAATTTCTAGTATTTCTTCTTCTAGTTGTCGAACAGTTGATTCTGATTTGTTGGTAATTTTTTATCACATTTGATGTTCTTAGTGTGTATGTGTGATGTGTTGATGTTGCTGGGTTGATTTGTTGTTTGTCTTGGTAAAAATGATGTTGCAACAGATGAACATATCTGATGCAACAGATGAAAACATCTGATGAAATAGATGAAAATCTGATGCAACAGATGAACAATCGAACAGATCATTCATCTGTTGCGACAGACGACTCTTCTGTTTGGAATAAATCTAAACAATATAGATCCAACAGATAACTTATTTTGCAACAGATGCGTGATATGTTTCAACAGATCAGTTATCTATTTTATGGTTTCCAACGGATTACTTATCCGTTGTAACAGGCTGGTTATATGTTGCAGCAGATAAACTACCTGGTGCAACAGATTAGTGATCTATTTTTACTTAGTTATATGTTGCAACAGATAACCTTCCTAGTGCAACAGAAGAGTGATTTGTTTTTACTGTATCCAACGAATTATTCATCTGTTGCAACAGGTTGGTTATATGTTGCAACAAATAAACTACCTAGTGCAATAATTAATAATCTGTTCTTATGATTTCCAACGGTTGGTTATATGTTGCATAAGATAAACTACCTGGTGTAACAGATTAGTAATCTATTTTTATGGTTTCCAATAGATTACTCATTCTTGCAACAGGTTGGTTATATGTTGCAACAGATGAGTGATCAGTTTTTACTGTTTCCAACGAATTACTCATCCGTTGCAACTGGTTGGTTATATGTTGCAATAGATAAACTATCAGGTCCAACAAATTAGTGATTTGTTTTTACTGTTTCCAACAGATTACTCATCCTTGCAATAGGTTGGTTATATGTTGCAACAGTTAACCTTTCTGGTGCAACAGATAAGTGATCTGTTTTTACTGTTTCCAACGATTTACTCATCCATTGCAACAGATTGGTTATATATTGAAACAGATAAACTACCTGGTGCAATAGATTAGTGATCTATTTTTATGGTTTCCAATGGTTACTCATCCATTACAATGGTTGGTTATGTGTTGCAGCAGATAAAATACCCGGTGTAACAGATTAGCGATCTATTTTTATTGTTTTCAACGGTTTACTCATCCCTTACAACAGATCAGTTATATGTTGCAACAGATAACATACCTGGTGCAACAGATGTATGGTCTGTTGAAACCGTTATTTTATCATTGTGCATGTTAGATTTACTTTATCCCTTTTTAATGATGCATTAATAAATTATAATCTATTTTATGTTTCTGTTAATTTAAGATAATATATCTTCTCAAGCGTAGGTTTATGTATGAAAACAAAGATAAGATGGACGATGTGTGGATAAATTACTGTGACATGCCTGTTTGTTTTGGTTAGAAGGAGTTTGCCGTAGTTACTGGACTAAAATATTATCCTCCTTCTCTTTCTCAAGTTATACCTACTCTGACCCAAAAGAAGCACCCCGCATACCCAAAAAAGGAAAAGACAAGTCGAATGATCGTGAAGACCTGGTGTTCATTGTTGGACCAAGCTTCAAAAATAAAAATTTGATAGAAGCGTTGAAAGTTAAAGGACTCTCAAAGAAGCACAAACAATCATTGTGTTTGATTTGGTTTGTACATAATATTCTTTGGGCGAGAGATGTTAACAACATCATAAGCCTCAGTTTAATAAATCTCTCAGAGGATTTTGAGGCGTTTAACAACTATCCTTGGGGTTATGAAAGCTTTAAAATGACTGTCAAATATATGTTGACTCCGTTAACTTCAAAGACAATCAACTTATATGGCTTTCCATGGGCCTTCATGGTAAATATTTCTTTTATTATGATATGATTTATTTTTTTTATTTAATAACATTTTTGATTTATTGGCGTTATGTTATGGGCTTGGGTATTTGAAGTCATTCCTCATTTGAGACAACAAGTGAACTACCTGGAAGAAGTTTCATGTCCAAGAATCCTGAGATGGTTGTAGGCCAAAAATGATAAAAATACAAAATTTCTTGATCTTTTTAATCCCCCGAAGGAACCAGTAAGTCCAATTCTAATCAAGTTTTTATGAATGACTATTTTAAATGATTTCATCATCGTTTTAATATATGTACTGATTTATTTTAGTTTGTCTATCTGTGGCTTGTTCCGACCAACTGAGAGTTAAAGATGTCATTTTTTCTTACTTTACGGTCTGTGAAAACTTTATCGGACCCTAAGGTCATTGATAGAATAAAAATGGAATTGTTTGGAGCAACATCCATCACAAGAAAAAAAATTTTGAGGGTGGACTTATTACTGTTGATGATGGTAGTGGTAGTGGTGTTGCTGTTGGGGCTAATGATGCTCCTCTTACAGTTTTTAAAACAACAAGCCATTATGATTATGATCATACTGGTTGTACAAATTTTTCTTCAGATTTTGCCACATCTAGCGAATGTTCTGCATGCAAATATCAAGACAAACACGATGGAGTGATTAATGCTATTAATGCACTAACTGCTTCTGTAAAAGAAATGACATCTAAGAAAGGTGTCATTCCATCTAAGAGGATTTCATATCCATACACTCCACTAGAGATCAAGGTGGCTAAGAGAAGAAGAAAAGATATTTCCAAGGCATCTTCAAGCATCGAAAAAAGTAAATTTTCAATGCCTCTATCTTTGTCTTGCACCGTTGTTCAGTGTGCAAGGGCCACATGAGAGCAGTATGAGATGAAGAAGGTGAATTAACATCATCTGTTCCAATAAACAAACAGGCACATATCTGTTTCAACAAATGATATATCTACTAAAAATTATCAAACAGATATATACATTTATTGCAACTATTGTCTAACCTGTTACATCAGATGCGTTATCTATTGTAACAGATGAGTTTTATGTTGCAACAAATGGGTCTTCTGTTCAAAATTATTGTACTATTCTGATTTACCTATTCGAATTTATCCCAATAGATGATCCATCTGTTATAACATAAGACTCATCTGTTACACCAGATAGATAATCTGTTGTATATCTGTAATTAGCATTGATAATTCTCATTTTTCAGGTGGATGTCACAGTAGAAGCTACTGCTGAAGAGCATAATATCACAGTTAATAATCCATCAACTGCTTCCTAAGAAGAAGAAAAGTGAAGCCTGTCAGTTCGGGAGAACGAAAGAATTACCCGTTTAAAGGGTTCAACACCTCGGACGAGGCTCTAAAAAAACTAACACAGTTGATTAACGACTATTCAGAATGGATTGTCGATGGGCTATTAAAGCATCACGCCGGCAGGTACATAGATCAATTTTAAAGATATTGGTTTATACAATTCTTGTTGTAAGAACATGACATTAACACATATAAATCATCATGTAGAAAACAAAATGACAAGCACTACAAAGTGAATGAGTCGAATCTTGGTTTTTATATGTTCGACTTTGTTGTTGCAGATCCTGGAATGAAGAATTGGTTCTATTTGATGTCACAGCTCCAAACTTGCTGGAATGATGAGGTTTAAATGCCATACATATTACTATTAATTAATACTTTATTTAATTACATCTACGTATTAATTTTTTTTATCATGTAATCTAAAATGTTTGATAATACGAACAGCACATCGATGTCATTTTTACTACCCTCGAAAGAAGGCTAAGTTGCAAATACAAGAACAAAACAGATACACGATAGACAATTCTTTGTACAAATTTTACATCAATAATGCCTACGATAGGTAATGTCAACAACATCCGGAAGTTTTCTAAAATGATGAATGCTTAATCAATATGATCAAAAGTTTTAGCATTTCAGCTGGCTTACCTTTTCATTTGGTCGATGAAGTGTACTTCTCAATCAATTGTGGTGATAAATTTCATTGGGTGTTGGCTGTCGTCGTTCTAAAAGAGAGGTGCATCCAAGTTTATGACTCAATGTCGCGAAAGAGACGTTTCAGCCCGTCGTCTGAGATACAAAAGCTGGCCAAAATATTACCTACTTACCTAGATATGAGTGGTTTTTTGGACCAAAACGTTCGTACTGATTGATCGATGATTGAAGCATAACGGGATAAAATGAGTAATCAATTTTATGTATAATATGTTGAAGGAATTGCTCAACAAACCATTGGTAGCCTGTAAGTTTAAGTGTCATGATTTAGTTTCATTTTACAAATTTCACAACGTTTGCATGAACTGCAAGATATATGTTATCTATTTTTTTAAAACGCAGGAATTGTGGTCTTTTTGTTGCCGCGTACGCCGAGTATTTGAGCGACGGATTACAAGTACCAAATGATGGACTTCATATCGAATTACTCCATAAAAGATATGTTGCTCTTTTGCGGAAATACGGAGAAGCAAAAGCCCAGAAACCGTACGCAAGTGACATTAAAGATCCACGATGACAAAAGCCAAATTTTGTAGCACCGGATGAAGAACAACTTGTCCATATTGAGTAGATCTTTATAGCTTGAATCCATCAATGTAATAACCCATCCTCCTTGATTTAACTTGTTAATTTATTTGTAGAGTAGATCATTTGTACCCATAATAATTTTTTTATATTTCATTTATTTGTTGAGTTATTGCATGTATTTTTGAAGACTTCAATTTATTTTATGTTGTCTATGAGTATAATATAATCCTTAGTTTTTAACATGTTAATTGAAATAGAATACTATATTCAAATATCACAACAGATAATACATCTGCTGCAACAGACGACACATCTTATCAAATAAATTTAGACATATATTGCAACATGAGATGCAACACGTGGTCATCTGATGGAAATTATATAACAGGTCTTCCTACTTTCTTGATTTGTTCCAACATATTACCTATCAGTTGCAACAGATTGGATATCTGTTGCGACAGGCAGCATAATGCAGCAAACGACCAACCTATTCTAATAGATAATCAATCTGTCACAACTGGTACTATATTAGTTACAACAGATATACTATTTGTTACATTATAAAAATTTAACTTGGCCAGACATAAAAATTATTGCCACTACATGTAAAGTGAGGTGGCTTGAAATAAAATATTGTTATCGTGTTTGTATCCGTCTTTGTACATATGATTCTTTATACACGGGCTCCAACCATTTAGTTAGTACCCCATAAGCCCAGACCCATTGTATCTTTTCCACAACGGCGTCGCACATACCAGTTATTTCTGTGTCGGTCAGCAAACACTCGATGTATGCAAGCAATTACAGCTCGCATGTTGTATCGGTTCTATTATTTTGATGCTGGATGTTCTTCTTTCTACCTTAAAAAACCCATGATTTCTTCCTCAAGACTTCTGCCGGCAAATGATCCATCAGTTTACTCTGCGTCAACAACTTAGGCAACAACTTCAAGAGTGGCTGCATGTGGGTTAAAAATGTGTCCTCGCTGAAGACAGGTAAGTTGCAGTCATAAACCTTAATCTTTCCCTCATAGAGTAGTATCTCAACAAATAAAAAATGATTGACTTTCACGTTCATGACTGCAAGAATTCTCTTTGCCTTGGTCCAGCTCTTGCCGTGTGGATTTGGCCTCTTCCCTTTAATTAATTTAATCACGTATTTATTCCATTGGAACGTAGAAACTAATTATCAAATCCCCGGCCACAGGGATCAGCTATATTACGGAGATCATCGTACCTATCCTTAAAGTTATTGTAGAAGTTAAGGTCCATTATTCTATCGGCAACATCATAAGCATCTGGGTACGCTTATTGTCTGTCCCTCATGAGACGGAGAATTTCATTAACATAGAGTTGTATAAGAAGATAATTTTTAAATAGGTTAGCAATTTTAAAGAAAAAAACATAGCGAAAAGATTCTGTTGCAGAGGTTCTTTGAATTATTTCGCAGATTACCCAACTAACGAAACTTATGCAATAGATGTGTATTATGTTGCAACAGAATTCCAAACTGTTGCAATAGATTACACATCTGCTGCGTAGATTCTTCTTCATGGAGTAGATTAGAAGGCTAGGTTAGCAAAAGTAAACTTACATTGTCCTCATACCACTCACGCATATTTGTCATATTAGTGAAGTCTATGGCGACAAATGAATGCATGGTGTATTCTTTTTTAACCTTCATCTTATCATTCATGATTTCTTCCAGTTCCTTCTTCTTTTCCTTGCCAAGTACCGTGAATATGTCCATCCTCTTCAGCGGCCCCTGAACTTCAACAACTCTTGGTGCGGGAGGAATTGAATTTTTTGTTGTTCTTAGAATGGAGAGAATTTATCTAATGTTTCTTCTTTTCCTCCTAATCGCCACTGTAGGAGTTCATGGCTCCCTCACTTTGTTGGATGGTATGACACCCTTCCTGAATTTCAACTCCTCGGCAGCTTTAATAATAGCCTCCAGATTTTCAAAGAGTTTATCCTCTCTGACCTTGCACACTTTGCATTTGCAATGAGAACATGATGGTGAAAAGGGGTGAGAGGAACCACTGTAAGGGTGAGAGGGAACGGTGTAGGGTGAGAGGGACATGTGCAAAGGGTTTTTCAAACGTATTTATTTTTTATTTAGCACCAACATGCTCATAATCTCGACTTGCAGCAGCAGCAACAGCATCAGGATGGCTGCCACCATCATCAATAACTCCACCAGTATTACCCCCCAGAAGAAGCACCCACATCTGTTGTAGTTTTAGGTTGGTCGTGAAGATCTTCAACATTAGGATGACCTAGCATAACTGATCTTCTTATGGATGTTGCTCCATCCAATTCTTTCTTTATTAACTCCACCGTTGGGTCTTATTTTGTATTAACAAGACCTAGCGTAAGAAAATAAGTCATCCCCAACTTATCAATGGTATGCACGATCCAAGGATGCACAAACTATAAAAATAATAGAAGGCATTTAAATCATATAATAATAATTTACCGTCGGTTGAGTTTCGTGTTAACACAGCCAACTTATGCAATAGGTGGATCTAGCTGCTACAACAGTTGATCTGTATGTCACAACAGATTGATAATATGTTATATCAAATTACTCATATGTTGCATAATTTGTAGTAGATAGGTAATCTGTTGAGTCGGATTTGGAGAACCAGATCAATAAATGATTAATCTGTTGCAAAATATGGATCATCTATCATAACAAATTATCCATCTGTTGCACCAGTTGTAGTTGACGGGTAATCTATTGCAACCGATAACCCATCTGTCACAATAGATGGACCATCTGTTTCAATATCTTTCTTTGAGGTAAATTATTTTAATTGAAAAAAGACGTACTACATCATTCGAAGGGTTAAATAGATCAGTCTTCTGCTCCTGAATATTTTTTTTGCTGCCTTTTTCAGCCGCCAACCACCTAAGGATCCTTGGATGAGAAACCTTATCTGGGTAATCCTTGAACTGTTTTCGGAGTGGAGGAATGACTTCATATACCCAAGCCTAAGAAATGTAAACAGAAACCAAGCAAAAATAAGTTATGATAACTATAACTATATTCAATATAAATTAATGGATGAGTAAAAATAGTGATCAATTTTACCATGAAAGCCTAAGGAAAGCCGTATAATGTGATCGTCCTTGTGGATAGCTTTGTCAGTAAATATTCAACAGTCAAGTAGTATTTGTCATATCCCCAAGGATAATCATTAAATTTGTCAAAATCATCAGCAAACGCCAACAAATCATCTTCTATGACTTTCCTGACATCTCTTGCTAATAGAACGGAATGGACAAACCAAACTAAGCATAATTTCTCCCTGTAGTGTTTTGGTATGTCTTTATCCTTTAGATCTGCCATTAAATCCTCCGTTGTGTAGCTACTACGTCCAACAATTCCCAACTACCCATCTCTATTTACCTTGCGTTTGTTGTACCCTTTGTTGGGTATTTCCTTGTTGAGAGGTTCTTCTGGATTATCACATCTCAAGCTCGTCACTATGGTAAACTCTTTCAACCCAAAAAAATCGGCATGCCACAGTAGTTGATCCATATTTCATTCATTTTTTTTGACCTCCTTCGGATCCTTATTATCCCCCGCGTACTTGATCCTGCGTTTGAGAAGGCTATATACCATGCTCATTGGGAAACGGAGAGTGCAGTCCACAGGTAGCTCAAGAAAGTATGCAAAGCAGTTCTTGTTAAAAAGTCCGTCTATGTTTTCATTCTTTATAATTCCCCTTAATTCATCAAAATGTTTCCCCAACTGACATTTAAGTACAAGATCGCCAGTTACTTTGTCAGGGTTATCCATCGGCATCACAACTCGAAACCTGTCAATACTAATGGTTTTGATAGGATATTGCTCGAATTTCGATATTAATTCACGCCCCTTTGGTGAGAAGGAGTTATCATTTTCCTCAGCTTCATTTTGCCCTGACTGAGATTGTTCAGGAAGTTTCTCCAAATCTATCTACACTCTAGCCATTTTTGTTAGGTGGTCAAAAGTTGATGCACTTTTTGTTTCTTTTCTTTTGGGAGATATCTTTTAACTACAAACAATAGAAAAAATAAAAAATACATTGCATTTGATGTCTGGATAATTTTTTAACAAAAGGTAAGACAAATTTCAATAAATTATTCTACGCCACAATACAAAGAAATTCTCGAACGGATAACCCATTAGTTGGAATAGATGGGAAATCTGTTTGAAGACTTATTTAATATCTCCCAACAGATCTTCCACTTGATGCAACAGATGAACCACCAATACCCAATCAATGCCACCACCACTGCCAAAAAGACCACGACCAATGCCACCAATACCAACACCAAGACAACCGACACCACCACCAAAAACACAAATACCGAAACCACCAACAACATCCACCAACACAATCACACGCGCCATCCAATAATACCACGACAGTCAACAAAATACTGAGACAAAAACTAGGATTTTATCAGGTGCTTTCAACTTTTTTAGCATCAAAACACAAAATTGTTAACCCATTTTTGAAGATAATACAACTAAAAGTCTTTTTTTCATCATTAACTAAAAAGTCCTAATTTTTAGAATAAAAAATAAATGCATAACTCTTTTCAAACTTAATTACCTGCGAAGACAGAGAAAATGACGGTTACAAGCGAGAATGAAGTCGAAAATAACAACTATGTGGTCAGAAATGAGAAAAAAATCAATTTGTTTTGAAGGGTTAAGTAATATGTTGAGTAGTTGTTGTCTGTATTATTGAGAGAGTGAGAGAGAGGAGCAAGAACTTCAGATTTGAAATGAGAAAAAGGTTTTCCCGCAAATGAATGACTTGTATGAGTTGATTTGTAATTTTGAAAAAGAATGACAAGTTTTGAAATTGTTAATTTGATCCGAATTAATCTTAATTAATTTTAAAATTTTCAAAAAATATAGTTTTTAAAATATTAACTTAATGAGAAATCATTTCAACTTAGAGTGATCGATCGATGATTTGGTCGGGATGAATGCAATACCAACACCATGCAATTGGAATGACTCAATTGAAGTTGTTGTTGATCCTATGAGCTCATTCATTCATCCCTAGTTCCATCTAAATTAATTTAGGTACTATTAATATTAACATTAAGTCAATGAGAACTCATTTCAACTCAGAGTGATCGATCGATGACTCGGGTCGGGATGAACGCAATACCAACACCATGCAATTGCAACGACTCAATTGAAGTTGTTGTTAACCCTATGAGATCATTCATCCCTAGTTCCACCTAAATCAATTTAGGTACTATTAATCTTAACATTAAGTTAATGAGAGCTTATTTCAACTCAGAGTGATCGATTGATGACCCGGGTCGAGATGAACTCAATACCAATACCATGCAATTGCAATGACTCAATTGAAGTTGTTGTTTACCCTATGAGCCTATTTATCCCTAGTTCCACCTAAATCAATTTAGGTACTATTAATCTTAACATTAAGTTAATGAGAGCTAATTTCAACTCAGAGTGATCGATCGATGATTTGGGTCGAGATGAACGCAATACCAATACCATGCAATTGCAACGACTCAATTAAAGTTATTGTTGAACTTATGAGCTCATTCATCCCTAGTTCTATCTAAATCAATTTAGATACTATTAATCTTAACATTAAGTTAATGAGAGCTCATTTCAACTCAAAGTGATCGATCGATGACTCGGGTCGGGATGAACACAATACCAACACCATGCAATTGCAATGAATCAATTGAAGTTGTTGTTGACCCTATGAGCTCATTCATCCCTAGTTCCACCTAAATTAATTTAGGTACTATTAATCTTAACATTAATTTAATGAGAGCTCATTTCAAGTCAGAGTGATCGATCGACGACTCAGGTCGGGATGAACGCAATACCAACATCATGCAATTTCAATGACTCAATTAAAGTTGTAGTTGACCCTATAACCTCATTGAATTATTTCTAGTTCCACCTAATTCAATTGTAATGAAATATGTTGGAACAAACGACTGAGCCGTTGGAAATTTCTAACAAATATTCATATCTGTTACAACAGATGACATATCTAAGTTAATTATCAAATAGACATTTGCATTTATTGTGACAGATGACTGAGCTGTTGGAAATTTTTAAATAGCTATTGATATCTGTTGTAATAGATGATATATCTGATTTAATTATCAAATGGGCATTTGCAATTGTCGTCACAGATGACTGAGCTGTTGGCATATTTAAATAGATATTGATATCTCTTGTAACTGATGACATATATGATTTAATCATCAAATGGAAATTTGCATCAGTGAGCTATTGGGATTTTTAAATAGATATTTGTATCTATTATAACATATGACTGTGCTGTTAGGATTTTGAAAGAGATATTGCTATCTGCTATAACAGATGACATACTTGTTTGAAAATCTTCTTTTTATTTCAATTTTAAAACTTTCTATCCGAGTAGATAAAGTAGTAAGTACTACAAAATACGATAAAAAATGAAGAGTTTCTTTTTCTTGGATAACTCAAAAATGAGTTCATTGAGTAGTTTTATCTTATCTTTTCAATGTCACTAGTCTTCCTCGTGCCCCTTAAATTATTAATGAATGTTAATTATATTAATTAATGAATATTGAAAAATCCACGTCTACGTACACAATACATCTAGAATTATCCCATATCTTTCCTTAACTTCAGCCCAAAATTTATTTTATTCGTCTCTCATATTTTTATTTCTCTCCTCTTTAGGTTAGGGATACCACTGCCTTTTTTGTCTCTTTTCTCTTCTCTTTCTCATAAAGATCCTTTTGGATCTAAATCGATCATATCTAACCTCGACTGATATTGCTGTTTTGATCCCCTTTTGACATTAAGGTATGGTTCACTGTTGCTCTTTCATTCTCGTCTTCTTCTTTACAAGTTATTTACATCTATTTTTTTTATTTAATTACCATTTGTCCATATCATATTATTTAAAAATTTTAAAGGAACTTTTAAGTGTTGAATAAACGAACTGAGAATTTTTATTACAATATACGAAAAAAGTATTCTGTTGGAAGAATTTTAAAAGCCATGTTAGCAGAATTATTTTTTTATATGTATTTTGTTTATTTCTTTGTTGTTTATGCTGTTATTGATGTTGGTGGTGGGGTTGGCGTTGTTGTAACTTGTAGTGTGGTGTTGTTGATGGTGTTGATACAAATATTGTTGTTTCTTTGTAGTTGATATTTTTTATTTGTTGTTTCTTTGTAGTTTATGTTATTGTTGATGTTGCAACAGACGGAGCAACTGTTGGAACAAATCAAACCACCAGTAAGGCTAGTTTGACGTATTCCATTAGAATCCACATCTTTTGTAACAGACTTCACATCTGTTGCGTCAAACTCCATATCTGTTGCATCAGACTCCACATCTGTTGCAACAGACCCCACATCTGTTGCAACAGACCCCACATCTGATGCAACAGACTCTACATCTGTTGTAACAGATGGATAATGTTCTTTTTGTGATATTAGTTATTTTTCTCTTCTTTGTAGATATAAGGTACTGAAAGTTGATCAACTTTTGTACGACCATCAAAAGAGGCTATAGTAAAGATGGGTTCGGGGGAATAAGCTGCATGTAGATGGAACCATTTCATATGTGGGAGGTATGTATTACTGATAATGTTATCATGGAAACACACATAGAGAACAACGATTTTGTGAATGTTGTTTTTACCGATTAGTTATAGATCATTCAAATAAGATATCTGCAATTTTATAGTTAAGTTTGGTAGGTCCGAACTGATAAGGCTGAGGGTTCATGAATATGGTTCTGATACCCTATTAAAATTTAATACCGGTTGTTGCTCATGTTTATTTGTCAATCATTGTGAAGGGATATAGTTTTGGTGTCATTGTAACGAGATTCAATAACGATTGGACTAACTTTTAGGGTGCATTGGGCTCTGAGAAAGCCTTTGAAGCCTAGAGCTACATCTAACAAGAACGAAAAACCAATATAGTTATTTCCCTAGCCCAAATTTATATGGTTGGGTTGCTCGGGGTGATAATTATAGGCCAGAAGATGCGGTAGGAGAATGCCTTAGAGGAAAAATGATAGGTTGATGAAAGACTATATCATCTGAGAGCTAATTGAAGAGGATACATAGGGTAGAAAGCAACTTCTAGCGAATTTGGTTGATGAAATTACATTAAATCATGAGAAATTTGTATCAAGTACAAATATGAAAGTGTATCCAGTAATGAAAAACCCGTCTGTTGTTTCTTTAAGAAAAAAAAGTAGTGCAGATGGTCACTTTGCTAGGGAGCTGCGACTAGGTAGCGTGGTCGGTATTATCACCTAGATAAAAAATAGCAGAAGACCAAGAAAGCCGCCTTAAATGAGTCGAGGGTTGAAATGTTGTATAGTAAGTCTAGAAATCTTACGCCAACAACAACTGCAGTTAATGTAAGGAATCTAAGCGAAGGCTACAATTTCTGAATTTTAAATTGCATCTTATACGTTCTTGTTTGTAGTTCTGATTTAGTCCACTACTATTGATCTGATTTGAACCACAAACAAGATTGAACGGCAAATTGAGTATCATTACTTCCTTAGCAATATGGTTATAATTGATTGTGTTTTATAGCCTTAGCATACTTTCAACATATCTTGGACAAGATCAGAGGCTTGCTCTAGTATGTGAATTTTGATAATTTTCAAGTTTGCCTCCAACTTGCTGATTCTGTATTCAAGCTGGTCATTGTCATCTTTAAATTTGGTATAGAGTTCCTGATCTTTTGTGAGCTCAATCATTTCAACCTTTAATGCCCGTAAGGCTGCTTTCTTGTTCTTCTGCTATTTTCTATCTAGGCGATAATCCCGACCACGCTACCTAGTCATAGCTCCCTAGCAAAGTATCCATTCGCATTATTTTTCTTTCAGAGAGACAACAAATGAATTTACATTACCGGATACACTTTCATATTTGCACTTGATTTATATTTCACATATTTTAAGTTAATTCCATCAGCCAGATTCGCTAGAAATTATTTTCTATCCTATGTCTCTTCTACAATTAGCCTCAGATGATATAGTCTTTCATCAACTCCCCTTTCCCTTGTAGGCATTCTCCTTCGGCTCCTTCTGGCGTATAATCATCTTCTCGATCAACCCTTTCATATAAATTTGGGCTAGGGGAATTTTTATTGGTTTGTCGTTCTTGTTTGATGCAGTGTGAGGCTTCGAAGGCCTTCTCAGAGTCAAATGCACTCTTAAAGTTATGTTCAATCGTTGTTGGTTCTCTACAATGACACCAAATATTGATTCCTTCTCAAAACTTGACACGCATAAACACGAGCAACAACCATCAATAATTCATAACAGGGTATCTGTACCATCTTTATGGGGCCCTCAGCCTTATCAATTCGAACCCATCAAAATTAACTGTACAACGCAGAATCTTGTTTGAATGATCAGTGCCTAATCGATTAAAAACTGCATTAACAAAAATATTGTACTTTGTGTGTGTTGTCCCGGAGACCTTATCAGTAATACTTACTTAACTCCTACACATATAATAATGGATCTATCTGCACACACCTTATTATTTCTAGCCCATCTATGGCTTAAATTGAATCAACAGATGACTAGCAAGTTGCAACAGATGCCATATTTGTTTAAATTGTGAAACAATTGCAGACATCTATTACGACAGATGATCAATCTGTTGCAACATATGAAATATCTATTGGAAAAGAAAATAGATATATCCATCTGTTGCAACAGATTGTCAGTATATTGTAAGTTATCTGACAGATGAAATATATTTTGCAACAGATTACCCATCTGTTAGATTTATTTTAAAGCAATTTCCTTTTATTTACGAAATACAATAAAGGATAAAATATTATATTTAGATCCATTTTTTATTTAATTTACATATTCGAAAACTCACCAATTTTATTTAATTAAGGGATATGAACAATCGTGGCTTTTTGTTTGACAAACCCCTTCCAATTCAATCATTTGTAAATAGATCCCTCCGGCCTCCTTCCTTACTCACTCTTACTCGTTCATTCTACTACACTTACAATACAAATATGGTTGATACAGATTCATACAAGAAGATTCATATCGAGTCGTTGCAGGAACTTTAAAGACAGTTTGATGACTCCAAAGAGATTTGGCAGACTTTGAAGCAAGGCTGAGGAGGGCCCTGCTGCTGCCGGATGAAAATTGTATGGTTGACAGTAATAATAGTAATAATAATTATGTTATGTTTTTTCTTTCTTTTAGCGTATGTTTTTTCCTTTTTTATATCGGATCTACCTAAGGGATTCAAAAATCTATGTTTGGTTTGGTCGACTTTGAATTTTTAATTTTTATTTAATATTTAATTATCATTCTATTTATTTTTTATTCTCAACATGTCGACGGTTGGAGGTAGGGATTAAGCATTTGTGGCAACAGAGTTTAATCTGATGCGACATATGGATCATATGTTGCAACAGTTGGCTATTAATAAAAAAGGGTTATTATTGAGAGGCTGGTGAAATTCATGATTCTCCTATTATTTAATATGAAAAACGGTTCGTAAATAAATAATAAGGAACTAAATGATATACACAATTTATAACCGTAAAAGAAAGATTATTTAATTAAAAAAAGTTACAGCATTGGAGTAATTAAGTTATATGATGATTGTTTGTTAAGAAAAAAGTGAACAGTCTCGACCGTGATTTTTTGTCTAAACACATTTAACAAACAACAATGTAGCTGATGCATCAAATTCTCCATCTGTTGCGACTGATGAATCAACTGTTAGAAAAAAAAATAAAAAAAGCTCCTAAAATAGATGATTTATTTGTTGCAACAGATATACCATATGTTGCAATATATGTGTTATTTGATGCAACGGATATACAATCTGTTGCAATTACTCAATAAAAATGATTATTATTTTATTAAAGAAAAGAAACGGATACTGAAAAGGTGTCTTCGATTTTTAAATTGAGAAAAAGGTTATTTAAATTTAAGAACTAATTAATAATAATAAGCTGAAAAGTCATGACTTGTCACAATAATAAAAAACCTCACCAGCTTAATTTAATTAAGTCATTTCTTTTCACAAAAAATATTTTTGTTTTTAAATCTGTTTTATTAATTTATATAATAAAAAAGTCAGCATATTTGGATTAATGACATGATGATAATTTTTTTAAAAAAAGATAGATTATATGTTACAACAGATGATATATCTGTTGTCACAAATGAGTTATCTGATGCAACAGGTATAGAATCTGTTGTCACAACTCAATAAAAATGGTTCCTGAAAAGAACTAATTATTAATAATAATAAGCTGAAAAGTAATGACTTATCATAATATTGCTTAATTTAATCAAGTCATAACTTTTTACAGTAATTAAGAATGTCATTAATAAATGGAGGTGAACAGTTGCACCTTTAAAGCTGTTTTATTAATTTATATAAAAAAAAAGTCAGGAAATTTGGATTAATGACATAATATGATAATTTTTTTAAAAAAAGATAGATTATATATTGTACAGATATATTATCTGATGCAATAGGTTATCTATTTGTTGCGACAGATGATATATCTGTTGTCACATATGAGTTATCTGATGCAACAAATATAGAATCTGTTGTCACAACTCAATAAAAATAATTCTTGGAAAGAACTCATTATTAATACTAATAAGCTGAAAAGTCATGACTTATCACAATATTGTTTAATTTAATTAAGTCATAACTTTTTACAGTAATCAAGTATGTCATTATAAATAGAGGTGAACAGTTGTGACTTTTTGCCTAACACATTCAAGTTCAATCCTCTATAAATAGGTCTCTCCTTACTCAATCGTTCATTCTACTACACTCTATTTATTCCTTGCTTTTGTTATACCTTCAACTACTTTCTCTTCAAGGACTTGATAGTTTTTTCCCTGTCTCTGGTAAGTTTTTTTCTTGCTTTTTATGTAAATATACGTTGTATTACATTCGAATTCTTTATTTTCTTTAATTTTATTTTTACATATTTTTTCATATTATGCGTGTTCTAGATATGGCTGATCCAGTGTGGGATGTTGCTGTTTTACGAGAAGCCATATGGGAACTGAAGAAGGAGGTTCATGACCTGCAATGGGAGTTGACCGCCGTCAGAGTGAGGATGTTGCGGAAGATCTATAGGCTGAGGAGGGCGTTGGTGCTGCCGGTTAAAAATTGTCCTGCTGTCCATATAAATAATAATGATAATGATAATAATAATAATAATTAAGATTATTTTTTTCTTTTACCTATGTATTTTTATTTTTTTTGTTTAATAAAAAATTGTATTTGATCCACTTTGACGTTTTACTTCTTATTTAATTTTCATGTTGTTTGTTTCTTCTTCTCAACAAATGACATGTCTACAATTAAGGAATAATTTGAATCCAGTATCAATAGCAAGAGATCAACGTATGAGTTATCTGTTAGGTTTGTGACAGGAGTTGTATTGTGTTGTTCGAAATAGATTATTCATCTGTTGCAACAGAATAATTATCTATTGCAACAGATAAATATTCTTTTGCAATAGATATATATTCTGTTGCAATAGATTACTTATTTGTTGAAACAGATAACTAATCTAGTGTAATAAATTATTTATCTGTTGAAATAGATTACTAATCTGGTGCAACAGATTATTTATCTGTTGAAACAGATTACTAATCTGTTTCAACAGAATACCCATTAATTTGATTCATATTACGGGCACCTAGAACCATAAACATGAATTCAACATGAGTCTACTGTTGCAACACAATATTTATCTGGTGCCACAGATGATGGATCTGTTTAAACAGATTGCTCTTTTGTTGCATTCATGTTCACGTGCTAGCTATTGTTGAAAAAACAGCACACTAGCAGTTACCCAAATGACAAATTCAACTAAAAAACATAATTTGACTTACCAAAGTCACCTCTCAAGTAAATGCCAAAGTTGAAAGTGATGTACGAAATAAATTTGACCTAAAAAATTTATCAAAGAGCAGTAGTTGTTGTAACAACAACAACAACAATGGTCAACAAGAAGAATATGAAGATGATAATGAAGTATCAGATGATGATAATAAATCAGAAGGATGAATAAAGCAGCAGCAACAATGAACAACAAATATCGCGAAGAGAGAGAAAATAACAACGGATGAGAAGAGAGAAAAACACGTTTTTTTCCTTTGTTTCCCACTACATTAACTAACATTTGGATCAAAGTGTAAATTTAAAAACTTGTGGGTTATTTTGAAAATTTTCAAACTTTCTTATCCATAATTACGTAATTGTAATTTGTCGCCTCCACTCGATTATTAAGACTTGTGTCACTTACACCTTATTTTAAAATATTTTTGTCACCTGTAGTCCAAAATCCCTAGTTACTACTATTGTTCATTTAGTATACCAATAAATCCTTGTTAAATTATATGTATTTAAAAGTTTATAATAGGAGTAACAGGTAATCACAAATGTTTATTTCTAATGGGAACATACAGATATGTGATTTATTAATACATCGTGTTAGCATCCGATACCTTATTTATGAACTTTAATTTGCTCATTTAATAAATTTATATAAGAGTTGAAATTTTTTTGATAGTTTTTTCACAAATTATGGAACTTTCTTGTTTTTAAGAAAGTGTAAACAACATAAATTCCCTAGTTAATGAAACTAATTACATAAAATGCCTTCAACTTTTCTCTCTCCCGATTTTTACAAATATACTCATACATTCGTCCGTCCATCATACATAGGTCAAATGTATGATAAAACAGTTAATCCTATATTTAAGGTAAGATTAATCATAAATTATTTTACTGTTCCTTAATTAACAGCAATAATTAACTAACATTAACTAGTGTATGAATAAAAATAGCAACTGAAATTTCAATTTCAAAATTTTTCTTAAACATCACAGTACTTTTTTTTTAGATTGACGATCTGGAAAACCAAAAAAAAAAATTCTTCTGCATTCGTTTTTCAATTCTACTAAAATCAATATGAATATCCCTATATTGTTGCGACATTCTGGTATTTGGGAGTCGGAAATTAGTTATCAATCATACAAAAGTGACACAATTATTATTTTGAAAAGTATAACTTTCTTGAAATTGATTGCTACGATCGCCATGGAATTGGATCTCGACAAAGTACGTATAAAAATTGAAGTGAAATATATCGTTGAAGGTAATTCTTCTCCAATTGTCATAAGGAATGAGAATGGAGTGAAGGTTTACGTTGAGTTGAAGAAATAATTTTCTGGATTGGCTAATTTTTCGCTGTGTATTTCCATTTTCGATAAATTGAATAACGAAATCGAGTTAGATAGATAAACTGGTGCTGTACTTTGTATCAAAGGTAGTGAATATGATTTAGTTGCGTTAACGGTCATTGAAACGCATAATTAGTATGCTCTATATGTTCCTAAAATTGAAGTGAAAAACTTCATTACTGATTGCAAGAACATCGAAATAAAAGTAAATCAACTTTATAAGGATAAGCATACTCTGGTTGCAGTAATGACTAGATATGCAATAGCTAATGGATTCAACACCAAAGCGAAATGATCCAACAAAGGTATGATATAAAAGTGTCATCTTTATTTGTTGATGTTATATGTATGGTAATATGGTATTAGACGTTTTGAACAAGTTTATATTTTCAAGTTGTCTTCTATTTAGTTGAATCATAAAATTACTAATGTATAATGTCTGTTTATACATTCGAGCCAATGTATAATGAAACTGTGACAATCCTAAAATTTGCATTTTGTGCTGAAATTTTGATTTTTAAAACTTTTGTACAATAGATTGACTTAGTGTTAAAAAATTAATGCAACTATGTACTGAATTGTCATAACAAAGACTGCAAGTAGGCCTTGAAGGTGTCTAGTATGAATCAATCGAATACATTTGTGATAAAAATATTTTGTTGATGATGAAGAAGTTGTGTCGTCCAAATATAGAAGACCGCTTGGTAGGCCAAAGAAAGGAAGGCATTTGAAATCAAGTGAATCACTTTCTTTAAGTTCGAATTGTTACGGTAAATGCGGACGAGCCAGTTACAATCGGAGGACGTGCGATTTCTTTTCGAAGGAATCATGAAGAAGATAATATGTTTTTCTATATGTTGATGCTTTGTTTGATTTTATTTGTATAAATATTTTTATTAGTTTTTGTTGTAAACCTGGAGCAACTTATATTTATGTTTGTAATTGTTATTTGATGTTCACTTCGTAATCAACATGTGATATTATTATAAAAATTTTATACATTTTTCATAGATCATATTTCGTAACCATATAACTTACAATTATAACACAATAGTTGACAACTATTACAGTAAATACTTGTAGAAACATAATGCATATTACACAGTTATATATTAACATTTCATATATAAGTAATGTATGATATACTATTGTAATTTAATAGCATGTATGATGTTAGACTGACACTAATGACTTTTAACTGAGTACATATGTTTTTTTGTTTAAACATCATAATAAATGGCAGAGTCATGTAACATAGTACGTGAAAGTTTACGTTGCCCTTTTTATTTTGTGTTATGTGTATGATTAGTGATAATACTTTAGTTTTAATTTATGATAAGTTCACAATGTATGGTAGTGTATGATATAGTATTATACTTTTTAAATATGTGTGATGTCAAATATTTTCGTAGTTTTCTATTAAGTCATAAATGTTTAAAAACATGTACGATGTTATGTAATACATAAGTTTAAACGTATTATACGTTAGTTCAATGTATTATTAACTTCTAACAGAATTTATCTACTGGTAAAAATACAATGTGTTGATATATAATAACAGACTAATTTGCAATTAATTTTTATCCTTTATAAAATAAATGAAAGGGAAACTCAATAACTACCAAACTATGTTAGTAACATTATAGTAAAGTGTAAGTAATTACAAAATATTTTTTCAAAAGATAAAGACATTCATAAATTATAAATTAACATCCAGAAAGTAACATTGTTACCGTTTAACATCAACTATAAAATTAAGAATAGTTGTTTCAATGCCGACAATTATAAAACAATGCTACTCTAAAGTAACAATTGAATTTTCATCAATTGTTTGGAGAACAATATTCCTTGGCCGAGGAGGATCGTCATTATCACTCGTGTGCCCTTCGGTTGCCTTTGCCACTCCGTAATGCCACGGTAATGAAGCATAGTGTACACGTTGACTTCAAGCATCAAACCCACATAAATTCACTTTCTGCCCTTCACTTAATATTTCTGCATAGGCAGACATAAGACGCCACAGTCCCTGATTTTAAAAAAAAAATAATGAAGTAACAGTACGTTCAATAATTATAATATCGTTATACATGTAAAAGGAAAACAATCTAACAACAGTTACACCTGTATGAGAGCAACTTATACAGGTACTAGGGTAACTTATCAGACCCTAAATAAACATTAGTTACACCTGTATGAGGGTAACTTGTACATCTAACAATTTAATTCAGATCCTAATTAAACAACAGTTACATATGTATGATGGTTACTTATACATCTAACAATTTATATCAGACCCTAAATAAACAACAATTACACATGTATGATGGTATCTTATACATCTCAGAATTAAAATCAGAACCTAATTCAACAACAGTTAGACATATATGATGGTAACTTATACATTTAAAAATAAACTGCTATAATGTATAATGTCATAATATAGATTTTCAAATTAAAATATGTATAACCTATAATCTTGTATGAATGTATAATATCACCTTATACAATATTAATATTTTATAACTGCTTGGATTTTCAAAACTGCTAATGTATAACATATTAAAATATATTTCAGAATACCTATATTATACATTAGTGGGACAAAATAACTTCTGATCGCTTTGAACGTCAGTTATAACTATACATAAGATAAATATGTACAATGGGGATCATACATAACGAGAAAGTAAAAAAACAACACATAGCAGTTATATATATTTATAAGGTGGTTAAACCATAGTCTAACATATCTAATTATAGATAACCTAAATATATATAAGGATATTCATACATATATATACACAATAAGCAATACGAAATAATTATCGTTTCAATAAAAATGACAAGTCAGATCTTTGACAAAATGCCCAGTTTCAAAAATCTGACTTGAACTATACGGAAAAAATGAAAAGTTAACCAAAGATCTGATTTAAACTATAAAAACGGAAAAATGGCTTTGTAGTTGAAGTTAATCAAATGGGAAGTTAAGCAATAGCAACTATAACACAAGAAATTCAAAGATCTGACTTGAACTATACGGAAAAAATGAAATAAACTAACAATCAAACTGGCATGGGATTGTTAAAGAAGTTAATTTCATAGAAACCAACATGCAACAAAACAAGAATTGGAAATTATCCTGATTTGGTCAGTTGAAATAAAAAAATTCAAAAATTAATGAAGAAAATCAGAAACTTCAATTAATGTTTCAAAACTTACAAATTGGTAACCTCTAAGTACACGTTGCTTCATTTTTGGCGTGAAAAATGGGTTTCAATTATGGAGAAAAAAATGGATTTGTGATGGGAGGAAAATATGGGAGATGCAAAACAGAAATAGCGTGTTTTTGGATGTATAATGGGTTGGAGAGAGAAAGTAAAAAAATAAGGAATCTAAATAATTACTTTGAGATTTATGTAATTACTTTACCAAATTGAAATTTAATGTAATTAGGTAAAGTCACCTTGTGTATATATATAAATTTTAGTTTAAGAAACTCAACTTGCATGTTCTAAGAAAAATCAAATTCAACTTAATCTAAAATCATGTCCATATGGCTCCCCCTGGACAATTAATGCAGGACAAATGCATATACATATATCTTTTGATGTAGAAAGTCCCTTGTTTAGTCGACTTCACAAATGACAATGGTTATAAACTGGTGATCCCCACAAGTTTGATGAGTTTAATTTTCATTCACTATACGTACTATTTTGTGTTGATAATTTACTAAATCCATTACGTATTAATTAGTTAATTAAACAGATCAAGCTAAGATAGAAGATTATCTTGGATTCTAGAAATATCCAGCTAACCTTACAAGAAAAAAAATCTAATGTAGGGTTACTTTCTTTACATATTTTGTCGTGTAAAGGACATATATCTAATTTTTTAATATTTTTTTTCCTGCAAATATTATTGTATCTTTGAATACAATGACAGGATAGTCGATCCATTTTCATTTTAATAAATTTGCTATATAAATTGTCCAGTTTTCCTCAAAGTTTTCTGAAACTTTAATTAGGGGCAGGGCCAGGTAGGGTCAAGGGATTCATACGAATCTTTTAGATGAAAAATTTTACTATTTATATATGATTAAACTTACTTATATATATATATATATATATATATATATATATATATATATATATATATATATATATGTATGTATGTATGTATGTATAGTTAATATTAAACGTTTTTCTACTTCTTCATATCTCGAACCTCTTAGTGAAAATCCTGATAATGGAAGCCATTTACTCGATTGGTCTAGAAAACGTAAGCTTTTTCCAAGTTTTAAACTTGCAGAAATTTAAATTTTGGCCAAAACAATTCGAGTTGTCGAATCATTCTTTAATTTAGAGTACTCTTTCCGTCCCATTTAGTTGATTATCTTACTAAAAATAGAAGTCTCATCTTAGTTAATCACTTACTAAATCAGAATAAAATTAATTAATGTTTCCATTTTACAGTCTTTTTGGCTCTTTTCTCTCCCACATCATAAATTTATTAGTTGGGGAGGGGATTTTAGAATTACAAAAGAACTCTTCCTCCGTCCATTTTAAATATCCTAAAAATATTCTCTTCTCCCACAATTAATAGAAAAAGTTGCTTTGAGCAGTGCTAGAAAGATTAAGCCTTTTTTGGTGGAACTTCGTTATCAAATTTTTCTGGTATTTTTATTTTTTAGTATTCAATATTATTTGTCGGGTATTTTTTTGTTAGTGTTCTGTCTGGTTTAATTGTTCTGAACCAGTTCATTTCACTAAGTTGTTTTGTTGTAGCGGAAAAATTACCTAATTTTTCCAACAAGTGGTATCAGAGCAAAGTTTTATCTGAGTATACTCTGCGGTTGCAGCTTTGTTTGATCTTCCACATCAGAAAAAAATTCCTTTGGTCCTTTTAAACTCAAGGTTTGTCCCAGGCTAAGGTTCTGTCTGAGTATGCTCTGTGGTTGCAGTTCTGCCTGATCTTCCACATCAGAAAAGAACTACTTTGGTCCTCTTAAAATCTTGGGTTGTTTGTAGTTGTTGTAATATTGAATACTTTTTATTGAGTTTGTAATGACAAATAAAGATCAAGAAACGAAGGATCCTATTTCAAATATTACGTCGGGGGGCATCGGACTCTTCGTCATTATGGTCGAGGTTCCTGTTGTCCAGTCTGAAGTTGGCGATGGAAATATTTGATGGTATTGGCCATTTCGACATATGAAAAGAAGAGGTTTTGGACTCTCTTTTTTAGCAGGGTCTTGATATTGCTATTGAGGAGAAGAAACCAGAAAAGGTAGAAAATAGAGATTGGAGCATCATTAATCCATTCGCATGTGAAATAATTCGATCGTGCCTGTCCAGAGAGCAGAAGTATGCTTTCAAGAATAAGACATCTGCGCATAAATTATAAAAGGCATTGGAGGACAAGTTTCTGAAAAAGAGTGGTCAGAACAAGCTCCTTATGAAGAAAAGGTTGTTTCGATTTGATTATCAACCAGGTACTACTATGAATAAACACATCACTATGTTTAATCAATTAGTAGCAGACCTGTTGAATTTAGATATGAAATTTGAGGATGAGGATCTGGCTTTGATGTTGTTATCATCTCTTCCCGATGAATTTGAACATTTGACAAGTACTTTACTTCACGGGAAGGAGAATGTATCGTTAGATGATGTTTGTTCTGCTTTATATAATCATGAATTGAGAAAGCATGATAAGATGAAAACCAAATCTACAACATTCGAAAAAACATTGGTGGTAAGGAGTCGTCAGTAAAGCCAGACTAAGGGAAAAAGAGAAAGGTCAAAATCAAAGGGTCGAGCCATTGCCAAAGATGAGTGTGCCTTTTGTCATAAGAAAACGCACTGGAAGAAAGACTGTTCGAAGTTCAAAAAGAAAGGAAAGAGTTCGCAACTGTTCGAAGTTCAAAAAGAAAGGAAAGAGTTCGCAAGATGTAAATGTTGCAAAATGCAAAAGTATTGGGAATCAGATATTTTCTTAGTTGTTATGCCTTCAACATCATCTCATCTAGATGAGTGGATATTGGATTCAGGATGTACCTATTATATGTGTCCTATTCGGGAATGTTTTTTTGAATTTCAAGAACTGAATGGTAGGGTTGTTTACATGGGTAATGATAATCCATGTAAAACCATCGGGATAGGTTAGATCAAGCTGCAGAATCATAATGGATCCACCAGAATTTTGAGGGATGTGTGGTACGTGCCAAAGTTGAAGAAGAATCTTATCTCATTAGGGACTCTTAAATTTAAGGGTCTAGTTGTGATGATACGAGATAGAGTTCTTAAAGTAACTTCAGGAGCACTGGTGATGTTGAAAGACGTGAGGAAGAATAATTTATACTAATACTACTAAGGTATTATAGTGTTGGGACAGTAGCAGCAGCAACTTCTAGCACCAAAAAGGATGTTGAGGTAGCAAAGTTGTGGCATATGTGGTTGGGACATGCTGGTGAAAAGTTCTTGCAAATTCTTGCCAAGCAAGGATTGTTGAAAGGTACAAAGACTTGCAAACTTGAATTTGTGAGCATTGTGTTATGGGAAAGCAACGAAAAGTGAAGTTTGGCACTGCAATTCATAATACCAAAGGTACTTTGAATTATGTTCATTCAGATGTGTGGAGACCTATCAAAACTCCATCCATCGGAGGTAGGCATTATTTTGTCACCTTTGTTGATGATTTTTTTCAGGAGAGTTTGGGTGTTTATTATGAAGAACAAGGATGAGGTGCTTGGAATCTTCCTTAAGTGGAAAACTCAAGTTGAAAATCAGACATGGAGAAAGATCAAGGTTCTCCGAACAGATAATAGAGAAGAATACAAGAGTGATCCATTCCTGGATGTACGCCAAGGCTATGGCATAATTCGACACTTCACTTTTAGAAAAACACCTCAATAGAATGGGGTGTCAGAGCGTATGAACAAGACACTTGTGGAGAAAGTTCGTTATATGTTATCTAATGCTGGGTTAGGCAGAAAATTTTGAGTTGAGTTTTTTACGTACGCTAAACATCTCATCAATCATTTGCCATCATCTTCTATAGGTGGCAAAACTCCCTTAGAGGTATGGTCTGAAAAATCTGCAATTGATTATGATACTTTGCATGTTTTTTGTTCTATTGCATATTATCATATGATTGAATCAAAATTGGATCCACGAGTATAGAAGGCTCTTTTCATGGGCTTCAATGCTGGAGTGAAAGGATATCGTTTGTGGTGTCTTAACTCAAAAAAGATGATTATCAGCAGGGATATTACCTTTGATGAATCTGCCATGTTGAATAAGGTAAATCCAGAGAAAACTGATAGTACTATGAAGCAGGTAGAGTGTAATCCAAAACAGGTGGAGTTTGAGAAAACACTGGTGACCCCAGCACGAAGCACAACCACTGACTCTACTATGGCAAAAGAAGAGTCAAATGAGGAAGAGGTTCCGACCCAAGAACCTCTGCAGCAATCAGAACCAATTGCAGTTAGAAGACAGAGATGAGAAATTCAGAAGCCTACTCGTTTCACTGACATGGTGGCTTATGCACATCTAGTTACTGATGAAGATGTTCCATCCACCTACCTAGAGGCTATTCAAAGCATAGAAAGTGGCAGTTGGGCAGGTGCAATGGAAGAGAAAATGCAATCTTTTAAGAAGAACAAGACGTGAAAGCTGATACAACTACCGAAAGACAAAAAGACAATTGGGTGCAAATGGATATTTGCAAAGAAAGAAGGATTTTCTGATAAAGAAAACATTAACTATAAGGCAAGATTGGTGGCTAAACGCTATGCTCAGGGGGAGGAAATTGATTATAATAAGGTATTTTCTCCAGTTGTAAAATATTCCTTCATCAGAATTTTGTTGGCCTTGGTAGCGCAATTGAATTTGGAGCTAGCTCAACTTGATGTGAAGACCGCGTTCTTACACGGTGATTTGAAGAATAAAATCTATATGACTCAGCCAGAAGGATATAAGGTTGCTGGTAAAGAAGATTGGGTTTATAAACTTAGCAAATCATTGTATGGACTAAAATAATCTCCGAGACAGTGGTACAAATGATTTGACAGGTTCATGAAGGATCGGAAGTATAGGAGAAGCAAATACAATCATTATGTGTATTTACGCAAACTTCAAGATGGTTCCTACATCTACTTACTCTTATATGTTGATAATATGTTGATTGCAGCAAAGAGCCAAGTTGAGATTGACAGATTGAAGGCTCAAATGAGTAAGGAGTTTGAGATAAAAGATTTGAGAAAAGCCAAGAAGATTCTCAACATGGAGATAAGTAGGGATAGAGAGAAGAGCAAACGTTGATTGTCACAGAAGCAATATTTGAAGAAGGTACTACAATGTTTTGGTACGCAAGATGATACAAAACCTGTAAATACCCCACTTGCTCTTCACTTGAAACTGAGTAGCAGATTATCTTCAACAACTGATGAAGAGCAAGAATACATGGCAAAAGTCTCGTATGCAAATGCAGTTGAAAGCTTGATGTATGCAATAGTGTGTACGAGACTAGATATTTCACAAGTTGTTAGTGTTATTGGCAGGTACATGCATGATCCGGGCTAGGGTCATTGGCAAGTTGTGAAATGAATTTTGCGGTATCTCCAAAATACTGTAGATGTTAGATTGACATTCGAGCGGGATAAATCACTTGGTCAATGCATAGTTGGATATTGTCATTCTGATTATACATGTAATTTGGATAAGCGACGATCTACAACTAGCTATTTTTTCACTTTAGCAAAGGCGCCAGTTAGTTAGAAGTCTACCTTGCAGTCTACAGTGGCTTTGTTTACAACAGAGGCAGAGAATATGGCGATTACGGAGGCTGTGAAGGAAGCAATTTGGCTTCATAGATTGCTTAAAGACTTGGGAGTTGATCAAAAACAACTTGAGGTGTATTCTGACAGTCAAAGTGTTATTCATTTAGCAAAGAATCAAGTCTTTCATACACGAACAAAGCATATTAATGTTCGCTAATTCTCGAAGAGGAGGAGATACTTCTCCAGAAGATTCATACTACAGAGAATCCTGCAGATATGTTGACCAAGGTGGTTACAAGGGCCAAGTTCGAACACTGTTTAGACTTGGTTAATATCATGCACATTTGAAGTTGGCGCCTCACGGCGCAAAATTGGAAGCACCGCAAAAGATTTCTTTTTATTATTTATTTGTTTGAGAAGATTAGTATTTTGGTGGGATTGAAATTGAGCCAAGTTGGAGATTTGTTATTTTTTTGGCTCTTTTCTCTTCCACATCGAAATTTTACTATTTAGGGGAGGGGGGGTTAGAGTTATAAAAGAACTCTTCTTTCTTCCATTTTAAATATCCTAAAATTGTTCTCTTCTCCCACAATTAATTGAAAAGGTTGCCTTGAGCGGTGCTCGGAGATTAGGCCTTTTTTGGCTGAACTCCGTTATTAAATTTTTCTGGTGTTTTTATTTTTAGTATTCAATATTATTTGTGGGGTATTTTTTTTGTTAGTGTTCTGTCTGGTTTAATTGTTTTAAACCAGTTCATTTCATTAAGTTGTTCTGTTGTAGTGAAAAAATTACCCGATTTTCTCAACAGATAAAGAGAAAAATAATAAACTCCATCATTTAATTTGTGATTTCTTAATCAACATGTAAAATGAAATGTGTCAGACTAGAATGAAAAGAAGATAGTAATTGACTAAACATTTAATAAATCATTAAGTGGCCTTAATTTGGAGTGGTTGTTATGGCCTGATCAATGATCATATCCTCAATTCTTACTACATAGTTGGAGTAAATCGTGACTTGTTCATTTTCTCTACGTCTCTTCTAGTCAACACAAAAATGATTGATTTGTGTGTTTGTTGGTAGCATCTAAATTAGACCAAAGAATATTTTGGATTTTTTTGCAAAGATTGAAGATTATCAGGCGCCTGGACATAAATCTAGTGATACTGATAGTAATTGAAATTAAATTGAAAAAGAGTAGTTGAAAATTAAAGTTATGTTTAAACATGCATGTATGAAAAAATTGTAGAAGTACTTCAAAAAGTTGTTAAATTCGGCTTTCAAACTTGACAAATTCAACCTCAAGTTAACTCAACTTTAAATTGAAGTAAAAAAAATTGACCAAAATATATAACCGAACAATTCATTTACTACAACTTTTTGGAAAAAGTGAGTAAAAGAAATTGTATATCCAAATCGATAAAGCTTGTTTGTTTATAAATTAGTAAAAATGATCTTCCATTCTTAGAAAAATTGAAGTAAATTTTTTTCTTTTAAAGAACGACAATCTAATTAACACCATCCAAACTTCAAAGTTAAAATACCAAAAAGTGTAACATAAGTTATAAACAGAAAGGTAACTGTTTCTGAAGTAAGAACTATCACCTAATGATCGTATATAAAAATTGCAATTTAATTACTTTGTGTTTTTGGAAGAAATTACATTTTTACAGTACTAACTTTAGTATCTTTCAGTTTAAAGAATCTCAATTGATTCCAAGATATATGATCAACAAAAATGATAAAGGGATTCTCTATGCTTTTGTAAGAAAAGAATTGTTTACTAATCAAATTGTCATAACGAATATAAACTCCTTTCTAAATTTAATTAATCCTTCTTTATATGCATAGCTTGCCGAGGACATGACCCAAAATAGGAAGGTGTGGAGGACGCGAATTAGGATGGAAGGCTAGTGCATGTGGGGAGTGCCTTTGGTACGTTAGTATAGGGTATTAATGTGTGGGTGTCTTATCTCTGTTGTGTCATCTTGTTTCATGCTTTTATTATGAATTTGTTTATTATTCTCTGTCTTGAGCCGAGGTTCTATCGAAAACAGCCTTGCTACCTCTCTGGAGGTAGTGGTATGAACTGCGTATATCTTAATCTCTCCATACCCCATTGTGTGAGAATACACTGGTTTGTTATTGTTGTTATATGCCACTTTTCTTAAGTGACAAATTACAATTTTTTTAGTCCATTGACTTAAAAGTGAATGACAAAAATCAGAGAATAATTTCATTACGAAAAAGGGAGTCTGAAATGGACAAGAAAACAAGTAAAAAAGGAAAAGGCAAATTCCTCAAAAAAGGAATTAATCCAACAGTTGAAAATTGATTTATTCTATCAAAAAGCATGTATATATTACGTTAAATTATTTTTTGTGCTATCAACAAAAGATGTGGTGCAGCGGATGAGGCTATTTCTCCCTTAATCAAAGGTTTCGGATTCACGCATTAAGTATGGAAAAAATCCTTAAAAGGAGCGATTCCACCAATTAAGTCCTACGCAATGTGAATCTTAATTAATTGAACTCCAATATGATACGACAAAAAGGATAAGATTATTTTTCGTGCTTAATACTATTCCACGGCCACATTTTAAATACCTTATTTCTGTTTGGAAATTCTCAATAGGAAAAAGATAAGAAAAGAACAAAAGTATCTTTTAGAGATAATGAAAGGTTGGTGTAGGATTAATTGCGTCAATAACATGTTAAGCCTGGGGTCAAATTCAGGATATAAACTTGATTGGTTGATATTTTTAAAATTTGAAGTTTAGACTTAATATATTTGTAATTTTTAAATTGATTTTCACATTTTAATCAATAATTTGCATGAAGAACATTTTTAATTCGGATGAATTCGTTGTCGAAAAGTTGCATCTCACCGGTTAAACTCATAAAAATGTGAGTTTAAGTTAAATATAATATCAGTATAAAGAATTAGTTAAACTATCGGATCACTCCAAAGATATTTTGTAGAACTATATATATAAGTCTTTTTAAGATGTAACTAATTTTGAAAATAAAAAATTACATGGTATAATAAATAAATCTGTAAAAGAAATTGCACTAACAACAAACTCTCATTGTTCACTTTTACTTGTCATATTTTGCTTTCAAAAGTCAAACTGCATGAAATTTGACCAACATTTTAAGATATATTTTGTCATCATACTAACATCAGAATGATTTTAGTTCTTTTTTTTTTTAATGATTTTCGAACATTTAAATTTTACACATTGCGTTAATCTAATTCGATGTAGTTTCGAAAATTAGTTAAATTAATTTACATAAGTGAAACATGACAAGAAAAGGTCAACGAACACAGTGTTGAAGCTTGAATTTTTACTAAAGAGGATCCAAAATTTGAAGAATAACCACACATTCAAGCAGAAAAAGTTTCAACATCTGCGACATATGCATATACAATAATTATAACTATATATAAATAATGTAGTAATTTTTTATCGAAAAAGATTCGGGTGAAGCTTTAGGCTTAGCTGACTCCCCCCTACTTCGGATATAACCCAAAGTCCAAAATCATAACAAATTGGCCCCAACAATTGGGGAAGGCTTACCACTTGCAAGTTACAACTCACCAGACCATGCTTTAAAGTATGTTTCAATTAATTGTGCTATGGTTGTTGCTTAGCTAAGCCAGCATATGCACGTACCCTTCACGTTTTATCAGTTTTGATTTAGTCAATAGTATACTTATTTCAAACGCCACTTAGCTGTTGGACATTTGAAATGCTGCAATGTTATATTCTTCCAAGTGGTAGTTAATTCAATCAAACTGTTTGTAGGTAGGAAATTATAATAATCAAAGTTTTAGTCAATGGACAATTAAAGTGTAAAGTTCCATTAACCAATTCATATAGAAATACTATACTCAACAATCTCAAGCTTAATATAAAAATGTTAGGATTCAAGTTAATGACAGATATTGTTTGTTTTAACCCAATAAAAGATTGATAGATTTATCTTTTAGGTTATGTTATCAATTATCATTGAGTCCAAAAATGTATGCAGCATTTGATCAATTGTATTGTGATTATATAAAAATCTTTACTTTCCTCCTTTATTCTAATGTAAGATTCGTCTAAAATATTATCTACACATTTTCATAAGCTTGTCATGTTAAAAGTCTATCAACCTCATTCTGACATGCCATCATCCGTCCGTTCTAACCGCCGGTTCTATAACGGGCGTCACAACTCACAAGAAAGTTCTTTGAAACTTTTGCTCGTAAAAGTTATATTTTGATTACTTCCGTTACTTATTCACTTACTAAATCAAGATAAAATTATTTTAAAATTTTTCTATTTTAAATCTACGATTTATATTCTTTAAAATCTAAGCAAATTTATAAGTTTCAAATTTATTCATATACTCTATTCTGTTTCATTAATGTGAACATATTTTTCATAAATGTTCTTGATGTCCATAATATGGATAAATGTTAAATTAGTAAAATTAATCATCTTACTTATAATTTCTTAAATATCATGTAAAATAAAATGTGATCGATTAAAATGAGACGGACTCACCCTCTTTTTGGTATTAGTGGGCCCCTAATTAAAAATAATTCTTTTTAACTTTTTGTCGAATTTATGAAATCAAAATAAATTTATTATATTTTTACCTTCTACTCTTATCATAAATAACTACATAAAATAACAATACTAATAATAATTAAATTTAAAATTTTAAAATATTATTAATGAATTTAATTTAATACTACTTAATTTATTTTTAATTTAAAGGAATATACCAACTCAATAACGTAAAATGACGAGGAGAGCAACATACTTGGAGGGAGTAGTAATGGTTAAAATAAAGGATATACAGGTGAATATGTCGGAGACATTGAACACAGACGTTGTAAAAGTCAGAGCGTTCACACGGAAGCAGGACGTTGATTATGGTGCCCACGGGTGATTTGATTCGGTTTATTGATTTTCGATTGATAAATATGTAAAATTAATAATCGAATCAATAAGATATTTATTATCGATTTTTCATTAACTAATTTTTTATCTTTATCAATTTTTTTTTATTTTAATGGATAAAAAAAATATTCTTTTTTTTTTTTGTACTTCTCTTATTTCCATTTGTTCTACACAGAGGCGAATCTAAAATTTAAAGGTTGTGGATTTCCAACTTATAATTCTTTACCACTAAACCAATAGTACACTTTGTTTGTGGGTTCCCCAACCTATAATTCTTATATATTTGCTAGTTTTTTCAATATAAATTTAAGAACCGTACGAAAGTTACTGGGTTCTCGAAACTCGCGCTCCGTACTGTACATCCGCCCCTGATTCTACATTAACTTCGTGTATAAAGTTGACACAAATTATAAGAATTAAGATAACGGTTATAACATTCAAAAGACAATAAGTTATGTATTTAAAATCTAAAGTCACTATTATATAATTACGAATAAAAATATACTCCCTCTGTCTTATTTTACTTGTCTCAATTTGAGATTATACATTGATTAAGAAAGAGAATTAATAACATAACTAATTTATCATAATACTTCTATTAAATAATATTTACATGTTAATTTAGAGAAAAAATAATTAATACTCTAAGTAAAAAAGGAAAAAAAATTGTCTTATCTTGATTAATGAAAAATGACAAGTAAAATAAGAAATCAAATTAGAAAATTTAGAACGAGTAAAACGGGACGTACAAAGGGAGTATAATTTTATTGAGTTATTAGTTGGGGCGAAATTCAGAAATAGCATACTTATCCCCTTAATTATGAGTTTCATAGCAACAGTTTCATAATTACATAATATACAAGTTATATTTTGTATTTTTGTAAACTGTTGCTACAAAAATATAAATATATATGATTTTTACTGTCCTTATGATCAATATGTATTTTGTATTTTTGCAAACTGTTGTTACAAAATACAAATACATATGTTACAAAATGTAATTTGATAAAAGTGTTGCTATTTTTTGTAATTTAATATTTAATTATGTTACTTTATGTTTTTTTTCCTTATTAGTTTAAACATTAGCTAAAACTAAAAATCGAATCGATAATCCAATGATTAATTTATAAAATCATTAAAAAATTATTAACCTAATAACTCAATATCGATAAAGTAAATAATAATTTTATTGATTTCTTTTTAGTTTCCCATTTAATTTCTGGTGTCCGTATTGGAGTCCTGACTAATCCGAATCGCACGTTGTAGCGTTCATTATAGTGCAGCGCTCCCAATAGAGTTTTCTCCATATTCAGAATAGAACCTTTAAAACCTCTAATTAAGGGTGGAGCAGCCCCATCCAATACACCATAGCCTGATAATTTTATTGATTTGATTTTATTGGGTGAACCGATTTTTCACACTCCTGTCGTTAATGCCAGATCAGACACAAATATTGATGTCAATGCCACGTGGGCACCTGCTTTAATTTGCAAACTTCGACACCTTTTTTGAACTTCGTGTTTCTCTTTTTCTCTTTCGCGTGTATTGAATTTGGGTAAAACGCGTTTTTGTTTCATTTGGAAAAAGGAAAAAGATAAAGTTTGAGAAGAAAACAAAATAAAAAAAATTAGAGAATCTATTTGTGGAATTTAACTGACCTAAGCGTGACTCTTGTGTTTGCATGAAACGGAAAATACGTTTTTTCCTAACTAAACTTTTTTGAAAAGTTCTTTTGGCTGTTTGACTTAAGGAGTGAAAATTATTTATAAAAGAAAAGAATAAAAATATTTGACAAATCAAATCGTATTCCTACTTTGGTCACTAAAATCTGCTTCTATGAAAAAAAATTTAAGAGAATTTCTGCAAATCAAATTGAAAGCAATTTTACAAATATTAAAGCAGTAATTTGTGCTGGATTATGATTCCAAAAATGCATTGGGGTTTAAAAGTACCTTTCTCAGCTTCTACTATTACTCAAAATCACTTCTTTTTTTTCTAAAAGTTTTGCCAAAATCGAGCATTTTTGGATTTCCAACCTCTACCAAATAGACTATGAAGCATTAATACATAGATAAAAAAGACAAAAGGGTTATAATCTTAGAATTAAGTCAAATTATGGGTTTGTATTGTGACCTTATTAATATAAACTTTTCTTAAATTCTTTCTACATTAATGTTATAAAAAGTCATAGACACTTTTTAAGAGTTAAGACTAATTATCAGTTAAGTTGTAAATTGTAATGATGATATCAACAACTCTTCACTTACCATTTCAAGAAAAGTCTAGCGTGATTAGTGCATGTCAATTGCCAACTAGCATCACAGAATTATGGCCTCTTGTAATTACTTGAACTTGTTAGCCTAATATTAATTTATGTTAGTATATTATTCCAACTTAATGTATAATTGTTGTGTAAAAATTCCTTTAATTTTGAGTACAAGGTACGAACTTTATAGAACTAGTCATAGCAAGGCGTAGTATTTATTCGATAATATTTCCCTAATAGAGTTTGTAATCATATATTCCCTTTGATCCTATATATTTACCAGTCGTACTTATAAAAAATAATTGTTTCAAAATATTAGTCATTCTCAAAAATTAAGATTTCTTTTTCCAATTTAATTCACCTATAACATTAATTGCTAAAGAAAAATACAGAAGATGAAAGATCAAAGAATTGTTAGAGTTTGTGATCCGAATTTTATTGATCCGACCCTGAAAAGATCGCGGTGTGACCCATATTTATACGCACGTATTATATATGTGCGACTTAGAGGGTTGGTTTTAATATGACGGTTCTCGTGTGTTATTGAGAACTTTGGCTCCTCCTTATATTCCTCTCCGATATAGTGAATTTTTCCTCCTCTGTCCGTGGTTTTTTCCGTCAACGGTTTTCACGTAAATCTTTGTTATTCCTGTTTAATTTCATAACAAGAGTAAATAATGATAAATACGTCAAATAAATTTATTAAAAGGCGTATAGTAATATGACATGTAATAGGACCAGAAGGAAATACGATTATGAAAATACATGCACTTCTCTTGAATTGAAGGTATGTTTTTCTTGACATCTATTTTCTCTAATGTTTTAAATATAACATAATAAAACTTATCATGGAAAATTTCCGTTTTATTAGCATCAAATTCTGATAAACTAAATGTCTAAATCAATGGCCAAAAGAAAAAGTACAAACAAACAAAACAATCATAATGCCACACTCTTGTTGTTGGTTTCATATAATTAATTTCAATTTTATATGAGCATGAAATTTAAAGGCATAGATTCCCAACTCCTAGCTCTCAACAACAATCAAGTGCTCCCAGGCAACCGTGACTGTTATGTGAGAAAATTTATTCGGTGTTTACATTTTACAATTATTAAATGATATGTGGTTTGCATATAGATTCTTATACCGTTGATTCCAAATTTTGCATTTTAAAAAGGCTTATATGCATAGAGAAATTTAGAATTTCTAAAAAACCAGTTGTATTCAGTGGGAATAAATTACTAGTCCCCAAAGTAAATAACTTAATATTCAATCAAGTGCAACATTTAATCTTCTTATAATATAGATATCTAAATACAATATGATACTAATTTTAAAATATTTATATACATAAAATATCTGATTTTACGGAAAGGCCCACCCTATTTTTCCTTCATAAATTTGCCACCGCTTACGTGTAGATAAAATATTTAGATTACATAATAATGTAAAAAGATATTTACAGTTAAATGATAGCACAAAAAACTTAAAGTTTGGTCTCTTTTAGTTGGTTCATCTGTAGTCACTGAGAAAGTAAAATGTTCATGCATCCATCACCTTAACCCTCATGACTCCTGTTAATTTAAGAACAAAAAAGACAAAGAGGACAACTTGAAGAGTGAGAAATAAAGAAAGCAGTAAGCACGAAATAAAAAGATACACCACCCACTGCTATGTTTCTTTTATTCCTTTAGCAAGATGACCAGAAAAAAAAATTAAAAAAATAGAACTTTAAAGTTAACTAAGTCAGCATTTCACAATAGTTTTATTTGAAACTTAAAAAATTGTTATGGATATGCATTTTACTTGTAGAAAGATTAAAATTTGAAGAGATTTTTTTTTTAAATCTCTCCAAATTTTATGAGTAGATAATTTTCATTTTTTTCCTTGCAGAAAATCTACTCTCACTAATAAAAATAAGAAGTCGTATTTAAACATTCATTTTATTTGGAAAAAAATAAAATTTGAAGAGAAACTTTTTAGAATACTGTGTAAATTTTATGAATAAACAATCTTTATTAAATAGAAAAATCTACTCCAAATAAGAGAGTGAATCAATTTTAATGTCCATTTTAATATCTTTTCTATAGTTTGTGCCTTTATTGTTATTTTAATTTTTTTTAAAAAAAAAAAAACAGAAGAGCAAGCACTTCATTAATTTTCTTATTATTATGTGTATCAAGTCTTCTGTATCTTGAAAGATTGGGAAACAAGCTGCGTGCACAAGTATGACGGCTCAGAATTAAAATATGGGAATTAGTTTCCCCAATTAATACTACTAATAATAAATAATTAACTTATAAAATACGTAGGAGACCCACATGACATGCTCCAAGTTTGAAGAATGAAAAAAAAATATTGAAGAATAATTTGACTCAAAATTCTGGTAAACTAGCTCAACCACACCCTACTCAAGTTTGCGGCTCACCATGTTTTTATTTCTTTTGCTTTATATTATTTTGGTTAAACCAACATTGACAATTCTTTTCAAGAAAATAGATTAGAGGGTGTTTGTTAAAAACACATCTTGACTAATCTACACATGATAAAGATGAATATCAAAATTGACTTTGTCGTAGGTCCTAGGATATATAGGTAATTCTATGATAAAGATGACTATCAAAATTGACTTTGTCGTAGGTTATATATATATAGGTAATTCTTCTACCAGTTTTTAAAATTAATTTTGTAAGTTTTTAACTATAGTAGATAGAGAAACTTTACTATGGTAAATAGAGAAAGGAAAATGAAAAGAGGGAATTATTTAGGTATTAAATCGAATTTTCATGAATAAGATGAAAGTTTACATATTCAATGAATTAGATAGATTACTATTAACTAATTTATGACTATTGAGGTGAAAGTACTTTTGAAGTGTTATGAAATATAAAGCAAATAAGAAGAAGAAAATAGAGAGTGATTATTATTTCTTTTGGGGGATCTCTTTGATGGAGTTAATTACAATAAAGGAAACCCCTTTATTTATAGGGAAAAACTAACTTTGGAATTTCTAACTTTTCCATAAATAGACATTCACTATATATTGTAAAGTAGACATTCACTATACATGGTAATATATTTGTAACACTCCCCCTTGAATGCCTAATTGATAGATAATGTGTCTCGTTACAATCCTACTAGAAAAACCCAGTGAAAAAAATAATCTAGTGGGTGAAAAATAGTACACATCTCGAACAATACGCATATAGGCTGCCTCATTAAAAACCTTAAGAGAAAAATTCTGTGAGACAAAATCTCGTAAGGGGAAAAAAGTACAGCACGTATTAAATCCCCTAATGAGAACATCTTTGAACCTTTGCATCCCGATCTTGTGCACCATCTTCTTAAAAGTTGCAATTGGAGGAGATTTGGTGAATAAATCAACCACATTGTCGCTTGAACGAATATGTTGCACGTTAATATCATCATTCTTTTGTAGCTCGTGTGTATCGAAAAGTTTTAGCGAAATGTGCTTCATTCTACCTCATTTTGTGAATCCTCCCTTAAGTTGTGTTGTATGGTGTATTATTTTCATATAAAATTGTGGGTATATTGTCACATTTCAAACAATATTTTTCTTGAATGAAATTTATCATGGACCTCAACCATACACATTCTCGGCTTGTTTCATGAATAACTATTATCTCAGCATGGTTTGATGAAGTGGCTAGATAGACTGTTTTGTATATCTCCAAGATATGGTAGTATCTCCACATGTGAACACATTGCATGTTTGAGACCAAGATTTATGTGAGTTAAATAAATATCAGCATCAGCATAATTAACAAGATCGGGACTGCTTTAGAATAAAATAAGATAGTGTGTTTGATCCCATTTCGATATATCAATAGGAGCAAAACTATATCTTGCTAACAAAATAGCCACACAAATGTTATATCAGGCCTTATAATATTAGCAAGATACATTAGTGCATCAATTACACTAAGATATGTTACTTCATAACTAAGGAGTTCCTCATTCTTTTCTTGAGGTCGGAATGAATCCTTATTCAACTATGCATGTTTCTCTTTTAAGTAAATATTCTATTGCTTTTGAAAACTCTCCAAGAGTTTCAATAATTTTCAAGTTATAAACTTATACAATATAGGGATTATAAATAAATTTTTCAGAAATTTTTATATGCTTCAAACATTTTGAATCCTTAAAAAAAACTTTCATATGAATTTTGTCAAGTGACAATATTCAACATTTCATGAGTGACATCTCCAAGTATCTGGGTTGTAAATCAAAAAGTTTTATGCTTACCAAGATGCATCCTTTCACGTCACTTGATAAATATTTCTACGTTAGCATGCTTAAATAAATGTAGAATTCAGATCCTTATAATTTTTCACAATATTGTGTCAATATTGTATCAAATATATTAATGATATTTCATTTCGTATCGATTCACAGTGTGACGTAATATTTTGAGATCTCATCACTTCACTATTTTCTGGTACTTGAACCTCTCATAAGGTTTCATGAACTGTTATGTTATAGGATCTTTAAGAGCACATTGCCTTCTTATTGTGATTATTTGCTCTATATTCTTTTCAAGGATTATTTTATTTGGAACTGATTGGTCTATCATGCTTCACGCATGCACAGACCTTGTCCTTCAGGGACACAAAATAGAAGCATTTACAATTTAAATATGATATGTTTTTGACATTTGACTTGAATTATCTTTTGAATGAGGATCTGGTGATAATTTCTATCATATTTCATAGTTGCTTACAATCTCCTTCTTATGTTAGAAAACTAACATACATCCTCCATCTTCTTTGAGGAATCCATCTTTATGCATTATGATATATTCATTAATCGTATACCGCACATCAAAATTATTAGATGGAATAGTTGGTTCCTGACCTTGAACCAATTGAGAGGAAAGAAATAATCATAATTTATTGGTCTAATGCATACAAGTGTTATTGTATGCAACATATCATATTTCAGAACAATACATGAAGCTTTGTTCTCTTTAGTAATAGTTTAGCTATTTATCGAAGGCATTCAATGCCAAGCCATCATCATCAAGATGAATTGTCTTGATTACACAGTCTGAAAGTTATGCTCTTAACTCAATTTTATTGAGCAACCAATTTTATGAATGTCAAACTGTAGATTGACAATAAACGTACAAGTGATCATCTTATATCAATGCATCTTAATAGATCACATGAGTGATGAACGAGTCCATATTCACCTTTTATACTTTTCAGATTTTTAGAGATCAAAACACAACATTAGTTGGTCCAACCAACTTATCACGAGAACAAACTACATAAATAATTCTTGAAGAATCTTCTATTATTTCAACATATGTCAACACTCAATATGCACATTTTCACAATATAGCAATCATTCATGTCAATTTATGAATTTTTATATTAGTAAACTCCAAGTTTGCCATGACATGTACCTTCTACTTTAGTAAATTGTTTAGATTTACTATTACATGAATAAATTTTTGAATTTACTACTTCAGAAGTAGATTTCAAAATAACACTTCTCAGTTATTCTGCCTTATTCGAAAGTGAGTTGTGATGTCATCACAATCAAGTGCATGTTTGTATTGAGACAATCGAAATTCTCATTCCCCATGAATGGAATATAACTGTGCGTTAAGCCTATCAAATTCTGATTGCTTATAACCTCTTTCATTATATTGCTACATCAGGAGCACATCGAGGCATATATATTTTTCAAAGTATTTCATATATTGCTACCACATTCACTTCAAGAATGGAGCAAATTGTAATCTTTCAGACTTATCATATATTGCTACCACATTCACTTCATGGAATGGAGCATATTCAATGGACAAGTTTCATGACTTTTTATCAAATTCAAACACATATTATTTTTGCCTTAGCCATTATAATATCATTAATGTGCTGTATTGAGATTTAAACTGAATGTCGTATCCATATAAAAGCGTTTTACGCATAATTCGGTGGGAATTGAACCCAACATCTTATCATCATGGTGCATTGAAAATTTTAGCCCAATGTCTTACCCTCTTAATGAGATGAGACTTAAATTCATCATCATATCTTTTAACAACATTGTTCTTCATGAAGAAATTAAAGCATAAGTGGTTCCAAACCAATTATTTTTCCTCAAATCCAATAATAATTATATCATTAGTAGCAAACGACAAATAACATAAGAAATTACTAACCTTGAAATTACCTTTAGATTTATATTCTCACCTTATTTTGCAGAGTATCGTGCTGATAACGTGTTATGAAATATAAAATAAATAAGAAGAAGAAAAGAGAGAGTGATTATTATTTCTCTTGAGGAATTCTCAAGATATGGTCAATTACAATGAAGAAAACACTTTATTTATAGGGGAAAACTAACCTTAGGGTTTCTAACTTTTCCATAAATAGACAATCACTATGTACGGTAAAGTAGACATTCACTATATATATGGTAAAGTAGACATTCCCTATATATGATGATATATTTATAACATGATGATTTTTTTTTGGAAAAATATTATCCTAAAGTTATTTATATATAAATATAAATCTATATAATATATTAAAAGTGTGAAGACTCTTAGAAAAGTGATTTGAATTTTTTGCCCTTTATTAAAAGACACCGCAATTCGGAAACAGTCTCTCTACTTCTTCGGAGGTAGTGGTATGGACTGCGTACATCTTACCATCCCCAGACCTCACTTTATGGGAATACACTAGGCCTGTTGTTGTTTGTTGTTGTTATTAAAAGACACCGCAATAGACAAAATCGTCTTTTCACAACTTTTCTTCAATTTAAAATATTGAATATTAACTACAATAAATATATAATAGAATTAAATGGAGAAGATTGTCTACTTTTAGTTGAATTCCTAAATTTATGACAATATTTTGTTAAAAAAATCCAACTTCAAAAAAATTATTATATAAAAAAAATTCTATATAAGGTAAAATTCTAAATATTTTTAAAAATTTGTTGAAACTATTTTACATAAAACGGGTTAAGATTCCCAAAAGAAAACCAAAAAAAAATTATTGCAAAAATTAAATACGTGAGTTTTTCCAATTTGAAAAGGGTAAGTGAACTTTCTAAAGAAAAAAAAGGTTTTTTTTTAGGTAAGGATGTTATTCTTTTATTATAGTAATATTTTAATTTAGGAGTATACGAATATCTTATTTGGGTAATAAAACTTTTTTTATTGTAGTTTTATTATTGGATAACTTTATGGGTTCTGGATTTCAAATCTTTATTTATATTATGTTTTGATTTTATTGATCATAATTAACAAATCATTCTTTTATTTTTTGTAAATAGTTTTGTTATTGGATCTCTAATATAATGTATTGCTTTAATTTTCAGATTTTGAATTTTCTTTTGTATTCCGTTATTTTTATTAGTCAGGAATAACGAAACATCTTTTCATGTTTATATGTAATTTTCATTATTGAATCTATAATGTGACTTTGTTGTTTCTAGGTTTTAAATTTCCCTTTCTATGACATTGGGTTTACTGATCATGAATAACAAACTTTCGTTATTGAGTAACTTTGTGGTTTCTACTGAAATAATAAGTTTATGAATTTTTTTGTGTAAAGGTTAGGTTTAGTTGTATTATTTTGATATTTTTATTATCATATTATTTCGTTGTAATTTACAGGTGGTAGATAGATATCAGTCGACTTTGAAAAGAAATTTAAGTAAAGATTAGGTGTAATTATATTGTTTTGATATCTCAACTTTAATTATTATTTTTTGTATGTATAAAGATTAGATTTTGTTGTATTGTTATGATATCTCTATTATCGTATTATTTTGTTGTAGTTTACAGGTGGTAGATGAATATCGATCGAGTTTGAGGAAATTTGTTTTGCAAAGGTTAGGTTTAATTGTATATTTTGATATCTCTATCATCGTATTATTTTATTGTAGTTTACAGGTGGTAGATAAATTTCGATTGACTTTGAGATTATTATTTTTTGCTAAATGTTAGGTTTAATTTTTTTTTTTCTTTATATATTCAAAAGATGTTAAATCTAATTATTATATTCTTCTTTTTTATTTAAACCAAAATTTTATTTAGTGTAATTTTAAACTACACGCGTGGGGCACGTAGACTAAAACTAATACCATTAATAATCGGAGTGGAGGGGTACGGGTGTAAGGTGGTGGAATGAGGGACCAGGAATTAGGGGTGAAGATAATGTGAAATTTATTTTACTTACTTTGAATATGAAGTCATTTTTCATAATATCATTTTAGTAAAATGCTTTCAATAATATCTTTTTTAAGGGTCGTGACAAATTAATGCGGAGCACAATAAAATGGAGAGGGTATTTACTAATCAAAAAATACAATAAAAAAAAAATGGAGAGGATATTTGGAAGGGAGAGTGATTGGGAGTAGAGAGAGAGAGTTAGGCATGTGGGGGCGAATCGGATCCAGTTAATGGCGCCGCAAATAAATGGTGTTTGATTTGTAGGCGAGCTTCATCTTTGATCGCTCACGTGAAACAAATTCCCTTTGAACGCAGCACACTACTTCCCCTGCGCCGCTACCTCCGCCTCAACCATAGCACACAAAATCATTTGATGTCGGGTACTTATATTGAAGTTCAATTAAATTTAAATTTATATTAAGAAGTCTCGTATTAGATGATAAATTCTTCATAATAAAAATGACTCATACTTAGAAAGATTTAAATTTTGAATTTCTAATTAAAGGTGAAGTAATACATATCACTACCTCATATCTTCGCAATCCTTATCGGTCAATAGTAATACATTCAGGTGTAGGAGCAGATCCAGTATTTTCAGAGAGGGGGTTCAGTAGTACATATACAGACTAGTCGAAGGGGATTCAGCTTCTATTATTTATGCATAAATTTTTTTTTTTACCATGTAAAAATAATATAATTTTTCGACGAAGTGAACCCCCTGAAATACATGTACATCCGCCACTGTTCAGATGCTCATGGTTATGAGGCAAGAAATATTTTTCTTTAAATATGTTTTAAAAAAACTAAATGAATTTAAGTAGAATTTTTTCTAACTACTCAAAATAAATGTTGGATAGGTGAATTCACATATTTTACTAATATGTGATTCGGTCTTCCAACTTACCAGACAGCGAACTTTTTCACTAAACAAGTATTTGCTCGTCAGTTAGCATACAATTTGATGGTTCATGCTATGTAGCTCGGGCACATTTATAGAATTACATTGAATATATTATTATTATTGTACTTTAGAACTAATGAATTACACCATTCATTCATTTTTATTAGTGTTTTTTTTTAAATATTTGTTTAATTTTAATATTTTTTTTGATAAAATTAAGAGGATTTTATTATGTTTTTTCAATATTACCTTATCATTAAATGACTGAACAAAGTATATGTATTCAAATTTATATTTTGAAAGTATAATTAATTGACTAATTTGATAAAATAAATTCCTAATAAATATTTTTTTAAAAGAAAATATCATATCGATAAAAACCAATTATTTTGAAATGGAAGAAAGAAACATGAAATAGGAGCAAAGAAGTGAATATGGGTTCAATCGTGGATTCCTGAACCTTTTATCTCAAAGAAGCAAATATCTTATTTCACGTTAATATTTTAAATTGTTTTGCTTCTTGAATAATGAAACTTGGACACTGCTCTCTCCGTCATATATTAGTTGTCATTGTTTATTTTTCGAGAGTTAAAATATGTAAATTTTAATTAACATTTTTTAATATATATTTTGTAATCAAATTGACATGAAAAAGATTGCAAATTGTAATGTTTTACGTATAATTTTTTAATATCAAAATTTAAATATAAAATATTAAATTGATAGAATTCAATTTAGTATAAACAAATTAATCAAGTTGACTTTTTAAAAAGGGAAAGATGACAATTCAATTTGAAAGGAGAAAGTACATTCCTATAAGGTGCTTAACATCATATGAATTTTAAATGGAGGTTTTGTTAGATGTCATATGAACTTGAGTAACGTAAAAAGTCTCTCATCACAAAAAGTAAAAATGTTTAAATAAAACTTTGATGTCAAGTTGAACCAATATTAAAAGGATATATGTACTTCACTAGAACACAATGATATCAAAGTAAGAGAATTGATTTTACACAATAATCAACAAAAGATAAGCACAAATAATGGCCATCAATTTACTAATTTAATTTGTATAAACAAAATATTAATAAAAGCAAAAATTCGAAAATGCAGCAGAAATGTCATTATTCATCTAGAGGTGATGTCTCCATCACATTACCACAACGCTGGAAAATTATTGATTAACAACCTCAACCAATGCCCCAACTCATTAAAATTATGGTTAATTATGACACTTATATAGATTATATATATGAATATTATCCCTAATCAGTTCACTAATAATAAACTCATATTGCTATTAATCATCTTTCATTAGGAGTCTCCATCAAACCTCATTTGTATATTCTAATCCGTGATGCAAGGATATTATAGTTTACTAACCTAATCATGTCACTAAAAAATAAAGTCAAAAGACGAGGAAAAGAAAAGAGGAATATATGAAGTTATAGTTGGAGAATTTTATTTTATTTTATTTTTTTAAAATTCAAAACTCCCTCAACTACTCCCTACAACATTATCATGTGACTACCCCATGATTCTGTACAGTTAGAATATGACAAAATAATTTGTATACCACTTATTTTTTTACTCACATCATACACTCAAAGTCGAAACATTGTACCTGTCTATAAAATTCAAAAAGAGAGAAATAAAAGTTCTGACTTTCTCAAATAAAAAATGGATACTTATCTCTTCGAGGCCACAACTGTATTGATGTCTATGTCTGAAAAAAATAAATTATGTGTTCTTGACAAATTTATCTGTAATTTTCACCTGTAGAACGTTCTAGTTTTTTTTTTTTCTTTTTTTAATTTTCTATCTGATATCTGGTGTCCGTATTGAAGTCCCGACTAATCTAAATCGAATGTTGCAGGGTCCACTAAGATGGCAGTGCTCCCAACAAAGTTTTCTCCATACCAAAGTCGAACTTTCGACCTCTGATTCAGGATGAAGCAGCCCGCACCACAACCCATGTTGGTTATAGAAGTTCTAGTTAGGGTAGCTTTACAAAATCTTGAAATAACTTCTCGAATTTTTAATCCACCAAATAATTTATAAAATATTTATAAAATTTATAAATAATATATATTTTAAATTAAAATATACATATATTATATGTATTATGTATATTTGTGTGTATGTATTGTATTACAATATATATAATATATGTATAATATATTATATATATTTTTTGCTTTATTGATAAATTGGGAGATCGTATATCCATAACTTTCCCATAGCAATCCACCAAATTGGGTTCGAACACAGAAAAGTAGCAGACTTAGACCTCATTTATTTGCACTTAATGGAGATCTGAATCTAAATAGTTAAAGACTTTAGAACATTAAGTACATTTGTTTTTTATTAAGGTTTTAACTCTTAATAAGTCTGAATAGGTTTTAATCATTCAGATCTAAAACCAAGTCTTAATAGGTCTGAAGGATATTCTGGTGTTGGATAATATTCACCACCACTAACCACCTCTGCTATCGTCACCATTGTCAACCACCACCCCACCACCGCCAACCACCTCCACCATCACAACCATAATCGACAACAAATACCGCTACCACACCTACTACCTCTTTTATTCTAATTATATTCACCGACACCACTGCCGTCAATAGCACCACAATCAGCAACCACTACTGGTCAATCCCTACTACCAATCAACTCATCTATCACAACTAGCACCACTACTAACTACCACTAATACATCACAACCTCTACACATTCTTTGGCCGCCACCACCATTGTCACTAGTAACACCACCTCTACCACCAATTCAATCAGTACCATCGCTACAATTTATCTTTATGTCATCTCCATCATCACAACAAATAACATCTTCAACTAGCACCAACACATCATCAATTATCATACATTCATGTTTTAGCCAGCACAATCAACATCTTAAACTACTAACATCAAGCAACGTCACATCACAACAACCACCACCACAATCAATCGTCACCATCATAACAGTTACTACAATACCAACCATCATAATTATCACCATCACTATTATTACTCACTAACATCAATCATTGTCACCGCAATCACCATTATAAACCATCTCCACTATCACTAACAAACATAAATATTTTTTTCAGTCAAATACTAATAATTTTGTTGTATTAAATTACATACTTTTTAATAAATAATTAATTTTTTATTTGAATTATATTTTTTATTTTTTTATGTATACAAATAAATTTGTTTTTACACATTCAGATGTTGTAAAACAAACCATCTTAATCATTCAGTTTTTAGATCTAGAGACAACATTTTAATCATTCAGATGTGCATTCAGATTCAGACGTCTAAATCGTATAAAAAACAAATGGACCTTAATCCTAAAAATCATCCAAAAAATTATGAATTAAAAAGTTGTATAATGGAGTATCTAATTTTGCATAAATATCATACCAGAACGATGCACCAAATATCAGTAGGAAAAAAAGATGTGGTTAAATGTTAATATTGTTAGTTTAGTTAAACGGAAAAGACATCGTTTCTACTCCAAACTATACAAGAAAAGTCTAAATCACACAAAACTATCAAAGTAACCTATTACACACCTAAACTATATAAAAGTGATATTATTATTGCCCCGCAACACCCATGTCCAAGTTTAATGAGTGGAGTGCACTACACTCGTCCTCTTGTGATGTCACGTGTCTAATCTTCCTATTTTATTTAAAACCTAACCCGACACTATTACTCTTTTAACCCATCTAACCCGACCCGACCCAACTCTCATATTTTATTCTAACCCGATGAAAATGAAAGGCCAAACGAAAAGTCATCTGATGAGACCAAAAATTTGATAGAAGATTCATCTCACTTTTCTTTTTATTTTTGTTATCAAATTTAAACCCAATAGAAGAGATAAACAATAATTTTTCTGTGTTTTTATTGTTGACAAACAAAAATTATTTTTTATCTCTTTTCAGCTAAAGTTGATTCAATTGATTTCAATGGAGGTGGTACAATCTAGGATAAACACTAAGGGTTACGATCGTTTATATAAGAACTACTGATTTTCAGTTAAAAGGTTAGCTTTTATCTTTCTTAAATATAGTAGATCTAGGATTATTTTTGTTCCTAAATTAGATTAAGAATTTTTTGAGTTAGGATTTTGCCGTCTTTAATCTGTCTAAATTAATTTGGTTTAGTCCCATTTAGATGCTCAATATGTGATAATATAACCCTTGATATTTATAATTGTTTGATTTTACTAGGGTTTTGAATTAGGAGTTTTTGATGTCTTTAATTTATCTTCAAAATTAATGTTTTATAGTTTGTTTATGTGCTTCAATGTGTAACAATATGAGCTATGAGGTTTAATATATGATAAATAACATGTGAAACTTGTAATTGTTGCATAAATACTATAATTTTTTGATCGTGTATTGTGAGATTTGTATTTTTATTGTGTTTTTGTGGTCAATGATTTCATATTTATAAAATGAATTTTGAACTGATCATTTAAAATTTTACCACGGTGGAGAACTTAATAAGGGTAAGGTGAAGAAAAAAAAAGAAAAAAAATATGAGGGTGGACAAGTTATTGAATTTTTAGATGTTGATGTAGATAGACTGTCTTATTATAAATTTAGGAATTATATAAGGTACCTAGGGTATGATTCGGGACAATGCTTACTATATGTTAGACTACCTAAGTGTTCTAATTTAAAAGAAATTAGGTCAGACAAGGACACAATTGACATTTCAAAGAAATTGGGTAATGAACAAATTTTGAAAGTTTTTGTGTGTCACATGATTGGTAAACCTGAGTTGGCCCCATCATTTTTGAAATTTGTAAATGATGGGGAAGGATGTGTGGAGGAAAAAAATGGTGTGTCTTTTAATAAAGACACTAAAAATGACATTGAAAATATTGACAGGGCATCTAAAAATAGAGAAGATGCCTCTTCTTTTGACCAACCTACTGCTCATACTTTTTCCTCTCCTACTATCCAACCTACTGCTCATACTTCTTCTTCTTTTGTCCAACCTACTGCTCATGTCTCTTCTCCTCTTACTGTCCAACTTACTGCTCATGTCTCTTCTCCTATAGCTGCTGCTCCTAGGAGTTCTACTGCTGCTCTTACTACTTGTACTGCTGCACCTTTTGAATCTGTTATAAATTCAGATGTTGAATCTATTGATGGAGGTGTGGAGATTGGGAGTGATGTGGAAGAATATGTGGATGAAGAGTTAAGAGGTCTTAGGGAAAAAAAGAGAAAAATTAAAAAAAAAGAGGGGAAAAAGATCGGTAATTCGATCAGATATTAGCTATGATGAATCTGTAGATGGTAATAGAAATAGTTTGGAGAGTAAGTTAGCTGGTGATGAAACTTTTTACCCTCAGATGAAGCTGCCAGCTTTGAAACTGATTCAGATGATGTAACTGATGAAGAAGATGAAGTTGAACAGGTTGAACATAGAGATAAGGCTAAAAGGAGGAAAAAATTAATAGAATTGTATATAGTTCAGACTGTTGAAAAGTTGTGTGGAAGTGAGGACTTATTTTTGAAAGTGATAATGAATTACTAAATATGTTATTGCTGAACATGTTGAAATTGAAAAATGTGTTAATGAACCTACAAGGGTAAGGGTTAGGTGTACAACTGATTGTCCATGGCTTCTTTATGCTAGCATTAATTCTAGGTCCATGAACTTTGTTGTGAAGACCTATAATCCAATTCATAAGTGTGATTCTATCAATAGAAACAAATTTTGTAATACCAAGTTCTTAGCCAATCACTTCAATGAGAGGATAAAGGAACAATCAGATATTAAAATTTTTGAGTTTCAGCTGCTTATTAAAAAGAAACTAAATTTACATATTGAAAGAACAGTGTGTAGGAGAGAAAAAAATAAGATGATTATCGAAATAATGGATGACTATACTCTGAAATTTGAGAGAATTTTAGATTATAGAGATGAGTTGTTAAGATCAAATTCAGGTAGTACATGTGTAGTGAAGCTTCATAATGAAATATTTGAAGATGGTAGAAAAATGTTTCAAGGCTTCTACATATCTTTTGATGCAATGAAGAAGTCCTTCCTAGCTGGTTGTAGGAAGTTCATTGGGTTGGATGGATGTTTTCTAAAACAAGTGACAAAAGGACCGTTATTAGTTGTTGTGTGTAAAGATGGTAACAATCAAATGTTGTCACTGGCATGAGCAGTGGTTAAGATTGAAAATAGGATCATTTGGAGTTGATTTATCAGGATTATAAAAGAGGATCTTCAGCTGGGAGATGGGACAGATTTGACAGTGATAACAGATATGCAAAAGGTAAAGAATTGTTGTTTTTGCTTTTGTTTTTGTTTCTATTTATGTTTATGTTGTAACTGTTTCCATTTCTATTTTTCTTATAAGGATTAGAAATTGTTGTAACTGAATATTTATCAAATGCCGAACATAGAATATGTGCAAGGCATATCCTTGCAAAATGGTCAAAAGATGTTATATCTAGAGGTATTGAGAAGAAAAAATATTTTTGAAGGTGTGCAAGATATATCTTTGAGGTTGAGCTTAGGAACAACGTTAGTTATATAAAGATGTTGGGTGAGAGGTGGCGAAGAAATACTAGATAAGTTGATGTATTTTAATTCAGAGAGATAGAGCAAGGTTTACTTTAGCTTTGGAACAAAGTGTGATGTTGTAGACAACACCATGACAGAATGTTTTAATGCATGAATTTAGGAGTTAGGCACAAGACAATAATTACAATGCTAGAGGAAATAAGAGTAAAAATGATGAAAAAAGAGAGATAAATGAGGAATTTTTGTGATACTTGGATCAGTGACATTTCTCCAATGGCTATGAAAGTACTAAATGATAATACAACAAGGTCTATCAAGTGGAGCATAGAATGAAATTATGATACAGGATATGAGATGCTTGTTAGAGGATATAGGCATATTGTGGATCTTCCTAGATAATATAGTAGTTGTAGAGCATGGATGTTGAAGGGTATACCTTGTCCTCATGCAATGGCTGCTCTTCACCACAAAAAATTGAAACCAGTAAATTACATCTCTCACCAGTACAATAGAGAAACTTACATGAACACATATAGTTTCTTCATTCAACTAGTTTTGCATATGAAGATGTGGCCACAATCACAAAATATCTTTCTTATGCCACCTCCTGTTAGAAGATACCAGGTAGGCCTGAAAAGAATAGGAAAAAAGAAGAAGATAAAATAAAAAAGAAAACTAACAAGGGTCACAACAAAAAAAATATCCAACAGGTGCACCTACTGCTGGCACTGATGCAAATCTTGGCCCAAGTTTATCTGTTGGTGCAATTTCAAGTGTAGGTTCAAGTGCAGCACCTACTATTGAAAAAGAAAGAGGTTCAACTGAAAGAGGAAGGGGTAGATCACCAAAGAATTTTACAGAAAAGGTATTTTATTTAATATGTGTGTTGTAAACTAATTATGCTTACCTTATACTAAATATCTTTTTTTTTAGTATGCTGGCAGACCAAGAAATGTTAACACATTCTTAATGTAAGTTTACTACTACATTTACTATTGGTCCCTTTATTATCTAAATTTTATTTACTATAATTTATATAAATGTTAACACTTTCTTCATTTGAGCAGTCGAAAATGCCTAGTGAGAGCTTCAAAACTGCCAAATCTTCAGTAGTTATGACTGAAAATCTCAGATATACATAAAAAATAAATGTAAAAGGGAAAGGAAAAAAATTATGACCTCCAGGCAACTACAAGAAATAAGAGGCAAAAAATAAATGAAAACAAGGTCCAAGACTGCACACTTAAGTCAAGAAAACTTCAATGTTCAATCTCTATAAGAAGTTGGTGTAGACTGATAGTTTTCCTTGTATAAATATTGACAGTTATGACTGCATTTAAGACTATGTTTTAGATAATTCACTGATGTTGGCAGCTGTGACCGCATTTAAGATTGGTTTTTGATAGTTCACTGATGTTGACAGCTGTAACTGCGTTAAGAACAATTTATTGGTGGCAACTTTGATTGCAATTTATAACTGTAATTAGTTTAACAATACTAATCTCTTTGTAAAAGTATTTGACAACAAGATGTAATTGCACTCATTTTTTTATTAATGATTATGCAGTTGTAAGTTTATTGTTGTTAAAATTTGTATTTGTGTTTGTGCAGCAGCCGTGATTGCATTTATTAATGTTAAATTTGTGTTGTGATGTTGCTGAAATTTATGTTTGTGCTTGTGCAACAGGTGTGACTGCATTTAGTGTTGTGATGTTGTATACAAATTGCAACACAAAGAACCACAGAAAATAAAGACAAAATTATCAAGTTCAACTTTACAATTTTATTACACAACAATTTAATTACATAGCCTGACAGTTTTGTCTAAGGTAACATCTAATAATTGATACAAATTGAAGCCCCTTAAAACATAACAAAAATAAAGTAACTTAGTTTAGGGCAGCCTTCTTGGATCTTCTTTCAAGAACATAAATTGAAATAGAAAACTAACACCCAAAATACATACACAAATGAGAGTAGTCCAAAGTTGTTTTTCCCTTTTTTTGGACTTAGCCAACTTGATCTTCCATTTCTTCTCATTTGCCTTCATCATCTTCAAATCATCTTGGAAATTGTCCATTTGCAACTGTATTTTGTTCATGTCTATTTTGTTCTCCACAGACTTGGTTGTCCTAGTAGTCTTGTCATCAACTATTTTGTGTTCATAAAATGCACAATTTGTCGAAGATTCAACGCTTTTCTCAAGCTCCCCAATTCTTTCCAACAATTTAGAAATAACAAATTTAGATCGTTAATTAATAGAATCATTCTTCCAAAGACAAAAATCGCATGATCTAGCATTCTAAAATGAAAGGAATTAGATTTGTATACACTATTCAAGATCAATATTTGAAGGAAAAACTCAATTACCCCATAGTAAGGACAAGTTCAATATCGTCTACCTGAATTTCTTTAGGTCCATTAAGTCATCAAAGACAAAATATGTCCATGGTTGCATCGAACCTCATCCAACTCATGATATTCTTCTTGCTTACAAAGTCTACTCAAACTTATCTTAGCCATCAAAGTACCTTGATTAAGAAAATAAATTTTAAGAGAGGTTGAACAAACACTTGAGGGAAGAAAAAATTATCAAAATTGCAACAAAATTAAGACAAAATAATCATCAATATAGTAAGAAATCAAAGGATTAAAAAGATTTAGTTACCAATTCTTCAAACAAATGATCTTCAATTTCGATTTTGAAAGACAAATTTGGGAATTAGGGTTCGTAATTTTTAGCCTCAAATTGGCTTAAATAAGAATAGATCCATTGAAATTTAAAAGTGATGTACTTTTAATGTTTTTAGCCGTTTACTTTTGTTATTCAAAAGGCTGGATGCGCCTAAAACGAGTGTAAGAAACGTGTCTTAGAATGAGTGTCGCAGAAAGATAATAATATCACTTTTATATCGTTTAGTTGTGTAATAGGTCACTTCGATAGTTTAGGTGTGACTTAGACTTTTCTTGTATAGTTTGGGATAAAAACAATGTCTTTTTTCTAGTTAAATGCATTGATATTTTAAAGAGTTGTAGCAAATATTCACTTTTTTTTCAAGTTTTTATTAGTGTTTGTTTAATTTGACAGGTTTTTGCAGAAAACACAAAAAGGAATGAGATTGACGATTTTCAAATTCAGCTTTTCAGTATTTAACTATTACCTCCGTCCCAAAATATTTGTTATCTTTCACTATTTGAATATTAATGTAATATTTTTAAAATATATTTTTCTTCATAGTAATTTTTAAAAATTTTCTGTAAAAGCTTTCATATTTTTATTCCCTTGGTGATTCGAACTCACAATCCTAACTCGAGGTTGTAGAAAAAGATGCTTCTCATCCAAACAACTCTTTCTGCTCTCACAGTGATACAAGAGGAATAGGGACACGCATGATGAGGTTATAGTATAATATTGAAATTTTTGATTTTTTAAAATATCATTATTGCACCAAATTAATTTGGTGTCATTCAGTATTTTAAAGTTTGTATTTACGGTTTTGCAATATGATAAATTGATAATCATAAAGTTTGATACAAGAGGAATAGGGACGGGCATGATGAGGTTATGGTATAATATTGAGATTTTTGAGTTTTGATTTTTAAAATATCATTTTTGCACCAAATTAATTTGGTGTCATTCAGTATTTTAAAGTTTGTATTTGCGATTTTGAAATATGATAAATTGATAATCATAGTTTGGTTGTTTTCAAACTTGCATATACTGGTATTACTATGAATTATAATTCCAATTTTTTAAAAGCATTTCAATAATATCATACTAATACCTTATACATCTATAATCTATAATATATTAAAAATGTGAAGACCATTAGAAAAGTGATTTGAATTTTTTGCTCTTCATTAAAAAACTCCTTTTTAGACAAAACTGTCTTTTCACTATTTTTAAAATTAGTTATTTAATTTTTTTTATAATATTAACTAGACTTCCTAAAATATATGAGATTCCTAAAATATATGGCAGGAGAATTAATTAATATTTTTCTTTCTACTGTTCAATTAGAAAAATACTCCTAAAATAGGACTCTATTATAGAAATACTTCTATAAATATTGAGATGTACGTTAACCTAGAGAACAAATCGGTTTGCATATTGGGAGAATATGATTGATGCTTATCTAACTTGATTCGATTGCATGTCTAGATTGGTGGATCCTCGATTTTCTAACCCTTAACTTCTTCATTGTATTTGTCAGCATAATAGAATTCAACATGTGTGTGTGTGTATATATATATCTTCTTTGTTTTCATTCAACATCATTCTTTAGGATCAAAATTTTCGCTCAGACAAGAATTCGTTGAATCAAAATTGAAACTTTGTGATTACTATTATATTTTTTTTTATAGTTTATTGGTCGTAGATGAATGTCGATTGACTTTGAAGAATTTTTTGTGTAAATGTCAGGTTTGATTGTATTGTTTTGCTATTCTTATTATCTTATCGTTTTATTTTAATTTACACATGCTAGATGAATGTGGGTCAGCTTTGAATTTTTTTTCAGGTAAAGGTTAGGTTTAATTGTATTATCATAATATCTCTATTAATTTGTTATTTTATGGTATTTTACAGTTCATAGATGAATCTCAATCAACTTTGAGAACTTTTTGTGTGTAAAATTAATGTTTAATTGTATTGTTTTGATATCACTTTTATCGTATTATTTTGTTGCACTTTACAGGTGATAGATAAATGTTGGTTGGCTTTGAGGATTTTTTTTATGTAAAGGTTAGGTTTAGTTGTATTACTTTGATATTTCTATTATCGTATTTATTTTGTTATTGTTTATAGGTGTTAGATGAGTGTCAGACGGCTTTGGAAAAAAAATTGTGTGTAAAGATTAGATTTAATTGTATTATTTTGATGTCTCTATCATTGTATTATTTTGTTGTAATTTACAGATGGTAAATGAATGTCGATCGACTTTTAAAAATATTTTTGGTAAAAATTAGGTTTAATAAATAAATTCTCCATCTTACATACTCAAAAGATATTAAATTTAACTATTATATTCATCTTTATTATTTAAACAAATATCCTATTTAGTGTAATGTTTGAATTTATTAAAGTAAGGTACACGCGCAAGGCGCGTATACCTAAACTTGTGTGTAGAAACATTCAAAAGAAAGTACATATAATTCCCGTTGTTAATCAATGAAACAAAGAAAATATTTAAATCAAGATAGAGTAATCAAGTTCCAATATCTAAATATATAACTAATTTTATAATAATTCTATTTCATAAGTATTTGCTAGTATTATAATATTATGATACAGTATTTGTTTTTTATTTTTTTTAATGAACATTGTATATCAAATACCAATAATATTGAAATCATGGTATCAAAATATGATAATTTGATATCTATCGTATAATACTTTAATTTAATTTTTAAATATTTCAATTTTTATTTTTGAATATTAAAATACTTTATTTAAAAACTAGTCATAGACTCTGAATAAATAAAATGTGATCGACTATTTTGAAAGAGGAAGAGTAAAAATGAAGGAAAAAAGGTTAAATTTAACTCTATTTTAAAAAATTGGTTAAATATATCTTTTATTATATTTATTCTTATAGTCATAATTTGGAGCCAAATTTTTCCTCGACTCGTATATATTCTGTCATATTTTGGGGGTAAATTCTCCTCGATGTCATACTTTGAGGTTAAATTCATCATCATTATTAAGAAATTTTTTGACATGTATTATTCTTTTAATAGAAAAACTCAAATCAACGTTAAATGTTTCATTTTATAAAAATAAAATACATCCTAATCTAACCCGCTCAACTTAACTCGAACCACAAAAAGACATAAACAAATATACCCACTCAGTTCTATTGATCAAAATTTTCGAATAAGATTTAACCATTGAATATTTATCAATGCATAGCTAATGAAAAATAAATTTACATTAGTACAACACACAAACAATTATACTCATCCATTAGTTTATGGATCTACATCAATGCAGAGGTCATGAAAAGTGATGTTTAGCGGTCAAATCTAATAAATTAAGCCTACTGAATATTTCTCTAGATGATTGACCCAAAAGTATAATATTGAAGGTAATTTGACCTTAAAATATGACGAATGATATATTTAATTAATTTTTTAATATAAAAAATAAATTTAACCTCAAAATATGTTAGTAAAGATAAGTTTAACTCAAAAAATTAACGTAAGATATATTTAGTCAATTTTTTCAAGTTAAAAAAAAAAGGGTGAATTTAATCTTTTCCAAAAAAATGAATATAGAGTTATTGGAAAAGCTATTTCGAATTTTTTGAAAAAAAAAGTTAGAAAAGGTGGAGTGTGAAGTGTGAAGTGTGAACATTTGATCCAGTCAACAAACGCACAAAACATGGAAACACACTAGAAAGAGACCGCGCCAGCTGAATGTAACTGACAGATGTGGATAACAGGACGCGCAAGTTGCCGGTAAAATATATCCTACGTGGCAACCACTAACTGGTTCCAGCTTCTGAAAAATGTAACGTAAAACAAACACTTCTTTAATTAGTAACAAGTGGAATTAAACAATAAGAAAATTGTAATTAACAACAGCAAAAACACTATTAACAACAAGGGTTAAGAGGGTAAATCTATGGGCTAAAGTAGTATAAAAAGGGGCAGTTGAGAAGATTATAGACCACAACAACAAAGAAAAGAGTGAGGCTGAGAGAGATATACTCATCAATATTTTTCTCACACCTGCACACACCACACACTTAAAAAAAATTTAAAAATCAACAATTTTCTCAAAATTTTTCTGTGTTTTTTCATCTTTCCAATCTCCCCCCCTTCTGCATCATCCCGCTTCTTTGATCCCTTTCTGTCAACTATCTGTGTTTTTTAAAGAAAATTTTCTGCAACTTTTGAGTTTGTGTTTTTGATGTTTTTTTTGAACAAAAGAAATGAAGAAAATGCAAACTTTTAATTTTTAGAAAAAGTTTTCTTCAAAGCCAGGTGTTTTCAGAATCGAGATCTAGTAAAATTAGTTCGGTATAGTTTCAAGTTTTTTTTTTTTTTTTTTTAATTTTCTTTTTGTAAAATCAGCTTAGAGGGCTTTATTAGTAGTCCCTCAAAGTTTGATTAGGAGAAAAAGGGGTTGTTATTTGAAGACCTCTTTGTTGCTCTCCTTTTCTTTTGTTTATAGCAAAATCACTCACCTGTTTTCTCTTATTTGATAAGATTCAGGGTTCTTTTGTTTTTGTTTGGTGTGTATTTTTAGGTAATGGCAGCAGCTATGGATTTTTGGAATAGTACAGTACCTTTAGATCTTCCATTATCATCAGATCCAGTTACTTCTGGTGGTGAACTTATGGAAGCACTTGAACCATTTATGAAAAGTGTTTCTCCTCCTTCTACTTCTCCTGTTAACTTTCCTCCTATTTTCTCTTCTCCTTCTTCAGATCTTCAATCTTTTCCTTCTTTTCCTCCTCCTAATCCCATTTCTTATCCCTACACTTCTTCCTTTTACCCTACCGTTCAACCTTCTGATGATTGTTCCACTTCCACGGAAATGAATTCCCAAATCTTTTCAACAGGGTTTTCCAGTTACGGAATGGATCAACAATCGAGTTCAATTGGGTTGAATCAGTTGACACCAACACAGATCGAGCAGATTCAAGCTCAGATCAACTTTCAGATCCAGCAACAACAACAGCAGCAGATGATGTCGTATCACCACCATGCTTCTTCTACCATGAACTTCTTGGCCCCGAAACCGGTTCACATGAAGCAATCTGGATCACCACCAAAGCCCACTAAGCTCTACAGAGGCGTCAGACAACGTCACTGGGGAAAGTGGGTTGCTGAGATCAGATTGCCCAAGAACCGAACCCGTCTTTGGCTTGGTACCTTCGACACTGCTGAAGAAGCTGCTTTGGCATACGACAAGGCGGCTTATATGCTTCGTGGTGACTTTGCTAGGCTGAACTTCTCCCATCTCCGCCACAACTTTGGTGAGTACAATCCATTGCATTCTTCCGTTGATGCTAAGTTAAAGGACATATGTCAAAGCTTAGCACAAGGGAAGAGTATTGACTCTAAGAAGAAGAAAACCAAAGGGTCGGCATCGGCATCGGCATCGGCAGCTACAGCTACAGGGGTAGTTAAGATGGAGGAAGGAGAGAGCAAAGTTGTTGAAGGTGGATCCGAAAGTGACGGGTCGGGTTCCGCGTCAGGTGAATCATCACCGGTAACTGAACTGATTTTTCCAGAGTTCACCGAGGAAGAATCAACATGGAACATGTCTGAAAATTTCTTGTTGCAGAAGTATCCATCTGAGATAGATTGGGCTTCTATATAAGGAAAAAAAAACATATTATTAGCTATTATTAAGTTTTAGGTCCAAGAGGTCTTATGTATTTTTTTGTATTTTTGCATTGTTTATAGTAATTGTTAATGGTGTTTCTAGGTGTTTAGGTCAGGGAACAGTCGGTCACTGCAATGGAGTTTTTGGCAATTGCAGGGCAAGTTCCTTTCTTGTTTTTATATTTTAGGTTAAAAATCCTAACTGGTTTGGTCATGTTTTTTGTCTTGGCTAGACCAGTGGATTTGATGCTTTGTCATGGTTGTAGTCTTTTCATTTTAGTGTCAATATTTTCTTTAGTACTATTAAGTGATTGATTCTATCTTGGTAGTTTTTAAATTCTCTTACTCTTTCATGTTCGTAGTATTTTAATTTTGTTTCTAGTAAATATGCATATTACCATTATCCAAATCTTGAATTATGAACACAATTAGATTAACATGCTTCAAACTATAAAGCGTTCGACAAGTATATTAGCCAAAACAATTAGATCAACATGCTTCAAACAAAAGTGTTCTACAAGTACATAATTGGGATTTATAATAGTTCCAACTTCCAAGTGGTTAACTGATAATATTGATTGTTCTTGTTATAGCATAAAAAAGCATTAACTTGGAGTGCGCTTATATTAACCTGATAAAACTTTTTGATTTGAAACTTTTATCGAACTCTACAGATCTTAGGGGAAAGAATTATTTCAATAAAAATGTGGTAAGCCGGTTAAATAAAGGACATCCTAATTAACTAGTAGTTCTAATTTGTATTGTTCTACGGGCTGTTGTAGATAGAGATAAGCAATGCCAAAGAGATCATGAATTTTTTTTCGGATGTTAGTCTAAAATTGAAAGGTTTGGTAAGTGTTCGTTCACCAGAGGCAAAAAGTGGCATTATCTTTACTTTAATCCAAAATCATTTGTGACATCTTTTCTCAAATTGAATTATTTCGAATATCATGAAATGATTTCAGACGTGACCTTTGGTCATATTAGTCATTAAATTAGCTTCGTTTACTTTTCGATACTGTTTGTATGGTGGCGTGCGATTCGAACCGAACACATCATAGAAGCACGATTGAGCACTATGAAAGGCCGGAGACAAGAGAGACGGAGACAATATTGATCAAGACAGTTCACTATTAAAGAAATGAATCTCGAGCTTAAAGTTCAATTCAAAAGCTTACTTAGAGAGGAGTTGATTGTCGGTCAAATCATATTAAAGAGATCACTCATTCCTTAAATCATGCATCGATATGGGGATCTTTGTATCAATATCTACTAGACTACTAAAGGCGCATAAAAGTAGGAGTAAAGAATTAATTTTATATATAGTTTGATTATTTAACGAAAGAGGTTCAGATAAACTTTTTCCGATATTCTAGCTTCTCCATCGCTGCTTGGGAGAAGATTGAGGTTTGAGTTTGAGCTAGTATCTTCCAAGATCCGAAGTAGGGTTGTTCATGATGTGGTTAAAAATCAAATCAAGCTAGTATGTTCCATGTTTAGAAGTCAGAGGGCAGGAGCCATATTCCCACCCACCCCGGCCACATCCCCTACCTATTTGGTGTGCAAACTATAACTTGTGAAAGTACAAATCTATTATCTCTGTTCCACGAATTGATGGAATTCAACATGTATTCAATTACTATACTAAAAATTGTGTGTGCATTGACTCGAATTCATGTGGAGTCTTGTAAAAATTTTGAATCCTTTTATATGCTCTAAAGACATTCCATATGTCAAGGAGATCATAACAAGCATATATAACATTCATATATATATATATATATATTCTTCTTTCTTGCCACAGTGAGAATTTCATGTAAAAGAACGCAAGTAAAATCCCTTCTCCAACTCATAATATGAAACAATTTTTTCAACACAAATTAATCTAAACGAGTTTACGTGAAACTTCTAATATAATCTAATTAGTTATTTCAATATCATACTTCTAATCTGATCTAAAATTACCAACTTATTAGTGTTTTCTTACTGGCAAGTCGGGTGAGCAAATACAGCCAAAAATAGAGAAACTTTATTTTAACCGACTCTCTTAATTAACCAGCTGGATCGAACAAGTGTCATTAGAGATTGAAGTGTAGTAGATAGCTGTCCTTATTGTTCAAAGCAATTAAAATCACTTGCCTAACTACTTTGCTAATTCTGCATACAACTTATTGCGTCCATGTCATTCATTTTTCACCAATATAAAGTTTTTTCATATATATAACTATTGTGAGTTGGAATCGTTACGTTGAATAGTAGTTTACGTAAGAGAAGCTATTAAATGTTAACCTTTACAACTAATTCATATAAGCTTAAATTATACTCCATTCGTTTGAATTTATTTGTATGGTTTTAACTTGCATGAAGTTTTAGAAAGTAAAGAGATGGTGAATTTTGCGGTTTTAAGCTAAAAATATGTAGAATGTATCAATGTGAATCCTTTAATTTTGTGTTTTTAAACATGTCATGTGTAAAGTTGAAATTAAAAAAATACCAAAAAAGAAAAAAAAAATCTCTTTTAAACAAACTAAAAAAAAAAAAAGGTAAACGAAACAAATTGAAATAGGGAAGTATTAACTAACACAGAGAGATGCACACTACATGTTATAATGATCAGTTTGGCAAAACCTAATAGCTTGATTTTAATTCTAATCTTGTATATATTTATATTTAAGAAATTTATTAGTAGTAATACATATCAATATATATAAATAATTTTATACACATTTTATACATATTTAATAAACTAGATAGCCGAATAGTTCAAATCCGTATTTATCCTAATTAATTCACTATGACATTAATACATACGGATGGCTCATTGAATTGTATGGGTCCATTTAATCAACTTGGATGGTACTTTGAATTGTAAGCACCGTAACGCGTCCCCCACTAGCTAATTGTAGAGAGGAAATAACAAGTAGTTTTCACCATTAATATGAACATGACACTTCAAATTAGATAATATAGATAAATTTATCACAATAATTCTTGCAACACAATAATCAAATGCGTTTAATGAAAACAAGTTTTTGTCATGAATTTGACGATTATATCATGCTCTAATATTTTTATCGATTTCAATATATACTGGCTAGTTGATATGATCTTTGACTCCAAGATGTCTAATGGACCATCGACTCATTTTAGGATCAAGAATATTCAAGAAATGCACGCTAGAGAGTTGCATGATCTTCAAAAATTGACTAGAAAATATTTGAAGAATCACTTTGAGATTCATCTAAAAAATACCTCTTTTATATTTTGAGATAAGATACTCTTGAGAGAGATTGATGAACTCTTGGAGCCGTCTTTGTTAGAATGCATTTTACATTTGTAAGATTTTTGATATGATTCAGAATTTAATTAATAATCCGGCTCTAATATTGGTACAAAAAATCAGGTGAAAAATAAAAAAAAAAGTAATCAAATTTTTTTAGGATAATCTTCCCTTTTCTTTATATCTAGGGTTCCATCGTTCTTTGAAGGCAATCAAGTTATTATTATCAATTGTTAATTGAGACATTCACTTGGGGTTCTTCATTTTCTTCCATCTTTAATTATTCAGATAATTTCAATTACCTTTAATCGAAAATTTTTATCTTAACTTTTTTTGTGGTAACTTTATCTTAACTGTGCTTTTAATTATCGTTCTTTAATATTCCACTATTTTATTTATCTCGGATTGTATTCACTATTGGCCGACTATAGTCGCTATAAATGTCACACTCATATATAGCTCAAGAGGGAAAATAGTGTATTAATTATCTCTCCTCCATTCATTTATTCCTTGTTTGAAATTAGTAGTAGCAGTAAAAAGTTTGTTGAAGCAACTTGGTGGAATCACATCAAATCTCAATATCAGTCTCACATGGTTTATCCACTACACACCAAAGTTGTTGGGACGCATTAATTACTTATTACTCTCTCCGAATAGTAGTCACCTCTCGCTTTTTTATTTATTCAGAATCTGAAATCAAAATATGTCATTAAACTAAAAAATATCAAAATATGTTATAAATTTAAAAAATATCAAACTATGTTTAACTCACATTTTTTGTGAGTTATGCATAAATTTTTTAACGGCAAACTACAAATGTCGTCAGATCTTTTGAAAAATGCATAACTCACAAAAATTATGAGTTATTCGTTCTTATTTTAATATAACTCATAATTTTTGTGAGTTATGCATTTTTTTTTTAACATAACTCACAATTATCAATTTTTATTTTAACATATCTCACAATTTTTGTGAGTTATCCATTTTTATTTTAACATAATTCACAAAATTGTAAGTTATTCATTTTAACATTAATCAATGAAAAACGTTTCCGATCTTCTATTTAACATATAACTCATAAAAATATATAACTCATCTTTTTTTGCAGTGACCTTATCATACCAACTTTTTTCATGAAAATTAATGTAAAATATAAGTTTTTAAATATATAATGTAACCTTATACATATTATAAGGATGTCATAAAGATTAATATCTAATGTAAATTTTCTAATGTATAATGTAAATATCTAAAGTATAGTATGACCATAAAACCAACAAAGTATAAAAGTAATATATAATGTAAACTTTGTAATATTTAATGTAAATATCTAAAGTATAATGTGACCATAAAATCAATAATGTATAAAAGTAATATCTAATGTAAATTTTGTAATGTATAATGTTAATATCTAAAGTATAATGTGACCATAAAATCAACAAAAGCTTATGTGCCAGAAAAAGAAGGTGGAATTGGATGAAAAATTTTGAATTAACGGATGTACAAACCTGAATAGAAAATCGAGGCTGAGACTGATTTTTAATTTTTTTTCGATGTTTACCTTATCAGTATCGGAAGCAAAGCCGGTAGGTCAATATACCGTGTATCGCGGGGAGTTTAGTCTAGCGGATGTGGGGCGGGAGGAATTTGAGAACTACATATACAACAAAGAAAAATTAGAATAATTTTTTATTTAAATGAAGAAAGTGATGAAGTTAATTACTTGATCAGAGGATGCTTGATAAGTGAAAGAAATTTGAGACCTCCAAATCACGTTATTAAGGTTCTAGACAAAAAAATGAAGCAAAATACGGTGGTTTGAGATGTATAAGGGATAGGAGATAGAAAGTAAATATATATATATATATATATATATATATATATATATATATATATATATATATATATATAAAATTTTTCCTTAAAAATAAGAAGATACTCAACAATTATAAAAAGAAATAAATTAATGTCTATTGACACTTGTCAAGCCATATGATTAAAATAAGGAAAAACTATCCGGCTTACCAAATATAAGCACTTAATTAACCTATTTAAGCTTCAATTAATTACAATTTATAGCATAATATAACTATATTACCTCCTCGATAATTACAATTATAGCATAACTATATTGCCCCTCGTTAACTATATGTTCCTTGTATTTCTTTAATAATTTAATGAAAAAAAGTTGGTATGGTAAGGTCACTGCAAAAAAGGTGAGTTATATACTTTTATGAGTTATATGTTAAATAGAAGATCGAAAACGTTTTTCATTGTTCAATGTTAAAATGAATAACTCACAATTTTGTGAGTTATGTTAAAATAAAAATGGATAACTCACAAAAATTGTAAGTTATGGTAAAATAAGAATGGATAACTCACAATTTTTGTGAGTTATGTTAAAATAAAATGCATAACTCACAAAATTGTGAGTTAAGTTGAAAGAAGAATGGATAACTCACAATTTTTGTGAGTTATGTTAAAATAAAATGCACAACTCACAAAAACTGTGAGTTATGTTAAAATAAAAATGGATAACTCACAATTTTTGTGAGTTATGCATGTTTCAAAAAATCTGACGACGTTTGTGGTCTGCCGTTAAAAAAATTGTGCATAACTGACAAAAAATGTGAGTTAAGCATAATTTGGTACTTTTTAAAAGATATATGACATATTTTGGTATATTTTTTAATTTGGTAGCGTAGTTTGGTTCCGCACTCATTTATCCACTACACACCAAAGTTGTTGGGACGCATTAATTGCTTATTACTCTCTCCGAATAGTAGTCACCTCTCGTTTTTTGAGAGTCAGCTCGATTAACTTTCAAAGCTAAATTAGGTTAGGTTAATTTGATATTTAAAATTAAAGATTAGATATTCAAAAACTGGCTAACTAACTAACTAATTAGCTAACAACATACCTAGTGTATTTTCACCAAATTGGGATCTGAGGACGGTAGAGCTTACAGAATTCTGTACCTTTGAGGCTGTTTCCTATAAACCCCGTCTCAAAAGCTAGACAAAAAATGTCATAAATTGTAAATTTTTTAATATCAATAGATGAAAAAGTATATCTTAAAGGGTGTGTTTGGTATGATGGAAAATATTTTTCATGAAAAATGTTTTCTTGGAAAATGTTTTCCTGAAAAATAAGTTGGTTTTCTATTTATTTTTTCATGTTTGGTTGGTGAGTGAAAAATGCTCTATGGTGTTTGATTGGTGAGTAGAAAATATTTTTCTAGTGTTTGATTGGTGAGTGAAAAAATATTTTTTAGAAAATATTACAAACTGTTAACTATTATATCAGTGACTCTAGCAACTCAACAATTTGTAAGAACTAATTTAAGCATAACAAATAATATCAATATTGAATACTAAAATATTACAATCACTAAATTTAAGCAACTATTAATTAGCAAATATAGGAGACACTTTTCAATATTTTGTCAAGACGATCTCAAGATACTACAATCAATAGAAATATAACGAAACGACAAGTTTATTCAACCTCGTAAAACAAGTTACATTGATGACAAAATAAAATATGCAATTAGCAACAGTAACGTAGGCAAGTCTTCCTCTATGCATATGAAAATAACAATATATTCAACGAACATTGAAAATGGAAAAAATTCAGGCTTCATTATTTTTATTTCAAGCAGTGAAAAATTGAAGCAAAGCACAGTGAAAAATATTTTTGAGTAATATAAAATTTTGATAAATGTGAATTTTTTGAGTCATGTGAATATGAGTGTTGTTGGGGGTGGGGGTAGGGGTATTCAACGAACATTAAAAATGAAAAAAATTCGGATTTCACTATTTTTTATTTCAAGCAATGAAAAATTGAAGTCAAACACAGTGAAAAATATTTCTGAGTAATGTAAATTTTTGAGAAATAAGAATTTTTTGAGTCATGTGAATATGCGTGTTGTTGGGGTGGGGAAGAGGGTGAAGACATAAGTCATATTTGTCATTTTTCGAAAAATGACTTTCGTTGGTCCACGAGGAAAGTCATTTTCTCTCAAATAGAGGAAAAACGAGTTATTTTGAAAAATATTTTCCCAATATTTTACTATAACCAAAGAAGGGAAAATAAAAAAAACATTTTTCATCCTACCAAACACACCCAACATATTGAAAATTGTCGCCAATATTTTGGAATGGATCATGGATGTAGTATGCGCTTTCAATTTTCAGGCGTGGTTCTAATTATGGTTCACTTTTTAATCACTAGCTTTTTTTGCTTCTCTAATAATTAACCTAGATTCCATTACACATGATCTCTATCATGATTCATGGGAGAAAAAGTAAAAAACACCAAACAAAAATTACTAAAGAAAAATCCTAATAAGCATTCGTAATCTGATTGATGTATTATTATCTTAACATGCTACACTGATATTGTAATTGTTTTTTTAAGCGTAGGTTGTAGGCATAGATGGAGTTGAATTTGAAATCAACAGGACTACAACAATCCCTTTTGATTTATTAGTTTTCAACTGTGGTATTTAGTAGCCTCTTTCCTCCCAATTTATGTTGGGACAAGTGAAATTTGGAGAATCAATCAAGTTTTTTTTTTACCAGAAATTTATTGTATGTCTTTTAAATATTTAAGTTGTTAATTATTGTAATTTGTATAACTTTTTACGTCGTTTTCAAATATATAAATTTTATTTCATAAAACTTAAAGCTTCAAGATCCGAATTCAAGATCAAATCAATTGGAACAGTGGGAGTACGAATTTAGCGAAAGTTTTAACATATATAAAAGTGTTTCAAACTTAAATCCGTTTTCTTGTTCACTTTTGAACTTTCGAGGTTGGTAAAAAAGGGATATAGCGAATTTATACGTCAATTTCTCTCCAGAAAGAATAGCCATTCTTCAGCACGAATTTCTGATTGACTGGTTCAAATAATCATTCCTCAACATTAAATAGATAAATATGAGGTAGTTGAGTAGAAAAGTCAAGAATTCCATTTGAAGTGATGTGGCCTGCACTCATAAAAATAATAGAGTAATAATGAGGCACGCCATTCAATTTTCTAGAAGGGGAGGCAATGAGTACTCGTTACGGTAGATATCGAATTAAAATTTTTGATATAATATACGATACTTATTTTAAATTATTTTAATAGTATAGAGTGAAATAAACGGAGTACCAAGTTTGAGAAAAAAGAGGAAGGATATCATGATGGAAATGGAGAATTAGAGAAAAGTCATTGCAATTTCTTAGCCGACTTATGACTTTTGAAAATGGAATTCCCACAAATATAAATATAATCATATCAAATCTTTGAAGATGATGAATTTTAACTCTATAGCCACCATTTATATCTACTCAAAATGATTCCAAGTTTCCACCAGCCGAAAAGGAAGACAAGTGGAGTGGAGAATCATACCATAGATAAAAAATTTCACACTTAAATGTTCGCATCAAATCAGTTAACATATTTTAACTTATGAATCTTTAAATTAACTATTCGATTTGATGTAAATATCAGATGCACGTAAACATTTTTCACCGTATCACATCTTTTAAACTACGTAGGATTGTAAATACATGTGAGAGGTAGTGTATTCATAATCATATATACACACTACGTACGTAGCAGTCATTATTACATTTGATCTTCTTTCATTTACGATTTTATTTCATCCAACTATTTCAAACCAATGCAAACTGTTACTATTGCTCTCCAATATTAACTTCAAAGTTGATATGGCATTTTATAGCACTAGTAAATTTCTTCTTTTTTTCTATATTTCAATCTATCAGCATGTACACTAGTCAGTTTTTGTGTAGCTTATTGGGAGGAGCGTCATAGTAATCTCACATGATGCGATAGAATAGAAATATCTTAATACAAACAAATTAGTCTACAAAAAAAAGAAAAAAAAAAAGAACTTCAGAAATTAAATAGATTTTGAAGTCTTATTACCAAGCTACTTGCCGACAAATCACAATAAAATTTAGGTATTTTTCTGTTTTGATTTGTTTATCTTAATTGCTAGTGGGATAATTAAAAGATTTTCTTGAATGATTAAAGTTGCTATTTATGTTTGTTTATTTGACTCTCGTACTCAAAATCATACCTAACAAATCGACACGACAAAAGAACTACAAAAATGAAATAAATTTTGAAGTCTTATCTCCAAATTACTTGCGATAAATCACAATAAAATTTAGATATTTTTTTTATTTTAATCTGATTATCTTAATTTATCTTCGTGACATTTAAAGGATTTTCCTGAATAATTAAAAATCCTATCTACATTTTGACTCTCGTACTCCCAATTAAACCTAACAAATTGACACGAAGTGAGTAATTTTTAACTTGACATCGTACCTTATCATCCAATCACAAGATAGAATCATGTGTGAACACACGAGTGAGAGAAAATGGATTTTTACTCTACAAATAAAGGCTTTGTATTCAAGTTTAAGAAAAGGATATGCCAAAGTGGGGTGAGGCCAATCTTCAACTAGAAAACAAAAGGGAAAAGGATATGCATCCTGTGGATTTAGCATTTTTGGTTATCTTTTTGTTCTTATATGAGATTTGGTTCCCAAATTTGAGCTTAAATTTGAGATCTTTATGTAAAGGTAAAGTTGTGCCAATAGCTTTAAAGTAGCCAACTTGGTGAAGATCAGAATTTAGTGGTCCTACTTAATTATTTCAGTGAATATTTAGAGCCAATGGGCTACAAATTTGAAAAAAGAACAAAATATTCCCTGTAGAAAGAGGAAACAGTAAAGAATTTTATTCGATGAAGCATAGCAAGCATTAAGAGATACGGAGCTACACTATGTCGAAGCTAACTAAATAATAGAGGAAAAGCTATGTTATATTTAAGTTAGTTTAATTTGGAGTTGCTCGGATAATAAACACCCTTCGCTTTCAATCCTAAGGTTATTAGGGAGCTCTATGTAGGGTACTTAGAAAAAAAGTCTAACAATGTGCTTAATGAGGAAAAAAAAGTGAATATGAGCTTTGACTGATTCAAAATAGGGAAAAGGGTAATATTAGCCCTCATCCTCTTAAAAAATGGTCATATTTATCCTTGGTGATACTTTTTAATTATATATTTACCTTTAATATTAAAAAATAGTCATATTTATCCTTGGTGATACTTTTTGATTATATATTTACCTTTAATATTAAAAAATAGTCATATTTATCCTTGGTCATACTTTTTTGATTATATATTTACCTTTAACATTCAACTTTTAGTTCATATTAGCTCTTCCGTTGTTAAGTTTCATGTTTTCTTTTTTATTATATTTCATATGGTGCTTATGTTGTGCCTGCGTGACGCTTACATGAACATACTGTGCTATTCCAATTGAAATATCCTCCCAATTTAATTATTTTATTGAATTTTGATTATCAGAAATTCAGAATTCCTTATAAGATCAAGAAATGTAGAGAAAAAATTTCACAGAAAGTGAGTAATACAATGACATGTAATTTGGGCAAAGAAATCCAGTTGCAGTGGTCTTGTTTGGTAACTTTTCTTATATTCAAGATTCTCCTGCTTTTCCTCTTCAAACAACGCATTGAGCATTTGTAACATCAAAACGATAAATTCAAATCTGCAATTTCTGTAAATCAAACAAACCCCAGTTAGTAAAGAAGGAATCTTTCTTGAGAAATGATGGAGGAGATCAAATCTTCAATAGGAATTTATATCTGAGAAATGACAAATTTGTTTTTAATGGGGGAAGCCGTGAAGGATAGTAGGCATGTCATTTTCCAGTGAAATTTTCGAGATCACGGCTTCTTCAACTATTTGCATTATCTTAATTAAATTGGGAGGATTAATTGAAACAAATATATATATCCACGTAAGGGTAACATAAGCATTAAATAAAAAATGGGTATATGACACTTAACAACTCAAGAGCCAATATGACCCTAAAATAAAATATGTCAGGGGCAAATAAAACCAAAAAGCCTGACAATCTTTTTAAAGAGTACAAGAACAAATATGACCCTTTTCTTTTCTTCATATGAAAGTTGTCTCTGGTTCAATTTGGAATTTTTCCGCTTGAAAATGATCGTGACATCCTTATATAGTGTTTGGACATATTTAACCATCTATACTTAAAATCAAAGTGGCTGAAGGTTGAACCTGTGGCAACACGTATTGCATCGTGCTAGTTGAGGTTGAACAGTAAGCTAAATATTTCAACTCTTAGGGGTCGCTTGATATGAGAGACAAGGGATATTAATCCTGGAATAAAGTGCAGAATAATTTATCTTATATTTAGCTGGAGGTATTAATTAATCCCAAGAGTAAATTTGTCTATCACTGTTCCATCCCCCATTCCAAACAACCCCTTGGGTCCAAAAGGTTCAGTTTTAACCCAATTGAGAACTAGGCATCAGCTTGTTCCATTCCACCCTGCGATACCAACAGACAAACACACAACTGACGAGATTGAAGATAGGTGCAAAATACACTAGGTTCTACTACTCACTTGCCTAAACCGAGGCCTCTGGTCAAAGACTAAGTGGGGCTGAGAAAAAAAAAATGAAGGAAAAGTTTCCACTGCTCTACTCGGGTTCCTCACAATCCTCAGGATTCGCCATGTACAATTTTTAAATTATCAGAAAAGTAAACAAATTTTGCCCCTTAAAACAATCCCTCATCTTTGCATTTGATCTCCTGTAACATCACTTGCAGGAAAACTGATGTCAAGTTACAAGAACACGATACAAAGGAGCTACTAAGATCCGATCATATTCTCAAGAAAAGCTACTGTAATGCAAAAGTCAGCTGAACCTTGGCAACAGCTGCTCCAATCTTTGTCTCCCCTGCCTAGAACGATTTCATCATGGCAAGTAACACATTGTAATAGCACCACCAATCAGCTAAATTTACCAAGCTCCATCTTTTTCTTGATCGCCTTTTGACCATGGTATATGAATGAATCAAGTATCCCTGACACTGTGAAAACACCTGGATACAATTTCCAGAAGATTAGAACACTACAAAGTGCACAATCATTATCCATCACCGATGTGAGACAAGCGCTTTTGGTCTTAACACGAGCACGGTAAATAGGCAATATGACAAGGCAACTACTAGTATGACCAAACTACTTGATGTTTGAATAAGAAGATATTGGAATATATAGGCACACCGAATGATATAGTATAACATAGAGAAACTTTGAAACTTGACATGAAATTATCGCCTAATATGAATTGTTGTTCTATATTCAACAAACTTTTTAAGTTAGGACACCCACCCTTCAATCCAATTATGTGACATTCCTTTCCATTTCAAGATAATCTGAAAATGCTTACACCAGCTGCCTGGTCTTGGTAGCTGCTACAGAGTGGAGTAGTCAAGGTGCATACAAGCCAGCAAGCCTGACCACCACCTTTATAAGAAAATGTTTAGCGCCACTCCCTTGCTATATGATTTTCATGATTTCAAATTCATTAATCTATACAATTTAATTTTTTTTTTTCTGGTAACTGATAACTTCTACTCAAATTAAATTTTAAATGTGATGTTTCTAGAAAAACTAACATTAAACCATCACTTTAATATTCTTTCACTGTCACTAACCGTTGTGTCTGCTCAAGCATTGTCACGTGTAATAGAATAGAAATACTTTTTGAAAAGATGTAATCAATATCAAATAAGAGATAAACTCATAAACATGAAAAGGGTGAAGACTATGATTACCTCCAACTATAGCACAGACATTCGTCAAAAAGTGTAAAAATGACACGTGTTGCTCAGTGAATGTCACCTGCAACAAGGCAAGAGGTGTAATTAAGGACAATATAGACACATTATGATGGTTGGGAAAACTACTCAACTCTCAAAGAAAAGAGAAGGTGAATTAAAGAATTGACAGTAACTTAGTGGCAATACTGTTTGCTTCCTTTCAATAGTGTAAAGGCTCAGTGGCACTTCCTCTCTACCAGTATGATCAAAAGGAAAAAGCGGAAAAAAGCTCTAAGGTCTGTTGGGGCTTTAAGTGCAAAATGCGAATAAAACGTAGGCTTTAATGAGACTAAGCGCAAAGGGAGAAAATATTACAAATATGTATGTCTAGTCCAAGATTAATAATTATAAACATGAATGACAAATATATGAACAAAGAGATTACGATAAAGTGAAATATCAATTAATTCGTGTGGCCTCTTCAAAAGAGGCTCATCGCAAGGAAAAGTATGCCTTAGAAAATTGATGACGACACTGAAGCACACATTAAGCGAAGCGAAGAGCTCAACATGATCTGAACCTCGCTTTAGGGCTTAAGCTTGCATTTGATAACACTGCCCTCTACTACCAGCAGTCCTCCTTCAACCCATTTTTTAAAGAGGAACAAAACCTTAATTTAACAATTTACTGAGGTTAGATGAAGAAAATAAATAGGTCTCAGAGGTGAATTAGCGACTAAGCAATTTGAGAAATGAAGCCAATGCCAAACCTTGATTGGTGAAAGGTCATAGAAGAAGAAAACACCAGGAATAGACTGAAAACGGCCAACATCCGCGCCTTTAAAATGTTCAGTTACAGAGAACTGCAAATGATAAACTGGTGCATCAGATTTCGTGGTCTATTAGTACAGCAAATGCAGGTAGTTAACTTGATGAATAAAAAACCTGATTTGACTGGATAGTATGCCCACTGACATCTGTATATACTGTAGGTACCACCTGTAGCAAATAAGTAGATATTACTATTGACAATAACAGTAATTTTCCATCTACAGCTTAAGAAAATAAGACTAACCTAATGTTACAATGGATATCATATTAGAGAAATGCTGAATGAACAACCAAAATTACAGAATGGCAGAAGCAGATGAAGGTTTATGCATTTTTTTTTTCAAATGGAGAAAGATAGTTACAGATTATAGATATCATCTTTGACATTATTCTTTCCACAATAACAACAACAATAACAATAAGAGTGTATATACACTGAAACATGCCAATAGAAAATATATACAGAACGATAGAACCATATATTGGTTTATGCTTTTTATGACAAGTAGAGATAGATGTTACAGATCATAGATATAATTTTTGACCTTATCCTTTCCACAATGACAATAATAACAATAATCGGCCAAACAATCAAATGAAGAATCTTTTCCCTGGGAATACAATTCTGACACTACCTGGTTATCCCACCTTAATATGATAAATTTTCCACTTCGAATGCACAAGAGTGTCTAAGTTGTTTATCCAACAAAGCAAAAAAGTTGAGGTAGTAGTGAGAGTCCACAAAACATAGCAGCCAGCATGAACAAGCAATTAAATCAACATACACTCCTTTAATTCGAGCTTTGGTTAATAAAGCATTTATGATTTATGGGTGCCGTATTTATGTTATGAAATCTTGTTCTGTGCTTTACTATGTATTTGTGCGATATCTCGTGTCTTGAGCCGGGGGTCTATCGGAAACAGCCTTTCTACCTCTTTAGAGGTAGAGGTATGGACTGCGTACATCTTACCCCCCCAGACCCCACTAGGTGTGAATACACTGGGTTTGTTGTTGTTGTTGTTGCTTTTTCATGACCTTTGCGCCTTTTTAGGCACTGTTTAATATTTAGCTCATGAATTAACTAACAAACCCATTAATTATCAATGGTACAACTTTCCCAAGAAAACATAGTGACAGAAATATCATCAAACTGTCATTACAAGAATTGCAATGTCTAATGTTGGATGAAAATTGGTGAAACATTTGGGATTCATAATGTATATTTAGTTTTTGAGAAAATGAAAAAGGAAAAGTAGTACAACAACATACCCAGTACACTCCCACAAGTGGGATCTGGGGATAGTGTTTATGCAAACCTTACCCACCTTGAGAGGTGCAGGCTGTTTCTGATAGATCCTGCCCACAAGCACAGGCACAAAAACTGGGCAGACGGATAGCCTTGGGTAAATTAACTGATACTGATCATAGGGGTATCATAAGGATTTAATTGGTCCTTAAGCTTGGGAAACCAACTACTTAAGGACTTGATCTCAGTAACTCAAAGAGCTATTGCCTACCTCTTCAAAGAAAAAAAATACAAGTGACAAGGGGATTGGGGACAGGGGAAAGAAAGCTCTAGGCATTAATCCTTGACCACTCTATGGCAAGTAAGCCAAGAAACACTAAATCAACTGAAAATTCCAAACTCACTGAACTTCGTGTAAATGGCACAAACAGGGAAGAAAGGAAAAGTGTGAGGGCAGTGACATCAAAAAATGCCAACCTTGATAAAATACTGGTACATGCCGTGAGGTGTTTCTTGTGTCCATGTCACTCTACAATTTACATTGAAAACAAAAAAGGAATAGTCAAGATACACAAATGTCCTCATACATCCATCATATAAAGACACAAGAGAACAAAGTATAGACTAGCAAAGGTGAAGTACCCATCAAGAGGATTCACAACACCTGGGAAGTATTCTCCATAAGTCAATCTATTGATCTTGTGACTAATCTGTTGAAAGTAGTTTTTAATAAAGTTACATTAAGGCACCGATACACAAATATGAACAGATGAACCAAGTTCCAAAAACATCTTACGTTATAACTGTCCTTCTGAAACGTAAGCAAATCATGGACATGAACATTTGACTGCTGAAAACTCTTCCCAGGTGCAAAGTGGAAATTTCCAGCCACTTTATTGACCTCCAAGAACCCATACATATTGCATCCTTCACCTTCTTCCAATTTGACCTTTTCTAGGAAACCCTCTCTTTTACACTGACTCATATGAATTTAGAAAGAGAAAGAAGAAAGATCAGTCACGACTTCGATCAGCACATCATGAAATATTAAAGCTCAACAACTATGCGTTCTTTTCATATTAATTGAATAATAGGCATGAAAAATATGTCAAAGATAAGAAGCAAAGCAACAAAGTTGAAAGTTAGTCATCACACTGTGTAGTCTTCCGTTCTAAGCAAAGAAACCAGAATTAACCACTGAGCACATTGTAAAGTCTTGCCTAGTTTATTCTATGACCAACAAAGATAATTTTTTCGGTTTCTGCAACTTCTTATCATATGTTCCAACATTAAGCAAGAAAACTGATGCATTGAAAGCACATTAGGTTACAGGACAGGGGTGACAAATGTGAAATGGATTTTATATATCTTTCCTGTGTTTTTCTATTACAATAGTAGTCGACATATTTCCACATTTCTAGCTTGGCTAAAATTTGATTTGTTTTAGCGCCATCTTTTTCCTCAAACAAAAAAGAAACTTCCATCCAACTATTTGCCAAACAAAATGGTCTAAAGAATTTTAATCTCAAAAATAAACGCTTATTTACAAGATTCACCCTACACTCAACTTCTTACCGTTCTATAAGTTAATCCTCCCTCCGTTTCAATTTGTTTGACCTACTTTTCTTTTTAGTCCGTTTCAAAAAAGAATGACCCTTTCCCTTTTTAGCAACTCTTGAATTCCAACTTTCCGCATGACATGTTTAAGACCACGAGATTAAAGGGCATTTTGACACATTTGACATATCTTTAATTTAAGATCATAAGATTCAGAAGTTTTCTTTATTTTCTTAAACTCCGTGCCAATTCAAAATAGGTCAATCAATTTGAAAGGGACGGAGTAACTTTTTTAAAAGCACAACCCGATGCACTAAGCTCCTGGCATGCACAGGGTCTGGGGAAGGACCAAACCACAAGGGTCTATTGTATGCAACCTCATCCTGCATTTCCGCTAGAGGCAGTTTTCATCAGTGGCGGAGGCAGGATTTTCACTAAGGGGGTTTAGAAGTGAACGTACGAACTAGCCAAAGGGGGTTCAAACATCTACTATAGAGACGTAAAAAATAATTTTAACCACACATAAATAGTATAATTTTCCATCGAAGGGGTACGGATGAACCCCCTTGTCCAAAGGTTGCTCCGCCCTAGTTTTCATAGCTCGAATTGTGACCTCCCGGACAAATGGATAACTTTTGATTAACAAAATGTACTACTAACAATATAAATCTTTCCCAAGGTTTGCTCAGATTAAAAAGAATCCCTGAAGTAATGATTATTACCTCTCACTAGTTGCGGATTTAGGGAAATCAGACTACTTTATCCTAAGAAGTGATGGCTTTGCCCTGCCATTCTATCCATGCTATTTATTCAATCGGCATCTAAATCTTCCAGAGTCTTGACATTTTCCAGTTCACATTTATTAAAATGTTTTTTACTTTGTTCACTACTCTTGAGTCGAGGGTCTTCCGGAAACAGCCTCTCTACCTCATCGAGGAAGTGGTAAGGTCTGCAAACACTTTACCCTCCCCAGACCTCACTTTTGAGATTCAACTGGGTATGTTGTTGTTGGTTTTACTTTATTCCTTCACACCTCTACCCAGTAAAAAGAAAAGGACAAACAATAAAGCTGAATTATAAATTCTTATTTTGAACTCTTTTTACTTCGTGATTTAAGTTCTATACATATGTGTAGAAACTATGAAGTTCATTGAAAAAGACTAATTCTTGAAATGGAAGAAATAAACTCATCCATATTAGAGTTTAAAATACAAATCATTTAAATTAGCTTCGGATTTTTGGGAAGCTTTTATTTCCAAAGTTGCTCAAAAAATGTGTCTTGCAAAATCAATAACTCTGTAAACACTTTTCAAAAATGATGTATGGTACTCATATTTCCTTTAGTGTCATCAAAACTAAAAATCCTTCATGAAATGTAAACCAAGTAAATTCTTGACAACTTTGTGAATGCGCAATTATTAGTTGTACATTGATTATGCTACAGCACTTGGTGCTGCCGCTAATATTTTACTGATAAAAAACATCCATTTTTTTAAAAGAAAATGTCAGCTACAGCGCACATTTGTCCCTTAACATGACCAAATTTAGTTGTCTTACATAAAATTAATTGCAGAAGATTTACTAATATGAAAATTACATTAGAGATCTTTGTAATCAGAATAAAAATCACATAAGGTTTTTGTAATTACCCGTAACATAAATATAACCAATCTTCAGCCTACTGATATATGCTATCCTCACATCTAATGTGTAAAATGTAGAGCGTCGAATGGTCAGAATTGACCTTTGCATATAGTTACAAAGAAAGTTAGACTAATCACATTCATTCCATTTAACATACACGCACAAAAATTATCATGTCACATTTGTTTGTTTGAGATTGTGAGACCATAGTGCTCACAGCTCTTCTATCACATCCATGTTATGTTGCATAACTTTGATACGAACTGCGAAATGGAATTTCAGTACTGTTAATTTCTTAGATCTTCATTTTCACACGAGAAAGAAGCCAAGATAGTAGAGCTTTCATGGAGGAAAGATGACTTCAGTTTCAGGGAATAATTTGGAGAAGAAAAAAACACAGAAAACATGTCACTCCTTCAGTGATCGATTTTCAACGTACCTGGTCAATTTCATCTGGGTTTGTCAATGCCCAACCTTTCTTTCGATAGGCTTCACGAACATCTTCACAGGTGTTACAACAATGATCATCTGACTGCAAAGTTGATAGGAATATCAGAGTTGGGACTCATGAGAAACAGTTTAATGAGATAATTATCTGTATTATGGTATAATAAAGGATAAAAAAAAGATTGGATGCATGAAAGTAAACAAAGATACAAGGTTAATTTTCACTAAGGATGTCGTTTGGTTGGGAAATTGTTATCCCGGGATAACTAATACCGGGATTAGTTATCCCGGGATTACCCGGGATAACTTATCCCACCATGTATATGGGATAAGTTATCCCATCACTATGGTGTAAATGGTGGGATAAGTTATCCCACCATTGATTAATCCCCTCCAACCAAACACTTGTTCAATTGTTCTTTATATTTTATCCCGGGATTACTTATACCTCAAACCAAACGACTTACATTATAATCTAAGAGAGATTTCTAGCAATAAGAAATAGGAACATACCCCTTCAGCACCATAGCATGAACCACAATATGTTTCGTTGTGCTCAAGTCTTCCTCCATGCCTTTGCAAGGGTCTATCAATCTGTTATTGGAATAGAGTCATAAACTCAGTGCTCGAAAGGAATAAATAGAGCATGTTTCTTAAGTCAAAAATCATTCTTGTTATTTGATCCATGAAAATACAGAATGCAAATAACGGCCAAAACCATTTCTTTAATAAATCTAGATATTTGGCAACTATAAAATTTGAAATAAAGCTTAATAAATTTTTACATCATCTATTGTTTTATAAAATAAAGAGTAACTTCCATCTCACCGTAGGAGCGCCAATGCCCTCCTTCCTTGTCTCAATAACATTTCCGAGAGCATCAATTCTTTTCTTGATGATGTCATGTCTCTGCAAGTATAAATATAACCATATCATACAAAAACCTTAAGAGCATACCACTGGCATTAGAATTCCAATAAATAGTGCAAGTAGCTCGTAATTATCTTTAGTTTCACAACTTTGGTAATTATTTTCAACATGGCCTTAGCTTCTACTACAATAATAGCATATACCATAACTAGCTGACAGTGATAAGCTTAGCTTCATTGCCATACAGGTCTTCTTGCTGCGTAGTTTAAACTTTACAATGTACTGTTTGTCTTACAAAATTAAACATTTCTCTCTTGATAATTAAGAAATTAGCACTAGGAAAGAACACTACGTCAGCCGAGGAAAGAGATGACTACACAGTAAGGACTCGAAGCCTCTCAACACATCAGCTAGGCATCAATATACTGGGGAAGCAACACAATATATAAACATTTCCCCTCAGAATCTAAGAGCAGCTCATACTGTGGCATAAACATCTTTGGAAAAAGTGGTCAACTATCAAAATGGTGTGTAAAAGGCACACTTTTGAAACATTTGGGTGTGTATAGCGATTCCCATGGTCAAGGGATGTATAACAGGGATCCTGGGACCTCAAGCGGCAATCAATGCATTAAGCCTTTTTTTGAGAAGGTAATCTATGTATTAAGCCTAAAAAAATACTCATCACAATTAGGGATGACTTGTTTAACATTCAAAAAACTTACCAATTTTCATTTTTGACATATCCTTTAAAGAGAAGCTTTTCTTATCAACTAATTATCCTCCAACTACTTCAAGACAGTTTTAGTTTGTTATACTAAGGCCGTGTAAGGAATTGGGGCCAACTATTTAGAGAAAAAGTAGGAGTGTGTGCATTTGTAACTCATCTATATTTGCATCATATATTATCTTGTAATCTTCTGAGAGTTCGGACTTGACAAACAGTAATCTCTCCAACATAATTACACATTGAAGATACATATATCTGCATGAAGGTATAGTCATACAGCAAACTATCCAATAACATCTATCTAATAAGATAGCAAGCATAATCAATTCTTATTGTAGTTTATATTATTATTTCCACCAGGAGATGACATATTCAGGTACACACAGGGAGCAGATATTCAGCGAAGTGGCGTGGCACACCTATATCGGCATGAAGTATAGTCACTGATCATACAACTAACTATCCAATAACATCTCTCTATGAAATAGCAAGCATAATCAATTCTAATTGTAGTTTGATATTATTATCTCCACTAGGAGATGACATACTCAGGTACACACAGGGAGCAGATATTCAACCATGGGGAGTGGCACGCAATACTTCAGAGAAATAATCTGGCCAAGTCTCATTAAACTTGACAACTCAATGAGGACCATAATCCTAAAGGAAAATTAAGTCATCTAACTCTACTCACAGAATTAGCATTCAAGAGAATGAAATCATGTGGACTTTGGGAAAACTAGGAGCATAATTACTGGACAATATAACCTGTTTGCTGCACATACAATGTCAAGATGTTGCTCTCCACTGATATCCATGGCATCAACACTGAGAATCGAGCACGCAAGTGATGGAAAGGTGATATCAAACTGCAATTTCGGATTAAGTCAATGTTACAATCAGTTTTTATCGATAACCGTCTCAGAAATCCAAATCAGATTCGTCCAAGCATCAGAAATCAGCCGAGTTTATAGGTCGTGCAAACAATACTATAGTGGAAAACACTGAGAAGTTCTAACATTACATTGATGCGCAGTGTTTCTCCTCTTGAAGTATCCACAACAAGTTTTGTCTCAGTAACTGCGTGAAGATATAATCCTACAGAACGGCCAGGAGAACAATAAAGACAAAGAACTTCGAGTATGACAACAATAAATCATAACATCATGTTTGGCTAAAAACAACCCCCAAGCTTCCCACAAAAGAAATGAAAATGTATATTATTTACTGCCATACTACCTGTATATTCAGTATATATCACTAACAGTAACATAAAAGAATAGGGATGCTGAATACAATGCACTTCAGCAGCCAAACTATTTGCAGTCTCTTATGCAATCGGCTAAAAACTTGATTTTCCCTCAACTCCAAAGAAATGTCCAATTGGTGCAGGCTGCTAATCCGAATGCACGGAAACACAAAATACATCCATAAATATGTTCCCATATTCTCTCTTTTGTTCGATAGAGTCTCATTATTCAAATAAAGCTAAATAGAATGTAGACAACATTGATGATACAGAAGGAACTACAGTCTGCTACTTGTGCTAGTTTGAAGTGTGAACATCTTCTGCCAAGCTTCCGACAATTCATATCAAAAGGCTGGAGCGAAAAGGAATTTGCTTCTTCAATAAACTACCATTGATATTGGCAAATGGAATTGGCAAAAATGCATTAAGACCGCACCCAACGGTGTGGCCTAGTGGTTAATGAAGTGAGTTGAGAAATTGAGGTCTCAGGTTCAAATCCCACCAAAGACCAAAAAACCACAGGGTGATTCTTCCCATCTGTCTTAGCCTTGGTGGACAGAGTTACCTGATATTTGTAGTTGGTGGGAGGTGGAAGGCATCTCATAGATCTAGTCGAGGTGCACGAAAGCTGCCCGGACACCACGGTTTAAAAAAAACATTAAGACCATTGAAAACTTTGTGAAACCATGGATGGTAAAAGTAGCAGGATGACCATATATCAGAATTTCAGGATTCCAAATTTAGCAACAACAATTGGAATGGTAACGTAACTAGCCAGGGATTTTAGAAGCCAACTCTTATTCTTTTGTTTTCCTTTTCTTTCCTCTAATAAGAATCACCGATGTGCAAAAGCTAATCTTTACTTGTTCAACCACTCATCCATGGCACAAATAATAAGACAAGAATCATCCTCCAAATTGGTTAAGAAGCTGCAGATTACATTCTGGAAGAACCAAATGATCATTCTTTCACTATGTGCATTGTTTATATGAATTCGAAACACATCAATAAATTTCACTTGTCCTATTATGTCTCTTTGACAAACGCATCAGTACCAATTTCACTTCAAAGAGCAACAACAACAGCAACATACCCAGTATATTCCCACAAAGTGGTGTATGGGGAGAGTAGAATGTATGCAGTCCATACCACTAGGGGTGGGCATAAAATACCAAAAACCGAATTACCGAACCGAACCAAAAAATTTGGTAATTGGTATTTGGTAATTTGGTATTTGGGAGTAAAATTTTAAAATTATGGTATTTGGGTTCGGGATTGGTAAAAATTATTACTACCGTTTGGTATTTGGTATTTTCCGAATATCCAATAATAGTTAAGTGACCCATAGGTCACATACCTAGTCCACACTTCAAAGGCCACCTACTTGTGTGAATATTGCTCAAGCAAACTTTGAACTATTAAACATAGACATAAAGTAGACTCTAAACTTTACACAACAGACTTCCTTGCAACCAACATATGACAATTTTTGATGAAAATATCATGCTAATACTGAAAATCAGGGCGTAGAAGGGAACAACACAAAAGAAGTTTTCATGACATGATACATAACATCATTGTTGGCTACACTTGCCCAACTCTAATATTCCTAACATAGGTTGGAATATGGCTTTAACCAAGGGGACTTGGTCAAGCCTTCTTAATCCTTGTGTTCACATGTCAACAGCAGATGAAAATTATCGAAAAACTACGCACTTGGCAGACAACATATATTGCTCTCCATCACATTCATAAGAAGTAATATTATGACTTTACATCACATTTACATCCAATTCGTGTTATATCCAGTTTGATGTAAATGTTATTCGTGTTACATCCAGTTCTCTCCCTTCTAGGAGAAGGATCAAATTACAATAACATAGATTTTAAGGTGTTTCATTAATTGAGCCACACATATCAACGTGTAACAAGACCAAACAAAATTATTTTTTTTGGTGTAAAACTTTGTATTCAGAGGTGTAAAACTACCAAACAAAATTCAATTTTTCTCAAAACGTTGGTTGGAAATCACCACTATTATCACCAAATAGGATAAATATAAGCATGTCCAACTTTAATATGGTAATACCGAATTCCGTACCGAACCAAAATTTAATTTACCGAACCGAAATTTAATGGTATGGTATTTGGTAGCTAATTTCATTTACCGATTATTGAATTACCGAACCCAAATTATGAAAATACCAAACCGAATACCGAAGCCCACCCCTACATACCACTACCTCAAAGGTGAGGTAGAGAGGCTATTTACAATAGACCTTCAGATCGAGACCAAACAACTTAGTAAAATACATAATATAAGAACAAAAAACAAAAGGTAGTAACAAAACATCAGACAATAGCAGAAACAAGCAAAGGTGCACAGGCTTTGATACCGTTTCAAATTCATCAAAAACACACTACTTTTGGCGAATTCTACACGCACCCATTGACATTTTTAACGAGTCCGAGCAACATAGGAAACAAGATTATCACCAAATAATACCGCCAACAGTCTACCCCAAACCACAAACAACACCCAAAAAACTCCAAGAACAAGACACTACCCGTGAAACGCTACAACTACTAGCACGAATAACAAAACAAAAAATGAAACTTGAAAGAGCATACTACCATTTTTTTAATAAATTTTATCATACTGACTCACAATAAAATAAAAATGCCAACATCAACAAACTGATACATCTATTTCATAATAGGAAAATACATAAATAATCCTAGTTTCACAATTACACACAATATACTGAAGCAAAAAAAGATACATACGGAGCTCAGAGATGAAAAGCAAGGTCATGATAATTGATGAAGCAACGGTAATAACACCACCGGAAAGTGTTCTGCTGTAGAAATCCTCGTTGATCTTCGGATACGCATCCAAATTTCGTATTTTACTAATAAAACTATCCATAATTATGTTAAATATATATACGGAACTTCAACAAAAATATAGTAGATTTGATAGATTTATGCCCTAAATGGATCGCCAATTTGCTAATTATACAAACCAAGTGCTTCAGAGAATTATAATTAGGAGGATATTTTCTTTGTTCTCGTCCTAATCCTCCTTTGAAAATTGTGAATCTGAGAGATTTTATTTATTTATTGCGAGGAAAAGGACAGAGAACATTCGCCGGAGAAGTGTGTCATCGTTTTTTCTTGTTAGCTAGATTTGCCGTTTTACATCTCTTTTTTATTTGGGCTTACTCAATAACTACAGATTAGGCCCAATAAAGAATTGTGGACTTCTTGAAATAGACCATCTATGATTAATTATTCTAAAAATTACACAAATACACAACTTATATTTTCAATATTATAAAAAATTCTAACTCCCTAAACATATTACAAAAATCTCAATATATACACAGAATGCTATGTATATGTCGGCTATGTTATGTATATTAATAGGGAGAGAGAGTACACTAATTAAAAAAGTGGGAGAAAGTGTAATTACTTCCAAGAGGATTGGTATTTATGTTATTTATACATTATTATTATCTCTCCATTTCCAAAGAGACTTGGATTAGTTCTAAGTGAAGACATTTCTTTAGTTAAAATAACAAGGGAAATTTACATATGATAGCCTAACTTTTCAGCAAATTTTGCTACGATAACATAAGTTAAGAAAATTACCGTCCCTAATCGATATATCAATTATATGCAATTGGTTGTATTTAATATATAAAATATAAATACAAATACAGAGACTCATTGAATGCACCAAAAGCATATTATTTGTATCGTTAGTTGGACAGTCGGTGTATCACTATATTTGTATCAATGAATATAAGTGTATAAATGAATACAAACTCCTCTTTTTTTTTTTTTTGTATTATGTATCCCCCCCCACCCCTTCTCACTCTCTCAAAAGTATAGCACACTCAATATTTGGACCTGTCACTCTATTTCATGCACTCAAAGAAAAATTACTTATTTAAAAAGGGAGAAAGATATATTCGTATCTCTGCCAGTTCTTTGCTTCAAGTCCTGAATCCATTGTCTTTATCATAAAATCTGTATTGCACCTTTGAGATGCGATTCTTGATGAAATTTTTTAGGGTTCCTAAAAAATTTTTGTCCTAGTTTCATGACCTAGCCTTGAACTTGTAGAAATGGTTCTCGGTAGAAATTTTGAGATCCTCTCAAAAATTCTGCCTTAGTTAAATACCTTGTCAGTCTTAAACTTGTAGAAATGCTTCTCTAAAGAATTTTTGAGTTTTTCTCAAAATTCAGTCCCAATTACATGCTCCAAGAAAAATATGAAAATTCCATTATGAGAAGACTCAACTCCACAGGAGCACCTACATATCCCTATTAAATTGAAATCAGATCAAATATATTTTGAATTACATATTAGGAAATAAAAAAAATCATATCGTTCTTGAAAGCGTGGAATGAAGAAACAACATGATACCTCTTCATCAATGCAAATAGGTGTCAGTCATGCTTAGGAAATTAATCAACATCAAGATTTGGCTCCATCATATTTATTACTTTGGTATCAATCAGTGCTTGAATTTTATCTATTAAAGCACGACATTCTTCTTTGGTGTGTCCTTACATCCCTGAATGATAAGCAGAACTTTGAAATGATTAAGTCATTTGCACGTGTATTCATTATAATTGCAGAGATTAGAGTGATATAGCCAGCAACCCTTAATCTCTCATAAAGTTGGTTTATTGACTCAACCAAAGGAATGTGTTGTCTTAATGAATTTCTCTGAAACTTAGCTTGAGGTTTAACGGATTTATTGAATCGTTGGTTTACTGGTGAATTTTGATAAGATAGTGGTTGTTGAAATGTAGTTGGAGGAATTTAAGAGTAAATAGGTTGTGCAGGATAGCGGGCAGGATTATCAAATAGTATGAGGGTAATTGTATGTCATTGTAGGGAATGAATATGGAGGTGCTTGATATGTGGGTGTTTGATTTTGAAGTGGAGGAGGTGGTATTTGATAAATATGAGGGGCTTTAAAATCTAGTGTAGTTAAGATAGAATTTACTTCCTTTATGTCATTGGTCTCACTAGCTTGCAAAGTCTTAATCGCTTGCAACATCTCCAAATTTATTATCATGCCATTTTTAATGCCATGTTAAATTCTCTCACCCAACTTGATTATGTCAACAAGCTTTCGATCTTCTATAAGAATAATCTTTTCATAATATTATGGCTCTTAGGAATGCATTTGACTTTCATCTAAAGGAGGGCGCACTTTAAAAGCTTCGCGCATCCATCTTATTTTGTATTCTCGAAATGTTTCTGTAGGTCTCTTCTTTAATTTCTGAAAGTAGAAACAATCAGACGCATTATCAATATTAAATCCAAACTTTTCTGTAAAATCAGAGGCCATGTCAGTCCATTTTGATCATTTTCTTGCATCTTGTGTAATATACCATGATAAAATATTTTCAATGAGACTCCTCGTGAATAACTTCATAGGAATCTGCTATTTTTATCAACTCCTACTAGCTTGTCACAGTATAGTTTTAAATGGGCTTTTAGGTCTCCGGTCCTACTATGCAAATCAAATTTAGGAGGTTTGTACCTCTTCGACTGTTCAACATCAAGGTGCAAGCATATGTCCTCATAACTTATAACTTTCAAATCCTTACTATATTCAAGTTTTTCCAACCTTTTAACCACAGATTACATAAAGGGGTCTTTTTTGGAGGTTCAAGTTCGTATTGGTGGTGGGTGAATGGGGTCGTTTTGACAAAAATGAAATCTAAAGTATGATTGCCTGGATCATAAGAATGAAACATATTCATGGTGAACTTTAGTGGCATATTGTGGGCATACAATGTTATTTGAGAATTTAATGGAGTTGGGTATGTATATCATTGTGGTGGACAAGAATGTGGATATGAATTATTTTTAGGAAGCGTATATATGTGATTTGGACTGTTTTAGGGTTCTGAGGTAGGAAGTGATAGTAAAGGGTGGCTTGTGAAGGTGGCATGGGATTTGGTAGTGGTGTTGCCCTCAACTTGTGGCTCGAGTGGAACATTCAAAGCAAGGGATAGATTAGACAAGTTACGAACTTGTGATAATTCCCTTTGTAGTTGAATGATCTTTTGTTTCATTCTTAAGATTACCTCATTATGCTTATCACTAGCGTAATTATTATCACTCATTTCCTTGTCTTGGTGATTAAACTTAATAGAAGGAGCCTGAGCCTTTTTAAATTGATGTGATGGGCGAGAGAATGCACGAATCAATCTTTTGAGAGAGAAAAATAATAACAACAATAAAAAATAATAAAAACTAAAAATTAGTGTGTTAGTGATATAAAGAAGTAAATAAAACAACACACAATAAACACGTGGTTTGATGTTTCTTTTTTTGGGGAGTTTTTTTTGAGCCAGAGATAGGTCTATCGTTGTTTGAGAGATAAGTATGTTACAAAATAATGTCATTTACTCAAAAAATAGACTAAAAATTCTATTAAACTAAATTTTCTCATAAAAATATAAAAAAATTATAAAGAGAACTAAACTAAATTCTAAAAACATCTATTTTTTTGTTCTCTTTCCAGTAGGCCTCCAGAGTTTTTTGGCAGTAAATTCATGTCTTCAATATATTCTCCAATTTTCTCGAGAAGCGGGGTCATCTTAACATTCTCAAACCTGAATACCAATCTTGTCTTGTCCCAAAATACAATGTGAGATGGCAAGCTCTCCAATTCCTTTCTTATCATGATTTGTCCTTGTAAACCTAAGTTCATCCATCAAAACTTCATTTGCCTAGGCATGCACCAAATCATACTAAACCTTTAATATAAGGTTGGGGTTGCCATTGAACTTGAAAAATAAAGTGTTATCCTACCCCACCCCAAGAGTAAATGACAACATTTATACATATTTATCTCTCAAAAAGCACATAAGTAATAAGGTATTCTTTTTCGAGATTATGAAATCCCTTAGAACTTAGGGTAAGGCTTTCTAAACAAAATATCTTAGATTTTGAAATACTTATTACTTAGTAAAGGAATAAACAATTAAGATTTAGTAATAAGAGTGGTTGCATGAGACGGTACCCTTAAGTGGACAACTTGAGAGTGGGAAAGCTCGTGACTGTCGATGCACCGTTGATCAATCGATTCATGAGGCATTTTTCGTAGGGTGTTTCAGGAGTGAACGTCCGTACAACCAAACAACCGTTCTTTAAAAAAGATAAAAAAAGAAGTTTCAACTGAAGAAAAATATGAACGGGGTGACAGTTATGAAAAGCGGTAACACATAGCACATAACAAGAAATACAATAACACATTCAATAATATGAAAGACAAACAAATATAAAAATAAGATAACACATAGCCAATCAAAAGTAAAAAAGAGGGAAGGAGATAAACATGGAGAGACATTAAAAAAAACACATAAAGAAAAAGAGGAAAAAACTATTATATAGAAAAGACAAATCATGATGTAAAAACGAATAATAATAGGGGGAAAGGAATAGGAGAAACACAAACGTCAAAAACAAAAGTTCAAACAATAAAAAAAGAATAGAATTCCACATAAACAAAAATTTGCAATGGTTAGAACCTAAGTATACCCAACAGAGTCATCATGCTGTCGCGCCCTTGTTTTTGCGAAAAGCAAAATTCGACGTGACAACTCTTTTTAGGGTGGTTAAGAGTGAAGAGTCGCCACCTAACGAATTAAGGTGCGTTAGGGTACCATTATAGGCTAATTACGAACTAATTAATTAGTTTACATCACCAAAAATTGGGTAAGAGTTCAAATTACCTCGAAAGAAGGTGTTAGGCACCTTTCAAGGTACACAAATGTGATTTTCGGTCGAATTCATATATTATATGGAAATTCTACGTGATCCACAAAGGTCACTTATTTTATTAACTTAACATTACTAAGTGATGACAATTACAAATAAATAAGACATTAACGTAATATTCTTAGCCATCAATTATTTAGGTGATAAATAAAAAAGAAGCAAAATATAAATCAAATAAGCAAGAAGAGAGAAGTGACACGATAAATATAATAAAATTTATTAAAATAAAAAGACCTAAATTACTCCCAAAACATAGTAATAAAATTAATTTAATGAAGTGAACCTTTTAATTTGAATAAAAAAATTTTGAGGAAAGTTTTTTTTGTCGCTTTTATAGGAATGATGCCACGATATCATTAATCACGCTCTTTCATCTTAGCAATAGTTTTGATATGGAGGTCGGTCTTAAGTTAAAATAATAATATTATAATTTCTTTTTAAAGGCAAGTAAAAATTTTGAGTTTCAAGATAGGAAAAAGGCATCGTTTCCACCTCAAACTATACCCAAAAAGTCTAAGTCACACCTAAACTAAATTAGTGACCTATTATACACCTTAACTATAAAAAAAAGTGATACTTTTTACACCCTATCAGGCATTACGTCACTTGCATATGGTGTGGTGTTTTACGCGCACTGCCACATCAGCGCCACATCAGCACCACGTCAGCATCATCCGAAAAAATAATAAATTTATTATTTTCATAAATTCTTCTTTTTTCTTTCTTCTTTTTAATTTAAATCCCTTTTCTTTCTTTCTTCTTCATAATTTTTTTTTATTTAAATAATTATGGTTTTTTCTTCAATGTCCAAAACCATGGAAGTGCAGGTATTCTTCAATGTCCAAAACCTTCTTCTTCTTCTTCTTTTTCTTCTTTTCTTCGATAAATTCTTCAATGTCCAAAACCATCTTCTTCTTTTTATTCAATTACCAAAAAGAAAAAAAAATTAATGGGATCATATTCTTAACGGGAAGATGATATAAAATCAATACACCCAAGCAACAACTACATTCAAATTCAATGTCATGTTCTTCTTCTTTTTCTTCAATGTCCAAAACCATCTCCTTCTTTTTCTTCAATTTCCCAACGACCATAATGTCATCTTTTTCTTCCATTGCTGATATAAAATCAATACACCCAAACAACAACTTCATTCAAATTCAATGTCATATTCTTCTTCTTTTTTCTCCAATAAGTTTTCTCCAATCTTTACAAGTCTCATCAAAAAAAAATTTTGATTGACTTTTTTTTTAATTTCAATGATTTTCAACAAGATGAGTAAAAAATTTTAAAAGTACAAGAACAGATTAATTTGAAAGTACATCAATAAGATGAATTGAATTTAGAAAGCAATAGTTCAACTGCGTCCGGTGAACCTTCTTCTCACTTCAACACGCCGATTCAACTTCTCTTTTTCTCTACAAAAACTACTATGAAAAAATCATTTTCGTCAACCACAAGGAGCAGTGGTTGTGAATTGAAAAAAAATGAAGAAGAAAGAAGATTGAGAGAGAAATAGGAAAAAAATTAAAAATAGGATCGAAGGAGAGAGAATCTGTGTGGGGCTGGGTGCTGGGGTGGAGGTTTTAAAGAATAATTTTGGCTTTAGACACACCTTTTTTTTCTTTTAATTTTATTTTGACGTCAGATCTAGGGTGTAAATTGTTTTACTTTTTTTATAGTTTAGGTGTGGCTTCGACTTTTCGGATATAATTTGGGGTGGAAACAATGTCTTTTCCCTTTCAAGATATAAAACACATAAGAATGTTTATTATAGATACACACAATCTCCATTTTAAAAACTTTGGTGAGTGATACTCCCAGGGATGCGTCAGCTTAATTTAAAAAAATGAGAATTGGACCTCGTAATTCCATTTACTTTTCCGCTAACTATAAGTTAGGAGATAATATTTATGTAATTAATAATTTTAAAAGATATTGTTCAATTCAACTTATAGAAAAGAATTAAATAATGTTTTGGAAGAAGAATTAAACAATCGATGTATTTTTAAAATAACTGTCTGCATAAATAAAAAAAAGTAAAAAGCCGAGAATCAAAGATTAGAAAGGAGACACGTAGCAGATAATTTTCCAACCCCCATAAACAGTCCCCACAATTTTATTATTACACAGTAGAGATTTATACAATATTTATTACAAACTGAATAAATAGTAATTTAGACTAAAAAAATAAATAAAATAATGATTACCTTATTCCATGTCCCGAACGATTTATTCAACGAAATGGCTTTCAAATCTGTTGAACATGAAAGGATACACCAAACACAGAAGCAAACTATTCTGAACAATTCGAACGAAGTGACACAAAATGTTCAAAGACCTCAAACAAGACATGATCAACATCCAAGTAAACAACTAACGCAAAGCCCATACAAGCATTTTTAATTTACTAGAGTCAAACGAAAAAAATAACCAAATAGTCAAATTCATAGATGTGCATTAAATTAATTGCATGAGTTCGAAAATATACGAATTAAGTGAGGTAACAAGAAATTCGAAAGAAGCACAATCAAGCAAATCGTACCGTCCCAACAAAAGTACTGTAGTTCAAGCCAGAAAATCAAGCCAATAATAAGTTCAAAGACAATACCAGAACATATAATTTTGAAGAGTAGGAGATGAAAAAGTCTTTTCTTTAGTATATGAGAGACTAGGAGAGGATGATCAAAGGTCCCTTTTGAAATAAAGAGAAAAAGTTGTTTATATAGGCATAGAGTGATATATGATTAAATGGAAGGGAATATTCAGGAAAATCAATTAGGAGAATTAAAGGAAAGGAATATTTACAGAAATTAATTAAAGAAATCTTTTTCCTTAAGAAGATGGCTGAATCAATTTGGAATAAAAAAAATCAAGTTTACCATAAATATGTAAGTAAAAAAAGAAATTTAAAATTTTTTAAATTAAAGAGGGACAAATAATATTAAAGGCCTCAAATGACTGAAATTTACAAAAAATATACAAGTAGTAAAATCGTCACCCTATTTCAAATCAAACTTCACACAAATCAACCACAAATAATTTTTAATTAGGTATAAAAGTGAGTTAAATTTACCATGAATAGCTACATATAATTAGAGTAAGGTCCATCATTGATTGTTTCAAAAACATATTAAGTCAAAACCAATGTTAAGCTAATCAAATGAGGCAGACTAAAATTATCACATTTGACACATATACCAATCTAAAGTTACCATAAATAACAGAAAATAAATACGAATTCGAACTCCAATTGTATTAAAAAAAACAATGAATGAAGGTGCAAAATTGATAATTAGAATCATTCACGAATCAAAAACCAAGGCCGAACATGATTAAGGGCCAACTGAATTCGCACCCAACTTATTGTATCAAGCACAACTTGAAATAGAGAACCCATAACATTTTTAAACTAGCACCTATTTCAGCATATCATTCCTCTCAATTAAAAAAAATAGAGGCATATTTTTTATTATCCAGTTCTATATAAAAATGAGCAATTGCTCCCACGAAAGAAACGCTCGCTTTCTTGAAGCGACACTTCATTTCACTTTTTTTTGAAAATATTCATTATGGTCTTATAGAACTATAATTTCTTAAATGTATTCGTATTGCTAGAAAAGGAAAGAAGGATCATCCTTTCAAAGTCTTTGTCTCATACCACTCTGAAAGCAGACAAGAATTCCAGAAATTTGGTGATGAAGCTATGTCATATTTCTATAAAATTCTGATGAACTTTTGCCATCCATCAAAATGATCAAAATGTTTTAGAAAAAGTAGGCATACGACATATAAAAAGTTCACTCCCTTCTTTATCTTTATAGATAGGGTATCCTAATTAACCATCCGACCAAAGAGAGCCTTTCGTACTCAAATGTGCACGAGGAAGTCAGGTGCCATAGGTAAGCTCAATTTGGACCTTAATGTTGATTTTCTATAACGAATAGACTAGTTCTATCTCTCAATGACCTATCATGTGCTCGAGAAGGACCCTCAGTTCCTCGGCAACAACTCGAGGGGCATTTAGTTATCTTACATGAGACGAGGACTATTCCCTACTCCATGTTAAGACATATTTTGCTTATCCGTTCTGCTTGTCCAGACGTGATACTCCATTTTATTATCATCCACGGCTTTTTTTCCTCCTGCCTACTCACGCACAAAGATCGTCGTATATATACTTGACTTCTATTGTCGGTGCTATAATAGGTAGCAGTTTATTCTGACAGGATCAGTCTCCCAGATAAACAAACCTCCTCCAAGATGAATTTCTGTCCCCTCCCTGATCCCTATAGAGAGAAAGAGGTGTCTGGTGATCCTTAGGTTGCAGTACGCCCAGTCGTTAACTTCTCGTGCTGTTGTCGCTGTTTCTAGTGCCGATCGACGCCTTACCTACATAGTATCTACATAATGTAATCTCAGTCGCACTAAAATTTAGTGAATAGGGCTACATATTCATGAAAGATCGATCACCCAAATCTTACTCATTATATTAATCGAAGATCATCTTATTACGAAATCAATCCTCTTTATTGTACAAGATTATGTGAAGCTCGCCATATCTGAAAGCATAAGAGAATGTTCGTTTGCTACTATCATTGCTAATGTTCGATTTTTGACTTTTGAAACTTGAATTATTTTTCATATCGTTGATGAAATAATTTGAAGAATCAGTAGAGATTAGTATATACTCCCTCCGTCCCATTTTATGTGTCGCCATTTGACCGGGCATGGAGTTTAAGAAATAAGGGAAGACTTGGTAAAGTTTACCAAATTATCCTTTATAAAAAAATGTGTCAATATCTTTTTTTTAATTAAGTGGGACCAATAAGGGTAAAAGGGTAATTGCGTCTTTAAAAAGTTATCAAATAAGGAAAGACGACACTTATTTTGAGACGAATTAAAAAAAAAATGATGACACATAATTTGAAACGGAGGGAGTATTATTTAGCAATAGTGAAGATTTCTCATGTTGTAATAAAATAATGAAACATGTTTTGTCCCTTTTCCCCGTTTATGATAAAATAATTCATAAAAATAATCTAGAGTCCTAGATTAGCAAAATATTAAAAAAGAAATGGGATTTTTTTTTGTGTTAATAATATGTATATTATTTTTCAGATTGCTTATTTTGAGAATCGTTTTTATTAAAATAAATTTTCAAAATAAAGGTAATATTTTTAAAAAACATTGAAGTTTATTTTTTGCTAATTCATTTGAAAATTACTTTGTAAAAAAAATTATGTTTGACTAATATTTTCGAAAAAATAATTTTGAATGTTAAATAACATAAAAAGAAGTAATGAACATTTATTATCAAATGGATTATATAAAGAAAAAATATTTTAATATATGTTGTAAAAAAACTCCGAATTAAGTTTCTAATTTTGATCAATTAATAAGTAATTTTTCAATCAGTAAAAATATATGGATAATTAAAAAATATTAAATATTGAATATTGCTTATTTTTTAATTAATTGGCTTGAAAAAATAAACCAATTATATTGGTTAAATCTGAACTGTCGAATTAAAGTAAAGTGTGTTTTCTATAGATGACTGATATATATGTCATGCTGGCAATACTAGAATATTTAGCCAATTTTAATTTACACCGTTGGATTAAATTATGTTTTCTGTGGAGGGTTAGATTTGATGCCGTTGACAATCTGCGTGAAAAGATCAAATTGAAAAGGAAAAAGTTTCAACTGTTTCCTAAAAGGCGAGCCTATAAAAGAATTATTGTTCAAAATTCATCATCATATCTTCAATCAAAAAAGTAAATTCCCGGCTGGACTTAACAGCAAATGCACAACACGTCTCAGACGTTATGCGAATATATCGAATTGAATTACTTTCAATCCTCCAAATAAAAATAAACTCAAAAACATGAATATTATTGATAGGTGGATTTCTAAGCAAAAAATCATTGTTGTGAAGACTCTTCTTCAAGTGAATATATTAATGAAATATCAAAAGTTTCATAGTCGTTTGTTGGTCAACAGGGGCGGATCTACGTTGAGCCAAGGGGGTTCTCGAACACCCTTCGTCAAAAAAAATATGTTGTATATATAAGATTATAATTTTTGTTTTTGAGATACTTATAAAAGGCTGACTCCCCTAGTACAAACTAAATGTGTAGCATGGTGGTCAAAGATTTTCAAATTTATCCTCTTTGTCCAAGTTCGAACCTTGGTGAATACATACATTTTCTTAGCTGTTTTCCTTCATACTGCTCCATTCTTTCTCATTCTTTTTTAAGACAAAAACACTAATCACTTCTTTCTCATTCTTACCTCTCTTCTTTCTTATTCTTTATTTAAGACAAAAACACTATTCACTTCTTTCTCATCTTTTTTTAAGAGAAAAACACTATTCACTTACTCAATTTTTTCAAAAACAAAAAGATTCATAGTATAAATTATTTTAAATTTATGATTTTTATTAAAAAGTGACTATATAATAAAATGCAATCAGCAAATTGATTTCAAACTAATTATTATTATATATTCAATAGGCTTTTTAATATAAATATTTAATTTTAATAAAAATATTGAATTTTTAAATAGTTCATTCATTGCTTCAACTCATTAATCTCGTTATAGATTATCTGAAAAAGAGTTCAAACAAATCAAAGGATATATAAGCTCACTCATATAAGATTCGACCCGTACATATATAGTTCGATCCATTCATTTGCCAACACTATTAGCATGCTTATTTTTTTTCTGAAATAGCAAGTCAAAGTAATTGAAGGAGAAGAAAATTTGAAAGCAGTAGTTAGGGGCTGTGGTGGGATATGATTTTGTTCTATTCGACAATGGAAAAAAAATATTTGAAGTTGGTTATAAAATTTACTAGTTAATTTTTGTGTTCTGAAATGTAAAGGTTAGAACGAGGAGTGGTTATATTCAGGTATGTGAAGCTACTAAAATTCTTATAAAATCTACTAGTTGTTAATTTTTGTGTTTCTTCATCGATGTGTTATTAATTTGTTTTAAATTTATTCCTATAGTTCTTACCAAACTATGCAATTGTTTTCAGGTATGCCTAGTGATCTGATAGTTTAGTTTTCTAAAGCATACATTTGTTCAACGGTTACTGTTCAAATTCATCATCAGATTTTCAATTAAAAAATCAATTGAAGTGTTAATGACTCACTTCATGAGGCTATAGAGGGATATGGATTTGCCATATTCAACAATTGAGATTCAAAGACGGCTGTTATGAAAGTAAAATTAGTTTAATTAGAATGAAGTGTTGATAAAAAAATATTTGAAGACACTAATGTGGTTCTAAAACTCTTTTTGAATTACGTACGTAATGAATGAGGTTAACAGTGACAATTTTTTGTTAAAACTCACGTGATAATATAAAACTAAAGAGTAATTCTAATTAATAAGACGGTAGTTGCAATACATTACCTTGTATTCTGTTGTAAGAACTTAATCTATTAACTTAAAAATTTAAGTTATTTAATTGAAATTTCCAAAATATTTTTAGTAAAATATAAAGAGTTTTTTTTTTAATACAAAATTTTGACCTTTTTTTATACGATCTTCAATATTGTTTTAAGCGAAATAAAATAACTAAATTCACTGTTAAAAACTTTTGGAGCCTCAATAATTTGGAGTCCTAAAGAACATACGTTGCTAATTTTATCTTTGACAGACCCCGGCATTCAATTCTTCTTTCGGAGGAAGTTAAGATTACAAGAGTGAAAATTTGACACACCAAGGTGAAGTAATATTGTAGGTATGAAATTGCAACTCTTCTAATAACGAGATCAAAACGCCCCTGCTTCCTAAATTTTCTGCTCAGTGCAAGCTTTCCTGGTTCTCGCTAATAGCATATACTAGCCAACATAGGATTTACGATATAACTGATTTGATGTGTATGATATAAAATAAAAAGAGTTAAAAGGATGAGTATTACTTCATGTGTGTGTAAATTGGGATATATTTTAAAAAATAAATGAGCCTTTTGTTGTAACAAAACAAGCATTTTAAGGTAATGATAATTCTAACAAAAATTGACATGTAATGAGGAAGAATCAACCTCGTGATTCATATGAGATTGTGAAATCAATAGATGAAGATTTTGTAGGCTTAGGTCCTTCACAAATGAAACGAAAAATAACTAACGAGGTGAAATATTTTTTATGCATAAATATATTTGTTGTTGCATATTTTGATGGCATGATTTCCTTTTTTTTTCTTGGTAAATAAGAGATGCATTAAAAAGATAATTACAATAATTACAGAGGATTAGTCTGGTTCGATAGCAAAAAAACTTGGGCTAATGGCATGATTTCCTTTATTACTGCATTGTCGCATATTTTTTTCTTAGTAGAAGTTAGTATATAGTATTTGTTTAACTAAAATGAAGAAACATGTTTTGTTCGTTTCTGATAAAATATGTCAATAATATTAAATTATTTTTCAAATTGCTTTATTTTGAGGATTGTTTTGATTAAAATAGATTTTTATCAATTTCTTTTGGCTAATTCATATTGACTAATTTTAAATAAAAAATATTTTGAATATTAAAAATCATAAAGGCAAATATTAATGAACGTTTACTGTTAAATTTATTATATAAACAGAAATTATTTTAATATGCGTTGCACAAAACTACGATTTAAAGTTTTAATTTTAATCAATTAATAAATAATTTTTTCAATTTATAAAATTCATTGATGATTTTAAAAAATAGTAATATTAAATTATTGACGTAAAAACTTACACACGCACTTGGCGTATACACCAAACCAATACATGCATACCATGTGTTTGAATTTAAAGTTCATGTTACTTAACCATGATTAATCAATATGTATTTCACTTAATTTAATTACATAACCATGGTAAAAAATATTAATTTGGTGTATATACCGAGTGCGTGTAAGTTTTTACCCCACTCAAATCGTTGGATGAAATTGTGTTTTCTCTGACGGGTTGGATACTTTGATTTCATGTCTATGTTGGAAAAGCACAATTTAATATTAGAATCAAGAGAATCAAGAGACACCTTTGTTGGAAAAGGTGATTCTCTTGCAGAAGGATTTATTGGAAAAGGTGTTTCTCTTGAAGAAGGATCTATTGAAAAATGTACTTCTCTTGAAGAATGATCGGCTGGAAAAGATGTTTCTCTTGAAGAAGGATCGACTAAAAAAGGTCTCTTGAAGAAGTATCTGCAGAAAAAGTTATCTCTTTTGAAGTAGAATCTGCTAAAAAAAGTCTCTCTTGAAGAAGAAAAGGTGTTGCTCTTAAAGAATGATTTACTGAAAAAGGTGTTTCTCTTGAAGAATAATTTACTGGAAAAGGTGTTTCTCTTAAAGAAAAATGACTGAAAAAATGTTTCTTCTGAAGAAGGATCTGTTGGAAAAGGTGTTTCTTTTGAATAAGGATCGGCTGGAAGAGGTGTTTATGCATTTCTCTCTTGAAGGACCTGCTGGAAAAAGTGTTTCTCTTAAAGAAGGATTGGTTGGAAAATGTGTTCCTCTTAAAGAAGGATTTGCTGGAAGATGTGTTTCTCTTGAAGATGGATCAGCTGGAAAATAATTCGAAGTCTCATACCTATTCAGTGAGCAACTCACCCCATACTAGAAGGCGATACGCAAGGCAGCGGGAAATCTCATATGTAGAAAATTATATTCATTTGCCAATCGATCTCGCAAACTGAAAATTCTTGTTTGAGATTTGTTCGCATATGCAGTATGCAAAGCATCCCAGACAGCTTTGGCGGAGACTGCAACAGCAACAGTGGGAGCAAGCGTAGGATCAACAGAGGCCAAGATAGCATTTTGAATTAGCTGATCTTGGCGATACCAAGAAAGGAACTCGGGGTTATCAACGTCTTGATTGTTCTGAGAGATGGTGCAGGTGGGTGCAGGGATGGGGCCATCGAGATGCCCATAAAGATTGTGACCACGCATAAGTATTGAAACTTGAGCTTTCCACAAGGAGAAATTGTGACTGCCCGTTAATTTAATGGGGCAGTTGGGTAACTGGATTGAATTAAACAATAAAGATGGCATTGTTGATTCCATCGGCATTGGTCACAGAAATCTTAAAGGCCATTTGTGTGAGTAAGAAGAGAAGGAAAAAAAAAGGAGACGATCAACTCGTAGGAGTTTAGATAGGCTTTGATACCATAAAGAGATAGAGAGTAGAAGATGGGAAAAGATCGTATGTTACTGATTGAATAACTACTATTTTCAGTATCTGTACAAGACTATATATAAGACCTATATCAATAACTAGGTGTCTAGTAATTATCCGTTATTAGTGACGAAATTGTGATAAAAACTCCAAAATGTTTGAGGGTAGTTACAAGGTAAGGGTGAGAGTAGTTTGCAAACACAGGATGTGAAAAAGGAGATTGTTTCTAATTTGAAAACTGAAAGTATTAAGGTAGTATTTAATAATTAGTTTGTTACTAATTTGAAATCTGGAGGTATTAGGGTTGTGTTTAGGAATTAATTTTTATCTTGGAATTGGTGATTGTATATTTCTGTTATGAAACGGAAGAGTTGATTTGTTGGAATACAATTGGTGTGAGTGATCGCAGATTTATTTTATTTTTGAGTTTTTTCTGCAATTATTTTATTTATTTATTTTGTATATGGAGTTACCTTGACCTAATCTGACTAATTTAATAAATTCAATCTTTATGGTTCAATCCGACTAGTAGTACTAGTAATATTTGCGGTGTATTTTTTACTATATATTTTTATTTTCTTACTGTTTTTGTATTGTTATTATTTATCTATTACAACTTGTCTTGCATGCCTCTACTTTCTTACTGTATTGTAATTGCTTATGTCTTAATAAATGTTGTGCTTTGCTTGCTTTGAGCTGAGGGTCTTTTGGAAACAGCCTCTCTACCAGACAAGGTAGAGGTAAGGTATGCGTATTCTCTACCCTCCCCACAACCCACTTGTGAGACTAGACCGTCTATGTTGTTGTTGTAATCTTTATGGTTCACTACCTAGTTTTTAAGATTTGTGCTCAAAGCAATCTTTAAAATTAAGCTCATCTCTTAAACAACACATCTGCACAATACTTGCACAAGTGACTTTTGGTGAAGTGAGCGCTGAAATGATTTCTGAATTCTTGGATTTAGCCCAAGTGGAGGTCTAGGTTGGGCTGGAAACCCACCAATTCTGGTGCTAGTTTTCTTGAGGGCGTGATTTGTGGTGGAATTTGCTGAAACCTGAAGGTTTTGCTGGGCTACATATTGGTATTGGCATAAGGATCAAATGTGCTCTAGTAGGGAAACATTCTAAAAGATCAGCTGAAGGAGGTCTTTTCCCTTTTCTAGTACTTTTTCCTTTAATAATGTTGTATATTTGCAATTGACGAAATACATATACAGAATTGAATTAGTTCACTTTTCCCGTATAAACACCTCAATTAAATCAGAGTTCACCCTTTACTCCTTCACAAAATATTTCAATTAAGTACAATTACTGACGTGGCGTGGCATGTGTAATACAGGACCGTAATTAATCCCAAAAAAATTAAACATAAAAAATTCAACCAATAAAAAAAAATATATTAAAAAAAGAAAAAGGAAAAAGAAATGTATCATCTTCTTCTCTTTGAATTCGTCACTATTGTTTAACCAAAAAAAAAAAAGAATTCGTCACTATTCTGCACCATTTTTTTTTACATACAAAAAATGCATACACAGATGCCACACACACAATTACACATAGAATTGTACCTCAATTAGGCCACCATTGTCACTCACAAGGCAGCTGCAGGGGGGAGGGGGTTGCTTCAGTGGTGGAAAAAAAGAAATTTTTTTTTAAGAGACAAGTGAAGAAGAAGATTCAATTTTTATTTTTTTTCACTTTTGTGTGCTCAACAATGGAGAAATAGGTGTTTGGAAGGGAAGAGAGGGGGGAAGGAGGGTCGGGTAGGCAGCTGCAAGGGGTGCTTCAATGGTGAAAAAAAATGGAGATTTGAATAAGAATTTATGACTGCTTAACATTTCGTTAGTAATGTGATGGAGATGGTAATTGTTGGTGTTGGAGGCTAATAATAATGATAGTGCTAATGGAGAATCATTTTTTTTTTTAACGTATCTGCTCAAAAATGGAGAAAAACGTTTGGAAGGGAAGAGGGGGGAGGGGGAGGATCGGGTAGGTACAGTTTTTTTTTGGGAGGGGGGTATTAATGATTTTGTTTAAAAAAAAAAAAAATTAGATTTAATTATATTAGAAAATTATTTTAATAATTATTTTAAGTTAAAATGTCACGTGTCGTTATTTAATTCGTTACTTTGCCACGTCATTAGCGTGTGTATTACACGCATTTTATATTTTTTGCCACATTAGCAAATTGGGCTCAATTAAAATCATTTGTAAAAGAGTAAAAGATTCAATAGATACCTGTCTTAATTAAGGTGTCTATACGAAAAAAATAAAATAGTTCAGAAACCTGTATATGTATTTCGTCTTTGCAATTTGACATGTATGATCAGATGGCAGATGAAATACCACTTTATAGCCCTACAACACTGATGCAACCTATAACCATTTAGGATTTACTTTCGCAGTGAATCACATCAATTAGTTTGGTCATAAATCGTAGTTTTCTTGTCATATTACCTATTTACTATTTTTTTTTGAAACTCTTTTTTTTTTTTTCATGAACTAAAGGTGTTATCCCTTTGCGTTTAGATCAAAGTGATGTTTGATTGTACCCTGTAGTGTTCTGGTATCTGGGAATTGTATCCAGGTGTTTTCACTGTGTCAGGGTTACTTGATTCATATATATACCATGGTTAAAAGTTGATTAAGAAGAAAATGGAACTTGGTAAATTTAGCTAATTGGTGGTGCTCTTATACTCTATTGCTTGCCATGAAGGAATCATTCTACGCAGGAGAGGCAAAAAGTGTTGGGTTCAATATGTATGAAAAGTGTGAATGAAAAATGGAGGAAAAATAGTGGAGAGAAAGAGAGACACCAAAATGGAAAGTGTAGTCTTTTAAGGAAAAGTTCACTAATTCTTTCATATTGGTGGGAGAAGGAAACTTTGAAGCGGTTATAATAAGAAGTACTTACTCCACATGGATAGTGAGGCAAGAACAAGGTGGTACCTAATGCTGTCGTTGTGGTCGCTTGGCTTCGGATCGATGAGATTTATCTTTTTGAATAAATTTTATTTGACAAAAATTTAATTCGAAAATACAAAAGGGAAAAACGCAATAATTTTTTTTTCCCTGTGTTTTTGATCCTCCATTTATATGCATGCATGCAGTGGCGGAAACACTATTTCGAAATGTAGAGCAGAAGCGAATTGATACTTCGGAAGGGATGCAATCCTTCAACGAAATAACACACTGATTCATGAAATTGTATGCCTGTTCGAAAAATACGCGTTCTTTGGACGAACAAATATGATTTTCAAGAAAGGTTACACCTTTTAAGTGAACCATTGCCACCTTTCAGAAGAGGCACCTGATGACTATAAAAATCTGCTTTCATCCACAGGTTTTGGGACAAAATTTTTCTGAAAAAATACAAACTTTTCTTGTCTTCAAAAACTATTCTTGTGTGATCAATCAAATCATTGAGTGAGTTCGCTGAATCCAATAATTTGAGGTACCACTATTGTTCGGATTAAAGGCCATTTTATCCTGGGAGGAAGATTCCATAACCTCGGTTACAGTGAGGGGAATTATTCCTTAAGGATACTCCGTGAAGTTGGGGGACTTCGTCTTAAAAATTCTGTTTCATCTCTTTTCTTGAAATTTAACATACTTCTTGGTTAAATTATTTATAATCTTGTATTGAAGGCGTTAAGGAACTTCATAAGTGTTCTTGTTTATACATGAACCAGTGTTGAATTTGTTGTTGCATTTATACAGATTCTACTACTCGAAACATTGAAAACAACAATCTTAAGAAATAATCTTTAGAAAAAGATTTTTTTTTTTGCTTGTTTGGTAAAATTTTCTTTCCACTAAAGTTTTTTTTTTCTTCGAATCTGTATAGCTTGGTTTTTGGAGATTAAAGCTTTTAGCTTTCTACTTCGTTTGAACTTAACTAGTGATTTGAAGAAATAAAATCTTCATCACAAGTTAAAGATCACTCGGTTGACGATTGGAAGTCATGAAAACTTCATTGTTAAACTAGAAACAAGAAGTGTTTAAAGTTGTTGTAATTTTTTAATAAGTATTTCGATATACTTAAGGTATTGTCTTGTGGTGATAGGAAAATGACGAGTGATAGTCAAATGCATGATGCTGGAATGACTATGGCGGCAACTAGTATTGCCACGACGAGTCGTACTAATGCTCCGCAAGCTATGGCATCGGCGGAGAAACCCAAAAAGTTTATGGATATTGACTTTAAGAGATGGCAGCGGAAAATGTTTTTCTACCTCACAACTTTGTGTCTTGAAAGGTTCACAATTGAGGAAGCTCCGGAGGTGCCCGAGGAAACCTCTGAAAAAAATGCCTTGTGATTGTGGAGGCTTGAAAACACTCAGATTTCCTTTGCAGGAATTATATCTTGAGTGGTCTACAAGATGACCTTTACAATATGTATAGCGGAACTAAGACTGCAAAAGAGTTATGGAGAGCGCTAGAACGGAAGTACAAGACGGAGGATGCCGGAACTAAAAAGTTCTTTGTTATAAGATTCCTGGAGTACAAAATGATAGATAACAAGTCTGTTGTTTCCAAGTGCAGGAACTGCATGTGATCATCATGATCTCCTAGCGGAAGGTATGCTTTTGATAAATACCATTTTTTAACAATTTTAAAATGTTCTTAGTATTCACATGAACTTTATTATAGGTTTAATTGTGAATGAAGCGTTTCAAGTAGTAGCAATAATAGAGAAGCTACCACCTATGTGGAAAGACCTCAAAAAACTATTTGAAACACAAATGTAAGGAGATGTCAGCCGAAGATCTGATTGTATGACTACGCATTGAAGAAGATAACAAGGCTGCGGAAATAAGGTCAAGAGGCATTTCTACAATGAGTGGAGCAAACATTGTAGAAGATGACCAAAACAACTCTAAAAAGCGAAAGAAAGCTGGAAATGAAAGCAATCAACCCAAGAAGAAATTCAAGGGAAAGTGCTTCAACCGTGACAAGATTGGCCATAAGTCTACGGATTGACGTGCCCCAAAGAATGGGAAGAAGAAGGACCACGCAAATCTGGATGAGTCTAAGAAAGAAATGGATGATCTGTGCGTTATGCTTTTCGAATGCAACTTGGTGGGAAATCCTTGAGAATGGTGGATGGATTCTGGTGCCACCCGCAATATTTGTGCTAACAAGGAGTTGTTTTCGATGTTCGCTCTGGCTCAAGTAGAAGAAAAGATCTACATGGCAAACTCCGCTACTGCAAAAGTGGAAGGAACAGGAAAAATATGCTTGAAGATGACTTCTGGCAAAGTGTTGACACTTTAAAATGTCTTTTATATTCCGAAGTTATGGAAGAACTTGATTTTAGTTTCACTTCTAGACAAGAACGGATTCAAATGTGTATTTGTTTCTAAAAAAATTATACTTAGTAAAAGAGAAGTGTATGTAGGAAAATGCTTCCTCAATGAGGGCCTATTCAAAATGAATGTAATGAATGTTGAAATCAATAAAAGTTAAATTTCTTCTTACTTTCTTGAGTCTTATGATTTGTGGCATGCACGTTTAGGCCATGTTAACTACAAAACGTTACGAAAATTGATTAACTTAGAAGTTTTGTCAAACTTTGAGTACAATAAATCAAAGTGTCAAACTTGTGTGGAATTAAAGTATGCTAAGAATCCGTATATGTCCGTTGAAAGGAATTCCAATCCCTTAGACTTAATCTACATGAACATTTGTGATATGAAGTCAACACCATCACGTGGTGGGAAAAAGTATTTCATAACTTTTATTGATGATTGCACTAGATATTGTTATGTCTATTTTCTAAACAATAAGGATGAAGCAATAGATGCATTTAGGAAATATAAAACTGAAGTTGAAAATCAGTTAGAGAAAAAGATAAAAACGATAAGAAGTGATAGGGGCAGAGAATATGAATCTCCCTTCGTCAAAATATGTGTAGAGAATGAAATTTTCCATCAAACTACGACCCCGTATTCACCTCAATCTAGAGAAATTGCGGAAGAATTCCTTACTTATAAGTTCAGGTTTACCGCAAAACTTGTGGGGGGAGGCTATCCTTATAGCCAATCGAATACTCAATAGAGTTCCCCATAGTAAGATACAATAAATCCCTTATGAAAAATGGAAAGAAAGGAAACCCAACTTGAAATATTTCAAAGTGTGGGGGTGTCTAGCAGAGGTCTAAGTTCCTATGCCTAAAAGGGTTAAGATAGGACCTAAGACGGTAGACTGCGTGTTCATAAGATATGCTAAAAGTAGTAAAGCATGTCGGTTTTTGGTTCATAAATCTGAACATCTAAATATTAATGAAAATATAGTAATTGAATCAGATAACGCTGAATTCTTTGAAAATATTTATCCGTATAAAACTAGACATGAACAATCTAGTGGAGGGTCTAAACGACCTCGAGATAAACCAAGTGAGAATGTACATAATGATGAGAATCCAAGACATAGTACCCATTAAAGAACATCAACTTCGTTTGAATCAAATTTTGTAACATTTCTCTTAGAAAATGAGCCTCAAATATTTAAGAAAGCAATGACATCTTTGGACTCATCATTTTGGAAAGAGGCAGTCGATAGTGAGATTGATTCAATCTTAAGCAACCATACGTAGGAGTTGGTTGATCTTCCTCCAGGAAACAAACCTTTAAGATCTAAATGGATCTTCAAAAGAAAAATGAAAGCGGATGGTACTATTGAATAATACAAGGCAAAACTTGTAGTAAAAGGCTTCAAACAAAAAGAAGGCCTTGATTACTTTGATACATACTCACCGGTAACAAGGATAACGTCGATTCAAATTTTAATTGCCTTGGCGGTGATATATGGTCTTGAAATCCATCAAATGGATGTGAAAACCGCATTTCTAAATGGAGAATTGGAAGAGAAATTTACATGGAACAGCCTGAGGGTTTTGTGGTTTTAGGAAAAGAAAATAATATGTGTAAACTTGTTAAGTCACTTTATGGACTAAAACAAGCACCTAAGCAATGACATTCAAAGTTTGACCAAACCATGTTGGCAAACAGATTCAAAATTAATGAATATGATAAATGTGTTTATATTAAAGACACTCCAAATCACCAAGTCATTGTTTGTTTGTATATGGATGATATGTTGATCATCAGTAGAAATATTTCAGACATAAATGCAACAAAATGAATGCTCGAGAGAAAGTCTGATATGAAAGACCTTGGAGTTGCGGATGTGATCTTAGGGATAAGAATCCATAGAACTCCAAAAGGGTAGGCATTGTCACAGTCTCAGTATATCAAAAAGGTACTTGAAAAATTCAAGCATATGGACTTCGGTATTGACAAGACTCCATTGGATGTGAGCTTTGCCCTTCGAAAGAATGAAGGTGAAATTGACTCACAATTGGAGTACGCAAGAATATTATGATGTCTAATATATATAATGAAGTGTACACGATCAGACATAGTGTTTGCTATTTAAGTTAAGTCGGTACATGAGTAATCACAACAAAACTCATTGGTTGGCAATGAAAAGAATTTTGGGGTATCTCAAATACGCTCAAGACTAAGCTTTGCATTATAATAAATATCCCACGGTACTTGAAGGATATAGTGATGCAAATCGGATCATCGGATTGAATGAAGTAAAATCCATGAGTGGATATGTATTTACTATCGGTGGAGGAGCGGTCTCTTGGAAAACATCCAAACAAACTTGTATTGCTCGCTATACAATGAAATCTGAATTTATCGCATTGGATAAAGCTGGTGACGAAGCAGAATGACTCTAGAATTTCTTAGAAGATATTCCTTCTTGGCCCAAACCAGTGGCACCAGTATGTATACACTGTGATAGCTAAGCAGAAATAGGTAGGGCAGGGAGCATGATGTACAATGGTAAATCTCGTCACATAACAAGGAGACATAATACAGTTCGAGAATGTCTCTCTAGTGGAGTTATCACTATTGACTATGTGAAGTCAAAGGATAATATGTCAGATCCACTTACAAAAGCCTATCTAGAGTAGGAGTTGAGAGAACATCCAAGGAAATGGGTTTAAGGCCTAGGACAAGTCAGCATAGAGGTAACTCTATCTAGCAGACGGGAGATCCCAAGAGCTAGGTTCAAGGAGATCAAATCAAGTTGTGCCTGACAGATTCAACATTGTCAAATACCAACCCACTCTTATGATGTAGATAATATTTAGTAAACAAGGATAAGACTTAAGGTGAAAAGTCTTTTAATGATTATCTAAATTTGACAAATTTGACCAAATAGTTTAATCTATAGCATTGAACGTTTAGAAATCACCTATGTGAGGGAGAGGTGGAAACCGGTTCAAGGAGAATATTAGTAAAGACCTATTCTCTAAGCTCTCATGAAATCGGGATGTATTCATGGCTGAAAAAACAAAACCGTGAGAACCGTAAACAGTAAAATACTGGTTGTGTGACATATGTTGTCTAGGTGTACATTAAATCTCAACGGTTCAAAGATATTAAATCTACCGATTGACCGAGTACATATGATGCATGTTCACTACAAAAAGTTCAAAGGGAAACCTATTTGTTCAGATCAATCAATCTTTGCTTGATGATCACATACTTATCCGTAAAATTTTATAAAAAATTAGCCATTCCCCATTCATATGGGGGATTGTTGGGTTCAATATGTATGAAAAGTGTGAATGGAAAATGAAGAAAAAATAGTGGAGAGAAAGAGAGAAACCAAAGTGGAAAGTGTACTCTTTTAAGGGATATTTCACTAATTCTCCCACATTGGTGGGAGAAAGGAACTTTGAAGTGTTTATAATAAGAAGAACTTACTCCACATGTATAGTGAGGCAAGAACAAGGTGGTGCCTTATGCCGTCGCTCGCTCGGCTTGGCTTCGGATTTAAATTTGAATTTGTCAAATGATCGATCGATGAGATCTATCTTTTTAGACAAATTTTATTTGACAGAAATTTAATCTGAAAATACCAAAGGAAAAAACGCAATAAATTTTTTTTCTGTGTTTTAATCCTTCATTTATATGAATGCATGTAGTGGTGGAAACATTGTTTTGAAATGCAGTGCAGAAATGAATTGATGCTTCGGAAGGAAAGCAACCCTTCAACGAAATGACACACCGATTCATGAAATAGTATGCCTGTTCAGAAAAGATGCATTCTTTGGACTAACAGACATGATTTTCCAGAAAGGTTACACCTTTTAAGTGAACCATTGCCACCTTTTAGAAGAGGCACTTTATGGCTATAAAAAATTGCTTTCATCCACAGGTTTTGGGACAATTTTTTTTTGAAAAAATACTAACTCTTCTTGTCTTTAAAAACTATTCTGTGTGATCAATCAAATCATTGAGTGAGTTTGCTAAATCCAATAATTTGAAGTACCTTTATTGTTCGGATTGAAGACTATTTATCCTGAGAGGAAGATTCCATAACCTCGGGTACAATGAGGGGAGTTATTCCTTAAAAACACTCCATGAAGTCGGGGGACTTGGTCTTAAAAATTTTGTTTCATCTCTTTTCTTGAAATTTAACATACTTCTTGGATAGATTATTTATAATCTTGTGTTGAAGGTGTTAAGGAACTTCATAAGTGTTCTTCTTTATACATGAATTAGTGTTGAAGTTGTTGTTGCATTTATACAGATTCTACTATCTGAAACATTGAAAACAACAAAAAGATTAGACCAGCTCCGACAAGGTTCAATTTTTACATTATATTAGCTTTTTTTTAAAGAATATGATCGCATTTTAGTTGCTTTCTTGTATCATGTTCTTGTAGAATTGACATCAGTTTTTCTGCAAGTGATATTATAGGAGATCAAATGCAAAGAAGAGGAGGGGTCATTTGAGGGGAAGAATTGTTCATTTTTCTGATAACTTAAAAGTACATGGCGAGTTTCGAGGTTTGTGAGGCAGCATGAAACTGCTATAAGAGTAGCAATTGAGAATAGTGTGGAAGAAGGACACGATGACTCTACTGACTTCCCAATAGCTTTTCTCAGGTCATGCAGATGGATATGGACCATGTACCAGTGTAGTAACCAAGTCAGACTTCTAGATTCTAGTAAGTGATGCCAGTGTAGTATAGAATGTCTGTAAGAGAGGATGATGCTTAATCCATTCTCATCTTAGTACAAAGTTTTGTACTTCAGCTATCCCAATATTTACTCATGCCTTACATGTCAGTTCCATGATCATAGTTCATGTTCATGCATAGAATAGAGAAGCATGTACTCTCTCAGTTCCTAGTATGAGGAGTTCCAGTTCATCCAGCAGTTGAAATCCCATTTCATAAGTTATAAACTCCAAATTCAGGTCATGCCGCTCATGACTCATGTACTCATACTTTATAGTCTGTTCAATTCCAGTACTCATGCAATACTCTTAACGATAAGCAAAATTCATAGTTACATCATGCCCTACATTCCACCAACCTTTCGGTGATCTTTCCTCACGTAAAGATAGTGATGATGAACAATTGTATGGATGAGAGATAGTAAATATGTTATGTCTGGGAATATTGTTGTAAGCTGGTTTTATATAAGCCTATAAGTTTGAAATAATTTTTGAGGTAAAGTTTATTTTCTTGTGTATGACTTGGTTAGTTAAGAATATGTTTGTGTATCATCCTAAGAATTGAATGGTGCATGGAGGTTGTTATTGATAGAGTTATTAGAGAATATGGGAGAGAAGCTCTTATGGGTATTTGTTTAGAAGTGCATGTGTGGATATGAAAATAGGCTTGAACGTCATGTTGGTGTATAAGAGGATAGGCGTGTGGTGCATTAATGTATTTCTAGTAAGAGGCTGAATTTAGTTGTTAAGTGATCATAAGAATTATCCTAGAGTGAGTAGTTGGGTGACAATGCTTGGGGTATAGAGTTCATGGTTTAGGCTAGTATTATGGTATTATGTGTAGTGCCTTGTGAATTTTGAGTTAGGCTTCACCTTGATGAGAGGATTCAGTTTAGTTTAGATTTTGTAGAAGGACTTATCAGTGCCTATATGAGGATTATAAGTTGAAACAAGTGTATGCTATTTGAGAGCAATAGTATAGTAGAGGGAGTGTTTGGGAAGTATTGCTAAGCTTGAAAATAAGAAGTTGCACTGCTTAAGGCCTAGCAATTCAATCCTATCCTAGCTTATGATTTATGGGTCTATGTTCCTTGCTATGAAGATGTAGCAATATTGTGATTCCTTATTCAGAGGTTTGGTTCAGATCATGCCCAAAGTTCTTTACTCCCTAATAGTGTTAAAGTTTCTTAGAAAAGCGTTGAAGAAATGCTCCATCGGGGTATGAACGTTCAGTATGATTCAGTCCATGTAGCCAGAAATTTCGTGAGTATGGCCATTTCAGTATGTGCACCAGTTTCAGATTCAGATATTAAGTCATGATTCAGTTCATAAGTATCCCGCGTATCAACTCAGCCTTGTTCTTAGTATTTCCACCAAATCAGTATCATTCAGGGACGAACAATCCCAATGAGGGATGTTGTAATACCCTAAGTTCTCATGTCATAAATCTTTCATTCTTTTCTCATGAAATCAGATCCAGCCTAAAGAAATTGTTACTCCTGAGTTGACTCTCTCATTTCAATCTTAGCCATATAGTTATTTGCATGAAAGTTCACGCACTCACAGATCAGTTCAGTAACCCATTATGTTGGGATTCAGTCATATAGTTTATTTCAGTTATGCATGATAGCTTATAGCCTTAGATTCCTTAAAAATTTCAGCCTAATTAGCCACATTCGAGGATGAATGTTCCCAAGGGGGAGATATTGTAATACCCCATACTTTTCCTAGCTTAAATTCATTTCTAGAATGTTAAGGGATAGCTTATAGAATGAATAATATTCATTCCATGTGAAATTTTTAAAATTTCAACTTTTCATTGTTTGGAAAATTGAATAAGCTTTCTATCGATACCAAATTCGCCCGATTTCGACACTCGGTGAAGGAGTTATGATGTTTTTAAGTTGACAGTGTCCCACCTGAGCAGCCACCGCATTGCGGTGAGGATAATTTCATAATTGTCAATTCCAGTGGACCTCCGTGATGTTGGTGCATCGCGGAGAGGTCTAAATTCCCTATTTTTGATTTCTAGTAGCTCAACGCGACGGTGGCGCATCGCGCCAGTAGCCAAAATGGCAAAAACTATAGGGCACCGCAATAACTTCGTGCCCGGAGAATGCCCAGTTCCCACTCATCCTTTTTCCAGAGAGCCACTGCGATTATTTCGTGTCGCGGTGGCCAACCAAATCGTGAAAAATGTTGCATTTTTCAGTTCCAACTTAAAGTTTAAAGAGGGCCTTTTGGTCAATTCCCAAGCCCCTATTCCGTCCAAACATAAGATTTAAGCCTATTCTAAGTACATTAGGCTTATATTCATCAATTTTCTCTCATACAAAAATCCTAGAGTTCAGAGCTCCTTCATCAAATTCCACCATGGTTTCTCCAAGAAAGCTTAAGATTGAGGATTCCCAAGGCAAGATAATCAAGGATCTTTCTTCAAGAACTCAAATAGGAATCAATAGATCAAGTTTCTTCATCTAATCTTCAATGAAGGTATGTGGGGTTATGAACAGGGATACTTCTTTCATCCTTGTGCTGCAAACTTGTTTTAAATTCCAATTTTACTGAAGTTTATGTGATTTTCCATGAAACTAAAGTTAGGGTTTATGCCCATTATTGTTATTTACAAGTTTATGATATTTCCATTGATTTAGAAATTGAATTACATGATTTTGTTTATATCTCCATGCATATTGCTGAAATTTCCAGATTTTGAGTTGTTTTATCAATATTGACATTTTCAAGCATGATTATTATGATAATTTAACATGAGATTGAAGCATGAATTACTATCCCAAGATTTAATATTATTATTTCAAGAAAGATGACGCTTTAAGCATCTTATGAATAGATTATTCTTAATTTTCAAAAAAAACTTTAATCTTTTGATCATTTGTTTAGCTTTTGAATCCACTACAGATTATTATAGTTTACAGAATCAAATTTACTTTATTTATAGATTTACTCATATAAATGCATAATTGTTTTTTTTATATGAACCCTTATGCTAGTTTCTAAAAGTGGATTTCCAATGGTTTGAGATACGGATTTAAGAGGGAGTAGTATTTAGCACCGAGCGGGAAGTGTGAGATTAGCGTGCTCTATCTTTCATAGAACTATGAGCCAACGTATGTACATATTGAGATTATTTCCATTTACATGGATGATAGATTTAGCTTGTGACCAATCACCTGGATTAGGTTATACTCCCTGGCAGGAGTATGACACCTCTCCCCAACGTGAGGTTTCTTCCTTAGGAGGTAAAAATGTTGGACTCCATGTAGCTCTCATCGTTTATGTCGGTTAATAGAACCTCCCAAACAGTAAAAGCTTTCAGAAAAGTTTTAAAGTATCTCCCTAATAGTAAAGACTTTTAGAAATTTTTTTATAGAAAAAACTTTTAGAAAAACTAAGTGTGAAGGATCACAAATTTTACTCAGATTATGCTTTACAGAAAGGTATTAGCTACAGATTACAACTTTCAGATTTTAAATTTAAAGAGCGAGTTCTTTCCACACTTAGACAATATGATTTAAAGGGAGAATACAAGTACAACTATTAGAACTAAATGTTATGGCTCACAAGATTTATAAAGTACGTTTTGTTTCTCATTGCTACATATTTTAGTATTTCAGATATTCCAGCTTATGTGAGTCATTTACATTTAGCATGCATTTTTTTACAAATTATGATGATGAGAAAATATTTTACTTGTGCATTTCACCCCCATATACTCAGTACATCCTCAAAGTACTGATCCACATATACGTCTATGTGCTACATTGTCTCATAATGTAGGTACAAGTTTTAGTATGTACATTCAGGTTCAGACAGCTTCAGATTCCAGCTTGCGAGATGATGAGTCCTGCTACTTCGGAGATTTCAGTTAGATTTATTTATGTTCTTTGCTTTCTCACTCATATGTATTGATTAGAGGTAATTGGGGTCGCGTCCTAGATATCTATAGTCAGTATTAGTATAGGCTTCATAGACAGTTAGTATAGATGATGTATTTAGTTTCAGTTTTATTTTGTATAAGCAGAGTTGTATTAATCTTACTGTAGCTTTGTATTGATCAAGTTCAGAAAAGATGTATTTTTTGCATTTTCTTCATATTTATGTTTCTTAAATAGTTTCCCATGAGTTATGACAGTATAAGGGTTAGCTTGGAATCACTTGTGGTCCTAAGCACCGTGTGATGTCTCGGGATAGAGCGCATTACTAAAATAGAATGACAAATAATGTTAGCTCGGTTTGGTGACAATCCCCTTACTTCACTCCATACAACCTCTCATTTTTCCACTCTCGGATTACCACCTTGCATGCCCTTACTCCTCTCAATCTTTTGTCTCTCATAAGCATTCTGATTGGTGTAAGTAATTAGCACCTTGCACGCCCTTACTCCTCTCAATCTTTTGTCTCTTATAAGCATTCAGATTGGAGTAAGTATTCAATCTTAAATTTGCATAAGTATTCAATCTTAAATTTGTCTACCCAACTTAGAGTTTGTCTATTTGTCCCGACCTAAAACATGCCGCTATCAAGTTCGAATAGCGTTCGTTTTAAGTCAAATAATAACCCATGAATCAAACCAACCAAAATTCACCTTTTATCAAGTTTTGATTTCCATCCCACTTATTCTTAATCAATTAACCAAGTTCAATATAAGAATTAACCAATCAAGCCACGATAATCATAGAAACTCAAACACGCTCAAAATTTATATCATCGACCCATCCCGAATCAATAAACATCACGACATCAAACATCACATTACGATAAAAATAGAAAGAAATTAAGTTAAAGAATCAGACCTCATTTTTTATTTCAACTCACTGAATTATGCAAGCGAAGCCACTGACCTCAGGACCTAGATTCAACGAACTCAACACGGATCTACCAACTCGAACACACCCGAAATTAGAACTGACCCAAATGCAATGACTGACCCATTTCAATTAGTGGTTTTCTGATTGGGGTTTTGGTTAGATTCCGATAGACGTCCTGTTTTCTGGCGAACCCATTGCTAGAACAGTGATGAATGCAGGGGTTCACTTCTCTCTCAACACTCTGTTTTCCATATTTGAAACTCAAGTCCTGAACAACTAATTGGATAGTCAAAATCAAACCCAACTCGGGACTTTGGACTAGCGTTCGGCGATAAAAATGGGATGCCGATCTGTTGGTACTTTACGGTGGGTTTACGCCATTTTTGGCAATGAAAAAGGTCGATGAAATAGTAGCATGATAGGGACGATTTCTTTTCTCCTCCCTCGACCTCTTACTGTATTCTCTCCGTGTTTTTCTCATATCCAATCTCTTCTCTCTGATTGTGATGTAGATATATATTACCTATGTGATGAGGGATCTGTATGGTGTATGTATTGTTAATATATATGATGAGGTGAGTGGGAATTGAGATAGTGAGAGGCCTATGTGTATGTATATGGCGTGAGGTTAGTGAAAAAAAATCCTGTGAGAGTGTATTGTGTTCTTTGTATATTGTTGAGAGAATCCCATGTACTGGTCTATTATTCCCTATATGAATTTGGAAAAATGGAATATCTCAAGTGGGCCCCTCCCTTTTTGTCTTTTTTGAAGGTTTCTTTCTATGTGCAGTGTATATAATTCTCCCAATGCCAAAAGGTACCCAATTCTATTATGGTGTCCAAAAATATGTAAAGGCGTAGAGGGGTTGGGTAGGGTAGTGGTGAGGTGGGGTAGGGGTGGTTAGGATGGGATAGAATTTGTTAGGATAAGATAAAAATTGGTAGGGGTTGTTATTTTTGTCATTTTATGGGAGGATAATTACATGGTTGAGGGTACACGATAGGATAAGGTAAAAAGGTGAAAATTAATCTTTCGGAGGGACAAAATTACTTGTCTACATCATGCCCCCTTTGAATGTAAACACACAGTGTTTTCAGAAAAAGAAGTAGACAACGAGACAGAATTTTGTCCCGACCTTTATTCAAAAGCACAAAGAAAAAGAAAGGAGGAAAACCAAGTCTTAACTTAGGATATCATTCCTACCCAAGTTATGAAAAAAACCAATCACAGGTACTTCCAAAGGAAGGAGAAGGGCTATACCGAGTTGGAAAGTTGAGTGAGGTTCCATCGAGGTTCTGGTCCACGACTCTGTCATTACATCAAAATAAAAATTACAAGTTAAAGCATAAATGAAATTACAAAAATCCTATCTATACCGCTTCTGTTGGACTCCTGACTTAAGTTTCATCACCCTATTCTTCAGGCGGGTTCCTGCCTATCACTTGTTGCTTGATTTTCAATTGCTTCACCTTGTTGCTTAACTTTCAACTTCTTCACCATGTTGCTTGACTTTTCATCTTCTTCACTTTGTTGCTTGACTTTTCATCTTCTTCACTTTGTTGCTTGACTTTCGATTTATTCACCCTATTTTTTAGATGGGCTCCTGGAATCACATCAAAACTAGAAAGAAAATTATCCTAAACAAAATTATTGTAAAGAGAAATTTTGTTTGCCAGAAAAGTAAAGTTCCAAAAATAGAAACTAAATTTTTGCCCCAATTTATCGTCATAAGACTTTTGAGAAAGTCACATCATACCTACTTGCATGTTGCAATGATGAATCAAAACTCTGAACAAGAAATGCATCTCTTGAGAGTAAAATTGAATAACCAAGCCTAGGAAGTGCGTCTCCTAAGAATTAAAGTGAGGGATTCTAACTAGAAAGTGCGTCTTCTAGAGATACAAGTTTAAGTTAAAAAGTGTGTCATCTAACAAATGAAAACTAGCAAGGAAGTGTGTCTCCAAAGGATTAAGTGCAATAACTCGACTAGAAAGTGCATTTTCTAGAAATCAAGGGAACTGCTAGGAAGTGCATTACCCAAAATCAAAGTTCAAATTACCCAATCAAAGAAGTGCATCTCCTTACCAATGTTGCTTAAATTATTAAATCAAGGAAGTGCATCTCCTTACCAATGCCGCTTGAATTACCAAATCAAGGAAGTGCATCTCCTTACCAATGCCGCTTGAATTACTCAAACAAGAAAGTGAGCCTCCTCACAAATGTTTCTTGAATTAACCAAACAAAGAAGTGAATCTCCTTACAAATGTTGCTCGAATTGCCCAAGCAAGGAAGTGCGTCTCCTAACAAATGTTGCTTGAATTAACTAAACAAGGAAGTGTGTCTCCTTACAAATGTCACTTGAATTATCAAAACAAGAAAGTGTGTCTCCTAAGAAATGCCTCTTGAATTACTCAAACAAGGAAGTGCGTCTCCTTACAAATGTTTATTGGATTAACCAAAAAAGAAAGTGCATCTCCTTACCATGTTGCTTGAGTTACCAAAATAAGAAAGTGCGTCTCCTTTGGAAGTGCGTCTCCTTATGATAGCGCTTGAATTACCAAAATAAGAAAGTGTGTCTCCTTACGAATGTTGATTGAATTGTCCAAACAAGGAAGTGTGTCCCCTTACTAATGTTGCTGGAATTACCCAAACAAGGAAGTGCATCTCCTTACAAATGTTGTTGGAATTACCCGAACAAGAAAGTGCGTCTCCTTACAAATACCGATTAAATTACCAAACAAGGAAGTGTATCTCTTTTGGAAGTGCGTCTCTTTATGATAGCGCTTGAATTACCAAAATAAAGAAGTGTGTCTCTTTACAAATGTTGCTTGAATTGTACAAACAAGAAAATGCGTCCCCTTACAAATGTTGCTGGAATTACCCAAATAAGGAAGTGTGTCTCCTTACAAATGTTGCTGGAATTACCCGAACAAGGAAGTGCGTCTCCTTACAAATGCTGATCGAATTACCAAATAAGGAAGCGTGTCTCCTTTAGAAGTGCGTCTCCTTATGATAGCGCTTGAATTACCAAAATAAGAAAGTGTGTCTCCTTACAAATGTTGCTTGAATTATCCAAACAAGGAAGTGCGTCGCCTTACAAATGTTGCTGGAATTACCCAAAAAAGGAAGTGCGTCTCCTTACAAATATTGCTGGAATTACCCGAACAAGGAAGTGCGTCTCCTTACAAATGCCAATCGAATTACCAAACAAGGAAGTGTATCTCATTACAAATGTTGCTTGAATTATCAAACAAGGAAGTGCATCTCCTTACAAATGTTGCTTGAATTTCCCACATAAGGAAGTGCATCTCCTTATAAATACCGCTTGAATTACCAAACAGGAAAGTGTGTTTCCTCATAAATGTTGCTGGATTTACCAAATAAGGAAGTACATTTCCTTACAAATATTGCTGAAATTACCCAAACAAGGAAGTGCGTCTCTTTATAAATGTTGCTAGAATTACAAAAATAAGGAAGTGCATCTCCTTACAAATGCCGCTTGAATTACCATGGGTTTGAATACCAAATATGTGCAGCAACATTGCCTCTTGCATTTGTAGAAGTGATAGTATTACGGCCCTTGATGTTTAAGCTTTGAAATCCTTGATTCGAAGGTAGCATGTGTTCCTATTTCATACAAAGAAAACTTGTTAGTTTAAAAACATGGTGGTTGGTTTGTGGATTTGGATTTTGTGAAAATCGCTCTTGCCCCGGTCACATTTAACCTTGTTTCCAACCATTAGCATATGTCATTGACTTGCTGCATCATTGACCCAAACTCCGATTATTAAGAGTTCTTCTGAAACAAACACAGTATCTTTGCTTTACCATGCTTCTCAGATAAACTCTTTGACCCTTGGTATTTTCATGAATTCCCAGAATTTTTTGTTGACACAACTTTCTGCATGCCTTATTTCGGCTCACAATCATGTCTCTTTCATGTGCTGGCCTTTTGTCTTGCTTTCTGAAATTGAAGAAGCTGGTAGCCAGTTTTGAAATATTTTCTCACTTGTTTCGACATAGACTTGACTCAACAACAAGAGAAAAATGACAATGACTTTTATTTGGATAACAGACTCAAGAAAGATAAACAAAATAAAGAGAAGAAAGAAAAGATAATGAATGTCCCCATTGAAACAAAGAAATAAAAATTTATCTAAAAATGACAGTCAACTCCAAAGATTATGCCATGCATTTTGGGTCAGGCTGCCTGATCTTTCCATCCAAACTTTCTACCAATTGTTGTTGAGTTAATGACCTTGAAACTGAGTTGTTTCCTTAGGTCAATTGCATTTAAGACCTCGTTCAGCTAGTGGCGCCTTGGAGGTTTTTTTTTTCAACAAGCCTCTCTCATTTTTCTCTCAACTCACCATCGCCTTCTGGTGCCCGTGAGGGTTTTCACCAATGACTCTCATTTTTATCTATCTCAACTTACCATCGCCTTATGGTGCCCGTGAGGGTTTTCACCGATAAGACTCTCTTATTTATATTTCTCTCCTGATTTCTTATGCTGAGGAAAACGAGTAGTTCCTAAAATATGTCATCACAGCAATTGCGTGCTTAGCCTTAACATTATCAAAGATTGATCCGAAGGTCTTTCTTTGGTTGTAGCTTAGCTTTTGGATAAGGCTAGAAAGAAAGGATGGCATGGGGCCCAAACGACACTTGAAGTAGGGTGGGACTTACAACTTTTGGAATCGACTCAAACAATGAGGATTAACTCATGCCCTAGTTTATTTTGACTGGGTGAAGCTAAATTATTTATTTGGTTGGACCGACACCTTAGTAGGGCAGCCTACATATCTTACCCCCAAGAGAGGAGAATCAGGTCATGCGTAGTTCTGGCAGTTTGTTCTTTTTCTTTGATTTGATTTTTTTTTTCTTTTATTCGCTCTTTTCATTTTGCGATTCTTTTTTTCTAACTCTATTTTTCTTGACACTCTTTTTTTTGGTAACATTTTTGTCTCTTTTTTGTAACTTCTGACTTCATCTTTTTACTCGACACTATTCTTTGAACTTTGCTTACTCTATCTTGATTCCAAAAGAGGAGTATAAAAGAAAATAATACTAAGGCTCAAATGAGGTAAACAAAGGATGACACAATGTTTGGATAGTAGAATAAAATGCCTTCATCATATCAATCCTTGAGAATGCAAGTACATAACATGCAATTGGAAGTGAGAGATGAAGATCATTTGCGACATCTTTTTAAGCAGATTGAGTCTGTGCGTCACTACTTCTTTTGTAAACTCCACCTTTGTTGTACATTCCTCACATCAAATGACTCATACTTTCGTGGAACTGATTATCTTCTTGTTTCTCTTGATTTAGGGATTACATGTCCACTATTTGACCTAATTGGGACCTGTCTTTTGATCGATGACTAAGTGGTTCTTGTGATTCCTAAAATAATTGCCTTAACTTGTCACCAAATGTCTCAGCACTCTATTTATTTTATCATATGCTCTCTTTTTCTAACTTTAACCCTCTGATTTAATGTTCATGCTTAAACTGGATTTTAAGATCTGGCTGAAAATTTCACTAGCATGTCATATCACTAGAGTCAACATAAAATGTGCTATGTAAAGAAAACAAACAAACATATATTTAAAACACAAAGTAAAATGGGACACTTCATTTAGTTGAAACAAAAGATAGAAGGGTTTGAACATAAACAACAAAAGGACAAAAGAAGATAAATTTCGAACTACTACCCTGACATAATTCGGACAACAGAAAATAAAATAAAACAAGATACCAGACCCCTTCCTAGTAAGGAGAGGGGTGACTTCTCAATTGCTCAGCCTGACATCTTAGCCACTGGTTTGCATATTAGCATGACTAGAGCTTTCCTCACTATCAATGTTCTGCACCATGATTGATTTATCTTGAATCATCTTTTCAATTTCTCTTTTCAAAGCACGACAGTCTTCAATACTGTGACCCTGAACATCAAAATGATATGAGCATCGTACATTAGGATCAAAACTTCTTGAATATGGGTTAGGAGTATACCCAAGGAGAGGAGTGATCATGTCCTGCTGTACCAATCTCTGGAATAAACTTGCATACGATTCTCCAATGGGTGTGAAGATATCCCTCAACTTCTGTCTCATTTCATTGTTTGGATTAAATTGAAAACCAGGCCTAGAAGGGCTTCAGTATGTATGTGGAGTTGGAGGATGACTCGGCAGAGTTGGCGCGTGCCAGTGTAAGTAAGATGGAGGTTGAACATAAGTTTGCGCATTATAAACTTGATATGGAGGTGGGCAAATGGGATATAATGGATATTTATACAGATTTTGTGGAGCTTGGGCATAAACTTGGGTTTGAGCCCGTGGGTAACGATGGTGTGTTCCTCTTTCCCGTGCCTGTTATCCAACTGCAATGGCAGATGCATCTTCCTCATTCTTATTTTCTCCAACACTTCCCAAACCTTTTTGAATTGCTTGAGTAGTCACTTTCAATGTTGCAAAACTCACAATGCGACCGTTCTTAATTTCATCCTCTACCATCTCTCCCATTTATAGGACCTCAATAAATGGCTTTCCTAATGTAGGTAACAAGTGTTGATAATATGTTTCATTTTGCGCTTGAATAAACACCTCCACTATCTTGCTTTCTTTCATTGACGGTTTTACTCTAGCAGCTTGTTCACGCCATCTGATCGCATACTCCTTGAAACTCTCAGTATTCTTCTTTTTTATACCAGTTAGGGATTTTTCGTCAGGTATCAACTCCATATTGTATTGAAATTGTTGCACAAATCCATTAGCTAGGTCATCCCAACTAATCCACTTGTCAATGTCTTGATCAACAAACTATTCCGAAGCTAGGCTTGAAAGACTCTCCCTAAAATAAGCCATGAGTAGTTATTCCTTCCCTCCAGCGCCCCTTAGCTGGTTACAATAGCATCTCAAATGTGCTACAGGATCGCCATGTCCATCATACTTCTCAAACTTCGACATTTTAAAATCAAAAGGAAGATGTACATCTGGAAACATGCACAGATCTTTATATGAGACACTTTTGTACCCCACAAGTCCTTGCAAGTTTTTCATAGTTAGTTCCAAACTTCTCAATTTTTTGGCCATTTCCTTTTGTTCTTCTGTCATAACAGGCTTCTCAATATTTGGAGAAAATTCAGGCAGTTGAGGGAAATCGTAAGGACCAGTCGACTTAAATGTGGGCTCGGGAGCATAATGCTGATCACTATAAATATTCAATACAGGGTCCCTTGTAGAGTGATGAATCACAACCGTTGGATTGACATTAAAAGCAGGAGCTTCAAACGGGAGTGGGACTGCAAAAGCCTGAATAGCAGTCGGAGCTGAGCATGTGGTAATTATGTATTGAGGAGTGAGGAAATGAATATTGGAAGTGTTTGAATACTGTTGCCCCAGAGTAGGTCCTAATGCATGTTATGGCGTGTCGACCAAAATAGAAAATTGTGCATGTGACACTGGAGGCAAACTAGAAAGATATTCTAGATTATCTGCGGGAAATGGAGGAGGCGACAACCCATTAGCCCAAGCTCGATGCATTTCTATCATTTGCTGCCTCAATTTTCCAATCTCTTCATGAGATCCAACATTCTCATTCCCCAAACTCCCTATCTGATTAGTGACAACAAACTCGGTATCCTTGTTGGCCATAACTTTCTCTGTGAGTTGGAGCAATATGGAGGATCAACCAAAATGCCACAAACCAACCACCTTAAACTAACTGGACAAGAGATAGCAAATGCGTTAGAGTTCAACGATTTTTCAAAACCTCTTCTTCTTTTTTTTTCTTGAAAAAAATCACCGAACCCTAGAAGGGCGCCTACGTATCTCACCCCCAAAAGGGGAGAATCAGGTGTGCGTAGTTCGTGAAGTTTTTTCAAAATGACCAATTAAACTCTTTTTTCTTTCTTGAAACAAAGTGTCAAAAGAATTAACGAAAATCTTTTTGCATTTTTTTTAGGTTTAAGTCTCTATACAAAATGAAACCTGTGATTACCAGAGAAAAATATTTTTGGGTTTTCCATTTTTGAATTTAAAGTGAAAATGAAACTTGAACCTATTAAAGGAAAATCTTTTTGTAGTTTTCTTTTAAATACGTATATGAAACGCCTACTCTAAATGGAGAGTGAAGAAATATTTTGGATTTTTCAAATAAGATCCCCGAACCAACAATACCCTGCCTACGTATCTCACTCCCGAAAGAGGAGAATCAGAGGTGCGTAGTTCATCCAGATTGGACAATTAATGATTAAATAACAGGCTAGACCCTGACTTAAGAGACACGACCAAAGAGAGACGCTGAACCATGTTAGTAAAATCTTTTGAGTTTTCATTTTGATACTTCACAGAAAAATGACATCAACAACTATGAAAGAAAAATCTTTTTGGTATTTTCGTTATACGAAATGTAAAAAATTTCTAACATCTTTTTTTTTGCATTTTTATTTTATAAACACATCCTATGAATGAAAAAATCTTTTTGAAGTTTTCGAATTGTGAATGCATGCTAAACGAGACAAAGGAAAATCTTTCTAATGTTTTTGATAAAATGAGTGTGAAAGGTAAAAAAGTCCTTTTGAATTTTGGAATTGTCAAAAATAAAAGCCATAAAAAACTCTAAAAACTACGAAACTCTTTTTTTTCTTGCTTTTTTCATTACCCACACACTTTACTTCTAATACATGTTTTTCCCAAATTAGTCCGTCAAATGACCACGTTATCCTCAAAGATGCAACGTTTAGCACGTAGGGATGCTTTAGAGGTGAGTCTCCTACAAAGGACCAAGTGAGCCCCGCTAGGTCTCAATATGATACACATAAGCATGACCTAAAGGCTGACCTACGTTGGGGTTCACTAACAAGGCTGTTCGGGGGAGCGTATGGTCGATAGTGGCTTCGATAGCTTTCCACCTACTCCATAACACCGACGGCTCCCCTACTAAAATAAGGGTGACTCAACTAGAGGTTATGTACAACACGTGTACTACGGGTTTGTTGCATAAAGAAGGCCTGGGGGTAGACACATGATGCCAGATATAATAGCGGTAACATATAGGATAAATATTGTACACAAAGAGCACGAAAACATTCCACAATGATAAAACAATTACACAAAACAACACAAACAAATTATTTATACACCTACAGTGCCAAACAAAGCCGATACGACTCTAAAATAAGCTTGAATTCTGAACAATTCTCCAGCAGAGTCGCCAAAGCTGTCACACCCCTTTTTCGTACTCTAAAAGATTTCATTTTAGTTTGAAAGAGTTTGTATTATTAAAGTGACAAAAGATTAAAAATTTGTTTCAAAAAGGACTTTTACATTTAAACTCAGAGTCGCCACTTGACATAAATCGGGTGTGCCAAGTCACCTTTGAAAATCCTTTTCAAAAATAGTTTGACTCTATAAACTGATCTGCGAATAGAGATTCCGACTAAGGAATTCCGTTGACCGAGGAGAAGGTGTTAGGCACCCCTCGATCCCGTGGTTCGACCACGGTCGCTTGGTAGAGCGTATCGGCTAACTTGACAATATAAAACGTATAAACCACATAAACACACAAAACAAGCAAAACAAACAAATCAAAACAAAATTCAAAACCAAAATAATGTCCAGTCCGAATTATACAATCCCCAAAAATAGAAATATGCAAAAAATGTAAATCCTATTCTAGACTAATCCTAAACTACGCTCCATTCCTTTCTCCACCCGGCATTTCAGGCCTTGATCGTGCGTCGTCTTCAAGTACATGATACTTTGGGGCATTCCCCGGTGAATAAATAAATTCCTTTAGGGCATTCCCCGCAAATGAATACAATGTCAATTTCATGCGATAAACTTAAAAACATCCAACACATTCAACATTCCACGCATTCAACCCAACATCAATCCTAAATTTGCCTACCCAACTTAGAATTTGTCTATTTGTCCCGACCTAAAACATGCCGCTATCAAGTTTGAATAGCGTTTGTTTCAAGTCAAACAATAAACCATGAATCAAACCAACCAAAATTCACCTTTTATCAAGTTTCAATTTCTATCCCACTTATTCTTAATCAATTAACCAAGTTCAATATAAGAATCAACCAATCAAGCCACGATAATCATAGAAACTCAAACACGCTCAAAATTCATATCATCTACCCATCATGAATCAACAAACATCATGACATCAAACATCACATTACGATAAAAATAGAAAGAAATTGAGTTGAAGAATTGGACCCCATTTTTTATTTCAAATCACTGAATTGTGCAAACAAAGCCACTGACCTCAGGACCTCGATTCAACGAACTCAACACGGATCTACCAACTCAAACACACTCGATATTAGAACCGACCCAAACAAAATGATTGATCCATTTCAATTAGTGGTTTTCTGATTGGGGTTTTGGTCAGATTTCGATAGACGTGGTGTTTTCCGGCGAACCCGTCGCTGGAACAGTAATGAATGCAGGGGTTCACTTCTCTCTCAATATTCTATTTTCCAATTTTGAAACTCAATTCCTGAACAACTAATTGGATAGTCGAAATTGAACCCAACTCGGGACTTTGGACTAGTGTTCGACAATAAAAATGGGACGCCGATTTGTTGGCGCTTTTCGATGGGTTTACGTCATTTTTTGGAGATGACAAAGGTCGCCAGAATAGTAGCACAACAGGGATAGTTTTTTTTCTCCTCCCTCAACCTCTCACTGTATTCTCTCCATGTTTCTTTCATACCCAATCTGTCTTCTCTCTGTTTGTGATGTGGATATATATTACCTAAGTGATGAGGGATCTGTGTGGTTTATGTATTGTTAATGTATATGATAAGGTGAGTGGGAATTAAAATTGAGAGAGGCCTATGTGTATGTCTATGGCGTGAGGTTAGTGAAAAAAAATCCTGTGAGAGTGTATTATGTTCTCTGTATATTGTTGAGAGAATCCCATGTACTGGTCTATTATTCCCTATATGAATTTGGAAAAGGGGAATATCACAAGTGGGCCCCTCCCCTTTTGTCCATTTTTGAAGGTTCCTTTCTATGTGCAGTGTATATAATTCTCCCAATGCCAAAAGGTACCCAATTCTATTATGGTGTCCAAAAATGTGTAAAGGCATAGGGGGGTTGGGTAGGGTAGTGGTGAGGTAGGGTAGGGGTGGTTAGGATGGGATAGAATTTGTTAGGATAAGATAAAAATTATTAGGGGTTGTTATTTTTGCCATTTATGGGAGGATAATTACATGGTTGAGGATACACGATAGGATAAGGTAAAAAGGTGAAAATTAATCTTTCAGAGGGACAAAATTACGTGTCTACACAAACCAATCGGCACCTAATCATACATGACCATATGCCAATGGAAGAATATCGCACCACACCTCCCTATGGCATTCAAATTGGGAGAAGACAACTTTGACCCTCTCGGTAACCTTAAACCCGTCCAAGAAGTATGGAACAAGTATAGGCTCGAGAAATAACCCCTAGTAGTCAACCATGGATGGAAAGATGTAGTTTCTATAGTACCTATCATTTAACACAACGAGGTACCCCGGTATTCCATAAATGGTCACCTTTCCGAAGTGTACACTACTTCTCAAATCAATTTTGTAAAGCACAGAGTACCCCTAAATTTTGGAGATGCATACCCTCTTCTTCTCGTTGGACAACCTCCACTAGAGCTAGTATAACCATTCACACTACATCAACCTTGATAAGAAGTACTACAAGGTGGAGAATATGAATCTTTACACTTCTCATGTGTACTCTCATCTTAGCTCTCATAAGCTTTGCGAACGAAAGGGTTATACCTAACACCAAATCTAGGTTTGGAGTGAGAAGTGTAAGACTCCTTACATGCCCCTACGTCATCATAAGATCCATCGCGAGGTCCTACATCATCTCTAAAGTCACCATAAGCACTAGACACTTCATTCACCTTATTATCTCGCACAAAATCGTAACTCTCAAACCTGCCCAAGTTTTGATCATGGCTATTTTCATAGCCTCCGCAATCTCCCTTAACTTCGTAACCATAAAACCCCTTACTACAATCATATTCTCCCATATTGTAGTCATAATAACCGACTATCAAAGACATATTCCCCTTATATCACCTTTGTACCTACACAATGAACAAACAAGATTAGTAGTAAAAGCTCCTCACCAACACTCGTATACACCCACCTTTGCGATTCTCACAACTGGAGTGACGAATATTGAAAGTTGCATATACTTCGGTAGTCAATGGGATGTCAATTCTACTTGACAACCGGAATGGATTCTTGTTTGATCGACTCAAGACACATATAAGAAAAATAAAATTTACTTATGAACTTGATACAAAGAAGTTACTACGAGTTAAAAATGAGAAAAGCACAAAAACAACGCTAACACAAAGAACGTACTCAAAAACTAATTTACAACTTAGTAGGTATTTACTAGTTGCCGATTAGTATAAGAGAACAAAGTTGAAACCAATGGAACAAATAAAAGAAACTAGGAATTCCAAATCTTGAGCTTATGATGATGTGGAGCTCGACTATTGGTCGTTGGGATGTTGTTGAAGTTGAAAATTTTTTGTTTCAAAAATTTAGTTGTTTACTTTCACATTTGGAAGAAAAAGTGTAGGCTAACGTATAGGCAAACAAGGTCTTAGAATCCCTTTTCATGATTCAAAAAGTCTTTAACCTACTTGCACTAATTTGGCAAGACAATATTTTTTGATGTCTTGTCCCCTTTCCCCTTTTGGACAACCTAGAAAAGTGGTCTTACTCTTTTGTAGTAACTAGATTTTTAGGATGTCTTTTGTTCTTTTACCACTTTGGTGATATATTGAGGATATTTCCAAGACAAACAAAATTCTCACTCTTCTTTTCTTGTTTCAAGATCAAACAACCCTTTGAAACTACTTCTTCAACATAACAAGATGAACTCCAAGAACAACAACAACAAGTCGTCCAACAATTACCACCACACAACTTGAAACTTAGCTCAAGAACTTGGATTAAGACTCAAGGAGTGTTAGAGAGAAAGAAAACCAATACAAGAAACAACTAACACAAGCAAAACACACACAAATCTCGGCCAAAACAACAACGACAACACAATTTCGGCCAAGACACAAAAATGGATAGATTTGCTTCTTTTTGATTTTTAAGTTTTCTAACCTTTTTTTTAATTTTCAAGTTTACGAGCCCAAGATTGATCTTGTGTGAACAATATCAAGCCATGATATGATACCAAATGATACAAGAATAACCACAGAAGGCACAAAAACTACACAAAATAGTCCATAAATTGAGAGCAACCTGAGGACCCCTTTGAGAGCTAGTTTCAGCCAACAACAACAACACAAATATCACGAGTTTACAAGGTGTTTTAACACCAAAACAGCAACAATACAACAAGAAAAATATGAACACAATGAATACAAAATTCAGATTCAACAAGAACAAATGATTACAAGATACAAACACTAACACAATTGCAAGAAAGGTAAAGATAGATAGTGAGACATAGATTATTACAGAGATTAGGAACTAAAGAGTATATTAAACTCAAAAACTCCTAATGAATGTAACAACAACACCACACTCTTACAGTGACCGCCAAGGGAATTAAATCACCTCAAGATCCACCATTTTTAAGCAAAGAACAATATTGGCTTTTCCAAGCCCTAAATTACAATGGCTAATCTAAGCCCTAACTAAGAACTACACTAAGGTGGTCTACTCTCAAGAGAGGATTTTCAATGTCTCATATTTTCATCCTTAAATAACTAATAAGAGAATACCTAAAATGCCCTATTTATAGTATATTACAAAAGAAGACAAAATGACTACACTATCCTTAATGATTGGGGCAGCCATGGAGTGCATTTTGGGCAAAGTGAAGTGACCAAAACATCCTCAATAAAGATGACTCCAAAACTGTGAGCTATTAAGTATCCAAAGCCGTGAGTCCTCAATGCTCCAAGAAATCTTTCACTCATGGCCTTGATGTATGGTATGCTCAATGGTAGGCTCAAAATGGGTCCTCCATGCATGTTATCGTATCCTCGAGTTGACCAAGTCTTGAGCCTCTATGTGTTAGCCTCTAAAGATGTCATCAAAAGATAAGATGGCCATTTTTCCCATATCAGCACCTCACCGCGATGCAGTGCTTATCGTGATGCCCTTCTATTTTCACTAAAATTACCATATCTTCTCAACCGAGTATGGATTAAGGTGAAATTGATATCGTTGGGAAGCTAATTCAATTATCTACAATTTGGTGGGTCTAGAGCTGGAAAATTCTACACGTATCAAGAGTTATTCATTTTTAAAGATATCCCTTTACATTCTAGGAGCTAAATTGAGCTAAGTAAAAGTACAGGGTATTACAATATCTCCCCTTGGACACATTCATCCTCGAATGAGACTAATTAAACTGACGATAATGGGGGACTGAGGCGATATGCTAGCATGTACAACTGACACAAACTGCATGACTGAATCTAATCTAACTCATATTGAGCAACTGAACTAATCTACGAATGCATGAATTTTCATAAAGATAACTCTATAGCTGAATCTGAGACTGGAAAAAAAACTGAATTAAGGAGGACTGTTACCTTAAGTTGAATCTGAGTTCGTGGATAAAAGGTGAGGATACTTGGTACGTATGTCTGCTTCTGCTTCCCATGTAGCACCCTCAACAGACTAATTTTGCCACAGAACTTTGACCAAGGGAACTTCTTTGTTCTTTAGTCTATGGGTCTGTTGATCAAAAATCTCTACAGGAACTTCTTCGTATGAAAGGCTATTCTGAATATTTGTGCTTTCTAGAGGGACTACAACAGCTGAATCATCCATGCACTTCTTCAATAAGGATACATGGAACACTAGATGAACTGCTGAAAAGTGTCTAGGTAGCTTAAGCTCATACGCTACCTTCCCCACATGACTCAAAATCCTGTAGGGACCCATATATCGAGGACTAAGCTTCCCCTTTTTCCCCTTCATGGGTGAAATCTTCAAATAAACAAGATCATCTACTTCAAACTCAATATCTATCTTTCTTACGTCTGCATAAGAGTTCTGACAAGTTTGAGCTGCTTTTAATCTCTCTCAAATCAACTAAAATTTTTCCATGGCTTTAAACACCATATCTGGCCTAATCAAAGCGGCCTCACCAACTTCAAACCAATCAACTGGTGATCTACATCTCCGCCCATACAGAGCCTTGAATGGGGCCATCTGAATACTAGAATAATTACTATTATTGTAGGGAAACTTGATCAATGGCATGTAGTATCACGACCCAACATAGGATCATGACCGGTGCTAAGGATTTTAGGACTCCAAAGCAAGCCTCGTTAGAATTCTATAGAAAATTTAACAGAGTTTCCCCTATTTTTGGGCCTAACAAGAAGTTTTTCCTGTCTCAATTCAACAACAAAACAACCTAACAGCACAACCACCACACAAAAACCAACACAATTCACCATAGACAATCGACGATTCACCAATAATACTAACTAACAATACAAAAACCATCTCCAAAGATGAGAGAAAATCTAATATTCCACAAATCCAAAATAACAAAAAAGTACTCAAAACTATAAAGACATGACTATGGAGCAAACTAAGATTTTCAATAAAAAGAAACATAACAAATAAGTAAACTATAGCTCGCGCGAACAATTGTGGGGCTCACCAGGAATATGCTACTCGGATCCTCTAGCCAACGTGACCCTCCCCGTCACCTGCATTCTCTGAAAAATAATAGCGAGGAGTGAGACGCTAGCTCAGTGAGTAATAACACTTAACCACAACCGTTTTAATGGGGACAAGTTAGAAAACATCATGAATAAAAGCTCTTTCAGAAAACAGTAACAATAAATAATATCAATGTTTCATGTAAGCCAAGTGAACCAATAGTTCAGTAATAAACTCAAAAAAACATCATATCATATCAAATATACTTATATCAGAGGTTTCCAAGAATGAATCATATAATCAGTGTGGCATTCTTCTTTATTAAGAATAACTCATAACTGTGGATCCCTCATAAAGGAGTCCCATATTATATCAGTAACAGTATGCTAGTTCTACCTTTTGTAAGACCCCGTAAAATCCTAAATCTTAATTCAATCCTTTAAGCTTGTCAAGGGGTCCCAGACTTAGAAAATTCTAGTAAGGTTCCCAGACTTAGCCTATTATTGTCCTTCGAAAGTTGATAATCTTATTTCGCCACCTTAATGTCCTTTAATGATCTGTATTTTTATTAGTTCATGATCAGGAAGGTCAATAGGTGTTTCTGGACAAGTTTTAAATTTTTTGGAACACGTTTAGATCATGTTCGAAGTACCAAAATAGTGGACCAACGCGATCATGGCGCGCCGCGTTGCCAATCGTGTTGGTCAACATTTGTGTAGGCTACCAGAGCAAAAACTTCTGAGGCTCGACACAATCATGATGTGATGCATCGAGTATTGCGTTGAAGCCACTAACGCATCGCATTGCTTGTAGCGTTGGCACCCAATTTTTAGTCATTAAATATTCGCATTTTTAAGGGAAAAAGGGTCAATTTCCCATCCTTAGATAAACCCAATAACACGTGATTCAACCATATTTCACCCAAAATATAGAGTTTCTCTCAAGAACAAGTTAGGGTTTTCAATTAAGGATTCAAATTCAATACTCAAATTCAAGAATCTCTCCGTCAATCTTTGTAAAATCAGGAACTAAGGTATGTCAAGGGTTGATTTATGGATTCCTTTTATCCATGATGTCTAAGAACCCTGTTATAAATTATAAAACATGATATTTATGTTGTGGATTATTTGTAACCATGTTTATCTTGTTGTATGATTCCCAAGTTGGAATCTTTATGTGTTTTCATGAAACTACGTTAGCATGCAAGATGAAATCTATAAATTGAGTTATTTATGATGTGTAATTTGGTGATTTCACTTATGCCCTAAGTTGTGCATGTAGGGTGTTTGGCAAAATGGCTAGGAGGATAGAAATTGGGTATTATAGCTCAATTGTGACTCAAATAATAAATGCATGCTTTACCCTTATGACCAAGACTGACTTTCATAATATTATGTGCATTATGACTATTTGATGGAATATTCATGAGATTAGGTTGATAAGTATGACATGTCTATATGCAATTTCATCTATGTACAACATTATGGCAACCATGTGTTTCATGAAATCCCCAACTTATTGTATTATGAATTGTTGATATTGGTTATGCGTTCACAAAGTGTCAAGTCTTGTCAGTTTTATACTATGGAGTCCTGGGGGTACTTGTACCCGATAATTTAGTTGTGTGCCTAGAGCCAGTTTCAGTTTTCACAATACTCCCATTCAAGCCATGGTCATTAGAATTCGGTTAGTTACATGACTCAGGAAAACTCAGTAATCTCAGTTAGTTATCTGATCTCAGTAGTATTCCCTCAGTCAACGAAATTTAGTAAACTCTATTCAAATCATCTAAAGATACTATCAGTAACAATTTAGTTCAATTTAAACTAGTTCAGTTTTGAGGCATGTCGGTTAGATGATTACCTCCCACAATCTCAGTTTCGAATTCAGTCTCAGTAATAGAACTTAGTTCAGTTCTATAGTTTCAGGACTGTCAGATACAGTCGCTCAGCTCAGTACAGAACTTAGCTAGTTCTATTAGAATCATGAATATCAGACACAGTCACCCAATTAATAGTATATTAATTATGCGAAATTCATATTACCAGTATTCAGATTTTTGGACTGTCAGATGCAGTCAATCAGACCAGTTCTTCATAATCAGAACTGTCAGAAACAATCATTTTTTTATCAGTAATATAACATCAGTTCCTCAATACTCAATAGACTTAGTCTTTCAGTATCCCAGTATTAGTACCCAGATATCAGTAAATCCACGTTATCAGAATTCATGAGTTATAATTACGTATTCATGCATGTATTCTCACGTTCATATTATTCAGTCAGTTAGTATTGTTCATGCATATGAACCATTGCATTCATCCTACCTCACTTGCATACCAGTACATTCAATCGTACTAAAGCATTTATGCTATGGTGTTTTATACCATAGGTTCAGAAACACACGCTCCAGAGTATCAGTAGCATTCTAGTTTCAGCAGTTAGAGTCAGCAGTGAGTCCTCATCATTTAAGGATGTTATTATTTAATTATTTCATTCTTTCAGTACTTAGTTTATTTTACTAGATGGGGTTAGTTGGGGGATTATCCCATCAACTCCTTATTTAAACAGTTCAGTTTTAGAGGCTTTCAGACTACACATGTTCAGACAATTATTCTAGTTGTTTTGGTATTGTTATACCATATTTTCAATTATGTATCAATATTGAACCTTATGGCCTTTCAGTTCATGTTTCCATATTTATGATATTACCATTATTATTCAGGGCTTAGTTACAAATATTAGTCATGAGTTAGCTTATGGTCCTTTGGGATTATGAGCACCGTGTAACATTTCGGGTACCAGATTCAGGGTGTTACAAACTTGGTATCAGAGCCTAAGATTCAACAGTATCCTAGAAAGTCTGAAAAGCCGCATCTAGTAGAGTCTTGTACATGGGTATGTTGTACACCACACTTATGTGCAGAAGGCTATGAGATGTTTTAGGAATATTTTTCCTTCTTTCAGTATTCATGTTGTGTGAGTGAGCATGAGCTCCAGTCAAACTCTAAGTTTAATCTCTTTTTCTTTTTTATTTACAGAATATGCCGGCCAAAAGGGCTAACGAAAGAGGAACAGGGAATCAGTCAGAACCTCAGCCCATCCAAGCAGATCCTCTGGATGAGAATGTCTCTCATGCAGAATTTAAAACCATATTCACTACTCTAGCCAATTCAGTCACAGCTCAGAATGATCGACCAGCTGCTGTTCCAGCCAACCTAGTGGCCAATTCTGCTGCAGCCAGGATTTGGGACTTCACCCAAATGAATTATCCCCTGTTCTCTGATTCTAAGTTTAAAGAGGATCCTCAGGAGTTCCTCGACCAGGTTCAAAAAGTCACAGATATCATGGGAGTGACTTCCAGTAAGAGTGCAGAGTTAGCCGCCTATCAGCTATAAGATGTAGCCCATACGTGGTTTAAGCAGTGAAAGGTAGACAGGGGTGCAGATGCAGATCCCATAGAATGGGACGAGTTTGTGTAATACCCGTGCTTTTTCTTAGCTTGAAAATCATCTCAAAGATGTTAGAACTTGCTTTTAAATAAGAATTCATTCTTATACACGTGGTATTTCCATAATTTTCACTTCCTATTATGTGGAAAATTGAATAAGCTTTCCATCTATATATAATTCACCCAAATCTGACACGCGGGCGAAGAGTTAGAGCCTTTTTAGTGAGACAGTGTTTGACCTGAGCCTTCTACGCGTCGCAGAGATAGCTCAAATGGCAATTGTCAAATTCCAGTGTTGCTCCATGATACTGGCATGTCGCGCCAAACTTCCAGGTCGTAGACAATGTGGCAACGCGATAGCTTCACGTCGCACCACCGTGCAGTTTCCCAAATGTCAATTTCCAGTGACACGGCGCAATAACACCGCATCGCGCCAAGGGTCCAACTCGGGAAATTTTACTAAAAATTTAATGATGTGTCCAAGGTTAAAAGGGTCAACTTTCTACCCCTATATAATCTCTTTAACACGTGATTCAGCCACTTTTCACCCAAAACATATTAGTTTCTCTGAAGTTTATCTCAAGAACAAACTAGGGTTTCTATTGGGGATTCAAATTCAGGAAGGTTTCACCATCAATCTTTACGAAATCATGATCTAAGGTATGCATAGTATTCATTCATGGACTCCTTTCATCCATGAAGTCCAAGAATCCTTTTTAACTACAAGTTATCGATTTTCTTCATGTTTTCATGCTTTGTATGTTCTCTTTCATGTTGATAAATGAGGAATTGATTTCTATTCCATGATTTGATAATAAATTCCATGTGGGTTGATTAGTATAGATAAATATTTATGAAATCTCATGACTAAAACCTTGTACGATGGAATTGGAATTGAAGCATGATGTTTAATTGTTGTATAATGTGTTTACATATACTATGCCTGCCATATGTTTGATAAAATGCCTCGATGAAGAAAATTTGCCTAACTAGCATGATATCTTGAAAATCCCCGTAAATGTACAAGCTTATGCCTATTAGACGTTTGATGAAATGCTTCAATAAACATATTGTGGTGATTATCATGTATTCAAGAATATCAAGTTAGATCAGTTTTGTTCCATTGAGTCCTGGGGGTACTTGTACCCGAAATATTAGTTGTGTGCCTAGATCCATGTCATGTTTTCACGATACTCTTAGTCAAGCTATGAACTCTTAGACTTAAGATAGTCTTATGACTCAGAAAAAATCATAATGATCTCATGACTCAGTCAGTTGTCAGATATCAGTAGTATTCCGTCAGCGACAAAAATTCAGTAACTCAGTCTATGCTTAGTTCAGTTCAGTAAATCATGTTCAGTGTCCATTCAGATGGGAGTAGGAATTAGCACCGAGTAAACCCAAGGATGGGGACTCACCTGTTTTACGAAGGTGTGATTCCTAAAAGTAATCCTTGCATTCCAGAACTATATAGCCAGCATAGGTTGAGATATCGTAGCCTACTATATGAGGGTAGATGAGGTGGCTTAACCTGTTATGTGAGGGTTTCCACCATTTTTGCTAGAGTTACCTATTATATGAGGGTTACTCACATGTTGTCCTTACCAGTGACGCAGTATTGACACCCTTTCAATCAGGGCATAGATTGGACCCCAGCTCAGCTATCATAGCACCTTTGGGGCATGTCGGTTATATAATACTTCCCACAGTTTCATGTTACAGAATCAAGACTGTCAGATACAGTCAATCGGTCTCAGTAATAGAAATCAGATAGTTCTTCAGATTTCAGGACTGTCAGACATAGTCAACTCAGATACAGTACGAAACTCAGATAGTTCTATTAGATTCAGGATTGTCAGCTACAGTCACCGACATTATTAGTTATACTTAGATACAGTCGCCTATGTTATCAACATTATTCAAATATAGTCCTTTATGTTATCAGTCATATCAGTTACGAGCATGTCACGTTATCAGTATACAGACTCAGAAATCATGAAATCACATTGTCAATTATAGTTATGTATTTATACATGTATTCTCACGTTCATGTTAGACAGTCAGTTAGCATTATTCATGCATGCAAACCCTTGCATATAGCCTACCTCACATGTATACTTGGTACATATGTACTGACGCATTCGCGCTATGGTGCTTTGTTTTTATGTTACACCATAGGTTCAGAGACACAAAGAACAAAAGTAGATTCCAGATTTAGCAGTCAGAGTATAAGTGAGTCCTCATTCTTCAAGGACATAATGATTTTCTATTATCTCATTGATTAGCTTATTAGTTGGAGTTAGTTGGGGATATGTCCCATCAACTCTTGATTCAGATTCTTCAGACAGTAGAGGCTTCTAGACGAGATACAGACTATCATGTTTGAGACTTCAGTTTTGTTTTGGGTATTCTATTACCCCACACAAATGTTACGTTATTCAGTTATGTTCATAATCAAACCTTATGGCCTTTCAGTGCATGTTTCCACATTATTATGTTATCTTATGTAGTATACAGGTACAAATATTAGTCATGGGTTAGCTTGTGGTCCTTCAGAGTCATGAGCACCGTGTAGCATTCCTGTTCAGCAAATCAGGTCGTTACAGTTTGCTACGGCTTTCTTAGGTAGATTTTCCCCCTAGAGAAGAAAGGAGCCAAAGTGTTAGAGTTCATCAACCTCAGACAAGGTAGCATGAGCGTAAAAGAATACTCCCTCAAGTCACTCAGTTAGCCAGATACACTCTTCATGTAGTAGCAGACAGTAGATCTAGAATGAATAAGTTCTTGTCTGGGATATCAGGTAAAGTGGTTAAGGAGTGCAGGACTGCGATGTTGATTTAGGAGATGGACATATCTAGTCTTATGATCCATGCTCAACAGATTGAGGAGCAAAAACTTAAGAAGAAGGAGAGGGAAAATAAGAGAGCCAGAACTGGTAGTTATAGTTTTTCTCAGCGAGGGTCACAGGGTGGTAACCGTTCTCAGCATAGACAAAAGTTTTCAACCCTAGTTCCATCATCAGCTAGTGCACCAGTACCAAAGTTTAGAAATGACCGTAGAGATGGGGCACTAGGCTCCAAGGCCCAGGGTAATGAGAGAAGGGTTTTTACTCATCCACTTTATGAAGAGTGTGGTAAGCATCATAAGGGTATATGTAGAGCTGGTAGTGATGTGTGTTTCGGATGTAGCGAGACAGGTCACAAGGTCCAATATTATCTTAGGCCTGGCCCTAGAAGTAAGCATGGTCGTCCTTCAACTCAGTCCGATCCCCCGAATCAGCAGGGTGCTAATTCCAGTGCTATCAGTGGGCAACGCCCAAACAGATTCTATGCACTTCAGTCCTGACAGAATCAAGAAAGTCCTCCTGATGCAGCCACTAGTATGTTACAGATCCCTTATTTACATGTTCATGTTTCTTCAGATTCAGGAGCTTCCTTTTTTCTTTTGTAACTCTTTGCATAACAGTCAACTTTAAGGTCAGACCAAATGTTAACAAGACCTTTTTCCAGTCCCTACCCCAGTAAGTCTGTCTAACACAGTCCGACAGGTATACGGGAACTGTCCGATTATTAAATATCTGAAAGTCAGGCCTTCAGGTTCCAGTAGTAATACCAGTATGTGTAGGAAATCCATAAGGTAAGATGATTCCCGACCCATTTCGATCTCAGTGCAAAGTTTTGTACTTCAACCATCATGATACTTACGCATGCTTTCCGTTTTAGTCCCACGAATACAACTTATATCCATGCGTTTTGCATAGAATAATATGTGTTTCAAGTTCCTCGTATGAGGAGTCCAAGTTCATCCAATATTGTGAATCATGTTCCACGAATTCAAAAATTCCAAACCCAGTTTGTGCAGCTCATGACTCATGCACTCATGTCACACTTTACAGTATGATTAGCCCACACGATTCATGACTTCACTCCTAGTGTTCACTCAAACTCAGATTATTCCATGTATACCCTCAGTTTAGATCCCTCAGTGAATCTATAGTGTTAACATTCCATCCTGCAGGCCTCAGTTATGTCATACCCCTTTTTTACGGACTCCAAAAAAAAGAGATTTTAAAGTTCGAAAGGGCTTTATTATTTAAGTGACAAGAAATGAAAATTTGTTTCGGAAAAGGATTATTTTCATTTTTATTCAGAGTCGCCACTTGGCATTATCCGGTGTGCCAAGTCACCTTTGGAAAATCCTTTTCGAAAACCATTTGACTCTTAAACTGGTTTGCGGACAGAGATTCCGGCTAAGGAATTCTGTTGACCGAGGGGAAGGTGTTAGGCACCCCTCGATCCCGTGGTTCAACCACGGTCGCTTGGAAGAGCGTATCAGCTAAATTGACGTTACAAATGCATAAACCACACAAAAGCACGCAAAATAATCAAACAATAACAAAAAAAAATGTAAAGTTCAGTCCAATTATTACAACCCAAAATAAAAATACTGAAATAACCTACACTAGTCCTAAACCATGCTTTACCCGATGCCTCGGGCCTTGATCACGAGCATCCTTAGCGTACAAAATTCTTCGGGGCATTTCCCGGTGAATAAATACAAATTACATTGGGGCATTCCCCGGTTAAATAAATACACTTTCCAAATACGATAAAAAAGACATTCAACAAATTTTTCAATTATTCCAACACTACACCAATCCTAAACTTGCCTACCCAAGCTTACTATTTGCCTACCCGCTCGACGACATATCACATTCAACATCAACAATGTATCAAAAATATCATAATATTCACTTTTATCAATTTTCGATTCCCGTCCCCAAATTTCATTTTAATACTAAATTTTCACAACTCACCATTTTTATTCTAGCGACCCACAATCACTTTTCAACGAAATTAAATAATGAGTCAATATCAAAATAACAAACTATCACCAAACCAGACAACATACATGCATCACCAACAAGTATCAAACAACACCCAAAGCGTAATCCAAACATCAAAACATAGTAAACAATAAAATTGAAGAGGAAAAGAGTAGGATCGGACCTTTCAATAGTCGATTTCGTGGATAATAACATTTAAGAAGGCCTGGACTTCAGAACTCGGAACAGAACCTCAATAGTGACGAATCCCAACTTCGATATCAATGACTTTGAAACCCAAAAACTGGTCGAGATGGATGGAAAACTAAACCCAAAAATAGGAATGAAAATTGAGGGATCCAAAACCTGATTTCAAAAATGAATCGCAAAGACCGTCAAACCTGAAAGCTCCGTAAATCCAATCGAACCCAAAAAAAAACCTACAGAAATTGAGCTCCAATGAGTAGATGATGAGCAAGAAAACTAAAATAGTTGGATTCCGACGAGATATTGTTCAGGAATCGAAGGAAAAAAAAGAAACTTTGGGGTTTAGGAGACTGATTCGGACAACCATCGATTGAAGCTGACTCTGGCACCGAGGTCACCAGGAAAACTTGAATAGAAACTGGGTTTCTCACCGGAATTCCATCAAACACCCTCCATAACTTGCTTCTCTTTACTGTGCGGGTTGTTGATCTTCGAGTATGTGCGTGATTTTGTTTATGTGTGCGTGTATGGTGTTAATCCATGGAAAAATATGGGTGATGTGTGTAAGTGTATGTTAATGGTGATCAGAGGTTCAATTTTTTGTAGTCGAAAAGAAAAAAAATTGAGATCTGTTGTATATCTTTACTGTGAAGAAGATGAAGCTCCTCTCTTTTTTTCAAAATAGTTTCCATATATGAATATATCCTCCTTCCCTGGGTTCAAAAATGTGTGAAAAGGGGTAGGGTAGGTGGGGTCACGTGGTGTAGGAGGTAGGGAGGTGGTTTATTTTGATTGGGTAGGTTGTTAGGAATCATTGAATTAGTTACGATAGGTTTTGTTAGGGATTTTGTTATATTTTTTGTATTTTGTGAGGGTATAATAACATGGGTGGGGGTACACGGTAGGATAAAAATAAAATGGGTAAAAATGACATCGGGGAGGGACGAAATTAGGTGTCTACATCATGCCCCCTTTGGATGTAAATACGAAGTGTTTTCAGGCAAAGAAGTAGACAGCGAAACCAAATTTTGACCCGACCATTATTCAAAGAAAGAAACAGAAGGAAGAAGGACAATCGGGTATTGACTTAAGACATCCTTCCTACCCAAATTATGAGAGAATCAAGTCACGGGTATTTCAAAGGATTGGAAGAGGTGGACTATACCGAGTTGGAGAGTCGAGTGAGGTTCCATCGAGGTTCCAGTCCGCGGCTCTGTTATTACATCAAAAATAAAAATTACAAGTTAAAACATAAATGAAATTACAAAAATACTATCTATACAGCTTCTGTTGGTTCTTGACTCGACTTTCATCACTCTATTCTTCAGGCGGGCCCCTGACATTCCATTTATTTCAACTTGTTGCTTGGCTTTCAATTACTTCGCTTTGTTGCATGACTTTTTATTTCATTACCCTATTCTCCAGGAGGGTTCCTGACATGTTATTTCATCACCCTGTTCTTCAGGCGGGCTCTTGACTTGATATTTCATCACCCTGTTCTTCATGTGGGCTCCTGACTTGCTATCTCATCACCCTGTTCTTCAGGTGGGCTCCTGACTTGCTATTTCATCACCCTGTTCTTCAGGCAGGCTCCTAAAACCCAAAATTAAAACTAGAACGAAAATTATCCCAAACAAGAATTATAATAAAGTAGTATTTCATTTTTGAAAGCGTTGTCCCATTTTCCAGGATGGTCCTGAACATAAAGTAAAATCCTATTTTTTAGGAGGGTCCTGAACATAAAGTAAAATCCCACGGATGTGCATTTCCAATGGTAGCTGAATTAAGTGAAACGAATTTGCCCCTATTTCAACAAAGAAAATTTGTCAGTTAAAAACTTAGTGGTGGCTTGCAGCTCTTGGCTTCTTAGGTATCTGCTCCAGCACTCAGTCCTTTCATCTTTGTTCCAAATTGCTAACACCTGACCTGTCTTGCCGCATCATTGACCCAGATCCAAATTGAGGGAAATGAGTTCTGGCTCAAACAATGGGTTTCCATTTTACCATGCCCCTGAGGTGCACTCTTTTCCCAAATCTGAATGCTTCCCCGAATCCAATAGCCTGTCGGTTGATAGACCTCCTTTGCTTCATGTTGAATTACGATCATATTTCTTTCCTGTGCTGTTCCTTGGCTTTTCCTCGTATAATTGGAAAGACTGGTAGTAAATTTTGAAATCCTTTCTCGCTTTTTTGACATAGACTTGACTTAAAATGTAAGGAAATGATGGTGACTTTTATTTTAATAAATGACATAAAAAGACAAAAAACATGAATATGTAAATGAAAGAAAAGGGCAATGTCCCATATTCAAAAAGAAAACTTATCTGAATACGACAACCAACTCCAATGAGTATGACATGCATTTTGGATTAAGCTGCCTGATCTTCCTATCCAAATTCCCCATTTGTTGTTGAGTTCATGCCTTTGCTGCTGAGCCGCTTCTTCAAATCCATTGGACTCATACATCTCATCTGATTGACGACCTTTTGAAAGACTTTCGCCAACAAATCTCTTTCTTTTCACTTTTCACTTTTCTCTTGCACTCTCCATCGCCTTACGATGCCCGTGAGGGTTTTCACCAATAAGACTCTCTCATTTTTATTTCTCTCCACTCACCATCACCTTATAGTGCATGCAAAGGTTTTCACCAATAAGACTCTCTCATTTTATTTCTCTCCACTCACCATCGCCTTATAGTGCCTGCAAAGGTTTTCACCAATAAGACTCTCTCATTTTCATTTCCTCTCAACTCACCATTGCCTTATGATGACCATGGGGGTTTTCACCAATAAGACTCTCTTATTTTTGTATTTCTTTCCTGATTTCTTATGCCGAAGGAGACAAGTGGTACGTCACAATGTATCATCATATCCATTGCATGCTTAGCCTTAACATTATCAAAAATTGATTTGAAGGACTTTCTTTAGTTGTAACTTGGCTTTTATTAAGGTTAGAAAAGATGGGAAGAGGCTCAAACGATACTTGAAGTGGGGGTGGGACCTACAACTTTTGGAATCGACTCAAACAACACATTAACTCATGCCCCAATTTTGTTGACCGGGTGAATCTTAGATCTTTATTTGGTTGGACCGAGCCCGAAATAGGGCAGCCTATGTATCTCACTCCCGAGAGAGGAGAATCAGTTCGCACGTAGTTCCATCAGCTTGTTCTTTGTTCTGATTTGATTTTGATTTTTTTTTTCGACATTTATCTTTGACTCTATTTTGATTCCAAAAGAGAGATATGAAAGAAAAAGTAAAACGAAGCTCAAACGGGTAAACAAAGGATGACACAATGTTTGGATAGAAGAATAAAATGCCTTCATCATATCAATATTCAAAATACAAGTACTAAACATGCAATAAACTCAACATAGGATCAAATATCATACATAGTATCTTTTGACCGCATCAGCATTGATAGCCATTTCTGCCATTTTGCCTTCAATATCTGTCAAATATAAGGCTCCATTGGGCAACACTTTCTTCACAACAAAGGGACCTTGCCAGTTAGGGGAGAACTTGCCTTTCGCTTTAACCTGGTGAGGAAGGATACGTCTCAATACCAACTGACCAACTTCAAAATTCCTAGGACGGACCTTTTTTTTATACTCTCGAGCCATCCTTCTCTGATACAACTGGCCATGACACACAGACGTTACCCTTTTTTCCTCAATCAAACTCAAATGTTCCAGTCGGGTTTTTAACCATTCGTCATCATCAATCTCTGCTTCTATAATGACTCAAAGAGAGGGAATTTCAACTTCTACAGGGATGACTGCTTCTGTCCCATTCACCAATAAATATGGAGTTGCCCCTATTGAAGTGCGAACAGTGGTGCGATAACCTAGCAATGCAAACGGCAACTTTTAATGCCATTGTCTGGACCCTTGTACCATTTTTTGCAGTATCTTTTTTATATTCTTATTGGCGGCTTCTACAACACCATTTTCCTTTGGACGATATGGAGTAGAATTTCGATGTGCGATCTTAAACTGTTGACATACTTCTTGCATCAAATGACTATTGAGATTGGCAGCAGTGTCTGTAAAGATCATCTTAGGAATCCTAAATCTACAAATGATATTGGCATGAACAAAATTTACCACAGCCTTCTTTGTCACTGACTTGAAAGTTACTGCTTCTACCCACTTTGTGAAGTAGTCAATGGCTACCAAAATGAACCTATGTCCATTTGATGCCTTCGGCTCAATTGGTCCAATCACATCCATTCTCTAAGCCACGAACGACCATAGAGAGGCCATTGCATGTAACTCAACAGGAGGAGAACGTATCAGATCACCGTGTACCTGACATTGATGACACTTTTGAACAAATTGAATAGAATCCCTTTCCATAGTAAGCCAGTAATAACCTGCTCGAAGAATCTTCTTTGACAAGACATGATCGTTCATATGCGACCCACATACTCCAGAATGTATTTCAACCATGATTGCTGAGGCTTCTTTTGCATCTACATACCTTAAAAGTCCCAGATCTGGGGTCCTCTTATACAAGATTCCCCCACTTAAGAAAAATCCACTAGCCAAACACCTAATAGTCCTCTTTTGATCGTTTGTGGCATATGCTGGGTATTCTCCTGAATGAATGTACCGCTTGATATCTAAGAAACAGGGTTCTCCATCGAGCTCTTCTTCAACCGCATTACAGTAAGCATGCTGATCACGAATCTGTATATGCACTGGATCGATGTAGGCTTTGTCAGGATATTGGAGCATTGAAGACAAAGTGGCTAAAGCATCAGCGATTTCATTACGAATCCTTGGAATATGCCTAAATTTTACTAACACAAACCGTTGACATAGCTCCTGTAAGCATTGTTGATACGGGATGAGCTTCAAATCTCGCGTCTCCCAATCTCCTTGAATTTGATGGACGAGTAAATCCGAATCTCCCAACACTAATAATTCCTAGACTCCCATATCAACAGCTAACCTCAAACCAAGAATGCAGGCTTCATACTCTGCCATATTGTTAGTACAGTAGAATCAAAGTTGTACTGTTACTGGGAAATGTTGTCCCGATTCAGAGATAAGAACCGCACCTATTCCAACTCCTTTCATATTGACAGCTCCATCAAAAAATAACCTCCAACCTGGATCAGCATCTATAACGACTTCATCGACCACGACACTTCTTCGTCAGGAAAATATGTCTTTAATGGCTCGTACTCTTCATCGATGGGATTCTCAGCAAGATGATCTGCCAAGGCTTGGGCTTTCATGGAGGTTCGAGTCACATATACAATGTCAAACTCGGTAAGCAATATTTACCACTTTGCCAATCGACCCGTCGGCATAGGCTTCTGAAATATATACTTCAAATGATCCATGCGGGAGATGAGATAAGTAGTATAGGATGAGAGATAATGCTTCAACTTCTGTGCTACCCAAGTTAGGGCACAACACGTCCTTTCAAAAAGAGTATACCTGGCCTCATATACGGTGAACTTCTTGCTAAGATAATAAATAGCCTGCTCTTTTTTGCCTATGACATCATGTTGACCCAGGACACAACCGAAAGAATTGTCCATGACTGATAAATATAAGATCAAAGGCCTACCAGGCTCTGGGGGTACCATCACGGGCGGATTTGACAAATATCTTTTGATTCGATCGAACGCTTCCTGACATTCTTTAGTCCATTTTACCGCAACACTCTTTTTCAGCAACTTGAATATGGGCTCACAAGTGGTTGTGAGTTGAGCAATAAACCTGCTAATGTAGTTCAGTCTACCAAGAAGACTCATCACCTCTGTTCTATTCTTGGGCGGGGGCAAATCCTGAATGGCTTTGATTTTTTAGGGATCCAATTCAATTCCCCGACGGCTGACTACAAACCCCAACAGCTTTCCAGATGGAACTCCAAATACACATTTTGCTGGGTTGAGTTTGAGATTATACCTGCGAAGCCTTTCAAAGAACTTTCTTAAATCTTTTATATGGTCGGCCTGACTTTTTGACTTAATAATTACATCATCCACGTAGACCTCAATCTCCTTATGCATCATGTCATGAAACATAGTAGTCATGGCTCTCATGTACATTGCTCCAGCATTCTTCAAACTGAACGGCATCACTCGATAAAAATAAGTTCCCCATGGTGTGATAAAAGATGTCTTCTCTGCGTCTTTATCATCCATAATGATCTGGTGATATCTGGCATAGCAATCCACAAAAGAGGCAACCTCGTGTTTAGCACAGTTGTCTAACAAAATGTGAATGTTGGGCAGTGGAAAATCATCTTTTGGACTGGCTCTATTCAAATCACGGTAATCAACACACACTCGAATTTTGCCATCTTTCTTTGGTACGGGAACAACATTGGATAACCACATGGGATAACGAGCTACTTGAATTACTTTGGCTTCAAGTTGTTTTATGATTTCTTCTTTAATTTTAATAGTTACATCTATTTTAAACTTCCTCAACTTCTGTTTGATAGGAGGGAACGCGGGATCATTTGGCAATTTGTGAGCCACTAATTAGTGCTTAAACCAGGCATATAATCATAAGACCATGCGAAAACATCCTTATAATCAATTAATGCTTGAATCATTCCATATTTTAGCTGTGGCAAAACATGTACACTGATTTTAGTTTCTCTAACATCTTCTTGATCCCCTAGATTTATTGGCTCAGTCTTATTCAAATTAGCATTCGGTTTGTCTTCAAATTGTTCCAACTCTTTGCTTATTTCTTCCAGTGTTTCTTCTTCATCATATTCCCCATCCTACTTCATTACATCTTGATTAGTTTGGATTTTAAGATCAGACTGAAAATTCTGCATGCATGTCATGTCATTAGAATCAGCATAAAGAGAACTGTGTAAGAAAAGAAAAACAAAATATATTAGACACAAAACAAAAGGGACATTGCATTTCATTAAATAAAAAGATAGAAGGGTTTAAACACAGATGCCAACATAACATAAACAAACTAAAATCCGAATTACAACCCTGAAATAACTCGGATAAACAGAAAGAAAAATAAAATAAACTACCAAAACTCCCTCCTGACGGGGAGAGGAGTGACTTCCCAATTATTGAGCCGGACAGCTGGACCTATGAATTGCACGTCTGCCATACTGGTACCTTCTCATGCTTCGACCATATCAACTTCAATACAAAGGTTCTGGAAGTCATCAACCAATTCAACCTCAAATTCCACATGCTTCGTGACACCGCTCTTAATAAATGATTCACTGAGTAGTGGAATTGAGCGAGGGAGTGACCACGTTTCCTTTTTCCTTCCCTTGGCTTTCTTCAGATCTTCAGCTGTAGGCTCACATCCTAGACCAAACGTGCACACGTTCTCACTCGGACATATGGGATGAACTATACCGTACAGAGACGCTCCCAAACCCTTTCTTGGCTTAAATCTGTATTTCCAAAGTTCACTCACCATCATGATAGAAGCATAAAACAATTGCGGTCCCGGTATAGCCTGCCATTCAAGGATATGATTTACTGGCACTGTATCAAAAATTTAATAGATGAATGTCTCCTCTACGTTATTTGCTTCAATAAGAGACAAGGGAGAATCTTCGTAGGGTGAAAAATCTCCTTCACCATGAATAACTACTTCTTGCCTGTCATGCTCAAACTTAATCATTTGGTGCAGTGTAGATGCAACCGCCTTGGCCTTATGGATCTACGGCCTTCCCAACAACAGATTGTAAGAGGAGTCTACATTCAATACTTGAAACTCTATGGCGAACTCAACAGGCCCTATGGTCAACATTAGTTCTATTTCGCCAAAATTTGATTTTGCACCATCGAAAGCCCTAACACATACATTGTTGGGCCTGATCCTGTCAGCACCAATATTCAACTTTTGCAAAGTAGAAATAGGGCAGATATTTGCACCTGAACCTCCATCAATCATAACATGAGTGACGTAGAAATCTTCACACTTCACTATAATGTAAAGGCCCTGATTATGCCCTGTACCTTCAACAGGCAATTCATCGTCAGAAAAGCTGATCCGATTGACCTCAAAGATTTTTCCAACCATTTTCTCAAGTTGGTTGATTGTAATCTCCCTTGGAACATATGATTCATTTAATACTTTCAGTAAGACATCACGATGCTCCTTGGAGTGCAACAACAAAGATAAAAGGGAAATTTGAGCAGGGGTTTTCTTCAACTGGTCTAATATTGAATACTCTGGCAATTTCATCTTTTTCAAAAATTCTTCGGCTTCTTCTTCGGTGTTAGGCTTTTTGATAGATGACGGTCCACTCATCGTTGGCTGTGACTTTCTTAAACTTTCAGGCACGAAGTATCTTTCTGACCTAGTCAAACCCCTTACCTCATCTACATCTTCCACAACTTCTTTCTCGTGATAGGTCATCACAGTCCACCCATAATTACAGGGAACCCTTTTCGTATCAACTATCGGAGGTTGGGTCATCGGTTTGAGGACAATAGGCACTGCCAGTGCTCCTTTCACCGTCAAGATGGGCTGACTCAGAGCTCCTACCACTGTCAACTTAGATTTATCCTGACTTAAATCAACATACCTTCTGGCGACTTATACTATGATCAGGGGCTTCTTTGTGCTTTCTTGGGCTTTATCTTCTCTCATTTCTTCCTGGCTCAATGACATTGCTTTCAAAGACTCCGCTACATTCACCGATTTCTCCTCAATGGTCTGTATCTTAACAATAGGCTTATAACCCCTCGAAGAATCTTTCCCATCATATATCAATTCTAACATATTGGCTTCAACATGGATTGGTAGCGGATTATGGTTAATGTTTGGACCCTCCGGGGCCTGGACCAGCATCTGATTTGTGTTAATTAAATCTTGGACAACTCTCTTTAAATGCCTGCATTTCTTGATATCATGGCCTGGCATATCATAACAGTACGCACACCATAAATAATAATCAAGATTCCTCGGCAGTGGATTTAAAAGACTTCCTTGAATTGGGCTCAAAACCTTCAACTTTCTCAACCTATCAAATAAGTTGGCATATGACTCGCCAAGAGGTGTGAATTGATTTTTGACCGCCTTCTCTTTCTTATACTCGGGCCTGGGCCTAGGCTGAAAACTGGGTCTGGAGGGGTTTTGGTAATTTGGTGGAGCGAATGGGCGATTTTGTGGAGCTTGCGCATGCCACTGCGGGTAAGAAGGGGTTTGGGCATATGGCTGCGCGCTATATACTGGGTATGGGGGTGATGGAATGGAATATAAAGGGTTTTGCGTAGGGTAGTAATGGTGGGGAGGAATATATGGAGCTTGGGAGTAGACTTGGGGCTTGGGATTGGGGACAGAGGCGAGGTGGTGTTTTGGGATAGGAATGGGTTCCAGCTACGACAGTCGCTGCATCCTCTTTCTTCTTTTTACCTCCAAATGCGCCAGATCCACCTTGAATCGCTTGTCTGGTAGCTTTTAATGCGGCAAAACTCACTATTCGGCCGGTCTTAATTTCGTCCTCTATCATCTCCCCAATTTTGAGGACTTCCATAAAAGGCTTTCCCATTGCCAGAAGTAAATGTTGAAAATAGGTCTCATCCTGCGCCTGAATGAAAACTTCTACCAACTTACTTTCCTTTATTGGAGGCTTTACCCTAGCGGCCTATTCACACCACCTTATCGCGTATTCCCTAAAACCTTCAGTGCTCTTTTTCTTCATGTTGACCAAGGATTTTTCGTCCGGAATCAGGTCGATGTTGTACTGAAAATGTTGAACAAATTCAGAAGCCAAATCATCCCAGCTGTTCCATTTCTCGATGTCTCGATCAATAAACCATTCTGAAGCGAGATCAGAAAGACTCTCGCCAAAGAAGGCTATGAGCAGTTCTTCCTTTCCTCCTACAGCCCTCAACTGGTTGCAATAACGTCTCAAGTGTGCAATGGGATCACCGTGTCCTGCATACTTTTCGAACTTAGGCATCTTGAAATCGGGGGAAAGGTTGATGTCTGGGAACATGCAAAGATCTTTATACGAAACACTCTTATAATCTCCGATTCCTTGCAAATTCCTCATAGCTTGTTCTAAACTTTTCAATTTCTGGGCTATGATATCCTGTTCCTCTGCTGCGACAGGTTTCTCTGTATCAAATGGAAATGCAGGAGGCTGAGTGTACCCATACGGTTCATTCATTTGCAAAGTAGGCTCAGGGGCATAATACTAACTATCTGGAACCTTCAGTACTGGCTCACTGGCAGACCTAGGAAGCCTCATTGTGGGACGCACAGCATATATGGGAGTTTTATGTGGTGGCGGAGCCACGAATACCGATGTGATCGGTGGCGCTGGCTGAGCAGCGTGTCTTGATTGGGGAGCTGCCAAGGGCACACCAGAACTGCCAGGATAATAATGTCGCAGAGTGAATCCTGGCGCGTGCTCAGGTGACTCAGTAGGAGCAGAGAATTGCGCCTGAGAGAGCGGTGGGCAATTAGAGATATTCCCAAGACCTTCAGAGAGCGGAGGAGGAGGCATTCTGCTAGCCCATGCCCGGGGTAAATCTATCAATTGTTGCCTGAGCCTTACTACCTCATCATTGTGTTCAGAACTTTCTTCCCTGCGATCCTGATCCAGGTCAATGAGCGAATTTTCAATCTCCCTGCTAGCCATGGCGAGCTTTGCTTTGGATCTAGTGAAGTATGGGTGACTAGCCAGAGTGCTGCAAACCTACCACTGTTATCTGAAAGAACATGCTCATCAAAGACAACATCCATTAGGATTAGGGCACACAACAAGCATGGGAATCACATTGGTAAAATTGTCCTAAATTTATGTTTATTTCTACCAGCTTTTGAGGGTAGCGAGGTCATTTTAACATCATCCTGATTTTTGTCTACACTATTTTTAATCGTATCCATCTCTGCTCTTTTCTTTTCTCTCGTTATCTACCTTTATTTTATCATTCGTTATGGCTTTTGTTTTTCTTTAAAAGAGGAAAAATAATAAAAAACAATGAAACAAAATGATTAGATCGAACCCAAAAGTAGGTTGCCTACGTATCATGTTGTACATGAATCAGATCTTGCATAGTTCGGGCAGAATATGCATAAATATTTTTTTTTTTACGAAAACGAGAATAAACAAACCAAGGAAAGACGTAACACCAAAACCTTTTGAAGAAAGAAAACAACAAAACGTACAAAAGTTTAGGACCACTTCAAAACTAAACAACAAATACGAAACCCAATTATAGACCCCTAAGACGACGTAGGTGAAATTACTAATAAAGACTCTAATACCAAAAACAACTTGACTTCGACTTAAAGTAGACACCACCCTACAATGACAGCCACATAAAAGACTCAAACTGAATAAAGATAAGAAATGCTCTTTCAGACTGGTGCTCTGCGTGATGACCCTGGCTGAGATGGACCTGCCTCTGAAGCTCTCTTTCTCCCACTTAAACTTTGTAACATATCCTGTAAAGATACCCTGATACCGGGGAGGAAGCTTCGGGCCCATATTCCTGCTTCATGAGGAGTGCACTTGGAAAGATTATTCTGACACTTTTCTACCGTCTTGAACAAATCTGCTAACGGAACTCTCAGTGTTTCTACTTTGGACCCTACACTTTCATCCTGATGGTCGTCTACTATGCATTCTTCCTGTATTCTCCCTCTAAGCTGTGCTGGTAAGGGTTGACTGATACCCCGAGGGATAGATTGAAGCCAAACCCCATATCCTTGAGTGTAGCCCGGATTATCCAAACTTTCTTTGAGTGTGTCCACACCCATCTTTGTTGCATGTTTCCAAAACTGTTTATACTTGCTCTCACCTAAGGCTTGGTCCTTGAAGTACTCAACATCCTTCAGAAGATCCACTGCTGGTGGCACGTCCTGCAACCTACCCAACTGGCGCATTACCCTAGAAGGACTGTATGGTCTGGTGCAATTGAGCCCTATCATAACTAAAGGGATCTGCGTCTGACAACCCAACAATACTATCTTTGGTCGAAGCCACAGATAAGTCCACAAAATGTTATCCCTGGTTCTTGACTCAAGAAATTCAATCCAAGCGTCGACTCCCTCGGGTAACGAGAATTTATCCAAACACAACCTGGAGTCCATGGCTTTCACTCGATTAGGAATACAACGATCTAACACGTCTGGTCTAACTAAAGAAGGCACATGGAAATGCTCCATCACCCATATCTGCAATATCAGGTTACTGCCCTAAAAAAATCTCCTTCCCCCCTTCACTTCGGTTAAAGCCTTATATATTTCTGTTAAGATCATGGGTATGAGAGTGAACCTGCCCTTTGGATTAGTGCCCTTGTCGTTTTGATCCTTATGAAATAGGGCCATCACCACAGATTGCAAACGGGTATTAATACGTCTTTTCTCTAGTGGAAACACTAAAGTACCTAACAAAGCGAGGGTGATAACTTCAAGACGCTTTCTCTCCCACTTCTCCTTAGTCACATGAAATTCATCCCAAAAGCAATCAAAACCTTCCGAGGGCCCGAATCTAGCGAACAAAAAATCTAGGGAAACCCACGAGTCACTTAAACAACCCAAATGGATACCCTTACTTTTTAAACCACAAGACTGCAAAAATCTCACGCTAGTATGATTTCGTGCTCGAATCATGTCCTTCTCGATATAGGGCAAATGCAACAAACCGGATATTTCTGCTAAAGTAGGAGTCATTTCACATTCCCCAAACCTGAACACCAAACTACTTGGATCCCAAAAGGTCAACAAAGTCTCTATTAAATCTGAACGAGGGGTAACATGCAGAAGTTCTGTAAGATCACCTAATATTTTAATCAGTTTCTGCTGATCAACATAGTTAAACATTTCCCACCATTTAATTAACTTTTTGGGCACCTTGACAACCATCAGAACTCTAGACTTGGTGGACAAATCTATCCTGTAATAACACACAAGACGTTATCTCAAAAAATTCGACAGAAGTAGAAGATTCTCAACCCTTGGGATTTTTGACGCAAACATATGTCGATGGGACAGACCACATTCATGACTCCAATTTGCCGAACAGAAGTACTGAGCGAAATCAGTCTACTTGGCAAACAACTCTAGATTACGGGGCGAGAGACCTAGGCTAATAAGAAGACAAAGACCAACACAAAGAATTACCGGACCCACCGAGGGTTGCCTACGTATCCCAACCCAAGGGAAGGGAATCAGGTATAAGTAGTTCATCCAGATTGGACCATTAATGATTAACTACTAAATTGACCCTAACTTAAGAGACACAATAAAAAACAAACGAATAAAAACTCTTTTTTTTTGGGGGATTTTCAACTAGACATTTTAACTAAGACTGACACCTCCAATTATGAAAAAAATCTTTTTGATATTTTTGTTTTTGACAAATAAGTAGAAAAGGCAAACAAACACAACTTTTTTTCTCTTTTTTTTTTCATTTTTTTTCTTTTTGAATTTACGGTACTTTACAAAACGTAAAAAAAATCTTTTTGAGTTTTTGGATTGTGAAAAACAAAAGTCATAACGAATTCTAAAATAAACTACGACATTCCTCTTTTTTTTTCATTCCTTTCGACTTACTTTTTTCTTTTTTTTCTTTTTCGTTTTTGCCTACACACCTTACTCCTAACAAATTTTTTTTATCAGTCCGTCAAATGACCACGTTACCCCTAAAAATGCAACAGTTAGCACGCAGGGATGCTTTAGAGGGGAGTCTCCTACAAAGGGCCATGTGGGTCCTGCTAGGTCTCCGTATGATGCACATAAGCATGACCTAAAGGCTGACCTACGTTGTGTTTTACTAACAAGGCTGTTCGGGGAAGCGTATGATCGATAGTGGCTGTTTTGCTTTCCACCTACTCCATAACACCGACGGCTCCCCCCTAAAAAAAGGGTGACTCAACTAGAGGTTGTGTACAACACGTGTACTACGGACTTGTTGCAGAAAGAAGGCCGGGGGGTGGACTCATGATGATAGATATAAAGCGGTAACACATAGGATAAATACTATAAACAAAGAGCACGAAAACGCACAAAAGTGAAAATAACACAAACAATAACCATAAACAATGCTTATACACTCGTAATGCCAAACAAAGCCGATACGACTCCAAAAATAGCTCAAATTCTCAACCCTGTCCCCAGCAGAGTCGCCAGAAGCTGTCACACCCCTTTTTTACGGACTCCAAAAAAAAGAGATTTTAAAGTTCAAAAGGGCTTTATTATTTAAGTGACAAGAAATGAAAATTTGTTTCGGAAAAGGATTATTTTTATTTTTATTCAGAGTCGCCACTTGGCATAATCCGGTGTACCTTTGGAAAATCCTTTTCGAAAACCATTTGACTCTTAAACTGGTTTGCGAACAGAGATTCCGGCTAAGGAATTCTGTTGACCGAGGGGAAGGTGTTAGGCACCCCTCGATCCTGTGGTTCAACCATGGTCACTTGGAGGAGCGTATCAGCTAAATTGACGTTACAAATGCATAAACCACACAAAAGCACGCAAAATAATCAAACAATAACAAAAAAAATGTAAAGTTCAGTCCAATTATTACAACCCGAAATAAAAATACTGAAATAACCTACACTAGTCCTAAACCATGCTTTACCCGATGCCTCGGGCCTTGATCACGAGCATCCTTAGCGTACAAAATTCTTCGGGGCATTCCCCGGTGACTAAATACAAATTACCTCGGGGCATTCCCCGATTAAATAAATACACTTTCCAAATACGATAAACAAGTCATTCAATAAATATTCCAATCATTCCAACACTACACCAATCCTAAACTTGCCCACCCGAGCTTACTGTTTGCCTACCCGCTCGACGACATATCGCATTCAACATCAACAATGTATCAAAAATATCATAATATTCACTTTTATCAATTTTCGATTCCTGTCCCCAAATTTCATTTTAATACTAAATTTTCACAACTCACCATTTTTATTGCAGCGACCCACAATCACTTTTCAACGAAATTAAACAATGAGTCAATATCAAAATAACAAACTATCACCAAACCAGACAACATACATGCATCACCAACAAGTATCAAACAGCACCCAAAGCGTAATCCAAACAAGAAAACATAGTAAACAATAAAATTGAAGAGGAAAAGAGTAGGATCGGACCTTTTGATAGTCGATTTCGTGGATAATAACATTTAAGAAGGCCCGAACTTCAGAACTCGGAACAGAACCTCAATAGTGACGAATCCCAACTTCGATATCAATGACTTTAAAACCCAAAAACTGGTCGAGATGGACAAAAAACTAAACCCAAAAATAGGAACGAAAATCGAGGGATCCGAAACCTGATTTCAAAAATGAATCGCAAAGACAGTCAAACCTGAAAGCTTCGTAAATCCAATCGAACCCAAAAAAAAAACTACAGAAATTGAGCTCTGATGAGCAGACGGTGACCAAGAAAACTAAAATAGTCGGATTCCGAAGAAAAAAAAAGAAACTTTGGGGTTTAAGAGACTGATTCGGACAGCAATTGATTGAAGCTGACTCTGGCACCGAGGTCGCCAGGAAAACATGAACAGAAACTGGGTTTCTCACTGGAATTTTGTCAAACACCCTCCATAACTTGCTTCTTTTTACTGTGCGGATTGTTGATCTTTAAGTATGTGCGTGATTTTGTTTATGTGTGTGTGTATGGTGTTAATCCATGGAAAAATATGGGTGATGTGTGTACGTGTATGTTAATGGTGATGAAAGGTTCAATTTTTTGGAGCCAAAAAGAAAAAAATTTGAGATCTGCTGTATATCTTTACTGTGAAGAAGATAAAGCTCCTCTCTTTTTTTCAAAATGGTTTCGTATATGAATATATCCTCCTTCCCTGGGTTCAAAAATGAGTGAAAAGGAGTAGGGTAGGTGGGGTCACGTGGGGTAGGGGGTAGGGAGGTGGTTTATTTTGATTGGGTAGGTTGTTAGGAATGATAGAATTAGTTAGGATAGGTTTTGTTAGGGATTTTGTTATATTTTTTGTATTTTGTGAGGGTATAATAACATGGGTGAGGGTACACGGTAGGATAAAAATAAAATGGGTAAAAACGACATCGGGGAGGGACAAAATTAGGTGTCTACAAGTTATAGTGTCAGTTTAGTAATCAATATTTAGTAAAGGACTCAGATAGTCCTACAGAACCATGACTTTTAGCTATCAGTCTTAGCCATCAGAATTCAGTACACCTGTACCAGTCTAACCCTCAGTTATAGAAAACCAGCATTCAGTCTCAGTTACAGTCTTAGTTATGGTTACAGTCTCAATTATCATCTTAGCTACAATCTCAGTCCCAGTCCTAGTCCAGTAGTCAGATCAGAAACTCAGTCCAATTTCAAGATTACCTGACCATAGCATATGGCCATCAGTTACTCAGTTATTAGTATTACAGTACCTCAACTTACAAAATATTTCTGAATCATGATTAGACACCTGGTCTTACGTTCCTAAGGTAATACAGTTTTCCCTCAATCATGCTCAATTACCTCATGTTACCCAGTCAGTCATTACCTCCTATGTATAATACCCTATAGTCTCAGTCCAGCTATTCAGACTAAGTACAGTTCAGTCTTACACACCCAGTATTCAGATATAAGTTGTTCAGTTAATCAGATAAAGTTAGTATATATTTATGCATTCGTGCTCAGCACTCACGTAAATATTTTTAGTAGTTTGAGTTGCAGTGCGTAAGGTCTAATCACTTTGTCTTAGCTTTAGATCTCGGATATCCATCCGCGATTCTGTTCGTAGGTGCCTTGAGCATCACCCTAGTTTTCCTCAGTATCTCAGCAAAATTAGTATTCTTCGAGGGACCTAGTGTCCCAAGGGGGAGATACATGATAATTCCCCAAACTCTCATGATATAAAACATGCCATTATCTCTTCTCGTAATGAATCTAGTTTGGAGTAAGGGGGTACTTATAAGTTGACCCTCAAACTCCCACCTCAGCCATAAGCCGCGTATTTAAGGTTCCTAGTTCAGATCATGATATCCAGCTCATGTATCATGTTCCAGCCTCAGTTTTGTTCACGTGTTTCTGCTCATGCATATCTAGTAATTAATTTCAGGCTCATTAGCATTTTTAATTTAAGGATATAATCTCCCTTGAACTTATCCAGTTTCATGCTCAGATTTCCAAGATAAACTTGGTATCAATTACCATTGCATATTCAGTCATGCATTCATAAACCAATTAACCATGCATCAGATATGCATGTTCAGTATGATACATTCAGTTTATCAGTCATGTCAGTCATGGAATCATGTTCCAGTTGTTCATGTTCAGTATGTACGTCAGTTTATCTTTTCTTCCCTCTCGATCAGTCTCATTCAAGGACGAATGTTCTCAAGGGGGAGATATTGTAAGACCCCATAAAATCCTAAAGCTTAATTCAGTCCTTTAAGCTTGTCAAGGGGTCTCAGACTTAGAAAATTCTAGCCAGGTTCCCAGACTTAGCCTATTATTTACCTTTGAAAGATGGCACTATCGTTTTGCCACCTTAACGTCCTTTAATGGTCCATATTTTTATTAGTTCATGATCAGGAAGGTCAATGGGTGTTTCCGAACAAGTTTCAAATTTTTTGAAACACGTTTAGATCATGTTCGGAGTCCCAAAATAATGGACCAACGCGATCATGGTGCGTCGCATCGCCAACCGCGTTGGTCAACATTTGTATGGGCTGCCAGAGCTAAAACTTCTGAGGCTCGACGTGATCATGGCGCGATGCATCGCAGCCATCAACGCGCCACGTTGCTTGTAACGTCGGCACTCAATTTTTAGTCATTAAATATCCGCATTTTTAATGGCAAAAGGGTTAATTTCCTATGCTTAGATATACCAAATAACACGTTATTCATCCATATTTTACCCAAAATATAGAGTTTCTCTCAAAAACAAGCTAGGATTTTCAATTAAGGATTCAAATTCAATACTCAAATTAAAGAATCTCTCCGTCAATCTTTGTAAAATTAGGAACTAAGGTATGTCAAGTGTTGATTTATTGATTCCTCTCATCCATGAAGTCCAAGAACCCTATTTTAAATCATAAAACATGATATTTATGTTGTGGGTTGCTTGTAACCATGTTTATCTTGTTGTATGATTCCTAAGTTGGAATCTTTATGTGTTTTTATGAAACAACGTTAGCATGCAAGATGAAATTCATGAATTGAGTTGTTTATGATGTGTAATTGATGATTTCACCTATGCCCTAAGTTGTGCATGTAGGGTGTTTTACAAAATGGCTAAGAGGATAGAAATTGGGTATTATAGCTCAATTGTGACTCAAATAATAAATGCATGCTTTATCCTTATGACCAAAACTGACTTCTATGATATTGTGTGCATTATGAGTATTTGATGGAAAGTATGACATGTCTATATGCAATTATCCATGTACAACATTATGATAACCATGTGTTTTATGAAATCCCCAGCTTATTGTATTATCAATTGTTGATATTGGTTATGCGTTCACGAAGTGTCAAGTCTTGTCAGTTTCATGCTATCGAGTCCTGGGGGTACTTGTACCCGACAATTTAGCTGTGTGCCTAGAGCCAGTGTTAGTTTTCACAATACTCTCATATAAGCCATGATCATTAGAATTCAGTCAGTTACATGACTCAAGAAAACTCAGTAATATCAGTCAGTTATCCGATCTCAGTAGTATTCCGTCAGTCAACGAAATTTAGTAAACTCTGTTCAAATCAGCTATAACATACTATCAGTAATAGTTTAGTTCAGTTTAAACCAGTTTAGTTTTGGGGCATGTCGGTTAGATGATTACCTCCCACATCTCAGTTTTGGATCCAGTCTCTATAATAGAACTTATTTCAGTTCTACAATTTCAGAACTTCAGATACAGTCACTCAGCTCAGTACGAAAGTCAGCTAGTTCCATCAGAATCAAGACTGTCACACACAGTCACCCAGTTAATAGTATATTAATTATACAAAATTTATGTTACCAGTATTCAAATTTCAGGACTGTCAGATGCAGTCAATCAAACCAGTTCTTCATAATCAGAACTGTCAGAAATAGTCATTCCTTTATCAGTAATATGACATCAGTTCTTCAGTACTCAATAGACTTAGTCTTTCAGTATCCCAGTATTAGTACCCAGATATCAGTAAATCCATGTTATCAGAATTCATGAGTCAGTGTTATCACGATCTCAGATACAGTTACGTATTCATGCATGTATTCTCACGTCTATGTTATTCAATAGTTAGTATTATTCATGCATATGAACCATTGCATTCAGCCTACCTCACTTGCATACCAGTACATTCAATCGTACTAACGCATTTATGTTGTGGTTTTTTATACCATAGGTTCAGAAGCACGCGCTCTAGAGTATTAGTAGCATTCTAGTTTCATCAGTTAGAGTCAGCAGTGGGTCCTCATCAATTGAGGATGTTATTATTTGACTATTTTATTCTTTCAGTAATTAGTTTATTTTAGCAGATGGGGTTAGTTGGGGGATTGTCCCATCAACTCCTTATTCAGACAGTTCAGTTTTAGAGGCTTTCAGACTACAACATGTTCAGACAATTATTTCAGTTGTTTTGGTATTGTTATACCATATTTTCAGTTATGTATTAGTATTGAACCTTATGGCCTTTTAGTTCATGTTTCCGTATTTATGATATTACAGATACAAATATCAGTCATGGATTAGCTTGTGGTCTTTCGGGGTTATGAGCACCGTATAGCATTCTGGGTACCAGATTCAGGGCGTTACACCTTCCCACTAGCGAGGGCTATAATATTCATTAGTAAATACAAGGTGTACCAAGTATAACGATCCCGCCGTTAGCTACGGAATTCAATCAAGGTCTACTCTCATTCATAAACTCTTTGCAAACAATAGGATATTCATATGAAAACATCTTTCAGAATATAATATAACTTTAAAATTCATATCAGTAATAATACATGTAAACTTGAATAAAACATATATCAAAAATACTTATTCATCATGAAAGTGAAGAATACTCACAATAGTAATATCATATCTCAAATAACCATATCAATATCATATTAAGTAAAGAACTTGTCCCACGTGCAAATTTTTAAAGCATTCAATAACTCTTGTTTTCATCAAAACATGGTATAAATATGCAATTTACGAAACATAAATTGTGGCAAAATTACTACTCATAGTACTCTTGTCGAAATACCAATTTGTCACCTCGAATGGTTCGTATCGCTTTCTTGGATCAAATCTATAATCACATCATATCCATTCTTGGTTTAATTCTCTTATTTTAGACCAACTCATGATAAAATTAGACTACTCAACCCTCAAGGTTTCATGATATCCTTCTATTTCTCAAACTTTGTATCCAAAATAAACCTTATTACCCAAAATTCTTGTCTTTAGTAACTAAATTTCAATACCCAAATCAAATTTACTTGACTAAAATTTACAATAAATATGTAGGAACAAATTTACCTTAAGCCCTGAAGAAATTTTCAATTAAAATCTTTAAACTTTTTCTTCACTGAACGAGAAATTTAATTTCTTCGTTTCCTGCTTTGTAGCGTGGTTAGGCAGAAACTTTTGCCTTTGATAACTTTTGGTGCCTCAAGTAAATGTGCAAAGCCCTTATAATTTATAGGAAAAATTATAGAAACTAGCATCCTTAAGACTATAATTACAATAAATAGCAACACTTTTTCAAAATTACAACTTATAGGAAAAGTAGCAATATTTTACCCACTTCATAGTAATAAAAGAATATGTATTTTGCAGTTGTGCCTATGTATTTATGAGTAATACATATATATTTGTATATGTATTTATATAGCAACATTTTACTTAAATACAAATATAATTTGCTATTTTTTCTAATTATGAAACTGTTGCTATAAAAGTTATAATTAAGGCTACAGAGTTACTATTTCTGAAATTTTTCCTAATTTATATATATAATATTTCCTATTCCACTTTGATTTTGGGCTGAAAGGCACACCTTTTCTCCTTTTCCTTTTTAAATTCGCTTTAGCCCAATACCCTAAATTCTTTTTTTTCCTTTCCTTATACAATAATAATTACTCACTAATTATAATTTGGGGTATTACATTCTCCCCACCTTAAGAAATTCGGTCCCCAAATTTAGAGTAAGTGCATACCTGAATACTGAAACAAGTGAGGGTACTTGAGTCTCATATCCTTTTCTGACTCCCACGTAGCTTTTTCAATGGTATGGTTCTTCTATAAGAATTTCACGGACACAAACTCTTTTGATCGTAACTTTCTTACTTGTCGATCAATAATAGCCACTGATCCCTCCTCATAGGTTAAGTACTCATCAAGTTGCAAGGTCAATGCTTCGAGCACACTAGATCAATCTGATATACATTTTCTTATCATAGAGACATGAACCACTGGATGAATGCAGGACATCTCAGGAGGAAGTGCTAATGATAAGCCACACCTCATACTCAATCAAATATCTCATATGGTCTTATATATCTCAGAATTAATTTACTTTTTTTCTCGAATCCCATCACACCCTTCATATAGGAGACTTGTAGGAATACCTTGCCCTCAATTGGGAACACTAGATTTCTTCTCCTCTTATCTGCCTAAGAATTCTGTTAACTTGAGCTGTGAGCAACCTTTGTCTAATCAATTAGACCCTGTCCAATAGCTTTCTATACCCAGTCTGGTCCTAAAAGTTGTCTTTCAGAATTTAAAACAGTCGATAGGAGAACGATATCACCACCATACAAGGCTTCATATGGAGCCCATCTGAATACTTGACTAAATATTATTATTGTAAGAAAATTCAGCTAATGGTAAGTAAGTATCCCAACTACCTTCCAAAAGAAGAATGCAAGCTCTCAACATGTCTTCCAAGATACCTGTGTGGGTGCTTTAATTGTCTGTTTCAGGTGAAATGACAATACTAACATATACTTGTGTTCCCAATGCTAGAAACAAAGTAACAACATCATCATTCTTTTTGTTTTCAATAAGACTTCATTAAATCACAATACATAATAGTGGGTCCAGAATTAGAGGTGTCAAACGGGCCGGGCCGGGCCAACCAAGAACCGGCCCTTCCATTTTAACCGGGTTGAGGGCCGGTTAAGGGCCGATTTTGACGCTAGACCAGCCGGGCCAAACAGTAAAAAAATTAAAACCCACCCTAACCTGGCCCACTTAACCCAATCCAGTCAAACCCGGTTAAAAACTGGTCAAACCCATTTAAAAAATAAATAAAAAATCCAATATACACTATATACACTCCAATATACAATATATATTTTTTTAAAAATATATAAACAATTACACATATATACGTACCATTCAATATATAATTATATATGACTATACGTACTACTTTAAATAAAACATATGTTATAATAGTATAATATATATATATACACTACAATATATATATATATATATACTAATTTATAAAACATATACACATGTATACGTTAAATATATACTACTTTAGAAAATATATACACATATATATGCACCATTCAATATATATGTACTACTTTAAATAAAATATATACTACAATATACATATATATATATATATATATACAACAATATGTATATATATAGTTACATACTAATTTATAAAACATATACACTTGTATACTTTAAAGATATACGTCTATAGAAGATATATACACATATATACGCACCATTCAATATATATGTACTACTTTAATTAAAGTATATACTACAATATATATATATATATATATATATATATATATATATATATATATATATACACACACACACACACACTTACATACTAATTTATAAAACATATACACTTGTATACGTTAAATGTATACTACTTTAGAAGATATATACACATATATATGCACCATTCAATATATATGTACTGCTTTAAATAAAATATATACTACAATATACATAAATATATACAAATATATATATATATATATATATATATATATATATATATAGTTACATACTAATTTATAGAACATATACACATGTATACGTTAAAGATATACGTCTATAGAAGAAATATATACACATATATACGCACCATTCAATAATATGTACTACTTTAAATAAAGTATATACTACAATACATATATATATATATATATATATATATATATATATATATATATATATATACTTATATACTAATTTATAAAACATATACACTTGTATACGTTAAAGATATAAGTCTATAGAAGATATAAACACATATATACGCACCATTCAATATATATGTACTACTTTAAATAAAGTATATACAACAATATATATATGTGTGTGTGTGTGATAGTTAATTAATAATATATTAAAAGTAAGTTTTTAATTTAAACTAGAAATTCATTTTAAATCATGTTAAATCAATATATAGGTACTACTTTAAATAAAATATATACTACATTATATATGTATATACTATGCATGTATATATATATATATATATATATATATATATATATATATATAGTTATGTACTAATTTATAAAACATATACACTTGTATACGTTAAATATATACGTCTATAGAAGATATATACACATATATACGCACCATTCAATATGTATGTACTACTTTAAATAAAATATATACTACAATATACATATATATGTATTACAATGTATAGATGGTTATATTATACTAATTTATAAAACATATACACTTATATACGTATAATATATACATCTATATAAGATACATACACATATATACGCACCAATCAATGTATATGTACTACTTAAAATAAAATATATACTACAATATACATGGATTATAATACATAGATAGTTATATTATACTAATTTATTAAACATATACACTTGTATACTTTAAATATATACATCTATATAAGATATATACACGTGTATACGCACCATTCAATGTATATATACTACTACTTATAAAATATACTACATTATATATACATTACAATATATATAGATATACTTATATACTAATTTATAAAACATATACACATGTATACGTTAAATATACACTTCTATAGAAGATATATACACGTGTACATGCACCATTCAATGTATATATACTACTACTTATAAAATATACTACATTATATATACATTACAATATATATAGATATACTTATATACTAATTTATAAAACATATACACATGTATATGTTAAATATACACTTCTATAGAAGATATATGCACAAATATACAAAACATATGCTACTTAATATAATAAATTAATAATATTTGGTAGTAAATTAATAATATTTTAGAAGTAAGTTTTTAATTTAAAGTATAAAACTACAAATTCAATTTAAAATTTTAAATCGTTAAATGAAAAAATATAAAAAGCAAGGATTAAGGAGTGAATGAATTTGGGGAATTTTATTGATTGCAAAATGATCCAAAATTTATAATTTACATGAATAAAAAATCTATAAATTATGCATCACTTTTTCCAACTCATTCATGTTAATATTAATGGGAACTTGCATAGGATAGTCGAAGTCAACGGGGGCAAAACCATGCATTGGACTTGATTCTGCTGAGTTCTCCCGTGAAGTCATAATTTCTTCAAGTTTCAGCTCGTCGCTCAGCTCCGGTTCCATTCCTTGGTTTCTTCTTTCCGCTCTAATCCAATCTCTGAGGCAAACTAGAACATTCATTGCATTGCTTCCCAATGAGTGTCGGTTGTCTCCAAGCTGCTGCCGTCCCTGACTAAAGGCGCTCTTTGATGCAACGGTTGACATTAGAACATTCAAGACATCTCTAGCTAATCTTGAAAGCACAGGATATTGTGTTTCATTACTCCTCCACCAATCCAATGTGTTGATCCGTCGTTTGCGATCCTCTGGTTCCGTCCGAAGATAATATTTCAGCTCTTCCCGATAAGTTGATGTGTAAGTTCTCTCATCAACACTGTTCCAACAATTTAAATCATAAAACGAATCAGAAAAACCACTATGTGCCGGCCTTTTAGAAGATGATGGCTCCTCAGGAGGATGAGGAGCGACAGTTGGAGTGATATTTGTAGGTACGGCTAAATCAAATAAATCAGCATAGTGATTATATAATTTTTCTATGTAATCCTTTGCATCAGCCGTAGCCGTCCACAAATCAGGTTGTACTTGTTCAGAATCATGGTTAGTATTTATTTGTAAGTTAGTATAAATAAGAGTACTAAAGTGACACATATTATTATATTTCATGCACGGATTTAGCATAGCACCAACCAAGTAAATAGGGGGAATCGGGAAAAAATATTTATAAAATTTTGTAAACATGGCACCAACAGCTTCTTTATAACCTTCTTTATTTTTATATTCTTTGAGCAAACCAGAAATATTGGCTATATATGCCAAAATATTACAAACAGTAGGATAATAAGCACCGGAAAATTCAACCGTAGCTACATAAAATTTTTCTAAAGACTTAACAAGATCATTAATTACAACCCAATCAGAATTATGTAGCATGCAATCAGTAGAATCAGCAAATGAACCGCAATGTTGGTTAAAAGCTAGTGTAATAGAAATTCTATATTTATAACAAGTTTTTAAAAATTCATACGTAGAATTCCATCTAGTATCAATTTCCTCAAGCATCAAAATCGGTGTAAGTCCATTTTCTTGACATTTAACTTTAAATTCTCTAATTCTCGATCTACGATTATTTCCTTGAATAAAACGAACGGCAAGACGAATTTTTTCGATATAAAGCTCAAAAAACTCAAAACCATCTTTTACAACTAAATTATATATATGACATGCACACTTAATATAAAAAATTTCAGGTAAGGACGGAGATAGCGTAGATTTTATTTTTGTTATAGCAGTCTTGTTGTTAGAAGCATTATCAAAAGCAATACATAAAATTTTATTTTCGATACCATAATATCCGGCAATTTTAACAATAGAATCAGCAATAAATTGTCCAGTATGTTTACGATCTTCATCATATAAAAAGGCAAGAATACATTTTTGCATCACGAAATTACTATCCATCCAATGACAAGTAACGGTTAAATAATCATTTTTATTTACAGCACGACCAAGATCAGAAGTTAGGGACAATCTACATTGAATATTTTTTAACAATGTTGATAAATAAAAACAATATTGTGAATGGAGTCTAAAAATATCAAACCGACAAGTAGTTCTAGGAATACCGTTAAACGTAGGATTATAAATTGCTTGTATATAACGAATAAAGGCATCAAAAGAAGGAAAACTAAAAGGCAAACAACCCACGGCTACCATTTTAGCTATTTCTTCCCGGTCCCTCAATTTATTATACTTTTTCGCTACGTGATCGGTTGCTGGGTCCATTCTAGTTTGCGTTGGCCCACCAACATCCCCACCACCTTTTGCAATATTTAACTCTCTTTTGTGATCTTCAGCTACATGTCTCATTAACGTACCCGTACCCCCTTGCTTGCCTCCACTTCTATGCTTATATATTTGTTGACAAATATTGCATTGCACATCAATATCTGATATACGTTCAAAAAATTGTCATGCAATACTAGTTCTTTTACGAGGTCTTGGGGCACTGGGAGGACGGTGAGGGAGATTAACCGATTCAGATCTAACGTTAGCATCTCCTACTGCGGGTGTCTCAGTAATATTTTTATTATCTTCGTCTAAATTAACCGCATCTACTTCATTTTCTTCTTCTATACCGCTTCTACATACTCCATATCGTGAGCACCTACACCTATTTCTTCCTCAAGAAGTGTATCAAGCGATACCGGAGGCGAAGACACACGGGTATATCTACTACTTGAACAACCTCTACCGCTAGTAATTCGTTTTTTACTACCACTACCGCTTCCAGGACAAAAAAATTTAACACCTTTAGTAGTGAGGTTTCTTAATTTATCCATAATATAAATTAAATTAAACTAAAAATATTCAAAATACACAAATATAATAAAATTAAATATTAAACAATTAATACAATAAATAAAAATTAAACGCAAGAGATGGAACGACAATACCAAATTTTGGAAGTATCCGAAGGTTGCGACGTTAGAAACTTCCGCTCGTACTTTTTAAATGAAAAATTAAAAAATTAAAGTGAATACTTTAAGAAATTAAATATATTGAATATTTGAGAATTGAGATTTGAGAGAGAATGAGATTTGATAGAGTGAAAAATTGTTTGAAAAATGAATTGAAGTTGTAGGGTATTTATAGAATTTTTTTGGGATTAAAAAATATTTTTTAAAGTTAATTTTTTTTTTTTTTTAATAAATGGGCTCAAACTAGCCGTTTGAACCCAAAAATGGCTATATATCCGTTGGGTCAACGGCTAGTTTGGCCCAAAATCTTTTTTAAAAAAAAAAAAAAAAGTATTCGGGCTGGGCCGATTAACCAGCGAACCTGGACCGGGCTTAGTCCGGGCCGAATTAGCCAGACTCATTTTAAAAAAATAACTGACCCGAGACCCGAAACCCAAAAGCCCTAGGGCTTACCGGACCGGGTTACTTACAAGGGTTGAGCTGGGTCGGGCCGGCCCACTTGACACCCCTATCCAGGATACATAAAGTATCTAAGTTAAAGAACTCCTCAAAAATAGATTGTCTCTATCTATATCTATTACACATAACTGGCCACTTAATCAGAGCACACCATTACTATCAATAGCCATATCCTTTCTTTTACCAGCTAGGACCATAAGTCAATATATATATAACTTTTCATCATCATATTGACTGGCTTATATGTGTTCTACTGATGAAGACTTGCTTGAATACAATGTCCTTGAATTACCCACTCCAATTGGTGCATGAACCTTCTGGTTTATGCATATATTTAGCCAAAAGCCTCTTCACAGAAGTCATATATGAAAGAAAGCTCCTAGATTTCCTGCTCAAAGAATAAGCACAAGACCTTTCCAGAATATTGAAACATAACAAAATCATTATATTTAAGTAATTTCATCTATCGGCGTTGCTAAAATCTTAGGTCTCTATACTAGAAAATGTAATTCAGACACTGCTTTCATCGAATTCCATGTTCTATAACCACAACCCTCTTATTTTATTGATCTTAAAGATAAAATAAAATAAATTTGTGCCTCCAACAATCTCACAAGTTTAACCCTAGAAGTAGCGTCTCAAAATCTTTAGAGTAGATACCAATGAGACCATCTTTAAGTCATGAATAGCATCGTTCTTTTATGCCTTTTCAATAAATATCACATGATTACCCTATATGAGAGCACATCCTAACCACATCCATGAAGCACTATAGAATACCGTGAATCCTCTATAACCATATAGTCAGGCTAGCATCGATGTGTGGTCACTTATGTCTTGAACTTCTTAAGGGTCTCTTCACATTCCTCCACCCATAAGACTTTGTAAAATTTCTTTCGTTTAACTTGTCAGTTAAGATAGTTATCTAGATAAGTCCTTCCAGAAAAAAAACAATCTTCTATAGATGGTAAGGTCCAAGAAGTTGTGCATTGTATAGAATTAGTGGATTTTGGTCATCTAAGAATTGCTTACATCTCCTTAGGATCCACTATGATAGACACCTAGGTACATTTGCAGCCAAGAAACGGATTTGAGTCTATCCAAACTCACACTTGAAGAAATTGACCTAAAGTTGATGTTCTTGTAATGTCTAAAACATTGTCTCAACATAACCCTCATTTTCTTCCTGAATAAATCGGAATATAATGAACAACATTGGCACCAATATATCAAGAAATGTCTTGCACATCCTACTTGCTAAATCCATGAGTGTAATTGAAGCATTGGCCATTTTAAAAGATCACAAGGAACTTATGATACGTGTATTGAGTCCTGAAGACTTTTCTCCCTTTTTCTTTTGGAATATTCTACTCTCCGATTTTAAGTTGATGATAACCATACTGAAGATCATTTAAAAAAAAAAACTACCTGCAAGTGACCTAACACATCATTATGAAGCCATGGCAACTTAATACATATTATTACCTTGTTCAATGGTCCACCAATTGTTTCCTTATTTCTTTCCATTTTATAAGTGGCATACGATAGAGAGGTATCAATATAGGCCAGAGTCCAGGGATCAAGTGTCAAATTATTACCAAATATACTTCTTATATAAGTGATAATCATGAAAAATCCATAAGAAATACATCATCTAATCTGCTCATTAACAGCACCTTTCCAGTAGAGTGTACCATTTCTTTTACCATAGATAGGGAAGCGTAACATTTTTTTTTCTTCCTGAGTCGCTAAGTCGTCATTATAAAAAGATATAACATGGCCCGCCTCTGTAACTCCCTTTTGCTTTTCCCTCTTTAAAAGACAATGGAATCATTGGTTTTTTCAAACATCTATTCTCTCCAAACAACTGAAAGTACTTTAGCAAGCAGATAACTCATCCAAATCCTACAACATGTCCAAATTAATCATATAAATACAACATGAGGTCACTTCCCTCAACTTGAGTCCAACAAGCATTATATACATGTCAGGTAAAAAGTTTCACGGAAGTAACAACCAATAAAGTATTGCCCAGTGACTTAGTGTTCATAATTTCCAACTCTTCAACTTACAACAAAGTTCCATAGAAAGTTTTTCCCTCTTGGATTAATACTTGATTGCCCAGTTCTCACGTTACATAGTTCCAATCCTAAAAAAATATTAACCACCTCAAGTAGCTTAAAAGTCTTCATATAATGGAGATATTCAAGGGGCTAACGAACCCTCCAGCAAACCTAAAATACTTCATAAAAAAATAAGAAGAAAGCATATCTAGCCTGTCAAAAATTTGGGACCAACCCTCACTTTAATCCATCAGTTGCACAATTTCTGAAACTCCCCAATCCAGTTACACAATTTCAACTATCAAGAAAGAGCCAATGCATAAGTAGCTTACAAACCGTCTCAGGTCAGCGCTATTGCTCAGGTTGAAATACCTTATAATGTGATATCATATCAAGTATCTGATCATATCCTCCAGTATGTAAGTTAGCTCCACGGATCTCTCACTAAAACATCCAACAACTTGAAAACTCTTAAATATTTTATCAAACATCTGAGAACCTTGAACTAGCAAAATAGATTAACTTGATGCTATCAGTTTATTAGTACCGTCAAGAATACATCATTTCTAGACAAATTCAACTTTTCGTAGGTGTCTAAAGCGATTCTTGGCCCTATCTTGTGGCCAAAGTCTCCTCTTGTGTCCATTAGTCTCTCTGGTTCATTATGAAAAGGTAAGTGTCTTAACAGTAACACTCTGATGCTGCTACTATGGTGGCAGAGAAGCTTTCTTTCGAGGAAGTAGATATATTACATGTCACATAAGTATAAGGAAATCCTTTGTAGTGGCATAACAACCACTTTCTTGGAATTTTTCAGCTACACTTGTTTGTTACTTTTAATTGGATGCGACTAATGTTTACCAAAGTGGACCTTGATGCCTTCGGAACCTTTGGATATACTTGTTAGTGTAAGATCGAGATCAATACATGTAATAGAAAGACCAGTAATGCTAAATTCATCTAGTGAATTCTATTTTTCACACACGTAAGGAAGAATAAGAAAGAAATGCGGACACATCCTATCACGCTCTCGCAGAATCACGATTATAGAAATGGCCGGAAACATAATCATAATTGAGATTCTACTACTTTCGTGTGCTCCATAGTCACAGAATTAACCAAACCTGACTCTGATACCAACTTTGTCACGACCCAAAATAGGATCATGACCGGCGCTAAGGAATTTAGGACTCCAAATAAAATCTCGTCAGAATTCTATAGAAAATCAAATAGAGTTTTCCCTATTTTTGGACCTAACAAGAATTTTTCCCTGTCTCAATTCAACAACAAAACAACCCAACAACACAACCACTAACACAATTCCCCATAGACAATCGACAATTCACCAATACTACTAACTAACAATACGAAAACCATCTCCAAAGATGAGAGAAAATTCAATATTCAACAAATCCAAAATAACGAAAGAGTACTCAAAACTCTAAAAACATGACTATGGAGCGAACTAAGAGTTTCAAGAAAAAGAAACATAACGAATAAATAAACTATAGCCCACACGAACAATTGCGGAGCTCACCAGGAATATGCTACTCGGATCCCCTAGCCAACGCGACCCTCACCGTCACCTGTGTTCTCTAAAAAATAATAGCAAGGAGTGAGACGCTAGCTCAGTGAGTAATAACACTTAACCACAACTATTTTAATGGGGACAAGTTAGAAAACATCATGAATAAAAGCTCTTTCAGAAAACAGTAACAATAAATAATATCAATGTTTCATGTAAGCCAAGTGAACCAATAGTTCAGTAATAGACTCAAAAAAACATCATATCATATCAAATATACATATATGAGAGGTTTCCAAGAATGAATCATGTAATCAGTGTGACATTCTTATTTATTAAGAATAACCCATAACAGTGGATCCCTCATAAAGGAGTCTCATATCATATCAGTAATAGTATGCTAGTTCCACCTTCCCACTAGCGAGGGCTATAACATTCATTAGTAAATACAAGGTGCACCAGGTCTAACGATCCTGCCATTAGATACGGGATTCAATCAAGGTCTACTCCCATTCATAAATTCTTCGAAAATAATAGGATATTAGTATGAAAACATCTTTCAGAATAGAATATAACTTTAAAATTCATATCAATAATAATACATATAAACTTGAATAAAACATATATCAAAAATAGTTATTCCTCATGAAAGTGAAGAATATTCACAATAGTAATACCATATCTCAAATAACCATATCAATATCATATTAAGTAAAGAACTTGTCCCACGTGCAAATTTTCAAAGCATTCAATAACTCTCGTTTTCATCAAAACATGGTATAAATATACAATTTACGAAATACAAATTGTGGCAAGATTACTACTCACAGTACTCTTGTCAAAATACCAATTTGTCACCTCGAATGGTTCGTATCGCTTTCTTGGATCAAACCTATAATCACATCATATCCATTCTTGAGTTAATTCTTTTATTTTAGACTAACTCATGATAAAATTAGACTACCCAACCCTCAAGGTTTCATGATATCCTTCTATTTCTCAAACTTTGTATTCAAAATAAACCTTATTACCCAAAATTCTTGTCTTTAGTAATTAAATTTCAAAACCCAAATCAAATTTACTTGACTAAAATTTACAATAAATATGTAGGAACAAATTTATCCTAAGCCCGGAAGAAATTTTCAATTAAAATCTTTAAACTTTTTCTTCACTGAACGAGAAATTTAATTTCTTCGTTTCCTGCTTTGTAGCGTGGTTAGGCAGAAACTTTTGCCTTTGATAACTTTTGGTGCCTCAGGTAAATGTACAAAGCCCTTATAATTTATATATATAATATTTCCTATTCCTCTTTGATTTTGGGCAGAAAGGCACTCCTTTTCCTTTTTAAATTGGATTTAGCCCAATACCTCAAATTCTTTTATTTTTCCTTTCCTTGTACAATAATAATTACTCACTAATTATAATTTGGGGTATTACATGTGGTCATCCCAACTGCCTTTGAAATCAAGAACACATTCCCTCAACATATCCTCTAAGGTCTGAACGGTCCTCTCTGCCTGACCATTTGTCTGCGGATGAAAAGATGAACTGAGATGAACTTGGGTACCAAGACCCTTCTGAAAGGTTTTCCAAAACTGAGAGGTAAACTGAGTACCCTTATCTAAGATGATGGACAAGGGAAATCCATGCAATCTAACTAACTCTCTGATATACAACTTAGCATAATCTTCCAACAGTCTAGGACGTGTGAACTGGCAAAAAATAGGTTGATTTGTTCAATCTATCTATAATAACCAAAATCGCATCATGTTGTCGACGTGAATGGGGTAATCCAGTCACAAAGTCCATATTCACCTCTTCTCACTTCCAAGTAGGAATACCAAACTCCTACAAAGTGCCACAAGGTCATTGGGACTCTACCTTAACCTGTTGAAAAGTCGCACACTTGGCTAAAAATTCTGTGATATCTTTCTTCATATCACTCCACAAATACACTTCCCGCAGATCGCGGTATATCTTGGTAGCTCTGAATAAATAGAGTAACGTGCACCATGCGTTTCTGCCATAATCCGCTACCTCAAATCGTCAACACGTGGCACATATAATCTACTCTGGTATCTCAACACACCATCTCCTTCTTGAGAAATAAGGAGGAACTGCGGCTAACTTTAGACTTGAGAAACTTTCATACAAAGCAAAGAAAGAAATCCAAAAGCATTATATTTCCACTCAATTTTCTAAAATTTCAATATTCTTTAATTATTGTTTTCAAGTTTGTCTTTGTGTGCTACTTCCTATCAATTACATTCTATCTTTGGTGGATTAATAACAAATATAAAGTAGTTGCTTGCCTACCTCAATTCAAACATTTTTATTCAAGAATTTTCACATTATAATTTATTTAGTTTGGCCTGTCTTGATTGTCTCCAAGTCTAATTGAACACTCATACTATCATACATCACTAATAAACTACAACAAAATAACGCATAATCGAGATTTGAGATATCATAATAATAGCACTAAACATAAAATTTAGGCAAAAATTCGATCGAACATTCATCTATCACCTGTATTAAGCAAAAAAATAATAATATAATAATAGAAGAAAAATTACAATAAAATAATACGATAATCGAAGTATTAAAATAATAAGACTAAGCCTAACCGTTACAGAGCCCAACTAAACATTCATCTATAACTTGAAATTACAATAAAATAATACAAATAATTGAAATATCAAAGCAAATACTCTTTTAAAACTCTGGACATAAAATTTACATGCAGAAACTAATAGTTAACAGTGCATATATATGTTCACAGAGATACACCTTATACATAATTAAAACAGATCAACCAGACTAAACATTCAACAAAAAGCAATGGATGGGAGATTGACAATATAAAATCAATATAGCTCTGCATTTGCACACATACGAATCATCCAAACAATAATGTTAATAGTACTAGTAATATAGAATAAAAGACAAACACAACGCTAGCTTAACTATCTAATAAACCTTTATCCAAATCTGATTAAGTACTTCATAGCCTTCTATCTAAGTCCATATTCAGTAAGATGAAACGAATCATGTCCATTCGATACAACATAACTAATCTAATCACTATTTAATAGAACTCACCCTCAACATTCAGAAATAAAAACTCCTATATGAAAAATGTATGTAACTTTCAAAATAGACCTTTATAATCACATAATTTTCATGCAAGTATTACAATGCATAGGCAAGACAAAATAAAATAAAAAAGGGCAGTCCGGTGCACTAAAGCTACCACTATGCACGGTGTCTGGAAAAGAGCCCCACCACAAGGGTGTATTGTACGCAGCCTTACCTTGCATTTCTGCCAGAGACTATTTTCAAGGCTTGAAACCGTGACCTCCTGGTCATATGACAACAACTTACCAGTTACTCTAAGGCTCCCCTTCAGGCAAAACAAAATCACCAAGGAAACAAGGTGTTACAAGACGATAGAAACATATATAATGGATATCTGAATTTAGAGAAAAACTGTTATTGATAAAGAACCCATGATGCTTCTATGTACAAACAAAGCACTGAAAATAAAATTGATAATTTGAGGAGAAAAAATAAAGTATTCAGTTATATTATCAGACGAAGCACAAAAAAACATAGATCTTCGCGAACTAAAATTTTTTGGACATGCTTTGAAAAGATTAAGCCCTAATACGCTAGTTAAGTAGCTTTGATTAAACCCATTAATAACTCAATTTGAAAGATTAAGCCCTAATACGCTAGTTAAGTATCTTTGATTAAATCCATTAATAACTCAACAAAAAAAAAACTTGGATCAATTGATTTCATCAAAATCAAAACCTACCAATGATCAACTTCAACTAACAAAAGAAATTACTTTTTCAAATTCAAATCTTTACTTATTAATGACAAAAAGTCGAAGTGAAAGAAGGTTTAAGAAATTATAGTGAACTTTGACATGAAATCTCAGACAAAGCTGGAGATCTTTTTACTATTCTCGATATATACTCCATAAAACTCTTAAATCTAATAGGCATGAAAATTAAATTGATACATAACTCTCAAAGTAGCTGGCAACTTACCTCAATTTTTCTTTATTCGATGATCTTTATATTAGAATTGATTTAATTTGACCTATCTTGATTGAACCAAGTTTGATGGAACATTCATCTAGCACCAATGAACCACAATAAAATAATACGTAATCAATATATCAATAAAACAATACAATAAACGAGATATCAAAATAATACTAAAAAGACGATACGTTGATAAAGCTACTGCAAAAAGAAAAAAGTGGCTTTACTTACTTTTGTCTTCACTTTCTTTTGACTACAATAAAACAAATAAAACCAAAATTTAAGAACTTCAACACTAAAAAAAAAAATTAATACTAAATCATCTATCATAGATTTAAAACGAAAAAAAGAAAATATTAACGTACTTTTGTCTTCACTTTCCTTTGACTACAATAATACAAACAACACCAAAATTGAAGAAGAAATAATTTTAAAGATAAATAACTCAATTTGAAACAACACACATATTTTTTCTCTCATATGTTTTTGTTAAAAGAAAATACACAATTCAGAATTAAATGAAAATACAACAAAAAACATCATATCATGAGATGCCTACCTTTTCAATATTGATGATTTGGCATGTGATGTCCAAGTAAAACCTTAACCATTATAGCAACTTATAAGTACATATGATAGCTGCAACACCAACATTAATAACAATAACAACATACGTACACGTAGTAATTACCCCTATTCTACTATTATTATTTTTATGGAGTAAAAAATTTTGTCCGATAGATCCTCAATTAAAAAAAATAATAATGATAATAATAATAATAATAATAATAATCAAATAAAAAATTAATCTAACATAAATTAACGTAAACTCATATTTGTCTGAGATGACTACACGTTGCAAAAACAAAACAAAAATTGTCTCTTTTATCAAATCACAAAAACTAACTATTGACAATAGGTGTGAAGTAAGTATACTAGAAAGGTTTCAACAACTGTTATTTCTTGCTGGCTTTCTTTCAGGTATAGAGATAAAAGAAAAAGTATGAACGTGAGGAAAAAAAATTAATATAAGGTATTTTAATTGAGATACTTAATTTAAGAAAATAATTTGTACAAATCCAAATCCTTGGCTGGTTCTATTTTTGTTAGAAGAGATTTTTGCCAAATTTTACTTGGATGTTGGAAAATATATTCTATTTTTGTTAGGAAAGGTTTTTATTTTTTTATTATAGTCAATATTTAATATTATAAAAATAATAAAAAAATAGTGCAAAGACAAATTTGTCTAAAGAGGAGTCTTTTAATGAAGGTTAAAAAGTTCAAATCACATTTCTAAGGGTCTTCACACTTATAATATATTACTAGTTTAAGTGACGTGTGTTGCACATGTATTCATTTTTTTTAAGAATAAACGTACTAAAAATATATTAGTTGTACTATGTTATTTTATTAAGTAGAAAAAAATAATAAAACAATGTAAAATTTTAAGATAAGAAGTGTAGTTGATTAAAGGAGAATTTAGTCATTATACTTATTTTCTATTTTTTAAAAAAAGTTATTTTTGTGAAAAGTTATTTTTTAGAATTCTATATATTTGTACTTTATGTAAAATGTAATTATGTTTGAAACAATTTACATACCTATACTATTTTCATCGTCATTCTCAGAACTTCACTTTCCATATATATTTTTGTTGTTGTTGTATTTTTCTTGTTTCTATTATATGGGAGATTTTTTCTTTTTACTAAACCAAAGCCATCCTCGGCCCACGGCCCCTGTCGCCAACCTCCGGCGCCGGTCCGACCTCTGGCTCCGACCTCCGGCTCCGACCCGCTTCCCCGCTCCCCCCCTCTCTGTTCATACCTCAACGGCACCCGCTCGGCGCCGCCATCGGCGAAACAGCGCCGCCACCTCTGCCACAGGAACAGCCGACCACCTCCGCCGTAAACCCCAACTCCGGCTCTGGCTTTGGCACCAGCGACCGGCGACCCTCTCCGTCTCAGCACCAGCAGCCGTCGTTCCCTCTAATTTCTGCCTCCAGTAGCGCCGTCTCTCCGTCACCAGAACTCCCCGGAGCCCGATCTACGTTAGATTTTGGTTTCCGACTTGGTCTATAAGCGTAACCCGGTGACTTCTAACCTTTGTTATTTCAATATTTCATTCTTCGTATTATGCTAGTACTATCTCCTGTATCTTGACTTGCGTTTGATTTATTGATATTGTCTGTTGTCATTTCTTGCACTGCTTTTTATTGGGTTATCGGCTCGGGGCTCTGGTTGGGGCTTTGGGTGGTGAGTCCAGTGGTGTTTGCTCTCTATTTGACTTTAGTTTTGTTTCTTCATTATTTTTTTGAATTTGTGTGAGCCTTGTATTTCTTGTTGCTGCTTTGCTACTACCATTGTTTATATTCTCTTATATTTTCTTGTAGTAGTGGTTGTGGGCGGTGATGGTTGGATAGGGTCATGTCCGAGGGGGTTGGGGCGTGGGGCTGTTGTGGGGGCGGGGGATGAGGAAAGGGCGGGAGTGGGAGGGAGGCCAAGGTTTGGCCTCAGGGGTGGTAGAGGAAGATGTGGGGAGAGTGAGGGTAGGCTGAGGGTTGGGTCTTGGAATATAGGGACCCTTCATGGTAAGTCCATAGAGCTTATGAAGATTCTTAGAAAGAGGAGGATTAATATTGCGTGTGTTCAAGAGACCAAGTGGGTAGGGTCTAAGGCTAGGGATGTGGATGGTTACAATCTGTGGTACTCTGGGAACGAGAGACATAGGAATGGAGTTGGCATCTTAGTAGATGAAGAGCTTAGAGATCAGGTAGTAGAGGTGAAGAGGATCAACGACAGGTTGATGACTATTAAGTTGGTCATTCGGGGGTTTACCCTGAACGTGTGTAGTGCTTATGAGCCGCAAGTGGGCTCGGAGAGGGAGGAGAAGAGGCGGTTTTGGGAGGCTTTGGATGAGGTGGTAAGAGGCGTGCCTAGCTCGGAGAAGATTGTTGTAGCAGGAGATTTCAACGGGTACATCGGGGCGTTACCGGGAGGCTTTGGTGATGTGCATGGTGGTTTTGGTTTTGGGGAAAGAAATGAAGAGGGGGCTACTCTATTGAATTTCGCGAGGTCCTTTGGGCTGGTGGTGGTGAACTCGGGCTTCCCGAAGAAGGACGACCACCTGATCACCTTTCGAAGCGCGATAGCCAAGACCCAGATTGACTTTTTGTTGCTTAGGAAAGGGGATAGGGTGTTGTGTAAGGACTGTAAGGTCATCCCGAGTGAGAGCCTTTCGACCCAGCATAGGCTCTTGGTTATGGATTTGGGTACAAAGAAGATTAGAAAGAGGAGGGGGAGGAGTGTCGACCTAGAATTAAGTGGGGCGGCTTGACGTCAGTGAATGCATGGGAGATAGGAGAGAAGTTGGCGGAAATGGGGGTGTGGGAGTGTAGGGGGGACGTGGATAGTATGTGAGATAGGGTGGCTAAGTGCATCAGGGAGAATGCAAGTGAGGTGTTGGGGGTTTCTAGGGGCCGGGTCGGACATCATCGGAGGGATTGGTGGTGGAATGAAGAGGTTAAGAAGAAAGTGGGGACCAAGAAAGGGGCGTATGCTAAGTTGGTTGAGAGTAAGGACGAAGAAGAGAAGCGAGTGAACAGGAAAGAGTACAAGCTAGCTAAGAAGGAGGCTAAGTTAGCAGTTACGGCGGCTAAGACGGCCGCTTTTGAGAGCTTGTATGCAGGGTTACAGGGGAAAGGAGGGGAGAAAAAGTTATTTAGACTCGCTAAGGCTAGGGACAGAAAAGGTCGTGACCTCGACTAGGTGAGGTGCATTAAGGGGGAGGACGGTACAGTGTTGGTGGAGGACGGCCATATTAAGAATAGATGGCAGTCGTACTTTGATAGGCTCTTGAATGACAAAGGGGATAGAGCTATTGTGTTAGGGGAGCTGGAGCACTCAGAGGAGTGTCGGGATTTTAGTTATTGTAGACGTTTTAAGGTAGAAGAGGTTAGAGAGGTTGTTCGCAGGATGCGAAGGGGTAGGGCGACGGGGCCGGATGAGATACCGGTGGAGTTTTGGAAGTTCGCTGGGGAGGCTGGTGTAAGGTGGTTGACTGGATTGTTTAACGAAATCTTTAAGACGGCAAGAATGCTCGAGGCTTGGAGGTGGAGTACCATGATCCCTCTCTATAAGAATAAGGGTGACATCCAGAGTTGCAATAACTATAGGGGAATTAAGTTATTGAGTCACTCTATGAAGATTTGGGAGAGAGTGGTCGAGGTGAGAATGAGACGGATAGTGTCTATTTTGAAAAACCATTTTGGATTTATGCCTGGCCGCTCGACGACGGAGGCAATTCACCTGGTACGGAGGCTGGTAGAACAGTATAGGGAAAGGAAGAAGGACTTGCACATGGTGTTTATCGACCTGGAGAAGGCATACGACAAAGTCCCCAGGTAGGTGCTTTGGAGATGCTTGGAGGTAAGTGGAGTCCCGCTGGCATATATCAGAGCAATTAGGGACATGTATGATGGAGCGAAAACTCAGGTGAGGACGGCGGGGGGAGACTCAGAGCATTTCACTGTCTTGACAGGATTGCATCAGGGATCTACTCTTAGTCCCTTTTTGTTTGCTTTGGTGATAGATGTGTTGACGCGGCATATTCAAGGGGAGGTGCCTTGGTGTATGCTTTTTGCAGATGATGTAGTTTTGATTGATGAGACGCGAGGGGCTGTGAATGACAAATTAGAGGTGTGGAGACAAACGCTTGAGTCTAAAGGGTTCAGGTTGAGCAGAAGCAAGACAGAGTATTTGGAATGCAAGTTTAATGACGTGAGGCTGGAGAATGAGGTGGTAGTGAAATTGGAATCACAGGAGGTATGTAAGAGGGATTGTTTCAAGTATCTCGGGTCCGTGATCCAGGGTAACGGCGAGATTGATGAGGATGTCTCACACCGTATTGGGGCGGGATGGATGAAGTGGAAGCTCGCGTCGGGGGTGTTGTGTGATAAGAAGGTGCCGTCCAAGCTTAAAGGCAAATTCTACAGGGAGGTAGTCCGTCCGGCCATGTTGTATGGAGCGGAGTGTTGGCAAGTTAAGAACTCCCACATCCAAAAAATGAAGGTGGCAGAAATGCGGATGTTGCGTTGGATGTGTGGGCTGACTAGAGGGGATAGAGTTCGGAATGAGATTATCAGGGAGAAGGTTGGTGTGACTCCAGTGGAGTACAAGATGCGGGAAGTCCGATTGAGATGGTTCGGACACGTGATGAGGAGGGGCATGGATGCCCCGGTTCGTAGGTGTGAGAGGCTAGCGTTGGATGATTTTAAGCGGGGTAGGGGTAGGCCAAAGAAGTACTGGGGTGAGGTGATTAGGCGGGACATAGAGCAGTTACAGCTCACCGAGGACATGACCCTAGATAGGAAGATGTGGAGGACGAGAATTAGGGCAGAAGGCTAGGGTCAGTTTGGGTCGCTAGTGTAGGGAATTACTTGGTGGGGGTATTATTCTTGCTATGATACCGTGTTTCATGTTTTATTACGAATTTGTGTGCTTTTCTCTGTTTTTATTACTTATGGGTGCCGTATTTATGTTATGAAATCTTGTTCTGTGCTTTACTATGTATTTGTGCGGTATCTCGTGTCTTGAGCTGGGGGTCTATCGGAAACAGCCTTTCTACCTCTTTAGAGGTAGAGGTATGGACTGCGTACATCTTACCCCCCCCCCCCCCCAGACCCCACTAGGTGGGAATAGACTAGGTTTGTTGTTGTTGTTGTTGTACTAAATACCTAATGAATTAATAAAAAATATTTTTATACACTCATAATAACTGAAAAAGTATATTTCATATTTATATGTTTATTCTATAAAAATTCATATATACATTTATGTACTTAGTAATAATAAAAAAAATTATTTCACTCATAATGAAATAATTTATAATAATAGAAAACACATAATTTAATTTAGAATATAAATCGTACAAATTAATTTAAAATTTTGCACACATTTAAAAATACTTTATATAAATTGATAAGTGAGAGTAAAATTTGTAACTAACTTTAAAAAAAAATTATATACATAAACCTGCATATTAAAAAGTTAAATTGTAATAGATGATCCAAACCCTATCACTAAAAATAAAAAATAAAAAACTGAATTAGGAAAGTAAACCAATGCTACCTGTACTTTGCAAGAAAAGGGAGAATTTCAGAAGCTTTAGTTTCTTCTCACTAAACTCTCTGTCCCTAAAATATTTTCTTTTTATTACTGATACTATACATATTATTATGCGATGAATAAGCTGAAATCATCAAGGTCGAAGTTGAACTTTGGTAGACCAAATTTTGAAGATTATCTTCCTACTGTAATTTCCTATTTTTTTCCCTTTTCCTTCATTTTGTATACTTAACAAGTTTGAAGATTTGAATTTCCTTAACTATTTTTGCTTTACATTTTCTATGTGTTGAATTTCTTAAAATCACTTTTGCTTTATGATTTTTTGTTACTCCTTTTGCTCTGCATGTTCCATGATTTAATTTTTTAAATCTATTTTGGTTTAATTTGTTGTTTCAGGTATGATTTGCTTGATATTTACATATAATATATGTTAGGCATGCTAAATCTTGTTAGTTTTAATATCTTGATGTTTGCATGTCAGCTGAGATACTGAAATTTGAGGTATGGAATAGAAATAGAAGCAACTAGAAGGTTGTTAGAGGAAAAACTGTCTAGATATGTTGTTAGAAGTTAGATGTGCTCAAAAGAGTCTTATGGTGAAATTCTACATTGGAGTATTTTCACTCTAGGGATAGACAAGTCATGGAGAGAAATCCATTATGATGTAAGATTCTTTCCTGCGAACAATTATGTTCATATCGAGGGGGTCATTTACTCTCTCTAAACCTTTATGAAGACAATAACATAGCTGTAGAAGAGAATTTTAGATTGATCTCATTTCCTCCTGGTGTAGAATCAAGTTCGAGTGTATATTTTTCACCCACTACGACATGGTGCATAACTCTTTATATAATGTCTATAAATATTTGATTCAGTCAAATCTATATAGATGTTGATTTTATGTCTAATGACACCTCTCTTAATTTTACTTCTAGATAATTTGCTATCGTTACTGAATTGAATTGTGTCTCTAATAGGTATGACTTTATTTTTGACGAGGATGTACCAAACAAGATTGTTGAGAAGTATTTCAATGGTGCAAAATTTATACAGAAAAGGCAACTATTTCTCATTTTTTAGTAATATATCCTATTTCTCTTTCATAGTAGGGGAAAGTAGCATAATATTGCAAACACCAGTCCGATGCATTTTAAAGATCTTGGTATGCATGAATTTTGGGAAGGGTAGGACGACAAGGGTCTATTTTTAGGTTACCAATATTTTACGATAAACTGATGAACGCTTCAATCCCAGATTAGTCTATGATAAGAAAATTTAGTTATTCATAATAAACTAGCTTTGTTGGCCTTTTCATTTCTGCTATGTTGCTCGGACTCTCCAAAAGTGTTGCCACACTCGTGTCAGATCCTCCAAAAATGCACTACTTTGGGAGGATCCGTGCACCCAGTGGCATTTTTTTAAAGTCTGTGCAACATAGCATTTCTGTCGAGTATCTGGTTTAACTTCATCTACTTCAAATGACAAGCAATAGTCGACACATCCACCGTCATTGTCTTGGAAAGGTATTTTACTTCTTTTCTATTTTCCCTCTAAAGGAAGTCATACATGAATTACAACTTTGGAGAAAACATTACAGTGTTGCGATTAATTTTGTTTTCTTGAATAGTTATTTTTCTCTAGCTATGAGTGACATGCTATCAGTCTCATAATTGCAGGTGTTTCTCTGATTTGATTTTTGGTTTAGCAGTGGTTTACGCCAACCTTGTGATGTATGATGCATAGGTATGTGTTTGAAACCTAGTGCATCCCTCCTCTTTTTCCCAGCTTCACTTTGAAAAATATTTACTTTCAGAGTTTGGGGGTTGTTTGACCCATACATTGCAGTATAAGAAAATGCTAGAATTTTTCTTGTGCTAAGATTTAGAGGCAAATTCGAGATATTAATTTTATATGTTCTGAATTTCTATATTGCTTGGATCCTCCAAAAATGCAGCGGTATCCGTATCGAATCCTCCAAAATGTACTACTTTTGGAGACTCCGACATGCATCTAGTGGCATTCTTGAAGAGTCCGAGCAACAGACCTAAATTCTAGGACAGGACTGTTTTTTTTGTTTGGAACAGATAACTTATACTTTTCAAATATAAATTTTTAACACAAATACATAGTTTTAGCTATAGCCGAACCTGTTAAAAAATCTTCTATAGCCGAACCTGTTAAAAAATTTTCTATCATTTGTATGCAGCTCATGATACTATTTGTACTTTGTCTGAACTCCAAGTTGCTTGAATTTATCTTCAGAGAGTATGGTTGTGTGTGCATATATATTGTTTTCCTTTCAAACGTTTTAGCGGTCCAGGGGGTGACTGACGATAGGGGTCTTAATAAATACGAATACATAGGGACAAGATTGTAATTGAATTCCTGATTATGTATGACTGATGCTCATTTTAGTGATTCTTGATTAAGAAAGACGAATACATAGGGACAAGATTATGTAATTAAATTTGTGCAATGGAATAGTTGTTATTGACTAAAACTCAAATATAAGATGGTGGTTTAAATTATGTCGTTCTTGACCGATTTTTTTTTTCTAATTTTTTCCTTAATTTTATGTACGTTAGAAAGAATTATTTTTAATCTAAAAAAATATTTAGATATTTTAAATAATTATAACTATGTAACATGTTAAGCAACATTTGTGTTGATAAGAAGAAATTTTTTTCATGTATTTAAAATATATATAATTTACAGAATATTAAAAATATATATATTTGTAGAACATTTGGTCGGTGCATATGGAATAAGATGTTGATGTAGATTCTCCTGCCTTGTATTCTTTGAAATTCATCTTCTTTAACCGAAGTTTTTTTCAGGTAAGATCCATCCAATTTAGACGTGTATGAAGCGTTAATTAAGAATGTATACAAATTAAAGATATATCAATATATTATTTGTGCGTATGTTATTTTAGTAAGTACAATTTTTTTGAAAAAAAATATAATTTTAAATTTTTAATATAAACGGTGTAGTTGATTAAAGATGAATTAAGTCATTATACTTATTTTCATAAATGTAAAAGTTTGATCTGTTTTTACCGAGAAGGCCTACGGTTCAAGTTCGCATAGCCTTATATAATAAAAATGAATATTATTTTTTGTATAATTTTCATTTGTCATTATCATTTATTGCTTGTAACTAAGTGAAATTCAATTATTCCTATAAGTTTATTCAAACATAAATCATAACAATTAGTTTTAAAAATTTATATAGATTTAAAACACTTCATATAAATTGATAAGTAGAGAATAAAATTTAGGGGAGAGGATAGAAACGACATTTCAAATTAAACTATTTCCATGAAAATGGCCATGAAATTTAAATTTCACGTTCTAGTCATTTCAATTTACTGGCTTGTTCTATACCGTTTTTACACGCATTCTGTACAGTTTCTATACATATCTTATACATATAAATATTCTATACAAAGATTATATAGTTTTGATACACAATTTATATAATAACTATACTTCTTTTTTTTACACATTTTATACAACAATTATATAATTTTCATACACTTTCTATATATTTTTTATATATATTTTATACATATACATATTTGATAGAACTGTACAATTTGTATACATATATCTTATATAGATACATATTCTATTTAACAATTATATCATTGTTATATAATTTAATTATTATTTTTAAATAATTAAAAAAAATTGATTAGTTAAAAAATTTATAGAAAAAAATTGAAAAATTTTTAAAAGGGCCGAATTGCCCAAGTTGAATACTGTATCAATATTGTATATAGACTGCATCAGTATTGTATATGGATTGTATATGAAATACGTAGACCAAAATGATCCAAATTAAAAAATGACTATAAAACGGTAATAGTATATCCGACTGACCACTTTTTGGAAAGTTTTTAAAATTAAGCTATTTATTTTAAAAAGTGTTATAGAATTTCCTTTTTCCTAAAATTTATATTAAATTTCAAATATATAAACATGTATTTTGAAAAGCAAAATAATAAGTAAAGTATGGCCCAAACCCGTCAGCCCAATAACTTAAGCAGATAAACAAAACACAAATAGGAAAGTAAACAAATGAAATTCGTATTTTGTCTGAAGTACTCCAGAAGCTCCTTTTGTTACTCTTCTTTTTCTTCCTTTTGTTTTCTTTTTCTTTCTTACAAAGCCAAGAATTTCCACTACACTTTATCCTTATAAAAAAAAATTCGTGCAAATTCTGCATAACTTTACCCTTCCACAATTTCCGTTCTTTCATATTAAATTTAAAAAACTTTCTTGACCCAATATTTATAAAAGTGTTTTTAATATTTATCCTTTTTTTTCTAAGCTTAAAATCATGAAGGTTCATCCTCATTTCTGGGCACCAACACGAGTTGAGAGTGAAAAGAGTACAGTTATAATCCTTCTCATTTTCCTTCAATGCGCACCATAAATAGTAAAAATCATATCTTAACCTTTTCCGGTAAAGATACCAAAAACAACATTTCTTGTTCTTGATCCAAATTCAACTCTGTGTGTGTAGAACTTCTTTAGCTAATTCAGGGGATGACAGAACAACCAAGTTTGTTTTATTTGCAAACCGTCATTTTGCTATATTGGAGCTCTTCTCCAGACCGATGAAAGAAATAAGTCATTTTAGGTTTAGGATCTTCAATTTCTCAATGAGATTTAACATTTATTCACTGTGAGCTTTCTTTTTCTTCAACCTTGATTTGTTCCGATTAACTGCGATTAGGGTCAAAAAGGCGTTGATTTCTTTTTGTATAGTTGTTTATATCTGTTTTGTGAGCTTGTATTGGTGTGTAGTGTGTACATAAGCATCTTGGTTTGGATATATTGGATTTGTTTCAATTACTTCATGAATGTGTTGATGTTTACATGTCATTTAGAAATTATTTTTTGAAATGTCTCGACATTTATTTATGCATGCACTGCTTTGTGTGGTGTTACCAGCAAGCAGGTAATTAAATTGTATTTAGATGATTAGATTTATTTTTCTAAGTTTGTGTAGTATATTGTATAATATGATTCTGTGGTTGTTTATTTATTTTTTCTATTGGGGTGTTATTCCATTTTTATTTGTTGGTTTTGTGTTTTCCTTATTTGTCTTGAGTCGGAGTATGTCGAAAACAACCTCTCTACTTCATTTGAGGTAGTGGTATAGATTGTGTGCACTTTATTAGGTATATTGTTGTTGTAATTTGTATAGTATTTGTGTTTGTCCTAGCCAAAATTTGCTCACATAAAAGTTGGGAGGGGGGGAGGAGTTGCTAGATTGACAAAGTTTTGATTTGTGCATGCAGTCAAATGGGTGATGTTGTTCCCAATCAGCCTGAAAGGCAAGTGTTGAAGGGCGTGGTCACATTCTTCAAGATATTTAGGTCGGCATCACCAATTCTAGGAGTTGGTACTAATTCTTCGAAATGGATTCAATCTCAAGTATTAGTTTGCTTATATTAAATAGTACGGCATGCCTTGGTATGATATTCCAATGTTTATTGCCAATTGTTACAATTTTCCTAAACATTCACTTGCCTTTTGTTTTCTAAGTCTTTCCATTGCATGTTTTATTTTTCCTGCATTGTCTAAGGACATTAACTCTATTTTTTCTAATACAGTTACTTAGAAATAGAAGAACATTTTCTTTTTATGTTGTAAATGTATCTCCGAGTTATAGCTAATTTAGGTGATTTTGACTTATGTAGTATTAGAGAATGCATATGGACACTTCTGTATAATGTACATAGCATAGCTTATCTTTAGGGACAGGTAAAGTTTCTCTTTTGATTATTCTGTAATAAGCATAACAATAAACGTATAAGTGCCTCTCACATTGTGGAATAGATGATAAGGAACTTATCCACATTCTTGGCTGCTTACATATATCATTGTACTTATTTGAAGCCATATTCTTCTGATATTACTATACTTGATCCTTTTTTACTCTTTCTTGAGTTATGTTATGCCTTATGTAACACTGTTTTAGTCGTATTGTTTGAGTTTTGGAATGGAAGCTTTAATAGGTTTAGATGGAACCTTGCTGCTAGAAGAGATTGTCCAAGCAAAAGAGGTTCCAGTCTTTGATCCAATTTATTAGTTCATAGAACAGTGAAGTTCTCTAAAGACTGCATAAACTTGTTCAGTAGAAAAACAAAGGGACATTAGGTTATTTAACCAAGCTAGTTCCATTACCGAGTTCTTCTTTAATTCAAGATGGACTCATATTATAATGGTTAACGACTATTAATTACCAAGTTGGTACATGTCTACAAGCATCAGTATGGTGGTAAAAGAATAGTTACATTTGAGATTCTTCATTTTGTTTGAGAACTTATTTTCTTTTGTATATCGCTCAATCACTTTAATTTTTATACCATATTCCTTCAGTCGACAATGATGTAGTGAGCACATTTTTTAAGTTCCCTATTTGTATTTCATGTCCTAAGATTTTTATCTATGCATATTTAAAGTCGTTGTTTGATAAACTATCTTGGGCAGGTGGGACTCGGGAACAAATGTGGGTGAATTTGATGGTCATTCAAGGAGAGTTTTGAGTTGTTCATTTAATCCCACAAAACCATTTTGCATAGCCACATGCGGAGAAGCTTTTCTGGTAAACTTTTATGAAGGATAACCATTTAAATTCAAGTTGTCTCATAGGTTCCTTATCCTTTCTGTTATGTCGAACTACAATAAGTGTCCCCTATTCTCTTTTTAGTATAAATATCAACATATTATTATTCTCTTTCTCCAATTTTTAGAAAGCTGTCTATTGATGACATGGTCTCCTCATATAGGAAAACACAGAGAAGGGCAATATTCTTGGACTATGATGGCACTGTAGTACCTCAGTCATCATTGATTAAAGCTCCAAGTGCTGAAGTTAATACGTTGTTGAGTTCTTTCAGCAATGATCCTACAAACACAGTGTATATTGTTAGTGGAAGAGGAAAGAGTTCATTAAGTGAATGGCTTGTACCATGTGAAAGGCTCGGAATAGTTGCTGAACATGGGTATTTCATAAGGTATGGATATTTTATGTAAACATGACACAGTCCTTTCTGTATCTTAATATTTTGGTGTTATTTCTTTCTTCCTGCAACCCTTCTTCGAATAACTTCTCTTTCAAGCCGAGGGTCGATCGAAACCACCTCTCTACCCTACAAAGGTAGGAGTAAGTTGTGTGTATGTCTTACCTTTTCCATCCCAAACCCCACCTTTGGGATTGCAGTGGGTATTTTTTGTTGTATGCTGCAGTCCTTTGTTGCAGTTGCTTTATAATATAAAATGTTAAAACCGTATGTGTCTCTTCAGAGATGGCTATAGTATCCACATGTTAGTACACCTGTGATAGTGCTGGTTTAAAACCTTTAAAAAAAATAATGCAGGAATTCAATAGTCAAAAGTTGGCCGCTGAAACAGAGATGGGAGTTTAAGGAAGAGGATACGCAGGGCAGTTGATTGTTTCTTATAAAGCCATCTGTATTGGTCATCAAATTAGCAACTTAAATAGTTGCTATTACAACTAAAAATAGGACAAAGAAACAACCAATTTCTACCAAAATTACAATAACTAATTAGTTTCCTACCAAAGATAGGACTCCTAAATTAACTAGGATTGTACGTAAAAAAAACTGGAGAGAAAAAAAACAGAGAAAGACGTGCATTCCTAAAGCAACTCTCAACACTCCTCCTTGCTTTAAGAAATGCAAACTCTAATTTTCTATCTGAGAAACTCGAATTTGCTGACAGGTAAAGGCTTAGTGAATATATCAGCCCATTGTTCTTCCGTCTTGCAGTAGACAAGAATCACATCTCCATCTTTTTGAACTTCTCTCAAGAGAAAAACTTGATATTGAAGTGCTTAGATTTTCCATGAAACACAGGATTGTGAGAAATAGCTATTGTTTCTTGGTTGTCCACGAACACTTCAATGCTTCTTGTTGGTTCCATATGCAGATCAATCAAAATTTTCTTCAGCCACAATGCTTGATTTACCGTTATTGTAGCTGCCACAAACGCAGTTTCGACAGTAAATTAAGCCACAATGTCCTGTTTCTTACAACTCCATGAAAAAATCCCAGAACCAAGACTAAAATAGTGCCCTGAAGTACTCTTCGAGTCATCTTTGGAACCTCCCTAATCATTATCAGAGTGCCCAAAAAGCTTCACGGGTTGACTCCTTCGAAATATGACTCCATAGGTGATAGTTCCTTTGATGTATCACATAATTCTTTTTGCTTCCTTCTGATGTACTTCACTCGGACAATGTATGAACCTTGATAGAATACTTACAACATAAAATATATTGGGTCTTGTTGTTGTAAGATACATTAAACACCCAATGAAACTTCTAAAGTATTTTTCTTCCACCTTTTTGGCTCCATCATCCATGCTTAGTTTCTCTTTTGGTTTCATGAGAGTATTCATCTCTTTGCAATTTTCCATTTTGAATTTCTTGAGAATTTCCTTCGCGTACTTCTTCTGGAAATGAAAAACTCATCTTTTCCCTGTGTAATCTCCATTCCAAGGAAATAAATCATTAGACCAAGATCAGACATTTCAAAAACTTGCATCATAGCCTGCTTGAACTCATCAATGAGCTTTGTCCTGCTTCCTGTAATCAAAAGGTCATCAACATAAAAAGAAACAACAAGAATCCCACTATTATTACATTTAAGATATAGTGTGAATTCTGAAACACTTTTCTCAAAACTGAGGCTAAGAAAATAATCATCTATTCGACTATACCAAGATTTTGGTGCCTGTTTTAGGTCATAAAGAGCTTTACGTAGTCGGTAGACTTTCTCTTCTTTTCCATCTTCAACAAAACCTTTAGGTTTCTTGATATAGATTTCTTCTTCAAGAACTCCATAAAGAAATGCAGATTTGACATCCATCTGGTGCACTTTCCAGCCACGTTGTGCAGCAATAGTAAGAAGCAACCTGATCGTGTCGAGCCTAGCAACAGGAGCAAACGTGTCAAAATAATCAACACCCAAAATCTGTGCATACCCCTTAACTACAAGTCTTGCCTTGAGCTTGTTAACAGAACCATCAGTATTCAATTTTTTGCGGTAAACCCACTTCACACCGATTTTCTTTCTATCTTGAGGCTTTTCTATAAGCTGCCAGGTCTTGTTCTACTCAGTCATTGCAAGTTCCTCCTCCATTGCGGCTTTTTACTTAGGATCTACGACAGCCTCTTCAAATCCAGAAGGCTCTAAAATGGCCACATTACATCTTTGGTATATATCAGAGAGAAACCTTGTTCCTCTCATAGGTTGATCATCAATGATTTCATTAAAATTTGGTAGATTGCTTATGTCTATTTTTGGTTAACTTTTTCCCAGTACCATTGCTCATTCTCCATAAAAAATACATCTCTACTTACCGTAATTTTTCCAGTATGAGGCTGAAAAAATTTGTAAGCTTTAGAGATTGTACTGTAACCAATAAAGACTCCAGGTTTAGCTTTCTTGTCTAACTTGTCCCTCTTAACCTGCGGAATATGAGAGAAACACAAACAACCAAAGATTTTTAAGTTTTTTAAGGATGGCTTATAGCCGTGCCATGCCTTAAAAGGTGTCTTGCCATCAACTGCTTTGGTAGGCAATCTGTTCAGCAAAAAAACAACAGTGTTATCTGCTTCTTCCCATAAATATTTTGGTAGGCCTTTCTCATATAACAAATACCTTAACATCTCCATTATTGTCCTATTCTTCCTTTCACTGACTCTATTTTGTTGCAGAGTATACAGGGCAGTGAGTTTATGCTCAATACCTGCATTTTTGTAAAACTTCTCAAATTGATCAGATGTGTACTCAGTACCATTATCTGATCTAAGCATGTTCATCCTGCAACGACTTTGATTTTCTACCAAAACTTTGAATTTCCAGAACACTTTAGGTACTTTAAATTTGCACCTGAGAAAATAAATCCAACACATTCTTGTCATATCATCAATAAATGCTATAAAATATTTACTTTCGTTAAGAGAAGCAGTTTTATGTTGTCCACATAAATCAGTATGAACCAACTGAAGCATCTTCCAGGTTGCCTTGGCAAAAGGCATCCTGCTTTACTTTCCAAATTGACATGTGTTGCAGCTTGTGTATTTGTCCTCCATGGATGGTAGTCCTAGAACCATATTTTCCTTAACCATGTGCAAGAGTGTCTTGTGATGACAATGCCCGAGTCTCTTATGCCATATATATCCTGTAATCTCTTGTCTCGAATAGGCAGTCGACTTCCCCTCTATTGATCAAACAAAAAGCTTTTTTCTCTCATCTTAACTTGGAATATTTCTTGACCCTTTGGATCAAATATCACACACTTCTTGTCCCCAAAATTAAGCTTAAAACTATTCTCCAAAATTTGTCCTACGCTCAACAAGGTTTGATCAAGTTCTGGAATAAAAAGTACATCTGAAATTAACTTTGTACCTGAGCGGCTTTCAATAGCTATTGTTCCTTTTCCTTTGGCAGAAAGATAATCACCATTATCGATTCTGACTTTAGATATTGTGGACTTGTCTAAGTATTTGAAAATCTCCTCATTATGAGTCATATGATTTGTACAACCGCTATCAATTAGCCAAGACTAGCTTAGGATGTTGCTTGTAAAACACGATGCGACAAAAAGTTGATCTTCTTCCTGTTCATAAACTTGAGCCTCCACATATTGCTTCTGAATTTTGTTCTTACAGATGATCTCCTCATGCCCAATCTGATTGCACTGAGTGCACTTAGTATCGGGCCTTTTCCAACACTTGAAAAGTGCATGTCCGAGCTTGCCGTAATGCTTACAAGAAGGGTAATTTCTTTTGAAACCACCTGTTTTATTTTTGTTGTTGTGCGCTTCACCTTCTTCATCAGTTGGTTGGTACTTCTTATTCTTTTTCTTATTCTTAGAACAAACATCATCGTGATGCTTGGCTGGTAAGGCACCTTTGACAGCTCCTCCTTGTCTCATAACACGCCATTGCTCTTGCGCTTGAAAAACACTTAAGTGCTCCGCAAGTGTGATCTTAGACAAGTCCTTAGTATTTTCTAAGGTTTTTATGGTAGCCTTAAATCTTTCAAGTACCGTTACTAGGATTTTTTTAACAATCATTGAATCATTGAAAGTGGAACCCAACAATCTGATGCAATTTGCTAAATTAAGAAGTCTATCAGAGTACTCCTTTATGCTTTCACTTTCTTTCATCCTTTGCAGCTCAAACTCACGTACCAGATTCATCACTTGCATCCCTCGAATCCTTTCATCTCCTTCATACTCAGTCTTGAGATAATCCCATACCTCTTTCGCTTATTGCAGAGACATGATACGAGTCAAGATATTAGATGAAACTACAGTAAATAAGCATGTCATTGCCTTTGATTTCCTGGTATTCTTCTTCCTATGATTTTTAATTTGCGTCATCATGGGATTGTCTGGCAAGGGAGCTATCTCGTATTCACCTTCAACAGCTTCTTATAGATCCAAAGCTTGCAGATATATTCTCATTCTAACTGCCCAGATTTGATAACTTTCTCCATCAAAAGTTGGTGGTGCCATTTGAGAAAAAATTGTTTCTTTGTTCATGGTATCCACTGGATCAGATTGATTCAAACACTCACAGGTCCCTTAAGATTAAAGATCTGATATTAATTGTTGGTTTAAAACCTTTAAAGGAAAATAACGCAAGAATTCAATAGTCAAAAGTTGGCCGCTAAAACAGAGATGAGAGTTTAAAAAAGAGAATACGCAGAGCAGTTGATTTTTTCTTGTAAAGACATCTTATTGATCATCAAATTAGCAACTTAAATAGTTGCTATTACAACTAAAAATTGGACAAAGAAACAAACTATTTCTATCAAAATTAAAATAACTAATTAGTTTCCTAGCAAAGATAGGACTCCTAAATTAAATAGGATTGTATGTAAAAAGATTGGAGAGAAAAAAATAGAGAAAGACGTGCATTCCTAAAGCAACTCTCAACAGATAGTCCATAGTGATGTAAACTTTTTGAGTGGATTTTTGCTTATTATAAGGTAGCAGTTACTTTGACATTATTATCTCAATTTCTTTGCGTCTTTTGGAGATAAGTCTTAAAAAGATTTGTAATTTTCAAATCAAGATAATGGTTTTCTTTTTGGAACATATTCTTGATCCAAGCTTAATGAAATCTCTAATATAAAGTTAAAATGATATCTGTTTATTCCATTTTATATGCTCGCTGACATAAAAAACTATTTGTTGTTCAGAAAAAAGTTTAAAGCTGCAGTGCTCCTAACTATTGAGATGTTTTGGTAGGCTTGCAGCTGCTTTGCATGATTTCAACATCGGTTGATGGGTTGATCATATACTAAAGCAAAAAAATACGGTAAAATATCGAGCCTATAATTGATTTCTTCATCCTACGGTATATTTGCTATTGATTAAAACTAAAATATAAGATGGTGGTTTAAATTATGTCGTTCTTGGCCGATTTTCTTTTTTTCCTAATTTTTTCCTCTTCTATGTAGAGATCATAATTGATATTCTTTGATTGAGGTGTGTTATCTACAGAGAAAAACTAACAACGATGACAATAACATACTCAATGTAATCCTATAAAATAGATCTGGGACAGTAGAGTGTAATTCCTACCTTGGAGGTAGAGAAGGTGTTTCCGTCAACAGATATGTTGATTTATCTCAAGTAAGAAAAAGCTAATACACAGATCTAACCTAGTTTGTCTAGTTCTTTTTTTCTTTGTTGTGATCAGTGTCATTTAGCCCACCCCTTATGTAAAGTAATGTGATTTATTTGCTATCTATTTCTTTAGCATCCGATGATACACAGAAGTCCTATAGGTTAAGACATCGCACCCATAAATTATTTGGGTCATCTTACAAGGCCATGAGTCGCTCCCTTTCGTGTGACTCACAGTCGAGAGGATCTATTTCTACTCACCATGGGTCCATGGTATAAAGCTGTCTTTTTTATAGACATTACTTTGACTTGTCCATTAAATTTTAATAATCATCTAAAGAAAATTTTACTTCATCTAACAGAAGGTTGACCTAAGCAAACTCGAGATAGCTGCACTGCAGAGATATTGGCGACACTTTAACCTTGTAAGTTGATTACAGTAACCATTAGTTTGTTGATCATCATTTTTATTAGTAAGTGAGAGTAACTTCATTTCCAACTTCTTTTCTGGTCATCTGAACAGAGGGAAGCCATACCTAACCCCTTAAGGAGCAATTGCTTGATGTTGTCCAAAGGCACTTCATATCCTAAGTACATTCTTAATTATTTGCATGCTGCTACTTCTGTGTGTTCTTTATTTGATCTATTTTAATGTGATGTTCATCGCGCTTGATAATTTTCTGGCACTTTCATAAAACACGAGTTTTAGGTATTCTTCCATACTTCTGTTCATAGTTTTCCTTTTCTGTTTCACCATATTCTTAGTATAAGAAATTTGGTACTTGTATTGTATCAACTTCTGTTAAGTATGCCATCTAAAGTGATTAGTCAATTTTGGCATAATGTTCTTCCACATATCGTTCTTGATACATGTAAACACTTTGTTGGTCCTATGCTTATGTCATATTGTGCTCTTGATTTTTCAAATTATACACTTTACTGACTGTTGCATTTGTCATTTTTTTTCTAGGTGAAGTAATTGGCCGAGTTGCAGGTAATTGTGGGATTCGTCCAAGCAGCCAAGAGACTCAAGACAAATAGAAAATTAACAAAGAATAGGTAGGTATTACACACTTGAAAATTCTACTTTAAACACATTTCCTTTTATGGTTTTACATAGTGTATATGTCTTCTTATATTTATTTTCCTTGTATAATTAAGTTGCAATCATTGTTGCTTTTCATAAAAAAAAATAAAAAAATATTAGTAAACTTGAAAATAGAGATATAGGGGCCATATATCCACTATTGATGGTTTTCTTTACTGCTTTGGATTACACTGCCAAAAGCTCTTAATGAGCATAGCTGCTTGATTGATAATGGATTTTTTCCCCTCTCCTCGATCTTTTGTTGGTTTGTTTTGAATTGTTTCTTTATATTTGAACAAATTTCAAGCATCCTTTGGATCCACAACACTAAGGAAGGCTATTGAAAGAAGTCTTAAGGCACAAAGGGCTCTTCCTCATAAAACTTGATACATTATAAAAGAAATTTTTCTCTTTGGATCATTTATTGTTGACAATGTCTTAAGTAACAAAAAATGACAACACTTAATTTGATAATATAGATGGTTCTTGATAAGTAGAACATTATCCATAAATAAGTGGAGTGGTTGATGAATTAAGTACCTCTTCATCAACGAATGTGAAGTTTTTCGAGTACCACTCGTTGATCGAGTAAATTCTTTTGTTGCTTGACATCCTATAACCAAGATCTTTATCATGGAGATGCGATCATTGAGCTTCACTGTGTTAAGAGGCACCACTTCAGTAATTGAATCAGTTAATTCGATAATTATTATCATTGAGTCCGCTGATTCAGTTATCGAGTCTGCTGATTCAGTCATCGAGTCCATTCCACTAATATCCTTCAAAATCAAAGTTATGATAACAGTAACAAATGATTATGTAATTAAATGTATTATATGATATGAGATAATTTTACCTGAATATGTGAATCTTGTTGGTAGATTAATAAAATAGTAGGAGAAGAAACAAGAGATACTAAATAGACACAAACAGTAAACCACAAACAAACAAATAAAAATAAAATAGCTTTAAGCTGACATAGAAATTAATATTGTGTTTAACGTAAGTGAAAAGGTGAATTGTTGAAAGAAACTATAGCAAAAAAAAACTGAGAAGAAATTGACGGTGATGCAGGAAACAGTTTGATCATGATGAAGAAAACAACACGAGAGCAGGAGCGGGAAAGGAGGAGACGAAGAAAATAGCAAACTACAATCGTATTTATAGGACTTGTCCTAATTTGAAATGTATAAAAAAAAAATTGGGGGTTAAATATAAGATTGTCCAAATTAAATTAGAGAAGGATTTTGTCATGTATAGGACTTTGCAAAATAAGTATGTTAATAGGATTGTCCTAATTTAATTAGAGAAGGATTTTGTCATGTATAGGACTGTGAAAAATAACTATGTGAATTTGCCATTTTAAATTCTTACGATTTTGCCATGTATAGGACTTTGCAATAGAAACATGTGAATTTGCCATTTCAACAATGGAAAATATTCTTACGGTATGTGTAATGGAAGCATATGATTTTGCCATGTATAGGACTTTGCAAAAAAAGTACATGAATTTGCTATTTTTGGGTCCAACATTGGACGTTATTTTTTTAAAAAAAAAAACTATTTTTGGGCCAACATTGGACGTTCTTTTAAAAAAAAATTAATATAGGACTTTGCAAATAAATATAAAAATTTAATATAGGACTTTGCAAAAAGACGATTTTGTTTAAAGAATAGACTTTTAATAGAGGGTAAAAATGTCAAACGTCAATTATAAGGGCCTTCACACTTTTAATATAATAGAGATAGAGATTATAGATATAGATATAGATATAGATTATAGATGTATATGTTTATTCGTTTAATTGTATATGTATAATATTATACGTTTATACAATATATAATTATATAAAGTATAATTGGTTTGTTTAAGTTTGTACTTAAAAGGGCCAATTATGGAAAGAGAATCACCAATATTTTTTGTTATATAGAAGGAGAATATTGGGGAAAGTTGGAGATAATAATGAACATTAATTACTCTCCCTTTCCTTTTAAATTAAAATTAATTATATTGTATAAATGAGTTCTAAATATATTTGGTCACTAACTAATATCTATAAAAAGTAATTAGTAAAACTTAGAACGTGAAGTTAATTAAGAGTCTAAGGTGTCCATATGTGAAAATTTGTCTATTTTAAATTCATGACTTGCTTAAGATCAGAATTCATCATATAGTCATGATATTTTCGTATAAAAATGATTACTACTAAATAAATTTTCAAACACCAATTATTGTTTTGGACAAGTGAGTATGGACTGTAAAACCCAAATCTGTAATTCCCAAAAACGAGGCCAGGCCCATTTACGATGTCCATCCAGTTTCTCGTTCAGTTCTGGACTGAAAAGGCCCATTTTCATCTAATTGTACGCGTTCTCTCTCTTTTCTCCCTGAAAAGAAGCACAGAATTATTTTTAGAGAAAATTATAACTCTAACACCTTTGGGTCATCTGGTTTACATAATATATATATATATATATAGATAGATAGATAGATATAGATATTTATATATTTATATTGTATTGTATAGTGTATATACATCCCGATACACAACATGTCCATACCATATACATCGGAGTGTATATGTAGTGTATACTTCAATCATTTTTGGTAAATTAAACGGCCTAATGTTGTATATTGGTAACTATCCTTTATTTTAGACACATATATAAAAGAGGGAAAAGGCCTATATATAAGTAGATTGGTCCCGTTATTCTTAAGTAGGATTCAGTGGAATATCTTGTAGAACTTCTTTATATAATGTAATTTACTTTTTTGCGTCAGATTATACTCCAAATTCAGGATTAATAAAGCAACCAAAAAGAAAACTGGATCTTTGAATTTTCTATGGAACATGTAATGCTTTCAACTTGCTAAGAAAATAATTACAAGTGGTTTTGATCTTTTATGACCGACAAAATATGCACATGAAATTAGATTAGTCAATAGTCAACTTGGTTTATTTTTTCTGCTCTTGTTAAAGATGAAAAATAAAAAAAATGGGTGAAAAAAAAGAATAAAATCATTAGATTCTTAAGAGCAAAGATCTTTTCTTGTGGATATTTTTGGTTCTTTCCAATTGGTATATTTAGGGAATAAAATAGGAGAAGGGAACTATATTCTGTTGAGATAAATAGGGGACCATATGGCCTTTGGACTATTTAAATTGATTTGGTTCTGATAGCATATTAACTTAATTGCTACAAGTGTTAGTTTAGTACACTAAATGGCGGTGCCTTATTCTCAAGAATAATCTATCAATGATCAAATTATTTCCACTCTTCTCAAGAAACGAAGACACTAACAAAAAGGAAAATAAAATGTGACTAGATTGTAGCCCAATTGTACTAGCTAGCTGTCTACTCATTCATCATTTCAATTCACTGATTGTCTTGAATTTCTTATGGAGTAATTGTCTTATAATAATGTATAAGACGAACTAGCTATTAAAATTTTAATTTCAGTTAATTAATATATTATGTGAAAATATAAGACAAAAATTAAAGGAGATAAAGAAATGTGGTACTACTATTATTTATATGTCGGCTGATAAGTGATAAGAATAATTGTACACTATACTAGTATCTTAGAGATAAGCACGTGAAACTTTTCTAATATATGCATATTGCAAGCAAATCAAATCACATTTCAATTTTGATTGGTTTCAGAGATCTTATGATAGAAGCAATAGGGATTTGAACAAATCTGGGGACCTGCACGCTTGACAAAATAATGACTAAGTCAAATCCTTTTTTTGGTCTATATCTCTATCCCCTCCAAAAGAAAAAAAAAAATCCAAAACAAAGAGTTCTTTAATTATTGGTGAATGGAATATTCATGTAACTGCCATCTTCGGTCGTGGCTGAGTTGATTGAGCAAAGAATCTCTAACTGAGATTTTAGAGTTCGATATCACCTGCATGTATTTCTTGATTGAGTTTGTCGCATGAGGTTTGACTAGTGTAATTTACGTTTTTTTTTTTGTGGCCAACCGACTATTACAGTTGAACAGAGTTTAGTCAGAGCACATTTGAAGAATAGGGATGGTGGTTTCCTTATTTTAAAAAGGAAAAGAATATTGATGTAACTGTTCAATTGGACTATGATTGCCAATTCGGCTTTGACATGAATATTAATTTTCCAGCTCATACTCTTTTGTTGTTATTATTATTTTTCTATTTTCATAGTAATTAGCTTTTCATTAGCATGCGATCTCAGTCAAAAAATGTACTTTTCGGACAGCTTGCTTGCTGTTGGTGGAAGAGTGACTAACCTATGATTTTGGATTATCCCTTTTTAATGTACACTTTTTATCAGTTGGTACTAAGCAAATTAGTCCAGCCTTTTATTTTGTTTTTTCAATGGGACCTCGTGGGGTTCACACGGATTAAAATTTTTATTTCCAAATTAACTGTTGTAAAGTATATCATTATATTTTGTTAAGTTTCTCTTTATTTTTATTTTTTTTATGGTCAACAATGTAATGACATTACTGACCAAAAAACAAACAAACAAACAATATATTGACATTGTGGTGAGCTGGCTCTTAATTGGTGAAGATCACCCAGTCATGCTCAGTATGTTCTTTTATAGAACTGTTGCATAATCTTAATTGGATTAGAAGTAACTTTCAACAGCAACAGTATATACAACCTATTGTAATCCAACAATTGGTAGTGTAAGGAGAGGGTGGTAATGTAGGGAGACTGGGAGAGGGAGGGTGGTATGTTCCTTAGTCTTCCACCTTGTGATGGTAGACGGATTATTTTTGATAAATTCTGACTCAAGTAAAGCATACTATAAAAAAGAAAAATATAGTAATACAGAAATAATAACAACAACACATAATAGGATAATTGAACAAAGAAAATAACAAGTAATAATATAACTGAAGAACAAGGTAGTATGTGAGTAACAATAATAATCCTGGTAAGCGGCAATGGACATCGCTTGACTGCCTACTAATATTAATTCTACTTTAATCTCCAATTCATGTGCTCGATAAGCTGCAAATGTGTCATGTCCAATCTAATCAGCTCCCCCAATACGTCTTTGGTCTATATCTACCATCTCCTTATACCCACGAACGTCAACCTCTCCAGCTCCTCATTAGGATAAGTTTCTCCCATAATTATTTCTCTTTTTTTTTTTTTTTTGATTTCCCAACCAGTGTGCGGTACCCGCATTAGAGTCCCGATTAATCCGTATCGCGCACTGCAGGGCCCATTTGGGGGTGACGCTCCCAACATAATTTTCTCCATACCCAGGGCTCGAACCCGCGAACCCTACTGATTAAGATGGAGTAGTCCCACCATTACTAGTAAGTGACCTATTAGATGCCAAAATAAAAGAGAATCTTGAGATATCTTGATTATTGATAAGGAGTTCAGTATAATGAGGAAGTAGAAACGTGTTAGGATTATTATAATACACAAGGAAATTAAAGTCGTACATTTTCTAAGTATACTTCCTGTATTCTTTAGGGTGAGGGGATATTTTTGCATTGTGTAATTATCCCCTATTTCTTGCTAATAATGCTGGATTGCTGGTTTATATATTGCATTAGTTATTTTCTTTGAGAAAATTTTGAAAGCAAAGGTAAGAAAAATTATGTGCATTAATTAGAAAGATCAAGCTGAAGAACCAAGGTCTATTACTGTATAATAGAGTAATTGTGGGCGTTAAAGGGGGTAAAGAAAGTCTCTAATTGGAGAGTTGGAGTATGCATATGAAGACAGTTAATTAGGCTTGAAAAGCCACTGAAGGGTAGTGGAATTTCGTTGATTCTAAAGGCTACTTATGATTAATAATACTAATTTATTATAATTAGATCAAAGAAAAGACTTCTGTTGGTAGTTTGAAAAATGGAAGCATGCTATATTATGATGGCTAAAAGCTAAAATATCAGTGCTGTCTGTTTATCTTGAAAAAATCTAATGAAATAATGTATTTAATTACAAACATTAAAAAAAGATAAAAAAAAATAAGAGAGTAGGGATTGGGAGGAATTTTCAATATTATCTTTGTGAATAAGGAATGAGAGTAGTGGAGCAGAGGGAATGAACCAATATATGAAAATTCTTTTATGTATATGATTAGAGAATATATAATTGGTCAATTTGGCCATTATGCATGTGTATTTTTAAACGTTTAATTAGGAACCTGATACCTTTAGTCTAACTAAATGTTGGAATCATCTCAAGAGTTTATATTAAGATTCGAATTATATATCATATTTAATTTGCTTTAGTTAAAATCAAGTACACCATTTTCTTTTTCGTAACATGTGAACTATTAATTATTAAAAACTAGAAATTAGGTTGAAGAGTACAATAGTTCCCAAATCGAGTCAAATTGTTATAAGTAGTAGTAACTCTTCTAACAAAATGATAATGATTGTATAACGTCTTCGGTTTACCTTTATGGTGAACAGAAAAATACCAATCACTTTTATTTATTTAGTATATTATAAATAAATTTTAATGTTTATTTGTTCACTTACTTTAGCATATCAAGAGAAAAATAATCTTTTTTCTCATATTTTATCCTTAACATTAACTACTTATTTTTCAATCATTATACATTAAGACTATATATTATAATTAATATGAGTACTATGATGAACTAATTAGAACGGAGGCTGGGAGCAGTAATTGTAAAGGAAATAAATAAATAGCATAATTAAGTTTGACTGTCCGGGACTTGATATTTCATGCTCTTTCGATATAAACAATATATTCAATATTTTCATAAGCGGGATATTAAAAAAAAAAGTATAAACAAACCTTATTCCTATGTCAGAATTGAGAGAAGTTGTCATTTAAAAAGAAAAGGGATAGAGAACGAGGCTTTTTACTAACTAAAAGGTAAGTATATTTATCTTTGAAAACTCTTAAGTTTTTGTTTTTTGGGTTATAAATCTGCAAGGAAAAAAATTCTACCACGTAATTACATCTATTCATATTTTCGAATCTTCAATATATTAGTGACCTATTTGTCAAGAAATCTGCATTGGATATGAATAATTTTCCCCTTGATGTTTTCAAACAGATATCTGCAGTGTTCAATAATAGCTTTTAGTGGATGCAACTGTATGCCGCTTTGTTTATAAGTTTTGACAACAATCTAACAATTTGTATGCGACACACTAACATGAAATATAAGTAAAGTTTCATTGTGCACATTTAAAAAAGGATCAACTTACAAGTAACATGGAATGTTAGTTGATTAATTCATAAACAATAATATTAATTTTATGAAAAATTATTATCGTACAAATTTATAAGATTTTTCTTTTGTACTTAAAAAGGTCATGTAAAAATTGTTGGGAAGAGCATAATGAAGCCTCCCAAAAGCTAAGGTGCACTAAGCATTAAGGGAAAAATAAAAATTTGAAAGAGACATTAGCATCATTGATAATTATTAGTGGAATGAAAAATAGGTATGATCTCTCACTTTACTAGATATATCTCCAATAATTATGTTCTAAGAACTTGTGTAATTGCACTTTGATGAACATGATTTTGCAATAAAAAGATATCCACATAAATCACTATAACATACCTTAATTAAAGATAAAGCTAAAAGTTGCCTAAGCACAAACAAACAAATGAAATCTATACCTTTTTAGTCTCTTCCCAACTTATTGCCTTTCCCTTTCCCTTTTTTCTTCAATTACATTATATAATTTTCTTTCTGCAATCTTTAATAACATCTGCACTTGTATTTGATTTGCTATGAGTAGAGAATTTTTCAGAAATAATTTTTCTATTTTTTTAAGATAGTAATAAATTTTACGTATATTTTACTTTCATCAAATTTTAACTGTGAGATTTCATTAAGTATGTTATTGTTGTTATTATTAGAATTTTTAATAACTCCTGCTAGATAAACAGATAAATTCTTATTCGTACCAAATATTTATAATTAACTAATTCAATTTTAATTAGTTAAATATAAGATAAAATACATGCACATTGCTTGTCTGAAAGATACATGTCTAATATTCATTAATTCGTTGTAAACACTTGACCCAACTACATAATTAATTGTTAAAAATAACATAAATTTCAGTCTTTTTTGGGGCTAATTACTTCCTATGTCAATTCTTTTTAATATACTAAAAAATTTTGTTTAGTCTATACGGATACATCATATTTTTTTTAATACATCGCTTAATTTTGTATGAATACTTTCTCCGTCTCAAATTACTCGTCCCAAATTGAGATGACATATTGATTAAGAAAAACAATTAATAACATAACTAGTTTATCATAGTCCCCCTATTAAATGGTGTTTATATTTTAATTTGAAGAAAAGGTAATTAATGCAATGGGTAAAGCATAAAAAAAAAAAATTCTCTCTTCTTGATTAATGAAAAAAGACAAGTAAAATAAAAAAGCAAATTAGGAAATTTGAGACGGAGGAAGTACATCACATTCTTTTGAATATATCACTTAAATTTATACGGACACATTCTTCCAGATATATTACTTAATTTTATATGGATACATCATTCTTCTGTGATTTATCCAAGATTTTAATAGAGAAAAAGTAAAATAAAAAATTTATGTAAGTAAAGTAAAAAGAAATTATGCAATTATCTAAGAATTGAGATTTTAAATAGTTATGATAAGTTAAATAATGATATTATTTAATTTTTTCAATTAATTAAACATCTCAATCAAATGAAAGAGCAAATGATGGTAATTTGATACTTTGTGTTGCAAATTGTTTATTGTTCTTTTACCAAAATAGAAAGAAGGCTCGACAAGTAAGGCAATGGGTTTGGACCAAAATGCTCTATAGATGGAACTACAGCCATGCACCACGTGTAGTAACTGACCCACTGGGCCCACTTCCCACTTTGGGTTAACCCAAAGATGCTTCCCACAAGGAAAATGGAATTAAACATAGCAACATTAGCCCACTTCATATGTTACTTTACTAAATAAATTCTCATACCCCACTCTAAATAGATAAAATTTTAGATAAAATAAAAAATAGAAAGAGGATTTTATTCCTTTTTCTTTATTTATGTATAATTAAAAGCACTTGAACTATAACAGTTGAAGAGTGTTAGAGATTTAAATTCATATTAGTTAGAGCATTTGAAATTCATCACTATCTTATCAGAATATTGAGATCATAACATGTAATATGAAACCACTACTTTCTTCATAATGTTATCACATAGCTGTCCTGTTAGAAGAGAAACTCGATCACCACGGGGATCACTACGTGGGCATGGACAGAGCTACTTTAAGCAAAGGTTGATCGAGTGCACACTCTTATCGAAAAATTATATGGTGTACAAAAATTAAAGGTCAACAAATATGAATGTATATTTAATTTTGTACATATTAAGGAGAAAATATTCACACCGTTCATCTAATTTCTGGCTCCACCACTGAGTGGCGGGGTGGGGGGTTGGGAAAGGTTCTTAAAGGGGAAAATGAGTGGGCGTGGTGGCACAAGTGGGTGGAGCATTTTGGGCCATGATTAGTGGGCCCAGATGAATCATCGCCAGGCAAAACTACAAATAATGTCACATCCAAAAGTGAAATTGGGCCCAGTGGGCGTCTCCGTTTTTTGCTTCTTGACTGTGGGCCCAATTCAGCATTTTAACCGAAATAATTCAAAGTTTATATTCCATTTATAGTTATATAGTATGACAGTTTTTTCAGTTAAAGAGAGTTGGGAAAACTCTCTGCACTCATTATATGCCAAGTAACCAAGTTATTCTTGGCCATTAATTATGGAATTTTGAAGATTACAACTCCTCTTTTAACTTTTAAATATAAATATAATTTGGAATAAATCCCAAATTTGAGATCAAGATTAGATTTGATACTGGGGATCAAGTTTGATTCTGCCTAGATTCTAATAATTATTTCAACCAAATTAGATGGGCAGAAATAATCCTAACTTGTAAGCAATTTTTTTCTTTAAAGAAAGGGCAGAATTGACCATAGCTGCCCAATTGGAAAAAGAGGGACTTCTTTAATATGATGGAGAAGTAGCCAGTGGGCAATTTATTCACGTACAATTTCATGAATCTTTTTCTTTAACATTTTAAGGTAGCTCCACATAGCTAGTAGAAAAATCCAGATGTAATATGGTCCAATAACAATATCACTTGAATATAAGATTTTGGTTCTATTAAAACAACAAAATACCTAGTAAAATTTGGTAAAATTTCACAAGTCCGGAGAAGATAAAGTATACGCAAACCTTACCATTACCTCAAGGAGATAGAGAGGTGTTTCCGAGTTCTATCAAACCTCTTAATTTTGGTTCTATTAATCCGCTTAATAATTTTTTCGTACATGTTACTGTTCACAAGTTCGCCCCACCTAAAAAATAAAAGAAAAACTTAGTGATTTGATAGTCTTGATCATGTTCCACAAATAATTTGCCAACTAAGTGCTCTAGTATATAGGATATAATTCAAATTAGAAATGCTGGTGGTCGGTGAGTAGGAGAAGAAATATTATACATATAGGATGTGTTCGGTAGAAAGGAAAATATTATCTAAGAAAATAATTTATTTATTTATTTATTGTATTCATTATGCAAGCAAAATATATTATTTCAAAAATATATGTATGTAATTTAGATAAATACTATCTGAATGGGTTAGTGTGAGGGTGAGAAAGACACTCATTCCATTCATTTCTAAGGAACTTATTTTTTTAGAGAAATTATTTTCAAAAATTTTGACAAATCAAACATGAAAAATCGAGAGAAAATGTTTTCCACCGTACCAAACTCACCCATAGCTCTAATTTCTTCAACGAAATTGTGAGCATAGTAGCCGAAATTAAAGTTCTTATTAATTTTATTTGGTTAAGCTAGAGAAGCTAATGTGTCAGTCTATCTCTTGAAAAAAAAGAAGAGAAAAGCATACAAGAACAAGTAGTGTCGTTTGTACAATATTTGTTAACTATATTTTATATATAATCTAGCTTTCCGACCAAATTTTATTAGAATATTAGTTATAATGTTCATAATCTTTCATCTTCAAGGTAATATATTTCAATTATAGACCTTTTAAATTTTTTAGATTTGTCATGTATATGAAATTATACATTACCTTCTGCGACAATCACAAACAAATATATGAAATTGAAAAAAGTGTTAAAGACGTTAACTAGTATATTGAAAATGAGTGCATGATAAAGACACATACCTAAATTATATCTTAACGAGTTTGACAAATTAAATAACATACTGAAAAGAAAAAGGACAAATGAAATAACAGTAGCTAGATTTGTCGAAAAGGAAAATAATGCAAATTTATGAATAGCATATGTTTTTTTTTTTTTCGGTAAGGAATAGCATATGGTTATCGTGTCGTTGTTATACACACGAACTTAATACGCACATATATGGTGTAACATCAAAAATTATTTCAACTCGTTAAGCATTATTCTCTATGTCTATTCTCAAAAATTAGTTGGCTTCTTTAAGAGTTTAAGCGAAAGAGACTTGATTTTTTCATTACTTTTATTGAGTTTGAGTAGAACTAATATACACGGTTAATGTAAATAATTTTGAATGTTACATCAAAAATTATTATTCTGAATATCTATTCTCAAAATTTTGTTGGCTTCTCTAAGTGGAAGAGACTTGTCTTTTTCACTCTTTTTAATTGATCAGCTTAAGTAAATTAATATACATGATTACTGTGTAATAATTTTTATTTTATCAAATTAATTCTCTTTACCTGTTATATTTTCCAGATATCTTATTCTCAAACCTTTAAATTTCACTTTTTAAACAAGGCCTAAATATACACTAAAAAGTTAAAACTCTTTTCTCGTACACGTAAAACATGAACAAATAGTGTGAACTTTTAGGAATCATTTTATGAAGTGTATTAATCACTGCCTGAATTTCAATTTGTTTGTCTTACGTTTTTTAATTTTCTAGACCATTTCAAATAAATATATATTTTTTTTGACAACTTTTAATTTTAACTCTTCACATGACATATTTAAGACCACATGCTTAAAAGGGTATTTTGACATATTGTATGTATTTTTAATTTAAGATTACAAGATTATAAAGTGTTATTTATTTAAACTTTGTGTCAAGTCAAGATCCTAGTTTCAAATTAGGCTCAGCACATAGACAACTCCTTATACTTGTCACGATATTTCCTTTAGACATTTAAACTAAATCTTATTTCAATTGAATACATCAACTCCTAATTAATGTTTCGATTAGTCACTTTCCATTCAAATTTGAAGATAATTTGATGTATGCTTTTATTCATTTATTAAATAGTTATGTAAACTACGTAAAATATGATATCTCCTATAGTTATATCTTAGTTATATATGCATCAATCTCAAATAAAAAATACATGAGATTTTATGACTTATTTGAGAGTTGAGACTAGTGGATTAATAGAGATGCTTAACTAGATTGGTGATAGAATAATGGATTAATGGGAGGCAGTGGAAAATGGTGGTAGACAACCAAATTAAAACGAAAGAAGTATATGTTAATTTACATGAAATTCTTTAGAGGAATATATTGAGTTATAGTTTGCGTACGTGATTAAACACACACATTACACTGATTTGTTTCAATGACCGTGTTGCTCAAATTAGCTTTCGTACCTCAATTAAATTCAGGAATACCGCCATCTCGACTCACTACATACATATATCATATACACAACACATATATACTTATTTGTTTGTTTAAAAGTTAATGTTTGATAATTTGATGGATCTAAGTTATTTAGTTAAAAGAGAAAAAAGAAATATATCCTATGTTTGACAGTATCCTTAATATGGCATTCCTAGCTTGTTAAAGAAGCCACAACCTACAACACACGTGCATATATGAACCCGGAACCAAAATATGCTCTACAACTAAAAGAAGTATCAATTTATATCATATAAAAGAAAAGATACCAAAATAGGTTTTGTGCACTTAATAAGTGCAGTGCACAATACCTTTACAATTTAACGGCAAATTTTTAAACGGTGTTAAGAAAAGTCAAACTTAGATTGTGCACTAAATAAGTGCACAATTCATTTTTTTGTGGATTGTGCACTTATTTAGTGCACAATTCTTTTTAAAATAGATTGTGCACTTATTTTGTGCACAATCTAAAAAAAAAAAATTGTGCACTATATAAGTGCACAATCTATTTACATGCTATTCTCGCAGCAATTCATTTTTTAAGCCATTTATATTAGTTTAAGCCATTTAAAAAAGTGCACAATATATTATTTTTTGTTAACCAACATTTACTCAGTGCCGGCTCTACCTAATAAAAAAAAAAGGCAACTGCCTAAGGCACCCAACTTTGACGGGCCTCATTTTATTTTAGCAATAATAGATCATAGTTTTAATTAAAAAAATATTAAATATTATTTGTAGAAAAAAAATACTTCTTATATAAAATTAAAGAATTATTAGAAGAATTTTAATGTATTTAAAGTATGTTTCCATAAAAATTAAATGCATTAGTAATATTAACGAAAAAAATAATTAAAAGAATCATTTAAAATATTTACAACTTAACATCTCAAAATTTAAAATATAGACTTTATTAACAAAAATAATTTTCCTTAAAAATTTAAGGCCTCCATTTGATTTTTGCGTTACGCCACCGATGTACTTGAGCCTCCCCTGCATATGCTAACGTGTGACTTCAATATGTGTCTTAAGCATACCAGTTTATCAAATGCCAATAGTGATATAAAATTATTTTTTTTCCAAAATTTCCCTTTTGTTCAACTATCTCTAGTTGTAAGAAAAATTTGTATAAGTAATATATGCCCTTTAATAATGTCATTTCTTTTTTTTTTGTACAAAGGAGATTCAATTAAGTAAAGAATTTGTTCATTACAAGACAACGCCTAGTCAGGCATAAAATTAAAAGAGGATCCAGAGGAGATCCCGTTACTAGGTAAAAGACGGGTGAAAGTTTTCCCCTGCAAATCTTCTCAAAAAGCTACTCCTATACTAGCTGGAGGTGTGACGTAGACATGGAGTCTTTCAAAAAAGTCCTGGCATGAACCCTGCTTCGCCAAAAGATTCGCTACTCTATTCTTCTCCCGGTAAGTGTGAAGGATCGGAGGATTTCCCAAGTTCCTTAATAGAGATCTGCATTCATAAACAAGCGCGTCATATAACATGTTCCCATTTTGCACTATTTCAATAATTTCCTTGGAGTCAACGCAAACCTCAAGAGGTTTAAGGTTTTGTTGAAGAGCAAGATTTAGGCCCTCTTTAAGGGCAATGAGCTCCATGAGGTTGTTTGTAGCATGGGTGAAGCTTTTACTAAAACCCACTACCCATTCCCCTTTGTCATTTCCGATGAACCCTTCAATTCCCGCCCTTCCTGGGTTACCAAGGCAAGATCCGTCAGTGTTAAGCATGAAAATATTGGGGAAGGAGGGAGACCAATTGACATTGATGATATTTCTATTGGCATGTCTGGGAGTGCTGCCTAAGTGTTGGTAATCCACTGCTTCTGCATAAGGTATGCATAAACAGGGATTGGAGGAAGAGCCTTGGAAGAGGTTGACATTTCTAGCTTTCCAGAGATGCCACAGGCTAAATGGAAGGAGGATAGACCAAAAGTGTTGGAATTGAAATCCTCATTTTTCAAGCTTCTCCAAGTTGAAGCCCAGTTAGTGGTGTTAAAATAGTGGAGATGTATGGTCAGGGGTCCTTTGTATCTCTGAATGAGAGCTTTTCAGAAGGATTTAGCAGTGTCACAACCAAAGAAAATGTGATGTTGATCTTCAAATTGGTTATTGCAGGCATGGCAATTGGTTTGGAGATTCAGCCCTCTTTTGGAGAGGGTCCCTTTAGAAGGAAGGCTATTGTAGTGCAAAAGCCACATACAGGTTTTGATTTTATTTGGAACTGTAAGCCTCCAAATACAGTTGAAATAATTGTTGGATCTGTAGGGTCCCCTTTTCAGGTTAGAGATGAAGTGATAGGCACTTTTGCAGGAGAAAGTGACATCCCCTTTGAGTCTCCAGAGAGGAATGTCTTTAGTGAGGTGACTGCTCTGGTGGAAGGTATTCTGCATGTTATGGATGATCCTAGGTGGGATTTCAAAAGGTAAGGTGGTGAAGTCCCAAATACCCTCCCTCCAGATATCCTTGACTATGATAGGAGAATTAGGATTGCTGGTTGGGCAATTTACAATTGTGGATAGAGGGGGCATACCGAGGATCCATCTATCCTCCCAGTCTTTGACCTTGGCTTCATCTTTTATGGCCCAGAAAAGGGCATCCCTGTAAGGACTCCAAGAGTTGGTAATATTGTTCCAAGTCTTGGAGCCTAGTTTGGTTAACACCTCAGTAGGCCCATATTTGAAAAGAAGGATCTTAGCCCAAAGGGGGGTGAGTTTAGAGAGCATTCTCCAACTCAGACTACATAGGAGGGCTTTGTTTTTTATAGCAGCCCTTTGCATCCCAATCCCACCATGCTTTTTAGGGAGAGTGATGGCGTCCCAACCCAGAAGGTGCATTTTCCTCTTGGCTTCAGTAATGCCCCAAATAAAGTTTCTCTGGGTCTTATCAATCATCTTGAGAGTGTTATAAGGAAGGTGGTATACTGCATGATGTGGTTGGGGATAGAAGCTAGAGAAGATTTAGCTAAGGTGACCCTACCAGTCATGATGAAGAATTTTGTTTTCCACCCATCTAGCTTGCTAGAGAGGTTATTCATGACAAATTGGAAGTCCCCTTTAGCAACTTTTTGTGAAAGATGAGAAACAACAGGTATTTACCAAACTGGTGAGAAGGTGGATGCCAAGGATAGAGGAAAGACTGTTGTGATCATTCTCTCTGCAGTTTGCAGAGAATATTACTTTGGATTTATCCAAATTGACTCTTTGCCCAGAGTGGGAGCTAAAGTGAAGGAGGATTCTTTTGATGGTGTTGCAGTTCTTGGAGTCAGCCTTAGCAAAACAGGTGAGATCATCAACAAAGAAGAGATAAGATATAGAGGGACCTTCTTAGAGATTGAAATAGGGGTTCAAAGGAGGATGTCCACTTCATAGTTAATTCTTCTTGACAACAGTTCCATACAAAGGATGAAGAGATAAGGTGACATAGGGTTGTAGACACATGATTTTTGATCCTCCCTAAATTTTAACTTGTTTATCGATACTAAATATTTATATTTATATTTATTCATATATTTATTTTAACTATTATTTTTTTTATATAATATAAATAATTAAATGAATTTAATTTTAGGATATTATTTTGTTTTATTCCTTAAAAAAAATAAACATAGTTTTTGTACTATCTTAATTATATAATTTATTTATTTATTTATTTATTTATTTTTACTTTTTATTTTTTATTTTTTATTTTTTTTATTTTTTTGATTATTTTTAGACTTTTATTGTATTTTTGAAATATGAAATTAAGTAATTATTATATTATTATTATTATTATTATTATTTTATTTGTTACTATTATCTTATTTATTTATTTATTTATTTTTATTATTATTATTAATATTATTATTATTATTATTATTATTTTTATTTTTAAAAATTAAAAAAAAAAAAAAAAAAAAAATCTTAAAACCTACCCTAACCCCCCACATTCCCCATTTTTCCCTCAACACCTCCCCCACGTTCCCACAATTATTCACCCACAGAAACTACACATGCACACAAGCACTACTACATATATAACAAAAAACACACGAGAAGAAGAAAGGAAGAAAAAAGAACATTTTGTGGAAAAGCAAAAATCAAAAGAAAAAAAAACTAAGAGTAAGACAGAAAGAAATAAAAAGCAACGAAGTTGAGTTTGGGGTTCCGTTTGAGCTTTCGAAGACGGGGTTTTTATACTTGGTTTAATTTGCTACACAGGTTCCTATTCAATTTTGTACTATTATATTATAAGTTTTATCATGAATCGGAGTTTGAGTGAAATTGTTTAAATGATTTCTCATCGAAGTAAACTTCATTTTATCATATTCATATATATCCAAGAGCATTTCAATGTAGTTAATATATGTTGTATGCTTAGATATTGCGACGGATTTGATGACATGTCATTAATAATCAATGTTTAAAATTTAATGATGTATTTAGTTGATTCAAAGTAGTTCTTAAAAGTTTAATTAATTTTTTTATTTTTTATTTTTTTTATTTTTATTCGATTCTTCATTCTTATCGTTTACAGTGCATACGTGAGTGTTCTGTTAGTTAAAACTTTCTCGTTTTCATAATGTATATGTGTGCATGTTTTGTCACAGTAACATTTCCTTTCTATGTATATTTTTAGAACCTGTTAAGTATTGGTGTATAAATAGTAGTATGGATTGTATGAAAATAATGCATAAGTAGTATTAGTAGGTATGCAAAGATTGCATGGAATTAGTGAAAAATGAAAATTTATTTGTATGTATAATATTGATTATGCAGGTGTAGTATTTATTTGATAAATATTGTGGGATTGACTTAATAATGTTAATAATAATTAAATAAATAAGGGTGTGGTGAGTGTAGATCGAGGCTGAAGAATAAGTATTCTACTTTTATATTAACTTTAACTATTTTTTATTAGAAGTCAAAGTATTAGAGAATCAAATAGGTTAATCATGTAACGAGTTGTTAGATTTAATACTACACAAAAATAGGATTTAAAACGTATCCATATTGCTAGTAAATTATTTGATGATATCATATATAAGCATTTCGTGACTTGGTAAATTAGTTGACATGAAACTAACAAAAATATGATTGATAGCATGCTATTTTAGGAAAAAACCTTTAAGTTACCGACCATTTGACTTTCTTGTTTCTTACTTTAATGTTTGAATGTTTATGTTTAAATTCATTAAGGGAGTGAGGCGAGTTGCGGAATAATCCAAGATTTGTTGTAAAAAAAAAAAATAATAAAAATAAAGAGCGAAAAAGAGAATATAAATAGATAAAATTATCTCGAGTTAGTAAGAGATGAAACAAATATTTTTTAGCGCTAGATAAGCTTTAGGCACTTTTTTTTTTTTTTTTTTTTTTTACGCTAGATAAGCTTTAGGCACGTTCAAAATATTCGTCTCAGTTAAGAATGCGGTGTACGCGTCTTTTCGAGACATTTAAAATTCAAGGATGCAATAATGCACCTTGATAAATATTTTTTCAAATTTAACTTTTCACCAATTTATTTAATATAAGATAATAGACAAGTTTTCAGTATAATAAAAAATGAGCAAATTAGGCCTTAACACAATTTATCGAAATAATTTTAGTTAAGTATAAGTTAATAAAAGCGACCGTGCTAGAACCACGGGATTCGAGGGGTGCTTCACACCTTCCCCTCGATCAACAGAATTCCTTACCCGTTTTCTGTTTTCGCAGACCAAATAAGAGTCATTTCCTTTTGATTAGGGATTCAAAAAAAAAAGGGTGACTTGGAACACCAAAACTCAATTCCAAGTGGCGACTCTGTAAATAATTTAATCCCTATTCAATATCGTCACTTTAATTGGAAAAACCCTTCGACTCGACCCGCCAGCGGAGAAAAAAGGGGTGTGACATCTCTGGCGACTCTGCTGGGGATTTTACTAGAATTCGAGCTTTAGATATTGACTTTTACTTGCTTTAATTATTTTAATATTATGTTTGTTCGTTGGCCTTATGTGCTACTTGTTGCTCATTTACTGCTTTGATATTATTTGAACTGTATTATATATTGTCTTCTCTCGCGTACCCCATCTGAGTCTCTGAAATAGGATAGAGGGAATGCAGCATATGCATCCCACCTTCTTTTTGAGATAACCAGAGTGTCAAGACACCTGGTGAAGGATATAGTCACACATGTTAGGCGGGGTTCGGATCGACAACGAAGGCGGTGTTGCCCTGCTACCGACCAAGTTGTCCCTCCCCGGCTCGAGTGTCCGCTCGGGTAAGCCAGTCTAGACACTTATCCCTATTAGGTTTTAACTTAGAAGAACTGAAAACTCAGAATCTGGTTATCCCTATTAGGTACCATTTTATTTGCATCATATGCATTTGACTTAGCGGGACTCGACACAGGGGTCGGGTCTGTCTAGGACAGGTGACCTAATTTATAAAGACCAACATGTGCATCCTACGTGCTCTTTGATATTTGTTTGGAAGACTATTTGTGTGTTGACCGGCTTTAGGCAATTTTAAAATATGAGAGATTAATTTATTCTCAACTTTAGTTGATCATTTTTGAAAGAAAAAATTATTTTTAAAATAAAAAAATTCTTTAGATATACGGCAACAAAACTTTTACAATCTTTATGAACTACGAGGGTCTGATTCTCACATCTTTGTGAGATACGTAGGAAGTCCTTCCCAGGACACGACTTTATTTTTTTTTAAAAAAAAAAAAAAAAAAAAAAAGACTAAAAATATTTTCAAAATATGATTATTTTTGTAATTATTTTTCTAATTTTCAAGTCCAATTTTTTTTTTTTTTTTTATTTTATTTTATTTTAACAGCCCTGAATCTTTAGGGATCACGAGGCTAAAAATTAAAAAAAAATGTAAAAAAAAAGAAAATAAAAAAAATAGTAACAATAAAATAAAAATATATTTTAACAGCCCGAAATCTTTAGGGATCATGAGGCTAAGTTTTTACAAAAAATATACATATCAATTTTTTAACAAGTCCTGAACCTTTATGGTCGTGAGACTAAAAATTTTATACAACTTCATACATAAAACAGTCATTCTATTTTTCTTTATTTCGGAGTCCTTTTACTTTATTTTTGTACTTAGGGAATATTGTCTTCAAACACATAGATAAAATTGTTTAGAAGTCTGTTACAACAAAGTTTTGATAGAGTCAATTTTAAGAAAAATAATAATAAAAATAAAAATATATATATATATATATATATTATCAATCTTGTTTTTCTCACTTTAATTTTTGATGAAATTATTATTTGCAACTAAGTTTAAATAATGGTCGCACTAAGTTTTACAAGTTAAATTATAAATTCTTTTCAAAATTAATAAATTCAGTTTTGTCTAAGTCTAGATATTTATTATTTTATGATCCTTTCAATAGGTGTAAAATGTCCCCCCCTGTTCGTGGAGAGCGTCCAAAGAGAAAGAGAGATGGGAATATACCGCTTCAGGTTGTGGATTGTACTCCTCTGCAACTTTGGTTATGGTGGAATGCTATGGATACGTTTGATTATGGCGAAATACATAAGTATTTGGGTTTTTTGACCAGTATCATGATGATCAACCCTAATAGGGAGGCAATTGACGCATTACTGAATTTCTGGGACCCAAAGAATAATGTATTCCGCTTTTCAGATTTTGAGTTGACACCTACTTTAGAGGAGATTGCAGGCTATGTTGGATATGGTGATATGCATCGGAAGAAACTTATAGCCCCAAGGCCTATTTCGATAAACAAATTTTGCAAGCTCATGAACATAAGAAACACAAAAGAAGAGTCAATGAAAAAAGGTTGGGTTTCCTTGCAGTTTTTATATGACAGATATGGAAAGCAAGAGGGGTTTCAGAAGTACGGTAAAGAACTTTGTAATAAGGGAAGTTTTGAGACTTGGAAAGTTCACAGACGATTTGCCTTCATGGTAGCCTTTTTGGGCACTATGGTCTTCCCAAGAAGAGAAGGAAAAATTAATATTCGTTTAGCGGGAGTGGTACAGATACTGATCAAGAAAGATTACACCATGATACCAATGATCCTAGCTGATATTTACCGTGCTCTGACTGTTTGTCAAAAAGGGAAAAGTTTTTTTGAGGGATGTAATATCTTGTTACAGATGTGGATTGTGGAGCATCTTTATCAACGTCCTACATTGACAAGGTTCAATCCCGAGCGATTTAATCGAATCAACGATTACGAGGAAAGGATGGAAAAATATAAATGTCCAAAAGAAATCGAAGATTGGGTTAAACTTTTTCGTTCTTTGACAACAGATAAAATCACTTGGAATCTCCATTGGTTCCCTTGGAGACAAGTCATATATAGTTCTGTCATTCGTCCGTTCTTGTTATTAATGGGTATTAGAGGTGTTCAACCATATGTTCCATTGAGAGTTCTACGTCAGCTAGGCAGGCGTCAAATAATTCCCGTAAGGGAAGACATGACAGAATTCGTATTTGAGGTCAGACCAGAGATTTCACTTCCAGAAGATTTGGCCCAGCAGATTTGGGAGGGTCGCCGTACTATGGGAGTTGAAACGATGGTCATAGAGCGCGAGAAAGGAGAATTGCACCCAGATTACCAGAAATGGTTTGAAGAACAGTCGAGTCCTCCAGTCAGACCAGAAAAATCGGTCAAGGGACCTATAGATCAGGAAACTGCAATCAGGATAGGAATTGAAAGAGCCATGCAAGATCACCATGAAGCCAACCAAGCTTTGAGAAAAGAATTAGAGCATGCCAGGGCAAAAATAGACGAACAACAAAGGGAATTCTCTGAAGAGAAAGCTAAATCAGCAGCTATTGAGGTTGCACTTCGGGGACAAATCAAGTTTGCTACCACTAGGGGGTCACACGTTGCAGAACTTGCCGCATCTCGCCGACAACAACTTCAAGAAGTTGAAAAGAATATGCAAGAAGAATTTGATCGAGAGAGATCTCAATGGATTCGTGAAAAGGGAATATTGCGAGAACAGTTGGAGGTTGTTTCTGCTCGTGAAAAACGTGCAAGAGAGATGGTTAATTTCCGAGATCGACAGGCCCAGGAATGGGATCAGGCTTTCAGTTCTCTTCGAGGAAAGGTCCACCGTGTAGCGCAGGATACTGCTAGAATGGGTTTAGATTATCAGCAGTTGGATTGTGAGGATTTTTTAGCACAAGTACCCGCTTTCGCACAGCGACTCACTGCTTCATTGGAGGACATATATTTGAGTTTGGGAGGACATATTAAATCAAAATCTCCTTGAAAGGATCGTCGTTTTCTTTGTCATAGTTTTTTTTATTTTCAGTTAAAAAAAAAAAAAAATTGTTTAGATATTATGTCTTTTAGTTTTCAGATGTAAGTTAGTAGGTTTTATTTTAGGAGTTGGGTCAGTTCTTTTATCATAGAATGTTATGAAGTTGACCATTTATTTTCTATATATATTACATATGTTTTACTTCACTTACATTATTTATTTTCTTTAATAATAATAATAAATAAAAAAAAAATCGTTAAATTCCACCCGAACTACGCAAGATCTGATTCATGTCTTGACATGATACGTAGGCAACCCTCCAAAGGGTTCGATCATAATTTTTGAAAATATGCCTAGAAAAGTCGGGATGAAACACAAAGCTTCCATGATAGGTTGGGAAATGCATATAGAAACATGACATATAACGTGGCATTATAATGTGTTAAATACATAACACTCACCCGTTTGCTACTTGTTTACAGAAAAAAAAAAGATAAAATAATTGGTGGTTGGTTTGTGGTTTAAACTGGCATCGCATCCGTATAACACCAGATATAAGGGTAAAAGAAGAATGACTCGCAGAGAAGATATTGGGTCTGATAGTGAAGAAGAGCAGAATCAGTTGATTTCGCAGGAATTAACATCAATAGAAGAAATAAAGTCATTAAAACAACAGATGGCGGAGATGTACAAAGCTTGGTTGAATGGACAAGCTCCTCCTTCTTCAATCCCTGGACTTTCAACTTCGAATGATCCAAATTCTGACCCAGCTCAAACTAGTGATCCATTCTACCCGCCAGGATTTGGCCCATTTGCTAGTATGTCCGGAGTTGCTGGTACTTCTACCATGCGCCCATCAAATCCATCTGTCGCAAATAACCCGCTTTTTACTTCTGTAGCGCCAGCTACTACGGGTATTCAACCGACAATACCAAAGGATATGGGAAAACCAAATCATGATATGTTATATCCTCCTGAAATGACTTTCAAACCACAAAATCCACATTATCATGTTCATCAACGCGATACTCCTATCGTGATTGAGAAGATTGCTAAGAATGAGGAGCAGGAGGAGATGGCTAGAAAAGTTAGAAGCCTGGAACAAAGTATGAGAAATATGCAAGGAATAGGTGGACCAAAAAGTGTTTCGTACAAGGATTTATGTATGTTTCCTGATGTCCATTTGCCTATAGGATTCAAAATGCCAAAATTTGACAAATATGAAGGACACGGCGATCCTGTAGCTCATTTGAAAAAGTTTTGCAATCAATTAAGGGGAGCAGGAGGAAAAGAAGAATTATTGATGGCGTATTTTGGAGAAAGCCTTACAGGGATAGCTTCTGAATGGTTCATTGATCAAGACATTTCCCGTTGGCATACGTGGGATGACATGGCTCGAGATTTCGTTCAACAATTTCAGTATAACATTGAGATAGTGCCAGATCGCACTACGCTTGCCAATATGAGAAAAAAGATGACTGAAAGTTTTCGAGAATATGCCGTCAGATGGAGAGAGCAGGCTTCAAGAGTTAGACCATCGATAAAAGAATCCGAAATGATTGATATTTTTCTGCAAGCACAAGAACCTGATTATTTCCATCATTTGCTTTCTACTATCGGAAGCACATTTGCAGAAGTTATCAAAGTTGGAGAGATAGTAGAAAACGGAATTAAATCAGGAAAGATCATCAGCCAGGCCGCTTTGAAAGCAACAACACAGGCAATTCAAAGTGGTACAGGAAGTTTTGGGGGAAAGAAAAGAAAAGAGGATGTAGCAACGGTCATGACAGGTCCACGACAAAATTGGAGAGGTGCGCGTCAACCATATGCACAGAATCCATTATATTTTGTTCCATCTCCCCAATATCCTATTTACAATACACAACCATATACTCGAGGTCCTTCTTACCCGCAGTGGCGTGCACCAGCAATCCAAAATCGTCCAATGGCCCCGCAAGTTCAAAGAGGCCCTCCGAGGTCTAATTTTCGGCCTAGAGCAGAATTCAAAAGAGATAACATGATAAAAGATAATTTCACTCCTATTGGAATATCTTACACCAGTTTATTTCATAGGCTAAGAAAAATGAATGTTCTAAACCCAATTGAGAGAAGGATACCGAATCCTCCCCCAAAGAATTTGGACTATTCTAGAAGATGTGAATACTGTTCTGATGCCCCAGGGCACGACACAGAGAAATGTTGGCATCTGAAAAGAGCCATTCAAGAGTTGATTGATACCCAACAGATCATGGTAGAAAGTCCAGGCACTCCAAATGTCAATCAAAATCCGCTGCCAGATCATAATGAAACAAACATGCTCGATGTGATACTCAGTGGTGAAGATGTTACGATTCCCTTTAAGCCGATCATTAAAATTAAAACTGATTCGGAAAAATCGGCAAATGCTGTAGATTTAATGAAAGAAAAGCTTGCAAAAGCAGAGATGGTGATAGCAAAACCCGAATCATCGAATGATCTCTTGGCAATGGGGAAAGAGATTTCAGCAAATATTGGGTCAAGTCAAATAAAGCCGAAACTCATTATTCCTGGAAGAGCCAATATGCCTCTTTTAATCATAAAAGGAGCTCCTATAGCTCCTATTGTTATCAAACCAGTGTCACAGTTGCCTATGGTCGATACCAAGGCAGTCCCTTGGAATTATGATCGCGTTGTGGTGATGCACAAAGGGAAAGAAGTGACTGAAGAGGTAGATGAAGTAGGGGGATTAACTCGATCTGGAAGATGTTATGCTCCAGTAGAGTTAAGAAAGAATAAACAAGGTGGTGAAGAACGAATGACAGTCAAGAAGCCTGTCACTGATGAAGAAGCTGAAGAATTCTTAAAGAAAATGAAATTGCCAGAATATTCTGTTATAGAACAGTTGAAAAAGACACCAGCACAGATTTCTTTGTTGTCCTTATTGATACATTCAGAAGAACACCGCAAGGCTGTAATGAAGATTCTTAATGAGGCATGTGTTCCTAGTGAGATTAGAGTAAATCAGCTGGAAAAAGTTGTTGGAAGAATCCTTGAAGCAAATAAAATTACTTTTTCAGATGATGAATTGCCTATAGAAGGTACGGAGCATAACAAAGGTCTGTATATTTCTGTAAAATGCGAACATTCCATCATCACTCGAGTGTTAATTGATGGAGGATCAGGCGCTAACATTTGTCCTATGTCAACTTTACAAAAGTTGAATGTTAATGGGGAAAGAATCCGATCTAACAATGTATGTGTCAAAGGATTTGACGGGTCGAAAACTGATGCCATTGGTGAAATAGAACTCATATTGACAATTGGGCCTGTGGATTTTGCTATGAATTTTCAAGTACTGAACATTGATGCTTCATACAATATGTTATTGGGAAGGCCATGGATTCATAGGGCTAAAGCAGTCGTATCAACGTTGCATCAAATGGTCAAATTCGAATGTGACAGGCAAGAGATAGTGGTTCATGGTGAAGGAGATTTATCAATGTACAAAGACTATTCTGTTTCTTCCATCGAAGCAAATACTGCCAATGTGTTAATTCATCAAGCTTCTGAGGTAGTGGCTGTTGAGCATATCCTCGAGGGGAATCTCATCGCAAGACCACAATTGTCCTCTACATCTGTTATGGTAGTGAATGAAATGTTGAAACATGGTTTCGAACCAGGAAAAGGTCTAGGGATGTTTTTGCAAGGCATAGTTCATCCAGTAAAACTTTATGAGAACTTTGGTACTTTTGGTTTGGGATACGAGCCTACTGCTGAAGATATAAAGAAGGCTAAAAAGCGTAAGAAAGAGTCATGGTCACTTACCAAGCCGATACCGCCACTTCATGAGTCTTTTATAAAATTCAATGATATAGGATCCTCCAAGTTACTTGTTGCAGAATCAATGAATGATGATGGTACAAAGTTGATTGATCTTTTTCAGAATATGTTCATTGAAGCTGATATGGTTGAAATTGGGTAAGGTACCAGTAATGCAGATGTGCAGTTTGTCGGCCATGATGTCTAGCTTAACAATTGGGAGGCCACTCCTCTCCCTATTATAAAAGAGTCTTGGTAGTTTGTTTGTTTTCTTACAGTCTTAGTAGTTTGTTTGTTTTCTTACAGTCTTAGTAGTTTGCTTGTTTTTACTTCTGTAATTTAAATTATCCTAGGATTATAATTCAGAACTTTAGATTTGGTATGTTAGTTTAAAACTCGTTCTATCTATGTTTCTAATTAAGCGCAGTTTCCCTTTGTTTTATTTTAAGTCTAATTTTATTTATTTATTTTCTATCATACAGTTCTTTCTATGCCGATTCTAATGATATGACATGCATGAAGAATTGTTCACCAGATTTAAAAACCCAATCTAATTTTGAAATGATGAATAAGGAGGTTGAATACGATGAAGGAGAAACATTTAAGGATATAGGCGAAGATTTCAAACAGTTTGAAAATAAGACAAATCCCAATTTGGAAGAAACTGAGGCGATCAATTTAGGAGATTTTGAAAATATTAGGGAGACTAAGATAAGTGTACATGTTCAACCACAACAAAAGAAAGCTATAATTGAAGCTTTGCATGAGTATAAAGATATCTTCGCATGGTCTTATGATGATATGCCCGGTTTAAGCACTGATTTGGTAGTTCACAAATTGCCAATTGATCCTGTTTTTCCTCCTGTCAAACAGAAGCTGAGAAAGTTCAAAACTGACATGAGTGTAAAAATTAAAGAGGAAATCACGAAGCAACTTGAGGCTAAAGTCATTCGAGTGGCCCAGTATCCTACTTGGTTGGCAAATATTGTCCCTGTTCCAAAGAAGGATGGTAAAGTTCGGATGTGTGTTGATTATCGCGATTTAAACAAAGCAAGTCCGAAAGATAATTTTCCACTTCCTAATATTCATATTTTATTGGACAATTGTGCCAAACATGATCTTGCTTCTTTTGTGGATTGTTACGCGGGGTATCACCAGATCATTATGGATCCAGAAGATGCGGAAAAGACGTCATTTATTACTCCATGGGGAACATATTGTTATAGAGTTATGCCTTTTGGATTAAAGAATGCTGGGGCAACTTACATGAGGGCGATGACCACAATGTTTCATGACATGATGCACAAAGAAATTGAAGTTTATGTGGATGATGTGATCATTAAATCGAGAGAGCAATCTGATCATATCAAAGATTTGAGAAAATTCTTTGAAAGGCTTCGGAGGTATGATCTCAAACTTAATCCAGCAAAATGTGTATTTGGAGTTCCGTCAGGAAAACTTTTGGGTTTTATAGTCAGTCGACGTGGCATTGAGTTAGATCCTTCAAAAATAAAAGCTATCCAAGATCTACCTCCACCAAAAAATAAAACGGAGGTGATGAGTTTACTTGGAAGGTTGAATTATATCAGTAGATTCATTGCTCAGCTTACGACAACTTGTGAGCCAATATTCAAGTTGTTGAAACAGAATGTTAAAGTTGAATGGACTGAAGAATGTCAAGAGGCATTTGACAGAATTAAGAGACACTTGTCGAATCCGCCTATTTTGGTTCCTCCAGAGCCAGGCCGACCTTTGATATTGTACATGTCTGTTTTAGATAATTCTTTTGGCTGTGTATTGGGTCAACATGATGTCACAGGAAGGAAAGAACAAGCCATCTACTACCTCAGCAAAAAGTTTACCACTTATGAGGCTAAGTACACTCTTCTTGAGAAAACGTGCTGCGCCTTAACTTGGGTAGCCCAAAAGTTGAAACATTACTTGTCATCTTATACTACTTACCTCATATCTCGTATGGATCCTTTAAAGTATATCTTTCAGAAGCCTATGCCCACAGGCAGACTCGCGAAATGGCAGATGTTGCTCACAGAGTTTGATATTGTTTATGTGACACGAACTGCAATGAAAGCTCAAGCCTTAGCGGATCATTTGGCTGAAAATCCTATTGATGAGGAGTATGAGCCATTGAATACTTATTTTCCAGATGAAGAGGTATTGTATGCTGATGAGTTTGTTTCAGAAGATTGTCATTTAGGCTGGAAGTTGTTCTTTGATGGAGCTGCTAATATAAAAGGAGTGGGGATAGGAGCGGTTCTTATTTCTGAATCAGGACAATATTATCCCATAACAGCCCAACTTCGATTCTACTGTACCAATAATATGGCAGAATACGAAGCTTGCATTCTGGGATTGAGATTAGCCATTGACATGGGGGTCCAAGAATTGTTGGTATTCGGAGATTCAGATTTATTAGTCCACCAAATCCAAGGAGATTGGGAGACTCGTGATTCGAAACTCCTACCATATAGAAGTTGTCTGCAAGATCTTTGTCAACGATTTGTATTAGTAAAGTTCAAACACATTCCCAGAGCTCATAATGAGATTGCTGATGCTTTGGCGACATTATCTTCGATGCTTCAATATCCCGATAAAACTTATATTGACCCTTTGCATATACAGATTCATGATCAACATGCATATTGTAATGTGGTTGAAGAAGAATTTGATGGGGAGCCTTGGTTCTACGATATCAAAGAATATATTCAGACTGGGAAGTATCCTGTACATGCTGATGGTAATCAAAAGAGAACCATTCGACGTTTGTCTAGTGGATTTTTCTTAAGTGGAGGAATCTTGTATAAGAGGACTCCTGATTTAGGACTTTTGAGGTGTGTAAATGCTAAAGAAGCTTCAAAAATCATGACTGAAGTGCATTCTGGGATTTGTGGACCACACATGAGTGGGTATGTTTTGGCAAAGAAAATACTCCGAGCAGGTTACTATTGGCTCACCATGGAGCGAGATTCCATCAATTTCGTTCGTAAATGTCATGAATGCCAGGTACATGGAGACTTGATACATTCCCCTCCATCCGAGTTGCATACAATGACTGCTCCATGGCCTTTTATGGCTTGGGGAATGGACGTAATTGGACCAATTGAACCAAAAGCCTCAAATGGACATAGGTTCATCTTGGTAGCCATTGATTATTTCACGAAATGGGTAGAAGCAGTGACTTTCAAGTCAGTGACCAAGAAAGTTGTGGTTGATTTTATTCACTCCAACATCATTTGTCGTTTCGGCATTCCAAAGATAATTGTCACGGATAATGCCGCGAATCTCAATAGCCATCTGATGCGAGAAGTATGCCAGCAATTTAAGATTATGCATCGAAATTCAACTCCTTATCGTCCAAAGGCGAATGGAGCTGTAGAAGCTGCCAACAAAAACTTAAAGAAAATACTCCGTAAGATGGTGCAGGGTTCCCGACAATGGCATGAAAAGTTACCTTTTGCTTTGTTGGGTTATCGTACTACAGTTCGAACTTCAATTGGAGCAACTCCTTACTTGTTAGTGTATGGAACTGAAGCAGTTATACCCGCAGAGATTGAGATTCCATCTCTTCGAGTAGTTGTGGAAGCTGAAATTGATGAAGACCAATGGGTCAAGAATCGTTTGGAGCAATTAAGTTTGATTGATGAAAAAAGATTGACGTCAGTATGTCATGGACAGCTATATCAGAAGAGAATGGCACGAGCATATAATAAAAAGGTGCGTCACCGACATTTTGAAGTTGGTCAGTTAGTACTAAGACGCATCCTTCCTCATCAGTTTGAAGCCAAAGGCAAATTTTCTCCTAATTGGCATGGGCCATTCATGGTAAAGAAAGTGTTACCCAATGGCGCATTATATCTGACTGATGTGGAAGGAAAAATGGAAGGAATGCCGGTCAATGCTGATGCAGTTAAAAGATATTATGTATGATATTCATGTACAATTATGTTATGTATGTTTTGTACTTATATTTTTAAAGATTGAAATGATGAAGGCATTTTGTTCTACTATCTAAATGATATATAAACCTTTGCATACCCCTTTTGAGCTTTTATTTTTTCTTCGAACCCCTCTTTTGGAATCTCAAAAAAAAAAAAAAAAAAAAAAAAAAAAAAATTCAAAATCAAACAAAAGAATGATCTTCATGAACTACGTTTGACCTGATTCTTGCTACGACAAGATACGTAGGCAGCCCTACTCCGGGGTTTGGTCTAACCAGAGGAAAATTCAAACGACCCAGAATGAAATGAAATTGGGGCAAAAATTTATTTTCTTAGAAGGATAGATTCCAAAAGTTGTATGTTTCACCCAATGTTATATAAATTTTTTGAGCCTCATGCCTACCTTTCTTTCTAACCCTATCCAAAAGCCAAGTTACAACCAAAGAAAGACCTTCGGATTAATCTTTGAGAATGTCAAGGCTAAACATATTATGAGTGCATGATATTTCATATTTTGGGTGATGTTTATATAAAAAAAAAAATAATAATAATAATAATAATAAAGAAATGAGAGAGTCTTATTGGTGAAAACCCTTTCGGGCATCATAAGACGACTGTGAGCTGAGACGAAAATGAAAAAGAGATAGGCTCGTTGACGAAAACCCATTGAGGTGCCACAAGCTTAAAAAAGGGTTGTTATCAAGACGGAACAAATTCAAGATTGGCTTAATTTCAAGCTCAATATGTGGACAAAGTTGGTATGGGTAGATCTGGTTGTTTTATTCAAAATGCATGTCATAATCACCAGAATCGACTTCCATATTCAGATAAGTTTTCTCCTTGTTTTGAAAAAAAAAAAAAAAAAAAAAGATATCTATTTTCTTTTTATTTTGTTTTATTTTTTATTTTTGTGTCTTTGTTATCAAACAAAATTTTTGTCATCTTTTGAGTCAATTCACGTCAGGTCAAGTGAGAAAAGACTCCAAACTCGCTACCAACTCCTTTAAGGGTACAAAGCAAGACAAAAGGTCGGTGTACAGAGACAACATTTCAAAGTAAAAGTAAAGTACTCAAGATGATCCTGATTTGACCATTTTAAAACTTGAGGAAATTTAAGGGATGTATTGGAAGCTAAATTCAGAAGCATCATACAACAGAAATATGATTTGAGTTGAGGATCTCAGTAGTCAGAATTCTGAGTCAGAAATATGACAATTCAAAGAAGATTATCATGGATTGGAAAAGAGTTGAGCATGGAAAGCGCGAGAGCGGTCACTTCAAAAGCCAAATGCCACAAACTAACCACCATATGTTTTAAAACTCACAATTTTTCTTTGTTTGAAACAGAGATGAAATGATTACTTTTAGATAAAGGATGCAATTTCACACTTCATTCAATGCAAGAAGCATGATCACAATATCCGATACAAGATCTCGGTCCGGATAAACTTTATTCTTTGCAAGATATATTAAGATCCAGTAACACATAAATTTTTTTTTTAGTACAAACTGGGGCAAAATTTTATGTGTTGTAGGAAATTTATTTTATGCTCAGGACCCTCCTGAAGAATGGGAATTTATTTTATGCTCAGGACCCTCCTGAAGAATGGGAATTTATTTTTACGCTCCGGACCCTCCTGAAGAATGGGAATTTATTTTTATGCTCAAGATCCTCTTAAAGAATAGGATGTTATTTTTTGTGTTTCACTATTTGCTTTGAGTTCAGGAACCCGCCTGAAGAACAGGGTGAAAAAGTTGCAAGTTAGGAGCCCGCCTGAAGAACAGGGTGAAGAATTGTAAGTCCAGGTGCCCGTCTGAAGAACAGGGTGAAGAAATTATAAATCCAGGAGCCCGCCTGAAGAACAGGGTGAAAAAGTTGCAAGTCAGGAGCCCGCCTGAAGAACAGGGTGAAAAAGTTGCAAGTCAGGAGCCCGCCTGAAGAACAGGGTGAAGAATTGTAAGTCCAGGAACCCGCCTGAAGAACAGGGTGAAGAAATTATAAATCCAGGAGCCCGCCTGAAGAACAGGGTGAAGAAAAAGAAAGTTCAGGAGCCCGCCTGAAGAACAGGGTGAAGAATTGCAAGTCAGGAGCCCGCCTGAAGAACAGGGTGAAGAAAAAAGAAAGTTCAGGATCCCGCCTGAAGAATGGGGTAAATTTTCAAGTTCAAGTCATGAAGATTTGAATCAAGAGATTGCAATTTTTACTTGTATTTTTTCATTTTTGATTTTTATTAGTCAGTTGAATGTAAAAGCAGAAGTCGTCAACCGAAAACTCGACGGAATCTCACTCGACTTTAGCTTTCTCTTTCACCAAATTATCTTTTGAACTACTCATGACCTGATTCCCTTATAACCCGGGATAGGTAGGATGTCCAAAAACAGGACTCGGTCATATTTGTCTTTTTATTTTTACTTTTATTTTTGTTCTTACCTTTCAAATAATTGGGGAATCAAAAATCATATCTTGTCTACTTCTTTGTATGAAAACTCTTCGAGATTTCACACAAAGAGGGGCAAAAATGTAGACACATGATTTTTGATCCTCCCTAAATTTTAACTTGTTTATCGATACTAAATATTTATATTTATATTTATTCATATATTTATTTTAACTATTATTTTTTTTATATAATATAAATAATTAAATGAATTTAATTTTAGGATATTATTTTGTTTTATTCCTTAAAAAAAATAAACATAGTTTTTGTACTATCTTAATTATATAATTTATTTATTTATTTATTTATTTTTACTTTTTATTTTTTATTTTTTATTTTTTATTTTTTTTATTTTTTTTGATTATTTTTAGACTTTTATTGTATTTTTGAAATATGAAATTAAGTAATTATATTATTATTATTATTATTATTATTATTATTATTTTATTTGTTACTATTATCTTATTTATTTATTTATTTATTTTTATTATTATTATTAATATTATTATTATTATTATTATTTTTATTTTTAAAAATTAAAAAAAAAAAAAAAAAAAATCTTAAAACCTACCCTAACCCCCCACATTCCCCATTTTTCCCTCAACACCTCCCCCACGTTCCCACAATTATTCACCCACAGAAACTACACATGCACACAAGCACTACTACATATATAACAAAAAACACACGAGAAGAAGAAAGGAAGAAAAAAGAACATTTTGTGGAAAAGCAAAAATCAAAAGAAAAAAAAAACTAAGAGTAAGACAGAAAGAAATAAAAAGCAACGAAGTTGAGTTTGGGGTTCCGTTTGAGCTTTCGAAGACGGGGTTTTTATACTTGGTTTAATTTGCTACACAGGTTCCTATTCAATTTTGTACTATTATATTATAAGTTTTATCATGAATCGGAGTTTGAGTGAAATTGTTTAAATGATTTCTCATCGAAGTAAACTTCATTTTATCATATTCATATATATCCAAGAGCATTTCAATGTAGTTAATATATGTTGTATGCTTAGATATTGCGATGGATTTGATGACATGTCATTAATAATCAATGTTTAAAATTTAATGATGTATTTAGTTGATTCAAAGTAGTTCTTAAAAGTTTAATTAATTTTTTTATTTTTTATTTTTTTTATTTTTATTCGATTCTTCATTCTTATCGTTTACAGTGCATACGTGAGTGTTCTGTTAGTTAAAACTTTCTCGTTTTCATAATGTATATGTGTGCATGTTTTGTCACAGTAACATTTCCTTTCTATGTATATTTTTAGAACCTGTTAAGTATTGGTGTATAAATAGTAGTATGGATTGTATGAAAATAATGCATAAGTAGTATTAGTAGGTATGCAAAGATTGCATGGAATTAGTGAAAAATGAAAATTTATTTGTATGTATAATATTGATTATGCAGGTGTAGTATTTATTTGATAAATATTGTGGGATTGACTTAATAATGTTAATAATAATTAAATAAATAAGGGTGTGGTGAGTGTAGATCGAGGCTGAAGAATAAGTATTCTACTTTTATATTAACTTTAACTATTTTTTATTAGAAGTCAAAGTATTAGAGAATCAAATAGGTTAATCATGTAACGAGTTGTTAGATTTAATACTACACAAAAATAGGATTTAAAACGTATCCATATTGCTAGTAAATTATTTGATGATATCATATATAAGCATTTCGTGACTTGGTAAATTAGTTGACATGAAACTAACAAAAATATGATTGATAGCATGCTATTTTAGGAAAAAACCTTTAAGTTACCGACCATTTGACTTTCTTGTTTCTTACTTTAATGTTTGAATGTTTATGTTTAAATTCATTAAGGGAGTGAGGCGAGTTGCGGAATAATCCAAGATTTGTTGTAAAAAAAAAAAAATAATAAAAATAAAGAGCGAAAAAGAGAATATAAATAGATAAAATTATCTCGAGTTAGTAAGAGATGAAACAAATATTTTTTAGCGCTAGATAAGCTTTAGGCACTTTTTTTTTTTTTTTTTTTTTTTTTTACGCTAGATAAGCTTTAGGCACGTTCAAAATATTCGTCTCAGTTAAGAATGCGGTGTACGCGTCTTTTCGAGACATTTAAAATTCAAGGATGCAATAATGCACCTTGATAAATATTTTTTCAAATTTAACTTTTCACCAATTTATTTAATATAAGATAATAGACAAGTTTTCAGTATAATAAAAAATGAGCAAATTAGGCCTTAACACAATTTATCGAAATAATTTTAGTTAAGTATAAGTTAATAAAAGCGACCGTGCTAGAACCACGGGATTCGAGGGGTGCTTCACACCTTCCCCTCGATCAACAGAATTCCTTACCCGTTTTCTGTTTTCGCAGACCAAATAAGAGTCATTTCCTTTTGATTAGGGATTCAAAAAAAAGGGTGACTTGGAACACCAAAACTCAATTCCAAGTGGCGACTCTGTAAATAATTTAATCCCTATTCAATATCGTCACTTTAATTGGAAAAACCCTTCGACTCGACCTGCCAGCGGAGAAAAAAGGGGTGTGACAAGGGTCACCTTATTTAATGCCTCTAGAAGGGTTGAAATGAGAAGTTTTGCCCTATTGACAAAGATAGAGATAGAAAAAGTAGAGATGTAGGAGAGGAAGAGCTGGGACAGCTTTTGGGGGAAGTTGAAGAAGGAGAGAGCTTGTCTAATGAAAGACCATTCAATCCTGTCAAAAGTTTTTCCAGGTCAATTTTTATAATCATGTTAGGTTGCTTTCCTCTCATTTTGGAGAAGTAGTTAATATATTCCTAGACAATAATGACATTATCAGAAGCCCTTTTTTTTTTTTTCATGAAACTGGCTTGGTTGGGGCTAATGATCTTTGCCAAATAAGGTTTGATCCTAGTGCTAATGATTTTAGTAATAATTTTATACTGGGTGTTGCACAGGCCAATAGGTCTAAAATTTTTAAGGGTGATAGCATTTCTGCACTTCGAAATGAGGCACAGATATGTTGACTTGACCTTGGGTTCTTGGAGCCAGAGGCAAAGGTGTCCTGGAAAAATCTCATTAAAGGAGGCCCAAGAATGTCCCAAAACTTTTGATACATGAAGGGGTGGAGCCCATTCGGGTTAGGGGCCTTGTTAGGTTTAAAGGAGAAGACAACTCTTTTGACCTCCTCCATGGAAGGGATGGCTACAGGGAGATCATGGTCAAGATAGCTGATAGAACCTAGAGAAGAAGGGTTGAGCTGGGTATCTCTGTTCCTAATGGTGTGATCAGTGGTATAGAGATTTGTATAGAAAGTGAAGATAGTGCTGGCAATGTCAGCAGGATGGTAATGCCAGTTCCCATTATGATCCATGAGGAAATTGATTTTATTTCTCCTCCTCCTATTAAGAGTGGAGGTGTGAAAGAGTATAGTGTTAGAGTCCCCCTCAAGGAGCCAAAAAATTCTAGACTTGAGTTTCCAGAACTCTGTCTCCAGGTTGAGAATGTGGTTGAATTCCATCAGGAGGGTATGTTCCAACCCTTGAAGGAAGGATCTAGTGAGGTAGCTAGGGGATTTTTGGATTCCAGCTAGCCTAGAAAGCAGTTTTTTATTCTTGCTGAAAATGTTTCCAAAAAATGGATTTGATCCATTCCTTGGACTTCACCTCGAAGTCCAAGGTAGCCAAGGTAATGCAGGAAAAATCTAGAAAGGAGTCCCTAATAAGGTTAGGGAACTCCTGGAGGGTGAGCCACATGGACTCAACCCTAAAGGGCTTAGCTTGGTGTAAAGGGGGAGAGCCAAAGTTTAGGAGAAGAGGAAAATGATCAGAGTAAGTTCTAGGCAGGTGGGTGACAGAGGCCTTAGGGTAGAGGTGGATCCAGAGGTCATTAGCCAGACATCTGTCAAGTCTTTCAAGGATAAGGCCATTTCTGTTCCTATACCTCATGTTAGACCAAGTATATTTGCTCCCCTTAAAACCTAGGTCAATAAGACAACAATAGTTAATGCAATTCATAAACAAGTTGGACCTGTTGAGATTGATCCTGGCGCCTCCAAATTTCTCAGAGGCTGTAAGGACCTCATTAAAATCCCCCCCCCCCCCCATCCAATTAATCCCCTCAGGGGATACCCTTTAATAATGTCACTAATTAACTTTTTTAAGCATGTACGATTTAATTTTTTTCATTTCTATACCATGTAGAAGTTTATCTAAACATCATTAAGCTTTTTTAAAATTTGTAGTTGTTTAAAATTTTAGTATTGTCACAACAATGTGATTTGTACGTCAAAATTAATATTTAGATATACAAAAGTTAAAAGTAGTATATAAATAGATTGACGTGGTGATAGTATTATATAAATAGATTGTGCACTTATTTAGCGCGCAATTTATTTTTTTGTGGATTGTGCACTAAATGAGTGCAAAATCTATTTTAAAAAGAATTGTGCACTAAATAAGTGCACAATCTATAAAAAAATGGATTGTGCACTTATTTAGTGCACAATCTAAGTTTGACCTTTTGTAACACCGTTAGAGGTTTGCTGTTAAATTATAAAGGTATTGTGCACTTATTAAGTGCACAAAGCCTATTTTGATTTTTTTTTTTTATATGACATAGATTGATATTTTTTTTAGTTGTAGGGCATATTTTGATTCTGGGTATTGCATACATCGCACACCTCATTTGTCTTGTCTAGTTCCATGCACATTTAATTAATTAATTATGCTTCTAAATAATATAGTCGTGCTTTGTATTTCTTTTTTAGAAAAGAGAAAAATATATGTACAAATAAATGTTAGAAGTTTTAATTTAATTTTCAAAAGAAAAGTTTCAAAAATTAATTGGACGTTATCAAACTATAGTAGTTTTTACCATATAATTCATAATTCAAGTCCCTTAATTTTTATCGTAAAGCCGTGTAAACATTTACTCTATGCGAGTTATTATTAGAGTGATTATAAAAAAGAAGTCTCAAGGTATATATATTTTCGTTACATGTAAGTAATTTTCTTTTCTGCAAAGGATAGTTAAGTCTCCTTAAAAATATGAGATATATAGTCTTGAAAACAAGACCATCATATGTCATAACAAGTTAATCTAATGCTGGAAAAATTTCTTACACCCAACAATGTGTATTACATAAAATAAAAAAGAAGTTCTCTCTTTTTCTTTTTTCCAATAAACAAGTATTATATTACGACACTCATGATAGATAGAGTGCAAATCAATGAGAATGTATGAATCACAAAGAAGGACTGATAGGCTTTTAGTAAGGATTGATATAGCCTTCGACTAAATTCATCTGAGCCCGTTATTTTTAACCCAGAGAGCATAGTATATATGTAAAAATTTGCTAAAATATAAGCAAATATTAATTTGATTTTAATCCATAAATTAACATTATGTTGAATTTAATATTGACAATCTTAAAAAGTTGAGCCCATTAATTTTAAATCATAACTCTGCCTCTGACTTCTAGATAAGTAACTACTCATGAAGAAGAAATGCACTACACTTCACGTTAAAATGAGAGAAGAGATTATGATACAAAACACCAAATCATATGGTACACACTTTTAAGCTTGATAATAACATATATATATTATTCAAGAAATAAATTCGTTATGTCTGTTGAGTCAAAACAAACCATATATATCACGGGCGATTTAGCTTATGACAAACACAGAGAGTTTGCACTATTCTTTAGAAAATCAAACAATATATTTTAATCAACTATCTCAAATATATAGTTTTTTGCGTTACAATTTTTGAAAAGCCATTCACTATTTTATAATTGTTTACTAAAACAGTATTTGGATATTTTTAATGTATTGGAGAAATCAAAATCCCAAACGAAACTAAATATCAAGAATTTAATTCTCACACTCCAAACCTCATTATCATTTTCGTGTGCAAGAAAATATCTTTGTCAAAGAAAATATCTTTCTTTAAACTACGACGAGTTGAGAATAAATTAGTAATAGAATTTGCTCTTTGATAAATAATATTGTTGAATGTTTATGTGTCTTATATCTAATTAATCACCCTTTTAGACTACAAGATATATGTAGGAACGTAATTGAAGGATTAAAATTTAAAACCATGTTTTTACTTGATAAAACAAATATCAATAATGGTAATGCCGAAGAAATTATTGGTAAATATTCTCATTATAGGTCTTATTATTACTATTAGAAAACAGTAAATATTGACCTCAAAAAAAGACAAGAAAAACCAACTTTATTTTAAAGGTCAATTTTGAAAAGTATTTTTTACAATTATTTTTAATAAAACGGACCTTCGGAAGGTCAGTTGATTTAGGGCCAAAAATTGAAAAAGTGAAAATCGATCTCTGAAGGTCGAATTTAATGGTAGAAGTGTATCCTATATAAAAATAAAAATAAGGGTTCGAATCTCAAATAATACTACATTTCATACTTGTATAATTTGAAAAATGAGCTTTGAGGTAGTTTTTTGATATTTTTTAATAGTGTATTCAGCATTGTCAAACAATTTTTCAAGATTCCTTATTTTTTTTGTTTAATGTGATTCTGTGGAATTCTTTTATTCCATGTGCATGGTTTTCTCCAATCTTCATTAGGTATAAGTTAATTAAAAAAAGAATTTAACAACCCCATATATAATTGACACAAAAAAAGTATCTAGTCACATGATCATAGGCCGTTAACCTAGACCTATTGGTAATAAATTTGTTCACAAATAAGTAACAGGACAAAAATTCAAGTCAAAATTCGAGTTAGGCCTCTCTTCATATTGGGATTCTCAAATGAGCTAGGAAATAGGAAAGAAGGTTTCTTAACCTAAAAGTTATTCCCATTTGTTTTCAAAAAAATTCAAAAGTATGAATTATTAAAGATTCATTACTTTGAACCTAGCATGCATACTTACATAGTAATGTTTAGTTTGCCTAACTATCTTTTTGACAATTGTCGTTTATATTAATTATATCATATATTCCTTCTGTTTTTAAATTACTTATTCTATGTCTCCTCTTAATTATACCACATGGAAAAAAATATCATTAGTGAACGTCAAATTAAGCATCTTTATGGTCTCCGTATGCGTTTATTCATTGGTTGAAGGGCTTAATTTGGGAATACAGCCATTGCAATTACAACAAATGTAAAACACTATCCAAAAGAATTTAAAACTAGCTAAAACTTAAAATTATTTGGAAATCTGTCACTAAATAACTCATAGGCCGAATAGATATTTTTGATAACAAATCGCTAAATAAGACTAGCAACATATTTTACTGTTTTACTACCAAATTTATTTATGGTTAATTTCTTTTATTTAACCGTGAAAGAAAGGGAAGTTCAAAATGTGACTATTTTAAGGAAGAGTCCAAAAAGAATCCCTAGCGAATTTGTCAAATCCCAATACTAAGAACTAAGGAGAATAAAAATAATTGAAAAATATTCAAATCTTAAATGGGAATTTGACTTATTATTTTGCACTTTCCATCTCATGTTGGTTGTAAAGCTTATATGAGATGGAGTACTAAAAACAATTACGTCATTGGCTGAATGACTTAATTTGGGAATAGAAAAGCAGAAATGGAGTCATTGCATTTTCAACAAATGTAAAACACTCTTACCAGAAAAGAAAAAATAGAACACTACCCGAAAAAAAGTTAAGAATAGCTACAAACGTGATCGCTAATTTGTCAATAAGTAGCTCGTGGTTAATATATTTTTAATAATTTATTTCTAATTCTTCTAAATAGGACTAACACTAGTAATAATTATTTTTTCAACTCTCCATAAAGGGCCAGTACCTCCCACCTTTTTATTTTTTTTGATAACTCGAACTCACAATTTTAAAGTTAAAAGTAAGGGATGCTTACTATACGAGCAAGCCCCTCTTCTCATCTAACTAACAAAAATTTTTATTTTTAACTACAAAATTTATCTATCCACTAATTTTCTTTTAACAGCAAGAGAAAGGCAAGTTTATGAATATGAGACTATTTTAAGAGTGAGTCCATAAGAATCTCTATCGAAGTTTCTCTAATCCCAATACTATGAAGGAGAATAAAAATAACCGAACAAGGATTCAAATCTTAAAAGGGAGTTTGGCGACTTCTTTTGTTCTTTTGTCTCATATTATAATGTAAAAGTTATTTAAAATATTTACCTTAAATTAAAATAAAACTAATTATTTTGTTTTATTATTCTCTCTGTTTCATATTAGAATGGGATTGTGATACTGGGATCTTGGTTAGAAACGTGTGATATTCTAATAGGTAATAAATTAATATTTCAGATCGTGAAAGAATCTTCATATGCCTCGAAAGATAGATTGTTACGAGTTATACTTAATTTGTACACTTTCTTCTTTACACGCTCTTTTTAATAAATCATAAACAAGAATGATATATAGTTTTACTAATTTATCCCTTAAAAACTTGTTTGGAACTTTAGAAACATGCTTATTCTTTCAAAGAAAAAAATTAATAGTAAAGGTAAAATAAGAAAAATTGAATCAGTTCTCTTAGTTTTGTAAATTGACGAATATTTTGAGATAATTATATTTAATTAGATGACTAATATATGGAACAGAAGGAGTATATCTTTGGTGTTAAATGTTCTTAAAATAAGAGTACTTTAATTTTATTTTTAGATAAAATGTAATTTATTGAACAAGAATATATAAGGATAAAATGTTTTTAAAAAAACTTATTACTTATAATTTTTTACTTTATGTTTGTTGAATACAATCGGTATGGTCGGTTGATTTTGTGGCCTTTTGATTCAAAAGTTACTCAATCAACAAAAAGTGGAAAAGAAAATAATTTTTTCAATATATTCCACATTCTCTAGGCTATGCTAAAAGAAAGTTTTGATTCTCACCTTAAATTCTAACATAGTTTTGATTCTCACCTTACATTCTAACACAATTTCCACGAAAACACTCAAGAGATTGATTCTTTTTCATCATTTTTTTATTTATTTATTTTGTTGCAAGAAAGAAATTAAAATAGGATATGTGGTCCAATGATACGATGGATACGACAGAAAATAATGGAAAGATGAGTTCATGCAGACATGTACTACTACTATGTTTTAATTAACGTTGGAAAAAACAAAAGATACGAAGCTGCTGGTTTTTCTCATGCAGTTGGTTAGGTTTTCAGGGGCTGCTAGTTTTATAGTGGCAATCTTAATTTCAAGGGGCGTTATGTACGTAGGGGTTTTAAGGTCTAGTTAATTTATACTCTTTATTAGGTCAGGCTGTATATAGGTTTTTTAATTAACTAGCTTTCGAGAGTATGAACTAGTGGCTAGTGAAGTGAATTGAAGTTTTAGTGAACTAGTGCTAATGAAGTGAATTGAAGTTTTAGGTTCACATTTTAGCAGAGACGAAAGTAATGCGTATTTCCAGGTTGGACTTTACACGCCCCTTAATAAATAACGATTGACATGAGAAGTTTACCACATTTTCATGTTAGTTGATACTCTCTTAAATTTTGAGACCTGATTTGAAGAAAAGTAATTAATACTAAGAATAAAACATTAAAAAAAAAAGTTTTTCACTTGATATGCTAAAAAGGACAAGGAAAAGTGAAAATGTCTAATCTTGATAGACAAATTTACCTATATCTATTATTAGTGGGAGATATCAGATATCACATGAAGGTTACCGCAATTAAAAGAAAAAAAAATAAAGGCTGTATCTAGAAGTGAAGATGCTTTAAAGTTCAAAGGATATTTAATTTGGGAGAAATAACTACTGAAAAATAGTGTACTTTTTAAAGGTCTACAATCTACATTTTAAAATGAGGAAAACTCTTTGGTGGTTGAAGCTTGACAGACAAGAAAAATGAAAAGATTGACGGTGCAAAATTTGACTGAAATTATGGTGGAAGTTCACGAATTAAAAGTTTCTTCAATTTATTTAATGTGGTCACTGGTCTCAGAAGGCATGCACTATATATAAAAGTAGTTTTATTATTAGTGTATTTAACTAATTTACATGTTTTAGTTTTTCAGATTATTAATATCGACCGCTTAGTATGGATGTTACTTGTTAATGTTATTGCGTGTCAGTATAAACTTTTAAGTAGAAATAACATAAATATCAATCTTTTAAAAGTAATTATACTCTCTCTCACTTTTTTAATTACTTTACTCTCTCTCCCTATTAATATACATAACATAGTCGACATATACATAACATTTTGTGTATATGTGAGATTTTTGTAATATATTTAGGGAGTTGGAATTTTTGTAATATTGAAAACATAAATTGTGTATTTATGTAATTTTTAGAACTTTTAATTATTATTTCGGGTATATAAACTAAACTCTTTCGATTGTTTGGAAGTATAGTAACCCTTTCGATTGTTTGGAAGGTTAGTAACCCTTTCCAACAAGTTGTTATATACTTGGTAGTGAAATGGAGAAGAATCATAGATATACTCATTAGTCAGTTTGACATGAAAGTTTTTTGTTCATTTTTGCAAAATACTTTCTAAACGGTGGTAGCAAATACAATCCTTATAATTAAGAATGATGACAGCCCGGTGTGCTAAAGTGTTGTTATCTGCGGACTACGGAAAATGATTGAATCACAAGAATCTATTATAAGCAGTCTTATCCACATTTTGGAAGAGGTTATTTCTACGACTTGAACTCGTGACATCCAGGTCACCTAAAAACAACTATACCAGATATTCCAAAACTCCCCTCAAGAATCGATTCAAAATAAAATCTTAATATGTTTTTTTTTAAATTGATGAATAAAGCATCTTTTACCTTCCAAAAATGAGAAGTGAAGTTATAATGGTGAAAGGAAAACATATATAGTAAGACTAAAAGGCAGTAAAAACGAAGTATACTTCCAAAAATGAATGGTTGAACTGTTTACCTTATATTGGGAGGAATTTATTTATTTAAAGAAAGTTCTTACAATTGTCAGTAAGGGTGATATTGATTGGTAAAGATTCTATCTAATTTAGAATTCCCACAGATAGTTCAAACAACTTGCGTAAACAAACTACCCATATATTTCTTATCTTTAGAGCCTTATAATTGGGAAACTAAAGTTAGTAGCTAGCTAAGAATCAAAGTGAATTTTGTATAATTGAAACTTACTCTACTTGTAGTAAAAATGATGACATCAAAAGCAGTTTTTAGATTTGCAAAATAAGAAGTAAATCATTTCAACTTTCTACAGATTATTGGTTCACTAGCATGTGATTTGGCCTGCAAGTATTTTAATTTTACATATGCAAATTAAACTTTGCTATACGTTTATAATTTGTGTAGGATATTGATCCCTAGCTAGAAACGAGTAACCCTTTTAAGTAATTTGTAAATTAAGGGGTCATTTCGTTAACCGGATAAGGTGGGATATTCCATGATTAAGTATGGATTTATTTTAAACTTATATTTGTTTGATCGAAGATATGTTGAGATAAATTTATACATCCAATCAAACAAAATATAAATCTAATGTCAAACTTAATCTTGGTTTTATCACATCAAAATTAGCGTCTCACATGCGGGATAACTTAGTCTGGGAACTAAAAAGGTTAAAAGAAAACGACTTCTCTCCTTATATAATCATGTCAACAACACAGAGTTTATGAGTACAAGTTAAGTATTTCAATTATGATGAACAGTAATCAATAAATTTTACTCGTTCCTTACTCGTTTCCATCTCCTTTTGATTGTTAGTTTTGTGCGTGTGTGTGAACTTGATCTTGATGTTATCTGATCCCATTATTGTAAAGGATATAAGTAAGATTTAACTTTAATAAAACAATGGTCTTAACGTTGACATGCAGTAATAATTTGAAGTTTGAACATTATAGTAGTACGCCAAAATCGCTTTCGTGTTATCAACTAATTATCAATTGAAATTATCTAATGAAATAATAATCACAAATAATGTATAGTCCAAAAAGTGAGAAGGAAAGCTCTACGGGCTTTTAACCAATGCACTATATAAAACATCATGTTTTAGTAAAGCAAAGTTCTTAAATACTTAGTATAATTGCTAAAATTTAGAAATTTTTATTCGCCATAAATTCACGTTGATCATTTGATATCCTTAAAATAATACTCCCATTTCCCTTTTGCATTAACGAATCTATTGAATATTTTGAGACACAATTAGCTGTCATCTAAATGAGGACCATAACCTAAGGTCTGCATTAGAAATTTGAAATGGCTACGTGTGCAAAGTCTTTAGTTAGGTAAATACCAAGAATTTTATAGGAAATAAAGGATCCTTTACATGCAAAATGTTAGACTACTCCCAATTATTTTTTATATCGTCAACAACACAGATTCGGTTTTAAAAAAAGGGCGAAAAAAGAAACTTTTACTACACCCCTGTTCCAAAATATTTAGCACTTTTAGTTTTCAGAGATTCAAATCTTAGTGAACCTTAATTAACATTTTAGAACGTTCTTTTTTTTTTTTTTTTTCTATTTAGTAAGAATTACACCTTATAATACTTTTCATATATTTTCAAAATATGTATATTTTATTTAAAATGTATTACTCTATTTGGTTCATTTTCTGTAATCTGTTAATTTTCTCTCAACAATGAAGAAGAATATCATTAGCTGAAAAAGTAACATTAGAGACTTTTTACACGGTTAGATGCATGCTTCAAAAAATCAAATTGAATTACAAGAATTTAAATAGTATGATTAGCTCCTCTTATTCTATAACTGTTCACATTAGCAGATACAATGACGAAGATTACCAAATACTTCAATTAATTACCAAATACTCCAATTAAGCAATTACCAAAACGAATATAGCACCCTCTTTTCCATCCCCATTCACCCTCACCAAAAAAAGTGAGCGTTTCTTTTAGGGGTGGAGGGTGGGGGTTGTACTATGGCAAAGAAATTACAAACATCTTATGGCAAAGATATTACAAACATCTCATGAGTGTACTACTTAGACTGAATTTATGTGATACTTTTTGCTTTTTAGATATTCAATTAATATTTTAAAATAAATTTTTATTTGTCACATTATTGAAGAGTCTAATATCAGATGTAAAAAAAAGGCGACACTCCCTTTTTGAATTAATTTTTGGGGTATGAGATAGGATCAAAGCGTAATTTAACAAACATGAATGGAGTTACAATTTGTAGTACTTTGTATAATTTATATTTTAAAATATTGAATTAATACAATTTCATTTAGCTTTAAAGATTATTCAAATTAATTCTTAAAATATGAAAAAACAGCACATAAATTGGGACAGACAATAATTATTATATTTAGGTGACAAACTAAAGTAAAATTATAGATGAATTTACTATAACATACATACTTGTCATATGCTCATTAAGTTAGAATAAATATCATGGCGTGTGAATAAGCTTTACTAGTAAAATAGTCCGACGCATAGCTGAGTCGTCTTGAAGGCAGAAAAGGTAACACAAAGTTAAAGAGGCGGAAAAGGTGTGGTGCCTTCGTGTCCTTTAGTGACCTCTCAACTTATAAATTCACTCCTCCCCTCTTTCTTCTTTCCCTGTCTCACACCTTCACTTCCCTCTCAATTCCCTTCCCTTTTTTCCACTCTCTAACACATAGAGAAAAACTTCATTTCTCACTTGTAATTTCCTCTGTTCATCAATTCCTCTGTTTCTTTAACTATCATTTGTGTGCCAAAAATGACTAACCAAAATGTCATTATGTCTGACCCAAGATCAGGCTTCGACTCTTCACTCTTATCATTCTCACCAGCTGTTCCAGGGCCACTACCCCAGCCCGGGCGATTCATCGCTGTTCCAGCGAAGAAATCATTCAAGAACATTGATTCTGCTGATGCAGCAAGAATCACTGCTTTACTTGATTCCATGAGAGCTTCTTCACCAACGCGAAGATCTTCTGAAACTCATGAAAATCTCAAGTCTTGGATTGTGAGTCCATTTTGTTCTTCATCATTTTAATTTATCTAAGTAAACAAAAAAAAGAGATTGGATTATGACTTTTTTCTTTTTTGGTCAATTGAACAGGTTCGTCACCCTTCAGCTTTGGATATGTTCGATGAAATCATAGCTCTTTCGAAAGGAAAACAAATAGTAGTGTTTTTGGACTATGATGGTACATTGTCTCCTATTGTTGACGACCCTGAAAAAGCCTTCATGACTACTGAGGTTTGTTTACTTTAATTTTTTTCTTCTATCAATAATCCAAATTACTTATTAGTATAGGATTGAAACTAATATCTTGTTTGGCTGATGGTAATTAGATGAGGGAAGCAGTGAGAGATACTGCTAAGTATTTTCCAACAGCTATAGTAAGTGGACGATGCAGAGCCAAAGTGTTCAATTTCGTAAAATTATCAGAATTATATTACGCTGGAAGTCATGGAATGGATATCAAGGCGCCTGTAAAAGGGCGTAACTATAAAAAAGTGAGTAAATTAGTATATTATGAGTAATTATTATCTAGCTTAATTGGTTTACTATATTCATTTCATGTTATTTTTTGTTCTTTTGTATTAATGTTTGGTACTTGTTTTACCTATACAGGGAAGTAATCAAAGTGTTCTCTGCCAACCTGCTAAAGATTTTTTACCCATGATTGCTAAGGTTAGTTTTTTTACTTTTCACTTTATTTCTAGTGTTTTTGTCCACTTACACATTATAGTTAAAAAAAAATAAAAATATTAAAACATTTATTTGATATTTTCAGGTATATAAATCTTTAGTGGAGAAAACAAAATCTATACCTGGAGCTAAAGTGGAAAACAACAAATTTTGTTTATCAGTACATTTTCGTCGTGTTGAAGAAAAGGTATAATTTTATTTTGTTTTCATTTTCTTTTTTTCTTTAACCTCTATTCAACAGTTCTTGGTTCTACTTGAGATTTTATTTTATTTTTTAAAAAAAGAATTTTCATAATTGATTTTTTTTAATAATTACAGAGGTGGACTGAACTAGCTGAGCAAGTGAAATCAGTGACAAAAGAGTACCCAAAGCTTCGATTAACTCAAGGAAGAAAGGTACGTTTTCAGAAGTCTTATTCTTGATTTTTTATATTATAAAATAAATTTTTTGTAAAAAAGAAAAAATATACATACTAAACTTGTTTTTTTAATTATTTTATAACAGGTTTTGGAGATTCGTCCCAGCATTAAATGGAACAAGGGAAATGCACTAGAATTTTTGTTGGAATCATTAGGTTATGCTAATTCAAATGATGTTTTGCCCATATACATTGGTGATGATCGAACTGATGAAGATGCTTTTAAGGTACTTTCTATTGTCTTAATATTCTTCAACTAACAAAATTACGTCTTTGTAATTTTTGAGAAATAATAATAGTTATACTAACATTTTGTTATGAAAAATAATCAGGTTTTGTGTGATAGAGGACAAGGCTTTGGAATATTAGTGTCTAAAACACCTAAAGAAACCAATGCTTCCTATTCTTTGCAAGAGCCATTAGAGGTACAGTTGAAAGTCTATACTCTATTCTTAATTTATTTTAGAAAGATTGTACAATAATTATTTATATACTAATGTGTTGGTTTTCTTAATATGGCAGGTTATGTACTTTTTGAATCGTTTGGTAGAATGGAAAAGATTGTCCTCACAACAAAGATATCAGAGGAAATAAAAACCGAAATCAAATGAAGACTAGCTAATTAACATTTGAGTTGACCCTTTTAACCCTGGAAGTTTTATTGGGGATGGGGTAAACTAAAAGAGCTTAATTTGTTTGTACCTCTTTCTGCTTGGAAAAATCAACTGTAATTGGAAAAAAAAAATTGGAGAAATTTTGTAATTTTCTAAGTATAAATTTTCAATAAGAAAGTATCATTGTGCACTTCTCTGTCTCTCTATGTATATTAATAGTATAATGTAGTATGTATATATGGGTTCACACGTGTTGGCGTGGAATTCAATTTGTGCATGTGAATTTGGAAAAGCGCATGCATTTGTATATGGACTTATCAAATGTATTATGGTGCAAAAATAGGACAACAACAGCAACCCTTTCACGTGGATGTTTGCCTTTGTTTGTGCAAATGTTTCTTCTTGTAGTTGGAACTTTCTCTATAAGCCAGGCAGGGCTAACATGAAAAGTACGGTTTGGACAGTGTTGTTAGTAGTTCAGGGATTGAGCCAAGTGTAAGCTTGCGGTTCGCAGTACCAGAGCCACACAATGCTATTAGCTACACATCCCTAAAATTCAATAGCTTTTTTAATTACATTTTATATTGATATTAAAAAATATATAGTATTTAATATGTACACTAATCTATTTGTGATCCCAAATTAATAAATTAAAAATCTTCGCCTGTCTATATTGGTTCAGCTTCACTCTGTATCTAGTACTTAGTATTTATCTTAAGATCGAAATCTGTTAAATATGTACAAATTAAATATTTTAAAACCCAATAACTCAAAGAACTAGAATTACAGATCCTTAAACTTCCATCATATATAGCTATGCTATTATTTAAAACAACAACATAAATATCCACGTATACTCACAAGTGAGGTCGGAAAGGGATAAGATATACGCAGACCTTACTGTTGCCATTGGAGATAGAGAGATTGGTTCTAATAGACCTTGGTTTAAGGCTCCGCCTTTATTTAGTACTTAAACACATTTGGGTTAAAGTTAAATTATAAACCATTATATTGATCCTAAATTTTGAATGTGCCTCAATTCGAAATGAAAAACGACACTTTTAACAGTCTGAACACTAACATTGACTGCTGGTGTGCGTGTATGATGAAGGGAGGATAATTAGTATATATGGAATAACTTTCGAGTAAATAGTTGAGATGGTTATGCATGGAATAAGAAAGTGAGAAATGATATTCCAATCGAAACTTTGGCTTAATAAGCTCGCTGAAACTATGATTGTCATTTCGATGTAGCTAGTTCCACATCAATTAGTTCAACTATTATGTCATTTGTTCTTTTACTTTAAGATTATTAAATAAAGTTCAAATATTAGAGTTCACTTCACATTGCAATAATAGATTTTACTTCGACTGAAATGCTACTTCCTCTTTCTATTTTTTAACAGGGACCAGGAAAGCAATGTAAATAAATTAATTGCATGTTAAAATTTAAATGTAAGGAAATTCTTCTGTAGCCCATACAAACCCTCTAAACTTTTCCCCGTTTTAGTCTTGTACTAAAAGAGATAAATACGTAAATAAAAGTGTCATTTCTCGAACGATTAAATTTTTAAATGACATAGTCACACTTAAAAATGGTATTAGCTAGAGCAGATAAAGAAGTCTATTGGGTTGGAGAGTCTCCACCGCGACCATTATAAAAATGGATTACCACATGCATGCTTGGCCGTGAAAAAGAGTTAGATTATTATTAAACTTTTTGATGAATAATCACGTACATTTCAATAAAATCCTATCTGCCTTTTATCTTCATTTATAGCACTGTCATCGTAGGGGAAAACAGTTGAAGAGTGAGAAATGGACTGGTATTGGTGAAACCTGAAGGCAGTATTAAGAGGCACACAGTAATCAACTTGTAAACTGCATGGATATAGAGATGAGTAGTATTTAGTTCCAAATTATATGGAGGATTAATAAGCCACGACTGACACTCACATGCACACATTTTACATTTAATGCCAACACGCTACTTAATTAGAATTTGATTTGTCGAATATATTGTTTTTAATTTTGATCCATACTTACTTCCACTATGCTTAATAAACATTCAATAATGGAACACCATGCATTATAACAGCCAGACATCTGTGTATAGTGTATGCATTAGTTGTAAAGACAACTTAATACTGTCAGAAACAACAATACTTTAAGGTGTTAGCTAGAAAATAACTACTTGAGATTCATTAGCAATACCATATCTTTCAGATGTTTATCCAAATAAGACTGGTTTTACTATTTAGCATACCAAATCAAAGTTTGATAAGAATCCATATAATATAGTACTGATTAGATGTACAATAATATAATAAATTAATATATAATATTGGACATATATGCTCCATAGGATGCCTCGGATATTGAACATTATAGCAACGTACTATATAATAGGCACATACTTCTCTAAACCGTAACACATACACATCTTGTCAAATATTGTTACACATTGATAATTTGACTCCCTATTTATTTCATCTTCCAAAATTAAGTTAGATCTTATCTATGAGAGTTACGTCGTACTTATTAACTTTCCTAATCTATTCAGCAAGATAAGCTAAGACTTTCTTTTGATGCATAATTGGAGCATGTCGTCATCATGAATTTTAGCCATATGGTAAGAACATAGGCTTCTAATGCATCCTCACCCTATATAACCTGTTATAGTATGCAAATTTCCTACTTTGGTAATTGTAAATTATTTAAAGAATTATATAAGGATAAAGATTGTGATAAGAAGTTTCTTGAATTATAGGGCCGTTAATAGGCCTAGGAATAACAAAATAATCCAATAATATAGCCTTGTTCAATCAAGATAAAATTGACAAATTATAAACCTATATATAGCAGCTAGTAATGGATCAATTATTGAACGGAAATGATCAGAAATTAATTAAGATTGAGGATTTATAGGCTGTAGTATTCTCATATAGCAAAAGTTTGTGAACTTTATAGTTTATAGCAAGTTATTATACTCCCTACAAGACAATGCTTCTTGTTCCTTTTAACATCTGTCACATGCTCCTATTACTTTATACTCCTGTTTTTCAACATACATATATACTTGTGTCAGACAAATGGAAAAAAGTAGAAAAATTAAATAATCTAATACATATAGAGAAAGAGAGAAGATTTGTCTTTTTCCCCCTTTTCTTTTATTCTTTTGTAAAAGTATATCTGTATATTTCACATTATTGGGTAAAGGAACAGTTACATACTGACAGAAATCAGGAAGCAAGACCAAATTTAATTGGAAGGTAGATGAATGATCCTAGGAAGTGTTTTAAAAAAACATAAAAGGAAGAGATCTTGCAGAGGCTGCTAGCTTAGTTAATTCATTTTATAATCCTGTGTATACATTTTATAAAATAAAATTGGAGCCTTAATGGGTGGAACGAGGCCATTGATTATAAACACAACTAACATCTCTACACTATTGGGCACGTAGATTTGTGTGAGCCCACTTGAAAAGACTCAAGGAATCTATAGTTGTTTCTTAATGGATTCAATTTTCAAGAAGAGTTCAAGTTATACACGACGATTTGATTTTGTAATCCTTTACATATTTGTTTTACTTTACATATTTGTTTGAGTTTCATCCTAAGATACTACTTAATCCTGAAGCCATTATGAACAAATCCACCCTTAATAGATGACTAGAAAAAGTGGTAGTTATTTAGTAATTTCATGATTGTGTAAAGCTCTTTTTGTTTAATTAATGTGAAAAACTGAGAAAACAAAATCAGTGCTCTGTTTATTACGTAAAACATCATTTATTTTGAAGTAAATGAAAAGATAAAAAATACCACTTATTATGAAAAGAGCATATTGTAACACGTAATTAATTTATTGTCAAGATTACATATTCCATATTTTAAGGAAACTCACTTTAAAATATCCTTTACTGTGAGTTGATAGTTAAATATATAAAATTATAACATAAATTAGTGGTTACTACTATTTTTGAAAGAGTTAGGTGATGAAAAGGAAGCCCACTTCAAATAACATGGAAAAAGAGAGAAAAACATAGAAGTAGTTTGTTGAAGAAGAGTTGGAATCCACTTAAATGCTTGATGTGAAGAAGACATCGGGATATTAAAATGGGACATCCAATATGGTTCCTAAAAACTATTTCTCTTTTTAGACGTGTAAAGAATGGTCTTCCCACTAGATTCAAACCCATCATTGGTGCCTCATATCTAAATAAACTAAGTCACATAAGCACCAATTATTGATAGGGCAAGCAATGTGGGGGCATACATATATTATCATTTGCTAGTATAACCACCTACAACCTAACTTCACACACTTATTAACCGTTATAGACCAATCCTAAATTTAAAGTTGATAGGCCAACTCTTTTAAGTTTTTACTATATCTTCATAATTTAACATTCCCTCCGTCCCTTTTTATCTATCAATAATGCCAAAAAAAAAAAAAAAAATTCACTTTAGAAATTCAAGATTAAAATTGACAATTATTTTTTACTAGTTCTTTTAAATATTTATAAAAAGATACTTATCTAATAACTAGACGTAACTAAATAAACTATATCTTGTACTTGTTGTTTTTCTTAATGGACATGAAAGAGCTAAAACATGTAAAATAAAATAGAAGGAGTATTTATTACTCACCGTTTAAATTTGTTAGTACTACTTTTTTATTTAATTTGTTAAAAGAATTTTTTTTTTTTTTTTGACAACTCTCACTATTAAAAACTTGTCTATTAGCTACCAAGATTAGTGAAGGACAAATTGTATGTTAGTATTGTGAGGGACTTTGCGACATTGTCCCTCGTACAAATCAAATAATTTAATTTTCATTATTTTTTAAGAGGAGGAGAGGGATATCCCTCACTAAAATATAATGATAATAAAAAGCTAATATTTAATTTGTTATAGTGAGAAATTTCCCTCGCTACATAATAAAAAAAAATTCATACTTCAAAGAAAATTTAAATATAATTTTTAATATTTTAATCTTCATTTTTTTAAAAGGCGAAGAGGGACATCCCTCACTAAAATATGATGATAATTAAAGGCTAATATTAAATTTGTTATTGTGAGGGGTTTCCCTCGCTAAATAACAATAAATAAATTCATATTTCAAAAAAAATTTAAATATAATTTTTTATTTTTTTAGTTGGTAACAATGCATTAATAAAAAATAAATGAAAATGAAACATAAGTTATCCAAGGAATCCTCAATCCGATATATATAATTATTTTGTATGTTTTTCATTGCAGTAAGGGAAATTTCTCACTAAATTAAATATGTAAATTGAGTATTTAAAAAATTACCATATTGTAGATTTTCAGAAAAAACAATAGCAATGATATCAATTGTTTAACCCCTCAATAATTGCTTTAAAACATTTTTTTTTTCTTTTCATACTATTAACTTAAATTAGTTTTCATACTATACTAGTCACGAAAAGTCCGTGCAAAGAACGGGCCCAACATCTATCATAAATTAATATTATAACAATAATCATATCAATTAATGTGATATCTTTCAAATTTTCAAATTTAACAAATTCATTTTTCAGAGTAATTTTTGTCTATATTCTTAAAATATTTTAAATTATCAATTATTGTGATTTATTATTCAAATATATAATTTTATTTTAAAAATTTAATTGACGATCAAAATTAAACTCTACAAATGTATAAATTAGTAAGAGTGTGAAAAGCAAAATTCAATAGGTCTATATTACTGTTTTTTAGTTAGCACGGGCTCAATATATGTTATTTTTTTGTCTCAACTTATGCAACAAAAATAGAATTTAGATAATCAATCTTACTTTTAATACATTTTTAGATATTTTAAGTTATTAACTAATGTAATTTATAATATTTCTTATGTAGTTTTCAAATAATATACATTACTCTCCCTGTCCAAACTCTTATGGCATTGATAGTCAATTATATTTTTAAAATAATTTAACTTTAAATTAAATTTATAATAATTTTCTTCTATTTCAATTTAAGTGACATTGATATAATTTTGAGAGTCAACCAAATATTTTATATATTTTAACTCTTTTAAGTTGTTAATTGTTAATATTTATAGTGTTTTTTACGTGATTTTTTGAAATATATAACATATTATTTTTTATATATATATTTTAAGTTGTTAACTATTACTAATTTATAATACTTTATATGTAATTCTTAAATAATATATGTTACTGTCCTTGTCCAAACTTTTGTGACATTGATAGTCAATTATATTTTTAAAATAATTTAACTTTAAATTAAATTTATAATAATTTTCTTCTATTTCAATTTAAGTGACATTGATATAATTTTGAGAGTCAACCAAATATTTTATATATTTTAACTCTTTTAAGTTGTTAATTGTTAATATTTATAGTGTTTTTTACGTGATTTTTAAAAATATATAACATATTATTTTTTTTTATATATATTTTAAGTTGTTAACTATTACTAATTTATAATACTTTATATGTAATTCTTAAATAATATATGTTACTGTCCTTGTCCAAACTTTTGTGACATTGATAGTCAATTATATTTTTTAAATAATTTATGTTTTAAATTATGTGATTTATAATACTTTTTCTTCTATTTGAATTTATCTGACATAATGCTTAGATGATCATAATAATTAATTAGGGGTAATATAGTAAAATCACGATTGAGGCGGCGAAGCAAACATGTCTTAAATAACTCACAACAACTAATTAGAAGTGATATAACAAAACTACTATAAAAAATCTTTGTGAAAAAAATTTAAGTGGGTCTCATATAAGCCGTCAAGTAAATTTAAAATATCAAGAGTTAATTATTGTCGTAACTATTTTATTTTTTATTAAATATTATTAATTTTTTAATACTTTGATGATTATAATAATTAATTATGGTTGGTACTTAGTAAAATTACGATTGAAGCAGCTAAAGCAGACACATTATAAAAACCTATTTTATTTTTTATTAAATCTTATTAATTTTTTAATAAAATAACTTATAATAATAGTTGAAGATGATATAATAAAATCACAAAGCAAGAAACTGAAATAGGCATGTTGACGTTGCTGCCTGCTACTCATTTCTTTTGCCTCTTATTAGATAGTGTGTGTATATATATATATATATACACATATACATACATACTTGTAATTTTACTTGTTACAAATTTCATAATTGAATTTCTACTTTTACTTGTCCATTTGACGTATCAAGGGAAGACAACTTCTTTTTTTCTATTTTACCCTTAACATTTTTTTTTTCAAATTAATTTCAGGATACAATATACGAATCATTTAATAGGGGTACTATGGTAAAATAACCATGTTATTAATTATTTTTCTTAATACGCGTGTCAACTCAAAATATGACAAGTAAAATTAAATGGAGGGAGATATGTGTGTATGTATTATGTAATGTTATTGACTGATCGTCTTATAATTTGATAACTACACTAATTAGATATACGAAATATTATTAATTGATTAATCTATATATCATAATTACAGCAAAATAAAAGAATATCTTTAATATCTTTATTAAAATAATATTGATTGATTAACTTATATAATAGTTACACTAAGTAAAATTTATTAGTAATTTTTAAAAAATATTATTGACTGCTAAATTATACATTATCTATTATACTAATCGTAAGTATCGGCGATATAATTAAGTAATCTTAGGGAATGATATATATATATATATATATATATATATATATATATATATATATATATATATATTTACAACTATTCTAAGTATAAGTGAATTAATTATATTTATATAAATTATTACTGATTTATCAGCATATCTATATATTTGTCTATACTTTCATAAAAACACGAATATAAATGTTGGTTGACTAAAATATTCTTCAAATATTAAAGGACTTTTATATCCTTAGATATTTAAGTTAAATTAAAATAAAATTGTCAAAGAAGACTGCAAAATAATATTATCCTAATCTACTTTGGCTAGGAAATATTCTAATCCAAAACTTTTTTCAAGAACTCGTATTTTCACAAAAAAATAAATTCAAGGTCAAAGGATTAAAATAAAGCATTATCCAAAAGATTAAAAAAAGTTAAAAAATAGCCCTCATAATACATATCCTATTATACTTTGGACGGAGTATCGTAATCTATAAATGTTTTCAAGAAATCAATATTTCAGCAGCAAAATAAATTACAAAATTCGCCTTTTTAATAACTCTAATTCAACAATGTAATTTTCTTTTTTATTTACATGAATTTACTTAATCATTAATTTGCAACTCACATATAAGGGTGTTCACGAGTTTTATATCTCAACTCTCCATTGTTATATTTATTTAGCAAAATTTTTAGTAACAGTTACCGGTTTAAAATAGAAAAATGGAAAGAAAAAAAAAGGATGTACCAACTTTTACCGGCTCTTTTCCCCTTTATTCGTCATAATTCACATTATAAGAGTAAATTTGACAAATAACTATAAGAAAAATACTATGAGCTTTAATGTAATTATTTTAAATTAATATGATAAAAAATACATCTTATAAAATTGGTCAAAAGTCAATTTAATTTTTAATAATATTTGTAATAAATATCTCATTAGTTAAATTAGTATTGATTCACCCATATTTAATAATTATACATCAACTAGGTGTCTAAGGATTATGGGTGAATCAACATGTAAAATGGCTCAAATTTAATAAAAATTAAAATGATAAGGATTTGGATTAAATTAATCCTCCAACCAAAAAAAAAAGACGTGGCTTAAAATGGCAAGGGTTTGGATTAAATTAATCCTTCAAATAAAAAAAATGTTGCTTAGCTTGTTCCTCCAGCTTCTTCAATTGTTTCCCTAAGTACTAAAAATTAAAATTGTAAGGATTTGGTTCCCCCTCTTCCTCCCATTATTTTTCACCATTTTTTTTTTCAAATACTTTTCACTACAAAGTTTGGGCTAAATTATAATTTCATAAGTAAACCCTACATTTAAATTTTGGACTACATAATTTCACTTTGCTGGTCGTTGGGTTGGATTTAGATAACCTCTCCTAGCTAATTGAGACTCCTTTTTCACATTAAAGGTACTTTTTCACCTTGTTGATTGAGTAATTATGTGTCTTTTATTTGGAAAGATATTTTACTCAATTTTTGTTTCGATATTTTTCGTAGCGATAGACATGCTTATTCTTTATCATCAATCTGATGTTTTTTAGTTTTTTTGTTGTTTGTTCATATTCTATTGTATCTAGTATCGTGTATTTTATGTCCTGTTTGTGACACGATGTATCTTGTGATAATGTATGAGTTGTACATCAGGATAGTTAAGGGGCAAATATAGGCAACTTCCTTTGTTTTGAGCAAGACATAATTTAAACTTTATGTTTAGTGTTATTGTTTGTTTTCTGTATATAGTTGGTGGTAGTTATGACTATGATGTTGCCAAGTACAAGTTGAACATCTTTGGTGTTCACATCCGATTGAAACAACCCCTCATATGATGTTGTCAAGTACTCTCGCATTCTGATCCTTTAAGCCTACTCCTAGTTTACCTAGATAACTTATCAGGCCCAGTTGCAATTATGTGTGAAATGCTAAAATTATTACTCTAATTCTGCATCATTCAGCATTGTGAATAATGAAAACTAAAGTACAACAATCAAGAAGGTTATTCTTGAGGCTATGGACAAGAGGCAAATACTAATTATGTGTAATTATTCGTTTGTAAATGTTCATTTTTTGTAATGCCAGCTTAGTTGGAACTCTTTATGTTGGAAATTGACCCTGATAAAGTCTTGCATTTAGAGTAATATCATTATTTGTTCTCACTGCAAGTTCAGAGCTAGTTATATTGGTTTATTCTGATTTGGTTCAACAGGAATGTGCACATTGTTTTGAAGATTACCTGCCCTAAAGAATGTAATTTTGTTGTATAATTATATAAATGTAAACTGAAAGGTTTAAACTGTGTTGTTGAAATAAAACACTTTTGGTATTAATGTCTCGAGTTAAGGAAATGTTCCCTCACAATAATCATATTGGTCCAAAAGAGCTGAACGTTTTGCAACTCTTGTGTTCACTACAACAATAATGACAATACCCAGTGAAATCTCAAAAGTGGGCCTGGAGAGGGTAGAATGTACGCGACCTTACTCCTACCTCATGAAGGTAATAGACCCTCGGCTAGAGTAAGACATATTAAAAGCAAATTTAATCAGAGGAAACAAAAATAATGAAGACATCCTAAATAATAGGGGAGTCAGGAAAAGTGAGTACATAAGGATAACTGTCTTCTTCATAAAGGCGTTGCATTGCGTTATCTATCCCCCTAACTCTCTGTGTTCACTACTTGATCAAATTTCTTGGCAAAGTATCTGACTAGCTATGTACAGTTTCTAATGTTACTTTGAATTCAATGTGTTGTTATGATTTTTAATGATTACTAGTTCTAATCAAGTACAGAGTAAGTGGTTGATGACTGCAGTTTTCTGTATTATCTTGCTCTGGAGACATGATATGAAAGCATTATAGTCTACTTCAGATGGAGTTCTCAATGCTTGTCTCTCAACTGCACTTAAAGGGATACTTAACCATGAACGCCCCATTTCAACATTAAGATCATATCCTGGCATGCCTTTTTCACACGCTCAATCGATCTTCTACACAGTTGCATTCTATATCATCTCAAGTAAGCAATAAGCTTTTCATGTGATTCTTTATCCAGAAATTTTAATTTTCTATGTACATATGAGGTTACCAGATAATCTATTTTCACTTCTTATTTTTCTGCTTGTTTGATAAAGTGGTTAAATATGTCGGGTTCAATGGAATAAATACAATCACTGGTGTGCTTATCTTTGCAATGAGATCATACTTTGTAAGTGCGGAGTTGTACCTTTTATATTTGTTGGTTATATCTGTTCTTCCATATTTTGGCAGAGCAATATTGGCTTATTGATTCTTCAAGTGATCCACGTTTTCTTTTCTTTCACTTTACAGTCATGGTTAAGGGTTTTGCAACGACTTCACATGTGAAATCAAGTTGTTGTGGGTGCAGAGTAGGATTCTATTTTTCCATTTTCTGGTACTGGCTATGGGATGCTATTGTCCTCAAGGCATTTATTGAGCACTTTTAGGTTCAGATTGTAATTTTTGTTGGTGCTGCTGAATTTTGTGTTGGTTTTCTCCTATATGTGATTTATAATTGGGTTATTGACGACCTACATTGATTCTATACAGTGCGTTTACAAGATTCAGATGTACACACAATACGGATTATTCATATAGTAATTGAAAAAAATAAGATATTTTCTCAAACTCTATCAGTTATTATTTTGCATCTTACATCTTGTCTGTTGGTGTCAATATAATTAAATTATGTTGGTGCCTATTTTCCCATTGCTTGTTTCACAACCAACATCAGATGCATCATTCATCTTATATGGAATTGGAATGTCCATGGACCCAATGTCACTCTTTCAGAAATTTCTTTTAGACCTTTTGGGTGAAGATACACTTGTTTTGCAACCAGCGTTTGATGCATCATTCATCTTATCTGGAATTAAAACATCCAGGGACTCAATGTCACTCTTTTTGGACTTTCTTTTAGACCTTTTGGATGAAGATATTGGCAATTATTTATACATTTAGTTGGTAGTAAATTATTTATGCAATTGTGGTTCACTGTGTTCATTTCATTTGCAGGAAGCATTTCTTGGTAGACCATCTATTCGTGAAGAGGTATGGAAGAAGACCCATATGAAAATTAGAGATAGAAAAAAAGTTTGGGTTAAAACACGGGCAGAGGATACTTACGTAAGTTCATATATTACTTAGAATTTAACTTATATAATTTATTATATACTAATTTTATTTTTAATGTATAATCGATACGTTCAAGCAATTGAAGAAAACAAAAGGAGTCGACCGACAGATGGCCAAGACAATTCAATCATGTCATCAGTGGAAGAAACTCCCTCCTGCTGGTTGAATATAGTTGGAGGCGTGTATAAGGGAAGGACATATGACCTTTGCTCTGAGAAGAACTTTCATCTTCTTCAATGTAGATTGCAAGGTATAGGGAGTTCTGCCACCATTTCAGATGAGCAGGTTGAGGAGATGTTTCAGGAAGTTTGGGTGCTTGCTAGAATTTACTAGGACGAATGAAAAAGAAGTATGGAGGAGCACACTTGAGTCAGACGTCAAAGAACTTAAGTCTCAAGTAAATATCTTAATCAAACTTTCTCGTTCGCCGCCCCCCAGCTCTAATGATGATGGTGGAGAGGATGAGGAGGATGGGATGGAGTATTAGGTGGCGTTGTTGTTCAAGGTTTGAATTTTGTTAGTTTGGAGTGTTTGAAAGCATTTGTTTGGTGATTGTTTGCATACTTTTTTGGTTCTTGTTTGTATATTGTTTAAGTTGGATAAATATGTATGAAGTTTGGTTGCTTAATTTTAATGATTGAATTGTTTCGAAAATATTTTTCTTATTGTTTTGCTGGTTAATATTGGTTGTATATTAATTTTCTATTTAATTATTGAGTTTTAGTGAAGCAAAATACTAATAATAACGTACACTAGATTGACAAGGGACTTCTGTAGCTATATCCCTCAAAATATTCAAATATCAAATTAATTTTTTATATAACTTAGCGCGGGATATCCCTCAATATATTTAAATTTATAATTTGTATTAATTTTCATGTACCAAGGGTTGTCCCTCACTAAATAATAAATTACTATTATATATATTTTTAATATATCAAGGGACGTCTCTCACTAAATAATAAATTAATAATATATATATTTTTAATATAGTAAAGGTCATCCCTCACTAAATTATAGATTAATATTAAATAAATTTTTAATATAGCAAGGAACATGCCTTGCTACATAATATTTTTCTAAAAAAATTGTGAGATTAAAATAGCGATGGCTGAGTGTCGGAGTCCGTCACTACTTTGCGAGGGTCTCCCTCACTAATAATTAACAAGGCTCAAATTAGCAAGACACCTTATAGCGATGGACGCCCTCACTAAATCTTGATTAGTGAGGGACGTCCCTCACTAAATTACATGGCTAAAACAAGACTTTTTAGTAGTGTTTTTAATTTCAACTATCCACGTGACATGTTTTAAACTATAAGATTTAAGGATATTTTAGTATATTCTACATATGTTTAGTTTAAGACCACATGATTCAAAGTCATTTTTACTTTCTTAAACTTTATATCAAACCAAAACCAGACAAATAAATAAAAACCAAAGAAGTAGTTATATTTGCTCCTTCCATTTCATATTAATTGTCATGTTTCACTTTTCAACAATCAAATTAACTTTCGAAAAATGAAACATGACCCCGATCAACTAAAATACAATAGTTGCGACAATTAACTTAGGGGAGAGTAAAATTTTAATGTGTGTGGGGTCTGTATCAAAATGTGTCAACATGACTTTTCACACATGAGCTTGATTCTTTTTCCATGGATCAAAGTAAAGAAGGTAAAAATATTTTATTTTTTTGCTTAACTTTGAATTATTTTATTATAATGTGTCTGAACACGCTCTTTCACATGTAGGTCTATCTCTCTTTTAATTTAAGGACCACCAAATACATGCAAAATACTTCTTTGCTTTTTGATAGCGTTACGATGATCAGTGATTTTTGAATCAGAATATTTATTAGCTCAGATATCATATTAAAATGTGTGTTTAAGATGTTAAAGAAAACAAACTCTAAACTACTTAATTAGTTAATTATATTCTCTCTCAACTCACAACAATTAACAAAATGTGATTTAGTTGAAACCAACAATTATATACTCAGTACTGTATGATCCGCCTCTATTAGGAACTTTAATTGATTCTTTACTTTTGCTGGTATACCATCACTATGATTAGATTCATCCAAAAATAAATAGTTTATTTTAGATCTCCCCTTTGTGTTAAAGTGGGTTCTTGATTCAACTTAAACTTATTTTATTTCTCATATCTTCTTCAGGAGAACAAAAGAGAAAAACCAAAAGATCTCAAATTTGTATATACAGAAATTAAAAAATTACTTGCATCTAAAAGCCAATTATACGACCAAATGCAACACCTAACTAGCTAGCCAGCCTTTCCGTTTTCTTTTAAATATTAATATAAAATCACACCCATTAAATAATACTATTATAATAGAGTTTTTTTTTTTTTTTTTTTTTTTTTTTTTTTTTTTAAGAATAAGGGAAGCAATCAAAAAAATGTACACGTGTCGAAAAGATGGATTGGTCCCCCCACATCGATGGTCGAGCTTTGGTCAATAGAAAATAGTGAAATTTTGTACTGGAGATGGATGAATAATAATTATAATAATTATTATAATAAAAGTTCAATATATAGTACAATTTGATTCCCATGCCTTTGCTGGAGGAAACAGACGATCCAGATGTTGGGAATAATAGTGTGTTATTAATTTTTGTTTTTTTAATCCCATCTTTCGGCGCTACCTAAAATAAAGATTCTTACAAGGACATGAATATTCTTTTAACCTAGATAACATTATGGACATAATGAATTTTGGGATGTAAATTGCCTTATTAGATGATATCATGGAAACTAGCTAGCTAATTAGCAGCCCCAGCTAGCTTCATTTTCTTCATATAATGGTTGCATCACCAGCTTTATAGTATAAACAATCTCAAATAAAAACAGATATTATTAAATATACCTTGATATATACGATGACCTTATGCTAATTCACGAGGATAAGTATATGAATATTGGGATGACAATGGAGTAGCGCCGAGCATAGCTTATAAGAGGTTTACAATGCGAGTTTGTGTGGGTTTGAGCTTTTGAGGGTTCAAAAAATATTTTTTATTTTAAAAAAAAATACTCGGGGCGAGGCTGGTTGCGGTTTTATGATTGACAGGTTGGGAGAGATGAGACTATTAATAGATCTAAAACAAATTATGCGTGTCACATTTTGCTAAATAAAGTGAATCTTTTAGTTCCTAATTAGGTTTCACTTTGCTGGCAACATTCACGGCCTGACCAATTTCTGAGTTATCGTATTGACTCAATGATAAGATCTAAACATATATATATATATATATTCTTAATACCTGCCGTAAGAAAACATAACTTTTTTATTTTTAGGAAATCACAATATATAATAATTAAATTAAATAGTACCACCACTTTGTATAAATTGAAAAGAACTTTATGAATTTACTATCAAGTTAATTATTCAATCAGGAAAGAAATAAAGAAAATTTAAGTTGGGCGGGTTATAATGTTATAATTCGAATTTGATTTCTTGCCACGAATTATAAGCATCACCGGGGGCTCGATCTTTTGATGGTAAACTTTAAATCTTCAGATTAACATTATTTTATGCAGGAGGGAACTTGAAAACAACTCAAGGCAATTAAGTAATGACCTTTGGACATAATTTTCATGCATGGATGAAAATTATTGGTATTTAGTAGAGGTATCAAAATCAAATCAAACCCTTCAACCCTTTCGATGTTTGTACCAAGGCGAATCCATGAAAGGAGTGGGGGTGGGGGGACCCTGTCCAAAGATCACATCTTACCCAAATTACAAAGCCGGTGTTTGGTGCCTTGTCAAATTAAAGTCCCAACTTTTATACACCAAACTAATATAATTTATTATAATTAAATAAATAATTAAATGAGGTAAACTATCGGTACATGTTAGTTAATCATGATCAAATAACATAAACTCTAAATTGAAACATGTGTCATGCATGTACTGACTTGATGTATACACTAGGTGCAGATAATTGTTTTCAATAGGATAAAAGCTTATACAGAATTCGGGTAAGTTTTTCTCCAATAGCGATCGATACCGTTTGCTATACAACGGAAATGTTTATTTTCTTTCATATGCTGCATTTTTATCACAACAGGAAACAAACTTCTCTCTTTTTTCCGAGGGCGAAATCTTCTCGTGGACCCTTGTATTAAGGCTGTCTAACGGGCCGGGCCGGGTCAACCCGGAACCGGCCCCCTCTCTCTTACCGGGTTCCGGGCCGGTTACGGGCCGGTTTTGGCCTTAACCGGGCCGGGCCGGGCCGGGCCGCACAGTAAAAAAAATAAAACCCACCCGGAACCGGCCCACTTAACCCAAACCGGGCAAACCCGCTAAAATCCGGTCAAACCCGGTCAAAACCGGTCAAAACCGGATAAAAACCGGTCAAATATACACTATATATACGCTATATACACAATCTATACATTAAATATACACTTTTATAGAAGATATATACAATGTATACATTAAATATACACTTCTATAGAAGATATATACACGTGTATACGCACCATTCAATGTATATATACTACTACCTATAAAATATACTACATTATATATACATTACAATATGTATAGATCTACTTATATACTAATTTATAAAACATATACACATGTATACGTTAAATATATACTTCTATAGAAGATATATACACGTGTATACACACTATTCAATGTATATATACTACTACTTATAAAATATACTACATTATATATACATTACAATATGTATAGATCTACTTATATACTAATTTATAAAACATATACACATGTATAGGTTAAATATACACTTCTATAGAAGATATATACACATGTATACGCACCATTCAATGTATATATACTACTACTTATAAAATATACTACATTATATATACATTACAATATGTATAGATCTACTTATATACTAATTTATAAAACATATACACATGTATACGTTAAATATATACTTCTATAGAAGATATATACACGTGTATACACACTATTCAATGTATATATACTACTACTTATAAAATATACTACATTATATATATACATTACAATATGTATAGATCTACTTATATACTAATTTATAAAACATATACACATGTATAGGTTAAATATACACTTCTATAGAAGATATATACACATGTATACGCACCATTCAATGTATATATACTACTACTTATAAAATATACTACATTATATATACATTACAATATGTATAGATCTACTTATATACTAATTTATAAAACATATACACATGTATACGTTAAATATATACTTCTATAGAAGATATATACACGTGTATACGCACCATTCAATGTATATATACTACTACTTATAAAATATACTACATTATATATACATTACAATATTTATAGATATACTTATATACTAATTTATAAAACATATACACATGTATACATTAAATATACACTTCTGTAGAAGATATATACACGTGTATACATTAAATATACACTTCTGTAGAAGATATATACAAATGTATACATTAAGTATACACTTCTATAGAAGATATATATAATGTATACATTAAATATACACTTCTATAGAAGATATATACACGTGTATACATTAAATATACACTTCTATAAAAGATATATACACATGTATACATTAAATATACACTTCTATAGAAGATATATATAATGTATACATTAAATATACACTTCTATAGAAGATATTAAAACTTTAAATTGATAAATAAAAAAAAATAAAAAACAACAACTAAGGAGTGAATGAATTTGTGGAATTTTATTGATTGCAAAATGATCCAAAATTTATAATTTACATGAATGAAAAATCTATAAATTATGCATCATTTTTTCCAACTCATGCATGTTAATATTAATTGGAATTTGCATAGGATAGTCGAAGTCAACGGGGGCAAACCCATGCATTGGACTTGATTCTGTTGAGTTCTCCCGTGAAGTCATTATTTCTTCAAGTTTGAGGTCGTCGCTTGGCTCTGGTTCCATTCCTTGGTTTCTTCTTTCTGCTCTAATCCAGTCTCTAAGGCAAACTAAAACATTCATTGCGTTGCTTCCCAATGAATGTCGGTTGTCTCCAAGCTGCTGTCGTCCCTGACTGAAGGCGCTCTCTGATGCAACGGTTGACATTGGTACATTCAAGATATCTCTGGCTAATCTTGAAAGTACAGGATATTGTGATTCATTATTTCTCCACCAATCCAGCGAGTTGATCCGTCGTCTGCGATCCTCTGGTGGCGTCCGCAGATAAAATTTCAGCTCCTCCCGATAAGTTGATGTGTAAGCTCTGTCATCCACACTGTTCCAACAAGATAAATCATAAAACGAATCAGGAAAACCACTATGTGCCGACCTTTTAGAAGATGATGGCTCCTCGGGAGGATGAGGAGCGACAGTTGGACTGATATTTGTAGGTACGGCTGAATCAAATAAATCAGCATAGTGATTATATAATTTGTCTATATAATCTTTTGCATCAGCCGTAGCCGTCCACAAATCAGGCTGCTCTTGTTCAGACTCACGGTTAATATTTATTTCTAAGTTAGTATAAATAAGCGTACTAAAGTGACACATATGATTAAATTTCATGCAAGGATTTAAAATAGCACCAATCATGTAAATAGGGGGAATCGGGAAGAAATATTTTTTAAATTTCGTAAACATAGCGCCAACAGCTTCTTTATAACCTTCTTTATTTTTATATTGTTGGAGCAAACCAGAAATATCGGCTATATATGCCAAAATATTACAAACAGTAGGATAGTATGCACCGGAAAATTCAACCGTAGCTACATAAAATTTTTCTAAAAATTTAATAAGATCATTAATTATAACCCAATCAGAATTATGTAACATGCAATCAGCAGAATCAGCAAAAGAACCACAGTGTTGGTTAAAAGTGAGTGTAATAGGAATTCTATATTTATAACAAGTTTTTAAAAATTCATACGTAGAATTCCATCTAATATCAATTTCCTCAGGCATTAAAATCGGTGTAAGTCCATTTTCTTGACATTTAACTTTAAATTCTTTAATTCTCGCTCTACGATTATTTCCTTGAATGAAACCTACGGCAAGACGAATTTTTTCAATATAAACCTCAAAAAAGTCAAGACCATCTTTTACAATTAAATTATAGATATGACATGCACACTTAATATGGAAAATTTCAGGAAAGGGTGGAGATAACGTAGATTTTATTTTTGTTATAGCATTCTTGTTGTTAGAAGCATTATCAAAAGCAATACATAAAATTTTATTTTCTATACCATAATATCCGGCAATTTTAATAATAGAATCAAAAATAAATTGTCCAGTATGCTTGCGATCTTCATCATATAAAAAAGCAAGAATACGTTTTTGCATTATGAAATTACTATCCATCCAATGACAAGTAACAGTTAAATAATCATTTTTATTAACAGCACGGCCAAGATCAGAAGTTAGGGCCAATCTACATTGAATATTTTTTAAGAATGTTGATAAATAAAAACAATATTGTGAATGGAGTTTAAAAATATCAGACCGACAAGTAGTTCTAGGAATACCATTAAACATAGGATTATAAATTGCTTGTATATAACGGATAAAAGCATCAGAAGAAGGAAAAGTAAAAGGCAAACAACCCACAGCTACCATTTTAGCTATTTCTTCCCGGTCCCTCAATTTATTATACTTTTTCGCTACTTGACCGGTTGTTGGGTCCATTCTAGTTTGCGTTGACCCACCAACATCCCCACCACCTTTTGCAATATTTAACTCTCTTTTGTGATCTTCAGCTATATGTCTCATTAACGTACCCGTACCCCCTTGCTTACCGCCACTTCTATGCTTATATATTTGTTGACAAATATTGCACTGCACCTCACTATCTGATATACGTTCAAAAAATTGCCATGCAATACTAGTTCTTTTACGGGGTTTTGGGGCACTGGGAGGACGGGAAGGGAGATTAACTGATTCAGATCTAACGTTAGCATGTCCTACTGCGGGTGTTTCAGCAATATTTTCATCATCTTCGTCTACATTAACTGCATCTACTTCATTTTCTTCTTCTATACCGTAATTTTCTTGAAATTCTACATAATCCATATCGTGAGCACCTACACCTATTTCTTCCTCAAAAGGTGTACCAAGCGGTACCGGAGGCGAAGGCACACGGGTATATCTATTACTTGAACTACCTCTACCGCTAATAATTCGCTTTTTACTACCACTACCGCTTCCGGGACAAAAATTTTTAACACCTTTAGCAGCGAGGTTTTTTAATTTATCCATAATATAAATTAAATTAAACTAAAAATATTCAAAATACACAAATATAACAAAATTAAATATTAAACAATTAATACAATAAATAAAAATTAAACGTAAGAGATGGAACGACAATACCAAATTTGGGAAGTATCCGAAGATTGCGACTTTAGAAACTTCCGCTCTTACTTTGTAAACGAAAAAATAAAAAATTAAAGTGAACACTTTAAGAAATTAAATATATTGAATATTTGAGAATTGAGAATTGAGATTTGAGAGAGAATGAGATTTGAGAGATTGGAAAATTGTGTGAGAAATGATTTGAAGTTGTAGGGTATTTATAGATTTATTTTGAGGATTAAAAAATATTTTATATTTTTTTTTTTTTTTTTTTTTAATGAAATGGGCCCAAACTAGCCGTTTGGACCCAAAAACGGTAATATTACCGTTGGGCCAACGGCTAGTTTGGCCCAACAGAATTTTTTTTTTTTTTTTTATTTTTTTTTTTTATTTTTTTCGGTTACCGGGCCGGGCCGGGCCGGTTAACCGGCGGGCCTGGACCGGGTTGGTCCGGGCCGGGTTAACCGGGCCCAATTTTTTTAAAAAACCGGACCGGGACCCGGTACCCTAAAGCCCTAGGGCTTTCCGGGCCGGGTCAAACCGGTCCGGTTTGACGTCACGGGCCGGGTCGGGCCGGGCCGGGCCGGGTCAGCCCGGCCCGTTTGACACTCTTACCTTGTATTTGTCCGAGAGTGCAAAGTGAACACCTCTATTTACACTTTTGTCATCTGACCCCAACTAAATAAAACTTAATATTTTAAACCATATTTCAGTGTGTGTAATATGTCAGCTTTCACGTCATTTTTAAATGTTGTATTAAATTCTACATCATTTTTACATGCCACATAAGAAATTAAATATTTAAATAAATTTAATTAAATGAACAACTTTTACAAATTATTATAGAAAATTTTTAATTTCATTCCAAATAGTTGAAATTCCTCTCCAATTAATTTAAATTTTCAACTATAAATTCAAATACACAAACACAATAAGTTTTCAATTTTCAATTAAATCACATAAATATAAAATTTAAGAGTAAATATTACAAAATCTGCCAAGAGTTTCAACTTTCCAAAATATACTAATAGAAAACTAACAAAACTTATCAAATAAGGTAAAAGAAAAAAAGTTAAAAGTATCAAAATTGAATAAAGAATAATTGATTTTCTTTCCCATTATTTTTCCTAATATGTTTTCAATTCCATAGCCAATTTCATTTTTTTTTTTTCAAAGAATTTTTTTAGGGAAAAATTTAAAATTATTATTATAAAATTAACATACACACTCTGAAATATGTTAAAAGACCCCAATAAATATAACCTTTTAAATTTATTTGGTGAATATGTGATAAAACCCCAATTAGAACTGGGGTTTACTTAATAGTGCTAGTGTACTACTCTTTTACTTTTTTTAATGCAGCTACTAATGTAACATGTTATAACAAATTATTTAGCGTTTTATTTAATGTGGCTATCTGGGAAGAATATATAGTTACATCAATTTATATATATTTCACACCATAAAATATTGATACGTCTATTTCTATACATTTTAGACACTATAAAATTATTAACACACCAATTTTTATATAATTCAGACATCTTAAAATTATTATTATTGATAACCAATTTTTATATATTTCAGACACCATAAAATTATTATTATTGAAACACCATTTTATAAATAGTTCAAACACCATAAAAATGTTATTATTGATACATCAATTTCTAACTATTTTAGACATTATAAAACTGTTAATACACCAAATTTTATACAATTCATGCACCATAAAATTATAGATACACCAATTTCTATATAATTGGAGATACCACCGAGAACAATGATTCTTGTGGCAGTGCTGTTGAAATTGGTAACACGGGGAAAGAATTTGAAAGAAAAGTTTCAAAGTTATAAATGATATGGATGGTTTGGTAACTGGGTCGACAGTGCCAGTGCCTGCATTGTCCGGAACTGAAGTCTATGATGTTGTTCGGAGTTGTGAAATTAATGTAGATAGTGAGGCCATGGTTTTGATTAATGTTCTTCAGAGTCGAGCCGAGCGCTCGATGAGATTGTGCAGATCATTCGCCACAGTTGCTGGCAGAAACAACGCTGGCCTTGGCTATTGCGCCTTCTTTTAAGGATATTGGGAATTTAAAAATTGAAATTTGGATATGAAATTTCGGATTGGGGTTTGGGTATTTGAGAAGGAAGGAAATGAAGTATGTTTTATTTTTTTGATTTTTGTAAGAGAAAGAAGAATGTGAGAAAACGGTTAGAAAAATAGTTGATAGATTTTGTAAATAAAAAAATAATGTTGGTATGCTTTGTAATATTGACTCTTAGATTGTATACTTATGTGATTTTCCCCTTTGAATATCTTTGATAAATCACAAAAACCCATTTATTGCTCTTCAAACTTGAACTTCAAACTTTGTTGGTTTAAAACCGTTAAAGGGAAACAACGCAGGAATTCAATTTAAAAGCTGACCGCAGAAACAGAGATGGAGTTTGAAGAGAATATGCAGAGAGACAGAGAGAGATTATTTTCTCGTTAAAAGAAAGTCTATAATTGATCATCAACTTAGCAACTTAAATAGTTGCTATTCCAACTAAAAATAGGATAAAGAAACAACCCACCTCTACTAAAATTAGAACAACTAATTAGTTTCCTACCAAAGATAGGACTTCTTAATTTAACTAGGATTGTACTTAAAAAAAACTAGAGAAAACAGAAAAAAATAGTTGCATTCTTAAAGCAACTTTCAACGCTCCTCCTTGCTTTATGAAATGCAAACACCAATTCTTTGCCTTAGAAGCTCGAACTTGCGTAACGACCTCAGATGTAACAACATACCTCCCACCATTCCTGGTATACCTGCCACTGTTTCCAACATCATTGCACGACAATCGTATCTTTCCTTGAAAAATAAATCGATTGGAATCTTGAGAAGTTTCACTGACCAATAAGCAACCTTATTAAGGAATTTCTTGGGCACATGGTGCTTGCTTAGATCAATCGACAAGTCAGCCTGATATGTCTCCCATGGAGATGCGAAATGGTTAACGTCTCTATGATAAGCTTCATCAACATTCTTTAGAGTCGCATCCTTAGGCAACCTCTAGTAGTCAATTGCTATCGCAGGAGCAGGGACATTTTCAATTTCACCACGATCAATATCATTAAGATACAAAGTATATGAGTGTATAGCCTTCTCTTCCAGATGAACAACTACTTTGTGTGCAAGCTTGGGGAACAACAAGTAAAGCACAAAGTAAAAATTGAAAACGCTCCCTGCACGGCAATAACTAACAACCTCTCATACCATTTAGGCTGTACTAGCTCCACCATAGTCATCAGATACAACCTCTTATTCTCAGATTCTTCAGGTAATGCTTTTATCCAACCACTACTTTGCTCGAACTTCTCCTTTGCATCACAGTCAGGATAATTATTTTCCTTAAAGGATTCGCAGTGTCACTTGGTGGTGACTTCTCCATATGCCTTTCTTTTACCACTTGAACGAGATTCAGAGGTGCTCATACCTCCAACTTTGAGTTTCTCCTCGGTTGATGAACTACCTGTTGTCTTTTGGATTTCTTGCAATGCAGCTGATGTTCTGCAGCAAGGATCTCCAAACTGTGTGAGAGCCGAATCCCCCACTGAATTGTTGCCAAGAATCTAGAAGGATTCAACCTGGGATAACTGGGAATTGCTCAGCAAAGGCAGCTCATCTGACTGAGTAGCATTCTCACGCAACTCATCACAAGCATTCTCAAGTTCCAGTTCTGATAATTTATCAGCATTAGCAGTTTCAGGCATCTCTTTCCTCTGAACTGAAATATTGCTTTCCAAGTAAAGCTTACACTCAGAATCATATTCCAAATGAGTCATATTCTGGAATCCATTAAGAGAGCATAATCCCCCTCCCCTAGCAAGACCAAAATTATTTCTCGACAACACCAAATCATTCTCAGGCAAAGAAATTTCTTCACCTAAATGCTTAGAAGAAACTTCATTCGGACAAGGTATGTCAGGCAGGCCATTCTCTGAGTCATCCGATGGAAGTCCAGAGATATCATCTAGCTTTTCCCCAGACGTAGCAGCAGCGTCCTTGGGACATACTTTCTCCCAGCTGTCAGCGACGAAAAGGTCTTTTCCTTGAAGATTATTAAGAAGTCAATGCAGTCAACTTTGCAATCGCAACCAGAACAAAGCCAGCCTTCACCTTTAGGTGGAATGTCTTCTTTTAGCAGAGGTAGCTCCACACGCGATTGGTGAAATCCACGCCCTTCTTCCAATGGATTTAATGAGAAACTTCTGCCTCTCATTTTGACTTTAAATAGGTCTTGTATAGATGCTTACTTGATCAAGCAATGTTTATCTTTGAAATACAATTTGAAACCTTTTTCTAATAACTGACCAACACTTAACAAGTTCTGGTCCAAATCGGGTACGTAAAGAGCATCAGAAATTGTTTTAGTGCCCGATTGTGTTTTAATTGGGATGGTTCCCATTCCTTTTGCTGGAATATAACCACCATGTCCGATCCTAAATTTTGTAACTTTAGTAGGCCTCAAATATTTAAAAAGATCTTTATCGCAAGTCATATGATTTATGCATCTGCTATCGGTCAGCCACGACTCGCTTGAGACATTGCTTGCTAAACATGATGCAACAAAGAGTTGATCCTTTTCCTGTTCATCAATAACTCGAGCCTCTGCATATTTTTGCTGAGTTTTATTTTTACAGATGATTGCTTCATGCCCAAGCTGATTGCACTTAGTGCACTTAGCATCAGGCCTTTTCCAACACTTGAAAGGTGTATGCCCGAGCTTGCCGCAATGCTTACAAGGAGGGTAGTTTCCTTTGAAACCACCTATTTTATTATTGTTGTTGTGCGTTGCACTTTCTTTATCTGTTGGTTGGTGCATCTTATTCTTCTTCTTCTTAGAACGTCCATCACTATGATGCTTGGCTGGTAAGGCACCTTCGACAGCTCCTCCTTGTCTCATAACACACCGTTGCTCTTGCGCTTGAAAAGCACTTAAGAGCTCTGTAAGTGTTATATTGGACAAGTCCTTAGTATTTTCTAAAGTTGTTATGGTAGCCTTAAATCTTTCAGGTGCCGTTACTAGGATTTTCTCAACGATCCTTGAATCATTGAAAGCAGAACCCAACAATCTGATGCGATTTGCTAAATTAAGGAGTCTGTCAGAGTACTCCTTTATGGTTTCACTTTCTTTCATCCTTTGCAACTCAAACTCACATACCAGATTCAACACTTGTATCCCTCGAATCCTTTCATCTCCTTCATATTCAGTTTTGAGATAATCCCATACCTCTTTCGCTGATTCAAGAGACATGATCAGATTGATGCACACACTCATAGGTCCCTTAAGATTAAAGCTTTGATACCAATTGTTGGTTTAAAACCGTTAAAGGGAAACAATGCAGGAATTCAATTTAAAAACTGGCCGCAGAAACAGAGATGGAGTTTGAAGAGAATATGCAGAGAGACAGAGTAGATTATTTTCTTGTTAAAAAAAGTCTATAGTTGATCATCAACTTAGCAACTTAATTAGTTGCTATTCCAACTAAAAATAGGGCAAAGAAACAACCTACCTCTACTAAAATTAGAATAACTAATTAGTTTCCTACCAAAGATAGGACTTCCTAATTTAACTAGGATTGTACTTAAAAAAAACTGGAGAAAACAGAAAAAAATAGTTGCATTCTTAAAGCAACTTTCAACAAACTTCTTCAAACTTATGCATAGAGTTTATTAACTTTTCAATATTCACTATCACTCATTTTTTAATAAAATTTAAATTTAAATCCTAAAAAAACATGAAAACGTTTGAATTGACAAATTAATTTACAACAAAAATAAAAAGGTAAATCTTAGACGAAGAAAATTTTTTTTTGAAGAAGAAAGATAGAATTATTTTTTTTTTGAGTGCGGTGGAAGTGAGGGCCAAAGAAAAAAAATAGTAGGGTAGGGTGGGATGGTGAAAATGGGGTGGGGGAAATCAGGTGGGGGTGAAAAGAAGAAAAAAATTGGAGGAGAGTGGGTTAGAGGGTGGGGGAGACGGGGTAGGAGGTGATAAAGAAGAAGAAAGAAAAAATATTTGGAGGGTTTTGGGGTGGGGAAACTTGCTGGATTGGGGGGGGGGGGGAAGGGGGGGGGAGAAGAAAGATATTTTATTATATATATATATACATATATATATATATATATATATATATATATATTATTTTTTAAAATATTTTTTTTAATTTCATGTGCCTCAAAAATGCGTGCAAACACACGTTTTCCACCTCAACAACTTAATGCCACATATGCATCAAAAGAGTTTAAAATGCTAAGTTTCATTGAGTTGAAGGATTCAGATGACAAAAGTCTAAGTAAAAGTATTCACATTACAAACTCGGACAAGTACAAGGGTTCACGAGACCATGTCGCCGTTTCTTGAGTTTCATGTTTACTTTTCTTTGTACGCCCTCATTCATTTTTATTGTCAATATTGAACTTTGCACTTCACTTAAGAAATAATGATTGGTGTGAGTATTGTAATACTTCTTCCATTTTTAATTAAATATCGTTTTTACTAAAAATAAATATTTTATAATGTTTGTCATTTCATAAATCAAAGCATAATTACTTAATTTGTTTAATTTTACTTTAGTCATAAGTATGGAGAGATATGAATATAGTGCAAAAAGAAAAAATGTGTATTAAATAGAGAGAAGTGATAAATTAGGGTAATTTATTAAATTTAGCATGTAGTTAATGTGTTTCTTAAGGAGAATTTAAATAAAAATGGTGACAACTATTTAAAAATGGAGGGAGTATAATATTCATATTAATTGATGTTTAGTTTTAAATATTCAAAGTTAAGTAACTAATGCTAAGAATAAAAGATGAAAAAATAATTTTCATTTCTATGAGCCCATTTGGATGGGATTAAAATCTAGTTAAATCAGTTTTTAATCCCCCTTTTTAGCATTTTTAGGTGTTTGATAAAATTAAAAAGTGCTTAAAATGGTTAAAAACTGATTAAAAAAAAGCAGAAAGTGAAAAGCTGGGTACCCCAGCTTTTTATTTTTTAAATTAATTTTTTTTTTGGTTTAACCAAAATATTTACCTTTTTATCCCTTATATTTTTCTCCAATTCCAATATACCCTGAACTTAACCCTTAAATATATGTTTTTTCTTTTTTTTTCCTCTTTGCCACCTCTCTTCGTCTTTCCTCCAATTTCCTATTCATTGTTCTCCTTTGTTTTCAACGAATCATCATACATCGATGGTTAGCTTCAAAAATTTATTTTAGAATTAAAAATTATAAATAATTTATGTTATTTATGGTGTCAACAACTTTAAGAATATTTAAGTTATTTTGAAAATAAAAAAGTGATTAACAACAATTATTTATCAAATGCATTAATAACTTTTTTCAGTTTCAGTACTTCTATCTAAACACTTATTTTCTTAATTTATGAGCACTTGTAACACCCCCTCCGCCCCCCTTTGTTTTTACCAAAAAGATTAGTTTTAAGGTTCGAAAGGGTTTTTATTATTGAAGTGAAAAAATGAAGATTTGTTTCGAAAAGGACTTTTTATATTCAAAACTCAGAGTTGTCACTTGGCATAAATCGGGTGTGCTAAGTCACCCTTGGATATCCTTTTTTTCAAAACAGATTTGACTCTTTAGAACTGATCCGGGAACAGAGAATCCGGCTAAGGAATTCTGTTGACCGAGAGGAAGGTGTTAGGCACCCCTCGATCTCGTAGTTCGATCACGGTCGCTTGGTAGAGCGTATCAGATAACTTTGACATTACAAGTGCATAAACCACACAAAGCACACAAAAACCATGAAGCAAGTAAACAAAACAAAATAATTCAAAATTTAGTGTCCAGTCCAATTATCCAATCCAAACCAGAAAAATGTAGAAATGTAAACCTACTCTATTCTAAACTGATCCTAAACTAATCCTAAACCAAACTCCACCCGACGTTCTGGGCCTTGAACGTGCGCCACTTTCAAGAACAAGATACTTCGGGACATTCCCCGGATAAATCAATACAAATCCCTTGAGGCATTCCCCGACCAAATAGTATAATTTTTAATACGAGAAAATCAAAGCATTTAATCAAATTTCAAACATTCAACAAAACCAAAGATTCTAAACTTTGCCTACCCAACCTACGTTTGCCTGCCAATTCTCGACTTAACATCATACAATCAAATTTAATAAAGTTGATGCTTATCCCGAATCAAGCGATTATCCATGAATCAACATATACTAATATTCACCAATTTTATCAAGTTTTTAATTCTTTATCCCATCCCAATCTAAAATTGATTAAACTAATTCGATACGCAGTCCACTAATCAAGTTTTCGAATTCAAATCCAACATCAACCAACACACAGCAAAGATTCAAACACATCCAACAACAAATCATTCATATTCACGTAAAAATTAAAGTGAGAGAATATAGATTTGGACCTCAATGTCGCTTTAAAAATCGATGTATTATTCTGATTAAGTTGGTAGAATTTGGGTCCGAAATACCTCGATTCAACCTCAATCATGAATAACTCCAACTTGGTGTCAAGAAATACGAACGAGTCAGGTTTAATACTGAAATGAAAACCTTGAAACTAACCCCCAACTCTCGGATTTTTACACTAACCGTAACTGAATTTCGATGGAATTATGGCTGGGTCGCCATTTGCAGCTCAACGAAGCTCCAGCTGACTCGACAGTCAATGGAAGGGGATCTCGGGGCAGGGTTTCGCCGGTGAGAGGATATTTCCTGGCAAAAATGCCGGAACAGTCTACCCCTGCGCCCTTTCTCTTCTCTCTCGCTCAAATATTTCCCTCTCCTCCATTTTTTCTTCTATCTGATCAGTTCTCTCTCTTGATGCTCTATCTCTCTCTCTCCTTCTTATTTTTTTTAAGTGCGTATGTATATGAGAACTCCAATCAGTGAATTATTGCTCTCTCCTTATTGTGCGCGAATTTCTATTTTTTCTAAGGAGGAAGATTATCACAAAATGGGTTCCTCTTTTTCTATGTTTTCCCATTATCTATGTGCGTATATGTATATATGTGGTCAAAAGGAATAAAAAACGTGAGGGTGGGAGTGAGTGAGGTAGGTAGGGTAGGGTATAGGATGAAGTTTGTTAGGATAAGGCTAGGAATTTATTGAATTTTTGTTATTTTGTATTTTTGTGGGATATAATTACATGGGTGAGGGTACACGGTAGGATAAACTAAAAAAATGAGTGAAAACGATATCGGGGAGGGGCAAAATTAGGTGTCTAAATCATGCCCCCTTTGAATGTAAACACAAAGTGTTTTCAAACAAAGAAGTAGACAACAAGACAGAATTGTGTCCCGACCATTATTCAAAGGAAGAAACAGAAAGAAGAAGAGCAACCGAGTTCTGACCTAAGCTATCCTACCCACCCAAGTTATAGATGAATCAAGTGATGGTGTCTTACAGGATTGGAAGGAAATGGACTATACCGAGTTGGAAAGTCGAGTGAGGTTCCATCGAGGTTCCGTTCCGCGGCTCTGTCATTACATCAAAATGAAAATTACAAGTTAAAACATAAATGAAATTACAAAATCCTATTTATACATCTTCTGTTGGATTCCTGACATAAGTTTCATCACCCTATTCTTCAGGCGGGCTCCTGACTTGCAATTTCATCACTTGTTGCTTGGCCTTCAATTGCTTCACCTAGTTGCATAACTTTCCATTTATTCTCCCTGTGCTTCGGGCGAGCTTCTGACTTACCATTTCATCACCCTGTTCTTCAGGCAGGCTCCTGACTTGCAATTTTATCACTCTGTTCTTCAAACGGGCTCCTAACTTGCAATTTCATCACCCTGTTCTTCAGGCGGGCTCCTGACTTGCTATTTCACCAATCTGTTAAATTTCAACTTTTCACCATGTTGCTTGACTTTCAACTTCTTCACCATGTTTCTTGACTTTTCATTTATTCGTCCTGCTCTTCGAGCGAGCTCCTGAAATCACATCAAAACTAAATTTTTTTTTATCCCAAATAAAGATTATTATAAAGAAATTTCATTTGCTAGAAAAATGAAGTTCCAAACACAAGAACTAAATGTTGCCCAGTTTATCATCAAAGGACTTTTGTGCAAGTCACATCATTATGGGAATCAAGGAGAATGACTCGACTAAAGGTACGTCTTATAGGAATCAAGGGATGATTTAACTAAAAGGTATGTCTAATAGGAATCAAGGGTGATGACTCGACTAAAAAATACGTCTTATAGGAATCAAGGGTGATGACTCGACTAAAATGTATATCTAATAGGAATCAAAGGGGAATGACTCGACTAAAAGGTACGTCTTCTAGGGGTCAAAGGGAATGACTCGACTAAAAGGCATGACTTATAAGAATCAAAGAGAATGGCTCGACTAAAAGGTACGTCTTATAGGAATCAAAGGGAATGAATTGACTAAAAGGTACGTCTTCTAGGGGTCAAAGGGAATGGCTCGACTAAAAGGCACGTCTTATAGGAATCAAAGGGAATGACTCGACTAAATGGTACATCTTATAGGAATCAAAGGGAATGACTCAACTAAAAGGTACGTCTCATAGGATTCAAAGGGGATAACTCGACTAAAAGTTATGTATTATAGGAATCAAAGGGGATGACTCAACTTAAAGGTACGTCTTATAGGAATCAAGGGTGATGACTCGACTAAAAGGTACGTCTTCTAGGGGTCAAAGAGAATGACTCGACTAAAAGATAAGTCTTATAGGAATCAAAGGGAATGATTCGACTAAAAGGTACGTCTTATAGGAATCAAAGAAATGACCCGACTAAAAGGTACGTCTTCTAGGGGCCAAGGGGAATGACTCGACTAAAAGGTACGTCTTCTAAGAGTCAAATGGAATGACTCGACTAGAAGGTATGCTCCTAGGAGTGAAGGTTCAATTTAAGAAGTGTATCACCTAGCAAATAAAAACTGAAATCCCTGGACAAGAAAGTGTGTCTCCGAGGGATATAAGATGATGAATTTTTACCATGATTTAATTATCAAATCTGTGTAGCAACATTGCTTTCTACATTTGTAAAAGTGAGAAATTACGGACCTTGATGTTTAGGCTTTGAAATCCTTGATTTGAAGGTAACATCTGTTCTTATTTCATGCAAAGAAAGGTTGTGAGTTTAAAAACATGGTGGCTGGTTTGTCGCTTTGGCTTTCGTGGCAGACGGTCTTGCCGTCATCACATTTAAGCTTGCTTCCAACCATTAGCCTATGTCATTGACTTTCTTCTTCATTGACCAAACTCAGATTATTCAGAGTGACTGAGACAAACACAACATCTCTGCTTTGCCATGCTTCTCAGATAGACCCCTTGGAACCTTAGTATTTCATGATTTCCCAGAATTATTTGTTGACAAAACTTTCTGCTTGCCTCATTTTGGCTCATAATCATATCTCTTTCATACGTTGGCCTTTTTGCCTTGCTTTGTACAATTGAAGAAGCTGGTATCCAGTTTTGAAATCTTTTCTCACTTGTTTTGACATAGACTTGACTCAAAGACAAGAGAAAAATGACAATGATTTTATTTGGATAACTGACTCAAGAAAAATAAAAATATAACTATAGAAAAGAAAGAAATGATAATGAATGTCCCCATTGAGAAAGATGAAAGGAAAGTTTATCTGAAAATGACAGTCAACTCTAATGATTATGACATGCATATCGGATTAAACTGCCTGATCTTTCCATCCGAAATTCTCACAAATTATTGTTGAGTTAATGACCCTGAAAGTGAGTTGCTTTCTTGGGACATTTGCATTCGGACACCTCATTCGGCTAGTGATGCCTTGAAGGGTTTTAACCAACAAGACTCTCTCAGTTCCTTTTATCACCTGACCATTGCCTTATAGTATCCGAGAGGGTTTTTTTACCAATAAGATTCTTATTTTTATTTTTCTCAACTCACATTCGTCTTACAGTGTCCATGAGGATTTTCACCGATAAGACTCTCTCATTTTTATTTATCTCAACTCATCATCGTTTTACAGTGCCCGTGAGGGTTTTCACCGCTAAGACTCTCTCATTTTCATTTCTCTCCTGATTCCTTATGCTGAGGAAGACAAGTAGTTCCCAAAATCTGTTATCCACATCCATTGTATGATTAGCCTGAGCATTCTCGAAGATTGATCTGATGGTCTTTCTTTGGTTGTAACTTGGCTTTTGGATAGGGTTAGAAAGAAAGGATGACATGGGGACCAAGCGGCACTTGAAGTGGGGTGAGACTTACAACTTTTGGAATCGACTCAAACAATGAGGATTAACTCATGCCCCAACTTCTTTTGAATGGGTAATTCTAAACTATTTATTTGGTTGGACCGAGCCCAGGGTAGGGCAGCCTACGTATCTCACCTCCGAGAGAGGAGAATCAGGTCATGCGCAGTTCTGACTTTGTTCTTCCACTTGATTCTGTTTTTTTTTCGTTGACTCTTTTTATTTTTGGGACTTTTCTGACTTTATTTTTCTTGACACTCATCTTTTTTTTCTTTTTCGACAAATTTTTGAATTTTGTTGACTCTATCTTGATTTCAAAAGAGGGGTATCAAAGAAAATAACACTAAGATCCAAATGGGGTAAACAAAGGATGACACAATGTTTGGATAGCAGAATAAAATGCCTTCGTCATATCAATTCTTGAAAATGCTAGTACTGTAAACACCTAATTTTTGACCCAAAGCTAATATTTTTATACCATTTTAATGTTCAATTAATTTTCATTTTATTTTATTTTTATTTGTAGGCATTTTAAATTTATCTTATTTTTTTTAGGTTCGTTAAAAATTTTGAAAAAAAAAAAACTACAAAAATAGGGTCACATTTTTAAATAATTTTTTATTTTATTTTATTGTCTATTTATTAAAAAAAAAACAATAATCCTAAACTACCCAAACCACCCACAAAGCCTACTCCTATCCCATTACCTCCCCCCACAAACCCACACACACACCACAAACCCACCCACACACGACAATCACGCACACACACGACACAAGCACTACTATGTATATATATAACACATGCACACATGCACTAATTTTTAAGGAGATACGGGAAAAGCAAAGAAAAAAAGCAGCAAAGAAAAAAAAAACGTTTGAAACAGAAGAAAAAAAAACCAAAAGAAAGCTCAACGTGAAAAAATAAAGGAAGTGAGTTCGGGACCTCCGTTTGAAGTTTTTGGTGGTGGTGTTCTTGCTTTTTGTCTCGGTTTTGATTCATCACACAGGTTCTTATCGAATCCGTATTGTTTATTCTATAATTTTTTTTTTTTGAAATCAAAGATGAATAAAGTTATTCCAATGGCTTCTTATATTGTTTAGTATGCTTAGTTTATTATTTTATGTAGTTCATGTTCTATGTCCTTTATTTGTAATTTGTTTTGTTGTTTTTTTTCAAAATAATTTCAATTAAATTGATTTTAAATTTTAAATGAGATAATTTTTAATTTTTTTAGTGTTTAAAGATGTAAAATTAATTATTTTATGCGAAGTCCTTTTTCATCGTTCTATTAAAATTTTTATTTTTCTATTTTAGTGGTTTTATTTTAATGGTGAGTGTGTCAATGTTCTTTGATTCATTCAATACTAAGATATACATATGCATCGTTTGACATGAATTTCTATAGCCCGAGTTGTCGTTGTTATTTGGTATATGTGTGACAGGACAAGAATGATGACAGAAATGATTAAGGAATTATAGAATAATGATGTGGCGGTGGAGTTAGGTTAAGTAGCAGTAGTACGAAAAATTCTTGGTTATTTCTCTTTTGTTAAGGTTAGATTAAGTTAGTGGAAAATATGATAATTATTATAATGGGGTCAAATTAGTGTATAGAGATTAGGTGTGTATTAGATATTGAAGTTGTCATTTTGTAAATCTATTTTCACAATTGTCATTCGTTAGCTTAACATGACAATGTTTAATGAATTGGAAAGAGGGATAACAGGAAGAAAACTGTATACGCAGTAGTTGTCTTTATTAAAAAGAAGTTAGAAAAAAATAATATTATGATATGTATGTCCTTATTAAGAATACGAAACCGTGGTGCAAAAGTTACTTTCGTCCTTTTGTTTTTAAATTAGTCAGAATTGTTAACAGTCAACGGGTATATAATATTTTGATTAGATTTACTTAATCAACCATTGTTTACGTGAAGTTCTAACTGGTATGATGTTAGTTTTGTTCTTTTTACTCACCTTGATCAAGTTAGAATTGACACTTTTGTTTAATTGTTTTTTTTTTTCATATTTGTTTATGTTTCAGAATATTGGGCCTAAATTTAAATTAAGGCCTAATCAATTAATTTGTTGTGAAATTTGAGCGAGATAGGTTTGTAATCTTTAGAAAATTTAAAGTTTAATATACAAGTGAAAATTAATGATGAAGTTGGAAAGCCCTGCTACCGATCATTCGTTATAATAAATTAACTTACCGTTTGAAGCCGATTGGATTGGGTTGGGTAGATTTTAAACCTATTAGGTGCTTATTTAGATTTTGAAAATATGGGACGACTCATAAATGCCTCAAAGACGCGAGAAATATACCAAAATTTGTGGTGAGACCGAAAAGTACTACTATCGGTAAGCCACACGTCAATATAATAAATAATTTCAAAATAAATTAAAATCGGGAGGCAAACAACTGTTAGGTTAACAAATATTATAAATTCAAAATAAAAAATTAATTTAAGCCAGACGTAAGTCATTAAAGCGACCGTGCTAGAACCACGGGACTCGAGGGGTGCCTAACACCTTCCTCTCGGTCAACAGAATTCCTTATCCGGATTTCTAGTTCGCAGACCAAAAATAAAATAAAAATTAAAGAGTCATTTCCTTTTGAATAGGGATTCAATAAGGTGACTTGGAACACCCAAACTCAATTCCAAGTGGCGACTCTGTAAATAAAATAATCCCTTTTCAAAACGTCACTTTAATTGGGAAAACCCATTTTCTCTAAAACCAACTCCCTAGCGGGGTCGGATGTGGTGAAAAATCCGGGGTGTGACAAGTACATAGCATGCAATGCGAAAGTGCATGATCAAGATCACTTATGAAATGTTTTACAACACTAACTTGCCCCAAGCATATGTGCCACCTCTTTTTCTACACTTTCCCAGCATACTGAAGGACTCATGACTTCGTGGAGCTAATTTTCTTCCTGTTCCTTTTGACATAGGATCACACATTCACTACTTGACCTAATTGAGATATGTCTTTCAATGGATGACCAAGTTATTTTCATGATTCTTAAAATAATTGCCTTAATTTTCAAAGAAGGCTTCAACTTGATAAACAAATGCCCCAGCACTCTATCTATTTTCTTAGATGATTAAACTGGATTTTAAGATTTGGCTGTAAATTTCACTAGCATGTCATGTCACTAGAGTCAACATAAAATGTACTATGTAAAGAAAACAAACAAACAACACATATTTAAAACACAAAGAAAAATGAGATACTCCATTTAATAAAAATGAAAGATAGAAGGGTTTGAACATAATGACAAAGGGGCAAAACAAGATAGATCCCAAACTACAATAATTTAGATAAAAGAAAAGAAAACAAAACAAACTACCAGACCTCTTCCTAATAGGGAGGGGTGACTTCTCAATTGCTCAGCCTGACATCTTAGCCACTGGTTTGCATATCAGCATGACTAGAGCTTTCCTCACTGTCAATGTTATGCACCATAATTGATTTATCTTGAATCATCTTTTCAATTTCTCTTTTCAAAGCACAACAATCTTCAATACTGTGATTCTGAACATCAGAATAATATGCACATTATAAATTAGGATCAAAACTTCTTGAATGTGGGTCAAGAGTATACCCAAGGAGGGGAGTGATCATGCCCTGCTGTACCAATCTCTGAAATAAACTGGCATAGTTTTCCCCAATAGGAGTGAAATTATCTTTTTTCTTCCTCCTTTTAGTGAACTTTGGCCTCGGATGAAACTTGAATTTAGAGGTTCCTTGGTAAATTTATGGGGGTCGAGGACGATGTTGAGGGACAGGTGCATGCCATTGTGGATAAGAAGACGGATGAGCATACAATTGTGTATTGTTCAAAGGATATTGAGGAAGTGGAATGGGATTTCTTGGATTTTAGGGAAAGAAACCTTGTTGCAAGTGGTTATGTGGATCTAATATGTAAGCTCAGGATTGAGGCTGATAGTATTGGTGGGTTGGACCTCTCAAACTCTGCTTTGGCCCTGGCATGACAATAGGTGTGTTTTCCTTTTTCTTTCCTTCAATTTCCCTTGGTTGATTGCAATATCGTCCCAAATGTTTCACAAAATCCTTCTGTCCATCAGGCTCCCCAAATTTTGATGTCTCAAAGCTGGGAGGAAGGTTAACACTTGAAGACATGCCCCAGTTTTTATGTGAAACATCTTTATAGCCCATAAGTCCAGGGGAATTTTTCATATCATTTTCTACACTCTTAACTTTCCCAACCACTTTCTCTAGCTCTTCTAGCATGCTAGGCTTCTTAGTAAGAAATTTTGGCGGTCCACTTAATTTAATGGTAGGCTCAAGAGTATAACAATGATCATCAAGAGTATTGAACATGGATTCACTAGTGTACTGGGGAAGCACAATCATTGAATTGATAGCCAAAGTGAAAGTCTTAGTAGAAGGTTGACCAACAAAAGCACAGACGGTATGTGGTGCTGTGAATGTGGTAGACTTATATTGAGGATATAAAGAAAGAGTGGTGGAAGTATTGAGGTGTATTTGACGTGGAATGGATTCTAAGGCATGCTGTGGTGCATCAACAATAGTAGGAAACTGACTTTGCAATTTTGGTGGAAGACTCAAGGTATTTGTAGGGTCAAAAGTGGGGACGGAGGTGGAGGCAGCCCACTGGCCCAAGCTCGGTACATTTTCATCATTTTTTGTCTCAGTCTTAAATTCTCTTCCTTTAAACTCTCAATTTCCTGACTCTTTGTTTCATCCATGGTGCCACTCTCTATATCCTTTTTAGACACAACTAAACCTTCCTTGGATTTGGTGTGATATGGAGGACCATCCAGGAAGCCACAAACCAACCACCTTAAACTAACCGAACAAGAGGCAACAAATATGTTAGAGTTCAACCTTTTTCAAAACCTCTTTCTTTTTTAAAAGATCATCGAACCCAAGAAGGGCGCCTACGCATCTCACCCCCAAGAGAGGAGAATCAGGTGTGCATAGTTCGTGAAGTCTTGACAAAATGGAGAATCAAACTCTTTTGTTTTTATTGAAATAAAGTGTCAAAAGAATTGACGTAAATCTTTTTTGCATTTTTAGGTTTAAATCCCTATACAAAATGAAACCTATGATTACCAAAGAAAAATCTTTTGGATTTTCAATTTTGCATTCATACGTAAATAAAACTTGAAACTATTAAAGGAAAATCTTTTTGTAGTTTTCTCTTGAAGATGTATATGAAACACCTACTCTAAACGAAGAGTGAATAAAATATTTTTTTGGATTTTTGAAATAAGATCTTCGAATCCACAATAGGCTGCCTACGTATCTCACTCCCGAGAGAGGAGAATCAGGGGTGCATAGTTCGTCTAGATTCAACAATTCAGGATTATAGAACAAACAAAACCTTGACTTGAGAGACACGACTGCACGATGAAAATAAAATCTTTTTGGTTTTTTAATTTACACTTCATACAAAAATGACAACAACTATGAAAGAAAAATCTTTTTGAAATTTTTGAATTATGAATGCATGGTAAAGGAATAAAAGAAAAATCTTTTTGATGGTTTTGACAAAATGAGTGCGAAAGGTAAAAAAAATCTTTTTGAATTTTTGGATTGTGAAAAAATATCAAAAGTCATGAAGAACTCTAAAAACTTATGAAACATTCTTTTTTTCTTCTCAATACTCTTTTTTCTTTATTTTTTTTCAACATTTCTTGCCTATGCACTTTACTTCAAACACATGCTTTCCCCAAATTAGTCCGTCAAATGACCACGTTACCCTTAAAGATGTAACATTTGGCACGTAGGGATGCTTTAGAGGTAAGTCACCTACAAAGGGCCACGTGGGTTCCGCTAGGTCTCAATATGATGCAGATAAGCATGACCTAAAGATTGACCTACGATGGAGTCCACTAACAAGGCTGTTCGGGGGAGCGTATGGTCGATAGTGGATTGCTTTAGCTGTCCACCTACTCCATACAACCCAACGGCTCTCCCTCTTAAAATAAGGGTGATTCAACTATAGGTCGTGTACACACGTGTACTACGGACTTGTTGCAGAAAGAAAGAATCGGGTTATACATATGATGCCAGATATAAAACGGTAACACATAAAGTAGAAACTGTAAACAAAGAGAACATAGGCACTCAACAATGATAAACAATAACACAAAAAAATACAAACAAAATTTCTATACACCTTTAGTGCCAAACTAAGCCGATACAACTCCAAAATAAGCTCGAATTCTGAAAATTCCCTAGCAAAGTCGCCAGAGCTGTCACACCCTTTTTTTACACAAAAGATTAGTTTTAAGGTTCGAAAGGATTTTTATTATTGAAGTGACAAAATAAGGATTTGTTTCGAAAAGGACTTTTTATATTCAAAACTCAGAGTCGCCACTTGGCATAAATCGGGTGTGCCAAGTCACCCTTGGATATCCTTTTTCAAAACAGATTTGACTCTTTAAAACTGATCCGCGAACAGAGATTCCGGTTAAGGAATTCTGTTGATCGAGGGGAAGGTTTTAGGCACCCCTCGATCCCGTGGTTCGACCACGGTCGCTTGGCAGAGTGTATCGTCTAACTTTGACATTACAAGTGCATAAACCACACAAAGTACGCAAAAACAATCAAGCAAGTAAACAAAACAAAATAATTCAAAATTTAGTGTCCAGTCCAATTATACAATCCAAAACAAAAAAATGCGGAAATGTAAACCTGCTCTATTCTAAACTGATCCTAAACTAATCCTAAACCAAACTCCGCCCGATGTTTCGGGCCTTGATCGTGCGCCACCTTCAAGTACAAGATACTTCGGGGCATTCTCCAGATAAATCAATACAAATTCCTCGAGGCATTCCCCGGCCAAATGAGTACAATTTTTAATACGAAAAAATCAAAGCATTTAACCAAATTTCAAACATTCAACAAAACCAAAGATTCTAAACTTTGTCTATCCAACCTACGTTTGCCTACCATTTCTTGACTTAACATCATACGATCGAATTTAAATAAAGTCGATGCTTATCCCGAATCAAGCGATTATCCATGAATCAACATAAACTAATATTCACCAATTTTATCAAGTTTTCAATTCTCAATCCCATCCCAATCTAAAATTGATTAAACTAATTTGATACGCAGTCCACCAATCAAGTTTTCACATTCAAATCCAACATCAACCAACACACAACAAAGATTCAAACACATCCAACAACAAATCATTCATATTCACGTAAAAATTAGAGTGAGAGAATATAGAATTGGACCTCAATGTCGCTTTCAAAATCGATGTATTATTCTGATTAAGTTGGTAGAATTTGGGTCCGAAATACCTCGATTCAACCTCGATCATGAATAACTCCAACTTGGTGTCAAGAAATACGAACGAGACAGGTTTAATACTGAAATGAAAACCTTGAAACTAACCCCCAACTCTCGGATTTTTGCACTAACTGTAACTAAATTTTGATGGAATTATGGGTCGCTGTTCCCAGCTCAACGAAGCTCCGGCTGACCCGAAAGTCAACAGAAGGGGATCTTCGGGAAGGGTTTCGCCGGTGAGAGGATATTTCCGGCCAAAAATGCCGGAACAGTCTACCCCTGCGCCCTTTCTCTTCTCTCTCGCTCAAATATTTCTCTCTCCTCCCCGTTTTTTCCTCTATCTGATCAGTTCTCTCTCTCGATGCTCTATCTCTCTCACTCTTTCTAATTTTTGTTTAGGTGTGTGTGTATATGAGAACTCCAATCAGTGAATTACTGCTCTCTCCCTATTGTGCATGAATTTCTATTTTTTTTCCAGGTAGGAAGATGATGACAAAATGGGTTCCCCTTTTTCTATGTTTTCCCATTCTCTATGCGTTTATATGTATATATGTGGTCAAAAGGAATAAAAAACGTGAGGGTGGGGGTGAGTGGGGTAGGTAGGGTAGGGTATAGGATGAAGTTTGTTAGGATAAGGTTAGGAATTTATTGAATTTTTGTTATTTTGTATTTTTGTGGGGTATAATTACATGGGTGAGGGTACACGGTAGGATAAAGTAAAAAAATGAATAAAAATGATATCGGGGAGGGACGAAATTAGGTGTCTACAACACTTATTTTAAATTTTTAATCATTTAAGCTAAAAAATTATTTTTTTAATCCCACCCAAATGGACTCTACATATGTTATAAGTGATCGACAAGAAAAATTGAAAATCCATTTTTGAAATAGTCAATAACTAAAAGTGAATGGATTACAGTATTAACTACTGTACTGTCGACAATTTCATTATAAATGGGAGACCTTTTTTTTTTTTACTTGGTAATTCTTTTTCCTTTGAGTGTGTTTGATATGAAGAAATAATTTTCATGTAAAATGTTTTCATAGAAAATATTTTGTTGATAAATAGGTGGGTTTTTAGGTAGTTTCTAGTGTTTAAAAATAAGCAATAAATATAATTTCAAAAGCAATTATATGTAATCTAGCAAAACATTATGTAAACAAAATGGGATGGGGAGTGGATGTTCAGGGGTGTGGTATGGGATGGTCAAGGGGCGGGATCGAGGTGTGGGGATGTTGGGTGGGTGGGTGAGAAGGAGAAATGCACTCACTTATAGACTTGTTTTTCTTATTTCTATTAAACGAAGTTATTTTTTTCATTTTAAGAAGCGTATTGTCCTATAGAAAATATTTTTCAAAATATTCTCACCAATTAATTTTGAAATGTTTTCCAAGACACTCTTTATGCTATCGAAATTTTTATAGCCATATTTCAAGTTTCCACTATTTTTCAGTTATTATTATTTATTATCATTATCTTTTAATAGTGAAAAACTTTTTATCTTCTAGGAGAACAACTTCAATATAACTTTTTTTTCGTTGATTAGTTTGTCTTTATAAACCCCCAAAAAGTGAATAATCCAGCTGAAATCAAAATAGATCAAACCAACACAATGCTTACTCTATTTTAGCCATGTAACTAGCAGAATGTATGTTCTAAATATGGTGTATGTATGTTCGAAATAGTGAGACATTCCGAGACTCTAATCCTGATTCCACTTGATAAGTACGGTTGAGTCATGACTCGATTGACACGAAGAATTAAACCCAAAATGATACATCTCTTCAATGTGTCAGTTTAGATCAATATATGGATAGGTCTATTCATCAATTGATCTTCCTATTTTTCATCCGATTGTACGTAGCCTTCTAGATCCCTCTATCCAATTTCTTATAGCTAAATGAACTATACTATTTTACTAAAAACAATATTAATAGGAAGTTTACATTAGAATTTTTTATAATATTAATAATGATTCGAAGATGTAAAAGAACATAAAATTCTGCAATGCTAAACGATACATTGATGGACTTATAGAGTAAGATTTAAATTATCTTTTACTTAAAATTGTAGGCCTTGTTTTAGCAAAAGATTTCTTCTCAAGAAAAATGGAAGCATAAATTAAGTCAAAAGAACATAATTGTATAGTGTACCAATCAAAAATAGTAGTACTTTTTTTGCTCCAATTCTAGCTTTTCTTTTTATTGGTTTTCCATCGGTCCTGGTGTGGAGTCCGGATTAATTTAGATAATACATTGGAGGGTTCTTTTTGGGGTGTCACTCCAAACAAGATTTTCTCTATACTGAATACTCGAATTCGAAATATTTGAGTAAGGGTGAAGTTGTCCCACGTCACTACAACTCATGTTAGTCTTAGGTCTTTTTAGAAGATAACATATAACATGACTCGTAGAGGTCGTTTGCTAGAGTGTATATAAATAATGTGGTATATTAGTAATGCTTGTGTTGGTTATGCTTAAATTTTTCTTATGTAGTGTTTCATTTGATATAATAAAAATGACATGAATTGCATATATAATTTCTTAAAAAAATATTATTTTTTTTACAAAAATACTCTCCATCAATATGGTGAAAAGGATGTGGAAAATCTTTGAGGGACAATTGTAATTTTGACCATACTAATGCATGCATTAAAATTCATTTCATTACTAATATTATAGATTTTTATGTATTATTAATTCATTTTTTTATACCAACTAGACTGTATAACTAATGCAAACATTGATTATACATAAGATGCGAAAGTATACCAAATTATAATACACTCTATCAAACGATCCCATCAACTTTTAAATGGGTACAAGGAGGTTTTGAGTAGTTTTACTAGCTAAGATACCACGATTTAAAACTAACATTTAATGAAAAGAGATGTTAAGCAAGTGTAATTAATTTACTGCGCAAACACCCGTTGCTTCGATCTGCATAATAATTGAGTGAATTGAGTTGTGCTTTATTATTTGATTCATCTTGTGTTGATCAATTTTATCCCAATACATTTTGGGCGAATTGGGTCTTCATATATAATTAACACAACTAGTTTTGACCCCTTCATTTATCACCCATAGTATTTAGCTTGTGAATTAACATAAATATATGCGTTGCAAGAAAATGCTAATCGTGATGAAGACTGATAAAGAAATGGACCTTGGGCCTAACTCAACCTAAAAAGCTAGCTCATAGGGGAGGATTGCCCAAGACCATACAAGGAGACCAAGGACCCTTTAACTCACCGATGTGGGACCCAACACCCCCCGCACGCCCAGGGCTGGACATCTGGAGCGTGGACAATATAAGACGGGGGGCCCAACATCGAAAACAATGAACTGGGTGGGCCTAGATCTGATACCATGACAAGAATGAACCTTGGGCCTAACTCAACCTCAAAAGCTAGCTCAAGAGGAGGAGGATTGCCCAAGCCTTATAAGGAGACCAAAGACCCTTTTCTCTTCCGATGTGGGATACTTAACAAATTACTATAAAATTGGTCTTGGACCTAACTCACACCCCAAAAGCTAGCTCATGGGGAGGAGGAATGACCAAGCCTTATAAGGAGACCAAGGACCCTTTCCTCTTCCGATGTGGGATACTTAACACTCCCCCGCACGCTCAGGCTAACTGTAGAGTGGACAACACGCACAGGCTAACTGGAGCGTGGACAATATATATGGAGGCCCACCATCGGTGAACAAATATTTGGAATGGTCCTGGCTTTGATACCATGTTAAAATTGGTCTTGGGCCTAACTCATACCCCAAAAGCTAGATCATAAGGGGAGGATTGTCCAAGACCATATAAGGAGACCAAGGACCCTTTAACCCACCGATGTGGGACTCCAACACCACATCGATGGGTTAAAGGGTCCTTGGTCTCCTTATATGGTCTTGGGCAATCCTCTCCTCATGAGCTAGCTTTTGAGGTTGAGTTAGGCCCAAGGTCTATTTCTTTGACATGGTATAAGAGCCAGGTCCATCCCCATTTTGGGCTCCCCGTCCACGCGCCAGTGCCAGTTGGGCCTGGGCGTGAGGGGGGTGTTAGAGTGGGTAAAAGTCCCACATTGGTTGGGGACTGGACTAGTGGTTTGCTTATATGGAGTTGGGTAATCCTCACCTCGTGAGCTAGCTTTTGAGGTTGAGTTACCCACATCGGTAGGTTAAAGGGTCCTTGGTCTCCTTATATGGTCTTGGCCAATCCTCCCCTCATGAGCTAGCTTTTGAGGTTGAGTTAGGCCCAAGGTCCATTTCTTTGACATGGTATCAGAGCTCGGTCCATCCCCGTTTTGGGCTCTCGGTCCACGCGCCAGTGCCAGTTGGGCCTGGGCGTGAGGGGGGGGAGTGTTAGAGTGGGTAAAAGTCCCATATTGGTTGGGGAATGGACTAGTGGTTTGCTTATATGGATTTGGGTAATCCTCACCTCTTGAGCTATCTTTTGAGGTTGAGTTAGGCTTAAGGTCCATTTCTTTATCATGGTATCAGAGCCAGGCCCACCCAGTTCATTGTTTCCGATGTTGGACCCCCCGTCTTATATTGTCCACGCTCCAGATGTCCATCCCTGGGCGTGCGGGGGGGTGTTGGAGTCCCACATCGGTGGATTAAAGGGTCTTTGGTCTCCTTATATAGTCTTGGGCAATCCTCCCCTTATGAGCTAGCTTTTGGGGTGTGAGTTAGGCCCAAGACCAATTTTAACAAAGACATAAAATATGAAAGTTATGTGGACGAATTACGAATGTGATTTAAAAGGTGAATTAATATGGTATATGAGCAATTTAATCTTCTGTATGCATATGAAGTCATGATTTCAAATCAGTGTTTAGATGTGCAATTTGAAATCATGATTTGAATTCTAAAGACATGTTCGGACATAACAATATGAAATAATTTTTAATTTTTCATCATAATTCTTTTTTTTCTGGTAGTCAATGAAATAAATTTTGATAGTGTATGAAATATTTTTTTTCGTTCATTTGACCATCATAGCAGGCCTCAACTGACAACCTTACTTTGTTCTGCAATGGTTTTTAAGCTATCACCTATTTCAGCTTATTATTTCACTTGATTAAAAAAATACATTTTTTATTATCCAGTTCTATATCAAAAAACGAGCAGTTGCTCCCACGAAAGCAATGCTCACTTTTCCGAAGCGACACTTTATTTCATTTTTTTTTTTGAATATTCATTATGGTCTTACAGAACGATAATTTCTTAAATATGTTCTTATTGCTAGAAAAGGCAAGAAGGATCATCCTTTCAAAAGCTGTCTCTCACCATTCTGAAAGTAGACTAGAATTCCAAAAATTTGGTGATGAAGCTATGTCATATTTCTATAAAATTCTAATGAACTCTTGCCGTCTACCAAAACAACCAAAATATTTCAGAAAAAGTAAGCATACGACATATAAAAAGTTTACGCCCTTCTTTACCTTTATAGATAGGTTGTCCTAATTAATCATTCAACCAAAGAGAGCCTTTCATACTCAAATGTGTGCGAGGAAGCCAGGTGTCATAGGTAAGCACTATTTGGTCTGTAATGTTGATTTCCCATAATAAATATGTAACAACCTATTTTTGATGAAATATGTGAAATTTATAATTTTGTGTGACTTGACTGTTATACCCCGTCCCGTAGTTACATTGTGATATTTCTGAGGTGTGGGGTGATTGACAAAGTTTTAGATGCATTTTGGTACCATTTATGCGATATTGTGATTTTTGATTGATTCGAAAAACCTATTTTGGACTTTGTAGACATGTAATTTTGTCCCTCTCGAAAGCCGAATTTACCCATTTACCCCACCTTACCATATACCTTACTCCATGTGATTATCCCTCCACAAAAAGACAAAAATAACCAAATTCTTAACAAATTAACAACTCATCCAATCAAAATTAAACACCTCATCTTATCCTCACCACCTACCCCGCATACCCTTCTACCTCATGTTTTCTTTCTTTTTCCCATTAACAAATTGCATACAGCAAAGCAATACACTCACAACACCATCACATATATATACACACACCATCACCAAAAAAAGGACCCCTACCGAAAGATACACACTACACACAATAAAAATGTAGACCCACCCATAAACACGCCATTTTGGGTACATCTTCTACACAAAATTCATACACACTAGTGGGCATATGCACACGGTGACTTCATTTATTTGTTTGATCAGTCAACACCTACACACACTACATCATGCCACACAGTAAATACACACAAACTAGAAATTGGAGAAACAAAGAGGAAAAAACAGTAGGAAAGAGAGAGAAAATGGTGAAATTGGGGATTGATATAAGAAGATATGGCGTGAGAGAGAAAGAGAGAAAATCTGAGAGAGAGAGTTGGCCCGCGAGTTCTCACCGGGAAAAGTTTTAGACCTCCATTTTCTCTAATTTTTCATTATTTGCCAAGATTTTTGGAGCTTCGGCGAAGTGAAAACTAGTAAGTCTAGCTCCATTCCGACCAAAGTCGTGTCAAACAATCAGTTTCTTTCCCATTTTTAGCTCGAATCTCATCTGTGCTAACAGAATCAGTGACCAAATAACAAAACCCGACCAATTTCAGCCGATTCCGATGAAGTCCCGCCGAAAAATAACCAAGTCAGAAACGAGTCAGCCGGTTCGATTTAAATTAGTGTAGATTTTGGGTTGTTCGAGTTGCGAGTTCATCGTTTAAGGTTCTTATTTGAGATTTTTGGAAATTTTTCTCTTTATTCAAGTAACATTAAGTTTGAAAGCTTGAAATCGAGGTCCAATTCTATTCCTTCCCTCTTTTTATTTTGTTGTTTATCATATTCGATGCGTTAAATTGAACATTAGGTGTTGGTTGATCTGTGTTGGTGGTGGCTCTTTGATTATTTTGAGTCGTTGTTGATTCCCCTTGATTATGAACTGTGTGATGAAATGATATCTCATTAGAGAGGTAAAATCAATTATTTGGGGTGAGCGAAAATTGAAAAATTGATAAAAAGCAAACGTCAGTTGTTTTGATTCGTTTATGTCGCTGATTGTGATAGTGCTATGATAGGTTGAGTTGGATAGACAAACAGTAGGCTCGGGTAGGCAAATTTAGAACTTGTGGATTGTAGAATGTTTGAAATATTTATCGAATAATTTTGTTTACCGCACTTGGATCAATTGTACTTATTTGACTGGGGAATTTCATGAGCCATTATATTTATTCATTCGGGAATGCCCCGACGTATTATGTAGGCGAAAGATGTTCGAGATCAAGGCCCGAGGTATCGGGTAAAGCATGGTTAGAATAGGTTTTACTTCAATATTTTATTTTATATTTGTAATAAATTGGATTGAACATTTTTTGGACTTTTGACTGTTTGGTTTTTTATTTGTCTTGTTGTGTGTTTTGTTTGGTTTATGCATTTCATAGTGTTGTACTAGTTGATATAATCCATGAAGCGACTGTGGTTGAACCATGGGACCGAGGGGTGCCTAACACCTTTCCTTAGGTCAACATAATTCCTTAATCGGAATCTCTGTTCATGGATCAGTTTTAAAGAATCAAATTATTTTAAAAAAGGATTTCCCAATGGTGACTTTATACACCAGATTTATGTCAAGTGGTGTCTCGATTCACTTTTGCATTACGGATTTTTCAAGTAGTTGTAATTGAGTTTGACACCACATAAGTTTTCTGATGATAAATTAGGGCAAAGTTTAATTCATGTTACTGGAAATATTATTTTAGGAGTCTCTTGAAAAATGGGACCTTACTTTTCTAAAAAATAAAATCTCTCTTTATCGTAACCTTTGTTTGGGATATTTTATTTCTAATTTTGATGTGATTTCAGGAGTGTGCTGGAGAACAGAGTGATGAAATTGAAACTCAGCATATTAAAGAAATAACAATCTAGGAGCCCGCCTGAGAATAGGCTGAAGAAAAGGAAAACCAAGCAATAGGGTGAAGAAATAGAAAACCAAGCAACGTGGTAAAGAAATGGTAAATCAGGAGCCTGCCTGGAGAACAGGGTAAAGAAATTAAAAGTCAAGCAACAAGGAAAAGAAATTTGTAAGTCAGGAGCCCGCTTGAAGAATGGTGAAGGTTTTCAAATTCTGGGGTCAAAGTTTAGAAGTCCCATATGAAAGGGAATGGTCAATTTTTGAGTTCATCTCCAACATCAAATTTTGCATGGAGAAAGAATCTATTCTCAAGTTCAACCCTAAGAAGATTAGATCTTTTGTCAATTTGAAAGCATTAGAAAATCAAGTCAAGAGTCTAGAGAAGCTTCATAGATAGGACTTTTGTAATTTTAGTTATCTTTTTAACTTGTAATTTTTATTTTGATGTAATGACAGAGTCGCGGAACGAATCCTCGACAGGACCTAACTCGACTCTTTAACTCGGTTTCTCCTACTCAGTTGTCCTTCTTCCTTTTATTTCTTCCTTTGAAAAATGACTGGGTCAAAATTCTGTCTCGTTGTCGACTTCTTTGTATGAAAACACTTTGTGTTTACATCCAAAGAGGGGCATGATGTAGACACGTAATTTTATCTCTCCCGAAAGCTAAATTTACCCATTTATCCCACCTTACCATATACCTTACCCCATGTGATTATCCCTCCAAAAAATACAAAAATAATAAAATTCTTAACAAATTAACAACTCACGCTATCAAAATTAACCACCTCATCTTATCCTCACCACCTACCCTCAAATACCCCCTACCCCACGTTTTCTTTCATTTTCCCTTTAGCAGATTGCACATAACAAAACAATTCACTCATGACACCATCATATATACATACCCACACCATCACCGGAAAAAGAACACCCACCAAAAGATACACACTACACACAACAACAATATAGACCCACCCACAAACCCGCCATTTTGGGTACATCTTATACACAGAATTCATACACACTGGTGGGCATATGCACACAGACTCTATTTTTTTCTTTGATCGGTCAACACCTACACACACTATATCAAGCCATATAGTAAACACACATACATTAGAAATTAGAGAAACAAAGAGAAAAAAAATAGTAGGAAAGAGAGAAGATGATGAAATTGGGGATTGATTTAAGAAGAGATAGCATAAGAGAGAAAGAGAGAAAAACCGAGAGAGAGAGAGAGTTGGCTGGTGATTTCTCACTGGGAAAAGTTTTGACCCTCTATTTTCTCTAATTTTTCATCATTTGTCAAGATTTCTGGAGCTTCGATGAAGTGAAAATCACTAAGTCTAGCTCTATTCCTACCAAAGTCGCGTCAAACAGTCAGTTTCGTCACCATTTTCAGCTCAAATCTCACCGGAGCTAACAAAATTAGTGATCAAATCAACAAAAATCGACCCATTTCAGTCGGTTCCGATGAAGTCCCATCAAAAAATGACCAATTCGAAAATGGGTCAGTCGATTCAATTTAAATTAGTGTAGATTTTGGGTTATTTGAGTTGTGGGTTCGTCGTTTGAGGTTCTGACTTGCAGTTTTTGGAATTTTGTCTCTTTATTCAAGTAACATTAAGTTCGAAATCTTCAAATCAAGATCCATTTCTATTCCTTCCCTCTTTTTATTTCGTTGTTTTTCGTATTTGATGCATTGAATTAAACATTGGGTGTTGGTTGATTTGTGTTGGTGATGAATTTTTTCTTGTTTTGATTCGTTGTTGATCGCCTTTGATTATGAACTGTGTGATGAAATGATATCTTATTTGAGAGGTAAAATGAGTTATTAGGGGTGGGCGGAAATTGAAAAATTGATAAAAAACAAGCGTAAGTTATTTTAATCCATTTATGTCGCTGATTGTGATTGTGCTATGATAGGTTGAGCTGAGTAGGCATATTGTAGGTTCGGGTAGGCAAATTTAGAACTTGTGAATGTGGAATGTTTGGAATATTTGTCGAATGGTTGTGTTTACCATATTTAGATCAATTGTACTCATTTAGTAGGGGAATGCCCCGAGACACATTATATTTATTATTTGGGGAATTCCCCAACGTATTATGTAGGCGAAAGATGTTCGTGATCAAGGCCCGAGGCATCGGGTAAAGCATGGTTAGAATAATTTAGGATTTACTCCAGTTGTTTATTTTGGATTTGTAATAATTGGACTGGACATTTTTTGGACTTTTGGCTGTTTGGTTGTTTGTTTTTCTCATTGTGTGTTTTGTTTGGTTTATGCATTTCATAGTGTTGTATTAGCTATATACTCCACGAAGCGACCGTGGTCGAACCACGGGACCGAGGGATGCCTAACACCTTCCCCTCGGTCAACAGAATTCCTTAATCGAAATCTTTGTTCGTGGATCAGTTTTAAAGAATCAAAGTATTTTGAAAAAGAATTTCCCAACAATGATTTTATATACTAGATTTATGTCAAGTGATGACTCTGAGTTCAAATGAAAAAGAATTGTTTTTGAAATAAATTTTATCTTTTGTCACTTAATAATAAAAACCCTTTCAAACATAAAATGATATTTTTTGGTAAAAAAGGGATATGACATCTCTGGCGACTCTGCTGGGGAATATCATAATTTGAGCTTTATTATGACTTTTCTTGGCTTAGTGTGACACTATAGTTTGTATAGACGTCTTGTTTGTGTTATCGTTTGTGTTATTGTTTTATCATTATTGAGTGCCTACTTACTACATGTTTACAGTTTTTCTCTTATGTGTTACCTTTTATATCTGTCATCATTTGCATAACCCGAGGTAGGTCTTGCGCAATAAGTCCTAAAGTACACGTCATGTACAAAAACTCCAGTTGAGTCACCCTTATTTTATGATAGGGAGCCGTCGAACGCATGGAGTGGGTGGAAAGCTCTCGCAGCCACTATCGATCATACATTTCCCCGAACAACCTCGTTAGTGGACCCCAACCTAGATTAGCCTTTAGGTCATGCTTATCTGCATCCTGTTAAGACCTAGTGGGACTCACTTGGTCTTTTGTAGGAGACTCGCCCCTAAAGCATCCCTATGTGCTAATCGTTGTATTTTTAGGGTAACAGGGTCATTTAACGGACTGATTTAGAGAAAAGCATGTGCTAGAATTAAAGAAAACGTGTGTAGGCTAGGAAAAGTTTGAAAAGAAAAAAAAGAGAAGAAAAAGTGAGTCACAAAAAAAAAGAGTCTCATAGTTTTTAGAGTTCTTTATGTTTTTTTTTTCACAATCTAAAAATTCAAAAAAGATTTTTTTTTATCTTTTGCATTCATTTTCTTAAAAAAAAAACATCAAAAAGATTTTTCTTCTGTACTCTATAGCAAGCATTCATAATTTGAAATTTTCAAAAAAGATTTTTTTCAATAGGAGCTTTTTATAAAAGAAGAATTCAAAAAAAAAAGATGATAGAAATTTTGTACATTTCATATAATGAAAATACAAAAAAAAATTCTTTCATAGTTGTTGGTGTCAGTTTTATGTGAAGTGTCAAATTAAAAAAAAAAAAAGATTTTATTGACGTTTTTTATTGTCTGTCTTTAGTCGTGTCTCTTAAGTTAAGGTTTAGTTTGTTATTTAATCCTTAATTGTTCAAGCTGGACAAACTACACACACTTAATTTTTCTCTCTCATGAGTGAGATACGTAAGCAGTCCTTCATGGGTTCGGTGATCTTAGTTCAAAAATTCAAAAATATTTTCTTCACTCTTTATTTAGAGTAGGTTTCATATATAGCTTTAAAATAAAACTACAAAATGATTTTCCTTTAATAGTTCCAAGTTTCATTTTCGTATGAAATTCAAAATCAAAAACCCAAAAAGATTTTTTTTGGTAATTATAGGTTTCATTTTGTATAGGAATTTTAAAGCTAAAAAAAATTTAAAAAGATTTTCTTCAATTCTTTTGACTATTTGTTATATTCTTTTCTTCTTAACGTTTCAAGAAAATAAAGAAAAAAAAAGTTTTATTGGTCCTTTTATGGCCAAACATCACGAACTACGCACACCTGATTTTCCTCTCTTAGGAGTGAGATATGTAGGCGCCCTTCTTGGGTTCGGTGATCTTTTCAAAATAAAAAATAGAAAAATATTTTGAGAAAATATTGAACTCTAATTCATTTGTTATTTCTTCTTCAATTAGTTTAAGGTGGTTGATTTGTGACATTTTTGCTGGTCCTCCATATTGCGCCAAGTCGATTAGAAAGTTAAGGCCAACAAGGATACTGAGGTTGTTGTCACTAATCAGGTAGGGAGTTCGTGGAATGAGAATTTAGGAGCTAATGAAGAGATTCGGAAATTAAGACAACAAATGATAGAAGCAATGCATCAAGTTTGGGCTAATGGGTTACCGCCTCCTCCATTTCCCGCTGATAATCTGTAATATCTTTCTAGCTTGCCTCCTGTTTCATATGCACAATGCGCTATTTTTTTACATGCCACAACATGCACAAGGATTTACTCAGGGGCAACACTATAATACTAACACTTCCAATATTCATTTCCTAACTCCATAACACGAAAATACCACATACTTGGCTCCACCTGTTGTTCATGTTTTTGCGACTCCAGCCCCACCTGAAGCTCCTACTTTTTCTATGCATCCACAGGTTGTTCCTCTTTACTCTACAAGATAGCCTGTATTGAATATTTTGGTGATCAACATTATGCTCTTGAGTTCACATCTAAGTTGACTGGTCCTTATGGGTAGGGGTGAGAATGGTATGGCATATACCGAATTACCATACAGAACCAAAATTTTTGATACCATAATTTTTGGTATTATGGCATTTGGTATGGTATATGGTATACATTTTAAATTTTTTTGATATTTGGTATGGTATACGGTGTTTACAAATGACATACCAAAATATCGAATACCATACTGAAGTATATATAGTTACATAAGTAACTTTTATATATATGTACACACACAATAAAAAACTTAGTATTAGTATGAAAATGTTTAGACTTTGAAACTTTCTCTACTCTGTCTTGATTGAAATGTCTTTTTGGTGTAATTGACTAATAAAAGAAATTGTTTGTACTTCTTTTTCAATATTTCTACATGTGTAATGCATTTTTATGATACAATTAAGACATGCTTTTGAAAATTCGAAGTAATAATACCTTAGTATACGAGTATATATTGTCAAAGTTAAATAAATTATGGTTACCGATTACCATACCAAAATAAAATGTCAAAATACCGAACCTTACCGAATTAATATGGTATGGTAATTGTATAATATTTTTAAAAGCTGTATATTGAAATTACCGTATTGAAGTTTCAAATATCGTACCATACCAGACCATGCCCACCCCTACTTATGGCGACAGTCAACCGTTTGAACTTCCTCTTAACTCTGAAAGCCTGTTGTGGCAGAAGAACAAAATGAAATAACCATAAAGGTGAAAAGTTTGGAACAGGCCATGAGAAACTTGTAGGGGCACGGGGGTTATAAAAGTGTATCTTGTACAGATCTGTGCATCATTTCAGGTGTTAATCTCCCTATTGGTTTTGAAATACCAATGTTTGAGAAATATGACAGGCAAGGTGACCCAGTGGCACAGTGAGGCATTATTGTAACCAACTAAGGGGTGCTGGAGGGAAGGAGAATTACTTATGGCTTATTTTGGTGTGAGTCTTTCGGGTCTAGCGTTAGAATGGTTTATTGATTAGGACATCGACAAGTGGAATTGTTGGGATGACTTGGCTAATGAATTCGTGCAATATTCCAATACAATGTGGATTTGGTTCCTGGCGATAAATCCTAAACTAATACGAAGAAGAAAAACACTGGAAGTTTCAAGGAATATGCGATTAGATGGTGTGAACAAGCTGCTAAAGTGAAACTACCAATGAAAAAAAACATGATAGTGGAGGTGTTTATTCAACTGCAGGATGAAAGATATTATCAACACTTGTTACCTACATTAGGCAAGCCATTCATTGAGGTCCTTAAAATGAGGGAGATAATAGAGGATGGAATTAAGACCGATCGCATCGTGAGTTTTGCAACATTTAAAAAAACCACTCAAGTAAATCAAAAAGGTTCAGGAAATATTGGAGGGAAGAAGAATAAGGATGATGTAGCTGCTATTATAGCTAGACAACGGGCACGTCAAAGAAGACCACGTCGTCGTTACCCTCAGTCTCAAGCCTAAGTTCATACCCAAGCTCTATATAATCAATCCCAAACCCTTTATATTCCATTCCACCTCCTCAATATCTAGTATATATCGCATAGCCATATGTTCAGCCTCATTTTTACCCATAATGGCGCGCACCAACTCCTCAGATTCATCCTCCAACTCTAGAAATTTATCAAAGCCCCTTTAGGCCTGATTTTTTTATACAAGACAAATAATGAAATAAGGCAGAAGTCGATGGATAGTTTCACACTAATTAGAGAGTCATATGTCAGTTTATTCTAGAAATTGGTACGGCAGGGCATGATCACTCTTCTCCTTGGGTATACTCCTGATCCACATTCAATAAATTTTGATCTTAATTTAGGATATGCATATCATTCTGATGTTCAGGGTCATAGTATTAAAGGTTGTTGTGCATATCATTCTGATGTTCAGGGTCATAGTATTAAAGATTATTGTGCGTTGAAGAGAGAAATAGAAAAGATTATTCAAGATAAATCTATTATGGTGGAGAACATTGACAGTGGTGAAAGATCTAGTGTCACGCCCTAAAATGATAATGACATACAAGAACCGTATACACTTACTCTACAAAAACTCTATGAAATATGTGAGTTTATGAGATAATAACGAGCAGGATTTTCAATAAGAGTTGCATATATACAAGAGGGAGTTACATTAACAAAACTATACAATACTACACGATGTTCATGAAGCCTCTAATCGGTTTAACACACTATACTAGAAGTGACTAGTTGGCATCAGGCCCGTCATGCCTAAACAGAGACCTGTACATATGATAAAAAATACTAGGTATAGAATGGCTCCAGAGAGAGTTGGAGCTCACCAAAATATCAGCTGAAAATGGTAATAGGGCCTAACGTGGACGTCTGTTATCCTGAGGATTTGAACCTGCATTAATAAAACATGGTGGCCCGAGACATCAATACATAAAAAATATGTACTGGTATGAAAGCATACAGAATAACAGCTGGACAAGTACAGAATCTCATATGAGTCGAATGGTAAAGTGGAAACCATATGAGCCAACAAGTAACACATATACGATTTGAATTGGTAATTTATACTCCGACCTTATTAGCCTCTTATATAATATTTAGAAAAGTGTTCCTTATAATATAGGACTTATACTTTGTCTAGGTGATGTACTTATCTTATAAGTTGTACAAATGATCATAAATGGCCTACCAAAGGCAATATGAGGTAAGTATAAATAATATGTTGCTCATATACTCATTGCTATGATCCCATACATATAACTGTAATCGCAGTCTATATCCAGGTACGCTCCACCCATGGGATTACTATGGGGGTCTGCCCACAGGCCATATATGCCATATGTTGGCTCGAGTTAGGGAAAACTAATACATGATGTTCTTCCTGAATTTAAATACAAATGATGCCACGAAGATGGGTACGCCCACTGGTTGGGCTCGCTATAGTAGTCTGGTCTCGATCCTGTGCATCGAATTACATCGAGTGATATGCCAAGCCAACCATATGTACCCTCCCGTCGTTATTGTTTATCAAATAATGCCTTGAAGACCTATGACATGTGAGTTATGATAATGATCGTTTAGCTACCATATACAAGTGAAATTATGCTATTACTTATTTATTTTTTCTCCTAACATGTGATATATATATACATATTGTGACCTAAGGGCTTCAAGTATAGAAACTTATGATAATATGGATGTATCATAAAAATTTATCACAAAGAGGGAAAAATAGGAACTTAGAATCTTGATGGTACAACGAGGGAATGATATGTATGGCTATATAAAGATTCTACTCTCGTATTTCATGAGAATTCGATTAGCATTAATAGGAAGGATTACATGATGTAAGGTGGTGCCTTAATGACGAGAGAGGGTTTAGCTTTACATACCTTAGTGCTTTATTAACTATGATAATAATTCGAGCCTCAAGTAATTCAACCCGCAGGAGTGTTGCCTTTATCTTCCGAACCACTAGTTCTTGCTATCCGATACGCAATTTACTAGCTACAAAGATAACATATGTGTCCATCAATTAACCATAGCGACATTTAGTAACTTAATCTAATAATATTCACTTATGCCCGACATTAATTGAATTTCTTATGAGAATTTGGAGTAAATTCTAACTCTTCCAACTTACACAATTCAATACTAAATCCACCCAATCAATGGAAAACCCTAAAAGCTTCTTTTTAAATTTCCTATTTTCCCCTTTTTTTCTCGTGAACTCAATTCAAGGAATAGTGCAAAGATTTAAATAAAAAAATAATTAACAGCTTATGCTGCACCCCAATATATTCTATAATTAAATTCGATTATAGAGTGGAGATATTACCCTTCAGATGTTAAGCTCCAACTCAAGTTCATGAAGATTATTGGATAAAACTGATAGCTCTCTAGAAACTAAGGACTATGGAATGTTATCTCTTTGAAGGAAATTTGGTAAGTTGCACGATCGCTTGAATTTTTCTTATCAGTTAAGTAAGTACAGAGAGGATACAGAGAACCCTTTTGGTTCAAATTGTTTCCACCGCCTGGGAGTATTTCCCAATTAAAGAATGTAACTTTTCTTTAACTTTCACTTTACTTCTCTTCATTTTCTTTTTTTTTTGAAAAGTCAAAGGGCCTACTACATGGCACACCTAAAACATATGAAACACTCCAAAATTCTTGTCTTACCAGAACTAACCTAACAAATACATCACATATATGTATGTGTATATATATATCCTATACCATATGTTATAACGTAATTCTCTTTATAGACTAAAACTATACTTATTTTAAGTTAACTTTGTTTAAAACTTTGTTCCGAGGTACCACATCTAGTCATGATAATGTGCAAATCAGTGGTTAAGATGCCAAGCTCAGCAATTGAGAAGTCACTTCTCTCCATACTTGGAAGCATTATTGGTAGTTTATTTTATTTTTCTTCCTGTTTTTCAAATTATTTTGGGGTTGTAGTTTGAAATCTATCTTATTTTGTTTCTCTATCGTCTTTGTTAAAACCCTTCTACTTTTTGTTTTAATAAGATGTGGTGTCCCTGTTCGTTTTGTCTTATTTTAAGTTATTTGTTTGTCTTCTTTACACAATACATTTTATATTGGTTCTAGTGTTATGATATGCTTGCGGAATTTCAGCCAGATCTTAAAATTCAGTTTGATCATTAAATATTGAATCAGAGGGGTAAAGTTATAAAAAAGGGAAACTGAGAAGTTGGTAGAGCATTGAGAAATTTGGTGACCACGCTGAAGCCTTCTTTCAAAATTAAGGCAATTATTTTGAGAATCACAAGAATAACTTGGTCAACAATTGAAAAGCATATCTTAATTAGGTTAAATAGTGGACCCGTGATTCCTATATCAAGAGTAACAAGAAGATAATCAGCTCCACAAAAACATTGGTCATTCGATGCGAGGGATGTGAAACAAAGGTGGAGTTGTATGTTCGACAAGTGTAGAAAAGAAAGTGGCACACTTTCTCAGTTGAAGTTAGTGTTGTTAAAATGTCACAAATGATCTTCATCTTTCACTTCATATTTCATTATGTGTACTTGCATTTTCAAGGATTGATATGACGAAGGCATTTTCTTCTACTATCCAAATATTGTTTCATCCATTGTTAACCCAATTTGAGCTTTAGTTTTATTTTTTTTCATACTCCTCTTTTGGAATCAAGATAGATTCAACAAAGCTCAGAAGAAAAGTGTCGATCAAAAAATAAAGTCAGTAAAGTTCCAAAAAATATGTCCAAAAAGAAAGAAAAGAGAAGAGTGTTAAGAAAAATAGAGTCAGAAAAGGTCTCAAAGAGAAAAAAAAGCATCAATATAATAAAATAGAGAGAAAAATCAAAATGAAGCAAAAGAACAAGTTGTCGGAACTACGTTTGACCTGATTCTCCTTTTTCAGGGGGTGAGATACGTAGGAAGCCCTACTCTGGGTTAGGTCTAACCAAATAAATAATTTAGGTTTACCAATCAAAGAAACTGGAAGCATAAGTTAATCTTTGTTGTTTTAGTCAATTCTAAAAGTTGTAAGTTCCACCCCACCTCAAGTGTCGTTTGGGATACATGTGATCCTTTTTTTTTCTAACCCTATCCCAAAGTCAAGTTACAACCAAAGAAAAAACTTCAGATCATTCTTTGAGAATGTTAAGGTTAAGCATACAATGGATATGACGATGCATTTTGGGAACTACTTGTCTTCCTTAGCATAAGGAATTAGGAGAGAAATAAAATGAGAGAGTCTTATTGGTGAAAACTCACTCGGACATCATCAGACGATTGTGAGTAGAGAGAATGAAATGGGAGAGTCTTGTTGATAAAAACCCTCATAGGCACCATAAGATGATCGTGAGTTAGAAACAATGAAAATGAGAGAATCTATTTGGTGAAAACCCTCACAGACACCATAGGGAAATGGTGAGTTGAGAGAAAAATGAGAGAGACTTATTAACGAAAACCCTTCAAGGCATTACTAGCTGAATGAGGTCTCTGAATGCGATTGGCCCAAGGGCCATTAACTCAACAACAATTGATGAAAGTTTGAATGGAAAGATCAGGCACTTTAATCCAAAATGCATGTCCTAATCGTTAGATTTGACTGTCACTTTCAAATATTTTTTTCTTTATTTCAATTGGGACATTCATTGTCTGTTAGTTATTCTTTATATTATTATTTTTGTTTTTTTTACTCGGTTATTTAAATGAAAAGTCATTTTTTCTTGTGTCTTTGAGTCAAATTAATATCAAAAAAAGTGAGAAAAGATTTCAAAACTGATTACCAACTTCTTTAATTGCACAAACCAAGACAAAAAGGCCAGCACATCAAAGAGAAATGATTGTGAGCCAAAATAAGGCATGCAGAAAGTTTGGTCAATAGACAGGTCTGGGACCAAGGTTCAATGGGTTTATCTGAGAAGCATGGCAAAGCAGAGATATTATTTTTGTTTTAGAATCACTCTTAACAATCTAATTTTGGGTCAATGATTCAGAAAGTTCTTAACATATGCTAATGGTTGGAAGCAAGGTTAAATTTGACGAGGGCAAGAGTGATTGCCGTGAAAGCTAAAGCCACAAACCAACCACCATGTTTTTAAACTTACAACTTTTCTTTGTATGAAATAGGAGCACATGTTACCTTCAAATCAAGGATTTCAAATCCCAAACATCAAAGACCGTAATTTCTCACTTGTCCAAATGCAAGAGGCAATGTTGTTGCACATGTTTGGTAATTAAAATCATTGTAAAGCTCATAATTTATTATCTCTAGGAGACTCACTTCCTTGTCCGGGTAATTCAGGTTCATTTATTAGGTGATGCACTTTCTAAATTGAACCTGCACTCCTAGAAGTCACCCTTTCTAGTTGAGTCCTTCCATTTAATATTTAAGAAACACATTTTCTTGTTTGGATAATTCAAGCAACATTTGTAAAAAGACGCATTTCCTAGTTTGGGTAATTTAAGCGATATTTATATAGAGACCTACTTCTTTGTTTGAATAACTCAAGTGACATTTATAAAGAAACACATTTCCTTGTTTGGGTAATTCATGCGACATTTGTATTGAAGAATTTTCTTGTCTTGGTAATTTAAGTGACATTTGTAAGAAGACTCATTTCCTTGTTTGGGTAATTCAAGCGATATTTGTAAGGAGACGCATTTCCTTGTCTGGGTAATTTAAGTGTCATTTGTAAGGAGACGCATTTCCTTATTCGGGTAATTCAAGTGACAGTTGTAAGAATATGCACTTCCTTGATTGGGTAATTCAAGTTTCACTTGTAGGTAATGCGCTTCCTAAGTTAAGTCTTGACTCCTAGAAAATGCACTTTCTAGTCGAGTCATTCCACTTGACCCTTTGGAGATACACTTTCTTGTTGGGTATTCAAGTTTTCGCTTGTTAGGTGGTTAACTTCCTAACCTAAGCCTGGACTCCTAGAAAAATCATTTTCTAGTCGAGTCATTCCACTTGACCCTTAGGAGGCGCACTTTTTTTTTTGGGTATTCAAGTTTTGCTTGTTAGAAGAAACACTTCCTAACTTACACCTTTACTCCTAGTAAATTTACTTTCTAGCTGAGTAATTAATCCTTAGGAGACACACATTCTTGTCAGGGTAATTCAAGTTTCACTTGTTAGGTGGTTCACTTCCTAACTTAAGTCTTTACTCGTAGAAAATGTACTTTCTAGTTGAGTAGTTAACCCTTAAGAGGTGCACTTCTTTGCCACGTTAATTCAAGTTTCACGGGTTAGGTGTTTCACTGCCAAACACAAGCCTTGTCCCTAGAAGATTTACTTTCGAGTTGATTCATTCCACTTAACCCTTAGGAGACACACTTCCTTTTATGGATAAACCAATTTTGGTTTGCTAGGTGACACACTTACCAACTGAAGCCTTTATTCCTAGAAGATGTACTTTCTGGTCGAGTCTTGCCATGCAACCTCTAGGAGATGCACCTCCTTATCTATATCATTCAGGTTTCATTTATTAGGTGATGCACTTCCTAAATTAAACCTTCACTCCTAGAAGCTGCATTTTATAGTTGAGTCATTCCACTTAATCCTTAGGAGACACACTTCCTTTTCAGGGTATTTCAATTTTTAATTGTCAGGTGACACACTCCCTAACTTAAACCTTTATCTCTAAAAGACGCACTTTCTAGTTAGAGTTCCTCACTCTAATTTTAGAAGATGCACTTCCTATCCTTGGTCATTAAATTTTATCCCCAAGAGATACATTTGTTGACCAGAGTCTTGATTCACCTTTGCATTACGCATTTTGTAAGTAATTGTGATTGGGTTTGGCACCAGAAAAGTTTTCTGATAATAAAATGGGGCAGAGTTTAATTCATGTTACGGAAACATCATTTTAGGAACCTCTTGAAAAATGGGACTTTACTTTTCTAAAAAATAAAATTTCTGTATTTCATAACCTTTGTTTGGGATAATTTTATTTCTACTTTTGATGTGATTTCAGGAGCGTGCTGGAGAACAGAGTGATGAAATTAAAACTCAGCATATTACAGAAATAACCACCTGAGAATAGGACGAAGAAAAGGAAAACCAAGCAATGGGGTGAAGAAATGGAAAACCAAGCAACATGGTGAAGAAATGGAAAATCAGGAGCCCGCCTGGAGAACAGGATAAAGAAATTGAAAGTCAAGCAACAAGGGAAAGAAATTTGTAAGTCAGGAGCCGGCTTGAAGAATGGTGAAGATTTTCAAATTCTGAGGTCAAAATTTAGAAGTCCCATATGAAAGAACATGGTCAATTTTTGAGTTCATCTCCAACATCGAATTTTGCATGGAGAAAGAATCTATTCTCAAGTTCAACCCTAAGAAGATTAGATCTTTTGTCAATTTGAAAGTATCAGAAAATCAAGTCAATAGTCCAGAGAAGCTTCATAGATAGGACTTTTGTAATTTCAGTTATCTTTTTAACTTGTAATTTATATTTTGATGTAATGACAGAACCGTGGACCGAAACCTCGATAGGACCTCACTCGACTTTTCAACTCGGTTGTCTTTCTTTCTTCTATTTCTTGCTTTGAAAAATGATTGGGTCAAAATTCTATCTCTTTGTCTACTTCTTTGTATGAAAACACTTCGTGTTTACATTCAAAGTGAGGCATGATGTAGACACGTAATTTTGTCTCTCCTGAAAGATGAATTTACCCATTTATCCCGCCTTACCATAGACCTTGACTCATGTGATTATCCTTCCACAAAAAGATAAAAATAATAAAATTCTTGATAAAATTAACAACCCACCCAATCAAAATTAACCACCTCATCTTATCCTCACCACCTCACCACTTATCTTCAAATACCCCCTACCCCACTTTTTTTTTGTTTTCTCTTAAATATATTACACACAACAAAATAATACACTCACGACACCATCACATATACATACATACACCTTCACCGAGAAAGAACCCTCACCGAAATATACATACTACACACAACAGTAATATAGACCCACCCACAAACCCTCCGTTTTGGTACATCTTATACACAAAATTCAGACATACTGGTGGGCATATGCACACAAAGACTCTATTTTTTTCCTTTGATCGCTCAACACCTACACACACTACATCACACCATATAGTAAACACACAATACACTAGAAAGTGGCGAAACAAAGAGGAAAAATAGTAGGAAAGAGAGAAAATGATAAAATTGGGGATTGATTTAAAAAGAGGTGGCATGAGAGAGAAAGGGAGAAAAACCTAGAGAGAGATTTGGCCGGCGAGTTCTCACCGAGAAAAGTTTCGACCCTCTATTTTCTATAATTTTTCATCATTTGTCGATATTTTTGGAGCTCTGACGAAGTGAAAACCAGTAAGTCTAGCTCTGTTCTGACCAAAGTCATGTCAAACAGTCAATTTTGTCCCCATTTTTAGCTCGAATCTCACCGGAGCTAACAGAATTAGTTACCAAATCAACAGAAACCTACCCATTTCAGTACGTTCCGACGAAGTCGCATCAGAAAATGACTGAGTCGAAAAATAGGTCAGTCGGTTCGATTTAAATTAGTTTAGATTTTTGGTTATTTGAGTTGTGGGTTCGTCGTTTGAGGTTTTGACATGCAGTTTTTGGAATTTCGTCTCTTTATTCAAGCAACATTAAGTTCGAAAGCTTCAAATCGAGATCCAATTCTATTCTTTCCCTTTTTTTATTTTGGTGTTTATCATATTTTATGTATTGAATTGAACATTGGGTGTTGATTGATTTGTGTTGGTGGTGAATATTTGCTTGTTTTGATTCGTTGTTGATCCCCCTTGATTATAAACTGTTTGACGAAATGATAGCTCATTCTAGAGGTAAAATCTATTATTTGGGGTGGGCAAAAATTGAAAAATTGATAAAATACAAGCGTAAGTTATTTTGATTCATTTATGTCGTTGATTGTGATAGTGCTATGATAGGTTGAGCTGGGTAGGCAAATTGTAGGTTTGGGTAGGCAAATTTAGAACTTGTGAATTGTGGAATATTTGGAATATTTGTCGAATGATTTTGTTTACCATATTTAGATCAATAGTACTCATTTAGTCGGGGGATGCACCAAGGCATATTATATTTATTCTCCGAAAAATGATCCGACGTATTATTTAGGCGAAAGATGTTTGTGATCAAGGATCGTGGCATCGGGTAAAGCATGATTAGAATAGTTTACGTTTTACTTCAGTATTTTATTTTGGATTTGTATTAAATTGGACTGGACATTTTTTGGACTTTTGATTGTTTGGTTTTTTATTTTTCTCGTTGTATGTTTTGTTTGGTTTATGTATTTTATAGTGTTGTACTAGTCTATATACTCCATGAAGACCGAAGAGTACCTAACACCTTTTCCTCGGTCAACTGAATTTCTTAATCGGAATCTCTGTTCGTGGATCGGTTTTAAAGAGTCAAACCATTTTATAAAAGAATTTTCCAACGGTGACTTGACACACCAGATTTATGTCAACTAGTGACTCTAAGTTCAAATGAAAAAGAATTCTTTTCGAAACAAATTTTATCTTTTGTCAATTAATAATAAAAACCCTTTCAAACTTAAAATAAATTTTTTTGGTAAAAAAAGGGGTGTGACAGACTTTTGTGGATATCTCTAGATTCGTGTTATGGATGGCTGAAGAGACTATGCCAGCAACTTTGGAATATCAATTTTATACAAGATTCGGTTCGGATGCACCCGAGCTCATTTTGAGTTGTTGGTCGGAAAGTTGAAAAATTAGAAGTATGAGTATGGGACCCACGTTTGATCAAAATTACCTTAAATGAAAAATCTAATTTTGCCAATGCATCTGTAACGTCAATTTTAGGGTGGTAAAATATTTGGTGTAATTTTATGGCTTTTAAATCTCATTGGAACCCTTGGTTTGAAAAATTCTGATTTCGGATTTTGGGATCAACTCTGTGAAAATGATATTTTTTTTTGAAAATCTAATATCGACATTGAGTTCAGATGTCAAATTTAGTGTGATTGCATAGTTTGTTTGCATAAGCCGGACTCCGAACGAATTTTGGATACCCCATCGGAATCCATATTGGACTCAAAAAAATCTGTTTATTTTTTCTGATTGCTGGTGCAGTCTAAATACCCCTCTTCTTTGGCATTTTTCCCATTCTTTCATCTTTTATCTTGAGAGTTAAACTCTAAAATAGTGTGGGAGCTTAAAAGTGATGTTTGTGGTAGTTTGAAAATCCAGATTAACATATATTTCTCTATTATATTACGAATTTAAGATAAGAATTCACCCTTTTCTTAGAAATTTTTGATTAATTTCTCAAAACCTTCAAAATATTAGAGCTTGATTTTAAAACTCATTTTTTTCCTTTTCGCTGGAATAATGGTTTTATCTATAAATACTAGTTTTTCATCAATTTAACCTTCAAAACAACTCTGATTCTTGATTTTAACCCGGATTTCAAAGATTTTACTTGATAAAGCTTAAGAATGGTTTCTTTGATTTGAACCTCATTTTTTACTCAATTTAACTTGGGTTTTCAGTTGTAGGTTCTTAAAAATATGGAGAATATGTTTTTGCAGTAAAGTTATGATTTTGCCCTTCTTTTTTGAAAACTCATTTCGAGGGTCTGTTTCGACCCCATATCAAAAATAGTCAATATGAATACCGTTGGCTTTTATGATGTGTAGTGAACCAATTTTGGTTTTTGAGGTTGGTTATGTCTTAACTCTTTCAGACTGTGCTAGGTAGTAAATATTCGTACAAAATGCATGTTAAGGGGTGGAAACTAATCATAAAAATGTATATCTATGTGTGTGCCCGTATGGGGGCCTATATGTGATGTACTTGTCGAAATTGAGATATTATGTGTTATGTGTGAATGCGTAGGGTCCTATGTGATATTTATAGACTTGAATACATATGAGAAATTATATTATACTGTCAAAATCCATAATGTGGTAACATTTATGTATTGTGATTATATTCGTACTTTATTGGCATATGAGGCATGTGAAAAATCATGGAGGAAATGAAAATAATGATTGGATATTGGCTCACGTAGTTGTGGAAATGTATTATTATTATGATTGGTTGTGGACATTATATCCTCATATCATACTCATTCATGAAACATTGGTACCACCATGGCAACATCTGAGAAACACTGGCAACACTTTTATAACACCCTTTTTGAGGGATATGTCGAAGAGGAGATATGAGATCTGTGTTGTGTATGGGTTATCGAACCTTCCAAGGCTTACCTCTGTATGGTTATACGGGAATTGTACGATGATCTCAGAGGTTGTGCGACTACCTCATCCATCACCATCATCATCATATACATTCCACTTACTTAATTATGTTTGTGTCGTGTTGTATTGTCATATTGATTTGCTATCTATGCATTTGTTTTACCTTTCTTTACTTGTATTTTATGATCTTGTATCTACATGTTCTCCTTTGTTCTACTTATAAGTGACATAATGCATACTTGTGTTCTGTCTTATAGTGTTGTTGTAATATGTGTGATATATTAGAACTGTTAGTGCAATTGGAGTGGGTTACTGGTGTGGGACATTTTCTAATTGCAGCTGGCGTAAACTTAGTGTAGTTTGTATGATTTATTTTCCACCTTGCTCAGTTGGCCTATGATACTTACTTAGTACAAGTGGGACATACTCACACCTACTTCACCCTTTTGATGCAGCTTTAGGTTTAGGTGCGCCTCAGACTGATTGATTTTGCGCGCCTTCAGATTCTCAATGTAGTGGTTGGACATTCATTCATCCTTAGTTCACCTCTATTTTTCTATATTAGTTGTCTTTATTAGTGTTCGAAGATAGATATTTTCTTTTATGGTTATTTATCTAATGTATTTGACTCCTGGATTATATTAGTAGTTTTAGTATTATTGACACCAGGTTTTAGGATGTTATGGCTGTATGTGTTGATTTTATTCTCTTAACTTTTATCATATCTATGTAGTTTGATTTTATTCTAGAAGCCTTACCTTCGGGGTATTTCTGTCTTTCCCCCATTATGTATCAATTTGTGAGATAGACTTACTTGTCAAGGTTTGTCGCAACAAGTGCATCATGACCCTCGTATTTTTGGATCGTGACAAATTTGTGTTAGAGAAGCTAGGTTTTAGAGGTAGCAACAGTATAAGAACAAGATATCTAATAGAGTCTCGTGAATTGATACATAGACGCTTATATGTATCTTCGAGAGGCTAGGACAAATTTAGGAAACTTTTCTCATTTTATTCTTTATCGTGCAAAGTTCTTTCATACCTTGTGTTCTGAGTTGTGTTTCACTCTTTGTGCGGATGGAGTGGCTTATACTACATATTATCAGTTGAGATATGAGGTGAGAGATTGGTGGAGGTCACTTGTCAGTTGTATACCCCGTGATTTTCCCAAGATGACTTGGGATTAATTTTCCAAGGATTTCATAAAGAGATATTTGCCTTTCAATTTGAGATACCGTATACGAGATAAGTTTGATCATTTGGAGAAGGGATCCATGACAGTTGCTGATTATGAGGCATACTTCCATGCCCTGTCCAGATATTTCTATGCTAGCATTTCCACTGAGTCTAAGAAGATTCAAAAGTTTGTGAAGAGTTCTGATGTCTCCCTTCAGTTAGCTACGTCTTAGATGGTTGTTCTTGGGGTTACTTTTCAGATTATTATAGACCGTTCTAAGATGATAAGGGGTATTCTTAGTCTATCTCAGAAGGGCGCCAAGAGGGTGCACTATTTTGGTACGTTCAGAGGTCAAACTCCTTGATGCGGAGATTTTAGAGGTTCTCGTGGGTCTTCTGATTCAGCAGTGTAGAGTTGCAGTCAGAGCAAGTTTTGAGTTTGCTATATATTTGATGAAGCTGGCTATATGGCCAAGGACTATCCTCACCATGTGTTTAGAGATACTTCCATTACATTTGTGAGAGGTAGGGGATCTACTGGAGGTGCGAGGGGAAAAGGTAGTAGAGGCCGTAAAGGTGGTTGTGGGCTATTAAGCCAGTGGATAGTCACGGTCAGTGCTATGCTATACCATCTAGACCTGAGGCAGGGGCTTCAGATGTTGTGATTACAAGTATCTTCTCTATTTTTTCAGACCTGTATCTGTATTATTTGATCCCGGATTGACTTTTTCCTATATGTCTGTGTATTTTGCTTTGGGTTTTGATTCTGTTAGTGCGCCTCTTTCCATGCATATTTGTGTATCTACCCTAGTAGGTGATTCTTTAGTGGTGGATCGGGTGTACCGATCTTGTGTTGTGACTTTTGCCGGGTGTGTGACTTTGGTAGATTTGCTTGTGTTAGATATGTTTGATTTCGATGTTATTTTGGGTATGGATTGGTTGGATCCTTATCATACTGTCCTAGATTATTATGCTTAGACTGTGACTTTAGCCTCGCCGGGTTTGCCAAGGATAACTTGGAATGGTGCGCTGAATTAGGGTCCTAAAAGGATTATATCTTAAGTTTAGGCTCATAAATTGATTAAGAGGGGATGTTTATCTTACTTGGCTCATATTTGTAGACACCTAATTTTGTCCCTCCCGAAGTCCAATTTTATCCATTTTTAGCATACCTTATCACGCACCCTCACCCATGTAATTATCCCTTCATAAAATGACAAAAATAACAATCCCTAACTAATTTTATCATATTCTAACAACCCCTCTCTATTAAATTTTAACACTGCACATACCCCACCTCACCACCTACCCCACCTAACCCCTACCCCTACATACCCTCCCTCTCTCATGGGATACACAAAAAAATGACTCACTGGGAGCCCACGTGATGAGTGAGGATTTTCCATTCTTGAAAAGAGAAAAGGAACCTTCTAGGAAAGGGGTAAGGGGGGACCATTTTTGGTTTTGGGTTGTTTTCATTTTATTATATAGATATACATAGAGTACAAAAAAAATGGGGAGCTCACGTTTTTTTTCTCCTGGAGAGCATAAAACACATACATAGAGAATATACAGAGAGGAGACCAAAAACAAAGGGATTCCATCACAGGCATACGAATTTACCAATAGACATACATACGTCTTCTTCCAATTCTTTGGTTCTTCCAGAAATGCATGCAAGAACTAGCAAACACACTCATACTTCACTGAATATGCACACAACAGAGTTTCATCTCCGCACACGATTAACGCATAGATCACAAACACCACACACAGTGAAGGGAGAGTGATGGATAGACAGTGAGTAGGAAAGGGTTCTGAACAGTGAGAGATAGGAGAGATCGAGAGAGAGACGAACAAGGGTCGAATTGGTAAAGATGAACAAAAATCGATAGGAATTCGGTGGGTTCGAGTTTGTCAGCGATCTCTTCTCCGGAGCTGACTGTTTCTGATCATTTTTAGGCGATTCAGTTTAGAAAACAATAAAATTCACCAGAAATCCAATCCTTTTACGCCTATTCGTGCTGCTGTCTACATTTATAGAGTTCCGACAACTAGATTTTTTAGGTTTTCTCATATTTTTGGGGCTCTCTTTTCTTGGTAACAACTAGACCAACACAGAACCCCAGTCTTGGCACCATTAACACACATACAGGTTGGGGACGGAAATTAAGTTAAAAGAAAGTAGAGAAAATGAAAGTGAGAGGGAGATATCAGAAATAGCGAGAGAGAGAGTTGAGAGAATTTTTTTCTTTTTCCATCGATTCTAGCCGGAAAACATCACTGACATCTTTTCTTTCTTCATTTTTGTCACTTTCGGAGCTCGATAGAGCTTGACGGCGCTCCGGTGACACGAAAACAATCAACTCCAACTCTGTTTCATGTCGGATTCCATCCAAATCTGATCTGAATCTCTCCTGGTTCAGCGATTACCGTTTTGGGTTTAGCAGATTCACCGAAATCTTATCCAGGTCGTTCTTTATTCACCGGGGAATGCCCCGACGTATCATATTGGAGAAGGCAGATCTCGATAAAGGCCCAAGGCATCGGGTAAAACGTCGGAGCATATTTTAGGATTAGTTTAGAATATGACTTATATTTTTTTGCATTTTTCTATTTTTGGATTGTAATAATTGGACTGGATACTATAATTTTAGATTTGTTTGTTCGTTTGTTTGATTGATTGGTTTGTTTGCTTTTGTGTAGTTTGTACACTCATAGTGTCGAATTAGACGATATGCTCCACCAAGCGACCGTGGTAGAACCACGGGATCGAGGGATGCCTAACACCTTCCCCTCGGTCAACAAAATTTCTTAACTTGAATCTCTGTTCGCGGATCAGAAGAAAAGAGTCCAAAACAGTTTTGAAAAAAGATTCCCAAAGGTGACTTGGCACACCTAATTATGTCATGTGGCGACTCTGAGTTTAAAAGTAAATAATCCTTTTCGAAACAAATTTTCATCTTTTGTCACTTTCATAATAAAACCCTTTCGAAATCGTAAAATGAATCTTTTGGGAGTTAAAAAAGGGGTGTGACAGCTCTGGCGACTTTGCTGGGGAATCTAACTTTTCAGAATTCGAGTTATTTTTGGAGTTATATCGGCTTTGTTTGGCATTACGAGTGTATAAGCATTGTTTGTGATTTTGTTTGTGTTATTGTTTTCACTTTTGTGCATTTTTTGTGCTTTTTGTTTATAGTATTTATCCTATGTGTTACCGCTTTTATATCTGTCATCATGTGTCCAGCCCCAGGCCTTCTTTCTGCAACAAGTCCGTAGTACACGTGTTGTATACGACCTCTAGTTGAGTCACCCTTATTTTAGGGGGAGCCGTCGGTGTTATGGAGTAGGTGGAAAGAAAAGCAGCCACTATCGATCATACGCTCCCCCGAACAGCCTTGTTAGTGAACCACAACGTAGGTCAGCCTTTAGGTCATGCTTATGTGCATCATACTGAGACCTAGCGGGACTCACATGGCCCTTTGTAGGAGACTCACCTCTAAAGCATCCCTACGTGCTAACTGTTGCATCTTTAAGGGTAACGTGGTCATTTGATGGACTGATTTAGAAAAAAAAAATATTTGTTAGGAGTAAGGTGCGTAGGCAAAAAAACCAAAAAAGAAAAAAAAAAGAAAAAAAAAGAAAAAAAAAAAAAGAAAAAGTGAGTCAAAAAGAATGAATCAAAAGGAGTGTCGTAGTTTATTTTAGAGTTCTTTTTGGCTTTTGTTCTTCACGATCCAAAAACTCAAAAAGATTTTTTTTTATGTTTTGCATTTATCTTCTCAAAGTACCGTAAGTTCAATAAAAAAAATGAAAAAAAGAGGGTTTTGTTTGCCTTTTCTACTGATTTGTCAAAAGCAAAAACACCAAAAAGGTTTTTCTTCATAATTGGTGGTGTCAGTTTTAGTTGAAGTGTCTAGTTGAAAATTCAAAAAGTTTTTATCCATTTGTTTTTTGTTGTATCTCTTAAGTTAGGGTCAATTTATTAGTTCATCGTTAATTGTCCAATCTGGACAAACTACTCACCGTTGATTCTCCTCTTTCGGGAGTGAGATACGTAGGCAGTCTATTGTTGGTTCGGGGATCTTATTTAAAAAATTCAAAAAGATTTTCTTCACTCCTTATTTAGAATAGGTGTTTCATACATATCTTGAAAAGAAAAATACCAAAAAAAAAAAATTCCTCAATAGTCGTAGGTTTCATTTTTGGTTGATCTCATTTCAAAAATTCAAAAAGATTTTCTTCACTCTTTATTTAGAGTAAGTGTTTCATATACATCTTTAAAAGAAAACTACAAAAAGATTTTTCTTTAATAGGTTCAAGTTTCATTTTCTTATGAAATTCAAAATTGAAAATCCAAAAAGATTTTTCTTTGGTAATCATAGGTTTCATTTTGTATAGAAATTTTGAACGTGAAAATGCAAAAAGAGTCTTTTCTTTTGACAATTTGTTATTTTCTTCTCTTTTTAAAGTTTCAAGAAAATAAAAAAAAGAAAGGAAAAAGTTTAATTGGCCATTTTGGAAAAACATCACGAACTACGCACACCTGATTCTCCTTTTTCGGGGGTGAGATACGTAGGCGTCCTTTTAGGGTTCGGTGATTATTATTTTTTTTTCAAAAAAAAAGAGGTTTTGAAAAATGTTGAACTCTAACATATTTGTTGCCTCTTGTTCAGTTAGTTTAAGGTGGTTGGTTTGTGGTTTCCTGGCTGGTCCTCCATATCACACCAAATCCAAGGAAGGGTTAGTTGTGTCCAACAAGGATATAGAGAGTGTCATCATGGATGAAACAAAGAGTCAGGAAATTGGGAGTTTAAAGGAAGAGAATTTGAGACTGAGACAACAAATGATGGGAATGTACCGAGCTTGGGCCAGTGGACTGCCTCCACCTCCGTTCCCCACTTTTGACCCTGCAAATACCTTGAGTCTTCAACCAAAATCGCAAAGTCAGTTTCCTACCGTTGTTGATGCACCACAGCATGCCTCAAAATCCATTCCACGTCAAATGCACCTCAATACTTCCACTACTCTTTCTATATCTCCTCAGAATAAGTCTACCACATTCACAGCACCACATACCGTCTGTGCTTTTGTTGCTCAACCTTCTACTAAGGCTTCCACTTTGTCTATCAATCCAACGATTGTGTTTCCCCATTTCACTAGTGACTCCATGTTCAATACTGTTGATGATCATTGATATACTCTTGAGACTACAGTTAAGTTAAGTGAACCGCCAAAATTTCTTCCTAAGAAGCCTGGCATGCCAAAAGAGCCAGAGGAAATGGCTGGGAAAGTGAAGAGTGTAGAAAATGATATGAAAAATTCTCCTGAACTTATGGGCTATGAAGATGTTTCATATAAAAACTGGGGCATGTCTTCAAGTGTTAACCTTCCTCCCAGCTTTGAGACATCAAAATTTGGGGAACCTGATGGACAGAAGGATTCTGTGAAACATTCAAGACGACATTGCAATCAACCAAGGGAAACTGAAGGAAAGAAGAAGGAAAATGCACCTATTGTCTTGACAGGGCCAAAGCAGAGTTTGAGAGGTCCAACCCACCAATACTGTCAGCCTCAATCCCGAGCTTACATATAAGATCCACATAACCACTTGCAACAAGGTTTCTTTCCCCAAAATCCAAGAAATCTCATTCCACTTCCTCAATATCCTGTGAACAATGCACAATTGTATGCTCATCCATCTTCTTATCCACAATGGCATGCACCTGTCCCTCAACATCGCCCTCGACCCCCACAAATTTACCAAGGGACCTCTAAATCCAAATTTTATCTGAGGCCAGAGTTTGCAAAGAGGAGGAAGGAAAAAGATAATTTCACTCCTATTGGGGAATCCTATGCCAGTTTATTCCAGAGATTGATACAGAAGGGCATGATCACTCCTCTACTTTGGTATACTCTTGACCCGCATTCAAGAAGCTGTGATCCTAATGTGCGATGTGCATATCATTCTGATGTTTAGGGTCATAGTACTGAAGATTGTCACACTTTGAAAAGAGAAATAGAAAATATAATTCAACATAAATTGATTGTGGTGCAAAACATCGGCCCTTTCGACATTCCACAGAGTTCTTCACCAGCACGCGGTACTGCACAATATGTGGGAGGCAATGAGTTAAGCATGGGGATCCAGAGCTTATTTGTTGAAGAAAATGTGTCTGACAGTGGTGGAAGCTCCAGTCATGTTGATATGCAAACCAGTGACTAATATGTCAGGCTAAGCAATTGAAAAGTCACCCCTCTCCCTACTAGAAAGAGGTCTGGTAGTTTGTTTTATTTTCTTTTCTATTTTTCAAATTATTTCAGGGTTGAAGTTCGGGATCTATCTTGTTTTGTCCCTTTTTCGTTTATGTTCAAATCCTTTTATATTTTATTTCAACTAAATGAAGTGTCCCTTTCCTTTTGTGTTTCAAATATGTGTTGTTTGTTTGTTTTCTTTATACAGTCACTTTATGTTGATTCTAGTGATATGACATGCCTGTGGAATTTTCAGTCAGATCTTAAAATCCAGCTTAATCATGAAGCATTGAATCAGAGAGTTAAATTTAGAAAAAGAGAACATCTAAGAAAATAAATAGAGTGTTGGGGCATTTAGTGATCAACTTGAAGCCTTCTTTGAAAATTGAGACTTTTGAGAATCGCAAAGATAACTTGGTCATCAATTGAAAAACATGTCTTAATTAGGTCAAACAGTGTCTACGTGATCCTATCAAGAGGAACAGGAAGAAAATTAGCTCCACGAAGTCATGAGTCCTTCAGCATGAGGAATGTACAACAAAGTGGAGTTGTATGCCGGGCAAGTGTAGAAAAAGAGGTGGCACACATGCTCGGGGAAAGTTAGTGTTGTAAAATATTTCATAAGTGATCTTGATCATGCACTTTCGCATTGCATGCTATGTACTAGCATTTTCAAGAATTGATATGATGAAGGCATTTCATTCTGCTATCCAAACACTGTGCCATCCTTTGTTTACCCCCATTTGTGCCTTAGTGTTATTTTCTTTCATACCCTTCTTTTGGAATCATATAGAGTCAACAAAGCTCAAAAGAAAAGGTGTCGAGCAAAACAGTAGAGTCAGAAAAGTTTCAAAAAAAAAAGAAAAATATGTCCAAAAGGAGAAAAAGAAGAGCGTCGAGAAAAATAAAGTCAGAAAAGTCCCAAAGAGAAAAGAGTCAACAAAAGGAAAAAAAACTTAGAATCAAGTGAAAAAAATAAGCTGCCAGAACTACGCATGATCTGATTCTCCTATCTCGAGGGTGAGATACGTAGGTTGCCCTACTCAAGGCTCGGTCCAACCAAATAAATAATTTAGAGTCACCTAGTCAAAAGAAATTGGGGCATGAGTTAATCCTCATTGTTTGAGTCTATTCCAAAAGTTGTAAGTCATACCCCACTTCAAGTGTCGTTTGGTCCCCGTGCCATCCTTTCTTTCTAACCTTATCCAAAAGCCAAGTTACAACCAAAGAAAGACCTTCAGATCAATCTTTGAGGATGTTAAGGCGGAGCATGCAAGGGATATGATGATGCATTTGGGAACTATTTGTCTTCCTCAGCATAGAGAATCAAGAGAGAAATAAAAATGGGAGAGTTTTATTGGTGAAAACCCTTATGGGCACCATAAGGCGATGGCAAGTTGAGAAAAATAAAAATGAGAGAGTCTTATTGGTGAAAACCCTCACAGGCACCATATGGCGATAGTGAGTCGAGAGAAAATAAAAGAAGCTTGTTGGCGAAATCCCTTCAAGGCGCCACTAGCCGAATGGGGTCTTAAATACAATTGACCTAAGAAAGTAACTCAGTTTCAAGGCCATTAACTCAACAACAATGGGTAGAAAGTTTGGATGAAAAGATCAAGATGCTTAATCCAAAATGCATGGCATAATCATTAGTATTGACTGTCATTTTTAGATGAATTTTTCATTTCTTTGTTTTAAAAGGGGACATTCATTGTCTTTTATTTCTTCTCTTTATTTTAATTTTATCTTTCTTAAGTTAGTTATCAAAATAAGAATTGTCAATCTTTTTTTTGTTTCTTGTCTTTGAGTCAAGTCCGTGTCAAAACAAGTGAGAAAAGATTTCAAAACTGGCTACCAGCTTCTTTAATTGCACAAAGCAAGACAAAAGCTAGCACATGAAAGAGACATGATTGTTAGCTCCAAAAAGGTCATGCAGGAAGTTTTGTCAACAGATAAGTCGGGGAACTCATGGAAATATCAAGGTTCAAAGGGTTTATTTGAGAAACACGACAAAGCAGAAATACTGTGTTTGTTTCGGAGTCACTCTTAATAAGCTGAGTTTGAGTCAATGATACAGCAAGTCAATGACATATGCTAATTGTTGGAAGCAAAGATAAATGTGACGAGGGAAGGAGCGATTGCCTTAAAAGCCAAATCCACAAACTAACCACCATGTTTTTAAACTAACAAGTTTTCTTTGTATGAAATAGGAATACATGCTACCTTCGAATCAAGAATTTCAAAGCCTAAACATCAAGGGCCGTAATATTCTCACTTCTACAAATGCAAGAGGCAATGTTGCTGCACATATTTGGTATTCAAACCCATGGTAATTCAAGTGGCATTTGTAAGGAGACGCACTTCCTTGTTTTGGTAATTCTAGCAACATTTGTAAAGAGACGCACTTCCTTGTCTGGGTAATTCCAGCAATATTTGTAAGGAAATGCACTTCCTTCTTTGGTAAATCCCGCAACATTTGTGAGGAAACGGACTTTCTTGTTTGGTAATTCAAGCGGTATTTGTAAGGAGACGCCCTTCCTTGTTTGGTAATTCGATTGGCATTTGTAAGGAGACACACTTCCTTGTTTGGTAATTCCTGCAACATTTATAAGGAGACGCACTTTCTTGTTTGGGTAATTCCAGCAGCATTTGTAAGGGGACGCACTTCCTTGTTTGGACAATTCAAGTAACATTTATAAGGAGACACACTTCCTTATTTTGGTAATTCAAGCGCTATCATAAGGAGATGCACTTCCAAAGGAGACACACTTTCTTGTTTTGGTAATTCATGCAGCTTTGGTAAGGAGACGCACTTCATTGTTTTGATAATTTAAACAACATTGATAAGGAAACACACTTCCTTGATTGGGTAATTCGAATTTTTCTTCTTAGGTAATGCACTTCCTAACTTAAGTCTTGATTCCTAGAAAACGTACCTTTTAGTCGAGTCATTCACCTTGACTCCTTGAAGACGTACCTTTTAGTTGAGTCATCCCCTTTGATACCTATAAGACGTACCTTTTAGTCGAGTCATCCCCTTTGATTCCTATAAGACGTACCTTTTAGTCAAGACATCCCCAATAAGACGTACCTTTTAGTCGAGTCATCCCCTCTTATTCCTATGAGACGTACCTTTTAGTCGAGTCATTCCCTATGATTCCTATAAGACGTACCTTTTAGTCGAGTCATTCCCTTTGATTCCTATAAGACGTATCTTTTAGTTGAGTCATTCCCTTTGACCCCTAGAAGACGTACCTTTTAGTCAAGTCATATCCTCTGATTCCTATAAGACGTACCTTTTAGTCGAGTCATTCCCTTTGACCCCTAGAAGACGTACCTTTTAGTCGAGTCATTTCCCCTGATTCTTATAAGACGTACCTTTTAGTCGAGTCATTTCCCCTGATTCCTATAAGACATACCTTTTAGTCGAGTCATCCCCTTTGATTCCTATAAGACATACCTTTTAGTCGATTCATCCCCCTGGATTCCTATAAGACATACCTTTTAGTCTAGTCATCCCCCTTGATTCCTAAAAAACGTACCTTTTAGTCGAGTCATTCCAATTAACTCATAGAAAATGCATTTCTTTGTTTGGGATAAATTTTTTTTTCTCAATTTTGATGTGATTTCAGGAGCATGCCCGAAGCATAGGGCGAATAAATGAAAAACCAAGAAACAAGGTAAAGAAATTGAAAGTTAAACAGATTAAAAAATAGCAAGTCAGGAGCCCGCCTACAGAACAGGGTGACAAAAAAAATTGAAAGCATAGAAACAAGTTGATGAAATAGAAAGTCAGGTGCCCGCCTGGAGAACAGGGTGAGGAAATTGAAAGCATAGCAACAAGTTGATGAAATAGCAAGTTAGGAGCCCGCCTGCAGAACAGGGTGAAGAAATTGAAAGCATAGCAACAAGTTGATAAAATAGCAAGTCAGGAATCCGCCTGGAGAACAGGGTGTAGAAATTGAAAAGCATCGAAACAAGTTGATGAAATAGCAAGTCAGGAACCCGCTTGGAGAACAGGGTGTGAAAATTGAAAGGCAAGCAACAAGTTAAAGAAATTGCAAGTCAGGAGTCCGCCTGAAGAATAGGGTGATGAAACTCAAGTCAAGAGTCCAAAAGAAGCTTTATAAATAGGATTTTGTAATTTCATTTATGCTTTAACTTGTAATTTTCATTTTTTATGTAATGACAGAGCCGCGGAATGAAACCTCGATGGAACCTCACTCGACTCTCCAATTCGGTATTGTCCTTCTCTTTCAAATCCTTTGAAATACCCATGACTTGATCCCCTCATTAGTTGGGTAGGTAGGATGTCTTAAGTCAAGACCCGGTTGTTCTTCTTCTTTCTATTTCTTTCTTTGAATAATGGTCGGGTCAAAATTTTATTTCGTTGTCTACTTCTTTGCCTGAAAATACTTTGTGTTTACATTCAAAGGGGGCATGATGTAGACACCTAATTTTGTACCTCCCGAAGTCTAATTTTATCCATTTTTAGCTGACCTTATCACGCACCCTCACCCATGTAATTATCTCTCCATAAAATGACAAAAATAACAACCCCTAACTATTTTTATCTTATTCTAACAACCCCTCCCTATTAAATTTTAACACCTCACATACCCCACCTCACCACCTACCCCACCTAACCCCTAACCCTACATACCCTCCCTCTCTCATGGGATACACAAAAAAAAGACTCACTGGGAGCCCACGTGATGAGTGAGGATTTTCCATTCTTGAATTGAGAAAAGGAACCTTCTAGGAAAGGGGTAAGGGGGGACCATTTTTGGTTTTGGGTTGTTTTCATTTTAGTATATAGATATACATAGAGTACAAAAAAAAAAAGAGCTCACGTTTCTTTCTCCTGGAGAGCATAAAACACATACATAGAGAATATTCAGAGAGGAGAGCAAAAACAAAGGGATTCCATTTTTCTTGCTCCTTTTTCTCACCCACAACAACTTCGACACCATCACAGGCATACAAATTCACCAATATACACACATACGTCTTTTTCCAATTCTTTGGTTCTTCCAGAAATACACGCAAAAACCAGCAAACACACTCACACTTCACCGAATATGCACATAACACAGCTTCTTCTCCATACACGATTAACATACAGATCATAAACACCACATACAGTGAAGGTCGAGTGATGGAGAGACAGTGAGTCGGAGAGGGTTCTAAACAGTGAGAGATAGAAGAGATCGAGAGAGAGATGAATAAGGGTTGAATCGATAAATTTGAACAGAAATTGATAAGAATCCGGTGGGTTCGAGTTTGCCGGAGATCTCTTCACCGGAGCTGACTGTTTCTGATCATTTTCAGGAGATTCCATTTAGAAAACAATAAAATTCACCGGAAATCCAATCCTTTTATGACTATTCGTGCTATTATCTGCGTTCATGGAGTTCCAGCAACTAGATTTTTCAGATTTTCTCATATTTTTGGGGCTCCCTTTTCTTGGTAACAACTAGACCAACACAGAACCCCAGTCTTGGCACCATTAACGCACATACAGGTTGGGGACGGAAATCAAGTAAAAAGAAAAGAGAGAAAATGAGAGTGAGAGGGAGAGATCGAAAATAGCAAGAGAGAGAGTTGAGAGAATTTCTTTCTTTTTCTGGCGATTCTAGCCGAAAAACGTCACTGACGTCCTTTCTTTCTTCATTTTTGTCACTTTCGGAGCTCGACGGAGCTTGACGAAGCTCCGTTGACACGAAAATAATCAACTCCAACTCCGTTTCACATCGAATTCCATCTAAATCTGATTTGAATCTCTCCTGGTTCAGCGATTTCCGTTTTGGGTTTAGCAGATTCACCGAAATCTAGTCCAGGTATATCTTTGTTGAGTTCAAAGTTTGAAATTCTAAAATCTCCTCTGCCAGTCTCGGTTTGTTCGTATTTCATTGTTGGTATTCATCTATTTTTCACAAAGTGCTATTGCGAGTCGAGTTTCGGGTCTGTTGCAGTTTGAACTGATTTGAGAGTCGAAATTGGATTGGTATTCTTTAAGGTTCTTGGAAGAGTTCTTATTTCTCTTATTAATCCATCTCTTTACTCCCTTGCTTTCTTCTTTATTTTATTTTATTGAAATGGCTATGATTTGGTGTTGGATGATCTTGATTGGGTGATCTTATTGACGTTGATATTTCTTGTTTATGGATAATTGACTGTGGAACAAATTTGATGATTAGTATAGGTTAGATAATCATTTCTTATAAAAAAAATTTGTGTTGAAAATCAATTTGGGGAATAAGAATTGAAAATTGATAAAATTGAATATTATAGTATTTTGATTAATTATTGACGTTGAACGTGATATATCGTCTAGTTCGGAATAAGCATGGATGTTGTTGAAACATGGTAGTATCATGTTTAGGTCGACCATTGATAGGCAAATTTAAGTGGGTTAGGCAAAGTTTATGACTTGCGATCATTGAATGTTGAAGGTGTTTTGTTGAAATGTGTTGGTTTATGTTTTCGAATTGAAGTGTATTCATTTGGTCGGGGAATGTCCCGAAGATTGATGTATTTATTCACCGGGGAATGCCCCGACGTATCATATTGGAGAAGGCGGATCTCGATCAAGGCCCAAGGCATCGGGTAAAACGCCGGAGCATATTTTAGGATTAGTTTAGAATATGATTTATATTTTTTTGCATTTTTCTATTTTTGGATTGTAATAATTGGACTGGACACTATAATTTTGGATTTGTTTGTTTGTTTGATTGATTGATTGGTTTGTATGTTTTTGTGTGGTTTATACACTTTTAGTGTCGAATTAGCCGATATGCTCCACCAAGCGACCGTGGTCGAACCACAGGATCGAGGGATGCCTAACACCTTCCCCTCGGTCAATAGAATTTCTTAACCGAAATCTCTGTTTGCGGATCAGTTTAAAAGAGTCCAAAACAGTTTTGAAAAAGGATTCCCAAAGGTGACTTGGCACACCTAATTATGTCATGTGTCGACTCTGAGTTTAAAAGTAAATAATCCTTTTCGAAATAAATTTTCATCTTTTGTCACTTTCATAATAAAACCCTTTCGAAACTGTAAAATGAATCTTTTGGGAGTTAAAAAGGGGTGTGACAATATTTGTGATACTAGTGTTATATTGTCTTCTTCCTTGGATTTTGTTTGTATTGTCCACGAGTTTATGGATGTGTTCCCTACGAACTTACTTGGTATGCCTCCGGATCGAGATATTGATTTAGCTATTGATGTTGAGCTGGGCACCAAGCCCATTTATAATCCTCATTATAGGATGACCCAGCAGATTTGAATGAACTAAAGGATCAGTTGAAGGAGTTGTTGGATAAGATATTTATCCAACCTAGTGTTGCACCTTGGGGTGCGTCTATCTTGTTTGTGAAGAAGAAGGATGGGTATATGCGTATGTATATTGACTATCGGCAGTTAAAAAAGGTGACGGTTAAGAATAAGTGTTCTCTTCCTCACATTGATGATTTATTTGATTAGATTCAGGGTGCTGCAGTGTTTTTGAAGATTGATTTGAGGTTCGATTATCACCTGTTGAGGATTACAGCATCAGATGTTCAAAAGATGGCTTTTTAACACGGTATGGTTATTATGAATTCTTGGTCATGTCCTTAGGGTTGACCAATGCCCCTACCGCGTTCATAGAGTTGATGAACCGAGTATTTTGAGTGTATCTTGACTCTTTTATTATTATATTTATAGATAATATCTGGGTGTATTCCAAGAATGAGGCTGAGCATGAAGAGCATTTGGGATTGTGCTTCAGAGATTGAGGGTTGAGAAATTGTATGCTAAGTTTTCTAAGTGCGAGTTTTGGTTGAAGTCTATTTCTTTCTTAGGCCATGTGGTTACTAAGGAAGGTATTATGGTTGATCCAGCCAAGGTTGCAGTAGTTTGTGATTGGGCTAGACCTACTTAGCCTACCCAGATTCATAGTTTTGTTCGCTTAGCAAGCTATTATCAGCATTTTATTGAAGATTATCTTTTATTGCAGCTCCTTTGACTAAGTTAACAAAGAAAAAGATTTATTCCCAATGTTTTGATGTTTGAGATGTAAGCTTCCAAAAACTCAAGGATGTGTTGACTTCAACTCCTATATTAGTTTTTCCCAAGGAGGTCTTGGGATTTATCGTGTTTTGTGATGCTTTAGGTATTGGATTCGGTATTGTGTTGATGCAGGAGGTCAAGGTGATTGATTATACATCTTGCCCGTTAAAGCCTTATGAGAGGAATTATCCTACCCATGATTCAGAGTTGTGCTCCATTGTGTTTGCCTTGAAGTAGTGGAGGCACTACTAATATGGAGTTCATTGTGAGATCTTTTCAGATCATCGTCGCCTTCAGTACTTCTTCACCCAATGATATTTTAATATAAGGCAGTGCCCCTATCTTGAGATGCTTAAGTATTATGACTTGACCATTCTTTATTATCCGGGCAAGGCTAATATGGTTACGGATGCCTTAAGTCAAAAGTCGACTAGCATGGGTTTCATGGCATATCTTTTAACTCAGGAAAAACATTTTGCCTTAGAGGTTCAGTCTTTAGCTAACCAGTTGGTTAGGCTTGATATTTCGATACATGGACGTATTTTGGCTTTTGTGAAGGCTAGATCTTCTTTGATGGAGCAGATTCAAGCTCATCAATTTGATGATGTTGGATTGAGATTAGTTCGAGATAAGGTATTGATTTGGGACGCTAAGGTAGCCTCACTTGATTCATATAGAGTTTTGAGGATTGGGGGCCGATTTTGTGTGTCGAGACTGGGTGATTGGATTAGGTTGATCTTGAAGGAGGCCCATTGTTCCAGATATTTCATTCATCCAGGTGTGACTAAGATGTATCATAATTTGAGATAGCACTACTAGTGGAATGGTATGAGGCAACATATAGCAAATTTTATGGCCCATTGTCTATGTTGTCAGTAGGTGAAGGCTGAGCATATGAGACCTGGTGCATTGCTTCAGAGGTTGCCTATTTCTGAGTGGAAGTGGAAACGGATAACCATGGACTTTTTGGCTAGTTTGCCTCGTACATCTCATGGTTCTGACAATGTTTGTGTAATCATGGATCGATTGACCAAGCCAGATCATTTTATTCTAATTCAGGTCTCATTTAGTGTTGAGAAGTTGGCCCATATCTATATTTATGACATTATACGTCTTCATGGTATGCCGGTGTCCACTAGTTTAACTCGAGGTTTTGGGTTCACATCTCACTTTTGGAAGACTTTTCAGGACGAGTTGGGTACTCGGTAGACTCACTACAACGTTTCACCCAGACTGATGGCCAGTTTGAGCAAACTATCAAGTTTTGGAGGATATGCTCCATGCATGCGTGATTGATTCTAATGGCCAGTGGGAGCAGCATTTGGCTTTACCTGGGTTTGCATATAATAATAGCTACCATTCCAGTATTGATATGGCTCCATTTGAGGCATTTTGTGGTAGGCTTTATTGCTCGTCAGTGGGTTGGTTTGATGTTTCAGAGGTGAGACCTCGAGGTACAAACTTTCTTCGTGATTCTTTGGATAGAGTCTGGGTCATTCAGGATAGATTTGGAGCGGTTCAGAGTAGGCAGAAGTGTTATGTTGATCGTACACTTTATGCCCTGAGATTTGGTATTAGCGATCGTGTTTTCCTTCAAATTTTGCCCATGAAGGGTTTTATAAGGTTTGAAAAGAGGGGCAAGCTTATCCCCAGGTATATTGGTCCATTTGAGATTCTTTGGATAGTTGGTGATGTGGCTTATTAGTTGGCTTTACCCCTGATCTATCAGTTTTTCATCCATTTTTTCATGTTTATATGCTTCGTCATTACATTTCGGATGAGTCTCATGTTATTTTTTGGGATTCAGTTTAGTTAGTTGAGCGGTTGTCTTTTGTTGAAGAGCTGGTCTTAATTTTGGCTAGGGATGTTAGGTAGTTGCATTCTAGAGTGATCCCTATGGTTAAGGTCCAGTAGCGACATTGAGCTATAGATGAGGCTACTTGAGAGGTCGAGTGTGATATGCATAGTTCTTATCCCTAGTTCTTCGTTGATTCAGGTATTTCTTTACCTTAGTTTGAGGCCGAACTAGATTTTTAGTGGTGGATGTGTAACGACCTATTTTTTTTATGAAATATGTGAAATTTGTGATTTTATATGATTTAACTATTTTACCCCTTCCCATAGTTGCATTGTGGTACTTCTGAAGTGTGGGGGTGATTGGCACGATTTTTGATATATTTTGGTACCATTTATGCGATATTCTAGTTTTTGATGGCTTCGATAGCCTTATTTTGAACTATTGTGGATATCTTTTGATCCGTTTGACAGATGGATGAGCGGACTGTGTTAGCAGCTCCGGAATATTAGTTTATGCTGGTAGACCTTTGGTTTGGGTCCCACATTTGATCGAAACAATCTCAGATAGAAAGTCCGACTTTGCCAATAAGTTTGCAACATCAATTTTAGGGTGGTAAAATGTTCAGTGTGATTTAACAGCTTTTAAATCTCATTTCGATTCTCAATTTGAAAATTGTGATTTCGAATTTCAGGTGTTAACTATATGAAAATGACATTTTTTTTCAAAAATCAGATATCTCCATTAAGTCTAGAGTATTGAATTTAGTATGACTGCGCAGTTTGTTTGTGTATATTAAACTCTGAACAAATCACGGTCACCCCGTCGGAGTCCGGATTGAATTAAAAAAAATATTTTATTTTTTTTAGATTGCTAGAGTAGTATAAATACCCCTCTTTTTTGGCCATTTTGCCCATTCTTTCATCTATTCTCTTGAGAGTTAAACTCTAAAACAGTACGGGATCTTAAAAGTGAAGCTTGTGGGAGTTTGGGAAACCAGATTAACATATATTTCTTGATTTTATTACGGATTTAAGGTTAGAATTCACTCTTTTCTTAGTAATTTCTTGATTATTTTTTCAAAACTCCCAAATTCTTGGAGCTTGATTTTAAACCTCAATTTCACTCGAATAATATTTTCATCTTATAAATACTATTTTTTCATCAATTTATCCTTTAAAACAACTCTGAATCCTTATTTTAACCCGAATTTCAAAGATTTTATCGATTGAGCTTAAGAATAGTTTTTCTTTGATTTGAACCTCGTATTTGACTCGATTTGACTTGGATTTTTTGCTGTAGGTTTCTAAAAATATGGAGAACACATTTTTGGAGTAAAATTATAATTTTGCCGTTCTTTTTTAAAAACTAGTTTTAGGGATCTGTTTTGACCCCGAACTAAAAGTAGTCAATATGGGTATCATTGGCTTTGTTTAGATGCGTAGATTCCATATTTGAAATTTTTTATGGATTTCAAGATCGTTCGCAGAAAGTAAGGTCGTGGGTTCGAAGTGTAGCGAATCGATTTCGGCTTTTGAGGTAGGCTACGGCTTAACTCTTTCAGACTGTGTGGGGTAGTAAATATTGATACAAAATGTATGTTAAGGGTGGGAACTAATCATTAAAAGTAGCTATATATGTGTTGTGCTTATCGAAATTGAGATATTATGTGATATATTTTACCGTGTGGAGTCCTATGTAATATTGATAGCGTTGAACACATGTAAATAATTATATTGTGTTGTTAAAATATTTAATTTGGTACCATTGGTGTATTGTAATTATATTCATACTTTATTGACACATCATGTGGAAATTTATGGAGGAAATGAAAATAATGAGTGGATATTGACACACGTGGTTGTGGAAATGTATCATTGTGGTTGGTTGTGAAAATTTATCATTGTGATTGATTGTGAGAATACTCATTGTGATTGGTTGTGGGAATTATATCCTCATATAATACTCATTCATGAAATATTTGTACCACCGTGGCAATATCTGAAAAACACTAGCAACACCTTTTATAACACCATCCCCGAGGGATTTGCTGGGAGGAGACATGAGATATGTGGATTGTATACGGGTAGAAGGACCCCCCCCCCCATGGGTCCTGTGTTGGGAGGCTTGGCTCTATAGGTGTATAAGTGGATTGTACGATGATTTCGGAGGTTGTGCGACAACATCGAGCCTCATCATCATCATCATCATATACATTGCACTTACTTTATTGTATTTATATTTTGTTGCATTGTCATATTGATTTGTCATTTATGTATTTGTCTTACCTTTGTTTACTTATATTTGATGATCTTTTATCTAAATGTTCTCACTTGTTCTACTTATATGTGACGCAATGCATACTTGTGTTCTATCTTGGTATGTTGTTGTAATATATGTGATATAGTAGTACTGTTAGTGCAAGTAGTGTGAGCTACCATATTGGGGCATTTTCTGATTGCAGGTAATGTGCCCTTAGTGTGTATTTTGTATGCTTTATTTTCTACTTTGCTCGGTTGATACCTACCGAGTACAAGTGGACCGTACTCACTCTTACTTTACCCTTTCAGTAAAGCTTTAAGTTCGGGTGTGCCTCAAACTGGTTGATTTCGGGTATCTTCAGATTTCTTAAGTTAGCGGTTGGACATTCATACGTTCGGAGTTCACCTCTATCTTTCTGTTTTAGTTATGTCCTTATTAGTGTTTGAAGACAAATATTTTTCTTTGTGGTTATTTTTCTGATGTATTTGACTCCGAAATTGTATTAGTGATTCTTATACTATTGACATCAGGTTTTGGGATGTTATGGCTGCATGTGTTGATTTTATTCTTTTCGCTTTTATTATATCTATGTAGTTCGACTTCGTTCTAGAAACCTTACCTTGGGGTATTTTTATCTTTTCTCCATTAGCTATCAATTTGGGTGATAAGCTAACTTGTCAAGATTTGTCGTGATAGGTGTCATCATGACTCTTGTATTTTTAGATCATGACAGGATAGGCTAGTTCTATCTCTCAATTACCAATCATGTGATCGAGAAGGACCTTGATTCCTCGACAATACCTCGAGGTGCATTTAATTGTCTTATATGAGGCGGGTCTATTCTCTACTCCATAGTAAGACACCTTTTGTTTATCCGTTCTGCTCATCCAAACGTGATGTTCTTTTTTATTATCATTTACTAGCTACTTCCTTTTCTTTCCTCCCTTCTATTCCCGCATGAAGATCATCGTATATATGTTTGACTTCGATTGTCGGTGCTATAATAGGTAGAAGTTCATTTTGACAGGATCTGTCAACGGGGTAAACAACCCTCCTCCAAGAGGAATTGTGTTATCCCCCCATCCCCCACTCCCTATAGAGTGAAAGAGATGCTTGGCGATCATTAGATTGTACCACGTCCAGTCGTTAACTTCTCGCGCTGTTGCCGTTGTTTCTAGGACCGACAAATGTCTCACCTGCACAAGTATCTACATCGTGTAATCCCAATCGCACTAAAATTTAGTGAATAGGAATCCTTATTCATGAAAAGAGGGTCACCCAAATCTTACTCACTATATTAATTGGAGATCATTTTATTACAAAATCGATCCTCTATATTTAGTAGGAGTTAGTATATATTATTTAGCAATAGTGGAAATTGCTCAAGTTGTAATAAAATAATGAAACATGTTTTGTCCTTTTTTCCCGTTTACGATAAAATAAGTCATAAAAAGGATTTAGAGTCCTAGATTGGCAAAAATATTTAAAAAGAAATGGGAAAAAGTTTTCCGTGGTAATAATATGTATATTATTTTTCAAATTGTTTATTTTGAGGATCTATCTATATTATATAACAGGAGAGGCAAAAGTAATAAGTGTCAACACTACAAAAATCCTACTTAAAAAATAATAATTATTAAAAAGAAAAAAGTATATACAATAATTTAAAAATTAACTATCTCTATATAAATTACACATTAAAAAATTAAAAATTAAAAAAAATTGTAACATGCACATTAAAAATATTTTTAAAAATCTTATCAATTTAGAATTTTTAAAATCTTTACACTAATTAAAATCTTAAAAAATAATGAAAAAAAAGTCAAAACAATTACTAATTAAAAAACAGCACACACTACAAAATTGGAAAGTGTCCCACTTAAAAAAGTAAAAAAAATTCTTAACATGCACAATAATAATCTTTTTTAAAATCTTATCAATTTAGAATTTTTGAAATTTCTACACTAATTACAATTTTAAAAAAATAACGAAAAAAAAGTCAAAACAATTACTAATTAAAAAACGGCAAAACACCCTACAAAATTGAAAACTGCCCCGCTTTCTTTTAAATTTCTATATTAAAATTTAAAATAGAAAGAATAAAAAATCATAAGTAATTGTACAATTTAAATTATTATTATCATAAAAGTTTAAATTAAAGATGAAATATGAAACTGCTAGATGAAGTGGTTACAACTTTTATCTATTTTCTTTTTTGAAGTTCATCTATACATTTGAATTGGGAAATAAAAAATTAAGAATCTCTGAAATCACCAAAACTCTTTTTCCATTCAATTCACATCTCACACCTGCAAAAATTATGAGGAACTGGTAAACGTTATTTTTATATTACTAAATTTCTCTTAAAGTTCACAAGCAATAAGTGAAACTCACCCTTCAAGAAATGAAAAAGACATCATATCAACGTTCTAATGCATAAGAGGTAAATTTGATCACCGCAGTATTTTTAAAAATCTCTCAACTCTTACTTTATATCATAAGATATGATCGATCCATCGGATACTTTTAATATATTTTTTGTATTCCTTAGAACTGCTTCAACTTTTGACCGTTAGTTATATTTTAACTTTTGGTAAGTATCCATTTTCTGATTGGTAATTCTTTTATTAGATGGATTTTTATTTTATGAAATATTTGGTTTGATAGAAAATAATTAATATTTTTTTTGCTAACAGTAAATATATATATATTTTTTTGGCATTTGGGCAGTTTAGAGTTTGTTTTTCTTAGCTACTTCATAGAATGCCAGGAAACTTCGACAGTGAACTTTTGCTAATGCTCCTCTCTACATCACCATGATCACTTTTTTATTGCATAGACAAGTTGAATGGCCCTAAGTTAGTATTTTTTTTCTATTTCAATTTATGTGTCAATTTTTTAGAGATTGTAATATTTTTATATACTTTTAAATATAAATATCCTGAATTAAAAATATTGTAACTTGCAGTACTTTTTAAGTAGTTTCAAAAGATTTAAAGATTTTATTATTTTAATTTCAGATTAAATTTAAACGATTTGGCACTCGAAATTTAAATTATGCCTCATAAATTGAAGTAAAGCATGTAAAACTTAGCATGAGTTTGTTTAAAGATTGTCGGAGAAATTTGTTAAGATTGATGTTCTTTTCATGTCTTCTTGGGCATAGTATATTTTTATTTATTTCACAAATTGCTAATTAGTTTGCTTCTACACATGCAAGTGAAAGCATAACTTGCATAAGTATTGAAAAATTTTGAATTGAATTTTTTTGGTGACAAGAAAACAAATGTATTAGATGTAAGTACATTTTTCTTTAAACCTTGAATTAAGTTTGATAGTGCAAATTGTACACTTTACTAGAAGTTTAAAAATATATTAAATTTTTGGGAATAAGAAAAAGTTATATCCAACTAAAGAAAAGTAACAATCAAAGACATTAATCATAATAAGACAATAAAAATTTGCATGTTATGTAGCCATTCTAAATTTTAATGATGATTTGAATATAACAGTTAAAAGATTATAGCGTTTAGAATTTACTGAATCTTACAAATTTTTTATTTGTTATGGTCTAATAAGCATGTGAAAATGTTCTCAAAATTTTGAGAATAGTTCTAATAGTTTGTTACTAATAAAGTAAAGATAAAAATAAATTAATACGTATAAATGAGTTTTCCCAATAACTTTTATTTGTCATATGGTGATGATGAATTTTTAACTGAATTACATTTATAATTTTTACTTTTTCTGTTAATCAAGTAATGCAAGCGTAGCCAGATTGAAATCAGTCTAATATTTACATGTTTTATTAGAATTTCACTTTTAAGTGAATGTTAGCATTGCTGCTAATTAACTTAAAGTGATAAAAATAGTAAGAAATAATCTACAAACTTTATAGATCTAGATCAATTATTCGTACACACACTAAAGGAATATGTGGTGGTAGTTTCTTTCTTTATCCATGTCAATTCTCATTATATATAAAATAAAGTATTTATCTCAATTGAATTATTTTTGTTATTTTGAGTTTGTAAAGATTCTCAAACCTCTTTTTGTGAGAATATATTGGGTATATTATTGTTATTGTTGAATTTATAGAGGAGAGTATTCATAATGGGACAATCAGACATGGAGTGATTCAAAAGTCTATCTATATAATTTGTTTCACTTACTAAGCATTTTTGTGTTAATGGTATTAATCCGTGTTAATATCTATTTGATTTGTTTATATACACAATGTATTAATTTTTTATGTTTCATGTGATAGAGGATAGAAAAAAAACTATACATGATAGTAGTGAAGATTTTAATTTTGCATCAAAATAATATAAATTGTTTTCCTATAACCTCATTTTATACTCTTTATGCATCTTATGAAAAATCTATCTATTAATAATATTTTTTAAAATCTTATCAATCTAGAATTTTTAAAATTTCTACACCAATTACAATTTTAAAAAATAATGAAAAAAAAAAAGTCAAAACGATTACTAATTAAAAAACAACACATCCTACAAAATTAGAAACTGCCCCACTTAAAAGATAAAAAAAAATTCTTAACATGCACATTGATAATCTTTTTTAAAATATTATCAATTTAGAATTTTTAAAATTTCTACACTAATTACAATTTTTAAAAAATAACAAAAAAAAAAGTCAAAATAATTACTAATTAAAAAACAGCACAACCTAAAAAATTAAAAACTGCCCCGCTTTCTTTTAAATTTCTATATTAAAATTTAAAATAGAAAGAATAAAAAATCATAAGTAATTGTCCAATTTAAATTATTATCATAAAATTTTAAATTAAAGATGAAATATGAAACTGCTAGATGAAGTGGTTACAACTTTCATCTATTTTCTTTTTTGAAGTTCATATATACATTTGAATTGGGAAATAAAAAATTAAGAATCTCTGAAATCATCAAAATTCTTTTTTCATTCACTTCACATTTTACACCTGCAAAAAATTATGACGAACGGGGTAAGCGTTATTTTTATATTATTAAATTTCTCTTAAAGTTCACAAGCAACAAATGAAATTGAACCTTAAAGAGATGAAAAAAACATCGTATCAACGTTCTAATGCATAAGAGGTAATTTTGATCACCATTGTATTTTTTAAATTCTCTCAACTCTTACTTTATATCATAAGAAATGATAGATCTATCGGGTACTTTTAATATATTTTTTGTAATTTGTAGAACTGCTTCACCTTTTAACTGTTAGTCATATTTTAACTTTTGGTAAGTACTCACTTTTTGATTGGTAATTCTTTTATTAGATGGATTTTTATTTTATGTAATATTTGATTTGATTGATAATAATTTAAATTTCTTTGCTGACAGTAAATATAACTTTTTTTATTTTTTTGGCATTTAGGCAGTTTAGAGTTTGCTTTTCTTAGCTACTTCTTAGAATGCCAGGAAACTTCGATAATGAACTTTTGCTAATGCTGATCATGCATCACTTTTTTATTGCACAGACAAGATGAATGGTTCTAAGTTAGTATTTTTCTCTGTTCCAATTTATGAGTCAATTTTTAGAGATTGTAGCATTTTTATATATTTTTTTAAATATAAATTTCTTGAATTATAAAATATTTTGCCTTGCGCAGTACTTTTTGCGTAGTTTCAAAAAATTTAAAAATTTCATTATTCTCATTTCAGATTAAACTTAAACAATCTGACACTTGGAATTTAAATTGTACCTCATAAATTGAAGTAAAGCGTGTAAAATTTAGTATGGGTTTGCTTAAAGATTGTCGGAGGAATTTGTTAAGATTGATGTTCTTTTCATGTCTTCTCGGACATAGTATATTTCCATTTATCACACAAATTGCTAATTAGTTCGCTTCTACACATGCAAGTGAAGTGAAAGCGTAACTTGGATAAGTATTGATAAACCTTGACTTTGAATTTTTTGGTGACAAAAAAATAAATGTATTGGATGTGAGTACATTTTTCTTTAAACCTTGAATTGAGTTTGATATTGCTAATTGCACACTTTACTAGAAGTTTAAACATACATTAAATTTTTGGGAATAAAAAAAAAATTATATCCAACTAAAGAAAAGTAACAATAAAAGACATTAAATCATAATAAGATAATAAAAATTTGCATTTTATGTAGCCATACTAAATTTTAGTGACGATTTGAATATAACAGCTAAAAGATGGTAGCATTTAGAGTTTACTGAATCTTACAAATTTTTTATTTGTTATGGTCTAATAAGCATGTTATAATGTTCTCAAAATTTTGAGAATAGTTCTAATAGTTTGTTACTTATAAAGTAAAGATAAAGATAAATTAACACGTATAAATGAGTTTTTTCAATAATTTTTATTTGTCATATGGTGATGAATTTTTAATTGAATTACATTTATATTTTTTATTTTTTTTCCTGTTAATCTAGTAATGCAAGCGTAGCCATATTAATATCAGTCTAATATGTACATGTTTTATTAGAATTTCTCTTTTAATTGAATATTGGTACTGCTGCTAATTAACTTAAAGTGATAAAATTAGTAAGAAATAATCTACAAACGTTATAGACCTTGTGTACAATAAAAGAGTTTGTGGTAGTGTTTTCTTACTTTATCCATGACAATTCTCATTATATATAAAATAAAGTATTTATCTAAATTGAATTATTTTTGTTATTTTTAGTTTGTAAAAATTCTCAAACTCCATTTCGTGAGAATATACTGGATATATTATTGTTATTATTAAATTTATAAAGGAGAGAATTCATAATGGGATAATCAGACACGAAGTAATTCAAAAGTTTATTTATATGATTTGCTTCACTTACTAAGTATTTTTGTGTTAATGGTATTAATCCGTGTTAATATCGATTTGATTTGAATATATACACGATATATTAATTTTTTATGTTTCAAGTGACAAGAGGATAAAAAGCTATACATGACATTAATGAAGTTTTAATTTTGCATCAAAATTATATAATTATTTTTTCTATAACCTCATTTTATATTTTTGATATATCTTCTGGCAAATTAGAGAAAAATGAAGGAAAGGTGCCTTTTAAATCTTGAATGAAGGATTGGTGACATTTACCAACTTAAAAGGTCAAACATAATTAGGAAACTTGATTAAGTTAATTGTGTACTTGATTAATATTTTCAAAACTTTCTAATATTTTCAAAAATTCAAATCAACCAACTCACACCCCTCTTCAATCCAAATCAACCCTCTCCACTCTCTCTCGATAGTTTCTCCCAACCAACAGTTCTGCAAATTTTTTTTTTCAATTCCCGATGACTTCAACTTCCGACGATAAATAGTTGGCTTCGAGTTCCTTTTCGACTTCAAACTTCAATCGACGTAACAGTCTTGCTCTCTGTCCACAACAGCTTCAAATTCTTCATCGTTCCTTTTCTTCTTTCACAAGTAAGAAATTATGGCCTTTTTAGTTTTGAAAAAAACGAGGAACTTGAGCTAACTTCTCTTATAGTATTGGTTAATAATTTCAATATTTGCTGCTTTAATTTGAAATGGAGTCTATATAAAACCCTAATTTCTGGTATTTCTTCTTTTCTCTTTTCGAAGTGAATTATGATTTTTTGTTGGTTGTTGCATTTTTTTGAAGTTTGATTTTTCGTATTGCGTCCGTTGCAGGGTTGATTTTTTCTATTCTTGTTCTTGGTAAAAATGGTGATATTGCTGATTTTCTGTTGAATAAAATTATGCTACTATTTTTTTCTCCAACAGATTATCCATCTGGTGCAACAGATTTATCATATAATGCAACAGATCAATTATCTGATGTAACAGATAAACTATCAGATTAGAATTCTGATACAACAGATTAAAATTCTAATGCTACAGATTAAACATCTGATACAACTGATTCACCATCTGATGCAATAGATTAATCATCTGATGCAACAGAGGAACCATTGGATAAAAAATTTGATGCAACATATTTAGCATATGATGCAACAGATTAAAAATCTAATGCAACAGAGGAACCATCGAATTAAAGGTCTGATGCAACAGATGAACCTCCTATTGGATAAAATCCTATCAACTCTTCCAATAGGACATGTCCAAGACTTGATTTTTTCAACTGATCATTCATTTGTCGCGATAGATGACCCTTCTATTGGATTAAATCTAAATAATATTGATCGTTGATAGTTGTTTCAACATATCACAAATATATTGCAACAGATAAGTGATCTATTACACAAACCATTCATCTTTCTCAATAGATGAGTGATATACTTTATATTATCATAACAGATTACTCAGTCGTTGTTGTAGGTTAGTTAACTATTTTGATAGATCACTCATATGTTACAACAGATGCATGATCTGTTGCACAAACCGTTTATCTTTCTCAACAAATGAGTGATATATTTTGTATTATCACAATAGATTACTCAGCCATTGCTACAGGTTATTTAACTTTTCCAACAAATCACTCATATGTTGCAACAGATGATGTTGGAACAGATGCACAGACCATTCATTTTTTATAATAGATAAGTGCTATATTTTGTATTATTGCAATAGATTACTCATTCGTTGCAACAGGTTATTTAAATATTCCAACAGATCACTCATAAATTGTAATATATGTGTGATCCATTGCACAGATCATTCATCTATCTTAAAAATGAGTGATTATTTTGTATTATTGCAACAGATTACTCATCCACTGCAACAGATATACTATCTGGTGCAACAGATCAGTGATCTGTTGGAACTGTTATTTTACTATTTTACTTGTTAGATTTACTGTTATCCTTTTTTAATGATGCAGTAATCAACTATAATATATTTTTTTATGTTTCTACTTATTTTAGATAATATGGCTCCCAAAAGAACAAAAACCAAATCAAGTCCAAGTAAAGGAACAAGTGAAGAAGCTAGGCTACATCTACCACTCTATGAGTTTGCTTTACAAACATTATCTCAATCAGGAGTAGAATATGATGAACACGGGGAGGAGGAATATTTCAAAAGAGATGATCCAAATGCTAATAGCCCTTATACCGATGAGTTTGTCAAAACCTTCAGCATTTATCGTTATCCTATGAGAATATAGTGCGATAGTGCCACAGATTTAACGGGTGATTTCGTGGTTAAGTCAGCCATGGGAAAATCTTTTGACACCTTCAGAAAAATACTTTGAGAATAAAAATTGGATGCTTATTTCAGGGACAGTTGCTTTAGAAAATATCTTAATTTGCCGGAGGAAAACAATGCTCATTTCTAAATAAAAATGGTATATGAACTTCTCAAGTGTAGGTTTATGTATGAAAATAAAGATAAGATGGATGAGGTATGTGTCATACCCCAAATCCCATTGGAGCGGACTGGCACCCGTAGCCAAGGAGGCCCGGGAGAACCCGTTCATAACCTATACTTTCACATTTACATTACTTATGAAAATTAGAAATTTGGGCAGCACTTCGTTGTAAATAGAAGAAAACAGTACCTGTATCAGCCCAGCAGACACGCATAAATATGTATATGAACAGTAATTGGCCATCAGAGCCATCACGTCTATCAACCAAACACTCTTATGGTTGTACAATATGTCTACAAAAGCTTCTACATAGATACACAACTGAGTTGGGGTCGGGACAAACTCCCGCCCACAAAAGACTTTTATCCAAGTACCAAAAGTACATATAGAGACGACTTGGGATGCCCCGAAACAACTGGAGCTCACCACTAACAACAGAATGTCTTGGCTCTTACTGCGGAGGTGTACGACCTGAAGTACCTGTTCCTGCAGGCATGAATACAGGTCCCCCGTGAGGGACGTCAGTACGGAAATATGTACTGAGTATGTAAGGCAGTGAGTATCAAGATGAGATACAAAAGATCAACAGAACCCAGATACCAGTGAATAAACAGTATGAGTAGACCACACTTAAAAGAACTGATGGGATACCTGCACATTACTTTCATATCATTACTTCCCGTAATCCTTATCAATACATAACATATGTCATACAATGGCCAACTGATCAGTGGTACTAATACAATACATCAGGGACCACCCCTGGAATAGCATATATACATAATCTTTATAATACCATGGCCAACTGATCAGTGGTACTAATACAATACATCATATCATCAATTTAAAATAGAGACATTCCATTTCTTAATTCAATTAATCTTTGAGATTGGTTACTTTGTGGTCACACTTTATGGAATTTGAAACCATGATACCTCAATAGGAAAAACATGTAAATAGGTAATTAATATCATGAAAATGAAGTGGAGAATCATGGATACCTCATTAAACCATTTCGGAGTCAACAATAGTATATGGACATTTTTTTTGACTGGCCGGACATCTTAAAAGTGAAAACAAGTTCAATTGGTAGTGTCGAAGATCATATGATGTTATTATGTGTCATGTGTCGTAGGACAATGTTGAAAGATTACTTGAGAGTGTCATGGGTCATTATTCATGCCAAAGATTAGATAGAGTATGTCTTACATACCTTGATATAACCACTTCAATACAAGTGACTTCCCGTACTCTTCGAACACTTATCTACAATAAGTCATTTGTGGCAAACTAGTATTAGCAACCAAACCTTACCATTTAGGTATTAACTTCACCAAATAATGTCTAGGAAGTAATCCTTTAGCTCATCAATAAGAGTACTACATACATCCTCTTATATTCTTATTACATTCACATATCATGCATTTTCATGAAATATCCCTCAACATCACTCTTAGCCTTTATTTCCCTTCTTAATCACCATCCAATACCAACATGATCACTAGGCATACATAACCACTAATATAATGATATATCACCACAATTCATCCTCCATAATCCAATACAACAACTTCCATAATTTACTACTAACAATTTATACAAAACAATTCATAACTATGTTTCTAGCTATCTTCCAACATCAAGACAATACTCATAATCCTTTATCAATACTTATTCATGGATAAGAATCAAGAATAAACAATATTCATACCTTAACAATGAACTCTTGTATTTAGAATCCTCCTTACATAACCATGGGGTGCTTCTCGAAGCTTTCGAGATGGTGAACACAACTACGGAACCAATTCGAATTTTCTACGGTTGAATCACAAAATATTTGAAGTTGAAATTGGCTAGGGTTTCACCTCTCTTAATAATTGGATGATATCTGATATATATGAGGCTAATTGCTGGTTTATAAAGACCAATTTTCGTCCAAGAGGTAATAGAAAATGACCATTTTGCCCTAAAGATTTAAATAAATCCGAATCTGTCCCCAGTGGACAGTTTTGACAGGCTGAAGTAAATCGATCATAACTCTTTGCTCCGGTATCGGATTTGGGTGAAACCAATTGCATTGGAAAGATAATTCAAAGGGCTTTCATTTTCATATAAAGTATATCACCCAGTTCTTCCTTTACAAGGAGTTATGGTCGTTTAAAATTGACCCAAAAATCTGTCCCACAATTCTGTTTTTTTTTTTGATAGGCTGTAGTAAAACGGGTATAGCTCCTTACTCAGACATTGGATTTGGATGAAACCAATTTCATCGAAAATAAGACTATCGGAGATTTTTGTTGATATATAGCAGCTCACACATTTCTTTTTGTACAAGGAGTTATGATCGTCTAAAGTTGGATTGCCTAGCTGCAGTAATTTTCCTGCAGAATTACTGTTCACAGGCTTCTCGGCCACCGTTTTGAAATTTTGAATGTGCTCGCTTATATGAAATACTCCTCTGTTTTGGGCAAACTTTATATCGTTGGAAAGCTTATTCCAATACCTACACATACAACTATTGACGGGATACTTTCGAACACCATAAACTTAATTTAACCCATACGCAAGTCTTTAGGACTCCATATAATCGCGATAAGTGTACGAAAAAATTTACGGGGTGTTATAGTATGGATAAATTACTGTGGCACGCCTGTTTGTTTTGGTTGGAAGGTGTTTGTCATAGTTACTGGACTAAAATGTTATCCTCCTTATTCTCTCAAGTTATACCTATTCTGACCCAAAAAAGCACCCCGCATATCCAAAAAAGAAAAAAGGCAAGTCGTATGATCGTGATGATCTGTTGTCCATTGTTGGTCCAAGCTTCAAAAACAAAAATTTGACAGAAGCGTTGAAAGATAAAGGACTTTCAAAGAAGCACAAGCAGTCATTGTTCTTAGTTTGGTTTGTACATAATATTCTTTGGGTGAGAGACGTTAACAACAACATAAGTGTTGGTTTAATAAAGCTCTCCAAGGATCTTGAGGCGTTTAACAACTATTGTTGGGATTATAAAAGCTTCAAAATGACTGTCAAATATTTATTGACTCTGTTAGCGCCAAAGACAGTCAACTTATATGACTTTCCATGGGCTTTCATGGTAAATGTTTCTTTCTTTTATTATGATATCATTAATTTTTTTACTCAATAATAGTTTTGATTTATTGGCGTTGTTTTATAGGCTTGGGAGTTTGAAGCCATTCCTTATTTGAGACAACAAGTGAACCACCAGGAAGAAGTTTCCCGTCCAAGAATCTTGAGATGGTTGTTGGCCAAAACTGATAAAAATGTAAAAGTTTTTAATCTCTTCAACCCCCTGAAGGATGTAGTTAGTATAATTATAATTAAGTTTTTATTTTAATTAATAATTTTTTTGAATGATCTAATCATCATTCTAATATATGTAATGATTTATGTTAGATTGTGCATCTGTCGCTAGTTCCGACCAATCGAGAGTTGAAGATGTCATTTTTCTTACTTTACGGTCTGTGCAAACTTTATCGGACCCTAAGGTCATTGACAGGATAAAAATAGAATTATTTGGATCAATAACCATTACAAGAAAAATAAATTTAAAGGGTGGGCTTGTTGTTGTTGATGGTCTTAGTGGTGATGGAGCTGTTGGCGGTGGTCGTGGTGCTGTTTTTAGTGTTAATGATGCTTCTCTTACAATATTTAAAACAAATCATTATGAGTATGATCATACTGGTTATATAGATTTTGCCTCTCCCAACAAATGTGTTGCATGCAAATGTTAAGACTGCAAGCAAAACATGATGTAGTGATTAATGCTATTAATGCATTAACTGCTTCTTTAATGGAATTGACATCTAAGAGAGGTGTTATTCCATCAAAGAGGATTTTATATCCATCCACTCCATTAGAGATTAAGGCTAAGAAGAGAATGAAAGTGATTTCCAAGGCATTATCAAGCATTCAAAAAAGCGAAATTACAACTTCTCTATTCGTGTGTTGCACTGAGCAATGTACAATGTCCAAAGAAGAGCAGCACAAGCTAAAGAAGGTGAATATATATGTCTATTCCAACTAAAAAACAGACACATTTGTTTCAACAGATGACATATCTGCTGAAAATTATCAAACATATATATATATATATCTGTTGCAATAGTTGACTAACTTGTTGCACCAGATAAAGTATCTGTTGTGACATATGCCTCATCTGTTTTAGCAAATTAAATAGCTCTTCGTACTGCTTTTATTTATACCAACAAATGACCTATCTGCTACAACAGATGAGTCATATGTTGCTACAGATGGTTCATTCATTGGAAATTATCATACAGGTCTTCCTCGTGTAGAAATTTATCTCAATAGTTGATTCATTGTTGCAATAGAAATATAATCTGTTTGGGACAATATAAGAGGAAGACTTGTTTCATTTGCTAGAACAGATGAGATATCCTTTTCCATTTTGTAGTATTTCCATGATTAGCATTGACTATTTTTGACTTTACAGGTAGATGTTGAAGCTACTGCTGAACAATATTAATAATATGCTACTCTTTTTATGAAAATATAGAGAACAGAAAGTGTAGAAACTGTACGTAAGTGACGATAAAGATCCAACGATGACTGAAGCCAAATTTCATAGCACCGGATAAAGAACAACTTGTCCATATTGAGTAGATCTTTATTGGTTGAGCCTGTCAAAGTAATAACCTCACCCCTCCTTAGGAATCCTTGGCATCAATACTTAAATTGTTGATGTATTTGTTGAGATTTATACCCATAATAATTTTTTTATATTTTATTTATTCGTTGATTTATTTCAGCTAATTTCTGAAGGCTTCAATTTATTTTATTTTGTCTATGAATTTTATTTTTTCTTAGATTTGAACTTATTAATTAAAATGGAATACTAGATTCAAATATTACAACAGATAATGAATCTGTTGCAATATATGACACATCTGTTGAAAAATATCAAACAGATTTAGACATATGTTGTAAAGATAGTTAATCTGTTGAAATTTATCAAACAGGTCTTCCAACTATTGCAACCGATAGAATTAGATAAAAACATCGACATATTACAACAGATGACCAACCTATTGCAACAGATAAACTATATGTTAGAACAGGTAGAATATCTGTTACAATGGATGGAGAATCTGTTGCATTATAAAAATTCAAATTTAATTGGATATAAAATATTGCCACTACATGTAAAAAAGTGAAAGTGAATTAAAATAAAAAAGACGGAATCCATCGACATTGTTCAGTTCAAAACACCTAAAATAAAATAGGCATCAAGTAGACAGTATTTATTTTAAATACGTAAAATAAAATAGGCATCAAATGTGTCAGTTTGGAACTTTTTGCCCTGTTGGCTGCTTGCGTGTAATTCACATGGTCAAGGCTCGTTGAGCCCCCATTTTTGCTGACTTGGCGTCTAACTTGGCCCCCAATGGTCATTTTCCCCCCATTGTCTTAAATATTCATCTTTTTCCTAAAATTTAACCCTAAATTGTCAAATCTTCTTCTTCATCATCATCTTTTTTATTTATCCAAATTCTTCAAATTATTGCATTTGGTCTTTCTTTCTTTATCGTTTTTTTATTTTTCCAACCAAGCTTGACAATGTCGAGCGTATCTTTCACTATTTTTTGTGATAAAGATTTTGGATATTGTAAGTCCGATCATGAAGCTCTATTGAAGACTTCTTGGACTCAACAAAATCCAGGTCGTAGGTTTTTTACTTGAAAGATTTCAAAGGTAATATTTTTTTATTTAATTAGTTGATTAATTATTGACTTGTAATTATTTTGTAATTGTGTTCTTGTTTTTATAGAAATTAAGTGGATTCAATTAATTTGATTGGTAAGATGAATGACATCCTTCACAAGCAAATCGTGTAATCTGGGATTTGTTGAAGAAAGTCAAGACTTCTGAAGATAAACAAAATCGAGCAAGAAGATACTACATTGTTGTCGTTATTACTACTAGTTTATATTCATGCCTAATTGCTAAAATTTTCATGATGTATTTGCTAATGGCTTGGTGTTGTTGAGCATATGGATATTCAAGCGTAATTGTTGGAAAATATCAAACATATTTAGGCTTATGTTATAAAATTTAGGTCATTTGTTGGAAATTATTAAACAAGTCTTCCCACTATTGCAACAAATTAGACCTAGATTAGATAGAAATAACATCAGCATAATGTAATAGATGACCAACCTATTGCAACAGATAAACTACCTGCCAGAACAGATAGAATATATTTTACAACAAATTGACAATCTATTGCATTATAAAAAACTCAACTTTCATCAGAAAAAATTATTGCAACTATATGTACATGTAATTTAAAGTAAAGTGAAGTGTGACTTGAAATAAAAAATTGTTATTTCACAAGCTCTTCTATATACACAGGCTCCAAGCGTCCAGTTAGTACCCCATAATCCCAGACCTCTTGTAGGTTTGCCACAGTATTGTCGCATATAAAAGTCATTGGCTCAGCCATTTCTGTGTCGGTCAGAAAATATTTGATGTGTGCAAGAGTGTGCGAGCCGCACGCAAAGCTGGTGTCATTTTTTGGAAGGTTCATGCCCTTTTTTCGACCTTCAAAATCCTATGATTTCTTTATCAACACTTTCTTTGGCATATGATTCATCAATTTACTCTCCCTCAACAAGATGGGGAACAACTCAATCAATGGTTGCACTTGGAAAAAAAGAATGACCTCGTTGATGGCAGGTTCGTTGCAGTCGTAAACTTTGATCTTTTCCTTCTCGAGTTGTATCTCAACAGCCCGATAATGTATGTTGTCCATGCTCATGACTACAAGAATCCTCTTTTCCTCATTCTAGCTCTTACCGTGTGGATTTAGCCTCTCCTCTATAAAATATTTTATCATTTCTTCTTAATCACAGTCTAACATAGAAACTAACAAATCAAATCCTGCGCCACATACTGACACTTTATTATTAAGTTGATCGTACTAATGCTTGAGCTTCTTGCAGAAGTCGAGGTTCATTATCCTATCGGCAGCATCATAAGCTTCCGGGTACGCTAATTATTTTTTTGCCATGAGGCAGAGAATTTTATCAGCATATTGTGATATAAGAAGTAATTTTTAAATAGGTTACATAATTGTAAGGATACAATGGATGGTCCATCTGTTGCATAGGGTTCTCTGAATCAATAATCCAACACAACTTATGCAACAGATGGATAATAAGTTGCAACAGATGGATAATAAGTTGCAACAGAACCACTACCAAGTGCACCAGAATACCTAGTTGTTGCAACAAATTTCACATCTATTGCGTAACTTCTTCTTCATGGAGTAGATTAGAAGGCTAGGTTAGGAAAATAAAACTTACCTTGTCCTCATACCGCATACGCATATATGTCATAGTCTGGAAGTCTTGGGGGGAAATGAAGGCGTGGGGTAATCTGGTGTGCCTAGTTTGGCATTCTTCGCCCATCGCAGATCCCTCTTCTCTTTGGTGCCAAGTTTCACGTACATGTCCACCTTTTTTAATGGCCCCTGAACTTCAACAGCTTTTGTAGAGGGAGGATTTGCAAATTTTTTTATTTTCGACTGGAGAGTACGTCACTAATTGCTCTTTTCTTCCTTCTAACCGTTGTTGTAAGAGTGTATGGCTCCCTCACCTTCTTGAATGGTATGAAACACCTCTTGGATTTAAATTCCTCGACAGTTTTAGAGCTAGCCTCTACTTTTTCAAAGAGTTTATCCTGGCTGTCATTGCACTTTTCGTATTTGCAATGAGAACACGAGGGTGAAGAGGGGTGAGAGGGACATGTGAAAAGGGTATTTTCAAATATATGTATTTTTCCTTGAGCATCAACATGCTCATCATCATGAGTGGTAGCAGCATCAGCATGTCTGCCATGAACACCAATAACTCCAACAGAAGAAGTACTCAGATCTGCCTCAGTAGGTTGGTCATGAAAAGCCTCAATATTAGGCTGACCTTTCCTATTTGCTTTTCTTATGGCTATTTCTCCAACCAATTCTTTCTTTATTAACTCCACCGTTGGGTCTACTATAGTATCAACATGACCTAGAGTAATAAAATAAGTCATCACCATTCCTACTCAGTAGGCACGATCCATGGATGCACAACCTATAAAAAAAGATAGATATATTTAAATCATATAATATAATAATTTTTACAGTAGGATTACATGTTAACACAGTTAACTTCTGAAACAGATTAATAATATGTTGCATCAGATTACCCATCTGTTCCATAGTTTACAGTAGATGGTTAAAATTTATTTGAGTCGGGTTCAGAGAACCAGAGCCACACATGGATAATCTCATGCAAAATATCAATCATCTATCGCAATAGATTACCAATCTGTTGCACCAATTTCACAAGATGGGTAATCGGTTTGGTTATATGTTATGCAACAGATGATTTGTATGTTACAACAGATTAATAATATGTTACATTAGATTACACATCTGTTGCATAATTTGTAGTAGATGATTAATCTGTTAGGAGTCGGGTTCAAGAACCAAAGCAACAGATAGGTAATCTGATGTAAGATATCAATCATTCGTTGCAACAAATTATCCATCTGTTGCACCAGTTGGCACAGAACAGGTAATTTGTCGCAACAGATGTCCCATCTGGTGCATCAGATATAACACTGTTGCACCAGATATAACATATGTTCAATATCTTTCATTGAGTAAAATTATTTTACTTGAAGAAGACGTACATCATAATCCTGAGGGTTAAAGAGATCAGCCTCCATAATTTTTAGGTTTTTCTTTGCAGCCAACCACCTAAACATCCTTGGCTGAGAAAACTCATCCGGGTAATCCATTACCTACTTTCAAAGGGGAGGAATGGATTCAAATGACTAAGCCTAAAAAATATAAACAAAAAGCAAGCAAAAAAAATTCATAATAACTATATTCAATATAAATTAATGGATGAGTAAAAATGGTAATTAATTTTATCATGAAAGCCCAAGAAAAGCCATATAATATGGTCGTCCCTGAGGATGGCTTTGTCAATAAATATTGGATAGTCAAGTAAAAGTTGTTATATCCCCAGGTGTAATTGTTGAATTTATCAAAATCCTCAGCACGCGCCAACATATCATCTTCTATGACCTTGTTGACGTCTCTTGTCAATATAACCAAATGGGCAAACCAAACTAAGCACAATTTCTCCCTGAACTGCTTTGGTATGGTTTTGTCCCTGAGATCTGTCAACAAATCTAATGCTTTGTAGCCACGTCAAGCAATGTCTAACAACCCATCTATTTTTTCCTTGTGTTTGTTGGCTTTGCTGCTTGCCTTGGATCTTTTGTGGGTTATTTTCTTAGCGATAGGTGGTTCTTCTGGACGATTACATCTCAAGCCCGTTACTATGGCAAACTCTTGCAAGCCAAAACAAACTGGTATACCACAGTAGTTGATCCAGATTTCATCCATCTTTTTACCCTCCTCCTCTGAATCTTTATCATCCCCACGTACTTGATCCGGTGCTTAAGAAGATCATATACCATCCTCATATGGAATCGGGTAGGGGGATCCACAATCATCTCAAGAAAGAATCCAAAGAAGCTCCTCTTACAAAGTTCATCTATGTTTTTGTTCTTCATAATATTCCTAAAATAACTAAAAGGTTTCCCCAACTGACATTTAAGTATAAGTTCACCAGTTAGTTTTAGTTTATTTGCAGGGTCATTTATCGGCATCGGAACTTGAAACCTGTCAATACTAAAAGTTTTGAAAGGATTATGCTGGGATGTTCACGCCTCATTGGTGATCCATTATCATCATGTTAATGATCATCGTTTTTCTCACTCTCGAATTCCTCTTCTTTCTCACTTTCATTTTCTTCATCACCATCTACAGACCTTGTCCATCTACCTCAATGTTATTTTCATATCTCTTCTCAGCTTCACTTTTTCTTGACTGAGATTGTTCGAGAAGCTCCTCTGAATCCCTCTGTACTGTAGCTTTTTTTGTTGGGTGGTTAGATGTTGATCCACTTTCACTTTCTTTTCTTTTGGGAGACATGTTTTACCTACAAACAACAGAAAAACAAAAATTACATTACAATTGATGTATGCATAAATTTTAAAAAATACATTACAAACACCACCAATATCGATACTCCAACAGTCACCATCAACCAATGCCACAAATACCACGAATACCGATACCATCGACAGTCACCACAAACATCACCAATTAATTTCACCACAAACACTATCTAAAAATACCACGACAGTCAACGGAACACTTCAATAAAAACTAGGGTTTTCTCAAGTTCTTCCTATGATTTTACCATCAAAACTCAAAAGTGTAAACCCATTCTCAAAGATAATACAACTAAAAGCTTTTTTTTCGTCATTAACTTAAAAGCCCTTATTTTTTAGAAAAAAATAACAAATATTAAACTCTTATCGAACTCTATTACCTACAAATATAGAGAAATGACTGATACAAGCAAGAATGAAGTCGAAAATAATACCTATGTGGTCAAAAATGAGAAGAAAATTGATATGTTGTGAAGGGTTGAGCAATTTATTAAGTAGTTAATGTCTTTACTATATTGTTGAGAGAGAGAGAAGAGTGAGAACTCGAGATTTGAAATGATGAAATGTTTTTCTCGCAAATGGATGATTTGTATGGGTTAGTTTGTATTTTCAAAAAGAATGATAAGTTTTGAAAATGTTAATTTGGTCCTAATTGATTTTAATTATTTTTTAAAATTATAAAATATATGCATAATTTTTAACCCTCTCATCATGCAATTGCCAAAAGTCTCTATTGAAGTTGTAGTTGGCCCTATGAAAACTCACCCATGGTCCTAGATTAATCAATCTAGGTATTAGTTAAACATATGAACTCAATTGAAATTGTATAAAAATAAATGTTTAACCTGTTGCATCAGATTACACATCTGTTGTAAATTATCAATTAAATTAAGTCATTTGTTGCAACAGATTACCAATTTGTTGTACATTATTAAACAATTAAGTCATCTGTTGCGATAGATTACCCATCTGTTGTAAATTATCAAACAGATTAAGTCATCTGTCACTATAGGTTACCCATCTATTGTAAATTATCAAATAGGCACTGCCATCTGTTGTAGTTGACCCTATGAGAACTCGCCCCTAGACCTAGATTAATCAATTAAGGAATTAGTTGAACATATGAGGTAATAATAATTGATTCATCTTAGAGTGATCGATCGACGACTCTGGTCGGGAGGAACACAATACTGTCTTATTATGCAATTGTCAAAAGACTCAATTGAAGTTATAGTTGACTCTATGAGAACACACCCCTAGTCCTAGATTAATCAATTAAGGCATTAGTTGAACATATAAGGTAATAAGAATCGGTTCAGCTCAGGGTGATCGATCGACGACTCTGGTTGGGAGGAGCGCAATACCTTCTTATCATGTAATTGCCAAAAGACTCAATTGAAGTTATAGTTGACCCTATAAGAACTCACTTCTGATCCTAGATTAATCAATTTAGGTTAAGTCTAACATATAAAGTCAATTGAAATTATATAAAATAAATGTTCAATCTTTTGCAACAGATGTCTTTTCTGTTGGATTTAATCAAATAGATTAAGTCATTTGTTGCAATATATTACTCATCTGTTGTAAATTATCAAATAGGCGCTGCCATCTGTTACGATAGATGGTCGAGCTTTGGAAATTTTCAAACAGAAATTATCATCTGTTTCACTTGGATGTTTTAAGATCCTTTTTAGGTATTTCTTATCCGAGAAAAAAAAAAGATAAAATACTAAGGCGGTAAAAAATATTACTTGGATAACTCAAAAATCTCTTGAGTGAGTAGTCTTATTTGATCTTTTCAATGTCACCGTCTCCTTGTGCCCCTCAAAGTTATTAATAAATATTTAAAACCCATATCTAGAATACTCTCTCCTTCAGCCATAAAGTAAGACTCAACTCATTTCTCTTTTTTATTCTCAATTCTCTTTCTTTCCTTTTTTCCTCTCTTTTCCCTCTTCTTTCGAATGAGGATCCATTCAAATCTCAACTGATGAATATCTTTTCTCAACTAAACTAGATATTTTGATCCCTTTATTTTTTTGACATTTTAGGTATGGTTCACGATTACTCTTTCCATCTCGTCTTCTAATTTATATGTTATTTAAATAAGATATTTATATCTGTTGCTATTAATGATTTACCCATTATCAGTTTTCTATTTATTGAGAAAATTAAAGGAAAGGTGACTTTTAAGTCTTGAATGAATGAGCCGTTGTGTTTATTAAATTATGAAAAAAATAAGTCATCTGTTGGGAGAACTTAAAAAGCCTTGTTGTTAGTATATTTTTTATGTCTTTTGTTTGTTACTTTGGTGTTGTTGTTGTTGGGGGTGGTAGTCCTGTTGGAACATGTTGTGTTTGTGTTGATGGTGTTGGAAAATATGGTGTTGTTTATTTATTGTTGATGTTGTTGTTGGTAGTGTTACAACAGTTTCCTCAATTATTGCAACTGATGAATCAGCTGTTAGAATAGATGGAGCAACTGTTTGAAGAAATCAAACCGGTAGCAAGGTTGGTTTGATTTATTCTAACAAATGACCCATCTATTGTAATATTTGATCCATCTGTTGCAACAAATAACCCATCGATTGAACAGATGGGTAATCTGTTACATTATGTCGGTCATCTGCTGATTCACTCAATTTTGTGTTACCTTTTTGTACAGACGGAGCAACTGTTTGAAGAAATCAAACTAATAGCAAGGCTAGTTTGATTTATTCTAATAGATGAATCATCTGTTGCAATATGTCATCCATCTGTTGCAATAGATGCCTCATCGATTGAACAGATGGATAGTCTGTTACATCAGATTGGTCATCTGTTGATTCACTTAATTTTGTGTTTCCCTTTTGTAATGTTTATTTTTTTCTCTTGTTTGACATCAAATGTATTTCTCTTGTTTGCAGATAAAAGGAAGTGAAACTGGATCCACTTTTGTCCGATTAGCATTAAAGGCTAGAGTAAAGATGGGTTCAAAGGAATAAGCTTCTTGTAGACCACTTCATATATGGGAGGTATGTATAATTGGTCAACCTATTGTGAAAACACATATCGAGTCTAATGATTTTGTGAATGTTTGTTGTTTCCCTATTAGGCGTTAATCCTTCAAATAAGATATGGCATTTTACAGTTCAGATTGTTAGGTTCGAACTGGTAAGGCCAAGGGACCAAGTAGGTGGTGTCAATACCCTGTTATAATTTAATGATCGTTTATGCTCATGTTTTTGGGTCAAATTTGGGAGAGGGTTCAAGTTTTTGGCAGCAGTGTAAATATCCAATAGTGATTGGACCGATTTTAATTGCGCAATGGACTTTTTGAAAGGCCTATGAAGCCTCACACTACAGCAAATAATGATCGAACCAATACAAACTCCCCTCGTCAAAATTTATATAGATGGGTTGCTAGAGAAAACTATTATACAGCAGAAGGTGCTTAGAAGAATACCTGTGTGGAAAGAGGGAGGTTGAGAAGGCCATATATCATCTCAGACCTTGTTTAAGAGGAAACACAGGATAGAAAGGAAAGTGTAGCAAAATTGGTTGATGAAATTGACACAAAAAATAAAAAAAAAAACAAGATGAGCTGTTGTAACACCCTGTATTCAAGTACGTGTATTGGCATATTCAAGTACGTGTATTGGTCTTATTTATATGAAATTAATTTTTTTATTTTATTTATACCAGAATTTGCCCGTCGATGGTTCCATGTGAAGGTTATTGTATAAGATTTCCAACGATATAAAGATGTCCAAAAATGGATAGGTTTCGTATATAATCGAGCACGTTCAAAACTATAAAACAATGGCCGGGATATTTGGGAATAGTAAATGTGCAGGAAAATTTCCTGCACACAAACTACTGAGGCCAGCCGAATTTTTAGGTCAACTTCAAATGATCATAACTCCATTAGTATAATGAACTGGGAGAGTTGAGACCTATTAAAAGAAAGATCTTTGAGGGTTCTTTCCAATGCAATTGGTTTCATCCAAATCCAATGTATGAGTAAGGAGTTATACTCGTTTTACTTCAGCCTATCAAAATAGATTTTTAGGGTCAAATTCAAACGACCATAACTCCTTGTACAGGACGAACTGGGTGGCCTACTTTATATGAAATGAAAGCCCTTTGAATTATCCTTCCAACGATACCAATTTCACCCAAATCCAATATCGGAGAAAAGAGTTATGGTCGATCTACTTTAGCTTATCAAAACAGTCCACCAAAGGACAGATTTGACATTATTTAAATTTTAAAGGCATTTTGGTCATTTCTTATTATATTATGGACGGCAATATGTGTATATATACATGTATATGAGTTCAAAAACTCATTTTCATCATCAATCATCGAGAAAGAACAAACCCTAGCCAAATTTGACCTTTAAATTACTTTTGATTCAACTGTAGAAATTCTAAAGTAATCCGATAACTGCGTTTTTCATCTCGAGAGCTTCGAACGGCACCTATTATTTGTGAAAACAGGATTGCACAATGAAGAGGTGAATTCTAAGGTATGAATATTGTTTGCCTTTGTTCTTTTCCATATATATGTGTGTGATAGGGGATTATATGTATTGGTTGTTATTGAAAGGTGATGAAAATAGGGTTACAAACTATTTTGCATGGTTTGGTTGTATTGAATTGTGGAAGGTGGATATGGTAATTGAGTTATGGAAGGTGGATATGGTAATTGAACTATGAAAGGTGGATATGGTGATGTACTATTGAATTGATGATTATTTATGTCTATGGCTCAATTTGGTTTAATGGATTGGTTGGAAGGATAAATAAATCCAAACTTGATATTGGAGGATGTTGTATGAATATGCATGGCATGTTAATGTAATTGGAGTATAAGAGGGTTAAAGTGACACCCTTTATGGTGTAATTAAGGCTTACTACTTAACCACTAGTTTGGTGAATTCAAATAATTGAATTGTGACGTTTGGTCGCTAATACTAGATTGCTATATATGTTCATTGTAGATAAGTAATCCAAAAATACGGGAAGTCCATTTGGGACTAGTATTGAAGGTTGACAGTCAGGTATGTAAAGCATACTCTATACCATATCTTTGGTATGAAAGTGAACAATTGTTCAATTAAGAAAGTTTCCAAATTTATTCAATAACATGTGATCCATAATGGTTTTGTATGATGTCCTACATTACCAATGAACTGTTTTCCACCCTACAAAATGTCAAGACATTCCAATACTTGTCTTCCAAATCTTATATGTTTATTGTACTAATGAATGTCAGAAGGTATCCGATTACTCAAACAAGATCCATGTGCTATTAATGACTCCAAAATATTTCATTGATATACCAATAAGTTCCTACTTCATTGTTATGGCATTGATGACTCTAAAATACTTCATTGATATGTCAATGAATTCTTACTTCGTTGTTATTGCATTGATGGTCTATTTATATGTCTCTTATTGATGTATCATTGTTTCAAAGTATCAAAAATGCGGTGGCGACCGAAATAACAATCTCAAAGATTAATTGAACTAAGTGATGGAAGTTCTCTCTTATCGGGTGGTATCCCAGGGGCATAAGCCTATCATGGGTCGATCCCTATTTATTTGTTTATGGGTGGTATCCCAAGGGCATAAGCCTATCATGGGTCGATCCCAGTTGATAGGTACTAGAGGCAGCCTAATGGTCACAGTACAGTACAGTAATGATTACAAAGATGATAAGAATGAAGGTAAAGTGATTGAATAAATACAATGTACAAGTTGTCACAAGTTCTAGTAAGTGTGGTCCACTCCTATTATGATTTATTCACTTGTTTCTGATTTCTATTGAGCTCCTATATCATATGTGATTATCTACAGTTTTACATACTCAGTACATATTTCGTACTGACGTCCCCCATGGGGGACCTGCATTTCATGCTGCAGGCACAGGTACCTCAGCTCATACACTGCACAAGTAGGAGCCAGGATATCCAGCTGCTTTTGGTGAGCTCCAGTTTGCTTCGGGGCTTTCCGTGTCATATCTAGTCACTTTTGGTATTGTATAGAAGTTAGTTATATGGCGGGGTGTGTCCCAACCTTAGTTAAACTTTGTGTATTGTCTAGAGGCTTTGTAGACCTAATGTACAGTCAAGGTGGTGTTTTGTTAATAGATGTGATGGCTCCAACAGCCAAGTATTGTATATACATATATATGTTTGCTCGAGCTTATACAGGTGATTATTTCCTTTTATATGCGACATTATGTTGTCCGAATTTCGGATTGTCATAGAGGTATGCATTGAAAGTATAAGGTTATGAGCTGGTTCTCCCGAGCCTCCTCGGTTATGGGTGCCAGTCCGCCCCAATAGGATTTGAGGCGTGACAAAAGTGGTATCAGAGAAGTTCGTCCTAGTAAGTCTACAAAGCCGTGTCTACATAGAGTCTTGTTTATTGGTGTGTTGTGCACCGGATATATAAACAGGATGCTATGGACGTTTAGGAATTATTTATTTTCTTCATGTCTTAGATCATGCGATAGAGCCTATATTGTATATGAAGTCATAGTTGACCACTGAATCCGTTTATTTCTCTTATTATAGGAATGATGCTAGTTACCAGAAGCAAGAATATCGGTAAGCAAGTAAATGTGGCTGCCAGAGAGGGGACTAGTAAGTCATCCACTATAACAGCTAATCAAAGTGAGGATCCAGTTGAGCGTGCATTAGAAACTTCTTCCACTCTGGAAGAAATAAGGGGGAGGAGAACTATATCCCCAGAGCCACCTATTAATGTTGTTGATCAAGATCTTAGAAATGCAGTGCAGCTTTTGACTCGTATTGTTGTTGGGCAAGCTCAAGGGCAAGTTATTCCTACCACGGGTCCTAGTGGTACAGATAGGGCGGCTAACCTTCAAACACAGGATTTTCTTAAGATGGATCCTCCCACTTTTACTGGATTAGATCTTAACGAGGACCCACAGGACTTTATTGATCAAATTAAAAGGGCCTTAGATGTTATACATGTAACGGGTAGAGAGACAGTGGAGTTAGCAGCGTATAGATTTAAAGGGAAGGTTATATATTGGTACAAGGACTGGAAATGATCTAGGGGTATTGATGCACCCTCAGCTACTTGGAAAGAGTTCAATGAGGCATTTCTTGATCATTATCTTCCATTCGAGATTTACCAGGCCCGTGCAGATCAGTTTTTAAATCTTCGTCAAGGGAATATGAGCGTGAGGGAGTACAGTCTCTGATTTAACTCCTTATCGAGATATGCTTCTAATGTTGTAGCTACTATGGATGACAGAGTTCATCAATATGTGGATAGGCTTGATCCATATCTGGTTAGAGATTGTACTATTATCGCTTTGAACAAAGATATGGACATAGCGAGGATCTAAGATTTTGCACAAAAAATGGAAGATCAGAGACAGAGGAGAAGAACACAGGAATTAGAAAGAGGATATTCTAAGAGGGCCAGATCTACATGGCAGTTCATGGCATCCCAAGGAGGTTTCAGACCACAGTTTTTTGCTAGACCACCTAGGTCATTATCTTCTTATTCTGCAGCTAGTTCCCCACCACATTTCCAAGGGTCCAGAGGAAATCAATTTGGGCACAAAAGTGAGAGTCATAGTTCGCGGACAGTGGGGTACCAAGGGCAAGGGAATATGAGCCAATCGAAACCTCCTCGAGAGCCATGCAATAAATGTGGAAGGTATCATTTGGGCGCATGTCGGCTGGGGACCAATGTTTGCTTTGGTGCGGTATGTCGGGGCATATGATGAGAGAATGCCCACGAAGGGGCATAGGGGGTATGGCACGACCTACGGGGTCATTTGTTGCATCATCATCATCGATGCCTTATTTAGGAAGGGGTGCACAACCAATGGGTCGTGTTAGAGGTGATAGAGGAGCCACGAGTTCTAGCGGGGCTCAAAATCATACGTATGCTCTAGCGGATCGACAGAATTTAGAGGCTTCCCCAGATGTGGTTACGGGTATGTTGTCTATCTTTTCATTCGATGTATATGCCTTAATTGATCCCGGTTATACATCATCTTATGTTACTCCATTGGTTGCTGGAAAGTTCAAAAGAATACCCGAACTGTTAGTTAAGCCATTTGAAGTGTCCACACCGGTTGGGGAATCTATTACAGCTAGAAGGGTTTACCGAAACTGCATAGTAACTGTTTGTGGTCGTGATACGATGGCTGATCTTGTGGAGTTAGAAATGGTAGATTTTGATGTTATAATGGGTATGGACTGGTTGGCGTCTTGTTATGCCACAATTGATTGCTGCACAGAAAAGGTATATTTCCATTTTCCAAATGAATCAGTCCTTGAATGGAAAGGTGAAATTGGCGCGCCAAGAGGTAGATTTATTTCTTATTTTAAGGCAAGAAAAATAATTTCCAAGGGATACATATATCATTTAGTTAGAGTAAGGGATACAAAAGCGGAGCCACCAACTCTTCACGCTGTTCCGGTGGTAAATGAATTTTCTGATGTATTTCCTGAAGATCTTCCAAGTTTGCCTCCTGAACGAGAAGTAGGGTTTGGTATTGATGTAATACCAGGCACCCAACCAATCTCCATTCTTCCGTATAGAATGGCCCCAGCAGAATTATGAGAATTGAAAGAGCAATTGAAAGATTTGCTAGAGAAGGGATTCATAAGGCCTAGTATGTCCCCCTGGGGAGAACCAGTGTTATTTGTGCACAAAAATGATAGCTCGCTGAGGATGTGTATTGATTATCAGCAATTGAATAAGGTGACTATTAAGAATAAATATCCTCTCCCAAGAATTGATGATTTATTTGATCATTTACAGGGCGCCAAGTGCTTTTCTAAGATTGATTTGAGGTCAGGTTACCACCAAGTGAGGGTCAAAGAGAAGGATATACCCAAGACAGCTTTCTTAACACGGTATGGTCATTATGAGTTTCTAGTTATGTCATTTGGGCTAACAAATGCACCCGCAGCTTTTATGGATTTGATGAATAGGGTGTTTAAGCCATTCCTGGATGTATTTGTGATAGTTTTTATAGATGATATTCTAGTTTATTCTAGATCAGAAGAGGACCATGCCAATCACTTACGACAGGCATTGCAGACTCTTCGTGATTGTAAGCTTTATGCAAAGTTCTCTAAATGTGAGTTTTGGTTAAAGTTGGTGGCATTTTTGGGTCATATTATATCTAGTGAGGGGATAAAGGTTGATGCTCAAAAGATAGAAGCTGTGAAGAACTGGCCAAGGCCCACAACGCCTATGGAGATTCGTAGTTTTCTCGGGATGGTCGGTTATTATAGAAGGTTTGTTAAAGGCTTTTCTTCCATTTCAGCACCCTTAACCAAGCTAACCCATAAAGCATTCAAATTCCAATGGAATGATGTCTGTGAGAAGAGTTTTCAAGATTTAAAGAAGAAGTTGATTTCTACACCCGTGTTGGTACTTCCAAAAGGCACCGAAGGGTATACAGTGTATTGTGATGCTTCTAGAATTGGTTTAGGATGTGTATTGATACAGCATGGTAAGGTAATAACATATGTTTCTAGACAATTGCGGCCACATGAGAAAAATTATCCTACACACGATCTTGAGCTGGCAGCAGTTATTTTTGCTTTAAATATATAGCGCCACTACTTATATGGGGTTCATGTTGATATATATACTGACCATAAGAGCTTGCAATATATTTTTAATCAAAAGGATCTAAATTTAAGGCAGCGGAGATGGGTTGAACTATTAAAGGACTACGATGTTGATATCTTGTACCATCTAGGGAAAGCAAATGTGGTAGCTGATGCGTTAAGTCGTAAGGCTATGATGGCGCCTATAGAAAGGCAAGGGATGATTAAAGATCTTCACCAGTCAGCTAGTTTGGGAGTTTGCCTTCTTGAAACTCTGGATAAAGAGCTTATCGTACATAATGCTATGGAATCTTCATTAGTAGCTAAAGTGAAAGAGAAGCAATATGCAGATCCTATTTTATTACAGCTTAAGGAGAACATTCAGAGTGGTGCGACCAAGGCATTTGAGCTTACGTGAGAAGGAGTACTTCAGTGCCAAAACCGATTGTGTGTGCCGGATGTAGATGGGCTAAGAAACAAGATTATGATAGAGTCACATTGTTCAAGGTATTCCATTCATCCAAGATCAACCAAAATGTATCAAGATTTGAAAGATATGTATTGGTGGAATGACATGAAGAAGAGCATTGCAGAATTTGTAGCTGAATGTCCAAATTGTCCAAGAGTTAAAGTTGAGCACCAAAAACTGGAGGTTATATGCAATGCATTGATCTTCTAAGATGGAAGGGGGACATAATCAACATGGATTTCGTTATTGGTTTGCCTTGTACATCCCGGAAGTTTGATTCTATATGGGTGATTGTTGATAGGCTTACCAAATCCGCACATTTCCTACCAGTTAGGACCACTTACACAGTTGAAGAGTATGCGAAGCTGTACATTAAAGAGATAGTCCAATTACATGGAGTGCCAATCTCTATTTTATCAGATCGGGGAACCCAATTTACCGAAAACTTTTAGAAGTCTTTTCAGAGGTGTTTGGGAACACAAATGAAGTTGAGTACAGCTTTTCACCCTCAAAAACATGGACAAGCAGAACGTACCATCCAAACACTTGAAGATATGTTACGAGCTTGTGTAATAGATTTTAAGGGAAACTGGGATGATCATTTACCTCTTATTGAGTTTGCCTACAATAATAGATATCATTCAAGTATCAAAATGGCACTATATGAAGCTTTATATGAAAAGAAGTGTAGATCACCAATAGGATGGTTCGAAGTGGGTGAAACTCTTTTGTTCGAACCGGATCTTATTTATCAAGCCATAGAGAAGGTTAAAGTAATTTAGCAACGACTGAAAACAGCCCAAAGTTGACACAAGTCATATGCGGATAGTAGAAGGAGAGGGCTAGAGTTTTTTATTGGTGATTGGGTATTTTTGAAAGTATCACCAATAAAAGGGGTAATGAGATTTGGCAAAAAAGGGAAGTTGAGTCCACGTTATATAGGACCGTATAAGATCACTCGAAGGTTTGGACAAGTTGCATATGAATTAGAGCTACCCCAAGAGCTCTCATCAGTACATCTGGTATTTCATGTGTCAATGCTTCGAAAGTGCATCAGATATCCATCACATGTCACTTCTACTAAGGATGTGCAAGTTGCGGAAGATCTTACCTATGAGGAAGTGCCTATTGCTACTCTAGATCGCCAAGTTAAGAAGATGAGAAATAAAGAGATAGCATCGGTGAAAGTATGTGGGAGAAATCGTCAAAGGGAAGAGATTACATGGGAAGCTAAGGAAGCAATGAAATCTAAGTACCCTCATTTGTTCAAAGATGAAGAGGAAGTTCAAGAAATGGAGATAGAACATTAACAAGTAAGTTTTTTTTTATATATGCATAGTATTTATGTGATGATGTGAATGTTAATGATGGACTTGAACTTGTTTCGGTTGAATAACTACGCTAACATTAGAGGACGAATGTCCTAAAGGGGGGAAGTATGTAACACCCCGTACTCAAGTACGTGTATTGGCGTATTCAAGTACGTGTATTGGTCTTATTTATATGAAATTAATTTTTTTATTTTATTTATACCGGAATTTGCCCGTCGATGGTTCCATGCAAAGGTTATTGAATAAACTTTCCAACGATATAAAGATTTCCAAAAACGGATAGGTTTCGGATATAATCGAGCATATTTGAAACTATAAAACAGTGGCCGGAATATTTGGGAATAGTAAATGTGCAGGAAAATTTCCTGCACACAAACTACTGAGGCCAGCCGAATTATTGGGTCAACTTTAAATGATCATAACTCCATTAGTATAATGAACTGGGAGAGTTGAGACCTATTAAAAGAAAGATCTTTGAGGGTTCTTTCCAATGCAATTGGTTTCATCCAAATCCAACGTCTGAGTAAGGAGTTATACTCGTTTTACTTCAGCCTATCAAAACAGATTTTTAGGGTCAAATTCAAACGGCCATAACTCCTTGTACAGGACGAACTGGGTGTCCTACTTTATATGAAATGAAAGACCTTTGAATTATCCTTCCAACGATACCAATTTCACCCAAATCCAATATCGGAGAAAAGAGTTATGATCGATCTACTTTAGCTTATCAAAACAGTCCACCAAAGGACAGATTTGACATTATTTAAATTTTAAAGGCATTTTGGTCATTTCCTATTATATTATGGACGGAAATATGTGTATATATACATGTATATGAGTTCAAAAACTCATTTTCATCATCACTCATTGAGAAAGAACAAACCCTAGCCAAATTTGACCTTTAAATTACTTTTGATTCAACTGTAGAAATTCCAAAGTAATCCGATAACTGCGTTTGTCATCTCGAGAGCTTCGAACGGCACCTATTATTTGTGCAAATAGGCTTGCATAATGATGAGGTGAATTCTAAGGTATGAATATTGTTTGCCTTTGTTCTTTTCCATATGTATATGTGTGATAGAGGATTATATGTATTGGTTGTTATTGAAAGGTGATGAAAATAGGGTTATAAACTATTTTGCATGGTTTGGTTGTATTGAATTGTGGAAGGTGGATATGGTAATTGAGTTATCGAAGGTGGATATGATAATTGAATTATGGAAGGTGGATATGGTGATATACTATTGAATTGATGATTATTTATGTCTATGGCTCAATTTGGTTTAATGGATTGGTTGGAAGGATAAATAAATCCAAACTTGATATTGGAGGATGTTGTATGAATATGCATGGCATATTAATGTAATTGGAGTATAAGAGGGTTAATGTGACACCCTTTATGGTGTAATTAAGGCTTACTACTTAACCACTAGTTTGGTGAATTCAAATAATTGAATTGTGACGTTTGGTCGCTAATACTAGATTGCTATATATGTTCATTGTAGATAAGTAATCCGAAAAGACGGGAAGTCCATTTAGGACTAGTATTGAAGGTTGACAGTCAGGTATGTAAAGCATACTCTATACCATATCTTTGGCATGAAAGTGAACAATTGTTCTATTAAGAAAGTTTCCAAAGTTATTCAATAACATGTGATCCATAATGGTTTTGTATGATGTCCTACGTTACCAATGAACTTGTTTCCACCCTACAAGATATCAAGACATTCCAATACTTACTTGTCTTCTAAACCTTACATGTTTATTGCACTAATGAATATCAGAAGGTATCTTGTTACTCAATCAAGATTCATGTGCTATTAATGACTCCAAAATATTTCATTGATATACCAATAAGTTCCTACTTCATTTTTATGGCATTGATGACTCCAAAACACTTCATTGATATGCCAATGAGTTCTTACTTCATTGTTATTGCATTGGTGGTCTATTTATATGTCTCTTATTGATGTATCATTATTTCAAAGTATCAAAAATGCGGTGGCGACCGAAATAACAATATTAAAGATTAATTGAACTAAGTGATGGAAGTTCTCTCTTACCGGGTGGTATCCCAGGGACATAAGCCTATCATGGGTCGATCCCTATTTATGTGTTTATGGGTGGTATCCCAAGGGCATAAGTCTATCATGGGTCGATCCTAGTTGATATGTACTGAAGGCAGCCTAATGGTCACAGTACAGTATAGTAATGATTACAAAGATGATAAGAACGAAGGTAAAGTGATTGAATAAATACAATGTACAAGTTGTCACAAGTTCTAGTAAGTGTGGTCCACTCCTATTACGATTTATTCACTTGTTTCTGATTTCTATTGGGCTCCTATATCATATGTGATTATCTACAGCTTTACATACTCAGTACATATTTTGTACTGACGTCCCCCACGGGGGACCTACATTTCATGTTGCAGGCACAGGTACTTCAGCTCATACACTGCACAAGTAGGAGCCAGGATATCCAGCTGTTTTTGGTGAGCTCCAGTTTGCTTTGGGGCTTTTCGTGTCATATCTAGTCAATTTTGGTATTGTATAGAAGTTAGTTATATGGTGGGGTGTGTCCCAACCTTAGTTAAAATCTGTGTATTGTCTAGAGGCTTTGTAGACCTAATGTACAGTCAAGGTGGTGTTTTGTTAATAGACGTGATGGCTCCAACGGCCATGTATTGTATATACATATATATGTTTGCTCGAGCTTATACAGGTGATTATTTCCTTTTATATGCGACATGATGCTATCCAAATTTCGGGTTGTCATAGAGGTATGCATGGGAAGTATAAGGTTATGAGCTGGTTCTCCCGGGCCTCCTCGGTTATGGGTGTCAGTCCGCCCCAATAGGATTTGAGGTGTGACAGCTGCGAATGTGAATGTGTATCTAAAAATAAAAATCCATCAGTCGTTGAAGATAAAGAAGAATGGTCAAGAGGATTGGAGCTGGTCACTTTGCTAAAGACTGCAACTAGCAAGCGTGACTTCAATAAAGACCCACAAAATACAGGACCAAAACTGAAAGAAAGCAGCTTCGTGAGCACGGAAGGTGGTAAAATTATCGATCAGAATTGAAACCTAAACCAACTACTCCTGAATTAAAAATACAGGATCAAGCCAAGGTAGCAGTTTCTCAAGTTAAACTTGAATCCCATGCCTCCTGTTTATGGATCTGGTCAAGTCAAAGACAGTGGAAACAACAAGGCATGGAATTTTTGCCCAACTTTAGAAATTTTTGTTTCTACTGCCATTGACCTGATCATAGTCACAAACTGAAGGCATGGCATAAAAGTTAGACTTCAGAAATTGACGTCTTGGCTTCCCTTATTTTTAATTCAGGAGTTGTTGGTTCAGGTTTTAATTCTGACCGACAATCTTACCAATTTCCTGTGCTCGCGAAGCAGCTTCCTTAGAGTTCTGTTCCTGCACTTTGTGAGAGTATTCATTGTGGCCACGCTCGCTAGTTGCATTCTCAAGCAAAGTGTCCAGCTCCAGTCCTGTTGACCATTTTTCTTTTCCTTCAACGACTGCTAGATTTTTATATTTGGATACACTTCAACATTTGAAGCTCATCCAGTTTTTTCATTTCTCATGTCAATTTCATTGGCCAGATTCGCTAGAAGTTCCTTACTTGCTTCCTTGTGTTTCCTCTTAAACAGGGTCTGAAATGATATATGGACTTCTCCACCTCTTCCTTCCTGAACAGGTATAATCCCAAGCACCTTCTATTGTATAAAAGTCTCCTCCAGTAATCCATACATATAAATTTGAACCAGGGAAATTTCTATTGGTTCCATCATTGTTTACTACAGTGCGAGGCTTCGAAGGACTTTCAAGAAGTCCATTGCGCTATTAAAATTAGTCTAATCACTATTGGATATTTAAACTGCCGCCAAAAACTTAAACCCTTCCCCAAACTTGACACAAAAACATCAGCATAAACCGTCATTAAATTGTAATAGGGTATCGACACCACCATCTTGGAACCCTTAGACCTTATCAGTTCACACCTATTAAACTGAATTGTACAACCCATGATCTTGTTTGAAGGATCAGTGTCTAATCGGTAAAAAACTATATTCACAAAATTATTACACTTTATATGCATCTGTCATAGTAGACTGATCAATAATACATAACTCCTACGCATGAAAGTGAATTCATTGCATGCACCTTATTCTTCCTACCCCATCAAAACATGTCAGGCGGTGTTGTTTATTCATCTGCACGAATATGATGACTATTAAAATAGAGGTGTGAAGAGTCGTTACTTTTTATCTTAACACATTCAAAACAGTTGATGAGTCGAAATCTCTATCTGTTGCAACTAATGAATCAGCTGTTGGAAGAAATCAAAACATCTCCTCCAACATATGGTCCATCTGTCGCAATAGATAATTCATATGTTGCAACAGATGTCTCATCTGTTGGACATATATACTATCTGTTGCAACAAATGATAAATCTGTTGCGATAGATGGATGATCTATTACATCATCTCAATAATAATGGTTGTTATCTAGTTCTCAAACTATTTTGAAAAGGTGAGAAGTATTAATGTAAAAGAAAAAGTCGCGACTTTTCACAGAAAATAAAATACTAGCAATTTGAATGTAATCAATACAATGGAGCAGAACAGTCGTGTCTTTTGGCCTGTGTAAATCTACCAGTTGGTAGTATACATTGTATTATATTCAGACTTTTTTCTTTACTTTTGTGTCTACGTTTATTGTCAATTTATGCGTGTTTTAGATATGGATAATCCTGGTTGGGACATTGTTATTCTGCGGACAGAGTACAGTAACTTCAGAGGCAGGTTAATGACCTACAGTGGGAGTTAAGCACCACGAGAAAAAGGATTCTCTGAGAGATTCGCAGGATGAAGAGGGCCCTGCTGCTGCCGGTTAAAGATTGGCCGACTGACAATAATAATGATGTTGATGATGATAATAATAATTAGAATGTATTTTTTGTTTTAGCATATGTATTTTAATTTTTTTATATTGGATATCTATACCTAATGTATTTTATTTTTTGCTAAATGAAAATTTTAATTTTATTCAACTTTGGTTTTTTAATTCTTATTCAATTTTTATTTTGTCTATTCCTTTTGAACATGCATGTTAACATGTCGACGGTTGGAGGTAAGCAACAATTTTGAATCCAGTCTGCAATAGAAATTCTGGATTTTTAGTTCTTTAAACAGATGGACCATATGTTAAAACAAATTGATCACCGATTGGGTTTCTGTCAATAGATTATCCATCTGTTGCGACAGATTTGTCATCTGTTGGAGGAAAACATTCCAGTTTGATGAACTATATTGTGTTCTTTTAGCTAATGTCCATCTGTTGCAACAGATTGGTGATCTGTTGAAAATAATTATGGTCTGTTGTTTTAGTGCATATTTTGCCTCTTTTTATTGATGCACAAGTTATCAAAAAGATATTTTATGCTAGAAATTTTGGCTTTTGAGTTCTTTAAACAGATGGATCATGTGTTGGAACAGATTGGTCATCGATTGGGTTTCTGTCATTAGATTATCCATCTATTGTGACAAATTTTTCATCTATTGGAGGAAAATATTCCAGTTTGATAGAATTATGTTGTGTTCTTCCAGCTAATGGCCATCTATTACCACAGATGGGTAATCCATTGAAAACAATTATGGTCTACTGTATTATTTAGTTTATGTTTTACCTCTTTTTACTGATGCACAAGTTATTAAAAATGATATTTTATATATAATAAATGATAACATTACGTTCACAACAATGAGTTAAATATATAAAAGTCCACAACAAACAACAACACAAATTTCTGCAATTACAACGATCATGGTGGATTACAATCTGGGCATGTAGTTCTTTTGTGGCCGACGCGCTTACATACGAAGCACATGTTTCTTATTAATGAAAATGATTCTCCGAATCCACGCCTCCTCTTATATGGCTTTCTTTCCAATTTGATAGTGCTTGGATCAATATATGGAGGAGCTATTAATCTCCCTAAAATCTCGGCAGGAACAACCCAAGATTCTTTGAGAGACACCGGAGTAATATGTCCACTATATGTTATTTCATATTTTTCTACTGAATAATATTGAGAGGAGTACTCGTAAACTTTAGATCCATATTTTGGACCGTATTGAGCTCGAAGCGCTACCATAGCATGTGGACAAGGTATTTTGTCCAAGTCAAAAACTCCATGCGTACAAGATCTTGTTTGAAGATTGACCGTGGCAACATCACCATGACTAGTTATACTGAATTTGTAATCTGCTATTTTATGAGATAATAACTTATTCCCCAAACTGATGTTCGTTGATATTATTTTTTTTTATTTCTAGAACAAATGGGGTTTTTCTTGGGCCCTTGAACTGCACACGCCTTTCGTTAAAAAATTGGCCATACTTCTTGTTTATTTTTTCAAACAGAGCCTTGATGGAAAATTCTCTTTCATCGCCAAACAATGAATTCACCGATTCAGCTATGCTTGATGTCATAATATTGTTCCTACACAAAAGAATTACTTAGTACGATATCATACTGAACTTGTAACTCAAACAAGACATTAAATTTGTAAGAATGTACCTATCTGTCGGACAGAATGCCCGGTTCCATCTCTCAAAACCGACACGTACGAGAAGTTTTGCTACCTTAGATTTCATATTCGTTATTTGATTGAAATGGTCTAGAAACTCCTCTTTATTATATGTGACCCTTTCGTTGTGATAGTTGGTCCAAATATTCTCTCAGAGATGCTTGATGCAACAACCAAAGTAAGCTGAGGTGAAGACAATTGAACCCATCTTTGGAATACTTAGATGCCTATCCGAATCAAAATACTACTCTTCGGTATCTTTGACGCAGCTTCGCAGTTGTTCAAAAAAAATCCATAAAAGGCATCACATTCCTTGTCTGCTACATAAAAAGCGACAGGAAAGATGTGATTCTCCACATCCTGCGTCACCGCCGCTAGCAGAACTCCATTATACCTGCTCCTCAAGAAGGTACCGTCGACGGCTATGCCTTTTCTCAAATGTTGAAAACCTTGAATTCAATCACCATAGGATACAAAAAAGTACTTGAACATTATGTTTTCATCAAGATGCGATGCCGTCTTACTTTCGGGATTTGTGGACTCAGTCATGTAACGGTAGGCATCTAGGACTGCATACCCATGATCTTGTGTCCCGCTAACCAAGTCCTTGACAATTCCCATGGCCATGTATATCTTATAATAACTGACCAGGACACCCAATTCCGTAAGGATTTGATTGGCCATAACTCTTGTTGAAGGGCCTTTGCCATCGGAAAAACTACTTCTGAAATATTCACCGAGGACCTTTGTCGTGGCGTGAGGATTTTGGCCCAAGATGTGCTCCAAACCACATGTGTGGAGCTTTTTATGTTTATGAATGATGAATCTGTCAGAACTTGCATACTTCGCCGCTTTCAACCACCCCCTGCAATTCGAATTAGCATATTTGAAGCAAAAGACACTGCTCGAATTAATCACCTTCTTTATTCTGAAATCTTTTTCAAGCAAGAAATAAACAAAGTGGTAGATAGTTCATTCTTGTCCTTGAATGACATTCCAATAAAAAATCTAGTCCCGTCGTCTTGAAGATTTTCAGATTGTGTTAATCGAAAAAAACTACCCATCGTATTGGTCGCATCAATAGACGTAGTTGTTTGATCATCATCTGAAATATTCATATCTAGATTATCCAACCTATCATCAAAGATGTCTTATTGTTCTTCTTCTTCTATGTTCTGGTTCTCGTTCTCTCTCATTTTTTCAACTACGTACACCCTTAACACCGTCCTGGATGAATCACTAAGATAAGCATACAAATGACCCTGATCGGTTATCTTGAAAGACAGTACCCTCTGATTTTCGAGGAGTTGTACATGTAGCTGATGACGAGTTCTTTCGGTTGAAAATTCAGTCCACAATAACTAATGATTAAGTTCACAAAATTATCATATGAAACATCACTTTGGACTGTCATAGCTATCGTCTCTAGCATTTCACTCTCCTTCCAATGCCATACATATCGATTGCTCTTCTCAATCCCTTGATCATGATAATCCACCCTTATTGTTATTGATCCCTCCATTAGTGGTACCTAAATAAAGTCATTTGTTAAAAAAAGTTAATAACAATTTCATAGTGTCGTAACATGAATCCCAACATATGTGTAATCTGTTGCAACATGTAAGTGATCAATCACAATAGATTACTAACCTATTGGAATTCATGTTATGCTCCTGAAGCTGATTACAATAGATGAGTCATCTGTTGTAACAGGAGAAATATCTATTGCAATAGACTATGAGTCTGTTGGAATCAGTACAGGTTCTATTGTAATAGGTTATTAATCTGTTGCAATAAATATTTACCCTGTTGCAACAGATAACTAGTTTATCATAATCAAGCTCAGATTCTGTTGCAACAGGTAACTAATTTATTGCAACATATATTTACCTTTGTTGCAACAAATAGCTAGTTTGTTGCAACAAATAACCCATCTATTCGATTCATAAATATGAATCCAACATATCTCTTCCGTTGCAACAAATGGCACATCTGTTGCAATAGGTGATTGATCTGTTTAAACAGATGTCTCTTATATTGCATTCATGTTCGTGTGCTATCTATTGTTGAAAAAACAGTACAATAACAGTTACCCAGATGAAAAATTCAATTAAAAATAATAATTTGACTTAGTAAAGTCTCCTGTGAAGTATGCCAAAATGAAAAGTGATGTATGAAATAAAATTTAACCTAAGAAATTGGTCAGATAGCAACAGTAGTGGTAACAACAACAACAATGGTCAACAAGAAGAAGATGAAGATGATGAATAAAGCAGCAACAACAATGAACAACAAAAATTGCTAAGAGAGAGAAAACAACAACGGATGAGAAGAGAGAGAAACGCACCTTTTTCCTCTTCGTTTCCCGTTATATTAGGTAAATATTTGAATCAAAGTATAATTTTAAAAACTTCTGGGTTATTTTAAAATTTTCTCAACTTTCTTAATCCTTAATAAAGTAATTGTCACCTCCACTCAATTATTAAGACTTGTGTCAGCTACACGACATTTTGAAACTCTTTTGTCACCTACAGCTCAAAGTTCCGCATATATGATTTATTTACTTTAATTGTATTTAATTTTTTTTTATCATAATGTGTATTACTAGATTTACCATTTTTAAGAGTTGATATAATACATATTAAATTTATAGTACTATATTTAGTCTGTTATCTTATTTTTTTAAAAATAAATACTTTATTTATTACTCAAGAAAGTTCAATTCATCTACAAGTACCTTTGACAACAATAATATACCCAGTAAAATTTCACAAGCATAATAAGACAATCAGACGTAGAGCAATTCAAAAGTAAGACCTCACTTTGTGAAAATATACTAAGTATGTTATTGTATGATTTGTAAATGAGAGAATTCATAATGGGACAACCAGACATGAAGCAATTCAAAAGTATATTTATATAATTTATTTCACTTACTATGTACTTTTGTGTTAAGGATATCGATTCCTGTTAATATCTACTTGATTTGTTTATATACACAATGTATTAATTTTTATGTGTCATGTGACCTTGGATAGGAAAAAAACTATACACGACATTAGTGAAGATTCTAATTTTGCATCAAAATTATATAAATTATATTCTATGACCTCATTTTATATTTTAGATGTATCTCTCGATAAATTATCAAGTAACTAAATGATTTATTTCTTTTAATCGTATATAGTTTTTTCATCATAAAGTGTATTATTAAATTTACCTTTGTTATGAGTTGATACAATTCATGTTAAATTTATAGTACTATATTTGATCTGTTATCTCATTTTTTAAACATAATATTTTATTTCTTATTTAAGAAAGTTCAATTCAACTACAAATACCTCTGACAATAATAACATAACCAGTAAAATACTACAAGCAAGGTTTGAAAAGATAAATGTTCGCAAATCTTACCATTAAAGATAGAGAGACACAAATACGTCTGACTATAAAATTCTGAAAATTTTCTTCATCTCACAATTCAATTTTTTCTGACAGGTCGGGAAAAGAGAGGCGAGGAATTAAAAAAGGGTGATGTAAAAGAACACCGTAAGATGTTTTATCAAAATATTTCGACCATTATCAAGATTATCATTAGAAGGAAGTAAAGAGCATATGTGGCCTAATTTACAAAGAGATTATAGAATTTCTTCAAATATTCTACAATGTCTGTGCATGTCCGTTAAAAAAAATCATGAATACAAAGAATGATTTCATCTCTAAAGTAGTGCAAATTATCTAATGGCAAGACTTAATGAAACTTGATAATGATTGTGGTGGATTCTAAAATGTAAAAGCTATGCATACAATGCCTTCTTTTTCTTCTTTTTTGTAGTAAATGAAATATTGAGTTAGATAGGATATAAATCAAGTATAATAAATTAATGAAAAAGTAATTATTTCGCTTTACAAGAATTTATAGAATGAACAGATATGATGACTTCTTTATTTATCGTATTTATGTTATTACTTGGGGTAATACAAAATGAAATAGCATGAAAAATTCTATTAATATTTTTCTAATTTTATTTATAACAATTAGATTTTCATGCATGTATATACTTACGAAAACATCTATCCGAAGCAACAAATAATTTTGAGTTTTAGGCTGAAGAAGTTTCATCTTAGAATTAGTGGTATAGCAATAGTGGCATGTGATCTAAAAAAAATAAAAAATAAAAATTCATAATACGTCACACATAGTTATAAAATATGTCCCCTTAAATAAATATGCAACTAACAATAATGAACTTAAAGGTATCACTCATTAATATACTAACTTAAATGTTTTTTTTTTTCAAATATACAAGTGTATAATATAAGTTCCACATAATGTATAGCACAATTACATTCTTTAATATTGTCCGCGCATCATGCGTGTATGCATACTGGTTAAAATAAAATTTCAAAACAAAGGTAATTTTTAAAAAAAATTTAAAGTTATTTTTTGCTAATTCCTTTGAAAAGTACTTTGTATAAACAAACTAGTATACATACCTGCGTGATGCGTGAATAAAAGTATTATTTCTAATCTTTTCGAATTGTGATGTTCGAGCATGTTAGATCAGAATCTAATTATCATATTGTTCCTTAATGAAATACACCCCTACCCCCAAATCATTCCCTCCCCCCCCCCCCCCCCCCCCCCCGCCCTCACCATTCCATAGCCAAAGCTATACACATGTGACAATGAATCATAAAATATTAAAAACTTTTATATTTTATATTTTATTTATTATGTTGCTCACTATTTAAATTTATTATTACCTTATTAATATTAATTTTTAATAGCTTATCACTTGACATAATGTAGTTATTAAGTGCTCTTTTGATTAATATGAAATAAATATATTAATTTTGTTTACTTGTGACTTTTTTTATTTTAAATTGTTATTCTATTATTCACATATTTTCAATTTAAAATTTATAGACAGTAATATATGTACTATCTAATTACTACATTATATTCTCAAGATTAGTTCAAAATATTATCCCCACCCACCCACTGCCCCATCTTTATATTTTTTTTATTGTATTTAATTCTTTTTTCTTGTATATTTTGATATTTATGTTCTTACTTATTTCAAAACATACAATGCTAATTCAAAATTTAAGTTACTTAAATTTTTTTATTTTAATATTCCTGTAATTCAATATTTATCAAACTTTTAGTTACTATTTATCAAAATTTTCGTTACATTATATGTATTATTTAAAATTCGGCTTGTTATAGTTAAAAAATACTTTTTTTTTATCTAAACAGAAAGTCACACCCTTCAAAATTTTTACACTATGATTGCAACTTATATTCTAGTTTTGTCTTGACTTAGAGTTATGTATTATTTATACTTGTAAATAACTTACCAACTTGTTTAATATTCTTACTTATTATTTGTTTTTAATGTATAAATAAATATGTATTTTTCTAATTCTTGAAATTCATTTTATTTCCTAACTTGTATGATTTATAATATTCCCATTATTTGTATTTATCTATCATACTTTATTTTAAATTATAGCTTTATGTTACTACAAAATATAAATAGAGATGTAATTTGAGTATTTTTTTTTAAATTATAATTTTATATTATTATTATAGATAAATAAAAATATTGGTTGATTGTTTATCTATTTAAATTTCATTAATTAATAAGTCTTGTTTTACTAAAATTAGAATTGTGAGGTTTTCTTTTTATGCGTAACATATATAATAAAATGAAATATAGAGTAGATTTTACCAAAAAAAAATATATAATAGAAGAATACTCTAATATAATATAATTTAATTTAATTTTTTAGGTGCACTTATTGTTTAAAATTTACACTAAATTCGTATTTAAACTAAACACTTCACATCTATTGGCGATAATTTTATCTCATGTTCACTTTTAATTTATATTAGTTTAGATTTTAAATATAATTATTACCTTTGTTTCTAGGATTAAAAATAATTCAATATTATAAGAACTACTCAAAACGAATGAAAAGATACCACTTGTTATATAATATAAACGAAAGCGCAAAATTAGTAATAAAAATTTATTCATAAATATAATTGCAAGTAAAATTATTGAGAAAATAAATAAATTGAAGTATTTAAATACCTACAAATTTATTTGATAACCTCCTAAAAAAAGTAGGTATGTAATGTAGTATTATTCCAGAGTCGTCTTTATGCTTAAGAGAAATTTATTAAGATAAAAAGTTGTGACATAATAATATTTATGCACATACAAATATATTTACATTTATTTTTTATGAAATTGATATGATAAATCTCCTTTATATATTTCGAGTCTCTATTGTACTTGTTGATTTCTCAAATATTTGTTTGTATTTTTGAAATATTTACGTACATCATATCCATGGAAATTTTGGATTCCTTAGATGCATCTATGATAAAAAAATATATATATATATATATATATATAATGTTAATAATAAATAATAATAAAATAATTTAAAATAAATTAAGCATAAAATCGTATATTGATAGTTATTCAGAGAAATCTGATGATGAACATCAATTGTAATCTTTTTATCCATGATAGATACATCTATGATAAAAGATAAATACAATATTAATCATAAATACTGATAAATAATTAAAAATATAAATTAAACATAAACAACATACCTTAATTGCTACTCAGAGAAATCTGATGAACATTACCTATAATCTCTTTGTCCATGATAAAAGTACTCTATCACAAAATATAAATATATATTCCACATAAATGATTATTGCTAAGAAATGATAGTCCATTCAATCAAATAAAAGACATTTCATAAACATATTAACAAAAACAAACTACTATAGCAACTACGTCAAAAGTTTATTCTATTCCGTTCTTTTGTGGGTATCTTCATTAAAGATATAAACACATTACAAATGTACCATGCTCATTAAAAAATTATAATACCAACATTAACAATAAGTTTTTAACTCTCTTTGTTATATTTTTTTCGAATTTTTTTTAATAGCATTACACATAAATATAGGATAATCGAAGAAATCCTCTGTCCGCATAAACTTACATGAACACAATAAATCAAAATCTATACCAACTTAAATTTAACACCAATTTGTACAAAGCATCGGGTGATAAAAGGTAAGGCAAATATCATAAATACACGATTTCTAACAAAGAACAAAATATAGAAAAATAATCAATAATAATTGCACAGAGAATACACCAAATACCCGTTGATTGCCACTAAAATAAATCAACTTCATAATGATAATAAATAAATATTGAAAATCAACTTCACAACAACATAAAAAGTTACAATAAATAAATATTTGCATCCAAATGATAATAGTTAGCAACCTACTTTCAAGTTTTAATATGTCTACTTACCCTGTAAGGAAAAAAAAAGAAGAGAAAATATGAATAGTAGCAAGAACATATTTGTGTGAAATGATCAATGTTGATGGAGTTTTATAGATAACGTTTTGAATTTGAAATTTCAAAATTGAAATAGTCAACTTATTGAATATAATTATGCTCCTGGATCTGAGCTTATTAGTTTATCATACCGCATATATTATCGATTGCTATCTACTTTAAATCCTCATTGTAAATTGATGGATGATAATTCTGATTGTACTCTGCTTATAGAAACCAATTTTATTAAATCCAAAATAACAACTCGTAGACCAATTCGATGGGATGAAATTGATTTCCCTCAGACTTGGATCTTAAACTCTGTTACTTCTCCAAAGCAATTGGCGGATGAAGCAACAAATTCTGAGTTAACTCATGTAACTCAGAATTCTGATGGACAGATATGTCTACAGTTTGACAATAGTCTTCCTGTCTATCGAAACTCTTTTTCAATACCAAGAAAACTTCCTCGAATTCAGCATATTTCTCCAATAGAACCTTCTGCACCAGTTTATGGTCCAGCTAGGAATCGCGCTGCATCATTACATACACTAAGCTCTGCAGATCTTCCTACTTCTTCTAGGAATGTAGAAAAGATAAAGATCAATCCTAAAACTAATATTGTCCAAGATTTTAATAATGAAAACCCTACTCCTTCGGAGATGGATTTCGATATAAATTCTGTTTAATTATGATTAAACAAATTATTGATTTCAGTCCTGGCTCTCCAGCCAGAAAATACATTCAAAAAGAATTCTTTGCTGAAAAATGGCAACCATTTAGAACATGGTTCTTTGAAACATATTCTAAAGATGAACTTCGGAATATTTCTGAAGAATTTTATGAGATGTGTGCACTGCATAATCAAATTATCTTCTTTGTTCCTTGGTTTATGTCTGCATATTTGCCTTCTTACATCAAACTCATTGAGAGATCCTACCAACATCCTGACGGTACGACTACTCAATCTAAATACCCTCCTCAATCTTCTTTTATTTTACCAAATAATACTGGTATGACTTTTACCGCTTTTCAAAAATTTATTCATGATGATATTGGAAAAATCACAGTTTCTGAAATAAATAATCTTATTTCTCAAAATAATTATTTAAGTCTTTATGTTAAAGTACTTGGTGAACATATTGGTTCTTTGGATACTAAACTCGATGAACTTATTTTATTAGTTAATAAACTTAGTACTCAGCTAAACACTTCTAATATCGCTTCAACTTCCAAATCATCTGACGATGATAAAGGATTCATATTTTCTGCACCTTGCATTCAGCCACCACTTGAGATAGAAGGATTCACTACGACCTCTTCTACCTCTTGGGAACGCTTAGAAACTCTTTTCGATAATATCCAACCTCTTAATATGGATATTGAAAATATTCAGACTATTGAGTCTAATTTTGCTGATAATATTGCTTCAACCAACGACCCAGGTGAAGTTCTGTCTTCCGAACTAAATAAACTCCGAGGATTGATGAGAAATCAACCAGGCAAAAAATATGCCGATATTCCTCGCATGACCACTGCATATTATCCCCGTCCTACTCCTCAAGATGTTCTGATAGAGGAAAGGGATTGGAATATTACAAACACTTCCTATAATGGTGATGCCATCTATGAATGGAATATTGACGGATTATCCGACCGCCAAATCTCTATCTTAATTCATCGTATGTCTATGTATGCCACTATTTGTATGGCTACTCGAGCTACGGTTCGAAATGACAGATCTGACCAGACAATCTGCAAAATGATTGTTGCTGGGTTTACAGGCCAGCTTCGTGGCTGGTGGGATAATTTCCTAGATGATGACAAACGCCAGGCAATCTATAATGCCACAAATCCAAATGAAGGCAGAGACAATCTCGGCCGAACTCTAACGGCAGGACGATCCGATGCCGTTTATACTTTAATGCTGACTATTATTGAACATTTTGGTGGTAGATTTACCAACCATCACGAAAATATTCGAACTCTTTTGAATGGACTCAAATGCCGCCATTTAGGCGAATTTCGATGGTACAAAGATACCTTTCTCAGTCGGGTCATGGATTTACCCGAAAGCAGATACGAACACTGGAAAGCCAAATTCATTGATGGGCTTCCTCCTCTCTTCGCAGAACGTGTTCGTAAAACTCTTCGTGGATCGTATGGAGCGATCCCTTATGCAGAAAAAACTTATGGTCAATTGATCGTAGCTTGCACTCAAGAAGGCTTAGCCCTTTGTAATGAGTTAAAACTGGCTAGACAGATCAAAATTGATAAAATCAGAGAAAAATCTCAATTGGGTGATTTCTGTGAACAATTTGGCATGGAAAAACCCATAATTCGAAAACCCCAGAGGAATTCGAAATATCAGTACAAATCCAAACACCCTCGTCGTAGAAGTCGAGAAGAGCGAGAAGCTCGAAAATCATTTCGTAAATCTACTAGATTTGCGAAGAATTACTCCAAACGTCCGTTATCAAAAATTAAATGCTATAAATGTAATCAGTATGGTCATATTGCTCCTAACTGCAAATTGCAAAAACTAAAATCTTTGAATCTTTCTGATGAAATTCATGATCAGGTTTTAGAAATTCTCTCTCTATTTCTCTCCTTCTCTCTTGTAACAAGCCTCCGGCTTTATAATAAAAAGTTTGTTGTACTATTCCGGCCTCCCTTCAACAATCTCAGGTACCTATTTACTTTTTGTTTTGTATTTCTTTTAATCTTTCTCCCAGATCTACGCCGTGACTATGTCCGGCTAGACCTCTTTTATGTTCATACTATAGTTCTAACCTCTCGAGGTATGTTAACTATGAAAGATCCAGACTCTACTTAGATAAAAAAGAAATTGTTAGAATTCTCCGACTTGGTTCCGGAATGGTGGTACAGTCGGATCTGTAAACTTTGCCTTTGTGGCTTCGTCTAGAGAGTTGTGCCTTTGAAGCCCGTATTGATGAAAAGAAAGGGCGATTTATTTGCACAATTAGAACTTCTAGACACATGGGTTTACTGATCTCCGACAGGCCCCTTGTCTAGGTGAAAAATTTTTTCCATACAGTCAGAAATTCTTTAAGTTCTTTTCTATTTCGGTTGGTGCTTCGGTTCGGTTGTCCGACTTAAGCTATATCCGATATTATTACTTGGTGTAAATATACTAGAGATGGTGAATAACGACTAGTATGAACATAAGTCTAAAAACTATGTTCCCAGGCTCTGATACCATTGACAGGATCTCTCGGGCTGGGGTAAGCCGCTCAGCCCGCCAGACCAAGTAATAATATCGGATATAGCTTAAGTCGGACAACCGAACCGAAGCACCAACCGAAATAGAAAAGAACTTAAAGAATTTCTGACTGTATGGAAAAACATTTTCACCCAGACAAGGGGCCTGTCGGAGATCAGTAAACCCATGTGTCTAGAAGTTCTAATTGTGCAAATAAATCGCCCTTTCTTTTCATCAATACGGGCTTCAAAGGCACAACTCTCTAGACGAAGCCACAAAGGCAAAGTTTACAGATCCGACTGTACCACCATTCCGGAACCAAGTCGGAGAATTCTAACAATTTCTTTTTTATCTAAGTAGAGTCTGGATCTTTCATAGTTAACATACCTCGAGAGGTTAGAACTATAGTATGAACATAAAAGAGGTCTAGCCGGACATAGTCACGGCGTAGATCTGGGAGAAAGATTAAAAGAAATACAAAACAAAAAGTAAATAGGTACCTGAGATTGTCGAAGGGAGGCCGGAATAGTACAACAAACTTTTTATTATAAAGCCGGAGGCTTGTTACAAGAGAGAAGGAGAGAAATAGAGAGAGAATTTCTAAAACCTGATGCCCCTTCTTCTAAGAGTGAGGCTGCTTATATAGAAAAATAAAAGAATCTTGCACAGTAATAGTGGGTCCCTGTGCACAGTGTTTTCTACAGTATTTGTACTATTACAGCAGTGTTTACAAAAGTGTTATTACAACAGAATTTTTACTTCTTACTGCGTCCCCATTTTAGAAAGTCTTCAGCATTAGCTAAAACTTCTTCTTCATTTGGTGTTTCAGGGGGTTGTGAATCAGTGATATCATCAGTATTGGCATCCGTGCTGTTCATTGAGGTATCGGATGCTTGATCCACTTTAAGAAGTAATTGATTACGCATTTCTGTCAAATATTCTTCAATCATCTGCAGCTTATTTCCATCATGGGCAGAAATTCTTCGAGATACATAATTAATGGATTTATCCTCTATTAAAATGGATTTTTTAGGAGCTTCCTCGTATTCGGATATTTTGAGTTTTATTTCTTCTCTTTGATCATGTCCATAGGGAAGTTTCGTAGCAAGATCAATTCTCAAGAGTTTATCCCAGAAATTACAATAAAATGTCCGATAAATAGCCGGTATTTGCTGGGAATCATAACCAATTTCAACGGACCATTTGTGGATCCATGGAAGAGAAAACTCAATATAAAAATACATCTGATCTATCGTATCCAATTTGCAGACGTGATCAGAAAGGTATAACTCCGTTAAAAATGGAGAGGACCTTTTCCATGAGGCATAGAGGGAAGAATATTCAGGCGGCAAGATTTTTGCCAATGGACCGTGGAATGTCCACCAATTAATAAACCAATTTGGAATTGATTTTTCAAATACCTTGGAACAGATTTTGATGAACCAAGTGTGCTTGTGTTTATAATTATTGTAATAAAAGACTTGGGAAAAAGCCTTTATATAATCCCAATAACTAAAATTAGCAAGAGTCTGTCCATGGGGTCCCATAGGCAGATTACGAAGAGTCATGGAGGAAATACCCCATTCTTCGATTGGGATAAGTTTTTTAATAATCATTTTTGAGTAACCATGTACTCCAGGTGTTGAATCACCTAATGGGCTGTGTTCAAATGTAGCACTGGCAGTATTTACCAGAATTTGTTCATAATAAGTTCGTGTTTTATAGGATTGTCCTGCAACATAAACATTAGCAGTTAAATAGTCCTTTAAAATTCTCCAGGCTTCTTCAGTATTTTCTGTAGGAGGAATATGCCGATTTTCCAGATGAATTATGAGTTCTCTAGCATCGAGTTTCTCATATGTTAATTTAGAATCTTCAGAATTTTCAGCAACCATTGATGCGAATGAATCTGCAGTCTTTTTGTCTTTTTCTGCTAAATAGGACTTAATTTGCTGAAATAATGGATGTGTCTCGGGGATATCATCCAGATTAATATTCGGAGTTTGTGTTGAAGAAGACGCTGCTTCTTGAGATATTTTAGAGTTTATCAAAGTCCTATTTCCTTGTTGTAAAACAGGAAAATCGGAACTCGAAGTGCTATAAGCAGATTTTCTAGCTGTATTCCTTTGATGGAAATATGCAGGGTTTGTTCGTCCACCATACTGCGAATATGCAGGATTTTGGTTGCGACCGCGGCCGCGTCCTCTGGCTGTCTGCCAGGGAGGATCTCCCATACTGCAATCATTGATCATAGATGTCAATATCAATATAGGAATCAGTATTAAAGTTTTCAAAATTGGTATACCACCAGAATTCTTCGTGTAAAAATTGATGCCACCAAATATCTTCAGTAATAATTTGTTCCATAAGATGCTCCAGAATTTTTCTTTTATTATCCTCAGGAAGAGGAAGACATTTAAGAATGGTTATTAGAGTTTTATCAGAGAAGAAAGTTGTAAACATATTCATGAAATGTATTCTCTAGATAAAAAATCAGGTAATGAATTTTCACTACCCTTTTCATACTGAATTTCGAAATCGAATGGGGCTAACTGCGCCTGCCATCTGGCAAATATTAGTTTAGAGGCGTCGTGTTTGAAATCTTTATTAAACATGAACTTAACAGATTGAGCATCTGTTCGAATTATAAATTTTTGATTATACAGATCATCTTGAAATTTCAACACACATTTAACAATAGTAAGCATTTCATGAGCCACGGTAGCGTATTTTTTCTGGCTCTCTGTCCATTTTCCTGAATAAAAGCGAATTAAACATTCAGTTTTTGTATGGGGATTTATTTGTTTAAGAATTCCACCATACCCTATATTGGACGCATCTGTCTCAATAATTTTCTGCCAAGCAGGATTAGCAAGAGAAGTGCAAGGAAGGGATTGAACCCGAGCTTTAATTAATTTTACTAAATCAGTGTGGGTTTTAGTCCACGGAGTTTTTAGATCTTTCTTTAATCTATCATACAGAGGTGCTAGGTCTCTAGATAGATTCTTGTAGAAAGGAGAGATATAATTGAGACTTCCGAGAAATCGCTGAAGCTGTTTCTTGTCAGTAATCTCATCAGGGAATTTGGTAGCGAATTCAAGAACTCGCTGAATAGGTTCAATAGAACCTTGACAAATATTATGACCAAGAAATCTAACATTAGTCTGAAATAAATGCATTTTAGGTTTAGAAATAACTAAACCATTCTGAATAATGACCTGCTTAAAAATATGCAGATGTTTAAAATGATTTTCAAGAGTTTTTGAAAATACAAGAATGTCATCAATATAAACAATAATGAAATCCATATAAGGATTAAAGATGTCATTCATAATCTTCTGAAATTCAGAAGGAGCATTTTTTAAACCTAATGGCATAACATTCCATTCATATTGCCCAAAAGGCACATTAAAAGCAGTTTTGTAAGTATGAGTTTTATCAATCTGAATTTGCCAATAGCCAGATTTTAAATCAAATTTAGAAAATATATTAGCATCATATAATCTAGAAAGAAGATCTTTTTTATTCGGAATTGGATACCTAATCCATTTCAGAACTTTATTCAGGGGTTTATAATTGATAACTAATCGAGGTACTCCTCTTTCTTTTTCGGCAGCGTTATTAACATAAAAAGCAGTGCAAGACCAAGGAGATTTAGAGGGTTTAATGAGACCCTTATGCAGGAGACTGTCGATTTCCTTTTTGCAGAATTCAACAAGTTCCGCATTCATCTGACAGGGTCGAGATTTTGTTGGGATTTTGGCTTCATTGAAGCCATCTTCATAAGGAAGAGAAACAATATGCTTCTTCCTGTTCCAGAAAGCGTTTGGATGGTCAGCGCAAATATCAGTCATTAATTGTGAAGAAATAGTTTTTATTTTTTCTTGTACTTTGACAGATTTTAAAGTGTCAGAGATGTTAATACTCATTATCTCCAGTTGTAAGAAATTCAACTGATTTTGCTTCATATTTATGAGAGCATTTATATCTCTTGTTACCGGTTGAGTAACAAAAGGATAAGAAATAGGCTGATTTTTATAAGTAGCCCTAAAGCCATTTGCATCAATATGCGTATAAGGATAAATAGCATTTATAAATGGAGTTCCTAAAATAATAGGAGGATAAATCTGGTTTTTAACCAAAAAGAAGAAATGCGGGATGCAGATCTTATCACGGCAAATATGCGCATTAGGCAACTTATAATTAATATCAAGAGAATGCCCAGTTGCAGATTTTACAAGATGAGTGGTTTTTTGAAAGTATTTAGTAGGTATTAAACCTTCTTGAATACAACTAACGTCTGCCCCACTATCAATCATGGCGACATTAGTGATAAAGAATTCTTTGTTTATTAGAATGGTGCAATTAATATACCACTTATGTGCAGTAACAATTTGCATCATTCCCAGAAAAGAATCATTCTGAAGGTTTTCTATATTAAATTTTTCAATTTGAAGAGTTTCTGTTTCTTCAGAAGTCAAATCTTTTTCTTTTCCTTTTGAAGAAATTGAAGAGTTTGAAAATCTTTCCTTTTCTTCGAGTGTGGAAAGTCGATGGTCAGAAATAAGCTGATTTTGTTTTAAAGAAACAATTTCCTTTTTTAGTTTTTCAACTTCGATTTTTAAATCATCAAAAGTGGTATCTCTACCAGGGGTTTTGCTTAAAGCTAATCTTCGATTAACTTCAGCTAAAGAATATGCCATAGGCTGATTTTCAAATTCGTCTTTAGAAGCAAGAGAAGTAGATGGAATAGAGGACTTTTGCGTAGCCAAATGCAGGATTTTTTCACGAAGTTTTTCATCCGTGACTTCTTTTAATAATTCAAGAACATTTTCAGCAGTTAAAGTTTTAACATCTAAATCAAGATCTTCGAATTGAGCTTGAATTTTATACATTACCTCATCACAATTGCAATCTGGTTTGTTGCAATCAGCACAATTATTCTGATTTAAATCACTATCAGAATTTGGCAATTCAAAATCATTTTCAGAAGTAGAATTGGAACCATAGTCAGAATCAGAAGTATATAACAAGTTGTAAACCTGATCATGAATTTCATCAGAAAGATTCAAAGATTTTAGTTTTTGCAATTTGCAGTTAGGAGCAATATGACCATACTGATTACATTTATAGCATTTAATTTTTGATAACGGACGTTTGGAGTAATTCTTCGCAAATCTAGTAGATTTACGAAATGATTTTCGAGCTTCTCGCTCTTCTCGACTTCTACGACGAGGGTGTTTGGATTTGTACTGATATTTCGAATTCCTCTGGGGTTTTCGAATTATGGGTTTTTCCATGCCAAATTGTTCACAGAAATCACCCAATTGAGATTTTTCTCTGATTTTATCAATTTTGATCTGTCTAGCCAGTTTTAACTCATTACAAAGGGCTAAGCCTTCTTGAGTGCAAGCTACGATCAATTGACCATAAGTTTTTTCTGCATAAGGGATCGCTCCATACGATCCACGAAGAGTTTTACGAACACGTTCTGCGAAGAGAGGAGGAAGCCCATCAATGAATTTGGCTTTCCAGTGTTCGTATCTGCTTTCGGGTAAATCCATGACCCGACTGAGAAAGGTATCTTTGTACCATCGAAATTCGCCTAAATGGCGGCATTTGAGTCCATTCAAAAGAGTTCGAATATTTTCGTGATGGTTGGTAAATCTACCACCAAAATGTTCAATAATAGTCAGCATTAAAGTATAAACGGCATCGGATCGTCCTGCCGTTAGAGTTCGGCCGAGATTGTCTCTGCCTTCATTTGGATTTGTGGCATTATAGATTGCCTGGCGTTTGTCATCATCTAGGAAATTATCCCACCAGCCACGAAGCTGGCCTGTAAACCCAGCAACAATCATTTTGCAGATTGTCTGGTCAGATCTGTCATTTCGAACCGTAGCTCGAGTAGCCATACAAATAGTGGCATACATAGACATACGATGAATTAAGATAGAGATTTGGCGGTCGGATAATCCGTCAATATTCCATTCATAGATGGCATCACCATTATAGGAAGTGTTTGTAATATTCCAATCCCTTTCCTCTATCAGAACATCTTGAGGAGTAGGACGGGGATAATATGCAGTGGTCATGCGAGGAATATCGGCATATTTTTTGCCTGGTTGATTTCTCATCAATCCTCGGAGTTTATTTAGTTCGGAAGACAGAACTTCACCTGGGTCGTTGGTTGAAGCAATATTATCAGCAAAATTAGACTCAATAGTCTGAATATTTTCAATATCCATATTAAGAGGTTGGATATTAAGACCCTTAAATTTTTTATCGAAAAGAGTTTCTAAGCGTTCCCAAGAGGTAGAAGAGGTCGTAGTGAATCCTTCTATCTCAAGTGGTGGCTGAATGCAAGGTGCAGAAAATATGAATCCTTTATCATCGTCAGATGATTTGGAAGTTGAAGCGATATTAGAAGTGTTTAGCTGAGTACTAAGTTTATTAACTAATAAAATAAGTTCATCGAGTTTAGTATCCAAAGAACCAATATGTTCACCAAGTACTTTAACATAAAGACTTAAATAATTATTTTGAGAAATAAGATTATTTATTTCAGAAACTGTGATTTTTCCAATATCATCATGAATAAATTTTTGAAAAGCGGTAAAAGTCATACCAGTATTATTTGGTAAAATAAAAGAAGATTGAGGAGGGTATTTAGATTGAGTAGTCGTACCGTCAGGATGTTGGTAGGATCTCTCAATGAGTTTGATGTAAGAAGGCAAATATGCAGACATAAACCAAGGAACAAAGAAGATAATTTGATTATGCAGTGCACACATCTCATAAAATTCTTCAGAAATATTCCGAAGTTCATCTTTAGAATATGTTTCAAAGAACCATGTTCTAAATGGTTGCCATTTTTCAGCAAAGAATTCTTTTTGAATGTATTTTCTGGCTGGAGAGCCAGGACTGAAATCAATAATTTGTTTAATCATAATTAAACAGAATTTATATCGAAATCCATCTCCGAAGGAGTAGGGTTTTCATTATTAAAATCTTGGACAATATTAGTTTTAGGATTGATCTTTATCTTTTCTACATTCCTAGAAGAAGTAGGAAGATCTGCAGAGCTTAGTGTATGTAATGATGCAGCGCGATTCCTAGCTGGACCATAAACTGGTGCAGAAGGTTCTATTGGAGAAATATGCTGAATTTGAGGAAGTTTTCTTGGTATTGAAAAAGAGTTATATTATTATTATTATTAGTAGTAGTAGTAGTAGTAGTAGTATACGACAAACAACAGTAACACGTGTGTAATATTATTATTACTTCTACTATTACTTACGTATATATTATGATTATGATTATGATATAGTTAGAGTTTATTTAGAACTCGTTAATTATGCATTCATAGTTTTAAGTTAATGAAAATCATTAAAAAAAGTTAATGTATTTTTTTTTCTTCTATAAACCTAATATTTTAAAATTTAAATATTTTTATTTTTAATTCAAATCTTTAATTATAATATTATAAGACTTCTAATTTTTTTCTTATTTTTAGAAAGACAAATCACCATTTTTAAAATTATTATTATTATTATTATTATTATTATTATTATTATTATTATTATTATTATTATTATTATTATTATTATTATAAGTGTGAAGACCCTTAGGAAAATGATTTGAATTTTTTGCCCTTCATTAAAAGTTTTTGCAATAGGCAAAATTGTCTTTTCACCTATTTCCTTCAATTATTATAATATAATATATTGACTATAATAAATATAAAAAAAAAATAACACTCCTAAATATACGAAAACTTATATGGTCAAGATTTTCTAATTCTTTTTTATTTTTTAATTAAAATGTATAATTGGAAAGAAGTTGCTCTTTATTAGAAGTAGTCTTCAAATATTCTCCACGTTGATTTCCTTTTTAAAAAAAAATCCGAAAAAAGTCAAAAAAGAAAACATAATAACACTTAAAAAATCTTTTTAAGAAGTATAATTGGAAAAGAAGTTATTCCTTATTAGAAGTAGCCTTCAACTAATTACCCACGTTAATTTACTTTTTTAAAATAAAATCTTGAAAAAGAAAAAAAGAAAACACGCTTTTGTAAATATATTTGATGTATCTATATCTATAATCTATAATATATTCAAATGGTAAAGAACTGTGATTTAAACTTTTCTTCCTTTATTAAAAGACGCTTCTACAAAACTGTTTTTCCACTATTTTATTATTATTATTTAATTATTTTTATTATATTACCTAGACTCCTAAAATATATGGTATTCCTAAAATATATGAAAGGAGAATCAATTAATATCTTTCCTTCTATAGAAAAATACTCCTAAAATAGGACTCTATTAAGAAAATACTATTGAGATGCACGTTAAACTATCGAAGAAATCAATTTACTTATTGGGAAAATATGATTGGTGGATGCTTAATTTTCTAACCCTCAACCTCTTCACCATTTTTATCAACATAATAGACTTCAATGTATGTGTATATATATATCTTCTTTATTTTCATTCAAGTCACTCTTGAGGGTCAAAATTTTCGCTCACACAAGAATTATTTTCATCAAAATCAAAGTTTTGTAATCACTATTGTATTATTTTGTTGTAGTTTATAGGTCGTAGATGAATTTACAGGTGGTAGATGAATGTCAGTCAGCTTTGAGGATTTTTTTAGGTAAAGATTAGGTTTAATTATATTATTTTTATATCTCTGTTTTGAAAAAAAAATTATGTGTAAAGGTTAAGTTTAGTTGTATTATTTTGATCGATTTTGACAAATTTTTTTGGTAAAGGTTAGGTTTAACTAAATAAATTATCCAAAAGATGTTGAATTTAATTATTGTATTTATCTTTGTTATTTATATAAATATCCTATTTAGTGTAACATTTGAACTCAATAAAGTGAGGTACACGCGTGAGGCGCGTACACCTAAACTAGTTATACTACATATGTACTACGATTATTATTTATTTATTTATATTATTATTTTTATTTTTATACAATTTTCATCTTTTATTAATATTTAAATAAATTATATTTATATATATTTTATAGCATTTAAATTATAAAGAGATAAGTTTGAAATAGCAAAATATCTATTAGAACTCTTCAATTATGAGTTTCTATTTTTAAGATAATGAAAATCATTTTATTAAAAGGATAAGGTATTTCAAATTCAAATATTTATCTTTCAATTCAAAACTTGATAAGAGTCCAATTAGAACATTATAACGTGATAAATAAGTAATTTTATTTTATAATAATATTTAATTTAAAATTAATAATTTATTAGTCTTATTTATATTCTAATAGTTTATCTTTTTTTTTTTTGCACGTTCTCTTCTTTTCTTTCCTTTCCTTTCTTTCTTTCTTTTTTTTGTTTGTTAATTTTTGTTTATAAAAATAAATTGACAACTTAGATATATAAAGTTATTTTAAGTAGATATATACGTTGAATTTAATTATTAAATTTTAATTTATATTTAAAATTTTAACATAATTGCAAGTAAGAATAAGTTTTAGATACATACCACGAATATATATTATTTATATTTATCAATAATAATAATAATAATAATAATAATAATATATTTATCATTATTTTTGATATAGATAAGTTTATGAAATAGAAGATTAGATTTAAATATATTTTATAGCATTTAAATTTTAAAGTGATAAATTTGAATTAGCAAATATCTATCAGAATTCTTTAATTATGAGTTTCTATTTTTAAGATAATAAAAAAAAAATTATTTGAAGGATATGACTTCAAATTCAAATACTTAATTTTTCAATTCAAAACTTGATAAGAGTCCAATTAGAACATTCTAATGTGATAAATAACTATATAATAAGTAATTTTATTTTATAATTATTTTCAATTTAAAATTAATAATTTATAAAGGTAATATTTTAAAAAATTAAAATTTATTTTTTGCTAATTCATTTGAAAAGTACTTTGTATAAACAAATTATTTTAGACTAATCTTTTAAAATAAATTATTTTTTATTGTTAAATAACTTAAAACAAAATTAATAAACATTTATTTTCAAATGGATTATATAAAAAAAAACATTTTAATATACATTGTAAAAAAAACTCAAAATTAATTTTCTACTTTTAATTAATTAATAAGTAATTTTTTACTTAATTAAAATACAAGGATAATTAAAAAATATTAAATATTAAATATTAAATTATTGATTGTTTTTCAATTAATTGGCTTGAAAGAATAAGCCTTGGTTAAATCTCAACCATTGGATTAAAGTGAAGTGCTATGGACGGCTGATTTTGTTGCCATGCTGGCAATCCTGAATTTTTTTATATACATTGAATTTTAACCGTTAGATTAGTTTGTGTTTTCTATGTAAGGTGAGATTAAATGTCATGTTGGCGATTCTTGTCAAAAGGTTAAATTGGAAAAGATAATCGTTGGATTAAGTTCTATGGACGGCTGATTTTGATGCTATGCTGGCAATCTGAATTTTTATACACATTGAATTTGAACCCTTAGATAAGTTTGTATTTTTTATGTAAGGTGAGATTTAATGCCATGTTGACGATCCTTATCAAAAGCTGAAATTGAAAAAGACAACCGTTGGATTAAATGCTATGGACGGCTGATTTTGATGCCCGCTGCCGATCCATTGAAAATGGGTAAACTTTCAATGAAGCCTCAAAGGCGCGATTTCTTTCCTCAAAAGGCGCATTATCTATACCTTTACTATTCAAATAAATTATCATATTTACGATCTAAATCAACATATTCAAACTCATCAATGGCAATTAAGACGAACTCAAACATGATGAAATGGTTAGCTTTTAATGCTCCGAATCGCAGTACATGGAAGAACATGAGACGTATTCACAATAACATGAGACATATTCACAATTGGATTACAAAGCAGGATCTCATCACAAAAGCAGTATCTCATCACAGTTAAGACTCTTGCACAAGTTAGTGCTATAATTTGAATTTGATATTTCTGTTTTAATATCAATGAAACATTTAAAATAGAAATCAAATATTAAACGTTTCATTGATATTAAATTCAAAACAAATACTAAACTATGTTTCATTGAACCTTTACAACAGAGAAATCAAAATCAACTATGAACTAAAGATGAACATCCAATCAAAGAAAGACGTCTCAATAAAATCAGTGACTTACAGCAAAATTTTAATCGAAAGACACTTAATGTTTTTAATCAGCAAAATTTTAATCGAAAGACACTTAATGTTTTTAATGTAATTATTTTAAATGACATAAAGATTTTAGTTAAAGTCACATGATAATATAAAACTAAAGAATAATTTTAGTTAATAAGATGTTAGTGATGTGACTGCAATATATTACCTTGAATTTTACTGTAAAAATTTCATTTATTAATACAAAGATTTAAGTTATTTAATTGAAAGTTCTAAAATATTTTTGGTAAAACATAGAGGTTTTTTTTCCTTTTATACAAAATTTTGACATTTTTTATACGAATTGTTTTAAGTGAAACAAAATAACTAAATTCACTGTTTAAAAATTTTTGAGGCCTTAATATTTTGGAGGTCTAAAGCAAATACTTTACTAGCTTTACTCTTGACACACCTTTGCATCCAATTCCTCTTTCGGAGGAAGTTAAGATTACAAGAGTGAAAATTTGACACACTGAGGTGAAGTAATATTGGATAGTCCAGTTGAATTCTTGGCGTTGCAGGTATAAAATTGCAACTCTTTTAATAATGAGATTAAAATGCCCCTGCTTCCTGGATTATCTGCTCAGTGCAACCTTTTCTGGTTCTCACCTATAGCATATACTATGGTCTATGCCAACATAGGATTTATGGTGTAACTAATCTGATGTGTATGGTAAAACAAAAAGAGTTAAAAAGATGAATATGACTTCGTGTGTGTAAATAAGGATAGAGTTTTAAAAATAAATGAGCCTTTTATTATAACGGAACAAATATCTTAAGTATTTTATGCTAATGATAATTCCAACAAAGATTGAAATGTAGTCAGGGAGAATCAACCTCGTGATTTATAAGAGATTGTGAAATTAATGGATGAAGATATTGTACACTTAGAAGGTCCTTCACAACCGAAACAAAATAACTGATGAGGTGAAGTATCTTTTATGAATAAAGTAGATATTTATTGTTACATATTTTGATGTCATGAATTCCTTTATTACTTCATTGTCGCACATTTTTTCTTCTTAATTTTTTTTTTTACTTTTGGTTCTTTAGTAGGAGTTACTATATATGGTTTAGCAAAAATAAAGATTAAGTTGTACTAAAATGATGAACGGGCCCAACGCCTAATTTTGCTATCAATCTTAATAATCTTGTATATAAAGATCAATATAAACTAACTGTCGCATATATAAATACATTTGAATATTTAACAATATCATCACAATGAACATATCATAAGATCTCAAATGTATGTTTTATAAAACCATAGAAATATCATACTACTGAATGCTCACAAGACATTCACATATCATATTGATTGTTGCCTATTTACATTGGTACATAGGCTATTTATAAATTCTACAATAGCATATCCATTTTTTCATATTGTGATCAATCAACTTTAATGTTTCTGATCGCGTCCTCCTTTGTTGTAAGGATCAGAGTGGCCAGATCTTTGTAGTAACCATTTGGGCAGTTGAAATGCTTGTAGTTTCCTCTCAGTCCAGTGCCAGGACAAGACTCTGATAGGGATGACTCACAAGGCTTGCATTTAGCAAGAAAAGGAAGTCCATACATGCAAATGAAGGTGCAGAGGGAAATAGTTAAGAGCAAGAAGCAGCTTACATAATTTTCCCTTCCTGCAAGGTGCAGCCATATTTAGAGTTCAAGAAGGTACAATTTGTCGCAAATGGTTAGATGAGTTACGATTTGTATCAAATGGTTTAACTTTTGAGAATAGAGCTAACAGATTATAACTGGGAATATGGAGGAATGTTTTAACTCAATCGAGATAGCTTACTCGTTAATGAGATTATAGAGCCTGAGACCTTGTGGAGGACATGATTGAGGAGGTACCCAAGGAGACCACCCTGCATAGGATCAGAGTAGTTCCTTACAAAATCTTGAGGCATATGCTGAGTGTCAGGATGGCCAATGCTCCTATTGGGATACAGTCCATCCCTCATTTCCCTGAACTCCGGTCCTTGCTCCTGAAAGATTTAAGATAGCATCATATTCATGTAGACATGCAACATAAATATCCACAATTCAACAAGAACATTACAGTGTGAAAAGAAAAGTTGCGCTAGAAAGAATCATTGATTTAATCAAGTACGCTTTAATCCAAACCATTTGGTTCCGGATATATGAGTCTTTTACATCCTTTTTTTTCAACGTAAAAATCCTTTTGAATCTATTCAAGAACGCATTCTATGTAGTCAAGCCCCATAGAACTCGGTATTCATAAACTTCACCATAATCAGATTATTCTACGCTGGTTGACAAACTACCATGATCCTCCTCCTTTATTCAGAATTTGGACCTACTATGATTTGCTAAGCTTGCATGCGCGGAGTTTAACAAACCTTGGCTTCACCAAACACTAAAAATATACTTTCCTCTTCAAGTCAGACTCTGATTCTTACGACTTACAGATTACATTCTATATGCCTTATGCCAGCAAGATGAATGCCCCACAAAAGAAATTCAGTATAGACACCAAAGCTAAAACCAATATTCTTAAGGTTGGCATGCATCTACTTCCATATCATAACACATTTCCTCTACAAGATGTAGCACTCCAGAGAATGAATCAAATCTCTATAGTAAGAGTAAACCTTGCTGTAGAAAAAACAACTTATTCTTCTTATAGGTTGTGACCTGAGATAATCTACACGAATCTGTTCACCACTGAATTTTTTTCCATTCATGTTCTTCGGCGCTTTTGATGCGTCTTCCAGATGGCATAACTGGTGTTAGACTAACTGCCTGACACTGTACAATAAACAATAACCACAGCAGAAGTTACAGACAAGGAACCTAACGTATGCAAGAAGAATCATTCCAGGCAAATAAATCAGCACTTTGACTACTATTACAGTCATACTGTATTTAGTCATCAAGTGATAAGAGTTAATTACCCATAGTGGTTAAGGAACTATAATTACGTACAAGACACAACAACGATTCAACCATCAGGCATAGTATTATAGAAATTCCACATGCACACGAAACAACATAGTGCACATTTTAACATCAGTAAAGGCGGGAAAGGCATCAAGTACAAGGGAGCTTTCACAGAAATTTCCAAGTTAATTAAGCATTCACATAGTAGTTTGCAACTTTCATTAAGGATCCCTTTCATTAATGAGCATATCCCAAACCAATTCCATGCCACATACACTGGCCAAAATCACAATCCCAACAAACAAATGAACTCAAGTTTATATGTATGAACGTTCCCTTTATCTATTCCAAGTAAATATTGTTACATCACATCTATAATGTAGTTGGAATCCTTCCCAAACTATCCATAGATATATATATATATATGCATCTGTTACCAACCAATTAAATTAATAAGCAGATCACTCAAGGATGCCAAAGGGACCAGCTAACTCCGAAGTGGCATGCTTTTAGTACATCTGGACATTAGAAAATACATGAACATTCACACCAAATTAGTTTAACAAGAAAAAGATATAGCCTTCTCTGATAGATAAACATATCATTATTTTGGAGAGAGAGAGCGCTCTAGTCACTAGAAGTGCATTAAATCCAAAAAGGTTGTAGTTTGCTGACTATTCCCAGGAATAAGAAGTTGAATTTTTGGTGCTAGGATGTTCATTTTTCCTATCTTCTTAGCAAGTATCAGCTCTTGGGAATAGTACATAACCTCCTTCATACCCCTTTTAATAGTTCCAATCAGAATTTAAAAACTGGATCACCAAACACCCTCCACATGTGCTAGAGTATGTATAGATATATTGTTGTATGAAATATTAAAAATACTCTTTAACTATTAAGATAGAAGTGAAATTCCAAATCTGTCCTTGATCGTCACCAACTCTCTTTTCAGTCCAAAAATTTTTAATGCACTACTTCTAGAGGAGACGACATGTACCTGACAACATTTTTGAAGAGTCCGCCGCAGAGAAATGACCTGCGACGATGTAAGTAAAACTGCAAGAAATAAGGCTTTTAGCGAGGGAAAATTTGGTCGTTAAGAGTCCTATTTTGGTTGCTGTTAGCCAATATACAACACCAGAAAATGAACTTTGTATGGTTATAACTGCAAGCTATATATTGCTCGGTTTCTCCAAAAATGTTGTTGCGCTCATGTCAGATCCTCTAAAAATGCACTACTTCTAGAGGAGACGACATGTACCTGACAACATTTTTGACGAGTCCGCCACAGATAAATGACCTGCGACGATGTAAGTAAAGCTACAAGAAATAAGGCTTTTAGCAAGGGAAAATTTGGTCGTTAAGAGTCCTATTTCGGTTGCTATTATCCAATATATAACACCAGAAAATTTACTTACTTTGGTTATAACTAAAAAAAGGGCAGCCCGATGCACTAAAGCTACTGCTATGCGCGGTGTCCGGGGAAGGGCCCCACCACAAGGGTGTATCGTACGCAGCCTTACCTTGCATTTTTGCCAGAGGCTGTTTCCAAGGCTTGAACCCGTGACCTCCTGGTCACATGGCAGCAATTTTACCAGTTACTCCAAGGCTCCCCTTCAACTTTGTTTGGTTATAACTGCAAGCTATATATTGCTTGGTTTCTCCAAAAATGTTGTTGCGGCCATGTCAGATCCTCCAAAAATGCACTACTTCTAGAGGACACGACATGTATATGTCAACATTTTTGAAGAGTCCAGCACAGGGAAATGACCTGCAACGAAGTAAAACTACAAGAAATAAGGCTTTTAACGAGGGAAAATTTAGTCGTTGAGTCCTATTCCGGTTGCTATTAGCCAATATATAGCAGCAGAAAATGAACTTTGTTTGGTTATAACTGCAAGCTATATAGCGCTCGGTTTCTCCAAAAATGTTGTTGCGCCCATGTCAGATCCTCCAAAAATGCACTACTTCTAGAGGACACGACATGTACGTGAAAATATTTTTGAAGAGTCCACCACAGAGAAATGATCTGCGATGGACAAAGTAAAACTACAAGAAATAAGGCTTTTAGCGAGGGAAAATTTAGTCGTTAAGAGTCCTATTCCGGTTGCTATTAGCCAATAACACCAGAAATGAACTTTGGTTGGTTATAACTGCAAGTTATATATTGCTCGGTTTCTCCAAAAAATGTTGTTGCGGCCATGTCAGATCCTCCAAAAATGCACTACTTCTAGAGGACGCGACATGTACCTGTCAACATTTTTTAAGAGTCCGAACAAGATTAACTGCAAGGTACTTCAGAATAACTAAGAAAGCCAGCAATCATACCTCCACCACCATTTATGATCTTCTGTGGCAAGTTGGAAATAAGTTGATGCAACAGTGACAATGGCGGTTACTATCAGCAGAAGAATGAAGACTATAAACAATATACTGTAAATTGTGTAAATCTTTTGACCCCATACACTTTCGAATATGTAATAGAGCTCGATGTATATGGCATTAAACGGTAAGAGTCCTGTCATCACCATCTGAGGGATGGTACTATGGTACCAAGGGAGTACTGGAATTTCTCTCGGATTCTTTGTGGTTCGACATGGAAATTGGAAGCCCGTACTGCTATTTTTGACAGCAATTCCGCCTAATACAAGTAGTGTCGATGTCACTAATGTCCACATGAGTACTATAAACATAATTGTGCCAAATGGTAGCGCAGCAGTAGAACTATAACTAACTGCAACCGAATTGAGGAAGCAGAATGTTAATGCGAGAGGGACACAGAAGAGGCACCCGGTCCATACCAGATTCTTTACCTGTTAAAGGAAAAGTCAATATTCGAGTTAGTACTTTGCAAATCAACAAGCCAAATTCTGTTGGAGCTTTAGGCGCGAAGCGCAATTAGAACATGGGATTTTGCAAAGAAAAGTGCCAATGGGTAATGCAAGAAAACGTAATTAGTAAACACGATCAGTGATTATTTGAACAAAAGAATGAAAAAACTATAGCTAAGCTACACATACGATGTTGTTCCCTTAAAGAACAGATCTATCTGAACTCCTTTGTCAAAAATTTGCACTATATACAATGTTAAAAAGACACGTTTTTGGTGTGTACATAGTAAATGTTGAATCTCCTTAACTTCTTCATTAGTATATTTTGAATCTGTTAGTGAAAATCCTGGATCCGGCACTGTAACCTATTAGAAAAGGTAGATATGTCCTAGCACCATAACGTTTTAGCAAGGACGAAGCGCACCAGTAGGATTCACTGAGCTTCAGGGTTTAAGCACACTTTGAACGAGCCTTTAACAGCATAACTATGCCCTCTTAGTTATATCAGAGAACTCTTAACTATTCTTATGATAAGTCATTTCTCAGTACTCGTGGCGAAAGTGGATAGGCCTTCGCCAGTTCCACGACAGTAATCTCAACTGTGCATTTGAACCTTGTCATTCGTGTTTCTTACAAGCAAGTAGTCTATGTTTAATCAGCTAAGACACTGAAAATGCACAATACAGCTAAAGTAACATTATAGTTATAACTAGAATGAGATAAAACGTTTAGTCTATGAACATAACGATCAGTAACTATGGGAATATTACACTACTTACCCAATTAGTTCCTTCGAGCAGACAATAGAAAGAGGTTGAAGTGTATCCGGCAACGCCAGAAGTGAGTGCATATATAACCAGCAAGGCAGTATATAGAGCTCCTCTTTTGTAAGGATAAAATACCCCAACAAGCGCCATCAAGAAAATAAAAATTGTCCTGTATCGCATGTGAAATGTAAAGCATATGATAACTGAATTTATGAACACAACTTAGACATCAATTCAGGTGCCTCAGCCGTCAGGTATTCGTAAGAGGAAAACAAGCAAATCTCAGAGAAATGTGCATATCAAATCTATCACAAGCTTGCTATCACATTATCTTACAATCACATTATCTTACAAATTGAAGCCTTATAGATTATCATCAACCATTCAGCTATAAGCAGAAAAAATAACTTTGACAGATGAAAATAAATTGATATAAATTACAGCCATAATGTTTTCGATGAATGTTCATATCATAATACTTTTTCCGTCCCAATTTATGTAACACGCTTTCCTTTTTAGTCGATTTCAAGAAGAATGACGCATTTCATCAAATATTAATGACACTATCAATATTTTATCCACGTCGGGTTCCACTTATTTGGCCAAAAATCTGCAAAGGTACTCTTCTATTTAAATATTTGTTTATTTTAATAGCATTTTTGAAACGGTTATAAGTCTTTTCATATATTTCTTAAACTACATGTCCAGTCAAACTATATCGCATAAATTATGACGGAGAGTGTCTTTTCATATTCAGGATAGCATATTTGAGACTAAGAGAGCAATCTGCAGATGAAACTCATATTTAAAGTTAATGAAGGTGCACACATTAGCTTTGATTGAAAATAGGCTTGCATGATTTCACAAAAAATAGTTACACAAGATACAATGATACTAAATTCATACCTTATACAGTATAAAGTAGATGTTGAGGTAGTTAACATTCTAATCAGGATGTGGAGAATAGCAAAGCTCTGCCTCAGGAAAAGCTCTGACGAACTATCAATTCAATGATAATATCAATTTTTTCATTGGAAATATTGACTCCCTCCTGCTCAGTACATATCCTTACCAAAGATGGAGTCCGAACAAACAATAGTTTTATGAAAAGCTATTGAACTGTTGAAACAATAGAAGGCCACATAGTCAAGTTCTTTGAGTGATCCATTGAAGCAAGTTAGAGTGTCCAGTTATTTCAAAACTTTTTCCTGCCAAATCTGTATGTCTTTTTTCAACCTACTCAAGTCTAATTCATTTAGACCCCGCACATCTATTTAATTGCTCAACATATCATTATAACAATAACGAAAGCAACAATGGGATAGAATACCTCCTTATAAACAATTAGCAAACCATTAGAACTCGTGAGAGTTGCTTTTCACATCTACATTTTCTTTAGGTGTATTTGTAACTCTCTGTATTTAGCAAATGGAGGGCTTCGCAGATCATGTTTTCAAAATTATAATTAATATCACTGTATAGTTCAAGTACGAACTACTATTTGAATATCAGTTTCAAATCAACTACGAAAGACATTAAAGAGCATGGAAAAGAGGAGATTGAAATAGAAAATCAATACCTGAATTTTTTTCATAGCTCGAAACTAACTTTAGAATTCTAAGGAATTAATTCCAATAGCTATTAGTTTGAGGAGTTGACAACCGATTCGTCGCCAAGGAGAAAGTAACTATATCTGATCAAAAGAAAAGACACAACAGAGCTTTATTAAATCCTCTACAACAAAATTAGAAATAACAAAAATCAAAGACAATCAAAAGAAGAAAAAGAGAAATATATGAAAAATAACATGAACTATAGATGGGAATACTGATTAAGGGAAAATCATGAGACATTGAAAGAACTATTACCTTCAGCAGCTGCTGAAGAAGTCGGAGAAGCAGAGGAGACCTCTATTCTCCTCTCTATTCCTCTTTAAATACTACACTATCGTCAACCTCTCGCGTCTTCTTACCTTAGTGTGGCGTTGAATATCAAGATCAAAGTTATATAACTTGGGTATATTAATCTTTCCATCAAAGATTTGACTTGTAGTCGTTAGCATAGTTTATCGTGAAATCATCTAACGCATAACACACCAATTTTTCGCAGAATAAGAGGGTGGAGAGACAATGAAATTCTAAACTTTTCCATCATCCTAATCATTCGGCACAACTTTAGATGTGTAGCTCAATGATCAAACTTTATAGAGATTACCGAGAAGTAGATGTCGAAGAGTAAATTTCCATCGGAAAATTCATGTTTTTCTGGACAATCAAATGAAAGCCCTGGCGTTGCCTTCATCAAGCACTTGACCTGCAATCTAAATTCCTTCACCTTAATTTTAACCACATTTTCACTACTCCAAAAGCAACTTTTAGTTCAAATTTTCTGTCAATTCAATACACAGATAGATATAAAATACCCACAACATGAAATTCAATTATTGGACTCCGAGATTCGAATATAGAGAACGCCTAGTGACAGCCTTCATTTGCTTTAAAGTAAAAAAAAAAAAACAGTCTGCAGTTCCATGTCCTCTAAATCTGTCATGTAAATAAAGAGACTTTACCGGTGAGTCATCTATGCAGCGATGACAAAACATAATAGAAGACTATATGAACTTCTTAGTTAAAAAAACAACTCTATAAGACCAACAAACACCTTTCCATAACTCTATATGCTACAGCTTCTGTTATAATTATCTTTGTCAATATAACTAACCTATATCTTTGTTAATAATCCTCTTAAATTGTGGTAAATGAAGAAGAGAAATCAAGTATCATCTACTCTGACAAATTATTAAATGTTTGTTAGTATTACCCAAACGCTTACGAGCAGAAGAGAAAACGACCTTTAGAGGAAACCTATTGGAAGCTACTGATAGACTAAAGGTGCATTTTTTATGGTTCATTAAAGACTTCTCCCAATCAAATACAAAATCGAAAAGCCATGAAAATACATGACAAATTTAATTGTAAGACGAATTTACTTAAATTTTTGCTATGCTACTCAAAGGCATGAGAGAAGCAACAAATTAACAAGAAAATATGTAATAGAAATCTAATGAAAACCCTGATTTGTTGAGGAATTTTCTCAAATACATGAAGGCAAAAAGCCATGTTAAACTTTCGGGTCAATAAAGTCGCTCTTCTCAAGCGACTATAATGAAAAAACTAAATGAAATCAACGCAAAATAGTCAAAGACAAGATAAGAAGAAGAAAATCTACCACAAAACAGGAAAAACAAATACAGAAAGTAGATTAAAAAATCTATTTGTTCATCCTTATATACCTCAATTTCACAACTACATTCATGCATAACAAACTTTCTGAAGCTCTTCACTTCTCTATATATTGAGAAATTAGAAAAAAATTAAAGAAGATTAAAGCAAAGATCAGACAAAACTTACCTGGATTTGAAAAAAAAGAGCAAGCCAATACTAAAAATGTAATGGAAAGTAGCAAGAAAGTAGGGATGGAGTATTTCGGTGAATTGTATGTGTAAAATGACCGTTATACCCCTGGTCGTTCCTTGTGTTCCATTTCTATTATTTCTTTTCTATATATTGAAAAGAATGGTTTCAACATGGCATATAGTTGATATTAAATTCAAAGTTAAGGGCATTAAGGTTTTTAAAGAAAATTGTTAGCTCATATTGACAATTTTTTTAGCCATATTTTTTTATTAAATATGGATAATACCATTTAAAAATTTTTACATAAATGCGATCACTAGCCTATGTGGGCCCTCTATTTGTCATCTATTTTTCATTTTTAATAATTAATATGATAAATATAATTTAATACATTTTATTCTTTATTTACATTTCATATCAAACATATAATTTGTTTTCTTCCTTATTTGTTACATGAAATACAAGTTTACCTAATTTAAATTTTTAATGTATAATTAATGAAGCTAATTTAATAAAATAAATTTTTAATAAATATTTTTTTTAGATTTGTGTCAAGTCAATATATACCAATAAAAAGAATTAAAGAAAAATACCTAACAAGATTTTATGTATATAAGGTTAAACATAATTTGTTACTAAATAATAATAATAATTAGTTATTTTTATATATGTAAATCATATTATCCGTATTGGATTAAGCATACTATCCCTACGAGTTAATGAAATTTTTAATTAAAACTTTGAACATTAATTACTTGTTGGATTGTAGTTATTTTAATCACCTCAAACTCAAACCAAAAGTTTTAATATTTTATTTTTTAAAAACTTAATATATAAAATGTATTTTAATCATATAACTTATTTAATTAATTTGATATTTTCTCGATTTATCTGAAACCTACTGAATTATGATTTTAACGAAATAAATCTAACAATTAGTGTTTCTTCGATTTTTAAAAATTCACCAACATTCCTGTATCACCCTTGATTAATTATTATTATAATTTATTTATATATTTAAAAATTAATAATATTTAATTAAAAATAAAATAGATATTTATGACACGTCTGCTTCAATCATAATTTTACTATATAACCTCTAATTAATTATTATAAATTATTTATATATTAAACATTTGATAATATCCAATCCGTAATTTTATTATATCACCCCTAATTAATTTTTATAAGTCATTTATATATTAAAAAATTAGTGTTTCCTCCTTTTCAAAAAGAATGACTTACTTTCCTTTTTAGTCTGTTTAAAAAAAATGACTGATTTCTTTTTTTGAAAATACTTTAATTTCAAATTTTCATATAACATGTTTAAGACCACTGGATTAACGGGCATTTTGGTACGTTTCACTCAACTTTAATTTAAGGTCACACGATTCAAGAGTCTTTTTTATTCTTTTAAACTTTATGTCAAGTCAAAATATGTCATTCTTTTTTAAACTGAGGGAGTAGTATTTAATTAAAAAGATAAAATAAATATTTATGGCATATCTGCTTACCCCTAATTAATTATTATAAGTCATATAAATACTCAAAAATTAATAATATTTAATAAAAAGGTAAAATAGATACAAAAATGACAAACTAACTCTCAATATTTTAAATTAACTGACGTCTTATATGAGATCCACTTAAATTTTTTTGCCACGGGTATTTTCATAGTAATTTTGCTATATCACTTATAATTAGTCGTTGTAAGTCATTTAATACATTTATGCTTCACTGCTCAATCGCGATTTAATTATATCACCCCTAATTAATTATTATGGTCATATAAACATTGTGCCCCTTGAATTTAAATAGAAGAAATATTATAAAGTACAATAATTAAAAATTTAAATTATTTAAAAAATATAATTGGCTATCAAAGACACCAAACTCTGGACAAGGAGAGTAACATATATTATTCATAAAAAGTATTATAAATTACAATAGATAACTATATGTTTTAAAAAAAAATATGTAAAAAAAATACGATAAATCATAATAATTAACAACTTAAAAATTTCAAAAAATATAAATATTTGATTGACTCTCGAAATTATATTAGTGTCACTTAAATTGGAATAGAAGAAAGGTATTATAAATCACAATAATTAAAAGCTTAAATTATTTTTAAAATATAATTGACTATCAATGCCACAAAAGTTTGGACAAGAAAAGTAATGTATATTATTTGAAAATTAAATAAAAAAATATTTTAAATTATAATAATTAACAACTTAAATTATCTAAATACATATTAAAAGTATGATTGATTTTCTAAATTCTATTTGTGTCACCTAAATTGAGGCAAAAATAGCATATATTGAATTTGTGCTAGATCCCGGATGAATCTTAGAATGTATATGCAATTCTCTTTTTAAAAAGATTTTATTTAAATATATCAAAATTGAAAAGACAAGTTCTAATACAACACATCAAATAGTGTATAAGAAATAATGTTAGCATAAACAATATCAACATTACTAATACAGGCATTCCCCAGACCCCACTAGGCGGGAATACACTGGGTTTGTTGTTTGTTACTAATACAGGCATTATTAATGCAAACATTACTAATACATTCTATTCAAAATTATTTTTATATACTCTAACAAATGACTCCAACATATCAATGGAAGAAACATATACAAAAGTAAAGTTCGATAAAACATTTACTGAAGTATGTTTATCGTGTTCTCAAAATCAAATAACTTAAATTAATATGACAAATGGTAATTAATAGTTTTTTTTTATAGTTTTTAAAACAGTTAAAATTTAAATTTAAAGTATTAATTTAATTTATCTTCAAAGAACAAGTTGACAAATCAAAAAGAAAGAGAAAGAAAAGAAAATGATGTTTATGTCGGCTTAGTAGGGGAATACATTGCAATTTTGGGCTATTAATTATAACTCACATGTGATGTAATATGCAATGACTAGATAACCCTTTATTTTTTTAACAATTATTCTCTATTTTACACGATATGTGTCAAGTCTTATGTATCAATTTTAATCTCATATTTTATGCTTAATGTATCAAATTTGAGTCATATGATTAAAGATCTAAACTTCAAAATGCATCGAATTTTGTTATTTATATGAGTAAGTCATACATAATTATCTTATGAAATAATTTGGCTCCTTAAAAAATTACTATCAAGTAGTTAATATGTTTTGCAATTCATGTTTTATAATTGGCCAAAGTCATCGAAAGACACTCAAACTTGTTGCCAAAATTCACTTAGACCCCTAAACTATGGCCTGTTCCTATCAGACCCCTAAACCCTCCGAATTTTGTTTCAATTGGGCATTTTTTTCCTATCAGCTAAAAGCTAAAGTGTGTGTAGCACACGCGCTGATGTGGCAAAAACGACATATCGAAAACTGACATATGGCATTATGGGTCTAATATATTAAAAAACAATTATAAAATTATTTAAAAATGAAAATATAAAACTGATTATTAAAAAGAAATTATACAATATAAAAAAACAAATTATTAAAAAACAATTATAAACTTATTTAAAAAATAAAAATAAAATTCTAAAAAAATTTAAAAAATAAAAATAAAAAATGGGACTGAGGATCCAAATTATGAAAAAATAATTATAAAATTATTTAAAAATAAAAATAAAAATAAAAAACTAATTATTAAAAAGAAATTTTAAAATTTTTAAAAATAAAAATAAAAAATTGCATTGAGGATACAAATTATTAAAAGATAATTATAAAATTATCTCAAAATAAAAATAAAAACCTGATTATAAAAAAGAATTTATAAAATTTAAAAAAAATAAAAATAAAAAATGGCATTGAGAATCCAAATTATTAAAAAATAATTATATTTAAAAATAAAAATAAAAAAGTAATTATTAAGAAGAAATTATAAAAAAATTTTAAAAATGAAAATAAAACTCCCCCACCTACCCCCAGCCCCCCAGAATTCATCTGCTTTCCTTCCCTCAGCGTTCATCGTTTTCCTCTCCCCCCCCCCCATCCCCCCACGTTCCCCTTCTTTTCCATGAAATAATTTTATAATTTTTCAAATTTTACACTAACACACATCACAACAAAAACATATTCACATTACAAGAAAAAACCTTAATTTTCTTCTTCTTAGCTTGATAATTAGTTTCCACCATATTCATATCAACAAAATAGCAACAATGGGGTGGGGTGGGGTACTGTGAAATGATGAAGACGCGGGGTGGGGTGGGGTTGAAATGATGAAGATGCGGGGGTGGGGTTAAAGACGCAGGGGTGGGTGGGGTAGTGTGAAGAAGATGACATAGGGCGTGGGGTGTTTTAAAAAAAAAATTAAGAAATTATAATAGTTAAAAATTATATTATTAAAATAATTTAAATATAAATTTTGTAATTAATTTTTTTGGGGCCCCTCAGTGGCACTTGGCATATTTCAATTCTTAATTTAGTAAAAAAAAAAAAATCTCACGCACCTAAAGCAATTACATTGTACACACAGTGCCATGTAGGCAAAAAATGCTCAATCGGAATAAAATCCGGGGAGGGGCGGGGGTAGGGGTCTGATAGGAACAGGCCATAGTTCAGGGGTCTAAGTGAATTTTGGCAACAAGTTTGAGTGCCTATCGATGACTTTGGCCTTTATAATTCATATCGACATCAATCTAATTTATCATACATAATCAAAATATTTTAATGTTGGGCCCGTGCTGACACGGACTATGCTATTCTAGTATTGTATAAAAGAGGTGGTTTCGACCACCTCTTGCAATTACCAAAAAACCAACTATTTTCACTTAATTATATATCATGCCCCAATATATAATAATTTTATTATTTCATCATAATAGTTTAAATATTTAATATATTCTATTAATTTATATTAATTAACTATAATTTTTATTTATTTATTTAATTATCTGTCATGTTCAAAACTAATTTGTTACCACAAATTACAATAATTAATAACTTAAAATATTTAAAAGACATATAAAAATTTTGTTGACTCTTACAAAAAAAAAAACCTCTACTCCCACTTAATTACATACCATGCCCCAATACATAATAATTCTATTGTTTCATCATAATGATTTAAATATTTAATATATTCTATTAATTTATATTAATTAACTATAACTACATTGAAAGTAATTTTTTTTTTATTTAATTAGCTATCATGTTCAAAACTAATTTGTTACCACAAATCACAATAATTTGTTACCACATATAGAAATTTTATTGACTCTCATTATTTTAGCAATGCCACATAAATTGAGATTAAAAAAAGTATTGCCAATCATAATAATTAACAACTTAAAATATTTAAAAGATATATAAAAATTTTAGTTGACTCTCAAAATTGTATCGAAGCCACATAAATTGGGACACAAAGAATAAATATGTTATTTAATAATTACATAAAAAATATTATAAATCACAATAATTAACAAGTTAAAATACTTTTTTAAAAATAGATAAAAGTTCAATTCAACTCTCAAAATTTTATCGGTGCAGCATAAATCGTGAAAAAATAAAAAATTATCTTAATTAATTGCAACTAAATATTTAAAGTAAATCAATTTTATTATTTTATTTAAATTTTATATATAATTAATATTTTTATTTATTTGTTTATTTTAGTAAATTTAAATTTTAAAATTATTTTTTCTTATACAGTAATACTAATATTTAAAATTAACTTAAAAATTTTACAGTAAAAAATTAATAAATTTACTTTAATAAAATAAATTTATAATGAATATTTTCTTAGAATTTGAGTTGGGTCCATATGTATCAAGTTAAAAATAAATAAATAAAATATATAGTAAAATTTTATTATTGTGAAAGATAAATATAATGCACTATCCAATAATGTTTAATAATATCATATTTTTCATATGCAAATATAGCATCCCGAATTTAATTAATATACTATTTCGGTGAATTATCAATGATTACTATTGGATATGATAAAATTATATTAATTTTTATAGTAATAACATAATCAGTTGCTCTTAATTAATTATTATGAGTCATCTAGGTATTAAGAAAATAAATAATATTTAATGAAAAATAAAATAGACATAAAATACGAAATTAACTCTTTATGTTTTAAATTAAATTTTCCTCTTTCGAACGATGATTTTACTATATCACTCCTTATTATAAGTCATTTATGTATTAGAAAAATAAGAATAACAAAATGATATGTCAACATAAAATATTTGATTGACTATCAAAATTATATTAGCGCCACATAAATTGAGACGGGACAGAAGAAGATATAAAGCAACATATATTATTTGAAAATTAAAATAAAACTGTAAATAATAATAATTAACAATTTTTTTTTAAATTGACTGATTTATGCTTTAGCTGCTTCAATCGTGATTTTACTATATCACCCATAATTAATTATTATGGTCATTTAAGCATTGTGCCACATAAGTTGAGATAGAAAAAATATTATAAACCACAATGATAAAAAATTTAAATTATTTAAAAAATATAATTGACTATTGTCGACACAAAACTCTGGACAAGAAGAGTAACATATATTATTCAAAAATTACATAAAAAGTATTATAAATTATAATTGTTAACAACTTAAAACATCTGGAAAAAAATTAATATGTTATATATTTCAAAAAAAATTACATGAAAAATACTAGAAATCACAATAATCAACAACTTAAAAAATTTAAAAGATATAAAATATTTGCTCGACTCTTGAAATTATATCAGTGTCACTGAAATTGAAATAGAAGAAAAGTATTATAAATCACAATAATTAAAAAATTAAATTATTTTTAAAATATAATTGACTATCAATGCCACAAAAATTTGGACAAGAAAAGTAACGTATATTAATTTTAAAAATACATAAAAAAATATTATAAATTACAATAGTTAACAACTTAAATTATCTAAATACATATTAAAATAGCATATGTTGAACTCATGCTAGATTCCGAATGAATCCTAGAAAATATATGCAATCCTTTTATTAAAATTTTTTATTTAAATATATCAAGATTGAAAAATAAATAAATATTTTAATGTTGGGCCCTTGCTGACACGAGTCATGCTTCTCTAGTTTCTATATAGGAGTAATAATAAGTCAATAAATATATATTTCTATATAGTAGTAATAATAAGTCAATAAATATATAAATTATTTTTCAAATTGCTTATTTTGAGGACTGTTTCTATTAAAATAGATTTTCAGAATAAAGTAATTTTTTAAAAATTAATAATTTCTTTTTGGCTAATTCATATAGACTAATTTTTTTTTTTTTAAATTGAATATTAAATAACATAAAATACAAATATTAATGAACATTTATTATTATTTATTATATAAAGAGAAATTATTTTAATATGTTTTGTAAAAAAACTTCAATTTAAAGTTTTAATTTTAATCAATTAATAAATAATTTTTCAATCAATAAAATGCATTGATGATTTAAAAAATATTAATATTAAATTATTGACCTATTAATCAAAATCAATTCAAATTGTTGGATGAAATTGTGCTTTCTCTAGAATTGGATGAAATTATTGACTTATTAATCAAATTCAAATTCAAAATGTGAATTTCTTTTAATCACATGTCACGTGGATTACCTCTTTTTTTTGGGTATATAATCTGTATCGTCTAGCGATGGAATCGGATTACCAGGTCGACAATCCCCGTCCAACAGTATTGAACCAATCAATATTTTTCCTTCGAATTTCAAGCCCTTTAAATAACCGTTCTGAATTTTCCTTTTCATCAATCCATTAAACATCAAATGTAGGGATGGCAACGGGGCGGTGCGGGTATGGTGTGGTGCGAATTTTAAGCTATGTGGGGCGGGGCAGGTTTTAAGTTATGCACTGCAGTGTGGGTGTGGGGCGGGTTAAAATGATTTTTTTTTTAAATGGTGCGGTGCGGTACGGATTGCGGGTATATGCGGGTTTAAATTAAAAAAAAATAAAAATTAGTATCGTTCTCGTGAATATCTATAATCTATAATCTATATTTATATCTATAATTTATAATATATTAAAAGTGTGAAAACCTTCAGAAAAGTGATTTGAACTTTTTAACCTTCATTAAAAGATTTTCTTTAGATATAACTATCTTTTCGCTATTTTTTTAATTTATTATTTAATTATTTTTTATTATATTAACTAGATTTCCTAAAATATATGGTAGGAGAGAATCAATTAATTGTTTCCTTTCTACTAGACTTTCTAAAATATATGAGACTCCTAAAATATATGCGACACTATAAGGTAATTTTACCTTTTTTCCTTTAGCTAATACTGATATTAATTTCAGTAAATAGACAACTTTTGCTATAACATAAACTACAGAGAAATCCATATCCCATAAACATTATTTGAACACAAGTTTAATAAGTTTTAGGATTTAAATAAAAAATTGATGAATAAAATTTTAGAATTTTAATATGTATGGGAATCATATTTTAGTGTGATGAAAGAAGAGTCTTACCACATATTCTATGTCTCTGTAAATATTAATTCTCTTAATAATTTTTGTCATATATTTCCTCTTATCAAATATTTTAGGACTATTTAATAATTAAAATATTTTTTTCATACCATATATTTTAGGACTATTTAATTTTAAATACTATAAAAATCTATAATCTATATCTATAATCTATATTAAATATTTTGAACTTTTTATCCTTCATTAAAAGACTCTTCTTTAGACAAAACTGTCTGTTCACTATTTTTTTAATTTATTATTTAATTATTTTTTATTATATTAACTAGACTTCCTAAAATATATAGTAGGTGAATTAATTAATATTTTACTTTCTACTAGACTTCCTAAAATATATGGGACTCTTAAAATATATGGTAGGAGAATTAATTAATATTTTCTTTTCTACTGTTCAATTAGAAAAATAATCCTAAAATAGGACTCTATTAAGAAAATATTTCTATAAATATTGAAATGTACGTTAAACTAGAGAACAAACCGGTTTGCCTATTGGTAGAATATGATTGATGCTCATCTAACTTTATTCGATTGCATGTCTAGATGATGGATGCTTGATTTTCTAACCCTCAACTTCTTCACTGTTTTTGTCAGCATAATAGAATTCAACATGTGTGTATATATATATCTTCTTTGTTTTCATTCAAAATCATTCTTTAGGGTCAAAATTTTCGCTCAGACAAGAGTGAGTTGGATCAAATCGAAGCTTTGTGATCAATATTAGAATTTTTTTTATAATTTACAGGTCGTAGATGAATGTCGGTTGGCTTTGGAGAATTTCTCGTGTAAAGGTTAGGTTTAATTGTATTGTTTTGATATCTTTATTATCTTATTGTTTTATTTTAATTTACAGATGCTAGATGAAGGTGGGTTGACTTTGAATTTTTTTTAGGTAAAGGTTAGGTTTAATAGTATTATCGTAATACCTCTATTAGTTTGTTATTTTGTAGTAGCTTACCGTTCGTAGATGAATCTCCATTGGCTTTGAAAAATTTATGCGTAAAATTTAAGTTTAATTGTATTATTTTGATATCACTTTTATCGTATTATTTTGTTGCAGTTTATAGGTGATAGATAAATGTTAGTCGGCTTTGAGAACTTTTTTTATGTAAAGGTTAGGTTTAGTTGTATTACTTTGATATCTCTATTATCATATTATTTTGTTATTGTTTACAGGTGGTAGATAAGTGTCGGACGACTTTGAGAAAATTTTTGTGTGCAAAGATTAGATTTAATTATATTATTTTGATCTCTCTATCATTGTATTATTTTGTTGCAATTTACAATTGGTAGATGAATGTCGATCGACTTTTTAAAATATTTTTGGTAAAGATTAGGTTTAATAAATAAATTCTCCATTTTTACATACTAAAAGATATTAAATTTAATTATTATATTCATCTTTATTATTTTAAAAAATATCTTAATTAATGTAATGTTTGAACTCATTAAAATGAGTTACACGCGCAAGGCGTGTACACCTAAACTAGTACCTAAAATTATATGTATTCTTTACTTAAAAATTTATGATACTTAAAACGACATATATAACACTACAAATAAATAATTTTATAGTAGCTTTTTTAACATCTCTAATCATTTTAGTAAAAATATGATATTTGACCATTACTTGTACACGTTATACTTTTTGATAATTTTTTAGTGAAAAGTGATACAATAGAAATTAGTTATTATTTTCTAGTTTGAAAATATTATGATTTTCAATGGAGTTACGAATTTTTCAAAAAAAAATAAAAACATGGGGCGGTGCGGTGCGGTTATGCGCGGGTATGAATGTGGGGCGGATTTATGCGGGTTTAAAGGTGATGCGGTGCGGTGCGGTTTTAAAACTTGCGGGTTAAGAAAAAACCTGAATCGCACCCGCACCGCACTGCACCATTGCCATCCCTAATTAAATCAAATAGGGGATTCCAATAAGCCTCCTCATCCTGGGGTAGGCAAAATCGAGGCTGATCAATTCGATCGATATCAGTATTACATGGGTAAGTTGAAGGGAAAAAAACTTAGAGGTCAAGGATCTACTAAAAAAGAAGAATTTGCTTAAAAAGTTTATTTTTAAGAAGAAGAATAGGTTGGAAAAGGTGATTCTCTTAAAGAAGGATTTATTGAAAAAAGTGTTTCTCTTAAAGAAGGATCTGCTGAAAAAAGTGTTTCTCTTGAAGAAGGATTTGCCGGAAAATGTATTTCTCTTGAAGAAGGATCTGCAGAAAAGATATCTCTTTTGAAGAAGGGTTTGCTCGAAAAGATATCTTTCTTGAAGAATAATCTGCTGGAAAAGGTGTTTCTGTTAAAGAAGGATCTACTGGAAAAAAATGTTTCTCTATAAGAGAAGGATTTACTGAAAAAGTGTTTCTCTTGAAGAAAGATCATTATGTGGGATAAAAATTCAGCTTTCGTACTCAAAATTTTTTCATCTTATTGCAAAGCCATCACAAAGTTCTATCAAGACAAAACTCCAACAATCAAAGGACCAGTTTGCTACAATGGAATATGTCTTTAGGTCTAGGTTACGTTGGTGGGTCTTTGTATTTTGCCTCCTCTTTTGAGAAGTTTGTGTAGGTGTTTTATTTTCTATCTTCACTTGTAGATCTGAGTTGTGGGCTAGAGTGATATGGGAACATGCTATAAAACCGAAATACACTAAAGAAAGGGGTGAAGAAGAAACAAACACTGAGGGGTCGTTTGGTAGAGTGTATAAGATCAATGCAAAATGTAGTATATTAGTAATGCTTGTATTAGTAATGCTTGTATTAGTTATGCATGTACTATTTCTTATACATTGTTTGGTTTGATGTATAAGAAATAATACATTTTACATAATTTCTATAAAAGAAATGTTTGTTTACAAAAATACCCTTCTTTGATTTTGTACACTTTTTTGCAACAAAATTTTTTTGCCATCTCAAATATAATTAGTAGTATTGAACTAGTATATAGAGGTTTCAGCTTAATTGCAAAACCTTCGTCTTTGCGCATGAAATATTATGCTAACGGATTAACATAATCGAAACAAAAATAAAATATAAGATGTAAAATTAAGAAATAGTCTCAATTTTTTTTAATCTTTTTAAAGACCCTTGAAGCAAAGCAAAAATATGTTACAATTATTTAAATCAATTATTCATTGTTGTAGATTAAAATGGTGGGAAAAAATTGTTAAATGTTTTGAAAAGATTCACTATTACAAACTAAAATGACGGGAAAAGGAATGGTGAAATATTTTGATAGAGAAATTGAGGGGTATTAATGTCATTTAATAAGTTAATGCACGTATTAAAGACTTTGCATTACTAATACATAGAAAATGGGTGGTATTAGTAATACACACCTTAATACACAATAGAGTGTATAACTAATGCTTGCATTAGTTATACATTGACTAAAAATTGTACCAAACAAGGTATTCATAATACACATTAATTAATACATGCATTATTTTTGCCAATACACTCTACCAAACGACCCCTAAGGAGACAACGCACACACGAATTTAAGAAGCTAAAACACAAAAACTTGCATAGATGAAAAGATAGTTAGCGAGTCATAACAACTACAACACCAAAGGAACCAAGGTATGTATCAAACACCAAGACCCACCTAAGCTTGTAATTAAAATACCACACTCTTACGTTGACATAAAAGGGACTCGAAGCACCCCAAAGCACGAACGTTTCTAAGCCGGATTGTCAACTCAAGTGAATCCACACTCAACCTAACACGAGTTACTATGACTTTTCCAAGTCCTACACTACAATGGCTTTTCCAAGCCCCACATTAAAACACTCTCTCTTAAGAGAAGAAAATGTTCTTCAATATCATTTAACAACTAGTGAAAAATAGAAGCCTAATTATCTATTTATAGTTATTACAATCAAAGACAAAAATACCTTTAATGAAGGAGGCTCATATAGAGTGTAAAAGAAAGGCTTCAAAAGACCACAATGCCCTTAATGAGAAGGCAAGGGACGGGTTTGGAATGCATGGACCCTTCTTCTCTCTTCAACTTGAACCAAGACTTTAAAATTGGTCCAAAAACCCTTCAACCACTTGGTAAACCTGAGCTTGGTCCTTTGAGAAAGATCTTGTACTCTTTACACCCGTATCATCCTCTCTATCTTGAAAGAAATTTGACCTCATTTTCATACCTTTCAAAACCAAAGAGAGGGCAAACAAGCACACAATCCTCATGGTATGAGGGTTACCATTAGTACCACAAATATCATCAAGCCAAGGTTGTACACATATAGCCTTAACCCTACCTCTATATAATATAAATCCAAGACTAGCATGGACATCATCATAAGAAAAAAGGTAGTATAGAAAGGAATCAAGTATGAAGGCCTCATCCAAGGTGCTATCATCTATAAGAATTCCATTTGGCCCAAAAGATACAGTACATAAAGCACACAAGGATGGATTTAAGGCACTTAAGTACATATAACCTCTTCCTTTCATGTAAAGTATCAACTTGGCATCCACAAGTTGGGAATCATGCAACTTAAGAACAAGTGTGTCAAGCAAGAATGAACATTTAGTAGCATTACCCAAAGGAGACAATGATACCTTTGCCCTCGAATTTTCAAGAATGTTACTTTGCTTGTCATGTAAACCAAGCAACAAGTTGGGTGTGCCGATATCATCATATCCACATTTGGCACCGGGGTCAAATGGAAAGAGTGGCCATAGACATGGGTTTAGACAACACTCTTTTTCCCCATAGGCTTCACCCAAACTAGAAGATATATTCTCTACAATAACATACATATCATCAAAAACAAATCGAGAGTGGAGAAAGGTATCATTCAAGTTAACTTTAACTAAGGTGTCCTCACTACTAGTTTCAACATCATCACCATGAGTACTCTCAACAATAAAGTCACACATAGTAGAAGAAGTAATTTCCAAACAATGGAAACCTTCCCCTTTTATAGAAGTACCCTCAAGTAGACACATACCACCACCAAAATCAATGGGATTATTACTTAAGTCTTCACAAGAAGCAAGCAATTCATCCTCATAGTCATCAAACATAGGTGGGGTGTCATACAAAGGATCACAACCACAGTCGATTTTTAAGGAACAATTACTTATTGGATTTCTTAAGAATTCAAGAAAGTTAAAATTATCATCACCCAATGGATCGTTCCTTTCCAAGACTACACATTCCTTACCCTTAAGAGTACTCTCATCTTTCAAGAAGAGAGTTTCATCTTTAGGAGGAATGTTGTCACACCATAGTGGGTTAGCATATAGGCTATAGCCTTTAAGACAAGCTATACCTTCAATATCATTCTCGCCACTAGGTTCATTAGGAGTGATTGAACCATTTTTGAACAAGATGTTATACCTAAAGAGAGAAGGATCTACCCTCAGAAAAGATTTAAAACATACAAGTTCACTTTCTAAAGGACAACCGTCAAGTTTCAAAGAAGTTTCAAACACATAATCATCGCTATGAGCAAAATCGAGAGTAGAACACTCACTAGAGGTCATGCTAAAAGGGTCGCTCCTATTTATTTGATCGATATATTCAACATCATCACTCACTTGAGATTCATTAAACATATCACACACATCCTCAAGTGGTGAACAAATTTCACACATAAGTTGATCAACACAACTCCCACAATATGATGTACTGTTATTCAACACATTGGGTTCAACACTAGGTGGGCATAAATTGATCTTACAAGAAGAGTCAATTCGGTCATCAATAGGTTCAACTAGTGTGTCCACACTCATAACAAGTGCATCATCAACAGGAGGCGAAGAATCAATAGACTCACAAATAGGTAAGCTACTACTCACACTAAATGGGCTACTAGCCACACAATCACCATTCACATGCACAAAAGTGTAAGAGTTAGCTCTGTTACCTTGAAGTTCTTGAGTATATTCTTCTTTACCTTGGGGTGAAGGTCCCTCACAAGCTTTGGAAGCAACTTCTCTTCGGTTTTGTGCTCCTCCACTTGCCATATTGGTACCCACAAATGGCCTTAGAAATAGAAGGACAAACATAGTTAGCACAGTTTGGTGGTAGCATTTGGTTTCCAACTTCTCCTCATTTATTTTGAGTGAATTAGGGTGAAGTGGTCTTGTGGTGTTTCAGCTTTGGGAGTAAATGGGGTTTTAGGTGATGTGATTTTGTGGAGGTCTTGGTGAACATAGTCTATCAAGACCCGCATTTAATCTAGCCATGTCACGTGAAATAGCTTCAAAATGAGCCAATATAACATTAGTGACATTGTTGTCCATGGCTTATGAAGTTGAACCCTCAGGTTTCATAGCTAAAGTACCTAAAAAACAAAGAACAAACCTACAAAATGAACAAACAAATTAGTTCAAATAACCTCACCAATTTTACCTCATACTTGGTTTCATAAGTGTTGAAAATTTGGCTTGTACTTCGTGAGTGATTGAAGGATGAGTCTACTTTTGCCCGGAGTAGATTTTCATTTGAGTTGACTAAAGGAAAATTTGCTTTCGGACCTGAACCAACAAGATACAATGAATTACAAATGAGAAAAGCACACAAAGAACGATAACACGAAAGAAAAGGACACTAAACTAATTCTCAACCTAGTAGATAGTTACTAGTTTGATAATTAGTGATAGATTCAACAAAATGTAACTAAGAAACAAAATTAGAAACTAGGAAATCCAAGTTTGAGAAAAATTTTGATTGTCCAAAAATAATGATGTGGCACCTTGTGATTGGACGTCAACTTTTCAAATTTTTTTATTCTTCAAATTTTGTGTCTCGAACAAATCTACAATCAATGGAGTCTATTTTTGGTTTTGGGTCTATTTTCGGTTTTGGGAGGTGAAAATACAAAGTTTGGAGCCTCTTTTCAAGTTCAAATGAATTAAAATTGGAATGGTCCCTCCCCCCTTTGTACTTTCAATTGTACTTGAAGATTCCTTTTGTCTTTGTTGTTTTCTTCTTTTGGCAAGACTAGAAAACTTCTTGAAAATTGCCTTTATCAAATAGACACTCTTTTTCCTCCCTTTTCAATATCAAACACTCTTTTTTGAATATTCTTATCCAACAAGATATGGAGATTGAGGAAGAACAACAAGAATATTCAAGAGTTCTCCAAGTTTGACCACAAGGCAAATGACCTCCAAATTCAATTTTTCTTGTAGATCTAGGATCCCTTTGTCAAGCCAAGTACAAATAGCACAAAATCAATTACAGATTATCCAAACCACAACACACCACACGAACTCCACCCACAAAAAGCTTCAAACTCAAGTTCAACAATGGTGGAATGCTCAAAACAACCCGAATCTTGCTCAAATCTTAGATATAGACTCTATTAGTGCTAGGAAACAAGTATCTAGCACTAGAAACTCACAAAACACACAAAATCTAAGTAGATCTAAGCTTAAAAAATCTGCCCAAACACAAAAACGGGATCAATAAATTTTTTTGTGAGATTTTTAATTTCTACACTTCTTATAGTGTTAAGAACAAGGATCTAACACTATAAACACACACAAAAATCAAGTCTCAAAAAATTAAAAAATCCTAAAACGTGAACAGTAACTTTTTTTCACTTTTTTATTTTCAAGATAAAAATCCCAAGATTGATTTTGTTGGAACAAAATCAAACCTTGCTCTTGATACCAAATGATATGGGAAAAAGCTATAAAATCGAAATATACTAAATAAAGGGGATGAAGAAGAAACAAACACTAAGGAGACAAGCACACACGAATTTAAGAAGCAAAAACACAAAAACTTGCATAAATGAAAAGATAGTTAGTGAGACATAACAACTACAACACCAAAGGAACCAAGGTGCGTATCAAACACCAAGACCCACCTAAGATTGTAATTAAAATACCACACTTTTACGTTGACACAAAAGGGACTCAAAGCACCCCAAAGCACGAATGTTTCTAAGCTGGAATGTCAACTCAAGTGAATCCACACTCAAGCTAACCCTAGTTACTATGACTTTTCCAAGTCCTACACTACAATGGCTTTTCCAAGCCCTACACTAAAACACTCACTCTTAAAATAAAAAAATATTCTTCAATATCATTCAATAACTAGTGAAAAATAGAAGCCTAATTTTCTATTTATAGTTATTATGATCAAAGACTAAAATACCCTTAATGAAGGGGGCTCCTATGGAGTGTAAAATAAAGGCTTCAAAAGACACAATGTTGTAATACCCCATACTTTTTTTTAACTCAATTTGACGTCTAGAATGTCAACAATTAGCTTTAAGAAAGAATAACTTTCCATACATGTACAATTTTTTAGTTTTAGACCCTCCAATGCATAGGAAATTGAATTAGCTTTCCAGCGATATAATATTCACCTAAATCTGATAACCGAGTAAGAAGTTATGGCTATTTTAAGTTTCAGTCCTAAAACACCGTGGTTTAGGCCCGTAGCGCGTTGCGGAGAAGTGTAAACTCACAATTGTCAATTTACAGTGAGACTCCACAATTTGGTGCATCGTAGAGAGGTCTAAATTCTCAGTTGTCCATTTCCAGTAGACCAACATGATGTTAGCGCGTCGCGCAAGTAGCCAAAATGGCATTATAAAGGGGCACCGTGATGGTGGCGCATCGCGGAGGAAGCCCAGTTCCCATTTGTCAATTTCCAGTGAGCCATCGCGATAGTGGCGCATCGCGGTGGCCACCTAGTTCGGAAAATATTATTTTTCAGTTCCGTTTAAATATTAAAAGGGGTATTTTGGTCAATCCCCTAGACCCCAATCCATCTTAAACAAAGAATTAAGCATATTTTAAAGCACTTTATGCTTGTTTCATCAATTCTCTCTCAAAAGAAAACCCTAAAGCTCAAACTTTCTCTCCAAGAAAACCCAATTTCTCCATTAATTCTCCAAGAAAATTCAATATTAAGGATTCCCAACTCAAGAACTCCAAAAATTCAACTTTAAAAGCATCAATAGAGATCCAAGATTCAAGTCTTAGCATCTAGTTCATCAATTGAGGTATGTGGGGTTTTTCAACAAGGATAATCCTTTCATCCTTGTACCCAAAACTTATTTTTAATTACAAATTTATTGAATTTTATGTGATTTCCCATGAAATTGAAGTTAGGGTTTACACCCAATATTGTTATTTATAAGACTATGAGATTTCAAGTGATTTAGAAGTTGAGTTGCATGTTTATGTTCATATTTTCATGCATATTGCAGAAATTTCCAGAATTTAAGTTGATTTATCAATATTTACATTATCAAGCATGAACATTTTGATGTTCTGACATGAGTTTAATGCATGGGTCATTAATCCCTAATTAGAGATTGTTATTTCAAGATTATTTGTGCTATGAGTACCTTATGATAAGATTATTCTTAGATTTTTTTATAAAGATTTGATGTTTTGGTCCTAAGATAAGATAAATAATCTACTTTGTTCATATGACTTGAGATTTAAAGAAAAGAAAAAGCATAATTGGTTTCTTGTAAACCCTTGTGCTATTTTGAAGTGGATTTCCTAAGATCCTGAGCATAAGAATGGTAGTAGTATTTGGCACTGAGATGGGTATGTTACCAAGGTTTCATGCCCCAGAACTATGTTCCCCTGTAGGATTAAAATTATTTCCACTTCTATGTGGATGACTAAGATTGTGATCACTTAAGATAAGAAGTTCTATTCCGATGGCAAGGGTAGAACAGCTCTTCCCAACGTGGGTAAGATGTTGGACTCCATGAATGCTCACATGGTTTATGTCGGTTAGAAGAACCTCCGAAAAGAAGTTTCCTACTCTTAAAACAGTCTATTGGTTTAAAGCCTTAAGATAAAAACATCTATTTTGGAAGCTATGATTTTTAAGATTCTTAAAGTCTTGAGATGAAGTATTTCCCTTACAGTTGTCAAGATAATGTAGCAATTTTTAGAAAGAATAGATTATAGAACTGAATGTAATGGATCACAAGATTTATATTATATTATATGCCTATTTTTTCATGATTTATGATCTTCAATTCCCTGATTACTCAAGCCTAAGTGATTATTTTATAAATTGTGATGATGTTGTTTACTTATTGCATTCACCCTCATATGCTCAGTACATTCCCAAAGTACTGATCCACATATACGTCTATGTGCTACATTGTTTCATAATGTAGGTTTAGGTGCTCAGTCTTAGCAACGTGAATGATTTTCGAGTATCTCATTTACATCTTTGCAGTAGGTGAGTCCTCATAGTTTAGGGACTTAGCTATTCAGATTTCCATTTTATTAGTAGATGATTTAGTATTCATTTTAGACAGTTTGAGCTCTAGATTCAGTCAGTAGCATCTTGTCAGACTACTAAATTCAGTTTTATATTTTAGTTGTAGTATTCAGATTTTCAGTATTTACTTTATCAGGCTTATGAGATTAGTATTTTCAGATATAATCAGATAAGTCAGATAGTTTTCCGCATTTATTTTGATCTTACATTCATATTCTCCTATTTTGAGATTCAAATTTAGTAGAAGGCAGCCAGAGTTAGCTCAGAACTACTTGTATTTTGGAGCACTATGTGGCGTCCCGAGAATTAGATTTTGGGGTGTTACAAACTTAATATTAGGGCCTAAGGTTTAGAGAGTCCTAGGGAGTCAAACAAGCCGTGTTACGTAGAGTTTTGATCATCGGTGTGAAATGCGCCACATCTATGAGCAAGAGGCTATGGAGTATTTTAGAAAATCATCTCTTCTTTCATGAGTTATCGTGTATTCAGTGTCTCTATCTGCTTCTAAATCGTACTTTCACGTGACATAAAATGCCTCCTTGTTGAGCTAACGCACGCAAAAATAATAACCAGCCACCTTAGCCCACAGATTGTTTGAATGAGAATGTGTCACATATAGAGTTTCGGGCTGCCTTTCAGGCGCTAGCCCAAGCTGTGACAGCTAATGTTCAGGGCAACCGTCAGACTACAGTCCCACTTCAGCAAGACGGGGACTTAGCCGCAGCCAGAATTCGAGATGTATGAGAATGAACCCGCCGGAATTCTTTGGATCAAAAGCAGGTGAGGACCCACAGTTTTATCTAGATGAGGTAAAGAAGATCACCCAAATTTTGCATATTTCTAAAGAGAAGAGTGTAGAATTGGAATCCTATAGGCTGAAAGATATTCCATATGATTGGGTAGTAATGTGGAAGAAAAGTAGAGGGGAGAATGCAGCTCCCATGACTTGCCAGATATTTTAAGATGTGTTCTTAGACAAGTTCTTCCCACGTGAGATGAGGGAAGCTAAGATAGAAGAGTTCATAAAACTGAGGAAGGTCTCAATAACAGTGAAAGAGTATTGCCTCAAGTTTAACCAATTGTCCAAGTATGCCCCTAATTAGATGACTGACCCTAGGTCAAGCATGAGTAAGTTTGTAACCGGTGTGTCTAGGTTGGTAGTTAAGGAGTGCATGACTGCTATTCTCATTAGAGACATGGATCTTGCTAGATTGATGATGCATGCTCAGTAGATTGAGGCAGAGAAGTTAAAGAAAAGAAAGAGAGTAAATAAGAAGGCTAAAATAGAGTAGTTTGAGTATGGACAGGCTAGATCTCAAGGAGGAAATTGTTCACAGTTTCAGAATCGTTCATCTATGCCAGCACCATCTTCAGCTAGTGCTCCTACTCCCAGAAATAGGCAAGAACAGCGGGGTAAGTCTTCTATGTCCAGATCTCAGAATAGTGTGAATGGTAGGCCCCATTATCCTCCGTGTGCTAAGTGTGGTAAGACCCTCTGGGTGAGTGTTTGTTGGGTCAAAAAGGTTGTTATGGTTGTGACCAGCCGGGTTACAGAATCAAAGAGTTCCCGCATGATAGACAGGGAAACAAAGATGTTCGTCCCCAAACTCAGGCTACTAGTGCACCAACTCCTTTAGGTCGCCCAGCTCCTCCTTAGGGCGTATCATCCAGTACCGGTGGCGGTCAGCACCAGAATTGGTTTTATGCTTTACCATCCCGCCAGGAGCAGGAAGATTCACCAGATGTTGTTATTGATATGCTCTGTGCTTTTCATCTTGATGTTTATGTATTGTTAGACCCTGGGTCGAGTTTCTCTTATATGACCCCATTAGTTGCAGTAAATTTTGAGATAAGTTCTAAAAAAATCCTTGAGCCCTTTTTTGTTTCGACCCCAGTAGGTGAGTCAGTTGTTGCTAAACAATTCTATAAAAAGTGTCCTATCACTATCCATCATAAAGTCATGTCAGCAGATTTAATAGAGTTAGATATGGTCGACTTTGATCTTATTCTTGGTATGGATTGGCTCCATTCCTGTTATGCTTTTATAGATTGTGGCACCCGAGTAGTGAAGTTTCAGTTTCCAGATGAGCTAGTCTTTGAGTGGTCAGGTAATTCAGTGTCTCCCAAGAGTCATTTCATATCTTATTTAAAGTCTAGAAAGTTAATTTCCAAAGGGTGTATCTATCATCTGGTTCGAGTCAAAGACACTAAGTCTGAGACTCCAACCGTTCAGTCAGTCAGTGTAGTGAATGAGTTTCCTGATGTCTTTCCCAAAGATTTGCCAGGGGTACCTCCTGGTAGGGAAATAGAATTTGGTATTGACCTTCTTCCAGATACTCAGTCTATTTCTATCCCTCCATATCGTATGGCTCCCGCCGAGCTTAAAGAGTTGAAAGAACAACTTAAATATCTTTTATATAAATGTTTCATAAGGCCTAGTGTTTCTCAGTAGGGCGCTCTCGTCCTATTCGTGTGATAGAAAGATGGTTCTTTGCGCATGTGCATTGACTATCGCCTGCTGAATAAAGTTATGGTCAAAAACAAATATCCTGTTGTAATACACCAAGAATTCCAACCAAAAATAGAACCATGCTTCAAGATCATGATAAATAAATCTTAGTGATTTGTTAGTTTTATGATCAATTTTGATGTATATTAAGGCCTCAAATATGTCCTAGCTATTAGACGAATCAAAACATTCCTTACCGATTGAATTCTTGAGAAGGATATTGTCATAGTCAACTTCAAACAATCATATCTCCCATTATACAAATAATTTTTGAGCTCATGACCCACCAACAAATAGATAATTGAATTAGGTTTCCAACGATACCAATTTCACCAAAATTCGATCTCGGAGTAAAAGGTTATGGTCGTTTTACTGAGAGTTGTCTGAGCTGCTCAGAAGCAACAGGCAAGCTAACGGACCATCACTTTGGCCATCGTAACTGAGGCAGTAAGGCCGTTTTCTAGAAAAACTGATGGTTGGAGTGATGGTCAGTTACCAAAGTGACGATCCATCACCCAGACCGTCAACTTTGTCTGAAACAACGCTGAAACGCCGTTTTAAAGGGATTTTTGGGTCTTTTTCCACCCCTTTTAACTCCTAATCACGTTAAATCAAAGCATATAACTCCTCATTCACCCATAACATCAAAATTATGGTTTCCATCAAGATCATCTCCCAAGAACAAGATCCAAATCCTTCTTCAAGAAACTAAGAAATTCAAGTTCTTCAAGTTCAAGAACCATCAAGAAAACATCAAGATCTGTGTTTCCCAATACAAGAAAGTTCAAGAAACGTTAGTTATCTTTTAAGATTCAAGATTTTGAGGTATTTTAGATGTTGATTCATGGTTCCCTTTCACCCATGAAGTCCAAGAATCCTTTTTCAAAAATATAAAGATTATGATTCACGATTTTCATGCTTGAAATAGATTCAATTCATGTTTATGATGTTAATTGAGTTTCAAATCATGTTTAATTATAAGTTTCCATGGAATTGAAATGGTTATATGATGAATTGTATGTTAAAACCCTAGAATTTAAATTGAGTATGGTATTCATGATAATATGTGTTGGCCATTGTTATGTGAAATAGCTCATGCTTCCCATGTGTTTGATGAAATGCCTATGTGAAAGAAATAGGGCCATTATAACATAGTAGCATGTATACCCTAAGCATGTATACTTAGATGCCTTACAAGTGTTTGATAAATTGTCTATGAGAATTGAATAATACCATTATAGCATGCCAACATGTATTCTCTACTCATGTATAAATTAACGCATTACAAGTGTTTGTTCACATGTCTTAGAGAGTGAATTATGAACAAGTGAATAGTGTTATGTTATTCAAGATTATGCTTTGCTTTACTTTTATGCCATCGAGTCCTGGGTATTTATACCTGATAATTTAGCTGCTACCTAGAGCCAGTGTCAGTTATAGTATTCTCAGTCATATCACGAGCAATAGTATTCTCTGTCAGTTACAGAATTTAGTAGAACTCAGTCAGCTTCATGACTTAGGAAAGTTCAATAATCTCAATAACATCCAGTCCAGTTCAGTAATCAATTTAGAACTCAATAGTACTTCATTAGTCAACGGAAATCAGTGAAATCTTTTTAACTCATTTAATTAGTACGATCAGTAACAGATTCATCTTTGTCAAGTACAGTCTAAGAATCAGTTCAGTGTCTATTTAGTTGGGAGTAGGATTCAGCACCGAGTGAGCTCAAGGATGGAAACTCACCTGGTAGTAGAGGGTGTGATTCTTAGAAGCAATCCTGGAGACCTAGAACTACGTAACCAGTATAGGTTGGATATCAAACCTGTTAGATGAGGGTTGATGAGGTGGCTAACCTATTAGATGAGGGCTCCACCATTTTTGTTAGAGTACCTGATAGATGAGGGTCACACAAAATTATCTTTACCCGTGGCACGGTACTGATACCCTTCTAACTGGGGTTACAGGTTGGACCCCAAATTTGCTAGATAGGGCATATCGGTTAGATGATTACTTCCCACAGTTTTAGTTTCAGACTCAGTCTTCAAGATAGAACTCAGTTCAATATTATAGAAGTCAAGGTTGTTAGATACAAGCCATCAAGTATTAAAACCTATTATAGAAGTCAAGGCTGTTAGATACAGGACATCAAGTATTATTACTAATAGATTCAGAGACCTCCTGCTAGATAAGGTTGATCTCAGATTTAGTCAATCATTCTCATTATTAGCAGATCCAGAGATAACCTGGTAGATAGGGTTTGATCTTAGATTTAGTCAAACATTCTTATTATTAGCAGATCCAGAGACAACCTGGTAGATAGGGTTTGATCTCAGCTTCAGTCAATCAGTAATAGTATCAATAGACTTAGTTATTCGAAATCCAATTATTAAAATTCAGTATTCAGTGTTTTTCCGATTTCAGTTATAGTTTATGCACTCATGCATGTATCCTCACTCAGCAGTCTCATGATATTTAGTCAGTATTATTCATGCATATGAGCCCTTGCATTCAACCTTACTTCATCTAGCATACCAGTACATTCTCACATACTGACGCATACTTTTCTCTTGCGTTATGGTGTCTTATACCATAGGTTTAGAAGCATGGAATATCGAGCACCCATAGCAGTTTAGATTCATCCAGCAGCAGTAGATTTAGCAGTGAGTCCTCAACATTTAAGGATGTTCCTTATTTTATTTATTGCATTAGATTCAATATTTTTTTCAGTAGTCGAAGTTAGTTGGGGGATTGTCCCATCAACTCCTTATTCAGATAGTTTAGAGGTTCTTAGACTAGAGTATTATCAGACAGCTGTTTTAGTGTTGATATTGTTAAACTTTTTTCAGTTTTATTTAAGTATTAAACCTTATGGCAAGTTTCTGCCAATTTTTTGCATTTTCCAGTATATTATACAGCGCTCAGTTACAGGTATCAGTTAAGAGTTAGCTTGTGGTCCTTCAGAATTATGAGCACCGTGCAGCATCTGGGGTACCATACTCGGGGTGTTACACCTCTTCCGAGAATTAGTGACTTATTTGATCAACTCCAGGGTGCAAGTTATTTCTCAAAGATAAACCTTAGATTCGGCTATCATCAGCTTAAAGTAAGGGAATATGATATTCCAAAGACAGCTTTCAGAACACGCTATGGTCATTTTGAGTTTCTAGTCATGTCCTTCGAGCTAACTAATGCCCCAGCAGCCCTCATGGACTTGATGAACAGAGTGTTCAAACAGTATTTGGACATGTTTATCATAGTCTTTATCGATGATATCCTTGTCTACTCTCGTAGTGAGGATGATTATGCAAACCATCTTAGAATTCTGTTGCAAACTCTTAGAGATCACCAATTGTTCGCTAAATTTAGCAAGTACGAATTTTGGCTAAGGTCAGTAGCTTTGCTTGGTCATTTCATTTTTAGTGAGGGTATTAGAGTTGATCCCCAAAAGACAGAAGCCATAAGAAATTGGCCTAGACCTATCTCTCCGTTAGCTATTAGGAGTTTCTTGGGTTTAGCTAGATATTACAGACGTTTTGGTGAGGTTTTGTTGTCTATTGCATCCCCTATGTCTAGATTGACCCAAAAGAAAGTTAAGTTCCTGTAGTCAGATTCCTGCGAGAAGAGTTTTCAAAAATTGAAAACTTGACTTACTACAGCCCCAGTCTTTGGACTACCAGATGGTACGGATGGATTTATTAGTTATTATGATGCCTTTAGAGTTGGGTTGGGTTGTGTGTTGATGCAGAGAGGTCAGGTCATAGCCTATGCCTCTAGACAGTTGAAGTCTCACAAAAAGAACTACCTAACCCATAATCTTAAGCTAGCTGCGGTAGTATTTACCTTGAAAATATAGAGGCACTATCTGTATGGTGTACATGTTGATGTGTTCACGGATCACAAAAACTTGCAGTATGTGTTTACCCAGAGGGAGTTGAATCTTCGTTAGAGAAGATGGTTAGAATTGTTGAAGGATTATGATATGAGTATGTTGTATCATCCAGCCAAGGCCAATGTAGTGGCAAACACCCTTAGTAGGTTTTCTATGGGCAGTGTTGCTCATGTGAAGGATAATAAGAAAGAGTTAGCTCGGGAAGTTCATCGTTTGGCTAGATTAGGCGTTAGATTAGTTGACTCAGCTGAAGGGAATGTTTGAGTTCAAAGTAGTTCCGAATCTTCCCTAGTTTCGAAAGTGAAGGAGAAGCAAGATATGGATTCTAATTTGGTCAAACTGAAGGAGTCGGTCAAAGACCAAAAGGTGGAGGTTTTCTCCCAAAATGGAGATGATATGTTAAGATACCGAAGTAGATTGTGTGTGCTATGTGTTGATGAGTTGAGATGGAGAATTATGGCTGAAGTGCATGGTGTGCGTTATTCGATACACCCAAGAGCCAGCAACATGTACCATGATTTGCGAGAAATTTATTGGTGGAGTGATATGAAGAAATATATAACAGAGTTTGTAGCAAAGTGTTCAACTTGTCAACAGGTTAAGGTTGAGCACCAAAGACATTGTGGTATGTTGCAAGATTTTGGTATCCCCACTTAGAAGAGGGAAGAGGTAAATATAGGTTTTATGACTGGTTTACCCCATTTGTGTCGTCAGCATGATTCGATTTGGGTTATTGTAGACAGATTGACTAAGTCAGCGCATTTCTTGCCAGTTCATATATCTTACACAACTGAAGATTATGCTAAGTTATACATCAGAGAGTTAGTCAGACTGCATGGAGTTCCCTTGTCTATCATTTCAGATAGGGGTACTCAGTTCACTTACCAGTTTTGGTAAGCTTTTCAGAAAGGTCTTGGTACCCAAGTTCATCTTTGTTCAGCTTTTCACCCTCAGACAGATGGTCAAGCAGAGAGGGCCATCCAAACTCTAAAAGAAATATTGAGGGCATGTGCTCTTGATTTCAAAGGTAGTTGGGATGATCATTTGTCATTGATTGAGTTAGCTTATAATAAAAATTACCATTCTATCATTCAAATGGCCCCGTTTGAGTCTTTTTATAGGATGAGATTTAGATTGCCTATAGGTTGGTTTGAAGTGGGTGAGGCCGCTTTGCTTGGGCCCAATGCAGTGCTTAAAGCTATGGAGAAAGTTAAGTTGATTAGAGAAAGGTTGAAAATAGCCCAGAGTCATCAGAAATCATATGCATATATGAGAAAAAGGGACCTCGAGTTTGAGGTTGGTGATTTAGTATATTTTAAAATTTCACCTATGAAAGGGGTGAAGAGATTTGGCAGAAAGGGGAAGCTAAGTCCCCGGTATGTTGGCCCTTATAGAATTCTGAGTCGTGTTGAAAAAGAGGCTTATGAACTTGAGTTGGCTGCAGACTTGTCAGCCGTTCATCCTGTATTCCACGTCTCTATGCTTAAGAAATGCATCAGTGACTCCATTGTTGTAGTTCCTTTAGAAAGTTCAAATATTCAGAATAGCCTTTCTTACAAAGAGATTCCAGTTGATATTTAGATCATCAGATCATAGAGTAAGGAATAAAGAAGTTCCCTTGGTCAAAGTTCTTTGGCAGAATTAGTCTGTTGAGGGCGCTACTTGGGAAACAAAAGAACATATGCCAGCCAAGTACCCTCACCTCTTCGCCGCAAACTCAGATTTATCTAAAGGTAATACTCTTCCTTAATTCAGTTCTTTTCTAATCACAAATTCAGCTATATAGTTGTTGTCATGTAAGTTCATGAACTCATAGAATTACTCAGAAGCTTAGAATGATTTAGATTCAGTTTCACAATTTATTTTAGTTGTGCATGCTATCATATATCCTCAGATTCCTTAGTATTCTTAGTATGACTAGCAATATTCGAGGATGAATGTTTCCAAGGGGAAGATATTGTAATACCCCGTACTTTTCTTAACTCAATTTAACGTCTAGAATGTCAAGCATTACCTTCAAGAAATAATGACTTTCTGTAAATGTGTAATTTTCTAGTTTTAGATCCTCCAATGAGTAGGAAATTGAATTAGCTTTCCAATGATATAATATTCACCTAAATCCGATAACCGAGTAAGGAGTTACGGCTATTTTAAGTTTCAGTCGTAAAATATCATGATTTGGGCCCGTAGCGCGACGCAGAGAAGTGTAAAATCACAATTGTCAATTTCCAGTGACACTCCACAATTTTGGTGCATCGCGAAGAAGTCCAAATTCCAGTTGTTCATTTTTAGTAGACCAACGCGATGTTGGCTCGTCGCTCAAGTAGCCAAAATGGCATTCCAAAGGGGCGACGCGATGGTGGCGCATCGCGGAGGAAGCCCAGTTCCCATTTGTCAATTTTTAGTGAGCCACCGCGATAGTGGTGCATCGCGGTGGCCATCCAGTTCGGAAAATATTATTTTTTTCCAGTTCCATTTAAATATTAAAAGGGGTATTTTGGTCAATCCCCAAGGCCCCATCCATCTTAAATAAAGAATTAAGCATATTTCAAAGGACTTTATGCTTGTTTCATCAATTCTCTCTCTAAAGAAAACCCTAAAGCTCAAACTTTCTCTCTAAGAAAACCCGATTTCTCCATTAATTCTCCAAGAAAATTCAATATTAAGGATTCCCAACTCAAGAACTCCAAAAATTCAACTTTAAAAGCATCAATAGAGATCCAAGATTCAAGTCTTAGCATCTAGTTCATCAATTGAGGTATGTGAATTTTTTTAACAAGGATAATCATTTCATCCTTGTACCCAAAACTTATTTTAAATTACAAATTTATTCAATTTTATGTGATTTTCCATGAAATTGAAGTTAGGGTTTATACCCAATATTGCTATTTATAAGATTATGAGATTTCAAATGATTTAGAAGTTGAGTTGCATGTTTATGTTCATATTTTCATGCATATTGCAGAAATTTTCAGATTTTGAGTTGATTTATCAATATTTACATTATCAAGCATAAATATTTTGATGTTCTGACATGAGTTTAATGCGTGGGTTATTAAGCCCTAAATAGAGATTGTTATTTCAAGATTATTTATGCTATGAGCACCCTATGATAAGATTATTCTTAGATTTTTTATAAAGATTTGACGTTTTGGTCCTAAGCTGAGATAAATAATCTACTTTGTTCATATGACTTAAGATTTAAAGAAAAGAAAAAGCATAATTGATTTTCTTGTAAACCCTTGTGCTATTTTGAAGTGGATTTCCTAAGATCCTGAGCATATGAATTGGAGTAGTATTTAGCACTGAGATGAGTATGTTACCAAGGTTTCATGCCCCAGAACTACGTTCCCCCATAGGATAAAAATTATTCCCACTTCTACATGGATGACTAAGATTGTGATCACTTAAGATAAAAAGTTCTATTCTGATGGCAAGGGTAGAATAGATCTCCCCAACGTGGTAAGACGTTGGACTCCATGAATGCTCACATGGTTTATGTTGGTTAGAAGAACCTCCCAAAAGAAGTCCCCTACTCTTAAAACAATATATTGGTTTAAAGCCTTAAGATAAAAGCATCTGTTTTGGAAGCTATGGTTTTTAAGATTCTTAAAGTCTTGAGATGAAGTATTTCCTTACAGTTGTCAATATAGTGTAGTAGTTTTCAGAAATAATAGATTTTAGAACTAAATGTAATGGCTCACAAGATTTATATTATATTATATTATATGCCTATTTTTTCATGATTTATGATCTTCTGTTCCCAGATTATTCAAGCCTATGTGAGTCATTTACATTTAGCATGCATGATTTTATAAATTGTGATGATATTGTTTACTTATTGCATTTACCCCCATATGTTCAGTACATTGCCAAAGTATTGATCCACATAGAGGTCTATGTGCTACATTATCTCATAATATAGGTTCAGGTGCTTAGTCTTAGCAGCGTGAGTGATTTTTGAGCATCTCATCAACATCTCTACAGTTGGTGAGTCCATATCGGGGACTTAGCTATTCAAATTTTTAGTTTATTGGTAGATGATTCAATATTCATTTCAGACAATTTGAGTGAGTTGGATGTCCCAGTGACTCTCTATATTCAGTCAGTAGAGGCTTGTTGAACTACTAGATTCAGTTTTAGATTTTAGTTGCAGTATTCATATTTTCAGTATTTGCATTATCAGACTGATGAGATTAGTATATTCAGATATACTCAGATAATTCAGATAGTTTTTCTCATTTTTTTTGATCTTACATTCATATTTCCCTATTTTGAGATTCAGATTTAGTAGAAGACAACCAGGATTAGCTCGGGACTACTTGTAGTTCTGAGCACCGTGTGACATCTCAAAAATTAGATTTCAGAGCGTTACAAACTTGATATCAGAGCCTAAGGTTTAGAGAGTCCTAGGGAGTCAGACAAGCCGCATTACGTAGAGTCTTGATCATCGGTGTGTAGTGCGCCACAGCTATGAGCAAGAGGCTATAGAGCATTTTAGGAAATCATTTATTCTTTTATAAGCTATCGTGCATTCAGTGTCTCTATCTGCTTCTAACTCGTGTTTTTACGTGACATAAAATGCCTCCTCGTCGAGCTAACGCACTCAGAAATAATAACCAGCTACCTCAGCCCACAGATCCTTTGAATGAGAATATGTCACATATAGAGTTTTGGGCTGCCTTTCAGGCGCTAGCCCAAGCTGTGACAGCTAATGTTCAAGTGCCACCTTTGATGAGAAATGCGAAACAAAAAAGAAGAAAAAGATCCCCCATTGGGAATTAAATAATGCTCCATGTTCCTCTTTCATAGAAAATGGAGAGATGAATTGATATATTTATTGAATCCGTTGGGACAGAAGGGACCCAAACCCGCAACTTTCGCCTTGACGGGGCGGTGCTCTGACCGAGTGAACTATAATCCCCAAAAAATTAGTTGTACAACCTAAAATCAATTTAGATTCGAATCATTTAGTTTTGCAACATGGAGGAGAAATCATCTGTATCTGTTATAGGGACATCCTTATTTGGAGTTCTCTTTCGTCTCTAAACAATCGGAATTTCGTACTTCTGTCGGATCCTCCCTAACTCCTGATTTAGCTTGTGTAAGTAGATGCCCCTACCGATACACTTCCATACCAAGAAAGTCGTGGAGAAGCATAAGACCTGCTGCATACGGCTTATGCATATCCCCCTCACTAGTTATTAATGTCTCAAGATCCGTTATGCAGTCCCACTTCAGCAAGATGGGGACTTATCCGCAGCCAGAGTTTTATATTTTATGAGAATGAACCCGCTAGAATTCTTCGGGTCGAAAGCAGGTGAGGACCCACAGTTTTATCTAGATGAGGTGAAGAAGATCACCTGAATTATGCATATTTCTAAAGAGGAGAGTGTAGAATTGGCATCCTATAGGCAGAAGGATATTGCATATGATTGGGTAGTAATATGGAAGAAAAGTAGAGGGAAGAATGCAGCTCCCATGACTTGACAGATGTTTTAGGATGCGTTCTTAGACAAGTTCTTCCCATGTGAGATGAAGGAAGATAAGATAGAAGAGTTTATAAACCTGAGGCCGGGCTCAATGACAGTGAAAGAGTATTGCCTCGAGTTTAATTAGTTGTCTAAGTATGCCCCTAATCAGATGGCTGACCCTAGGTCAAGCATGAGTAAGTTTGTGACCGGTGTGTTTGGGTTGGTAGTTAAGGAGAGTATAACTGCTATGCTCATTGGAGACATGGATCTTACTAGATTGATGATGCATGCTCAGCAGATTGAGATAGGGAATATGAAGGAAATAAAAAGAGTAAATAAGAAGGCTATAACAGGACAGTTTGAGTATGGACAGGCTAGATCTCAAGGAGAAAATCGTTTGCAGTTTCAGAATCGTTCATCTATGCCAGCACCATCTTCAGCCAGTGCTCCCATTCCCAGAAATAGGCAGGAATAGTGGGGTAAGTCTTCTATGTCTAGATCTCAGAATAGTGTGAGTGGTAGGCCCCATTATCCTCCGTGTTCTAAGTGTGGTAAGACCCATTCGGGTGAGTGTTTTGGGGTCAAAAAAGTTGTTATGGTTGTGGCCAGCTGGGTCACGAAATCAAAGAGTTCCCACATGCTAGATAGGGAAATAGAGATGTTCGTCCCCAGACTCAAGCTACTAGTGCACCAACTCTTTTAGGTTGCCCAGCTTTTCCTCAAGGCGCATCATCCAGTACCGGTGGCGATCAGTGCCGAAATTAGTTTTATGATTTACCATCACGCTAGGAGCAGAAAGATTCACCATATGTTGTTACTGGTATGCTTTGTGTTTTTCATCTTGATGTTTATGTGTTGTTAGAACCTAGGTTGAGTTTCTCTTATGTGACCCCATTAGTTGCAGTAAATTTTAAGATAAGTTCTGAAAAGATCCTTGAGCCCTTTTTTATTTCTACCCAAGTAGATGGGTCAGCTGTTGCTAAACAAATCTATAAAAAGTGTCCTATTACTGTCCTTCATAAAGTCATGTTAGCAGATTTAATAGAGTTAGATATGGTCGACTTTGATCTTATTCTTGGTATGGATTGGCTCCATTTTTGTTATGCTTCTATAGATTGTCGCACCCGAGTGGTGAAGTTTTAGTTTCCAGATGAGCCAGTCTTTGAGTGGTCAGGTAATTCTGTGTCTCCCAAGAGTCATTTCATATCTTATCTAAAGTCTAGAAAGTTAATTTCCAAAGGGTATATATATCATCTTGTTAGAGTCAAAGACACTACGTCTAAGACTCCAACCGTTCAGTCAGTCAGTGTAGTGAATGAGTTTCCTGATGTCTTTCCCAAAGATTTGCCAGGGGTACCTCCCGATAGGGAAGTAAAATTTGGTATTGACCTTCTTTCAGTTACTCAATCTATTTCTATCCCTCCATATCGTATGGCTCTCGCCGAGCTTAAAGTGTTGAAAGAGCAACTCAAAGATCTTTTAGATAAAGGTTTCATAAGGCCTAGTGTTTCTCCATGGGGCGCTTTCGTCCTATTCATGCGAATAAAAGATGGTTCTTTGTGCATGTGCATTAACTATCGCTAGCTGAATAAAATTACGATCAAAAACAAATATCCTCTTTCGATAATTGTTGAATTATTTGATCAACTCTAGGGTGCAAGATATTTCTCAAAGATAGACCTTAGATCCGGCTATCATCAGCTTGAAGTAAGGGAATGTGATATTCCAAAGACAACTTTTTGAACCCGCTATAGTCATTTTGAGTTTCAAGTCATGTCCTTCGGCTAACCAATGCCCCAACAACCTTCATGGACTTGATGAACAGAGTGTTCAAACAGTATTTGGACATGTTTGTCATAGTTTTTATCGATAATATCCTTGTCTACTCTCGTAGTGAGGATGATCATGCAAACCATATTAGAATTATGTTGCAAACTCTTAGATATCACCAATTGTTTGTCAAATTTAACATGTGCGAATTTTGGCTAAGGTCAGTAGCTTTTCTTGGTCATATCATTTCTAGTGAGGGTATTAGAGTTGATCCCCAAAAGACAGAAGCCGCAAGAAATTGGCCTAGACCTATCTTTCCGTTAAACATTAGGAGTTTCTTGTGTTTAGCTAGCTATTACAGACGTTTTGTTGAGAGTTTATCATCTATTGTATCCCCTATGTCTAGATTGACCCAAAAGAAAGTTAAGTTCCTGTGGTCAGATTCCTGCGAGAAGAGTCTTTTGGAATTGAAGACTCGACTCACTACATCCCCAGTCTTAGCACTACCAGATGGAACAGATGGATTCATTGTTTATTATGATGCCTCTAGAGTTGGGTTGGGTTGTGTGTTGATGCAAAGAGGTAAGGTCATAGCCTATGCCTCTAGACAGTTGAAGCCTCATGAAAAGAATTACCCTACCCATATCTTGAGCTAGCTGCGGTAGTATTTGCCTTGAAATCTGGAGGCACTATCTGTATGGTGTGCATGTTGATGTGTTCACGGATCACAAAAACTTGCAGTATGTGTTTACCCAGAGGGAGTTGAATCTTCGTCAGAGGAGATAGTTAGAATTGTTGAAGGATTATGATATGAGTGTGTTGTATCATCCGAGCAAGGCCAATGTAGTTGTAGACGCCCTTAGTAGGTTGTCTATGGGCAGTGTTGCTCATGTGGAGGATAATAAAAAAGAGTTAGCTCGGGAAGTTCATCCTTTGGTTAGATTAGGCGTTAGATTGGTTGACTCAGCTGAAGGGAATGTTTGGGTTCAGAGTAGTTTCGAATCTTCCCTAGTTTAGGAAGTGAATGAGAAACAAGATATGGATTCTAGTTTGGTCAAACTGAAGGAGTCGGTTAAAGACCAAAGATAGAGGTTTTCTCCCAAAGAGGAGATGATGTGTTGAGATACCAAAGTAGATTGCGTGTGCCATGTGTTGATGAGTTGAGACAAAGAATTATGGCTGAAGCTCATGGCGCGCATTATTTGATACACCCAGGAGCCACCAAGATGTACCGCGATTTTGATTTAACAGATTTCAAAAATTGAAAATTACTCAAGGTGCGGAAAAGAGCACACTGCTTCCATTCATTAGAGGTTATTGATTTCTTTCTTTCTTTTATTATGAAAATTTTGATGGAGTTTTGTTAATTTTCCATCTTTAGATTCTTCTTCTTGCTGGATTTTGTTACATGCATCTTAGTATTTGCCCTTGATTTAGACATGCAAACTCAGAAATATATATTATAGGGGCTTGATTCGACTACATTCTTCAAACTTTGGAACTATCCAAGCATAGTCCTGGTAATAAGATAAAAAATTCTTTGACCAATCACTTGAAAGAATGATTATTTTTTTTAACCAAGTTATGGTGTAGAGGAGGACAACTAGGAATAGAGAGAATGAAAGATGAAATTATTGAACTGGTAATTCTAAAGGCTATAATGAATAATTCAATTACAGAAAGGATAACAATGACTAATCACTAAGGAATTATATCATGTATGTTTCTGAATGTTGCATTAAGGGTGCAAAATCTTTAATTATAAAGATGGTCGTCCCCAGAATAGACCAATATGGTGATGAATTATGATGCCTAAAATTTAAATAGGTCTGGAGCATCATTAAGAAAAAGTAGATTATATAGTTCCTTCACATGCTATGTTGCTCGAACTCTCCGGAAATGTAACCGCAATCATGTCGGATCCTTAAAAAATGCACTACTTTTGGAGGATTCATCTTGCGCTCCCTTGACATTTTTGAATAGTCCGAGCAACATAGTTGACATGAGAATTCATTTTCCTCAAATTTTTTTAAATTTCTCCCTTCACGAATCCTTTTTTCGATCATGATTTCAGGTTTATTTTCTGTGGTCCCCTTTTGCCATTCTTATATACAACAGTTAGTAAGAGGTTTAATCCAAAAATTTCTTAGGTAGATAATTTACATTTTAAGTATCAAGTAAACATGGGTTACCTGGTGGTTAGTTTTAAGAACAATGCAATGAGAAACAAAATACCACTACCAAGCATAATAGCCATATGTTGTTCGTTTATCTGATCTGCTCACTTGATTTAATGTTGCTTAATGGTTTTCAGTAGTTCAGAAATCTCAATCTTCTTACTATCTAGGATGTAGAAAGTAAATATTTAGTTTCTGATTTAGATAGGTGTAGCGTTTAATCCACTTGTAAAATACATTTATGTAGATCTCTGAAGGTTCAAGTATTAGCATCATAACATCTATTCCTTTAGCATTTTTCAAGTGACTCTCCGGACAATTGGATTTAGAAAATCTTGCATTACTTGACTAGCGATGGTAAGTCCTATTGAGGCCTGAAGTATAAAACCATCATGTGTAACACTCCAGTCATGTTATAGAGTAAATTACAAACTACAATTGAGTTCCTACTAAGTCTTCTCATTTTTTAAATTTCTGTGTTAACAAGAGGATTATCTGGAAGGAGCTAACAATAATATTTCATAGCCAGTTATTGCTGCAGCGGATGATCATGCCAAAAATAAAATAAAAGCTTCCCTGAATGTTCTTATTTTTTATATTTCAGGTAGGTAATTTTATCTCTTTTAATATCTAAAGACCTACTTCCTTCAATCCATTTAAAAAGTAATTTTTAACTTTTTTTCATTTTGAATTCGGAACACAATGGAGAAATGTTTATCTAGCTTCACCAAAAGATTAAATAATAAGACTAAAGTAGAAAAGTAAATGTTGTACCCTAGGAAGGAATCATTTGTATGTCGACGTGTTCTTTTTCTGAAATAATATGAATTTGGAGCACGTACATGTAGATAGATTCTATGTTGCTTGAACTCTTCAAAAATGTCAATGGATGCGTATTGGATTCGCCAAAGCTAGTGTATTTTTGAAGAATCCGACACGGGTGCAACATCAAAAGTGAAAAGTCCATACAACTTAGGATAGCTTATGGCACTTCACTTTTCATAAGAGTGTCAAAGAGCTTTTGGAGACTCTAGCATAAAATCAAAACAAATGGATTTTTTCTCAGATTCCTCTGTCTTGTATGAATCTAAAGAAGTTTGAAACTCACACATGAAATACATAAAATGCATGAATCTGAATAGACATCTCCACATCCGTAGACTCTCTCTCTTCGGCAACAAATGTTATGAAGTAAGATTCAGATTTCTTAAAGCTATAAACAAGACACCTTATATATATATATATATATATATATATATATATATATATATATATATATATAGCTCAGTCAAAGAAATTTAGAAAAACAAAAGATAATATCACTACTAATCAATGATGTTCAGATACAGAGGTTTAAGAGCATGTTTGGATTGACTTATTTTAGGTGCTTTTAAGCTAAAATAGGTTTTACACAATTTCGTAGTGTTTGGATAAAATAGTGCTTTTAAGCACTTGTTTTTAATCCAAAATAACAAATAAAAGCCAAAATCCATAAGCTATATGTCATAAGCCCTTCCAAAGAGGCTCTAAGTCGAGGTTATCACTGAAATTTAGTAGCATCTCACATGTACTCAATTTGGCTTGCATAGTTTGTTCTTTGATACTCTTCATAAACTTAGTTGGGCTTCAAAGCTGAAAATCTATTTCATTTGAAATACAATAAATTGGTTGGTCAAGGAAGCTGGTGACCTAATGACAGGGGAGCCAGCGAACAAAGTCCTGGTGAGAAGTGGTTGTAACTATAATGGTAGTAGTTCTTGTTTGAGAGATATGCTTAAAAGTTTGAGTTTTGCATTTTAGCTGAAATACTTTAGAACCTTTAGGTCTTTAGAAGTTACTCTCTCTCCTACTCATTCATTCTCTCTACCTCATCTCCGTCCATATTTCTTTGTAATTCTTGCAGAAGTTAAAATTAATCAGTGTGCTTTGTTAGTTATTAAGTGACAACTCTTAGGTGTAGACTTCCGTACTGAAAGTTTTTATGTTGTTCAGGTGCAGATCCATAGTTGCTACAAGTATTATGATTCGGTTGTTCACTCTTCCATTATGATTAATCATTAATTAGCTTAAGGCTACTTCAAAACTTACGGTACTCTAGTAGTATGATATTTCCACGATTGTATAAAATATACATTTGGAATCTTATGATATGTTTGCCATAATAATATTGTGGTATTAAAAAAAATAAAAAAAAATAATATATATATATATATATATATTTATATATATACACACACACAAGATTATGCGTTGGGCCCGTGTAAAGCACGGGCATCCTTATCTTGTATAAAAAGATAACAAAAATATTAAGTTTGGCCACTAAGAAGTGCTACTTGAAAAGTCTGAAAGATGAACAATCGTAAGCAAATATGAACTTTAATTTGCATCCTTTGCACTAAAGATGGCCAATCTGTATACAAACACGATGCATGTTGTCATTTCCTGGAATTCTGGACCTTTGGTTTGTTTCACTTGCGTTCTCTATTCACACACTCTTTATATTTGATACGGAAATTCCTAGCTCGAGACCTTTCAAACAAAGCCAAGCACGTGAGTTGCAACGACTCCAAGCCTTGTTCATGCAAATGGTCGTGTGTAAATTGGTACTTGACCCACCAAATGGTTTAAATATTTTTAAGTGTGAAGAGGAGCCTTGAAGTGTAATAAACTTACACTCCAAGACCACCCCATGACAAGGGTTAAATGGTCATTTTATCTTTCATTTGTGGTGTAATATAAATAGACAACATTAGGGTTATTTTGACCTCATTTCATTCATAATATTGAAGACAACAACTACATTGTAATTTTTGTGAACTTCTCTCTTCACTTGAGAAGCCTCAAAACCGAAATTCACAAGGAGAGTGATCTTTGTGTTGTATCTTGGCTAGAAACTAGGATCTTGGGGTTCTTTGAGTTCCTCTTGGTCCAAGTAAGAACTTGGTGTTGATATTCACTAGTCTTAGGGTCCTTTCTCATTGTTAGGGTTCTTAGATCTTTGAATATTGTATGTCAAGTTTCTATCTCTTTTGTAATCTTGTTAATATTGTGTTGTTGAATCTAAAATTCTAGTGAATCCGTGTGGGGCTCTTTCGATTCACTAGCATTGTTGCCTTGTTATTCATCTCATTTTCTTTTTCAAAATACAAACTCAAAATCTAGTGAAACCGTGTGAGGCCTATTTCGATTCACTAGCAACTTATTGTTCTTGTGTTGGTTGGAATCTCTTGATACACACATAGTTTTTTACCATTTGGTATCAAAGCTCAAGTCTTGGTCTTGTTCTTATAAAACCAATCTTGGGAAGCACTTACCAAAAGTGTGTTCTTGAAATATTTTGGTTGAAAGTGGGTTGTAGATCTACAAAGGTTTTACTTGTTTAGTTTGTTCTTGTGTTGGTTTCTTTCTCATCAACACAAAAGTGTCTAAATCTAAAGTTGAGCTTAAGAAAAAGTGACTTGTTGTTGTGAAAACTTGAGGTTGGCCGTATGGTGACTTGTGTTGGACGTTGGAGTGCCCATTATGGTGTACTGTTGTTTTGTTCTTAAAGGTGTTGATGTTATGTTCATCTTAAAAGTTTCTCTTCATCCTATGTCTTAAGAGAGCAATAGATCCAAGAAGATTATAAGACAAAATTGAAAAGTTGTTTGTGAGAAGACTTGCCAACATGACAACCACTTTTCCTTAAAATAAGGAACCTTGTCTTATAGAACTAGTAAAGTCAAACATCACCTTTTGACCTTGAAAAAAAATTGAAAAAGTTACAAGACTATATGTTTTCCTCCAATAACAAGTCATCCATTGAAAAATGATATAAAAGGGCTAAGACTTCAAATTGATGATCAAATGTGTGGACCCGTGACCAATACCACACTGCCATTTCACCCTAAACATTGTTCACGGTGTTCATTAAGCTCAAATTTGGATGTTCTTGTTTCTAATTATTGATTCCTAGTTTCCTATAATTGACTTGAGAACTAATTAACAAACTAGTACATTCCTACTAACTTGTCAATTAGTCCTTTGAAGCCTTGTGTTCGTGTCAACGTTTGTTTGTGTGCTTTTGTCGATTGAATATGTAGTAACTCTTGGCTCTAGTCCGATGAGAATTCTTTGAGTTTCAAACAAGAATCCATTCCATACAAACGCATACTCATACCTTAAGGATTCACGGGTTACTAGCCAATCTACAACACTTGCGGAGCTTGAGTGTGGGTGAACCAAGAGAGTCTGAGTGAGGAGAAGGGTTTTAAACTAACTTATCTATTTCTTGTGTAGGTGATACCTTGACAGTGGAGGGAACCACATATCAAATCGTGGATTCTAATGAAATGGATAATATGAGGGTCACTCTTGAGGCTATAACCCGAACTCTTGAAAGGTTGAGTACGGAAGTGGGAGCCATAAGGGGAGAAGTGACGACTATTAGTGAGAGGTTATAACACGTGGATATTCAAAGGAACTCTCTTCCTTCTACTCCGTGACATGTTTCATCAAGTGGACATGATAGAAATTCCTCCACCACCATTACTCCTGAAACATGGCCACAATTACCAAATCCTTCACTAGCTCCACTAAATGCCGCAAGCCAAACCACTCATAACCCCCTAAACCGAGACTCCGATATACCAACCCATTCCCAAACTCCTCAAGTTTTGTAAGAGGGACTTGCGCTCCTAATACCTTCACTAAATACAAACCCTCCCTTACAAGCTCCACTAAACCAAAGACCACCACCTCTGCAAAACCCAATCCCTCTAAATCAAGTTCCAAATGTCCAAAACTATCCCGTCCACTTTGAGGAATATGGTAGAGAGGATTATGAAGGGTATAGAGCCCTTGATGATGCTTACATGAGGAAGGAGGAGATGAGAGGGGGACATGTGGATCCAAGAAGATATCGAGGGTATGGAGAAAGGGGAAACTAAAACCAAGAGAGAGATGTAGGCATCAATACCATCAAATTGAGCCTACCTATATTTAAGGGTAAAAGTGACCTCGAGGTGTATCTTGCTAGGGAGTCGGCGTGTGATAAAGTGTTTCAAGTGAATGATATCTCGGAGGAGAAGAGGAGTTGTTACGCCATAGCTCACTTTGAAGGCTATCCTAACACATGGTGGGAATACGCCAAATAGTTTTGTAATGAGTTATTAATGGACAACCACCACCATGGTTTCGGTTGAGGTACCTAATAAGACGACAGTACTTTTTCGAGAGTTATTGACATGAGTTGATTGATAGATTGTACAACGTGCGGTAAGGGAATCGAAGTGTAATGGCATATTATGATGAGTTTCAACAACTCATGTTGAAGCTTGATCATCATGGAGAACAAATTAGTCATGATATCATTCAGTTCAAGTGTGGGTTGAACAAAAATATCTTCACTCATTTGATACTTCACAAGTTTGATACCATCGATGGTATTTTCCAAGCATCTCTTGAGATTGAAATGGAACTTAAAGAGAGGTCGTCGTTCAAAGCAAAGGGACAATCAACCTTGAGTTGGCCGGGGGGCAAAGATATGGTTCAATCCTCTTTGGGTTGGCCCAAAAACCAGGACCAACCCGTCACTACTAGGCTGCCCGAGTCTAAAACAGTCCATAAAATCCCTCTGAGGCAAGAAGCTCACAAGTATCCTAATCCTAAAGGGTTTCAATGCTTCAAGTGCCAAGGTTGGGATCATAAAGCCAATGAATGCCCTAACCGACGCAATGTAATCCTAAGGGAAGGTAGATTATATTTTCTTGGTAAAGAAGTGGGTATTGAGGGTGATAAGAGTAGGGACGAGCCTCAAGATGGAGAGACGGTCGAGGGGTAGCCACATGATGATGATGATAATGATGATTGTGATGATGCTTATCCAAAAGAAGGAGAGTGCGTGGTTCCAAATTTTGTAGTAAGGCATACCATGATTAGTAAGGTGATAGATGATCCTAACCAATGGGAGAATCTATTCCATACTAAATGTTTTATGAAGGGAAGTGTGTGCACTATGGTGATAAATAGTGGAAGTTGTGTAAATGTTGTTAGTGTTACAATGGTGAACTTATTGAAATTGCCAACTATACCTCACACTAGTCCTTACAAGTTATAATGGTTAAATGAATGCGGCGAGTTAAAGGTCACAAAGCAATGTGTGATACATTTGAAGGTAGCCAACTACCATGACGAGGTGTTTTGTGACATGATACCAATGCAAGTTTGCCACTTGTTGTTAGGAAGACCTTGGAAATACGATAGGTTGACCAAACTTGATGGAAGGTCCAATTGGTATACACTTGAGAAGGATGGACGAAAGGTCGCCCTTCATCCATTATTGCCTTCCCAAGTAAATGAATTACACCAAAAGATACGAGAATTGAGGGAAAAGGGAAAAAAGGATGAGAGTGAGGGGAAAGGAGGGGAATTCGAGAGAGAAGGGGTAGGGGAAGTCGAGGGGTTCTTAAATTCTAAGGGGTACGAGATCATGGTGATGATGGCTAAAAGGAAGGAACTATTTGTAGATCACGGCGAGGACCCGATGCTCCTCTTAGCTCATTGTTTTAATACTAACCTCGAGTTTTCTATTTCTCCTCCTATTTCTTATGTTTTGCAGGATTACAGGTATTTCTTCCCAAAGAAATTGCTGAAAGGATTGCCTCCACTTCGGGGCATTGAGCACCAAATTGATTTTTTGTCGGGCTCACAATTGCCCAACAAATCGGCTTATAGAAGCAACCCGACGGATACCAAGGAATTACAATGCCAAGTTGAGGAACTTCTCAACAAAGGGTACATCAAGGAAAGTATGATCCCTTGTGTAGTCCCAGTGCTACTAGTTTCCAAGAAAAATAGGACTTGGTGTATGTGCATTGATTGTCGAGCCATCAACAAGATAACGATAAAATATTATCACCCAATTCCTAGGATAGATGATATGCTTGATGAATTGAGTGGTTCGTGTTTGTTTTCTAAAATTGATATGAGGATGGTTATCATCAAATTCGTATGAAATCGGGTGATGAATGAAAAACTGCCTTCAAGACCAAATTCGGTCTCTATGAATGGATGGTTATTCCATTCGGCCTAACAAATGCTCCAAGTACTTTCATGAGGCTAATGAATCATGTGATGAAGCCATTTATCGGAAATTTTGTTGTTGTTTACTTTGATGATGTGTTGGTGTATAGTAAGTCCTTATATGACCATGTAAAGCATTTACAATGTGTGTTTGATGTCCTCCAAAAGGAGAAGTTATATGCTAATTTAGAAAAGTTTTCTTTTGGTGTCTATGAAGTTGTATTTCTTGGGTTTGTGGTGAGCTCAAAAGGGGTCGAAGTGGATGAATCTAAGATTAACGCCATTAAAAATTGACCAACTCCTAAAATTGTAGGTGAAGTGAGAAGCTTCCACGGATTAGCTAGTTTTTATAGATATTTTGTCAAAGGATTTAGCACCATTGCCGCCCCCTTGACCGAAGTGATTAAAAAGGATTGGCCTTTCAAGTGGGGAGATGAACAAGCTAAGGCCTTCGAGGACTTGAAAGCTATGCTCATCTCGACCCCTTTTCTACAATTATCAAATTTTGACAAGACTTTTGAGGTCGAATGTGATGCTATAAAAGTCGGCATATGCGCGATTTTAATGCAAGAATTGAAGCCTATTTCCTACTTTAGCAAAAATTTCAAAGGAGCAACTCTAAACTACTTTACGTATGATTTAGAGTTGTATGCTTTGATTAAAGCCTTGGCTACTTGATAACATTATTTGCGGCCTAAAGAATTCATGATACGAACGAATCATGAATCCTTGAAGTATCTACGGGCACAAGACAAGCTTAACTGACGGCATGCCAAATGGATTGAATTTCTTGAAACTTCCCCTTATGTTATTCATTATAAGAAGGGTAAAGACAATGTGGTTGCTGATGCTTTATCCCGAAAACATGTACTTGTGTCTACTTGTCATCTAAGTTGATAGGGTTTGAAAGCCTTAAGTCTTTATATCCCGAGGACCATCACTTCGCTCCTATCTATAGGAAAAGTAAAGAGTTGGATAGGGATAGGTGGGTTACGGATAGGGGTTCCCATCCCTATACCAAATTTGATGGATACTTATTTAAGGGTAGACGATTATGTGTTCCCTCAAGTTCGTGGAGAGAATTGCTTATGAGGGAAGCACACAATGGCGGTCTAATAGGCCATTTTAGGGTCGAGAAGACCCTCAGAATTTTGGAAGGACAATTTTATTGGCCTAGAATGTACAAGGATGTGGCCCGAATTTGCGGCCAATGTGTTGAGTGCAAAGGAGCCAAGTCATGGCTACAACCCCACGGGTTGTACACCCCATTGTCCATCCATTTATGTCCTTGGCTTGACATATCAATGGACTTTGTGTTGGGATTGCCGAGGTCTATAAGGGGCGAGATAGTATTTTTGTCGTGGTGGATCTGTTTTCCAAGATGGCTCACTTTATTCCTTGTTCCAAATGTGATGATGCACCTAGTGTAGCCTCTTTGTTTGTTGATAATGTTGTAAAACTTCATAGTGTTTCGAGGACCATAGTGAGTGATAGGGATTCTAAATTCCCAAGCCACTGTTGGAAGTCCATGTGGGGTCGGCTTGGTGTCACACCCTTTTTTCGCTCGAGGGATCGAGTCGAAGGGTTTTTCCAATTAAAGTGACGATATTGAATAGGGATTAAATTATTTATAGAGTCGCCACTTGGAATTGAGTTTTGGTGTTCCAAGTCACCCTTTTTTTTTAATCCCTAATCAAAAGGAAATGACTCTTATTTGGTCTGCGAAAACAGAAGACGGGTAAGGAATTCTGTTGATCGAGGGGAAGGTGTGAAGCACCCCTCGAATCTCGTGGTTCTAGCACGGTCGCTTTTATTGACTTATACTTAACTAAAATTATTTCGATAAATTGTGTTAAGGCCTAATTTGCTCATTTTTATTATACTAAGATTATTTAAAATTCTTATATTAAACCGATAAAAAGTTAATTTTAGAAAAGTATTAAATAAATCGGTGAAAGTTAATTTTAGAAAAATATTTACCGAGGTGCATTGTTGCATCCTTGAATTTTAAATGTATCAAAAAGATGCGTACGCCGCATTCTTCATTGAGACAAAATTTATTAAACGTGAAAGCTTATCTAGCATCTAAAAATATTCGATTTATCTCTTGTAAACTCGTAATAATTTTGTTCTATATATTTTGCTCTCCTCACCCTAATAAATAATTTGACCTTAAATAAATCTCGACTAAGAATCTAATTTCTGAGAGCATGTGGTGATTAAATGATCTACTACTTAAGTTACTTTTCATAAACAATCAAAAACAATACATAACAAATAACAACATGATAACCAAATTTAATTAATATGTATGTATACAGACGAAATATATTAATTATCAAAATATCAACATATGAAAAAAAAAATGAAGCAGTTACTAAAATATGATTAAAATGGATATTCATGACAAATATTACTCTCTTTAAAATGCTTTTGTTTCTACGTATGTCATTTTTTTTTTTATTCTTGTATTTTTCTACCTTTACATACTTAACTACATAAGGAACATGAATATTATTCCATTTTTGTATTAACACCCCTCCTCCCTTTTTTATATATATATTTTTTTTTGCGTGCATGCATGAATATAATAAATGGACATGAATTGGTTTATATCATAAACTATTCGCTAGTTGCGTGTCAACTTAATGTAACTTTACATCTTTCAACATTAATAATTTTAAAAATTATCTCAACTACAATTCAAAACTAATCTAATTTATTTCATCTCAAAATAACAAAATAAATAATAAATGAAAACATAGAGCAAATTATATAGAAATAATAAACTATACACACTAAATAATATAACAAGACATTAGGATAACTTCATTCATACTTTGATGAAAACGTTATAACAATAATAAATACAAAAGAATTGAATAAGAACCTGTGTAATACACTAATCGGAAATGAAAGCAAGAATAGCGTTATCGAAAACTCGAAATGGAAACTCGACTAAACTCTATCTTTTTTTTTTTTTTTGTATTTTCCTCTCTGTTTCACTCTTAATTTCCTTTTAAAATGTTGTTCACCGTCACCCTCAAATGTTGTATCCTTTTTTTTTTAAAGTGTTTTTTTTTGTTCCCCCTTCTCCATCCGTGTGTGTATGTTGTTATATATATATTGTGCATGTGTGCATGTGTAGTGTTTATGTGTGTTGTCGTGGGGTGTGTTTCTGTGGGGACGTGGGGAGGTTTTTTAGGGAAATGGGGAATGTGGGGGGGGGGGGGGGTTAGGGTAGGTTTTAAGATTTCTTTTTTTTTTTTTAATAACGAAAAATAATTAATAAATAAATAAATAAATAGATAATAGTAACAAATAAAATAATGATAATAATAATAATAATTAATTGATTTTTTATATATATTTTATTTTTATTTTTTTTTTAAAAAAATACAATAACAATCTAAAAATAGTCAAAAATAAATTATATAATTAAGATAGTACAAAACTAATTTTTTTTTTTTAAGGAATAAAACAAAATAATATCCTAAAATTAAATTCATTTAATTATTTATATTATATTAAAATAAAATAATAGTCAAAATAATATATGATTAAATATAAATATAAATATTTAGTATCGATAAACAAGTTAAAATTTAGGGAGGATCAAAAATCACGTGTCTACACTTGGTACTAAGTTGTTGTTTTTGACTTCATGTCACCCACAAACCGATGGCCAAATGGACATAGTAAATAGGACCTTAGGGTCTATGCTACGGTCCATGGTTAAGGGAAAAATGACTTCTTGGGAGGAGCACTTACCGTTGATTGAGTTTGCTTATAATCGTGTTATACACTCAAGCATGGGGATGACACCCTTTGAGTGTGTATACGGCATCAACCCCCTCACCTCTTTGGATTTAACCCCTTTGCAAAGTGATCCTGTGATAAGCTTAGATGGAAGCAAATGGGCCGAGGCCATGAAGAAGCTACATGAGAAGGTGAGGTTGCGGTTGGAGAAGAAAAATCAAGAAGTTGCAAGGAGAGCCAACAAAGAAAGAAGAAAGCTCACTCTTGAACTGGGAGATTGGGTGTGGGTGCACCTAAGGAAGGATAGATTCCCGTCTCAAAGGAATGCTAAGTTGATGCTGCGAGGTGATGGCCCGTTCCAAGTATTAGAAAGGATCAACGACAACGTCTACAAGATTGATCTACCCCCGGAATATCAAGTGCACAACACTTTCAACGTGTGTGACCCCTCTCGGGTGGAAACGGTGGAGCATAGCAATGATCCAAATTTGAGGAAAAATTTCCTTCAAGATGGAGAGGATAATACGAGAATTCCTAGCTCGAGACCTTTCACTCGAAGCCAAGCACGTGAGTTGCAATGACTCCAAGCCTTGTTCATGCAAATGGCCGTGTGTGAGTTGGTACTTGACCCACCAAATGGTATAAATATTTCTAAGTGTGAAGAGGAGCCTTGAAGTGTAATAAACTTACACCCCATGGCAAGGGTTAAATGGTCATTTTATCTTTCATTTGTGGTGTAATATAAATAGACAATATTAGGGTTATTTTGGCCTTAGTTCATTCATAATATTGAAGACAACAACTACATTGTAATTTTTGTGAACTTCTCTCTTCACTTGAGAAGCCCCAAAATCGAAATTCACAAGGAGAGTGATCCTTGTGTTGTATCTTGGCTAGAAACTAGGATCTTGGGGTTCTTTGAGTTCGTCTTGGTCCAAGTAAGAACTTGGTGTTGATATTCACTAGTCTTAGGATCCTTTCTCATTGTTAGGGTTCATAGATCTTTGAATATTGTATGTTAAGTTTCTATCTCTTTGGTAATCTTGTTAACATTGTGTTGTTGAATTTAAAAGTCTAGTGAAGCCGTGCGGGGCTCTTTCGATTCCCTAGCATTGTTGCCTTGTTACTCATCTCATTTTCTTGTTAAAAACACAAACTCAAAGTCTAGTGAAGCCATGTGAGGCCTATTTCGATTCACTAGCAACTTGTTGTTCATCTTGTTGTTCTTGTGTTGGTTGGAATCTCTTGATACACACATAGTCTTGTATTTGTATCAATATCATAGTGCTGACCTGATCAACTGTCATTTTGTGTCTATATTCTTTAATTTATCAGGTGCTTCTCATCTGGATTTTCATTGTCAAACCACTGGAAGATTATCATGTTGCTATATTTGTACAAATTAAGACTATGAACTTGGCTTTATATGCGGTTTCTTTTTTATCTGTAGAAACATTCGTTATGCCTATATCTTAAAGGTGGTATGCTTTCTATGCATCCTGAAATTCTAGCTACTGCTTTGAAACATACAACGGTTTGGAAAAAATTGAAACATATAACGCTCTGGAAATAATTGTGAAATTTTTTAAAATTTTCATTATGCCACCATTTTCAACTTTCAACAAATCTTTCAGCTGCTTCTCCGGCCTCTCTAGAAAATCTCTCATCCAAAATTTATAATTTTTTTATTTTATAATAAGTAACATCATTTTATTTTTTTATTTTTTTAATAACTCTTATTTACTAAAAGTTTGCAGTTTCGGTCGCATATACACTGTGTTGATAATATTATTCATGAAAACTATTACAAAATAATTTGAAAAGTCATATTTATTCGCTTGATAATATACTGATAGTATGAACAAAATAATATTTAACCAAAAGGAAGTGAAAGATGTCTATAAAATAATTAAACAACATAGTATATTAGTAAAAGGTAATTAAATGAAAACATAATATTTTACATTTATGATAAATATATTTTAAGTCATTTTGTTGTTTTTATTTTTTCAATTTCGTTGAATTTATTAGGTAGAATTTGTTGAATATATAAAAATAAAAGTGTTTTTAGTAAAATAGTAGAGTAAAACTGCTAAAAAATATATTTAAGGGATTCTTTTGTTATTATATCTCACATTTAGGTAGAGTTTTAACCATGTTTCATCAAAGTTACTTTTGTGAAAGATGAAACAAAATCAAATAATTTTTGTGTAATAAAATAAAAAATAATGACTTTTGGATAATGAACACAAAATTGAATGACCAACCATAAAATTAACTAGTGTGAATTGTGTGTATATAGGCTTCAAGTTTTCTTGATAAAAAAGGAGATTGTTATGTGTTCTTCAAGTTTTCTGGAAAAAAAAATTGGTATTGTGGATATCAAATTTGATATGTATAATATATACCCTACCTATACAAAATTTTTGTCGAGGCGTGCGTGTGCCATGGAACCTCCCCACTACACATAGATCCGCCCCTGCTTGTGTCCACACCTGCATAACCTAGAAACAACAAATGATAGGCCAGGTAGATGGGCTTATTCGATTAATCAGTGATCCCTGAGCCTACTTAACTCAGATGTCCCTGAAATAGGGGTCATGCTTTAACTTGGTAAAACTGTAAAAATATCGTGTTACGAACAATAGTCCAATTGAGATATCCAAAGAACTCAATGGACGCTATAACACAAGATATATATTGCCGCAAAATATCTTGCATGTGTCGAAGTATGAAATTTTTTGTGACTAAATATTTTATTGCAAAGTGTAGTTCAACTTATAGTTTTTTTTTTTTGGTAAGTAGGATAGATATTATATTAGCTTCATACCAAAAACTGCAGGGAGGAGTTTGGTAGTACAGCCACCATAGTATTTGCACCTGGTGCAATATTTACAGACCATCCATTAGAGTCTACAGTACAACTAGTAGGAATACTAACATAGGCACTAGGCGGTAAAACTGCTGCAGTTTTTACACATCTAGTAGCGTAATCTTCTCACATATCAGCTTCCAAAAACTTCATCAAGTACTAAGAAGGTGACCAAAAAGTGGATGTAATATCCATAACCGAAGTACTGTTGTATAAACTGAATGGTAGTGCAGTAGAGACGACTTTTTTTGCCAGGCCATCAGCTAGCCTGTTTTGCTCCCTGTAGATCGAATTGACCACTGGACTACCCAGCTGTAGGAGCAGGTACCTGCAATCATCCAAGAGTGTAAAGCTGTCAGAATATTTATTTGCATCTGTTAATATAGCTGCAATTTGCTTGGCATCCATATTTATTTCAAGAGGTTTGAAATTATATTTGACAGCGAGCTGCAACTTTGCAAAAAGAGCTAAAAATTCAAGTTGAGTTATGCCCAGGACAGTTGTATAAGCAGTAAAACCCATAACCCATTCTCCCCCGAAGTTACGAAAGACCCCACCCAGGCCATCGATGTTCCGGTCAAAAAACATTGCAACATGGTGTTTAACATGAGGTTTTTGTTTTTATGAGGATTCCATTTAACATATACAGTAATAGGAATATTTATACTTATGAGTTTCTTTCCAAATATCAATATTCCGTAGCGGTATTTATGGCCAAGACTGGAGAAGGCTCAGTCCCAAGGCCATCAAACAAACGCTTGTTACGATGGGTCTAAATAACCCACAAGTAATAGGGCAGTAAGACTCCCAACGGCAAAAATGGGGGTTAGTATATTTATTGGCGTTATCCTTAAGCCAAGAGATAGAGATAGCGTTCGAGCTTTGCGGGGGTAAAGACAAAGATGACCCTAAGCCTATCACAGTACGAACCTTTTCCCAGAAGTGACCGTCTCCCGAGCAGGAGAAGAACAGGTGATATGATGTCTTGGGTACTCCCTGATGGCATAGTCTACAGATAGGCGACTGGAGGCATAATATGTGGTGCAAGTAAGAAGAAGTTGGGAGCCTATTGAAACTTAGTAACCACAGAAAGTATTTAATCTTAGGAGTAATGTTCAAGTTCCAAAGCCAAGTACATTCAGTCGGGAGCGTAGAATTATCTTCTTTAGAACTGATTTGGTTGTAGCAAGATTGGACGGTAAACCGTCTTGTGGGTGTAAGTCCCCATTTAATACGATCATAAGCATTTGCAAAACTAGGGAAATGGATGGCTAATATTTGACTAACCACCTTCTGAGGGAGGACAAAGGGGATGTTTGACAAGTTCCAAGTTCTGTCGTTTCTATAGTCAGCGATACACTTGCACTGTTCCAACTCAGTTAAGGGCCCATGAATCATGGATCTCAAGGTGGTTCCGGGCTTTATCCACAGGTAGTTCCAGAAATTAATATGCCTGCCATTAGCCGGTTGCCATATGATGCCATTTTGACAGTATTTCCATCCCAACATTAGGTTTTTCTATACTGAGGACGTGGTAGCTGAATTGGGAGAATGACCCAGATACTTGTTCATAAGGACAATATCCCAGAATGAGTTCTGTGCATGAAATAATCTTCATGAAGTCGAAGATAGCAGGGCATGATTCATTGTCGTTAAACATTGGATACCCAACCCCCCTTCTTACTTAGGCTTCGTTCTTGCGAGATTCAGAGGCTTCCAAAAGAAAATCTTTTTCGTACTTCTCCATTTTCTTAATTACTTGACTCGGTGACTTATTAATTTGCATTAGGTGATTAGTAATAGACTACATATATAATTATTAAATACATCTGGGTTATTCTGTAATTAGTTATTCTTCAGTTCTCTATATATACAGCTGTAACCCCTTCAATATCAATAAGATCAATTATTATTAAATTGTATCATGGTATCAAAGCTAGGGTTTCTTATTCCGCCCAAACCCTAATCTCTCCTCTTTTCCGACGTGTGTGCGCCGCCGCCACCGTCTACACCACGCCGCACGGCCTCCCTCCTCCGCCGTAGGTCGGCGCCATGGACAAGGTTGTTGATCCTCTGTCAAATTTACCGTCTGGAGTAAAATTACTGCTCAGGAATCTCCACAATCTCATCCCCGAAAAATTATCTGACAACAACTACCCGGCCTGGGCACTTAACGTCCGCACAGCCCTCGCAGCTAACTTGCTGCTCGGATGGATTGACGATGCGGAGAAGCCGCCGCCCGAGACAGCCGAGGAGGACGGCGTCATGCTCCCAAATCCCGACTACCTTCCGTGGATGATTGTAGACACTCAGATCCGAGCCTGTCTTCTCGCAGTTATTAGCCCCTCTCTGCACAAACACGCCCGGGGTTTTCTCACATCGGCTTCACTTTGGGACGCACTAGCCACAAGGTACAACTCTATGTCCACGGCTCATATTTTTCAGTTGCGTGACAGATTGCATACTCTTCGGAAGGGAACGAAGACGATGACTCAATACTTTGATGATGTGGCCTCTATTCTGTCTGACCTAGATGCTGTGAACGAGATTATTCCTGAGCGAGACGTGGTGAATGCCGTGCTACGTGGTCTTCCGTCTGGCTATTCCTCTCTCAAACAGCATATTCGTCTCTCACCTGTCGAAATCACTCTGAATCAACTGTCTGGATGGCTTAATGCAGAAGAATTGAATCTAGACATGGAACACAAATTACTGCTCGGAGAAGCCAGTTCCACCCCTGGCGTCACGACTCTCTACTCGGCTGGCAGCGGGGGCTCGGCCAGGGGTCGCGGTGACGATCGCCGTAACCAAGGGCGAGGCAGCGGCGGCGGTGACCGTCGGAACGCCGGGCAGCAAGGCAGAGGCGGGCCTCCACCGAGGGACGGCTTCCAGTCAGGCCGCGGACAGGGACGAGGAAACCAGCGGGGGCCCACACGAGATCTTCCGACGTGCCAAATTTGTGCTAAACGGGGCCATTCTGCAGCCAATTGCTGGTATCGTTATGATGACTCGCAGAATGTAAATAGCCAGTCCGGCGAATCAAGGGCGATGCATGCGTCCACAAACGCTCAATCTGGCGATTGGTATCTAGACACAGGTGCTAACACCCATGTGACGTCGGATTATTCACAACTTCAAGCTCCTCATCCGTATCATGGCTCAGAAACTATTACAGTAGGCAATGGTCAATCCCTTCCCATCACAAACACCGGCTCTGGGTATGTCTATACCCCAAATGGTAAATTTCATCTCTCAACCCTTCACCACGTCCCTTCCCTCACATCCAATCTTTTATCTGTTTATCGCTTTACTAAAGATAATAACTGCACCCTCATTTTTAATGACACCAATTTCCAGATAGTGGACAATACCACGAACCGGGTGCGGTACACGGGCCGTTGTGAGCATGGGCTATACACTCTTCCATCCAGGTCTCCGTCTGTTGTGAGTCAAGCCATTCTCTCGTCCACCTGGCATCGCCGGCTTGGGCACCCATCATCCGCCATCACCAAATCCATTTTATCTTCCTTAGGTTTTAATTTTTCAGAGAAATTACATTGCGAGTCCTGTTCAGTGTCTAAATCTTGTCGTTTACCTTTCTCACTGTCTGAACACAAGGCCACTGCGCCATTTCATTTAATTCATTCTGATGTTTGGGGTCCAACCTCAGTTCCTTCTGTTCAAGGTTTTCGTTATTATATCTATTTTGTTGATGATTACGGTAAATTCACTTGGCTTTATCCTCTGAAATTTAAATCCGAAGCTTATACTGTTTTCGTCAACTTTGACCGAATGGTTCAAAATCAATTTAATGCCAAAATCAAAATTTTTCGAAGTGACAATGGCAAAGAATTTGTCAACAATGCATTTGGTGTTTTTCTTCAAAGTCTAGGGGCTCTTCATCACACTTCATGTCCATATACCCCTGAACAAAATGGCGTTGCTGAGCGCAAACACCGTCACCTAATAGAAACAGTTGTTGCGCTCCTCCATGATTCCACCTTACCCGTTTCCTTTTGGGTTGATTCCCTTGCTACTGCCAACTACCTCATAAATCGCATGCCTACTCACACTCTCTCCAACTCCACTCCATATGCCCGTCTCTACAATCATCCACCCGACTACATCCATCTCCGCCCGTTTGGGTGTCTGGTTTATCCCTGGTTGCGTCCACACACTCAACATAAACTTCAACCTCGGTCCACCCCTTGTGTCTTTCTAGGCTATCATCCCACTATCAAAGGTTACAAATGTTTCGATCCTGTATCTCAGAAAACATATGTTTCCCGTCATGTTCGTTTTGTGGAGGAACAATTTCCTTACACAAGTCTTTCCTCTACTCCATACTCCCCCAATCTACTTGGCATTGTGCCATTATTTCCGTCCTTTTCACACGCTCATGCTCCGGCTCACTCGGCACCTAACCCGGTACCCCACTACACCACTACCCACTCGCACCAACCACCCACCCACCCGAACCCCCAAACCTCCCACCCGAACACCCAGCCGACTGCCATACAACCCACCACTTCCCTACATCATGCTCCTAACACACATACAACCACCCCATCCACCGCTGCACATCCCAGCTCCCACGGCAGCCCCACCCAACCTCCGTCCACCCATCATACAACTCCACCACCCCTTCCTAATCACCCTCCACTCAACACTCACCCTATGACAACCCGAGCCAAGGCCGGTACCTTCAAACCCAAAGTCTACCACACTCAAATACCCTTTGATGCACATCCCATAACTGAGCCTACTACCTACAACCAAGCCTCCAAAAATAGTTTCTGGTGCCAAGCTATGGATGAGGAATTTCAGGCTCTGAATGAACAACGTACATGGGATTTGGTACCTCTTCCTAGTAACCGAAAGTCTATTGGGTGCAAATGGGTGTTTCGCATCAAACGAAATTCAGATGGATCTCTTTCTCGCTATAAAGCACGTCTGGTTGCAAAAGGGTATCATCAGGAGTATGGTGTGGATTATAAGGAGACCTTCAGCCCTGTTGTTAAGCAACAGACTATTTGTCTGGTCTTGTCTCTTGCTCTTCACTATGATTGGCCGCTTCATCAGTTAGACGTCAGCAATGCCTTTCTTCATGGTCATCTTGAGGAAGACATCTATATGGTTCAGCCACCGGGATATGTTAATCCCAACCGTCCTCACTATGTTTGCAAGCTTCGCAAATCACTGTATGGCCTGAAACAGGCCCCACGTGCCTGGTACACACGCCTCTCTACTTTTCTGCAGGGTCTTGGTTTTCGCACATACCATCATGACAACAGCCTCTTCACCCTTCACTGTTTTCGAGGGACAGTCATCATTCTTATCTATGTGGATGATATTGTTATTACAGGCAGCTCGTCATCACTCATCACTAAAATTACTGAGGCTATGCATCGTGACTTCAAAATTAAGGACCTCGGTCCTCTGGAGTTCTTTCTTGGCCTCGAACTCATCCGCAAATCGGGAACCATATTGATGCATCAGACAAAATATACCCTTGAACTACTAAATCGAGCTGGAATGACAGACTGCAATCCCGCGGTCACTCCCATGGCAGTCCGCCAATCCCCAGGGCCGAATACTCCCTTTGCCGATCCTACACTATATCGGAGCCTCGTCGGTGGACTTCATTATCTTGCTGTTACTCGTCCGGACATCCAATATGCAGTCAATCGAGTCTCCCAATCAATGCATGCTCCCACAGAACAACACTTTCAGGCCTTGAAACGCATTCTGCGCTATCTTAAAGGTACTCTTCAATGTGGTATTTTATTTCAAAAGGGCTCGTTTGATATATCTGTTTTTTCTGATTCGGATTGGGCTAACGACAAAGATGATCGGAAGTCCACTACTGGATATATTGTTATGATGGGACCGAATCTGATTTCCTGGTGCACCAAGAAGCAAACGCGAGTGTCCCGTTCCTCCACAGAAGCAGAATATCGTGCCATGGCTGCGGGTGTTGCTGAAGCCATGTGGTTACGATACCTTACAGATGCACTTGGCATTCCCCCGACGAAACCACAGATTTATTGTGACAATCAGTCCACTATTTGTGTTACCAAAAATCCAGTCCTTCATGATCGTATGAAGCATGTTGGGTCCGACTGTCACTTTGTTCGCGATGAGGTACTTGCAGGAACGATGGCCACGCACTATGTCCCATCTACTGACCAGCTTGCTGATATTCTCACCAATCCTCTTCCGTTACAGCCTTTTCAGTATCGCTGCTCCAAGCTGCCCCTCGTTACCGCTGATCAGCTTGCGGGGGGATAATAGACTACATATATAATTATTAAATACATCTGGGTTATTCTGTAATTAGTTATTCTTCAGTTCTCTATATATACAGCTGTAACCCCTTCAATATCAATAAGATCAATTATTATTAAATTGTATCAATTAGGAAGGGTATTTAGCACGGAATTAATGAGAGTCAGCCGACCCGGTAGAAAGAAATTTACTTTTCCAACCCGTCTAGCGGTGTTTAAAGCGATCCAGTAGGAATTGATAATAACTCATAGAGGGCTTAGAATTTGTAATCGGGAACCCTAAGTATCTACCCAAGTTAGTTCCCTCCTCGATTACAACTAAGGAACAAACATCTTGTTTCATTCTGCCCGGGGTATTTGTAGAAAAAAACAGCCTAGATTTAGCAGCACTAATTTTCTAGCCCAATGACGCACTAAAGGCAGCAAGGGTTTGCAAAATATTTTGGCATGAGCAATCTTTTAGTTTGTTGCACAAGATAATGTTATCCGCAAAAAAGGTGGGAAATTGGTGGTCCCTTTGGTGAGATATTTGTAGGTATCCACCGTCCAAGTTTAACCTGCTCGTCTGTCACTCTCGACAACCTTTTCATATGTAGAATAAAAATGTACGGTGACAAAGGATCACCTTGTCGAATTTCCCTTGTCGGATAAAAATTAGGCAAGGTGTTCCACGGAAGAGAATAAAAATATCAAAGGTGGTGACACAGGACATAATCAAGTTAACTAAATCTCTTGGAAATCTAAAATAGAGAAGATTCTCTCATATAAAAGACCACTCTAGCCTATCAAAAGCTTTTTCTAATCTATTTTGAAGAGAACATGAGAGTCCCTAGCTGTAGTATGCTTAAAGTAGTGGAGGATCTCCTGCACTACTATGGCATTATCAACTGCATGTCTATTCGTTAGGAAGCGAGCTTGTGTTGATCTTATTATTTGCGGCTACAAAGGTTTAATCTTGTTGACAAGATTTTAGTTATTATTTTATAGATAGTATTTCAAAGACTTATAGGTCGAAATTGGAAAATAGAGGAAGCCCCGGTTACCTTAGGAATCAAACACAAGAAGGTCATATTAATTTTGTCGGGGATGCAGTGACTTGAGAAAGCCTGATTGCAAAAGTTGACCACAGAGTCACCCACTAGATGAAGAAATTGTCAGTAGAAAAAAGGATTGTGGGCCATCCGGACCAGGCGTAAAGGCTTAAAGGAATAGATAGCATCTATTACCTCCTTATGGAGCAAGGGAGCCGACAAGGCAGGATCAATATCCGGAGGCACAAAGTAAGAACTAGCTAAATCGTGTGACCATCTGGAGTTCTTCAGGTCAAAAGAGTATAGGGATGTGTAGAAGTCTAGGATATGGTTCTTGATGAGGTGGTCTTCGCTTAACTAATTGCCCACACTAAACTAGTGATACGGTTCCTTCTCCTTCTTTGAAGAGTTGACATAGGGAAGAACTTGGTGTTAGCATCCCCATTATTTAGACAGAGAATTCTGAATTTAAGCTTCCAGAACTCCTCTATCATAATAAGAAGCCTTTGATAATCGTCTTAAAGAGTTTCTTCAAGACTTTGGAGGAAGGTACTAGTTAGGTAGTGAGGAGAATTTTGGAGGCCTTGTAAGCGGGCTAGAATTCTCTTTTTCTTAACAAAGATATTACCAAAGACATGCTTATTTCAAAGCGTGACATTTTTTGTGAATAGTTCAGAGGCTGGAAGGATGACATAATTTAAATATTCCCATGCTGTTGACACCACATTAGGAAAATCCGGATGTGACGTCCATATGGTTTCTAACTGAAAAGGTTAGAAAAAGATATGTGGCTAAAAATATATTTGCTACAGTATTTTTTTGAATTGTAGCCGTGCCATTGAAAAAAATCTGCCAACAATATAGCAAGTGATTTTATTCATTTGTCACGTCAAACAAATTGCTATTTCCATATGATATTCACAAGATACTGCAATGTAGCAAAATATTTAACTTATCTGTCATTCAAATTCCAAACATAAATTATATGGCTATTTCTATTACTTAAGTAGTCTCCTTTCAATAATACTCATATTTAGAGAGAAATTTACATAATTAGGTTAATTATACCTACTCACACCAGAGATTTAATTATAAATTGTTATAAAATTGTATACTAAAGTAACAAAGTGTAATGAAATAAGGCAGACTTGAATGTATTAATATTTCACCCATGTTACTTTTCTACATAGTAAATGAACTATTTATAGTCCAAATTTGATTCTATCCCACCCAAGAGGTGGATGATTACTTTGAATTTGGCTAATTCAAAAGTGTGTCATATGGCATACATAATGAACACATAGGCAGACACTTCTCTTTATAACACTCTCCCTTGAATGCCCCATGTAAAGAAAAATTTTCTGAATATGCATTTAAGTGTTGCCTCATTAAAAACCTTACCAGGAAAAATTCAGTGGGATAAAAACCTTGATTAAGAAAAAATATACAATGTGTATCCTTACTCCCCCTGATGAAGATCCCGATTCAACTGGTTCAGTCTTTGCATTTCAATCTTGTGTACCATCTTCTCGAAAGTTAAAGTTGGTAAAGATTTAGTGAATAAATCTATTGGTTTGTCACTGGAACAGATTTGTTGTACATCAATATCATCATACTCCTGTAGATCACGTGTGAAGAAGAACTTTGGCGAGATGTGCTTTGTTCTATCTCCCTTTACAAAGCCTCATTTTAATTGAGCTATGCATGCTGCATTGTCTTCAAATATGACTGTGGGTATCTTGATATCAAACTTCAAGCCACACTTCTCTTTGATGGAATGTATCACTGATCTTGGCCATATGCATTCTCTACTTGCCTCATGAATAGCTATTATCTCAGCAAGATTTGATGAAGTAGCAACCATAGACTGCTTTGTAGATCGCCATGATATAGCAGTACCTCCGTATGCAAAACACATAGTTTGTTTGAGATCGAGCTTTATGTGGTTCAGATAAATAACCTGCAGCTGCATGACTAACAAGATCTAAACTATCTTTGTTAGTATAAAATAGACTCATATCAATAGTCCCTTTTAATATCGCAATATATGCTTACCTCCGTTTCAATGTCTACATGAAAGAGAAGAACTGAACCTGGCTAGCAAATTGACGAAATTGTCTATATAAAGCCTTGCGCTGTTATCAATATACATAGCTGTACCAATAGCATTGAGATATAGTACTTCAGGATCAAGAATCTCTTCATCCTCATTTGGAGGTCGAAATGAATCTTTACTCACTTTAAGTGATCAAACAATCATTAGAGTATTTAATGAATGTGATTTATCCATGTAAAATTATTTCAAGACATTCTCAGTATAGGCAGATTGGTAGATGATGATCCTGTCTGCTAAATGTTCAATCTGCAGACCAAGACAAAGTTTTGTCTTTCCAAGATCTTTTATTTCGAATTCTTTCTTTAGATATTCAATTGTCTTTTGGACCTCTTCTGGAGTTCCAATGAGATTTATGTCATCCACATAAACATCGAATATAACAAACTCTGATGCAATTTTCTTAATGAAAATATAAGGACAAATGACATCATTTATGTAATCTTAGTTCATCAAGTACTCGCTAAGGAGATTATATCGCATACGCCCTGATTATTTTAGATCGTATAATGATCTTTGTAATCTGATTGAAATATAATTCTCGATACTTTGAACTATATACTTCAGGCATCTTTAATCCTTCTAAGACTCTCATCTAAATTTCATTATCAAGTGAATCATTCAATATTAAATACATGATATCTTCTAGTGCCAGGACTGCAAGCCAAATAAATCTTATGCTTATGAAGAAACATATTTCACTTGATAATTATTTCTACGTCAGCATGCTTAAATAAACGTAGAATTTAGATCCTCATAATATTATACAATATTGTGCGCTATTGTACTAAAAATATCATCGACGAGATATTATTTGTATCAGCACATTACGACATAACTTATTGAGATCTTATCACATCATTATTTTCAGGTACCTGAACCTATTCTGGAGGTTTCACGAAGCATTATGTCATCGCTCTTCAAGAGCATATTGCCTCTTTATTATGATCATTTGATCTATTTTCTTTTCAAGGATTGCTTTATTTGGAACCAATTGATCTACCATGCTTCATGCATGCTAGAGACTCTGTCCTTCAGGGACATATAGTAGGAGCATCTGTAGCTAAATATAAAATCAATTTTAGGTCAGCAAATGCTTCTGGCATTTGACTAGAATTATCTTTTAAATGAGGATCGTACTAACGATAATTCTCAACATATTTCTTAACTGCTTATTACCCTCCCCTTATATTAAGAAAACTAACATATACTCCAGTCTACTTTGGAGAATCCATCTTTGTGAAACATGGTATATCTATTAATTACATATCGCACATCAAAAAACTATTAGATGAAAAATATATGATTCCTGACCCTGAACCAATTGAAAGGGAAGAATTGATCATAATTTATTGGTCTAATGCATACAAGTGCTATTGCATGCAATATATATTTCAGACCAATATTTTTTATCTTTATCTTTGTTCTCATAAGCAATGGTTTAGCTATTTATATGAGGCATTCAATGCTAAACCAACTTAAATATAACCAGCATTATCAAGATCAATTGTCTTGGCTACATTATCTGAAAATTATGCTCTTGACTCAATTTAATTGAGAGGGCAACTTTATAAAAGTCAAAATGCAGGTTGATAATAAACGTATATGAGACCGTCTTATGGATGCATCATATCAAATGACGAATGAATGGGCCCTTATTCACGTTTTACATTTTTCAGAATTTAGGAAATTCAGTCCCAACATTAACTGGTTCAATTAACTTATCCTGAGAACAAGTAATAGTTTTTGAAAAATCTTCTAGTTCTTCATTATATGTCTAAAACTCATTATGCTCATCTTCAGGATGACAAAATTATTCATGCAACAAATAAAATTATTTAAACTAGTAAACTACAAATTTATCATGGCATGAGCTATTTACTAGAGTAAAAGGTCTACTACTTCGAGAGTAGTTTGTAAGATCTTACTATTGCACAATCTTACTACTTTGGGAGTAAATATCAGATTTACTACTTCAGGAGTAAATATCAAATTTACTACTCCAGGAGTAAATATCAAAGTTCTATTATTTCAGGAGTAGATTTAAGATAAATTTCAAACTTACTACTTTGGGAGTAAAATTCAAAATAATTCATTCTACCCCTTCTGAATGTGGTTTTCACAATCAAGTGCACATTTGTATACCTTACTAAATATCACATTCACCTTAGCAAATGGATCTGTAATTGTAACATTTATCAAAAATTCTCATTCCTTGAGAATGAAAGATAATTAACAATTTATCAAAAATTTTCATTCTTCGAGAATGAAATATAATTATTACAACATGCCTTAAGCATATTAAACTATGACATCTTAGGGCCTCTGTTAATATTTTGCTATTACAGAAGCAAATCGAGGTATACATATAGTTGTACAGAAGTTTCTCTATTATATCTTTAATTTCAGATTTATTACTTCAGGAGTAAATTTCTAATTTTCTACTTCAAGAGCATTCATATATTCTTCAAGATGACAATATAAACAAAATAAACATTATAGTATTACTAGTACAAAACATATTACACAAACTTTATTTATTTACAAAATTAGTGAGATACTATTAACAGAAATGTAAACTAATACAACTTAACATGAAAGTAAAACAATCAGACTATTTCTTATTTATCATCTACAGGATGATTAACATATCCTTCGGGGATAGTAAAGAAATTAGAGGCATCTAAATTCATGAGATCAACATTATCTTCAGAGATAAAGTTTGCCTCAATGTCATTATCTGTTTTCATAAGGGACGCTTGATTGAGTTTTACCAGATGCTTTGGCGTACGACAGATTCGCGACCAGTGCCCTTTTCCTCCACATCGATAACATTTATTTTCAGTGTTCGTCCTTGGCGCTGTTTCAGGAGCTTCACCCTTCTTTTTACACTGCTGATGTTGAAGGTCATTATTTAGTGCAAGGCGATCACCTTGATTAAAATATCTATCACAACCACAGCCACAACTGGGGTCAGAGATTCTTTCACGCCTGGTTTGATGAAAATGTGCAGCATTCACTTCAGGGAATGGAGCAGTATCAGGAGGTCAACTTTCATAATTTTTCATTAAAAGATCATTATGTTGTTCAGCAACAAGAATAAGAAAAATTAATTCAGAATATTTCTTGAATCCTATTTCTCGGTATTTCACCTGCAAGAGCATACTCGAGACGGAAAAAGTAGAGAATGTTTTCTCTAACATGTAGTGATCAATTATATTTTCTCCGCATAAATTCAACTATGATTTAATTCTAAACATCACAGAATTATAATCAATTATATTTTTAAAGTCTTGTAACCTCAAATGAGTCCACTCATAATGTGCCTGTGGAAGAACGACCATCTTCATGTGGTCGTATCTTTTTCTTTTTTAAATTATTCCATAATATAAGTGGATCCTTAATTGTGAGGTATTTCATTTTCAAACCATCGTCAAGATGATGACGGAGAAATATCATGGCCTTGGCCCGGTCCTGATTTGATGCCTAATTTTTATTTTTTATGGTGTCTGTCAAATCCATCGCATCCAAATGTATTTCGGCATCCAGTGTCCAGAACATGTAAGTTTTGCTCGATATATCTAGAGCAACAAATTCGCGTTTGGATATATTTGAAATTATTTAAGAAAAATAAATACTTGCCTTTATTACCAGTATTTGCTCGAAATGATAGAGACTCGTGCTGATAACGTATTATAAAATTGTATATTAAAGTAACAAAGTGTAATGAAATAAGGGACACTTGAATGTATTAATATTTCACCCATGTTACTTTTCTACATAATAAATGGATTATTTATAGCCCAAATTTGATTCTATCCTACCTAAGAGGTGGATGATTACTTTGGATTTGGCTAATTCAAAATTGTGCCATATGGCATACATAATGAACACATAGGCAGACACTTGCCTTTATAACTTGAATAATTTTATCCTAAAACTAATATTTCTTATCCAAAAGATCTTATTAGCAGTCCAAGTCCTCGCCAATATTTCTTTTGGCTACTACGGAAATGAAGTGAAATTACTGTTAGGGTTTTTGCCTTGATTTTCTTACTATATTTAATTTTTACTTTTTCTTAGAAGGAAAATAAAAATTACCATAATTACTTTTTCTGAAAGAAAAATATAATTCTTTTTCATATTTGGCTAACCTCTTTGTTGGAGGAAAGGTTTTGGCTATCTATAAATAGAATACCCCTTTCTCATACTATAACACAATAGCACCCACAATGTAGTCTTTAAAGAGACTTTGTTTAGGGGGAGATTTTCTCTCTCATTAGTTTTTATGTCTATATTAGATTTTATATGTAGGTCAATTGACCAAATAATATAATAATATTAAGATTTTTAATATTGTTTTATGTGTCTTCTGAATTGTCACCACAATGGTTTGCAACTAATAGCTTCCACATGACGCCCTCTCGATTTCGAACCCAACAAGTGGTATTAGAGCGGTTTCAAAATCAGGCTGCAACAATTTGGATGATAATGAAGATTTTTGTCTAGCTACATGTGGAGAAGGAGTTTAAAGCATATTTTCAACAATCCTGCTGTTACATATATGAAAAATAAAGCTCACTTTTAACCCTATAAAGGGCTCATGTATTTTTAACCCAAAAGCTCTATTTTTAAGCATGTCACGCAGCAGTGATGAAGACTATATGAAAAACAAAGATCAAAGATGTGAAGAAGGCGGATCAATTGAAGAAAATCAAGCCAAAAAGGGGTGATTTGTTAGGGTTTTTGCCCTGATTTTCTTACTATATTTAAGTTTTACTTTTTCTTAGAAGGAAAATAAAAATTACCATAATTACTTTTACTTTTCCTGAAAGAAAAATATAATTCTTTTTCATATTTGGCTAACCTCTTTGTTGGAGGAAAGGTTTTGGATATCTATAAATAAAATACCCCCTTCTCATACCATAACACAATAGCATCCACAATGTAGTCTTTAAAGAGTCTTTGTTTAGGGGGAGATTTTCTCTCTCATTAGTTTTTATATCTATATTAGGTTTTATATGTAGGCCAATTGGCCAAATAATATAATAATATTAAGATTTTTAATATTATTTTATGTGTCTTCTGAATTGTCACCACAATGGTTTGCAACTAATAGCTTTCGCATGATGCCCTCTCGATTTCGAACCCAACAATTACAAGTCAATTTGACTCATTTTCATAATAAAATGTTGTAGTTCCAAAATTATTCTCAAAGAGTTAATAAATGAAACAGTCAATGAACCCGCCCAAAAATTATTTGGCTTAAAATGTGCTAGACAAAGAATCTCAATTCATTTTATTTTTCTTATTTTTGTTATTTTATAATTAGCTTTAAGTATGTAATATTTGTTTCTTATATTAATATACTACATATTAAACAATAATAATGGCTTTTTAAAATATTTTATTTTAACTAGATTTCTTATGAGTCTATTTGGACATATTATTGTAACTTTTGATAAGCTAATTGAGAAAATAGCCAAATGTCTGTTAATCTATCACTCAATTACCACACTTATATTTTACATGGATCCTATTATTCTCTTGAACCTTTATTTTTGAAATTTCGTAGCCCTTAAATGTTGAATTGCCCAAAAAGGTGAAAGCATTACATGAAAAGACCCAAAATTTCTAAAATTGAATTAAATAGTTCACGTGTCAGATTTCAATAAAATTCAAATTTTTTCTAATGTTTTATTATTATTCTTTTCTCTTTTCTCTTTTTTGATATCACAAAATCACCATACCCATTTCATAATTTCTTCAAGCTTTCTCAAATTTCTTTACTGGTAGTGCTCTAAATGTCATCTCTATGAGCTCCAAATCAACTTGTACTTACTGATTGCTGCATAATTAATCATCCGTCAACTCTTTTTTGCCACGACAATCACCTAACTCACTTAACTCTTTTTTGCGGGACATTTTTTATAAGAGGATATTTGCTCTTTTTTGCGGGACATTTTTTATAAGAGGATATTTGCAGGATATTTGGGTGTAAATAGTTTGCTCCTATGAGGCATGGATATACCTTCCTCTATAGAAAATCAAGGAGCTTAGATGTTGTGAGCAAAACCACCAACCCAGAGGCCCACTGGGCCAGATTCATGGGCCGTAAAAGATAGGATAAATTACACAAATTTCACATTTAAGAGATTATACTAGTTTGGTTTACGTGTTTTGCACGTGTTTTTCATGTTAATCAAATGATTATACACAAACAAAAAAATTATATTATTAAAATAATTGGCGTTAAAATAAATCTTATGTCTATTTAAACAATATGTGAATAATATTATATCTCAAATATATTTAGTGTCTCACTTGATCTTTTTTCCTTTTTCATGATTATGCTTGTTTTATCATGATAAAACATTTATTATCGATATTAATAATCTTTTTTACAATACAACATATATCACAAAGTTAGAGGGGGGTTTGAGCCACAGGTGACAAAAGAGTTTTAAAATGGGGTGTAGGTGACACAAGTCTTAATTATTAGTTGGAGATGACAATTACTTTATTATGTATTAAAAAAGTTGGGGAAGTTTTAAAATAACCCACAAGTTTTTAAATTTATACTTTGATCCCAATGTATACGTAAAATAACGAAAAACAGAGGGGGGGAAAAGGTGTCTTTCTCTCTCTTCTCATCCATTGTTGTTTTCTCTCTCTTAGCGATTTTTGTTGTTAATTGTTTCTGTTTCTGTTGCTTTATTCATCATTTTCTGCTTCATCTTCTTCTTGTCGACCATTTGTTGTTGTTGTTGTTGTTGTTATTGTTGGTACAGCGCTACTGCTACGATCTGACCAATTTCTTAATTCAAATTTTGTTTACTACATCACTTTCCACTTTGGCATTACTTCATAGGTTACTTTGGTAAGTAAAATTATGATTTTTATTCATATTTGTCATCTGGGTACACTTCTGTTTTTCCAACAATGGATAGAACCCCGATTACGAATCCAGCACAAGTGCTCACAATTTAAACAGATCAATCATCTGGTGCATCAGATGAGTAATCTGTTGCATCAGACTATTTATCTGTTGCATCATCGTATTATCTATTGCATCAGACGTATTATCTATTGTATCAGGATGTTTATCTATTGCACCAGACTAATTATCTGTTGCATCAGAATGTTTATCTGTTGCACCAGACTAATTATCTATTGCAATGAATGATTAATCTGTTTGAAACAACACAAATCAACCCCTGCCACAAACCCAACAGATAAATCTTGCTATTGCTACTGTTTCTAAATTATTCTTTTTTACGTCAAATCGTCGAAATATTTGTTGACAAGATAATAGATAGAATGAAAATTAAATAGGAATTAAACCGTCAAAGATCAAACATAATTTATTTATTAAACAAATAAAAATACATATAATATACTAAAAGAAAAATAATAGTCTAATTATTATTATTATTATTATCAGCATCATCATTGCCAGCCGGTCAATCTTCAACCAGAAGTAGCAAGGCCCTCCTCAACCTGCGTATCTCGCGGAGCATTCTTGATCTAACTCCTCCCAATTCCCATTGCAGATCACGAAGTTGATTCCGAAGTTCATTCACGGCGTCTTGCAGAAAAGCAACGTCCCACGCTGAGTCAGCTATAATCTTATCTTCTAGAGTGTAATATGAAAGATGAGATGCAATAAATAAATAGAGTGCGTATTTGAATGAACAATTGAGTAAGGACGGACCTATTTATAGAGGATTGAATTTGAATGAGAGGCAAAAAGGCACGACTATTCACCTCCATACATTAATTAAATTTTTGATTAAATTAAGAAAATAAATATTGTGATATAAGTCATGACTTTTCAGATTATTTTTATTAATTAGTCTTTCGAAGAACCATTTTTATTGAATTGTGGCAACAAATTCTATATCTGTTGTATCAGATAACACAGCTGTGACAATAGATGTATTAGCTGTTGCAACAAATATAAAATATGTTGCATCAGATAACATATCTGTTGCAACATATAATCTAACCGTTCACCTCCATTTATTAATTACATTTTTATTAATGTGAAAAGTAATGAATTAATTAAATTAAGAAATATTGTGATAAGTCATGACTTTTCAGATTATTATTATTAATTATTTCTTTCCAAGAACTGCTTTTATTGAGTTGTGACTCGATATAGGTTGCATCAGATAAATTATCTGTGACAATAGATATATCATCTGTTGCAACGATAGTGAACCTGTTGCATCAGATAATTTAATTGTTGAAACATATAGTCTACTTTTTTTTAAAAAAATAACTATATCATCATATCATTAATCCAAATTTGCTTACTTTTTTATTTTATAAATAAAAAAAATACTTTTTCAAATTTCTTAATAAAATAATAATTATTTTATTATATAATAAATAATTTAAAAAATAAATTCAAAAATAAAAATGGTGTAAAGTCACGATCAGTTATTAAAATTGTGGTTATAAATTGTGTCTATTATTTATTTACGAAACATTTTTCATATTGAATAATCGGAATTCCGAGTCATGTCTTTCTCTTTTCACCCTCTCAATAACAACAATAGCCCTTTTTTTATTAATAACCGCCAGATGCAACATATGATCGATCTGTCGTAGAAGATTAACCTCTAACTGTTGACACAAATTGCTGCTCAATCCCTACCACCAACCGTCGACATGTTGAGAACAAGGAATAAACAAAATGATTATTATTAAATACTAAATAAGAATTAAAAATTCAAAGTCGACAACAAAATGAAATGAATGTTCAACAACACCATAAACATCAACAAAAAAACAACATTTATTCCAACAACATCATCAACAATAAAGAAGCAACATCCTTTGTGCCAGAACCATCAACAACACCACAAGTTCCAACAATGCCAACCCCACCAACAACATCAATAACTGCATCAACAATAATGAAACAAACAAAATACATACAAAAAAAAATGATACTGCTAACAAGGCTTTTAAACTTCTCCCAACAGATGACTTTTTTCTCATATTGTAATAAAAATTCTCGGATTATTTATTTAACACTTAAAAGTTTCTTAAAATAAATTTAATAAATATGATATGGGTAAATAGTAATTAAATAAAAAAAGCAGATGTAAATAACATACAAAGAAGAAGACGAGAATGAAAGAGCAATAATGAACCATACCTTAATATCAAAAAGGGGATCAAAACAGAAATTTAAGTCGAGGAAAGATATGGATGGGTTTAGATCCGAAAAGATCTTTATGAGAAGAGAATAGAAAAGAGAGAAAAAAGGTTGTGACCCTAAAGAGGAGAGAGAAAAAGATGAGAGTTGAATAAAATAAACTGCAGCTGAAGGAAGAGATGAGATAATTTCTATAGATGTATTGTGTACGTAGACGTGGTGGTTTTCAATATTCATTAATTAATATTCATTAATTTCATTAATAATTTGAGGGGTACGATGAAGACTAAGACTACTGACATTGAAAATACAAGACAAGACTGCTCAATGAACTCACTTTTGAGATATCCAAGAAATATTTTTTACCGCCTTTAGTAGTAAGTACTACTACTTGATATTATCTACTCGGACCAGAAACTTCTTTCTTTAAAATTAAAAGAGATAAAAAGATTATCAAACAGATATGTCATCTGTTGCAACATATAAAAATATATGTTTAGAAATTCGAATAGCTCAGTCATCTGTTACAACAGATATAAATATCTGTTTAAAAATCCCAAAAGCTCAGTCATGTGTGACAACAGATGAAAATATTCATTTGATAATTAATAAAATCAGATATGTTATCTGTTACAACAGATATAAATATTTTTTTAAAAATTTCCAACAGCTCAGTCATCTGTCACAACAGATGCAAATATCTATTTGACAATTAAATAAGATATGTTATCTGTTGCAACATATATGTACCTATTTGAAAATTTTCAACAGCTTAGTCGTTTGTTGCAACAGATTTCATAGCAATTGATTTAGGTAGAACTAGGGATGAATGAATGAGCTCGTAGGGTCAACTACAAGTCCAATCGAGTCTTTGTAATTGCATGGCATTAGTATTGCGTTCGTACCGACCCAAATCGTCGATCGATCACTCTGAGTTAAAATGAGTTCTTATCAACTCAATGTTAGGATAGTGATAGTACCTAAGTTGATTTAGATGGAACTAGGGATGAATGAGTGAGCTCGCAGGGTCAACTACAAATCTAATCGAGTCTTTGCAATTGAATGGCGTTGGTATTGCGTTCATCCTAACCTGAGTCATCGATCGATCACTCTGAGTTGAAATGAGTTCTCATCAACTCAATGTTAGGATAGTGATAGTACATAAGTTGATTTAGATGGAACTAGGGAGGAATGAGTAAGCTCGCAGGGTCAACTACAAATTCAATCGAGTCTTTGCAATTGCATGGCATTGGTATTGCATTCATCCCGACCCGAGTCGTCGATCGATCACTCTGAGTTAAAATAAATTCTTATCAACTCAATGTTAAGATAGTGATAGTACCTAAGTTGATTTAGGTGGAACTAGGGATGAATGAATAATCTCTCAGGGTCAACTACAAATCCAATCGAGTCTTTCCAATTGCATGGCCCTGGTATTGCGTTCATCCCGATCTGAGTCGTTGACCGATCACTCTGAGTAGAAATGAGTTCTATTCAACTCAATGTTGTAAAAACTATATCTTTTAAAAATTTTAAAATTAATTAAGATCAATTCAGACCAAATTAGCAATTTCAGAACTTGTCATTCTTTTTCAAAATTACAAATCAACCCATACAAATCATCCAGTTGCGCAAAAAACTTTTCATTTCAATCTTAAGTTCTCGTTCTTCTCTCTCTCTCTCGGGTGTCCTCTCCCTCTCAACAATATAAACAATACAAACAACAACTACTCAACATATTGCTCAACCCTTCAAAACAGGTCGATTTTCTTTTCATTTATGACTATATATAGTTGTTTTTTTCGACTTCATTCCCACTTGTATCCGTTGTTCTCTCTATCTTTGCATGTAACAGAGTTCGAGAAGAGTTCTACATTTATTCTTTATTCTAAAAAATAGGGCTTTTTAGTTAATGATAAAAAAAGAGACTTTTAGTTGTATTATCTTCGAGAATGGGTTAACAATTTTGAGTTTTGATGCTAAAAAAGCAGGAAGCACCCGAGAAAACCCTAGTTTTTCTCTCAGTGTTTTGTTTACTATCGTGATATTATTGGATGGTATTTGTGGTGGTGGTGGTGGCTGTTGTTAGTGATGTTGGTATTTGTGTTTTTTGGCGGTGGTGTCAGTGGTCCTGGTGTTAGTATTGGTGGCATTGGTTGTGGTCTTGGTGGCATTGGTTGTGGTGGTGGTGGTCCATCTGTTGCAACGGGTGGAAAATCTATTGGGAGATATTAAATAGGTCTTTAAACAGATTTCCCATCTGTTTCAACTGATGGGTTATCAATTGAAGTATTTTCTTGTCATGTGGCAGAGAATAATTTATTGAAATTTCTCCACCTGTTGCAACAGGTGAAATATCTGTGGGGAGATATTAAATAGGTCTTCAAACAGATTTGGGTTCCCCATCTGTTCCAACTGATAGGTTGTCCATTGGAGTATTTTTTTGGTTATGTGGTAACAATAATTTATTGAAATTTGTCTCACATTGTTTAAAAAAATTATGCAGACATCAAATGCAATGTATTTTTTATTTTTCTTTTATTTGTAGTTAAAAGATGTTTTCCAAAAGAAAAGAAATAGAAAGTGGAGAAAGTGGATCAACTTCCGATCACCAAACAAAAAAGGCTAGAGTACAGATAGATTCGGAGGAACTTTCACAACAATCTCAGTCAGGGCAAAATAAAGCCGAGGAAAATGATAACTCCTCCTCACCAATGGGGCATGAAATAATATCGAAATTCCAGCATGATTCTGTCAAAACCATTAGTATTGATAAGTTTTGAGTGCGATGCCGATGAATAACCCTAATGCAGTATTTGGTGATCTTGTACTTAAATGTCAGTTGGGGAAACCTTTTGAAGAACTTAGGAGTATTATGAAGAAGGAAAACATAGATGGACTTTTTAAGAAGAGCTGCTTTGCACACTTTCTTGAGTTGTCTGAGCCCCGCCCTCTCCGTTTCTCAATGATCATGGTATATGGCCTTCTCAAGCATAGGATCATGTATGCGGGGGATGATGGAGGTCCGAAGAAGGGCAGAAATAAGATGGATAAAGTCTGGATCAACTACTGTGGCACGCCGATTTGTTTTGGATTCATAGAGTTTGTCATTGTGACGGGCTTGAGATGCGATAGTCCAGAAGAACCTGCCATCAAGAAAACACCCCACAAAGGGTCCAACAAACACAAGGTAAAAAAAGATGGGTTGTTGGGTATTGTTGGACCTAGCTACAAAGTTAAGGATTTGATAGCGGATCTTAAGAATAAGGACATACCAAAGCACTACAGGGAGAAATTGTGCTTTGTTTGGTTTGTCCATTTCGTTTTATTGGCAAGAGACGTCAAGAAAGTCATAGAACGTGATTTGTTGGCGCTTGATGATGATTTTGGGAGATTCAACGATTATCCCTGGGGCTACTACAGCTACTACTTGACTGTCAAATATTTACTGAAAGAGCTAAAGCCAAAGACGACCACATTATACGGCTTTCCTTGGGCTTTCATGGTAAAATTGATCACTATTTTTACTCATTCATTAATTTATATTGAATATACTTGTGACTTTTTTTTTTGCTTGCTTCCTATTTACAATTTTTAGGCTTGGGCATGTGAAGCCATTCCTCCCCTCCGAAAGTATTTCACGAATTACTCAGATAAGGTTTCTCATTCAAGGATCCTTAGGTGGTTGGCTGCAGTAGAGAGCAGCAAAAAAAATATTAATGAGGCTGATCTCTTTAACTCTCCGGATGATGCAGTACGTCTTCTTTCAACTAAAATAATTTGCCTCAAAGAAAGATATTGAAACAGATGTTCCATCTGTTGCAAGAGATTACCCGTCAACTGCAACTGGTGCAATGGGTAATCTGTTACAACAGACGATCCATATTTTGCAATAGATTAACCATATATTGCTCTGTTCTCTGAACCCTACTCAACAGATTACCCATCTACTGTAAATTATACAACAGATGGGTATTCTGGTGCAACATATTATCAATTTATTTTAATATACAGATCAGTTTTTGTTGCAGTTAGATCGTCTGTTGCATAAGTTGGTTGTGTTAATATAACCCGAGCCCCATGTAACCCAACTGACTACAAATTATTATTATATGATTTAAATTCCTCCTGTCATTTTTTTATAGATTGTGCATCCTTGGTTCGTGCCTACCATTGATGAGCTGGGAATGTCTTGTTTTCCTACTCTGGGTCTTGTTGATACAAAACAAGACCCAACAGTAAAGTTAATAAAGAATGAATTGTATTGAGCAACATCCATAAGAACAACAGTTAGGCAAAGTCAGTCTAATGTTGAAGCTCTTCACGACCTAACTCAAACTGCAACAGATTCGGGTGCTTCTTCTGGGGGTATTGCTGGTGGAGTTGTTTGTGATTGTGGCAGCCATCCTTCTTCTTCTTCTGCTGCCAGTCATGATTATGAGCATGTTGGTTCTCAACAAAAGATAAATATGTTTGAAAACACTCCTTGCACAGGTCCTTTCTCTCACCCCTACACCGGTCCCTCCCACCTTTACAGTGGTTTCTCTCACCCCTCCTCACCTTCATGTTCTCATTGCAAATGCAAAGTGTGCAAGGACAGAGGGGATAAACTCCTCAAAAAGCTAAAGGCTATTGCTGAAGCTGTCGAGGAGTTGAAATCCAGGAGGGGTGTCATACCATCCAACGAGATGAGGGAGCCATGCACTCTTACAGTGGAGGTTAGGAGGAAGAGAATAAAAATTAGACAAATTCTCTTCATTCTGAAATCAGCAAAAAATTCAACTCCCCCCGCTCCAATAGTTTTTGAAGTTCAGGGGCCGCCGAAGAAGGTGGATATATTTGCGGCGCTTGGCAAGGAGAAGAAGAAGGAACTGGAAAAATTCATCAAGATGAAGGTTCAAAAAGAATACACCATGCATTCATTTGCCGCCAAAGACTCCTCGAATATGACAAATATGTGTGTGTGGTACGAGGACAAGCTAAGTTTACTTTTGCTAACCTACCCTTCCAATCTACTCCATGAAGAAGAATCTACGCAGCAGATGTATAATCTGTTGCAACAGCTTGGTATTTTGTTGCAACATAATACACATCTGTTGCATAAGTTGCGTTGGCTGGGTAATCTGTGAACTGATTCAGAGAACCCTCTGCATCAGATTTTTTCCACTGTATTTTTATTCATTACAATTACTAACCTATTTAAAAATTATTTTCTTATACCATAGTATGTTGATGAAATTCTCTGCCTCATGAGGGGAAGGCAATTAGCGCAGCCAGATACTTATGATGCTGCTGATAGGATAATGGACCTCAACTTCTATAATAATTTCAAATATAAGTACGCTGATCTTCATAATCTAGTTGATTCCGATGGCTTGGGATTTGATCAGTTAGTTTCTACATTCCAATGGGATGAAGAAGCGATTAAATATGTTAGAGGGAAGAGGTCATATCCACACGGCAAGAGCTAGACCAAGGCAAAGAAAATCCTTGCAGTCGTGAACGTGGATGTCACCCATTTTCTTACTATTGAGATACTACTATATGAGGAAAAAATTAAGGTTTATGACTGCAACTTACCTGTGTTCAGCGAGAAGACATTTTTAACCCACATGCAGCCACTCTTGAAGTTGTTACCCAAGTTGTTGACGCTGATGGATCATTTTCTGGCTGAAGTCTTAGTGAAGGAATCATGGGTTTTTAAAGGTCGAAATAAGAATATCCAGCTCCCAAAAAATACAACCGGTGCAGCGTGCGGGCCGTACTCGCTTGCATACATGGAGTGTTTGCTGATCGTCACACAAATGACAAGTGTATGTGACACCGTTGTGGGAAAGATATAACGGGTCAGGGCATATAGGGTACTAACTAAATGGTTGGAGTCCGTGTATAAAAAATAACATGTACAAAGATAGAGACGAATACGATAACAAATTTTTATTTCAAGCCAATTCACTATACATATAGGGGCAGTAATTTTTATGTCTGGCAAAGTTAAATTTTTATAATGCAATAGATTTTATATCTGTCGTAATAGATATAGTACCTATTGCGACAGATTGATTATCTTTTAGAATAGGTTGGTCATCTGTTGCGTTATGCAGATGTTCCCCGCTTGTCTGTCGCAACAGATTTACAATCTGTTGCAACATATAACTTATCTGTTGCAACTGATCGATAATCTGTTGGAGCAAATCAAAAAAGTAGGAAGACCTGTTATATAATTTCCAGCAGATGACCTACGTGTTGCATCTCATGTTGCAACATATGTCTAAATCTGTCTAATAAGATATGTCGTCTGTTGCAGCAGATGTATTATCTGTTGCGATATTTGAATCTAGTACTCCATTTCAATTAACATATTCAAAAATCAGAATTAATTATATTCATAGACAGAATAAAATAAATCAAAGCCATAAAAAATTATATGAAATAAAATAACTCAACAAATAAATGAAATATAAAAAAAATATTATGAGTACAAACGATCTACTCTACAAATAAAGCAACAAGTTAAACCAAGGAGGATAGGTTATTACATTGACGGACTCGGGCTATAAATATCTAATCAATATGGACAAGTTGTTCTTCATCCAGTGCTATGAAATTCGGCTTTGGTCGTCGTGGATCTTTAACATCTGTTGCGTACGGCTTTTGAGCTTTCGCTTCTCCATATTTCCATAAAAGAGCAGCATATCTTTTGCGGAGTAATTCGGCATCAAGTCCATCATTTGGTACTTGTAATCCATCGCTCAAATACTCGGCATAGGCGGCAACAAAAGGATCGCAATCCCTGTGTTATAAAAACTAGATAATACATATCTTGCAGTTCATGCAAGCGTTGTGAAATTTGTGAAATGAAACTAAATCATGACACTTAACCTTACAGGCTACCAATGGTTTGTTGAGTAATTCCGTCAACATATTGTACATCAATTGGATTAGCCATTTTATCCCGATATGCTTCAATCGTCGACTAATCAGTACGAACCTTTTGATCCAAAAAGTCACTTATATCAAGGTAAGTAGGCAATATTTTGGCCAGCTTTTGTATCTCAAATGATGGCCCGGAACATCTTATTCGCGACATCGAGTCATAAACTCGGATGCGCCTCTCTTTTAGAATAACGACAGCCAATACCCAATGGAATTCATCACCAAAATTGATTGGGATGTACACTTCGTCGATCGAATGCCAAGGTAAACCGGCTGGAATGCTAAAACTTTTGATGATGTTGATTAAGCATTCCTCATTTTAGGAAACTTTCGGCTGTTGTTGACAATACCTATCGTAGGCATTATTGATGTAAACTTTGTACAAATAATTGCCTGTTGTGTATCTGTATTGTTCTTGTGTTTGCAACTTGACCTTCTTTTGGAGGTAGTAAAAATGACATCGATGTGCTGCACATATTATCAAACATTTGGGATTACGTGACGAAAAATTCAATACGCAGATGTAATTAAATAAAGTATTAATTAATAGTAATATGTATGGCCGTTAAACCTCATCATTCTAGCAAGTTTGGGGCTGTGACATCAAATAAAACCAATTCTTTATTTCAGGATGATCAACAACAAAGTCGAACATATCAAAACCAAGACTCGATTCATTCACTTTGTAGCGCTCGTCATTTTGTTTTCTACATGATGATTTATATGTGTTAATGTCAGGTTCTTACAACAAGAATTGTATAAACCAATATCCATAAAATTGATTTATGTACCTGCCGGAATGATGCTTTAACATCCCATCGACAATCCATTCTGAATAGTCGTTGATTAACTGTATTAGTTTTTTAGGAGCCTCGTCCGAGATGTTGAACCCTTCAAACGGGTAATTCTTCCGTTCTCCCAAACTAACAGGCTCCACTTTTTCTTCATCTGTGGAAACAGTTGATGGATTATCAACTGTCATATTATGCTCTTCGGTACTAGCTGTGACATTCACCTGAAAAGCCAGAATTGTCAATGCTAAGTAGAGATATATAACAGATTATCCATCTGTTGCAATAGATGATTCTTTTATTGCATCAGATGGATTATCTGTTGGTACAAATTCGAACAGGTAAATTAGAGCAGTACGTAATTTTGAACAGATGACCTATCTGTTGCAACATAAGACTCATCTGTTGAAACAGATAATGAATCTGATGCAACAGATTAGACAACAGCTGCAACAGATGTATACATCTGTTTGATAATTCAGCAGATGTATCATCTGTTGAAACAGATATGTGCTTGTTTATTTTTTGGAATAGATGATATACATTCACCTTCTTCAGCTCATGTTGCTCTTCTGTGGCCCTTGCATACTGAACATCGATGCAAAACAAAGACAGTCGTTGTAATCTTGATTTTTTTTATGATTGATGATGCCTTGAAAGTGTCTTTCCTTCTCCTCTTAGCCGCCTTGATCTCTAGTGGAGTGTCTGGATATGAAATTCTCTTTAATGGAATGACACCCTTCTTAGATGTCATTTCCTTTACAGAAGCAGTTAGTGCATTAATAGCATTAATCACTTCATCGTGTTTCGCCTTTCAGTCTTGACATTTGCATGAAGAACATTCGCTAGATATGGCAAAATCTAGAGAAAAATCTGTACAACGGTTATGATCATAATCATAATGGCTTGTTGTTTCAAAAACTGTAAGAGAAGCATCATTAGCCCCACCCTCTAAAATTATTTTTCTTGTGATGGTTGTTGCACTAAACAATTCTATTTTTATTTCATCAACGACAATAGGGTCCGATAAAGTTTGCACAGACCGTAAAGTAAGAAAAAATGGCACCTTCAATTCTCGGTTGGTTGGAACAAGCCATGGATGGACAATCTAAAATAAATTGGTACATATATTAAGAATGATGATGAAATCATTTAATCATTAATTAAAACAAAAACTTGATTTAAATTGGACTTACTGCTTCCTTGGGGGGATTGAAAAGATCAACAAATTTTGCATTTTTATCGGTTTTGACCGACAACCATCTCAGAATTCTTGGACAGGAAACTTCTTCCTGGTAGTTCACTTGTTGTTTCAAATAAGGAATGGCTTCAAATGTCCAAGCCTATAGCATAACGCCAATAAATCAAAAGCATTATTGAATAAAAAAATGATGAATCATATCATGATAAGAGAAATATTTACCATGAAGGCCCATGGAAAACCATATAAGTTGACTGTTTTTGGTGTTAATGGAGTCAACAATTATTCGACAGTCATTTTGAAGCTTTCATAACTCCAAGGAGAGTTGTTAAATTCCTCAAGATCCTCGGAGAGTTTTATTAAACCGAGGCTTATGTTGTTGTTAACGTCTCTCGCCCAAAGAACATTATGTACAAACCAAACCAAGCACAATGATTGCTTGTGCTTCTTTGAAAGTCTTTTACCTTTGAACGCTTCAATCAGATTTTTGTTTTTGAAGCTTAGACCAACAATGGACACCAGGTCATCACGATCACTCGACTTGCCTTTTGTTTTTTGAGTGTGCGGGGTACTTATTTTTGGGTCAGAGTAGGTATAACTTGAGAAGGAGAAGGAGGATAACATTTTAGTCCGGTAACTATGGCAAACTCCTCCCAACCAAAACAAACAGGCATGCCACAGTAATTTATCCACACCTCATCCATCTTATCTTTGTTTTCATACATAAACCTGCGCTTAAGAAGATCATATACCATTTTCATCTGGAAACGAGCATTGTTGTTCTCCGGCAAATTAAGATATTTCCCAAAGCAGTTTTTCCTGAAATAATAATCCAATTTTTGTTCTCAAAGTATTTTTCTGAAGGTATCAAAAGATTTTCCCATGACTGACTTAACCATGAGATCACCCGTTAAATCTGTGGCACCATCGCACTGCATTCTTACAGGGTAACGATCAATGCTGAAGGTTTTGACCAACTCTTCGACGGAAGGGCTATTAGCATTTGGATCATCTCTTTTAAAAGATTCCTCTTCCCCGTGTTCATTATCTTCTGTTCCTGATTGAGATAACGTTTGTAAAGCAAGCTCATAGAGTGGTGGATGTAGCTGAGCTACTGCACTTGTTTCTTTACTTGGAGTTGATTCGATTTCTTTTATTTTGGGAGTCATGTTATCTTAAATTAACAGGAACATAACATAGATTATAATTGATTAATGCATAACAGTAATATAATAGTTCCAACAGACAACTAATCTGTTGCACCAGGTATGTTATCTGTTGCAACATATAATCGACCTGTTGCAACGGATGAGTAATACGTGGAAACCATAAAAACAACACCATCTGTTGCACCTGGTATTTTATCTGATGCAACACATAACTGACCCATTGCAGCGGATGAGTAATTCGTTGGAAATAATAAAAATAGATCACTAATCTGTTGCACCAGGTATTTTATCTGTTGCAACATATAACCGACCTGTTGCAACAGATGAGTAAACTATTGGAAAGAATAAAAATGGACCACTAATCTGTTGCACCAGGTATGTTATCTGTTGCAACAGATAACCGACCTGTATGAGTAAATTGTTGGAAAGAATAAAAACAGTCCTAATTTGTTGTAAAATGAAGAGTAAATCGTTGGAAAGAATAAAAATAGATCATTAATCAGTTATCTGTTGGATCAATATTGTTTAGATTTCTTCCAAATAGAAGAGTTGTCTGTCACAACAGATGAATGATCTGCTAGATTATTCACCTGTTGCATCAAATGTTTAATCTGTTGCATCAGATTTTAAAATGAAGAGTAAACCATTGGAAAGAATAAAAACAGATCACCAATCAGTTATCTGTTGGATCAATATTATTTAGATTTCTTCCAAAAGAAGAGTCGTCTGTCGCAACAGATAAATGATTTGTTAGATTGTTCACCTATTGCATCAGACTTTTATAGTTGCATCAGATTTTTAATCTGTTGCATCAAATTTTCATCTGTTGCATCATTTGTTTCTTCTATTACATCAGATGTTTCAACTGTTGCAATACCATTTCTACCAAGACAAACAACAAATCAACCCAGCAACACCAACATATCACACACACACACACTAAGAACATCAACTGTGATAAAAAATCACCAACAAATTTGAATCAACAGTACGACAACGAGAAGAAGAAATGCAGAAATACAAAAATGCCAGAAATTAGGGTTTTATTCAGTCCATATTTCAATACCAGAAGAGTAGTTGGCTCAAGTTCCTCTATTTCTTCATAATTTTTTACCTGTGAAAAAAAAAATGGGAGGATGAAAAACTCGAAGTTGTTGTCGCCGGAGAAGTAGTCACGTCGATTGACAGTTGAAAGTCGAAAAGAAACTCGCCCGACTATTTATCGCCGGAGGTTAAAGGGAGAAATTTTGCAGAACTATTGGTTGGGAGAAGCTGGAGAGAGAGAGTGGTTGATTAGGATTGAAGAGGGGTGTGGGTTGGGTTGATTTGTATTTTTGAAAAGATTAGAAAGTTTTAAAAATATTAATCAAGTCCACAATTAACTTAATCAAGTTTCCTAATGATGCTTGACCCTATCTGTTGGTCAATGTCACCAATCCTTCATTCAAGACTTAAAAGACACTTTTCCTTCAATTTTCTCAAGTTAGAGACCCATTAACAAAGTTATATTCTAACTCGTAAAGTTTAATAAAAAAAAAATACTTGTAAGCTTAAACAAAGTTGATATTAAAAAAAAATCATGTGATCATGCCAAAGCATATAATTTTAAGTTTTGAATATTATTAAAATAATTAAATTGTCATTGAAAATTTTGCCGTTTATGACTTTAAAAACGATCAAGATTTTGCCCAAGTATATTTCATTCCTTTAACCTCTCAAATTCTTTCTCATTAAGATTATTATCACATCTCATCACTGATTGAAATTCTTTCCTTCTTCACAAGTTTTAATTATGTTGGAGGCTAAATTAATTTTTTCTAATAAAAAAAACACCGATCAAACTTCATGTAAGCAAAAAGAGGCCTTCGAATAAAGTTGACGAAGAAGAATTTGAAACTGTTAACTTTTCTTTTGTAAAAGTTTTAAAACAGACCAAAATAAAAAAGAATTTAATTTTTGACTTCTATATGATTAATATTAGATTTTCAATATATTACTCGTAGTTTTTATAAGGTAGGAAAACTTTAATTTGCCAAACTTAACATAGTTAACCAAAATTTATACCAGTTTTATATTTGCAAAGAGAAATATATATTAGTTTACCAAAAAAAATATATCGTTTTGCCAAAAAAGCTAACAAATTTATATTATTAACTACCCATGTTTTAACTTATTGATATTCTTTTAAAGATTTAGTTAAGGTAATATTCTAGTTGATTTTAAATTCAAAAATTTAGAGAATATAATTCAAATAAGGAAAAGTTTAATAATTAAATTTAAATAAGTTTTAAGTTTTAAATATTAAAAAAAAAGTAAATGACAGTTTTATCTATTACAGAGTTTTTTAATGGACAAAAGGTTCAAATCACTTTTTTAATAGTTTTCACACTTTTAATATATTATAGATTATAGATATAGATTACTCAATATTCCTTACTTTTTAAAAATTTACATAAAATTCTGATTTTCAATTTTACTATTGATACATATCAACAAAACTCTACATCCTATTTTTACTCCACCGTTAACACATTCAAGCTATTTTTTTTCAAGGATTTCCTTCCCTAAAATGTCTCCCTAATTATCATCAATTAAATCATTTTCCTTCCTGATTTTTTCTCCTCACTTAACGCATGAAACTATTTTTTTTCATAATTTCCTCTCCTAAAATCTCTCTCAGTTTTATTTTTTAAAAAATCGATTGATACATATATAAATTTATTTAGTTATTCATACATGTTTATTCTATAATGGTGATTCATATGAATGATAAATATGTTATCATTATATGGGTATTTGATTCATATGATAGATACAGTTGTGTGATTTTAATGAGTGATACATACAATATTAATGGGTGATACATATGATATTATGGTGATTCATATAGTAGATACAATTATTTATTTCAATTATTGAGTGATTCATATGTTATTAATGGATGATACATTTTGTTCATACTGTATCTAAAAATGGAGCAGTCATCCCCATCACAGTCATCCCCATCACCGGAGCTCACTGTTCCGGTGAACCAGCGCCGATCTACTAAAAAATAACCCACTCACCATCAGAAATCCCCATAGCAGCCTTCCAAAAAAAACTACCCCACCAGCGTCATCAATTATTGGGTAATTCATATGCTATTAATGGCTCAACCAAATGTATCACACATATTTCAAATGTATCACATAGTAATCCTCTGCCACCAAATAATAATTCAAATAATAATCAGCGAAAGTGAATCAGCAGGAGGGTGGGCCGTTATCGGAGAAGACATCAATTGGGTTGGTGGATTCGGTGACGAAGATGAAGAGCTTTGTATTTACGCTTGTTTGGATGTGTTTAAGCACAACTACTCCAGCATTGGCAACACCAACCCCACCGCCGAGAAATGATCAAGAGGATTCTCGTACCACTAGAGAACGATGGAACTCTTATAATTGGAAAAAGGCAGGTGAAATTTAGGACCCCGACATCGATTCTTGGACCTACCTGGAGGCCCCTATGAAATGTTATAGCGCTTGTACAACTGCTCTTGTCCTGGATAAAGATCAAATCGTGTATAATTACGCATCAAAAATTGCAACTGTCTTTAGAATGCATTAAAAAAAATTTTGAATCTCATTAATTCACCGGCGCTCTTACTTGGAGCAAGTCATTATGGAACTGCATTAGACTTGTGGAGTACTCGGAGAATTATATATTGTCGAGCCCATTATTCCTGGTCAGACAGAGGTATATAATTTTTACAGTGGTTACTAGAGCATGATTTATACCAAATCATGCAATAGGCAAGCATTGAGAAAATTAAAAATGATAAGGTGGAGGAGAATCAACTTATCTTTCGACCGTTTCTCTTGCCCTGGATAAAGATCAAATCGTGTTTAATAACACATCAAAAATTGCAGCTGTCTTCAGAGTGCGTTTGAATGAAGCGATAGAAATTAGGGTATTAGAATTTTTTTTAAATCTCATTAATTCATTGTGTAACTGATTGTGCGTGATTTGCTCCATAGAATAAAAGAGAATCTGTTACTTCCTTAAATAAATATCTAGTCAGTTTTAAATGTACCACTTTTTTTTATATGTATCACCGTATAAATATGTATCACCATTTCAAAAACTTGAGATAAAATGTAATTAATAAAATAGTCAAAATTTTATGTAATATCACTTAAAGATCCAGGAATTTATGTAAGTTACCCTAAAAAATAAGCTTGTTCGATATTGGGCTAATCTTTGCCCATTCACCATAGGCTGAGTCATTTGTGTAGCTATTCCAAGTAAAATAATACATCAATTCATTCATAATTTATACATATATATATTAATTATACGGCTTATTAAATTACAAACCAAGCATCATTAATATTTTTATACATGAATAATTTTCTTTTCAATTAGCTACCAAATGTTATATAATTTATACAGAAACTAATACATGACTAAGCTACCTCTTTATTAGCTACCAAACGATCATTTAGTATCTTTTATTCCTTAAGAAGAAAGCAATAATTAGCAAGTTACCCATTTGATCGGTTCATCAAAAAAGTAATTACACTCACTAGCTAAACATACATAAACTCTACTTTAATTATGTATAGTTTCTATTTATTATGTATATCAACTGCCTATTCTTTTGGGTGATCACTATATAGTTAATTAAAAAGTTCATAATTTATTTCGTATCTAAATTACAAGTACGAGGAATTTATATTAATTGAACCCAACAACTTAATAAGAAAGAAAATGTCGGTAGTACAATATGAGAATGAAAGTTATGTTTATGTTAATAAAAAGTAATGTTTGGACACCAAACTCCACCTTTTAATCCATGATCTTGACCCAACTAATAAAATTCAGGAGAAAAGGGTCAAATTTATCCTCTACTTTGAAAAATTAATTAAATATATTCTTTAGCATATTTTGGAATCAAATTTATTCTCGCTATCACATTTTAGAGTCAAATTTATCCTCACTGTCACACTTTCGGGTCAAATTTATCCTTATTGTCAAGAAACTTTTTACTTGTACCCTTTCGTTTACCAGAAAAACCCAAATCAATGTTAAATGACTCAATATTTTAAAAATAAAATCTATCTCTTCCTTAATTTTGTTGGTCGAATTTCTTCAAAGAAAAAATATACTTCTCTTTCAACGTGCAACGCTAAAAAGTCTAGTTTGCCAAACAAATACCTTGTATTTTTGTTCATTTTAGCTCCAACAGTCCCATCATTCAATGAATGTAAATTAATTAAGGTTCCTAAATATATAGAAGTGTATATTTCAATCATGCTAGAACGTCTGGTTCGAAAGAACGATATATTTATTGGGGAAATTTGACCAACAAAACTAAATGAGGGGCATATTTGTTTTTTTTGTGTGTGGGGGGGTCGGGTCAGGTTAGATTATTAGGGTGCGTTTTATTCTTAAAAATAGGGCATTTAACGTTGATTTCAAATTTTTTGTTAAAGGGAAGGGCACATGTGAAAAGTTTTTTAATAACAAGGGTAAATTTACCGTAGTATGATGGCAAAGATAAATTTAACTCCAAAATATGATGAATGATATATTTAATCAATTTTTAAAAGTAGATGAGTAAATTTGACCCTTTTTCCTAAATTAAAATAGATACTAGTAAAATGAGAATGAACTGTCCTTCGGAACAGCCTAGTTGGTTTGGAGGGCGGTTACCCACCCGGGTGACTAGGGATCGATTCCCCCCTCAATGCCTTTTGGGTTTGAGTCTGTCGCACAGGGCTTACCTAGTGCGGTTTAAATCCCCATATAGTTTGCAGGCTATTGCGTCGGTGGGATTTACCCAGTGCTCACCCAAAGGGCAGGTTTTTCTGAAAAATTTCCAAAAAAATGAGAATGAACTTCTTCTAGTTGTTGGAGACATTTTTCAACAATTTGATTTGTTTTAAGCAGAAAAGTCTGGCTGGTAAGTGTAAAACTCGGATAGCGCTTTAATTTATGTTCACGTGTGAAAATATGTATATTCGGTTTTAGAGACTTCGTAACTGTTTGACCATGAAAATTAAAATTTTTTGGAGTTAGAGTTGGAGTTGTGTTTGACCATGTCTTTTTTGATGAAAAAAAAATTGACTTTTGAAAAAACTTTTTTAAATATGATTTTATGTTCTAACTTTTACAAACTATCAAAATCACCCAACTAAAATTTACCTACTAATGAAAAAAGAACACAATTAGCCACTATTATAAAAATAATTACATATACATGGTCATATTTAATGAATTTCAATTATGACATACATAATATTTACATTAATAGCCGTTTTTTCATATTTGAAAATTTTAAATATGGATGTTATATTAACAGATCACTGCTTCCTGTTTTTTAGGTAACAAATATTATCTTTCAAACAAATTTATTTTTTTAGAAATTTATTTAATTTATTTCCATCATTTTCCGTTCATAAAAAATAGGAAATGATGAGTTGTTATTAAATTTTAGGATACCGCTAATTTATTTCTTTAATTTTCTTATACATGAAAGATTTTACTGTGTGTGAATAAATTATTTCTATGTAAAACATACTTTGCATATTTATGGTATATTATATCATATACCATAAATATATAAATATGCTTAGTATGTTTCTTTATACTTTGTATTCTTATATATGTGTGTATATGATATATACACGATATAAACTTCATATATAACATACTTTGTATATTTATATTATAAATATACTTAGTATGTTTCTTAATACTTTGTATATTTATATATGTGTATATGGTATATACATGGTATAAACTTTATATATAACATACTTTGTATATTTCTATTATAAATATAATACTTTATATATTTATGGGTATAAATATAAATTAACAGTAAAATAATGTCTTAAATAAGGGAGAAAATTAATAATGAGAGAGAAAAAGAGATATTTATTAATTAGGATAGCATTCAGTTTGAAATTATAATTATCTTATTTTTTAAAACTGTTATATACGTAATATTGAAAAAGTAATGTTATAAGGAGAGTTTTATGTAAAAATTTAAAAGATTGAGGTTATATGTAATAATAATAAAAGTTGAAATTGGAGTTGAAAAATTGTGAAAATAACAAAAACCTGTTTTCCCTTTTTCGAAATTATTTTCCAAATTTTCATGACCAAACACCACAATTTCCAACTCCGAAAAAAATTTTCAAAAAAAATTCATGGCCAAACGGGCCTTATAAGCATAGAGTTGTTTTAGTGATCTCTCTCTTTTTTGTCTTCAAAATCATCTACCCGAGCTCTAACTTCTCGAGGTAGTGTGTGGTGGTGGGGGCCTAGACCGCAACCATGTTAATTTTATAAACAAACTAAATAAGAAGGGGGACATAAAACCAAAAACGAGTATCGTACAACATGTCCAAAAGAGAAGAAATTACAAAGACATATGATCCCTTCTAAATCTACACTATACAAAAATGAATCAACTAACAAAAAAAATGACTTAATTTGTCGTATCTTAGTCTTATATGTGGATTGTGGCATTTGCCATTTGTCTAACTGGAAGGCACATTTAACCTCTTTCGGAAGCATGTTTAGTGATATCTTTCAATAGTGAATCTCTACTAATTAGCATTGATGTCCCAACTCAAGAAATCAGCTTAAGTTTTATTATCAACCATGCAAACCTTGATAATAATCCAAAGCAAGAATCATTTACCAATAAGACTTCATTTTCGTGAGATTATTTACATGTATAAATAACATAAATACCAACCCTTTTGGAAATAATTAAACTCTCTCTCACTTTTTTAATTACTTTACTCTCCCTCCCTATTAATATACATAACATAACCGACATATACATAGCATTCTATGTATATGTTGGGATTTTTGTAATATGTTTAGGGAGTTGAGATTTTTTGTAATATTGAAAATATAAGTCGTGTATCTGTGTAATTTTTAGTATTTACATAGTACGGTATTGGTTATTTTGAAATTTATTGGACAAATGGAAGAGTTAAGTTGTTAATTTACTCCTCCCATACAATAAAGACTAGACATGCAAATTAACCAAAACCATAAAAATGTCTTTGGTCTGTTTCAGTATTTTTGTGCTATGACGACTTTTTTTTTTTCATGCAATCAAACAATCATTATATAGAGTATTATTTATGTACAAAAACATTTTTTAATTGATAGAAATACGAATGGCATACAAGACTTCTGTGGGGTAAGATTTCTAACATCGATTATTAGTAAGAACTTTCATTTTAATTTTTATTTATAACTCAAGCATATCATCTACTAATATTTATATAATTTTTAAAAATTAGATTCACAACTGAAGACATAAATGCTCCCATTGGATCTTTCACTTCAATAATAAATATCAGATCTTTCAGCAGGTCAGTTCATGAATTTTTCTATTTTAGTAATAGGCATGTTTGACACGCTTTGGACATCCGGAAATAACGTACTAGCAAAAGATCCGGTATTTGAAAAAAAGGGTTCATACCCATAAGGGTTTCAGGCCTCAACTCATTGCTCCAACAACTTTGCTTATATTGACTTTTCTTAAAGGCTTAAAAAATAAGATTACTTCTAATGAACTCATTGAAGATATATGATTCTGATTGATCTAGTTCATGACATATTAAAAGTGGAAGACGCTTTGGTGGAATCTTCAAGGGCAAAAAAAATTATAGTCAGTTTAATAATGAATGAGCAACATTGCTTCTTCGACCTTAAACGAGAAATCCCTTGGATATGACACAAAATGGATCTTTCATTGAGATAAGATAAAGAAAGAGCATATTTCCAAAATTAAAATGGAAGACAAACTTTTGTGTGGTTGTATCCATGGGGGAGTAGGTTGCCATTTTTCGGTGAAACAAAATGACCTTGCACAGGGATGAGGACCAATAATTCAATGTTCTTGAAAGAGAATAATAATAATATACCAACACATTTCATCATCTTTTTGACATTAAATCCCAACTACAACTACATCCTACCTGTCTAGTGCTTCGAACACATTCGTTCTTTTCTTTACCCTGTCTAGTTCAGCCACTTGTAACTTATTAAGAATAAATAATTCATTACATTCTTAGCAAAAGACATCTGCTACAAATGTAATAAATTATTTTTCAAAGACATATATACGATTTGAATTAAAGGTATCGGATTCTGCCTAGCTGCGCGCTCCGGCCTAAAGCACTCTTGTGTTGTGCATGACATTGGGGAATTTGATCGGTTTGTGATAATCAACATAACTCCAAGAACGACCTACAAAAACTCACACAGCTTCTCTACTTAAAAGCAAGTACAACATAATTCATTAGCATAATTTACACATTAATTTATTTGGGACATTAGTGTCTAGTGATGTTAGAAACATTAAGGGGAATGATATCTACATAAGTGAATTTGTAAACAAATTCTTTTTTATTAATTAGTATGTTACATCATTTTCCTATTTTGGTAGTTAGTTGTCTACTACCTATGTCGAACCTATTGTCCTTCAAGCAGCAGTGACAGAGTCGCATGCATTGGAGCGATCAATGAAATCTTCTTCGTCTAAATATAATAGATGAAAATCTTCTTTAAGCGTAATGTATAAATTGTTAAATTTCATAAATACAACAAAATCATTTATATAAATTCTCTTCATGAAATTTCTGTCTGCATCACTAATCACTACATATATTAAAGCAGCAGTGACTGAGTCGCATGCATTGGAGCGATCAATGAAATCTTTTTCGTCTAAAAATTATAATCTATATATAGATAAAAATCTTCTTTAAGCATAATGTATAAATTATTAAATTTCATAAATACGACAAAATCATTTATATAAATTCTCTTCATGAAATTTCTGTCTGCATCACTAATCACTACATATGTATAAAAACAAACCATGGATAACATTTTCCATAGTTACGAAGCTATATGAAAGACTTGAACCAACCGAAAAAAATAGATAGAGTAATAAACACTCCCTTCAATTCTTTATAAGTGTTTCTTTTGGGTATGATTTTGTTTCTAAATGAATGTATGTTTAAACTTTTACGAATACTTTGATCATAATCTTCTAATCAATTTCTTGTTAGGGTTTTTATCCTGATTTTCTTATCAAATTTAAGTTTTATTTTTCTTAGAAGCAAAATAAAAGTAACACCATAATTACTTTTACTTTTCCTAAAATAAAAATATAAAATTTTTCCATATTTGGCTAGTGACTTTATAAATAGAAGACACCTCTTCTTATACCTTAACATAAGTCTCTCAAACGGACCGGGTTGACCCGGCCCAACCCAGCTCGAACCGGCTCGCTTAATAAAAATGGGCCCGATTTGACCCAGCCCGGTCAACTCATGGACTGTAGGGTACCGGAACCCGAGGCAATTTAATTTTTGATTGGGCCCGATTAACCCGGCCCGAACCAAGCCCGGTCCAGGCCCGCCGGTTAACCGACCGGTCCGATTGTCTTTTTAAAAATAAAAAAAATTGGAGATTTGGGCCAAACTAGTCGTTGGCCCAACAGTTATATAGCCGTTTTTGGGTTCAAACGGCTAGTTTGGGCCCTTTTATTTAAAAAAAAAAAAAAATTCATTCAAAATATTTTTTAATCCCCAAAAAAGTTCTATAAATACCCTACACCTTCAAATCATTTTTCACACAATTTTTCATTCTCTCAAATCTCCTTCTCTCTCAAATCTCAATTCTCAATTCTCAAATATTCTATATATTTAATTTCCTAAAGTGCTCACATTAATTTTTTAATTTTGCAATTACAAAGTACGAGTGAAAGTTTCTAAAGTCGCAACCTTCGGATACTTCCAAAATTTGGTATTGTCTCCATCTCTTACGTTTAATTTTTATTTAGTGTATTAATTGTTGAATATTTAATTTTATTATATTTGTGTATTTTGATTTTTTTTAGTTTAATTTATATTAGGAAAAATTACAGAAACTAGCATCCTTAAGACTATAATTACAATAAATAGCAACACTTTTTCAAAATTACAACTTATAGCAAAAGTAGCAATATTTTACCCACTTCATAGTAGTAGAAGAATATGTATTTTTCAGTTGTGCATATGTATTTATGAGTAATACATTTATATTTGTATATGTATTTATATAGCAACATTTTACTTAAATACAAATACAATTAGTTATTTTTCGTAATTATGAAACTGTTGCTATAAAAGTTATAATTAAAGCTACAAAGTTGCTATTTCTGAAATTTTCCCTTTATATTATGGATAAATTAAGAAACTTCGCTACTAAAGGTGTTAAAAATTTTTGTTCCGAAAGCGGTAGTGGTAGTAAAAAATGAATTACCAGCGGTAGAGGTACTTCAAGTAGTAGATATACCCATGTGCCTTCACCTTCGGTACCGCTTGGTACACCTTTTAGGGAAGAAATAGGTGTAGGTGCTCACGATATGGATTATGTAGAAACTCAAAAAGATTACAGTATAGAAGAAGAAAATGAAGTAGATGCGGTTAATTTAGATGAAGATGATGAAAATATTGGTGAGACACCCGCAGTAGGAAATGCTAATGTTAGGTTTGAATTGGTTAATCTCCCTCCCCGTCCTCCCCGTGCCCCAAGAGTTCGTAAAACAACTAGTATTGCATGGCAATTTTTTGAACGTATATCAGCTACTGAGGTGCAATACAATATTTGTCAAGAAATATATAAGCATAAAAGCGGAGGCAAGCAAGGGGGTCCGGGTACGTTAATGAGACATATAGGCGATGCTCACGAAATAGAGTTAAATATTGCACTAGGTTGTGGGGATGTTGGTGGGCCAACACAAACTAGAATGGACCCAGCAATCGATCGGGTAATGAAGAAGTATAATAAATTGAGGGACCGGAAAAAAATAGCTAAAATGGTAGTTGTGGGTTGTTTGCCTTTTAGTTTTCCTTCTTCTGATGCATTTATTCATTATATTCAAGCAATATATAATTCTATGTTTAATGGTATTCCTAGAAGTACTTGTCGGTCTAATATTTTTAGACTTCATTCATAAAATTATTTTTATTTATCAACATTGTTAAAAAATATTCAATGTAGATTGTCCCTAACTTCTGATCTTGGTCGTGCTGTAAACAAAAATGATTATTTAATAGTTACTTGTTACTGGATGGATAGTAATTTTGTGATGCAAAAATGTATTCTTGCTTTTTTATATGATGAAGATCATAAACATACTAGAGATTTTATTGCTGATTCTATTGTTAAAGTTGCCGAATTTTATGGTATCAAAAATAAAATCTTATGTATTGCTTTTGATAATGCTTCTAACAACAAGACTACTATAACAAAGTTTAAATCTAAGGTATCTCCGTCGTTACCTGAAATTTTTCATATTAAGTATGCATGTTATATATATAATTTAATTGTAAAAGATGGTCTTGAGTTTTTTGAGCTTTATATTGAAAAAATCCATCTTGGCGTTGATTTTATTCAAGGAAATAATCGAAGAAAAATAATTAGAGAATTTAAAGTTAAATGTCAAGAAAATAGACTTGCACCGATATTGATGCTTGAGGAAATTGATATTAGATGGAATTTTACGTATGATTTTTTAAAAACTTGTTATAAATATAGAGTTCCTATTACATTAGCTTTTAACCAATATTGTGGTTCATTTGCTGATTCTGCTGACTGCATACTACATGATTCTGATTGGGTTGTAATTAATGATCTTGTTAAGTTTGTTAGAAAAAATTTATGTAGCTACGGTTGAATTTTTTGGTGCTTATTATCTTACTGTTTGTAATATTTTGGCATATATAGCCGATATTTCTGGTTTGCTCAAAGAATATAAAAATAAAGAAGGTTATAAAGAAGTTGTTGGTGTCATGTTTACTAAATTTAAAAAATATTTTTTTTCGATTCCCCTTATTTACTTGGTTGGTGCTATGCTAAATCCGTGCATGAAGTGTAATACTATGTGTCACTTTAGTACTATTATTTATACCAACTTAGAAATAAATGCTAACAATGATTCTGAACAAGTAAAACCTGATTTGTGGACGGCTATGAGTGATGCGAATGAATACATAGAAAAATTATATTATCACTATGCTGATTTAGTTAATTTAACCATACCTACAAATATCACTTCAACTGTCGCTCTTCATCCTCCCGAGGAGCCATCATCTTCTAAAAGACCGGCATATAGTGGCTTTCCTGATTCCTTTTATGATTTACCTTGTTGGAACAGTGTTGATGAGAGAGCTTACACATCAATTTATTTGGAAGAGCTTAAATATTATCTTCGGTCGCCGCCAGAGGATCGCAGACGGCGGATCAACACGTTGGATTGGTGGAGGAGTAACGAAACACAATATCCTGTGCTTTCAAGATTAGCTAGAGATATCTTGAATGTTCCAAAGTCAACTGTTGCATCAGAGAGCGCTTTTAGTCAGGGACGACAACAACTTGGAGATAACCGACACTCATTGGGAAGCAATGCAATGAATGTTCTAGTTTGCCTCAGAGATTGGATTAGAGCAGAAAGAAGAAACCAAGGAATAGAACCGGAGCCGAACGACGAGCCGAAACTTGAAGAAATTATGTCTTCACGTGAGAACTCAGCAGAATAAAGTCCAATGCATGGTCTTGCCCCCGTTGACTTTGACAATCCTACGCAAGTTCCCGTTAATATTAATATGAATGAGTCAGAAAAAATAATGCATAATTTGTAGATTTTTCATTCATGTAAATTATAAATTTTGGATCATTTCGCAATCAGTAAAATTCAAGATTCATTCACTCCTTAGTCCTTACATTGTATTTTTTTTCATTTAATGATTTAAATTGAATTTCTAGTTTAAATTAAAAACTTACTTTTAATATATTATTAATTTACTATCAAGTATTATTAATTTATTATATTAAGTAGCATCTATTTTGTATATTTGTGTATATATCTTCTATAGATGTGTATATATGTATATATAATATATACATGGTTATATATTTTATAAACTGTATATATCTTTTATAGTATATATATACATACATATATATATATATATATATATATATATATATATATATATATATTGTAGTATATTTTTTATTTAAAGTAGTACATATATATTGAATGGTGCGTATATATGTGCATATATCTTCTATAGACGTATATATTTAACGTATACATTTGTATATGTTTTATAAATTAGTATATAACTATATATATATATATATATGTATATATATTGTAGTATATGTTTTATTTAAAGTAGTACATATATATTGAATGGTGCGTATATATGTGTATATATCTTCTATAGACGTGTTTATTTAATGTATAAATGTGTATATGTTTTATAAATTAGTATATAACTATATATTTTGTATATATATTGTTGTATATTTTATTTAAAGTAGTACATATACACTGAATGGTACGTATATATGTGTAATTGTATATATATTTTTTAAATTCTAATGTAGTATATACTTTATATATAGTGTATATATATTGTTTAACGTATTTAAAATGTATATAGGTGGGTATATATAGTGTATATTGGAAAAAATATTTTTTTTATTTTTGACCGGGTTTGACCAAATTTTTAACCGGGTTTGTCCGGATTTAGGTGGGTTTGACCGGGTTGGATTAAGTGGGCTGGGTTAGGGCTATTTTAAAAAATTTTACTGTTGAACCTGGGCCGGCCCGGCCCACTTAACCTCAGCCTTGACCCGACCCAGCCCACAATCCGACTAAATTTAATGGGCCGGTTTCGGGTTGACCCAACCCGACCCACTCAACACCCTTACCTTAACACAATAGAATCACAATGTAGTTGTTAAAAAAATCTAGTTTAGGGGGAGATTTCTCCCATAGGTTTATGCCTTTTCAAATATTAGTTTTCAATATGTAGGTCGCTTGACCAAATCATATCAATAATAGATTTTTAGTATGTTTTTTTCTTTGTCGTCCGAATTATCACCACGATGGTTTGCAACTAATAGCTTCCGCATGACGCCCTCTCGATTTCGAACCCAACATGTCTTTTTTTAAAAAAAAAAAAATCTCATTCTAATCAATGTCAATTTAGAAAGAGATAAAATTTAATTAGTGATAAATTGATAAAATTATCTTTAATTTGCTAGGAATAAGTAATTTAGTAATGGATTATACCCAAATTGAAAGGAGCACTTATTTAGAGAGAAAAAAAACCAATATGTACGACAACTTCCTGAATTAGCGGTGGATTAATGTGCTAAAAGCATTTAACACTTTAAAATTAAACCTTAATTGCATGTGATGATCAGTATATTTTAAAGTTTTGGCACAATAATATAGTTTCCAAGCATTATGTCGGTGAAACCTGATCATATCGAAGAACAAACACTTTTTAGGAGCTTGCCGGGAATAATCATGTGACTAATTACATGATATGTTTGGTAAAGTATCATGTTGTGCCACAAAATGAGAACAATCACGGATTTCTCTGTGATTAAATACTTATTATGCTTGTATCAATACGAATTTGTGTCATCCACAGGACATGCATGTTCTTGTGGAGGATTTTGATGTAAATAAAAAATTAGGGGTGGTTATGTCCGTAACATAAACTTTGGGGATAATGTGAATTTTCTATTTCTTTTCACTTGTCATATATAGTTTCTTTTTTGGACGTCAAACAATATGATTTTTGACCAACATTCAACATATACTTATTCATCATATATATATAAATGAGAAAAGATCGTATAATTTTTGAATATTCAAATTTAATATTAAAATATTAAATTAATTAAATTTAAGTTGACTTTGAAATTAATCAAATTGACTTTTGAGAATCGAAATATGATAATTAAAAAGTAACTGAGAAAGTATTTTTAAAGAGCATTGCAGTGTCAAGCCTTAAGAGTATGTATCAAAACGTACAAAAAGAAATAATTAAGCAAGCAGCATATTGAGTATGATTAATGGACGTTGGAATTTAATTATGAAAATGTGCAGTAAGAATATCAACACCCTTGTAAGCCTGCATTCATCAATGTGTCTCACTGCTTTAGGGAGCAACATGGTGTAGCAGATGTTATGGCAAAGGATGGTGCAAACTCAATGAATTTTGGAGAAATCAGAATTTTGAAGTTCCATCGATTTGTGCAGCTAATGCAGTTTAAGCAGACATCGCAGCAACTTTTTTTGAAAGAAGGGTTAAATCTTGTATTATAGACAGTAACGAATTTAGTCCAAGCTACTCGGTTTTTAATCCTGGCTAACATAACAGAAAAGATGTAAACTACATTCGATTCTGTTATTTTAATGCATGGCCAATTAATTGAAAAAAAAAAAAAAAAAACTTGTAAGCCTTAAGAACTGTTGAACGTGCTCTATGACTTGAACAATTTCAGTTACTAGTCTTCGTTTCAAGAGTTATCAAATAATTTTATCCTTAAATTGAAGTTTCTTTGTAAGCATCAAATTCTATATTTAGTTATGCCTAAGCTGCATAAAGTAGTGCATAATTTCGAAAATCACAAAGAAAAGAAAGAAAGAAAAAAAAGAAATAGAATGATATGAAAACTAAAGCCTAAATCTAAATGTAATGCACAAAATTAGGGTAATTACATCATTGTTATTGTGGGCCAAAGGATTAATGCCTGTTTAGGCAAATCATTGTATTTATCTACAACACCAACCTTATTATTAGTAAGTAAACAATAATCTATCATGGACCATGCATGTATGATTGAATCAAACCTTATTATAAATAGTATTTAATATGAATAAATAATAATCTATGATGGACCATCTATGATCGAATCCAAGTCTTGGAATGTCTTTGCTGATTCATTGGCCCGTTTGGCCATGAATATTTTTCCCTTTTTTCCAAAAAAAAATTTCGGAGTTGAAAATTATGGTGTTTGGACAAGAAAATTTGGAAAATAATTTTGGAATTTTTTTTTCTGAAAAGGAAAAACAGGTTTTTAGTATTTTTTCCAATTTTTCAACTCCAATTCCAACTTTTATTATTATTACATATAACCCCAATCTTTTAAATTTTTACATAAAACTCTCGTTATAATACTACTTTTTAAATATTACGTATATAGCAGTTTTAAAGGAAAAGATAATTATAATTTCAAATTTAATGTTATCCTAATTAATATATATCTCTTTTTCTCTCTCATCATTATTTTTCTCCCTTATTTAATTTTCTCCCTTATTTAAGATATTATTTTACTGCTAATGATCCTAACTACTATAATTTAATAATAATAATATTTTTTCTGTTGTGATACGGACGTTTAAGGAATTATAGTCGTGTAATTAATAGTGGATAATCGTTTTCTATATTTATGGAATTAATAAAGTTGTAGCAGATTAGTTTACCACTGCCACAAATTAGTTTCACTTTCAATTTGATTTTATATATTATATTGTGTATATCTTTATTATACTATTCAAATATAAATAGTTTATACCATATATATGCTAAAAAACTAAATCGGTGATACATATTTTTCATAAAAAAATATGTCCAATTTAATAAATTTATACCTTAAATTGTAACTGCTGCCTTTATATACCATAATAATTAGTATCTTTATACACAAAGTATTATATTTATACTCATAAATATATAAAGTATTATATTTATAACATAAATATACAAAGTATGTTATATATGAAGTTTATACCATGTATATACCATATACACATATATAAATATACAAAGTATAAAGAAACATATTAAGCATATTTATATATTTATATATTTATGGTATATGATATAATATACCATAAATATGCAAAGTATGTTTTACATAGAAATAATTTATTCACACACAGTAAAATCTTTCATGTATAAAAAAATTAAAGAAATAAATTAGCGGCACCCTAAAATTTAATAACAACTCATCATTTCCTATTTTTTAGGAACGGAAAATAAAGGAAATATATTAAATAAATTCCTAAAAAAAAAAATTTGTTTGAAAGATAATATTTGTTACCTAAAAAATAGAAAGTAGTGATCTGTTAATATAACATTCATATTTAAAATTTTTAAATATGAGAAAACGACTATTAATGTAAATATTATATATGTCATAATTGAAATTCATTAAATATGACCATGTATATGTAATTGTTTTTATAAAAGTGACTAATTGTGTTCTTTTTCCGTTAGTAGGTAAATTTTAGTTGAGTGATTTTGATAGTTTGTAAAAGTTGGGGCATAAAATCATATTTAAAAAAGTTTTTTCAAAAGTAAAAAAAATAAAAATCAAAAAAGACATGGTCAAACACAACTCCAACTCCAATTTCAACTCCAACTCCGAAAAATTTTAGTTTTCATGGTCAAACGACTACTTATATTCGTTGCATCCTCGAGGTTACTCATGTAAAAGAGAGAAAAAAAGTCGTCTGATACACTAATACTTTCGTTATGCATAAGGTTCGAGAAAGATCAAACCCGACAACAACTTTATCAATTACTTCAATGTTCTGTTTCCAAAATGCATCTAGTGAGGGTTTAAATCCAACATTATGGGGAGACTAAACCCCCTAACCACCGCACTACACGCTAGTGTTACTCGTGTATTTCCTTAAAATGCACTTATTTTACCTAACTAATATCACTACCTATGAAACAATAATGAGATTAATTAGGTAGAGATTTCTTTTCTATATAATAGAAGGAGCGGTTTCAATATATCACTTATTTGACATTAAATTAAAAAATAAGGGTATTAAGGTCTTTAAAGAAAATTGTAAATTCTTATTGAAACAAATTTTGTATTTCTTTTTGTGGACCTATAAAAATTCTTAAAACAAAATCCACTCTTTTTTCATTAATTACAGAAAATGCCATTTAAAAAATTTACATAAATTCCATCACATGTGACTTTTAGTCTTGCATTCATTTCCACGGGTGGGCACTCATCTATCATCTATTTTTCATAAAAATTGTATTTCTTATTATATATAGGATGAATGTGGGTATCTACATGCTACTTTTATTTAGGTTATATAATATAAAATTATTTCAAATATATTATGTTTAAATAAATTTATTAATAAGATAATAATTTATTATAATACTTAATATGATAAATATAATTAAGTACATTTTATTCCTTATTGACATTTCATATCAAACAAATAATTTGCTTTCTTCCTTATTTGTTACATGAAATACAAGTTTGCCTAATTTAAATTTTTAATGTATAATTAATAAAGTTAATTTAATAAAATAAAATTTTAATAAATATTTTTTTAGATTTATGCCAAGTCAATATATACCAACAAAAAGAAATTAAAGAAAAATACCTAACAAGATTTTACTTATATAAAGTTAAACATAATTTGTTACTAAATAATAATGATAATTAGTTATTTTTATATATGCAAATCATATTATCCGTATTGGATTAAGCATACTATTCCTACTAGTTAATAATTTTTTTAATTAAAACCTTGAACATTAATTATTTGTTGGATTGTAGTTATTTCAACCACCTCAAACTCAAACCAAAAGTTTTAATATTTTATTTTTAAAAAACTTAATATATAAAATATATTTTACTCATATAACTTATTTGATTAATCTGATATTTTCTCAATTTATCTAAAACCTACCGAATTATGATTTTAACTAAATAAACCTAATAATTAGTGTTCCTTTGATTTTAAAATATCACCAACATTCCTATTTCACCCTTGATTAATTATTATTATAATTCATTTATATATTTAAAAATTAATAATATTTAATTAAAAATAAAATAAACAATTATAACATGTCTGCTTTAATCGTAATTTTACTATATAACCTCTAATTAATTATTATAAATCATTTATATATTGAACAGTTAATAATATTCAATCCGTAATTTTATTATACCACCTCCAATTAATTATTATATGTCGTTTATGTATTAGAAATTAGTACAACCTCCGTTTCAAAAAGAATTACCTACTTTTCTTTTTAGTCTGTTTAAAAAAAATGACCCCCTTTTTTTTTTTACAATACTATAATTTCAACTTTCCACATTACATGCTTAAAACCACAAGATTAAAGGGCATTTTGATACACATTTAATTCAACTTTAATTTAAAGCCACATGATTCAAAAGTCTTCTTTATTTTCTTAAACTTTGTAAGGAGTAATATTTAATTAAAAAATGTAAAATAAACATCTATAACATATCTGTTTTTGCTGCTTCAATCGTGATTTTATTATATCATCTCTAAGTAATTATTATAAGTCATTTATGTATTAAAAATGAATAATATTTAAGCAAAAAAGTAAAATATACATTTATGACATGTCTGTTTCACTTGCTTCCACCATAGTTTTACTAAATATCACCCATGATTAATTATTATAAGTCATTTAAGTATTCAAAAATTAATAATATTTAATAAAAAGATAAAATAGATATAAAAATAAAAAATTAACTCTTAATGTTTTAAATTAATTTGACATCTTATATGAGATCCACTTAAATTTTTCACGAGTATTTTTATAGTAATTTTACTATGTCATTTCTGATTAATCATTATAAGTCATTTAAGGCATTCATGCGTCGCTGCTCAATCGTGATTTTATTATATCACCCCTGATTAATTATTATGGTCATATAAGCATTGTGCCACTTAAATTTAAATAAAAGAAATATTATAAAGCATCATAACTAACAATTTAAATTATTTAAAAAATATAATTGGCTATCAACTACACAAAACTTTGGACAAAGAGAGTAACATATATTATTCATAAAAAGTATTATAAATTACAATAGTTAACAACTTAAAATATCTAAAAATAATTTAATTTGTTATATATTTTTAAAAACTATGTAAAAATACGACAAATCACAATAATCAATAACTTAAAAAAGTTTAAAATATAAAATATTTGGTTGACTCTCGAAATTATATTAGTGTCACTTAAATTGGAACAGAAGAAAAGTATTATAAATCACAATAATAAAAAAATTAAATTATTTTTAAAATATAATTGACTATTAATTTCACAAAAGTTTGGACAAGAAAAGTAATGTATATTATTTGAAAATTAAATAAAAATATTATAAATTACAATAGTTAACAACTCAAATTATCTAACTACATATTAAAAGTATGATTGATTGTCTAAATAATATTTGTTTCACCTAAATTGAGACAAATATAACATATATTAAACCCGTGCTAAATCTCGGATGAATCTTATAATGTATATGCAATCTTATTTTAAAAAAAAATCTTTATTTAAACATATCAAGATTGAAAAGACAAGTTCTAATACAACACATCAAATAGTGTATAAGAAATAATATTAGCATAAATACTACCAGTATTACTAATACAAGCATTATTAATGCTAACATTACTAATACATTCTATTCAAAATTATTTTTACACACTCTAACAAATGACTCATACGTTTCAATGAAAGAAACATATACAAAAGCAAAGTTCGATAAAATATTTATAGAAGTATGTTTATTGTGTTCTCAAAGTGAAATAAGTTAAATTAATACAACAGATTGTAAGTTATATTTCTTTTTTTATAATTTTTAAAATATTTAAAATTTAAATTTAAAATATTAATTTGATTTATCTTTAAAGAACAAGCTAACAAATAAAAGAAAGGAGAAATGAAAGCATATGATGTTTATGTCGGTTTAGTAGGGAATACATTGCAATTTTGGGCTATTAATTGCAACCACACGTGATATAATATGCAATGACTAGATAATCCTTTATCCTTTTCAACAATTATTCTCTATTTTATACAATAAATGTCAAGTCTTATGCATCAATTTTAATCTCATGTTTTATACTTAATGTATCAAATTTCAGTTATATGATTAAAGATTTGAACTTCAAAATGTATTGAATTTTGTTATTTATATGAGTAAGTCATATATAATTATTTTCTGAAATAATTTGGCTCCTTGAAAAATAATTATCAAGTAGTTAATATGTTTTATGTATTAATATTTTATAATTCATATTGATATCAATCTAACTTATCGTACATAATCAAAATATCTTAATGTTGGGCCCGTGTTGATACGGACCATGCTAGTAGGTTAAATAAGGAGTGGTTACATAAATCAATTTATGATGATGGTATCATCGGTAAACATTCCAGAACCTAAAGGGAAATTTGAAGCATGATAATTAGTCATATAAATAGGAATATTAGCAAGTTTTTGTTTTGGTCTTTCTGACACTATCTGACCAATTTCGGATTTTCGGTATTACGCATGAGGAAAGTTAGAAACCTAGAAATAAAAAAAGTTGTTAAAAAAAGAAAAAGATCATACTTAATTTCAAATAATTGAATTATGTATTTTTTTTATTTTTCTCTTTAATTTAACTTTTTCTGTTCAATGATACTTATACAGTTTGAAAGATCAATAAATATCTTATTTATTTATATTAATTTTATATTCTTAGTTATTAATAAGTCAGAATTTTAAATTTAATTTCCATCATTCAGAAAACTTATAATTAATAGGGTGATATGGTAAATTACTCATATTTTTAATTAATTTTTAACATGTGTGTCAAGTCAATAATAAATAAATATTATTAGACAAAAATAATGAATGATTTATTCATTTGTGCTTATTTTATTCTTGATATTAAAATATTATTTAATTTTTTAAAATATTAAATTTATTATAATTAAAAAATTATATAAAATTATTTTATTATTTTTGAAAATGTGCTAGATCAACAATGGACTATTATTATTGAAAGAAGAGAATATTAAAATTAAAATTTTATTCACATTTTATAACATCAATTTCAAATCTAAAACTTTAAATTTGTGTCTCAAAATTCTCATTTTGTCTTTTATCCTTTTCACTTTTTTCTAATTTCAATGAAAAAATTATGACGGGAATTGCTAAGCATGGCCTGTAGCACGAAGAACAAAACCACTGCGCCATTATCAAATTTCTGATCGAAAGCCGGTAATTCGGCTAAAACGAGACACAAATATCCCATTCGATCCCATTTTCTACTCCTCCGTCCCTTATTTTTACTTCTCCATATTATTATTAATAAATAATTATTTTTATATTTTATTATATAATATAAATTTTAATTAATATTTTAAGTTTGTATTTTTATTCAAATTAAAAAATTATAATTTATAATACTATTCATATAATTTTGAATATCTAAATTTTAATTTTAAAAAATTAATTTAAATTAATTTTCAAACTTAATTAAATTGACTTGTAAGAATCAAAAGGAGCGATTAGGTGGGTCAACTAAAATGAAATGAAAGAAATATTATTTATTACTTCGTTCATCTCATTTTATATGTTATTATTTCTTTTTTGATTAGTCCTAAAAAAAAAAATTATATTTTTTATTTGTTAATTATTTAATAACATTATTTCTATTTTATTTTTTATCGAATCTTATTTAAAAAAAAAAAATAATTAAAAAATAAATATTAAAGTTATTTTTTTAAAAATAATTTTATAAACTTTATAAATTCATTATTTATTTTTTAAACTTCATATCGGAGGGATTATTTTTATATAATAATTCAATAATAAATAAATATTATTGGACATTGGAATAATATCAAGTCAACGGTCAAATATTACGCTTCCCCTGAATAAGCTTCATTTCCCAGCTCAATTTTTATCACCACACTTTTCTCCTAATTCCCAATAAATCATTTCAGAAAAAAAATTAGTAAAATCTCATCGGCGATAATGGAGTTCGAATCGGATCACTCCGACGGTTTCGATCGCATACCCGACCCGCTTATCTACCTCATCTTCAACCAAATCTCCGATATCAAAACCCTAATCCGTTGCCGGTCCGTTTCCAAACGGTTCAACTCTTTGGTTCCTCAAGCCGATTCGCTTCTTCTTCGGGTAGACCGGGTCATTTCTGTTACAGATTCCGACGACGACGATGATTCTTTTCTCTTCGCGTTCCTTAGATCGATTATCAAATCTCTTCATCATCTCGTTTCGCCGAGTAAGCCGGTTCCTAACCCGACCCGATCTCAGAACTCACCCGCCCAGATTTTGAAGGAGTTTGAGAGGATTAGGGATCTTCAAATTGAGCTGCCGTCTGGTGATTTACGGTTAGAGAAAGGTACGACAATTAGGTGGAAGGCGGAGTTTGGGAAAACCCTGAAGAGTTGCGTGATTTTAGGGTTTCGTAGTGGAGATGGAGGAAATGCAGAGGCGGAGTTAGGCGGAGGAGGAGGTGGAGCTGGGGGAGGTTTGAAAATGAGGGTAGTTTGGACAATTAGCGCGTTGATTGCGGCGTCAGCGAGGCATTACATGATGGTTGAAGTTGTAAACGAGCACAAAGAGCTGGAGAGTTTGTTGATCAAGGATAGAGAAGATGAAGGGAAAGTTGTAATGGATAAGAAAGGATTGAGAGAATGCAGGGAAAATGAAGGTGAAGAAGGTGAGGTGAACAATGCTAGTAGTGGTAATGGAGTTGGTTTATGGTGGCGGAGTAATCGTACAACAGTGCCAGCAGTTCGAATGAGGATGAGGCACGAAGCGAGGATGGAACTCTCTGATGGCACGAAGATGTTTGGTGCAACATTGGTTGTTGTCCGACCGATTAGTAGTGGAGTTGACATCAGGAGTGAAGTGGTGGAACAAAATGGAGATGTAGGATTAGCGTTAGGAGCATTTGGGGATGATGCGGTGTATTGTGAAGCTGTTGAGAGGTTGCTCAAGAGTCGAAGTTATATTCTCGAGATGAACTCTTTCTAGTTCGCCACTGTATCTGTAAGATCTTCCTCTCAAGTGAGTAGGATGTATCATTTGTAAATATTTATCTCTATTGCTATTTGTACCGTAATATGCAATTTGTACGAGTATTGTTAAGACATGGCATTGCGTGTGAAAGAAAGAAGTGTGTACTGCTTCTATCAATGCAATGATCGACAACTAAACTTTGAGGTTTTAGGTATTGGAGCAGTTAGAATTGAGCTGAAACTTTGTATGAGGATTACTTGCTCTCATCGCGCCATTGAGCTATCGTTGTCCTTTTCTTGTTTGCAATTGTAGACAAATCTTACAGGAACTGTCAAATTTTATTGTGTAGCATGTCATGTTAAGATGAACTATCAGATTGAGAATGTTTTTTGGGTGTAGCTCAAGTGTCGTTTCATTTCATTCTTGCTACTTAATGGCAAATTATGTAGTACAAGAATGGATATTGAGGATTCATATGTCCGACTCATTTGAGAGATTGAGGATAGGCAATTGAAGGGACAATTTTTGAATGGAATTTGTGCTGGCTAGATGATGAAGTACATAGAGAAGATACAGAATGTTAAAACTTCTAGGTCTGATTAATCATTACACGACAATACAGAAGTCATCTAACTGATTCCAACTTATTTGGGGTTGAGTAGCAAGTTTTTGAACACTTTGCTTCCAATATACAGCAGCCTGAAAAGGACTGAAATAGCAATCACTTGAAATCCAAACGAAGAAGAAGAGGGGGCAGGGGCAGACGGCATCGTTGCTTGCTTGACAGAAGGGCGGGGCACCTCGAGGAACATAAACCTTTGGCCAAACCCATCGATAGGACCTCAAGCTTGTTCCGAAAATTCAAGACTCCTCAATGGCAAGGTGCGGAGCCACATGGGGTTTCCATTGCAAGATAGCATCACATATTTGTGAATTAATATTAGCATTATGTTGCATATTAGCATCCGAGGCAACTGCCGTTGGTATAGTGAAATCACTGTAATGCTGTGATCGAGCTTGAGCAGAGCCCAATGAATGCTTTTCCTAATGAGTATTCATGAGTTCTTATTTACACCTTTGTTTCAATTGTTTCTGAATCTTCAGCTGCCAACACATAAAAAGCTTATGCTACTGAGTCTAATAGCTCATGTTGTGTGATAATCTTGTATTCCTCTGTTGATCTTTAGCTGTTTAGAGTTTGTTTCTCTACAAGCTTTGATATATTCAGCCCACTCTTGTACCCAGGCCGAGTTTCACAATCCAAGTGATAGAGCTAGTTGAATGGGAAGAACCAATCTGACATCCTTTTTTCTAGGAAAATCATACATTAGAGTCACAATCGGAAACTGGCTGAATCCAATGCTTTTCAGTACTGAATGGGAGGGATCGTAACTACTGAATTAGTAGACCTTAAATCCTCAAATATTTTTTGATTTTATGCAGCATATACTTAGAAGCAAAAGGAAACGCACCCAAGTTATTCTAAAGGGCAAATACAAGAGCAATTTTTTTCTTAAAACAGGTTGTTTCTCTTTTAACTGTTAGCAATCTAGTGTTCCCAGCTAGAATGGCCAATAAAGTAATTAGGCCTTGTCTCTTTTTTGCTTGGTCACCAATTAATCCTTCAGCATTAACAAGCGTCATATACCAATTACTATTAAATTGTGAAGATATTTTAAATGAAAATAGACCACGCATCTAGTAAATATACTGCAGTTGAAAATAAAATAATAAGTATAAATAACATAAATACCAACCCTTTTGGAAGTAATTACACTTTCTCCCACTTTTTTAATTACTTTATTCTCTCTCTATTAATATACATAACATAACCGACATATTCATAGCATTCTGTGTATATGTTGAGATTTTTGTATTATGTTTAGGGAGTTGAGATTTTTTATAATATTGAAAATAAAAGTTGTGTATTTGTGTAATTTTTAGAAATAATATTGAAGTCATCCGCTATGTGCAGTTCGGTGTCTTTCGGCCTAAACCGTTGTACCTGTCCAAACATAAAGATGTCACCTTCGGGGACTGTTGTTTATAATATAACCAGATTTTCCAGAATTAGTTGAAATATAATCAGTGCTAAAAAGAAGTCTATTGAAAATAACCTCTTTACCCACAAAGATTGAGCAAGGTCTGCGTACAACTCATCCTCTCCAAACCACGTCTACTGATACTATAATGGACATACAAATGTTTATATATGTAGTCACAGCTCAAAAATTAGCGGCAAACATACAGTTTCTTTGCACTTGTTCTACTTCTTTCTTTGCGCAGAAACAAAACAAGGGTGAAAGCTCAACATGATTGGGAGAAAAAAGCAGAAAAGAAAGAACAGCAGAAAAATCACTTGGTTACTTACAAAATGAATAGCAAAAAGTATTTTTTAGATCTCTTATGTGTATAACTGAAGATTTCTAATGTGTAAACATAAAAATCTCTTATAAAAAGGGGCCATAAAACTAAAATAAATTTACAAGTGACCTAAAAATTCAGTTTTCTCATGAAATATGATAAATGGAGAAATATTGCCTTTATAATAATTAATTAGGGGTAATATAGTAAAATCATGAAGCAAAAATACTTGTGAAAAATTTAAATGATGTCCTATTAATCTACGACATCAAGAATTAATTTATCACTTATGTCTATTTTATTATTTATTAAATATTATTAATTTTTTAATACCTAAATGACTTATAATAATTAATTAGAAGTGATATAATAAAACTACGTTTGAAGCAGCTGAAACGGACATATCATAAATGTGTATTTTATTTTTTATTAAATATTATTAATTTTCTTATATGTAAATGACTTATAATAATTAATTAGAGATAATATAATAAAATCACGGAGCAGCTGAAGCAGATGAAGATGTAGTAATTTCTTAAAAGATTACATTTGATAATTATACGTCACTTTCTATAAAATCTTTCTCTTCTATCTCAATCTCGCTCGCGCTTTCCTTCATCTCCCTTCGCACCCGTCTCTCTCCCTCTATATGTATTTCACTCACTGATACTCCAAACGTAGACATACAATTCATTCAATTGTATTAGTTGTATTTTGCCAAATACAAAGAATGAATACATAAAAAAAAACAAGAAAATACTTGTATCAAATGTACTAATTGTATCACTGATGATTTTATCAACAGACAATCTTGAAGTTCCTCTATTTAATATAATTTCATTATGAGTTCTTGCAATGATGTACCAGAGACACATAATCTTGAAGAACATATTTGTATCAAATATATCACTTTAATTTAATGGTTGTTGATACAATCTAAATGCGTGTAGGTGTATGAATACAAGTGATATAAAAGCGAATTAACACAAGAGATGCAAGAGCTAATGAAAACAAGTGATACAAGATCTAATGAATACAAGTGATCCAAGAGCGAATGAATACAGGTGATACAAGATAATGAATACAAGTGATGCAAGAGCTAATGAATACAAGTGGTGCAAGATCTAATGAATACAAGTGATACAAGAGCGAATGAATACAATCCTCTTCATCTATAAAGCACAAATATACATGAAAAAAATAAAATGGTGATAAAAGAATTTGTTGTTGTTTTGACCAATTAATGACAAATATTTGTTCTTTGAGGAAGATTGAATGTCAAATTATTAAAATTCGAAGAACCAAAAGAATGACAAAAACATTCATATAAACATGACTGAAATTTTGACCAAAAATTTTACATGCACTTCAGTTGAAAATGTCAGAAGTGAGTCCACAAATTTTCAACTTAAATCGCATACACCTGAATTATTTTTAAGGAAAAATAATTTTTACATGCACTTCAGTTGAAAATGTCTGTTATGATCTTTTTTCCGTTTATATCGAACAATGGTAACGAAAGAGATTTGGGTGATTATAGTATAATATCGTTAATCCAAACGGCGAAATGGCGTAAGAACACTGAAATATTTATTGCAAATTGGTGAAAGAAACTCAACAAATAAAAAAAAGAGGTCCTATGAATTTTTTTTGATGGAACGTATGAACTTTCATTGCAATTGATGAAATAAAATCAACAAATAAAATAAAAAAGGTCGTATGAATTCCTTTTTGGTGAAACGTATGAACTTTTTGCAACCTGAAAACTGATTATGGAAAGGTTCTTGTTTAAAATGGCTTAATAACAAACTAAGTATCATATATCGTGGGATGTTATTTAGTTTTTACCATAATTAGTTAGGTGAATTGCAATATTAATGCTTGTTTAGCTGTTACATCCCTTAAAACATACTAATTAATTTAACTAATTCCTTAAAATATGCTAATTAGTTTAACTAATACATGTATCTGTAGGGCGTATCTAACTTAACTTATATGTATCTTCAAAGGCTAAATGTTGGGATTTAATAAAATTTTGAAAATAGTTGGGATTTTTAGTAAATACTAGTAAAGTAAAAATTACATATATAACGACATGTTTACTAGTATTTACTAAAAATCCCAACTATTTTCAAAATTTCATTAAATCCCATCATTTAGCCTTTGAAGATACATATAAGTTAAGTTAGATACGCCCTACAGATACATTTATTAGTTAAACTAATTAGTATGTTTTAATGAATTAGTTAAATTAATTAGCATGTTTTAAGAGATGTAACAGCTAAACAAGTATTAATATTGCAATTAACCTAACTAATTATGATAAAAATTAAATAATATCTCACAATATTTGATTTTTAATTTGTTATTACACCATTTTAAACAAGAACCTTTCCATAATCAGTTTTCAGGTTGCAAAAAGTTCATACGTTCCATCAAAAAAAATTCATACGACCTCTTTTTTTTTATTTGTTGATTTTCTTTCATCAATTGCAATGCAAGTTCATACGTTCCATTAAAAAAAATCACAGGACCTCTTATTTTTAATTTGTTGATTTTCTTTCATCAATTGCAATGAATATTTCATTGTTCTTATATCATTCCGCCGTTTGAATTAACGATATTATACCATAATCATCCAAACCCCTTTCATTGCCATTGTTCGATATGAAGGGAACAAGATCATTACAGGTTGCAAAAATAGTGAAGTTAAGGTTGGGCAAATCTATAAGTACAAGTGTACTATTATTTCAGTTATGACATGGTATTCCATTGAGCATTCCTTGCAAATGATCTGACAAAAAAGATCTGTATCTTATTTATGCGAAAAAAGATCTGACAAAAAAAATTTGTAGCTTGTTTAACGTTACAAAAATTTGTATCTTATTTAATATTACAAAAGTAGTTATTTGTCTTTTTTTTATTCAACGTAAAATTGATAATTCTATTTTTTGTTATTTTTAGTAGGCTGAGATACATATTTGGTCTAACTAGATACATTTTTCTTCATTTTGTATCTCTGGTTCGAGTTGTGTCTATATACGTATCTCTTGGTGTTTTAGTTTTAGTGATATCAGCATACCCAAAATACATATTAGTAGTTTTAAAGATACATATTGTGCACGATTGTACATATATGTATTTCTCATTAATTTTTTTTAAACGGTAAAATACATCTTAATTTTTTAACATACTGTCGTTGAAAATACATATTACTAACGTGAGATACATCCTACAGATTCTTTTAGGTAATTTTTACTTAATATTATTCTCGTTTAAAAAAAGGGAAAGAAGAATGTTGAATAGATACCAACAGACACTAAATTTCACGTAATATTTTAGTTGTTTTCGACTTATGAATAAATAGATAAGTGACATTAAGAATCTCAATAATAACACTAACCAAATAATTCTTTTCTGTCTTTATTGGTGATATACTCTATGTAAGGATAATGTAACGTAGGTGTTCGAGTGAATGTCTATTTGTATATAGTAGTTTATTATTAGGACTTTACTTGAATGAGTGATGAAGTTATTTTAAATCAGGAATCCTTAGCAGTAATGACTTTGGAGTCTTATTCTCCAAAACGCTCTTGTATATATATTGATGTAACAGAACACTCTTATATATAAATTAGGTGTATATATATGTATCTCTTGTTATTCCACATTTTTAAACAAAAATTCTTCCATATTTTGTTTTCAGTTATAAACGATTCCTACGACCTTTTTATTATTTTTTATTGATTTTGTTTGAAATAATTGCAATGAATATATCAGTGTTGCTACTAAAAATCGTTTAAGTTTGAAAAAACTATAAATATCCCAACTTTTATTAATTTAGGTTAAAAATTGAGATACATCTAAAACACTTTTTTTTTTCAATTATAACTTTAACAACTCTTCCTACATTAATGGCTACATTAACGCCAAAATTTTGGTCACAGATTTTATCCCACAATTTTCTCCTCTTCTTCTTCACATTTTTTAATTAAGGTATTTTCCCGCCTAAATTCATCTTCACTTCTTATTATGTTCAATAGTTTTTCTCAAAAATCAAATTAAATAGCATCATATCTCTTTAGCTCACTCAATTGATCGTTCGGAGTTTCTTTTTGAAGATGATGATGTTTTTGGTACTTGAGTTATGGGTAAAGTTACTATTTCAGCGAAGAAAATTATTCCTGATGAGGTTATTTCGACTGATTTTTCGTTATTGGTACTTACGCAAACCTTCTAATCCAAAATATTTTACTGTGCGAAGCAAAAAATTAATTGAAACCTCCAACAAAAGATGATACGGTGACGAACGGATTTAAAGTCATTCATCTTTCCGAGGAAGAAAAAATTCAACTACATTCACCTTGAAAATACTCTCTAATCATCAAGTTACTAGGGAAATTTTTTTTGCATCATTATCTCAAAACAAAAATTCAAGATCTATGGAGACCTTCAGAGCAATTTCTTGTATATGTTGTTCACTATATTTGTTGTCATATGTATCTCTTGTTTTTTAAGTTTTAGTGAAATAGACATATTAAAGATACATGTTAGTAAACTTAAAGATATATATTGTGTACGAGTTTATTTTGTATGTATCTCACACTGTTTTTTATTTTGATTCAAATATTTATACAAAAGATACATATTCTGTAAAACAACAGGTACATTTTAAGCTTTTTGTATATCTAATTTTGTGTTATTATGCATTTATATATCTCTTGTTATTTTGAATTTGGATAATTTTAGGCTTAGATACATATTTACACATACATGATACTTTTTTTCAATATTTTGTATCTATAGTTATCTGCTTAACTCTTGTTTTAAAGTATTAGTAAAATCAGCATACTAAAGATACATGTTAGTAAGCTTAAAGATACATATAGTGTATGAGGGATACATTATATGTATCTCGCATTTTTTTTAATTCAATAATTTTTTTTTTAATTCAATTATTTAGCCCTCGTACATTATATCGTTAATCCAAATACCGGAATTACGTAATAAAACTAAAATATTCATTGCAATTACTTCAAACAAAATCAAGAAAAAATAATAAAAAGGTCGTAGGAATAATTTATAATTGAAAACGAAATATGAAAGAAATTTTATTTAAAAATATGGAACAACAAGAGATTTTAAATACACCTAATTTATATACAAAAGTGTTTTGTTACATCAATATATAGATGCAAAAGTGTTTTGGAGAATAAGACTCTAAAGTCATTACTGCTAAGGACTCCTAATTTAAAACAACTGCACCACTCATTCAAGTAAAGTCCTAATAATTAATAACTATATATAAATAGACATTCACTTAAACACCTATATTACATTATCCTTATATAAAGTATATCACTAATAAAGGCAGAAAAGAGTTATTTGGTTAGAGTCTTTATTGAGATTCTTGATGTCTCTCATCTATATATTCATAGGTCGACAACAACTAAAAATAGCACATGAAATTTAGCGTCTGTTTGTATCTATTCAACATCCTTCTTTTCCCTTTTTTTAAACAAAAATAATATTAAGGAACAATTACCTAAAAGAATCTATACGATGTATCTAACGTTAGTTATATGTATTTTCAACGGCAATATGTTAAAAAATTGAGATGTATTTTACCATACAGAAAAAATTAACGACAGATACATATATGTACAATTGCGTACAATATGTATCTCCGCCTACTAAAAATAACAAAAAACAGAACTACATAAAACAACAATCAATTTTACGTTAAATGCCTAATTGAATAAATAAGAGACAAATAACTACTTTTAAAACGTTAAACAAGATACAATTTTTTTTTCCAAATCTTTTTTCGCATAAACAAGATACAGATCTTTTTTGTAAGATCAATTGCAAGGAATGCTTAATGACATAACATGACATAACTGAAATAATAGTGTACTTGTCCTTGTAGATTTGCACAACCTTAACTTCACTATTTTTGAAACCTGTAATGATCTTGTTTCCCTTCATATCGAACAACGGCAACGAAATGGGTTTGGGTGATTATGGTATAATATCGTTAATCCAAACGTCGGAATGACATATGAACACTGAAATATTCATTGTAATTGATAAAAGAAAATCAACAAATAATAATAAAAAAGAGGTCCTATGAATTGTTTTTTTATGGAACGTATGAACTTTCATTGCAATTGATGAAAGAAAATCAACAAATCGAAAAAAGAAACACCGTATGAATTTATTTTGATGGAACGTATGAACTTTTTGCAACCTGAAAACTGATTATGGAAAGATTCTTATTTAAAATGGTGGAATAACAAACTAATTACCATATATCGTGGGATAGTATTTAGTTTTTACCATAATTAGTTAGGTTAATTGCTATATTAATGCTAGTTTAGTTGTTTATCTCTTAAAACATGCTAATTAGTTTAACTAATTCCTTAAAACATGTTAATTAGTTTAACTAATACATGTACCTGTACGTATCTAACTTAACTCATTTGTATTTTTAAAGGCTAAATGTTGGGATTTAATAAAATTTTGAAAAAAATTAAAATTTTTAATAAATACTAGTAAACATATCATTATTTATATAACTTTTACTAATAATATTGAGCACAGTCCACAGATCTTCAAGTTTGGGCCAAGAGTATTATTTCAAGTTTTTGCAAGGACAAGTCTTGTTTCGCGGTGATCTTTAATGTTTGCCTCTCCTGCTTCCTATTTAATAAAATTTGTGGGTTAAAGTATCCCTAGTTGTGACCTAATTTTGCAGGGCAAAAGTGTTGGGCTTAAGTCGTGTAGTATCTCATTTTCAAGGTAAAAGTTTAGAAAACCTTTGGTCTAGCAAAGGTTTAGAGAAATTAGCTTCTATCGGCATAAGTTCGTATGAATACAATATAATTTAGGGGAAAGGACATAAATGTCAGCTCGCCCAAAATATTTTCACTAATATAGCCATTGATTTGGCAATTCCAATCGATAGCCGTTTAGGCTTTTCTGTTGCTATTACCCCTTTTTTTTGTTTATTTATTGTTTAACTTTTAATGTCAATTATTTTACATGTTACGTTCTCTTTCTTCCTATTTTTTTTTGTTTAATTTTCACTATTTTTTTTCTTTTAATGTTGTTAAATTTTTTGTTTTTGAAAAAAGTCCACTCTGTTCACCCATTTATTTTTTCAGATGCGATCACGAAAATAAAAACATGAAATACAAGTCCACCCATAATTATTCCATCTCTTTTCATATGAGTTAACACTATAGTGACACTTAGACTTATTTTTTTTCCTGCTATCTCTCGCTTTTTAATCAAAAAAATTAAGGCATGTTTGGACAGTAAAGGTACATGGTTTAATAAATTTTGTATATGCTTGTACAAATTTTCACAAAAATTTAGGTGAAGTTAACAAATTCACAAATAACGAATTACTATATATGCTGAAAATTTAGGTGAAGTTAACAAATTCACAAATAACGAATTACTATATATGCTTGCACAAATTTTCTCTGCAAAAGGTGTATTTATATGGTATATATACTGCATCAACGTGATATAAAATGTATCAATCTAGTATAAAAGTGTATCAATGCAGTATCAAAGTATATTAATGTAATATAAAAGTGTATTAATGTTGTATAAAAGAGTATCAATTGGGTATACGGATTGCATATGCTTACATAGAATTTTCTTTCTCTTTTTTAACAAGTGTATCAATATAATATAAAAGTGTATCAATTTAGTATAGAAACGGCATGTGCCCAATTGGGCCAAATGGCTAAAACAAGGAATTAAATTTAGCTGACAGGTTATATTTATCCACCTTTTTAAATTGTGTCAATTTTTTTTAAAATGGCCACCCCATGTCCTTTTCCTTATAATTTATGTCTTGTGAGTTCTGTTGGGCTTTAGTTTCTTCCTTGTGCTTGCAGAAAGAACAGCTTATCAAAGGTCCAGTCCAACCATGTTCTTAAGAACACCTTTGTTTGGAGATTCTTTATACAAGAATTGAAAAGATCTAACCAAGTTTTGCCTTTATTTGCTGATTTTATGAGATGAGAAGCATGATATAAGTAGCCTATTCTTATATGCTACCATGCTTGGTAATTCACTCTGTTATTCAAATATATAGGTTTTAATAAGGACCATGATATGCCTCATTATTCTTGAAATTGGTTTTACTCACAATATGAAAACGTATTTAAGCTTTCACTAGCATGATTAATATTTATTTAGGGCGACTTGATTTTTTATCTGATTTGAGTGTTTTATATCTCTTACTTATGATAATATGAATGAATAGTATATTGAACATGTGGAGTGAGAAAAGACCTAAGCAAAGATTACGATGACCGGATTTAGAGGAAAAACTAAATCAATAAGAAAAGATGAAAGAAAGAATAATTAAACAAGCTAATATATTTTTAAGATTTCATAGACCCCTCCCTCCTGTAAATTTCTATGGCCCACATAATTAATTTATTTACTGGTTTAATAATAATTGAATAAGTTAAATCCTAAATCTATATGGAGAAGTTACCTAGTAGGATTAAACGAATAAGTTAAATCCTAAATTTGTATGGAGAAGTTACCTACTAGGATTAAACTACTGACTAATCTGTTAGTAGAATAGTTACTGGTAGGATAATTACTGACTCTTAGTAGAATAATTACTGTCTGTTAGTGGATAATTATTGTATCCACAAATCACGTTGATGGAACGTGAAAACTGTCTGCTCTCTATATTATAAAAGGGTCCTCTCTCAGCCAAAAGAAGAATAAGCTTCATCAAACACTATTCTGAAACGTAAGGTTAAGAGAGAAATAATATTCTGCTTTTGTACTTTCGCTGATCTCAGTCAAGAAAGCTATGGAGAATTCTGATATGTTTTTTGACTGACTTTTAAATTATTAAAGCATGGTATGTGAAAATCATTAAGTTCTACGTTTCTAAATAATTGCTAGGATTTTATATATATATAAGAATGTTCAAGTTTATATAATTCGTTATATGCTTACATGTGGTATCAGAGCCAGATTTTTGAAACTAGTGATTTTCCATTAAAATTAATGTTTCTTCAGATTTGTGAATTTTTAATTATGTTTGTTAGAAATTTCACAATTATTGAATAACGAAATTTGAAATAATACCTAGAAATTTCACAATTATTGAATAACGAAATTTGAAATATTGGTATTATCATAATTGATTCTATTTTAAACAATATAGTTTAATAGCCTTTGCATAATAAGAATTGAAACCGTCAGTGTATGTTTCCGTACTAATGTGATTATATGCATGACGAGATATTTTTATTCAATAAATTTGAAAAGATAATATAAACATGTGATAATGAAAAACATAAGAATTTTAAAAGGGTTTTGAAGAAATAGAAAGTGGCCAGTTTTGGAGAAATTTGATTCGAAGAAGCTAATGTCCAATTTTTGCCTTTGTTTTCCTGCAATGTTTAGATATACATAAAAATCATATTGAATTGGTGTCTTTTCAAAGAATTCAGTAAGTGGGGCTTGCAATTTGTCCCTTGTAGTTCATATTGTTGACTTAGCATGACTAATTGTGAGAATAAATGAAATAGGAGAATTCTGAGGGGTGCATGTCGAGAGAATTCATCAATCCATGTGTTGCATCATTACCCCTCATGATATGCACGTCTAAAATTTATTTCTTAATGTGAATTGAAATTATATATTTAAGATTCGTTAATTATTAAAGTGGTTGAATCTTTATAAAATTAATTTCAAAAGTAAAGGTTAAGTTTAAATTAATTATCCATTAATTTTGATGCTTATAAATGATGTACCAATTATGGGTAAATTAAAATTTTGATTATAAGACATTTATGGATCACCCAAAGGTTGATTGTTTGTTCGTATAACCAATAAATATTAAGTAGATAATTTTGATGTATCGTTAATTTTATTTATTTATCCAAAGATAATAAATATTGTTAATTGATACATTAAATATTATCGTTTTGTGTTAAATGCATTTTAAGCATCATTATGTTTAAATTTGTATTTTGATGTTTCGCCCAAAGGAGAACATCAATATACATTTAAGTAAGCCATTTCTGAATTTGATAATGTGTAACTCAAAGTATTAATAAACAAGCATGTTTTACTTGTAACACTTGCCCTTCATTCACACTCTGCCTCTGTTACGATTTTTAACGGACTTAACTTTTCAGATTGGTGCGAACAGATCAGATTTCATCATGGGGTCTTAGATCTTGATGTTGCACTCTACTCTGAGAAGCCAACTGCTATTACTGAAGCTAGCAGTGATGAAGAAAAGTCCTATTATAAGCACTAGGATCGGTCTAACAGATCTAATGTTCATGTGAATGAATATTGCGGGCAACATTAAGACTACTCTTTCTAAAACTGAAAGTGCAAAAGAGCTTCTGAAACTTGTGGAAGAGTCTTCCCAAACTGCTGATAAGTCTTTTGCTGGGACACTAATGGATACTTTGACCACCATGAAGTTTGATGGTTCATGTACTATGCATGAGCATGTCATTGAAATGACAAACATAGTAGTAAGACTTAAGTCATTGGGAATGGAAGTGGAACAAAATTTCCTTGTGCAGTTCATCAGCAACTCATTAACGTTTGAGTATGGTCCTTTCCAAATGAACTACAACACCATGAAATACAAATGGAACGTGCATGAATTGCATGGTATGTTGGTTCAAGAGGAAACAAGGCTAAAGAATCAAGGAACCCACTCCATTAATTATGTAAATCATCAAGGAGCTGAAAAGAAAGGAAAGAAGCATGGTAAGGGACACCAGAAGCAACTTAATGTCAATGAGTCCTCATCTCAAGTACGTAAGAAAGGAAAAAGAATGGGAAGTGTCATTTCTGTGGAAAATCTGGACACTTTCAGAAAGATTGCCTGAAACGTAAGGCATGGTTCGAGAAGAAAGGTAAGCCTTGTGCTTTTACATGTCTCGAATCAAATTTAACTGAAGTTCCTTATAATACTTGGTGGATAGACTCTGGTTGTACTGTTCATGTTTTTAATACTATGCAGAGATTCCTTACAATCCAAACCATAAACAAGAATGAAAGATTTGTTTACATGGGGAATATAGTGAAGGCTCCAGTTGAAGCTGTCGGGACTTATCGTCTGATTCTCGATACTGTGCGTCACTTAGATTTAGTTGAAACTTATTATGTTCCTTCTCTTTCGAGAAATTTAATTTCTTTGTCTAAGTTGGATAAGATTGGATATTTTTAAAATTTTGGTAATGGATGTTTTAGTTTGTTTAAACATAATTATCTCATTGGTACTGGTACTCTTTGTGATAACTTATACAAACTAAATCTTGATAATCAATTTACTAAAACACTCTTAACTCTGCATCAATAATGTTGGAACCAAACGAAGTTTGGTGAATGAACAATCTGCTTACTTATGGTATAAACGTTTAGGTCATATATCTAAAGAAAGGCTGGAAAGATTAGTTAAGAATGAAATTCTTTCAGATTTAGATTTTACTGATCTTAACATTTGTGTAGATTATATTAAATAAAAACAAACAAACACACAAAGAAAGGAGCCATAAGAAGCACGCAGCTTCTTGAAATTATACACACTGATATATGTGGTCCTTTTGATATCACATCTTTCAATAAAAAAATATATTTTATCACTTTTATTGATGACTTTTCACGTTATGGATATATCTATTTGTTGCATGAAAAATCTCAAGCGATTAATGCCTTAGAGGTATTTATTACTGAGGTTGAAAGACAATTAGATAGAAAGATGAAAATAACCAGGTCTGATAGACGTGGTGAATATTATAGAAGATATGATGAAAGTGGACAACACCCAGGTCCATTTGCTAAATTCCTCGAAAAGCGTGGCATATGTGCTCAATACACAATGCCTGGCACACCATAATAAAATGGTGTGGCAGAAAGACGTAATCATACATTAATGGATATGGTTAGGAGTATGTTAAGTAATTCATCTTTACCTCCTTCGTTATGGATGTATGCTTTAAGGACTGCCGTTTACTTGCTAAATAGGGTTCCTCGTAAAGAAGTTCCAAAGACACCATTTGAACTGTGGACTGGTAGAAAACCTAGTTTGAGGCACCTGCATGTTTGGGGTTGCCCGACAGAAGTTAGAGTATACAATCCATAAGAAAAGAAATTGAATTCAAGAACAATCAATGGTTTCTTCATTGGTTATCCAGAAATATCAAAGGGGTATATATTTTACTGTCCTAATCATAGTACGAGAATAGTTGAAACTGGAAACGCTAGATTCATTGAAAATGACGAAGTTAGTGGGAGTGAAGAACCACGTAATGTGAAAATTAAAGAAGTTGGGGTACGAATTCCTTTATCTTGTACTTTTTTTGAATTTGTTGTTCCTGAAGCTGTTGCATAACAAAATAATCAACAAGAACAACAAATTAATGCTCCTACTAATGAAGCCATAATTGATGAACCTGTAGTAGATGAACCACAAGAAGTAGCATCAAGAAGATCTCAAAGACAAAGAAGATCTGCTATTTCTAATGATTATTTGGTATATCTACATGAGTCAGAAACTGACTTGGGAATTAATGATGATCCAGTTTCATTTTCACAAGCCATTGAAAGCAACAATTCTGATAAATGGATAAATGCTATAAAAGATGAGTTAAAATCTATGGAACAGAATGAAGTTTGAGACCTTGTTGAATTATCCGAAGGTTGCAAAAGAGTTGGGTGTAAATGGGTCTTTAAGACCAAACACGATTAAACTGGCAACATCGAACGTCATAAGGCCAGACTTGTTGCCAAAGGTTTCACTCAAAAGGATGACATTGATTATAAAGAGACGTTTTCACCTGTCTCTAGAAAAGATTCACTCAAAATTATAATGGCCTTGGTAGCTCATTATGACTTAGAGCTACATCAAATGGATATGAAAACAACCTTTCTGAATGGATATTTAGAGGAAGAAGTTTATATGAACCTGAGGGGTTTTCTATTAAAGAAAAGGAACACATAGTTTGTAAACTTAAGAAGTCAATATACGGACTTAAACAAGCTTCCCGACAATGGTATCTTAAGTTTAATGAAACGATTGTCACCTTTGGATTTAAAGAAAACACTGTTGATCGGTGTATATATCTAAAGGTCAGTTGGAGTAAGTTTATTATGTTAGTCTTGTATGTTGATGACATCTTGTTTGCTACTAATGATCTTGGTTTGTTGCATGATACCAAGAAATATCTCTCTAATAACTTTGAAATGAAAGCTATGGGTGAGGCATCCTATGTGATTGGAATAGAAATATTTCGAGATAGATCACAAGGATTGTTGGGATTGTCTCAGAAAAACTATATTAATAAAGTATTAGAGAGATTTAGAATGGAAAAATACTCATCAAGTTCCGTTATAATTCAGAAAAGAGATAAGTTTAGTCTCAATCAATGCCCAAAGAATGACTTGGAACGAAAACAAATGAAAGATATTCCTTATGCATCAATAGTTGGGAGTCTTATGTTTGCCTAAACATGTACAAGACCAGACATCAGTTTTGCTGTTGGAATGCTGGGTCGATATCAAAGTAATTCAGGAATGGATCACTGGAAGGCTACAAAGAAAGTGTTGCGATACTTACAAGGAACGAAATATCATATGCTCACTTATATAAGATATGATCATGTAGATGTGTTTGGATATTCAGATTCAGATTATGCTAGTTGTGTGGATACAAGAAAATCCACATTTGGATATTTGTTTTTGTTAGGTGGAGGAGCAATATCATGGAAGAGTGTGAAGCAGTCTGTTATAGCTGCATCCACTATGGAAGCTGAGTTTGTGGCATGTTTTGAGGCCACAGTCCAGGCTAATTGGCTGCAAAATTTTATCTCAGGACTTGAACTAGTCGACAATATAGCCAGGCCGCTGAAAAGTTATTATGATAATACCGCCATAGTTTTCTTCTCTAAAAATGATAAGTATTCGAAAGATGCTAAGCATGAAATTGAAATACTTTTCGGTTAAAGAAGAAGTCTAGAAACATAAAGTGTCAATTGAACATATTTGCATTAAGCTTATGATTGCTGATCCTTTGACGAAAGGATTACCGCCCAAAATATTTGATGAACATGTTGAAAGGATGGGTCTTATTGATAGCAATGATTGGTTTTATGTAAAGACTTTATTATGTTTATGTAATTGACACTTTGAGCTCAAATTATATATGTTTCTGTTGTTACTTGTTTTCTCTTGTATACATAATATTGTGAATAATGATGACAGGTTCTGACTTAGATAAAGTATTCTAAGTATTATCGTTGGACCCATTATGTATTTGAAAGGTTATGTTAGGTAATAGACTAATATTGTAGTACATGGAAGGAACTATGTCAATAAAGTGATGTACAACTGCTATGACTCATTTGAGTTGATTTATTTAACCATGACAAATGATGTTGGATTTGACGTTAACTGTGCACACAATTGACTTACATATTAAATCACTAAATTAACATTGTGTGTGCCAAGTGGGAGAATGTAAATTTCTATGGCCCACATAATTAATTTATTTACTGGTTTAATAATAATTGAATAAGTTAAATCCTAAATCTGTATGGGAAAATTACCTAATAGGATTAAACTACTAACTAATCTGTTAGTAGGATGATTACTGACTCCTAGTAGGATAATTACTGACTTCTAGTAGGATAATTACTGTCTGTTAGTGGATAATTATTGTATCCACAAATCACGTTATGGAACGTGAAAACCGTCTGCTCTCCATATTATAAAAGGGGTCCTTTCTCTGCCAATAGAAGAATAGGCTTCATCAAACACTATTCTGAAACGTAAGGTTAAGAGAGAGAAATAATATTCTGCTTTTGTGCTTTTGCTGATCTCAGTTAAGAAAGCTATGGAGAATTCTGGTATGTTTCTTGACTTTAAATTATTAAAGCATGATATGTAAAAATCATTAAGTTCTACGTTCTCAAATAATTGCTAGGATTATATATGTACATAAGAATGTTCAAGTTTATATAATCCGTTATATGCTTACACCTTCTACTTTTATATCAAGGGAAAATTAATTAAAGAATGTCTTAGATGTGATGCTTATAAAATAATTTAATTTTTGACTTTTTGTTCCACTTTGATGCCTAGAAATTGATCAAAGTAAACTTTGAAGTTGATGGCATGAGACTTATCTCTCCTTTGGTCCCCATTGCCCTGCAGCTTTGAAACTGTTCATAATTGGGGACAATTTGAATTTGGTATGAGCCACATTTTAGGATATATTATTATGATAAAGCTAATGATAAATTTATGATAATTTTAGATAGAGGCAGATTTAAAATTTAAAATTTATGATTTTGGATTTAAAATTTATTACTTTTGATGCTAAAGTCTAATAAATGTACCTATTCAATGAAATTTTTAATAAATATACAAAATTTAGATTAAAATATTGAATTCTACTAAACTCGTAGTTATTATACTAGCTCCACCCTCATTATACATTTCTTACTTCTTTTTCCTCCTCGAAATATCAGCAAAATATTTTAGAACTTGCTTACTACGCCTTTATAGAAACAGTACACAAAATATTAATGATGGGCCTTTATCAAGTAGTGGAAGTGCAATGGTTTTCGTTATAGATAAGTTTTTTTTTATTTAAAAGTTTTAGGTAAGATTAAAAAAATATTTAACGGTAATTAGTTAACAATAATAGCATAATTAAAGTTAAATTATGAGACAATTATTAGTGATAATTTCATTTTAGCACTATTTATAAATATCTCTAAAGTCTATAGCGACATTGAATTCAATGAGTATATATTTATTGCCACTAAAAACTTTCATTTTTATAGCACTAGGGGAAGGAGAGGAGAAATTGGAAGAGCATTACGTGAATATAACGCTCTTCAATAAGAGAAAAATTCAAATAGCTAATCGATTTAATTACTAAAGTTACCCTTAAAAAACCTTGGAACTTTACAAGCATCGGTACAGAAAAATTCTACATTATATAACACCATAACTTAATAAAATTTATTTTTTTAACTACCTAAATTTCTTTTCTTTTTTTCGTTAAAACAGTCGGATGCATCCACAAATACATATATTATGGATATATAATTTTAATTATGTATTTCTCTTTGGTCTAGTTAATATATTATGTATCCCAATCAAATGTTTTAGAAATAGATGTATCTCAATAATCAAAATTATGTATCTCAACTTTAAAATTACGTGCTCAGGGTGCTAATTATGTATCCGAGCAAAAATGGAGTAATTAACTGTTACATTCTTAATATCAAAATTATGTATCTCAACTTTAAAATTATGTATTCGAATTCTAGTTATGTATTCGAAAATTACAACATCAAAGATTATTTATAATTTAGCAAAGAATAGAGATAAAGAATAATTAGGAGTAAACTTACTGAGATTTATATAAATTTTATAAAATTCTATTAAGAGAAATTAAAGGATAAAGCCGGTAATAAGCTCTTCCATTTTAAAGGGGAGAACCACAAAAAAAATGCACTCATTTTTTATTTTATTTAGAATATCAAAGTGATTTGCTTGAAATAAAAAATATCATCTAATCTACCAGTACTGTTAAAGATCAGCAATCATCAAAAGACTAATTTTTTTTAATCTAAAAACAATAAAAAATAAAAGTTATAAAAAGCAAAACCCAAAGGGTCGTTTGGTTAATTACAATGATAAGAGAAATTTAATAATTTCGAAATAAAATGTAGGGGATAATCTTATCTTATATTTGATTAAAAATTTTTATGCCGATATCAATAGTTTTAAGATTATTTATATGATAATTATGATATTATTTCTATACCACACTCAATATTTAGATAACATAATAATTCCGAAATTAAGTAAAACAACAAAATAACAAGAATGTTTTCTCCAAAGCTATTCTCCTAAATTCCTTTAATAAAGTGAAGATTAAAATTAAAAATAAAAGTTTATTCGAGTTTATGTTGTATAAAATCAAATTAAAGGCATATTTTATACCTGGTATATCTTATTTCTAATCCAATGAACCAAACAACAAAAAAATTACACTATAATTTATTGGTCCAGCTTTTACTCATTAGTATTAGTAATGTAAGACCTAACTCTCCTTACTTATACTTTTCTAAATGAAATTTGTATTTTTTATGTATTATAATACTGAAAAACTAGCCTAGACAACCCGCTTAACGGACTAAGAAAATGGTCCAACTAAACAACTGCTTAATAGCATATGTTAAAAGATGATGAGTTAAATCATTTGTCACCAATGGATCGAATCATGAACAATTATTTCTTTCATTCAACTTTTTGCAATCAAACTCAGCCAGTTCCTAATTTTAAATTACTTTGGGTGCAGGGGATAAAGATCTTCAAGATTGCTCATTAAGGCACTCACTTACATATAGAGTTATATAAACAACAACAATATAGTCTCAACTTAGAATTTGCGTATTAGAGTTTACAGTCTTCTTATGAGAATCTTTGGTCACCTAATTCAATAAATGTGATTATGTGACTATTCTAAAACACATCAAGCTGCCTGTGACTAGTTTTAATTTTGAAGTCCCACCAAACTGACTATTATATTGCTCTTTTCTTTTTGGTTTCTCACAAGGTGCTAATTATCCTCATTGAAATTCGATTAATTTGAATTTGTATTGAAAATTCTCGCTATAAAGTTAAAGCGCTCCCTACCAAAGACAACTTCATATCCGAGATTTAAACCCAAAATCTTTAATTAAAAATGGAGGAATACTTACCAGTTACCACTCCACCACATCTTTTGCGGGGACTATCATATTGCCACTTCTACAATTCTTGCTTATTCTTCTCCTATGAAGAATCTAAAGAATTTCTTTTTAAAAAAAAAAAAAAAATTCAATTAATCTTGTATCATGAGAAGCTATACTCCCCAACGCAACTAAACAAACAAAGAATTAACAAAGGAAATATTATGTAGCTAAACAACACACTCCATCACTAATTCTATATAGCAATGGACTATAATTAAATAATAATTTTTTTGATGACTTAAACTCCATTATCGTTCAAAACTAAACTCTAAATCAATGAACAATTAAGTGGTTCTTTATGCTTCCCAAATGGAATGACCACATTATTGGATCGATTTTTATAAACTTTTGGCATTCTTTATATTAGTTTCTTTTCAAAGATAAACTTCATTCCTTTAATTTTATATGGCATATTTGTCAAGACACGGAGTTTTAAAAAATCAAAAACTTTTTGGTAGGTATAACTATAAGAAATGTAAAAAGAAAATACTTCACACTTAATGTTTACACAAAACCGCATTAGCTAGTTTACTATGTTTAAGGAGAAAGTGAGGTAAAAAAATTAAAGTGTATCGATTTGTCTTTGTTAATTGAGTGATAATGTTGTGTAAGACGAGCATAAATATATATATCTATTGAATTGATATAAATAAAATTGGATCGGGATATGTAAATTCTCATAAGCATGTCATTAAGGGTGTGTTTGGTATGATTGGAAAATATTTTTTGAAAAATGTTTTCCTATTGTCTCTTGTTTGGTTGCAATAAAATGTTTGGAAAACATTTCCCACAACAACTCATTTTCTTCAATTTGAGGGAAAATGACTTCCCTCATGGGTCAAGGGAAGTCATTTTTCAGAAAATGACAAATGTGACTTATGACCTCACCCCATCCCTCTTTCCCACCCCAACAATACTCATATTCACATGACTCAAAAAATTCACATTTCTAAAAAATTTACATTACTCGGAAATATTTTTCATTGTGTTTTGCTTTAATATTTTACTGCTTGATTGTAGTATCTTGAGATTGTCCTGACAAAATATTAAAAAGTGTCTCCTATATTTGTTAATTAATAGTTGCTTAAATTTAGTGATTGTAATATTTTAGTATTTGATATTGATATTATTTGTTATGCTTAAATTAGTTCTTACAAATTGTTGAGTTGTTAGAGACACTGATATATTAGTTAACAGTTAGTAGTATTTTCTAAAAAAAATATTTTTTCACTCATCAATCAAACATTAGAAAATATTTTTTTAAAAAATAGTCTCTACCCACCAACCAAACACCATAAAATATTTTCCACTCACCAATCAAACATGAGAAAATAAGTAAAAAATCAACTTATTTTTCAGGAAAATATTTTCCATCATACCAAACACACCCTAAGTGTAAAATAAAAGCTTAAAGTTAAAATGTTATTCTCAAATACAAAACGATATCATTCCTTTTTTTAAAGTTAAATTGAAAAAAAAAAAAGAAAATCACATAAATTAAAATGAAGAGAGGAGTAGTTAAAATAGTTAGAACCTAGGAGAAAATGATCAAATAAGATGTACTAGTTGGTTAAAAAATGGATATATACACTTAAAATTGCTCCCTCTTAAGTCATGTCATCATGATATATAAGGAATATTGGGGTTCTCCTTTCTGCCCAACAACAATTGTGGGAACACTAGCTTCTTCATGACTCAACTTCTTCTTCACTTGTTTATATCCATCCACACAAATCTTCTGCCAACCATACATGTTCTCACTTGTAAATTACACTTGAGTCCACTTCCCACTTTAGAAACTTTATGTCATGCATTATATTGACACTACTTTAGGCTTTTTTTTGTTTGGCCCCCATGGCTTTTTCTAAATCTCATCAACATAAAAAAATGACAGCTTTTCGGAATAGCAAAAAGAATGAAAGTTTTAGCTGCCAGAGTTATAACTTTTGTTATGTAAAAAAAATATGTTTGTAACTACCGAAAAGGGATAAATATACCTTCGAACTATGATAAATAGTATGTATATACCTTCCGTCATATTTTGGATACACAAATACTCTTATCGCTAATGAAATGATACGTATATGCCTCTCACACTAATGTTAGGGGCATATGTGTACCCAAAATATGACGAAGGATATATATGTATCATTATCATAGTTCAGAGGTATAGTTATCCTTTTTCTTTTTAATATTTTTATACCAAATAATTAATCCAACCCCACTATACGACCCAACAAACCCACTAGCCATTCCGGTCCCAATTAAAATTCACGATACGCCTATATAAAAAATGTGTTTTTCTCACCCCTACAACGATACACACACACATGATACACTAACATTCATTACTATCAATTTCAGGAAAAAAAAAAACATTAACCCATAACACCCAAAAACAACCCCTCATGTTTCAATTTTCAGTGTAATTTCGTCGGAAAAACACTATCCACTATTGGTCAATACCACATAGCCACCGTCACCGTCAAACCGGAAACACCAACCAGAGAACCATCGCCCGTACCCCTAGCTCCGGCCACCTTCGGCCTAATCTCCACTCCCTCCAATCAGTAAGCACCAACTAGTAGTAGCGACCAATCACTGCAATTTGATTAGGGTTCACTTTTAAGAGAAAAACAGAGGGAGTAATGGGTTTAGATGGAGTACAAAAAAATAGAGGTCAAGTCGAGTTAGTTTGAAATCAAGCTCGGTGGGTTTATTGGGTCGGATAGTAAGTTTGGGTTAGTTATTTGGGACAAAAAATTAAAATGCAAACGGAACAAATATGCCCCTGAACTATGATAAATGATACGTATATATTCTTAGTCATACTTTGGGTGCACATATGCCCCTACCGTTAGTGTGAGGGGCATATACGTACCATTTCATTAATGACTATGATATATGTGTACCCAAAATATGACGGATGATATATATCATTTATCATAGTTTGATAGTATATTTATCCCTTTTGTATTGTAAGTATTACCAAACACGATTTAACTTATATACATCATCAATCTAGAAAATGTGTACGCTACCTCATATTTTAACATGTTCTAGTAGGTTAATTATCCAATTTATCAAGTTGTTATCCCTCTAATTAATATGAACGGTTAGTTACAGTTATTTTTTAGGTGATTATATAATGTTATAGTTCTCTTAATTTAGCTTTATTAGTGTATAGACGTTAAATTCAATATAGAATGTATTTTCTGCTGTGAGCGAGGTATATCGTGAATTCGCGACCTAATGAAGGTTGAGTGATATTTGTCCACACGGTGCCCTTGAGTTCATATTTTTGCATAAAAGGTTAATCATTAATGTAGTGGTTAATATTTGCCTATATAATTTTCTAATTATGTCTTATGGCCTAGAGGATAATTTTGAGAATTTACTGTTTGGAGTTACTTAGCTTGTACGAACGTATTGTGAAGATAATGCAAGTTTTATCTTCCTGACCAACAACAACAAAAAAGGTATGAGTCTAATGTCCATCATCTTGTTAGAAGTAATTAGTTGCATTATAACTAAAGTGTCACTGTGAAGTCCACTTCCTTTCCCCCCAATCATTGTAATAACTAGGCAAAGAGGGCCAAGGACTAAGATGCCTCAGTGCTCATCCATTGCATTTCTCCTCTCAATTAATTTGATATGTCTGTTCATACATCACTTTTGTAGCCCCTATTTTTTTGTTCTTTCGATGTCCATCCTTCTTTCACGACTAAAGAAACTGGTAAAACCGACCACAATTTGTTGTCCGAAAAATCGACCACAGCTGGTTGGTTTTTGAATTTTTTTTATTATATATATATTTTTTTAAAAAAACCGACCATAAGTGGTCGGTTTTATATTTTTAAAAATCAAAATAATTATTACAATAATTTTAATAATAATTATCATTTATTTAACAAATAAAAATTTTAAAAAAATAATAAAACCGACCACGAGTGGTCGGTTTCTTTTAAGAAAATTAATTTTTAAATATATATAAAAACCGACCACTTGTGCTCGATTTTTTAAAATATTTTTTTTATTTTTTTTAGAACATCCAGAACTTGTGGTCGGTTTTTATACAAAAATAATTAAAAAATACATTTAAAAAATCGACCACTTGTGGCCGATTTTTAAAGTAAAAAAATTAAAAATTAAATAATTTCAAGTAACACCTAGTTATATATATAATCAAAACCTAATATATTAAGTTAATCCAATATAATTAATCGATCACTAATCTAAGTATGTATAAGAAACACATCGCATTATATTATTGGATAATACACTTGTATACGTATGTGATATATATACTACGTATTTTGAACTTGATATAGTCGATAGTATGTATATGTGTGTGTTTGTATATGTATATATAACATGTACATATTATATAGCGATGGTATATTAATGACATAAGATAAATCAAGCGATAATTTATTTGAGTATATGTGAAATACAATGAGATAGTAAAATCGGGTATGTGATGTATATAGTACATATATGAAATACGTTTTTGTTATATTATTGGATAAGATACTCGTGTACGTATGCGATGTATATAGTACGTATTGATATAGTTGATAACATGTATATATATGTGTGTGTGTATGTATAGGTTTATATATACGTGTGTGTATATATATATATATATATATATTAATGACATAAGATAAACGAACTGATAATTCAACTGAGTTTCTGTGAAATACCCTGAATATTATTCTGGGATAGTAAAATCGGGTATGTGATGTATACGTATTTGAATGTTGATAGCCAATTGAATATATTTATATATATGTATATCTCGTGTAGTGATGAAATAGATATACTATTTTGTGTCAATATAATGTAGACACACGTATATTGTTGAAGTTGTAATAACGTAAGGCAAGTATTACGAGGTATATGGGGGTAGGAAGGAAGTAGGGGAGGGAGACAGAAAATTGAATCATGAACTGACATATACTTATCATTTGCTTTGAATTTTGAACGACCACCAAATTTTGGCGTTGAATTTAAGTTTTTTCGCTTAAAATTTTTGTATATGAGTATATATGAAATACGTTGAATAATATTATGGGGTAGAAAAATCGTATATGTGATATTTATATCTCGTGTAGTGATATATGCAGTAATCGAAAGCTCGATAGCTGAATTTATATATCAAAATATATATTTTGAATAATACATTGATATCATACTATTGAAGAAATAGATATACTATTTTGTGTCAATGTAGATACACGTATATTGTTAAAATGGTGATAACGTAAGATGTCGATAATTTATTTGATTAACACGTATATATATATATATATATATATATATATATATATATATATATATATATAATATTGTAATTAACAGCTAAGGACCCAAAAATTTATCGTAATTTGCAAACTTAATTGACATTATTATAGGTTGGAGGAAATATACTACTCGTGTTTATGTGATGATAAAATTATCTAATTTATATATATAAACATTGTATTAAATTAATTGGATATTGTTATAAATATCAGAGCATTTATTAAAAAAATTAATTAATTAAAATATAATATTAATTTATTAATATATTTTAATTAATTAATTAATTTATTAATTGTAGTTTATTAAAATTTAATTTATAAAAAAATGTAAAAACCGACCACACATGGTCGATTTTCAATATTATTTCTGAAAACCGACTACTCGTGGTCGGTTTTACTATTAATTTTAAAAAAAATAAAAACAATTACTAATTAACCCGACCCGACCCGACCCACCCAACTAATTAAAATTCCCAATTGACAGGAGAGACCCACAAAACAAACGGGAACAACACTAAAACACTCGAATTTTCCACTCTCAACCCAAACACTCGCTAGCAGTTTCTCAAATTTTGAATTTTCGTTGCAATTTTTGGTTTCTCCAAATTAGTTTGGCGTTGATAAGATTCGTCATTTCTCCTTTCTCTATTTTTTTTGTATCTGTTTGTGTACTCCAAATCAACGGCTATAGTAGTATGTCGATAGCCTGGAATTGAGTGGCAATTGAGTGAAGAATGTTGAGATTATAGCGAAAAATATGCAGAATTGGATGAATCTTGAGTTAACTACTTCACTTCAATTTGATTTTTGAAACCCTAGTTCTTATGTTTTGGTTGAAAATGAGAAAATTGGGGATAAACTACTATATTTTAGTTTTCTCATTTCTTGTTCTTTATTTGTTCCTTTGGTAATTAGGACTAATATATAAATTATAAAAAGGAAATTTCAAAAATATTTGTAGAAGTATACTTAAGTTGTATTTTATTAGTATAGTCTTAATTGTATATTTTAATATGACATCTCCAATCTTATGAATTGTTCATTTGTAAGCTTTTTTAAATATTGACATCATTTACTAAAGATAATTTTGTGAATGAGTAATGAGTAATATCTTGCATAGAGTAGATGGGTATTTTAGAGAAAATTGTAGTAGTGTATCTTTTAATTTGCTAAGCTCATCATTTTCGATATTGCAGCTTCCCGTGAGAGAATCTATAAGCAGATTGAAGCTGCCATTTTGAAATATCAAGAAATTACGAAAAATAACAAAGGTATGTTGACATAGTGAAGCCGTGTGGGGCCTTGTACGATTCACTATTATTGTTATCTTTCTTTCATTGTTCATATTGAAGTCTAGTGAAGCCATGTGTGGCCTTGTGCGATTCACTAGTATTGTTCTTGACATCTTGTTGGTCTTGTTGTTGCTTGAAAATTGTATTGTGAACTTGATCTTGAATGTGTGGGGACTTAGTTTCTTGAAAATGGTTAAGTTTAGGGACTTTGAAGGGGATTTTGTGTTTTGAATGCGGTGGAGATTTGATTCTTAGTTGGTTAAGCGTAGGGACTTTAAAAGAATTTTTTTTGTTTTGAATGTTGTTTTGTTTTGAGAGTTAGTTGGTTGAAAATGGTTAAGTTTAGGGACTTTAAAGGGATTTTTTTGTTTTGAATGTTGTTTTGTTTTGAGAGTTAGTTGGTTGAAAATGATTGAGTGCAGGGACTTTAAAAGGGATTTTTTTATTTTGAATGTGGTTTTGTTTTGAGACTTAGTTGGTTAAAAATTGTTAAGTGTAGGGACTTTAAAAGGGATTTATTGTTTTGAATGTTGTTTTGTTTTGAAACTTAGTTGGTTGAAAATGGTTAAGTGTAGGGACTTTAAAATGGATTTTTTTGTTTTGAATGTTGTTTTGTTTTGAGAGTTAGTTGGCTAAAAATAGTTAAGTTTAGGGACTTTAAAGGGCATTTTTTAATTTTAAACGTTGTTTGGTAAGTGACTTAATTGGTTGAAAATGGTTGAGTGTAGGGACTTTAAAGGAGATTTCTTTATTTTGAATGTGGTTTTGTTTTGAGACTTAGTTGGTTGAAAATGATTAAATATAGGGACTTTAAAAGGGATTTATTGTTTTGAATGTTGTTTTGTTTTGAGACATAGTTGGTTGAAAATGGTTAAGAGTAGGGATTTTAAAAGGGATTTTTTTATTTTGAATGTTGTTTTATTTTGAGAGTTAGTTGGTTGAAAATGGTTAAGTTTAGGGACTTTAAAGGGAATTTCTTTGTTTTGAACGTAGTTTGGTAAGCGACTTAATTGGTTGAAAATGGTTGAGTGTAGGGACTTTAAAGGGGATTTCTTTGTTTTGAATGTGGTTTTGTTTTGAAACTTAGTTGGTTGAAAATGGTTAAGTGTAGAGACTTTAAAAGAGATTTATTGTTTTGAATGTGGTTTTGTTTTGAGACTTAGTTGGTTGAAAATGGTTAAGTGTAGGGACTTTAAAAGAGATTTATTGTTTTGAATGTTGTTTTGTTTTGAGACTTAGTTGATTGAAAATGGTTAAATGTAGGGACTTTAAAAGGATTTTTTTTGTTTTGAATGTTGTTTTGTTTTGAGACTTAGTTGGTTGAAAATGGTTAAGTGTAGGGACTTTAAAAGGGAATTTTTTGTTTTGAATGTGGTTTTGTTTTGAGACTTAGTTGGTTGAAAATGGTTAAGTGTACGAACTTTAAAAGGAATTTCTTTGTTTTGAATGTATGTTGTTTTGTTTTGAGAGTTAGTCGGTTGAAAATGTTTAAGTTTAGGGACTTTAAAAGAGATTTCTTTGTTTTGAACGTAGTTTGATAAGTGACTTAATTGGTTGAAAATGGTTGAGTGAAGAGACTTTAAAGGGAATTTCTTTGTTTTAAATGTGGTTTTGTTTTGAGACTTGGTTGAAAATGGTTAAGTGTAAGAACTTTAAAAGGGATTTATTGTTTTGAATGTGGTTTTGTTTTGAGACTTAGTTGGTTGAAAATGGTTAAGTGTAGGGACTTTAAAAGACATTTATTATTTTGAATGATATTTTGTTTTGAGACTTAGTTGGTTGAAAATGGTTAAGTGTAGGGACTTTAAAAGGGATTTTTTTTTGTTTTGAATGTTGTTTGGTTTTGAGACTTAGTTGGTTGAAAATGGTTAAGTGTAGGGACTTTAAAAGGGAATTTTTTGTTTTGAATGTGATTTTGTTTTGAGACTTAGTTGGTTGAAAATTGTTAAGTGTAGGGAGTTTAAAAGGGATTTCTTTGTTTTGAAAGTGGTTTTGTTTTGAGACTTAGTGGGTTGAAAATGGTTAAGTGTAGGGACTTTAAAAGGGATTTATTGTTTTGAATGTTGTTTTGTTTTGAGACTTAGTTGGTTGAAAATAGTTAAGTGTAGGGACTTTAAAAGGGATTTTTTTGTTTTGAATGTTGTTTTGTTTTGAGACTTAGTTGGTTGAAAATGGTTAAGTGTAGGGACTTTAAAAGGGATTCTTTTGTTTTGAATGCGGTTTTGTTTTGAGACGTAGTTGGTTGAAAATGGTTAAGTGTAGGGACTTTAAAAAGAATTTTTCGTTTTGACTGTTGTTTTGTTTTGAGACTTAGTTGGTTGAAAATGATTAAGTGTAGGGACTTTAAAAGGGATTCTTTTGTTTTGAATGTTGTTTTGTTTTGAGACTTAGTTGGTTGAAAATGGTTAAGTTTAGGGACTTTAAAGGGGATTTCTTTGTTTTGAATGTGGTTTTGTTTTAAGACTTAGTTGGTTGAAAATGGTTAAGTTTTGTGACTTTGAAGGGGATTTTGTGTTTTGAATGTTGTTTTGTTTTGAGACTTAGTTGGTTGAAAAAGGTTTAGTGTAGTGACTTTAAAGGGGATTTCTTTGTTTTGAATGTGGTTTTGTTTTGAGACTTAGTTGGTTGAAAATGGTTAAGTGTAGGGACTTTAAAAGAGATTTTTGTTTTGAATATTGTTTTGTTTTGATTGCGTAGATGCAACCTGATTATAGTTGGATATATCACCAGAACAATGATAATAGAAAGGGTATTAGGGAGGAATTTGTTGAAGGTGTCAAAAGATTTGTTGAACATGCTAAGACACTGGATGTTTGGACATGTTTTGGGGTTATTTGGTGTCCTTGTGTTAGATGTGATGGTATAAATCTTCTAAGTGAAGAAGATATAAAGGAACATCTTTATAGAAAGGGGTTTCACGAGGATTTTTTAAGATTGCGTGGTATTCATAGTGATGTTGCGCAAAATAACTTTGTTGTTGGAGAAAGTAGTAGGTCTGCAGGGCATAATGAATATCTAGATACTAGGATGACAGGAATGGTGCACGATGCATTTGGGATGGAAAATGGGGTTGACTTTAGGGAAAATCTTAAAGATGTTCCTAATAGCGAAGCGGGCAATTTTTACGAAGAATTACAGGCTGCTAGTCGTTCTTTTTTTAAGGGTGTTTGCACTCTTGTTTGTCTGTTGCTGTTAGATTATTAAGTATTAAATCTGACTGAAATATTGCGGAAGTAGGAATGGACTCAATTATAGACTTTATTAGAGAGTTAGTTCACCCCGGCTTGGAGGTTCCTGATTCTTTCTACAAGGCAAAAAGATTGGTGTCAAAGTTATGTCTCTCCCCGGTTAGAATTGATTGTTGTGAAAATGGCTGCATGTTATACTTTAAGGGAGATGATAACCTAGAGTTCTGTAAGTTTTGTCAGTACCCTAGATATAAGCGTGGTTCTACTGGGAAGCAAATTGCTATTAAAACAATGCATGATTTACCTCTTATACCAAGATTGAAGAGGTTGTATGCTTCCTACATCTCAGCTCCTCATATGAGATGACATAGTGAAAATAGAAGCCCCCCTGGTGTTATGTGTCATCCATCTGATGAAGAGGCTTGGAAGCATTTTAATGCAACATATCCAGATTTTGTAGCTGAGCCACGAAACATTCGATTGGGATTATGTGCGGATGGCTTCTCTCCTTTTTCAGTTGGTAGTGCGCCATATTCATATTGGCCTGTATTTATCACTCCTTATAATCTTTCTCCTGAAATGTTGATGACTAGTTCCTATATATTACTGAATTGTGTTATTCCTGGCCCGCGTAATTCAAAAAGCGGAATAGATGTGTACTTGCAACCTTTGATAGATGAACTTCAGATTTTATGGCATGAGGGGGTTGAAACATGGGACATCTCTCTTAAATAAAATTTTAATCTGCGTGCATATCTAATATGAACTGTTAATGATTTTCCTTGTTATGGAATGTTGTTGGGGTGGATGACCACTGGAAAGCTGGCTTGTCCATACTGCATGGAAAAAACAAAATCTTTTACCTTGAGACATGACAGAAAAAATTCATGGTTTGATTGTCATCGTTATTTCTTGCCACCTGATCATGAATTTAGGAGACTCAAGAATGTCTTCAAAAGGAATAAAAGGGACCATGATGGTCCACCTCCAATGCTATCTGGTTATGACGTCTGGGAAATTGTTCAGGATTTGCCTAAAGCCAGCGAGGAATGATTGTACAAGCTTGATGGATATGGCGTTTCGCATAACTGGACTAAGAAAAGTATATTTTGGGATTTAGAATATTGGCCAGATAATTTACTTAGAAATAATGTTGATGCCATGCATAATGAGAAGAATTACTTTGACACTTGCTCAACACAGTTATGGATGTTACCGGCAAAACAAAGGATAATCCTAAGGCCAGACTTAACTTACCAAAATATTACAACCGCAGAGAATTACACTTACAGCATGGGCCCAATGGCAATGTTCTAAATCCCAAGGCTAGTTTTACATTCAAGTTGGACCAAAAGCGTCAAATATGTGAGTGGGTTCAAAGTTTGAAGATGCCCAATGGATATGCCTCAAATTTGGGAAATAGGGTTGATACGACACAAGGAATCTTTCATGGACTGAAAAGCCATAATTGTCATATTTTCATGGAGCAATTACTTCCAATTACTTTTATTGGTTTACCTGAAAATATATGGAAACCAATAGCAGAGATCAGTTTGTTCTTCAAAGACTTATGTGCCACCACAATAATAGAAGAAAATCTGGCGCGAATAGAAAGTAATATTGTTGTTATCACCAACAAGCTGGAGAAGATTTTCCCACTAGCGTTCTTCGATGTGATGGAACATCTTCCCATTCACTTTGTGCACGAAGTTCGGCTAGGCGGTCCAGTTCAAACTAGGTGGATGTATCCATTTGAACGGTAAGCATTTGCAACATATTTAAATGCATACATATCTTTTTTAAATATAGTAAACGTCTAATCTTAATATTGTACAGGGCAATTGAAAAATTGAAAAGGGGTCCCAAAAACAAACATAGGGTGGAAGGCTCTATAGTTGAGGCATATCTTGCAAGAGAAACTTCTCAATTTTGTTCATACTACTTTTGTGATGAAATTGTTGTTCAAGAAACCGACCGAATCGTCATCACGATGATGTGAATGAGCCTCATTTGCAATCGATATCAATTTTCAATCAAATCTGGTTGTAAGTCTAAAAACACCATACCTCGCCAGCTCGCTCCCACGGAGCGAAAATCAACAACTTAGTATATCTTACTAAATTACCCCGAAATTGAGCCCTTTCTGAAGTAAGGAGATTCAAATTTTAACATATCTTGTTTGTTTACTCATTCCCTTAAAGAAACTAATTGTGTATCCCATGTTGGATGTTCAGTTCATTTAAGACTCAATTCCATGGAAATCAAGTGTATGCATCCTTTGCATCATGGTTTTAAAATGAGGTTCGTTAGTGTATTAATGTTTCTACAAAGTTTAAACATTTACACATTCCTCAACTAAAATATATATATGTATGATACTTTTAGGTACACCATTCACCAAATGCAGCGGCATACGATAATATCTTAAGAGATATTTCTTTAGGTGTAGTTGAAGCTAATGCAATGTCCCTATACAAAGTAAAGGGGTTTAATTTTTCCACTGAACAACACTCCAGGTCAAGGAAAACAAACAATAATGGTGTTTGGGTTAAGGGTGATGATGATATTGATTACTTTGGCATCATACACGAGATCTTAAAACTGGAGTATGCTGGTTTCCCAATAAAAAAATTGTCCTCTTTCGATGTAAGTGGTTTGATCCAAGCACAGCAGGCATAAGAGTACATAAGGAGCATAACATCATTGAAGTGAAGCACAATAGGTCGTATCCTATTTACGATCCATTTGTTATAGCGCAAAATACTAAACAAGTGTTTTATGCTCTTTATCCGCTGTGCAATGACAGGTTTGATTGGTGGGATGTAATCAAAATAAGGCCTATAGGGCGGGTGGAAGTTGAGAATATGCTGGAGACTGCGTATCAAAGTAAAATGTAAATTGATCACCAGCTAATGGACGTTGAATTAGTGGATGGTTTGAATCACCCGAAAAATATTTTTGAAGAAGTTAATATTGCAGAAGAAGAGAATGAGTGGGTAGGAGATGAGGAAACCTTCGAAGAGGGTGAATGGTTTAGTGGAGAGTGTTCAGAAGAAGAGGATTAGTTGTATAGGTTAAATTTATTATGCAATGATGTCCTTTTGCTTTGTACTATATATTTACCTTTATGTTTCTTGTTTAAGATTGATATGTAATATACTGTTTAAGTTTGTTGTTTCCACTTTTCCATGATTTATATAGTCATAAAAATATTCTTGTCTATATCTCGTGTTGTTGGAGCAATTTAAAGTGTGAATGAGTAACTTGAGATTAGTTACTTGGAATGTTTTCTTATATATTCATTTTGTAGGAACTAACAACTTGTTAAATTCACATAATTTAGATGTCATGCAAAGGTGACAAAGGTACGGGAAAATTACTTGATACTACGAAACCAAAAAACAAGAGAGAACCTCCACCTTATAGACGATCGACAGGTATTCATATATCTGAGGGTCGGTTTGCTGATGCGCCAGCACGAGCCTTATATTCTAGGTCGTTCGAAGATTCGATACCTACTCCTACACATGTGGGGCCACTACATAGGTTTACACCGATCTATTCTGCTCCTATGACCGTGCCACCGCCAGCACAGTACTATCGAATGGCCGCTGGCCTCTCCAGACATCTACCATCATTGATACCCCCCTGCAGCAGTCACGCAGCTTCGTATAGTGATTCTGCTGGATCTATTAGGTTGTCGGATCTTCAGTTTGGAGGCACTCCATCTGGTACTTCAGATCCATCCACGCCAGTGCATCCACCATCGCTTACTAGGAAGCCAGGAGACAGAGATAATTTTGGGAGGATTTATATTGTTCCAGTTGCGAGAGGGTAAGATTTCTAAATATAATAACGTTACTCATTTTTCCATTACTATTTTATTGTTCCCGCTGAAATTACTATTTGATCTTGTGTTGTAGGTTTAGGCCGGATGCTGGAGTTGGAAAAATGGCACGAATATGCATCAGTCGGCACTTCAATGGCTATTGAACCAACTGGCAAAGGGTTCTAGAACTTGACAGGAAGATAATATTTGAAGAATTTAAGGTAAGGATTTAACTTATCGGTTACATATTAACAATTTGTTAGAACACAAGATTGAATATTATATTTTGGTTGTAGAAATTTTACTGGTGGGATGATGCAAATCAATTTCTTATAAAGAAGAACTTTTTCAAAAGATGTAGAGGCAGATTTAACGATATCTTGGATTATGCTTGAAAGAAATCAGTAAAACCTAAGTGGTTTCCTGAATCCTTATGGCCACTGTATCAACGCCACTGGAATAGCCCAGAATACCAATTGTTGAGGAAAAAAGGAAAGAGATCCCAGGCATCATCCAAGGATGGCTCCCTACATACTGCGGGTGCCAGAAGTACTCTTGTTGTGAAGGAAAAATTGGTATGTAACTTTTACAGTTTTAATTCTTTGTTTCAATTTAAATTTTTTTATTATTTGAACATTGATAATTTTTTCATATGCAGGAAAAAGAAAAGGGTAAGGAACTACCAACTGATGAGATTTCTGAGGCGACTCATCTGAGAAAGAAAAAGAACCCGACTGATGAAGATGTCTGGGTTGAACCTCGTGCAAAAGTTGTCCACGTAAGAAATAAATTTAGAATATATGAATCTTTTTCTCAAAGTAGATATTATTCAATTATAACAACTTTAGTATTTTTTGACTGTTAGTATTAACTTTACCTTGAATATAGGACGAATTTAGGCGTCTTGTTGTTGAGTATCGTAGTAGTCTGCCTTCTGAAAGTCAGGGTGACCCAATACCCCAGAATGTACGGAATAAGTTCTGAACAAAAGCTTCGGGTCCTGTAAATAGAGGCCATTTCTACGAATGCCACACTGAATTTTTTGGCGATAATATTAGGTGTTCATCCGGCCCTGCATACTCTAGCTCTTCAATTGATCAACTCACTGAAGAGCTTGTTGAACAGAGATAGAGGTATGCTGAACAGAGTGCGAGGCAGAAGAAGACGGAGGAGACAACATCATCACAAATCAGGATGCTGCAGCAGTAGTTCAGTTTATTCATTTAGACTGGGGGTTATTCCCCCGTGTCCTGGTGATGCAGTTTGGGCAGCAAAAAGTCTAGGCCCCCTGGATGATTTTAGCATGAAAGATGATATGGAAGACGAGGACAAATTCGATGATGATGACTGTTAGTTTTTTTTATTTTTGTATGTCTTGTACTTTAAATTTAGATATTTTGTTGTTTGAAACTATTTTTGTACTAACCTTTGTTGGACATTTTGTATGTGTTGTACACTTTTAAAAATTTTCATTTATTTTTTTTTGATTGTATTTTCATTTTGGTTACTGCTGTATATTGTTGTGGTTGCATGCAGTATTTGGGTTTTCATTTTTTTTTTAAATTCTTAGAAAAACCGTGGTCGGTTTTTCTATATTTTTTTGTAGAAAACCGACCACAAGTGGTTGGTTTTTCTATATTTTTTGTGTAAAACCGATCACTTGTGGTTGGTTTTTTATAAAATTAATTTATTAATTAAACTAAAACCGACCACATGTGGTCGGTTTTTATTAAATTAATTAATTAATTTATTAAATAACCAACCACAAGTGGTCGATTTTTATTTAAATTAATAAACTAATTTTATAAAAAACCAACTGCTAGCGATCGTTTTTAAATTAAATTAAATAATTAATTTATTAAATAACCGACCACAAGCGGTCGTTTTTTTATAAAATTAATAAATTAATTTAATAAAAAATCGACCACATGTGGTTTGTTTTTAGTTAAATTAATAAATTAATTTTATAAAAAACCGACCACTTGTGGTCATTTTTTTCCCTAATAATATTTTTTAAATTTAAATAAAATAATAATTAATTTTAAAAATGAATATATATTTTAAAAAAAATTGACCACAAGTGGTCGGTTTTTCCTTTTTTTTTTTGTAGTGTTTTTTCTTCAAAAATACTTAAAATTGCAAACAAAAAAAATGTGGGCAAATAAACATAATCTCCATACATAGCAAGTAGAGAAAATTGAAGGAAAGGTGTCTTTTAAGTCTTGAATGAGGAATTGGTGACATTAACCAACAGATAGGGTCAAACATCATTAGAAAACTTGATTAAGTTAATTTTGGACTTGATTAATATTTTCAAAACTTTCTAATCTTTTTAAAAATACAAATCAACCCAACCCACACCCCTCTTCAATCCAAATCAACCACTCTCTCCTCTCTCTCGCCAGCTTCTCTCAACTCTTTCCCAACCAATAGTTCTGCAAAATTTTTCCTTCAACCCCCGACGACTTCTACCTCCAGCGATAAATAGTTGGGCTTCGAGTTCCCCTCTTTTCTCCCTTCAACCCCGACGACTTCTACCTCTGGCGATAAATAGTTGGGCTTTGAGTTGCCCTCTTTAATTCAATCAACCTGTCTCTCATCTCTCTCTCGACAGCTTCTCTCAATTCTCTCCCAACCAACTGTTCTGCAAATTTCTCTTTTCAATCCTCATCGACTTCAACATCCGACTATAAATAGTTGGGCTTCGAGTTCCTTTTCGACTTCAACCTTCAATTGACGTGACAACCTTGCTCTCCGGCCACAATAGCTTCAAATTCTTCACCGTTCCTTTTCTTCTTTTGCAGGCAAAAATTTATGGCCTTTTTAGTTTTGAAGAAAACGAGGAACTTGAGCCAACTTCTCTTATAGTATTGGTTAACAATTTGAATATTTGTTGCACTAAGTTGAAATGGCCTTTTTATTGTTTGTGTTTATAAAAATAAAATGACAATTTGGTTTGATTTGTTCTATTCTTGTTCTTGATAAAAATGGTGAAATTACTATTTTTTGTTAAACAAAATCGTGCTATTATTTTTTGTTTCCTCCTACAGATTACCTATCTGATGCAACATATTAACCATCTGATACAACAGATTTATTATATGATGCACCAGATAAACCATCTAATGCACCGGAGGAACCATCAAATTATAATTCTCATGCAACAGATTAATAATCTGATGCAACAAATTAACTATTTGATGCAATAGCTTTACCATATGTTGCAACAGACTAAGCATTGGATAAAAAATCTGATGCAACTAATTAACCATCTGGTGCAATGGAAGAACCATCAGATTAATGATTTGATGCAATAGATGAACCTCCAGTTGGATAAAATCTCATCAACTCTTCCTACAGGAAATGTCCAAGACTTGATTTTTCCAACTGATCATTCATCTGCCGCAATAGACGATCCTATGTTGGAAGAAATCTAAACAATATTGACCGTTGATAACTATTTTAACAGATCACTCATGTGTTGCAACAGATATGTGACCTGTTGCACAGACCATTCATCTTTCTCAATAGATGAGTGATATGTTTTGTATTGTCGCAATAGATTACTAAGCCGTTGCCGCAGGTTAGTTAACTGCTCTGATAAATCACTTATATATTGCAACAGATGTGTGATCTGTTGCACAAACCATTCATCTTTCTCAATAGATGAGTGATATATTTTGTATTGTCGCAACAGATTATTTAACTATTCCAACATATCACTCATATATTGCAATAGATGATGTCACAACAGTTGTGTGATATATTGAATAGACCGTTCATCTGTCTTAAAAGATGAGTGATATATTTTGTATTATTGCAACAAATTACTCATCCGCTGCAACAGTTTGATTATATGCTGCAACAAATATACTACCTGGTGCAATAGATCGGTGATCTGTTGCAACTGTTATTTTATTATTTTGCTTGTTTGATTTACTGTTATCCTTTTTTAACAATGCATTAATCACCAATAATATATTATTTTATGTTCCTGCTAATTTTAGATAATATGGTTCTCAAAAGAATAGAAATCGAATCAAGTCTAAGTAAAGGAACAAGTGAAGCAGCTAGGCTATATCCACCACTCTATGAGCTTGCTTTACAAGCGTTATCTCAATCGAGAGCAAAATATGATGAACACGGGGAGGAGGGATGTTTCAAAAGAGATGATGCATATGCTAATAGCCCTTCCACCGAAGAGCTGGTTAAAGCCTTCAGCATTGATCATTATCCTGTGAGAATACAGTGCGATGGTCCCGCAAATTTAACGGGTGAGTTCATGGTTAAGTCAGCCATGGGAAAATATTTCGACGCCTTCAGAAAAATACTTCGAGAACAAAAATTGGATACTTATTTTAGGGACAACTGCTTTGGAAAATATCTTGTTTTGCCAGAGGACAACAATGCTCGTTTCCAAATGAAAATGGTATATGAACTACTCAAGCGTAGGTTTATGTATGAAAACAAAGATAAGATGGATGAGGTATCGATAAATTACTGTGGCATGCCTGTTTGTTTTGGTTGAAAGGAGTTTGCCATAGTTACTAGAGTAAAATGTTATCCTCTTTCTCAAGTTATACCTATTCTAACCCAAAAAAGCACCCCACACACCCAAAAAAGGCAAAGGTAAGTCGTGTGATCGTGATGACCTGGTATCCATTGTTGTTCCAAGCTTCAAAAACAAAAATTTGATAGAAGCATTGAAAGGTAAAGAACTTTAAAAAAATCACAAGCAGTCGTTGTGCTTGGTTTGGTTTGTACATAATATTCTTTGGGCGAGAGACATTAACAACAACATAAGCCTCGATTTAATAAAGCTCTCCGAGGATCTTGATGCATTTAACAACTATCCTTGGGGGTATGAAAGCTTCAAAATGACTGTCAAATATTTGGTGACTCCATTAGCGCCAAAGATAGTCAACTTATATGGCTTCCCATGGGCTTTTATGGTAAATGTTTCTTTCTTCTATTATGATATCATTCATTTTTTCTCTCAATAATGGTTTTGATTTATTGACGTTATTTTATAGGCTTGGGCGTTTGAAGTCATTCCTTATTTGAGACAACAAGTGAACTACCAGGAATGAGTTTCCTGTCCAAGAATCTTGAGATGGTTGTCGGCCAAAACTGATAAAAGTGTAAAATTTCTTGATCTCTTCAACCCCCCGAAGAATGCAGTAAGTATAATTATAATTAATTTTTTCTTTTAATTAATGATTTTTTTGAATGATCTAATCATCATTCTAATAGATGTAATGATTCATGTTAGATTGTGCATCCGTCGCTAGTTCTGACCAATCGAGAGTTGAAGATGCCATTTTTATTACTTTACGGTCTGTGCAAACTTTATCGGACCTTAAGGTCATCGATAGAATAAAAATGAAATTATTTAGAGTAACAACAATTACAAGAAAAATAATTTTAGAGGGTGGACTTGTTGTTGTTGATGGTCTTAGTGGTGATGAAGCTGTTGGTGGTGGTAACGGTGCTGCTGTTGGTGCTAATGATGCTCCTCTTACAGTATTTAAAGCAAATCATCATGAGTATGATCATACTGGTTATACAGATTTTGCCTCTCCCAGCGAATGTTCTACATGCAAATGTCCAGACTGTAGGACGAAACATGATGTAGTGATTAATGTTATTAATGCATTAACTACTTCTGTAAAGGAATTGACATCTAAGAGGGGTCTCATTCCATCAAAGAGGATTTTATTTCCATCCTCTCCATTAGAGATTAGGGCTAAGAGGAGAAGGAGAGTGATTTCCAGGGCATTATCAAGCATCCAAAAAAGTAAAATTGCAACTCCTCTATTTGTGTGTTGCACTGAGCAACGTACAATGTCCAAAGAAGAGCAGCATGAGATGAAGAAGGTGAATATATTATATGTCTTCCAAATGACAAAACAAACAGACACATATCTATTTCAATAGATGACATATCTGCTGAAAATTATCAAACAGATATATACATCTGTTGCAACAGTTGAATAACTTGTTGCACCAGATACTTTATCTGGTGCAACATATGTCTCGTGTATTTTAGCAAATCAAATAGCTCTTTTTACCACTTTTATTTGTACCAACAGATGACCTATATGCTATAACAGATAATTCATATGTTGCAACAAATGGTTGATCCATTGGAAATTATCACACAGGGTCTTCCTCTTGTAGAAATTTATCCCAACAGTTGATTCATTATTGCAACAAAAATAATCTGTTTGGGACAATTTTAAATAGGAGAAAGACCTGTTTGATTTGCTAGAAGAGGTGAGTTATCCTTTTACGTTTTATTGTATCTCTGTGATTAGCATTGACCAAATCTGGCTTTCCAGGTGGATGTAAAAGAAGCTACTGCTGAACAACATTGACAATATGCTACTCTTTTTATGGAAATACAGAGAATAGAAAGCGCAGAAACTGTACGTAAGCGACAATAAAGATCCACGACGAGCAAAGCCGAATTCTATAGCACCGGATGAAGAACAACTTTCCCATACTGAGTAGATCTTTATAGCTTGAGCTTGTCAAATCAAAGCAATCCTTGACAGTATACTTAAATTGTTGTTGATATATTTGTTGAGATCTGTACCCATAACAATTTTTTTATATTTTATTTATTCGTTGACTTATTTTAGCTAATTTATAAAGGGTTTGATTTATTTTATTTTGTCTACGAATTTTTTTATTCCTTAGATTTAAACTTATTAATTGAAAAGGAATACTAGATTCAAATATTGCAACAGATAATGTATCTGTTGCAATAGACGACACATCTATTGGAAAAATCAAACAGATTTAGAAATATGTTGTAACAGGTAGGTGATCTGTTGGAATTTATCAACCAGGTCTTTCCACTGTTGCAACAGATGGACTTTAGATAAAAATATTGAGATAATGCAATAGATGACCAACCTATTGCAACAAATAAACTATATGTCAGAACAGGTAGGATAACTATTACAACGGATGGAGAATCTGTCGCATTATAAAAATTCAACTTTTGTTGGACATAAAAAATTACCACTACGTGTAAAAAGGTTAAAGTGAATTGAATTGAAATAAAAAAGACTCAACCCATTGACGGTGTTCAGTTCAAACACCTAAAATAAGATAGGCATCAAGAGACATTGTTCATTTTAAACACGTAAAATAAAATAGGCATCAAATATGTCAGTGTCAGTCTGGTATATTTCGCTGACTTGCTGTCACTTGGCCCCCAACGGTTATTTCCACCCCATTGTATTATATATTCATCTTCCTCCTAAAATTTAATCCTAAATTTCCAAATCTTCTTCTTCATCGTCATCTTCTTTTATCTATTCAAATTATTTCTTTCCTTTTTTCCAACTGAGCTTGACAATGTCGAGCGCATCTTCCACTGTTTTTTGTGATAAAGATTTTTGATATTGTAAGTGCGGTCATAAAGCTCTATTAAAGACTTCTTGGACTCAACAAAATCCAGGTCGTAGATTTTTTACTTGTAAGATTTCAAAGGTAATATTTTTTTTATTTAATTAATTGATTAATTATTGACTTGTAATTATTTTGTAATTGTGTTCTCTTTTTTATAGAAAATTATTTTGTAATTGTGTTCTCTTTTTTATAGAAATTGGGTGGATGCAATTACTTTGATTGGTATGAAGAACGACACCCTTCACAAGCAAATCATGTAATCTGGAGTTTGTTGAACAAAGTCAAGGCTTCTGAAGAGAAACAAAATCGAGCAACAAGATACTACATTGTTGTCGTTATTGCTACTGGTTTGGTATTGTTGGGCACATGGATATTCAAGCCTTGCTGAAATTTTCATGGTGGTGTGCATATTTGCTACTGGTGTGGTGTTGTTGAGCACATGGATATTCAAGCATAATTGTTGGAAAATATCAAAAATATTTAGGCATATGTTGTAAAAGTTAGGTCATCTGTTAGAAATTATCAAATAGGTCTTCCCACTATTTCAACAGGTAAGACTTAGATTATTAGATTATTCATAGAAATAACATTGTCGTAATGCAACAGATGACCAAACTATTACAACAGATAAACTATCTGCCAGAAGGGATTAAAGATATTTTATAACAGATTTACAATCTAATCTGTTGCATTATAAAAAACTCAGCTTTCATCAGAAAAAAATTATTGCCACTACATGTACATGTAATAAAGTGAAGGGTGACTTGAAATTAAAAATTTCTATTTCACAGTCTCTTCTATATACATAGGCTTCAAGCGTCCAGTTAGTACCCCATAAGCCCTGACCTCTTGTAGGTTTGCCACAGCATTATCGCACAGAAAAGTTGTTGGCTCGGCTATTTCTGTGCCAGTCAGCAAACATTTGATGTGTGCAAGAGCGTGCGAGCCGCTCTCTTTAGCGACATCATCTTTTGAAAGAATTATTCCTCTGTTTCGACCTTTAAAACCCCATGATTTCTTTTTCAACACTTCCTTTGGCAAATGATTCATCAGCTTACTCTCCCTCAACAAGATGGGCAACAGCACCATCAGTGGCTCCACAAGGAGAAAAAGATCGAAATCATCGATGAGAGGTATGTTGGAGTCATAAACATTGATCTTTCCCTCCTCGAGTAGTATCTTAACAGCTCGTTAATGCATGTCATTCACGCTAATGACTGCAAGAATCCTTTTTGCCTCGGTCCAGCTCTTGCCATGTGGATTTGGCCTGTCCCCTCTAACATATCTTAACGTTTCTTCTTCATTCAAGACCAACATAGGAACTAGGAAATCAAGTCCCACGCTAAGGGCTGACGCCTCTCCATTGAGTTGATCGTACCTTTCCTTGAGCTTCTTGCAGAAGTCGAGTTCCATTATCCTATCGGCAGCGTCATAAACTTCCTGGTACGTTAATTGCCTTTTCCTCATGAGGCAGAGAATTATGTCAACATGGTGTGAGATAAGAAGTCAATTTTTAAATAGGTTAGTAATTGTAAAGATGCAACGGATGGTCCATCTATTGCATAGGGTTCTCTGAATCAATAATCCAATGCAACTTATGCAACAAATAGATAATAAGCTGCAATAGAACCACTACCAGTTGCACCAGTATACCCATCTGTTGCAATAGATGTGAAATCTGTTGTGTAGCTTATTCTTCATGGGGTAGATTAGAAGGGCTAGGTTCGGAAAAGTAAACTTGCCTTGTCCTTGTACGGCATACACATATATGTCATTGCCTGGAAGTGTTGGAGGGAAAAGAGAGGTCTGGGGTAATCTGGTGCGCCTGGCTTGGCATTCTTGGTCTGTCGAAGATCCCTCTTCTCTTCGGTGCCAAGTTCCGCGTATATGTCCACCTTCTTGACTGGCCCCTGAACTTCAACAGCTTTTGGAGAGGGAGAAATTGTATTTTTTTTATTTTCGAGCAGAGAGTACGTCTCTAATTGCTCTTTCCTTTCTCCTAACTAATGCTGTAGGAGTGTGTGGTCCCCTCAACTTCTTGGAGGTATGACGCACCTCATGGATTTGAATTCCTCAATAGCTTTAGAGATAGCCTCTACTTTTTCAAAAAATTTATCTTGTCTGTCCTTGCACTCATCGCATTTGCAACGAGAACACGAGGGTGAAAAAGGGTGAGAAGGACCTGTGTAAGGGTGAAAAGGGGTGTTTTCAAATATATTTATTCTTTCTTGAGCATCAACATGCTCATCATCATGAGTGGTAGCAGCATCAGCATGCCTGCTACCACTAACACCAACAACTCCACCAGAAGAAGTACCCGGATCTGCCTTAGTAAAAGGTTGGTCATGAAGAGCCTCAACATTAGGCTGACCTTGCCTAACTACTCTTCTTATGGCTGTTGCTCCAGCTAATTCCTTCTTTATTAACTCTACCGTTGGGTCTTCTATAGTATCAACATGACCTAGAGTAATATAAGAAGTTATCACCAACTCCTCCTCAGTAGGCACGATCCATGGATGCACAACCTATTAAAAAGAAAAAAAAGTCAGATGCATTTAAATCGTATAATATAATAATTTTCACAATTGGGCTACGTTTTAAAAAACAAACCCATCTTTTGCATAGTTTTTAGTATATGGTTAAAATCCATTTGAGTTTGGTTTAGAGAAACAGAGCTACACATGGATAATCTGATGCAAAATATTAATCATCTGTTGCAACAGTTGCACAAGACAGGTAATCTGTTATGCAACAGATGATCTGTACATCGCAATAGATGAATAATATATTATCAGATTAAACATCTGTTGCATAATTTGCAGTAGATGGTTAATCTTTTAGGAGTCGGGTTCAGAGAACCAAAGCAACAGATGGGTAATCTGATGCAAGATATACCCTGTCGCAACAGATGTCCCATCTGTTGCACCAGATATAACATTTGGTCAATATCTTTCTTATCTTTGAGTAGAATTATTTTACTTGACGAAGACGTATTGCATCATCCGGAGGGTTAAAGAGATCCTCCTCCTTAATATTGGTGTTGCTCTTTGCAGCCAACCACCTAAACATCCATTTTTGGGTAATCCATTAACTTCTTTCGGAGGGGAGGAATGACTTCAAATGCCCAAGCCTAAAAAATGTAAACAGGACGCAAACAGAAAAAAATCATGATAACTATATTCAATATAAATTAATAGATGAGTAAAATTAGTGATTAATTTTACCATGAAAGCTCAAGGAAATCCGTATAATGTGGTCGGCCCTGAGGATAGCTTTGTCTGTAAATATTGGACAGCCAAGTAGAAAGAAGTTATCATATCCCCAGGGATAATTGTTGAATTTATCAAAATCCTCAGTACGCGCCAACAAATCATCTTCTATGACCTTGTTGACGTCTCTTGCTAATATAACCAAATGGGCAAAACTAACTAAGCACAATTGCTCCTTGTACTACCCTGGTATGGTTTTATCCTCGAGATCTGTCAACAAATCCGATGCTTTGTAGCCACGTCGAGCAATGTCAAACAACCCATTTATTTTTTCCTTGCATTTTCTTGCCTTGGATCTTTTGCGGGGTGGTGGTCCTTCTGGACGATGTCATCTTAAGCCCGTCACTATGGCAAACTCTTGCAAGCCAAAACAAATAGGCATGCCACAGTAGTTGATCCAGATTTTATCCATCTTCTTTTTGCCCCTCCTTCGGATCTTTATCATCCCCCGCGTACTTGATCCTGTGCTTGAGAAGACCATACACCATCATCATAGGAAAATGGATACGAGCAGAGGGGTCCTCAGGCAGCTCGAGAAGGCGTCCAAAGCAGCTCTTCTTAAAAAGTCCGCCTATGTTTTCGTTTTTCATAATTTTCATAAAATGTTCAAAAATTTTCTCCATCTAACATTTACGTACAATTTGACCAGATAGTTGTTTTCCTTCTTGGTCATTTATCGGCATCGCAACTTGAAACCTTTCAATACTAAAAGTTTTGACCGGATCATGCTGAGATGTCGATATTAACTCACGCCCCGTCGGTGATCCATTATCATTATGTTGATGATCATCTTCTTTCTCTTTCTGGCTTTCCAATTCCTCCTCTTTCTCACTTTCATTTTCTTCATCACCATCTACGGACCTTTGTCCACCTCCCTCAACGTTGTTTTCATATCTCTCCTCAAGTTCACTTTTTCCTGACTGAGATTGTTCAGGAAGTTCCTCCGAATCCCTCTGTACTGTAGCCTTTTTTTTAGTGGTCAGACGTTGATCCACTTTCACTTTCTTTTCTTTTGGGAGACATGTTTTACCTACAGACAAAGGAAAACAAAAATTACATTATAGTTGATGTATGTATAGATTTTAAAAAATACATTACAAATACCACGAATACCGACACACCAACAGCCACCACCATAAACACCATCAACCAATGCCAACAAACAAACAAACACCATGAATACCGATATCACCACAAACACCACCAACCAATGCCACCACCGGTGCCACCATGACAACCACAAACACCACCACCACCACCACAAACACCATCCAAATATACCACGACAGTCAACTGAACACTGTGACTCTCGAGTTCTTCCTACGATTTTACCATCAAAACTCAAAATTGTAAACCCATTCTTGAAGATAATATAACTAAAAGTTTTATTTTTCATCATTAAATTAAAATCCCTTATTTTTTAGAAAAAAAACAAATATAGAGATCTTCTCGAACTCTGTTGCGTACGAAGACAAATAAAATGATTGATACAAGCAATGTGAAGTCAAAAATAACACCAATGTGGTCGAAAATGAGAAGAAAAGAGATTTGTTGTGGAGGGTTGAGCAAATTTATTGAGTAGTTGTTGTCTGTACTGTATTGTCAAGTGAGAATGAGAGAGAAAGAGCCAGACCTCGAGCTTTGAAATGATGAAATATTTTGTATGGTTTGATTTGTATTTTGGAATAGAATGACAAGTAGTTTTGAAAATATTAATTTGGTCTGAAATGATCTTAATTATTTTTTAAATCATAAAATATAAGCGTAATTTTTAACCCTCTCATCATGCAATTACCAAAAGGGTAATTCAATTAAAATTGTATAAAAATAATTAAAGTTGTAGTTGACCGAATACTCTAGAAGGTAACCCTGTGAAACTCACCCCTGGTCCTAGATTAATAAATTTAGGAACTATTAGTCTAACATATGAACTCAATTGAAATTTTAAAAAATAAATGTTCAATATGTTGCATCAGATTTCTCATCTATTGTAAATTATCAATTAGATTAGGTAACAACAGATTACGAATCTGATGTAAATTATCAAACAGATTAAGTCATCTGTTGCTACAGATTACCCATCTATTGTAAATTATCAAATGGATTGCCATATGTCGCAATAGATTACCCATATGTTGTAAATTATCAAATAGGCGCTGCCATCTGTTGTGGCTGACCCTATGAGAACTCACCCCTAGTCTTAGATTAATTGATAATTTACCCTATGAGAACTCACCCCTAGTCCTAGATTAATCAATTAAGGTATTAGTACCCTAGTCCTAGATTAATCAATCAAGGTATTAGTCTAACATATGAGGTAGTAAGAATCGGTTCGGCTCAGAGTTATCAATCGATGACTCTGTCGGGAGGAACGCAGTACTGTCTCATTATGCAATTGCCAAAAGACTCAATTGAAGTTGTAGTTGACCCTATGAGAACTCACCCATAGTCCCAAACTATTCAATTAAGATATTAGTACCCTAGTCCTAGATTAATCAATTAAGGTATTAGTCTAACATATGAGAGAGTAAGAATCGGTTCGGCTCAGAGTGATCGATCGACGACTTTGTCGGGAGGAATGCAGTACCGTCTCATTATGCAATTGCTAAAAGACTCAATTAAAGTTGTAGTTGACCCTATGAGAACTCACCCCTAGTCCTAGACTATGCAATTAAGGTATTAGTACCTTAGTCCTATATTAGTCAATTAAGGTATTAGTCTAACATATAAAGTAGTAAGAATCGGTTCAGCTCAGAGTGATCGTTCGTTGACTCTGGTCGGGAGGAACGCAATTCCGTCTCATCATGCATTTACCAAAAGACTCAATTGAAGTTGTAGTTAACCTTATGAGAACTCACCCCTAGTCCTAGATTATTCAATTAAGGTATTAGTTGAACATACGAGGTAGTAAGAATCAGTTTGTCTCAGAGTGATCGATCGATGACTCTTGTCGGGAGGAATGCAGTACCGTCTCATCATGCAATTGCCAAAAAACTCAATTGAACTTGTAGTTGACCCTTTGTGCTTATTATCAATTCCTAATTCTACCTAGATCAATGTAGGTACTATTATTAATATTAACATTAAGTTAATGAGAATACATTTGAACTCAGAATGATCAATCGACGACTCGGGTTGGTATTAACGCAATACTAACACCATGCAAATGCAACGAATCAATTGGATTTGTAGTTGACTCTGTGAGCTCATTCATTCACCCCTCGTTCCACCTAGATCGATGTAGGTACTATTATTAATCTTAATATTAAGTTAATGAGGAGCTCATTCTTTCATCCCTAGTTCACCCTAAATTAATTGCAATAAAATCTGTTGCAACAAACAACTGAGCTATTGGAGAATTTCAAACAGATAACAATATCTGTTGCAACAGATGACATTTTTTATTTAATTATCAAATAGACATTTGCATCTGTTATGACGGATGACTGAGCTGTTGGAAATTTTCAAACAGATATTGATATTTGTTGTAACAGATGACGTTTCTGATTTAGTTATCAAATGACATATTCATCTGTTGTTACAGATGAATGAGTTGTTGGGATTTCTCAAACAAATATCTAAATCTGTTGCAACAGACGACATATCTGTTTGAAATTTTTTTTTTTAAAAAAAATTTTAAAGCAAGCTACTGTCTGAGTAGATAAAGTAGTAGTACTACTAAAGGCGGTAAAAAATATTTCTTGGATAACTCAAAAATCTCATTGAGTAGTCTTGTCCTGTCTTTTCAATGTCACCCGTTTTCTTCCTCGTGCCACTCAAATTATTAGTGAATATTAATTAATGAATATTGAAACCCTTAATACTTCTTCCGTTTCATATTGACTTGGCACTCCCATCAAAAAAATATTAATTAGGGGTTTATTTTACTACCAAATTAGCCTTATTAATTATGCTTTGAAAATATAAATTTGAATAAATACACTTCGTTTAGTCATTTAATATTAAGGGTAGTATATCTAGAAATTAAAATTATCTTATCTCTCCTTTCCTCTCCTTCAGCCCTAAATCTCTCATCTTTTTTCTTTCTATCCTCTTTAGGGTTATCACAGCTTTTTTTTCTCTCCTCTTTCTTAACAATTTTCATTCGGATCTAAACCGATCGATATCCATATCTTAGATTCCTCGACTGAAATTGTTGTTTTGACCCCCTTTTGACATTAAGGTATGATATGATTCGCTATTGCTCTTTAATTCTCGTCTTCTTCTTGCAACTTTATTTACATCTTTTTGTTTATTTAATTACCATTTTCCCATATCATATTTATTTAAAAAATTTGAAGGAACTTTTAATTGTTGAATAAACATACCGAGAATTTTTATTATAAGATGCGAAAAAAGTCATCTGTTGGGAGAAGTTTAAAAGTCTTGTTCATAGTATCATTTTTTATGTATTTTGTTTGTTTCTTTGTTGTTGATGTTGTTATTGGTGTTATTGGTGGGGTTGGCGTTGTTGAAACTTGTGGTGTGGTGTGGTTTAGACGGTGGGTGCTTCTTAGCTTAAAAATAGTGGAGTCCGAACAATCAACATAAGGAGTAAGGGAGAAAAAAATAAAAAAGTTTAATGTGAATAAGAAGAGAAGAGTTGGTTACCAAAATTAAAAAAAATATGTGCTGAGTGGGAATTGAACTCAAGACCAAAAGAAATAAATAGCCTTAAGCACCCATAAACAATAACTAGGTTAACCAAACAACTCTTACTATGGGTGTTCACTGATTAGATTATATACGTTTTTTTTTCATTATTTCCACATCCATATATAAAGTTCGATATGAGTTCAGTCTGTGCTCGTGCACTCGGAGGACTCCATGTGGGTCCGTCCCTTGTTGTTGATGGTGTTGGAACATAGGATGTATGCTTCTTTATTGTTGATGATGTTGTTCGAACAAATATTGTTGTTTTCTTTGTTGTTGATGTTTTTTATTTGTTGTTTGTAGTTTGTAGTTTATGTTGCAACAGACGGAGCAACTGATGGAACAAATTAAACCACCAGCAAGCCTGCTATGTATTCCAACAGACTCCATATCGGTTGCATCAGACTTCATATCTGATGTAATAGACTCCACATCTGAGCAAACTATCCGGGATTTAATGTAATATTGCTGAAACTATTCGGAATTTATGTGTTGTGTGTGTTACTTAAATAAAACTAGTGATTTTATTAATATGTAAATTAAAAAAAATAGATCTAAATACAACATTTTATCTTTTTATTGTATTTTTGAAAGTGACAGATTGGTAATCTGTTGCAAAATATATTCCACCTGTCAGATAACTTACAACATATGGACAATCTGTTGCAACGGATGGATATATCAGTTTGCTTTTCCATCAGCTATGGCGTCTGTTGGAACTTGTTAGTCAACTGTTTTTTCAATTTCATCGAGAGCAATAGATTTTTCTAAACACTTCTTGGCCAAACTCAATTTTCGCTCTTGGATTGCGTCTCTTTTTTTCTTTGCATCCTTCAAGCTGGTCTCCAAATTCAATTTTTGCCCTCAATCCAATAGCAAAAATTTAGTTTGGTTGAAGGATGCAAAGAAAAAAAAAAAGCAATCCAAGAGCAAAAATTGAATTTGGCTAAGAAGTGTTTAGAAAAATCAATTGCTCTCAATGAAATTGAATAAACAGATGACTAGCAAGTTGCAACAGACGCCATAGCTAATGGAAAAGCAAATTAATATATCCATATGTTGCAACAGATTGTCCATATGTTGTAAGTTATCTGACAGGTAGAATATATTTTGCAATAGATTACCAATATTTCTCTTTCGGAAATACAACAAAAAGATAAAATATTGTATTTTGATTAGTTTTTTTCTAATTTACTTATTAATAAAGTCACCAGTTTTATTTAAGTAACACTAACACACACAACATAAAAATCCCGGATAGTTTCAGCAATATTACATTAAATCCTGGATAGTTTGTTAATTACATCTTATCCCAAAATTTCAAATTGTGATACATATATGGACTAGTGATACATATAACATATGTATCACTAGTAAATATGAATCTGAAATTTATGTAATTTTTTAAAACATTAAGGGATGTTGTGTAATATGGTGTCTTAAATATGGGATTTATGTAATTTTTCCTTTTAAGGGATATGAACAGTCGTGACTTTTTGTTTGACTAAGTCCAGTCCCTTCCAGTTCAATCATTTTATAAATAGGTCCCTCCGTCCCCCTCACTCACTCTCACTTACTCTCGTTCATTCTACTATACTTACAATACTAATATGCAGATCCAGATTCGTACAAGAAGGTTCATATCGAGTCCTTGCAGGAACTTCAAAGACAGTTTGATGAACTCCAGAGGGATTTGGCCGACTTTCGAGCAAGGCTGAGGAGGGCCCTGTTGCTGCCGAATGAAAATTGTCAGGTTGACAATAATAATAGTAATAGTAATAGTAATAGTAGTAGTAGTAGTAGTAGTAATAATAATAATAATAATAATAATAATAATAATAAGGTTATGTTTTTTCTTTATTTTAGTGTATGTATTTCCCCCTTTTTATATCCGATCTACAGTATAAGGGATTTCAAAAAAATCCATGTATATGTTTGGTTTGGTTTGGTCGATTTTGAATTTTTAATTCTTATTCAATATTGAATTATCATTCTATTTATTTCCTATTCTCAACATGTCAGCGGTTGGAGTTAGGGATACGGTCATGATGAGAAATTCTCTTAAAAATGGTTCGCTAATAAATAATAAGAAACTAAATGATATTATAATCGTAAAAGAAAGATTATTTAATTTAAAAAAAGTCACAACATTGGATTAATTTAGTTAAAATATATATATGATGATATGATTTTTAAGAAAAAAGATAATGAATAGTCGTGACTGTGACTTTTGTCTAAACACATTCAACAAACAAACAAAAACGAAAAACGCTTCTGATGCATCAAATTCCTCATCTGTTGCGACTTATGAATCAGTTAGAAGAAATCAAAAAAGTTCCTTAAACAGATGGTCGATTTATAGCAAAAGATGGTATATCTATTGAAACAGATGAGTTATCTGATGTAACAGATATACAATCTATTTTCATAACTCAATTAATAAAAATGGTTATTAAAGAAATGGAACGGTTATTGAAAACTAGGTGCATTCGATTTTTAAATTGAGAAAAAGGTTATTTGAATTTAATAAGCTGAAAAGTCATGACTTGTCACAATAATAAAAAACTCACCACCAGCTTAATTTAATTAAGTCATTTCTTTTCACAGAAAAGAATAAGGAAATAAATGATAAACACAATTTAAACTGTAAAAAACTCACCAGAAATATTCTTGTTTTTAAATCTTCTTTACTAATATATATAATTAAAAAATAAAAAATTTGGATGTCATGAAGATAATTTTTTTTTATTAAAAGACATATATCTATATTATATGTTGCAACAGATATATTATCTGATGTAACAGGTTCACTATTTGTTGCAACGGATGATATATCTGTTGTAACAGATGATTTATCTGATGCAACAAATATATAATCTATTGTGCAACTTAGTGAAAAAAATAAACGGTTGCTGGAAAGAACTAATTATTTTAATAATTATAAAGCTAAGCTTCAAGCTGAAAAGTCATAACTCATCACAATATTGATTAATTTAATTAAGTCATCACTTTTTACAGTAAGCAGGAATGTCCTTAATAAATGGAGGTGAACAGTTGTACCTTTAAATCTGTTTTATTAATTTATATGATTAAAAAGTCATAAAATTTAGATGTCATGAAGATAATTTATTTTTTTTAAAAAAATGTATATATTATATGTTGCAACAGTAATATTATCTGATGCAACAGGTTATCTATTTGATGAAAATGATGATATAACTGTTGTAACAGATGATTTATCTGATGCAACAGATATATTATCTGTCCAACTCAGTGCAAAAAAAATAGTTCCAAGAAAGAACTAATTATTAATAATAATAAAGCTGAAAAGTCATGACTTATCACAATATTGATTAATTTAATTAAATCATAACTTTTTACAGTAATCAAGAATATCATTAATAAATGGAGGTGAACAGTTGAACCTTTAAATCTGCTTTATTAATTTATATAATTAAAAAGTCAGAAAATTTAGATGTCATGAAGATAATTTATTTTTTAAAATATATATATATATATATATATATATATATATATATATATATATATATATATATATATATATATATTATATGTTGCAACAGTAATATTATCTGATGCAACAGGTTATCTCTTTGATGCAACGGATGATATAACTGTTGTAACAGATGATTTATCTAATGCAACAGATATATTATCTGTTGTCCAACTCAGTGTAAAAAAAAATGGTTCTTGGAAAGAACTAATTATTAATAATAATAAAGCTGAAAAGTCATGACTTATCACAATATTGATTAATTTAATCAAGTCATAACTTTTTATAGTAATCAAGAATGTCATTAATAAATGGAGGTGAACAGTTGTGCCTTTAAATCTATTTTATTAATTTATATAATTAAAAATTCATAAAATTTGGATGTCATGAAGATAATATAATTTTTTTTAAAAATATATATATTATATGTTGCAACAGATATATTATCTTATGCAACAGGTTATCTATTTGTTGCAAATCATGATATATCTATTGTAACAGATGATTTATATGATGCAACAGATATATTATCTGTTGTCCAACTCAGTGTAAAAAAAAATAACGATTTCTAAAAAGAACTAATTATTAATAATAATAAAGCTGAAAAGTCATGACTTATCATAATATTGATTAATTTCATTAAGTCATAACTTTTTACAGTAATCAAGAATGTCATTAATAAATGGTGGTGAACAGTTGTGCCTTTAAATCTACTTTATTAATTTATATAATTAAAAAGTCAGAAAATTTGGATGTCATGAAGATAATATATTTTTTTAAATATATATATATATATATATATATATATATATATATATATATTATATGTTGCAACAGATATATTATCTTATGTAACAGGTTATCTATTTGTTGCAATGGATGATATATCTGTTGTAACAAATGATTTATCTGATGCAACAAATATATAATCTGTTGTCCAACTCATTCTAAATAAAAAACGGTTCCTATAAAGAATTAATTATTTTAATAATAAATCTAAAAAGTCATGACTTAACACAATATTGTTTAATTTAATTAAGTCATAATTTCTTACAGCAATTAAGAATGTAATTCATAAATGGAGGTAGACAGTTGTGCCTTTTAAATTTGTTTTATTAATTTATATAATTAAAAAGTCAGAAAATTTGGATGTCATGAAGATAATATATTTTTTTAAAAAAATATACATATTATATGTTGCAACAAATATATTATCTTATGTAACAGGTTATCTATTTGTTGCAACGGATGATATATCTGTTGTAACAGATGATTTATCTGATGCAACAGATGATTTATCTGATGCAACAGATATATAATCTGTTGTCCAACTCATTCTAAATAAAAAACGGTTTCTGTAAAGAATTAATTATTTTAATAATACATCTGAAAAGTAATGACTTATCACAATATTGTTTAATTTAATTAAGTCATAATTTCTTACAGAAATCAAGAATGTCATTAATAAATGGAGGTGGACAGTTGTTCCTTTAAATCTGCCTTATTAATTTATATATTTAAAATGTCAGAAAATTTGGATGTCATAAAGATAATTTATTTATTTTTAAAAATATATCTATTATATGTTGCAATAGATATATTATCTGATGCAATAGGTTATCTATTTGTTGCAAATCATGATATATCTGTTGTAACAGATGATTTATTTGATGCAACAGATGTATTATCTGTTGTCCAAAACAGTGTAAAAAAATGGTTCCCGGAAAGAACTAATTATTAATAATAATAAAGCTGAAAAATCATGACCTATCATAATATTGATTAATTTAATTAAGTCATAACTTTTTACAGTAATCAAGAATGTCATTAATTAATGGAGGTGAACAGTTGCGATTTTTTGCCTAACTCATTCAAGTTCAATCCTCTATAAATAGGTCCCTCCTTACTCAATCATTCGTTCTACTACACACCATTTATTCCTCGCTCTTGTTACACCTTCAACTACTTTCTCTTCAAGGACTTGATAGCTTTTTCCTGTCTTTGGTAAGTTTTTTTTCTTGATTTTTGTGTAATACATTGTATTACATTACATTCGAATTCTTTCTTTTCATTACTTTTGTGTTTACGTGTGTGTTTTGTCAACTTATGTGTGTTTTAGATATGGTTGATCCTGTGTGAGATGTCGCAATTTTACGAGACGCCATGAGGGAACTGCAGAAGGAGGTTCATGACCTGCGTTGGGAGTTGGCCGCCGTCAGAGTAAGGATGCTGCGGGAGATCCGTAGGCTGCAGAGGGCGCTGCTGCTGCCCTTTGAAGATTAGCCGACTGACCATACAAATAATAATGATGACAATAATAATTAAGCTTTTTTTCTGTTATCAATGTATTTTTTTGTTTGTTTTATAAAAAATTATGTTTGATGCACTTGACTTTTTATTTCTTATTTAATTTTCGTGCTGTCTATTTCTATTTCTTAACGAATGACATGTCTACAATTAAGGAATAATTTCATTCCAGTATCAATAGCAAGAACATATGAGAGATCTGTTAGGTTTTGTGTGTGACAGGAGCTGTATCTGAATTTTGTTGTTCGAAACATATTAGTAATTTGATAAAACAGATTATTTATCTGTTGAAACAAATTACTAATCTGGTGCAACAGAATACCCATCTATTCGATTCATATTACGGGCACCTAAAACCCTTAAACACGAATCCATCCAACATGAGTCTACTGTTACAACAGAACATTTATCTGTTGCCGCAGATAATGGATCTGTTTAAACTGATTGCTCTTGTATTGCATTCATGTTCGCGTGCAAGCTATTGTTGAAAAAACAACACACTAGCAGTTACCGAGATTCAACTAAAAAGCATAATCTGACTTACCAAAGTCTCCTCTTAAGTAAATTCCAAAGTTGAAAGTGATTTACAAAATAAAATTTGACATAAGAATTTGGTCAAAGAGCAACAGTTGGGGTAACAACAACAACAACAACAACAACAATGGTCAACAAGAAGAATATGAAGATGATAATGAAGTGTAAGATGATGATAATGAATCAGAAAATGATGAATAAAGCAACAACAATAATGAACAACAAATATCACGAAGAGAGAGAAAATAACAAACGAATGAGGAGAGAGAAAAAGACGCCTTTTTTCCCTTCGTTCCCCGTTATATATTAACTAACATTTGAATCAAAGTGTAAATTTAAAAACTTTTGGATGGTTTTGAAATCTTCAAAACTTTCTTAAACCATAATTAAGTAATTGTCACCTCTACTCAATTATTAAGACCTATGTCACTTACACCTCATTTTAAAACTTTTTTATTACCTGTGGTCCAAACCCACAACAAGTAATGAGTTCTTTCTTTGTTCCATTTTATGTCTTAGTTGACTGATAAACAAAAAAATATATATATATAGATATGATTTTTGAATGTTGTAAACTTTCTTTTAGAAATGATGTATATAGAAAAAGAGTAAGATTTAGATATTGAAGTCTGTGGTTTTCTAAAATGATCTCACATTAACATAAAATAATAACTAAATTCACAATCAATTATTTACATTTTCTTGTAAATTTCTCAAGTACAAGTACTCGGTATGGCCAAAAGTGATTGGATTCACAGGAATCCACACCTTAAGGGCTAAATCCACCCATGCACACCAAATATATTTTTAAATCTTGTGGTGTTAAAAGGTTATTAGTACTAAATATTCAGAGGTGTTCGTTTTGAAATAGATTTTTTTTTTCAAAAAAAGTAAGCACATAAATTGAATGGATGAAGCATCTTCAATCTCCAAAGTTGTCTAGCAATAAAGCTAATCTCCTGTATATTCCTCCAAGTCAAAAATAGAATTGTTCTATGCAAAGGGACTTTGAAATATGCATATATTTGGTTGGGTGAATTTGTGGCCAAATAGCTCTATGGCATGACCCTTGCCTAAGCTGGCTGGCATGGTCTCACAAGTTGATGGTATGATTGGATCATGAAACAAAGCTCGTGGGCATCTAAACTTTTCCTTTCTTTATTATCTCTTTGAACTACTTTTCTTTTTTTCTTCTTCAATAATATTTTGGTCTTTCTTTATTTTAAAATTAATAATTAGTTGTTAGGCAAGGGTTGGAGAAAAAGTAGTGACTAGCTAAGAAAATAAAAAAGGAACTTGTGACCCCATTAGACAGAGAAAAAGAGAGTGAGCAAAAAGGTGGATAATTTGAAAAATGCAACATCAAACAGATGGTAAAAGAGAGATTGCCCATCAACAAAAGACCAATTTGGGCATAGAAATTCCAAGCTTTTTTTTTGAAATTTTTGACAAAATGTGCTTGGTCATAAAACTCGTCAAATTTTGAAAAATAATTTTGGCAAAAAATCCCAGGATTTACAAAAACATGGTTTTTGGCCAAAATATATTTGGTAAGCTCTTCTAAAATACTAAAACTTATCCCAGACTTTCATATTTTATAGAAAAAGTCCATCAATTATGATTCCAACTATAATTCTATCTACCCAATGCTTCATTTTCTTTTTTTGAAAGAGAAGTAAAACATCAAGTCTAAAACTAAGCGGGGGAGTGAGACTCCCAACGTCTTCTGCAACATCTACCCTAACCCAACCCTTCATTAAACACATTCCTTGATTATAAGTATTAGACTAGCACAGAAAGAAAGGAAGGTCACTCTTGTAACCCCATTAGACAGAGAGAGCAAAAAGGTGAATATATAATTAGAAAAGTGCGCCATCAAACAGATGGTAATAAAAGAAGCACATCAACAAAAAGTAATAAAAGAAAGCCTGTTGCCTCCCCCTCTTTGTTCTCTTTTAAAAACTCGCTCTTGTAAGCACAATATTCAGAAAAGAAAAAGTCCCTAAAGATCATCATCACCATCACCATCATTCCTACACTTCTTCAAACCCCAAGATCTCAAAATAGCTTAAAGAACATTCAAGAAGAAACACCCACATACACGCACACAATGAAAGGTACTAGAAGAGGGAAAGGACCTCCTTCAGCAGATCTTTTAGTATGTTTTCCATCAAGAGCACATTTAACCCTTATGCCAAAACCAATATGTAGCCCAGCAAGACCTTCAGATTCCACCAAACGCCACCACAATCACGACCTCAAGAAAATTAGCACCAGGATTGGTGGTGTTCAAGCCCAATCTAGTCCTCTACTTTGGTCAAAATCCAAGAATTCTGAGATTATTTCAGAGCCCACTTCCCCAAAAGTCACTTGTGCAGGTACTTTGTACATGTATATAGTTTACAGCTACGTTGTTCAGACTCTTCAAAAATTGCACTAGGATCGACATGGATGCAACAACATTTTTAAGGGATGAGTTCAATTATAAAGAGTGTTTTTTAGTACCCAAATCTTGAAAATTAGAGTTTTGAGCCATGAAAGATTGATTTTTACTGTGTCTCTATATGCAGGGCAGATAAAGGTAAACCCAAAGCAGGGCAAATCATGCAAGGATTGGCAATCAGTGATGGAAGAAATAGAGAAGCTACACAACAGAAAGTCTCAAAAGAAAAAAGGTGCTAATTGGATGGAAGCAATTGGAATCAAGAAAGATGTAATGCAATTCTTGACATGTCTTCGTAACATAAGGTTTGAGTTTCGATGCTTTGGTTCATTTCCAACAACAGCTCATGACATCACTTCTGAAGAGGATGAGGATGAAGAATTAGATCGAGAAGCGAATCACATACATAGAGATATAAATAATAATGACGAAGATGAAGATGAAGATGAAGAAGAAGAGGCTTCAAGAACTGTATTCTCCAAATGGTTCATGGTTTTGCAAGATGAAAACCCGAAAACTGAGCTCACTAAAGAGCGCGATAATGATAATGATGACGATGATAATGTTCCTAATTGTGTGCCACCACCTAATGCACTTTTACTCATGCGTTGTCGTTCTGCTCCCCCGAAAAGCTGGCTTCAAGAAACACAACAACAAGTAGAAGAGGAAAGTGAAGAAGAAGAAAAGGAAGTAGAATCAACAATGGAAGAAATGGAAAACAAGAAGAAAAACGAAAACTTAGTAGTGATGAGATATGGGAGTGATTTCCACAGATTTTCTTCAGATATAGCAAAGGAGACATGGGTTGTAGGTGGTATTAGAGATCAATTATCTAAAAGTCGAAGTTGGAAAAAATAATTTACGCCATATACAACGCGTCAGTTAAGGAATTTCAGTCTTCCAAATAACACGGAGTTATAAAGGTTGTACCTATGAACCAAGTCCTAATAGACACAAGGAAAGAGCAATAGGTCGGACCAGCTTACGAGATCGACTTCAAGCTTATTGTTTTTTTCACTTATATAATTTTCTGCATATAGCATTATATATTGTTCTGGTGTTTGGAATTGTTAATTATGCTGAGTTTGTGTTGGTGTTCTAAACTCTGAAGAATCGAGCTTTTGGTATTTGATTCTTAGGAGTGTGGAACAGTTGTGTATACTCTTCTAAAGATTTTCTTTTTGTTCAATTTATTTTTGTATTTTGTTGTTTCATTGACCAATGTATGTATTTTAGAGAAGGATTATAAAATTATTTTCTGATTATAAGTGTTCCTTACTATTTCATCTGTACCATTTTAACGGTCATTATAGATCAAAAAAATCTGTGCCAAAATAGTTACCACTTTATTTAAACTCTTGAGAATGAAAGTTAATAATTATTTTCAACTATATCTTTTATTTGAAAATTATATCCAATATTTAAGAGAAAAAAATTAGTCTACATTTGTTGAATTAGGATAACCTATATTTTATACTATTTATTATTTTTTTCTTTAAAAAATGAAAAAAATTAAACCGAAACGGAGGGAGTACTTTTAACTGTCTCAATGACATAAGGGTATTATGCTATTTTTTTTTTTACAAGAAATAATTTGAATTGATGTTTTTTGGTTCCAAATTTAGTATTGACTTGTTATTTCTTTTTAGGCACTATAGTTATAATACTAAAATTTGTCAAACATGCCATGCATAGTGCCCTTACAAAATATGTATTTTTAAACTATATAATTAATTAAACAAAAATATTATTAATTTGAATAATAGTTCAACTACATGGAAAATTAGGTAAAATAAACTAAATCGACATTAAATTAGATCAAACATACAGCTCCCTTAGAAATACAATCACAATATTAAATCAGGTTTCTCGTCTAGCTCAAATGGAAGGATGCAAATAACTGAAAACTATCACAATGTTTCCATAACAACTTAGTTTCACAGTATTACCAACTCAATATGTGGTGGTACTTCTCTTTCAAGCTGGAGCTTAGCAAAATTTCTTGTTATTTGCCCCTCCTGAATTTGATTAGGGCTTAAATAGACATATTGACATCAGGGATCAACAATGATTTTCTCAAGCACAGTAGCATTTTCCAAAAAATATCTAACGAGTTCAAGTTCACTGATACGGGCATAATATCCACGCAACCTGAACACTTTGAGGTGATGGTGTGGACATCTTACAACCTGCACGCACTCTCTTTGTGACCTCCGGGCTTCGGTCCAAATCAACTGCCAATAAGAAATATGCGTAGTATATTGAAAATGAGTAGAAGAATCACTAGACTGAACGAACATCGAGGAAAATGCAATTCATGAAAACTCAACAGGAAGTTAATTTGTCCCAAAGTGAACCTATAATCACCAAAATCTGCACCACTGGTACATTATGTACTAGATCTATGGTTGCAAGGCGTCCGGCCTATTTGATAGAATCGTTGCATAGAACTTTTAATTTTGATGATGTAGTAGTAAACATCCAATTGTCAATACGAGATGCAAGGATTCTACCGAATAAAAAGCGGCAGACCTTGTGAGAGTAATTAATTGGTGACCAAGAATTTACCAGAAAGACTGCTGATGAACTTTGACTACCTAAGTCAACCACTTGCTACCCAAGTCTGTCTATTGAGCAATACAAATATAAGACTCTACAACGGCTATTAATTACAGAAAATAAGAAAACTTTCAAAAAATAATTAGACATTTGTTGTTATGCACCCATGTGGGAATATGTCAAATTACGTTTGGGACCCTAGGAGATGCCTATATATAGGAGAGGAAAATATTCTGCTAGGATTTATGCTATGACTTGTTTGCACCCTTTCTTAATCACTTTAGTTGTATCCAATAAAAGGGTCGACTTGAGGGAAGGACCAACAACTTGAAGATTTACCAACGCATCCGATCCATGAACCACCATTTCTTCAAGAAACAGACAATTGTGCAGGAAGAACTCAAGAACTTTGTCTGATACATTTACAGCCTTGAGTAACAATACTTTTACATTCTTAAAATTATGCCACAGAGGTGGGAGGTTGTCTAAATGTGGTTGACACACATTACGAAGGAGGAGTTGTCCAGGGAAAGCATAACAGTCCATCAACATCTGAATAGAGCTCGTCCAGACCTACTCTTAAGTCCAACTCTAACCTTTGAACTTTCCTAGCAAAGGCAAACTCAAGCCACTTGTCAATGTCATGGGGGACGAATTTGTCTATAGCGAAAAGAATACGAAAACGGTCTAATCTCTGATCTTTACATATAGGCAAAGTGTTGTTAACCCATCTAACAAACTTTTTATTCATCTCTTTATATAGCTTGGGATAGAGCTCTATTTTCTCTACTAGTTTGGTGCCATCAAAATCAAGGCGAGGAAAATATGTCCACAAGTGTAACCACCGCTTGGAGAGGACGCTGGTGGCTGCTGCTTCCTTAAAGCTAAGGAAGGACAGTATGTGTACCACAATTTCATCAGGCAACTCACTTATTCCATCCTAAAAGATATAACAGAAAAGAGCAGTTTCATCAATTCAATCCATGCAAAAAGATTTAATTGTAGCACGAGTTTTGTAGCAGTATTTACCTTCTTTAGACCAAAATTATTCGAAAATTGCAGTCTTTTGTCCATGAGTTACCTGCAACAAAACTTAAATTACGCTACAGTTTGTATTTTTCTTTCAGTACTTGTTTGTATCAAATTTTTATGCGATAGAAAATAAATTACAATCACAAATAAAATATGAATATGAAGAAACATAATTGTATTGATATGCACAATAGAATATGAGTACAATTCTTTTTGAGCGTATTTCTCGATCTTCGGATTTAACAACGGTAGTATTTGATGACTTGATTTCTGTATGAACATCTCATGCTATTCGAGATGACTCTTCAAGTAACCCTAGGCATGAGATAGGATTTATGATAAAATAGCCTACAAGAAACCTAACTGAATTTGGAGTATTTAGTAGAGTCCCCAAAATTTCCATTTTTACGATGGAACTCCGACAGACCAATCAATGTTCAATTCTGTTCATTCAAAATCAAATCGTAACACTCCAGTCCAATTCAATTTAAATATTTACGAACCACTAATTGCTTCTCTATTTTTCACAAACAAAAATTATGTAACCCATTTAAGCAAAACTATTGATGAATCATTACACCAAAAATGAGGTATAAAATTAAACAAATTAATGAGAGGAAGAAAGAATTGGACCTGCAATTTTTAGCTGAATTGGACCTCAATTTTGTGTGCTGTGGCGTTAATTGCAGAGCAAGAAAGTGAATAAAAAAAATAAATGTGATTGTCTGTGTGGAGTGGGAATAAACGTGACATGTATATATGTGGGTTCCTTGGAGAAAAAAAAAAAAGAAGAAAAATATTGCGTGTGGGGAATTGTATGTCTTTGCTGGTGAGAGTATTTATGTGCTTGTGAGTGGAGTGGGAAATTTATTAGTTTATAAGCTACTCCCCTTCGTCTAATTCAGATTTAACTTGTGAAAGTTATAATAACCTTATAACTAAGAAGTAAGCATGATAGACGTATAGAATAGCGTCCTTAATACTGCAGATGATTTACTGAAACAGTGGCTACTGCAACTGGCTATCCAGAATGTGCAATTGTCAGCTAATGGTTAAATTATCTTGGCAGATTTACTGAAGAATGTTATAATGACAACTCCGTTTGCGTTTGCTGTATGGTGCAATCAGTATCTGGATATATAGTACTTGGTGGTGCTAGTCCAAGCAGTTGGAAGTCCAAGAAGCAGGAGACTATCTCACTATCTTTAGCAGAAGCTGAATACGCAGCACTCAGCTCGTTTGGTTAAGTAGGCTACTTACTGATCTTAGTGTTCCATTTCCTAGTCCTATTCCCATGTTTTGTGATAGTCAATCAGTCTCAGCTCGTTTGGTTAAGTAGGCTGCTTACTGATCTTAGTGTTCCATTTCCTAGTCCGATTCCCATGTTTTGTGATAGTTAATCAGTCTCGCATATTCTTAGAAATCCTGTGTTTCATGAGAGGACAAAGCACATAGAGGTTGACTGTCACTTTGTAAGAAACATGTTACAAGATGGGGTGATATCACTTCATCACATTGACACAGAAGCACAACTTGCACTAAAGTTCTTACTGGTGTGGAGCATTCTGAGATTCTTCACAAGTTGGCTGTGATTACATCCCTTTCAACTTGAGGGGTGTTGAGATTAGCTTTACAATAAAAGATATTTATTGTAATTGCTGCATCAGCAAATCAGTTAGAGTTTGTTTGTGGTTAGTCTATGTGAAGTAGTGAGCTGTCGATTAGCTGTCTAGGTAGTTACAGATATTCTCTCCTAGTATATAAGCTCTACTGCTATGAGTAATTGAGTTTTGAGCTTTCATTTTCTAATTGGGGATTCACACATTTTCTCTCTCTACTTTCATAGTTCTATTCTTCTTAGCTACATACTATCTGAACTTTGACAGTTATCTCTAGTAATATAGCTTGCAATGCAGTTAGCATTAACGTCCCGCGGCAAAATATCTGTGAGCTGGTGAAAACTGAAAACTCTGATCTAAAAGGCTTCTAAAACTTAAAAGGCTTGCAAACTTGGGCATTCTAGAGCAGTTGGAAGAGCTATATGCTGACGGCACCTGCAATCGAGCAACTGCCACTCTTTCGAAGTGAAAACTGCACTAAAAATCAAGGCAACTGAGAAGAGAAACAACTTGATTTTAAGAAAAATCAAAAAGCATGTGTAAGCTTCTATGTATTCTAGTGAAATTTTAGTACAACAATTTTATGCTTTTGCATTTCATTAATAATGGAAGGCGTATTTTAAGGGTATATTCGATTATTTACGAAACAAAAAAGTGCAAAATTGAACCACCAGTCCTGCAAAGCAAATGGTGATAAAAGAGCTTCGATACAGATTTTCACATCACAAGTACTCACTCATAACTTTGGTATACACTTGGGTACCCACCATTGCGGATAGACACAACACGAGGAATCCCTGTTTCCTCGGAGAGCTCATCATCTTTCAGACCTCCTCAATAATATGGCAGAGCTTTTCAGGTATCCCTGGTGGGAGACTAGTGAATGCAGGAGAAAACACTTTGAGCCCGTTTGGATAAGCTGAGTTTTACTTTTAAAAATGCTGAACTTCTTTTAAAAATAAGTAGTTAAAATGTTTGAATAAAAGTGGTGAAACTTAAAAAAGAGTTATTAATGTGTTTAGTAAATAATGCTTTTAAGCACTTTTTTTTTAAAATGACTGAAATACCCTTATAGCTATTAATAATATATAGAGTTAATTATTATTAATTTTTTATTGTTGAAATGATTCAAATTAAAATTAATATATATATATATATTAAAAAAAATATTTTCATGAATGACTATTAATTTATGCACTAAAATTTTTTCTTTTAAGAGATTAAAATGAGACTCTTTGAAAAGATTGTTTCGTATCATTAAGGTGTAATTTACTAACTTTCATTTTCTTATAATGTTGATCTTCATTGTTCCTTCTATTATATTCATTCGGGTCGGGTATGAACATGGACTATAGTCCACACTCCACAGTAGCACTCAAACATCAAAATGGCGGCAGTAATGATTTCCAGTGATGATTTACGAACTTCCATTGATGATTTACGAACTACCATTTTTTTTTCTAAAAATTACACATCAACTTAAAATTCTAAAAAAATATTTTGTTCTAATTACACAAGGGTAAAACTGGAATAACTTTTAATTGCAAGGGATAAGAGGATAATTTTGTTAGTCAACTTAAAATTCTAAAAAAATAAGCACCTATTAGGCTGCTTATTGCTTTTGACTTAAAAAAAAGTCAAAATCAACTTATTTTAAGCAACTTAAAATTTTGTCAAACACCAATATAAACAAAAAAGTGCTTATAAATTGTTTTGACCAACTTATAAGCACTCTCAAACACCCTTTTTATCCATTTAGTAACTTCATTCCGCACGAATCCGAATTAGTCAAACTAATGACTGACATAGAAGTGCTTCGCTGCTCTCAAATCTGTCCAGACCCAGCAGTACTTGCATTCACCAACTTTCGGTCCAACCATCCTACAAATCACAGATTAAGAAGTTACCATCACTTGGAATTTTGACAATAAGATATAGAGAGAATTATGTATTACCCCTGAACTTGTCGAGTTTTATTCATGATACACCTGAACTTTGATTTCTCTTAAGTATTCCTGTACTTGTTCTTTTAGTACGTCGCGTGACCCTTTTTGCTAATGTGGCGAAATGTTTGGGTTTCACACTCAATCACGCGCGTGATGGAGTATTTTTAAACCAAATCAGCCACTTTAATGGTTAAAAAAATGAAAAAAATAAAATCTTTTCTTTAATTTTTTCAAAAAATTCAATTATCCCTCCTCCTCCATTACTTCTAATCTAAAATTTTTTTTTCATCCATTTATAAATTTTGTAAAACTCATGTTTGTCTCTTAATTAGTTTATAAAATAAAACTTTCATCCGTTTATTAATTTTGTAAAAATTTCATTTATTAATCTAAAAAACAAAATTTATCCGTTTATTGATTCAATCTAAAACTCCAATTTTTATTTTTATGCTTCAATTTTGTAATCTTAAGTATATATATCATATGAGTTATTGTAATACTAAATAAATGTACTAAATATTGAAGCAGATATTTTAAAAGATAATAACAAAACAAATAATAAAAAAACTAATACATATACTTATAATAAAGAGAATGTAGTTATACTGATTATCGATTTTTAGTCCGTAACGATTTAATTTTTGATTTAAACGATAAGAAAATACTCATAAAATAAAAAAAGTAGTAACTAACATGAAAAGAAATCGAATCTTAGTTGCAACCAAAATTCTACTTTTTTATATATATATATATATATATATATATATATATATATATATATATATATATATATATATATATATTTATTTATTTATGTATATATGTATATAATGTAAAATAATAATTTAGCATAAACTTATTGGGTTATCGATTTACCCAATAACCAGTAAAAAAAATCAAAATCGAATCAATAACCCAATAATTTTTTTTATAAAATCATTAAAAAATCATTAACCCTATAACAATAAATCAATAACATTTTTATCGGTTTGATTTTTGTACGTCCCTACCTTAAATTGCAATTTCTTACTCCATTAATTATACTAAGAAACATATTTGTGCATGTGAGTCTCCTCAAAATCCTAATCGAAACGCTAATCGGAAACTAATATGAAACACTAACCGGAAAAAAAATAAATTTCATATTTTTAACACACACAAAAAAACGTAAATTTTTAAATAATAGCTTGATCGACGAAAATTATACCTTTCACTATTTTGGAGTAGAAGAAAATTGAAAAATATAATTTTTTTAGAGAGAAATCGAATAATTAAGGGTAGAAATAGGTTATTTTTTAATATAGGATAAATATAACGAAATTGAATGATATTATCTGCGTGGACAGCCACATCAACATTTTTATCCACGTGTCCACGCGTGTATTACATGCAGTGGACAGTGGGCCAAAAAGGGGGACGTGACATACTAAAAGAACAAGTTCGAAGGGTACTTAGGACTATTCAAAGTTCAGATATATCATGAATAAAACAACACAAGTTCAGGGGTAATTGATACTTCTCTCTGAGATATATACATTCTTGCTGAGGAGCTGTGTGATTATTTCCTAATGTTTTTGTAATACAATCCACTGAAAAATTTATCTGAATATGCATGACCAAAGACACCGACACTTGGCTATATTAGTTACTCCATCCGTTTCAATTTATTCATCTTATTTTCCTTTTTAGTCTATTTCAAAAAGTATATCTCTTGTCCTTTTTACCAACTTCTTAATTTCGAATTTACACATGAAATGTTTAAGATCACAAGATTAAAGAACATTTTGGTTCATTCTACATATCTTTCGTTTAAGACCACAAAATTCAAAAGTATTCTTTACTTTCTTAAACTCCTTGCCAACCAAAATCAAACAAACAAATCAAAACGCAGGGATTACTTGTTTTTTGCTTGACATTTAAATTACAAAAACCAGTAGAGATTGATTGAGCAATAAAATCCCAATATTAGAGGATCGTAAAGCAATAAAAAAAACATAGAACTAATATGTATAAGGAGAAACGTTAAGAAAAAGGATGCACGTGATACAGTTGTCCATCTCCTATTTGAGCTCAAAAAAATGACAACTCTTTCTCGGCTCTGTTAGACAGCAAAAAGCCAAACAATCGTACATTTTCGACTCCAAATTCATGCAAGCAACAAAAACTGATACTTGAGCTTCATGAATTGTTTGATTCTTCTTAGTATAAAACTATCTTATTCTGCAACTTAATAAGATACAATCACAGAGCCTTAAACTTTACTGTAACAGTAGGAGTCAACTACACAACTACATGGTAGGTGTAGTTTTGAGTTTTTATATTGTTTTTCTCCACACTTACCCTTTCAAAAGTACTTATTACCCATTAAAAATAAGGAATGAAACTTTGAGGGGAATCTCAAACTTAAAGAACTAATATATCAAGTTAATTGATCTAAATTAACTTCCTACGCATAGATATCGTGATAGGGAGATGCTTCTGGGTATGAGTTACTTTTTCTGTTAATAATCACTAGCAACGCATCCTACCGGGCACTGGCTTTTGCAATTTTACCAAATACAAGAGCAGAAAGAAAAGAAACCAAGTGCGCATAAGGTAAAAGCTGGTGAACTAATAAAACTTAATGACAGAAAGAAAGAACTGCTCGTTTAAAGTAGGTTTTGAGAAAGAAAATGAAAATTAAAAACATGGAGAAATATCTACATATGACCCTGCGGTCAGCCCTTCCCCGGATCCTGCGCATGGTGAAAGCTTTAATGCAATTGATCATAATATGTACCCTAGATTTGGAGAGAGAGCACGGTATTTAAAGGCCTTTTGGGTAATATACCCTCCTAAAATTTCTAGTTTATGTTTCATGTTTGTTTAGCTCTTCATCATACATTGATGTTACTACTGTATACAGTACTTCTGTCTTCACATCATATTTATCAAAAGGCCATAAGATTTCGCAAAATCTCAGTCTACATGTCTAGAAATGATATGGGACATGATATATAACCATCTTTATACTCACCATCGATATCCAATCTCACATTTAATATTGCAATTCTCTTTTTTCCTTGCATCTATTGTTTGTTTCCAGAGTACCAATATTATTGTTGAGTGAAATCTGCTCTATTCGCCCCTTCCTATCTAAAGTTGCACGGACTCTTCACTTTTAATGCCACACCCATGTCGGATTCTCCAAAAATATACTAGTTATGGAGTATCTGACACGCCCGTTGATAATTTTGGAGAGTCTGAGCAACATAAATTTCTATACACTATCTAACTTTTTATTCCACAAACAAAGCTAAAACAGTATCACATGAAAAGGTTTTATATTCATGAGAACAAATTATGGTGGTGTCACTAAACAAATGGGACAGAGCAGAAGAGAGAAGCTCCTTAAGAGGACAAGATATCTGGGATAAGAGTTGGAGTTATCCAGATATAACAGAATCTACTTTATCAACACTGCCTAGTTGACAAAAAAAGAACTTAGCTAAATACAAGTGAGGCATGGTTCTATAGGTCAGTTTTCCTCATGGCCTAAATGACAAATCAAACAACAATTATTATCCATAGTGCAAAGGATCATTTTCTTCAGGACTCATAGTGATGGTAATTATTCCCTATAGATACTTTGATTCAGCCTGATAATGATCAAATACATTAGTCGGAAATGTTAATCTCCTGATCATCCATTTCCCGTCTCACCTCCCCAAATCTACACAGCTGTATAACGAATCACACCTGAATATGTTGAATTCGGACTTAAGTTGAACGATTATAGCCTAAAAGGACAGTGATGTGGCACATTGTAAACAGCCTAAATCCTAATTATGTTTGTAGATGAGTTGAGACTCAATAGACAATTGGCCTATGATGTTAGGTCCTCTCTACAACTATACACCAACCTTCCTTCCCCATTTTGTTGAGCTATTCTCAAAGAGATCCTGGTAATTGATGGAAGTGAGAGTTGATCTCAGTTTTAAGCAAAAACAGCATACCCAGTATAATCCCACAAGTGGGGTCTAGGTAGGGTATAGTTTATGCAAACCTTACTCTTACCTTGTCAGGTAAAGAGGCTATTTCGAAAAGACCCTCGGCTCAAAAAAGCAACAACATACCATTTATGAAGACATAAGCTGATCTCAGCTTCAGCTTTACCAAGAGACCAATAAATGACTAAAACAAAGAGTAATTACTTCATTCCTCACCTATCATCTTTCCAAAACAGAGACTAAATACTTCACCCCTCACCCATCATCTTCCCTGCTCTTGTACTTCACAATCCCAATTATCATAACTCATGTATGTCAGCACTGCCAGTCTTTTAATTATTGGTCCATCTCTGAACTCAAATTAATATTTTGAAACACCAATTTCGAACCTTTTAGTTAAAATTTCAAAATTCTGTATGAAACTATAGATTACTCCATACAGCCCATCAAACATTTCAGTGATGCAAGTAAATAAATAGCAAGCAACTCATGGTCAAATAGAAGGTAGAATTACCAGCAAAAGAAGATGTCTATTTTCTGGTAACACCAAGGTAAATGATAAAATCAAAGAGAAATCAAACTACTAAAATTAATGTAAGATTGAGCAAAAAATTAAGAGGAGGAAGAAGAAAACTCACCAGGAAGTGCGGCATGGAAGGAAAGAGATGAAACTTGTTACTTTCATACAGAGAGAAGAAGGGCAAAAGGTGGAGGGGAATCTAAACCACGTGTGGTGCTTCAAATTGGACAGCTGAAGCTGGAAGTCTCAACGTAGCAGTTGAGCAATGAAGATGGAATTTCCATTCCTTAACAAATGCATAATACCGAAAACATCCTTGGTAGTCCAAAGGAGTTTCACTTGTTAATAGTAGAAATATACTTTGCTCATACAAGGAGCACAAAAAAATTGAGACAGGAGTAAATAATAATTTTCTCGTTATATCACAATGGTATATTTGACACAAGACATAAATATAACAAACCAACCTGATATCCGCTGAGAAAATTAGGCAAAATAAACAAAGGTTCAATATATAAATTAGATCAAACGATAAGCTCCCTTAGAAATACAATCATAATCCGAAAACTAACACATTATTTCCATAAAAACTTAGTTTCACAGTATTACCAACTCAATATGTGGGGGTACTTCACTTTCAAGCTGGAGCTTAGCAAAATTTCTTGCTATTTCCCCCTCTTGAATTTCAGAGGGGGTCAAAGTGACCAGATCTTGACACCAGGGATCAACAATGATTTTCTCAAGCGCAGTAGCATTTTCCAGAAAGTATCTAACAAGTTCAAGTTCACTCATACGGCCATAATATCCAAGCAACTTGAGCACTTTGAGGTGATGGTGCGGACATCTAACAGCCTTAATACACTCTCTTTTTGACCTCTGGGGTTGCATCCAAAACACCTGCACACCAATAAGAAAATTGAGCCCACACTTAAACTCAAGACAACAAATATGTGTAGTATATAACAAATGATTAGAAGAATCAAATCACTAGGCTGAATATCGAGGAAAAAACAACTCCTGAATGTGCCTCACTGGTACATTATGTACTAGATCTCTGGTTACAAGGCCAGCAACCTATTTGATAGAATCCATGCATACAACTTTTATTTTGATTATGTAGTAAACATCCAATTGTTTCATTATGAGAAGCAAGGATTTTATCAAATAAAAGGCTGCAGACCTTTTGAGACAAATTTAATTGGTGACCAAGAATTTACCAGCAAGACTGCTGATTTCATCAGCAAAGGATTAACTTTGACTACTAGGAAACTACTTGCTACCCAAGTCTATTGAGCAATATTAATACAAGAATCTACAACAGCTATTAATTACAAAAATTAAGGAAAATCAAAAAATAAAAATTACACATTTGTTGTTATAGATCTAGTCATAAAGAGGTACCCATGCGACCATATGTCAAATCGGGACCCTGGGAGATGCCTATATATAGGAGAGCAAAATAATCTATTAAGACTTACCTATGACTTGAATGCGTCCTTTCTTAATCACCTTAATTGTAACCATGAACAAAATGCTCTACGCTGTGGCTATGTCCAGAAAAAGGGTCAACTTTACTCCCCAAAGAGAGCATGTCATCATAATCCTAACATAAGACCTCTACCTTATGATGTCTCTGAATCACTACCTCCATTGCTAGAAAATACTTCCTCCATCCCATTTTGTGACACTCTTTGACTTGACACAATGTTTAAGATAAAAAAGAAACTTTTGAAACTTGTGGTCTATAACTATCATTAGATACTTGTGTGGTTATAAATCATTTCATTAAAGGTAAAAAGGGATATTCTTTTATAGTAAGACGAAATTCTTTTTGGGACAAACTAAAAAGGAAAGTGTGTCGCATAAAATGGATCGGACGGAGTACCATTATTCAAATCCACATTCCTCGAGTAATTTGGTTGTGATACCAACTCCCAACAATCCTCCCCTATCCCACGTTCCACTTTATCTCCAAAACATCATGCAAGCCCTAATCTCCACTACCTTAATTTATTCGATCCACTCATCCTTCATAGGCCTATACACTTCCAACTTACATCTCAAATTTCTAGCTGGTTAGTTTTCTACTGAAACTGGTTTATAAATTAAGGACAAGTTGGTAGTACAGTTTTAGTTTTATGAAAAGTTGGACAGCACCCTAGTCATTATCCAGTATTTGGATAGAGACATTAAAATTTCTATTTTTCCCAAGTATAAAGGAATGAAAATCTTGACGATAAAGGATCACAGTCAGCTATCAAGTCGCTGGCAGAATCAGTGATGCCAATGAAATGCCAAAATCAAAATTGCATTGTGGAGTCAATCCACCATATCAAACAAGTTACTGTTAGATCCCAATGCATTCAGAAAGAGAAACACAAGTCGACACATCTGTCCACAACCTATTGAAGAGTGAACACTCACATAAGCGTGGCATAGTAACACAGTTAGAAATAACGATGCCTGTTAAGCAACACATGTTCACGCCAGCTAGTCCTAAACTATTCTACCCAAGATTGGTGATGTAACTGCATTAAAGTTTTGTAGCTCAAGCAACACAAATTTCTTGAACCAGAACTCGAAATTATCAAATCAAACTTGATACTTACCTTCACCTCAAATTCCTCCAAGTGTGGAGCAGCCCTCGTGGCATCTGTGCAACCTAAGACACTCGCGTCGAACCATGCCAACACAGATACCACAAATTTCTTGAGCTTGGGAAGTTCAGGAACCCTGTAATGCTCCAAATACGCCTGGGGAATATTAAATACACACCAATTAGTACCAGCAAAGTAAAGGTAGGCAGGCATTTTGTAATGGGGCCTTTGTTTATTCTTTTGATTCACACTTGCTTTGTAAAAGAAAGTTGCTGTCGAATACTTTTGGAAAATTATTTTTTGAACTTGTCAAGCAAAGTTGCTATTTGTCAAACAAAGTTGCTATAAAAAATTTTATTATAAATTTCTTCTATTCACATGCAAATGTTGAAATTTACATCTTCCATTTTCATCATGGATAACATCAATAAGTTCATTTTTATCTCTATAAATAGGGACTTTCTTTCTCATTTGTAACATATCAATTTTCAAGAGTTCTCTTTCATTCTCTTGTATTTATTCTCCCTTCCTATTAGAGTATTAAGTTAGAGAGTGGATGTTGGAAAACACTTTGTGAGCCCTTTCTTTTGGAGTGATCTTGTGAGGTTCTTTTCTTGGCATATTTTGGTTAATTAGAGTGACTACTCTAATTTTGTAATCTCTCTATTGTACTTTAGTTGATATTGTGAAATTGTTCCTCTCCGCTCATGGACGTAGATCAAACTAACCGAACCATGTTAAATATGTGTCTCCTTTAATTTTTTTTAATTACCATTATTATCAATTTGTCATTGTCTTTATTATTGTCATTATAACATTGTTTTGGCTAAATTCCGCAATAACCGAATTCTTGATCCTAACAAATTAGTATTAGAGCCGGATCTAACCAGATTATTTTAGTAGCCAAAATGACTATAGCAAAGACTTATGTTGAAAAATTTGATTGAAGTGCAAACTTCGGAATGTGGAAATTAAAGATGGAAGCTATCCTAATTCAAGATGGCTTAGATATGACACTGAAAGGAAAGGAGATGAAGCCAGAAAATATGACGGACGAAGAATTTGCTGTCATAGACAAAAAGGTAAAATCAAGTATCATTCTAAATCTCTCAAATGAGGTTTTACATGAAGTATCTACGAAAACCACAACAAAAGACATGTGGGAAAAACTAAAATCCTTGTATATGAAGAGGACAGTGGAAAATCGACTTTACCTAAAGCAAAAGCTTTACACATTTCGTATGGTTGAAGGTACCTTTATACTCTCACATCTTGATGTTTTTGATTCTATTCTTATGGATTTGAGTAATATAGACGCTGAAGTTAATGATGAAGATCAAGACGTCTTATTACTTATTTCCTTACCCCAATCATTTAAGCATATTAGAGATACTATGCTTTATGGAAAGGATAATATCTCTTACAAAGAAATCAAATCTATCTAGAGAACAAAGGAACAGATTGATAGAGATATTACTGGGGAAAGTAGCACAACCCATGGGGAAAGATTATTTATAAGAGGTAGATCTAATAAGAAAGAATCAAATAGTGAGAGGCCTAAATCAAGGTCAAAGTCTAAATCCAAAAATGTTGTGTGCAAATACTGTCATAAGAAAGGCCATATTGTTTCTGAATGCTATAAGTTGAAAAACAAAGAAAAGCATAAGGAAAACAAAATGAGCACCAAAATGATGACTCCGTCGAAGCAAATGTAGCTGCTGATGAGTCCGAGGGAATAATATTCTTAGCAACTAATAATAGTTTTAAATCTAACGATGAGTGGATTTTGGATTCGGGTTCTTCTTATCATGTGTGTCCCAATAGGGATTTGTTTACCACATTCGAATCTGTTGGAGGTGGAGTTGTCTTGATGGACAACAATACTTCATGCAAAGTTCTTGGTAAAGGTACAATCTGAATTAGAATGCACGATGGTGTGGTGAGAACTCTCACCAATGTTAGATATGTTCTTGACTTGAAGAAAAATCTCATTTCATTGGGTACTCTAGAATCTCTTGGGTGTAAATACACAGGTGAAGGTGGGGTTTTGAAAGTCTCTCTAGGTGCTCTTGTGATCATGAAAGCACACAGATTAGGTACATTGTACACTTTATTGGGATCCACTATTACAGGTTCTGCTGTAGTTTCCACTTCAAATCAATTTGATCTCGACATCATCAAACTATGGCATATGTGATTGGGGCATTTGAGTGAAAAAGGTCTTTCCATCCTAAGCAAAAGAGGTCTACTATGTGGACAAAGTATCAAAAAAATTGAGTTCTGCGAACACTGTGTGTTTGGAAAGTAGAAAAGAGTCAGCTTCAATAGCCAACAGTTCATCGAACAAAAGGTACCTTGGACTACATTCATTCAAATCTTTGGGGTCCTTTCCGTACCCTATAAAAAGGTGGTGCCAGGTATATGTTAATTTTCATTGATGATTATTCAAAGAGGGTTTGGGTTTATTTCCTAAAAAACAAAAGTGATGTTTTCTTAACTTTCAAACAATGGAAAGTTTTGATTGAAAAGCAAACAGAAAAACAGGTCAAACGACTTAGAATAGATAATGGCTTAGAATTTTGTAATGACGAGTTCAATGAATTTTGCAAAAATGAAGGAATTGCTTTACATCGACTGTAAAGATAACACCTCAACAAAATGGTGTAGCAGAAAGGATGAACAAGACTCTTTTGGAAGAGCCCGTTGCATGATTTCAAATATTGGATTGACAAATACTTTTTGGGCAGAGGCTATCTTTACAGCTTGTTATATTATCAACCGTGCTCCTTCTGCATCTTTGAAATTCAAGACTCCATAGGAAATATGGTCAGGTACACCTGCTAATTATTCTGACTTAAAAAGTTTTTGGTTGTCCTGCATACATACATGTAAATGATGGAAAATTAGAGCCAAGGGCTAAAAAATGTATTTTCCTTGGATATACATATGGGGTGAAAGGATACAGACTTTGGTGCCCTGATCCCAAGTCACCAAAATTTATAATTAGCAGATATGTAACCTTTGATGAATCCTCCATGTTACATTCCAGAAAAGAGTTGTAACGCCTTGAAGTTTTTCTTAGCTAAATTTTGTCCCTAAAATATCAAGCATTGGCTTCTAGAGTGATTTATACTTATTTCCCTGTGTAATCCCTTAGATTTCAAATTTTCATTACGTAGATGACTGAATAAGCTTTTCGTCGATATAAGATTCGTCCAAAACGGACACTCGGTGAAGAAGTTATGACTATTTTATGTGATAGTCGTAAAACATCATCATTCTAGTGTTTAGCGCACTGCGGAGAGGGTTTAATTAGTAATTATAAAATTCCAGTGGGACATCGCAATAGTGGCGCATCACGGAGGATCCCAATTTTCCACTCGTCAATTTCCAGAGAGCCACCGCGATAGTGGCGCGTCGCGGTGGTCCATAAAATTGGGTTCCTAGTTTAATGTTTTCCAGCTTCGTTCAGAAGTTAATAAGGGTAATTTGGAATTTTTCTAAGCCTCATAAAATGTCCAAACAGTAGATTAAGACCTCTATAAGCAGAATATATGACATTCTCAAGATTTTCCTCAAAATAAAAACCCTAGTTCATATACTTCTCCTCCAAGAAACTTAAGATTCAACCGTGAGTTTTCAAAATTGACTGAAGATTTGGAACCCTCAAACCGTAGGCTTCAAGGATCATCCCTTATTCTTCGTAATCGAGGTACGTAGGGTTTATCCAAAAAAAAAACTACATGGGCTTGAAATTGTTAAAACATGATTTAAAGGTTTTGATGCATGTATTTTATGGAGGGTGTTGAGCTAGTAGCATGCCAGCTAAAGGATGTAGCAAACCAATGGTACAACGAGTGGGAAGATTCAAAGGGTGACAGTGCTGAGCCCACAGTTTGGGACGAGTTCGTGGAAGCTTTTCTTGATCGATTCTTTCCTCTAGAGTTGAGGGAAGCTAAAGTAGAGGAGTTCATGAACCTTAAGCAGGGTAAGATGAGTGTTCAGGAGTACCCTTTAAAGTTTAACTAGCTGGCCCATGATGCTCCTAAGATGACAAGTAGTATGAGGGCCCGAATGAGGAAGTTTGCTTTCGGCCTTTCAGATGATCTGGTTCTTGAGTATTAGGGAGCTATGCTGAACAAGGATATAGACTTTGCTAGACTGTCAACCCACATACAACAAGTTAAGGAGAAGAAGAAGAAGAAGATAGCCAAATCTAGGGAAAAGGACAGGCAGGAAAAGAGAGCCAGAACGATAGACCAGAGTCATAGTTAGTAGCAGAGCAGTAATTGGGGCGACAAATGGCAAAAGAAAAAGAATTGAGGTGATGCACAGTCGGCAGCTAGTGCTCCAGTATCCAAACCCACAACTGAGCAGCGCATCCAGAATTTTCAGTCTAATCAGGGACTAAGGATGCAGGGTACGCAGTCGCAGGAAAGTGTAGTCTAGAACTCTCGATCCTATCTGCACTGTGAGAGATACGGGAGAAATCATCCAGGGAGATATCAGTTTGGCGCTTTGGTATGTTATTCATGCGGCAAGCCAAGCCATATCCAGAGAGATTGTCCGGCAGCAAAGAGTAATATTGGAGGAGCCAAGTCGCAGGCGAAATCATCTGCACCACCACCTTAGAAGGGTGCCACTTCAACCGCCAAAAATGGTCGGAACCAGTTGTATGCTTTGTCCAACCGCCAGGAGGTAGAGGCCTCACTAGATATAGTCATCGGTATGTTACAAATCTTTTCTCGTGATGTGTATATATTACTTGATCCCTGGTCTACCTTGTCTTATGTGACCCCATACATGGCTGTTGGTTTTGGGTTTGAGCCTGATGTGATTGCTGAACCTTTTTCAGTTTCCACCCCGGTGGGGAATTCTCTTGTGGCTAGGAAGGTGTATAGAAATTGTGTTGTGTCTGTTTTCAGTTGGGATACTGAGGCAGATCTCATTGAACTTGCTATGGTTGATTTTGATGCCATCTTAGGGATGGACTGACTCAATTCGTAATATGTCACCTTGAATTGTAGGACCCGAAGAGTTACCTTTTCTTTTCCAAATGAGTCGGTGATAGAATGGGAGGGACATTCTCTAGCACCTAGAGTGTAACACCCCGTAAAAGTCGTGCATGGATTAGCCTTTAATAGAGTACTCTTAGACTTAAAAACTTGAAAAAAATTTCTAAGTGTAACTTCGAGTCATTTTAGCTGGCAACCTTCGGGATACAACTTCTCGACCTTCCCGACCTTCATTTTTAGATTTTCAAGTTGCGTTACGATCGGGCAATCTCATAGTACATCTCGGATAAGTTTTGGAATTTTTCGGAATGCATAAGGCTGCGTTTGGATTTCAAAACAGTAGCAAAACGCAAAGCCTGTTGCCCAGTTTTTTTTTTCCAGCATTTCAGGGTCAACTTCAAACGATCATAACTCCCTGTATATAATGAACTGTGTGAGCTATAATATATCAAACGAAAGATCTTTGAGTCTTCTTTCCAATGAAACTGGTTTCATCCAAATACAACATCTAAGTAAGGAGTTATATCCGTTTTACTTCAGCCTGTCAGTTTGTCAACTGAGGGATAGTTTCGACTTTTCTTGTTTTCTTAGGGGCATTTTAGTCATTTCACCTCACCCCTAATTCGTCTATAACATCTGATTCAGCTCCAAATTCAGCAAAATATACCCCTTTTCTCAAATTTTCTCTCAAGAATACCCTTTAGGGTTTCAAACAAAATCCCAAATAACTCAAGATTCAACCGTAGAAAATTCAAATTGGTTCCGTAGTTGTGTTCACCATCTCGAAAGCTTCGAGAAGCACCCCATGGTTATGTAAGGAGGATTCTAAATACAAGAGTCCATTGTTAAGGTATGAATATTGTTTATTCTTGATTCTTATCCATGAATAAGTATTGATAAAGAATTATGAGTATTGTCTTGATGTTGGAAGATAACTAGAAACATAGTTATGAATTGTTGTGTATAAATTGTTAGTAGTAAGTTATGGAAGTTGCTGTATTGGATTATGAAGAATGAATTGTGGTGATATATCATTATATTAGTGGTTATGTATGCCTAGTGATCATGTTGGTATTGGATGGTGATTAAGAAGGGAAATAAAGGCTAAGAGTGATGTTGAGGGATATTCCATGAAAATGCATGATATGTGAATGTAATAAGAGTATAAGAGGATGTATGTAGTACTCTTATTGATGAGCTAAGGGATTACTTCCTAGACATTAATTGGTGAAGTTAATACCTAAATGGTAAGGTTTGGTTGCTAATACTAGTTTGCCACAAATGACTTATTGTAGATAAGTGTTCGAAGAGTACGGGAAGTCACTTGTATTGAAGTGGTTATATCAAGGTATGTAAGACATACTCTATCTACTCTTTGGCATGAATAATGACCCATGACACTCTCAAGTAGGCTTCCAACATTGTCCTACGACACATGACACATAATAACATCATATGATCTTCGACACTACCAATTGAACTTGTTTTCACTTTTAAGATGTCCGGCTAGTCGAAAAAAATATCCATATACTATTGTTGACTCCGAAATGGTTTAATGAGGTATCCATGATTCTCTACTCCATTTTCATGATATTGATTACCTATTTACATGTTTTTCCTATTGAAGTATCATGGTTTCAAGTTCCATAAAGTGTGACCACAAAGTAACCAATCTCAAAGATTAATTGAATTAAGAAATGGAATGTCTATATTTTAAATTGATGATATGATGTATTATATTAGTACCACTGATCAATTGGCCATTGTATTATAAAGATTATGTATATATATGCTATTCCAGGGGTGGTCCCTGATGTATTGTATTAGTACCACTGATCAGTTGGCCATTGTATTATAAAGATTATGTATATATATGCTATTCCAGGGGTGGTCCCTGATGTATTGTATTAGTACCACTGATCAGTTGGCCATTGTATTATGAAGATTATGTATATATATGCTATTCCAGGGGTGGTCCCTGATGTATTGTATTAGTACCACTGATCAGTTGGTCATTGTATGACATATGTTATGTATTGATAAGGATTACGGGAAGTAATGATATGAAAGTAATGTGCAGGTATCCCATCAGTTCTTTTAAGTGTGGTCTACTCATACTGTTTATTCACTGGTATCTGGGTTCTGTTGATCTTTTGTATCTCATCTTGATACTCACTGCCTTACATACTCAGTACATATTTCCGTACTGACGTCCCTCACGGGGGACCTGCATTCATGCCTGCAGGAACAGGTACTTCAGGTCGTACACCTCCGCAGTAAGAGCCAGGACATTCTATTGTTAGTGGTGAGCTCCAGTTGTTTCGGGGCATCCCAAGTCGTCTCTATATGTACCTTTGGTATTTGTATAAAAGTCTTTTGTGGGCGGGAGTTCGTCTCGACCCCAACTCAGTTGTGTATCTATGTAGAGGCTTTTGTAGACATATTGTACAGCCATAAGAGTGTTTGGTTGATAGACGTGATGGCTCTGACGGCCAATTACTGTTCATATATATATATTTATGCGTGTCTGCTGGGTTGATACAGGTACTGTTTTCTTCTATTTACTCATGAAGAACCGAAGTTAGTAAGTGCAAGTATTATATGATGACTGCTGGGTCTATAGAATGATAAAGTGTATCTCATAAGGTAGTATTAACAGTATGTTTTCCACTTTCAGGTGTAGTCATTTGGGTTAAGTGCCATGATATGCGTGTATAGTAGTTTTTCAGACCCCAGAGTGCAGTGAGTGTACTTCAGTTTAAAGTCTAGTAAGGGATCTCCCAAACTTAATATCAGAGCTTGAAGCTAAGGGGGAGATGTTAGAGCGAATAACCAAGTCAGGCCTTCAGATTCTAGTCGTGATGTCATGATGATATAGAACGTCAGAAAGTGAGGTTGAGACTCAACCCATTCTTGTCTCAGTATATTTTTTTCAGTTATACCAATATCTACTCATGCCTTACGTTTCAGTCCAATGATCAAAATTGATGTTCATGCTTATGATAGAGAATCATGTACTCTTCAAGTTCTAAAATGAGAAGTTTCAGTTCATTCAGTAGTCGGAAATCCCATTCCATAAGTTATGAACTCCAAATTGAGGTCATGTAGCTCATGACTCATGTACTCACGCTTTATAGTATGCTTGTTTTAAATAAGACCATAAGTGTGAAGTAAGATCTGGGGCCAAGTTTTTGATATATGTGAGTTTTAGTGGAAATTTGTATGTGTATGTTCTTGGGGTAGCGTGTGGGAGTTATATTAATAGTGGTTTAGAGAATATGTGAAGTGTTTCTTCATGGGTGTTTGGGTTGAAGTTCATATGAGGTTATAAAGATTGGCTTGAACGACATGTTGGGATTTTAGTAAAGGGACGCAATATGCGCTAGTGAATCTATGGTAAGAATTCAGAGTTAGTCATTAATGTGGGAAGGCATGATATGCTTAGGGTGTGAACTTTAAAAGGATATGAAAGATTGAATCATATTGTTTAGACTAGTATCATGGTATGACATGTTGTATTTTTGGGACTTGGAGTTAGGCTTGATCACAGTGAAAGGATTTAAGCTACTATAGACATTGTAGAAAGAGCTATCAATGCCCATATGAGAATTATAAGTTGAATCGAATGAATGTGGTATCTAAGGGAAATAGTACAGTTAAGGGAGTATTCGAGGAGTGTGCTAATCTTGGAAGTAAGAAGTCGCATTGACTAAGGACTGACAATTCTATCATGATTTATGAGTTATATGTCTATATTCCAGGCTGCAGAGTAATGTCAATGTTGGGATCCTATAGTCGGATGTATTGTGTGACTCATGCCTAAGATCTTTTGCTGCCTAATGCTACTAGAATTTTTTTTACGAAGAGTGTTGATAAGATACTCCAGATTGGGTATAAGTTTCCTGTGTAGTTCAGTGTGTTCAGCCAGCAAATCAGTTCAATAGTCAGAAAGTCAAATTCTCATGATTTGTTTGCTTGTCTTTTCAATTAATCATGCTACCCGAATTCTCAGATATGTTACTATTCCAAGATTGAGTATACTAGTAGTTGCGAGTATAATTCAGTTTATGCGTCATGTACTAGATTCAGATTCCAGAGGTTCAGTTATGAATCAAAATCATAGGTGCCGTGTGCATTTCCTCCATTTTCCAAGTATCTTAGTGAATTGAACACTCATAGAGGGATGTAGGATCCCAAGGGGGAGATACCCCATTTGGTTGCGTGCATAGATTCTTATTACAAGCTTCGCCTCAATTGATATTGCGTATTCAGTCATACGTTCTTGTGTCAGCTCAGTCAGATATGCCTGCATTAGAAATGCACGTTCAATAGAAAAAGTTCAGCTTATCTATGTATTCAGTTCTGCGTTCATGAGATCAACTCAATAACAAATCCATACATTAGGTTTGCATGTTCATTATGAGAACTCAGCTTATGAGTGGCTCCAGTCGTGTATTCCATGCATCAGATATGCATGTCCGATATAAGAATTCAGAATATCAGTAGTTATATCCATATGGTCATGTTTCAGATCAGTGTATTCTTTATTAGAAGGCATGTCGTGCCTGCGTTATTCCATACCTTTAAGGCTTCAACATTTCCAATCCATCATTCGGGGACGAATGATCCCAAGGGGGAGATAATGTAACACCCCGTAAAAGTCGTGCATGGATTAGACTTTAATAGAGTGCTCTTAGACTTAAAAACTTGAAAAAATTTTCTAAGTGTAACTTCGAGTCATTTTAGCTGGCAACCTTCGGGATACAACTTCTCGACCTTCCCGACCTTCATTTTTAGATTTTCAAGTTGCGTTACGATCGGGCAATCTCATAGTACATCTCGGATAAGTTTTGGAATTTTTCGGAATGCATAAGGCTGCGTTTGGATTTCAAAACAGTAGCAAAACGCAAAGCCTGTTGCCCAGTTTTTTTTTCCCAGCATTTCAGGGTCAACTTCAAACGATCATAACTCCCTGTATATAATGAACTGTGTGAGCTATAATATATCAAACGAAAGATCTTTGAGTCTTCTTTCCAATGAAACTGGTTTTATCCAAATACAACATCTACGTAAGGAGTTATATCCGTTTTACTTCAGCCTGTCAGTTTGTCAACTGAGGGATAGTTTCGACTTTTCTTGTTTTCTTAGGGGCATTTTAGTCATTTCACCTCACCCCTAATTCGTCTATAACATCTGATTCAGCTCCAAATTCAGCAAAATATACCCCTTTTCTCAAATTTTCTCTCAAGAATACCCTTTAGGGTTTCAAACAAAATCCCAAATAACTCAAGATTCAACCATAGAAAATTCAAATTGGTTCCGTAGTTGTGTTCACCATCTCGAAAGCTTCGAGAAGCACCCCATGGTTATGTAAGGAGGATTCTAAATACAAGAGTCCATTGTTAAGGTATGAATATTGTTTATTCTTGATTCTTATCCATGAATAAGTATTGATAAAGAATTATGAGTATTGTCTTGATGTTGGAAGATAACTAGAAACATAGTTATGAATTGTTGTGTATAAATTGTTAGTAGTAAGTTATGGAAGTTGCTGTATTGGATTATGAAGAATGAATTGTGGTGATATATCATTATATTAGTGGTTATGTATGCCTAGTGATCATGTTGGTATTGGATGGTGATTAAGAAGGGAAATAAAGGCTAAGAGTGATGTTGAGGGATATTCCATGAAAATGCATGATATGTGAATGTAATAAGAGTATAAGAGGATGTATGTAGTACTCTTATTGATGAGCTAAGGGATTACTTCCTAGACATTAATTGGTGAAGTTAATACCTAAATGGTAAGGTTTGGTTGCTAATACTAGTTTGCCACAAATGACTTATTGTAGATAAGTGTTCGAAGAGTACGGGAAGTCACTTGTATTGAAGTGGTTATATCAAGGTATGTAAGACATACTCTATCTACTCTTTGGCATGAATAATGACCCATGGCACTCTCAAGTAGGCTTCCAACATTGTCCTACGACACATGACACATAATAACATCATATGATCTTCGACACTACCAATTGAACTTGTTTTCACTTTTAAGATGTCCGGCTAGTCGAAAAAAATATCCATATACTATTGTTGACTCCGAAATGGTTTAATGAGGTATCCATGATTCTCTACTCCATTTTCATGATATTGATTACCTATTTACATGTTTTTCCTATTGAAGTATCATGGTTTCAAGTTCCATAAAGTGTGACCACAAAGTAACCAATCTCAAAGATTAATTGAATTAAGAAATGGAATGTCTATATTTTAAATTGATGATATGATGTATTATATTAGTACCACTGATCAGTTGGCCATTGTATTATAAAGATTATGTATATATATGCTATTCCAGGGGTGGTCCCTGATGTATTGTATTAGTACCACTGATCAGTTGGCCATTGTATTATAAAGATTATGTATATATATGCTATTCCAGGGGTGGTCCCTGATGTATTGTATTAGTACCACTGATCAGTTGGCCATTGTATTATGAAGATTATGTATATATATGCTATTCCAGGGGTGGTCCCTGATGTATTGTATTAGTACCACTGATCAGTTGGCCATTGTATGACATATGTTATGTATTGATAAGGATTACGGGAAGTAATGATATGAAAGTAATGTGCAGGTATCCCATCAGTTCTTTTAAGTGTGGTCTACTCATACTGTTTATTCACTGGTATCTGGGTTCTGTTGATCTTTTGTATCTCATCTTGATACTCACTGCCTTACATACTCAGTACATATTTCCGTACTGACGTCCCTCACGGGGGACCTGCATTCATGCCTGCAGGAACAGGTACTTCAGGTCGTACACCTCCGCAGTAAGAGCCAGGACATTCTATTGTTAGTGGTGAGCTCCAGTTGTTTCGGGTCATCCCAAGTCGTCTCTATATGTACCTTTGGTATTTGTATAAAAGTCTTTTGTGGGCGGGAGTTCGTCCCGACCCCAACTCAGTTGTGTATCTATGTAGAGGCTTTTGTAGACATATTGTACAGCCATAGGAGTGTTTGGTTGATAGACGTGATGGCTCTGACGGCCAATTACTGTTCATATATATATTTATGCGTGTCTGCTGGGTTGATACAGGTACTGTTTTCTTCTATTTACAATGAAGTGCTGCCCAAATTTCTAATTTTCATAAGTAATGTAAATGTGAAAGTATAGGTTATGAACGGGTTCTCCCGGGCCTCCTCGGCTACGGGTGCCAGTCCGCTCCAATGGGATTTGGGGTGTGACATATAGGGAATTTCATATTTTATCTCAGGGCCCGTAAACTTATTTCCAAAGGTTTCTTGTATCATCTTATTCGGGTTAAAGATTCTAGTGTCGAAAGTCTTCCTCTTCAGTCTATCCCCGTAGTGAGTAAATTCCCGGAAGTCTTTCCAGATGATCTCCCAGGAATACCACCTGATAGGGAGATAAATTTTGGTATTGATTTATTGCTAGATACATAGATCCTGTAGAGCTAAAAGAGTTGAAAGAACAACTAGCAGATCTTTTAGATAAAGGTTTTATCCACCCCAGGGTGTCTCCCTGGGGTGCACCAATACTTTTCGAGCGAAAGAAAGACGGTTCCCTTTGTATGTGTATAGATTACCACCAGTTGAATAAGGTTACAATTAAAAATAAATATCCCCTTCCTAGGATTGATGATTTTTTTTTATCAACTTTAGGGTGCTAAATGTTTTTCAAAGATATACCTTCATTCGGGATATCACCAGTTAAAAGTTAGAGAGTCAGATATTCCCAAAACAGCTTTTCGAACCAGATACGACCATTATGAATTCTTAGTCATGCCCTTCGGGTTGACTAACGCCCTTACAGCTTTCATGGACCTAATGAATAGGGTTTTCCATCTGTTTCTGGATCTGTTTGTCATTGTATTCATTGATGACATTTTGGCATATTCTAAGAGCGAGGAGGACAATGTCAATCACCTCCGAATCATCCTTCAAACCCTTAAAGATCATAAACTGTATGCAAAATTTTTCAAGTGTGAATTCTGGTTGAATGCTATTGTGTTCTTGGGGCATGTTGTGTCTAGTGAGGGGATTAAGGTTGATCCCCAAAAGATTAAGGCAGTGAGAAAATGGCCCAGACCCACAACTCCAATCGACATTCGGAGCTTCTTAGGTTTGGTGGGTTATTACAGAAGATTCGTCAAGAGTTTTTCTTCCATAGCTGCACCACTTATTAAGTTGACTCATTAAAAAGTAAAGTTTTTATGGTCTGACTCTTGTGAGAATAGTTTTAAAAAGTTGAAAGACAGGTTGACTACTGCTCATGTTCTGATTCTTTCGGAGGGTACAGAAGGTTTTGTTGTATGCTGTGATGCGTCCCGAGTAGGACTTGGGTGTGTTCTTATGCAACACGATAAGGTAGTAGCCTATGCATCTAGGCAGTTGAAGGTGCACGAACAGAACTACCCTACTCATGACTTGGAGTTAGCGGCTGTGGTTTTTGACTTAAGATCTGGCAGCACTATTTGTATGGGGTACACGTTGATATATTTACTGACCACAAGAGTTTATAGTATGTTTTCTCGCAGAAAGAATTGAATCTCAGGCAGAGGCGGTGGTTGGAACTTTTAAAGGACTATGACATGAGCCTGCACTATCATCTGGGCAAGACAAATGTGGTAGCCGATGCCCTCAGTAGGTTATCTATGGACAGTCTTTCTCATACTGAGAAAGAAAAGAGGGAGATGGTAAAGGATATTCACCGACTTGCAAATCTAGGAGTGCGACTTTTAAATTTCGAGGATGGAGGAGTGGTTGTTCATGAGATAGCTAAATCTTCCCTTTGTGCAGAAGTTAAAGAGAAGCAGGTTGAAGATCCCATCTTGATGCAGATCAAGAAAGATGTGGGTTAATAAAAGGTAATGTCATTTGAAATTGGTAGTAATGGTATTTTGAGATACCAGGGTAGGTTGTGTGTGCCAGATGTAGATGGTTTGAGGAAGAGAATCCTTGATGAAGCTCATACGTCGAGGTATGTTATTTACCCTGGATCTATTAAGATGTATCTGGATTTGAAAACCATTTATCGGTGGAATAATATGAAGCGTGATGTGGCTAACTATGTTGCCAAGTGTTTGAATTGTCAACAAGTTAAAGTGGAATATTTGAGGCCAGGCGGTTCTTCTCAAGAGATAGCTTTGCCTTTATGGAAGTGGGAGATAATTACTATGGACTTCATTACAGGACTTTCGAGGTCTCGAAACCAGTATGATTCCATTTGGTTGATTGTAGATAGGTTGACCAAGTCAGCTCACTTTCTACCTGTCAGGACAAATTATTCGGGAGAGGATTATGCCAAGCTGTTCATTGCAGAAATAGTTCGTTTGCATGGGGCACCTGTGTCCATCATATCTGATAGAGGTACACGGTTTTCTTCACAGTTTTGGAGATTGTTTCAAAAGGGTTTACGTACCCAAGTGAATTTGAGCACGACTTTCCACCCTCAGACAGATGGGCAAGCTGAGCGCACCATCCAGACCCTTGAGGATATGTTGAGGGCCTGCGTGATTGATTTTAAAGGTAGTTGGGTAGAGCACTTGCCATTGATAGAGTTTGCATATAATAATAGTTTCCATTCCAGTATCAAGATGGCACAATTTTAGGTATTGTATGGGAGAAGATGTAGGTCACCAATAGGGTGGTATGAAGTAGGTGAGATGCAGATATTTGGGCCTGATCTTGTTCATCAGGAAATAGAGGATGTGAAAGTCATTAGAGAATGACTTAAGATAGCTCAGAGTCGTCAGAAGTCTTACGCCGATGTTAGGAGAAGAAATCTAGAGTTTGAGGTTGGAGATTGGGTGTTTCTCAAGGTTTCTCCCATGAAGGGAGTCATGCGGTTCGAGAAGAAAGGTAAGCTGAGTCCTCGCTATATAGGACCATACCAAATTTTGAGAAGGATAGGTGGAGTTGCGTATGAGTTAGAGTTGCCTGGAAGTTTGGGTTTTGTTCATCCGATATTTCATATATCTATGTTAAAGAAGTGTATTAGAGACCATTATTTAGTATTGCCTGTCGAAGAGCCTGTAGAGATTTTGGATCACCAAGTTAAAAGATTGAGCAACAAAGAGATAGCCTCAGTTAAAGTGTTGTGGAGAAATCAAAAAATTGAAGAAGCGACTTGGGAATCAGAAGTTAACATGAGAGCTAGATACCCAAACCTTTTTGATCCAATGAATGACAAAATGGAAGGTACAATCCTTGCCTTATTCTTTCTATGACTTAGTATGCTTGAAATTAGACTTGTCTGTATCCCGCGTCAACATTCAGGGACGAATGTTCCCAAGGGGGGATATTATAACGCCCCGAAGTTTTTCTTAGTTAAATTTTATCCCTAAAATACCAAGCATTGGATTCTAGAATGATTTATACTTATTTCCCTGTGGAATCCCTTAGATTTCAACTTTTCATTACGTAGATGACTGAATAAGCTTTCCGTCGATAAAAGATTCATCTAAAACGGACACTCGGTGAAGAAGTTATGGTTATTTTATGTGCTAGTCGTAAAATATTGTCATTCTAGTGTTTAGCGCTCCGCGGAGAGGGTTTAATTAGAAATTGTCAAATTTCAGTGGGACATCGCGATAGTGGCGCGTCGCGGAGGATCCCAATTTCCCACTCGTCAATTTTCAGAGAGCCACCGCGATAGTGGCACGTCGCGGTGGTCCATAAAATCGGGTTCCTAGTTTAATTTTTTCCAGCTTTGCTCAGAAGTTAATAAGGGTAATTTGGACTTTTTCCAAGCCTCTTAAAATGTCCAAACAGTAGATTAAGACCTATACAGGCAGAATATATGATATTCTCAAGATTTTCCCCAAAACAAAAACCCTAGTTCATATATTTCTCTTCCAAGAAACTCAAGATTCAACCGTGGGTTTTCAAAATTGACTGAAGATTTGGAATCCTCAAACCGTAGGCTTCAAGGATCATTTCTTATTCTTGGTAATCGAGGTACGTGGGGTTTATCCCCAAAAAAAAACACTACATGGGCTTGAAATTGTTAAAGCATGATTTAAAGATTTTGATGCATGTATTTTAGGGGGGGTTTGAAAAATATATTATTGATTATGCATTTCGAAAGTTTCAATGCTACTATTGCTTTGGCCTTGTGATCGTTTTCCCTAAATTGATTTACATATATATGTATATGTATGAATTTGAGATCTAAGATTGCTGAGAGCAAAAAATTATGAACTCCCTCTCTTGTATTGAATTAAAGAATACGATTTTGTTGATATATCTTGCAATTGCAGTCGTCAAGAAACACTTGAGACCTTTTAGGAAGATTTAGATTGGCCAAGCAATGGAACATTTAGGTTATGTCATCACTGACTGCGTCTCTGAGTTTTGATGGTGCTTTGAATGTGGATGTGAATGAATTCCAAACTAACTTGGTTCCATAACTTGATATATCATGAGCAGCTTTCTGTTGCAAAAATTACTAACACTGCTTTCGAGCCATGGCTTGCTAACATCATTTTTTAGGCGTAGAGAGAGAGAAAGACATGTGAGAAATTGGGACTGATTATACAAGTAGTATAGACACGTTTGGATAATTAATAAATCGGGTCGGGTGTGGTTTAAATTTGGGTCGGGTGTGATTGTAATTTGAGTTGGATTTGAGATGCTAGCCAATAGGAAATTGACATGCGTCCCTCTATTAGTGATAAGGGTATATTTGTACCTTTTCATTAACGGCGAGGGTATATATGTACCTAAAGTATAACGAGGGCTATATCTGTATCATTTATCAAAGTTCAGGGGTATATTCGTACATTTTTTGTTAAATTAATTACTAACTTAATTAAAATCTTAATGAGCAGAAATTCTATAAGAAGTAATTAGGGCCATATCAACTTTCTTTGTCCATGAAATTTGACAAAAAGACATCATAAAATAACAAAAAGTAAATTCTGAATGCTAGAGAAAGAAAGGATAGTCTATTATCCAATCTTTATGATCTTACTCATGTACCTCAAGGCCCCTGAGAGACCCTTAGATCCGTAGGGCTTTAAAACGCGTTACTAGGGAGTAAGACTTGCTTACTTATATACCCAGCATTCTAAACTCAGGACTAAGGTTTGCCCCGCCTTATCGAAATTTTTCTAAACTCAGGTTGAACTCTGGCCCACATCGATAGGGCTGACACAGGAGCAGCTTTGATACCATTCTTGTCGCGACCCGAGCAAAGGCTCTGGCCGCGACAGGCATCCCAACCATCAAGGCTCGAGAGACCCCTGTAACGGCCCAACTCACTAGTGATATTGTCCGCTTTGACTCTAGACGCACACGACATTAAAACACGTCACTAGGGAGTAAGGCCTTGCTTACTTATATTCCCAGCATCCCTCCTGTGTTTTTGTCGATGTGGGACTCCTTATATTAAGTTTGGGTGTTACATGATTAGTCAAAATATGTTAACTTCGAGGGCTGTGTTGAGATGTACAGAATTTCTCTGTCAAAATTCTTACGATTCGACTCTTGGTATATACCAGCAATATCATGTCTAATAATTGGTTCCCTTACAATATGTCCCACTAATAAGAAAGTATCCCATTTGAACATTACACATTTGCCTTCAACCAACATGCATAATCCGTCTTCATATATTTTCCAATGACAATTTACCTTGGGAATGTGACAAATACTTGTGTCATTCAAGGCAAACATCCTGAAAAATCCATGTTTTTTCCCTAATTTGAAGTTGCAAAAAAGTGTGTTATTTACTCCAGGAATAATGCTTCTACTGTAATACTGTATTGATCAGTGTATCCTGGTTTTATCAAGTATTCGTCTTCAAAATATATTCCATTTATGTAATATGTTCCTAAAACGTACCTTCGAGTTTACAACAACAACATACCAGTATATTCTCACAAAGTAGGGTGTAGGGAGAATAAAGTGTATGGAGTCCATACCGCTACCTCATATGAAGTAGAAAGACGACTTGGAGTTTCATTTGTTGTTACCACAACAACAACATTAGGGGGGATTTGTGAATTAGTAACTGATAAAAAACTAAGAGAGGAGGCAAAGGACAAAGTAATGATGCTTTGGTGTGGAAGGCATAGTGATATTGTTTTGAAGAAACTTATGCTTATGGTTTATGTTAATGTAAGGCTGTAGGCCACAATTTAAAATGATTTGTTTATGTGTGAGATATTGTTTTACATCAACTTTTCATTTAATTTTAGCCTATTGTGGTAAATTATGTGTCTTATATATTTTTCAGGTTAATTACTAATCTCCCTTATTGTAGTCAACTGGTTTTAAGTAATGTATATTATTAGTGTAAATAATTTTCACTATCAAATATCTTCTTTATATTTAAGATTTTAAATATCACATTTTAGGGAGTCTCTTCGACAAATATCTCTTAAATAAGAAAAAATACATAGTTACCCACTGATGTTAGCCGAGATTTTCAAAAAGACACCTAAACTTTGAATTTGACCTATTACCCCACGATTCTTACTTAATTCGTTGCAAACACACCATTTTTCGCTGAATCTCAGTCACAACAAAGAGAGTGAACACACACACCAATCAGGTGCTGCCACGTGTCAAATACGTTTAATTTATATATATTTTTTATTTTTTAATAAAATTTTACTTTTTTTTTAATTTAACATCCCACCCCACCCCACCCCACCCCACCCCCTCTTCCCCCACCCCACCTCATCCAGCACCCCCTCCCCCCGACGTCCAGCAGCTCCCCTCTACCCCCACCCCCATTCAACACCCCCACCCTATCAGCATCTCCCCCCAACCCTCCCACTCCATCAAAACCTTTTCCCGTCCATTTTTTTTCTTTTTGTTCAAATCAATTGGAAAAATTATTTTATGATTGAATTGAGTTTTAAGGATAGTTAAATGATTGAATTGAGTTTTAAAGATAGTTAAGTGAGCTTTAATGGAGCTTTAGTGGAGGAACTTTAATAGAGTTTTAAAGATTTTTTTTTTTTAAAAAGCTTCAATGGAGCTTTAATGGAGGAGCTTTAATGGTGTTGAAGAAGATATTGTATTGAAGAAGACATTGTGTTGAGCTTTAATGATATTTTAAAAAAACAAAGCTTCAATGAAGTTTTAATGGCGTTGAAGGTGTTGAAGAAGAAAGGATGGGTTGGGGAGGAGGGGGGAGGGTGATTTAAATAAATAAATAAATATTAAATTTTTTCGTTTTAAAAAAAATATAAATTATATATTAATTATTTACACGTGGCTCCTTTTTATTGGTCAAAAAGTCAAATTTGAGCCCTTTCACACGCATATGGAGCGTGTGTACACGCAGGGGGTCAAAATGATGTGTTTGCAACGAAATAAAGAAGAATCGTGGGGCAATAGGTCGAAGTTAAAGTTTAGGTGTCTTTTTGCAAATCTCGGACAAGATCAAGGGGATAATTATGTATTTTCTCTTTAAATAACTTAATAGTTCACTCTAACGTCGTGGAGTATAAACTTAAACTACTCTGTAATTTACCTGTAATAATTTTTAAATGATATGATAATGTTCTTTTTATATGATGGATATGCGTAAAGATGTAGTATTTATACCAAGTCAATAAATATATTACATTGTGTTTGCACGTAGATTTTTGAAGTTTAACAGTGATTAACTAACGTACATTTTTACCGTATCAACTTAACTATGATAAATTTACATGATTTAGAGTAAATATTGGGATAAAAAATTTATAGTTAATGTAGAGAAGTTAAATTGTTAAAAAAGGAAAAATATTCTACTATCTATGATGTTAGCTTTGTTAAATATTTTCCTTTATTTGGAGCTTGTATGAATTATGAGTGAAGAGCTATACGTTTACTTTTTCTTGTTCGGTTTAAATAATGCATTAAAAGAAAACAAATTAATGAACTTTACTAATTTAACAATGTTTCACATTAATGGATATGCATTTTGTATTAACACAAAATAAGCACTATTTAATTCGTTGCGTTTGGATTTGGGTTGATAAAATTTTTTAAACTTCTTAGTTTTAATAACATTTGCAAATATGTAACGCCCTTCCGATCGTTTATAAAATTTTCTTATTTTCTTTATTTTGGTGCTCTCTGTAGTTTGTATACGTGGATTATAACTCACAGGGTGAGTAGTATCAATTCTTGAGGTGTTCGAAAGTAATTTAAGTCATTAACGGGGTTATTGAGTTGAGAAAATTAAACCCGATAATAGTCAATCTTTAATCGAGACGACCTCGAATTAGTGTCGTAATATTTTCAATAGGTCCGGAATGTACTTTTTAGTCAATATAGATATTTGAATTATGTCTATGGAATTTCAAAATGAAGTTTAAGAATTTATTAAAAGTTTTGAATATTGATAATTAGTTTAATTAGTGATTTAATGGATCAAAACCACGATGTTCAAATATTATGTGATTTTTAGTTAATAGGGTTTAACCCTTCTATACACTAAGTCGAAACTGAAAAAAAAGGCAATAGAAACTGCTGCGATATCTAGAGACGGAGAACGAGAACGGAACATCAGGTTAGCAGCAGCAAATTTCATACTAATTCTATTTCTATTTCTCTAGCTTACATAGGTTAAGTAAATTATTTATTGGATCTAATGATTGTAAAATCATTAGTTAATGAGTACAATCCACTAAGGACAACTTTGGTCCTTATTAAGTATATTTATTATGTGACGACAGTGATAATTTAGTGAAAATTGCCTTTATTTTCTAATTATGAATTAGGCAGGTTAGAGGTTAGGCAAAATCACGAGGAAAGTGAATTGAAGCAGTGTTTTAAGTGTTTATACGCTAGAATAGTATATGCGTGTTTAGTTTATCATGAAATTAAGAGTTCTATAATTTATTTTTCCCATATATTGCTTCTAATTTGAAGACTTAGAGAAATTGAATTATCAGTCTAGAATTTTTAGAGTAAGAATTTATAAACGGATGTCATTAAATTCATACTCTTCTGGGGATTATATATTTGGACAGATTGTAGCCATTCGAAAGCTTTACGGAAGGGTAATACCCTTGCAAATTAGCTTGCATTCAGATTCTTCGATTGAGGTAAGTTACGATTTAATTGGAGTTTAGACTCAACTTAATTGTGTGTGTGCTCCTTAATTGAATACTTGTTGATTGGTATTTGGACATGCTAGAAATTGTTGATGTTTGAATTGTTAATGCGTGTTATAAGTGATTATTGAAAATTTACTTGACGAAATAGTCTTATGACTTTAAGTGTACTTGTAAACTTGGTACATTGTGTTGTATGCTATGAGGTTGTGTAAATTTGATATTGATAATATATGTATATGTTGGATCGGGTACCACGCCAGTATGGATATGTGTATGTTAGATCGGGTACCACGCCAGTATGGATATGTGTATGTTGGATCGGGTACCACGCCGGTACGGATATGTGTATGTTGAATCGGGTACTACGCCGGTACAAATATGTGTATGTTGGATCGAGTACCACGCCGGTATGGATATGTGCATGTTGGATCGAGTACCACGCCAGTACGAATATGTGTATGTTGGATCGGGTACCACGCCGGTACAGATATGTGTATATTGGATCGGGTACCACGCCGGTACGGATATATGTATGTTGGATCGAGTACCACGCCGGTACGGATATGTATTTGTTGGATCGGGTACCACGCCGGTACAAATATGTATATGTTGGATCGAATACCACACCGGTATGGTACATGAACATATATTGTTCCCTGCAGGTCATGACTATTTGGGAAAAAATAAGTCCCATAGCATGTGTGTAGATATTTGTATTGATTCTGTGGATGTTTACATTATGGTTGATAATTTTGATGGTTATGTGACTTGTTTGTGAGCACCATTTGGCCTGTTGTTGCTGTATTGTTGATTTATTGAATATTTGTTATGTGACGATACCTGTCTACTTGTTATTTGATTTATAATGTGTGCATGCTATTAAATTGAGTTGGCCTATGATACCTACCAGTACATAGGGGTTTGTACTGATACTACCATGTACTCTTCTTTTATTGAGTGCAGAAGTTTTCTAGAGGCTCAGACATGACATCACCTCTAGAGTTTGATAACAGATCTTGATCCAAGGGTGAGCACTCCGTCTTCAGGCTGCCACAGATCATCTTATTTGTTCTTGTCCATCTTTCGGGCAATAACACATTCTTTATTTACTTTATTTTTGAATCTCTTTAGACATGATCTTTGTTAGTAGTTCTTGTACGATGACTTTTGGGTCTTGGAAATTTTAGTAAGTAGTTTGTTTGACTTTCGCATTAATAATGATTAGTCCTGAATTATTGTTATTACGTTGATTTTATAAAAATATCATCTTAGTATTGATTAAGAGATTGGGTAATGGTTTGGTTTAGATGGTTCTCCCACAGGAAGATTAGTGTCGGAGCTACTCATGGCTATTTGGGTCGTGACAAAGTTGGTATCAGAGACTAGGTTTGTCGATCCGTCGTACAAAAACATTTCTAGTAGAGTCTTGCGGAACGGTGCGGAGACGTCTGTACTTTTCTTTGAGAGGCTATAGGACACCAGGAAAATTCAAAATCTTCTTTCTTACATGCTATTACTTGATTTCAATTAGTATCTGGCGATTCCAATTGGTATTTGACTCTTTCATTCTTATTATTGAATATGGGTGAGGTGGAGTGAGTTACATTAGGAGGTTTCGTCCTAATTTTAGGCACTATGGTTAGTTTGGCCAGCAACAGGCTTCTCGAGCTCTAGTTCTAGTAGGTAGGGAAGGTAGAGGTAGTGGTAGAGGTCATTCAGAAAGTGGTCGTGGTGGTCATCAGGTTGGTAGGGGTGGTAATCTACCTCATCGAGGTGGCTCTCAGCTTGATAAAAATGACACTCAAATTGGTGGTAGGGCCCATATCTATGCTTTTCCGGGAAGGCCCGAGACAGAGGTATCAGACGTTGTCATTACATGTACTATTCTTGTCTGTGATTGGATGACCACTATATTTTTGATCTTGGTTCTTCTTTCTCATATGTGTCTGTCAATTTTGTTGTAGGTTTGGACATGGTGTGTGATTTACTTGACTTTTCAATTTACGTGTTTACTCTTATTAGTGATTCTGTTATTGTTTATAGGATTTATCGTTCTTGTTTGTTTATGTTTATAGGGTATCAAATTTGGGCAGATTTTGTGATTCTAGACATGGTAGATTTTGTTATAATTTTGGGTATGAGTTGGTTGTCTCTGTATCATGCTATACTGGATAGTCATGCTAAGACAGTGATTGTGGCTATGCCCGAAATGAATAGACTTGAGTGGGAGGGTGATTATAGTCCTATTCCAATGAAACTTATTTCCTTTCTTCGTGCAAAGAGGTTAATTGGGAGGGGTTTTTTAGCCTTCCTAGCACATTTTCGGGATACTTCCGCAGCGGTCCCATCTATTGAGTCATTTCCTGTGGTGTATGAGTTTCAAGAGTTTTTTTTTCTCAAATTTGTCTAGCATGGCACCAGAACGTGACATTGATTTTTGTATTGATCTAGAGCCAGGTACTCGGCCTATTTCTATTCCTCCCTATAGGATGAGTCCAACTAAGTTGAGGGAGTTAAAGGCTTAGTTGCAGAATTTATTGAGTAAAGATTTTATCCGTCTGACTGTCTCTCCATGGGGTGCTCCTGTCTTATTTGTGAAGAAGAAGGATGGTAGTTTTCGTAAGTGTATAGACTATAGGCAGTTGAACAAGTTACATTTCATAATAAGTATACTTTGTCCCGTATCGATGATTTATTTGACCAGTTTCAGAGTGCATACGTATTTTTTAAGATTGATTTGAGCTCCGGGTATCATCAGCTTAAGATTCGGCCTGACGATATTCCTAAGACTGCTTTTCGAACCTGGTATGGACACTATGAGTTTCTTGTGATGTCTTTTGGGCTGACTAATGCCCCAACTGCTTTTATGAGTTTGATGAATGAGATATTTAAACCCTACTTGAATTTTTTCATGATTGTCTTTATTGATAATATGCTGGTTTTTCTAAGAGTAAAAAGGATCATGAGAATCACTTAAGGATTATTTTGGGTCTGTTAGAAGAGAAAAAGCTTGATACGAAGTTTTCTAAGTGTGGGTTCTGGAAGGCTTCTGCATTCTTTTCTTCATAGATGATGTGTGATATATGTTGTGTGTGGATATGGATATTAGGATTGATTATGAGTAGGATGACTTGGCCTTGATTGTTGATGTTTGGAGTTTAGATGCGGGCTTGGGACTTGTAAAATGGCAGGTTTATACCCCTTTTTGAATCCTATTACTTTCCCTCTCTAGTAGATTAGTTTTAGTATGGTTATGATGTAAACCTATGTTAGAGATGTGGTTTTAGTATTTGAAGCATGCTTTGTATATTTAGCTTTATTAGGCTAGTGTGGTAGTCTTGAAACTGTAAGTTGGGCTGAGTTGACTTAAGTACCCTTGTTTCTAGTCGAAGTTGCTATCTTAGGCTTGAATATGGCTTACTTGACATCTAGAAGATGAACTAGATACCTTAGCCTAGTTTGGGACATAGTGTGCCTAATTATGGAACTTGAGGGTTAGAAGTGGGATCGTCTGACGCACTTAGGCCTAAACTTGTGTTAAGTCTTGCGGACTTAGTTGCGGATGTTAGACATAGATGAGGCTAGTAAACCTTAGAATAAGGTTACTTTGTAACTTGGTAATTTGTATTGATGTTCCCGGATTGTGGCTTTTAATTTATAGTAATGATACTTCCTGTGGAAGGGATATTGGGCATTTAGAGATAATATTTCCTCTTAGACTTGATGATTGACCTATAGAGATGCTATTTCCTCTTAGATATGCAAATTATCCTAGAGAGGTGATATTCCTCGTAGTCATGATGTATGGCCTATCGATATAAGATATCCTATAGACGATTACATGTCTATCTATATTATACCTTCAATATGTGAGATGCCTCTTTTATGTGAGATGATTAGAGATATGGTCCTAAGGTTGTGATTATGATGTTGTGACTATTCCAGATAAATTAATGAACAATAGCTGTGTTATGATAATGATGGAATATACGAGGAGTGTTTATCAGTGTAAAAGATACAATTATAGTTTATGAATACATATATGTTTGTATACGTATCTCTTCGGTGGGGGATAGAGGAAAATGCAGTATGTTGCTTACGACTTTATTGATTAGATACTGGTGATGGCATGCATATATTTGATATATTCATGAGTATTATATCGATAATTAATGTGATTGTAGATGAAATGTGATCTTATGATTGTTCTGCCTAATTAATAGTTAAGGTATGTGGTAACTAGTTATCTATTAGGGGATTATAACACTTGAAGGCTAGGAATCTAATGTATTATTTAATGAATCTTGCTTAGTTGAAACATGGTAGCTAGCGATGGTTATTGTGTGTCTTATGGTGAGGTCGGATCTAGCATAGGTGAAGATTAGCTGGTGTTGATGACTAAGTTTGTGATGTCGATTAAGCGATAAACGAAGAGTTGTACGTTAATGAGGCTAGATAATAAGAGATGTTGGTAATAAGAGGTGACTAGTTAATAACCTTGAATAGTTGCTAAATGGTTAACTAATGAATAGTTAACCGAGGATTAGTTGGTAAATGATGGTTACATAATGAATGGTGTCAGTTAATAAAAGATGGTTAGGTGACAAGTAGTAATGTATTGTCTAGTAATGATTAATGGATATAGGATCATTAGTTGATAATAATGAATGGTGAATAAATGACAGTTTTGGTCTAGTGATAAACCTTGACTAGATGTTAGATGTTGGCTATTAAATAAGTGGTGGTTAGTTGCTATCCCATGAATAAGGATTACATGAAGGATAATGGTTAGGCTAATAACAAGAGGTTATGTGATGACTAGTGAACTAGTGATTCTATTATAATAAGTGTTAGTTAGGCTAATAACTAGAGGTTTTGGTCCCTTGTTTATCATGAAAATATAATTCCGTTCTAAAAACTTCTTGATTATAGGTCTTTCTTGGTTTGAATTAAATAGATCATTTTTATTTCTTAACTTCAATTTAATCTAATTCAACAACCTTATAAATATCTATTATGAAGAATTGCAGACTGAATATATGTGAATTTGGAGAAAAAGGACCAACTTAAAATCATATTATTAAGCTATGTAATTTGTTGGATCTTTACCAAAAAATAATCATATAATAATTAGTACATCAATATTTCAGATAAACATTATATACATAAGGCACATGACAGAAAAAATAGATGGATGATTAAATCATTGTAATTTGAGAGAATAAGGAAGATGGAGGGTGAGAGAGAGAGAGGAATGGGGCGAGGAGGGGGTGGGAGGGAAGAAGTAAGAAAAGGTAGAGTTTATAATTTTGAGAAGGAAAATTTTTTACTTTAGTAAAAAAGTAATAACCTGCTATAGCAGGTCACTACTATCTGATGGTGTATAAAATTTATACACTGACGGTGCATATAATTTAAACTCTAAAAAGAATTTTCTATTATTTTTTTCATACTACCCTTAATATTAAATAACAATAATGACCCTCAGGTTATTTTCTTGATTTTCATGATTTTCTTATGTTTCGAGCCTTCCTATAGCGGTTACATGTAATTTGTGACTTGTCGGAACTGTCGGTTCAATTATCGAACAGTCCATTTGAATTTTAGGCTCAATTCCCCATTTTAGAGATTTCGCTGTCAAGGAATTGGTCTCAGATCAAAAATTCTAGTAAACAATCTCGGATGAGGATTTCAATGTTGTCATCGACTTCAGAATGGTTATTTTAGGCTAAGGAGACCCTTGATTCAGGTACCGAGGCTTTTGAACTCATTTTGGGCTTGGGTAGATTTAATAAAAAATAAAACTATATATGTGGAACCACATTTAATTGAAATGATCTCAGATGAAAGTTTTAATGGTTTCTTTGAGCCCTAAATGTCAAATTTGGTATGGTAGCATAGTTTGTTTGTGAGCATGAGGTTCCGAAAGAATCCCAAATACCCAATCAGAGTTTATTTGAACTTAGAAAAATCTGGTGCCTGGCACAAGCTAGTGCAACCACTTAAGCAGACCTATGACCACTTAAGTAGTGGTCGCTTAAGCGACTTGTTGATCACTTTAGTGATTAATCTTAGGCCCCGCCTAGTCACTTACTCAAGGCCTCATCCTTAAGCGGAGGTCTCTTAAGCGACTCTCGACCACTTAAGCGAAGGCCGACTTCTCGTGGAAAATTGCTTAAGTGATCATTTGACCACTTAAGTGGTGATCGCTTAAATGACCATTTGGTCGCTTAAGCAGCAACCACTAGTGTTTATCACCTTCTTCAACTGAATTATCCTTTATTTTTTTTGGTTTTCCCTCAATTTTGAGAGCTTGAAACATGGAAAGCTGTGGCAAAACATTTATTGAAGTTAAGGCAAGCTAGAACGACACTTCTTGGTCATTTTTCATTATCTTTCATCGATTCCATCATTTTTCACTGTAAATTCCTAGAGGGAAAATGCTCTATTACCACCTTGAACTATATGCGAAAAATCTGAGGCACACCCAAACTTTAGGAGGGTCCTATTACCTCCCTAAACTAATTAAAATCGTATTTTTGATAACCTTAGTGCCTACGTGATACATACGTATGTCACTCCTCCTTTTTAAAGATTAATTTTAAAGTCTGAAATGGTTTTTATTATTAAAGTGACAAAAATGAAGATTTGTTTCCAAAGGGATTTATTTCACAATTATATTTAGAGTTGCCACTTGGCATAAATCGGGTGTGCCAAGTCACCTTTGAAAATTCATTTTCAAAATGATTTTGACTCTTTAAAACTGATCCGCGAACAGAGATTCCGGCTAAGGAATTCTGTTGACTGAGGGGAAGGTGTTAGGCACCCTTGATCCTGTGGTTCGACCACGGTCGCTCGGTGGAGCATATAGGCTAATTTGACACTAAGAGTGTATAAACCACATAAAACACACATCAATCAAACAAGCAAAACAAATCCAAAAAAATATATAATGTCCAGTCCAATTATACAATCTGAAATAGAAAAAATGCATAAAATATAAATCCTATTCTAAACTAGTCTTAGGCTAAGCTCCACTTGATGCCTCGGGCCTTCATCGATAACGTCCTCCGAGTATAAAATACTTTGGGGAATTCCCCGATGAATAAACACAAATACTTTGGGACATTCCCCATCCAAATGAATACACTTGAATCAAATGCGATAAAATAAAACTATTCAACATACATCCCAAATAGTTCATCAATCCACAATCCTAAATTTGCCTACCCGACCTACATTTGCCTATCTATTTCAACATATGATAATTCTATCATGTTCAATATCATCAATACGTCAAAATTAATCAATTGTCATTTTTATCGATTCCCAACATCCGATCCCAAATTACATTTTTCGACACACAACTTTCCTATGAGACAAAATCCACACATTAACACCCAAACTTATATCATGATCAATTGTTCAACATCAAACCATTATGAAAACACACAATCATAATCAACCAAACACATAATCATAACCAAGTCAACTGTAATACCTCACAGATTTCTAGCAAATTTCGTCCCAAAAATGCCTAGTATTATCTTCTAAAGTGAATGATAATTATTTCATGAGGAATTTTAAAGATTTTTATTTTTGTCATGTGAAAAATTCAATAAGCTTTCCATCGATGTATGATTCGCTTAAATCCGATAACCGAGTAAGAAGTTATGACTATTTCAAGTTTCCATCGTAAAACAGCGCCATATTAATCAGTGGCGCGCCGCGCCACAAGAGAAAATGAAATTTGTCAATTTCCAGTATGTGTCTACAATTATGGCGCGTCGCGCCAGTACTCAAATTCAGAATTGTCCTTTTTCTAGTGTCTCAGTGCGATTTCCCCCGCGTCGCGCCAAAGTTTCAGGTCACAAAGGAAGGGGCAACGCGATGGCTCCGTGTCGCGCCATCCCTCAAATTTTCAATTGTCAATTTTCAGTGACACGACGCGATAGCGCTGTATCGCCCCAGGGGTTCAGTTTGGGAAAATTTTACTGAAATTAAATGACAAGTCCAGAGTTAAAAGGGTCAATTTTCTACCCCTATTTAAACCCAATAATACGTGATTTAGCCATTCTTCACCCAAAATATACTATTTTCTCTCAAGAAAAAATTAGGGTTTCTATTGGGGATTCAAATTCAAGAAGGTTTTACCATCAATCTTCACGAAATCATGAATTAAGGTATGCATAGTGTTCATTCATGGACTCCTTTCGTCCATGAAGCCCAAGAATCCTTTTTCTAAATTCAAGTTATGGATTTCTTATGAATTTCGTGATTGGGTTGCTTTTGTTCATGTTAATAATTAGTAATTGAATTGTATTCCATGAATGAGTGTTAAATTCCATATGGGTTGATTTGTATCGTATAGATTCATGAAACCCTAGGACTAAACCCTTGAATGATTAAATTGGAATTGAATCATGATAGTTAATTGTTGTATGATGTTGTTTACACGTTCTATGCCTACTATGTGTTTGGTGGAATTCCTAGATAAAGGGAAAATGTTTAATTAGCATGATATCATGAAATCCCCATGTACGTACCAACTTATGCCTATCACATGTTTGATGAAATGGTTCAGTAAATGTATTATGATGATTATTATGTATTCAAGTAAGTCATGCTTTGTCAATTTCCTTCCATCGAGTCCTGGGGGTACTCGTACCTGAAATATTAGTTGTGTACCTAGATCCATGTCATGTTTTCACGATACTCTCAGTCAAGCTATGATTTCTTAGACTTCAGATAGTTTTATGACACAGGAAAATCTCCATGATCTCATGACTCAGTCAGTTGTCAGATATCAGTAGTATTCTGTCAGTCAACGGAACTTAGTAACTCAACTCATGTTCAGTTCAGTAAATCATGTTTAGTGTCCATTCATATGGGAGTAGGAATTAGCACCGAGCGAACCCAAGGATGGGGACACACACTATCAGATGAGGGTATGATCCTTAGAAGTCATCCTTGCGTTCTAAAACTATGTAGCCAGCATAGGCTGAGACATCAAAACTATCCGATGAGGGTTGATGAGATGGATAAGCACTGCAAGATAAGGGCCCCACCATTCTCTCTTAGGGACACTATCTGATAAGGGTCTCCCACAGCCTGTCCTTACCAGTGGCGCGGTATTGACACCCTTCCAATTGGGCTTACAGATTGGATGCAGACTATCAGGGACATGTCGGTTAAAAACTACCTCCCATAGTTTCAGTACCAGTCTCAGTAAAAGAACTTAGATAGTTCTTCAGATTTAAGACTGTCAGATACAGTCGACTCAGATACAGTAAGAAACTCAGATAGTTCCATCAGTTTCAGGACTGTCAAGTACAGTCACTCATGTTGTCAGTTACATTCAGATACAACTATTTATGCTATCAGTTATTAGTATGTCATATCATCAGTATTCAGATTCAGTAATCATGATATCACAGTGTCAGTTACAATTATGTATTTACGTATGCATTTTTGCATTCATGTTAGACAGTCAGCTAGCATTATTGATGCATGTTAATCTTTGTATTAGCCTACCTCACATGTATACTCAGTATATTCCATTATACTGATGTATTTGCGCTATGGTGCTTTCTTTTTATGTTACACCATAGGTTCAGAGACACGAGTTCCAGATCTGTAGTAGATTCCAGTCTCAGCAGTCAGAATAGAAGTGAGTCCTCATCCTTCGAGGACATAATTATTTTTCCACTATTTCATTGATTAGTTATTAGTTGGATTTAGTTAGGGACATGTCCCATCAACTCCTTATTCAAATTATTCAGATAGTAGAGGCTTTCAGATTAGATGCAGACTATTATATTTCAAACTTCAGTGTTTACAGTTTTGCTTAGGGTATTGTATTATGCCACAGATGTTATCTCATCTATGTTATGTTCAGTATTGAACATTATGGCCTTTCAGTGCATGTTTCCACATTATTCAGTATTTTATGCAGTATACAGGTACAAATATCAGTCATGGGCTAGCTTGTGGTTCTTCGGGGTCATGAACACCGTGTAGCATTCCGGTTCAGCAAATTAGGGTGTAACATCAACAAATTAAGATAAAGAAGATGAATGGCTAGAGTAAAGAATTGGACATTTTGTGTATTTTTGAATAAATTGTGAAGAGAATAAAGCCGTTCCATAACCTCAGAGAATAACCTCAGAAATAACTAATCTCGACTATCACCCGAACTCCAAGCACAGACTAATACCCCCTAAAAAAATCCAAGCAGAAATCCACGTGCATAAATGAACACCCAAAAATTAAGATTTTACAAGAGAAATTGAAATCCAAATGGATGGAACTCCGACAAGTACTGACAAGAGCAAAACCAAATGGGAAGGGTCAGATTCTGGCGACCCTATTGTTTACCAGCCAAATTCAACTAGGATCCAAAGCAAACGAATAAATTTAAGGAATTTTCGAGACAAAAATGACCCAATAACGAACTGAGAATTAATTTCGGTGATAAGTTTGCCGAAAAAGTCTGAGAAAAGACCAAATTTCCCGCTGGCTCACTGTTCCAATCATCTCTTTTCTATTTTCAGCCCATTTTTCAATCTCCTTCTTATTGTTGTAGCCAAACTTCTCTGCGTGTAGGTGTAACTCCAGCGACCCTAGTATTTTTCAATGGAATTTTGTGCACGTGTGTGTGATTTGTGCCTCCCCCTCCATAAATCCTATATTCTATATGTGTTTCCCTCTCCTCTATATTATATCCTCTATTATCTCTCTAGAAAGGAAAAGATGGAGATGATGATCTCCCATTTTTGTATGTTTTATGCGTATTTTTTTGATTCAGAGTATCCTTCCTCCCTCATTTTTGTAATGGTGTCTGTATCCCCTAATTCCCTTTTTTATGTGTATATTTTCTGGGTGATAAGAGAGTGTGTATACTTATGGGTCACATGTGTAAATTGTAGGTGTATTATGGTAAGTAATGTGTGTCGTGTGTGTTTTCATGTGTAGTTCGTGTGTGTATTCAATGAAAAATAGGGAGTGATGTGTGAGGTGGCATGGTGAAGTGTCAAAAGTATTATGCATTTGATCATTTTTTATCCTTTTTGGGGACAAATTATCAACTAAAAAAAGTATATGGTAAGGTAAATTAAATAAGTAAAAAAAAATATTCGAGGAGAGACAAAATTACATGTCTACATCATTCCCCCTTTGAATGTAAACACAAAGTGTTTTCAGACAAAAAAGTAGATATCGAGACAGAATTTTGACCCGACCATTATTCAAACGGAAGGAAAAGAAAGACAGAAACAACCGAGTCCTTACTTTGGATAAACTACCCATCCCAAGTTATATAGGGATCAAGTCCTTTGTGGTTCAAGGATTGAAAAGGAAAGGTTGTACCGAGTTGGAGAGTCGAGTGAGGACCTGTCGAGGTTCCAGTACGCGGCTCTGTCGTTACATCAAAAATGAAAATTACATGTTAAAAAGATAAATTAAATTACAAAAGTCCTATCTATGCAGCTTCCCTTGACTCTTGACTTGCTATTTCATCACCCTATTCTTCAGGCGGGCTCCTGACTTGTAATTTCTTTACCATGTTCTCCAGGCGGGCTCCTGACTTGCTATTTCATCACCCTGTTCTTCAGGCGGACTCCTGACTTGCAATTTTATCACACTGTTCTTCAGGAGGGCTCCTGACTTTTAATTTCATTAATCTGTTGACTTTCAATTTCTTTACCTTATTGCTTGACTTTCACCTTCTTTACCTTGTTGCTTGACTTTCAACTTCTTTATCTTGTTGCTTGACTTTTCATTTATTCTCCCTGTTCTTCAGGCTGGCTCCTGGAATCATATCAAAACTAGAAAAAAAAATATTCCAAACAAAGATTATGATAAAGAGAGATTGCATTTGCCAGAAAAGTAAAGTTCCAAAGAACAGGAATTAAATTTTTTGGCCCAGTTTATCATCAGAAAACTTTTGTGAATGTCAAATCTTATCTTAACTATTTGTATGTTGCAATCATAAATTAAGATTCTGACCAAGAAGTTCATCTCTTGAGAGTAAAATTAAATAACCAAGACTAGGAAGTGCGTCTCCTAAAAATTAAAGTGAGGAATTCCAACTAGAAAGTATGTCTTCTAGAGATAAAGGCCTGGGTTAGAAAGTGTGCCACTTGACAAATGAAAACTAACAAGGAAGTGCACCGCCTAAAGGTTAAGTGCAATGATTCGACTAGGAAGTAGATCTTCTAGGAATCAAAGAGAATGACTCAACTAGTAAGTACATTTTCTAGGAATCAAAGGGAATGACTCGACCAGGAAGTACATCTTCTAGGAATCAAGGGGACTGACTCGACCAGGAAGTGCATCTTCTAGGAATCAAAGGGACTGACTTGACCAGGATGTACATCTTCTAGGAATCAAGGGGACTGACTAAACCAGGAAGTACATCTTCTAGGAATCAGGGGGAATGACTCGACTAAAAGGTACATCTTATAGAAATCAAGAGCAATGACTCAACTAAAAGGTACGTCTTATAGGATGCAAGGGAAATGACTCGACTAAAAGGTACGTATTATAAGAAACAAGGGGAATGACTCGACTAAAAAGTGCATCTTCTGGGAGTCAATGGGAATGACTCGACTATAAAGTACATCTTCTAGGAATCAAGAGGAATGACTCAACTAGGAGGTACGTCTTCTAGGAGTCGAAAGGAATGACTTGACCAGAAGGTACACCTTCAAAGAGTCAAGGGGAATGACTCGACTAGAAGATACATCTTTTAGGAGTGAAGGTTCAATTTCAAAAATGTATCACCTAACAAGTAAAATTTGAATTACCCATTCAAGGATGTGTGTCTCTTTACCAATGTCGCTTAAATTACCAAAACAAAGAAGTGCATCTCCTTACCAATGTCGCTTGAATTACCAAAATAAGGAAGTGTATCTCCTTACCAATGACGCTTGAATTACCCAAATAGGGAAGTGCATCTCCTTACCAATAGCGCTTGAATTACGCAAATAAGGAAGTGCATTTCTTTACAAATGTCGCTTGAATTACCCAAACAAGGAAGTGCGACTCCTTACAAATGCCACTTGAATTACCCAAACAAGGAAGTGCGACTCCTTACAAATGCCACTTGAATTACCAAAACAAGGAAGTGTGTCTCCTTACCAATGTCATTTGAATTACCCAAGGAAATGCATCTCCTTACAGATGTTGCTTGAATTACCATGGATTTGATTACCAAACCTGTGCAACAACATTGCTTCTTGCATTTGTAGAAGTGAGAAATTACGGCCTTTGATGTTTAGTCTTTGAAATTCTTGATTTGAAGGTAACATGTGTTCCTGTTTCATACAAATAAAACTTTTGAGTTTACAACATGATGGCTGGATGGTGCTTTCGCTTTTGAGGTAGTTGCTTATATGTTGGTCACATTCAATCTTGCTTCCAACCATTAACGTATGTCATTGACTTTCTACATTATCGACCCAAACTCAGATTATTAAGAGTGACTCTGAAATAGATATAGTATCTCTGCTTTGCCATGCTCCTCAGATAAATCCTTTGAACCTTAGCATTTCCATGATTTCCCAGACTTGTCTATTGACAAAACTTTCTGCATGCCTTATTTCGGTTTACAATCATGTCTCTTTCATATGCTATCTTTTTGTCTTGCTTTGTGCAATTGAAGAAGTTGGTAGCCAGTTTTGAAATCTTTTTTCACTTGCTTTGACATGGACTTGACTCAAAGACAAGAAAAAAAATGACAATGATTTTTTTATTTGGATAACTGACTCAAGAAAATAAAATAAAAATAAAGAGAAGAAAGAAAAGACAATGAATGTCCCCATTTGAAACAAAGAAATGAAAATTTTATCTAAAAATAACAATCAACTCTAATGATTATGCCCTGCATTTTTTATTAAGCTGCCTGATCTTTCCATCCAAACTTTCTACCAATTGTTATTGATGTAATAGCCTTGAAACTGAGTTGCTTCCTTAAGTCAATTGCATTTAAGACCTCATTCAGCTAGTGGCGCCTTGAAGGGTTTTCGCGTACAATCCTCTGTTATTTTTTTTCTCAACTCATCATTATCTTATGGTGTCCGTGAGGGTTTTTCACCAATGAGACTCTCTTATTTTCATTTGTCTTAACTCACTATCGTCTTACAATATCCGTGAGGGTTTTCATCGATAAGACACTCTCATTTTTATCTCTCTCAACTTACCATCGCCTTACAGTGCCCATGAGGGTTTTCATAAATAAGACTCTCATTTTATTTCTCTCCTAATTCCTTATAATAAGGAAGACAAGTAGTTCCCAAAATGTGTCATCATATCCATTGCATGCTTAGCCTTAACATTCTCAAAGATTGATCTGAAGGTCTTTCTTTGGCTATAACTTGGCTTTTGGATAAGGTTAGAAAGAAAGGATGGTATGAGGCCCAAACGACACTTGAAGTGGGGAAGGACTTATAACTTTTGGAATCGATTCAAACAATGAGGATTAATTCATGCCCCAGTCTCTTTTAATCGGGTAACTCTAAATTATTTATTTGGTTGGATCGAGCCCAAAGTAGGGCAGCCTACGTATCTCACCCCCAAGAGAGGAGAATCAGGTCACGCGTAGTTTCAACAACTTGTTTTGCTTGATTCTGATTTCTTTTTTTTCTTTTGACCCTTTTTTTCTCTTTGTGATTTTTCTGACTCTAATTTTCTTGACACTCTTTTCTTCCTTGTTGAACATATTTTTCTCTCTTTTTCTTTGAAACTTTTTGACTCTATTCTTTTGCTCGACATTTTTCTTTTGAGTTTTGCTGACTCTATCTTGATTTCAAAAGAGGTGTATGAAATAAAATAAAATTAAGTCTCAAATGGGGTAAACAAAGAATGACACAATGTTTGGATAGCAGAATAAAATGTCTTCGTCATATCAATCCTTGAAAATGCAAGTACATAACAATGCAATATGAAAGTGAAGATGTAGATCATTCGTGACACTTTAACAATACTAATTTTAACTGAGCATGTGCGGCGCTACTTCTTCTATAAACTCCACCTTTGTTGTACACTCCTCACATAGAATGACTCATGCTTTTGTGGAGCTGATTTTCTTTCTGTTCCTTTTGATATAGGATCACACTTCCACTATTTGACCTAATTGATACATGCCTTTCAATTAATGACCAAGTTATCCTTGTGATTCTTAAAACAATTGCCTTAATTTTCAAAGAAGGCTTCAACTTGTCACCAAATATCTCAACACTCTACCTATTTTCTCAGATGTTTTTTCTAACTTTGGCCCTCAAATTCAATATTTAATTGGTTAAATTGGATTTTAAGATCTGGTTGAAAATTCTGCAGAATTTCATACCACTAAAATCAACATAAAATGTATTGTATAAAGAAAACAAACAAACAACACATATTTGAAATATAAAGGGAAAAGAGACACTTTATTTAGTTGAAATAAAAGATAGAAGGGTTTGAACATAAATGACAAACGGATAAAATAAGATAGATCCTAGACTACAACCCTGAAATAATTTGGATAACAGAAAAAAACAAAATAAACTACCAAACATCCATCCTAGCAGGGAGAGGAGTAACTTTCCAATTGTTGAGCTTGACATCTTAGCCACTGGTTTGCCTATCAGCATGACTAGATATTTCCTCACTATTAATGTTCTGCACTATAATTAATCTTTCTTGAATCATCTTTTTGATCTCTTATTTCAAATCCCAACAATCTTCAATACTATGACCTCGAGAATCAGAATGATACACACACTGTACATTAGGATAAAAAATTCTTGAACACGGATTAAGAGTGTACCCAAGGAGAAAAGTGCCTATGCCCTCCTATACCAATCTCTAAAATAAACTAGCATACGACTCTCCGATCGGTGTGAAGCTACCTCTCGACTTCTGCCTTATTTCATTATTTGGCTTGGATTGATAATCTGTACCACCCCAAATCTGGTACCCAAAATGTTACATGGTGCTCATGACCCCAAAGGACCACAAGTTAACCTATGACTGATATCTGTATCTGAGCACTGAATAATATACGAAATATAAGCTGTAAGGCCATAAGGTTCAAAACTAAACTAATACTGAATATAAAACAATGTCTGTAATAGGGTATAACAATACCCCAAACTAAAATAAACTGTCTAAAACATGTTGTAGTCTGAAAGCCTCTAAACTATCTGAAATTTTTGGAGTTGATGAGACATATCCCCAACTAACTCTAAACTACTGAAATAATAAAGTAATAAAATAATCATGCTATCCTCGAATGATGAGGACTCACAGCTATTCTGGTTGCTGAACATTTGATCTACTAAGGATGCTTGGTAGCACGTGCTTCTAAACCTATGGTATAAAATACCATAGCATAAATGTGCCAGTACGTTGAATGTACTGGTATGCAATTGAGGTGGCTGAATGTAATGGTTCATATGCATGAACAATACTAACTGACTGAATAGCATGAATGTGAGAATGCATGTATGAATATGTGTCTGTGACTGAGATCGTGATTACACTGACTCATGAATCTTGATAACATGGATTTTCTGTTATCTGAGTACTAATACTAAGATACTAAATGACTAAGTCTATTGAGTGCTGAGGAACTGATGTCATATTACTTATAAAGGAATGATTGTTTCTGACTATTCTGATTATGAAGAACTGGTCTGATTGACTGTATCTGACAGTCCTGAAATCTAAATATTTGTAACATGAATTTTGTATAATTAATATACTATTAACTGGGAGACTGTGTCTGACAGTCCTGAAATCTAATGGAACTAGTTGAGTTTCGTACTGTACTGAGTGATTGTATCTGATAGTCCTGATATCTGAAGAACTATCTGAGTTCTATTATTGATACTGAGTGACTGTATCTGACAGTCCTAATTCTGTAACTAAAACTGTGGGAGAATTTATCTAACCGACATGCCCCGAATCTGAACTGGTAGGGTCCAACCTGTAACCCCAGCTGGAAGGGTGCCAGCACCATGCCATGGGTACAGATAAGCTGTGAGTAAACCCTCTCTGACAGGGAGATATTCCGTCAACCCCTCATGTAAGGAAAACTCAAATAAGATGTATAGTCCCTACACTCATAGAGGTACATCTCAACCTACGCTGGCTACGTAGTTTTAGAATGTAGGGATTGCTACTAAGGATCATACCCTCTACTGGCTGACAGTGTGTGTCCTCATCCCTAGGTTTACTCGGTGTTGAATCCTTCTCCCAACTGAATAGACACGAAACTGATTTCCCAGTTCATACTAAGATGGACTGATATGTTACTGATTAACTAGATTGAACTGAGTTCACTGGATTTCCGTTGACCAATGAAATACTACTCAATTTTGTTAACTGACAAAATGCTACTAAGTTCTGCTAGTTGACTGAGTTTACTAAGGTCCGAACTGAATACTACTGAGACATGATGACTGACTAAGATCACTGAGATTACTGAATGAGAATGGACTGATACTGCGTTTACTGAGTTTTCCTAAGTCACATGACTGACTGAATTCTACTGATCATGACTTAACTGAGAGTATCGTGAAAACTGACACTGGCTCTAGGAACACAGCTAAATTGTCGGGTATAAGTACCCCCAGGACTCAATAGCATAAAACTGACAAGACTTGACATTTCTTGAACACATGACCAATATCAACAATTCATAATACAATATGTTGGGGATTTCATGAAGTACATGGTTATCATAATCTTGTACATGGAAGAAATACATATAATCAATGTCATAATTCCATATTCTAGAATCATAAGCATTTCAACAAACATCTACATTACACATCAATATCATGGGAGTAATTTGAACATAAGGGTAAAACATGAATCCATCACTTAAGTCACAATTGAGGTATATTACATAATTTCTAGTCTTCTAGGCATTTTATCAAATACGTTACATGCACCACTTAGGGCATAGGTATAATCTTCAATTAACACCTCATAAACCACTCAATTCATGGATTTAAACTCATATACTAAAGTAATTCCATAAAAACACATTGAGATTCCAACTTGGGAACCATACAACAACAATCACATAAAAATAATCAACCCATAACATAATATTCATAATAAATGATTTAAAACTTGATTCTTGGGCTTCATGGACGAAAGGAATCCATGAATGAACACTATGCATACTTGGAAATCTAAATTCTTGAAGTTCTTAGAAAGATTCTTCGAATTGGTCTTGATTTCTTGAGTTAGGATTTTTGTCTCTTGAGAGAGAAGGATTTTGTTCTTGAGAGAAAGTGAGGAAAAATAATGTAATAGGGTTTTTAGGACATAATTTTGTGGTTAAAGGCAGATCTGGTTCATGAAAAAAGGTTTTTATTTTTCGTTACTGAAAACCCGATTTGGGCACCTAGCGTGACATGGCGCTATCGCATCGTGCCATTGGAAATTGCCAATTAGGAACTGGGTTTACGGTGCGATGTAGTAAAATTGCACTGCAATACTGGATGGGACCTGGAATCTTACCGCGACGCGGAGACATCGCGGAGATTTACTGGAAAAAGGATAATTTTGAATTATGAGTCTTGGCGCAATGCACCATAATCGCGGAGGCTCACTGGATTTTGACGATTGTCATTTTGTTATGCTCCGCGATGCATTGATGGCTCAGGTGATACATTGTCTCACTAAAAAGGCTCTAACTCTTCACCCGAGTGTCGAATTTGAGCAAATTTGGTATCGATGGAAAGCTTATTGAATTTTCCACAAAACAAAAAGTGAAAATCTTGAAAATTCCACATATATAAAAGTGTATTCATCTCTTAAATCAAGTTTTTAATATTTTTGGGACAAATTTAAGCTAGGTAGAAGTACGGGGTATTACATAATCGGGCCTAGAAGGGCTTTGGTATGTTTGTGGGTAAGATGGTGGTTGAACATGTGGTTGTGAATTATGTACTGGATATTGGGGTGAAAGAACAGAGTATAATGGATTTTGGGAGTGATTATGTGGATCTTGGGCATGAACCTGGGCTTGAGCCTGAGAGCGAAGACGATGTGGTCTTCTTGACTGTGCCCATTGTCCAACTACAATAGCAGATGCATGTTCCTTATTCTTTTATCCCCAACACTTCCTGAACCCTGTTGAATTGCTTGAGTAGTTGCTTTCAATGTTGCAAAACTCACAATGCGACCGATCTTGATTCCATCTTCTACATCTCCCCCATTTTGAGAACCTCAATAAATGGATTGCCTAATACAGGTAACAAGTGTTGATACACTATCTTGCTTTCTTTCATTGGCAGTTTCACCCTAGAAGCTTGTTCACGCCATTTAATCGCATATTCTCTAAAGCTTTCAGTGTTCTTCTTCTTCATATTAGTCAGGGATTTTTTTATCAAGAATCAACTTCACATTGTATTGGAATTGTTGCACAAATTCATTAGCTAGGTCATCCCAACTAATCCACTTGTCGATGTCTTGGTCAACAAACCATTCCGAAGATAGACCTGAAAGACTCTCACCAAAATAAGCCATGAGTAATTCTTCCTCCCCCAACGCCCCTTAATTGGTTACAATAATGCCTCAAATATGCCACTGGGTCACCGTGACCGTTATATTTCTCAAACTTTGGTATTTTGAAGCCAAGACAAAGATTAACACCTGGAAACATGCGCAGATCTTTATATAAGACTCTTTTGTACCCCCCAAGTCCTTGGAAATTCTTCATAGCCAGTTCCAAACTTCTCAATTTTTTGGTCATTTCCTCGAGTTCATAACAAGTTTTTCAGCATTGAGAGAAAATTCAAACAGATGAGTATAGCCATATGAACTAGTCGACTTAAATGTGGGCTTGAGAGCACAATGTTGATCACCAAAAATATTTAATACAGGGTCGCTTGTAGAGTGAGAAATCACAATCGTTGGATTGACATTAAAAGCATGAGCTTCAGGCGGGGGTGGCATCGCAAAAGCATGAACAATAAGTAGATTCAAGCATGTGGTAACTTTGTGTTGAGGAATGAGAAAATGAATATTGAAAATTTTTGGATAGTTTTGCCCTGGAGTAGTCCTTGATGCATATTGTAGCGTGTCAACGACAATAGAAAACTGTGGATATGACACTGGAGGCAAGCTAGAAAGATATTTCAGATTATCAGTGGGAAATGGAGGAGGAGGCAACCTATTAGCCCAAGCTCGATGCATTTTTATCATTTGCTGCCTTAATTTTGGAATCTCTTCATCAGCTCCTAAATTCTCATTCCCCGAACTCCCTATCTGATTAGTGACAACAACCTCGGTATCCCCGTTGGCCATAACTTTCTCTGTGACTTGGTGCAATATGGAGGACTAGCCAAAATGCCACGAACCAACCACCTTAAACTAACTGAACAATATAAATACCAAATGCGTTAGAGTTCAACACCTTTTTCAAAACCTTTTTTTTCTTTTAGAAAAGATCAGCAAACCCAAGAAAGGTGCCTACGTATCTCACTCCCGAGAGAGAAGAATCAGGTGTGCTAGTTTGTGAAGTTTTGACACAACATGGCCAATAAAACTCTCTTTCTTTTTTTTTTCTTGAAACTTTAAGAAAAAAAGAAAATAATAAATTGTCAAAAGAATTGATGAATTTTTCAACTTTAACATCCCTATACAAAATGAAACCTATGATTACCAAAGAAAAATCTTTTTGGATTTTCAATTTTGAATTTCATACGAAAAATGAAACTTGAAACTATTAAAGGAAAATCTTTTTTGTAGTTTTCTTGTAAAGATGTATATGACAACTACTCTAAATGAAGAGTGATGGAATTTTTTTTTTAATTTTTTAAATAAGATCACTGAACCCCAGAAGGGCTACCTACGTATCTCACTCCCGAGAGAGGAGAACCAGGTGTGCGTAGTTCATTTTGATAGGACAATTAAGGATTAAATAACCGACTGAACCCTGACTTGAGAGACACGACCACAAACAGAAGATGAAAAACATCAATAAAATCTTTTTTGAGTTTTCAATTTGACACTTAACCTAAAAAAATGACACCAACAAATATGAAAGAAAATTTTTTTTGGTATTTTCATTATATGAAATGTACAAAACTTCTCCCATCTTTTGCATTTTCTATTATAAAAAACTCCTATTAAATTTATTTATTTTTTGAAAATTTTGAATCGTGAATACTTGCTAGGGGAAACAAAAGGAAAATCTTTTTAATGGTTTTGTTTTTGATAAATGAGTGCAAAAGGTAAAAAAATATTTTTGAATTTTGGGGTTGTGAAGAACAAAAGCCATAAAAAACTCTAAAAATAAACTATGAAACTCTTTTTTTTCTTTTTTTTTTTGCCAAAACACACGCTTCTTTAAATCTAACACATGTTTTCCACAAACCAGTCCATCAAAGATGCAACAATTAGCACGTAGGCATGCTTTTAGGGGTGAGTCTCCTACAAAGGACTAAGTGGGTCCTGCTATGCCTCAATATGATGCAGATAAGCATGATCTAAAGGATGACCTACGTTGGGGTCCACTAACAAGGCCGTTCGGGAGAGCATATGGTCGATAGTGACTGCTTTGCTTTCCACCTACTCCATACATCCGACAGATCCCCTTTCTAAAATAAGGGTGACTCAACTAGAGTTCGTGTACACAAGTGTACTCTGGGACTTGTTACAAAAAAATAGACCCGGATTATGCAAATGATGCTAGATATAAAGCGGTAACACAAAAAATAAAACTATAAACAAGTAGGTCGTAGGCAAAACTAACGTAAACAGTGTTTATACACCCATAATATCAAACTAAGACGATACAACTCCAAAAATAAGCTCGAATTTTGAAAAATCCCCAGCAGAGTCGTCAGAGCTGTCACACCCCTTTTTTAACTAAAAAGATTGATTTTAATGTTTGAAAGGATTTTTATTATTAAAGTGACAAAAATAAAAATTTATGTTGAAAAGGATTCATTTCACACTTATATTCAGAGTCGCCACTTGACATAAATCAGGTGTGCCAAGTTACCTTTGGAAATTCTTTTTCCAAATAATTTTGACTCTTTTAAACTGATCCACGAACTGAGATTCCGACTAAGAAATTCTGTTGATCGAGTGGAAGGTGTTAGGCACCCTTCGATCTCGTGGTTGGACCACGGTCGCTCAGTGGAGCATATCGACTAATGTGACACTAAGAGTGTATAAACCACATAAAACACACAACAATCAAACAAGAAAACACAAGCAAAACAAATCTAAAAGAATATATAATGTCCAGTCCAATTATATAGTCCGAAATAAAAAAAATGCAAAAAATATAAATGTTATTCTAAACTAGTCCAAGGCTAAGCTCCACTTGATGCCTCAGGCCTTTGTCGCGAACGTCCTCCGAGAACAAAATACTTTGGGGCATTTCCCAGAAAATAAACACAAATACCTCGGGGCATTCCCCAGCCAAATGAATACACTTGAATCAAATGTGATAAAACAAAACTATTCAACACACATCCCAAACAATCCATCAATCCACAATACTAAATTTGCCCACCAGACCTACGTTTGCCTATTCGTTTTAACATATCATAATTCTATCATGTTTAATATCATCAATACATCAAAATTAATAAATTGTCATTTTTATCGATTCCCAGCATCTGATCCCAAATTATATTTTTCGAAATACAACTTCCCTATGAGATAATTATCCGCACATTAACACCCAAACTTATATCATGATCAATTATTCGACATCAAACCATTACGAAAACACACAATCATAATCAACCAAACACATAATCATAACCAAGTCAAAAAATTAAGATAAAAAAGATGAAGAGTGAGAGTAAAGAATTGGACCTTTTGTGTATTTTCAAATGAATTGTGAAGAGAATAGAGCTATTCCGGAATCTTGGAGAATAACCTCAAGAAATAACTAATCTCGACTATCACCCGAACTCCAAGCACAGATTAATCCCCCTAAAAAAGGTCCAAGCAGAAATCCACGGGCACAAATGAACATCCAAAAAATAACATTTTACAAGAGAAATCAAAATCCAAGTGGACGATACTCCTGCAAGTACTTACAAGAGCAAAACCGAACGAGAAGGGCCGGATTTCGGCGACCCTGGTGTTTTCCATCCAGATTCAACTAGGAGCCAAAGCAAACAAAGAAATTTAAGGAATTTAAGGAATTTTTTTAGACTGAATAACCCAATAACGAATTGAGAATCAATTCCGGCGAGCATTTCGTCGGAAAAGTTTGAGAAAAGAACGAATTTTCCACCGGCTCGCTGTTTCGATCGTCTCTTTTCCATTTTCAGCCCATTTTTTTATCTTCTTCTCGTTGTCGTGGCCTTTTCGGTCTCGTTCTCTCCAACTTCTGTGTGTGTAGGTGTAACTCCGACGACCCTAGTATTTTCTAATGGAATTTTGTATGTGTGTGTGTGATTTGTGCCTTCCCCTCCGTAAATCCTGTATTTTGTCTGTGTTTTCCTCTCCTTTATATCGTATCCTCTATTCTCTCTCTATAAAGGAAAAGATGGAGATGATGATCTCTCCTTTTTGTATGTTTTATTCGTATTTTTTTATTCAGAGCATCCCTCCTCCCCCGTTCCTGTAATGGTGTCTGTATCCCCCCTAATTCTCTTTTTGTTGTGTATATTTTGTGGGTGATGAGAGAACGTGTATGCTTGTGGGTCCCATGTGTGAATTATAGGTGTATTGGGGAAAGTAATGTGTGCCGTGTGTAATTCATATGTATTCAATGAAAAATAAGGAGTGATGTGTGAGGTGGCATGGTGAGGTGTCAAAAGTATTATGCATTTGATTATTTTTTATCCTTTTTGGGGACAAATTATCAACCAATAAAAGTATATGGTAAGGTGAATTAAATAAGTAAAAAAAAAATGTTCAGGTTGGGACAAAATTACGCGTCTACAACGTGGCACACACATGTGCCTACATGGACCCTTCACTGTGTTGTGCCACATAGGCACTAAGGTTGTCAAAAATACGATTTTAATTAGTCCAGGAGGTAATAGCACCATCTTAAAATTCGGGTGTCTCAGCCTTTTTCTGTATAGTTCAAGGTAGAAATAGAACATTTTCTCATTCCTAGAATTTAGGCCTTAAATTCTCAAAAGGGGAAAGGACATGGGCTAGCCTTTTTTAAAAAATATTGGCCACTGTTTGGGCCAATGGACAACAAATGGCCAGTCGCCCTTTTTAATCTCACTTTTTAGCCATCAGTAAAAAAGCCTAATATAATGTCATCTAATGGTAATAAGAGGCATATAAAGCACACTTTTCTTTTCTGATATATTTCTCAAAATTCTCTCTCTATCAATCATCTCCCAAAAACGGACCCTAATTCAAAATTGTTCGTAGTTTTTCAATGCACTGTACTCTGCGTGAGTTTCTTTTACTTAAATTCGAAAGTTATGAAGGAGAAAAATCAAACTAGGTTTAAATTAAAGTTAGCTGATAGTAGTGTTAAATTTGATCCAAATTTTATTGCTATTGTTGATGATGATTTCATTGAATCATCCACAACCAGACACCTTTGTGTTAATTCTGCATATACTATAGGACATATGCATGCATATACAGTTTCTATACCAAGTTGATACAACACTTATACCATATTGATACACTTTTTTCAAAAGAGAGTAAATCTACACATTCATATACAATCCCTATACAAAATTGATACAGCCTTTATACCACTTTGATACATTTTTTCAAAAGAGAGGAAACCTATGCATACATAATTGATACAATATCTATACCACTCTGATACACTTTTTCAAAAGAGATGAAACTTATGCCTACATATACAATTCTTATACCAAACTGATATAAAGCTTATACCTTATTGATACACTTTTTCAAAAAAAGGAAGTCTATATATGCATATACAATCCCTATACCAAACTGATACAGCGCTTATACAATATTGATACACTTTTTCAAAAGAAATGAAACTTATGCATGCATATATAGTCCCTAATCAAATTGATACAACGCTTATACCATATTGATACACTTTTTAAGTAAAGTCTTACCTTGATGGTGGTGATTTATTGATCTTAAATCGAAATCTCTTTCGTATTGCATAATGCTTCATAACACTAGTTATCATATTGATCTATATTTCTCTAAAGAGGATCCATTATTGTAGACTTTAACTCTTCATCCATTTTTTTCTAGAAAAATCATCTTCAAAATCAGAAAAACCGATCTACCTCAATAGGTTGTAAAAAATGTATGTAGAACTATATAATTGTTGTATAGAATATATTTTTTTTGTATATGATATGTATTGAAATTGTATCATTATTATATAGATTATGTATGAGTTATAAGATTTGTGTTTTTATGCTGTTAAAGAAAAAAATAAGAAAAATTTGCCTATAAGGATAATTATAATTGTAAGATGTAAAATAATTGACATTAAAATTAAACAATAAATAAGGAAAAGACCAAAAAAAAAAAGGGTAGTAGCAGTGACAGAAAAGCCTAAATGGCTATTTGTTGGAATTATCAAATCAATGGCTATATCAGTGGAAATAATTTTGGGCGAGGTGACATTTGTGTCCTTTTCCCTTCTCAAAATCTTGTGGGCTGATTTGAGCCTCGATTCGTAGTCCAATTGTTCTCAATTTTTGAACACACATTCCTTGTTCTTAGTGGGACCTCGTGACGGATTCAATATTGAATTTCGTTTGTTGGCCCCGCGGCCCCATTCTTGACTCAAATTTTGACCCGAGCTTTTATATGGCAATATGGGTATCGACTTACTCCTATTGACGTGCAGGTCGTTATTTTAATAGTGTGGCGACATTTCGACTCAATAATTACATTACGCTGTGTTTGCACATAAGCTTTTAGAGTTTAACCATGGTTAACTAACATACACTTTTACCTTATTAAATAACTTGACTATAGTAAATTTACATGATTTATTGTAAATATTAGGATAAAATATTTATCGTTAATGAACAGAACTTAAATTATTAAAAAATAAAAAATATTCTATTATCTATCGATATTGGCTTTAGTTAATGTTGCCCTTTATTTGGAGCTAGTACGAATTATGAGAGAAGGGATATAGGTTTTCTTGGTCAGTTTAAATAAAGCATTAAAAGGAAACAAATTAATTAACTTTCCTAATCTAACAATGTATCACATTAATGGATATGCATTTTGTTTAACATAAAATAAGTACCATTTAATTCATTGTGTTTGGGTTAAATAAAAATCTTACACTTCTTAGTTTTGTTTATGGTGGACCCAAGCCTCCGCATTTTGGTTTTGTTAACATTTGCAAAGGACCACCAAAGGATGTGTGGTACAGTGGATGAACCGGTTCCTCCCTTAACCAGGATGGAAAACAAAAAAGAAAAAAAAAAATTGCAAAGTAATTACTCCTTTCGTTTCATTTTTTCGGGTTCTTATATCAAAATAGATTTTTTAGTTTACTTGTTCAGTTAGCAAATAAAATATATATTGGTACATTGACTTGAAGTTATATATATTGCACAATTCATCTAGTACTACTCATGAAATAACCAAATCTATTTCTTCATAAACAAGGAAAATATTAAGCAAAGTTAATTGCTAGTAACAACTTGCCCTCTTTACTTCCTCATCCCCTTGTTTTTCACGTAACAACATTTCAAATTCTTGAATTGCAGCCTCCCATCTTTCCAACTATGCAACAAAAAGATGAAAGACGAGAATCGAAGAGTAAGGCGTGAGTTTGCTCATCCTTAGGAGTTATATTTATAAGGGAAAGACATCGTTTTCATCCTAAACTATATTCGAAAAGTCGAAGTCACACCTAAACTATACTAGTGACCTATTACACACCTAAACTATAAAAAAGTAAAACTATTTACACCCTGTCAGGCTATCACCACTTGCATGTGATGTAGTGTTTTACACGCGCTGCCATGTCAGTACCACGTCAGTAAAAAGTGTCACTTTTTTATAGTTAAGGTGCGTAATAAGTCACTTATATAGTTTAGGTGTGGATTCGACTTTTCGACTATAGTTTGGGGTGGAAACGATGAGTTTTCCCTTAATATTTTTAGCCGTTTACTTTTGTTATTTAATAGGCTGGATGCGCCTAAAATAAGTGTAACACATGTGCCTTAGAATGGGGGCCGCGGGGAGGTAATAATATCACTTTTTTATAGTTAAGGTGTGTAATAGGTCACTAGTATAGTTTAGGTGTGACTTAGACTTTTCAGGTATAGTTTAGGATGAAAACGATGCCTTTTCCTTATTTATAATACAATGTTACAACATATGTAGTTTCGGATAATACAGAATAATCTAAATTAAAATCTTACTACAACTAATATACATAAGGATAAACTCTAACACCCTCCCTCAGTCTGAACGGGAAGATTGACAGTTAACTCACGCAAACGTGAAGAAGCCAATACTTTGGTGAACAACTCAGCAAGCTATACGTAAAGGCGAGTACAATGATCTGTTTGAAAGGTCCCTTCTGAACGGTGGTGTATGCCTCTTCATGTATATGTAATTTCATTAATGCTTCAGCTCTTATTGCAAAAATCTTTGAATAAGAAAATAACATTGTGCAAGTATCGTTAAATATGCTATGTTTCAATAACTCGATTAGTGAGTTATGAAGTGCAAGTTGTTGATTCAAAATCGAGAGGGCGTCATGTGCAGAGGCGAACTCAGGATTTGAAGTCTGGAGATGCACCAGTATTGTCAAAGCAGTGGCTGACCCAGAATTTAAGCAAAGTGGGTGCTTAAAAATTTTAAAAACTGACAAAAAAAAATTCCCTCAATGAAGTTTGAACCCGAGGCATCCTTGAAGAATCTTAAAGCCAACCTAAATGTCAATGCACCCAACCAACTTTTTGTTTTAGTGGGTGCTTTTATATATTATATATCTATTTTTGTAAATTTTCTATGTAATTTTACCTATTTCGCGTCGAGTTTAGTGGTTGCTGGAGCATCCCCATAAATATATGTAGGTCCGCCCCTGTGTCAAAGGCGTGCATAAGTTCTGAATAAAGACTCAAAATGTGTTGAGCGCTCGCCTCGTTTAATGTGCAATTTAGGTTATAATTTGTAAGACATACTTTTCCTTGTTAATAAGGTTTTTCTGAAGATACGAATACTAAACAATTGATATTTTACTTTATAAAAAAAATAATCAATTTTTGTGTTCATATATTTGTCATTCATGCTTGTATTATTAGTCGTCAACTAGATATATGTTTATATTTTTTCTCCTTTATGCGTTTTTTCATTAAATCTTACGCTTTATTTGTACTTTGTGCTTAAATATAATGGATCTTGAAACTTTTTTAACCCTTTTTGCTGTTGATAATACTGTGGTGCACCAATATTATCTCAATGTAGACGTTAGCAAAACTTTCAGTGTCGATTAAGGGATATTATCATATTCAATTGTCGCCAATAACATGAATAGTACTGAAAAAATAAATATATAGAACAAATATGACTTCTTTTTCATGTTATAAATTCATAATAACCTTTAAATCTAATAGGAGAAAATGCTATGAGACCCAGGATAGATCCCAAGTTCTGTGGGTGAAAGTACTGGCTTCAACCAGTGCACCAAGGTGCACTAACATTATTCTTTGGGTGCACTATTAAATATATCCCAATTTCTTAACCAGCGCACCAAGGTGCACTAACATTATTCTTTGAGTGCACTATTAAATATATCCCAATTTTTCAATATATATATATATATATATATATATATATATATATATATATATATACATACATACATACATACATACACACACCATTTTTTTTTACGTTAACGGTTGCACGTACACCCCCACCTATACCTATAGGTCTGCCTCCGGTCATGCGAAAGCTTATAGTTTGCAAACTATATAGACGATAAATCAGACGACAAAGAAAAATAAATACTAAAAACATATTACTAATATGATTTGGTCAAACGACCTACATATTAAAAACTAAAATTGAAAAAATATAAAAACTAATGAGAGAGAAAATCTCTCCCCTGAATAAAACTATTTAAACAATTACATTGTGGATGTTATTGTGTTATGGTATGAGAAGGGAGTCTTCTATGTATAGAGTTACAAAATATTTGCTCTAAGAAAGAAGTTTGTCAAATATGAAAAGTTTTATATTTTTCTTTTTAGGAAAAGTAAAAGTAATTATGGTATTACTTTTATTTTCCTTTCAAGAAAAATATAACTTAATTTTGGAAAATTAGGGCAAAAACTCTAACGAATTTTTCCTTTTTTGCTTGATTTTCTTGATATAATTTGATCCACCTTCTTCGCATGCATGATCTTTGTTCTTTACATAATTTCATCACTGCAGCTAGCCATAGTTAAAAATTATATTTAAAAAATTATGATTAAAAGTGGGTTAAAAATAAATAATTTTTTTCATTTTTAAAGATGCAGTAACAATAATGTTGAAATATGTTTAAAACTTCTTCTCCACGTGTACCTAGACAAAATCTTCATTATCGTCAAACTGGTTACAACTTGATTTGAAACCACTTTGAACTTATCTTTAATCTCGTTTCACCAAACCATTGGACCTTTGAACCGTGGGCTCTGATACCACTTGTTGGGTTCGAAATCGAGAGGGCGTCATGCGGAAGTTTATAGTTTGCAAACTATATAGACGATAAATCAGATGACAATAAAAAATAAATATTAAAAACATATTGTTAATATGGTTTGATCAAACGACCTAGATATTAAAAACTAAAATTGAAAAACATAAAAACTAATGAGAGAGAAAATCTTCTACTAAATAAAACTCTTTAAACCACTATATTGCGAATATTATTGTGTTATGATATGAGAAGAGAGTTTTCTATTTATAGAGTTTCAAAACCTTTCCTCCAAGAAAGAGGTTTGTCAAATATGAAAAAGTTTTATATTTTTCTTTTTAGGAAAAGTAAAAGTAATTATGGTATTACTTTTAAACGACTATATTGTGGATATTATTGTGTTATGATATGAGAAGAGAGTTTTCTATTTATAGAGTTCCAAAATCTTTCCTCCAAGAAAGAGGTTTGTCAAATATGAAAAAGTTTTATATTTTCTTTTTAGGAAAAGTAAAAGTAATTATGGTATTACTTTTATTTTCCTTTCAAGAAAAGTATAACTTAATTTTGATAATAAAATCAGGACAAGTATAACTTAATTTTGATAATAAAATCAGGAAAAAAAATCTAACACAAGTATCATTAAATATGTTATGTTTCAATAACTTGATTAGTAAGTTATGAACTAAGCTTTTTCAACCTGTGGAGCTGAATCTCCACCAAATGACAATTTATTTTGGCTCTCAATAATTAAAATTAATGTGATGTAATTGTTCACCCTATAAGCTTATAATTCTTTTAACATCGCATCAGCAATGTCCCTTTTGTCAACTTTTGGTCCTAAGTTTTCGTTATGATTCAATGCTTTCTATGCTTCTCCCAGTATGTTGAGTGAATAATAGTAGTCATGCCAACATTCAAAGTTTAAAAAATCCATCTAATTACTCAAAAAACTTATGTTCTGGTCAGGTTTTAGTACCTGAGGTATAGTCTTGCAAGATGATATTACACGTTGTGATAAAGAGTGTAACCGAATGGCTTCTCTGCATTCGATCACTGCTTCAATCAGACTGTTTAAACTCATCAAAGTTGCACTTTTGTTACTATAATAACAAGCAATTTTAGAATTGATTGTGATTGCTTGATTATATCAACAAATTGCTTCTTCAAATCTTCCATGCTTAATGCTCATTTCCCATGGATTTAAGTACATCACGGTCCAATTTGTTTAACATATGGCTCCTTAAACTCTTTATTGATTTAACTAAGGCCTCATTTGTTTGCACTTAATGGAGGTCTGAATCTGAATGGTTCAGACTTCAGACCATTAAGTGCATTTATTTTTTATTAAGGTTTTAACTCTTAATAAGTCTGAATAGGTCTTAATCATTCAGATCTGGAACCAAGTCTTAATAGGACTGAAGGGATATTCTGGATAATATTCACTACTCTATTCATAATCAGCAGTCACCACCACTAACCACCCCTGCCACCGTCACTATTGTCAACCACCACCCACCACCACCGACCACCTCCACCATCACAACCACTATCAACAAAAAATACTGCTACCACACCTACTACCTCTTTTATTATATTTATATTCACCGCCACCACTGCCGTCAACAACGCCACAATCAGCAACCACTATCGGCCAATCCCTACTACCAACCAACTCATCTATCACAACTAGCACCATCACTAACTACCACTAATACATCACAACCTCTACACATTCTTTGGCCGCCACCACCATTGTCACTAGTAACGCCACCTCTACCACCACTTTAACCAGTTCCATCGCTATAATTTATCTCTACTAATAACCTTCTCCACCATCACAACAAATAACACCTCCAACTAGCATCAACACATTGTCAATCATCATGTATTCATGTTTCAGCCAACACAATCAACACCTTAAACTACTAACATCAAGCAACATCACATCACAACAAATATCACCATCATCAATCACCACCATCATAACAGTCACTACAATACCAACCATCACAATTATCACCACCAACATTATTAATCACTAACATCAATCATTGTCCCTGCAACCACCATTATAAGCCATCTCCACCATCACTAACAAACATAAATATTTTTTCTCAATCAAATACTAATAATTTTATTGTATTAAATTACATACTTTTTTAATATATAATTAATTTTTTATTTGAATTGTATTTTTTATTTTATTATGTCTACAAATAAATTCTTTTTACACATTCAGATGTTGAAAAACAAACAATATTAATCACTCTGTTTTCAGATCTAGAGACAACATCTTAATCATTCAGATGTGCATTCAGATTCAGACGTCTGAATCTTAAAAAAACAAATGGAGCCTAAAGTCTCTTGACCATTTAATATGCTCAATATTTGTCTTCTGATCATTTAGTATGTTCAATATTTGTATATCTCATAATGCGTCTTGTTTTCCAAACTTTGCAATAAATAAACGAAGGAAGACATTGAAACAAAATGAATAAAAAAATCTCTCTAACCTAAAAACCCTACAGCCGTAAAAACCTATACCACACGTCTTTTTCGACGGACATGGCCGCTCCGGCCATTGACCAACTTCCTTTAGGGGTTGGTCAATCGAACGTAGACCCCCCTAACATTACATATGCTACTCTTCTCAAATCTTCACCTGCAGCAAAAAAAATCTTTACCTCATAGACCTATTTCCTATTTGCATGGAGAACCCAAAATTTCGTGGGAACACGAGGAGGTGGATTGGATGATAGTGAATGAAAATCTACAATATGTTGTCATTGAAAAATTCTCCTATGGTTGTCTGGACATTCAATATCTAAAGAGATTAATCCCTAAACAATGTGAACTAAAAAGAGAACGTAATATTGGGCTATTAAGTAATAGACATGTACTCATCAGGGCTACTCAATTGAAGGATTCTATGCACTTATTATAGAATCTGAGTTTCTACATAAATCATCGCAATTAGTCATACCCCCTACGTACACTAAAATGGGATTTCATGTTTCAACCCGGAGAAGGAAACCACCATTGCAATTGCATGTATTTTGTTCCCTTCACTTCCACCAAATTTCTTTGGTAAGAAAATAGTATTCTCATTGCCAATGACAGTGGGTAGACCCCTGCAGGTGAATTTATCTACAAGGAATCAAACTAGACCTAGTTGTGCTAGGGTTAAAGTTGAGGTTGATTTATTGGAAGAATTTCTCAAACGTGTTAATATTGGAGTCAAAAAATAGAATGGAGAAGTTACAGAAAAATAGATTCGGATTAAATATAATAATGTCCCCAAGTATTGTAGAACATGCATGATTCAAGGTCATGATGAAAACCAGTGTTATGTGGAACATCAAAAATTATATCCTAAGAAGGAGGAGGAGCAACAAGTTGAGAAGGTAGATAAGAATAATGAAAAAGCAGTAGACAATAAGCAAGAGGAGACATATGAAAAAAATAAAGAAGCTGAAGAGATGAATGAAAAAGGAAAAAGGAAAAGGAATTCAAAGTTCAAAGGCATAGAAAGAGGGAAATATAAGAAAAAATTATCACGAGAGGAGGCAGGAAACAAGATGGACTAGAGTAGGGCTGATAACAGGAAATCAATTTGAAGCTCTACAATATTCGGAGCAAAATAAAGTAACTGATCCTAATGCTCAAATTGAAATTCAACAGGCTGATGCAAAATAAAATGAAAGTGAGAGTATAGTAAAGGAAAATGTCCAGAAGGGAAGTAATGAGGCAACAACTAGTAACGGTAGATAAGAATAATGAAAAAGCAGTAGACAATAAGCAAGAGGAGACATATGAAAAAAATAAAGAAGCTGAAGAGATGAATGAAAAAGGAAAAAGGAAAAGGAATTCAAAGTTCAAAGGCATAGAAAGAGGGAAATATAAGAAAAAATTATCACGAGAGGAGGCAGGAAACAAGATGGACTAGAGTAGGGCTGATAACAGGAAATCAATTTGAAGCTCTACAATATTCGGAGCAAAATAAAGTAACTGATCCTAATGCTCAAATTGAAATTCAACAGGCTGATGCAAAATAAAATGAAAGTGAGAGTATAGTAAAGGAAAATGTCCAGAAGGGAAGTAATGAGGCAACAACTAGTAACGGAAGAGGAAAAAAAAGAAAGATAAAGGTATGTCACAGAAAGAAAATAAAAATCAAAGAACAATGGAGAAAGGTAGTAGCAAATCAATCAATAGTACAAAAGAAATGTCAACTGGAGGGGACAATATCAATGTGACATCAGATGGAGAAAAAATACCTCAGCGTAGCATGGAGCAGAAGGAACATTTGCAAATATCTTCATAATCCAAAGTCAGTAGAACAACTCATAAAAGAAGGCTCAATGAGGAAGATGAATATCACCTAAATGAGCTACAACAGTATGGTGAATGATGTTAGGATGAAGTAAATCATGGAAGAGGGGTAGAGGAAGATGAAGATCTCGAATCCAACATTCAGCAAATCAATAAAGAAGGGGGTCTTTCCCCAAAGCACATCAGTAGTTTGAAGAAATATGCAAAGAAAGGTAGATCAACATTGCCTCTTCAATGCAGAACAGGAGTAGGGGTAAAGCATCCAAATCTGATCAATGATTGGTAAGGCTTTATTTTGAAATATTAGATCTATTAACTCTCAAAATTCTTTTGAAATAGTAATGAAACTAAAAAAGATGAATCACTATTCATTCATAGCTTTGATAGAACATTTTCAAGATCCACAAGAGCTAGACCAATACAAAAGAAAACTCAATTTTGCAAATACAATGGCAAATTGCTCAGTTAAAATCTAGATTTTCTGGGAAGAGGAGTGGCAAGGACTTTTTATGTTAGAGACAATTCAACAGATCACTTTGAAGTTCACTAAGAACAGTAAGGAATTTCTTATTAATACTTTTGATGCTAGATGTAATGCTCTGAAAAAGTTAAAATTGAGAGAAGAGATTGAATATATAGCAGAAGACAATCATCAACCTTGGATGGTAGTGGGAGATTTCAACGTCATCATTAATGAAGAAGAAAAGCTTGGGGGTTTACCTTTCACTCAAACTAAGGCAACTGATTTTAATCTTTGCGTTAACAATTGTGCTCTCACATAAGTGAAATACACTGGAAGCATGTACATGTGGTGGAATGGGAGAATTAAAGAGGAATGTATTTTCAAGAGATTGGATAGGATTTTGATGAATCAGGCTTTGTTGGACATTTTTCCCGCATCTAAAGTATATCATTTGATAAGGCAAGGATCATATCATGCTCCATTACATATAGTGTGCAGCACAAAAGAGGATACGGGGGTTAGACCATTCAGATTTTAAATTTTTTGGGTGAAACATGCTCATTTTAAAGAAGTAGTAAAGCAAAATTGGAATGTTGATTTTGTAGGGAATCCTTTCATTGAATTCCAAACAAAGTTAAAGAAGGTTAAAAAGGCGTTGTCGATTTAGAGTAAAGCTACTTATGGTAACATCTTTCAAAATATTGATACCTTAGAAGATATCATTAAAGTCAAAGAGTCATAATTTGAGATCATGAGTACAGTAGATAACAGAGTAGAACTCCATAAAGCAGAAGCTGAGCTACGAAGATGGATGAAAATTGAGGAGAAATTTTAAAAAACAAATGGTAGGTATGAAATGGTTTGCAAAGAGGGATAAAAACTCTAGGTTCTTTCATGCTTATGTTAAAGGAAGAAGAAAGAACTTGCACCTTTCAGAGATCAACAACAGACAAGGTATACTTCTTCAATCGAATCAACAGATAGGAGAAGAAGTTGTGGATTTCTTTACTAAGTAGTTTACTGAAGAAGGAGTGAGTCAAGAATGGGAAGGAGTACAATGTATTCCTAAGTTGATAAACGAGGATCAAAATGAGAAGGTGATTAGGTTTTCAAATTGTGATGAAGTAAAGAAAGTGGTTTTCGACCTAAATGGAGATAGTGCAGTAGGCCCGGATGAATTTTCAGGGACATTTTTTCAAAATTGTTGGGACATCATTGGTGGTAATATCACCAAATTGGGAAGAGCATTTTTCTATGGGCAGGAGTTTCCAAAATTCATTACTTATACCAACTTGATACTTTTGTCAAAGAAGAAATTAGTGAAGGATTTCTCAGATCTTAGACCTATAAGTCTAAGCACTTTCACTAATAAAATCATATCTAGAGTTTTGCATGAAAGAATGATTGTGGTACTTCTTAATATTATTTCTCAGAATCAAACTGGTTTTATGAAGGGTAGGAGCATTACTGAAAATGTTCTATTAGCTCACGAGATTATTAGGGACATAAATATGAGAAATAGAAATACCAATGTAGTGGTCAAACTTGTTATGATCAAAGCATATGACATAGTTTGTCAGTATTTTCTCACTTAAGTTCTCAGGAGATTTGGTTTCGCAGAAGTGATCATAGATATGGTTTGGAGATTGCTTTCAAATAACTGGTATTTAGTATTGATAAATGGACATTCACATGGTTTTTTCAACTCATCAAGAGGGGTTAAGCAAGGAGATCCTCTTTCTCCCACTTTATTTATAATTTTAGCAGAAGTCTTATCAAGGGATCTTAACTTGTTACTTGGTGACAGTCAATTTAAGGGATATGGACTTCCAAAATAAAGCCCAACAATAAATCACTTGTCATATGTGGATGACACCGTATTGTTTTGGTCTGGTAATAAGACTTTGATCTATAAAATGATAGAGGTTTTAAGAAATTATGAGATTTTATTGGGTCAATTAATTAACAAGAAGAAGAGTTTTTTCTATCTGTATGACAAAATCCCTTTAACTGTTACAATAAGGTTGAGAATAATAACGGGTTTACGGCAAGGCAGTTTTCCTTTCACTTATCTGGGTTTTCTGTCTTTTATGGAAGGAAAAATAGTGTTCATTATGAAGATTTGTTAAGGAAGATAACTAGAAGAATCATGATGTGGCAGAACAAGCTTTTAACTTTTGGAGGTAGGTATATCCTTATTAATCATATGTTGCAGTCAATACCAGTTTTTACTCTTTCAGCAATAAATCCTCCCAAAACAGTCATCAAGAAGATGCATTAGATTTTTGCTAAATTCTTGTAGGAAAGTTTAAAAAATGTAAAAAGAAGGTACTAGGTTGCTTGGAAGGATCTTTGTTATCCTAGAGAAGAGGGGGGGACTTGGTTTTAGATCATTGCATGATGTTTTCAATGATCTATTTGCGAAGTTATGGTGGAACTTTAGGACAAATACTGATTCTTTTTGGGGATCTTATATGGGGAACAAGTATTGTAAAAAGTTCTATCATGTCATCACAAGAAATGTGGGTGCTTCCCATGTTTGGAGAAAAATGATGGAAATGAGAGAGAAAGTAGAGCATGAAATATGGTGGAAACTCAAAGCTGGCAATTCTAGCTTCTGGTTTGATAATTGGACAAAGCTAGGGGCACTATATTATGTGGAGGCGTAAGAGGTAGCAGAGAAAAAAATAGAGGTTCAAGAGTTCATTATTAATGAAGCTTAGGATGTAGAGAAACTCAGAGCTCTCTTGTCAGAACACCTGGTTACTCATATTGTAGAAAATATCAAGCCTCATATTGGTGGAGTCAAAAATAACAAAGCCTGGTGGATGAAAAATACCAGGGGTGAATTTACAGTAAGCTCAGCCTATCATATTATAAGGCATAGAAGAGAAAAAATTGATTTGATGCAAAATATTTGAATAAAAGGAATTCCTTTTAAGGTTGGATTTTTCTATGGAGAGTGTGGAAGAAAAGGATACCTACGGATGATAATTTGAAGAAAATGCAGATCCATATAGTATCAAAGTGCCACTGCTGTGAGGCAGGACATCAGGAATCCATGACTCATTTATTACTAACAGCTAGCATCGCCCAAAAGCTATGAAAGCATTTTGCTACATGTGCGGGTCTAAACATAGAGGGTTTTACTCTACACCAGAAAATTAATATGTGGTGGAACTATGAAGGAAATCCTAAGATTAGGAGACTATTTAAAGCAGCGTCCACTTTGCTAATATGGGAGTTATGGAAGAGGGAAATGCTAGAAGACATGGAAAAGACATTACTTTAGTGATGATGAAACATCAATTTCAAAAACATGTATTCTATTTCATTAAAGTATGTTTTTCATGGATTAAATAAGTACCTTTTCACTGGGATGGAATGTTGTATACCCTACAGATTTACAAACCAAGGATTCATTATTTACTGGTTCAATGGGATAAGCCAGATAAGGGGTGGATTAAATGCAACACGGATGGTGCTAATAAAGGAAAAAACAAGTATGAGCTCTTACTATTTTTACATACGAGATAGTGAAGGAAATTTAATCTATGCAGAGGCTCACAACATAGGACTCAATAACAACATGGAAGTTGAATCTATTGCTATTCTAAAGGCCTTAGAGTATTGTCGCTCTCAATCTGTTGCATATTCATTTAAAGAATGACTCCTTGGGAATTAGCAATATGATTAGGGTGTGTGGAAAATACCATGGACTCTAAGTGAAAGGATTGAGGAAATTAAAGGTCTTATGGCTCAATTGAACATCAACATAAAATATATTTTCAGAAAGGCCAATCAATTAGCAGACTTCATTGCTAATTTGGCAATTGAGCAAGAGCAGATAATACAATATAACAATTTTCATCAACTACCAAGAAAAGGAAGGAAGATACTAAATGTAGATAAAGCGCAAATGTCATCCATAAGAGTTAGAGCAAGAAAGATAAACACTACATACAGGCAGTCATGATAACAAGCAATAAAAGGACCACAGTGTCTCACAACTATATTAATTACAAGATAGTTTGTGGTCGGCTCATAGGCACAACAACTGTGAGAATGCTAACTAGCCTAAGCTATATGAACTAACAAAAAAGTACTCCAGCAAAAATCGAAGGTTGGGGAATAGATTTGAAAACTAAGCACTTGAACTCATTTACCATTATTGAAGGACGGTGGTCGGGAGCAACTTTTTTTTCTCCACTTCAGCTTTAGCTACATGACAGACAAGATTTGATAAGGATTCAAACATGGTGGACACACATGCAGGGTGAAAGAAAAGATGACTTACTCAGATCTAGACAGACAAGAATCAATGTTCTAAACCTCCTTCGAGTTTCAGCTGAACTCATGGACATCCACCGGATAACACACTTGCAGCAGAGATATACAGTGAATACAAGATCTTATCATCAAAATGCAAAAGGAAATGGAGTGAGCTTACTTCTGCAAGTTGAGCTAGAAGAAGACATCCATGGAGGGATGAAGAAAGTTGATCACCCACAGCAAAAGGAGCTGAAAGTGCAACATAGACAGAGGCGGAAAAGGAGGATGAACAAAGAGGCGAAGAAACAATTAGGAAACCCTAGTGTTAGGGTCATTTTTATAGACCCGATCGGGTCAATTGGACCGGGTCTAGGCTCTGTTATTCAATTGAACATGTTTTGTTTTGGACCTTTTGGACATTATTAATAAAACGGACCAAGTAGTCCATTATTAACCAAAAAAAATGTTGAATATTTTGTCAAGATATAAAATACTAGATAGTAATATTTTCTATTTTTAAATTACATATGTAACATATTTTTAATGTCTTTTTTTATTTCATACTATCTTTTTGATTCCTTGTTAATTCACCTCATTTGACCTGTGCAAATTTAATCCACTTGCTCCCCTAATCGATGCTGCTTTTACTAAAACCAAAATCTCTCATCAACTTGATCAAAAGAAGAGCCAAGATAGACAGTATTGTTTTTCAGTTACTCTACAATAGAATATTTGTGTGTGCTTCATTTGAGTGAAAAAATTAAGTGAAGGTATCTCTCCCAAATTTATATCTAACCAATTAGATCAAAATATTCGATTGTTTTCGTATTTTCAAAACAATAAATAGGATAAATCATCTAGTTCAACAACAATCATATTCAAAATGATATGTGTCAAATATAGTCCACATTCATGTAATCAACTAACTTATTTTTGACATTTGACGTAGAGAATAAGTGAGTGATAATTGATCATGAATTAAGTTCGAATTGACCCATCAATTGTTTGGTCATAATCAAAAGTATTACTACTAATCCTTGTGCTAAAAATTAAACAAGAAAAGAATGAAATAAATGGATGGAGGCTATTTTAATTTTTCCTTAATCGTGGAATTGTTTTGACTAATGGTTTTATTTTGATTTGGCCGGTTGGGAAATCTATTTGATATCCCCAAGCAATTAGTTGATGAACAAATGATTCGCAATTCTTGATTTTCATTACTTCCTTCGTCCAACACGACTTGTTTACTATTGACTTAATATTAGGGGTGGACCTACATATATTTTTGGGATACGTCGGTATTCAGTAAATTCGACGTATAATAGGTATAACTATATAAAAAATATACGAAAATAGGTATAAAACATATAAATGCACTCACTAAAAGAAAAGTTGGTTGGGTGCACTGACATTTAAGTTGATCTTAAGTTTCTCCACTTAAGGTTTGTCTCAGGTTCAAACCTTGTTGACGTGATTTTTTTTATTTTTTTTCAGCTTTTTAATTTTTTAAGCACCCACAATCTTTAAATCTTGGGTTCGCCATTGCTTGATACACACCTTAAGAAACAACAAATCACATGAATACTTTTACGATATCATCCTTTGAATATAATAAATTTAATGCTTTGAAAAGTGCATATTGAATAATGAATAGTATTTAATATCAATAATAAACAGATATAAATAGATAAATTAATCATTGATTTTTTAAACTAAATAAGCATTATCAAATATTTATTTTTATTAATATAGATAAATAAAAATGAATGGAGCTAGTGTAACCTTGTTTATAGAGATTTGAGAAAGGCCTTTTGAAAAGCCTGATGTAATGTTGAAGTCGTTCCCAATAAACTAATATGGGGACTTGGGAAAAGTTGAAAGCTCAAACTTTTTTTGTTACAAAAGCAAACAGCTATTTCTTACTTATTTATCCTACATCAATTAATTTACTACGATACTCTATAAATTGAAAAAAAAGAACGCATTAATTAATTTATGATTTGGTGATAAAGTGTATGTGAAGGAATGTGTCACGTATTTATCAGGTTAGTGAAAATGTTGGGGTATATGTAAGTGCGTCATGTATTTATCAGTTAGTGAAAACATTGGGTATATGTGATATAAAATTATGTAAAGGAAATAATTAAATAACAAATAATAGTAGTATAACAGAGAGGAATCTTTTCTATTAATATTTTTTCACTATAGAATCTTTCTTTACAAAGGCTAAATTGGATAATTTCTATCCAATTTAAGAGGTTAAGGATGACTAGAGATTTGCTTCATATTTAAGACGACACATGACATCCAATAATGAGAAATGGATGTGCATGTGTCTTTACAACACTCTCCCTTTGGATGTCCATGTAAAAGAAATTTTTTTCTTTTGAATACGCATTTGAGTGTTGCCTCATTAAAAATCTTACCAAAAAATATTCAGTGGGATAAAAATCTTAGTTAAGGAAAGAAGAATACATTGCATATTCTTACTTCCCCTGATGAAGATTCCGATTCAACTTATTTAATCTTCGCGCCAATCTTATGTACCATCTTTTCGAAGCTTGAAGTTGGTAAAGATTTGATGAACAAATCTGTTGGATTGTCAATGGAGTGGATCTGCTGCACATCAATATCACCATTTTTCTGAAGATCGTGTGTGAAGAATAACTTTGGCGAGATGTGCTTCGTTCTATTCCCTTTATAAAGTCTCCTTTTAATTGAGCTATGCATGCTGCATTGTCTTCAAATATGATCGTGGGTACCTTGATATTCAGCTTCAGGACACATCTCTCTTTGATAAAATGTACCACTAATCTCAGTCATATGCATTCTCTACTTGCTTCATGAATCACTATTACCTCAGCATGATTAGAAGAAGCGGCAACAATGGACTGCTTCGTCGATCTCCATATATTGTAGTACCTCCGTATGTAAACACATAGCCTATTTGAGATCGTGTTTTATGTGAGTCAGATAAATAACCTGCATCTGCATGACCAACCAGATCTGGACTAGCTTTGTTAGTATAAAACAGACTCATATAAATAGTCCCTTTAGGTACCTCAATATATGCTTAACTCCGTTCCAGTGTCTTCGCGTAGGATAAAAATTATACCTTGCTAGCAAATTAATCGAAAATTTTATATCCAATCTTGTAGCATTAGCGAGGTACATAAGTGCACCAATAGCACTGAGATATGGTACTTCGGGACCAAGAATCTCTTCACTCTCTTCCATAGGTTGGAATGGATCTTTACTTACATCAAGTGATCTAACAACCATTGAAGTACTTAATGGATATGCTTTGTCCATGTAAAAATGTTTCAAAACCTTCTGGGTATAGGCAGTTTGGTGGATGAAGATTCCGTCTGCTAAATGTTCAATTTGCAGACCAAGACAAAGTTTTGCCTTTCCAAGATCTTTCATTTGGGACTCTTTCTTTAGATATTCAATTGCCTTTTGGACCTCTTCTGGAGTCCCAATGAGATTTATAACATCCTTATAAACAACGAGTATAACAAATCCTGATGTCATTTTCTTAATGAAAATACAAGGACAAATGACATCATTTATGTAACCTTTGCTTTTCAAGTACTCACTTAGGTGGTTATACCACATACACCCTGATTGTTTTAGACCGTATAATGATATTTGTAATCTGATTGAATAGAATTTCTGAGACTTTGAACTATATGCTTCAGGCAATTTTAAACCCTCTAAAATTTTCATGTAAATATCATTATCAAGTGAACCATAAAGATAAGCTGTAACCATATCCATTAGATGAATTTCAAGAGTTTCATGTACGGCTAGACCGATGAGGTATCAAAACGTTATTGTATCCATAACAGGTGAATATGTTTCTTTATAGTCGACACCGGGTCTTTGAGAAAACCCTTGTGCAACAAGGCGTGCCTTATATCTTACAATTTCATTTCTCTCATTTCTCTTACGTATGAAGACCCATTTATAGCCGACTGGTTTTACACCATCTGGGGTTCGAACTACAGGTCCAAAAAACTCCCGTTTAGCAAGTGAGTTCAATTTCGATTGAATCGCCTCTTGCCATTTTGGTCAAACTTTTCTTCGTCGACATTCCTCGACAGATAGAGGTTCAAGGTCCTCATTGTCTTGCATGATATTTACTGCAACATTATATGCAAAAATATTATTCACCATATTTTTTTATCGATCTAAATTTACCTCATCACTAGTGAAACTTATTGAAAGTTCTTCATTCACTTGAGTCTCAGGTTCATTGATTTCTTCAAGAATATCAGGATTAATCAGATTTTGAGTCTCTGTAGGAGAATCTTTTATAATATTATCTTTATCATTCTTCGCGCTTCTTTTTCTAGGATTTTTATCCTTTGAATCCAAAGGCCTATCACACTTCAGGCGTGTTTGGGATTCAAAAGTTATTACATTAGAAGATGGTTCTTTTGAAACTTCAATTCGGACAAGCACATTCGCTGCAGGGATATGTGACTTGGCTATCTTTTTCAAATCAGTAAATGCATCTGGCATTTGATTTGCCAATTTCTGTAAGTAAATGATCTTCTGGATCTCATTTTCACATATGGGGGTACGTGGATCAAAATGAGATAATGCTGAAACTTACCACGCAATTTCTCTTTTCAGTTCACAATTTTCTCCCTCTAATTGTGGAAAATTTGTTTCATCAAATTGATAATCTACAAATCGAGCAGTAAATAAATCTCCCATCAATGATTCAAGGTAGCGAATTATAGAAGGTGACTCGAACCCAAAATATATTCCTAACCTTCGCTGAGGGCCCATCTTAGTGCGCTGTGATGGTGCAACTGGCACATATACAACACATCCAAAAATTTGTAGATGGACAATATTTGACTCATAACCAAGGACCAACTATAACGGGGAGTACTTATTATAATGAGTTGGTATGAGATGAACAAGTACTGTTGCATGTAAGATAGTATGAGCCCAAACAGTAGTGGGTAATTTTATTTTCATAAGTAGTGGTCTTGCTATCAATTGTAGGTGCTTAATAAATGACTCAGCAAGGCCATTTTGAGTATGAACATAAGATACTGGATGTTCGACTCGTATCCCAACTGACATACAATAATCATCAAAGGCTTGGAATATAAATTCTCCCGCATTATCGAGGTGGATAGCCTTAATGGGATAATCTGGGAATTGTGTCCTTAATCGTATTATTTGTGTCAATAATTTCGCAAACGCCAGGTTGTGAGATGACAAGAGGCACACATACGACCATCTTGAAGATGCGTCGATTAGAAACATAAAATATCTAAATGACCCACTAGGTGGGTGAATAGGCCCACATATATCTCCATGTATACGTTCTAGAAACAGAGGGGATTCGATGCTAACTTTCAGTGGCGATAGCCTAATTATCAGTTTGCCTTGATAATAAGCAGCACATGAAAATTCATCAGTTGTAAGAATCTTCAGGTTCTTTAACGGATGCCCTTTTGAATTTTCAATGATTCGTCTCATCATTATTGAGTCAGGATGGCCTATTCGATCATGCCAAAGTACAAATATATTTATATCAGTAAACTTCTGATTTACAATAGAGTGTGCTTCAGTTGTACTAATTTCGGCATAGTATAAGTCGGAAGACAAAGTTGGTAATTTCTCTAACACTTGTTTTTGACCTGAGACATTCTTTATAATGCCAAGATATTTGACATTTATTTCATTTATTGTCCCAATATGATATCCATTTCAGTGGATATCTTTAAAACTTAATAAGTTTCTTGGGGATTTAGAAAAAAACAATGCATCTTTTATAATTAATTTTGTCCCCTTAGGCAGAAATATTGTAGCTCTTTCGGAGTCTTCAATTAATTTCGAATTGCCAGATATAGTTGTAACATTTTCTTTCTTCTAAGTAAGTGGAAAAAATATTTTTCATCTTGAAATATTACGTGTGTTGTCCCGCTATCAATTACACAAATATCGTCACGATCGATTATTGATTCAAATAAAATTTGAGGAGTATCCATATTCTTTAAGTATTGTTGAAAAGTTTTTGCAGAGGCTCGTGTTAATAACGTGATATAAAATTATGTAAAGAAAATAATTAAATAACAAATAGAAGTAGTGTAACAGAGAGCAATCTTTTCTATTAATATTTTGCCACTATAGAATCTTTCTTTACAAAGGCTATTTATAGTCAAGAGATAAAATTTGATAATTTCTATCCAATTTAAGAGGTTAAGGATGACTAGAGATTTGCTTCTTATTTAAGAAGACACATGGCATCCAATAATGACACATGAATGTGCATGTGTCTTTACAACAATATGTAAGTTTTGGTTGAAAAAAAACGTAACTAACTAACACACACCTGATATTTACATCAATGTATTATTCCTTGGTACTTAAATTAGTGGTCTTTAGCTTGGACACACCTCTTAAGAAGTTGTTCAGTCTTAGAACATAAAGGATATTTTCACTATTACTATTCGCTCCATCCAGTTTTATTTGTTCATTTTTGACTTGGCACACATTTTAAAAAATAATAAATAATATGAGTAATTTTATTATATCACACTTTGAATTTAATAAATTTAATGCTTGAAAAATACATTAAATAATAAATAGTATTTAATAGCAAGGATAAAATGAGATAAAAATTGGCAAATTATCATTGGTTTCTCAAATTTAATTAGGATTGTAGGACATCTATTTTTAGTAATAGAGACAATTAAAGATGAAGAGGAAAAAGTAAATTTCATCTAAAGTTGACATTGAATATTGAAGTAGTAGCAGCAAGTGATTACATTTAACCAACTTAAAACGAGGAGTTAGACTTCAATGTGATCTTCAGATTTAAGAATCAAAGAATTATGTTCTGGAGTATTGTGCTTATATAATTACGTATTTTGAAAAAAAGATAATTTAATTGATGGTTTTTGGTTAAAATTGTAAGAATATGATTAATTTATTTTTGAAAAGTTTAACCACTAGGAATACTTATTAGGAACAACAGGAGATATTCATTTATCATGCTTAAGTTATAAATTAGGTGAGAATGTCTATCAACTATTCCTTTATTTTCTTTTTATTTGTTTATTTTAGACTTTGCACGTCTCTTAAAAAAAAAATTGATATGAGGATTTTATCATAATTTATTCATTAATTGATATTTAAATTAAGTCTTGAAAAATGATTTGAAAAATAAATACTAAGGATAACATATGAAGAAAAAAATAATTACTATCTTTTTCTAATATGTTGAAAGTGATAAATAAGCGAAAATTTACTTTTGAAATAGTGGACACAAGTAATAGCGAATGAAGTAAATGGAAAGTAACTATAGTTTAATGATAATACTCCCTCTATTTTATTTTAATTGGCCTCTACATTAAAAATAGATGTTTCATATTACTTGTCCATTTTAATTAATCAAGAATTTTTTTTGTGATACTAATTTAGAGTTTCAAAACAGCATAAATAGGGTTAATTTAGTAAAATATATCTTAGATTAAAATTTCTTAAGAACTATGCAAGTCAACATGAGTCAAGTAATATAAACAAGCGGAGTAAAAAGAAATGATTGACATAATCTGTCGTCCAATTAGCATCAAAACGAAAAAAATGGACAAATATACCCATAAACTATGATAATGATACATATACCTTCCATCATACTTTGAGTACACATATGCCCCTACTATTAATGAAATGGTACATATATGCCGCTCACACTAGTGGTAGAAACATGTGTACCCAAAGTATGACGGAAGATATATACGTACCATTTATCATAGTTCGAGAGTATATTTATTCCTTTTTCATTTAAATTTTTTTCTTTGAAATAATAAATTAACCCAAATTCACTACCCAATCCAATAAATGTATCGAACCCCATTTCAAATCAACTCGATTCGACCTTAATTTTTGGTTCCAAATCCAATACTCCCTTTGTTTTTTTCTTAAACATGAACCCCAATCAAATTGTAGTGATTGATCATTGCTGCTAGTTGATGTTTATTATTTGAAGGGAGTGAAGATTGGGCTGGAGGTGGACAGATCTAGGGATACAACGATAGTTCGCTGGAGTGTTTTTGTTCGATGGAGACGGTGACTATGTGGTATTGGTCGGTGGTGGGTAGTGATTTTTCGATGAAATTTCATTGAAAATTAAAACTCGAGGAGTTCAATTTATTTATTGTTATTTTTGGGTGTTATGGGTTAATGATTTTTTTTAAAATTGATAGTAATGGATGTTACTGTATTTTGTGTGTATATCGATATAGGGGTAGGAAAAACGTGTCCGTTAGATAGACGTTTCGTGGTTTTAATTGGGACCGAGTTAGATAGTAGATTTGGGTTAATTATTTGTGATAAAAAATTAAAATCAAAAAGAGATAAATATACCCCTAAACTACGATGAATGATACGTATATACCCTCCATCATACTTTGAGTACATATATATCCCTACTATTAGTGTGAGGAGCATATACATACAATTTTATTAACGATAGAGGCATACATCATATGTATCCAAAATATGACAAAGAATATATACGCACCATTTATCATAATTCAAAGATACTAGATGATACAAGAATAATTACGGATATGAGCTTATGAGAGTGCGCGTTGGACCCGAGACTTGGTGTGTGCAATTGAAGAGCCAAAGAGGACCTAATGATGCACCAACAATGTCCATACACTACACTTGGACTACACTTCATAGGCGTCTTTTGTCTTCCCTTCATTAAGGCTTTTTGGACATTTCACTTATGTTGTAATAAGTCTATAAATAGGCTAGTATTAGGTGTTTATTTCTTTAGTTGTTGAATGATATTATAAGACACACTTGAAACACCTTTCTTCTCTCTATGGAGAGTGTAACACATTTAGTTTAGGGCTTGGAAAAGCCACCAAAATCAAAATGAGGATGATGCTAGTGTGAAATCACTAGTATTGCAAAACTTGGTTAGAAACCTTGGTGCTTGAGTGGTTAACGCTCTTTTGTCTCATTCTATGAGTGTTGGTGTTGCTTTTACATCTATTAAAGGTCTTAGTGTTTGAAATACACTAACGTTCTTAGTTCTTGTAAGAGTTGATGTCTCACTATCTATCTTTTTCATTCTTGTAATCGTTTGTAGTGTTTGTTATTGTTATTAGTGAAACCGTGGGTTGTGGACTTCTTGTTGTTGCCGTTCTTTTCATATTGTTGACCATATTGTGTTTTAGTTGCTGTTTTGGTGGTGAAACACCACGTTACTTGTCCATCTTGTATTGTTCTTGTTTGGCCGAGACTTGTTCCCACTCTGGTTCTCAGTTTCTATTGTGCTTTGTGTCTTGTTACCGCATTGTGGGTTGATTCTGTTATCACTAGACAACATTTCTAACCACTATAATTGATAGAAAAGGCTTTTTCTTGCTCTTTCAAAGTTACTTTCGCTCATAATCAATATTAAAATGGAAAAGGCACAAATATACCCCTGAATTTTAATAAATATTATAAATATATCTTTCGTCATACTTTGGGTATAAATATACCCTTGTTGTTAATGAAAAGATCCAAATATACTCCCGAACTTTAATAAATAGTACAAATATACCCTCCATCAAACTTTAGGTACAAATATACCCTTGTCGTTAATAAAAAAGTACAAATATGCCCTTTTCATTTATGATGGGACACGTGTCAGCATCGTATTGGTTGGCCTTTTTTAAATTTATTTTGTCTATGAATAATTAATTCATTCTAAATTATAACCCATAATCAGTCCAAATAACTCAACCTGACCTGTGATACAATGAGGATCTTGATTTAGCCAGGGAATATCCAGACTTTGTAAGTTTTTCTCATGTTTCTGTTCTTAAAATGTTGTCTTCTTGTTCACTCTTTAAAGTTGGTGAATAATGGTTAACAATGAATTTAAAGCGGGTAACAACAACCAAGAATTAGAAAAAAAATTTGATTCATTGACGCTCATGAATTAGAAAAAACAAACAACAGTCGTTTATGAGGAACATTAAACAACATCAGAATATTTTTTTTTTTTGGTTTTGGTTAACATCAGAATATTAATCTAACATCAGAACATTAAAAAAAATTACAATATCAAATAAATCTCTACTCAATTCTAGATGGTAGATGGATCGAAACATGAATCTAACCAACGCGTTTGTTAAGGTTTTTTAGGTTAGTGAGAGAGTGGAAGAGAGAAACACGCATGAATAGAGACATGTGATATGTCTCTTGAGGTTTTGGGTTGTAGGTGATAAAAGAGCTTTAAAATGAGGTGTAGGTGACACAAGTCTTAATTATTGAATGGAAGAGACAATTACTTTATTATGGATTAAGAAAGTTGGAAAAGTTTAAAAATAACCCACACGTTTTTTAATTTATACTTTGATCCAAATGGTAGTTAATATAACAGGAAATGGAGGAAAATAAAGGTGTATTTCTCTCTTTTCTCATCTGTTGTTGTTTTCTCTTTCTTCACGATTATTGTTGTTCATTGCTGCTGCTGCTTTATTCATCATCTTTGTTTCATTATCATTGTTTTCTACTTCATTATCATCTTCATCTTCTTCTTGTCGATCATTGTTGTTGTTGTTACCGCTACTGCTACTATCTGACCAATTTCTTAGGTCAAATTTTGTTTTCTACATCACTTTCCACTTTGGCATTACTTCATATGTGACTTTGATAAGTAAAATAATGATTTTTATTTGAATTTATCATCTGGGTACACAGTTGCTACTATTTTTCCAACAATGGATAGAACCCGATCATGAATCCAACATAAGATCCCACAACAGAAGATTAATCTATTGCAACAGAAGATTTATCTATTGAAACAGACTAGTTATCAGTTGCATCAGACTGATTATCTGTTACATTAGACTGATTATCTATTGCATCAGACTGCTTATCTGTTGCAACAGATGATTAATCTATTTGGAATAATACAAATCAGCCCCTGCCACAAACCCAACAGATAACCAATATGTTTCAACTCTTGCTATTGCTACTGGATTCAAAATTATTCCTTACGTCCAATCGTCGACATGTTTGTTGAGAAGATAATAGATAGAATGAAAATTCACTACTTTCTCCATCTCAAATTACCCGTCCTTATCTATTGCAACAGATGATTAATCTATTTGGAACAACACAAATCAACCCCTGCCACAAACGTAATAGATAACCAATATGTTTCAACTCTTGCTATTGCTACTGGAATCAAAATTATTTCTTGCGTCCAATCGTCGACATGTTTGTTGAGATTATAATAGATAGAATGAAAATTAAAGACTCCCTCCGTCTCGAAGTACCCGTCCCAAAGTTCCTAGTTTGATTTCTCATTTTACTTGCCATTTTTTATTAATCAACAAGAGATAGAAAAAAAATCCATGTTTTACCCTTTGTATTAATCATTTTTTCTTCAAATTAAAATGAAAACATCATTTAGGGGTATTATGGTAAACTAAGCATGTTATTAATTATTTTTCTTAATGAATGTGTCATCTCAATTTGGGACGGGTAATTTGAGATGGAGGGAGTATGAATTAAAACGTCAAAGAAGTACAATAGATTAGTTATCTATTGAAACAGACTAGTTATTTGTTGCAACATATGAGTAATCTGCTTGGAACAACACAAATCAGCCTCTGGCTGCCACAAACCCAATAGATAAATCTTAAATCTTGCTATTGATACTGTATTCAAAATTATTCCTTACGTCCAATCATCGACATGTTTGTTGAGAAGATAATAGACAGAATGAAAATTAAATATGAATTAAAACGTCAAAGTTGATCAAACATAATTTTTTTATTAAACTAAAACAAATAAAAATACATATACATAGACTTACCAAGAAAGAAATAAAATAATCTAATTATTATTATTATCATCTTCATCATTATTATTTTCGTCATCCGGCCAATCTTCGATCGGCAGAAGCAGCGCCCTCCTTATCTGCAGATCTCCCGCAACATCCTTACTCTAACAGCGGCCAACTCCCATTGTATATCATGAACCTGCCTTTGTAGTTCCCGTATGGAGTCTCGTAAAATAGAGACATCCCACACTGGATCAACCATATTTAGAACATGCATAAATTGACAAAAAATGCAAAAACAAAAGTAAAGAAAAGAATTTGAAAGTAATACAACGTACATTTACACAAAAAGCAAGAAAAAAAACTTACTAGGGACTAGGAAAAGCTATCAAGTCCTTGAAGAGAAAGTAGTTGAAGGTCTAATATGAAAGACAAGAGCAAGAAACAAATAGATATGTGTAGTGTTTTGCAAAAAATTTGAATTATTTAGAAGATTCGCCACTTAATTTTGAAAAGGAATTAAGAAACCTTTATAAAGTTACTTTAAATGATCCAAAACAGAAAAATCGTTTAAGTTTTGAGGATTCTAAGTAAGCGGTTCCTATTAACATTTTAGAAAGGTGTTAGGCACTTAAAACGTCCGCTAACTTGGGGTTATCCAGACCATTTTGAAAACATCTTTTGACTAACTTCAAAAAAGACTGATTGTTGAAAAAGTGATTGATTTTAGAAAAACTTATGTAAAATAGATTTGAACGACTTAGTAGAGATTTTAACTAAGACTAAACAAATGAAAGGCAAAATAAAACATAAAGGGGAAGAGGAAAAAATAAAGATTTAGGCCGTCGGGCCCAAATCAATGGTCCCTGTTCTAATCTAATTTGGCTTTTGGCCTACCTGTACTTGTCCTAAACTATTTTTCTTTTCAGGCCCGTTGGCCCGAAATCAGCTCCTCCTGTATTAAATTTACAACTTTGGCTTCGAGGTCCCTAAATAAATAAGTGAATGAATAAATAAGGTAATAAAATAAATAAAGACAACAAGAATTAAATAAAATAATAAAGAAACGAGACTTTCAAGCCTCTTCGTCGCTTCAAAGATGGGGCTTTGACCCATTTCTCCCTCTTTCGAGTCCTCATATCATATGTCATGTGCTTATCTTTTGGGTCTTCGAAATTGACTCGAGAGTAATGGGCCTACATGACCCATATCGATAATGTAAAATGGGAAGAGTCCATTTAGGATCCAAGTATATCCATATGCAAAGAAAAAGAAAAGGAATTAATATCTGTGCAAAATTTCAGTAATTAATAATCTATAGGATTCCTACTACTTCCAAACATACTCACACACAAGAAAACGCAAACGAAAAGAAAGTTCACAAAGTTTGAAGAATAACACGTATAAAGAAAATAATTTATCTTCCTAATACCATAGAACGGCCTAATAAGCATGCTAAGGAGAGATCTGATAAAGCAGTTTTGTGGATCAATCAGCAAGAGAAAAATAGGAAGAATGAACTGAACTGCAAGAGTTAGCCACTTTAATTTAAGGAAACTTGTCATAATAGGAAAAAGTTCTCATATAATCACATAACATCCATGCTACCATCTTTGTGTTAATTGATCCAAAAAAATTTTTAGGTGGGTGCAATAACAGTAGGTAATCACCATCAACAGTAAAGGAAAAATCCAAGAATCTCACAATATTCACAAACACAAAATAATTGCACAGGCATTAGTTTTGCTTACGTTACTTTGACCCAATGAAACAATAAAGAAATTTGCACTAAAAACATGCAAATGACCAAACTTGAGAAATATTGAAGTGAGTCATTACGCGACACTATGCATAGACCCTTTTATCTTTCATCTGAATTAAAGTGTACCCGCACGTTGACGTGCTTAGTACGGACGGCATGCTATACATTGTATTATTCAAAAAATTTTGGAAAACGACAACACTAAAAAAAAGTATTTATTTGGACAGAAGAGATCTGTACTCATAATGGTAATATATGGTATTTATCATATGAATAGGAATAGTACTACTTTAGTTGGAAAATAAGTGCACACACTGATTATAAATTAATTTTATGCTATTAAATATACTTCAAAATATATACAGTTAGTGCTTGAGAACTAATGGAGGTAAGTAATATAATAGATAAAATTTCACTTTAATAATAAGTGGACATATACTTGCAATCCAAAATAAAAATATACATGAATTTATATCTTTCTTCACGAAGTAAGGGAGAAACCATAAGAAAATTCAAGAATTTATAACCTTTTTATGAACTAAGTGAGAAATCAATAACGATCTTAATAACTTAATCTTTATTTTAGAAAATCAGTGAGATATCAATGAAAATTTCAATAATTCATATTTATACTTCAACCAAAACAATGAAAACACTCAAGTGCAATTCATAAGCTATATAATTGGGTGAAATTGAACGGAAGTTAGGAGTAATTATACTTGATTTCGAACGATATTACGAATAACACAATTTTTACCTAAAAGAACAAATATATTCTATGCCTTCAAGGCTTCTACAGCAGACACCCAGCATACAAGAAAGATTTAAATTACCATTTTACTACTTCAAAGTGAAAACAAGATAGAACCAAGATAGTGACGACAAACAAAACAACGTCAAATACAAATCATGAACAAGGCACCATCAGCCCTAAACTACTAGACAAAGTCAAAGCACAAAACTTTAGCTATGAAACCAACTATTCACCTCAAGCAGTAAACAAAATGAGAGTGTTACGTCACAAATTCATCAACAATATCAAGATTAGGTGACAGATTTCAAAGTTGAGGCGAAATTAACAGAAATCGCATATCTGGCATCTATGACAAGGATTATCCTAACATAATAATACAACCAAATACTTCTTTACTAAAAAAAATCTATGGCCTTTGAGGCCTCTACAGCAAATAATTTTCAAAAAAATCAAAATTTTAACAAAGACAATAACAGCTACTCCCAATAAAACACCATTACGACTATGAATACATCAGCTACTCCCAACAAAATAAGATTACGACTACGACTACATCAGCTACTCCTAGCAAAATAAGATTATGACTACAATAGCTACGAAGAAAAAGAGACAAAAAAAAAAGCGGTCAGATTATAGGGAAAACAGAGTGTATTTACCTCTTTAAGGGTTGCAAAACGAGATGACGAACTGGTACGGAGATCGCGACCACCAGAATACTTCTTCACCATCAACTCGAAGATCTGATTTAGCCGACGAACTCTCAAAGCAAGAACAAAATTTCTACTAAAGACTGAATTTTCTCCAAGAATTTCTTTCTTTTTCTTTTTTCCTTAGTTTTTTCAAATACAAAATTTTCAAACCCGCCCCCTCTCTCCCCCAATTTTTTGAACCAAAATCCTCCAACCCCTAAAATAGTGACCCTATCGATTCTTATATAGAAGACAGAGTATTTTAGGGATTTGAAAGAAGGATATTTTGAATTTGAAATTTGAAAAAATCCTTCTACAACCCCCTTTTCGTCCTCAATTTGTACCCATTTTTTAGATTTTTTCAAAGGAATTGCAAAATGGTGGACCAATTAAATTTTCGCACAACCAATTGTACCCCCAAACCAATGAAAATCCTCTAAATATGTACGAAATCGTACGAATCAATTCGATATTTGGAAAAATTGGACGTTGGAGGATGACACCTAATCAATCTTCTAGAAGATTCGAGGATTTTTCATATGAATTTGAGTGGGAAGCGTAAGGAGAAGGGTCGGGTTGGACCAGTTTCATGGTTTTTGGGTTGTGATCAATGGATTTGGATCGATTGGATGGGTTTCGGATCGTTGATGGGTTAAAGAGGGTTGCGGTCGCAATTTGGTTGCTGTCGTTTGAAGGAGATGGGAAATAATGGGCTGGGCCGGGACGGGTTTGAGTATTTGGGTCGGCTGGTGGCTGTTGTTGTTTTGTTGTTGCTAGGTGTTGTACATTGTGATGTTGTGGCTGGTTGTACGTTGAATTATTGTTGTTGAGGTTATTGATGAAGAAGGGATAATATGTGCCGGGTTAGGAGCTTTATGTTGGGCTAGTGGTTATGGATCGGGTGTTGTTGTTGTTGAAAGAAAGAACAAAAATGGGCCGATAGCTTGGGAATAAAATGGGAAATGGGCCACTTGGCTGAAAAAATAATAAATGGGCTGAAATTGATTTATTTTTGGGTTTGGATAGATTATACTATTTTGGTTATTTATTAAATAGCCAAAAGGAAAAATTTAGACAATTGCATTTAAAATTTTGCCTAATTAAAACTCAATTAACCAATTGCATTGCAATTATGGCCGAATTGATTTCAATTAAGGTCCAAATTTAATAAATTGGCTAAATTGAATTGAAATTCAATATGAATTAACACCTTGTTTAATCCCGAGCTTCTTGGTTTAATAAAATCAAACACATATTTATTCAAATAAATTATTTTTGAGAAAAAATTATATTTAAATTAAGATTTTAACTATTTGAATTAATTTTCAAGACAAGCTTTGATTAAAATTCTATATTTCGTAAAATAGTTATATAAGTAACAAAATTATATAATCTTGTATAATTGAATAAGATAATGTATAATTGCTACTCCCTCTATTTCAAAAAAGAATTACCTACTTTGACTTGGCACAAAGTTTAAGAAAATAAAGAAGATTTTTTAATCTTGTGGCCTTAAATTAAAGTTGTGTCAAATGTATCAAAATGCTCTTTAATCTTGTGGTCCTAAACATGTCATGTGGAAAGTTGAAATTAAAGTACTGCCAAAAAAGAAAAGGGGTCATTCTTTTTAAAACTGACTAAAAAGGAAAGTAGGTCATTCTTTTTTAAATGGAGGGAGTACTTAAAATGACAAAATTATGTTCAAATATATTTTGAAAAATTTTTATTCGAAAAAAATAAATATTTTGATTTCATTAAAAATCAAAGAAACTCAGGATTAAATTTAGTTGTGGAGGGCAAAAATTAGGTGTCAACAACTTCTCCCTCTCTTTGGATAGGGTGGATGAAAGTAACCCTGGATAAAGGGAGGTTGACGTTCCTAATTTTTGTCCGACCACAAATTTGAATCTTAAAGAAGTTTGTTTTCACACGAGATTTTGAGTTATGGCCGGACCTCGGTACCAGGTTTTCTACATATCTCAGGTTACATGAGAATTCATGCCACTTGTAGTTCATAAAGCTTGATTTAAAGCATGATTTTCAAAAAATTCACCACTTATCTCGATTTTTGGAGTTTTAATAAAACCGAAAGGCTAGCAAATAGAGGGACTTGGGGGGAGTTGGGAATGCAGCCGAGTTCTCAAAATAGATCCCAGCCTACATATCCCCGAGACTCAAAAAATCAGACTGCTTGTAGTTTGACTCAATCGGTAGAAAAGATAGTCTTTTATTTCAGACGATCTTTAGCTCAGGAGGAATGACAAGTTAATTGAGTTACAAAAAAGATGCTTGTAACCTCTTAACCATGAATATGAGATACTTCACATCCATAGGCAAGAACTTACATGGACATAATTTTCAAAACTCTAGGTAAGTTGTCATTCGAATTTGAAAGAAAGGGAAGACTACCCTCGGTATAAGCTTAGGAATATCCCGATGGTGAAGCTAAAACCAGAATATCTCAAAATATCCACATGCCTTTTAACAGGGGTGTGGTTGGATGGTGGTGGCGATCATCCTTTAGCTCGCGTCCAAAGAGTTTGACGTCCCTTTCTAGACTATGTCCTATTTTGCTGCTAAGAAAGAGTTTCACGTTGTGCTGCATCCTATCTGAAGTCGTCCACACTTGTGATTTTGATATGAGATTTTCATCCTCTCTATGCTCTTGACAATGCTTCAAACAAAAAGTGTTAGTGCTAAACATAATTCATGGAAGATGTATATAGTTTTTACCATATGTCCACGTGAGTTGTCGCTTGAAAAGCAAAGTCATTCCTTTCATATACCTATTTAGAAGGAAATAACTTGAAACAACAGACACAACAACCTTCGTGGTTGTTGCATAATTATCTTATTTGTCAGTTGAATATGTCTTCAAAGTGGGGTGTCTCTCTTGGACACCGACAACACTTTATGCATAATGGTCTATGCAACCGTGTAATTTTATACTGATGCACTAACCCTTTTGGTCACCTATAATTCCTATTGTATGATAACCTCTCCGATTATTACTAATGATTCTTTGCATATGATCTCAGGTAAGTCTTGCACTTCTCTTATATCGATACGACTTATAGATTTCCCTTGAATTGTCAATCTTTGAATAATCTTGTGCATTATTTGATGTTGGATATGTGGTAACTTATAAATATCCAGTGAATTACTAACCCTTAGGTAATCCTGCACATTATCCGACCTTGGATAAGAGATGACTTACAGATAACCCTCCAATCGCTAGTTCTCAGGTATTCCTGCACATCATCCGACTTTGGATACAATATGACTCATAGATATCTCTCAAATTGGTAGTCTTTAGGTAATCCTTCATATAATGGATCTTGGATATGACGCAGCTTATAGAGAACCCTTGGACTTATCAATTTGATAATCGCGCATAGTCTTTGGTAAGGATTTAGTTGCGACTTATGGATAACCATCGGACTATTAATTTTTGGGTAACCTTGCATACTATCCATTAGGATGTTGTTGCGGCTTACGAATAACCTATGGGCTATCAACTCAGAGGTAATCTTGCATACTATCCTATTCAAATAATATGGCTTGTAGATGATCCTCAAATTATCAATTTCAAGGATATCTCATATATCATTTGCTTTCAGATAACGACTTAAATACATCCCATTGAATCACATGCTTTTGATGCACTCAAATGCTGATTCATGAAATGAGAGATATCCTCGACGCTATCATTTGGTCTCGCGTGTCAACAGATATTAAATGCTGATGATATCCTTATCGCCAGCATTTATATCTCACGTATCAACAGATATTGAATACAGATGATATCCTCAATGCTAATATTTATGTCTCACGTGTCAACAGATATTAAATACAGATGATATCCTTGATGCCAGCGTTGATGTCTTGCATGTCAATAGATATGAAATACAGATGATATCCTCGACGCCAGTGTTTATGTCTTGTGTGTCTACAGATATGAAATGCAGATGATATCCTCGATGCCAGCATTTATGTCTTGTGTGTCAATAGATATGAAATGCTAACGATATCCTCGATGCCAGCATTTATGTCTTGCATGTCAACAAATATTGCCGATGATGATATCCTCGACGCCAGCATTTATGTCTCACATGTCAACAGATATTGAATGTAGATAATACCCTCAAAACCAACATTTATGTATCGTGTGTCAACAGATATTGTTGATGATGATATCCTCGATGCCAGCATTTATGTCTCGCATGTCAACAGATATTAGATGGCCCTCTTGGCGATGGTATGAAATGACCCTCTCGGCAGTGGCATGAAATGGCCCTCTTGGGAATGATATGAAATGGCCTTCTTGGCAATGAGATGATATGAAATGGTTCTTTCAGTGATTTGAAATAGTTTCACCTGAGTACGTTTGTCTGCGTGTTGCTTTCTACATGTACCATTTGCTTAGCTTCAAGGAGAATTTTGAGGATGACTTTATGCTCTTTCTCCTATTGAGTGATCCTTTGATTGTTGTATTTATTGTGCCAACACCCTTGAATGTACCTGCGATCAATGTACATATTTAGTAGACAAAAAGTCTCTTTTGCTAGTGACTATTTTTAGAAAATTTCTAAATACAATATTCATAAAGAAGATAAGATGCCTTTGTTTGTCCTAATGATCTTAAGAAATGAGATAGACAATTCAAAAGACCCTCGATAAATGGGTATTAAACCCATTTTGGGGCTATCCAAAAATACCATTCTTGAGCATTATATGCTCTAGTGTGGCTCCCAACTTGCTCGGGAATTTTTGAAAAAGACTCTCATTTTTATGTGTTGATCTCTGCATCCACAAAAAAATAATTAGTTTTGAGTAAACTCACTTCGTGTTGACCTCCTTTGCTCCTCGATTTTCTCCTCACCATCTTTCAGGTGCTTCGTCATGTTGGTACTTCCACCTTGACTCCTCGTTCCAATAGATGCCTAGGCAATTACTAAGTAAAAGATTTGTATAGATTTTTGAAAGTAGTCTTAATTTTAGAAAATAGTTTCAAAAGTTTCTGTTAAAGCTTTAGAAAATCTCTGCCAGTCATGTCATGTACTAGCTCAACGAACGTCTCCCTATTGGTTTTTACTATATCCTACGAAGGATTTCCAAAAATCATCATCATTATTGGAAGGTTCTTTAAACAGTTCTGTTATAGCCGGAGATTGAGTCTACCTAGACTTTGTCGCAGCTGGTGACCTCAAAAGTTTGACTTTGACCTCTGGTTCTAGGGAATTGGAAATATATTCCGGTGTTTGGTGGAAATTTTGAGGCCTTCCTCAAAATTTTTTGCCCTAGTTTAAAGTTGTTTGAGATTATCTCATCTCAAGAGGATCCGAAGTCTTTATTGGTCTTCGTTCTCTTTGTTGGATGATGATCTTCTTCTTGTGAATTTGAGATTCCTACTCAAAAATTCTGCCCCAGTTTCTATTTTTTGGGGTTATATGACTGAGCCATTGGGGCGTCTACATATCCCGTTGAAGTAGGAATCAGGTCAAACGTAGTTCAGGATTACACTAAGGATATATAGAAAAATCTAATGGGTTAACTAAAGCCGACATAGGCTGCGTACGTATCCTTTTTTTGGAAAATCAGGTCATTACGTAGTTCATACATGAAAGGAAAGGACAAATTATCCTACGGGGTTGACCGAAGCCGACATAGGCCACCTACATATCCCTTTCTTGGGAATTCAGGTCAAACGTAGTTCGTACATAAAAGGAAAGTGATTCTATTCAATTACACATTAGAAAACACATTATTACAATGGCGATTACGAATGAACTAAGGAAACACCAACACTCAAACGTCCTTCAAACATAATATCTCTTTACGACATCAGAATTAATTGTTTTGGTCCACTCTTGGTCACCTATCTCAGAAAAAATCAGAGCTCCTCCAGATAATACTTTGCGAACTATGTATGGCCTTGCTGATTTGGAGCGAACTTGCCCTTGTACTCTTCTTGGTGAGGGAATATGTATTTAAGAACTAATTTCCCAACTTCGAATGTTCAAGATCTTACTTTCTTGTTGAAGGCATGAATCATCCTATGCTGATACAACTGACCATGACACACAGCAACCATTCTCTTTTCTTCAATCAACATGAGTTGTTCATAGCGAGTGCGAACCCATTCTTCGTAACGTAGTCCAGTTTCCTAAATAATCCCTAAGGAAGGTATTTCAACCTCAGCGGGTATCACAGCTTCATTCCTATAAACAAGTAGATAGGGCATCGCCCCGGTGGAGGTTCGAATGTCGTACGATACCCTAGTAGAGCATAAGGCAACATCTCATGCCATGACCTATCATTTCGACCATCTTCCTTAAAATCTTCTTGATGTTCTTATTGACGGCTTCCACAGCTCCATTCATCTGTGCATGATATGCAGTCGAGTTGCGATGAATAATTGTGAACTGATCACAAATCTCATTCATCAAGTGACTATTCAAGTTTGCCTCGTTATCAGTAATGATCGATTCTGGCACCCTAAAGTGGTAAATCAAGGTATTCCTGACAAAATTTGCAACCACTTTCTTGGTGACGGCTCTATATGAAGCAACTTCGACCCACTTAGTAAAGTAGTCAATAGCAATCAAAATAAATCTATGCCCATTTAATGTCGGTGGCTCTATTGGTCTGATAACATCCATATCCCAAGCTACGAACGGCTAAGGTAAAATCATCGCATAAAGCTCATGTGGAGGCATTCGAATCAAATCTCTGTGTGTCTGAAACTTTGGACATTTTTGCATATACTTGCTACAATCATTTTCCATAGTCATCCAGAAGTACCTAAATCTCAGGATCTTTCTAGCAAGGGCAAACCCGTTCATGTAAGGCTCGAAAACTCCAGCCTGTACCTTCTTTATTAACTTATTGGCTTCTGTAGTGTTGACACATCTTAAGAAACCTAAGTCTGGAGTCCTTCTAAAATGTATTTCCCCACTTGGAAAATAATTCTTCGCCAAATGCTAGATTGTCTTCTTCTGATTATTATTAGCCTCTTCAGGATATATCCCAGATTCTAAATGCTTTTTAATATCATAGTACCATGGCTTTCTATCAGGATCACCTTTAACGTGTGCACAGTGTGTGGATTGCTCCTTCAAGCTTATTTCCAAAGGATCAATGTAACTCTGATCTGGGTGCTGTATCATAGAAGATATAGTGGCCAAAGGATCAACAAACTCATTTTGTATCCTTGGGATGTGTCTGAAGTCAACTTCCCTAAATCTACCATATAATTCTTGCACCAGCTCCACATAAGGAGTGATCTTAGAGTTTTTTACTGCCCATTCTCCTCGTACTTGATAAATCAACAAATCTGAGTCTTCGATGAATAGCAATTCATGAACACCCATATCAAGCGCCAATTTGAGTCCTAGGATGCAAGACTCATATTCGGCCATGTTATTGGTGTGCGGAAAATACAACTTAGCAGTTACCAGATAGTGTCGGCCTATATCTGACACCAAAACTGCTCTGATTCCTTAACCTTTGAAGTTGATCGCCCCATCAAAGAACAACCTCCATCTAAGGTATATTTCTACAATGTCTTCTTCCACAAATAAACTTTCCTCATCTGGGAAGTAAGTTTGAAGTGACTCATATTTATCATCAACCAGATTCTCTACCAAATGATCTGCTAAGGCTTTCCCCTTGATTGCCTTTTGAGTCATGTACAGAATGTCGAACACACTCAGCAACATTTGCCACTTGGCCAGCTTCCCTGTACTCATGGATTTTTTAGAATATATACTTCAATGGAACCATTCTGGAAATGAGGTATGTTGTGTATGACGATAGATAATGCCTTAACTTTTGTGTGTCCCAAGTCAAAGCGCAACACGTCCTTTCTACAAGAGTGTAACGAGTCTCGTACGGTGTAAACTTTTTACTCAAGTAGTAAATTGCTTACTCGTTCTTACCGGTTTCGTCATGTTGTCCAAGCATACATCCAAAAGTATTTTTCGAGATAGACAGGTAAAGCAATAACGGACTTCCTTCCCTTGTTGGAACCAAAACCGGCGGAGCAGATAAATATTTCTTGATTCTGTTGAAAGCTTTCTGATAGCCTTCTGTCCTATCATTCAATGCATCTTTATTCAACATCTTGAGAATTGGTTCACATATGATCGTTGACTGGGCAATGAACCTGCTAATGTAATTCAAACAATCCAAGAAACTCATAACCTCTTTCTTGGTCCTCGGCGGTAGGAAATCTTGAATTGTCTTGATCTTAGACGGGTCTAGCTTAATATCCCTTCTGCTAACTATGAACCCCAGTAATTTCCCAGTTGGCACACCGAAAGCACACTTAGCAGGATTTAACTTTAAATTGTACTTTCTTAATCTGTTGAAGAATTTTTTTCAAATGGGTCAGATGAGCCGAACTCTCATGGGAATTGATAATTACATCATCCACGTATACTTCAATCTCTTTATGAATCATATCATGAAAATTTATCGTCAGAGCCCTCATGTATGTTGCATATGCATTCTTAAGACCAAATGGCATTACCCTATAATGATAAATACCCCAGGGCGTGATAAAAGTTGTCTTTTCTGCATCTTTCTCATCCATTAATATCTGATGATACCCATCAAAACAATCCACAAAAGACTATATTTCATGATTTACACAATTATCAATGAGGATGTGGATATTGGGCAGTGGAAAATTATCTTTAGGACTGGCTCTATTCAATTCTCTATAGTCAACACAAATTCGAATCTTGCCATCCTTCTTTGGCACTGGGATGATGTTGGCCAGCCATGTCGGATATTTTGTGAACTCCACAACCTTAGACTAAATTTGCTTTGTCACTTCTTCCTTGATCTTCAGACTTAAGTTTGTCTTGAATTTCCGTATTTTTGCTTGACTGGATCAAACTCAGGATTTATCGATAACTTATGTGACACAATGTTGGTGCTCAATCCCAACATATAATCGTAGGACGAAGCAAACACATCAATGTACTCCCGCAACAAGTGAATGAGTTCTCTTTTTTATGCTTCTGCTAAGTGAACTCTAACACTTGTTTCTTTGATTTCATCATGATCTCCCAGGTTGACTATTTTAGTTTTCTCTAGGTTGGGTTTCTCCCGATTCTCAAACTTCTCTATGTCTTGCACTAACCGTTCTTTATCACCTTCTTTCCAATTATCCCCATTTCCCTTATTTTGTTTATCTAAGCTTTGACATGACATAACCTTGATAGGTTTTGAGTTACTGCTACACGATGGATGATGGGTTATGAGTAGAGTGGAGGTCAAGTTTTGCAAGGTCTCTCCTGGTGCAACCTTTTGAACTCCACCGGACTTTGACAAATCATCTAGTACAACATTACGTCCTTAGTACAGATTTCCTATCCCATCCCCAAGACCATCATCATTTTAGATCTCACATATGGGAAATGACTGGTACAGGAGTGGCAAGGGCCTAGGCAGACTTGCCTTTGACTTATTCTTTGTCTCATCCTCCTCTATCGGCTGATATCCTAACCCATACTTAGATGCTTTCTATGGGACCATAATGGGCTCAATAATTCCTTCCAGATTCTTACCCAAACCCCAACCAAGCTCAAACCCATTTCTCAACATCACAATCGTAATCATTTTGTAGACAGAAGGCATTGGAGCTTCGGGCGTCAAATATTTCTTTACAGTACCCTTTTAGATATCTTCAATCACCGACACACAACCAATGGGATGATTTGTATGGATCTCTTCTCTTTGAATGACAATTTCATGATTCTCCCAAATAAACTTCAATAACTGATGAAGGGTCGATGAAACTGCCTTTGCACCATGGATCCATGGTTTTTCCAAGAGCAGGTTGTAACTAGGATGGATATCCATAACATGAAATTTAGCCTTGCATTCAGCAGGTCCCATCTGAATGTACAAATCAATTTCACCTATGATATCTCACTACCTTTCATCAAATGCCCGCACATTTACGTGGCTTTGGCGAATTTTCCCCAAATCATAGCCCATTTGAACCAATGTGGAAAGAGGACAAATGTTCAAGACAGATCCATCATCTACAAATACCCGATTAATCAAATGGTCCCAACAGACGACAGTGACGTGTAAGGCTTTGTTATGCATTTTTCCCTCAAACGGCAACACTTCTTCATTGAAAGATATACGATGACTTCACATAATATTTCCTATCATCTCAGCAAGATTCTCAATACTCGTGCCTACGGGAACATATGTTTCATCCAAGACCTTTAATAAAGCTTGTCGGTGGTATTACAAACTTATTAATAGTGCCAAAATGGAAATCTGAGCTGGAGTCTTCTCTAAATGCTTGACAATTGAGTAGTATTTCGATTGCATGCGCCTCCAAAATTCCTCATCCTTCCCTTCAGTGATTGGCCCTTTTTGTGAATCCTTTCTATTGGCCAAATCTTCTGGAATATAGCATCGTCCAAACTGTGTCAACCTTTGGGCAGCGACAATCTCTACAATAAATTTCTTTCTAGGCGGGGGAGTGTACACTTGAGTGGGGGCCGTCATTACTATAAATGAGGGCTTCCCATTGACACTTAAGGCAGTCACGACTCTATCTATCTTCTCTACCTCTTTCGTCCTTTTGAGCTTTTTTGAATTCACCTTAGTGATGGTCTTTCTAGATGCACATTCGCCCTCTATTTCAATCATGTTAACTGTAGGTCCCCCATGATTAGACAATGGATTACTATTTACATTTGGTGCCGGTGATTGAAGTGTGATGATCTTCTGATCAATCAAATCTTGGATCTTATGTTTTAAGTTAATACAATCTTCGGTACTGTGCCCCACTGCTCCCAAATGATAGGCACAATTTTGGTCAACATGATAAAATTAAGAATTGGGATTGGTAAGTTTTGGTTGAATAGGCTATAAATGATCGACATCTTTTAATCTCTCAAAGAGTTGGGTGTGACTTTCGGTCAATGGCGTGAAGTTTCGGGGAGGTCTTTTTTTGAGGTTTGGATATGGAGGATTATAATGGTTTTGATTAGCAGGAGGAGGCACTTGATGATAATTTAGAGGAACTTGGACGTTTGTTCGATTATTTAGAAGGGTGGCTTAAATATGAGGCTGATAATTCAGTTGTGGATCTTGGTATTAGGGTAAAATATTTAGTTGTGGAGCTTGGTATTAGGATTGGATATTTAGAAGTGGAGCTTGGTATTGGGATTGGACATTTGGAAGTGGAGCTTGGTATTGGAATTGGACATTTGGACGTGGAGCGTGGTATTAGGGTTGGGTATAGAATACGTGCTGAAAATTTGTTGACAGCGGAGAAGAGAGAATATTCCTAGGCTTGAATCTCTTCTTCATCTTAGCAACAGAATCAACAGAGACCGCACATATATCCTCCTTCTTTGGGGGGGGGGGGGGGGAACATAGAAGTCCCAGACAATGTTGGGGTTCTGACAATCTTTCCTGTTTGAATACCTTCTTCTAGCGATTCCCCATTTTTTACAAAATTTGTAAGATATTCTCTCTCCTGAGTGCGAGAGAACATAGACACCATCTCTTTCTCAGACATGGGAGGTTGTACTTTGGCATCTTCTTTTCTCTAACGGAAGGCATAGTCTCGGAAACACTCATCATTCTTTTGCTTGATCCGGTCTAATGAATATTGTTCAGGGACTATTTCAATGTTAAATACAAACCTATGAAGGAAACCTTTAGCTAATTCCCTCCAACCAGTCCATCTTTTCAGTTCTTGAGACGTGAACCAATCTAAGGCTTCGCCGCTTAAGCTTCGGCTGAACAGGCATATCAATAATGCCTCATTTTTTCCTGCCCCCACCATTTGATCACAATACCTTCTTTAATGAGCAATCGGATTTCCAGTACCGTCGAACACCTCAAATTTAGGGACCTTGTATCCTTCTGGTAGATCTACTCCAAGTTGAACTGATAGATTATCGTAACCTAGGCCATCATTGTACCCCATCCTATGAGATTTCTTTATTCTAATAATCTCTTAATTTAGAGCCAATAACTTTATTTCATGCTCAATCCTCTACTCTTTCTCATTTTCCTTATAATGGTCTATCTCGAGATTAGTAAAGGAATTATAGACATCAAAAGATATGATGAGATGAGGAGGATTTGGAAGGGTATCTTGATTTTGAGGATAAAAGCAAGTTGGTTGGTAGGTGGGGAGGACGTTTCGGAAATTGGAAAAGTTTTGTGGAATTTGAGAGTATTTTAGTGGGATTTGAGAAGGATTTTACAGTTTTGGAAATGAATTTGGTGGATTCGGAGATAGATTTGATGGATTTTGTAGATTTAGGGTTGGATTTTGTGGATTTAGGAGCAAATTTTATGGATTTGGGAGAGAATTTATGGGATTTAAAAATGGGTTCTGGAGATTTAGGAATGAATTTTGTGGATTCGAAGACAGGTTTAGGGATGGATTTTGTGGATGGTAAGTATCTGGGTTATTTTTGCAATTGGTGTTTTGGACATGGAGGAGCGGAAATGGATGATATGTTATTTGGTTGGTCCCAGGGAATAGGTGTACTGAGGGGAGGGATCTGTGCAAAATTTCAGTAATTAGCAATCTATAGGATTCCTACTACTTCCAAACATACTCACACACAAGAAAATGCAAAAGGAACGAAAGTTCACAAAGTTTGAAGAATAAAACGAATAAAGAAAATAATTTATCTTTCTAATACCACAGAACGGCCTAATAAGCATGCTAAGGAGAGATCTGGTAAAGCAGTTTTGTCGATCAATCAACAAGAGAAAAATAGGAAGAATAAACTAAACTGCAACAGTTAGCCACTTTTATTTAAAGAAACTTGTCATAATAAGAAAAGGTTCTCATATAATCACATAACATCCATGTTACCATCTTTGTGTTAATTGATCCAAAATAAATTTTAGGTGGATGCAATAACAGTAGGTAATCACCATCAACAGTAAAGGAAAAATCCAAGACTCTCACAATATTCACAAACATAAAATAATTGCACAGGCATTAATTTTTCTTACGTTACTTTGAGGCTCAGAAAGAATAAAGAAATTTGCACTAAAAACATGCAAAAGAAAAAACTTGAGAAATATCGAAGTGAGTCATTAAGCGACGATATGCATAGACCCTTTCATCTTTCATCCGAATTAAAGTGTACCCCCACGTTGACGTGCTTAATAAGGATTGCATGCTATATATTGTATTATTCAGAAAATTTTGGAAAACGACAACACTAAAAAAAAGTATTTATTTGGATAGAAGAGATCTGTACTCATAATGGTAATATATGGTATTTATCATACGAATAGGAATAGTACTACTTTAGTTGGAAAACAAGTGCACACACTGATTATAAATTAATTTTATGCTATTAAATACACTTCAAAATTATACAGTTAGTGCTTGAGAACTAATGGAGGTAAGTAATGTAACAGATAAAATTTCACTTTGATAATAAGTGGACATATACTTGCAATCAAAAAATAAAAATATACATGAATTTATATCTTTCTTTACGAAGTAAGGGAGAAATCAAAAGAAAATTCAAGAATTTACAACCTTTTTATGAACTAAGTGAGAAAGCAATAATGATCTTAATAACTTAATCTTTATTTTAGAAAATCAGTGAGATATCAATGACAATTTCAATAATTCATATTTCTACTTCAACAAAAACAATGAAAACACTCAAGTGCAATTCATAAGCTATATAATTGGGTGAAATTGAACGGAAGTTAGGAGTAATTATACTTGATTTCGAACGATATTACGAATAACACAATTTTTGCCTAAAAGAACAAATATATTCTATGCCTTCAAGGCTTCTACAGCAGACACTCAGCATACAAGAAAGAGTTAAATTACCATTTTACTACTTCAAAGTTAAAATGAGACAGAACCAAGATAATGACGACAAACAAAATAGCGTCAAATACTAACCATGAACAAGGCACCATCAGCCCTAAACTACTAGACAAAGTCAAAGCACAAAACTTTAGCTATGAAACCAACTATTAACCTCAAGCAATAAATAAAATGAGAGTGTTACATCGCAAATTCATCAACAATATCAAGATTAGGCGACAGATTTCAAAGTTGAGGTGAAATTAACAGAAATTGCATATCTGAAAGCTATGACAAGGATTATCCTAACATAATAATACAACCAAATACTTCTTTACTAAAAAAAAATCAATGGCCTTTCAGGCCTCTACAACAAGCAATTTCCAGAAAAATTAAAATTTTGATGAATACTATAACTGCTACTCCCAACAGAACACCATTACTACTACGACTACATCAGCTACTCCCAACAAAATAAAATTACGACTACAACTACATCAGTTACTCCCAGCAAAACAAGATTACGACTATGATACATCAGCTACTCCCAGCAAAACAAGATTATGACTACGACTACATCAGCTACGAAGAAAAAGAGATAAAGAAGAAAGCGGTCAGATTAAAGGAAAAATAGAATGTATTTACCTCTTTAAGGGCAGCAAAATAAGACGATGAACTGGTACGGAGATCACGACAACCACTCGAAGCTCTGATTTAGCCGACAAACTCTCAAAGCAAGAACAAAATTTCTACTAAAGAATGAATTTTCTCCAAGAATTTATTTCTTTTTATTTTTTTCTTAGTTTTTTTGAATCCAAAATTTTTCAACCCCCGCTCCCCCGATTTTTCGAACCAAAATCCTCCAACCCCTAAAACAATGACCCCATTGGTTCTTATATAGAAAACAGAGTTGGGGTAGTTTAGGGATTTGAAAGAAGGATATTTAGAATTTGAAATTCAAAAAAAATCTTTCTACAACCCCATTTTCATCCTCAATTTGTTCCCAGTTTTTTGATTTTTTTAGAAAAGTTGCAAAATATCGGACCAATTAAATTTTGGCTCAACCAATTGTACACCCCAACCAATGAAAATCCTCCAAATATATACGAAATTATACGAATCAATTCGAGATTTGCAAAAATTAGACGTTGGAGGATGACACCTAATTAATCTTCTAGAAGATTCGAGGCTTTTTCATATAAATCCGAGTGGGACGCGTTTAGAGAAGGGTTGGTTCAGACTGTTTTCTTGGTTTTTAGGTTGAGATCAATGGATTTGGATCAATTGGATGGGTTTTTTATCGTTGATGGGTTAGAGAGGGTTGTGGTCGCAATTTGGTTACTTTCGTTTGAAGAAGATAGGAAATAATGGTGCTTGGCCGGGTCAGGTTGGAGTGTTTGGGTCGGTTGGTGCCTGTTGTTGTTTTATTGTTGCTAGGTGTTGTACATTGTGATGTTATGGCTGGTTGTATGTTTATTATTGTTGTTGAGGTTATTTGATGAAGAGGGGATGATATGGGCTAGGTCAAGAGCTTTGTGTTGGGCCAGTGGTTATGGATTGAGTGTTGTTGTTGTTGAAAGAAACAATAAAATAGGCTGATGGCTTGGGAATAAAATGGAAAATGGGCTACTTGGCCAGAAAAATAATAAATAGGCTGAAATTCGTTTATTTTTGGGTTGGGATAGATTATGCTATTTTGGCTATTTATTAAATAGCCAAAAAAGAAAATTTAGACAATTGCATTTAAAATTTAGCCTAATTAAAACTCAGTCGACCAATTGCATTGCAATTATGGCCGAATTGATTTCAATTAAGGTCCAAATTTAATAAATTAACTAAATTAAATTGAAATTCTTATGAATTAACACCTTGTTTAATCCCGAGCTTCTTTGTTTAATAAAATCAAACACATATTTATTCAAATAAATTATTTTTGAGAAAAAATTATATTTAAATAAGATTTTAGCTATTTGAATTAATTTTCAAGAAAAGTTTTGATTAAAATTTGATATTCTGTAAAATAGTTATTTAAGTAACAAAATTATATAATCTCATATAATTGAATACGATAATGTATAATAGCTACTTAAAATGACAATTACGTACAAATATATTTTGAAAAAGTTTTACTCAAAAGAAATAAATATTTTGATTTCATTAAAAATTGAAGAAACTCAGGATTAAATTTAGTCATGGAGAGCAAAAATTAGGTGTCAACATGTAGTAAAATGAACGAGTAAGGAAGGACCTATTCATAGAGAATTGAATTTGAATGAGTTAGGCAAAAAAGTGCGACTGTTCACCTTCATTTCTTAATACTGGTGACATTTTTATTACTGTGGAAAGTTATGACTTAATTAGTTCTTTTTAGTAACCATTTTTATAGAGTTGTGGCAACAAATTATATATCTGTTGCATCAGATAACCCATCTGTGATAACAGATTATCATTTGTTGCAACAAATCAATAATCTGTTGCATCATAGAATATATCTGTTGCGACATATATCTTTTTAATAAGCATCATATCTTTATCTTTAATTCAAATTTGGTGACTTTTTTATTTTATAAATTAAAAAAACAGATTCAAAATAAAAAAGGTGCAACTGTTCACCTTCATTTATTAATGCTGGTGACTTTTTTATTACTGTGGAAAGTTATGACTTAATTAGTTTTTTCAGTAACCAATTTTATTGAGTTGTGGCAACAAATTATATATTTGTTGCATCAGATAACCCATATGTGATAACAGATTACCATTTGTTACAATAAATCAACAATTTGTTACATCATATAATAATTTCGTTGCAACATATATCTTTTTAAGAATCATCATATCTTTATATTTAATCCAAATTTGGTGACTTTTTTATTATATAAATTAAAAAAACAGATTCAAAAATAAAAAGGCGCAACTGTTCACCTCCATTTATCAATACTGGTGTCTTTTTTATTATTGTTATGACTTAATTAGTTCTTTTTAGTAACCATTTTTATTGAGTTGTAGTAACAGATTATATATCTGTTGCATCAGATAACCCATTTGTGACAACAAATTACTATTTATTATAACAAATTGACAATCTGTTGCATCAGATAATATATCTATTGCAACATATATCTTTTTAATAATCATCATATACTTATCTTTAATCTAAATTTGGTGACTTTTTTATTAAATAAATTAAAAAAATAGATTCAAAAACAAAAATACGCGACTGTTCACCTCCATTTATTAATACTGGTGACTTTTTTACTACTGCAAAAAGTTATGACTTAATTAGTTCTTTACATCAACTATTTTTCCTGAGTTGTGGCAACAAATTGTATATTTATTGCATCAGATAACCCATCTGTGATAATTGATTACCATTTGTTCCAATAAATTGACAATCTGTTACATCATATAATATATATATTGCAACATATATCTTTTTAATAATCATCATATCTTATCTTTAATCCAAATATGCTGACTTTTTTATTATATAAATTAAAAAATAAGATTCAAAAATAAAAAGACGCGACTGTTCACCTCCATTTATTAATACTGGTGACTTTTTAAGTACTATGGAAAGTTGTGACTTAATTAGTTCTTTTTAGTAACCATTTTTATTGAGTTGTGGGAACAAATTATATATCAGTTGCATTAGATAACCCATTTGTGACAACAGATTAGCATTTGTTGCAACAGATCAACAAATCGACAATCTGTTGCATTAAATAATATATTTGTTACACATATAAGCTATATTTTTTAATAATCAACATATCTTTAATCCAAATTTGGTGACTTTTTTATTATATAAATTTAAAAAATAGACTTAAAAACAAATATGTCCTAGATTCACGATCAGTTATTAAAATTGAATAACCGTTCTATTACGATTGTAAATTGTGTTTATCATTTATTTTTTTATTATTTATTTACAAACTATTTTTCATATTAAATAATCGAAAAGTGTAACGCCCCGAGTCTGTACCCCAGAAGCTACACGGTGCTCACAATCTTGAAGGACCACAAGTTAACCCATGACTGGTACCTGCTGCAATAACTAAATAACAATACTGTAATCATGCAGAAATTAGGCAGAAACCTGCCATAAGGTTCAAATCTGAAATAAATACTATATATCAATACTGAGAACTGAACACTGATATATCCGTCTGAAAAGAAAATACTCTAATCTGAAAAGCCTCTATTATCTAAACATGGAGTTGATGGGACAAGACCTCAACTAACTCCAAATTATTAAAATAAAATAAAATACTAAAATAATAATTATGTCCTCAAACTATGAGGACTCACTACTAACTCTGACTGTTGAATATCTGAACTGCAAAATATGATTGGGAGCTCGTACGTCTGAACCTATGATATAAGACATCATAGCACAAAAGAAATATGTCAGTACTTTGAATGTACTGGTATGCTAAGTGAGGTAGGCTGAAATGCATGGGTTCATATGCATGGACAATACTGACTAAATAACTTGAGTATAACTGAATGAGAGTATATGCATGAATACATAAACTATAACTGAGGTCATGATAACACTGCATACTGAGTTTTGAATTATTGATTTACTGATATCTGAGTTTACTGATACTATATTGTTGTTAACTGAATGATAGTATCTGAAAGCCTGATTTTGTAGAACTATTCTAAGTTTTATACTGAATTGAGTGACTGTGTCTGACAGTTTTGATTTCTGTAGAACTGAATTGAGTTCTATACTGAGTCTAGAACTGAAACTGAGACTGTGGGAAGTAATCATCTAACTGACATGCCCCTCTCTGAACTGATTGAGGTCTAATCTGTAACCCCAGCTGGAAGGGTGTCAGTACCGTGCCACGAGTAAAGACAAACCGAGTCACCCTCATCTAACAGGTACTCTGAATGAGAACGGTGGTACCCTCAACTGGCAGGTTAAAATACCTCATCAACCCTCAACTGGCAGGTTAAAACATCTCATCAACCTTCAACTAGCTGGTTGATGTCTCAACCTACACTTGCTACATAGTTCTGGAACGCAGAGACTGCTTCTAAGGATCACACCCTCTACTGGCAGGAGAGTCCCGATCCTTGGGTTCACTCGGTGCTGAATCCTACTCCCAACTGAATAGACACTGGACTGAATTCTAAACTGTACTAGGCAGGACTGAACTGAACTGATTTTTACTGAATTAGACTGGACTGTGACTGAGTTTTACTGAGTTTTCTTGAGTTTTGTAACTAACTTAATTCTATTGATCATGACAGAACTGATACTACTCTGTGACTGACCATGACTCTAGGTAATCAGTTAAATTATCGGGTATTAAATATCCCCAAGACTCGATAGCATAAATTATAAGACATGGCATAATCTTGAAATATGATAACTAACTACTTGATCATTATTCATTCATTGGGGCATTCTAGCAAACACTTGCATGACATGAACTTAAATAAATTCTAACATGATATAATTTTACAATTCAACTCACGTGAGGAATTTATCAAACACTTGAAGGGCATAGTATGTGCATATAATACTAAACAACACGTGAGCATTACAATTTCAACACCAAATCCATAATTTGGAGGGTTTTAGCATGAATTAACATAGTACAACTAATATATAATTTGATATTGTAATTAAATCATGAACTAGAAACCCCATTAACATGGTAATCATGAACACATTCAAATTCAACCATTAAATTCATCAAACTTATTAACTTATAGTTAAAAAAGGGTTCTTGAACTCCAAGGGTGGAAGAGAACCCTTGGATGAATACTTGACATACCTTGATTGTTAAATTCTTGAAGAAAGATGGTAAAATCTTGAGTCTTGATTTTGAATTTAGATCACCTAAGGTTTTTTATTTTTGAGTAATTTGAGAATAGTGGATGAATTTTGCCTCTAAAGGGACTTAATCTCGTGATTTGGGGGCTAATAGACATGAAAAAAGACCCCAATACCCCTGAGGATGTGGCTTTTTAATGATTGAAAACAGAACTATCGATGCGTAACCGACGCACCATGTCATTGGCATCGATGCAACGGCTAACAAGCCGCATCGAGTCCGCATTGATTCACTGGAATTTGCCTCTGAAAGCCAAGGAAAATATTGATCAATGCGATGGCCAACGTGCCGCATCGAGATCGCATTGATACACTACTTTGGATTCCCAAACGTGGTTCAAACAAGGTTTAAAAAATCTGAAACTCATCTGAGAACACCTACTAATATTTTTGATCATGATCAACTTAAAGATCACCATTTAATGGTCGTAAAGGTCACGGAATAGAGTCGCCAACTTTCGAAGGCTAAAATAACACTAAGTGTAAATACTTGGTTAAAATTTTCTAAGTCTGGGACCCCTTAACAAGCTTAAAGGACTGAGTTAAGCTAAGGATTTTTGTGGGGTCTTACAATGTCTCCCCCTTGGGAACATTCATCCTCGAATGAGACTGACTAAGATGTGAGAACTGACAGATTGAGCTTGCTTACTGGACATGAATAACTGTAATATGATTTCATGACTGACACTACTGATATGCTGAAACTTCATACTGAACATGCATATCTGATGCATGAGTACATGGCTGAACATAATTTATGATTGCATGATTGGAATTACTGATAAGTTGAGTTTCTCATGCTGAACATGCATATCTAATGCATGAATATGTGATCGAACTGACTCATGAATGTACAGTTGGATATGTAATGGCTACTGATACCAAGCTTATAAAGAAAATTTGAGCATGAAACTGAGTAAGTTTAGAGAAAACTGTTACCTTGGGCTGATTCTGAGTTTGCGAAGAAGAGGTGGGGATACTTAATCTGCATATCTGCTTCTGCTTCCTAAGTAGCTCCCTCAACGAACTGATTTCACCAAAAACCTTTAACTTGAGGAACTGCTTTGTTCCTCAGTCTGCGAATCTGATAGTCAAGGATTTCAATTGGGACTTCTTGATATGAGAGATTGTTCTGAATATCTATGCCCTTGATAACCCTCAAACTACAGCTCTCGTAAGAGTGTAAGCGGTCGTTGTCAAATATAGAACCAAACTGGGTTGGGTGTCGAATCCCACAGAGAATACTTGGTCACTAAGTAAGCAACGATTATTAGACTTTTGGTGAAAGTTTCGTAAAAAGGGGGGATTTTGTAGCGTGCAATAATGTAACAAAATAACAAAGTAAAAATGGAAAATAGCAAAGTAAAAAGAAAGAATGTTTAGTAAGATTTTTAATCAATGAGAATTGGAAGTTGGGGTTATGTCCACCTTATGAGTTATACGTCTCTATTGGCTATGAGTTATGCGGAATTCAGACATGCATGTGCTTATAGAGAATTGTATTCTATGGTAAATCCAAGCGTCTTTCGACCTAACAAGGACTATTTCGCTTTAACTTTTTCGAGCTTAAAGCGTATCTAATGTTACAAATTCTCCAAGAGGTTAATCCAGTTACGGCACTAACTTTTTAACAGGGGTTGGTGCCCTATTACCTTCACATTATCTCTTTTCTAGACATATAACTTTTCTTTCGAACAAGTTAATGCTATACTGGCGTATTCTATATGTTTGCAACCATAAGAATTTATATTAAGATGAAGAGAGTAATGATATAAGCAGCATACGTGTCAAGAATTCACAAACTCATAGCAATAGATAGTATCTCATAAGGCTTCCATAACCCCAACAGAGAAGTTTAGCTACTCATGAGTGCAACGGAAATCACAATAGACATTATAATCACACCAAAATAAAGATCTTGCGTGAAGTATGTTTGGTAGCACTTGTGGCATGAATTCCTTGCAAAATAGCTTTACTCTTGTCGTGAAAATTAAAAATAGAATAGATGAATAATAATGTCAACAACAAATTTATGAAGAAAAAGGGAAAGGATCGAATAGGGATGAGAGTGGTGGAGAATTGTTTTGATGGATAGATGGATGGTGGATGGATGGAATAATAAAAATCTCCAGCAAAATAGGGTATTTATAACACCCATATCCTATTCCTACTATGCTACTGCATTACTTATCCTAGTCCTACTAGGTTACTGTATCCTTATCCTAATCCTACTAAATTACTGCATCCTTATCCTAATCCTACTAAGTTACTGCTGATCCCCAAAGTCTTTGGAAATGCTGTTTTTGTCCGGGACAAGTTATCCATGCATCACTTTCAGTCCATAGGCGTCCAAACGCTGCTTTCCTTCTTTCGTGAAGCTTCCTTTGGCGTCAAGTTATCCATAAAATGTTGAATTCTTCATCATTTATACCTGAAAACTTTCTAATCATGTTTGTTAGCTCACTTACAGGAAAAAGGACTAAAAGTGCATGAATTATATATTTTGTCCTCAAAACTTAGCTAAAATATGTGTACACTAAGGCGCTTTAGGCGTGTAAATACGCCTAACATCAGCCCTCTATAGGTACTACGGCTGTTGGGTCACCTATACATTTCTTAAGCAAGGAGACATGGAACACTGGGTGCACTGAAGCTAAGTCTGAAGGCAATTCTAGTTCATAAGCTACCTTTCTGAAATGGCTGAGAATTTGGTAAGGAACGATATATCGGGGACTGAGCTTCCCCTTTTTGTTAAACCTCTTCACTCCTTTTATAGGAGATATTTTCAAGGACACATAATCACCAATCTCAAACTCGAGATTGTTTCTTCCCATTTCTGCGTACGATTTCTGCCGGCTCTGATCTGTCTTAAGCCTTTCTCTGATTAACTGAACTTTCTCTAAGGTATAAAATACCAAGTCAGGCTCTACCATTGCAGCCTCACCCACTTCAAACCAACTGATGGGAGACCTATATATCCTACCATAAAGTGCCTCAAACAGGGCCATCTGAATACTGGAATGATAGTTGTTGTTGTATGCGAAATCAATCAAAGGAAAGTGGCCATCCTAACTACCTTTAAAGTCAATCGCATACGCTCGCAGCATATGTTTTAAAGTCTGGATGGTCCTCTCTTCTTGACCATCTATGTGGAGATTAAAGGTTGTACTGAGGTGAACTCGGATACCAAGACCCTTTTAAAGAGCTTTCCCGAAATAAGAGGTGAATTGCGTACCTCTATCTGAAATAATGGATAACGGAACTCCATGAAGTTTGAATAACTCTCTGATATAGATTTTGGTGTAATCTTTGACTAAATAAGAGGTATGGACTGATAGGAAATGAGTTGATTTGGTCACCATGTCTACAATGACCCAAACTGAATCATGCTGACGACAAGTACGAGGAAAACTCATCACAAAGTCCATGTTCACTTTTTTCCATTTCCAGGTGGGAATACTGAACTCCTACATGGACCCACTAGGCTTCTGATGCTCAATCTTAACCTGCTGACATATTGAGCACTTGGGTACAAACTCTGCAATGTCTCTCTTCATCCCACTCCACCAATAGATCTCCCAAAAATCATGGTACATCTTAGTGCCCCCGGATGAATAGAGTAACGCACACCATGCATTTCTGCTTGAATATGATGCCTCAAGTTATCTACACCTGGCATACATAGCCGACCCTGACAACGCAATACACTATCTCCCCTTTGGGAGAAAACCTCTACCTTCTGATCTTTGACTGATTCTTTCAACTTAACTAAACTGGGATATCTGTCCTTCTTTTCTTTCACCTTAGAGACTAGAGATAATTTTGAACTATTCTGCACCCATACACTACCTTCTATTGAATCAACTAAGCGGAAACCTAGTTGGGCAAGTTGATGAACTTTCTGAGCTAACATCTTCTTACCATCCTCCCCATAAGCAAGACTACCCATAGATATCCTACTAAGATCATCAGCTACAATATTGGATTTACCCAGATGATATCAGACGCTTATATTGTAGTCCTTCAATAACTCTAACCACCTTCTCTGGCAGAGGTTTAGGTCTTTCTGAGAGAATACATACTACAGGCTTTTATGGACTATGAACACATCAGCGTGCACACCATACAAATAGTGCCTTTAAATCTTTAAGGCTAATACTACTGTTGCTAACTCAAGGTCATGAGTAGGATAATTCTGTTCATAGGGCTTAAGCTGTCTAGAGGCGTAGGCTATGGCCTTACCTCTCTGCATCAAAACACACCCCAAAACAAATCTAGAAGTATCATAATATACCAAAATTCCATTTGAACCGTCTGGTAGAGTCAAAACTGGAGTTATAGTGAGTGGAGTTTTCAACTCTTGAAAACTCTTTTTGCAAAAATTTGACCACTGACATTTGACCTTCTTCTGAGTCAATCTAGACATAGGGGATGCAATAGATGAAAATCCCTCAACAAACCATTGGTAATAGCCATCCAGGCCCAAGAAACTCCTGATATCTATCAGAGAAATGGGTCTGGGCCATTTTCTTAATACTTTGGTCTTTTGGGGATCAACTCTAATGCCATCACCAAAAATAATATGGCCAAGGAAAGCTACTGACCTTAGCCAAAATTCAAACTTACTGAATTTGGTGAATAGCTGACGGTTTCTGAGAGTCTATAATACTATTCTGAGATGGTATGCATGATTACGCTCACTGCGGGTGTAGACAAAAATGTCATATATGAAGACTATAATGAACATGTCCAAGTACTGCATGAACACATAGTTCATCAAGTCTATGAAAGTTGTTGGGGTATTGGTAAGACCAAATGATATGACTAAGATTTTGAAGTGACCATACTGAGTTCTGAAGGCTGTTTTTAGGATGTCACATTCTTTGACTCTGAGTTAATGATAGCCTGATCTGAGGTCTATCTTAGAAAAGTAACTAGCCCCCTAAAGTTGGTTAAACAAGTCATCGATTCTGGGAAGGTGATACTTATTCTTGACCGTGACTTTATTTAACTGACGGTAGTCTATACACATTCAGAGAAAACCGTCTTTCTTATGCATTAATAAAATTGGTGCACCCCATGGGGACACACTGGGTATGATGAATCTCTTATCTAGGAGATCCTTTAATTGTTCTTTTAATTCTCTGAGTTCTGTTGGAACCATTCTGTATTGCGAAACTAGAGTCTTGGACTCGAACGATATGGTAGACACATCCCTTAGATATTATTTTTCTTGCCCTTAGGTAGGAAACAAGCTGACCCCTTAAGTGCTGAAATACTATGCCTCCACCCTAGGATAGGCTTATTTGGGAACTGAAACTGGACAATTTTATTTCTGCAGTCAACTGAGGCATAGCATGAATGAAGCCAATCCATGCTGAGAATGACATCAAAATCTAACATCTCTAATTCAACTAAGTCTGCTGAAGTAACTTTCTGAGATACCATAATTGGACAGTTTTTGTATACCTATCGGGCTATGATAGATTTACCCACTGGGGTAGAGACTGAAAAAGGCTCTAATAGGATTTTGGGATTGACTCCGAAGTTGACAGCTATATATGGAGTTATAAAGGATAAAGAAGCTCCTGGATCTAGCAAAGCATAAACATGTAAATGATAAACTTGTAACATACAAATGACCACATCAGGAGAACTTTCCTGATCCTGTCGGGACTGAAGAGCATAGATTCTGTTTAGGCGTTGCCCACTGGTGGCACTAGAAGTGGGCACCCTGCTGATTCGGATGACCGGACTGAGCTCAGAGACAATTATGTTGACCCTGGGAACCTGACTGGGGACAATCTCAGACTCTATGAGCTGGCTTGCCACACCCGAAACATACATCACTGCCAGCCTTACAGATACCCTGGTGGTTTCTACCATATTTCTGGCAAAGGGGATTGGTTCAGGCGCTGCTGACACTACCCTGAGGCTTAGGGCCTGGTGCCCTATCTCTATAACCGTCTCTGAATTTTAGCACTGGAGAACTGACTGAGGATGGAGATGGGATTGAGGATTTTGGGTAAAATTAAGAATGATTCCCACCCTCTGACTTAGGTTGAGCAATGTTGAAACTACCTGTTCTCGATTTCTTGTTCTCATACTTCTTCTCCCTACTCTTAGAATCTTCCATCTGCTGAGCAGGGACCATGAGCTTGGATATGTCCATCTCCTTAATCAGCATTGTTGTTCTACACTCCTTGACCACACTGCTAGAAACCCAAGACACAAACTTACTCATCATGGATCTGCTATCTTCCACCACATGAGGAGCGTATCTAGCTAATTGATTAAACTTGAGAGAATACTCTTTCACTATCATATTTCCCTGCTTCAGATTAATAAATTCTAAAACCTTTACTTTCCTCAACTCTAGTGGGAAGAACCTATCTAGAAAAGCAGTGGAAAACTCCTCCCACTCTATAGGCCTTACATTTGTGCCCCTCTCTACTTTCTACTATTTAAACCATGAGTGAGACACATCCTGTAACTAATATGCAACTAAATCGGCACTCTCACTAGCTATCACCCCCAGAATATCTGTAACTTTCTGCACCTGATTAAGAAATTTCTGAGGGTCCTCATCTCCCATAGACCCAGTAAAAGATGGAGGGTTCATTTGGGTGAAGTCCCGAATCCTGGTTGTAGTAGTATTAACCACTGGGTTGGTCAGAATGGCGGGTCAATACTAACTCTGAACAACTGAAATAAACTGAAATACTAAAAAAATAATCATGTCCTCAAACTATGAGGACTCACCACTAATTCTGAATGCTGAATATTTGAACTGTTAAATATGATCAGGATCTCAAGCATCTAAACCGATGATATAAGACATCATAGCACAAAAAAAAGTATGCGTCAGTACTTTGAATGTACTGGTATGCTAAGTGAGGTAGGCTGAAATGGATGGGCTCATATATATGGACAATACTGACTGAATAACCTGAGTATAACTGAATGAGAGTACATGTATGAATACATAAACTGTAACTGAGGTCATAATAACATTGCATACTGAGTTCTGAATTACTAATTTACTGATATATGAGTTTACTGATACTGTATTGCAGTTAACAGAGTGACTAATTTTAGTTCTTTCTCCTGTAAGTGAGCTAACAAACGTGATTAGCAAGTTTTCAGGTATAAATGATGCAGATTTCAACATTTTATGGATAACTTGACGCCAAAGAAAGCTTCACGAAGGAAGGAAGAGGAATCTTGGACTCCAAGGACTAAAAGTGGCGCATGGAAAATCTGTCCCGGGCAAAAACAACAATTCTGAAGACTTTGGGGACTAGCAGTAACTTATTAGGATTAGGATAATGATACATTAACCTAGCAGGATTTGGTTAAGTATTTCATTAGCTTAGTAGGAATAGGATGTGGGTATTATAAATACCCTATTTTGCTAGAGATTTTTATTCATTCCGTCATTCCACACCATTCACCCATTCATCCACCTATCCATCCACTCATCTACAACTCAAAACAATTTGCTTTTTATTAATTCTTATTACTTTCTCTTCATCTAATCAATTCTTAATTTCCACAACAAGAGAAACGTTACTACTACAAGGGAAGTTCACGCCTAACGCCTACCACGCTATTACTACACGAAATCTTTATTGTGGTAGAATAACAATGTCTATTGTTATTTCCTTCGCACTCATGGGTAACTAAACTTCTCTGTTGGGGTTATGGAAGCCTTATGAGATACTATCTAAGGCTATGAGTTTGTGAATTCGTGACACGTGTGTTGCTTATATCATTATTCTCTTCATCTTAATGCAAATTCTTGTGGCTGCAGACACATAGAATAACGCCAGTATAGCATTAACTTGTTTGAAAGAAAAGTTATATGTCTGGAAAAGAGATAATGTCAAGGTAATAGGGTCCTATCCCCAATTAAAAAGTTAGTGCCGTAACTGGATTAACCTCTTGGAGAATTTGTACCGTTAGATACGCTTTAAGCTCGAAAGAGTTAAAGTGAAATAATCCTCGAATAGGTCGAAAGACGCCTGGATTTACCATCGAATACAATTCTCTATAAGCACATGCATGACTGAATTCCGCATAACTCATAGCTAATAGAGACGTAAACTCAAAAGGTGGACATAACCCCAACTCCTCAATTCTCATTGTTTTACAACCAACTAAACATTCTTTCTTTTTACGTTGCTATTTTCAGTTTTTACTTTAATATTTTGGTTACACATTACAATCCCCCCTTTTTACGAGACTTGCACTAAAAGTATAGTAATCGTTGCATACTTGTTGACCAAGCTATTCCCTGTGGGATTGATACCCAACCCAGTTGGGTTCTATATTTGGCAGCGACCGCTTTACACTCCTACGAGAGATGTAGATTGAGCGTTATAAAAAATTGGCGTCGTTGCCGGGGAATACGGTTGTCAACTAAGTTTGTGATAATTACTAGACCCTTTGGTCAAAGATTCTCGTACTTTTACTTTTAGTTGTTGTTTTTGTTTTATTCAGGTTTGTTCAGTACATCAATGGATGCACAACGTGAAATTGAAAGGATAGCTGCTCAAGTGCATCAACAGAATATTGATAACCCAGGCCGTGCAACAAATCCTGATGATGAGGACCTGGGCGATGAGGAGCTACTAAACCCACAGCATACTGCTGAGATGGCGGCACCCATGCAGAGGAGAGATCGTCAAGCGCGATTGAGGCCTGATCGCGGAGCTGTGCAAATTCCTTTTGATGACGATGATGACGATTTGGATGAAGCTGGTGCCACAGGAGCCATTATTCTGCTACCCTTGGCACCTGGAGCAAAGTTCAATATCACTAGCATAATGATTCAACTATTGCAGCTTAAGGGATTATTCGGTGGACTTGTGGGTGATGATCCGAATATGCATCTAGTCAACTTTATTTCTACATGCAAGTCATTCGACAATCCTGGCGTTGGACAGAATGCAATTCGACTGTGCTTATTTCCATTGTCTCTGTCTGGGGAGGCAACTCTATGGTTGAATGGGCTGACTCCTGATTCTATTACTAACTGGAGGCAATTGAAAGACGCTTTCCTAGAAAGATTCTTTCCGACATCCAAAAGAGCACAGTTGAGAGATGAGATCATAAATTTTCGGCAGCTTCCAACTGAAGCCCTCCACGAAACATGGGAGAGGTTCAAGACTAAGCTTATGCGGTGCCCAAATCACCATATGACCAATGTCCACTTGATGGAGATATTATACAGATCTTTGAATTCGGTGACTAAGCCAGTGGTAGATAATGCAGCAGGTGGATAATTTATGGACCTCACCTTTGTGCAGGCAAACAATATGCTAGATCGGATGACAAAGCAAAGTAGAGCTTGGTATACCTGAGATTCTGAGGTAGCAAGCTCTACTGTATCTTTTGGCATGACTGCAGAGCAGAGGCGAAGACAAGAGGATCGTGACTGATGATAGGCGAATTTACGTGCCTATATCAATATATTTTGCCCATATTTTAGCCTAGTTGTGAGAACTAATTATCTATTTCATGCACTTTTAGTCCTTTTTCCTATAAATGAGCTAACAAACATGATTAGTAAAGTTTCAGGTATAAATGATACAAAATACAGCATTTTATGGCTTACTTGACGCAAAAGAAAGCTCACGAACGAGATGGAAAGGAGCTGGACGCCTAAAGGACCAAATCTGCTGCATGGAAAATCTGTCTCGGGCTAAAACAGCAATTCTGAAGACTTTGGGGACTTACAGACACAAAGCTGGATTTTTACAAAGATACATTAACCTAGTATAATTAGGTTATGTGTTTCACTAATCTATTTGGATTATGATATTGTAACCTTACCCTAGTACATTTGGGTCAAGGATTTCATTAGTATATTAGGATTTGGTTATTTATTTCATTAGCTTAGTAGGAGTAGGATAGGAGTATTATAAATACCCTATCATGCTAGAGATTTTTATCAATCTTCTAACATTCATTCTTCATTCTTCACTTAATTCAACAATTAATTTTCTTCCATCCCTCTCATCTTCCACCACAAACACTTCTAATCTACTCTTCTATTCATCTATTCCACAACAAGAGAATCGTTACTTGCTACGGAATCACCAAAACCACACGCCTAACACCTCTTTCACACGCCATCCACCATGCAAAACGTGATATCCTTCGCATTCATGGGTAACTAAACCTCTTAGTTGGGGTTATGGAAGCCGAATGAGTTACTATCTATAGCTGTGAGTTTGTGAGTTCAAGACACGTATATTGCTTATATCATTACGCTCTTCATCTTAATCTACATTCTTTGCGGTTGCAAACGCAAGAATAACGCCAGTCTAACATTTAACTTGTTCGAGAGAAAGGTTATTTGTCTGGAAAAGAGATAATGTCAAGGTAGTAGGACACCCTTTCCTATTAAAAAACTAGTGACGTAACTGGACTAACCTCTTGGAGAATTCGTACCATTAGACACGCTTTAAGCTCGAGAGAGTTAAAGTGAAATAGTCCTTGTTTAGGTCGAGAGACGCTTGGATTTACCATCGACTACAATTCTCTATAAGCAATTGCATGTCAAGACTCTACACACTCATAGCCAATAGAGACGTATACCTCTGAAGGTGGACATAACCCCAACGCTTCAATTCTCATTGTTTCACAAGCCTACGAAATACTCTCTTTTTACTTTGCTATTTTCAGCTTTTATTTCATTACTTCGGTTACTTATTACAACCCCCCCTTCTTACGAGACTTGCACCAAAAGTCTATTAATTTTACTTACTTGTTGACCAAGCTATTCCCTGTGGGATCGACACCCAACCCAGGTTGGGTTCTATATTTGCTAACGACCGCTTTACACTCAAACGAGAGTTGTAGATTGAGCGTTATCAAAAATTGGCGCCGTTGCCGGGGAATACGAGTGTCAATCAAGTTCGTGATAATTACTAGACCCTTTGGTCAAAGATTCTCGTACTTTTACGTTTAGTTTTTGTTTTCTTTTATTGCAGGTTTTTCTTTTAGTGCATGCCCCATACTAGAAGTTCAGGTCAACCGTTATTACCAATCAATCCTGAACCACAACGAATTAGAAGAATGGAAGCACAAGCTGAAATCGACAGGATGGCTGCTCAACACGAGCAAGCAAGATTAGCTGCTCTTGCTGCTGCTCAAGTCCAACAACAAAACATTGATAATCCTGGGCAAGCAACAAATCCTGACGATGAGGATTTAGGTGACGACGAGTTGATAAACCCAAGGCATGTCGCTGAAACGACAACACCTGCCAATCGAAGAGGTCGACAAGCTCGGTATAGGTATGATCGCCAACCTTTGCAACCAGCTTTCGACGATGATGATGATGATCTTGATGGTGCCGGAGCCACTGGAGCTATAATTCCACCACCATTAGCGCCCAGAGCCAAGTTCAACATCACAAGCACCATGATTCAGTTATTGCAACTCAAGGGATTATTTGGTGGACTAGCAGGCGATGATCCGAATATGCATCTCATCAACTTCATTTCTACATGCAAGTCTTTTGACAATCCTGGTGTTGGTCAGAATGCTATTCGATTACGTCTATTTCCATTGTCTCTGTCTGGGGAGGCAACACTATGGTTGAATGGGCTGACTCCTGATTCAATTACAAATTGGAGGCAATTGAGAGACGCTTTCTTAGAAAGATTCTTTCCGTCATCCAAAAGGGCTCAATTGAGAGATGAAATTAGCAACTTTCGTCAGTTTCCCTCTGAAGCTCTTCACGAAACATGGGAGAGGTTCAAGACAAAGCTAACGAGATGCCCAAACCATCACATGACTAATGTTCACCTCATGGAGATCTTGTATAGAGCCTTGAATTCAGTAACTAAACCAGTGGTGGACAACGCAGCTGGAGGTTCTTTTATGGACCTTACCTTTGGTCAAGCAAGCAATATGCTAGATCGCATGACAAAGCAAAGTAGAGCTTGGCATACCAGGGATTCTGAGGTAGCAAGCCCCACTTTATCTATTGGCATGTCTGCAGACCAAAGAAGAAGAGAAGAAGAACGTGATCAAGATATGGCGCACATGAAAACCCAAATGGATCTTCTTACAAAGCATCTATTAGGGAAGACTGAAAAAGTGAAAGCTATTGCGTCAAAAGGAAGAGACGAATCTGATTCGGAAGAAGAGGCCAACTACTTGACCAATCAGGGCGGTTTCCGTGGGAATGCCCAAGGAAACCAAGGTCGGAACTATTATGATAAATCAGGAAACAAAGACCAAGGTAGTTGGAAGAAAAACAATGATAAGAGTGGTTTGTACGTTCCCCCTGGTAAACGTGATACCACCACATCTAATTCTATGGAAGACATGATGGCTAAGTTATTGAAAGGAGTGGAAGCAACGAGCGCGGGAGTTAAGGAGGTAATTGATGATTTAGCCTCCATGAAGCAACTAGTTGATTCTCATTCCACTTCTATCAAGCAAATAGAGCAGCAATTGAGCCAACTTTCAGCAGCATTCAATCAAAGAAAGGCTGGCACCTTACCGAGTAATACAGTCCAAAACCCAAGGAATGATGGGTCATGCATGGCCATCACTACCAGAAGTGGTAAGGTGCTAGAAACTTCAGCAAAAGGCAAGCAAGTGGTTGACGTAGCAGCAGACATTGATGCCACACCTAGTGACGTTACAAGAGAAGAAGCCGCAACAACTACTTCAAACGTCAAAGATGTTTTACCTAGTGATGTGTAGCCTGAAAAAAATGATAAACGGAAGCAAGAGGAGAATAAAGCCATGGAAAGAACACTTCCATACCCACCACCACCTTTTCCACAAAGATTGAAGAAGGCGGCCGATGACACTAAGTTCAGCAAATTCATGACTATGCTCAAGCAGCTGACCATTAATGTTCCATAGGTAGAGGCACTGGAACAAATGCCTGGGTATGCGAAGTTTATGAAAGATCTTTTGACTAAGAAGAGGGCAGCAAGTTATGAGCTGAAAGATGATGTGCATCATTGTAGTGCAATCGCTACAAGATCGCTAGTTCAAAAGAAGGCAGATCCTGGAGCTTTCACTATTCCTTGCACAATTGGATCATTGGATTTTGCTAAGGCATTGTGCGATTTAGGAGCTAGCATCAATTTGATGCCACTATCTATCTACAGAAAGTTGGGGTTGGGAGACCCTACACCAACCAATATGAGGCTCGTGATGGCGGATAGGTCGGTAAAACGACCTGTGGGTATCTTGAATGATGTGTTGGTGAAGGTTTCTTCATTCATCTTTCCTGCAGACTTCGTTATTCTGGATTGTAAGGAGGATTCTGAAGTTCCCATCATCTTGGGACGTCCCTTCCTTGCAACTGGAAGTGTGCTTATTGACATGAAAGATAATGAGCTTTTGTTTTGAATTAACGACGAAGTGGTACGGTTTGATATATGCAAAACAATGAAGCATCCCAGTGATATGAATGAGTTATATGTAGCTGATGTTCATCATGAGGTTAAGAAAGCATTATCTATAGAGAAACAGCCTACTGTTGAGCCATTGTCTGTCGTGCCACTGAAAGTTGAGCATAAAGATGATGAAGGTTATGTAGAACTTATGAGTGCTCTAACAGAAATAGAGCCTTATACTCCTAAGCAACCAGAATGTGATCTCAAGAATCAATTAACAGCAAAGACTCCCATTCACGAGCCAACAATGCTAGAAACGGAAGAGCTCCCCGATTATCTAAGGTATGTGTTCTTAGAAAGTAGAAATATACTTCCGGAAAGAGCAGATGATTTAAGTGAACAGCACGTAGAGGCTCTCATCTCTGCTCTGAAGAGATACAAGAGAGCTATGGGTTGGACTATTGATGATATAATTGGTGACTCTCCGGAGAAACGTAGGAGCCATCTCGAAAAAGATCGCATGACCACAGGTAAGCCTCATTGTCGTCTAAACCCTTTCAGAAAACGATCCATCACTTACCTCGACGAAGTCTAAGTACTCGAGGTAACTATGTCGATCCACGACAATAAATAAGGCGCTAGATGGGAGGCAACCCATCGTTTTATCATTTCATTATTCCATTGTTTATCGTCTTTCATTTATCGTTTTTCGTTTTCTTTCATTCTAGTACTTGTTTTGTTTTTAATGAAATTCAAAAATAAGAGTCGTGCCACGACCAAAACTAAGGCGCTTGGTGGGAGGCAACCCATCGTACTAATCGTTTTCATTTGGTTTTGAGCAAAAATAGGTGCAAGAAGTATGCGACGAGGAGATTGATCTCAATTGACGATTTGGACGCATTGTATGGTAAAGTCGGTAAGTTAAGAATGGTGATGCATAAGGCTATGAATTGAGCCTTTCTCACGTCATAATAGGCTTCGAGGAAGGCTAGGCCTTGGTAAAAATAGGCCACGAACGATGCACAACCTATTCTATAGCCTAAGGACTCGGAATCTAGTGTGCTATACACTATGCGCCGCCTATTCCTAGGTATGCTTTTGACTATGCGCCGCCTATGCTATGGCATTTGAGATACTGAGACCAAATGCCATAGACTATGCGGCGCATATGTCTAGAAATGCCATAGACTATGCGGCGCATATGTCCCATTATGCCATGGACAATGCGCCGCATATGTAAGTGATATGCCGAGGGATATGCGCCGCATATGTGCTGATTTTGTCCCCAAATCCGATTGTAAATGGGTCATAACCCGACCCATACTCTTCCTATATAAAGGGGACTTGGTTTTATAACACAATCACATTAGAAACAACCCTAAAGGCGCCGCATATCACTCCAAATCCTCTCAAAATTTTCTTCCTTTGTTCTTCCAATCCACAACAACTTCTCCACAATCTTCTAGCAAGTAAGTGCTCTCTTATTCTTCATCTATTTATAGTAAGTACTACATTGCTATGCTTATTATATTTTGCTAAATCATGTGAGATTGATGGTGATGTTCATATGTTTGGATAATTGTTGCAAAAACGTGTGAGTGAATATCTACGTAGGGAATTCTTGACTTGTTTCCGACTTGAATTTTGTTTCGATAGCATTGTTATGATAGTTGCTGAATTAATATGGCTATGAATATTGCTTAAGATTGTTGGTTGGATGATTACATGATAAACTATCCCGGCCATCGGGATAAGGTTATAGTGCCTATCGACTTAGGAGGTTGTGCTTGTTGTAAGAATAATGATTCCATGTGGTATCCCCTAGGTTGTAGTGTTGCTGTATCCACCATGAAAGTAGTCCAATGGCTGCAAATAAGTGATGTAATGCTGATTTTCTTGTCGGAATACACTCCTAAAACGTATGTCGACAAAATCTGAGTACTTGACCACTTTCACTTCACCGATTTGTGTTAACAAGATTAAGTGTGGGGTGGTACCCCTAGTGCTTGCATATAGATTGTATAACGTGAGATTGTGCTGCAACTAACATTATTTCTAGTCTCAGGTACAATGGCACCTAAAGCAAAGCAAGGCAAGGAGAAGGCGACCACGTCCCGAAAGGACAAGAAGAGAAGTCGAAAAGACCAAGGAGAATCATCTTCAGCACACCTACCACGCAGAATGTTCGGAATCAAATGGGTTCTTGAGGAAGAATCCAAGGCATGGTACAGCAGCAACAAAGGAAGGAAGTATGTGCATGTCGACTTGATCAACAAGGAGACCTTAGCAAAGAAAGAGCCGCGTATGTTGGCGAAAATAATGGCTTTGAAGCTGGATTTCATCTTCCGTGACATGGGAGAGTGCAATCTTGACTTGACAAGAGAGTTTTATGCCAACTGGTCGCCAAACACAACAGGCAACGAAGTCAAAATTCGGGGCCAAGTGTTACAGCTTACAGCGGATTGGATCAACTCTTTTCTTGGACTACCTTCGGTCGACACAGCACCATACAAAGAGCTATACAGCAGGCCTCCTTACAGAGCGATAAGACACACGCTTTGTGGAAGCAGATCAATGGCAAGATGGGGCAGACATAAGGAAACAGGCCGTCACAACACCTTCCCCTATGCTCCACTAAATAGGGAAGCAAGAATCTGGATGCGCATTATCAACTCATGCCTTATTCCTGGGACGCAATACACCAAGATATCGAGAGATAGAGTGTGTTTGGTTTATGCGTTGATGACGAATGTCCCTATTAACTTTGGGGCAATCATTCGATCTACCATGAGGAAGGCCAGACTCCACCGGAGGTCTCATTTCACATTCGGCAATTTGTTGACAGCAATGTTGCGGAAGGAAGATATAGAAGAGGAACCAGCTGACCACAAACTTCCACATAACCCAAAGAAGGTTGACCTCACCAAGGTCAAAGATGCTGAAACAACGCATGGAGTCAACCTTACTACTGCGGAGAGACATGCTCGTGACGAGAGTTTCTTCCGTCATCTCTATGGCATGACACGATTCACTATGATGAGTGGTGGACGTATTCCAACTGCTGAAGAGCTCCAACAGCTGGACCACGACTACCCAATGAACAGGCATGCCCGGAAGATGTGTGGAGTGGGCGTATATTTTGAGGAACCTCTTGACGATGACGTGCCAACTGATGATAATAGACGCTTGCCTGATTCTGATGCTGAGGAGGACTCTGACGATGACTCTTATGATGATTCTGACGAAGGGGGTATGACCCCCGACATTGATGAGGAGTCCGACTAATCAGGTTCTTCGACTTTATTTTCCACTGAGGGCAGTGTCTAGTCTAAGTGTGGGGTGGCAGAATCTGTATGCTATACTTCTTTGTTTGCACCTATGTTTGTATGTTTGCTTGTTTACTTTGTTTTTTTTTTTTTTTTTTTTTAAGTTTTTAGGAGTAAAATTTTTCTAGCCATGCATGAAATTATTTTGATAGGCAGCATGAGATTAGAACAAGAGTATGTGCTACAATTGTGACTATTGAGACATTTAGGCTCTAGTTGTGACTTATTATGTGATATTGTGTGATTCAATTCCTTCACTTGTTGGGTTGAGAGTCTATATTACTTCCAACCAAGTCGACCATGTGCCTTGTGTGTGTGAGATAATAAGTATATTCTATGTATGTGGCTGATGCTAGAACTTGCCTGGTATGTATGCAAAGCGAAAATAAGGAGTGTAAGTTTAGGATATGATTTAGGCATTTCTTTGGCAACCTATACATGTTTACCTTCAGTTTTTCCTACCCATGTAAATCATCCTAGTTAAACCCTTTTGAGCCTTTAGCCTATTTCTTTGACAACCTTGTATGTAAGCCTAATCCATTTTTTTTTCAAGACCATAATTTGATCCAAATTCCTAAAGTGCTTTAAAGTGAAAAAGTCATGTGACAACATAAGAGGAAATTGGGCGAGTATGATGCTTTAAATTGTAATGGTGCTTGAATGTGTTATGAAAAAGGAAGAAAGTGCTATCATAAGAGGTATGTTGTGAAAAGAAAAAGGAAAAGAAAGCTGAAAAGTGAGTTGTGCTTAAAATTGAAAAACAAAATAGGAGAACAAGGGTGGTAGAATAAAAGAGTAAAGAAAGGTTGAAAGAAAAAAGTGTCATTGATACAAAGTGATGTATTAAAGTGCTTAGGAACCTAGTCACTATTCTTGGCCAAAATAGTCCTACCCGTCCCTTAGCCTACATTACAATCATCTAAAGACCTACTTGATCCTAATCTTAACATTCCGACATTTAGTAGAGTACTACATTAAAGGCAAGCTTATGGTCATTAGTTGCTACATATGAATTCTTTGTGAGAGTGAGTGCAAGGACACTTTGATACCCATGTTTGAAAAATATGCTATATTTGTGAGTGATTATGGGTACTATATTGTGAGACACACATGGTTGATGAGTTTTGGATAGTTGTATATGATTCTATGTACCTTAACGTTTGCATGCGAGTTGATCACCATCACGAGTCTATGCTTGAGGTTAAATTGTTTCTACTTATAATCGAAAAGCTACTCTTTGTTGATAATTGTTGTGCTTGTCTTGATAAATGTTTTGTGTTGTTGTTGTAAAAACCCTAAGTTGATGTTTAGAAGGACATGATATGTTGTTCGAGGACGAACAAAGCTGCAAGTGTGGGGTGTTGATGATAGGCGAATTTACGTGCCTATATCAATATATTTTGCCCATATTTTAGCCTAGTTTTGAGAAATAATTATCTATTTCATGCACTTTTAATCTTTTTTCCTATAAATGAGATAACAAACATGATTAGTAAAGTTTCAGGTATAAATGATACAAAATACAGCATTTTATGGCTTACTTGACGCAAAAGAAAGCTCACGAACGAGATGGAAAGGAGCTGGACGCCTAAAGGACAAAATCTGCTGCATGGAAAATCTGTCTCGGGCTAAAACAGCAATTCTGAAGACTTTGGGGACTTACAGACACAAAGCTGGATTTTTACAAAGATACATTAACCTAGTATAATTAGGTTATGTGTTTCACTAATCTATTTGGATTATGATATTGTAACCTTACCCTAGTACATTTGGGTCAAGGATTTCATTAGTATATTAGGATTTGGTTATTTATTTCATTAGCTTAGTAGGAGTAGGATAGGAGTATTATAAATACCCTATCATGCTAGAGATTTTTATCAATCTTCTAACATTCATTCTTCATTCTTCACTTAATTCAACAATTAATTTTCTTCCATCCCTCTCATCTTCCACCACAAACACTTCTAATCTACTCTTCTATTCATCTATTCCACAACAAGAGAATCGTTACTTGCTACGGAATCACCAAAACCACACGCCTAACACCTCTTTCACACGCCATCCACCATGCAAAACGTGATATCCTTCGCATTCATGGGTAACTAAACCTCTTAGTTGGGGTTATGGAAGCCGAATGAGTTACTATCTATAGCTGTGAGTTTGTGAGTTCAAGACACGTATATTGCTTATATCATTACGCTCTTCATCTTAATCTACATTCTTTGCGGTTGCAAACGCAAGAATAACGCCAGTCTAACATTTAACTTGTTCGAGAGAAAGGTTATTTGTCTGGAAAAGAGATAATGTCAAGGTAGTAGGACACCCTTTCCTATTAAAAAACTAGTGACGTAACTGGACTAACCTCTTGGAGAATTCGTACCATTAGACACGCTTTAAGCTCGAGAGAGTTAAAGTGAAATAGTCCTTGTTTAGGTCGAGAGACGCTTGGATTTACCATCGACTACAATTCTCTATAAGCAATTGCATGTCAAGACTCTACACACTCATAGCCAATAGAGACGTATACCTCTGAAGGTGGACATAACCCCAACGCTTCAATTCTCATTGTTTCACAAGCCTACGAAATACTCTCTTTTTACTTTGCTATTTTCAGCTTTTATTTCATTACTTCGGTTACTTATTACAATCCCCCCTTCTTACGAGACTTGCACCAAAAGTCTATTAATTTTACTTACTTGTTGACCAAGCTATTCCCTGTGGGATCGACACCCAACCCAGGTTGGGTTCTATATTTGCTAACGACCGCTTTACACTCAAACGAGAGTTGTAGATTGAGCGTTATCAGTGACCAAGACATGGCTCACATGAAAATGCAGATGGATCTTCTTACAAAGCATCTATTATCAGGGAAGACCGAAAAAGTTAAAGCTGTTGCATCAAAAGGAAGAGAGGAATCCAATTCCGAGGAAGAAGCCAACTACTTGAACAATCAGGAGGGTTTCCGAGGCAATGCCTAAGGAAACCAAGGTCGGAACTATTATGATAATTCAGGATATAAGGACCGTGATCAAGGTAGTTGGAAGGATAAGACTGACAGGAGTGGTTTGTATGTTCCTCCTGGAAGACGTGACGCCGCTGCATCTGGTTCTGGAAATATGTCAATGGAAGATATGATGGCTAAACTATTGAAATGAGTAGAGGCAACTAATACGGGAGTGAATGAGGTGAAGAACGACTTGTCCTCAATGAAGCAATTGGTTGACTCGCATTCCACTTCAATAAAACAGCTGGAGCAACAATTGAGTCAATTATCTGCGGCATTCAATCAAAGAAAGGCTGGAACTTTACCTAGCAACACTGTGCAAAATCCAAGAAACGATGGATCATGCATGGGTATTACTACCAGGAGTGGTAAGGTGCTGGAAAATTCATCCCAAAGCAAGAAGTGGCCGAAAATAAAGAAGATGAGGACGCCATAGACAATGACCAAGACGTCCATGACGTCACCCCTAGTGGTTTGCAGCCTGAAAAGACCAAAATTCGAAAGAAAGAGGAGAAAAAAGCCGTGGAGAAAACAATTCCATATCCACCACCACCTTTTCCTCAAAGATTGAAGAAGATTGCGGATGATACAAAGTTCAGCAAATTCATGACGATGTTAAAGCAGCTGACCATTAATGTTCACTAGAGCAAATGCCTGGGTACGCAAAATTCATGAAGGACCTTTTAACAAAGAAGTGGGCGGTAAGCTAAGAGCCGGCAGATAATGTTCACCATTGCAGTGCAATCGCTACAAGATCGCTAGTTCAGAAAAAGGCCGACCCTGGTGCCTTCACTATTCCTTGCACTGTTGGCTCTTTGAACTTTGCCAAGGCATTGTGCAATCTGGGTGCTAGCATCAATTTGATGCCACTATCCGTCTACAGGAAGTTGGGGTTAGGCGATCCGACACCAACCAATATGAGGCTCGTGATGGCTGATAGGTCGGTAAAACGACCTGTGGGTATCATGAATGATGTGTTGGTGAAGGTTTCTTCATTCATCTTTCCTGCAGACTTCGTTATTTTGGATTGCGAGGTGGATTCTGAAGTTTCCATAATCTTGGGACGTCCTTTCCTTGCAACAGAAAGTGTGTTTATTGACATGAGAGCTAATGAGCTTTTATTTCGGTTGAATGACGAAGTGGTCTGCTTTGATATATGCAAAGCAATGAAGCAGCCCAGCAATATGAATGTGTTCTCTGTAGCTGATGTTCATTATGAGGATACAAAAGAAATATCTGTAGAGAAACAGCTTACTGTTGAGCCATTATCTGTTGTGCTGCTGAATGTTGAGCATGAGGACGATGGAGATTATAAAGAAACTATGTGTGCTCTAAAAGAAATAGGGTCATATTCTCCTGCTCCTAAGAAGTTGGACCTTGATCTTACAAATCAGCCTTCACAAACAGCGAAGACTTCTATTGTAGAGCCACCAATGCTAGAATCGAAAGAGCTCCCCAATTACCTAAGGTATACGTTCTTGGGATATGAAAATACACTTCCGGAGAGTGTTGCGGATGATTTAAGTGAACAGCATGTAGAGGCTCTCATCTCTGCTCTGATGAGGTACAAGAGAGCTATGGGTAGGAAGATTGATGATATAATTGGTATCTCTCCTAAGGTATGTATGCACAAGAGTCATATCAAAGAAGATTGCATGCCTACAAGTAAGTATCAGCGTCGTCTGAATCCATTCAGAAAATGATGCCCCATCTATCTTGATGAAGACTAAGTAATCGAGATAGCTATTTCGTGCCGCAACAATAAATCAAGCATTTGGTGGGAGGCAACCCATCATTTTTAAATGTTTTTAATTGTTTTTGTTTTCTTAGGATTTTGTCGAGACACGACCAAAACTAAGGCGCTTGATGGGAGGCAACCCATCGTTCTAATCGTTTTTGTTGTTTTTGAGTGAATGTAGGTATAAGAGGTGTCAAAGAGGAGATTGGTTTCAAATTTTGATTTGGAAGTATTGCATGTTGAAGGTGGTAAGTTAGGAATGAAGAAGAAAAAGGCTATGGATTGAGCATTGCTCATGAAAATATAGGCATCGAACAAGGCTAGGCCTAGGTAAAACTAGGCCACGAACAAGGCAAGGCCTATACTATGGCCTAAGGTCTCGGAATCTAGTTGGCCATAGCATAGGTGCCGCCCATGCTCAAGTATGCCATAGCAGAGGCGCCGCCTATGCTAAAGCCTTTTGTCTCTGAATCTCATATGCCATGCTAAAGGCGCCGCCTATGGTCACTAAAGGCTTTGCAATAGGCGTCGCCTATGGTCACCAAATGCTTTGCAAAAGGCGCCGCCTATGCTCACACAATGCCATAGCATAGGCGCCACCTATGCAAAAGCATTCTGCTCAACTAGGCAAAGCCTTAGGCACCGCCTATGGTTACTTTTGGTCTCCAAATCCGATTTTAAATGGGTCAAAACCCGACACAAGCTTTCCCTATATATAAGAAACTTATTCTTAGGTCAAAACCACATTGCAAACCTAACATAAGCGCCGCCTACCTCTCCAAATCCTCCCAAAAAAAAAAAATTCTTTTGCTCTTTTACCTTGCTAGAACATCATCCAAGGTCATCAACCAAGTAAGTACTTCTTGGTTCTTCATTTATATTCCGTAAGTACTACACTACTACACATATTATGAATTGCTAAATCTTGAAGTAGTATTGGTGATTTGAATATGATTGAATGGTTGTGACACAACTAAGTGAGTAAACGAATACGTAAGGATGATCTTAACTTGCTCCCAACTTGAATTTGATTTTGATACATTGTCATACTTTCTCGAAATTGACATGGTCACTAAAATTGCATAATCTTGTCACTTGCATACTTACATGTTGGAATGACTTGTTCATCGAGATAAGAATTATGGTTGACTACCAACATGTGAGGTTGTGATTATTTCTAGATGCTATACCTTGATTCAATCTCTATGTAGTAGTCTTGATATATCAAACATGAAAGTATTGCCAAGATTACAAGAAGTATGACTGCACTGATTATATTGTTGGAACATATCACCTAAATGTATATCGATGAAGTCTGAGTAATCGATATCATTCACTTAATTAGTTTGTGTCAACAAATTAAGTGTGGGGTGGTGCCACTATTGTCTGTTTGTTGATTGAATCTTCCGAGATGAAGCTAACATGACTCTATTGAGATCTCAGGTACAATGGCACCAAAAGACAAGAAAAGCAACCACTTCATAAAGAGGCCAGAAAGGAGGAAGAAAAGAGCAAGGTGAATCCTCTGTACTGCAAATACCTCGACGCACTCTTGGAAACAAGTGGGGTACTTATAAGGAACTTCTGAGGATGACGACTCTGATGATGATTCCGATGAATGGGGTATGACCCCAGACATAGAGGATGAGTCCAACTAACCAGGTTCTTCTTATTTATATTCCACTGAGGGCAGTGTGTCCCGTTTAAGTGTGGGGTGGTGGTATTTGCATGCTATACTCCTTTATCCGCATTTGCATTTATGTTTGTTTGCTTAGCTAGTTTTTTTTCGTTTTTTGTTTTTTTTAGTAAGCAAAGTTTTTTTTCTTTTAGAATTTTTTTTAACTTAGCTTTGCATGACATTATTCTAATAGGCAGCATGAGATTATAACAAGAGTACGTGCTAAAATCATGACTATTGAGACGTTTAGGCTCTAATTTTGACTCACTAAGTGATATTGTGTGGTTCAATTCCCTCATCTGTTGGGTCAAGAGTCTATACTACTCCCAATAAAGTCGACCATGTGCCTTGTGTGTGTGAGGATATTGTATATTCTATGTTTGTGGCTGATGCTAGAACTTGCCTGGTATGTATGTAAAGCGAAAATAAAGAGTGCAAGTCTAGGAGATGATTTAGGCATTTCTTTGGCAACCTATACTTGTTTACATTCTTTTTACCTACCCGTGGACATTATCCTAGATAATCCCTTTTGAGCCTTTAGCCTATTTGCTTTGACAACCTCATATGTAAGCCTAATCTATTTTTTTCAAGACCATAATTTTGATCCAAATTCCTAAGTGTTTTAAATTGAAAGAGTCATGTGACAAAATAAGAGGAAATTGGATGAGTATGATGCCTTAGAATGTATTGGTGCTTGAATTTGTTATGAAAAAGAATTGATATCATAAGAGGTATGTTATGAAAAGAAAAAGGAAAAGAAAACTAAAAAGATAGTTATGTTCAAAAAATGAAAAACAAAAGAGGTGACAAAGGGAGGTAGATTAAAAGAAAGCAAAAAGGTTGTTTGAAAGAAAAACGTTAATGACATAATGTGATGTATTAAAGCACTTAGGGAACTTAGTCAGTATTTCTGGCCAAAATAGTCCTACCCGTCCCTTAGCCTACATAACAACCATCAAAAGACCTATTTGATCCTAAGCTTAGCATTCTGACATTTAAGTGGAGCATTACACTAAGGGCAAGTCTATGGTCATCAGTTGCAGCATATGAATTCTTTGTGAGAGCGAGAGCAAGGATATTTCTATACCCATGTTTGATAAATATACTATACTTGTGAGTGATTATGGGTAATATATGGTGAGACACGCATGGTTGATGAGTTTTGGGTAGTTGTGTATGATTCTTTGTGCCTTAACTTTTGAATACGAATTAGCCATCATCAAGAGTCTATGTTGGAGGTTGAATTGTCTCTACTAATGATCAGAAAACTATTCTTTGTTGATAATTGTTGTGCTTGTCTTGACGAATATTTTGTGTTGTTACTGTGAAACCCTAAGTGATGTTTAGATGGACATGATAGTTTGTTCGAGGACGAACAAAGCTTTAAGTGTGGGGTGTTGATGATAGGCGAATTTACAAGCCTATAGCACTAGATTTTGCCCATATTTTAGCCTAGTTTTGAGAACAAATTATATAATTCATGCACTTTTAGTCCTTTTTTCTGTAAGTGAGCTAACAAACGTGATTAGCAAGTTTTCAGGTATAAATGATGCAGATTTCAGCATTTTATGGATAACTTGATGCCAAAGAAAGCTTCACGAAGGAAGGAAGAGGAATCTTGGACGCCAAGGACCAAAAGTGGCGCATGGAAAATCTGTCCCGGGCAAAAACAACAATTCTGAAGACTTTGGGGACTAGCAGTAACTTATTAGGATTAGGATAATGATACATTAACCTAGCAGGATTTGGTTAAGTATTTCATTAGCTTAGTAGGAATAGGATGTGGGTATTATAAATACCCTATTTTGCTAGAGATTTTTATTCATTCCGCCATTCCACACCATTCACCCATTCATCCACCTATCCATCCACTCATCTACAACTCAAAACAATTTGCTTTTTATTAATTCTTATTACTTTCTCTTCATCTAATCAATTCTTAATTTCCACAACAAGAGAAACGTTACTACTGCAAGGGAAGTTCACTCCTAACGCCTACCACGCTATTACTACACGAAATCTTTATTGTGGTAGAATAACAATGTCTATTGTGATTTCCTTCGCACTCATAGGTAACTAAACTTCTCTGTTGGGGTTATGGAAGCCTTATGAGATACTATCTAAGGCTATGAGTTTGTGAATTCGTGACACGTGTGTTGCTTATATCATTATTCTCTTCATCTTAATGCAAATTCTTGTGGCTGCAGATGCATAGAATAACGCCAGTATAGCATTAACTTGTTCGAAAGAAAAGTTATATGTCTGGAAAAGAGATAATGTCAAGGTAATAGGGTCCCATCCCCTATTAAAAAGTTAGTGTCGTAACTGGATTAACCTCTTGGAGAATTTGTACCGTTAGATATGCTTTAAGCTCGAAAGAGTTAAAGTGAAATAATCCTCGAATAGGTCGAAAGACGCCTAGATTTACCATCGAATACAATTCTCTATAAGCACATGCATGACTGAATTCCGCATAACTCATAGCTAATAGAGACGTAAACCCAGAAGGTGGACATAACCCCAACTCCTCAATTCTCATTGTTTTACAACCAACTAAACATTCTTTCTTTTTACGTTGCTATTTTCAGTTTTTACTTTAATATTTTGGTTACACATTACAATCCCCCCTTTTTACGAGACTTGCACTAAAAGTCTAGTAATCGTTGCTTACTTGTTGACCAAGCTATTCCCTGTGGGATCGATACCCAACCCAGTTGGGTTCTATATTTGACAGCGACCGCTTTACACTCCTACGAGAGTTGTAGATTGAGCGTTATCAAGGGTTTTAGCATGAATTTACATAGTACAACACATATAATAAATAATTTGATATGAATCTTGCCATTAAATCATGAACTAGAAACTCCATTAACTTGGTAATCATGAACACATTCAAATTCAACCATGAAATTCATCAAACTCATTAACTTATAGTTAAAAAGGGGTTCTTGAACTCCAAGGGTGGAAGGGAACCCTTGGATGAACACTTGACATACCTTGGTTGTTAAATTCTTGAAGAAAGATGGTGAAATCTTGAGTCTTGATTTTGAATTTAGATCACCTAGGGTTTTTTGTTATTGAATAGTTTGAGAATAGTGGATGAATTTTGCCTCTAAAGGAGCTTAATGTCGTGTTTTGGGGGTTGATAGACGTGGGCCAAAAAACCTAATACCCCTGAGGATGCGGTTTTTTAATGACTGAAAACTGAACTATCGACGTGTAGACTGACGCAATACGTCGTTGCCATCGACATGATGGCCAATGCATTGCGTTAAGTCTGCATTGGTTCACTAGAATTTGCCTTTGGAAGCCAACAAAAATATTGATCGACGCGATGGCCAACGCGCCGCGTCGAGATTGCGTCGATACACTATTTTAGATTCCCAACCGTGGTTCAAATGAGGTCTGGAAAATTTAAAACTCGTCCGAGAACACCTACTGACATTCCTGATCGTGAGTCAACTTAAAGAACGCCATTTAATGGTCGTAAAGGTCGCGGAATTAAGTAGCCAACTTTTGAAGGATAAAATAACACTAAGTCTGAATACTTGGTTAAAAGTTCTTAAGTCTGGGACCCCTTAACAAGCTTAAAGGACTGATTTAAGCTAAGGATTTTTGCGGGGTCTTATAGAAAGTCATGTCTTTTCACCCTCTCAATAACAATAACCCTTTTTTATTAATAACCGTCTGTTACAACATATGATCAATCTGTCGCATCAGATTAACCTTTGTTGCCACAAATGCTCAATTTCTACCACCAACCGTCGACATATTGATAATAAGGAATAAACAGAATGATAATTAAATATCAAATAAGAATTAATAATTTAAAGTTGACCACCAACATAGATTTTTGAATCGGTTGGGTTGATCCGATATACAAAATGAGGAAAATACATATATACGCTAAAAGAAAAAATATAACCTAATTATTATTACTATTATTATTATTACTATTATTATTGTCAACCGGACAATTTTCTTCCAGCAGCAGCAAGGCCCTCCTCAGCCTTGCTCCAAAGTCAGCCAAATTCCTCTGGAGCTCATCAAACTGCCTTTGAAGTTCCCGCAAGGACTCGATATGAATCTTCTCGTATCATAAAATTAAGGCAAAATGATCTAATAGACCCTTATACTTATTTGAGTTCGTATTGTGGACTCTTCTACTTAACCATTTGTCAACTGAACCCTTAAACTAAATAAACGTAATACTTTAAGCCCTTTTGATCGTTGACCAACCACATATGGCAATAATGTTTTTGATCTATAAAAACTCATGCAAACACGCATTTTAAGGCAAGTGAAATTAATATTTTATATTTAAAAATATTAACATTTAAAAATAATAATAATAAATTTAGAAGAAAGGAAAAAAATTTAAAAAAATTCTAAAACTTCTTCTTCTTCTTCAACGCTCCCCTCCCAACACCACCACCACCACAACCCAACCAACCGTCTCCCCCACTCCCCACTCCTTCTTTAGCATCTCCCCCTCCCTCCACTTCTTATTCTTCTTCAGCCCTAATACAAGTGTGATCTCGTAGATGAAACCTTTTTTTGTATGTCAAAGGAAACCGAGAGAAGGATCGAGCTTAAGTGTGGGAGAAGCCAAAAACCACCCCTATGTGTGACTAAAGGGGTGGCCATGAAGCCTTATTTATTAAAAGGGCACCTTTGTCATTTTAAGTTTTTTGGGGAATGTAATATAAATAGAACCACTTAGGGTTTTATTCACTTAGTTGATCATATTTTGATATTTGTAATATTTGAAACACTTTAGTTCTCTCTCATAGCTCCAATTGAAACTAGGGCTAGACAAGTGAAGATTCACTTATGTTTGCATATTGGCTGGAAACGTTGGTGTTTATAGGAGGTAAAGTTCCTCTTGTGTCAACGTAGAGTTAGGTTTGTGTCGCGAATAGTGTTTAAGGGTCCAAGAGTATAACAATTCTTGGGTTCTTAAGATTGTCCCTTCATTTGGTCTAACTATTTATCTTGTATCTTGTTGAATCTGTGATTCCTTATTGTTGTTAATGTACCCATAACCTTCTTGTTATTGTAATCTTGTTGTTTATGTGTTGACATAGTGAAGCCGTATGGGGCCTCTTTGATTCACTATAGTCCTTGGAATCTTTCATTCTCCATCTACTTTATTGAATATTGTTGTTGTTGTCTTGAAAACATACAGAAGTTGAGTGGGGCCTTTGATTCTCTATTGTTGTTGATCTTGTATATCTCTTGAATCTGTGTTGTGTGTTCAATATTGTATCATTTGGTATCAAAGCTTATGGTTGATTTTGTTCCAACAAAATCAATCTTGGGCTTGGTAGTTGAGAAATACAAAAAAAAATTGTTGAAATCTGAAAATTCCAAAAAAAAAAAAGAAATTTGTCCATCTTGTTCTTGGCCGAGAAAATGGTGTTGTGTTGTTATCTTGGCCGAAATTGGTTGTAGATCTACAAAAGATTTTAATTGTTTAGTTTGTTTCTTGTGTTGGTTCCTTTCTCATCAACACAAAAGTGTCCAAATCTAAAGTTGAGCTTGTAATATTGACTATTGTTGTGTTGACTTGGCCATGTGTTGAACCTTGTTGTTGAAGATTGGTGGTGGTGTTGTTATGTTCTTGAAGATTGTTAGTTTGTTCATCTTATCTTCACCTAGTCTTATAACTTAAACTAAAAAAAGTGCAAACTTGATTCAAAAAGGTGAAGATAAAAGTTATAAAGTTTGTTGGTGAGAAGACTTGAACCATCACTTCATAGACTTTTTCAACTACTATCCCTAAATTAAGGAGCCTTGTTTGGTGGAACTAGTACAAGTCAAGATCATTCTTTTGAGAATAAACTTACAAAAGACTCAAGACTTATACTTTCCCTCCAAAACCAATTGTCTTTCATTCTAAATTATGTGAAGGTTGAGAATTTCAAATTTGTGACTAAGTTGTGTGGGTTCGAGACAAATTACATGTTGCCACATCACCACTTTCTACTATTTATGTCAATAATTAAACTCAAATTTGGATTTTTCTAGTTTCTAATTGTTGATTCTTAGTTTCAATTAGTCCTTTGCATCCCTTGTTCGTGCCTACGTTTCTTTTGTGCTTTTATTGTTTTTATAATCGTAGTGCTTCTTGGTTCAAGTTCGAATATTACTTACTTGAGTCATCCAACAAAGAATCCATTCCGACTAAGGAGTAGACTTACTCTTTAACTCACCACAACTACAAGCTGACTTGCAAACATTTGTGACATCAAGTGTGAGGCCACAACGTGAGTGAGAGAATAGTGAGGTTGTTTGAACTAACTTGTGTTTTGTTTTGTAGGTTTTGTGTTGTATTGTTATGTGTGACATAGTGGACTAATTTGGTGACTTGTTGGATCGTAACTTGAAGGATTAATTCTGATACCATTAAAATGGAATCCGAGGCTTCAAATGCTCAAACAATGGATAGTAATGCCATCAATCTCATTTTGGCTCGCCCTGAAACTATGTCCCGAGATGTGGCTAGGTTGAATGTGGATCCTGAGAAATTAGATACGTATGTGGCATCAATGAGTGGGAGATTATAGCATGTGGAAAGTCAAAGGAGTCGACCATCCACCGACTCAACACATTTCCCCAACCACTACTCCTGAGGCCTTGCACCAAATGTTCCATCCACTGAGACAACCCTCCAATGTCACAAACTTAAATCTACTATACTCCCTCACCCAAGAACATGAGAGGCCAATCCAACCACCACTTCACCAAGTCCAACAAGAAGGACTTGAAACCCGAATTCCACCCCATAACCCGAGCCCTCCAAACCAAACTCTACTTGGCCAAAGACCTTATTATCCACCAAATCCAAACCCGCCACGACAAGCTCCACTCAACCTAAATAGACCTATCCAACATGAGGGGTATGGTTCATTTTATGATGGTTACATGAGGGGGGAAGAGGTCGAGGTAAACATGTTGATCCAAGGGAGTTTCATGGCCGAGAAGGAAGAGTTGGTCATTGAAACCAACAAGGGAACCAAATCTGTGAAGTAGGATTAAATATCATCAAAATGGGGCTTCCAATATTCAAGGGTGAGAGTGATCCCAAAGAGTTTTTTGCATGGGAATTCGCATGTGAGAGGTTCTTCCAAGTCAATAATCTTACCGAAGAGAAAAAGAGTTGCTACGCGATTGCTCACTTTGAGGGTTATGCTACTACATGGTGGGAGTATGTTAAGAGTTTTGGCAATGTGTTGGTAGAAGGGCAGCCCCCTCCTTGGTTTCGGCTAAGGTACCTTATGAGACAAAGGTACCTACCCGAAAGATATTATCAAGAGCTCCTTGCCAAGTTGTATAACTTGAGGCAAGGAAACAAAAGCATCGTGGCTTACTACGATGAGTTCCAATAACTTATCTTGAAACTTGATCATAGAGGGGAACAAGTGAGTCATGACATCATACAATTCAAGGTGGGGTTGAAAAGAGATATTGCTTTACGGTTGACCTTACACAAGTTCGACACAATTGATTCCATTTTCCAAGCCGCCTTGGAGATTGAGAGAGACATACAAAAAAGGGCGGGCAGCAAGTTCAAGGGGCAATCACCCTCGGATTGGAACAAGGACAAGATTTACTCATCCAATGAGGAGAAACCCAAGGCCAAGCTGATCCAAGCTAAGACTAAGGTTGCCCAAAGGTATCTTCCAAGAAATGAAGGTACACAAAATTCTACTTCTCGTCCTAAAGGATTTCAATATTTTAAATGTCAAGGGTGGGGGCACAAGGCTAATGAGTGCCCAAATCGGAGAAATGTAATCCTTAGGGAAGGAAAATTGTATTACCTTGGTGAGGAAGTGGGGCTTTCATCGAATGAGTTTGATGAAAACGCTCAAGATGGAGAGCAAGAAGTCGAGGTAGAAATAGATGAAGGCGTGGAAGATATTTGGCTGGTTGATGGAGAGTGTGTAGTACCCTTGTTTATGGCAAGGAGAATCATGCTTAGTGATGGTTTAGAAGAGGAAACCGAGGGTGAAGATGATGAAGAAGAGGATGAGCCGAGAGTTCAATAAGTGGGATTTGCCCACAAAGACCCTTTGATGCTTACTAACTGAGATGCTAGCATTTTGCCTAGCATCCATTCTTCTTATGTGCAGGATGAAGGACATCCAAGCCCAAGGAGCAATCTTGATGATCTCATGACACCCTTGGTTGAATATACTAACCTTGGGAGGAGCTGAGAAAAGATTATTCGAAGAGAAGAGCTTGCGGGTGAAGATTGCTTGAGTTTGAGGTCAAACTCCTCTTAAGATGGAGAGGATGATACAAGTGTGATTTCGTAGATGGACCCTTTTTGTATATGTCAAAGAAAACCGAGAGAAGGCCCAAGCTTAAGTGTGGGAGAAGCCAAAAACCACCCCTATGTGTGACTAAAGGGGTGGCCTTAAAGCCTTATTCATTAAAAGGGCACCTTTTTCATTTTAAGTCTTTTGGGGAATGTAATATAAATAGAACCACTTAGGGTTTTATTCACTTAGTTGATCATATTTTGAGATTTGTAACATTTGCAACACTTTAGTTCTCTCTCAAAAGCTCCAACCAAAACTAGGACTAGACAAGTGAAGATTCACTTGTATTTGCATATTGGCTTGAAATGTTGGTGTTGAAGTGGGTGTTGTTGGGTTGAGGTAGGGAGTACAAAGAAGAAGGAAAGAAAATGAGGTGGGGAGGGGGTACTTTTGTTTTTTTCTTTCTTTTTTAATATTATTTATTTTAATATTTAATTTTTTATGTGTCATTTAAAAATAGTGTGGCATTTTACGTGTAATCGATTGCATTATTTCCACATTAATAAGATAAGAAAAGGTTTAAAATATTTTATTTCGATAGATTTAAGGGTTCAGTGGGCAAAGAGGTGAATAGAGGAATTTAAAATACAAAAGCATACAAGTACCGAAATTTATTAGACTATTTTACTTAAATTTAAAGGATTTACACCCACATGCCCCTTCCCATACTAATTTCCAAAATATTCATTCGAACTAGAGTGTTTACTACTCCCTTCGTCCCAAATTAGTCATTTCAAATTTTTTAATTTAATTTTTTATTTTACTTTTCTTTTTTCATTAATCAAGAAGAGAAAAAAAAAATTTATGTTTTACCCTTTGCATTAATTACTTTTTCTTCAAATTAAAATATAAACATCATTTAATAGGGGTATTAGTGTAAACTAGGCATGTTATTAATTATTTTTCTTAATCAATGTATCATCTCCATTTGGAACGGAGGGAGTTGTTGTTTAAAAATTGCAACATATCTTATCTTTGTTCCTAAGTTTTATTAATTTCAAAGTAAAATGGAATCTTTTCTTTCAACATTGAAAAGGATAAATATTGTGCTTTAGCTCTAAACTAATGAACCCCCCAAATTGCGCTGCTTTATTAAATTAATTACTAACTTAATTAAAAGCTTAAAGAGCAGAAATTCTATAACAAGTAAATGGGGGCATACCAACTTTCTTTGTCCATGAAATTTTACAAAAAGGCAGCATAAAATATTAAAAAGTAATTTCTGAATGCTAGAGAATGTAAAAGATAATCTATTATCCAATCTTTTATGATCCTATACCCATGATTAGTCAAAATATGTTACTTGAAGGGTTGTGTTGAGATGTATGGAATTTCTCTGTCAAAAGTATTACGATTCAACTGTTAGTATATAAAAGAATCCTAATAGGAAGCATTTTCCACTTTAAAAGACCATATGCACATGAGTGTTTCCAATATAATTTAATTCATTAAAAATAAACTTCAATCACAAATAAAAATACGAAGAAATAATAATTTTATGGAAAATAAAATTCAATAACAAATAAAAATATGAAGAAATAACAATTTTATTGATAAACGATATGAGTACAAATCTGTTCCTGCCTTAATTCTTATTGATAAAAATTTGTTCCTCCCTTGATTCTTATTGATAAACAATGTGAGTACAAATTTGTTCCTCCCTTTATTCTTCTCTCGATTTTCTCCATAATTAGAGAGCCGTTAGTGGCGTATATTCTTCTCTCGATTTTCTTCGTAATTCGAGGACCGTTAGTGGCGTATTTCTCGAACATAGGATGATCTCTTTATGAATATCCATAATTTTGTAGGATGATCTCTTTATGAATATCCATAATTTTGTAGGATGATCTCATGAATATACATAATTTTGTGGTATATTGGAGATCCGATCTTTTTACGATTACCCATCAGTTTATAAGATATTTAACATGTCTGTTTCAGGGAATATGTTACCCTGCGAGATTTTGGGTAAAGTAGTCTCCTAGACATCTAATAGAACGTGACTCTTCTTGAAGAGTTCCACAAATTTAAATTTTAGACGTCTACAACAGTTTGGATTAGCCCGGGTTCAATGCAAATATCGTACGTCAGATAGAAATAAATGTCTTATGTTGATGATGACTTGAAGTTCTATATTGTTTTTGGTACATTGACTTGAATTGAAGCTATATATATATATTGGTACATTGACTTGAAGCGATATACATTGCACAATTCATCTACTGAACATGAAATAATCAAATCAATCTTCTTTGTAACAAGAAAAATATCAAAACAAAGTCAATTGCTGGTGACTAACACTAAGTTGGATGATCCATTGCTTAGCTTTCTTTGCTTTTGATCTTCATCCCTTTCCCTTTCTAATTGAATCTTTGCATCAATCAATGCCCTCTTTACTTCCTCATCCCCTTGTTTTTCATGTAACAACATTTCAAATTCTTGAATTGCAGCCTCCCATCTTTCCAACTATGCAACAAAATTCAAAAATAAATAAAATGGACTATGTCTAATCTATGTTACACTACTATAAAATATAATGTTTATTATCGACACATTCTTCGATTAGCACTAGCAGTTTACCTTCATGTAGCAATCAGCTCTCCGGAGTCTAGCCTTAGTATATGAAGGACGTAAGACGAGAGCTGCAGTGCAATCCTCCACTGCTTTCTCGAATTGTCCTAGCTTAAATCGACAAGCTGCTCTGTTAAATAACAGAACAGAATTGTATGCATCCTGTTCCAGTCCTTCTGTGTACATAGAACAAGCCTCTGTGTATTTCGATTGTCTAAACAACTTGTTACCCTTTATCCGTGCTGATGCCAACCCCCTAATTCTTCTTAGTATCGTGGTTATCTCATTGCTGATATCGAGTTTTGCAGCCTCTTGAGCTGCAGCAATTCCATCATCGAACCTGCCTACTAACACGTAAACTTGTGCTCGAATTATTAGCAAGTAAGCTGTTTTAGCTGATCCGTAAAGGCGAGTACAATGATCTGTTTTGAAGTTAGCTCCCTTCTGAATGGTGGTGTATGCCTCCTCATGTCTATGTAACTTCATCAATGCTTCAGCTCTCATTGCAAAGATCTTCGAGTAAGAAAATAACAAAGCTGTAAGAATCGTTAAATATGTAATGTTTCAATTAAACTCGATGAGTAAGTTATGGACAAAGTTCTTTCAACCTGTGGAGCTGAATCTGCACCAGATGACAATGCATTTTGGCTCTCATTAAGTAATGTGATGTAATTTTTCATCCTATGAGCTTCTATGCAATTGCATATGATTCTTTTAACATCTTGAGCCTCAGAAGTGTCCCTTTTGTCAACTTTCGGTCCTGATTTTTCATAATGATTCAATGATTTCTCTGCTTCTCCTAATCTGTTGAGTTAATATTCCGAATCATGTCAACATTCAAAGTAAATAAACCAATCATATTACTCGAAAAACTTGTGTTTTTTTTTATCAGATTTTAGTACCTGAGGTATAGTCTTGCAAGGCGATATTGCGCGTTGTGATAAAAAGGGTCTAACCGAATGGCCTCTCTGCATTCAATCACTGCTTCAATCAGACGGTTTAAACTCATTAAAGCTGCACTTTTGTTGCTATAATAACAAGCATTTTTCGGATTGATGGCGATTGCTTGATTATATAAAGAAATTGCTTCTTCAAATCTTCCATGCTTGTAATGTTCATTTCCCATGGACTTGAGTACATCAGGATCCAATTTGTTTAACATATGGCTCCTTAAACTAGGCTGTGATCTTACTATGTTCCCCATCAAGACTCTGCCTTTCTGTAGGATAGACTTTTGATCGGTTGAGACAATTTGAATTGTTTTTTGCTGCTTCAAATTCCCTAGTTGGCCTAATAACATAATATTGCCTGTGCTGGACGCACGGTTAAATGCTCCATTCACATTGGATTTCTGATGACCAGTGATAGTCGCGCTCAAGTCACTCGAGGTGAACGTTGGTTGCCTCCTAAGATTCTGAGTATTGGACACCAAGTTGACAGCTTGTGACATTTTCTTCGTGCTCGAGGAATTATTATTCTTTGAGCTGATTCGCGCACCATCGGATGTTGATCTCCTAACATGTTTTCGATCATTCGAATTCAATGGAGTGATTGAGGGGGGTTTTGGTGGAGGCTTGGCTAATTTTTTGGTGCTGGATTTGGTTGAAATTTGTGACACTGGTTGTTTAATTGGCTTACAATTTCCACGTTGAAATATTGCTGCCACTAGACCACAACCTAATTGAATTTCCACCGACTTGTCTGTAATTTCTGCCATAATCTCCTCTTCAATCAAATTTTGCAAACTTAATCACTAAAGGAAATGGAAGATGAGTTTAACCAAAGTGAAGTATTTATGAAACAAAGTGGAGAGGTCAACTATAATCAACTATAATAAAGAAAAAGAGGATCAAATCAAATTTTAAACACAAAGAAATAGACACATGGTCCAAGAAAGGGGAAAGAGGATCAAGAGAAAACTTGAATAACAAGTGTTCAATGTGATAGGTCCTTATTTGGATTAGAAGAAATGTTTGTATACTTATATATATACTACTCAAAGGTCCAAGAGTGGAAGCTAAGAAACCAACTTTATTTTTCTATATGAAGTTAAAGGGGGTTAGGCATATGAATAACAAAATTCCAAGAGGGGACAAGACTTGGTAGGATAGACATATCATTCTAATTTCCAATAAAGTACCACTGGATGTCTTATCAAAAAAGTATGATTTGGAACGATTTCTTTTACTAGTTTTCTCCTGTTGTGCCAAACAAGTAGGACAACCAATCATAACAAAGTTGAATAACCCACACGTGCAATTGACATGCATGTTTCATTCAACCAACCTTGTGAAAACACAGTCATCTTACTGGAAGTAATGCTTATACGCTACTCGGGGTGCCAAAACTGACCCTGAATATATAGTTCCCCTTACCAAACTTTAATTGGTTGGATAGCGAGGCGAATCGAGGGGTGAGAGGGTGTTCACGCAAATCTTTTAGGTAAAAAATTACTATAATATAAGGTCATTTTTTATTTTGTTATTCACTTATATGAATTTTGAATCTTCTCATTAAAAAACTATAGGTTGGCTTGAAAAAGGGTTCAAAGTTCATCTTGAGGTTCAAAGTTCAAATTCAAGAATACGTGAATTCATGATCTCTCTGTAATTGTGTATGTTATGTATATATATTTTTTTAAAATGACATAATATTATTTGTTGACACTTATGAACTAACATCAACTTTTAGGAATGTCATTTTTAGATAAATTATATCTACATATAATAACTAAAACAGATTGGTGGTTTACAATACCATGTAAACAAAAAGTAAGGGCAAAAAGAATTATCACATATAATAACTAAAACAGATTGGTGGTTTACAACACCATGTAAACAAAAAGTAAGGGCAAAAAGAATTATTAAATAAAATAAGAAAGAAAACTGATTGGATAGAAAGAAGTGAAAAATTACACAAAAATTAGAAAATATAAAAAATAGAGAAGACACAGTAGAACTAGTTGTATTCTCGATAAATAAAAAAGAAATAACTATATTTTCAATAGATAAGATAGAAATAATAAAGAAAAAATTAAGACAATTATATAGTAAAGATCCATTAAAAGGATGGAAAAAACATAAAACTACCATAAAAATTGAATTAATAGATAAAAATAGTATAATAACTCAAAAACCATTAACATATAATTTTGACGATTCAAAAGAATTCAAAATACATATAGATGAATTATTAGAAAAACAATATATACAAAAAAAGTAATAGTAAGCACAATAGTTCAGCATTTATAGTAAATAAACATACTGAACAAAAAAAGAGGAAAAGTAGAATGGTTATTGATTATAGAAATTTAAATGCAAAAACTATGACATATAATTATCCAATACCAAATAAGATATCAAAAATAAGACAAATACAAGGATATAACTACTTTAGTAAATTTGACTGTAAATCCGAATTTTACCACTTAAAGTTGATGAAGATTCTAAGGAATTAACCGCATTTACGGTACCACAAGAATTTTATGAATGGAACGTATTACCATTTGGATATAAAAATGCACCAGGTAGATATCAACATTTTATGGATAGTTATTTTAAACAATTACCTAATTATATAGTATACATAGATGATATACTACTATATACAAAAACTAAAGAAGAACATTTAAAATTACTAGAACAATTTACAGATATAATAGAAAAATCAGGAATAAGTTTAAGCGAAAAAAAAAGCTGAAATTATGAAAAACCAGATAGAATTTTTAGGAATACAAATAGATAAAAGTGGAGTAAAAATGCAACAACATATAGTACAAAAAATAATAAATTCAAAAGAAGAATTAGATACAAAAAAGAAATTACAATCATTTTTAGGATTAGTAAACCAAGTAAAAGAATATATACCAAAATTAGCAGAAAACCTAAAGCCTTTACAGAAAAAAATTAAAAAAGGATGTAGAATATAATTACAACGAGGAAGATAAAAAACAAGTTCAGAAAATAAAAATACTTTGTAAAGAATTACCAAAATTATAATTTCCAGACGAAAATAAAAAAAATTTAGAAGCAGATGCAAGTCAATATAGTTATAGAGGAGTACTTAAATATAGGTAGGAAAATGAAAAAATAGAAAATCATTGTAGATACTATTCAAGAACATTTAATGACACAGAAATAAAATGAGAAATAAATAGAAAAGAATTATGTTCATTATATAAATGTTTATTAACCTTTGAACCATATATTGTATATAACAAATTTATTGTGAAAACAGATAATACCCAGGTTCGATGGTGGTTAACAAGAAAAATACAAAACTCGGTTACGACAAAGGAAATTCGGAGATTAGTATTGAATATATTAAATTTTACATTTACGATTGAAGTAATCAAGACTGACAAGAATGTTATTGCAGATTACATATCAAGACAAAGCTACTCAAACTGATTTACCAATGGAAGAAGTTGATGTCAAAGATATCCAAACAGACTTAATATTACAAGTGTTTGAACAAATGAAGTTATTACAAGAATGAGTTATCACATTAACTACTGAAGTTACAAATGTAAAAGTCCAGGTTGAGCACTATAAAAAATAAGAAGCTATTAGCAAAGATACTGTGCAGGAAGAGCACATTAAAAAACTAGACCTAGAAGGTGACGATGAGAAACATCTAAAAACTCAAATTACTAACGAAATTACAGTTACAATTGCAGGCGCAAGTGATGTATCCAAGGGAAAGAATATAGTCACTCAAAATAAACCTGAAATACCAAAGAAAAAGAATTATAACCTCAACTAAATATTCTCAAAACCATATACACCAAATATACAAAAACTAGAGTCATCTATACCTCCCCAAATATACACATATTCCGAATCACTCAATCAATAAAAGAAGACTTATAACCATATCACTCGTACATATATTGATAATATTTATATCTTACAAAAATTGTTAAATACAAAACCTATCCAGAGTGAAGAATTAGCAAAACAAAACGATGAATATATTACACAAAAATGTCAGAACTATAACAAACTTATTGCTTTGCCTGGCACCAGTGTAAACTTAATTTTTTCATGTTACTGTTATGGACTATTATCTACAGTTTACACAATTACTGGAGAAGAGTTAACAAGAATTTCAGATATTCACAAAAAATTTATGGATTATAAAAGGATTACGAAGGAACAGTTATTCTATGTCCGTTTCTACTCAGCACCAGCAGAAATATTGTTTGATGAAATAAAACAGACAATTATTGCTGTCAAGATAGGAATGACACGAGACTATATTATCCCTGAAGAAATATGTGAACAAGAAGAGATAACCAAAAATCAAATACCGAACTTCTACCGAAACAAGAGAGTTATTGGACTTAGCAGTATATTGACTGAGTTAGCAAATAATTATATAAATTAAAACCCAGTTTGGATTTACTATAACAGAAATCAATTATTGGTTTATTCTACTTGTAAAAATATTAGAGAAAATGACAGAGAAGAGATAAGAAAATGAGTCATAACGATCCTAAAACCAGAAGAGTTATCAGTCACAAGATCTATTACGAAAGAAATTATTTCAGAAGAAGCTATGGATCAATTCTGTAAACAGGTTGACCAAAGATACGATGACCACATATGCTGCAGATGTAGTGGCAGACACAACTTTATCCCAAATGTGATGCTATAATAGCAAGAAGATAAGGACAATAGCTGAAAGATACACGACAAAAAGATAAGAAGATCGAGCAATAATGAAAAGATAAGGAGACAAAAACATCAAAGTGAAGAAAGCGACATATGAAGAAAAAGCTAACTTTGTGAAATATGTAATACGTAAATCATGTGAATATTTAATAGCTTTACTATTTTTAGGATAGGCTTTTTGACTTGTGGCACTTGCCATTAAATGTAAATACATAGAACCATTATTGGTTTTTATTAGTTTTTTACTAGAAATAGTATATAGGTAACGTGTAAAGTTATATTAGGACAAATGTAAAGATGTAAGAAGTTTACGCGTTTCCTTTAGGATTATAAATAGTAGAGCATTTGCTCAGTTGGAGGCAAAACTTTCATGTGTTGAAAGCGAGCCTCCTCTTTTATAACAAAAAACTTTTGAATATTTAAAAACAGATATATTTCCAAGGAAAAGTTATGGATAAACAAAGCCCAGAATTATGAAATCTACCAGAACAGGTATATTTATTTATGATTATGAATAGCTAAATTCATAAATTCCTGACAATCATGATATAATAAAATAAGTTCATGATAGTTACTTTATAGTAGAATTATTCGAAAAATAGCATGTTAAGAAGTTTATTAGCAAAGTGGAAAAGGAGAAAAATTCCTAAGAACTATGTCATCCTAAAGGTGAAACCGGTGAGGCAAGAAAGCCGTGATAGGGGAGTAGTCAGAGTAGAGGCTTTGTTTAAGGGAAAAGTATCCAGATTACCATGCTAATAGTGACCAAAGAACATGTTATTTAAGAATAATCTAGTATATAGTAATCTAAAATGATCATATTTTGTTATGTGTATGATTGAAGGGAATATTTTGAAAAAAGCATCATATGAAAAATGAATACTTATTTATCTGACGAAATGGTAGATAAATTTAAAATACTTGTTTTGTATGTACTTAAGGATATAGAAATTGTAGATATAAGAAAAATCATATTGGAAAAAATATTTGATAAATATTTTATGACTAGAATAAATTACATACCCCACCTACCTACTTATTCTTACAAATACTTACATACCAAACCTACACATCAACAATGATAAATTACGTATATTTAGAATATTGGAAAATCGATATGAAAATATACAATTAATAGAAAAACTAATGAAAACAAATTTAGAAGAATATATGAGAACTAAAGATATAAAATATATAGAATTCCTTAATGAAAATATAGAGGAATTATTAAGATTAAAACAAACAACTAATAAATACTATGATAAAGTAATCAATTACTAGAATCCAATTCCAAGTTATCCAAGTTATTCGTAGAAACCTAAGCATAATATGGATAATATGACAAGATATATATCTGATGAAACTAAGATACTAGTTTTATATATCATAAAATACTTAGAATTAGAAGACATAAAGAAAATAATATGGGAAAAAATATTTGATTATGAAGATGAGTTACTAAGTATTAATTGGTTAGAAGATGAATTAGAAAATATAGATTTCTATCATAGAAATAATTCAGACAGTTATTATTCAGATGGATATTATACAGATTAAATATGCTATAATATATTAATAGAGTTAGAGAAAAACAAAGTTGGGTATACGAAGAAATTAATTATAGAAACCAGTTTAGAAAAGGAAGAGAACAATTAAAAGAAAGATTAATTTGGATAAATAAAATCATAAAACAACTAGAATTAAAAGACGGTTTAGAATATGATTTAGACATGAAATTATTCATAGACAAAAAAGACAGGATAATTAACGAAATAGATAACCTAGAATTTAATATCAGATATAGTACAATTAAAATAAATTATTACAAAGAAATTTGCAGTATCACAACTAGTTTAGGATAAAATGATAGACTATGAGTATTTAAAATATTGGAGACAAGATATGGAAGAAATAAGATTAACAGAAATACTTATGAAAGAGAATTTAATTGAATATTTTAGAACAAAAGATATAGAATATTTAGAATACCTCCAAAATAATATACAAGAATTACAAAGACTAAGAGAAAAAACTAAAGAATATTACAGTAAAGCATTTAATCAAATACCATCTAATCACCCCCCAAAATATGAACATTAAAATAAATACACTAAAAATAAAAATGTTAAGAAATATCCACGCACAACTAAAAATAGATCCATTAGAGCTATAATAGATCTATTTAAGTTACCCGATTTATCCGCACCTCCCTATAATTGGTATCAGAGTGTATGTTGTTTAAAGTTATCGAAAATATTATATATTTGAATTTATTTGATTAATCTATTAATTATGATAAAACTAGATTTATTCAAATATAAAAATACTTCTGATAACTTTACTATTAATAGATAAAAATATAATTCACTCGTTTTAATAGAGATAATATTAAATTATATGACTATTATGATAATATATTCATTAATTATTATATGACTAAGTATTTATTAATCTAGAGTTAACCAAACATCTATTAATTATAATTTTATCTATTTTTAGTAGTTACTTTTGTAATTATATAAGTTATATGACTATAAGTGCGGATGAGTCATATATAGGCTTTAAACAATATATATGACTATCAAAAATACTATCGTATTTTTAATAGTTACTCAAAATTTATGGTTTTTGAGTTATTATGCTATCAATAGATAAAAATAGCATAATAACTCAAAAATCATTAACATATAATTTTGACGATTTAAAAGAATTTAAAATGCATATAGATAAATTATTAAAAAAATAATATATACAAAAAAGTAATAGTAAACTATTTGTAATTGCGTTTATAAGTAGATATATGCTAAAATAGTCATTTATTAAAAAGGAATAAGAGTAATTTCATAAACTTTATTAAAAAAACATAAAGTAGTATTCTCAATTGAAACGAGACTTCTCAAACGAAAAGGAACATAAGAGATGTCAACAAAATTTGACGAATGAGAGAACTACAGTAAAATTTTGGCAGCAAAATGAAAAGATGATGTTGTGTACTTGTGTTGTTGTGGTGTTTTGTGGGACTCAAATTCTAATTTATTTTCCAAAAATTTTGACCCCAACTACTTTAGGATCACCTTTTCTTTTTTGCTGCATGGCTTTAGAAGCTAGTCGGTGCCTGCCGTTCATTTTAAGAAAATCAATGTGTTTTTTCATTAATATTGTAACATGTTATACTTCTATCTTACTCCCTCTGTCTCAATAATATAACATGTTATACTTTTCGTTGAAATTTTTTTTTTTTTTAGTTCTTTCTAAATTTCGTGCTCGACAGAAGTAATGGTAATAATTAGAGACGTTTGGTCATGAAAATTAAAATTTTTCGGAGTTGGAGTTGGAGTTGAAGCTGAACTTGGAGTTGGAGTTTTGTTTGGTCATATCTTTTTTGAAAAAAAAAATTGACTTTTGAAAGAAACTTTTTAGAATATGATTTTATGCCCTAGGTGACCCTTCCTTCAACAACTTTCGAGTTTCTCTTTCAAATCTAGATTTTATCAACAAATATAGCCCTTCCCTCGCCATTACAAGGGAGGATTTTTGGAGAAAATTTTAGGGGTTTTGGAGGAGTATGCTTCTAATCTCACGCAACCAAAATTCTCAAAAAATACAACTCGAAAAATCAACTTCCGACGAATCTGATTGAACTCCCTTGATTAGCATCGACTCAAGTGTGTGGAAATTCATCGCGGAAAATCGTTGTCCTTATTTCTGCACTACAGAAGGTTTATCCATGATAGCCCTAAAGGAGTTAAACCTTTTCATAGAACAACTGCAAATCACATCAAGTAATTTGCATTGAATGCTCATAAGATTTGAGCCGGCGACTTTCCGGCGACCCAATTTGCCGGGTTCCAGCACAACAAGCAAGAGTCGATTACATGATATACGTATTTCGGTGACTTCTAACCCTTGAACTTTATTTTATCGCGCGATTTTTTGATATTTTCGTTGCCTGTAATTTGAGTGGGATTTCCTATCTGTTATTTGGATTTCTAGTAGTTGTTGTTCTTAAAATTTGGATATAGTGTGTGCTTTGAGGGTGTCTTTATTGTCTTGCTGTTTTTGAACCTCTTATGTTGCTTCATATTATTTATCATACTATCTCCTGTATCTTGACTTGTGTGTCTGCTGTAGTATATTCATGACTTGCACCGCTCCTTATTATTTGTTTGGTTGTCCTTGGTGCCAGGCCATTAGTGTGCTCTATTTTTCTTACTGTTAGTTTTGTCCTTACCTTGGTTTTGTTTTTTCTACCTATTTGAGTTTAGTTTTGTTTCTTGATTGTTTCTTCTAATTTGTGTGAGCCTTGTATTTCCTGCTGCTGCTTTGTTACTACCATTGTTTATATTTTCTTGTAGTAGTGGTTGTGGGCGTTGATGGTTGAATAAGGTCATGTCCGAGGGGGTTGGGGTGGGGGCTGTTGTGGGGGCGGGGGAAGAGGAAAGAGCGGGGGTGGGAGGAAGGCCAAGGTTTGGCCTCAGGGGCGGTAGAGGAAGACGTGTTAATAGAGTTAGTAGGCTGAGGGTTGGGTCTTGGAATATAGGGACTCTTCAGGGTAAGTCTATAGATCTTGTGAAGATTCTTAGAAAGAGGGCGATTAATATTGTGTGTGTTCAAGAGTCCAAGTGGGTAGGGTCTAAGGCTAGGGATGTAGATGGTTACAAGCTTTGGTACTCTGGGAGCGAGAGGCGAAGGAATGGAGTTGGCATCTTAGTAGATGAAGATCTTAGAGGTCAGGTAGTAGAGGTAAAAAGGATCAGCGATAGGTTGATGACTATTAAGTTATTCATTGGGAGGTTTACCCTGAACGTGTGTAGTGCTTATGCACCGCAAGTGGGCTTGGATGGGAAGGAGAAGATGCGGTTTAAGGAGGCTTTGAATGAGGTGGTAAGAGGCGTGCCTAGCTCGAAGAAGATTGTTGTAGCAGGAGATTTCAATGGGCACATCGGGGCGTTACCGGGAGGCTTTGGTGATGTGCATGGTAGTTTTGGTTTTGGGGAAGGAAATGAAGAGGGGGCTACTCTATTGGATTTTTCGAGGTCCTTTGGGTTGGTGGTGGTGAACTCGGGCTTCCCGAAGAAGGAAGATCACCTGATCACCTTCCGAAGCGCGATAGCCAAGACCCAGATTGACTTTTTGTTGCTTAGGAAATGGGATAGGGTGTTGTGCAAGGACTGTAAGGTAATCCCGAGTGAGAATCTTTCGACCCAGCATAGGCTCTTGGTTATAGATTTGGGTATAAAAAAGGATAAGAAGAGAAGAGGTGAGGAGTGTAGACCTAGAATTAAGTGGGGCATCTTGACGCCAGTGAATGCATGGGAGATAGGGGAGAAGTTGGCGGGAATGGAGGTGTGGAAATGTAGGGGGTACGTGGATAGTATGTGGGATAGGGTGGCTAGAGGCATTAGGAAGAATGCTAGTGAGGTGTTGGGTGTTTCTAGGGGCCGGGTCGAGCATCATCGAGGGTATTGGTGGTGGAATGAAGAGGTTAAAAAGAAAGTGGAGACCAAGAAAGGGGCGTATGCTAAGTTGGTTGAGAGTAAGGACGAAGAAGAGAAGCGGGTAAACAGGAAAAAGTACAAGTTAGCTTGGAAGGAGGCTAAGTTAGCAGTTACGACGGCTAAGCCGGCAACATTTGAGAGCTCGTATGCGGGATTACAGGAGAAAGGAGGGGGAAAAAGTTGTTTAGACTCTCTAAGGCTAGGGAGAGGAAGGGTCGTGACCTCGATCAGGTGAAGTGCATTAAGGGGAAAGACGGTACAGTGTTGGTGGAGGAATGCCACATTAAGAAAAGATGGTTGTCATATTTTTATAGGCTCTTGAATGCCGAATGGGATAGAGCTATTGGGTTAGGGGAGCTGGATCACTCAGAGGAGTGCCGGGATTTTAGTTATTGTAGACGTTTTAAGGTAGAGGAGGTTAGAGAGGTTGTTCGCAGGATGCGAAGGGGTAGGGCAACGGGGCCTGATGAGATACCTGTGGATTTTTGGAAGTTTTCTAGTGAGACTGGTTTGAGTTGGTTGACTGAATTGTTTAATGGAATTTTCAAGACGGCAAAAATGCCCGAGGCTTGGAGGTGGAGTACTATGATCCCCCTTTATAAGAACAAGGGTGACATTCAGAGTTGCACTAACTATAGGGGTATTAAGTTATTGAGTCACTCTATGAAGATTTGGGAGAGAGTGGTCGAGGTGAGGATGAGACGGATAGTGTCTATTTCGGAGAACCAATTTGGATTTATGCCTGGTCGCTCGACGACGGAGGCAATTCACCTGGTACGGAGGCTGGTGGAACAGTATAGGGAAAGGAAGAAGGACCTGCACATAGTGTTTATCGACTTGGAGAAGGCATACGACAAAGTCCCTAGGGAGGTGCTTTGGAGATGCTTGGAGGTGAGTGGAGTCCCGGTGATATATATCAGAGCAATTAAGGACATGTATGATGGAGCTAAAACTCAGGTGAGGACGGTGGGAGGAGACTCAGAGCATTTCACTGTCTTGACAGGATTGCATAAGGGATCTACTCTTAGTCCCTTTTTGTTTGCTTTGGTGATGGATGTGTTGACATGGCGTATTCAAGAAAAGGTTCCTTGGTGTATGATTTTTGCAGATGATGTAGTTTTGATTGATGAAACGCGGGGGGTGTGAATGATAAATTAGAGATATGGAGACAAACTCTTGAGTCTAAAGGGTTCAGGTTGAGTAGGAGCAAGACAGAGTATTTGGAATGCAAGTTTAATGACGTGAGGCTGGAGAATGAGGTGGTAGTGAAGTTGGAATCACAGGTGGTATGTAAGAGGGATAGTTTCAAGTATCTCGGGTCTGTGATTCAGGGTAATGGTGAGATTGACGAGGAGGTCTCGCACCGTATTGGGGCGGGATGGATGAAGTGGAAGCTCACTTCGGGGGTGTTGTGTGATAAGAAGGTGCCACCCAAGCTTAAAGGCAAATTCTACAGGGTGGCAGTCCGTTCGGCCATGTTGTATGGAGCGGAGTGTCGGCCAGTTAAGAACTCTCACATTTAAAAAATGAAGGTGGCGGAAACGCGGATGTTGCGTTGGATGTGTGGGCTGACTAGAGGAGATAGAGTTCAGAATGAGACTATTAGGGAGAAGGTTGGTGTGACTCTAGTGGAGAATAAGATGCGGGAAGTCCGATTGAGATGGTTCGGACACGTGATGAGAAGGGGCATGGATGCTCCGGTTCGTAGGTGTGAGAGTCTAAGAAGAAGTACTGGGAGAGGTGATTAGGCGGGACATGGAGCAGTTACAGCTCACTGAGGACATGACCCTAGATAGAAAGATCTGGAAGACGCGAATTAGGGCAGAAGGCTAGGGTCAGTTTGGGTCGCTAGTGTAGGGAATTACTTGGTGAGGGTATTATTCTTGTTATGATACCTTGTTTCATGCTTTATTACGAGTCTATTTACTTTTCTCTGTTTACTATTACTTGTGGGTGTCGTATTTATATTATGTCATCTTGTTTCATGCTTTACAATGAATTTGTTTAGTATTCTGTGTCTCGAGCCGGGGGTCTATCGGAAACAGCCTTTCTACTTCTTTAGAGATAGTGGTATGGACTGCGTACATCTTACCCTCCCCAGACCTCACTATGTGAGAATACATTGGGTTTGTTGTTGTTGTGGATTTTATGCCCTAACTTTTACAAACTATCAAAATCACCCAACTAAAATTTACCTACTAATGAAAAAAGAACACAATTAGTCACTATTATAAAAATAATTACATATACATGGTCATATTTAATGAATTTCAATTATGACATATATAATATTTACATTAATAGCCGTTTTCTCATATTTGAAAATTTTAAATATGGATGTTATATTAACAGATCACTGTTTCCTGATTTTTAGGTAACAAATATTATCTTTCAAATAAATTTTTTTTTTTAGGAATTTATTTAATTTATTTCCTGCATTTTTCGTTCCTAAAAAATAGAAAATGATGAGTTGTTATTAAATTTTACGGTGCCGCTAATTTATTTCTTTAATTTTCTTATACATGAAAGATTTTACTGTGTGTGAATAAATTATTTCTATGTAAAACATGCTTTGCATATTTATGGTATATTATATCATATACCATAAATATATAAATATGCTTAGTATGTTTCTTTATACTTTGTATTTTTATTTATGTGTATATGATATATACATGGTATAAACTTCATATATAACATACTTTATATATTTATATTATAAATATGTTTAGTATGTTTCTTAATACTTTATATATTTATATATTTGTGTATATGGTATATACTTGGTATAAACTTTATATATAACATACTTTGTATATTTCTATTATAAATATAATACTTTATATAGTTATAGGTATAAATATAATACTTTATATATTTATGGGTATAAATATAAATTAGTAGTAAAATAATGTCTTAAATAAGAGAGAAAATTAAATAAGGGATAAAAATAATGATGAGAGAGAAAAAGAAATATATATTAATTAGGATAACATTAAGTTTGAAATTATAATTATCTTATTCTTTAAAACTGTTATATACATAATATTGAAAAAGTAATGTTATAAGGAGAGTTTTATGTAAAAATTTAAAAGATTGGGGTTATATGTAATAATAATAAAAATTAAAATTGGAGTTGAAAAATTGTGAAAACAACAAAAACCTGTTTTCTCTTTTCAGAAAAATTTTCCAAAATTATTTTTCAAATTCTTATGATCAAACACCATAATTTTCAACTCCGAAATTTTTCTTTGAAAAAAAGGAAAAAAATTTTATGGTCAAACGGGCCGTAGCGTAGTTGTATGCAATTACGTTTGCCGACAAAATTGAAGTTACTCGAAATTGTACTTGTTGCCGAAAAGGTGATCAACGTTTTCAACTTGGAAAATACACCCAAATCTTTCTACTACTTTTCCCTTTTGCAATTGAAGATCTTAACATTGACATCACTTAATACCAAATAATGTAAAAGTTATTTTGTGTCACGATTTGCATATTTTAGTATTCTTTATGTCTCATTTCCATCTTTGAATCCGTTCCATCAAATGGGCTTCCTATTTATGTCCGTCTTTCATGCTTTTGATTTTTCGCTCGTAATATAATTCGATATTTAAGTTTACTAGACATAGAGGAACTACACTAATTCATTTAGAATTTGGTGGTTGAACTAAACTGTGATGACAATACTATAAAGAAGAGGTTTCTTGTGGAAAAAAAGTTTGATTCTGAAATGATAGAAAAACTTAACATCTCTCATTCTTATTACTTCGATATGAAAAAGAAAAATAGATAATCAAAAATTATTTTATCCAAAATCTCAATTATGACGTCTCTTTTCTTTCACGCCGCACCTCAAAACACATTCTTTAGAAAGATAAATGCGCTTTCACACTTCACACTGCGGAACACACCTTTTCTTATGTGGAATCTTTCATATTTTCAAAATTCAAACTACATAAATTTTATGAACATTTTCAAATATGTTTTTTCATCATACCAATATAAAAAAAATGCAACTTATAATTATTATTTTTTTATACCTTTTAATTATCTAAATTTTAGTTTTAGAATATTGAGTTGATCTAAGTTACTCTAGCATCAATAATTGGTAGAATTGACTCTTGAAAAGATAATATATCATACAAATTAAGATAAAAGGATGATACCAAACGGTATCTAAATGAGCACAAAACAGTCCGTAATCTCACAAAATAGCCTACATATACAAGACACCTAGCGGAAACAACAAACACAAACTTGAAAGATAAAGAAGTTAGATAACTTGACACAAAGAGAATATGAAATATAGCAACTAAAGAGTGTATCAAACTCTAAAACCTCTACAAATCACATTAACAAGCACCAAGTTCTTACGCGAACACAAGAGGAACTCGGTTCACTCAAGCACTCATGTTTCTAGCCGTTTCACAACACAAGTGGAACCTTTCACTTGTGATGTTCAAAGTTGGTGGTCTACTCTCTTCTTGAGAGGAAAATGATGTTTCAATATTACAATCTTCATTCAAAATAACCTAACTAAGGAACAAGACTAAGGAAAATATTTAAATAGTCTATTACAAAAGGTGTTGCAAAAGAACTCTTTTACCCTTAATGAAGGTGGCGGGTGTGAAGTGTATTTGGGGCAGTCTTGGGTGTATTTTGGAGCATCTAAGGCCAGCCCTCACATGTCAAGGTGTACCCTCCCTTGGGTGAGTTCACAACAAGCTCAAACACGTCAATTTTCATAAACGTGCCTTGTAGTATTTGTAGTTCCCGAGCTTGGACAAGGCTTTGGAACAGGCTTCAAAAGGTCTTCAATTCACTTTGCATATCCAAAATTTGTACCTTCAACAAAAACGTGTAATCCTTGTGCTCCTCATGCTTGTATCATCCTCTCCATCTTGAAAGGAATTTGTCCTCAAATTCGCACCTTTCAAAACCAAAGAGAGGAAAAACAAACAGACAATTCTCATGATGGGAGGGTTAGCATTAGTACCACAAATTATATAGACATGCCAAGGGGGTACACTTTTGGAATACAACCAACAATCCTTTGTTATGATCATGAAACACGTACCACAAGCATCACAAAGGATATGGCTAAGATAAACATCAAGGAAAGAGGAGTGCAATCCGAAACTATTACATATGTCATCAAGCCAAGGTTGTTCACATTTAGAATATACCCACGGGTCCTTTGTGTGTGACATGAAAAACTTAGCATGAATGGCACAAAGGAAGTGGCTCTGACAAATATCAAGAGATAAGGAAACTACAATGGTCTTAATGGCTTTACTATACCCAAAGGTAAGACTACCTTTATCTTAGGTACCATAAGATATATTTATTTCATTACCTCGACAAAGGACCTCATCAAATAAATTGTCACTATTGATCTTAAGATCCACCTCAACCACATATCACCACCATGCAAACAAGAAAAGCAGACACCAAACTTCCTACCACTACATAATACAAATTCAAAATTAACATGGCTATCATCATAGGTAAAGAGGTAGTATAGAAAGGAATCAAGTGTGAAGACATCTTGCCGAGGGGGTTCACTTTTAAAATACAACCAGCAATCCTTTGTTTTTACCATGAAATACGTAGTTTGAACATTCCAAAGGATAAGGATAAGATAATCATCAAGGAAAGATAAGCATAATCCGAGACAACCCCTTTCCCAACCCACAAGTGTTTCGGGATAAAAGAGATGGTGTAACCAAGGGTATAAGCTGACATTAACCAATCCTTTTACTAGGCTATCATACAAGACTAAAGAGTTGTGGCCTATAAGTCTTCTCTTAAGAGCAAGCACAACTTTATTCAAAAGTTTTCCAAGCATATTACCTTGAGCAAAACTAGTAGCACGGTTTGCATCACACAAGCTCAAAGGAATATGTCCAATATCATGGTCAATATTACAATAATAAGTAGTAACTTGGGGATTTTGAATCACATCATTCACATGATCAAGTAGTGAACTATCCTTAAGAGTAAATTTACCAACATATTCAATAAATGAACTATCAAGGAAAGATTTATACTTTTCTACACTATGTAAACCCGAAGCTATTTCACATTGGATACTAATATCCTTATCACAATATTTCAAGACTAAGAAAGTGCAGAATGTAGCAATAATACCTCGGTGTATGCCACGACAGTCCACTTGTTTGAAGCTCTCGGCCAAGGGTGTCACTAGCTCATTTCCCATGCTATCGTGTGGAACCCCTTTTTGATCCTTCTTTAATAGCATATGAACTTGAATCTGTACATAAGAAGGATCAATGCTACGCAAAGTGCTAGCATATGGGTTAGTGTGTATCAAAGATCCTTTGTGGGCAAATCCCGCAAGCACATTTTTCTTTCCCTTTCTTACTTCACTACCCACGGTTTTCTTTTCCCTTGCCCTCTTTTCTTTATATTTTTCTTGTATCTCACCACTAAATTTCTCTCCATCTTGAGGCTTGGCCCCATTCTCCTTGGATCCTAACTCTCCCTTTTTTTCTACATAGATGGGGTATTTTCGGGTTAGTGTAGCTTGGGAAGGAGACATTGGGTTTTATGGAGTGTAGGGTCTTTGATTTGGAGAATTTTGAAGTGGAGGATTCGAGTGTAGGGATGGAATTTGGGTTACAAGTCCTTGTGGAACTTGGTGGAGTGAGGAACGGCTAGGTCCATCTTTTTCTTGGCTTTGAAAGTAAAGATTGACTTGTTTTGTAATACTTGGTGGATACAACCTTTGGTGCAAGGTCTCGGGAGTAATAGTAGGTGACGTGTTTTGAGGGGTATAAGGTAGAGAACTCATTTGGCTTTCCAACCTTCCAATTATTGAGGGCACATCTGAACCCAACTTCTCAACATTGGCCTTACACCTAGCCACATCTCAAGACAAAGTTTCAAGACTAGCTATGAGGACATTCATAACATTATTGTCCACGGTTGGAACATTGAAAGTTTATGGTTTCATTTGCAATTATACCTACAAAACAAGCAAACCTTAGTTTAAAATACGCTCACATACTCTTCACACTCGGCTTTCTCGCTTGGTTCATCAAGTGTTGTAAGTCAGCTATCAACTTATGAGAACTTAGGAATGAGTCTACTCTTGAGTTGGAGTGGATTTGGTTTGAAGACTCAAAGAATTTTTGTATGCAGTTAAACCAAAAAAAACACCAATTATAAACGAGCAAAGCACCACAAGTAACGCTTAACACGAAAGAAGTACTCAAAAACTAGTTCACAACTTATAGGTTGTTACTAGCTGTCAACTAGTATAGGAGTCAATAGAAAGAAACTAATAAAGACAAGGAGAGAAACTAGTAATGTCCATTGAATTGAGCTTAGTTGTTGGTTTGGCCCACAAATTTGGCCGTTGGTGTTGTTGTTCTTTCTTGAAATTTGATGTTTTCCAACTTAGGTTGTTCAATCTAGTTGTTTTAGTGATGATTTTCGGTTTTGGAATGAGGAAATAAGACTTTGGACTCTCTTTACAAAGGTCAAAAAGGTGTACATCATCTTTTCACCAACTTGCACTAAAACGACAAAACACCTTTTTGCCTTGTCTTTGTCCCTTTCCTCTTTTGGCCTTTCTTAAAAGATATTTTGACACTCTTTTGGTAGGAAAGCCTTTTAGTAGGTCTTTGTTTCTTTTCCACTTTAGTGTTGTCTTGAAAGTAGTACCAAGACAACACAATACCTTACCTCTCTCTTCCTTTTTTCAAATCAAACAAGGCCTTTTGTTGAATATTACTCAAGAACAACAAGAACACTTTGAACAACAACAGTATCTAAACCATCCAAACTTTCAACAACAACTTAATAAAGCTCAAATCTTGAACTTTAGACTCAAGTGTACAAGGGAAACAATAAGATAATACACAAAACCACTAAGATAAGCAAAAACACCTAAATCTAGACAACTCTCGGTCAAAACACAAGTCACCCGACAACACACACTCTTTTTTTTCAACTAGAAGAGACCAAGATTGGTGGTGTGAGAACACGACCAGCCTTCGATTTGATACCAAATGATACCAAGCGGTATCTAAATGAGCACAAAACAGTCTGTAATCTCACAAAACAGCCCACACATACAAGACACCAAGCGAAAATAACTAACACAAACTTGAAAGATAAAGAAGATAGATAACTTGAAACAAAGGGAATATGAAATACAACAACTAAAGAGTGTATCAAGCTCTAAAAACTCTACAAATAACATTAACAAGCACCCAGTTATTACGCGAACACATGAGGAACTCGGTTCACTCAAGCACTCATGTTTCTAGCTGTTTCACAACACAAGTGGAACCTTTCACTTGTGATGTTCAAAGTTGGTGGTCTACTCTCTTCTTGAAAGGAAAATGGTGTTTCAATATTACAATCTTTATTCAAAATAAGCTAACTAAGGAACAACACTAAGGAAAATATTTAAATAGTCTATTATAAAAGGTGTTACAAAATAACTCTTTTTCCCTTAATGAGAGTGGTGGGTGTGGAGTGTATTTGGGGAAGCCTTAGGTATATTTTTTAGCATCTAAGTCCAGCCCTCACATGTCAAGGTGTACACTTCCTTGGGTGAGTTCACAACAAGCTCAAACACGTCAATTTTCATAAACGCGCCTGATGTTGGGTATATTTACACGCCTAAACACCATAATTCACCCATGTTATAGCTAAGTATAGAGGATAAAATATATAATTCCTGCACTTTTAGTCCATTTTCCTGTAAGTGAGCTAACCAACGTGATTAGCATGTTTTCAGGTGTTAATGATGAAGATTTCAGCACTTTGTGGACCTTTGGGCAGCAAAGGAAAACTTCACGTAAGAAGGAAGGCAGCTTTTGGAAGCTTGTGGACTGAATGTGATACATGGAGAATCTTTCCCGGGCAAAATCAGTATTTCTTAATACTTAGGGGTGCAGCAGTAACCAAGTAGGACTAGGACAAGGATGTTATAAAAACCTTATTTGCTGAATTTTTCAGCAAGCATTATTATTCATTCTATTTCTTTTCATTCGACACTTTTGGATTATTCACGTTACAATTTCTGTAACTTTAGTATTATTTAGTTTACAGATTCTGTAAGTCTAACACAGAGAAAAACGCTAAAGCTACAAACAACGGCTTGAGGAGAACAACGTTCTTCCCCTTTTGACACCAATCTCATCCCCAACGTGAGATTATTCTAGCTTTGGTATGATGATGATGTTTATTGTGATCTCCGTTGTAGTCATGAGTAGATAAACTTCTCTGTTAGGGTTATAAAAGTCTTATGAGATACTATCTATTACTATGAGTTTGTGAATTCTTGATATGGATGCTACTTATATCATCACTCTCTTCGGTTTAATTTAATTCTCATGGTTGCAAACATAGAGAACATGCCATTATAGCATTAACTTGTTCGAGAGAAAAGTTACATGTTTGGAAAAGAGAGTGTGACAAGAAAATAGGGCTACCAACCTCTATTTACACGTTAATGCCTTAACCGGATTAATCTCTTGGAGAGTTTGTACCGTTAGTTATACACTTGAAGCTCGAGAGAGTTAAAGTGAAATAATCCTGGATGGTCGAGAGACACTAGGATTTACCATTAGAATACGAATCTCTATAAGTGCATGCATGTCTGAATTCCGCATAACTCATAGTTAATAGATACGTAGAACTCATAAGGTGGACATAACCCTAACTTATTATTCTCTGTGATTAAATCTTACTACATTGATCATTTCTTTTTTTATTTTGTTAACATTACTTCACGCCTAAAACCAATCCCCCCTTTTCGTAGAATTTTTGACCAACAGTCTGCTAACAATTACAACACTTAGTGACCAAGTATTCCCTGTGGGATTCGACACCCAACCCAGTTGGGTTCTATATTTGACATCGACCGCTTACACTCTTACGAGAGCTGTAGTTTGGGCGTTATCAAATTTTGGCGCCGTTGCCGGAGAATACGGTTGTCAAATAAGTTTGTGATAGTTACTAGACCCTTTGGTCAAAGATTCTTGAATTTTACTTTTTGTCTGTTGTTTTTGTTTTATTTAGGTTTTGCTCAGTGCATGTCAAATACTCGAAGTTCGGGTCAGCCATTATTACCCATAAACCCTGAACCGCAACTTATTGGCAGGATGGAGGCGCAATGAGACATTGAAAGAAGGGCTGCTCAACAGGAGCAGGCTAGATTAGCTGCATTGGCTGCTGCTCAAGTGCATCAACAGAATATTGATAACCCAGGACGAGCAATAAATCCTGATGATGAGGACCTGGGTGATGATGATTTACTAAACCCAAGGCATGCTGAGGAGGTGACGGCACCTGTGAATAGAAGAGACCGTCAAGCTAGATTGAGACCTGAACGCCGAGCTATGCAGATTCCTTTTGATGATGATGATGACGATCTGGATAGAGCTGGTGCCACAGGGGCTATTATTCCTCCGCCCTTGGCACCCGGAGCAAAGTTCAATATCACTAGCACCATGATTCAGCTATTTCAACTCAAGGGACTATTTTGTGGACTTGTAGGCGATGATCCGAATATGCATCTGATCAATTTTATCTCTATATGCAAGTCATTCGACAATCCAGGAGTTGGACAGAATGCAATTCGGCTGCACTTATTCCCATTGTCGCTATCTAGAGAGGCAACTCTATGGTTGAACGGGCTAACTCCTGATTCTATTACTAATTAAAGGCAATTGAAAGACGCTTTCCTAGAAAGATTCTTTCCGCCATCCAAGAGAGCACAGTTGAGAGATGAGATCAGCAATTTTTGATAATTTCCAACTGAAGCTCTCCACGAAACATGGGAGTGGTTCAAGAAGAAGCTTATGCGGTGCCCAAATCATCATATGACCAATGTCCATTTGATGGAGATATTATACAGGTCTTTGAATTCGGTGACTAAGCCAGTGGTTGATAATGCTGCAGGAGGGTCATTCATGGACCTCACTTTTATTGAGGCAAGTGATATGCTAGATCGTATGACAAAGCAGAGTAGAGCTTGGCATACCAGGGATTCTGAGGTAGCAAGCTCTACTGTATATATTGGCATGACTGCAGAACAAAGGCGAAGAGAGGAGTAACGTGATCAAGATATGGCGCACATGAAAACGCAGATGGATCTTCTTACCAAACATTTATTATTAGGAAAGACCAAAAAAGTCAAAGCTGTTGTGTCACAGGGAAGAGATGAATCCGATTCTGAGGAAGAAGCTAACTACTTGAATAATCAGGAGGGTTTCCGAGGCAACGCCCAAGGAAACCAAGGTCGGAACTATTATGATAAATCTGGAAACAAGGACCGTGATCAAGGTAGTTAGAAGAATAAGACTGACAGGAGTGGTTTGTATATTCCTCCTGGAAACCGTGAGGTCGTGGCGTCTAGCTCTGGGAAGATGTCTATGGAAGATATAATGGCTAAGCTTTTGAAAGGAGTGGAGGAAACCAATACGGGAGTAAATGAGGTAAAGAAGGATTTGTCATAAATAAATCAATTGGTTGACTCGCATACCACTTCAATAAAACAGCTAGAACAACAATTGAGTCAACTTTCAGCGGCATTAAACCAAAGAAAGGTTGGCACTTTACCCAGTGACACTGTGCAAAATCTAAGGATCGACGGATCATGTATGGCTATTACTACCAGGAGTGGTAAGATGTTGGAGAATCCATCCAAGGGCAAACAGGTGGTTGATGATATAGCAGATAATGTTACTAATGCAGAATGTGAAGATGCCGAAGAAGCTGAGGAGGGTGTTAATGACGTCACCCCTAGACATCTACAGCCTGAAGATCATCGGAAGCCAGATACAAAGGAAGCGGTGGAGAAAACTATTCCCCTTCCACCACCACCTTTTCCTCAGAGACTGAAGAAGAAAACTGATGATACCAGGTTTAATAAATTTATGACTATGTTGAAGCAGCTGACTATTAACGTCCCTTTGGTAGAGGCGCTGGAATAGATGCCTGGGTACGCAAAATTCATGAAGGAACTTTTGACAAAAAAGCGGGCAGCAAGTTATGAGTTGGCAGACAATGTTCATCATTCAGTGCAATCGCTACAAGATCGTTAGTCCAGAAAAAGGCAAATCCCGGTGCTTTCACTATTCCTTGCACTGTTGGATCTTTAGATTTTGCCAAGGTATTATGTGATTTGGGGGCTAGCATCAATTTGATGCCGCTATCCGTCTACAGGAAGTTGGGGTTAGGCGATCCTACACCAACCAATATGTGGCTTGTGATGGCAGATAGGTCGGTGAAACGACCTGTTGGTATCTTATATGATGTATTGGTGAAGGTTTCTTCCTTCATTTTTCCTGCAGACTTTGTTATTTTGGATTGTGAGGTGGACTCTGAAGTTCCCATAATCTTGGGACGTCCTTTCCTAGCACCAGGAAGTGTGCTTATTGACTTAAGAGCTAATGAACTTTTATTCCAGATGAATAACAAAGTGTTCTATTTTGATGTATGCAAATCAATGAAGCAACCCAAAGATATGAATGTGTTCTCTATAGCTGATATGTACTATGAAGATGAGAAAGAATTATCTGTCGAGAAGCAGCTTATTGTTGAGCCATTGGCTGTTATGCTAATGAATTTTGAGCGTGAGGAGGTTGAAGATTATGAAGAAACTATTTGTGCTCTAACAGTAATAGGGTCGTATTCTCATGCTCCCAAAAAGCTGGACCTTGATCTCAAAAATCAACCTACACCACCAGCTAAACCATCCATTGAAGAGCCACCAATGTTAGAATTGAAGGAGCTGCCCAGTCATCTAAAGTATGCGTTCTTGGGAAGTGGAAACACACTTCCGATTATTGTGGCGGCTGATTTGGGTGAGCAGCAAATTGCAGCTCTCATCTCTTTTTTGGGGAGATATAAGAGAGCCATCAGTTGGACTATCGCTGATATTATTAGTATCCCGCCTGGGACATGTATGCACAAGATTCAGCTTGAAGAAAATTGCATACACACTATTGAGCATCAAAGACGTTTGAATCCACCTATGCAAGAGGTGGTGAAGAAAGAAATTATTAAGTGGTTAGATGCAGGGGTAGTGTATCCAATCTCTGACAGTAAATGGGTGAGTCCGGTACAGTGTGTGCCCAAGAAAGGGGGCATGACGGTAGTGGCGAACGAAAAGAATGAGCTAATTCCACTAAGACCTGTCATAGGGTGGAGAGTGTGCATGGACTACCAGAAGCTGAATTCGTGGACGCTTAAGGATCACTTCCCAATGCCATTCATGGACCAAATGCTTGATCGATTGGCAGGAAAAGGATGGTTTTGTTTCTTAGATGGGTATTCCGGCTATAATCAGATTTGTATTGCCCCCGAAGATCAAGAGAAGACAAAGTTTACATGTCCATATGATACGTTTGCTTTCAAACGTATGCCATTTGGGCTATGTAACGCACCTGCCACTTTTCAGCGTTGTATGATGTCCATTTTTTCTGATATGGTTGAAGACACCTTAGAGGTGTTCATGGATGATTTTTCAGTTGTAGGTGAGTCGTTTGAAGCATGCTTGACGAATCTAAGTATGGCATTGCAGAGATGTGTTGAATTAAAATTGGAACTAAACTGGGAGAAGTGCCACTTTATAGTTAAGGAAGGTATTGTTCTCGGGCACAAAATCTCTGAAAGAGGAATTGAGGTTGATCGAGCTAAAATTGAAGTTATTGAGAAACTACCACCTCCAATTTCTGTAAAGGGAGTTCGTAGTTTCCTCGGTCATGCAGGTTTTTATCGAAGGTTTATTAAAGACTTCTCCAAGATTGCTAGTCCGTTATGCAAACTTTTGGAGAAGGATGCTAAGTTCAACTTTAACAAAGATTGCATAAAGGCATTTGAATGCCTCAAAGGGAAGCTAGTTGAAGCTCCTATCATTGTATCGCCTGATTGGTATCTACCATTTGAAATTATGTGTGATGCAAGCGGGGTAGCGTTGGGTGTTGTACTTGGTCAGAGAAGAGAAAGGTTATTTCATCTAATCTACTATGCAATCAAGGCTTTGAATAAAGCCCAGAAGAACTATACCGTCACGGAACATGAGCTTCTAGCGGTTGTTTATGCGTTTGAAAAGTTCTGTGCTTACTTGTTGGGAACCAAAGTGGTGGTTCATACAGATCATGCTGCTCTAAGATATTTAATGGCAAATAAGGATGCTAATCCAAGACTAATTCGATGGGTGTTATTGATGCAAGAATTTGATTTCGAGGTAAAAGATAGAAAAGGTTGCGAAAACCAAGTAGCTGATCATCTATCTAGACTTGAGAATGAGCACATAGCATAGCCCGATCTTGAGATTGATGATGCATTTCCCGACGAAGAAATCCTAGCCACGATGGTGGAAGAGTTACCGTGGTACGCAGACTTTGCGAACTACGTGGCAAGTAATGTGATGCCTGAGAATCTCTCGTTTCATCAAAAGAAAAAGTTCATGCATGATGTGAAACACTACTTCTGGGATGAACCATATCTTTTTCGACGATGTAAGGATGGTGTTATTAGGCGATGTATATCTCATGTGGAAGTGCCTAGTATATTGGAAGCAAGTCATGCTTCCCAAGTTGGGGGTCACCATGCAGGTGATCGGACAACCAGAAAGGTATTGCAAAGCGGCTATTATTGGCCTTCAGTATTTAAAGATGCCTATGATTTTGTGAGAAGATGTGATCAGTGTCAGAGGCAAGACGCGATTTCAAAGCATCATGAGATGCCCATGTCTAAGGTTCTTGAAGTAGAGCTATTTGATGTATGGGGCATTGATTTCATGGGCCCATTTGTGAGTTTGTTTGGGATGAAATATATCCTAGTAGCGGTGGATTATGTATCCAAATGGGTCGAAGCAGTAGCGCTGGCTGATAATGAAGGTAAGCGAGTTGTAGCATTCTTGAAGAGAAATATCTTCTCTCATTTTGGGGTACCACGTACCATCATAAGCGATGGAGGATCACACTTTTGCAACAAGCTGTTCAAAGCCGTGTTGGTGAAATATGGGGTCAAGCAACATAAGATAGTCACACCTTACCACCCACAAACTAGTGGGCAAGTAGAGGTTTCTAATCGGGAGATCAAGCTGATCCTTGCTAAAACTATAAATGCTAGTAGGAAAGATTGGTCTCGGAAGCTTGATGATGCCTTATGGGCTTATAGGACTGCATTCAAGACACCAATTGGCATGTCCCCATACCAACTAGTTTATGGGAAGGCTTGTCACTTGCCAATTGAGCTCGAACATAAAGCATTGTGGGCGTTGAAGCGGCTTAATTTGAATTGGGATGATGCTATTAATCTGAGATTGGAGCAGCTGAATGAGATGGATGAATTCCGTCTACATGCATATGAAAGGTCAGACCTCTACAAGGAACGGATGAAAAAGTATCATGATCGGCGGATTATCCAACGAAATTTTCAGAAAAGTGATATGGTACTTCTTTTCAACTCCAGACTGAAGTTATTTCCGGGTAAGTTGAAGTCTAAATGGTCTGGTCCGTTCCGAATTAGCCAAGTCTACTCGTCCGGAGTAGTAGAGTTAGAAGACAATAATGGTGGTGTCTTTAAGGTGAATAGCCAATGAGTAAAGCCATATATCGGTCCTCTTGACTCGATAAAATGTATGGCCACCATCTATCTCGATGAAGTCTAAGTAATCGAGGTAACTATGTCGTGCCGCGATAATAAATCAAGCGCTACGTGGGAGGCAACCCATCGTTTTTAATCGTTTTGTTTTCCTAGGAGTTTGTTTTGTTAAATAAAAATCCAAAAAGAAGAGTCGAGCCACGACCAAAACTAAGGCGCTTGGTGGGAGGCAACCCATCTTTCTAATCCTTCTTGTTGTCTTTGAGAAAGTGTAGGTGCAAGACGTATAAAGGAGGAGATTGGTCTCAAACTTTGATTTAGAAGTGTGTCATGTTGAAGGTGGTAAGTTAGGAATGAAGAAGCAAAGGCTATTAGTTAGGCAATGCCTATGCAAATCTAGGCAACGAACAAGGCAAGGCCTATGTAAATCTAGGCAACGAACAAGGCAAGGCCTATGCTATGGCCTAAGCTCTCTGAATCTACAATGCCATAGCATAGGCGCCGCCTATGCCCAACAATGCCATAGCATTGGCGCCGCCTATGCTAATGCTTTTGGTCTCTGAATCTACAATGTCATAGCATAGGCGCCGCCTATGCCCAACAATGCCATAGCATAGGCGTCGTCTATGCCCAACTAGGCAAAGCATTAGGCGCCGCCTATGCCAAGCATAGGCAAAGCATTAGGCACCACCTATGCTCACTTTTTGGTCTCCTTACCCGACTCTACATGGGTCAAACCCGATCCATAGCTTGTTCTATAAATAGATCTTAAACATTAGAACAAAACACACTTATTTGCTCAATCTAGGCGCCGCCTTTACTCTCCAAATCTCTCAAAATTTTTATTTTTGCTCATCTAACCTAGCAAGATCATCTTTCAAGTCCATCACCAAGTAAGCTCTTCTTTTATATTCTGCAAGTGTTACAATACTACGCTTATAATGATTTGTTAGATCTTAAGGAGGTGTTGGTGATTTGAATGTTGTTGGTTTGTTATGATACATCTAGTTGAGTGAAAGAATACGTGTGGGTGTTCTTGACTTGTTTCCAACTGGTATTTGATTTTGATACACTGTCCTACTTTTGCGGAATCGACATGATGAAGTTAATTGCATAGTCTTCAAACACTGAAAGCTTGAATGCTTGAATGACTCATTCATCGAGATACAAATCATGATTGAATACAAGCATAAGATGTTGTGATTATTTCTATGCCATAACTTAATATGATCTCTACATAGTAGTCTTGTTCAAAAAGTGTATCAATTCAAAAGTATAGTCAAGATTACATGAAATAGAGTTGGACAGGATAGTTAAGATGACATGAAAGTATGACTGTGGTTAACATGTTAATGGAACATCTCGCCTATATGTATGTCGATGAAGTCTGAGTAATCGACATCACTCACTTACTTAGTTTGTACCAATAAATTAAGTGTGGGGTGGTGCCACTATTGTTTATTTGGCGATTAAATCTTCCGAGATGAGCTAACATGAATCTATTTTAATCTCAGGTAGAATGGCACCAAAAGTACGATCAGGAAAAAAAAAGTGGTCACCTCACAGAAAGGTACGAAAAGGGGAAGAAAAGAGCAAGCTGAATCCTCCTCGCTGCAAATACCGCGACGCATGTTCAGGATAAAGTGGGTCCTAGAGGAGGAAGGAAAGGAGTGGTACAAGAACAACAAAGTGAAAAAGTATGTTCACGTGGAGTTAATACAGAAGGAGAGTCTAGCGAAGAGAGAACCTCGCATTTTGGCTAAAATCATGGCGCTACATCTTGATTTCATTTTTAGAGACATGGGAGAATGCAATCTTGATGTAACGCGAGAATTTTATGCAAATTGATCCCCAAAGACTACCGGAAGTGAAGTAAAGATTCGGGGCCAAGTTTTGCAACTGAATACGGAGTTCTTCAACACTTTTCTGGGTCTTCCATCTGTAAATCCATCACCACTCAAGGAGCTTCAACAAAGACCTCCGTACAGGGCAAACAGACACACACTGTGCGGAACTAGATCAATGGCACGCTGGAATCATCATAAGGATACCGATCGACACAATACCTTCCTGTATGCTTCCCTAAACAAAGAAGCTTGTATATGGTTGGGGATAGTCAACTCTTGCCCCATTCCTCGGACACAGTACACAAAGATCACACGTGATAGAGTATGCTTGGTGTACGCTTTGATGACAAATATCCCCATCAACATTGGTGCGGTTATACAATCATCAATGCGTAAGGCTAGGCTTCACAAAAGGTCCCACTTCAGCTTTGGCAATTTTTTTACTGCAATATTAAGGAAGGAAGACATTGAAGAGGAACCTGCAGATCATAAGCTTCCGCACAACCCGAAGAAGGTTGATCTGACAAAGGTCAAATATTCTGAAACTATGCATGGCGTCAACCTGACCAGTGCAGAAAGACATGCTCGTGACGAAAGCTTCTTCCGCCATTTATATGGCATGACGAGGCTTACCATGATGAGTGGGGGTCGTGTTCCAACTGATGCAGAACTCCAGCAGTTGGATTATGACTACCCGATGAATGAGCATGCGCGGGCTATGTGCGAAGTAGGGGTATATTTTGAGTAACCTCTCGATGATGACGTGTCGACTGATGATGATCGTCGAATACCAGACTCAGACGTGGAGGATAACTCTGATGACGATGACTCTGATGATGATTTCGATGCAGGGGGTATGACCCCAGACATAGAGGAGGAGTCCGACTAATCAGGTTTTCCTTATTTATTTTCCACCGAGGGTAGTGTGTCCCATCTAAGTGTGGGGTGCTGGTATTTGTATGTTGTACTTCTTTGCCTACATTTATTGATGTTTGTTTGTTTGTTTGAATTAGTCGTAGTTAATTAGTCGTAATTAGTTAGTTAATTTTTTTTTTAGAGTTTGCATGAAATTGTTCTGATATACGGCATGGAAGTATAACAAGAGTTTGTGCTAAAATCATGACTATTGAGACGTTTAGGCTCCAAGTGTGACTCACTATGTGATAATTGTGTGGTTTAATTCATTCATCTGTTGGGTCAAGAGCCTATACTGCTCCCAATAAAGTTGACCATGTGCCTTGTGTGTGTGAGGTTATTGTATATTCTGTGTTGTGACTGATTCTAGAACTTGCCTTGTATGTGTGTAAAGCGAAATAAAGAGTGTGAGTTTAGGAGATGATTTAGGCATTCCTTTGGCAGCCTGTGATTGTTTACCTTCTTTTTACCTACCTGTGTACATTATCCTAGTTAACCCCCTTTGAGCCTTTAGCTATTTTCTTTGACAACCTCATATGTAGCCTAATCCATTTTTTGTAAGACCATAATTTGATCCAAATTCCTAAGCGATTTAAATTGTGGATTCATGTGATAAAATAAGAGGAAAATGGTGAGAGTGATACCTCAGAGTATATTGGTACTTGAAATTGTTGTGAAAAAGAGTGCTATCATAGAGGTGCTTTAGAAAATATGAAAAAAAAAAGAAAAAGAAAAAGAAATAGAAAAATAAAAAGATAGTTATGTTTATGTTTGAATAACAAAATAGGTGAAAAGGGGTGGTAGATGAAAGAAAGGTAGCAAGGTTGTTTAAAAGATAGTGCGAATGGCATAATGTGATGTATTAAAGCGCTTAGGGAACATAGTCACTATTTCTAGCCAAAATAGTCCTACCTGTCCCTTAGCCTACATTACAACCATGTAAAGACCTATTTGATCCTAAGCTTAGCATTCTGATATTAGTGGAGCATTACACTAAGGGAAAGCCTATAGTCAGCAGTTGCAATATATGAATTCTTTGTGAGAGAGAGAGCAAGGAGAATCTTGTACCCATGTTTCAAAAAATGCAAAACTTGTGAGTAATTATGGGTGATATCTTGTGTGAGACACACATGGTTGATGATTTTTGGGTAGTTTTGTATGATTCTTTGTGCCTTAACTTGTGGATACGAATTAACCATCATCACGAGTCTATGTTGGAGGTTGAATTGTTTTTAGTAGTGATCAAGAAAACTACTCTTTGTTAATAATTGTCGTGCCTGTCTTGTTGAACATTTTGTGCTGTTACTGTGAAATTCTAAGTAGATGATTGCATGGACGTAATATTTTGTTCATGGACGAACAAAGCTTTAAGTGTGGGGTGTTGATGTTGGGTGTATTTACACGCCTAAACACCATAATTCACCCATGTTATAGCTAAGTTTAGAGGATAAAATATATAATTCCTGCACTTTTAGTCCATTTTCCTGTAAGTGAGCTAACCAACGTGATTAGCATGTTTTCAGGTATTAATGATGAAGATTTCAGCACTTTGTGGACCTTTGGGCAGCAAAGGAAAACTTCACGTAAGAAGGAAGGCAGCTTTTGGAAGCTTGTGGACTGAATGTGATACATGGAGAATCTGTCCCGGGCAAAATCAGTATTTCTTAATACTTAGGGGTGCAGCAGTAACCAAGTAGGACTAGGACAAGGATGTTATAAAAACCTTATTTGCTGAATTTTTCAGCAAGCATTATTATTCATTCTATTTCTTTTCATTCGACACTTTTGGATTATTCATGTTACAATTTCTGTAACTTTAGTATTATTTAGTTTACAGATTCTGTAAGTCTAACACAGAGAATAATGCTAAAGCTACAAACAACGGCTTGAGGAGAACAACGTTCTTCCCCTTTTGACACCAATCTCATCCCCAACGTGAGATTATTCTAGCTTTGGTATGATGATGATGTTTATTGTGATCTCCGTTGTAGTCATGAGTAGATAAACTTCTCTGTTAGGGTTATGAAAGTCTTATGAGATACTATCTATTACTATGAGTTTGTGAATTCTTGATATGGATGCTACTTATATCATCACTCTCTTCGGTTTAATTTAATTCTCATGGTTGCAAACATAGAGAACATGCCATTATAGCATTAACTTGTTCGAGAGAAAAGTTACATGTTTGGAAAAGAGAGTGTGACAAGGAAATAGGGCTACCGACCTCTATTTACACGTTAATGCCTTAACCGGATTAATCTCTTGGAGAGTTTGTACCGTTAGTTATACACTTTAAGCTCGAGAGAGTTAAAGTGAAATAATCCTGGATGGTCGAGAGACACTAGGATTTACCATTAGAATACGAATCTCTATAAGTGCATGCATGTCTGAATTCCGCATAACTCATAGTTAATAGATACGTAGAACTCATAAGGTGGACATAACCCTAACTTATTATTCTCTGTGATTAAATCTTACTACATTGATTGTTTCTTTTTTTATTTTGTTAACATTACTTCACGTCTAAAACCAATCCCCCCTTTCCGTAGAATTTTTGACCAACAGTCTGCTAACAATTACAACACTTAGTGACCAAGTATTCCCTGTGGGATTCGACACCCAACCCAGTTGGTTTCTATATTTGACATCGACCGCTTACACTCTTACGAGAGTTGTAGTTTGGGCGTTATCAGCGCCTTGTAGTCTTTGTAGTTTCTGAGCTTCAAAAAGGTTTCAAAAGGTCTTCAATTCACTTTGCATATCCAAAACTTGGACCTTCAACAAAAACTTGTAATCCTTGTGCTCCTTATGCTTGTATCAAAGGTGGAAGGGTCATTTTGGAATAACTCGAATTTAACTTTCCTAGTAATGGTATTGCTTCCAAGTGTTTAAAATACTTTTAGTGTTTCAATAGAGAAACTGATTATTTTGCAATTGAATATCTTAGTCACTAATGACTCTGCATGTCATTAGCCGTGTTCTTGCTTATCTTCACCGATAGAGCTCCTTCATAGCCGTCCCAAGTCATTAGTGACTTGCTGGAATCAAAGTTTGGTTATCAAATGGTTCGTTTGGTTTTCAGAACCACTTTTTTAATTTGAAGTCTTCGTCGATTTCAAATGGTCGTCGAGCAAAAACTTCAGTAAAATGATTTCAAATGCAAATTTTGACTGTGTCAGTAGCTATGTAATATCAATTTTAGAGTAGGTAGATCCTTAGTTCAAATCCCACAGCACCCGAGCTCATTTCGACCCATTAGTCTAAAAGTAAAAAATCAGAATATATGGGTGTGGGATCCACAAGTGGCATAAATGATCTTGGATGGAAAATATGAATTCACCAATGTGTCCAAAATATCGAATTTAGTGGGGTTAGAAATTTCATTTGCGAAAAACGTAGTCCGAATGAGTCTAGAAGGTAAAAAATAAGCTTTGACCTTGCAGGCCCATTTAAACTGGTATAAAAGGCTCTTTAGGCCGATTTTTGGGGAATTTTTCATTTCTTTGAGAATCGTAGCAGCCATGAGAGATAGTTGATCAAAAAATGAGTCTTGTGTGTTGATTAGGAGCTTGAATAACATATATAATTCATTTTTGCTACAAATCTAAGGTAAAATTCCTTTAAATTTGGTATTAATTTCTTGATTTAAAGACCCAAAAATCTTAAGTCTTTGAGGCTCAATTGTAGCCACAAATATAATTTATTTACTCAAATTTCTTAAGGGTTTTAGCTCCCTAATGATATTTAGACTATGAATTGATCTCGAAAACTCATTTTTTCGAAGGTGGGACCTACTTGGGGGTTTGGTGTAATTTTGGATCCATGGCATAATGGTGTCATAATGGGTGTTGTTGTTCTTGTATTGATTCTTAGATTATGTTGTTGATAGCTTGGCACGTGGAAGAAGAAGCTTCAAGAAAAGAGAAAGCAAAGCTTGTTGGTTCATGAGCAATTAAACTCGAGGTAGGTTAGGCTTATCTATAGTTAGATTGAGCTTGGTTGTAATATAATTATTGATATCTTGTGAGATTGGGTGGGGGTTTTAAGTGATAAAAGGTTGAATGATGATGCTTGGAATTAGTTGATTCTCATAGGTTGTTAAACTTGTAAAAGTATGATTGTTGACCTTTGGCTTAGAACCTTGGATAGTTCTACTTATAGTCTCATAAATAGTATGAGAACACTTTAGTTGCTCTACTAGATGAGAATGGTGTTGTTTAATGACCTTAAAAGTATGTTGACCAAGTTATTACTTAATTATGAAATGGCCTTGACTTAGGAAGAATACTTGAAGAAGATTTCTCCTATAGGCTTAGTAAGGATTGATAAGTCCTTATGGTGTGACTTAGATAACCTAGCTTAAATTGGGGTAGAAGTTAGTCTTGTAGAAGTGACTATAGTATTATTGTGAGTTAGAAGTGGGACTTGACCCACCTTAAGCTTGAACTATGTAACTCTTTGGTAACCTGTATACTTATGAGCGTCTAAATTACGTTATTGAGTTTATAAGGGTTAAAATTTGTTGATAGTTTATGAATAAGGTCGATGGTTGGAAAATGTGTATAATTTATTGGTTGTCTTATTGCCATATTATGGATAGCCATGGAAAGATGGTAATTGTGTATATAGTACTCATGCTTATGCTCTTACTCACATATCATGATGATGACTAGTAATAAAGTGTGATGGTTTATGTATCTTACCTCTCTATTACTCAACTATTGTGAACTTGTATATATTTATTGATTTAGGCCATGTATGTGTGTATGTTTTGTCTTGGAAAATATTGATACTATGATGATGCCCAGCAAATTTGAAGAAAATATTAATACTATGATGATGTTCGGTGAATTTAGAGAAAATATTGATACTATGATGATGCCCGGTAAATTCGGAGGAAATATTGATACTATGATGATGCTCGGTGAATTCTGTGGAAATATTGATACTATGATGATGCCCGATGGATTCGAAGAAAATATTGATACTATGATGATGTCTGGTGAATTAGAAGAAAATATTAATACTATGATGATGTCCAGTGAATCCGGAGAAAATGTTGATGTTATGATGTCGTGTGGGGAAACTTTATATAAGTGCATGTGTATACATGTGAGGTTATGCCATGTGTGGCTAACCGTTTATGTACTCGAGACATGATGTCTTTTGTGGTAATTGATACTCATTCTTTATAACTAATCACTAAATAAGGGGTGTGACCGTTGTTGTCTCTAATTAGTAACTAGTGATAAGTTAGGTTAAAGATTGGGTTAATATCACTTGATAGGATAATCATGTGTAAAATTAAGGGCTCGCTTAGTAATCTCCTTGACTTGAATAAATAGTTATGTTATGAAATTTCGCCTGGTAAAGTGGCTTATGTGATAACTAGTTATTTCTAATAAATGGCTATGACTTGTGGGCTAGAAACCTAGTAAACTAGTTGGTGGATCTTACTTGGTTAAACTATGAAAACTAATCCTTAAGGTTATAATATGCCTAATGATATTGGTCTTAGGATTGTATGATGAATAGTTAAGTTGACTTCTAGCATGTGACGTCGTGGTGGCTTAAATAACAACTTATATAATGAAGTTGTCAACTAGATAATGGCCTTAAGATAGGTGAATAAATAATGGTGTCGGTAACTTGTAGTTTTTCCTTATTTGGTGATTAGTAACTATAAGACTTGTAAACTAGTGCTTCATGAATTTGGTATTAGCTAATGTAGACTAGACTTGGAGTTCATTAATAAAATAGAGAATAAGTGACTATATAGCTATGTTATGGTGATCTTGGTTTCGTTGTATATAAGCGATTTTGATGATGATTGTAGACCTCAGTAAAAGGACATGTTGGGAATGTGGACTCGTGGTTTGGGTAAGCGATTGTGTAGTTGTGCCTTGATATATTGATGGTTTGATCTTTCGGTGTACTCTCCGATGGTATGGAACGTCGTGATGAGTTCTAGGTGTACTCTCCGATAGTATGGAATGTAGTGATGAGTTTTTTGTTGTGTTCTTTTACGTGTACTTTCCGATGGTATAGGACGTCGTGGTAAGTTCTTGTGCTTTATATTCTAATGATGGTTGGTGTTGATTACAATAAATACATGGTTGTTATTGTATATTTACGCGGCTTTACGCTTCCGAAATAATTACTCATGTTGTATGAAGGTTATGGTATATGCGAATATGGAATGTCATACTATTGATATAGTTGATTAGTATTTATACAGTGATATTAAAAAATATTCAGGTTCGATCCTATACTTTGACTTTAAGTTATTGTTTTACCTTATATCGTCCTTATATTATAATTTAGCTCAGTCATCCGATGATGCCTACTGAGTACTCGTGTTTTGGTACTCATACTATACGTCTGTACCTTTTTGGTTCAGACCCAGGTTCTAGTTGCCGCCACTGAGTCAGGATCGTCCCGTGTTGACCAATCGAAGATAGGGTGAGCTCTTGGAGTTCGAGTTTTCCTCTTTCCCTTCTATTTTTACTTGTCTTTTGTATTCGAGATAATTGTATAAGACTATTTAAGTTATCAGACTTCAAATTGTAATTATCTTTCATGATTTTATTTTTTCATTCGTTATTGATCAATATTCTGATGTTCTAGACATATAAAAATTATTTCTTATTCATTTTGATTTGTTTCTCGTAATATAATACAACTTCTTTTTATAAAGATAAATGTGTGTTGACGCTTCAAACAGCAGAATACATCATTCTAATGTGGTGATTTACGTTTTTTCAAAATTCAAACTACATAAATTTTGATTAATATTTTAAAATATGCTTTTTCATCATACCTACATAAGAAAAAATGTAACTTGTAATACTTTTATATAGATTTTGATTATCTAAATTTTAATTTTAAAACTATTATGTAGATCTAATCCACTCTAGTGTCAAAGATTAATTAAATTGACTCTAGGAAAAAAATGTCACAAGGAGGTAGGAAGTTATATTTTGTAATAACTCGGATTTAACTTTCCTAATAATATGTATGTAAGTTTTTAAAATGTTAGTATCAGTTTTTTCAACAAAGAATTAGACTAATTTAAAATATAAAGTTATAAGGAATCTCAGTCACATCCTATGCATGCATTTTTGTATTAAGTACTACTACTTTCTATACATTTAGTCAGTAAATTATACTGCTCCTGAACCATTCAAGGGAAAAATATATCTGAATCGTCAAATAAGTTTGTGTGATTTTAATTTATACTTCTTTATTTTAAAGCAATTAAAGTTTTGCCAAATAAATAAATAGCTAAGAAGAAACACAAGCATATCATAACAACTCCTATATTTTGTTTTTTAGACAACCACCATTACCATCCTTTTTTGTCTATCGAATCGAAATTTTATACATTTTATAAAGAGACTCAACTATTCTTGGCAAGAATAATTTAGGCATAATTGTGAAAGTATTAGACAAGTGCACTAAGGTGCCTTGATAAAATAAACACATAGCTAAGTTTATATGGAAGTTAATTGTTGTGTTAGTAGTTAGTTTCTAGTATTAGTAGAGTTAGTTAGGAATCTTACAACTGACAATTAGTTGGCACAGCTACCACTAGTGAGTCGGTTAGTTGGACAGTATATATAGATGTATGAGTGATTAAATATTTGTAACTGATTCACTTTCTGATTATAATGAAAAAATCTTAGCTGCTTCTCTTTCTCCTCTTTCTTTCTTATTCCAGTTCACCATAGAATCTGGAAGCTTCATGTATTTTCTTTCGCAATTATATAAAATTTATCATGATATTAGAGCAGAACGTGAATGGATTTGAGAATTTCAGCTAATAATTGACTGAAATTATAGAGATTCATCGAAAAAAAATTTCAAATTTCGCACACTAATTTTTTTATTTTCTTCTTTCCTTCCTTTTTAGATTTTTTGATTTTCTTCCTTCTATTCTGGTGTAGCAACCGTTGTTATTGATTAGCTACATCTATTATATTTTTATCCTTCTGATGCCCCGAGATCAATGTCAGTGGGGATCGAGTTAACATGAATGGAGAATTATACAATCTGGAGTCACGCAATGAAGTTGGCCCTGCTAGGGCGAAACAAATTTATTGATGGATCGATAGCTCGAAGTCACTACAATGGAGAATTGGCTAAATAATGAGATCGTTGTAAGGCGATAGGGGTCTCGTGGTTAATGGAAAATGTAAATAAAAGTCTGCTTGCTGGAATTCTCTATGGCAAGAGTGCAGCTTTGATTTGGAAAGACCTCGAGAAGCGTTTTGACAAGAGAAATTATTCACGTACATACTACTTACACAGAAATTGCTATACTGACACAGGTGATTTCTTCCATTTCTACGTAGTTTTCTAAGATGAGAGACTTATGGGATGAATACAGTACTTTAGCTCCTCCTCCTTGTTGTGACTGTGAGAGATTAGGGAATTTTGTTTTACGTCTAGAGAAATAGAGGTTATTTCAATTTCTTATGGGACTGAATGATACATACACACATGCTCGTAGTCATTACTAATGATGAAGTTATTAACTAGGATAAATCAAGTTTATGCTATATTGATTCAAGAGAAGAGTCAAAGACAACTTGTGTTAGGGTCGCTTAATTCGGGAGATACAGTTGAACCTACAGCATTTCTTACTGCCAAATGTCAGAATATGAAAAAAATTATGTACTGTGATCATTGTAATATGAAGGGACATACTAGAGCCACTTGTTACAAGCTGCAGGAGTGTGATTACTGTCATTCGAAGTGGCATGTTAGAAAGAAATACTATAGACCCATCGGTTATCCTCAGGATTACAAAGAAAATAAAAAGGCAAACATGGCTGCAAGACAGACCATGCCATTAATAGCAAACTAGGAGTACAATACACAGGACCTATGTTGACATAGGAGCAATATAATCAGATAATGTCAATACCTGTTCTAACACCTGAGTAACATAGTAAAGTATTTGATATGTTGAATCATACACCTGCTAAAGAAGGAAGTGCAATGGAAGGTAATTTCTCTATTGAAGATGTTAATGATAGAATTAATCATACATGGATTGTTGATACTGGTGAAACCAACTACATGGTTGGAAATAAGGATATTTTGAAAAATGATACTTTAGTAAAAAGTGCAGAAAAATTTCAATTACCTACCGGAGAGTCAACTCACATTACTCATGTTGGAAGTACTCAAATGTCAGGAGGTGATTCTATATCTAACATTCTTTGTGTGCCAGCTTTTAAGTTTAATTTTTTGTCAGTTTCTCAATTGATAAAAGAGCTAAATTGTTGTGTCTCTTTTTATCCAAACTTCTTCATTCTCCAGGACCTATGTACTGGGAAGGTCAAGGAGATTGGTAAGGTGCTTGACGGTTTGTATGTGATCAACACAAGACAGAGGACAGATCATCAAAGGAGTAGGAGTTGCCTGCAAGCAGGGAACATGATGACAGAAGATCTTTGGCACAAGAGGATGGGGCATGTTCCTATTGTGGTTCTTAAAAGAGTTTCCGGTTTGAATTTTCACAGTTCTTTTACTTTAAAAAGCTGTGATGTTTGTCCTTTAGCAAGACAGTGTAGACTTTTTTTCAATCCTAGTAGTAGTAGGTCTACAGAAATATTTCAATTAGTACACATGGATGTTTGGAGGCTTTACAAAGTTGCTACTTACCATGGAATGAAATACTTTCTTACTTTGGTTGATGACTATTCTTGATGGACCTGGACTTTTCTAATGAAATTGAAGTCTGATGTCGTTGTACTGATTAAAAAATTTATTGTCATAATCAATACTCAATTTGGCACATTTGTTAAGACTTTGAGATCAGACAATGATAATGAGTTTTTGAACAGATGTTGTCATGAGTTATTTGAGAATTATAGAATTTTGCACCAAAGTTCGTTAGCTTATACCCCACAACAGAATGGGGTGATTGAGAGAAGATATAGACATATCTTGGAGACTGCTAGGGCTATTAAATTTCAAGAACATTTACCTGAATTCTTTTGGGGTGAGTGTATTGAATTTGTTGTTTATATCATCAATAGAACCCCTTCTACTGTATTGAATCAAAAGACACCTTATGAATTATTTTTGTAGAAAACACCATCATATGATCATATAAGGGTCATCGGTTTTCTTTATTATGCTACTACATTACCCAGAGGTGACAAGTTTAAAGCAAGGGTAGTAAAATTAGTTTTTCTTGGCTATGGAGTGTCACAGAAGGGGTACAGACTCTTTGACCTTGAAGATAGAGTCTTCTTTATTAGTAGAGATGTGATGTTCTTTGAACATATTTTTCCTTTTCAGTTTTTTCCTCAACATCATGATCCCTCTTTTCTGCATCATATACATTATGACTGTAAGACCCCGCAAAGTTTCCTCATAGTCTAAACCATTAGAGCATGTCAAGTAAAACCTTTATACTTAGTAATATGACTAAGTATGGGACTTAGTTTATTTTTTTTAGTACCTTAAAATTTTGAAGAATTATTTCGCGACCTTTCCAACCTTCAATAGTTAATATTTTAGCTAATTCATGATTCGGGAGGAAAATAGATGTTTCCGGATAAGTTTTAGATTTTTCAGACCTCGTTTGGTATTCTAAAATAGTGGACCAACGCGATCTTGGCGCGCCGCATCGCCCATCATGTTGGTCAATTTTTGTGCAGGAAAAGTACTAAGGCTCGACGCGATGATGGAGCGATGCGTCGAGTATCGCGTCGATGCCTACGATGCATCACGCTGCCTATAGCATCGATGTCCAGTTATTTTTCAGCTTTTAAAATCTATGTCCTAGGGGCAATTTAGTCATTTTCCCATCCCTTTTCAGCTTTAACACGGGATTTAATCCCTAAGATATCAAAATACATACACTTTTATCAATTTTCATCAAGAACTCATCCTAGGGTTTCAACCCAAAATCCAAGAGAACTCAAAATTTAACCATCGTTTTTCGAAATTGATTCAAGATTCGGGATCCCCAAATCAAGAGATTCAAGCATCACCCATTAGAAGTTCGAATAGCATTCCAAAGTCAACAGTTTATTTAAATCTTCTAATTTAAGGTTGTGGGGTTTGAACAAGGATAAATCTTTCGACCTTGTGCCCAAAACTTGATTTTTATTACAAGAGTTATTTGATTTTACATGTTTTTCTATGAAATTGAAGTTGGGTTTATACCCTGTATTTCTGTTCATGAGATTATGAAATTTTTCATTGTTTTAGATGTTGAATTACATGAGTATATTTATATCTTGGTATATGTAGCTGAAATTTCCAGATTTTAAGATGATTATGAATTTTTTGTTATCAAAGCATGAATTTTGAGATGTTGAAATCATAGATTCATATTATGAGTTATTTTTCCATACATCGATTGAGATGATTGAAAACTTTTTAAGATGATTGTTGAGCATGAAATCTAAATATGAATTTTGATGCATTAGAGCTTTATATTTTGAGTCCTAAGTACAAGTGATGAGTTTATAAGGAGATTATGATATCAAGTTTTGTTGCCAAATTTTAATAAGTGCTTTCAAAAGCAAAGATTGATCTTTTGATCTTAAGCTAAGATAGAAAACCACACTATTTATGATTTAAAGCAAAGAGAAGTATATTTGGTCTCCATTATAGACCTTTAAGTTATTTTAAGGTGGATTTCCTAAAAGCTCTGATCTTAAGTATGGGAGTAGTATTTAGCACCGAGTTGGGCTTGATTCCAAGGTCTCATGCCCCAGAACTACGAGCCACCGTAGGATTTTGATATGCCCCTAGTGGGTTAAGATAGTGATCACTAAATTTAAGGTTCTATTCTGATGGCAAGGGTAGAACAGCTCTCCCCAACGTAGGTAAGACGTTAGACTCCATGTCAGCTCACATAGTTTATGTCGGTTAGAAGAAGCTCCCAATAAAGTCTCCTACACTCTTTAAGATAAAGTATACGTATTTTGAAAGCTATGGTTTTAATATTCCCAAGGTCCCTAAGTGTCAAAGTTTTCCAAGTATTTGGGGCCCAAGTCCTAAGGTTTCAAAAGTGTTAAGATTCTAAAGTTTCAAAAACAGTCCTTTATTTTCATAAGATTAAAGTATATGTTCTGAAAGTTATAATCTTAAGTTTTCATCTAGTTTACAAAGTTTGAGCACAAGAAGAGGATACAGATTTTAGAATAAAGTGTAATGACTCATGAGATTTATATTACATGCTTTACTATTCATGATTTATGAGACTTAGATTTCAGTTTTATTCAAGCTATGTGAGTCACTTATATCAGCATGCATGATGTCTATAAAGATTGATGATATTTTTTATTTATGCATTGCACCCCCATATACTCAGTACATCCTCAAAGTACTGATCCACATATACGTCTATGTGTTACATTGTCTCATAATGTAGGTACAAGTTGTAGCACACATACCATACTCAGTCAGTTTGCAGCTCCAGTCAGCAGGTGATGAGTCCTTTTGATTCAAGGTCTCGAGTCAGTTATATAGTTGAGCAATTTTTATTTCTGTATTCAGTCATATTGAGTTGGTATAGTTGGGATTCATGACCCAGCTGCCTATAGTCAATACTAGTAAAGGCTTTATAGACAGTCAGTAAAAGTTGATGTAACTAAACACCAGTTTGTTTTGTATAATCAGAGATGTATTATTTTAATATAGATTTGTATTAATCAAGTTTAGAAAAGATTTATGTTTTCGTATTTTCTTCAGATTTATGTATCTTATTTAATTACTCATAAATTATGCCATTATAAGGGTTAGCTTGGGATCACTTGTGGTCCTAAGCACCGTGTGACGTCTCGGGATAGATTTTTGAGGTGTTACAGTGACCCCTCAGTAGAGACTTCCAATATCCTCAGTAGACACTTCCAATATTCCATTAGTTGTTCCTACAGAACCCCTACTTGTTCTTGTAACATCTCTTGATGCTTCATTACCATAAGACAGTAGTACTATTCCTTCTATTGAACCTATTTCATTATCCGCTACAACTTCATCAACTCAAATATAACTGGATTCTAGGAGGTCAACTAGACCATCTAAACCTCCCATTTGGCAAAAGGACTATGTTCTTCCCAAAGCTCATAATTGTTTGTACCCTATTGATAATGTTGTATGTTATTCAAGTCTTTCTGCTGCCTATCAGTCCTACATTGCTCGAATCTCTTTAGATGTTAAAACTCATTCATACACTGAGGCAACTAAGGATATCAAATGAGTTGAAGCTATGGAAGCTGAGATTGCAGCTTTAAAAGCTAATAATACTTGGAAAATTATTTCACTTCCTCTCCATAAAAGAGTTGTAGGTTGTAAATTGGTGTACAAGATCAAATATAAAATAGATGGTAGTGTTGAGAGATTCAAGGCCAGGCTAGTTGCCAAAGGGTATAGCTAGACAGAGGGCATTGACTATCAAGAGACTTTTTCCCCAGTTGTCAAAATGGTAACTATAGATTAGTTCTCTTTGTTGCAGCAACCAAAAACTGGGATGTTTATCATATGGACGTTTATAATGCTTTCCTTCATAGTGAATTAAATGAGAAAGTATATATGACTTTAGCACCAGGCTTTGCTTGTACTAATAAGGCTGGTAAGGCATGCAAGCTATTGAAATCTGTATATGGCCTTAAACAAGCATCTAGACAATGGAACATTAAATTGACTTCTGCCCTTATTTATTCTGGATTTTCTCAAAGCCATTTGGATTATTCACTTTTCACTAAACATGTTGATGGACATATTATGGTAGTTCTTGTGTATGTAGATGATTTACTCTTTACTGGTGATCATATTGACTTGATTCAAGAGACTAAGGATTCTTTGCAACTTGCTTTTAAAATCAAAGACCTTGGTCCTCTTAAATATTTTTAGGCATTGAGTTTTCTAGGATTAGTGAGGGCATACTCATGCATCAAAGGAAATATGCTTTAGATCTCATTTCTAATTCAGGTTTAGTAGGGGGAAACTTGTTCTTGCACCTCTTGAATTACATCACAAACTTACTTCAGCTGAGTTTAATGCTTATATTGGTGGTGATTCTACAAACTCTGACTCTTTGTTGCGTGTTCCCACCAGTTATCAAAGGCTTGTTGGTGGACTGTTGTATATTACCATGACCAGGCCAGATATTTTCTTTGTTGTTCAGACTCTTAGCCAAGATATGCACTCTCCAAAGTTATCTCAGATGACTTTTAGAGTAGTAAGATATCTCAAGTCAGCTCCTGGACTTAGGATCTTACTTTCTTCTCAGGCTGGTTCTCAACTTCAGGCCTTTTGTGATGCTGACTGGGGTCTTAACCTAAGAGCAGAAGGTCTATTACTGGTTTTCTTATCAAATTTTATGTATATCCAATTTCTTGGAAGTGTAAGAAATAATCTACCATTTCTAGAAGCTCTGCTGAGGTAGAGTACAGAAGTCTGGCTTCTACAATTGCTAAGCTAGTATGGTTGGTTGGCTTAATCAAAGAGCTTGGTGTCACTATTACATTACCTATTCTAATACATTATGATAGCAAGTCTGCTACGCATATTGCTGCCAATCCTGTGTTTCATGAGCGGACCAAACACATCGATAATGACTTTCACTTCGTCCGAGAGAAGTTACAACTTAGTCTGATTAAGATAGTGTAGCTTGCGTCTGATCAGCAACCTGCTAACTTGCTTACCAAGGGTCTTACTCAAGTCTAACATCAGTTACTAGTATCCATGCTAGGCATGAAGAACATCTTCATTATTGCTAGCATGAGGGGGTGTGAAAGTATTAGACAAGTGCAATAAGGTGCCTCGATAAAATAAACGCATAGCTAAGTTTATATGAAAGTTAGTTGTTGTTTTAGCAGTTAGTTGTTGGTATTAGTGGAGTTAGTTAGGAATCTTATAGCTGTCAATTAGTTGGCACAGCTATCACTAGTGAGTCGGTTAGTTGGACAGTATATATAGATGTATGAGTGATCAAATATTTGTAATTGATTCACTTTCTGATTAGAATGAAAAAATCTTAGCTGTTTTTCTTTGTCCTCTTTCTTTCTTCTTCCAGTTCACCATAGAATTTGGAATCTTCATGTATTTTCTTCCGCAATTATGTGAAATTTATCAATAATACATAAACGTATTTTTTAATTTGACCTTAGCTAATATATGTTTATGTCCTTCAACTTTGAATGTGATGTGCGTAAATAGACACGTATAAACTATCATAAGTTTGAACTACCAGTAGAAATTCACGTTCTATATGGAAAATCTCATGTGAATTAACATGTAGGTCGCATCCATCTCAAATGATTTTTCATGTAGGACGTGTGTGTCTACTTGTTTAACTTGTATCAACCTGTATTTCATCGAATACGGCTTGTATCAACCTCTATTCGTCCAATAGCATCGCTCCTCATTGTATCGGCATGCATGTATCAATTTGTATGTATTGAATACAACATTATCAGACTATATTCGTTGGTACAACTTTGTTTTGTCAAATACAACCTGTATTTGTTCTTTCTCTCTCTAGCATCTCTCCTATTTCTCTCTCTCCCAAATCTTACTCGCTTCTCTCCTCTCCATCAGCACATGCTCATTGTATTTTGTTAAATATAACTTGTATTAATTTATATTCGCCCTCGCTCTCTCTCTCTTCCAAAAATCGCTTGCCTCTCTGCTCCCTCTCTCAATCTCAATCGCCTCTCTCCTCAATAAAATTGTTACTATGAATTGTAAATACACAAACTAATAGCTATATCTCTAATTATTCCCAAATGACATAGTAAGTCCAGCAAATTGCTTCTTTTTCACGTAGGATGTCCACATCCAATTCTCTCCTTTAATTGTGAGACCTTTCTGTTGAAAATTGGGCAAAATTCAGAAATAGCATACTTATCCCCTTAATTATGAGTTTCATAGCAACAGTTTCATAATCACATAATATAGCAAGTTGTATTTTGTATTTTTGCAAACTGTTGCTACAAAAATACAAATACATATGATTTTTACTGCCCTTATGATTGATATGTATTTTGTGTTTTTGTAAACTGTTGCTACAAAAATACAAATACATATGCTACAAAATATAATTTGATAAAAGTGTTGTTATTTTTTATAATTTAATACTTAAGTATGCTACCTTATGTATTTTTTTCCTTGAAAATTTTGATATCTTTATCATTATTGGGCCTAATCGTGTTCCAGCCCCTTCGTATTACGAGCCCAGATTCACTACAGTCCAGAACTTACTTTTCATAACAAGCCCACATTAAGGCCCATATCTAGTCCAATCTACTTTCATCTTGTACTTGTTAAATCATGGAACATTTGTCTCCTATGACCTTTTTTGGAGGCCACTCTTAACTCTAGTAAGCTTAGCGGATTAAATTTTTTTACATGAAATATTTCTTTTTATGATAAATTTAGTCCACTGAATTAATGAGTACAGAATTTAAATAGTAGCCACAAAAATGGTGATTTGTACAAAGGTCATTGAGTTTTTTTTTTTTTCCTATTAGAATTTAGCATCAATAACGAATCTAGCCATTTTTGTCTTATAGGAGTAATTTAAAAACAGTCGTCATCATAAGTTTCTTGAAGTTTCAATTGTCAAAACCTTAAACTTCATGACAATGATATATTACATTTTTTTTGTTTTTTGGTTTCATACATGGTGTTTTAATTTATATTCATTTTAGAGTTTGGTTAATTTAAATTCGGGCTTAAACGTTTTACTTTAAATGAAAAGCTTTCTTACGAAAGGCAGTTCGTTTTCCCTGCCTAATTCAAGTAGCATAGCTATCAGACAAGACAAGTTGGGTGGAAGGAGAGGCTATTTTTTTTTTTCCTCTTTAAATAGTCCTTCATGTGAAAAGAGAATATTCCTATTGAACAAATATTACGGGTACTTATAAGTTAAATTGAAAGTTATTTGCCTGCAATTATTTTATTCATAATGTCATATTGTAAATATATTTTCTTAATTTGAGCTAAACATGTGAATAAGTTTATATATATATATATATATATTTCTTTGAATATAATAATGTATGGTTGTATAATTTGACAAGAAACTCTTCAAAGTATAAAGACAAATCATTAATGGCCGCAACATTTAGATATTCCGTATTCTAATTAGGGGAATTTGTATCGCAATTAGCGCTTTATGAATGATAAGATACACTAATAAGAATAACTCAAACTTATAAATTTTGGTATTCGATGGAAAAGATATATATTCCATAATGATTCAATGTAAATATATATAGAGAAAGTACGAGAAACATCATTGAATATTTGATCGTCAGATAAAAAAATGGTGAAAAGTGATTTGATAAATTCAAATGAAGGTTACTATAGATTTCATTAGAAATACGCATGTTATGTTTTTAGTAGTGTTTTTTGTCGTATTCTTAAGAGTCGATGAATAATAACTTTAATAAAACAAAAAAGGTTTAAAGTGTGTTTTACGTCTTAATAGTCAAAGTGTATAGTTTATAATAATATTGACAAGAAAGAAACCATCCACTGGATAAAGACGAAAGAATAATGGCCGCAAATTTTAAATATTCTGTATTCACAATTCGTATTTTTAGAGATTGGATTTGATACGTAGCGTAGGGTTGGTCAATAGCCATAACATAAGAATATAATAATGCTTCTGACACAAACATTATCAGATTAGTTTGGTATGTGAGATAGAGATATTAATTTTGAAAAAAATTTTAAGTTTAATTTTCTTTTATATAGTTTGATGTGTATATTTCTTAATTTCGATAATCATTTGATTCAGTAATTTGTATTAAAATTCAATATAAAAAATGAAATAAAACAATTTATATAGAATATTTCAACTCACATAGATATCCTAGCTTATTTTATAGTGCCAAACAACTCCATAAATATTGTTACTACTTAGAAAATATATACAAATGAAGGTCTGAAAATAAAACCATTGTAGAAGGACATTAATTAGTAGCATTATTGAATAAAATATTGGCCAATTAGTGACTTCGCTTTTTAGTATGGATATATAGGAGAAGATTTTCACAGAAAGCAAGTCCAAATTTATCATGCTACCTCAGTTACATTAACAACTTGCTACTTATTAAATTGCTAAAGAGATGGCTTTTAAATATATTTATTTTAAAATATTTTTGGTCTCTTTAAAGTTTAAAATGTGGTTGCAGCTAACAAGGATGTGGTTGAACTAATCACTCTATGAAGCCTATTCGTCTAAACATTTTAATCATAAATGACGAGAGTAGATATATCTAAGTGTTATTATTAGTTAAACAATGCTATAGGCTCAAAGATCATGTGAATATTCGTGAGGAAATAATATTCAAATGTCCAATGAGTGCATAAGCATACTCTACATAAGAGGTGGAGTCGGAATTTCAACTAAGGTTCAATATTTGAAGAAAACCTAGGCCAAGGGGGGTCAACATCTACTATAAATACATAAAAAAAAAATTAATTAATTAATCATATGTTACATTTTTCCGTCGAAGAATCTCCACCAAAAGGCTAGCTCTGCCCCTGATCTACATACATATTAACTTCTATTTAATTTCTTTGATCCCTTCACATACGTAAGAACTTCAACAAAAAATTGGAAAACTTTGGTCTGGATAATTATGGCAACCAATAAAGTGCCAATGTTAATGACAGATTTACACAAATATCTTCTTTTTTTTTTTTTTTTGTATGTGTCATCGTTTCCATTTTTAAAAAATTATATTGATAAATATAGTTCTTAAAAAATTACTACCTCATAGGAGATAGTTAGGCTCGAATCTAATTTTTGCTCATATTAGTCAGCCTTTATATAACTTTTGATATAGTAATTTATAAATTTTTAGATCGTGGTGTAATGCGTTCTCATAAAAAATTATTTGCTCAGAAAGAATCTCAAACTATTATAAAAAAAAAAATTGTAAGTTATAAGAGACTAAAAAAAAACGATCCCTTTACTAAATAATTATCTTCAAAAATGACTATCAGCAAATATTTCACAATATTACTAATTCTTATCGACGTGGATGCCAAAAGATTCCATATGTTAAATTATTATACCATGTAATATTAATGTTGCTTTAATAATTTTTCTAAGTTTCTCGATGGTCCATCCTCTGACTTGGTCAAAGGATGAGGTACACAATAATATTGCATATGTACATCAAGTTTTTTTTTAATTTATTTTAAAATAAAATATTGGATGATATTATATGCATGTTATTCTTTTTTATTAAAAAAACAGTCACCACAAGCAGATTTTCCGTAACCACTGGAACTCACAGGTTGCAAAAAGCTAGACAGTGCCATAAGCCATGGAACAAAAAGAATATATTAATTACTAGAAAACTAAGAAAATCAAAATGAATAATAAAGTAAGAAATTTAGAAGATAACAACACTTTAGCATCAAGTTCTCAAATAAATATATCATGAGACTATAATTGGTATTAAAAGAGAAAAAAAACAAGAATCGGGATTGTAATTGTCGGATCATGTTATTTTTTTAGTTAAATTTAATAAAAGTGTTTTAAAGCTCCTAATGAAATTGTCTTACATCAAATAATTGATCAAAATTAGAATAAAATGAACCTAAATATATAGACAATGATAAATGTACGATTATTTTTTATTTGGAACCCTCGATGAGACTCACAGTTGTTGTTTTTCAATGCCCAATAGGAAATTTATTTTTATGCAATAACTCATAAATTAGCAGATGTAAATCACATTAGATAATTAGTTCAATGTTACGAAGTCGACTGAGAAATATTGGTAAGGGGAATCAACCCTTAATAATTTGTAATTAGAGACCTACAATTGTTTGTGCTATATGGATCATCAAAATGACTATTACAAAAAAAAAAATGAAAAAGTGGACAATACATTCACTCTACAATTAAATGAAGTTTTGATATTCTAAACATGATCCACAAGAATTATTTAATACAGTAGAATATAAGGATCTTACAAAATTAATTATTTGTTTCAACTTTCATATAAGACAAGTACTCCATTTTTTTAAGAACATTCTCACAAATTAAATAGTACTGGTAGTAAAGTGTAAACAACCAACGTGACAATACGGCGCGCCGTGGCAAACGGTATATTACTTTTATCATCCCCCCTAACCCCTACATTTATTTGTTTAATTATCTTTTTATTTAAAATTTAGTGGCTAGATTATTTCATAATCCACACCTATTAAATCCACTAAATAGGATAAAATTCACTCTACAAGAAATTTTTGATTATTTTTTTCTTTTTGGAGGGGGTTAGGGGGATACAGTTGGATTCCAGCCTCTATCATTAGAGTGGAGGTGTGAATTGAGCTACATCTCACATGTGAAAAAAAAATCTTGATTCTCAAAACTGGAACATGAGGAATATATATCAATAGCTACAGTATGCTCTTAAGTGTTTTTTTTTATTTTTTTGGAGGAGGGTGGAGGTGGGTGGGGTAGGGGGTTAATTTGTAAATTGGTTGTATTTGATATTCCTTTTAGAACCTAAACTAATCAAGATTTATGTCGCGTAAATTTCATCTATAACCTATATCTACCTATAATCTATATTTATAATCTATATTTTTAATCTATATCTATCATACTAATTGTGTGAAAACCCTTTAAAAATTTATTTGAAATTTTTGCCCTTTATTAAAAATCTCCTCAATAGACAAAATTATTTTTTCACTTATTTCCTCTAATTATTATATCATTTTATTTATAGTATTTAAAATAAAAAAATCTTAAAATATATGGTAAAAGAAACCATCAAAATAGGTGATTAAAGAGTCCTACATTTAGAAAAGAACATAAAATAATTTAAAAATAGTTAAAAGAATTTTACATAATTCTAACAAAATTCCTAAAGAAAATTTCATCCGTAAATTTTTACTAAACTACGGTTTCTTTATTAGTTTCCTAGAATATATGATTAAAGAAATCATCAAATAGCTAATTAAAGAGTTCTAAATTTAGAAAAAGCACACAATTAATTAAATAATTTTACATTATTCTAAAAAAAAAAAATCACTGAAGGAAATTTCATCCCTAAAGTCTCTACAAAAGAATGGTTTTTTTAGTTTTTAATTAAAAAAATAATCTGAAATATACCTAAACTTTAACAAAATTTATTGTAACACACCTGAACTTTGTTGGGGTCCTATGACCTCCCTCTCTAGACTATTTAATAGCGTATTTTACTGACATTTATTTGCACTAAATTTTTTATTTATTTATTTATTAGCATATTTTATTTATTTATTAACTTATAAATATCACTAAATACACTAATAAATATTTCAGGGGATCATAGAACCCCCGCAAAGTTCAAGCATGTTACAGAAATTTCATCAAAATTTGAATATATTTTGAATCTTTTTCCCTTTTTAATTCATTTCATCCCTAAAGTTTCTAGAAAACAACCATTCTTTTTACTTAGCTTTTAGTTCCAAATACAAATCTCTAATTATATAGAAACATTAAGAAACTAATTAAATTCTTAAGTAATAAATCATAATATTTAATATTTATAAATTGATTAAAATTTTACTGTATTTGAATTTCACAATTCTATTAAAGTAATATTTTGATCAAATTTTATCACAAATTGTGGCTGCTTCTTTTACCCTTTTTCTTATTTGATTTTACTGATTTTCATTCAAGTAGTCTTTTTGCATTTATTATCATAACGTTTCTGCATTTCTTTATTCCTTTTGGTTAATAAATTAAAAGATATATATAAATTATACGTAATCAATTGTTGAAAATGAATTCTCATTTTTTAACAACGTTTTGTGTTTTTCTTTCAGATGAAGTATCTGTCACCAAATGAAATAACCAAAAAAATCAAAGGCATATTTCGCTGGTATTAATTACGAAAAATGGTGATTCTCTTTATGGTTACCACAAGTTTTACTCTTTTCAAAGCTACTCTATAGTTATTATGCAATTTTTCTAAGGCAATACTGTTGTATTCTTCTGTTTATAAAATTTAAAAGAATATTTTTTTTTAATCTATATTAATTAGGATACAGATTAAACTGAATCGATTGTTTACAATATATATATATTCTATTAAGTCGTTTACAATGACTTTAAGTCGTTCATAATCGACTATAAATTAATTATTTATAATCTATTAAAAAAAATCATTCATCCCTTGGTGCTATATTTTAATTATTTTAGCTTCGTTAATGATTTTTGTATTAAAAAATTTAACTCTCAATTTTGTTAAGATGTTATCAATTTAATTGATAATTATGAGAGATCAATTGTGTTTTCATGTCATTTCAAATTTATTGAAGAAATTATGTTGTAGTTATTTTGCAGAAAGAAATACTTAGAAGAATAAATAATGTTTAATTAAGCTAGCGGTCGTCATATATAATAGCTATTAAATTTAATGAAAATTTTTATATATGCGATGCAACAACACCCTATATAAACTTTTTGAGAATTATATGAAAGAATGAGACATTTAGAATATATATATATATATATATATATATATATATATATATATATATATATCGGTGCATTATTTTATTTTTTTGGTTAATATCGGTGCATTATTAGTAACATTTAAATTGCAAACTATTACGTATGAGAATTATTATTCTAATATTTAAGATTTTGTAAAATTATGGTTATTAGATCTTTAGTTATTTATAAAATATAAGAAATTTTTTAATGTTTTAAACACTTTAAGAAATGTTGTCTACAATTGAGTTTTTATGAATAAAAGTCAAAAAATTTAATCGATATTTTTAGAAATTATCATGTTTTTTTATATTTAAATAATTTTATAAAATTAAATTTATCAAAATAAGGTACACATACTTAATTCATACACTTAAATTAATTAAAAATATATTTCCTATTTTCTATATTCAAAACTCAAATGCATGATCTTATTTATCTCACCTCTACGGCCGTGGATGCTAAACGTCAGAAGATAGCTTAAGCAAGTTTATAAGTTGGCTACCCACTCTTTATGTACTATTAAATTGTTCTTTTTGATATCCTTTTCACTTTATTATAATAATAGTGCTACTATACATTTTTATTTTTTCTCTTCCCTTACATATTTCATGAAACTTTCCTAGTATTCTTTTTTCTTGTTTTCACACTTAAATCTAAAAGGATTCCCCAACTATTCTTTTTCCCCTCTATACCACCCTCTTCCTATCTTTTGTTTTTCCACCCGATATTTGATACAATATATTAAAATTTAATTAAATTTAAATTTATGATGAAAAATTTCATATTAGAATTAAAACATTTTCTAACAAAGACAATTTCGTATTCGAGAGATTCAAACTTGAGATTTTTAACAATTTCTAACAAAGACAATTTCGTATTCAAGAGATTCAAACCTGAAACTTTTAATTAAAAATGAAGAAATATTTATCACCTTCTCAATTCTTGATGGCCCATCTCTCACTATCAATGTAATATATGTATGCATATATCTCTATATCTCTTTGAGTTTGACCCGTTGCCACCTACCGGCAGCTTCTTTGCTCCCCTCCAATGTCTACCCCACCACCCACCCAGTCCCCCACCTATTCTTTTTCTCTTTCCTTTTCTGAGTGAATAGCAAACAAAACTTACTATTAAGTTTGTTTATGCCTTTTACTTTGTTGCATCTCTTTCAGAGCCCCCTTATATATTTCACCTTTCCTTTCTCCTTCCTTTTCTCTCTTTCTTCCCTTTCTCCTCAAAACCCTAATCGATCGAAAAAAAAAAGAAAAAGAAATTCAGAAATTCTGATCCAAGAAGAACTCAATTCTTTTTCCATTTTTGTCACAACCCCATATATATACGTTTTTTAAAATAAAAAAAAATATTGTTGGATTGGGTACAAGCTTGTGGTCCAAGAAAGTGAGCTTGATGAGCTAACTCTCATTATTTAGATCATCTACATCTATCAAGCAATTTCAACATATGGGTACTTTCTTGAGATCGACCTACTTTCTTAAATCATTTCTTGAATATATTATTGTTTTTTTAGTATTTCTTTCTTGATTAATTTCTTTATTTGGGTGTTTCTAGCTAGGAATCTTATTCACTCTTTGCAACTATCATTTTCTATTTTGCAGGTTTAGAGGTCTGTTATTAGAGTTTTTCTTCCCTAGCTCTATTCTTTTTTCACGCAGAGAGGAAAATTGTTGAAGGTATGGATTCTGGGAATAGTGGGAGTATGCAATCTTCAAGTGGTGGTGATGAAGAGTATGATTCACGTGGGGAATCCATTTCAACTTTCTTGAATAATAGTAATAATTCGCTACCCCATTTTGGTTCAATCTCATCACATAATAATAATCCACCTTTTCTATCTCCTCCTCATCAACAACACCCCAATAGTAATACTTTCTTTGATACCGCGGCTAGTTTGTTCCCACAAAGTTCAAATCCTCAGTTTAATACGAACGATCTCATTTGGTCATCCTCTCGGGGTTTGAGATCTGAGTATAACTTGAACAACTTTACCCCATCCTCATCCGCCCCATTATCATCGTCATCAAATGTTGCTGGTGGAGCTCAAGTACTTCATCATGGTCAAAACCCTTTCTCAGGTTCGTCTTCTTTACCTACAGTGCAACAACCAACAATTGGCACAGCTGCTAATGTTGTAAGGGCATCAAACTCAGCCCAGCCCGATCATCAGACCAATGTGGCGAAAAATCCAAAGAAGCGAACCAGGGCATCCAGGAGAGCGCCAACTACTGTGCTGACCACTGATACAACGAATTTTCGCCAAATGGTTCAGGAATTTACAGGCATCCCTACTGCTCCGTTCACAGGTTCACCCTACACTCGCCGCCTTGATCTTTTTTCCACTGCTGGATCGACCATGAGGTCGAGCCATTTGGATTCTCTTGGACCATTATACCCTTTAAGGCCTTCAGCACAAAAGGTTCAAGTATCTCCTTTTATGCCACAGTTATCTTCTTCTTCTGCTACTTCGTCATCGTTGTTGAGTTCTAGCATGATTGATGCCTTAATGCCCACTAATACTCCTGGAAACAACAACACTATTGTTGGTGGTGTCAGTGCTGCCTCGGCCTCGACCTCGACCTCAACCAATTTCCAGTTAGGTTCAAGTCATCTCGGGATACAAAAACAAGCGCAAAACTTGTTCAACATGCAGAATCAAATTCTTTCATTTAATGCGGGAGCACAGGTTTTCAACACGAAGTCATCACAAGGAGGAGGCAGTAATACCATTAATGTTCCATCTTTAGAAGAACTTGGGATAAGTCATGAGCAACAAGTGAGTGCAAATCTGATCAGTGCATTTCAAGGAGGGAATAATAATAATAGCAATATTTCTTCAAGTCAAGCAAGAAATGATGGAAATAATCTTTCAAGATTGTGGAGAAGTAGTAATCATGATGGGGGTCAAGAAAATCAACGGCTGAGATCTTTGGATGCTAATAATAGCAATAATGGCGGTGGAAATTACAATTTGAATTGTTCAGGTAATTCTTCTACATCAGAATTTCATCCTGATCAAATTAAGGGTTTGGAAAATGTGTGTTCAGCTGGTGAAGGACCAGTTTCTTCATGGCCATGTCCTGATGATTAGAATTATTATTATTATTATTATTTTGTTCTGAAAAATTAGAAAAAAGAAATTGTTGCTGACTATAAATTGATTTGATGACTTAGATCAATTTGGTGAGTTTTTCATCTTAATTAATTGTATTTTATCTTTGGGGTTAATTAATTATATACTCTGTAATACACATGTAGATATAGCTTAGTAGCATATTTTGTACTACTCTTTTGATGATTATTAAACTTTTGGCAGAATGAGAATTTTGGATTATGTATAGTATAATTTTTTCATATAATCACGCTGAGTTGGTTTAGTCAGTTCCTTTTTTTTTCTTCCTTTTTCTAATAGAGTGAGTATTTATATACACCGCTCGTATTGTATAAGGTGGAATCTTTGATAATAAATAAACTTCAATAAGAACAGATCCTTAGATTTTTTTTTTTTTGTCTATATAAATCAAATTTATCAGTAATGACATGCTAAGTATTTTAATTTTTTTGACCCATTTGTCTATGGGTGGAACTTTTAAGTTTTACTAGTTTTTCTCATGAGTAATACTAGTTACTTTTGACCTTAAAGACCTTCTCATCGAGCAAGTAGGGGTTCATAAATCATAATTCTAAAACACTCATTTTGTAGGCAATGACTGTAATTTCCTGCATTTTGAAACTCTCCCATCAACAATAAAATTTCCCTTTTTTAGAAGACACAAATAAAATTCGGCACACAAACTTTTGATGCAGTATTCATTAAAAAGTAGCTCGTCGATCGTTAAGGGTATATATATATATTTTTTTTCATATAGAAATCATTTCGGACAAGTCAATTTTCTATAGATTTCGTCGAAAGTTTGCTTCTTTTTTTAGTAGTTACAACAAAGATCTTTTTTTTTTAGTAGTTACAAGAAAAATAAAAATGATATTATAGGTGGTGCTAGTATAAGTTTTCCAGAGAGGTTTTAAAGAAATTTATGCAAAATAAAGTACTTAGTCTATTTATAAAAAAGCAAAAGAATTATGAGTATTGCCTAATTAATTGTTCCAGAAATATCTCAAAGGATTTCTCCAAAAAAAAAAAAAAGTACTAAAAAGAAGGCCTTACATTACTTAGTCTAATTAATTTAGCTAATGATATATCCATCCAGTAACTTTTCTCATTTTATAGTCAAACCATTATTGTCACTTAATTAGAAGCTTAATTTCCACAAAAACATGTCAGTGGTGAGTTTAACCTGAATCTGTTCATTTGCTTTTAGCTAGGGTGAGTTTTATTAGTCAACTAAAGACAGCCAAACAAATTTGCAAAAGTCAAAAAACAGAAGTGTAATTTCCTAGGTTAAGAATATTAACCAGAACACAAAGCATAAATTCTTGTTTTCACATGGTCATATACATGGGAATTGACAAAAATTCTTTAACCTACTTGTCCCCAATTCCGGTTCTCAGCACACAGATAAAAATACAACAATTTTTCGAGTTTAACTTCTACATATGATATCATAGTGTAATATGTTCTGTATGCTTATAATAATTGTCATTAAAAACTACCATTAGTAATGTCTCAAAAATAAGAAAAGTTCTCAATTAAAACAAGCTAAGATATAATGAGATTAAAAAAAAAAAAAAAAAAGCTATACGTTCAACTGTATGTATTGACTAGCTAGGAAGGAGCAGCGCAGTTCATTTATCTTAAAAAATTACATTTTATATATATATATATATATATAAGTTAAAATTAAAATTATATTTTACGTAGATATACAAACATATATTGTAGATGTTGAATTCCTTCAAAAAAAAAAAAAAAATATTTTGTATTTCCTTTTTCTTGAATACTTATTTAATATTCCATTATGTCCTATTAATTCTTAGAATAGTCGGCAGTATACTTTTCTTTCAGCAGACAGTGATTAATTAGTGCAATTTACATTGAACCTTTTAACATGATACACCTGCAAACTGACGATCTACAGAAGTTTTATCTCTTAAATGTTACGGAAAATAATAATAATAACATTTCATGTGGGTACCAAAATTAGCATTAGCATTAATAAGAACCTTTTTAAGACCCACCATTCTCGTTACCAGTCTCTATTATTTTAGTACGTGGGACTATTTAGTTAACTGAAACTTTTTTTTCACTAGATCAGTAGAGTCCCCACAACTGATCTTACATTTCATAATTAATTGCAAGTGTACTACTACTTTCATATTCTTATGTCAAACTTCCTACTCCAAATGGATAGAAAGTTCATTTCTTTGCTTGACCTTCAATTCATATGTTAATTAAATTCCTTATATATTAATCAAGCTAGTACCAAAAAGTTTTGATTCAAATGGTTTTTCTTTTTAAGGAAAAAAAAGAAGAGAATCTTGAAAACGTAAATTAAGAAAAAATATGAGAAAGGTGTTGAACGGGTATAAATAAAGTCTACCACATAAGAAATAAAAAAAGGGTTATACATAAGTTGTATGAATAATCATAGCTAGGTGTGTAAGGTCTTTTGAGTAAAATCGCGATGGATTGATACTAAAACTAGTATCATAACCATTGATTTAGCAGGACAAGTGTGGAGGTGCTGAAATGATGGCCCGACTTATTATCTTTGCATGTCTATGGATCGTTTATTATCTTTATCCATCATGAAGATGCACACACAAAGAAAAAGCATCGCTTGGTAGCCATATACTCAAACAATGTGGGTGACCTACATTTAATCTTCAAATTAGATCATAAATAATAATGGGTTAATTTTGTGAAACCTAGTTCAAGAGGTAGATTGTTAGATGTATGTGAATAAAGTTCCACACATAAAGTAGAACAAAAAAAAAACAAGCTACTTGTAAGGTGCCTGTATGAGATACTCTTAAATTGTATAAGATTTTTTTGAAAAAATTAGGCGAATCTAACTCTAAACGAATAATGTCACATTATATTAAGAGTATTTTTAGATTAAATTTTGTTCATAAAAAAAAAATGCAACTGACAATATAATTCAATACAATTCGATATAAGTGGTGGAATTTGGAGAGGGTATGATATATGCAACCATTACCTCTGCCTTTATTAAATAGAAAAATTCTTTTTAATAGGTATTCTCAAAAAAAAGGAGGAGATGATCACCCAAAATACGATTATAAAAAATATGACAAGAACCGAAAAAAAATACAAAGCAAATGAATCAAACACATAAAAAAGAAATGAAAAGGAGTGTGATACGAAATTCATGAGCAAGCAAAATGATTAGCTAAGAGATTAGAGAAATTATTTTGTGTGTAAAATGAGTATATAATAATTTATCTTGCTTTCAAAATAGCAATGATAGTGAATATTACCAAGGGAGAAAAGGGGAGAGGCAAAAAATAAAGGTGAAAAAGAAAGAGATGATTAGCCATGAGATTTTTGAAGTTTTGAAAAGATGTGGGGTGGGGGGTGGGGGGTGGGGGGAGGGGGTAGACATGTGAGAAAACTTTATGGAATCATGGTGGGCCCAATTCCTACAGAATAATCTGGTTTTTAGCAATGATTATAAATTGCATCACACACTATATAGGTATGTATATTACATGTATATAGGTGTATATCTCTTTCCATCAGTCTATTCAATCATCTTTGTTTCTATCTAAACTTCATCATCCTCATCACTCTCTCTATCTGAGAAAGCTGCTTCATCTTTTTCATGTTAATTTCTTCCAACACTTGGCTTCAACTATATATAGTGAAAGTTATTCCCTTCTTTGTTATACCCTCAAAAAATAATTTAATAAAGTGTCCTTTTCTTACAACACTTACTCTTGCTTATTTTGGTAGGTATATGAAGAAAAAGAAAATTCATGGAAATTTGTTTTCCACACAAATGTTTTCTTGCCAAAATATACAAGGGGCAACTCTTGCTTATTTTCTAAGTAGTATTTAATAAGCACGAGAAAAACATATTATTTCAAGTGCATTTATATGTAATCTAGAAAAGCACTATGACAATGGCGTAGCAGCATGTAGTGAAGGATGGCTAGCTGAATTCGCTTCATCAAAAAATTATACTCTATATATAAAAAGTTATAGGAAGTATATAGGTCAAAAATCCATTTTTATACATACATACACACACACACACATATATATATATATATATATATATATATATATATATATATATATATATATATATATATATATATATATATATATATTAAATATTGGACAGTCTTAACGTAATACTAGCTTCGTCACTGCAAGTCACTATGGGCATAGGGATGGGGAGTAGGTGGGGTTAAGGTTCGAGGGATGGGTTGGGGTCATTTGGGTGTGGGAAGAAGACAATGAGCTTGGAATATCACTTATGAAACTTGTTTTGTCTACTAATAGGAAAAAGAATGAGCTTGGAATATCACTTATTTTGTGTATTCGGGATAGAAAAGTCTTTTTCCTAATTTTTATGAAATCTTTTTTTAAAAAAAAATAAAAAATTTGAATAGTATATTCTGTCTTTCATATCAACACTTTTAGTTGGTACACAATTGTACATTTTAAAAATCTACTAGTTAACTAGAACTTGAATTCATGAAAAAGTAAAAGGAAATAGAGAGGGGGAGGGAGTCTTTATTTGAGCATGCAATGGCATGATTAATTCTTGAAACTTGAAAGGCAGTGAGATAAAAAGTGAAAAAATTAAATAATCTTTTCACAGTTTTCTTCTATTAAAGACTGTATACACGGTGGATACTTTTTAGAAAGAAAAAGAAATTATGGTAATTGGTCACATCAACTCTAATCCTTAGCTTAACGAGCAGTAGAGGTGAATATACGTACTAATTAAATCCCAAATGGAAATAACAATAATTTCATCATTTGCTAAAATTTAATGATTATGGGAAATCTTTTAGCTGAAGTCGAGATTTCGGGCTGTTGATCTAGTCAAAAATATACAATAGAAAGAACCTAATTTGCCTAAACGATGAGTTAAAATACACACACATATATATATATATATTGTAAAAAAAGATTATCTTAAAAATTATGTTTGAGTCCCACATCAATGGATTTCAGAATTTTTAATCTTCTTATACGATCGCTCGCTTCCAAAAACTTCTTTCGTTCGCCTACAAAACCACCTTGCTAGTCGAGCACACGAGAAGATCCCGTAGAAGTCCCTCATACCAGACCAACCCACTAAAATGCAAATAGGGATCAGAAATGTGGTCAATATCACGAAGAATAAAGAGATACCGTCTATACCCAAATAAAAATTGATGTTTTCATAAGGAAGCCATCGAAGGGGTAAAAAAAAACATGCTTTTTGGAGGACGGATACTATTTCACCAATCGAGTCACAGGTATCTAGATTCTTCCCCTGAACTTCGTTTGAGTGAATTAGGCCCAAATTTACTTTCTTTTATCAAATCAAATACTCCTATGAACATTCTTTTAGTTCCCATGGTTATCCTTTTGATCATATTTTTTTTGGTTTCTCGCTCGATATTTGATATCTATTTTGGAATCTGACTAATATGAATACGCAGGTCAGAAGATCCTAGTTTTAAAGTAAAGTTCTATGTATTAAAGGCGACTTCATATTCAAAGCTTACACCGAAAGCCTAAAATTAAATTTGGATAAATATTTACCACACTCCAGTATCGTAACTTTTGGGACCCTTGTGATTATATGTGTGACATTATTTTAGGACTTTATATAATAAACTTTGCAATTTGCATAGGAATATACTCAGGGGCCAGGGCCCTCTTCTACATCCTCATCATAAAGTAAAAACATATAATTCTTAAAATAGAATCATCTTATATAATGTCATGTTATGTATGTATGAAATGTTATTAATTAGAGATAATAGTTAGTAGTCAAATTGAATTTGAATACCAAGAGTTACTTGTTCAATTTGAATTTGAGTACCTTAGAAAGTTGGTCAAGTTGTCAACTTGATGTCAAGCTTGGAACCTTAGGAGTAAGTTTGGTGATCAATAAATAGCCGTCCTTTTGTACATTTTAATTGATAGATCAACGTAGTAAAAAAAAGTACTATACTAAAATTTTCAAAAATTCTCTCTTTTCTTTAAATTTTCATATTGATATTTTATCTTTATTTTATAACAAATCATTATTAATAAGTATAATTCTTTGTTTTTACTGGTTAATATAGCTCTTGATCAGCTCCAAGCCTACTCTGCTTCTGGTCATACGAACAACACCTACGTGCTACATGGACATCAATTTTCTATCATACTCGAAATCAAAAGTTAAATGCAGTCAGTCGTCTAAAAATTACATAAATACGTAACTTATGTTTTCAATATTACAAAAAATTTTAACTCCCAAAACATATTATAAAAATTCCAACATATACACAGAATGTTATGTATATGTCGGCTATGTTATGTATATTAATAGGGAGAGAAAGTAAATTAATTAAAAAAATAAGAGAGAACGTAATTACTTTTAAAGGAATTAATATTTATGTAATTTATACACTAAATAGAAATGTCAAATAGGCCGCCGATTCTTGAGGCAGATTAAAATGGATTGTGTTAACAAACAAACTGGCCGCTTATCAACTCGTCCAAGGATTACTTGGGCTGTTATTGACCGGATCAAAATGAGCTAATCACTGGATCATATAGCTCAATTTCCTCAATTCCTACCAAATTTAATTTCATTATTTCCTTGTTATAATTTGTTTAATTATTCATTAAAACTTTTGTTCTAAATTATGGTTATACCATACATATAAAACACAGAGTTCATAAATATTTCAACAAGGTTTTACCGTAAGTCAACTTGAATTATATATTTAGCTCAGATCAGTCTAATTTTCATATGAGTTGAATCGGAAAGATAAAATAAGCCAAATTAATAAATAGGTGCATCACTAATTTGTCCAAACCGAAATAAATGGGTGAATCATATTCTCATGAGCTGATTTTGTCACTCTTCATCATAACTATGAGTGAAATGTGGGGAGATTTGATCTTGTAACTGATTACAACTTTATTTTAATTAGTATATAGCCTTTTTAAATATAAGATCAATTTGAAAGAACATAAAATATGAGAAAAATAACACAATTTTTTTAGATATATTTTCTTTTATAAAAACTGTAAGTGAACATAAAAAATCATTCTGCGAAAAAGACGGTGTGGGCTAGCTGTTGACAGTCACAATATGAAGGTCTATATGTGCTTAGTCTCTAATCATGATTAGTTTAGCCGTAACATGTGAATAGTTAGCTTTTTTTCTTCAATTAAATCCGTTAATAGTTGTTTTTCTTTTTACTTTTTGGTTGTTCTACAGTATTTTATATGTACGTAAGCAATGATGGAAACGAAATTAAATATGACGTGATTAAATTAGTCAAAATTAGAGAATTAAACCTCGTGGTCATGGTCTTGGTTAGACTGCTTTTGTACAAATGTTAGACAACAGCTATTAAGGTTGATTTTGGTACGAAGTAAAATGTGTTTCCCGAAAAATATTTTTTGGAAAATAGATTGGCTTCTTATTTTCATTTTGGTGTTTGATAACTAAAAATATATTATCGAAGAATATTTATATATAATCTAACAAAATATTATAGGGATAAAATGGGGTGAGAGTTGGGATTTCGGGGTGACGGTTATGGGTGTTGAACTGTTGATTCAATGGCGAGGTCTGGAGGAGATCATGAATTTGAAATGTTAGTTGTGAAATTTATTTTTTATGTTTTCATTGAGAAAATAATTTTTTTATATTTAAAAAATTTATTTTTTCTAAAAAAAATATCTACGACACATTTTGACCAATCAAAGGAAAAAAACTGAATAGTATTTTCCTCCGTATCAAACACCCCATAAGCTTCAAGAACGAATCTTTTGACTCCTTTGACAAGTAATACCTTTTTTTTTTTTCATTTTATACTATGATTTTTTTTGTTTCACATGGTGCTTGATATCTGCATTGGAGCCCGACTAATTTAAATTCACGCCGGGTAGGGTTCCATTCGAGGGTAGCGCTTCCAACAGAGTTTTCTCCATGTCCAGGGTCGAACCCTCGATCTCTAATTAAGAGTGAAGCAGTCTCATTCGCTGCATCACAACCCATGTTGTTACTATGATTTTATTTAATTACATACAGACTTCAAAAATATCAGTCCCCTCCTCATTTTATCATGTTTAGTGTGCATCATAATTAAGAAAATAACAAAACAATAGTTAAAATGTAGTGCGATAGCAAAACATAATGTCAAAATTTGAATATTCAAATTAAATGAGAATTTTTAAAGGTATTAAAAGTATATATATACATATGTAATTCTTTTTTTTTTTACAAAAAAGAAAAAGATAAACAATTATTAGAACTGAGGAAGTACTAGCTAGTTAGTATATATATGATCAAAGTGGGGGCCTATTTTTCTTCATCCCAAAACAAAAGAAAATGATGTATCATTGCAGCATGTGTGACCACAAAAATTATCAACATGTACAAATGTATAAACTCTGAAAAATATAGTGGGTGGACCAAAATCTATTTACCAAATTCTCAAAATATTTTTGCAGCTTTTTTTTTCTTTTAAGGTTTTAGAAACATTAAAAGGAGTCCCTTATACATGAACGAGCAAGTAGCAACTATTAGCATGAAAAGCTTTAGTTAATGCATCTGTTTAAATAGTGTCAAAGCCACATAAATTAAAAAGAGGGTGAATTCAACCTTTTTCATCGAAAAATTACTACTATATAAATTAAAAATAAGTTTTTACATGCGCATATTAAATGTTGAATACATTCAACAACTTTTTATAGCGAAGTATTATTTTTAGATGACGTAATATTGAAGTTTTTTTCCTAAAAAAAAAAAAGAGAGAGAAAATGTTCATTGGGTGGACATCAATAAAAATGTGTCCCTATACTAGTCTTCCTTTTCGGTCGATATATATAAGAGGTCGGTTCAAGTAGATATAATTCGCAATAAATGTTCCTTGACCAATGACAAGTGGAGCTCCCTCTGTTTCTATTTAATTGTCATCCTTTTTTAAGTTGTATATCAGAAACTTATTAACTAGAACATCATTTGATAAAATTATTCTTGTTTGTTGATTCATTTTTATTTAATATTTTTTTCAAAATATTGATTTCTTCATATTTATGACTAAAGATAAAAATAAAAATAATTAATTATGTCTTAATTTTTTAAAATGATAAATATTATAAAATATCTATTCTAGTAAGAACGATATGTATTTAGGAACGGAAAATAATTATATTATTCCTAAACACTTGTCATCCGTATTAAAATAAATATTTTATGCTATTTATTATTTTAGAAAATTAAAAAATAAATACTTATTTATTTCCAGCTTTATCCTTCATTATAATTATGAAGAGATATTAATATATTATAAAAGAAATATTAAATAAAAAGAATTAATAAACAATGATAATTCAATCAAATTAACATCTGGTTAATGTTTTTCTTAAAGAAGCTGCAAATCAAAATTGTAACAAGTATTTAAAAATGAAGAAAATATCACTTGTTGATTTGAGAATTTTCTAAAAAAGGTTACTCTGTTGGACTAAAATGTTTACCCAAGTTGCGCTTTTAGAGTCCATTTAGGATTACTGTTACAAAATTGTTTATTTAAAAAAATACTTTTATAAAATAATTTTTTAGAAAAATACTTTTGAAAAAAGTAATTTGTGTTTGGTGAATTCATTTGAAAAATACTTTTGATAAACAGATTGTGTTTGAATATTTTTTTTTCAAGAAGTGTTATTTTGAGACAAATGACCAAAAAGGACATGTATCAATAGACTTTTACTACTAAAATCAGTTTATAGAGAAAATTCATTTTAAATATACAATAACAACAACAACATATCCAATAAATTTAATTAAAAAGCACATACTTTAAAATTTTCAATTCAATATTTATATACATAAATGCATTAAAAATATTAACAATGATGTATTACTTAAATAATTTAAATATCACTTTAAAATATCAAACAAAAATAAATATAAAAATTATTTCATAAATTAAATTATTATTCATGAAAAAATTAAAGAAAAAAATAATTAGTCCTTCATACATCACAACATTCTCAATGATATCATCCCTAATTTTATCATGCAATATCTCCATACTAGTAGAAGATTTGTCTTGTATTTTTGAAGGTATACTAGAAGACTCATCTCCTTCTTCATCTATGTAAACTATATGGTAACAAATATGTCACTTTTCATGAATTATTTATTTAAAATTAAATATTCGAGAAAAAATTTACAAGTGTTGTCAAAATATCATTTACTCTTGTAATGTGATTCATCTGTCATTTGTTATCATTAATAATAAAAATAAAAAGTTATATATTCTTCGGATCATCATCAAGGATTTTCTTAAATTTATTTAAATAAAATGAGTGAAAAATAAATAATAATCATATATAAATCATAAATAAAATAAAGAATTATGATGTAAATATGAAGTATAAAATATTAAAATCAAACTGTAATCATACTTATATATATATTAGTGTGTATGTGAGAGAGAATGATAGAGATATTTTAGTCATTAAAAAAGTAATTTTCTGCTTCAGCTTCAACTTTTTTTGGAAAGCCGAAATTTTCTGCTTCTTTCCAAAAGCAGAAAAACTACTTCTGCTTCTTTTTAAGAATATTTTTACAAATTTACCAAACACCATTTTTTCCAAAAAAAAAAAATATTTTTTCTCAAAATAAGTGCTTTTCTTTGAAAAATATAGTAAGCAATCTCAAACGGGCACTTAGAGAGTAAAATTAAACTTCGTAGTTGAGTCCAAGCAATAACAAAACCATCAAAAATCAGGATGTATTTATGCCTCTGTTCATAAAATACTTGTCTATTTTAAATTTGAGACATAACTTGAAAAATACTTTCTTCGTTTTGTATTAGTTGACAACATTCATTAAAAAAATATTAATTAGGTGCTTATTTTATCAAATTAGCCTTATTAATTATGTTTTAAAAGTATAAATGTGATTATATACACTTTATGTAGTCATTTAATAATAGGGGAGATCATAGAAGAATATAATAAAATTCTTTTGGTTTCATAAATGGGAGAACTAAATTGAAATAAATATTTTTAATAAGAAGACCAACTAATACGAAACAGAGAGAGTAATAAATAGAAGGGTGATTTTACTATATCACCGTATGAATATAGTAAATATTTTGCTTTAAAATTATAATGGGTGATGTATTATATTTAATATCTCAAGAATAAAATGAATAAAATAAATAAATTATCCATGTTATAAAACAGTAAAGAACAAGAAGAAGAGTAGAGACACTACCAGAAATTAGATCTATGGTGAAGGTTGCAAAACCGTTGCAATAGGCCAAAAAATCATTACCACAGACCTATCGCAACGGTTCAGCAAGCGTCCCATAGGTGGGCGTTGCGATAGGTCTATGACAACGGTTGTTGCGACGGTTGTATAAACCGTCGCCATAGGTAGATCTATAGTGACGGTTTATTAGAACCGTTGCCATAGACAGGCCTATTGTGATGGTTTTTTTTTGACTTATTGAGACGCTTATTTTCGTCTATTGCAACGGTTAGGAACCGTCGTAATAGATGATATTGTGGCGTCTTTGTTATTCTATTGCAACGTTTTGTGACTACCTATTACAACTATTTCATCATTTGTTGGGACGCATATTTTCATCTATTGCAACAGTTACGAACCATTGTAATAGATTTTATTGCAACGACATTAAACCATTGCAATAGCATCTATTGCGACGCTTTTGTTAGTAAATTAAAACGATTTATATAAATAGTCGTATTAATATAATAAATTATAACACAATATATACACATCACACAACAAAATCATTAATTAATAATCTCATAATTCAAAATATGCAACAAGCTAGTAATTTAAACCCAAAAGTAAAATGTAATCAAGTCCAAATGATTCAACACAAAACTATTGATATTAGAGCATTTATCCACAACCCAAAAATCTTCTCAAGTATGGTCAATGTCTTCATCATTTTCTTCTTCTCTTTCCTCATTTTGGACACCTATAAATAGAGAACAAATAATATAAATTAGCACTTAAATGACAACATAAAAAAGACTATTCCACAACAAATTTAAATATGAACCATCTGAAAAAAATCCAAATGAACCAGATAATTTCCGATCTCAATTATTATTTGAACTTTTCTGTATGATCTCTACTGATAAAGAAGCTAACACAAGGCATTATAACATAATTGGAGTCCATGTCTTGATATCAACACTAGTTGGAGCAGTTTTTGCAGTATCATATTGGCCACAAAAAACCAGTTTCCAAGAATGTTCTCAAAAGAGCAAAATGTTATAAGTGAGACATCCAAGTTGGGTTATGTTCTTGCATTAACCATCTTCATTACCAGCATCCAAATTGTTGTCCATGGTATGTATTATTGTACCTCATATTAAAACAACTAAAATCTTACCAAATTGTAAAAGTCAGCTATTGATGAATGAGACATCTTGTAGCAGTAGCTTTTGGTGCAGGGTGGCAGTTTCTAGTAGCCTTTGTAAACTTTGGATGTTATTATGTTTTTGGTCTGCCATTTGGAGCACTTCTTGATTACAAGTTTAATCTTGGTGTACAAGGGATATGGTATGCAACGCTTGATGGCAGCTTGCTTCAAACCATCATAGTATTGTTATTATTGGTAGAACCAACTGGAACAAAGAGGTAACTAAGGCATTATAAGCTAACACTAAACTATTAACCAGACTGCATGGGAAACTTTACTTCCTTTGTTTCTCAAGATATCAGTATTTTAAAAGTAGCAAAACTCCTTCCATATGTTATGTTGATCATCCTTTTATCATGTTTTGGATCCCAAAGATGACCCCTAGATTACCTAATTCTTTTTAACTTTGATATTAATTGTTAAGCAAGAGATTATAAACAGTTTGCAGTTTAATTCAAATTATTATATACATCTTGAAATAAAAAATGGAATACGTTTCTTTTCCTTCATTGGTAATTATTGTCTTCCAATCCACTTAAATCCTTACCTTCCAAAAAAATAAGGAAGAAAAACTACTCTCATCATTGATCACAACTATGAAGTTACACCGCATAAACAAGAGTTTCAACTTTCAAAGATCTACATCTGGAGTGCTTATATTCAATGTGTACGTGAAAATGATCCTTTGGCTCCCAGGACTATGATAAATGACAAACTCTAAAACCTGCTCAGAAAATTTCTAATGGGCTGACTTGGAATAATAACGTAAAGTTGCACGTAATTGATCTGAATATGAAGGCAAATTTTTTTACTCTTGAAGGAGAATAAAACAGAGGTGAGCACCAAACCATAAAACCTCATCTTAACAACCCAAAAAAAGAAACCAACATACAGAAGCCCACAAAAGAAGAATACCAATTTAGAGAATACCAAAACAGTTAACCATCTAGATTCAGAAGCTTCTTCGAACACACTCTAAAAAAGAAAAATTTTAGTGTTTTCTGGATCTCTTTATTGAAGAATAATTTTTCTGGTGAAGACATCTAATTCTAGCATATCAATAAATAAGAGAAAACTGCAGCTTCACATTTGATCCAGTTAGCACGCGGTTCCACAGTTCAAATAATTACCTTCAGAGTTTCTAATTACTTTTTGAGGTAGTCAACCTCAGAATTAAAATTTGATATGTGCAGCATAGCATCTACCCTTTTGAAATAAAATCATCTTTATATTCTTTCAGGACACAATACCAAACTAATAATACCAGGCCACAATACCAACAAATCAAGAAACAAAAACTGACCTTGATTGTTACTACCAACAGATGGATGATTTTCTTGTTGATTAGCAAGCGCTTCTCCTGACAAATGAACATTGAAACCTACCATATTAGGATCAAGTGTTAATCCTGGATTTAGATGCTGAAGTTGTGCAATGATGTTCATTGTAACTTCTTGCTCAATGACATCTCTTTGAGCATTCATTCTTTATTGCATCCTCTCTTCTAGATCATCCAATCTCTTCTCCACCAGTTCATCAGCTTTTGAAGAGGATCCAGAATCACTTGTTTTCTGTTTCAAAAGAGTCTTGGTAACACCACGTTCGAGTAGTCTTACTCGACCAGGATGATCAGGCCCCATAATTTTTGTGAATACATCAGTTGATTAAGTACCATCTTCACTTTCTTGAGTCTCTACTCTCTTCATTTCAACCTACACATCAGATTCAAGAGCAAGTAAATTTAGTTGATTCAATATTTAAGAAAACAATGATCTTGATCAATGTTGAAATAGAAAATTTCATACTATTTTGTTTGTGATCTCTTCAGATGTGTCCTTATATATTAGATCAGGTTTCCTTGTTCTAGTAGACACAAAGAACTCATTATTCGACAAAGCACCAGATTTTTCTGCCTTTTTTTCCTAGTTACATGCAAGTCAACATTAAAATATTATAAGTAAACTCAACAAGTTCACAGTAACAATATGAGAAAACACCAAATCTCGCGGATTAAAGCAAAACTTATTTTGCCCATAGTGTGCGGATGCTTAAACTTTTTTCTGTTTTCTTTGTTAGTCTTGGAAGTATCCTGCAAGTCAATATTTATGAATAAGTTTTTAATAAAAATATAGAGGCAGTGAAGGTTTAAACACTTAAATAGAATTTGATGCCTTTTATCGAAAGAAAGAACAACGTAAAAACAAAGTTCAGGCGTGATGAATTCAATAATAAATGCATGCTAACAATAATATAACAGTTGTCCATATTGATATCATACCTCAGCTTCTTCTGAATTCCAATACACAAGGATATCCTCAAATATAGGTTCCAGAACAGAGGTATGCCTTTTTGCACTTCGAATTTCATCATTGGGGTATGCATAAAAGTGATCTTTCTTGAGTCTAGACTTACTCCCTCTAAACGCAGCACCAATTTATCTCATAGCCCAATCTTTCTCGTTGTTGGGAATGTCATATTTCTCCTATAATTTGGTTGAATTGGGTTAGTGTAAAAACTGTGAAAAACATTCAAGTAGAAATCAAAATATTTAGAACTTAAAACCTGAATATAGCTCCATATTTCATCGTGTGTCTTCAACTTTGTCCAAGTGAGATTAAGAGGACAAAATGTCCCATTCCTTGCCAATGTGCCAAGAATGCTGGAAAATTCAGTGACCACTAGTATGAACTAAAATATGTATATTTTTGCCTGCTCTAGATTGTTCATTTGCTTGTAAATTAGGAAGTTGTAACTAATCTTGCTGCACTCGTTCAACTGTGGGTTGTGATGTACGAATAGTGGAGTCTAGCAATTCTTGTCGCACTTGCTCCTCTACTGGTGCTGCAAGAGAGGTGGAATCCAGAGATACCTGTTGCACTTGTTCTGATATTTAAGATATAGCTGGCACCTGTTGCACTTATTCTGGTACTTGAGATATAGGTGGAATGTTGTTTGACTTCTCTTTTTGCTTTTGATTCTTTTCCTTTGTATTTTTGTAGCCTGTGTTCTTTTTCTTCTTATCTAGTATTTGTTTATTTCGTAGAGCTGCTAGTGATCCGGCTAAAAGAAAGTTTTTAGATTTTTGATGATTTCTCGAACACCCTTGTTGATTCATGATTCTTTAAGCCTCTGTAAGATCAAGTGCAAAAATGTGATGTTAAGCTGGTTAAAATAACAAAGAAAAATTTATTTCTGCTGACTAGAACAGGAACTTTTTCCTGATAACATGCATTGTCATATCAGTACTATGCTATACAGAATCGATGGGAAGAGAATTTCTTAGGATGTAATATAACATGCATTTCCAGGTCATGCGGTATGTTCCCTAGCTCATTGAACTCCTTCCTCTACTATATTTTTTATTTTCTACCTTCTTGTTTATCTCATTAGCTCGGTCCTTTGAATAGAATGTAAACCATTATTATAGAGAGTGCATGATCTTCATACACATTGAATGAAATCTAAAAGAAAAAGTAATTTCCCATTTCTTAACACATTTGCACATATGTGCACACACTTCCTAACATCTCAACGTCATTTGATTGAGAATGGGTATCAGGACTTCAGGAGTAGAAACATACCTTTATGGTTGCAACCAGGCCCAACCTGAAAAGTATAATTGGATCAACCATATCTTTTGAAATTCCGCATTATAAGTTTAGCTAAATTCAATGTAATAAGGAGCCAGACCAGACACATACCAATAATGAATAGGCTTCACATTAAAAGTTCATTCGGTTGTAATAGGATAACATAACAGAAAGAGACCAGAACAGACACATATATAGAAAAAATACCAAAAACGAGAGCAATATTTGAAGAATAAGCTGAAATTTTTTATATAAAATACCAAGTGGCGAACAAACAAAAAAAAAGGGGAAACATTACATAAATAAGGCTTCTTCAATCAACTTCCCGGCCTACACAATACTTGCGATATAAAAGTGAATGTTGTAATTCATTGTATCGACATGACTGGAAAAGCAGAATCACAACAAAATGATGTTCTCTATGGCTCCAGAACGATTATTCTGGGTGCAGCGAAACAACTTTTAAGGTGAAAAGATGGACGATGCTCCCAGCCGCTTAAGGCAATGAAAGTATACAACAAACACGAAGTCATGGATAGAAAGTTTAACAATAGTGTAAGGCTAGAATACACTGAACGACTCGAGCTAGAGAGAATAAAAGAGAATAGGTTGAGCAACCAATAAAGATGTAAACTTTCATTCAGATATTTGAACTACGGTCTATTTTATTTAGACATTTGAACGCTACCATGAGCGTTGACCTCATCACGAAGTTCATAATTACGAAATCTACACATATGGTTACCCTGCTGCTTAGGCCAATAAACAATAGGCAACAAGTGAATAGCTTGAGAAATCAATAAACATGCAAACTTTTAAAATAAAAAAGGAGAACAGTGTGATAGTAGTATACAGACCTCAAAAACTCCGTGAAGTTGATGAGTTGAGTAGTTGTACAAGAAAAGATGTAATCCAGGTGTAATTTGCCTAACGAATTCCCTGTAACGTGATGGCAAACCTGAAATATAATCGTAGTAGTAGATATTGGATCAATAAATCTTTAACAATTGCCTATTATCATCCGCTATTGAACCGGTCAAAAATACATTCAACATAACTCAATTCCACCCACTGGTCAAAACATTTTACTACAATCAACATCAAACAAAGAAAAATAACAATCAAGAACAATCAAGAAAAAAATTGTGAATAATCAATATTAGGAAAACCATTACTAGTTGAAAAGATTCAAACTTTGACATTATTCAACCAATTTCTATTACATAAAAGACGATAAATCTATTTAAAAGAACTTTCTTGTCTAATCATCTGCCTCTATCCAATCCCAATCAAAATCGTCAAACTCCTCCTCAGTTTATGATGTTTCAACAATTATATCTTCTGAATGTTCTTCAGTAAATGGAATATCAACAGCAACAATGGCTCCATCTTCTCTTGCCCATCTAAAGTCACCCACATCTATTCTAGTTGAGGGACCAATGTAATCATTAGGCTCCCTCCAAAAAGTTTCTCCTATATTAGGATAATTCTCTTCCTCTAGATCATACAAATCAACAGGGACTTTATTCCTTGCATAATAAACATCTTTCAGATATGAACTCCTAGTTATATGCCATTTTAGAAAATCTTTTGCTAGTAAGTTTTCTTACTCAATCAACCTAACATTTTTAGGATCCTACTTCAGAGTTTCTTTATATACTTCTGGTGCTGCTTTAGCAGCATCATTTTTCATCTCAACATTGTTGAACCTTTTTCTATTTATGGTTCAAAGTGTGCTCTTCAACCTATTCAACTTCCTTTTTAGTTGATACATTTTAGTACCCCTTATTGTCAATTCCCAACTCTTCTATACCTGTTGCAAAAATCTAGGATCTTGACTCCACATATTGAAATAATTGAACCTGTAATATGTTGTCCCAGCTGATTATTGTTGGTCAATGGTCCAATAATCCCTCAGCACCAAAATGCACCTTAGAGTTGGACAAGTTATTAAGCCAATTCCAATTGAGAAGCACCCTATCAAGCTTGCTATAAGCACCCTATCAAGCTTTCCATACACACTACTAGAATCATTATATTTGATATTTCAATTATAATATACTCCAGAAGATTTTAAGTCCTGAAGGCTGCAAACCTCTACACAGTTTTAAGAGTGTCGGATCTTTCAAAAGTAGTACATGAGGATCTACTATGAATTTTGCAATGATTTTTAAATATCCAAGCAAAATAAACATACTAATAATAACCCTTCGGAAGCTGAAATGAGTGTCTCAGACTGTCCAAAAATTAATAATATTCTCATTTCATAAGTTAGCAGCCTTTTCGGATGGTACATGTATAAACCTTTCAAGAACATAGAAATCTTTGCACTGAGAAGAGATAGGGAAGAAAAGAACAACAAAAGGAGTAAAGAATCAAAATACATGAAAGGAAATAAAGATTGAATTCTAAGGTGCACTAATCGCATCAATTGAAACGCAGCGAGTCTCACCTCAAGCCTTGGCTTAAAGCAGAAACCAGTAAATCTTTAAAATGTTGACATAATATTTAGTTTTCCTCTTGTTTTACCATTTTTGAAGTAGGGCGGAGCTATGATTTCACTGACCAGTTCCATAGATTTAACGACGTCGGCCGTCAATTAACAGTCCATAGTGACGCCGCCCGTTGATTAAAGTCCACAAGCAATGACGATCATCGATTGAAAGGCCACAGTGACAACGATCGTTGATTGAAATGCCAAAGCGATAACAACCGTCGATTGAAACTCACAGATTTAGGAATTTGCAAATGATTTAGAGTGTAGTAGGTTTAGATTGAAGTAATTTGAGATATTGAAAAATGTTTTATTAAAGTTTTAGTATTTTTTTTTGGCAGACTTCATAAATTTTCCCTGTTAAAATAGAGGGAATAAAGTAAGCATTGCTATAGCTTATTTTATTTATCTATTGCAACGCTCAGTGTCAAATGCGATGGTTATAGTATTAAATTATAGGTAATAGAACAATTATTTTTGGCAACGCTTGAAACCGTTGCAATAGACCACCTATTGCAACAACCAAAAAGTTTGTTGCTATAGGGGTAATTTTCAGTAGTGAGAGAATAGAGAGAGTAATTCTTATTTCTTCTCTTGAGGGATGAATTACAATGAGGGTAAGCCCCTTTATTTATAGGAGAAAACTAGCCTTGGGGTTTGTAACTTTTCCATAAATAGACATACACAATATATGGTAAAGTAGGTATTCACTATATATGATAAAGTAGACATTCACTATATATGGTACATTAATAACACTCCCCCTTGAATGTTTAATTGATAGATAATATGCATATATGCTTCCTCATTAAAAACCTTACAAGGAAAACCCAGTGGAATAAAACCTCATAAGGAAAAAAGAGTACAAAGCGTATTAACCCCCCCTCCTTATGAGAACATCCTTGAACCTTTGCATTCCAATCTTGTGCACCATCTTCTTGAAAGTTACAGTTGGAAGAGATTTGGTGAATAGATCAGCTACATTATCACTTGAACGAATCTGTTGCACATTAATATCACTATTCTTTTGGAGCTCATGTGTATAGAAGAGCTTTGGCGAAATGTGTTTCGTTCTATATCCTTTTATGAATCCTCACTTAAGTTGTGCTATGCATGCTACATTATCTTCATATAAAATCGTGGGTACTTTGTCATATTTCAAGCCACATTTTTCTCAAATGAGATATATTATGGACCTCAATCACACACACTCTCAGCTTGCTTCATGAATAGCTATAATCTCAGCGTGATTCGATGAAGTGGCTACGATAGACTACTTTGTTGATCTCCAAGATATGACAGTACCCCCACGTATGAACACATAACCTATTTGAGACCGAGCTTTATGCGGGTCGGATAAGTACCCAGCATCAACATAACCAACAAGATCAAAATTGCATTCTTCAGAATAAAATAAGCCCATATCGATAGTCCCTTTTAGATACCTTAATATGTGTTTGATCCCATTCCAATGTCTCCTAGTAGTAGCAGAACTATCATTGCCAACAAATTAACTGAAAAGGCAATATCAGGCCTTGTAGTATTTGCAAGATACATTAGTGCACCAATTGCACTAAGATATGGTATTTTAGGACCAAAGAGTTCCTCATTCTTTTCTTGAGGTCGGAATGGATCCTTATTCATATCAAGTGATCGAAAAATCATCGGAGTACTTAATGGATGTTCTCCATCCATATAGAATCATTTCAACACCTTTTCTATGTAGGAAGATTAATGAACAAAGATACCGTTTGTCAGATGCTCAATCTGCAAACCAAGACATAACTTTGTCTTTCCGAGATCTTTCATCTCAAACTATTTCTTTAGGTAATCAATTATCTTTTGAAGCTCTATTGGCGTTCCAATAAGGTTTATGTCATTGACATAGAAAACAAGTATAACAAACTCCGATGTTGTTTTCTTTATGAAAACACATGGGCAAATTTCATCATTCGTATAATCTTCTTTAGATAAATATTCACTAAGACGGTTATACCACATGCATCCAGATTACTTCAAACCATACAATGATCTTTGCAATCAAATGGAATACATTTTTTGAGGCTTTGAACTATATACTTTCGGCATTTTAAATCTTTCGGGAATCTTCATGTATATCTCATTATCAAGTGATCCATATAGATAGGTTGTTACCACATCCATCAAATGTATTTCAAGTCTCTCATGGATAGTGAAACTAATAGATAACGCAATGTTATTGCGTTCATAACTGGTGAATATGTCTCATCATAATCGACACCAGGCCGTTGTGAAAATCCTTATGCAACAAGGCATGCTTTACACTATTGTATTTTATTTTTCTCATTTTTTTTGCACAAAGACCCATTTATAACCAACGGACTTAACACCATTAGGTGTTTTAGTTATAGGTCCAAGAACTTCACGTTTGGCAAGTGAATTCAATTTAGATTGAATTGCTTCTTGCCATTTTGGCCATTCATTTCTTTGTCGATATTCTGTGACAGATCGAGGTTCAAGATCCTCACTGTCTTGCATGATTTTCGTTGCAACATTATATGCAAAGACATAATCCACTATTATTTCTGATCGATTCAAATTAGTTTCAACATCACTTGAATGTATGGATAGTTCATCATTTTCTTAAGTCTTAGGCTTATCGATTCCTTCAGGGATATCAACATTGCTCAAATCTTGAACTTCCATATGTGGATCTTTCGTAGTATCATCTTGACCATTTATTTTTTTTCTAGAATTTTGATCCTTAGAACCTAATGGTCTGCCACGCTTCAAGCGTGCTTTAGATTCATTAGTTATGACACTAGTGGATGATTAGGGACATCAATTCGAATTGGGACATTCTCTGCAGGAATATGTGATTTGGTGATCCTTTTCAGATCAGTAAATGTGTTCGGCATTTGATTTATAATTTTTTGCAGATGAATAATCTTTTGTAATTCTTGCTCACAAATAGAAGCACATGGATCAAGATGAGATAGTGATGAATTTTTCCACAAAAATTCTCTTTTGATATCACTATCTTCTCCCCCTAATTTTGGGAAAAGTATCTCAACAAAACCGATAATCTGCAAATCGAGCAGTGAACATATCTCCCGTTAATAGTTCAAGATAGCGAATAATAGAGGGTGATTCAAACCCAACATAAATTTCTAACCTTCTTTGGGGGGCCATCTTGGTGCGGTTTGGTGGTACTATAGGCCACATATACACCGCACCTAAAAGTTCTCAAGTGAGATATATTAGGCTCTTGACCAAAAACCAATTGCAACGGAGAAAATTTATGATAATTTGTCGGTTTAAAACTAACAAGTGTTGCAGCATGCAAACTTGCATGACCCCAAACAGAAGTGGGTAACTTTTTCACCAGTAATGGTCTTGCTATCAACTGCAGACGTTTAATTAATGACTTCTCAAGGCCATTTTGAGTGTGAACATGGGGTACAGGATGTTCCACTCTTATCTCAATCAATAATCAATGGTCATTAAATTCTTGGGATGAAAATTCTGCAGCATTATCAAGACGAATATACTTAATTTGATTATCAGGAAACTGTGCCCGTAATTGTATTATTTGTGCCAACAATTTTGTAAATGCCAAGTTGTGAGATGACAAAAGGCACACATGAGACCATCTAGAAGAAGCATCTATTAGGACTATAAAATATCTAAACGACCCACTTGGTGGCTGAATTGGTCCATAAATATTTCCATGTATGCATTCCAAGAAAGCGGGGGACTCAAACCCAACTTTTGTTGGCGATGGCCTCAGAATCAGCTTGCCTTGATAACAAGCATTACATGAAAAATCACCATTCAAAAGAACCTTCAAGTTCTTTAATGGATGCCCATTTGAATTTTCTATGATTTGTCTCGTCATTATTGATCCAGGATGTCCCTGGCGATCATGCCAAAGTACGAAAGCATTGGAATCAGTAAACTTTCGGTTTACTATAGAATGTGCCTCAATTGCACAAATCTTTGTCCAATACAGGCCAAAAGATAAAGCAGAGAACTTTTCTATAACACATGTCTGGCCAGAGACATTCATGGTGATACCAAGATATTCAAGATTCATCTCATCAAATGTCTTGATATGATAATCATTTTCACGGATATCTTTAAAACTCATCAGGTTTCTCCGAGACTTAGGAGAAAACATAGCATTATTTATGACGAGTTTAGTTCCTTTGGGCAAGATTATAATGGCTTTTCCGAAGCCTCCAATCAAATTAGCACTACCACAAATTGTAGTAACGTTAATCTTGCCCATGTTTAGATGAGAAAAATATTTCTCGTCTTTGAATATCGTATGTGTAGTGCCAGAATCAATCAAACATATATCTTCACATTTTGACAGCTTACTTTGAAAATTATCCATATCTTCAAATAAAATGACATACACCAAATAAAATATATATTAATTTTTTGTACAAAGTGAAAGATTATACTATAAAAAATTGTAATATGCAATAATGAGCACAACAGAAGTTCGTGATAATGTATTGTATGAGTTAGTAGCAAATGTTTATCTTGTATTGCATAAATGCCGATATAAAAATGTTTCTTACACAACTTGTCAATATTATTGTGTAACAAAACATAAATATTACTACATATAATGTACGCCTGTAGTGCTATTGTGCAGTAATAATATTCTTATGATTATTACTCATATTTCACATAGAGTTATGAGGTACGCTGGTTAAAACAATTTTTTTTAATTTAATAATGACGAAATTGAAATTCCATTCACGAATTAAAAAAATCAATACTCATGCAAACAACTACTTTTACATGATTTTTATTCTCTAACTCTTATCAACAATAATAAAAAAAAAAATCATTCATTCTTCCATGTTTACGGAACTATCACCAATCAAGTGATCAATCTTTCCTTCTGGGTGCTCGAAAAAATCTGCTACATTCAAGCTTGTGATGTCAACAGCATTGTCAACAATATATGGTACTTTATGACGTCTCCAAGACCCATAGCATCTAGGTGGATTTCAGCATCCAACACCCATGAAATATAGTTCTTACCCGAACTTTGAAGGGCAACGAACTCACACTTTGTAAGATTGTTAGCCATAAAAAAAAATAATAGGGCAACGAACTCACACTTTGTAAGATTGTTAGCCATAAAATAATAATAATAATAATAATACCTTGGCCTTCAAATTTGAGACAGTAGAGTCTCGTGCTGATAACGTGTTATAAAATCATAAAGAATAAGAAGAAGAGTAGAGAGAATAGAAAGAATAATTCTTATTTCTTCTCTTGGGGGACGAATTACAATGAGGGAAAACCCTTTTATTTATAGGGGAAAACTAGCTTTGAGATTTGTAACTTTTCTATAAATAGACATACACAATATACGATAAAGTAGGTATTCACTATATATGATAAAATAAACATTCACTATATATATATATATATATATATATATATATATATATATATATATATATATATGGTACATTTATAACAATCCACTAATTTTATAAAGTGAACAAATGTTATCGAATATCTCAAAATAAAAATTAGACAAATAAAGATGGAAACAAGATTCCCTTCACCATCACCAACAGTCGGCCTTACATATTCTTTAACATTAAAGGATGAATTTCTTTCTTTTCTTGCCAAAAAATATTTTTATTCTTATTAGTTTTTCACGCTTTTAATTTAATATCTTCAATTGATGAAAATACTTTCTTAAAGGAGCGAATCGGCTTGTTTCTAGTAGAATTATATTTGACAGTGACCACGTTACCTTTGTATTCTAATTAGTTTTTAGGCAATTATATTCCGTTTGCTAGTTTAATTAAAAAGGAAAGGCTGCAATATAATCTTTACATCTTTGCCAATTGATTAGTAGCAGTTAAGAATGTCAAACGGGCCGGTTTTAACCGGTCCAAACCGGCCCACTAAAGGAAATTGGACCGGTTTGACCTGGCCCGCTAAGCCCAAGGACATTAAGGGCTCGGGTTCCAGTCCGGTTGGGTTTTGAATTTGGATCCGGTTAACCCGGATCGGTCTCAACCCAATTAGGGCCCGCCGGTTAACCGGCTCGGTCCGAACCGGATAAGCCAATTTAATTTCTTTTAAAAAAAAAAAAGATTTTGAAAAATTGGGCCAAACTAGCCATTGGCCCAACGGCTAGTTTGGGCCCAATTATAAAAAAGAAAAAAAATTAATTTAAAATTATTTTTTAATCTCAAAAAAAATTTTATAAATACCCTACACTTTCAAATCATTTTCCACACAATTTTTCATCCTCTCAAGTCTCAAATCTCATTCTCTCTCAAATCTCATTTCTCAATTCTCAAATATTCTATATATTTAATTTCTAAAGAGCTCACTTTAATTTTTTAAATTTTGCGATTACTAAGTACGAGTGGAAGTTTCTAAAGTCGCAACCTTCGGATACTTTCAAAATTTGGTATTGTCGTTCCATCTCCTACTTTTAATTTATAATTATTGTATTAATTGTTGAATATTTATTTTTATTACTTTTTGTTTAGTTTGATTTATAGTATGGATAAATTAAGAAACCTCGGTAAAAGTGTCAAAATTTTTTATCCCGGAAGTGGTAGTGGTAGCAAAAAGTGAATTACTAGCGGTAGAGGTACTTCAAGTACTAGATATACCCGTGTACCTTCGCCTCCGGTACCACTTAGTCAACCTTTTGAGGAAGAAATAGGTGTTGGTGCTCACCATATGGATTATTTAGAAGTTAAGGAAAATTATGGTATAGAAGAAGAAAATGAAGTAGTTGTGGTTGATTTAGATGAAGATGATGAAAATATTGGTGAGATACCCGAAGTCGAAAATGCTAACGTTAGATTCTAATCGGTTAATCTCCCTCCCCATCCTCCCCGTGCCCCAAGAGCTCGTAAACAAACTAGTGTTGCATGGAAATTTTTTGAAAGTATATCAGATACTGAGGTGCAATGCAATATTTGTCAAAAAATATATAAGCATAAAAGAGGAGGCAAGCAAGGGGGTACGGGTACGTTAATGAGACATTTAGCTGAAGACCACGAAAGAAAGTTAAAAATTGCACAAGGTGGTGAGGCTGTTGGTCGGCCCACACAAACTAGAATGGACCCAACAACTGGTCATGTAACAATGAAGTATAATAAATTGAGGGACTGGAAAGAAATAGCAAAAATGGTAGTTGCAGGTTGTTTGCCTTTTAGTTTTCCTTCTTCTGATGCTTTTATTCATTATATTCAAGCAATTTATAATTCTATATTTAATGGTATTCCTAAAAGTACTTGTCGGTCTGATATTTTTAAACTTCATTCACAATATTGTTTTTATTTATCTACATTGTTAAAAAATATTCAATGTAGAATATCCCTAACTTCTGATCTTGGTCGTGTTGTAAATAAAAATGATTATTTAACCGTTACTTGTCACTGGATGGATAGTAATTTTGTGATGTAAAAACGTATTCTTGCTTTTTTATATGATGAAGATCATAAACATACTGGACAATTTATTGTTGACTCGATACATAAAGTTGCAGCACTTTATGGTATCGAAAATAAAATCTTATGTATCACTTTTGATAACGCTTCTAACAACAAGATTGTTATAACAAAGTTGAAATCTAAGCTATCACCGCCGTTACCTGAAATTTTTCATATTAAGTGTGCATGTCATATATATAATTTAATTGTAAAAGATGTCTTGAGTTTTTTGAGATTTATATTGAAAAAATCCGTCTTGCTGTTGGTTTTATACAAGGAAATAATCGTAAATCGAGAATTAAAGAATTTAAAGTTAAATGTCAAGAAAATGGACTTGCACCGATATTGATGCCTGAGGAAATTGATATTAGATGGAATTCTACGTATGATTTCTTAAAAACTTGTTATAAATATAGAGTTCTTATTACATTAACTTTTAACCAACATTGTGGTTCATTTGCTGATTCTGCCGATTGCATGCTACTTGATTCTGATTGGGTTGTAATTAATGATCTTGTTAAGTTTTTGGAAAAAATTTATGTAGGTACGGTTGAATTTTTCGGTGCTTATTATCCTACTGTTTCTAATATTTTGGGATATATAACCGATATTTCTGGTTTGCTCAAAGATTATATAAAAATAAAGAAGGTTATGAAAATGTTGTTGGTGTCATTTTTACTAAATTTAAAAAATATTTTTTTTTCGATTCCCCCTATTTTCTTGGTTGGTGCTATGCTAAATCCGTGCATTAAATACCATACTATGTGTCACTTTAGTACTCTTATTTATCGTAACTTAGAAATAAATACTAACAATGATTCTGAACAAGTACAACTTGATTTGTGGACGGCTATGTCTGATGTGAATGCTTACATAGATAAATTATATAACCACTATGCTGATTTAGTTGATTTAGCTGTACCGACACATATCAGTCCAACTGTCGCTCCTCATCCTCCTGAGGTGCCATCATTTTCTAAAAGGCCGGCACATTATGGTTTTCCTGATTCCTTTTATGATTTACCCTGTTGGAACAGTGTTGACGAGGGAGCTTACACATCAACTTATCGGGAAAAGCTTAAGTATTATCTTTGGTCGCCGCCAGAGGATCGCAGACGACAGATCAACACGTTGGCTTGGTGGAGGAATAATGAATCACAATATCCAATGTCAATCGTTGCATCAGAGAGCGCCTTTAGTCAGGGACGACAGCAACTTGGAGACAACCGACACTCATTGGGAAGCAATGCAATGAATGTTCTAGTTTGCCTCGGAGATTTGATTAGAGCAGAAAGAAGAAATCAAGGAATAGAATCAGAGCCGAATGACGAGCAGAAACTTAAAGAAATTATGACTTCGCGGGAGAACTCAGCAGAATCAAGTCCAATGCATGGGTTTGCCCCCATTGACTTTGACTATCCTATGCAAGTTCCCGTTAATATTAACATGAATGAGTTGGAAAAAATGATGCATAGTTTGTAGACTTTTTATTCATGTAAATTATTAATTTTGGATCATTTTGCAATCAATGAAATTCAACATTCATTAATTAACTATCAAGTATTATTAATTTATTATATTAGGTAGTATATGTTTTGTATATTATTGTATATATCTTCTATACACATGTATATTTAACGTATATATTTAATGTATCCAAGTGTATATGTTTTACAAATTAGTATATAACTATATATATATACATATTGTAGTATATAGAAATGTATATTGTAGAATAGTATACATTTTATTTAAAGTAGTACATATATATTGAATAGTGTGTATATATCTTCTATAGACGTATATATTTAATGTGTACATGTGTATATGTTTTATAAATTAGTATAATATAACTATCTATATATTGTAATACATATATATTGTAGTATATAGTTTATTTAATTTTAAAGTAGTACATATATATTGAATGGTATGTATATATCTTCTATAGATGTGTATATTTAACATATACATGTGTATATGATTTATAAATTAGTATGTAAGTGTGTGTGTGTGTGTGTGTATTTTATCTAAAGTAGTACATATATATTGAATGGTGTGTATATATGTGTATATATTATATCTTCTATAGATTTATATCTTTAACGTATACAAGTGTATATATTTTATAAATTAGTATATAAGTATATATATATATATATATATATATATATATTGTAGTATATAATTTATTTAAAGTAGTACATATATATTGAATGGTGCGTATATATGTGTATATATCTTCTATAGACGTATATCTTTAACGTATACAAGTGTGTATGTTCTATAAATTAGTATGTAATTATATATATATACATATTGTTGTATATGTATATGTATATTGTAGTATATATTTTATTTAAAGCAATACATATATATTGAATGGTGCGTATATATGTGTATATATCTTCTACAAGCGTATATATTTAACGTATAAATGTGTATATGTTTTATAAATTAGTATAAAACTATATATATATTGTAGTGTATATATATATATATATATATATATATATATTGTACTATTGTAGATTTGCAGTATATGTTTTATTTAAAGTAGTACGTATAGTCATATATAATTATATATTGAATGATACGTATATATGTGTAATTGTTTATATATATTTTAAAAAATATATATTGTATAATTGTAGTGTATATAGTGTATATTGAAGTGTATATAGTGTATATAATTGTAGTGTATGTAGTGTATATTGGATTTTTCAAATTTTTTAAAATGAGTTTGACCGAGTTTAGGTGGGCTTAACCGGGTTGGGTTAAGTGGGCCGGTTCAGGATTGTTTTCAACATTTTTACTGTTGAACCCGGAATTGGCCCGGCTCATCTAACCCCAACCCGGACCGGAACCGGCCCACAACCCGGTTAAACTAAACGGGCCGGTTCCGGTTTGGCCCGCCGGTCCACTTGACACTCTTAGTAGCACTACAATAACAAACGCATCATGTTTGCACCATAAAATCCCAAAGTCCTAAGCTATATAGGTTGGTTACTTTTGACATTGACTCTCTTTTTTCTTTTATAGCAAAAATGATAGAGATTGTAGATATGTTAATTTTGGAGTTTTGCTTATTTTTTTTGAACTAAACTCATCACACATATGATAATTGATATGCAAGCCATCAGCCACAAACTGATCAGAATTATTCAAACATGGAACTCCCCCCAGACAAACTGGGAAAATTCATTAAAACAAATACTATCTTCTTCTTTTTTTCAGTGTCTTTTTGTCCCTATGGGACTACATGTGGTGCTCATTTCTCAATTGCTTCCATTTCAACACGTCTTCACCCGTGATTACTTAGAACTTCTCTTTTATCAATAATCACTCCTAAGTCCTAAGATCCCAGCTATACATCTATTCCCATAGAAACTTCTACAATAGATCAAATGTGCTTTGAAGTTGAATATATTCTCATTCAATTCTCATCATTCAACTTTATTTTTTTCACATCACTAGCAAATTTTAATCATTTTCCTAGCTTGAATTTCGTTCAATTAATGAACACGTTGGTGAAATTTCATTACCAATTGAAATCACGCGACCAAAAATTATTAATTCAACTTTCTAGTAGGCTTGTTAGTTTCGCATCTCGAATCTCGTTCAATGAGCCTTACTTTACAAGGACGCGAGAATACAATTCGAATAAATAAGGAAAATCCAAGCCTTTAATTTATTGAGGTGGTGAACCAAATATGTATATGTTGTATGTATCAAGCAAGAAACAAACAAGTAGACTTTCTTTTTCGTTAAGTGCTTGCCTCTCTATTAAATGGAAAGTGAATGTATTTATGTGATGTGACTGTCTGGTTCTAGAATAGTATAGTTGTATTCTCCCGGCTCAATAGATAATAATAATTTTATCATTGTTTTTATAGTATTCTCTTCGTCTCATATTAGAATAAAATTAATTATTTTTATTTTATTTTTACCCTTTTTATTGATTTTTTTTAAAAAAAAGATTATCTTCATCTTGTTATTAAATAAAGCTTAATTTATTGTTGGGATAAGGACACAACAATAAACGGAGGGAGTATGATTTTAAATCAACCAATTATGTGACGAACTGAGTATAAACAACTAATTATGTAAGTTCTTAAGGTACACCTTTTGCCTGCCCTATATGATTCTAAAGAGCCCCACTTGTCTCCCACTATATCACTTTGGGATCGATTGTGAAGGTGTATAAAAATAGTATAAAATATAATGTATTAGTAATATTTATATTAATAATATTAATATTAGTTATATTTGTATTAATTGTGTTAAAATTATTTCTTATGTCGTGTTTGATTTAGTGCGTTCAAAATAACTTACGTTGTATATTTTTAAATTAAAAAGTAATTCAAGAAAATATCTTTCACAAATATAATGAAAATGATATGGAAAAGATTTTGATTTTTGAGTGATTATTATGTCTTTACACATGCTAATGCATGCAATAAAGTCTGTTGCATTGCAAATACCAAGATTTCTCATGTATTAGTTATGCATAGCATAACACACAATAAAACGTGCATTAATTATATATAAATTAAAAAAAATTCTAAGATAAAATATTAATAGGACACACAATTAATATATGCATTATTTTTTCTAATTCAACGTAACACTTTTTATGTAGTACTTGTACTACAGCATTGCATTGGGAAATTGCTCTTAATTTAACAGCCATTGGGAACTACTAAGATATTATTGTTCTCCTTTCACTTTAATACTTACGCCACTCCATTTGAAGTTTGGGTATGTTTTAACTTTGGCATAATACTACAACGATAATAACATAACCTGTAAAATTCAACAAGTGGGGTTTAAAAAAGATAGAGTGTATGCAGATTTTATCACTATCTCATAAAAATAGAGAGGTTATTTCAGATAATTCGTCGACTCAAGTTTTGACGTGTAAGACACATACATAGATATTTTAATTTAGTTTTATTTGGCAGCAAATTCTTGAACAACTTCAAGAATGCACGTTTAAATACCTCAATTCATTTTCAATGTGTCTCGTGACACTTGATGTTGATATGACACTGAAACTTTGAAGGTGTTTAGATTATTATTTTATAAGTTAAAAGGTTCAACTACATTATCGAGATAATTAAGTTGAGATGTCTAAATACGTAATCTCAAAGTTAATGTATTTAGATGCTGGTTAATATAAAATTAAGATACTTATCTACTCAATATTCTTTAGTTTTCGAACTGTTTCATTGTTGTCTCTGCAGAAGCAATGATTATTGCAACTAAAACTATATTTTATTTCAAAGCTGCATATATTTTGCCTCTCAGGACCATCATGTTTTAACGTTTTCCTTATTTCAGCAAGGGAAATTATTAAATTTATTCCAATAAACACATATTTGAATAATTTGAATTTAAATATACCCATCGCCCCATCACTTTATTCCACTTGGCCCCCAAAAGAATTGGAAAATACAGAAGCTACAAATTAATTAGTTCAAAGTTAAACATTTACCAGCAATTAAACGTGCCATTTCAACGTTCAATGCACATAAAAAAAGAAGTATCATATTCTTCCAGTTGTCGAATATAATTGTTTATCCTTCACAACTGTAATCAATTTTATATTTATGTATATAATGAGAACTGTGTCATTCAGAATTTTAGCTTTAGGTCAACCAACAATTAGTAATACGACCAATTGGGCTTGTATCCTTTCATTTTTAATAGTATAAATAACATAAATATCAATCTTTTAAAATTAATTACATTTTTTCCCATTTTTTAATTACTTTACTCTCTCTCCCTATTAATATACATAACATAGCCGACATATACATAACATTTTGCGTATATGTGGGATTTTTGTAAGGGAGTTGAAATTTTTTGTAATATTGAAAACATAAGTTATGTATTTGTGTAATTAAGAGGTTTCAAAACGAAGCCCATGACAATAGAATTTTTTATTGAGAGTGTCCGCTTCAAAAATCAATTATACAATGCATGATTTGGGATTTAATCGAATTTCAATACCGTTATGAAAGGAAAAAAAAAAAGAAGAGAAAATCCTTTTTCGAGCTGCCTAAACCTCCACCATGCATGCTGGTGGGATCCTATAATAAAATACATTAAAAACAAATAATAAGACCAATTTTTAAAATTATTTTTGGCATGATGTGTATAACATACTAGTAATTAAATAAAGGACGTGTATGAACATCCAGGTTTGTGAAAAGTATGTATTAAAAAGTTTATAGCATGCATGCATCAAAAGCGTGGTTGCTATTTAGAATTTCCATGATAATGCGAATAATATTACTTATAGAATATTAATTGTGATCATTTGTGCATCTTAAAAAAGTTCTTTAAGATAGATTTAACTATTTAATCTTTTTTCTTAAGCTTTATAACATAGTATTGCTACTCAGTATTCAATAAAAGGGCATTCCAAAGTTCACTTTTTTCAATTTTTTAAAACTAAACTATCTCAACTTTTTACTTAAGCTAAGATAATATAATTATAAGTTTATAACACCTTTTGATAAAGTATTAAAACCAAATGAGAAGTGAGCATTGATTCAAAATTAGGTTATTTTTGAAATTATATATGAAAAAGATAATTTCATGATTGCCTTATAAAATTTATCTTAATTTTAGTTAATATTCTCAACTAAACACATGAATGCATGATAAGCTTAATAGTAAATTCAAATAATTAATTTAATTAATTGGCCCCTATAAATGTTTAATGACGCAGAAGCAACGTAAAGATGCTTACATTACGGTGAGAGCGACGGCCCAGCAAACTAAAGCCGCCACTCAAGGACCGGATAAATCCACACTGCCTTTTTATTTATTTATTTATTTATTTATTTATAAATAAAATAATAAAAAATCTTTTTGTGATCATAACCTTTAAATATTTCTACGTTTCAAAAAAAAAATTATCTAAATTTCACGATGTTAAATAAGTATTATTCTCTTTATATAGCACTTTTTATTTTATATACTTTGTCTCGAATAAATTCACATTCTATATTTAGAAAGAATTTAACTTTATGAGATTACTTACAACCACGTAAATATCTAATAGTACTTATTTGGTTCTTCCTTTTAAAAGCCATACTATTGGCACATAATTATAACGGAGGAAGTATATTGTTTTTAAAAAGTTATAATATATAAATAAGATAATTTAGCTATTTTTATGTATATTAAGAAAACAATAAATACAAGTTAAGTAATATAACTTATCAAGTTTGCCCTGTTTAATAGAGGTTTAGATCGACATTGTGCATACTTTTTTAACGTTAAAAGTATAGCTGGAAATAATTATTAACTTTAGCCTTGAATTACTAGAATGATATTCACGCTGGGATAGTTTTTTTGAGCTAAAATAGCAGTTATTAAAATGAGATGTATGAAATATTTAATAGGAGTAAACATAATATAAAATTAATTTTAATACGTATGTAAAAATAAAACTTTTGTCAAAAGTGAGCATCGCCTCCGAAAAAATCTTAACAGCTTATTTGGTTGATTTTATTTTCCCGTAATCCTTTCCCTCGTTTCTCCTTTTTCTACTTTCATTTTTTATTTTTTTTAAAAAATAAAAATAAAAACTCCTCCTCCCCTCCAAGCCCCAACCCCACGCTAATCGTGAGTATGTCTTTTCCAGTGTGTGGGCCCAAGTGGAAGTAGGATAGGGATTGGCGGCCCACTAGTTGTATAGGGCCGTACCATAGCACGATTCCCGCAATTGATTACGATTACGACCTTCACCTCCTTAACTGAACTGGGCGGGCTTTCATTTTTCGTTTAAGGCCCAACACTATTTAATGGATTTATTGTCAACTTGGAGTTGGAGATGTATCATTTTCATTATCTTCCCCCACCATCATAACCATTTGGACAGAAAATTGTTAGAAAAATAAATAATGTCTAAGTTTTCTAAGTTAAACTCAAAGTTGTTTTGTTGGCAAAGTTTTGACTTGTATTACTGCTCCGTTAGTCTTTTGTTTACAACTTCTCTTCCTTTGCCAAGTAAGATAAAGTCTGCATACATTCTATCTTTTTCAGACTTCACATTACTACTTCGTTAATTTAAGTTTTTCTAGGCACTTAAAAATTAACAGTCCTTGAATATTATTGATTAGACAAATATATTTATTCAATGTTGAGACCAACTGCAATAACAAATGCCAAATTTTGCAATGAGAAAACCATTAAAGCCCAAAAAGAAAAAGTGTGGTTTCTTTTGGATTTCCCTTTCCAATATAGGAATATCAGTTTGATGGGCTCCAGAGTCCATTACTAGCCCAATGTGATGAAAAGAGTGGACTACGTATGGGTCGAAACTCTAAGGCCCAACATAGATGGTCAGAGTGTCCCGTTTGGACACTTTTATTTAGTGAAAAAATTATGTGGAGTAGAAAACATCAAGTCATAATTAGATTTCGGAGTTAAAAGGGCTATTATTTTATGGGAAAAATTTAAAACTAGTAACTATAGAGACTTAATTATAACTTTTCTAGCAACAGTTTCAAAATTACAAAAAATAGCAATATGTATTTTGTATTTGAGTAAACTGTTGCTAGTTTAATACATATACAACAAAATATTCAGTTCCTAAAATAACGCTAATCAATTTGAGTTTTAATTTTGAAAAAACGATTCCCTGATTTATGGAACAATTAATTAGTAGATTCCCTTACCATTTAAAACTCTTTTTTTACTTTTCATTAAACGTTAAATTACAACAATTAATTCAAATTCAAAAATGTTTTACATAATCAGAAAATCAAAATCAAATCCAAAAATACAGATTCAAATTCAAAACTTTTTATTAAACGTTTTTTTTTCTGATTGACTAGCATTGTGAAGCACATTTAAAAATACAACTGTGCAATAATGAGTATGGATCAGCAAAGTTTATACTATTTGTGATTTCATTATAATTATAGTGAAATTTGTATTGAAGAAATTATACCAAAAATTTGTAATTGTTAGCGCGATTCAAAAAAATGATGTAGTATGTCAATTTTATAAGAATTCGAAAGAAATTGTTTAAGCTTTTTCTTTACAATTTCAAGTATGCCGTTGTTGTTCTAAAATTTGAAAGTTGAGAAGCAATTTTAAAATATTAATCTGATAAAAAATTTTGGGTAATCATGTTTTGAATAAATTTTATTTGTTTGAATTCGCTTGGATTTTTTTTATTAACGAATGTGTTGTTGTGTATACTACGTATAAGATATTTAAATTAATTTTTACTGATTTGTAATTTTGTACAAATTGAAGATGGGAAGCATTGCAGTTCTTGTTGAACACTCAGGTAGATGGAATTATGAGAAACAATATGAAGAGTACGTCAGTGACGCGATATTGTTGAGCGTAAACGCTACATATGAACAACTATACACGATATTTGCTTCTCATATTGATGTTGATTTGACGTGCAAATGCATTGAAATCGAATATCAATTAACAGATAATGCAATGAAAATACGTATACGTAATGATACGGGTTTGAAGGTCTACATTATGCAGAAAAAAGAGTTGAAGGATTTGAGTAATTTGCCTTTGTATGTAAGTGTTTCTGACAGGGATAATTTCAGCTCATTAGTAAGTTCATCATTGTGTAATTCGGAAAGTCTAAGGATGGATGTCAATGCAAGTAACGTGGTAAATACAAGTACTAAAAGAGCATTAATAGTTACCCCTTCAGAAGAATGTTTGGATGTATTTGAAATGGATACAACGCGAGTTATTATCTCCGACCCCCATTACGAACATATTGAGGTTGAACAACTTTATGTCTCAAAAAGAGTACTAAAATCTGTTATGAAGGACTATTCAATTCGGGAGAAATTTCCAACACTAACTGTAAGATCAAGTAAAACCTGGTAAGTGTATTATGCATTTTGTTATTTATTATTTCCAGTTGGTTGATTGTATTTGAGCATATGTATTTTTTTTTGTTTGCAGTTATACATTGTTGTGCAGATTCAGTAATTGTACCTTTTTATTTCGTGCATCTGGTATCGGTGAATCAGGAATGTTTGAGGTGAGAGAATTTTTACCAGAGCATACCTTTCCGATCAAGAATAAAATTTATCCTAAATTGCATGCTACTAGTAAGTATATTGGTGGTATAGTCAAACAAAAGTTTAAATGCCACAAATGGAAATACAATCCATCTGAAATCAAAAGTGACATGAAGGAAGACATGGGTATGTATTTAACATATATTATGTGTTGGCGAGCCAAGGAACAAGCACTTGAAGAGTTAAGAGGAAAACCAGCGGCATCATACGAAAAACTATCTGCATACATGCATGTGTTAAACACTAGTTATCCCGGTTCTCATATAAGAATGAAAAAGAATGAAGACAATGAGTTTTTATATATATTTATAGCACTATCTGCTTTCATTCAAGGGTTCGAGCATTACAGACCTGTCATAGCTGTTGATGTAAGTTATCTAAGAGGACTGGTTACTGAAACTTTCGTAACTGCATGTACTATGGATGGAGCTGGTAAGATATTTAATTCTAAATGTATTTGACTTCAAATATGTTACCGGATATATGTATTTATAATATACATATATATATTGTTTATGTAATGAGATGCATTTATTAGTGTTGTCAGAAAAATGTATTTAAAATACATATATGCATTAGTTTTAGTTGTACTTTGAAAGTTTAGTAGTTTTCCAGCGGTATTGAGACATAATATCAATATGCATTATTTGATGTGTAAAAAATAATGTATGCGTATATGTATTTTTGGAACTTGCAGGGCATATATTTCCTTTGGCGTATAGTGTTCTTGATTTCGAAAATGATGCTTCTTGGACTTGATTCTTTGAAAATCTAAAGGAAGCATATGGTGAAAGAAGAAATATGTGTGTAGTTTCTGATCGTAATACAAGCATCATAAAAGTTGTAAGTGAGGTGTATAATGACGTATCACATTATGCATGTACGCGGCATTTATGAAAAAATGTAAAAAAAAATTTTAGAAAATCACATGATTCATTATCTGATGTCTTCTATACAATGATAAAATTATATTCAAAGACTGAATTTCACAATTTAATGAAGAAGGTGAAGGCAGTTGATGTTAGAGTGAAGAATTACTTGAAATTAGTGAAATCCAATAAATGGGCTAGGTCATATGCATCAGTTCATAGGGGATGGACTTTGACATCAAACATTGCCATGCTGCACTGGTATCGACTAGAGAACTACCAATATATGATTTTCTAGAGGAAATTAGATTGATGTTTGGTAGATGGAACTGTGAAAACAGACAGCAGGCGCTGTATACTTTTACAGATTTTATAGGTAAATTTCAATAAATTCTTCAACAGAATGAAGCGGAGTGTACGCGTATGAAGGTATGATGAAATTTATTTATTTATGCTATATATATATATATATATGATTATATACACATTAGAAATTATATTTTGTAATAAAAATACATATGCATGGCAGAAAAATACATATGCTGAGATGATTAAATATATTTGCAAAACTGTTTCTGACTTAACTTTGCAGAAAAATACATATACTGAGATGGTTAAATACATTTTCAAAACTGTTTCTGACATAACCTTGCAAATGATATTGATTTTACTAATTAATTTTGTTTAATAATTTCAGGTTATACCTGCATCAGAGTATATCTATGCAGTTCACGACAAGGAAAAACATTTTATTGTACGTCTTAAGGAAAAAAATATTTTTGCAATGCATTTCAGTTGGATGAGATACCGTGTGTTCATACTTGTGCAGTTCTTGATAGCAAGAATTTTAAGAAGGGATCATATTGCTCTGATCTTTACAAGCCAAAAACAGTCTTGCAAACATATGATCTTCCAGTTTATCCTCTACCATACAAAGATGACTGAATAATCCCTAAAAAAAAATTGAATGAGGTAGTTCTGCCACCGAAATACAAGCGACCCCCTGGAAGTCCTCCAAAGAAGGATCGTGAAAAGTCCGGAAGAGATATGTTTGGAAAGAAAAATAAAAATTATTGTTGTTCGTGCGGATGTAAAGGACACAATAGGTGTTCATGTAGGAAATACAACAAATGATAAGTTGGTTGATGTATTTAGTTAATAAACACTTGCAGAACTTTTTTCCTTGATGAAAATATATATGATTTTTAATTTGAAAAAAAAATGTTTGATTTTATTGAAGTTTTTTTTTTCTTGGTTTAAATCACCCGGTGTCTGGTACCCGCGTTTTAAAAGTCTGACTATATCCGGATTCGCCCCGCGTCGGGCCCCATTTGAAGGGATAGCTCCCAACAGAGCGTTTGTCCATACCCAGGGTCGAACCCTCGACCTCTGGGTAGGTTGGGGCAGCCCCTTTTCCGCTGCGCCACCACTGCTGTTGGTGAAGTTTTTATTATTAATATGTTGGAAATTTTTTATTTTTTAAGTTGAATTTAATAATAATATATTGTAAAATTATTCCATACAACATCTTTGATTTATACATTTTTTATAGCTACACATTAGTAAAATGTTAATCTAAATTCAATAAGAAGTAGCTATGACGATATAAATAAAATTAATATATACAAATTAATATTAAGGGACCATATATAAGGATAAATACATATGAATTATTAATATATAAAAAAATATTATGAATAAATACACATATACATTTCCATTAAGCATAAAATACATATACGTTTTTATGTGTATACATACATACATACATACATACACACACACATATATATATATATATTCATAAAATACAAAAATTATTTTATATTTAAATTATGAAAATGCATGAAATATATTATGCATTAATACATATATACAAATGCATATATATCGACTTAAATATAAAAAATATGTATTTGTATTTACAATTTTGTACATATGTATTGTGGTAAATACAAAGTGTTTGTGAGTAGTATATATTTTTTTATTCAAGATAAGAATATACATACATACACACACACATATATATGTATAATGCATATATATAAATGTAATGTATGTATTTATATTATGATTTTTACGAATATATAAATATATATACAAATAAATTAAAGCATATGTATAAATGTATATATGATAATATATTTTGCATAAATATATATATATATATATATATATATATATATATATATATATATATATATATATATATATATAAAATACAAAAGTATTGTACATTATGATAATACATGAAATATATTATGCAGAAATACATATATACAAATCGATAACTGTGTAAAATACATATATATATATGTGTGAAGCATAAATACATATATAAGTATGTGTTAAATACGTATATACATTTTACTTTAGCTTAAAATACATTTGCTTTATTATATATGTATATATGCATAATAGTAAACTAAATGTTGTAATATAAACATCATAAAAATTAAATATTGTAATATAAACATCATAAGAACTAAATATCACATCAATTGAACATAAGAAAATATTGCCATTGATCTTTGAAGTATCATATGAAACCTAAAATATATCCAATAAAAAGATTGTCCACAAAATGTTAAATGTGTCAAAAGAATTCATGTCAAAATAAAAGTCAAATATCATGTACTTCAGTAACTTCTGTTATCTGAATTTCTCTATGAGGCCTACTTGGTGCTTCATCATCACTTTGTGACTTCTCTTCTTGTTTCTTTTTACTATAATGCCACAACATTGAATTGTATCTCGTGCAAAGTAAATCTGGATCAAAGTCAACTTTCGAAACACTTCCACCTAATGTAAGACACTCAACATATGTAATCATATATAACCCACAACCCCTGCATATAGGTAAATTAATAAGTATTTGTATAACATGAGAATATGTATATATATATATATATATATATATATATATATATAAATAAACAAGTAATATGTATTTTTAAAACTTACAAGCTGCCACTTGGTTGTTGAGGCAAATCTTCCATAATGTAAACATCAAAAAGATCATTTTTATCATTTAATTTGTAATTTGGATGATTGTCAATATCAATACCCTTCTTCTCATAGAATTTGCATGCTAAAAGTCATAAAGGTATAACCTCAGCTAACTTCTCAACTTCAGCAAGCACAACAGAATCATGTCCAGCAGATGACATCGAATCATATACGTATATGCATCTATTGTTGAAAGAAAGTACAGCCAGAACCCAATAATATTTGGACTTTATGTTGATAGGAATGAATATATGATCAACTGTATGCCATGACATGGCAACATGCATGCGAAATTCACTTATGTACTCATTCAAATGATATTCCTTTCCAGCAGCATTAAGCATTGGATCATCAATTGAATACACAGCTAACACATGTCTTACAATGTTCATGAATTTGCAGTCAACTGTGTTATACTTATATGAGCTATTGGGTTCATACTTGAATTTCTTTCTCAAATAGTAAAGACAAACATTAATTTACTGCATCAAAAAAATAAGATTTGTAAAAACATCTAACCAAAATTAAACTTTGAATCTGTAAGACTATATATGTATGTACTCATATACATATGTATCTGAACATATAATATACTGCATATTTATATAAGAAAATACATATTCTAGATAAATCGATATAATTAATTATAATATAAATATGTAACTCACCTCATCTGACCATGACTGTCTAGGAGTACCTATAACGTAGAACCAATCCTTGTCTTCAACTGATAGAATGCCAAAATTCATAACTGATATCTTGAATTTTTTTTCAGGTAATGTTCCTCTTTGTTGCTTCTGTTAATTGATTAAACATAATACTTAATAAAAAACATAACATGTAAATGGATAATATAATTAAGTTGTAAAGTAAATACTTCTTCACATGATATTTGAAAAGGTCCACTGAAAGCCACGTTAAGAACTTATTGGTGACCTTAGTGTCTCCAATATCATAAATTGAATGAGATACAAATGGATGCTTCATGTTGAAGTTTCTTGTTTGCACTTATGTGCTCCCTTTATAATTACAATAAAAAAAATTAATATATACAATAAAAAACTTTAATAAATACAACAAAAAAAAGAATAAAAGCACAAACTTTTTGCTGAACCAAATTTCATAGTGAATGGTGACTCCTTGAATTTAGATGGTCTCTTAATTTTTGAAACATTCACAGGAGTTTGTTCTTTATTTGTAGATGGATGTATAATTATGCTTCTTTTCAGGTTCACATATTTGTTAAAACTGGGTAGCAACTCATCAGAAATTGTTACTTGGAAATCACGTAAATCTGGTTGAGCCTTTCCTTCTCCAGATACTGCTTCATGAGTGTGTACTTCTGAATTAATTTGTTCATCCAATTTTGATTTTTCACAAGCAGCTATAGATGTATTTTCAATTATTTCTGCAGCAGCTTCTGTGTTCTATTTAAAAGATACAAAAATCCTACAAAGTTCATACGATAACAAAGAAAATAAACTAAAATTATGCACGAATGAAGCATGCCTTTGGATCATCTTGAACTTCCAAATTTTGTTGTGAAAAATCGAGATTGATACTTCTGAGCACCTCATCTGAAAATGTGAATTGTGAATTTGATAATTGTGCTTCACCAACACTTTCATCAACAAGTTTTTGGTTCTGTTCAACATGTTGAAACATATTAAATAACATAAAAATTTTTGAGGAATTAAAATTTAATAAAAATTTATTCATCATACTGGTGAATCACAAACATCCCTTGCTCCATGCACACAAGTATCAATTTTTGCCTTTAATATAAGAAAAAATAAAACATTGAAAAAATTAATATTCAGCTCTATTAATATACATCATAAAAATAAAATTTAACAAATTACCAAAACAACATCATTATCCGTATTATACAACTCTGTCAAATTGATACTTTATTTTTTTGTGATGTCTTTAGTAACATGTTCCTAGACATAAGCAATCATCACATGTATAATTCATATATGTAAATATAAATTTCAATAGTATTAAAAAATAATATGCATATAAATAAAAATATTTTACTTACCAATGGACCTTCAGAATTCTTATCAAGATGATGATGTAAAATTGGGGTGGCTAAATGGGGTGAAGTATCCTTATCAGCTTCATTCAATTGTGGCTTGACAAATTCATTATCTTTATCCTATTTATTTGCGTTAATAATATTAAATACGTATAAAAATTAAAATTAAATAACATTTGATTAATTTGGTACTACATATGTATATCTAAGTGCATATTAAAACAGTAAATATGTTTGGTGCTGACTATGTATTTATTCAACTACATAATAAATATGTTTTAATTTTATTTAACAGATCAAATATATTTAACACATCAAATGAAAACAATTTTACTTATCAATATGCCTTCAGGATTGTCATAAAAATCATCTACAATAGTTGGAGTAGATTGATGTGGTGATGTATTCTTATCACCTTCTTCCATTTGAGCCTTGTCACAATCTTTGTCTTTTTCTTGTTTCGTTGCGTTGAAAAAATATAAATGCATAACATTAAAAAATATAAAACCAACAAATAGGAAAGACTATGCATATATAAATGTAATTATACAGATAGACAGATGATAAATATATAAATACATATATATTTATTCAAACATAAATACTTAATAAATATGTATTTATACAAATAGAAATACATACTAAATATGTATTTATTCATACATAAATACATATGTTGTATTTGTATAAAATATATTAAATGTATTTATAAATTATTCTTGAAAGAACTATAAATTTTGAACCTTAATCTCATTTATTGCATTCATTATCTGATCAGACCTTGTTGATACTAAATTCCGAATGTCATGAAACTCTTGTCGAACCTGATTTTAAAGAATTGCACTCAGATATGAAAGAAACAAATATACCAAAGTCATAAACATAAATTACCTCATCACAAAATTTTTCAAACACTTAGAAACAAAAGCATCTTCGTCTTTACGATTGAAAAAAGACATATCAGGCGACTGAACAAGAATGTCTTTCCTGTTTGAAGGTACTGTTTCTTTTGATTGAATCGCCTTGAAAATAGGTGTCTTCACAACACGACTTGGGGGAATCCTTTTTGGTGTATGCTGATCTACACCTTTTGGTTGTTTCTTCAACTTTTTCTTGGCAGGTGAATTTGAAGAATCACCCTGATATTTATTTTTGCCGATTAAAAGTTTGTGTTTAATTGGAGGATCCTGAAAATCATCATCAGAATCAACATAATCTTCTTTATGACTTCCACCTCTAGGTACAACCTTCTTAGGTATCCGAAATGTTGAAATCTTCTTTCGCGTTGGCTCAATGTTCTTAAAAATAACCTATAAAAAATATTATAGTCAGTTAACCTTGCCAATAATGCAAATCAGTGACCAATTGTATTTTGTAAATTAACATATATGAAAACAGTAAATGTATTTACAATATAATCCAACATCACATCAACAGAAGATTTCAAGAAACTGACCTTGTCATTTGCATCATTAAACAAACTTTTCATAAGTGATTCATATCGTGGGCAAATAGCATTTGTCTTTCAATTTAAAAGACGTGAAATTTGAGAGTTCACTTTGAAAGCAATAGTATGAGGGACATCAGAACAACACTCATACAACCAAATCTGAATGGCGAGTGGTATTCCATGGAGCATATAAAACTTTCCTATTGGTTTCAATTTTTTATTCAAGCTTTTAGCTAATTCTTCATATGCAATTGATCCCCAAGGATAGTCCCTGTAACGATCACTCTCCACCAAATCAAAATGAAGGCGTGGAATAATGACAGTATCAACAAACGACAATAAAAATGCGTGAATAAAATATAAATTAGCAAACTTTAGCGCATATTCGTCATTCTCATCCCCCCATATTTTTTCAGTAACAGCGGCAAATAATTTTCTTTTCTGAATATATCTGGCACCATCAAAATACTGATCAATAGTTTTATTTGAAAAGTCTTCATCAAACAGAAAATCATCCTTGTTTGAATAACAATTCAAACCAGTAACGACGACGAATTCTCTAAGACTAAAATGCAGAGTTGTGCCCTTTGCACGAATGACTATGTCACTTGTTGAACTTTTCTTAGTCTCGAGTGACATAATGCATCTCCCTAATTGCGCTTGCACCACACAATTCTTTTTCTTCATGAAAAAACCAAATATACTATCATTACAAAACAACTTGAATTGATTCTTCGTTAACATTGACTTAATACGGTTTTCAATGTCGTTGACCGTATGACACCCGATATGTGGTGTAAATTTGGACAATACTCTTGCCATGTATATTTGATCGCGCAACACCTATAAAATACAAAAATACAATTATATGCCTAAAAAGTCCACATATGTATTTACAGAAATACATCTTCAAAGGTCAATTACAACATAAAAATAAAATAGTTGCTTATGTATTATATGAATATATCAGTAGAACAAAGTAAAGATAACTAATATCAAAATACATACATTGTGATCATATTAAAAAAATTCAAAAAGAAGTGATCATAAAATACAAATTTTACCAATAACAAAATACATATATACCCAGTAATAAATACATTTGATGTGATCCCTAAAATACAAAATACACATATATTAGTTATACAAAACTTATCATTATCAAATACAATATTTTACACAAATTTTAAATATAAAAATACATATCTTAATTATCTTATACATAATAAATACAAATCTAAAACTTATAAATAACACTCCCTGAAAGTTTCTCAATTACAAAAAAAATATAATTATATGTATAAAAAGTCCACATATGTATTTACAGAAATACATCTTTAAAGTTGGATGATAAAATAGAAATAATGAAGTAGCATATATATTATATGAATACATTGGTAGAACAAAGTAAAGATAACTACCATCAAAATAAATACATTGTGATCATATCAAAAAAAAATTAAAAGTAATGATCATCAAATGCAAATTTTACCAATAACAAAATACAAAATACATATATACCCAGTAATAAATACATTTAATGTGATTCCTAAAATACAGAATACATATATATTCTATATATACATATATGATTGAAAATACAAATTAACAACAAATAAAAAATAGATATACAAATACAAAACTTATCATTATCAAATACAATATTTTACACAAGTCTTAAATACAAAAATACATATCTTAATTATCTTATACATAATAAATACAAATCTAAAACTTATAAGTAACACTCTCTGAAAGTTTCCCATTTACATATCTATAACATAAATTAAAGTACAAATTTCATATCTTGACAGAAAGTCAAAATAATTACACAACTTATCAAGTGTATATAAAAATACATGTATTAACAAATTGTCCTACACTACAAAATTTTACAAATGCAACAATACCTTCTCAACTTGCTCTTCTTCAGATGAAGATTCATAATCAGATGAAATCGGACGTGCATTTTTTTCGATTGAGATTTTTCATCTGGCTTCATTTTTTTCATCGATTTTTTATTTTTTATTGATTTGGGGGATAAAGATTTCCTCACTGCTTTTCGTTTCATTATTTCAACAACTTTTGAGGATCATATCGCTGCTTCGATCTCAACTCTTGTAAAATAACACTTCCCTTTGACTGAACATTAGAAGAAACGAAGTTAATATTTTCATCTTGGGTTAAATCAAGACTAAAAAATGGTATTTCATCAAAATTCATAGATCGTATATCTCTAACTGAACTAGAACAATTTGCATGTTTTGCCATTATAGCGAAAAACAAAAAGAATTCAACACATGATAATTAAACCTAAAAATCCTAAACTCCAAATTCAAAACGCAGAAAAAATGGAAAAATAATGACAAAAAACAAAAAAAAAATTATATGAAAAATATATCATGCATTAACTGTAAAAATTAAATTATCTTAATAAGTGGAAAGAAGGATTATCAAGATTTGGAGAGAAAATTGCGGATTTTGAAAAAAAAAATAGCGAAAGATTGATATTGGAGGGAAGTGAAAATATTTAGAGTGGCGTGAAAGTAGGATTAAAAGATAGAAAGTGGCCTGAAAATAGTAAACTGAAAATATTTGGGTGGAATACACGCACTAGTTAAAAGAAAAGGTAAAATATTGCTACTTTTGATAGTAGTTGTAATTTTGATAAACTACTACTACAACTTGTAATTAATGTCTTAAGGTTGCTATTCTATATAATTTTTTATTATTTTAATTAAAGATTTTAAAGGCGACACTTAATCTGGAGAGAAGTCAAAGGGGATCACTTGATTTGGAAAGAAATCAAAGGGGACAAAACGTTGTTGACTGAGCTATTTGCAAGTCGTCTGGCGTCCAGCGACTTGCACGGCGTGATTTCACTATGCATCATGTGTCTGCATGTGAGTTTATATGTAAAATGCAACACATTAACCTACACAATTCTATTTCTACATCGTAAGGAATGTATCCTACTTCCACAATTTTTCTAAAACCATACAAACTTAAATATTGAAGGATTCGATAATGCAGCGGACACTGCTTTATAGGTTGTCAAAATTCAACATCGATACAACATGTACTTAAAGACTTCTTGTCCCTCATTATTTCAAATTGTTTGTGATAGATGTTTATCTTGTAATTTTAATAAATGATTCATATCTATATATAAAAAAAATCAGTTTGTTATGATCAAAAGAAAAATTAATAGAAATTATTTAAAGAATGTAATATATAATCTTATGAATTCGATGTAATATTTTTGTACTTCAGAATAAAAGATAACATAAAAAAATATACATTAAAATACCTTACTATTGAGAATACGTTAAATTGTGTTTTGATAGAATATTTCTAAAAAAAATAAAAAATTGTTACAATGTTTCTGCACTTGAGAATAGAGATTGAGAATTTATATAGGCATGACATTAGTTAACTTTATGCATTTTAGGTGTTCATGTGTTGCACATATGCTGTATGGTGAAATCCCGCCATGCAAGTTGTTCGATATCAGGCGATTTGCAAATCGCTCGGCCACTATCCCTTTTGATTTCCTTTCAAATCAAGTGACCCCTTTAGTAATTATTTCTTTAAAATAATTACGATTTGCTAGGTTTAAATAAATAGTAAAATAAATATTTCTTTTATATTTGTATAGTTCAAGGCTCATATATAAATTTCTAATTTCGAAAACTCTTTATTTTTCGGGCTCATATATGTTTACATTTGTATGCAAAATAAATTTTGTGACTCATATACAAATCTCTAAATATTCTTATCTGTATACGACAAATCTGGGTTAATATTCAAATCTCTAAAGCAAATCTATACTTATATGTATAGTCTCTAATTTCTATATTTAGTTAGTAAACTGTCGTTACTTTCTGTAATCAAGCAAAATTTAGATATGAAATCTCATTTATCGTCTAATGTAGCTATTTATAAATTTTTTAATTTATATTTAATTTCTTAATATTTTTTTTTATTATTATCTTTAGATAGAAATGCTTAAACATCCGTAATATAAAAATTAGAGATATTTCGTTTAACAGGTGGACAAACATACAGAAAATTTAAAATTTTAGATAAAAATAATAATAATATATGATACGTAGTCAAAGGATGATATCAACGAAGAAAGAGAAAAATATTTGATCGTTATTTAGTTACATTATCTTTTTTCTTAGTTAATATTTTCTTAAAACATGTAAGAAAAATTTGAAAAGTAAAATGAAGGGGAGAGGGTATTGAAATACGTATGAATTGGAGTATAAAATTCAACAGAATATCCCAGGTATCGTGACACATGTTCAAATTCAAAAGCACATTTGACATTAACAAAATGAAACCAACCAAAAATTGGTGACCAAATTTTGTCATATACATCACCAACTTCCACAACTGACAATATCCCTTCTTCGTTGCAAGCGGCAGTTAATGACTCATCAATTTCATATAATAAATCCTTTTTTGTTTTATAAATTTATTAGAGTGTCCTAAATTCCATCAATTTTTCAATTGGGGGTTTGTTGTAAAAATGAAGGCAGAAACAGTGACACTGGTGTTGGTGAATTTAGCAGGAATAATGGAAAGGGCAGATGAATCATTGTTACCTGGTGTTTATAAAGAAGTTGGTGAAGCACTCCATGCTGATCCAACCAGATTGGGCTCACTCACCCTTTTCCGTTCTATGGTTCAGTCCTTGTGCTACCCTCTTGCTGCTTATCTAGCTGCTCGTCATAATCGGGCACATGTAATTGCTTATGGTGCTTTTCTTTGGTCTGCTGCTACTTTCCTTGTTGCTTTCTCCTCCACCTTCTCTCAGGTCAGTTCAAGATTTCTGTTTTTTTTTTTGTAGTGAAATTTTGGTCTCTGTTGTCAAATGTACGACTGATTTGGTAGCTACGCTTACCGAGGACATGACCTGAAGGTGCGTAGGATGCGAATTAGGGCAGAAAGGAGTGTCTTTGCTCTAGTAGATATGAGTGCTTGTTTGGTAGGAGGGATAAGGGATAACTAATTCGGAATTAATTTTAACATGAATTTATCCCATACTCTACTTTACTTTGTAGAAATATACTGGGTTTGTTGTTGTCTTTACTTAATCCTATTTTATCTTTTACACTATCTTTTTATAGTAGCTCTACCACGTACCCTACTTCTTGTAGATTTATCCTTCAAATAATTGATGTATGGCATTATGTGATGACACAAAACGATACAATCCATCCAAACGTTGTATTAATCAAAACAATACCGTACGATGGAATGCAACGCAATACAATATAATGTGATATATCATGAAACAATATTTAACAACCATCCAAATATAGTGTAGGGGTAACATCTGTGTACGCTCTTTGTCTTATCCAAACCCCATTTTGTAGGATTACACTGCATATGTTGCTGTCGTTGTTGCAGCACCTCCGCAGCATCCCCCAATTTGTTGTGCATTAATGTATATATGTGAACTGCATTCAATGAAAAACGAACTGATTTAAGTTAGAATTATGGATATGCTGATTTCGTTTGAACTTTATTTAGTTGAGAAGCATCTTTTTTCCAGATTAACATTGTTGGATAGTCTAATGGAAGTGATTACTGTCTCAATGTCACCCTTCCCATACTTGTTTCCTTCAGCCCCTCACTGTTGCAGCCTCTACCTGGAGCCAGGTATTGCAAGTCACTGGTAGCGAATCAACAACAACAAACCCAGTATATTCCCACCTAGTGGGGTCTGGGGAGGGTAGTGTACGCAGTCTATACCACTACCTCTAAAGAAGTAGAGAGACTGTTTCCGATAGACCTTCGGCTCAAGACACAAGACAATATGCAAAAATATTCAAAGCATGAAACATGATAAAACTAACATAGATACAACATCCACAAAAATAATCTACATTACCAAACAAAAGACACCAAAACCCTCCTAACTACGGACTACGATTCATCCCCCCACCTTATCCCTCTATCCTAGTATTTTTCCTCCAAACCTTCCTATCTAGGATCATGTCCTCAGTGAGATGCTACTGCTCCATGTCACGTCTAATCACTTCTCTCCAGTATTTCTTCGGTCTACCCCTACCCCTCTTGAAATCATCTAACGTTAGTCTCTCACACCTACGAACTGGGACATCCGTGCCCCTCCTCATCACATGACCAAACCATCTCAACCTTACTTCCCGCATTTTTTCCTCTACCGATACCACTCCCACCTTCTCCCGAATAATCTCATTCTAACCCCGTCAGCCCTTGTAAGACCACACATCCAATGCAACATCCTCATTTCCGCCACCTTCAACTTTTGGATGTGGGAAGTTTTAACTGGCCAACACTCCGCTCCATACAACATAGCCGACCGGACTGCAACTCTATAGAATTTGCCCTTAAGCTTGGGAGGAACCTTCTTATCGCATAAAATCCCCGAAGCGAGCCTCCATTTCATCCAACCTACCCCAATACGGTGCGAGACATCCTCATCAATCTCTCCATTTTCCTGAATCGTTGACCCAAGATACTTAAAACTATCGCTCCTGAGAGTCCAACTTCACCACCACCTCCTCCTCTTGCCTCGAGTCACTAAACTTTCACTCTAAATAACCCGTCTTGGTCCTACTCAATCTGAAACCTTTAGACTCCAGAGTTTGTCTCCAAACCTCCAGCTTATCATTAACACCTTGCCGCGACTCATCAATCAAAACTACATCATCCGCAAAAAGCATACACTAAGACACCTGGCCTTGTATACTTCGCGTCACCACATCCATCACCACGGCAAATAAGAATGGACTAAGAGTTGTTTCCTGATGCAACCCTGTCAAGACCGGAAAGTACTCAGAATCTCCTCCTACCGTCCTTACTCGAGTCTTCGCCCCCTTATACATATCCTTAATCGCTCTAATGTACGCCACAGGAACCCCCCTCGCCTCCAAGCATCTCCAAAGAACCTCCCGAGGGACTTTTTCGTACGCCTTTTCTAAGTCAATAAACACCATGTGAAGATCTCTCTTCCTCTCTCTATACTGCTCTACCAGTTTCCACAATAGGTGAATTGCCTCAGTCGTCGAGCGACCAGGCATAAATCCAAATTGATTCTCCGAAATAGACACAATATTTCTCAACCTCCGCTCCGCCACCCTCACCCAAATCTTCATCGTGTGACTCAACAACTTAATACCCCGAAAGTTGTTGCAACTTTGAATGTCACCCTTGTTCTTATATAATGGAATCATCGTGCTCCATCTCCATGCCTCAGGCATCTTCGCGGACTTGAAAATGTTGTTAAACAGGTTGGTCAGCCACCTCACCCTAGCCACGCTAGAAAGCTTCCAAAAATCCACCGAAATCTCATCGGGCCCCGTCGTCCTGCCCCTTCGCATCTTGCGAATAGCCTCGCTGACCTCCTCTACTTTAAAACGCCGACAATAGCCGAAATCGCGACACTCCCCGGTGTGCTCCAACTCTCCTAGCACAACACCTCTGTCCCCCTCGTCATTCAAGAGCTTATGAAAACATGACTGCCATCTTTTCTTAATGAGGGCGTCCTCCACCAATACTATGTCATCTTCCCCCTTAATGCACTTCACTTGATCCAGATCCCGACCCTTCTACTCCCTAGCCTTGGCAAGCCTAAACAACTTCTTTTCCCCGCCTTTCTCCTCTAACCCCTTATACAAACTCTCAAAAGCTGTTATCTTAGCATCTGTTACTGCTAACTTAGCCTCCTTCTTAGCTATCTTATACTCCTCCCTACTAACCCGCTTTTCCTCTTCATCCTTACTCTCCACTAACTTAACATAAACCGCCTTCTTCGTCTCCGCATCTTCATTCCACCACCAATCCCCTCGATACCGGCCTGACCAGCCCCTCGAGACACCCAACACCTTTCTAGCCGACTCTTTGATGCATCCCGCAGCCCTATCCCACATACTATCCACGTCCCCGCTATCCTCCCAAACCCCCATCCCTTCCAACTTCACCCCTATCTCCAGGGCACTAGCTGGAGTCAGTCCACCCCACCTAACTCTAGGACGGCCCTCCCCACCCCGTCTCTTCTTGCCCTTCTTGATACCCAAGTCCATCACTAGAAGTCTATGCTGGGTCACAAGATTCTCACTCGGGATAACCTTACAATCCTTACACATTGCTCTATCCCCCTTCCTAAGCAGCACAAAGTCATGGTAGCGAATCCAGTGACTTATTATTATTAAAGAAGAAATATGGAAAGCTTGTAGTGTAGTCTAATCATATCATAAAGTCTACTTATAATTCATGTCATGTGCTGTTAGTGTATATCCTTGTTAGAGTTGTCTCTGTTGCAGTGACAGGACATATAACACTAATCTGTCTCAATTCAGTCACATCTGTTCTATTGCTCAAATCAGAATTATTGGAGAAGACAACAGTATATAGTACTTTTCCTGAGTTCCGTCCTAGTTTTGTATGATGATTTCCTATATTCGCTTGTTTCTAAATGTTTGGAATTAACTTTTGATCTCTATCTTAGTGCTTTTTTACTACTATCAATATACTTGCATATAAGTTGAGATAAAAGTTAAAACGTGCAGTTAAATATCATATAGTACAAAGTAGAATGTTTGGGTCGTTAACGCAGCTTCTCTAAAGTTATGCATGTTTGCTTGATAAGGTGGCAGTGTCGAGAGCTTTAAATGGGATAGGCCTTGCTATAGTTGCACCTGCTATTCAATCTCTTGTAGCTGATTCTACTGATGATGACAAACGTGGGATGGCATTTGGATGGCTACAGCTTACTAGCAATATTGGTTCGATAATTGGTGGATTGTTTTCCTTAATGATAGCGCCCATTACTTTTTTGGGAATTCCTGGCTGGAGACTTGCATTTCATCTTGTTGGGATCGTCAGCGTTATCATTGGTATTTTGGTTCGCTTATTTGCAAATGACCCTCACTTCCCAGATGGCAGTCTAAAAGCTACTAATGAAGGTCCTGATAAATCCTTTAAGTCGGAAGTGCTAGGTCTCGTTCAAGAAGCAAAATCGGTCGTAAAGATTCGGTCCTTCCAGATTATTGTAGCTCAGGGTGTTACGGGTTCTTTTCCTTGGTCAGCTTTGGCCTTTGCGCCAATGTGGTTAGAGCTTACTGGACTTTCCCATGAGAAGACTGCTGTCCTAATTGGCTTGTTTGTGGTAGGCGGTTCAGTTGGCGGACTCTTTGGAGGCAGGATGGGAGACATGCTATCCCAGCGTCTACCAAATTGTGGCAGGATAATTCTGGCTCAAATAAGCTCATCATCAGCAATCCCCCTATCAGCTATTCTTCTGCTGGCTTTGCCTGACAATCCTTCTGCGGCCTTCATGCATGGTCTGGTCCTGTTTATTACAGGCTTCTGCATATCTTGGAATGCTCCAGCTACAAACAAGTAATGATCTTCTTACAAGACTTCTATTATCCATTTCTCTGGTTTTAGCTTTTGTTAGTTAGCAACTCAAAATGTTTCGATTGGAATGGTGGAAGAAGGGATTTTGGTCAATGACGTAATTCAGATCATTATCTAATATTTAAGTAAAGCCTAAAGAAAACACATTATTATTATTAGGAGTTAAATGATTGGTCCATTAAGTTGTACAGTAGTGTGTTATTATGTTGCCAAATTTAAAAGAAATATAGCCATCTCAATTTAACTTGTGAGTAGATCCATGGTCATGAAAAGGTTGAGGACTGAGTTCCTGCATTTTCAGTATTGCGTCTTCATTTTATATTATGCTGAAGTGCCAACAGTCCAATTTTTGCAGAGATTGTGCCTGAGAAGTCAAGAACCAGCATATATGCTCTGGACCGATCATTTGAATCTGTATTGTCATCTTTTGCTCCCCCTGTTGTTGGGCTACTAGCTCAGAATGTCTATGGTTACAAACCAGTTCCTGAAGGTGCTGAAAGTATTGCTACAGACAGAGAAAACGCTAAAGCTTTGGCACAAGCGCTGTTCACTTCCATAGGAACTCCTATGGCACTATGTTGTGTTATTTACTCTTTCCTCTATTGCACCTATCCAAGAGATAAGGAGCGGGCTCAAATGGAGGCACTGATAGAATCAGAGATGCAAATCATTGGCTTGGATAATTCTCCGACGACTCAACAATTTTCGCAAGTCAAGTCATCTGAATTCCAAGAGCACCTTGAAGACAGAATCATTGTTGAAATGGATTATGGGGAAGATGGACTTGATTTTGACGACGATGATGAAAAGACACTCGTCAACCATCGCCCAACATTTTCTCAGCTGGATCTATAGTAGTCATAATATCAAGAAAGACTTCTATTTACCTGGATGATCAAATGACTACACATCTAACTCAAACATATATCAGTCGATCAATAGTTTATGGAGTGATTTAGATTTTTGACCATCATAGAAAGTTATGATGAGGATCAATAGTTGTATAGCACCTTAGATTTTGTTTTTGGAAACAGCCTCCGAAGTGCAGGGTAACCCTTCTGGTCTGATCTTCCCGTACCCCGCCTATAGTGGGAGCTTAGTGCATCGGGCTGCTCTCTTTTGTATTTTTTTGTGCATCAGTATATTTTCTTGAGAATGGAAGTCTCAAGATTAGTTTAACATAGATCACCTCTCAGATGACACACTGTACAGGGGGACTTGTATTATTTCCTCTTGTAACTCTGTAGATCAATATGTTCTTATCTAAATATTGTGTGAAATCATTGGTTGTAGATATGCATTGCATTCTTCTCTCTCTCTTTTTCTTTTCCTAGTTTCTTAAGGTGCAAAATAACTGCACATGAATCGATCACTGGGAAAATACAAGGATGTATGCATCTGAAAATGGATTTTGTTCTGTTGTGAAGGATGTAAATAGCAACTATTAGATAACTATAGAATGCATGTTAAACGCCAGAAATAAGAAGAGCTTTAACATTAAAGCTTTAACCAGATCTTTACATCTCAAAATCCAATGAAGCTGGTGAAAATCGTGGAAGTTTGAGGTTCAAATTTCCATAGGAAAAAATTATGTAGATGACCCCCCGGGAAGTCCCCGCGTTGCATCCCTCCTTTTTCAGACCCCACTTTGTGGAATACACTCTTCCCTCGTGTTGCATCCCTCCTTTTCCAGACCCCACTCTGTGGAATACACTTGATATGCTGTTGTTGATTTCTTTCACAGGAAAAAAAAATATTACGTAGATGATTTCCTTCACGTGTCTAGCACCTTGAACTTTTGAAATTCGTTGAGAAGCTTTGTTTCTTCCCAGTGTAGGGAGCTGAGAGGTGAAAGGATGACAGAAAATTTAAGTTGAGAAACAATCAAGAGCCTAGCTATACAATCAATATTTGACTGTACTTTATTTTAGCATTGAGATAAATGTTTTGAATGAACAACCTATACTAATAACAAAAGCTTAACATGGTTTCATGATCACTTGAACTAATATAAGTATGGACGAAATAAGAGGCCGAATAGATCCACAATCCCTTAAAACCTACTAGACATTTTATTTTGATATTCAAACTATGGCGTACTGCAATTGAGCATCTGATATGATAAAGTTCCCCTATCACACTTCCAATTCAAAAATTTGAATTTTTTTTTACATATTCTCAAGTATCCACTATGTTGATAAGTTCATCATTTAAAATATGTCACCTTCTATACGCATTAGCCTCAATAAGCCGACCTTATGCATTGTTTCAATTGGTACAATAAAAAGGGAGTGAGGGGTGGAATGGGGGTACAAAAGGATTGTTGAATCTAACTGAATAAGTCTCTTTTTTGGTATCGCGCTTGGTTATCCCCTTCCGTAGCTTCCCCGGTCAAATATGGTGCTGTAGCAGAAACTGTAGGCTCATCAAACTATGCAATTGTTGGAGGATCCACCTGCAATCATATAAGACATCAAAATGTGTGAGATTTGTGGAGTTTAATAACCATCTCTTTTGATTTGCACCTACAAGTTGAAGGTTGTGCATGAAAGCGACTTTCAGTCCTTATAAAAGTGCTCTTAATTCAGTACCTATGCAATGCTAAATGTATTCATCAAAGTGCGCATATAGCCAAGTTTCCATTGATAATTATGAACGTTATGAGAGAGAGGTTTGGTGGATTCATCCAAGTTTCCTTTTAAAGAATATAGTTTGGTAACAATGCTACACTTTAACCGAGGGTCTTTCAGAAATAGACTCTCTACCCTCCTCGGACTCACTTGTGAAATTTCACTGGTATGTTGTTGTTGTTAATAGTCTATCCATCATCCTATTTTTCTGAAGTATTCCACATTGACAGTCAAGTGAGCCTTTTAGGATTTTTTTCCAAAAATGATAGTCGATAAACCAAACCATTAAGCGTAATTATCTATCCAATTACATTGGTACCTTTCAACCGATCTTAAGAACATTTAAGGGAAGATAAATAAATTGCATCACATAATTTGCAAGGCTGTTAAGAGTAGATTTGATGAGAGTAACTCTTCCAGCCATGCTTAGAAATTTTATCTTCCATTCCCCCAAGCCAAAGTTTAAAATTATCATTTAAAATCCAAAATACTTTTAACATTATGTGATTTTGTCCACTTTATATGAAGTTCCAATGATTTTCTTTACAAGGTCTCAAGTCATTACTAATAGATATTTATACCTTATATATAGTTGTTAACTATTGATACGAGACTTTATTCGTACACCCAGCATATTTATTTAAAAATTCTGAATTGGTGACTTTTGTCCAGGCTCAAACCCAAGCCAAAAATAGTGATTTGATTGGAGGTAGTCATCATGAGTTCACCTAACAAACAGCGTCTAATCCCCACACATGACAGCTCTAAGACAAGTAATGGCATTAAAATAGAAATTTTAGTTTTATAAGCAACCAACCTCCTATTCCTAGTTCCTCACCAACTCTCCCATTTTGGTCATTCATCAATGTCCATGGTGGGACAACTATTCCATTTAAATAACGATAACAAATCAGTAATCCCATTTGACATAATTAAAACATAGTAACTGTTTTGCATCATGATTTGCACTCGTCCTAAAACCAAATCAAATCATCATTAATCCCAAACTAATATATATTACTACTGTTTAGTGTTTTCTCTTTAACTCCTTTGAGCAAGTGACAATTTTCATTATGTCAGATTATGTGCCCATTTAATTTCTTTGTTGTACTGTTGACCAACGAGAGAAAAGAGTGATCCCAAAGCTCTTTTTCGATAAAGTTGGTTCTTTTGATTTTCTTATTTTATTTTATTTTTCTCAATCCCGGAGCTATTATATTATAAATTTATTTAATATAATAAATAATTTATTAAAAACACAATAAATTACTATATTTTTTAAAATTTAAAATTTTAACTTCGCCTCCTACCCAACCCACGCAATTTACCGTAATTTTCAAGAGGAGCTGCCGTAGTTGTCCACCGTTACCTTACCTACTACTTATAGCAATTTTGGATAATATTTTGTTGAAGTTGATAAGAAAAAGTATTTGAATTTGAAATTAAAAAATCATTGGAAGTCAAAATTACATTTGAGCTAAATTTCATCTGAAAAATAAGTCGAATATTTATGAGGAAAAAAATATTAATTTCACTTAAAATACTGGTCATATAAAATTTGGTTTAAAGGGTTAAATTTGTCTCTAAATTACACGAAATGGAATAAATTTTTCCTCAATTAAAAATTAGGGTCAAATTTGCCCTCACCGTTACTGATTGAGATCAAATTTTACCATCTAATTTTGACTTTTTAATTTCTTTTATTTCTCTTTTTCTCCCTCTACCTCACTCCTGGTACTGCCAATCATCCTTTCTTTCCCGATAATTCAAATAACAAAGAAAAATATTTGCAAATAATAATGACCGAGTGTCAATACATAAATCTAGGCATGCGAATTGATTCGCTTCCTTCATTTTTTTAAAGGGGGGCAGTTGGTTTATATGAATCTTGATCAATAGACACTTACCACGTCAAATGGAAGTATATTTAGCTTTTTAACAAAGGATTTTACTTTTTGCCTAGGTTTACTTAGTGGAAAGATAATTACTACTTTATGTTAATCAGTTTTAAGGATAAAGTTACTAATGATCAGGATTACAAACAGTATACACATAACACATTAAAGGGACATTAAATTTTAAAGCTGATTTGGAAGAATCTTGAATTTTGTTCGTTGTGTTCTTTTTCTTTTTACGTTTTTTTCTATGTTCCAAGTGTTTGATTTTCAGTGACACGGTGGGGGAGAATTATTACCACATGCTATGTTGGATCTATTCTTTGTCATCTTTGACATTTTTATCACTTTCTTTTATTTTTAATCTAATCTATGTCCTGCAAAGTTTCTATTGCATGATATATTTATAGAATTAAATTATTTATAAAATAATCATGACTAAACATGTTTCAATAATTTCATAAAATATAATTTTGTTTGTTATATAATAAGTGGAATAACACTAATAATATGTAAAAAGAAAATTTTAAAAAAAATTGCAGTATTAATGGATGTAACTTATAGTTTGGATACATTTTCATAATAGTAAGATGAATGTCGCACATTCACGTCCACGTTGAGGACTAAATATTTGGTACCTGAGTGATTTAATATGGAGGTCCAACTGATCAAAAATAGAATTGGAATGATTTCTATTCTGATATCAAATTAAGAAATGAATGTTGAACCTACAAAAATTAACTCAAAATATTAGAATTATCCAGATCATATTCAATACATCCCAACCGTTGAAGGACCGATGCAAAACTCTTCACAAAATATTTACTTTTATATTTCTCATTCAACACAAATTAAAATTAGCCTGACAGTATTAGTTGTATATTGAGTGATTATAAAAATAAGCTTTTATGATAAAGACAAGGTGTAATCAGAAGCACCTTTTAATTTTAAGTATGGTTCAAGTAAGTTTTAGGAAATTGTATTAATTTGTTATTTGGCATTATTATTACTACTACTGTTATTATTTTCTGTTGGAATCTTTTTTTTTTTAAATAGCACTATCTTTTCTTCAATTGGGTTTGGTGCAATAGAAGATATAGGCACCCCTAAATATAATGAATTTGGTTAAGAATATTGCAAGAGTTGTGGGTTAAGTGAAAATATGGGTTGTAATTTATCTGTTTAATTTATCGTAATTTCTAAGAATGGATCAATCAAAGTGTAAATTTTAGCCCCAAAAATTGGCTTTAATATATAGTTTATGGGTTTGGTGAAATAGAACATATAGGCACCCCTAAATATGGTGAATTTGGTTAAAAATATGATAAGAGTGGTGGATTAAGTAAGAATGCGAGTTGTAATTTATCTATTTGATTTACCATAATTTTCAAGAAATGGATCAACAAAAGTATGAATTTTGGCAAAAAAAAAAATGGCTTTAATATATAGTTTATGGGTTTGGTGAAATAGAACATATAGGCGCCACTAAATATGGTGGATTTGGTTAAAAATACTGTAAGAGTGGTAGGTTAAGTAAAAATGTGAGTTGTAATTTATCTGTTAAGTTTACCGTAATTTTAAAGAAATGAATCAACAAAAGTGTGAATTTTAGCCCCAAAAATTGGCTTTAATATATAGTTCATGGATTTGGTGAAATAGAACGTAAACGTCCTTAGATATGGTGGCTTTTGATTAAAAATATTGTACAAGTGATAGGTTAAGCGAAAATGTGAATCATAATTTAATCTATTTAACACTGCAATTTCTAACGAAAACGAATCAAGAAAAGTGTGAATTTTAGCCAAAAAAATTTGGCTTTAATCTATAGTTTCTTAGTAATATTTTAGATACATAGATATAATAAAAAACTATTAAAGCCAAAACTTTAGCCAAAAATTTTGGTCGTGTCAATTTAGGTTTGACTTCTTACGGCATCAATTCAGAACTCAACCACTCCTAATTTTAAAATGAATTTTCTTACTACTATTTTTTCTTTTTCTAATTAGGATTTTAATGAGTGTATGACACATGTAATAATAACATAAACTATAGCTAGGTAAAATAGCAAATATTAGAGGACACATCTAGTCCCCCTCCTTTCTCCATCGCATCTAGAAAAAGAAAAAGAAAAAGAAAATACTAGAAAGGGAAAAGAAATAGTATAGGTTTTACCCAATAATTATTCAAAATCAACTAATGCATATTATTCTTATTATAATTTATGATTTCTTGGAATTACACATTACTTCATTTGATGCAAACCACATAATACGAAGGCCTACCACTTGCCTGCTGCAAGAAACCTCCACTGGACAAGTAAGGAATAGTTTGATTCATGGTTAGAGTTATATGGTTATTAATAATGTAGAGATTAATTATATAGAAATTTATTATCATATTTGTATAAAATAATATGAATTGATATAGATATTTTAGTTATGTAATGGTTAATAAACATTGTATACTTGATATACTAAATTTTATACAATGCAATTAAAAGCTATCAAACATGAAATTTGTATGGGGAAAAAGTGGCTTAGGTTGGGATTGGATCGATTGGACCAACTTGGGCCGAAATGAGTGGATCGGGCTCACAATGTCGTTGTCTCGAGAATAATACCAGTGCGATGAGACGCCTAATCAGGCAGGGGCGAAGGCATCCGAGACGATTAAGATGGTGACTGTGCACTAACCGACAAATAGAAGGGGCATAGTGTCAGAGACTCTAGAAGTTACCGAGAGTCTTCGACATGATGACGCCTGATGCACGGTAGTGGGATGGCATTCTCCAACGACACAAGGATGAGTGTCAGTCTCCTATTGGTCATTGATGATGTCGACGCCCTATAAATAGATACTCCCTTTTCATTGTAAAGATTGAATTTTTGCTCATTCTTATCCTATATGCAATAAAATTTCTCTAGCTTTGTTCTTAAGCTTCCTCTGTTCTCCTTTAATTGCTTTACTGTTTTCTCGTTGTCATAGCTGAGCTCGATCACATCCCGTCTATAGCTGAAAGGACTTGGTACTCGACTATCGTTACAGATTTGTTCTTGATATTGGCCTTGTTCATTGGTCTTTTACTTACGTTATTTACTTTTCTACAAACATTTATTGCTAATCCGAAGCCTAAGCCGTAACCTGTGGTCTTGACCGCAAGCAAATCTAATTTTACTAGATCGATGATAAACCATATTAGATATGCTAAATTTAATGAATAATTTTCTTCCTACCTATTAGGATAGAGAACCCGATTATGGCGGAATTTAGCCAAACCAGATTATAATGACAATAAAAAAGACAATAACTAGTTGATAATAACAATAATTAAAGAAAATAAAGAAGAAATAAATTTAACGTGATTCGATCAGTATGACCTACGTCCACAAGTTGAGAGAAGCAATTTCACTATATCAATAAGAGTACAATAGAAATGGTACAAAAATTAGAGTAGTTACTCTAATTAACCCAAATATCCAAAGAGAACAACCTCACAAGATCACACCAAAAGAAGGAGTCACCCAAATGTTTTACAATAGCCACTCTCTAACTAAATACTCTAATAGAAAGGGAGAGAAAGACAAGAGAATGAAGAAAACTATTAAAAAATAATGTGTTATAAAAGAGAAAAGTTCCCTATTTATAGAGATGAGAATGGACTTGTTGATGTCATCCATAATATGTTAATGGAAGATGTAAATTTCAATATTTTTATGTGAATGAAAAAATATCCAGCTGCAAAATCCTTTGACAACATATTACTTTAACAATGTCAATGAATAACCTTCCTTAAATCTTGAATTGACTTTTACCAAGTATGAGCCAAAGAAAACAAAAGCCACATTACACTACCTAGCAACCAAACGACCTCTTACATGCACATTAGTACTTTCTCACCCAACAACACCCCAAATGTTCGTTCATTCATCAATTTCTGTTACCTCTATATATGGTATGGCACCTTCTTCATAACATTAATAGTACTACTAATCTCTCCCTTTTTCTTAGCATGTTTTCCTAATCAAATCAACTCTTTAATCTGATTAGATATAAACCATGGCTATTTTTTTTTATTATAATAAATCTCATTGTAACCGGCAAATAGGATGAATAATATTTCTCCATGGTTTAACAATTGTTTGTCACTAATAAGTATTCTCCTTTTTAGTAAACCTGAATTATGAATCCCTAAGAATCCCTCTAAATAAGCACAAGTTTTTTATCAAATATCTCCTTAATTTATTGTGAAGAACGCATTATCATGAAACTTATTAGGAAAATATCTGTTATTTGTATTCATGTCTTTTTGATAATAGCCTCAAAATTTAGTTACTCCTGTTCTTTTTTATAATAGCCTCAAAATTTAGTTACTCCTATAATTTAAGTGATGTTGGCAAGAAGAAGACCCATGCTTCACTCTCCATTAGCAGCAGAAAGAAAGAAAGAAAAATGGTGAAGCAAGAGAGGATTTTGAAGACAAATTAGGCTTTCAGACATAAAAGGGGAAAGTAGTTTGAAACTTCACATGTTTCCCTCATTGTGCCACGTGGAACAAATCTAACATACAAGAAGAAGTTTGATAGATGAATTATTCACCATTGGATGAAAATGCTTTGGGCATAATATACATAATATAGACACGTGAATAGCACATAGAGGAGAATATAGTTTGTTATGAAGTTAGAATACATTGTATAGGATTGGGACAAGTGTACAACTGAGCATTTTTTTTCTTTTGTATTTTGTTTTGTACAAATACTTGTATAAACGGATACACATGATCAATAAAAAGATTATCAGAAAAATTTCCACAATTTCTTCTTCAATTTCTTACATGGTGTCAGAGAAGTGAGCTCGATCCATCAAATTTACAATCAAAGTGTTTCAAATCACTAAAAATTGCTGAAGAAGTAAGTAGCAAAAAATCTGCAAGCAGCCGTGTTCATCCTCCTGCAACAAGTATGGATTTCAATCTTCCTTACTATCTTCATCCATCTGATTCTCCTGGGATGAATCTGATCAGCTCGGTATTTGATGGAAGGGGATTACCAGGATGGAGAAGATCCATCCTAATAGCACTTTCAGCCAAGAGGAAGCTTGGTTTCATCAATGGCAATTGTCCAATGCCAGATCTAACTTTACCAAATTTCTCTCAATAGAGTTGTTGCAATGATATGATGATTTTTTGGTTTAAATGCATTATCCAAGGACATTGCAGATAGTGTTATCTATTCCATTACTACTAAGGAGCTGTGGGACAGTCTTGAGCAAAGATTTGACAAATCGAATGGAGCCAAACTCTTTCACCTTCAAAAGAAATTGAGCACGTTAGTTCAAGAAAATTCTGATGTGTCAGGATATTTCACAAAGATGAAAAGAATCTGGGATGAATTAGATTCTTTGAATGTAGACATAGTGTGTTCCTGTGTGTGCACATGTGAAGGAAAAACAAAATTATCCAAATCCCTCCAAGATCAAAGACTGATTCAATTTTTAATGGGACTAAATGACATATATGCACAGGCAAGGGGTAACATATTGATGATGAAACCTTTGCCAGTATTAGATGCTGCATATTTATTATTGTTACAGGATGAAAATCAAAGAAAGATCTATGTTAATGCACGGATTTTTTCGTAATCATCATCTTTCATTATGAAAAATCAAGGGAAACAAAATGTCAGAGAAGGAAATCAGTTTTCCAGAAATGGAAATGTAAACCAATTGCAGGAAAATACAGGTGGATATTAGTAGTCTACTGTATACCCCCAAAGATCTGGTAACTCTCAACATAATCCCAAATGAGGAAGGGCTAAATACAACCCTAATGTGACTTGTACATATTGTTTTAAGCAGGGACATTGGATGGACGACTGTTTTAGGCTAATAGGTTTTCCTGATGACTTTGAGTTCACAAAAGGAAAAAATGTTGTTGTTAAAGGAAATACAACATTTACAGGGAAAGATAGTCATGAGATTGGTGAAAATTACATATAAGAAGGGAGAAGCAGTACTTATCAGTTCTCTAAGGATGGAGGTAATGGGTCATTCCAACATTTCAACGAAGAGCAAAGGGCAAAAATTGCTTAAAAAATGAAGGAGATGCAGATTTCACAATCAATTCCCAGTGCAAAAATCAATGCAAATGTAATAACTGGTATAATTCTTAAATATTCAGGGATATGTTTTTCAGTTTTTAACTCTATAACTTGGATCATTAACTCGGGAGCATCAGAACACGTGTGTTTTGATGTTTTTTTTTCTTCTATGACCTGCTCTCCATATTCTTTTAAACATTAGTTTACTTAATTCTTTCAAGGTAATTGTCACTCATATAGGAAGTGTTTCTATTCTTCCCAATTTCACTCTTAGTAATGTTCTGTATGTTTCAATGTTCAAGCATAATCTACTCTCCGTGCATAGATTAAGTGCTCAAATAAAATGGAATATGTTATTTACCTCTAGTAAATGCCTCTTGCAGGATCTTTCCATAAAGAGGGTGGTAGCTTTCGGTGATCTTAGAGAGGGACTCTATCTTTTGCAGCCTACCATTCCCAAGTCTAGTTTAAGAATTAGAAATCAGTCTGTTTGTTTTCAAAAAGGAAGCAATTCCATTTTTGTTTCAATTTCTTTTCCTGTTACTGTAAATGTTATTTCAGATGTAAGCCTTTGGCATATTAGGCTTGGGCATTTGCCTTTATCAGCAATGAAACATTTTAGTTTTATCAAACAGTCTTTTAATTCTGATTTCATACGTCATGTTTGTCCTCTAGCTAAACAAACTAAATCTTCATTTCCTATCAGTGTCATTAGAACTAAAGAGATTTTTAATCTTATTCATGTGGATACATGGGGATCTTATAAGAATGCTACCTACAATGGATATAAATATTTCCTTACTATTGTAGATGACTACAGTAGAGGAACTTGGACATATTTGTTAAGTACTAAGAGTAGTGCTTTCCCAACTTTGAAATCTTTTTTTGTCTATGGTTGAAAGACAGTTTAGCAAGAAAGTTAAATGCATAAGGTCAGACAATGCTTTAGAGCTTGGAAAGGAAACTAATGAAGTTGCTTATTTGAAAGAATATGATATTTTGCACCAACAGAGTTGTTTGGCCACCCCACAACAAAATAGGGTAGTAGAGAGGAAGCATAAACATCTTTTAGAAATTGCTAGAGGATTATTTTTCCAATCAAAAGTCCTTATATCATATTGGGGTGAGTGTGTGCTTACAGCAACACACTTGATTAACGTCCTACCATCTAAAGTTTTGAAAGAAAAAATGCCCTATGAAATACTCTTCAAACAGTCACCTTCTTATTCATCCTTAAAAACCTTTGGTTGCTTTTGTTTTTGTTCAACTCTATATCAAGGAAGAGGGAAATTTGATCCTAGATCTACAAAATGTGTTTTTCTAGGATACCCTCTAGTCCAAAAAGGATATAAGGTTTTGGATTTTAAAATCAAAAGAGTTTTTGTTCCTAGGGATGTCATGTTCTATGAGAATCACTTTCCTTTTACTGATAATTCTGTTTCACTCTCTTTTATTTTTTCATCCCCTACTCCTTGTTTTGATACACTTTCAGATTCACCACAAATCACCTCCAGTTCACAAAACACAGAACCTGATTTTCCTCCTTCTCAAGACACAGTTATGACTACACCTACATCAGAACCTACTTTTTATTCCACCCCTACACAAGAACCTACTCCTATTTAGGTCATTCCTCCTAGAAGATCAGCAAGATTATCTAAAAAATTAGGATATCTACATAATTTTTTATGCAATAGTGTATATATCACTAGTCTTATTGATAGATGTCTTGCCCTGCCTCCTTCTACTCCTATTTTTTCTTTCAACAGTTTGTCCATGCCTAATAAATAATTTTCTTTCATTCTCTACACTCTTACTCTGAACCTACTATCTACTCTCAAGCTGCAACCCAACCTAAATGAAACACTGCAATGGATGCTGAAATTGCAGCTTTGCAACTAAACAACATTTAGGATCTTGTGGAGCTACCTATCGGAAAGAGGGCTTTACCTTGCAAATGGGTGTATAAGATAAAACTTCTTTCAAATGGATCAATAGAAAGATTTAAAGCTAGGTTAGTAGTAAGGGGGGACATTCAAAAAGAAGGAATTGACTACAATGAGACATTTTCCCCGGTTGTCAAAATAACGACAATCAGGTGTCTCTTAGCAGTAACAGTTAAGAAAGATTGGATAGTTTCACAATTGGATGTAAGTAATGCTTTCTTACATAGATTTGTAGAAGAAGAATTTTTCATGAAACTTCCCCCGGGTCTCAATCCTACAACTACTAATCAGGTATGCCTACTCAAGAAATCTTTATATGGTTTAAAACAGACATCTCGACAGTGGTATTCTAAACTTGTTGGTGCTCTTGCCTATAAGGGATATACAACTTCTTTAAACGATTATTCTTTATTATTCAAAACTCCAGGGGACCTTATTTCAATCCTAGAAGTGTATGTAGATGACATTTTGTTAACAGGAAATGATATCACAGAAATTACAGAGATTAAATATTTCTTAAATTCAGAATTCAGGGTCAAGGACTTAGGAGATATTCATAATATCCTAGGTATGAAGATTATCAGAGAACCACAGGGTTTTATCATTAGCCAACAAAATTTTGATTTGGATCTACTCAGGGAATTTGACTGCACATATGTTTCAAAAGTAACCTCCCCTTTGGACCCCTCTATCAGATTACAAGCAGACAGTGACATTCCTCTTAATGATCCTGTAATTTATAGATATTTAGTGGGTAAGATGAACTACCTGACTCACGCGTCCAGATCTGGCATTTCCTGTGTTGCAGCTCAGCCAATTCATGCAGAGACCCTGTTAATTCCACCTTTCTGTTGTATTACGAATATTAGAATACCTTCAATTGGACCCAGGACAAGGGATATTTCTATCTTCTGATCCTTATTTAAAGCTTTTGGCTTTTTGTGATGTTGATTGGGGGTTTTGCAAGAATACTCATCGTTCGATCAGTGGTTTCTTTGTGACACTCGGTGGATCTCCAATTTCATGGAAATTCAAGAAGCAAGCTTTAATTTGTCTTTCTTCCGCTGAAGCTGAATACCAGTCAATTCATAAAGTCACTGCCGAAATCACCTGATTAGTTCGTTTATTGGAAGATCTTTCTGTTTCTCCTTCTTTACTGATGCCGGTTCACTTTGACAGTCAAGCCGCGATTCACATCGCCCACAACCCGATTTTCCATAAACACACTAAGCATGTGGAGCTTGACGGTCATTTTGTTCGCCAACAATACCTCTCAGGCCTTATTTCTCTTCAATTCACTCCGTCAAAGCAACAACTTGTTGATCTGTTTACTAAACCACTCTCTGGATCTTCTCATCATGATTTGTTGTCCAAGTTGGGGGTTTCATCTCTCCCCTCTAACTTAAGGGGGATGTTGGCAAGGAGAAGATCCATGCTTCACTCTCCATTAGCAGCAGAAAGAAAGAAAAATGGTGAAGCAAGAGAGGATTTTGAAGATAAATTAGACTTTCAGACATAAAAGGGGAAAGTAGTTTGAAACTTCACATGTTTCCCTCATTGTTTCACATGGAACAAATCCAACCATCCAAGAGGAAGTTTGATAGATGAATTATTCACCATTGGATGAAAATGCTTTGGGCGTAATATACATAATATAGACACGTGAGTGGCACATAGAGGAGAATATAGTTTGTTATTAATTTGTTACGAAGTTAGAATACATTGTATAGGATTGGGACAAGTGTACAACTAATTTTTTTTTTCTTTTGTATTTTTCTTTGTACAAACACTTGTATAAAAGGATACACATGATCAATAAAAAGATTATCAGAAAAATTTCCACAATTTCTTTTTCAATGTCTTACAAGTGAAGTGTAACCTTCTTATCAACCGTTGAAACACAATAGAAAGATATTCGACGAATATTCCTACTATTTAAATTTTCATTACTGATTAACAAATCTTTTTAACTGAAAATTAATTTGATCAATAAATCTTGCCAAAATCAAAAAGAAAAAGACACAGAAATTTATATTGTGTCAAGAATTGTGGGCATTTTTTTCTGTTGCATCGTGTGTTGAACTGTTGAACAATATTCCCTTAACGAATTGTCAATTTTTTCAGCGTGGCAATGTGAATCGATTCGTTTCCTTTCAATTTATCTTTCCCTTTTAATAAGGGCCCCTTGTTTGGTTAACATGGCTTAGTCTTGAATTTTGATCAATTGACATAGTCACAATCGGATTCAAGATTTTAATTATAGGAATACACGACTCGAGTTTCAATAACTGAATCCATCACCTTCTTTAATTGTGAATTGCCAGTTCAATAATTTCAATGGATACTACACAAATAAATTCAAATCTGGACTAAAACTTATCACATGAAGTCACATCTATAGGGCTAGATTCGCCACGGGTAAGAATTAACCTTTAATGAAAGATAACAAGCTTTAGTTACTTTGAAGGGGAGTTTTAGAGTACTCAATAAAGTTGTTTCTATGTGATCAAGAGGTCGGATTCAAGCTGTGAAAACAACATTTAGCAAAAATATAATGTAAGACTGCGTACAATAGACATTTGTGACCCGACCCTTCCCTAACTCCGCATATATAGGAAACTTATAGCGCAGCAGTCTGCCTTTTTGTAACAAGGTTTAGTTGCTTCATGTTAATTAGTTTAAGGATAATGCTAACGATAATATACACTTAAAAGTTCATTAAACTCTAGAAAGGTAGCTTTTAAGTTTTAAGGAATCTAGAATTTTGTTCGTTGTGTGTGTTCCAAGTTTTTAGTTGCAGTGAGAAAGTGGAAGAGAAGAGGGGGTGTTTTAATTTTTAGATCATTATTATTATAAACCCACATGATGTGTAGGGGTCCATTCTCTGACAATCTTCACATTTGTATCACTTTATTTAATTTTATCCAGCAAACCTTGTAGCTTTTTTAATTTTACCTACTAATGATGAATACACTTTGATGATACATGTTCCAAAATTCTATTTTTATTGTCAATTGTAGTCAGAGTAAGGTATAATAGTAGTACATCCTTTGCAGTATTTATTGATAATGTAGTAAGTTTTACGATATCGCATTTATTACCACTGTTGGAAATTCAAGAATTGGTATATCACATTTTCCCATTGGGCTTGGAGAAACAGGATTATGGGTAGCAATTAGGCCAACGCCATTGATAGTTATCATCTAGAGATATCAAGTGACTAATTTAATAAATTAGCCCTAGAATGGTTTTTTTTTTTTTTGGGCACATATGATACGATGCGATATCTCAAGATTAACCTAGAATAAAATTTGCATTACTTATGATTGACAATATTATTTTATTTCAGATTTAATGTGATATTCCACTAATGTGCCCTCAATCTCCCACCACCACCATCGCCTACACTAACAACAACACATTTAGTATAATCCTATAATGAAAATTTGGGAAGAATAGGGTGTACCTAGACCTATCTTCAACGTTAAAGATGACGGGACCGTTTTCCGATATCTAGCGACCCTCAAACTTCAAAATTAAAAACAGTCTATACGAGAACTCCATCCCCACCCCCACCCTGATCAATTTAGAAGAATTTGGAAAGGGACCACTATATTGGAAAACTTAGAGTGCAATAGATACAATATATATTGGGTAACTTTTGGATCACATGAATCATACAACAAGGTCACATGAGCATAAAAGCACTAGAAGAGAAGAACACATCCATATACTTCAAGGAAACGCAAATACCCTTCACACGCAATACTCCTTTCTTATATTTCTTTTTTTTTTCCCCTTCTGAAAATGCAAGGATAATTTTACTAAACGAGAGAAAATTAAAAGGGAAATATTTTTACTCATTAAAAAAAGATATAGTAGTACTAGCATTTGATTAACGTTGTGTAATTGTATCTTTTGACATAGTAATTTATTAAAGAAATTCAAAATATAAAAAGAAAACAACATGAAAGTATCAGTTAAATTTAATATTTATTACATATACTTGAACAATGTGTTAAGCTTTAAACATATAGTAAAATTCTCCATCTTAGAGAATTTGAATGAACTGCCCATGGACTGAAGGTCCTAAAATGATCTCGAAGCCTAGTCAATAGCCCTTATAAAGCATAATCTCACACAATTTATATTCAGTATTCTAGGTTAAAGAGACCTATCGAAAAAAAGTACTCTACCCAAAATATAGAAGCTATGAGATTTGCATACATTCACCCTCGTCAAATCTTATTTGTGAGAATATACCGAGTTATGTTGTTATTATAGTTATTAGTCTAAGTTAGAAAAAGAAAAACAAAATATAAACCAAGGATACTTAAGGATGAAAATGTCTCACTATATAACTCGCAAAAAAGTGACATATTTATTAAATAAATAATGTAATAATATTAATTAAAATAATATTCAGCGAAATTACCTTATTTCTTTTTTTCAATGAGCAAGTAATGACTTATGCCTCCTTGATTTGTTAAAATGACAAACATTTTAGAATAAGTATTTTGGTTTAGAGTAACAGGGGAAAAAGGACGGAAGAGAATGTTCACTTCCAAATATTGTGATTGAGTCAATCACTAATCACTGATTTTTTATTCAACCCCTTCATATAATGTTGTTTTGGTAAGCAAATTTTACTATATTGATATTTCAAACATAATAAACAAATTTCCTATAGTGATTATAATCCTTTAACCCCATCTTATCTTAAAAAAAATAAAATTGATCACTATCACTTAAAGATAAAAGACAAGATTTCAAAAAATTGTGGCGCAATAAATGACCTAACTTGAATTTGAAATATTTTGAAGCCAAAGCCGTAAGAGGAAAAGAAAAATAAAAAGAAAAGAAAGGAGTTGTTAGAGAATAGGAAAATTAGCTCCCATTCGCAAACTTGTAACTTGAATATTTGTGTTTGTAAAATAGTGATTTTTGAAATTTAAAATTACATTCGAGCACTCAATTTATTTGAAAATATAATATATATTTTTTAATTGAATGTCTCAAAAATATTATTGCTATATTTTCTTCACGATTTTCATTTTTTTTATTTTTAAATTTATTACACTTAAATCAAAGGGTCTTTCAAAAAGATTTTTTTAACCTCAGTGAGGTAGTGACTATCTTTTTCGAACCTCACATGTGAAATTTTACTTAAGTAGGGATGGACATTCGGTTTGTTCGGTTTAATTGTTGAATATCGGTTCGATTTTTGAATTGACGAAAATGAAAATCATAACCAAACCAAAATTATTTCGGTTTGGTTTGGTTTTTACAAATTCAGTTCGGTTATTTCAATTTTAAAGATTAAAGTAGTGAACATTAAAATTGGTGATTTTTCTAGAAAAATATTTTTTTTTTCAAACCTATTTTTCATTCCCAAATATAATTAATTCAACATGAATGAAATAACCAAAAATATCGACCTCGCTGAGTCATCGCCGTTGGCGTGACGACAGTGGCCGCACTCGGCAACGATTGCCGACGGCAGTGATGAGCTGAGCAAATGAACTGAGCAAACGACTTTCGTTGGCGATGTTGAAATTTCAAATGAATTGTTGAACTGAGGATGGTTGAGCGTTGCTGCAGCCTTCACCTTAATGTTAGGGTCTAAAGCAAAGCAGTATATTAGGATTTAGGGTTACTAAATGATTATAATCTATATATTTATATGTTATATCATATTATATTATATTTTTAGTATATTTACATATATATTAAATTATATATATATATATATATATATATATTATAATATCTTATTTATATAATTTCGTTTTTTCGGTTTATTCGAATTCTTTTTTTGTAAATCCAAAAATCAAATCGTGTAACCAAATTTTTAAAATTTGAAATCGAAACCAATCCGAAAAACTAAAAAACTAAACCAAAATTAAATTTTGATTCGATTTTTTCGATTTAAACCAAAATATGTCCAGCCTTATACTTAAGTATGTTATTGTTGTTGAATGGGAGTGTCAAAATTCAAAAACTTGAAAATATTTGAATATCTAAAATTCAAACTTTAGTCAAATTTTATCGCTAAATAAACATTGAATAATAAATTTTTAAATTTATAATCAAACGCTAGCTTAGATACGAGTATCTAGTCCTGGTAAAAGGAGAAAAAATCAAGGGACCACCTGTCGACACGTGCTATCCCATCTGTGCACATGCTTTCATCCCCTCCCCAATCCCCCACCCCCCACCCCACACCCAAAAAATTAATCAATAAATTAAAAATAATTAAATCTGGCGGAGTGAAAATTCAAAAAAATTTAAAACCCCTCAAAAAATCTCCTTCTCTCTCTCTCACACACACACAGTAACGTTCCTAATTTCCCCATTTCTCTCTCTATATATCTATCTATCGTAGCTCCCAAGTCCCAACAAACACTCACTGCAAGCAAAAAACCAAAAAAAAAAACAGTGAGAGTAAATTCAAAGTAAGCACAAAAAAGCAAAGAATAAATACTATATCTTACAGATCTCTTAATTTATAATTGATTTATACATAGCAAGTTGAGTTATAGAGTTTCGAGCTTGACAGAAAATAAAGGAGAAGAAAGTTTGTTTCCATTTTTTTTTTTTTTTTTGGAGCATTTGAAAAAAATGGAGAAAGTTACTCCAGTTCGAAAATCACACACTAACACTGCAGATCTACTCACTTGGTCGGAAAATCCGCCGGAAAATTCTCCGGCAATCGGCTCTGCTGCTTCCTCTGCTCGTTCTCGTCAGGTGAGAATATTCATGAACTTTTTTTTTAGATTTTTTTTTTAAAATTGTATTTCTTTTTTCTTTTTAATTTTTTTTGGTGAAATGGTAGCCGTCCGATGGGATCCAAAAAGTGGTGTTTGGAGGTCAAGTGACTGATGAAGAAGTTGAGAGCTTGAACAAGAGGTGAATGATTTGGTTTTGGTTGATTTTTGATTTATTAGTATTTATTTTTGTATTTTGTGTTTTTTTCTGTCTGTGTATTTTTTAATTTTGTTGATTTATCAGCTGATTTTTATTTATTAGTTTTTGTTTTTTCAGTATTCTGTATGTATATTTTTAAATTTGTTGATTGTTGATTTATCAGCTGATTTTTATTTATTAGTTCTTGTCTTATCTGTTTTATCGTATGCTAATTTTTAAATTTTGTTGATTTATCTGAGCAAATTAAAGGGTATTTAATGCTTCCATGAGCAATCGTAGTACGGAGAATTTGTTTGCTTGTTATTTTGTTTTTCTCTTATTTTTGTCTGTATTCTTCACGGTTTCAACAATGCATTATTTGGTCCGATTCGATTTGAATAGATTTTAAATGATTTATGTAGTTGATGATCTCAACTAGTTTGGAAAATGAGATGGTGTAGTACTTGTATCGATTTGACAAACAACTCGGACACTTTCGGGCCAATGCTCTCTTAATTTGTCTTCTAATTTAGTTAACTATTAATCCTGTAATGTTATATTCTTGTGTTCTATTTGTAAATCTCATTCGTGCATTCAGATCTGCAGTCAGCAGTCTGTGTGTTGCGATTGCTCAGAGTCGAACTCAATATCTTATTGATAAAGCCTTATTTGGATAGTTTGATATTCATATGTGACACTAGGTAAGTCATATTAGACAGAAAAAGAGATATTGGATTGTGTTAGTCATGGTATTTTGTCCTAGAAAAGTATTTTCTCGCCTTTGTTAATTAAAATTATATTTGGATCGTGATTTATATTCTTTATTGTGCTGTATATTCCTGGCGTCTTAATGTGACCTGATATACACGAGTAACAAATCATTGGAATGGTGCACCTTACTTGTTGTTTGTTGGTTAAGTTGTATTCTAAATTCTAATAGCTGAATCTGTTTGGCATGTCCCAGGAAGCCATGTTCGGGTTATAAAATGAAAGAGATGACAGGTAGTGGTATTTTTGTATCTGATGGAGAAAATGGCTATTTAGAATCTGACAGTGCTAATCCCATCCCAAATAGAAGGATGTATCAGGTACGCTTCCCAGATTATGATATCCAGGTATTAATCAATTCATGATGTATGGTCTTCTTCACAGCCTACAGAGGCGGAGCCAGCCCTCTTTAGACGAACCCCCTTCGACAGAAAAATATAATATTTTATACATGATTAAAATTATTTTTTATGTGGTTATAGTAGGTGTTGAACCCCCTTCGATTTAGTTTTTTTTTGAATATTGAACCCCCTTACTTGAAATCTTGGCTCCACCTCTGACAGCCTATGTGCATATCTCACCGACTAATCATCTGTGGACTCCGTATCCTCTAATATATATAGCCTCACAACCTGACTCTTACACCTGTTTTTTGTCCCCCAGCAAGCTGTAGCTGGTATTAGTCAAATTTCATTTGGTGATGAAGACACTGTGTCTCCGAAGAAGCCAGTCACTATCCCTGAAGTGGCAAAGCAGAGGGAACTAAGTGGAACTCTAGAAAGTGAATCTGAGATGAAGCTGAACAAACAAATTTCTGATGCGAAAACCAAGGAGCTTGTTGGTCATGACATCTTTGCTCCCCCACCTGAAATTCAACCTCGTCCATCTACTGCTCGTGCATTAGCATTAAGAGAAAGCATTACCATTGGAGAACCTGCACCAACCAATGTATGTGCATCTATCAATTCCTTTATATTCACTCTATAAACTGCATAATCCCACATTCTGTTTTGCGCTCCATTGGGTCACCATTACCCAGTTGCTTTTTAGAGCAGCAATTGCTGCTGGAACATAACCGTTGGAGTAGGAAATGAACTGCAAGATTCAGAGCCCGTCCAGTAGTACTATTCTTGGTGTTGAATGGTCTCACAAGAAACTGTTGATTACCCCGTTTGTCTTTAAACTTATAATTACAGAGTATCAGTGCATGTTAGTGCTCAGACACTAGTCGTTGTCAGGCTTTCACTAAGAAATCTTGGCTTAACTAAGCTTAACCTGATGATGGGTGAGGCGGAGTTTAGTGCTCAGACACTAGTTGTTAATCATTTCTGTCGTCTGATCATTTTTCCATCTGATTTCTGATTCCTTTCACCATTTTTCAGCAACACATGTTCAGTCTCGTTCCTTGTTCTTTTTTCCTTTTCTTGGTCTTGTCAGGGTGATGCGCCTAGTGACGAACAAGTGGTCAAGACAGCCAAGAAGATTCCAGAAAAGAAACTTGCAGAGCTCACGGGAAATGACATTTTCAAGGGCGATAATCCTCCAGCATCAGCTGAGAAGCATCTGAGTTCAGCAAAGTTGCGAGAGATGAGTGGAAGTAATATATTCGCGGATGGGAAAGTAGAATCCCGGGACTTTTATGGCGGGGTTCGCAAGCCACCAGGTGGAGAGAGCAGCATTGCATTGGTGTAACTTGCCTAGGTCTAACTCAATTTACATCATTAATTGTGTTCCCCTTTTTTTTTTATCCATGATTATTTGTAGTTGGGATTTGGTTCTGATGTGATTTGACCAGTGTTCTGGAATTTATGTCCCTAGGATCTTCTTATTATTTGACGTCAACCAGAACTAAGAACTTTTGGCTAATTGGGTTGTATTGTTCATAAATCTGTGTTTCTGGTGGACTTTGTTTTTGTGAAGATGTGTCTTCTGAGTTCAATTAATTAATTAATTAATTAACATTTGTGTCATTTTTAATTTGTGGATTCGTATTTCGTAATATCATCACTTTACTATTTGGACTCACCTCATCCTAAAGTAAAATTAGCCATTCCGTAAATACATAAAGGTTCTAAAATTAAGTAGGTTGGGGGGCCCAAGTCATCAATTAGATACCACTCTGAATTGGCTAAAACTCTAGCCTTGAGTTAGGACTTACGAACCAAGGGATAAATCCCAAGTAGATTGTTTTTATGGAGCGTAGGTTTCTCAAAAGGTGACAAAGGCATGCAATAAAGACCAAAGGACAATCTCAAGTAGATAGTTTCTAGGGCATAGGCCTCTCCCAAAAGGTATCAGAGGAGTGCAAAGTTTTTCTCGGGCCGGACGGAGGTTGGCCCTTGAGTGCAATGGCAGAGGGGAGGGTCCCCTCTATTGCGAGATCCACCCATCGAGCACGGAAAAAAGTCGGTCTTGTGAAATATACATATTATACATTGATTATATGATGATGACACTTTAGGAAAGCTGGCGAAAAAATCTCCTCTCTAGTCTAGCAAAAGAAGAAGACGCAACAACTACGACCAACAATACCAAAAAAAGAAGATATTGTCACATGAGCTTACATCGTTGTTTTTTCGCCATTTTTAGGGCTTTTCACTTTCACAATTCTTAACAAAGTGAGATTATTTTATTTTATGGGTTGGTCTTGAACCGGGGTCTATCAGATACAACTTCTCTGCCTCGTCTCTAAGGTTGAGGTGTAAGGTCTGTGTACACTCTATGCTCCTCAGACCCCGCTATGTGGGACTAAACACATGGTATGTTGTTGCTATTATGGATTGCTAGTCTAGTTTATTATTCTTTTTCTCTTTTTAAACTTGAAAAGCTCAATCGAATGAGCCTTTTTCTTTGGTAATGGATATCTAATCTTTCCATATTAGGAAAATTACATAAAGCTCCCTCGAGCCGCAGCCTTTTTTAAATGTGAATACTTTGTGCATCGAATTGTTCCTTTTTAAAAAAGTAGTGTTAGATGTATTTGTGGCTTGTATGGATTATCCATGAATTCTTTGTAGAAAAAAATAAATTTGGAAAAGAAGTGTAAATAGACAATTACTGAAAGCGACTCCCTTGAGACATAATTCTTTCACTTGAATTTATTTTTTTTGATGGAGTCTAATGTCATTAGGTGGTTTGATGGAATAACAAATATTTTGTGGTTTGAAACAACGGAACTATTTTCTTGTTTTGTGACAGTATGGTCATTGTAAATGTAGAATTTCTAATTTATTATACAAAATGACACATAAGGTGCTTTTAAAACGCTTAAAATATGCATTGGTTATACATTTGATTAGTATGGAAATTCACTACAATTTAACCAAGTTACCTTCACTAATGCAACTTCATAAGTTGTTCCATAATTATAGGTTCGAACTAAATTTGACAAAAATATGCCCCAAGTATACGAATAGATGCACAAATCACAGATGCCCTTTACTAGTCTTCTACTTATTATCAGTTATGTTCTATATGATAAAAGACATTCTTGACCCAGTGGCGGATCCAGCATTTAGGGGTCGTGGGTGCTCAGAAGGTTCGAACACATATATCGATACTGAAAACCAAAGTGATTTTCTCCATCCTATACCAGTTTTTATACATTTCTTACATAATTATACCTAATCCGCGTCAGGTTTAACGGGTGTTGGAGCACCACAAATTAACACCTAGGTCCGCCCCTACTTGACCTGATTAAATAACTAGACCAAATTATCAGCAGATGGAAAACGATGTGAATTTCACACTTTTAAGGCATTTTGACTATCTGTGGAGCTAGTCTTAATGATATATTTTCACACCCCCAAAAGGGAGGAGAATGTTTATTATTCAAAATTCAGGAGGGGGGTTTCGATTTTAAACAATTTTTACCCATTTATCCTTCCTAATCACAATACTTATTTTGTTATCTTGTAGTATTTACTAGGAAGGTAAAAGTTCTGTTTCTTATTTCTTGATTCATAAATATCTTCTTCTTTTTTTTCCAACCAAAGACGCCCAATGATTCCTCCTTTGATCAAAACAACTAAGCTTTATATATATCCATAAAATTAAATGCAGTTTATTGTGCAGATGCTAATTCTATGTTTTTCACAAAATAAGCTCATGTGTATCATGCTTAAATTCTGTTTAAAATAGCTGATATATAATTAGCTCTATTAAAAATTTACAGTCAGTCATACAAGTTTTATAAAAGATATACACTTTGATATACAAAATATGAAGGATTTGTACACATTATAAAGGATAAATCAACTCATGTGTATCATGCTTAAATTCTGTTAAATAATTAGTATACGATCAAAAATAAATAAATATAAACTTCACTGATCATCTATGCAGAAATTAAAAAAACAATAAGATATGTCGGAAATATCCCTATTGATACCAATTCAGCACTAAAAGTTGGAGTAGCTATAGAAGGTTGAATTCACCATAGAAATTCCCCAATGCAACAAATTTGTTTAAAAAATTCTTCAATCATAGTATCAATTGAGGGCCTTAAAGTTGAAGTACACAACAAAATGGGGAAGTTAGATTCAATATTGTGGAAAGGACATCCATGATGAAAGTAAGAGAAAAATGAGATAATAATAGGTCTATAACAAACAAGATCTTTTCAATAACATAGAAGACTATTAAACTATCTATTTTATCGGCTGGCTATACATACAATTCCAATTATCGAGTGATTATATTGTATCTTACACGATGTAAATATGAGTTAGTTGAATTTTATTTCAATGTAGATATTCAAAATTGGGTGGAAGATTTAAAAAAAGTGATCTAAGATTTTAAAATAGTCCAACTTCGTATTTTTCTGAGCACAACATATCTATCACAAACTCAAAAACAAGATACAATCTTGAAAAAGAAATGTGATCAATAAATCTAACATTAGTTCAAAAATTATATAAAATGAAGTCTTTACGGTGTACGAATCATGATCTTTAAACGACATGAGAAGGATAACAATAATTTTGCCTTAAAACGATAAAATCTCGTGAACTAAACAGAAAATTTTTGTACGGAGTTATACACTGCACCAGCTAGTACCATTCTGTAAACTTATGCCTTGCATCCCTTACCCTTTATAAATTTTATTGCCCATTGTACTTCATCCTTCCATGGTAGACTAGTTCTTGCAATCCCTTGCCAAACTAGCAAATTGTTCCATATATCAGCAGTAAACGAGCACATAAAAAATAGGTGATCCACATCCTCCTCCTACTCTTGGCATAAAGGACATAGCACTTCATTTATGAGTCCCCACTTTGCCAATCTTACCTCGGTAGATAGCTTCCTGTGTAGCGTTAAAAAAAACATGAACAAACCATTTAGGTGCACCATGGTTAGCACTTTCTCTGTTCCTCTTCGCATCTGCAGATAAACTCTTTTAATAGAGTAGTTGTCTGTAGTAGTCAATGATTGCTCAGTATACCCAGCGGTCAGGAGATGTTTATGAGCTTTCAAAATTTTTTGTACTGTACAAGAGGCTTGATTTGCTTGGGCACCCCATATACTCCTTCTTTTTCATAATAAATGTGTATCCACTCCACCCATAGATTATTTTTTTTTTGCATAAGTTCCACAGTAATTTACCTATGGCAGCCTTGTTCCATATATGAATATCTAAAAAATTCATACCACCACTTGATTTCGGGTAGCATAATTTTTCCCATGCGATCAGAGACTTCTTGGTAGCATCTGCACTCCCTATCCAGAGAAATCTCCTGCAAATAGCTTCCACAACCTGGACAATCTTCTTAGATAATAAAAATATTTGGATGAAATATTGGACACTTTTAACTAGTTGCACTCTTCCAGCATATGACAAAAATCTAGTTGTCCAGCTTGTAATTCTCCCTAATAATTTGTCAGTCAAAGGCTTGCATTGTACAAGGTAGTACTCAAAGGAACTCCAAGATACTTAAATGGAAGATCACCCAGAATTTGCTCTTGTATAGCCTGTGATACACCACCAAAATAGACACTACTCTTATCCATATTTGCTTCTAGTCCCGATGCTTGTGAAAACATCTTAAAGCATTGGTATAAACATCTAATTGATCTTAAATCGCCTCTGCAAAATAAGAGTAAATTATCAGCAAAACTTAGTTGAATAAATTAAAATTGAAAAAGTAATAACTTGATAAGATTATTCGATACATAAACAATCATATCAAATTTATAATCTAAATTTTTGGAAGTTGTAAAAGTTATACTCCTGATGATTTTCTTTACTTATCACTTAGTCTTTTACATATTTTTTATGAAAATTAATTTGTGAACACATGTACTACACGTATATGTCGTGTCAAGTAGTATTCTATTTGTAATTTATAATAATATCCAAAAATATTTTGAGTAAGTAATTATACATAGAAATCTTTACTTGTCACTTAGTCTTTTGTGTATTTTTAAGAAAATTAAATTGTCGACATATGTACTGCAGGTATATGTCGTGTCAAGTAGTATTCTATTCGTAAATTAAAAATAATATCTAAAAATATTTTGAGTAAGTAATTATACATAAGAACAAACACTACTAAAAAAATCGGAAAAATCGACCACCCAAAACCGACCACAAAAAGTGGTCGGTTTTTATTTATTTATTTTATTTATTTATTTTTTTAATTAAAAAAAGCGACCACATGTGGTCGCTTTATTATTAAAAAATATCAAAATAAAGATTCCAATAATTTTAATATTAAATATTATATATTTTAAAAAACAAAATAGAATAGATATAAGAAAACCGACCACAAGTGGTCGATTTATTTTAAAAAATTTAATTTAAAAATATTTCCACAAAACAGACCACAAGTGGTCGATTTTTAAAAATTCTTTTTTAATTTATTTTTGTGATTTTTTTTACAAAAGATTTTTTTTTAAAAAAAAGCGACCACTAGTGGTTGATTTTTATTAAAAAAAAAAATTATAAACCAACCCTTGTGGTCGGTTTTTGTTGAAATTACGAAATTAAATTAAATTTTAAAAAAAGACTAGTTTTGGTCGATTTTAATTTAAATAATATTAATATTTTTTTTAAAAACCAACCACATGTGCTTGATTTTGGATTTAAATAAGACAAAAAGTAAATAATTATTTTTAAAAAGTAATTTTATTCCATATACAATATTTTTATTAGTAAAAATAATATATTAGATTACGTATTTACAGTCATAATAATGTAATATATCACCGATAATTCATTAGAATATAATGAACGTGTTCTATTATAAGGTAATATACTTGTGAATGTGATATATATAGTACGAATTCAAGAGTTTACATATATAAATATCTATCTATCTCTTTCTCTCCCTCCCTCCCCCCCCCCCCCCCCCTCTCTCTCTCTCTCTCTATATATATATATATATATATATATAGATAGATAGATATTTATATATGATGCAGTGATCGATTGATGAACGATGTAGTCAAAATCAAGTACTTGTGTATGTATGTGTGATATATATAGTACGCACTTATAACTTGATATACAGTCGATAGTGTGTATATGTGTGTGTATGCATAAATAGTATATACATAATATACAGTGAAGGTATACTAATGACATAGATAATGTAATCTATAATTCATTTGAGTATTTGTGAAATACGTTGTATATTATTATGGGATAGTAAAATGGTGTATGTCATGTTTATTGTATGTATTTTAAAGCCGACATGACAATTGAATATATGTATATATACGTATATCTCGTGCAGTGACAAATGTAGTAATCGAAAGCTAGATAACTGAATATATATATATGAAACTATTGAGCAAGTCGATATACTATTTTCGGTCAATGCATATAGACACGCGTATATTTTTGAAGTTGAAATAATGTAAGACTAGTATTACCCGGTATATGCATTAGAGAGGGGGGAAGGAAACATGGGAGAGGATTAAGGCGTTGTATTGTGAGCAAGGTGTGTATATATATATATATATATATATATATATATATATATATATATATATATTTCAATGAATTTTGTAAATTACGATAAATTTTAGTTTAATTAGCTTTAAATATGATGATAACATGTATAATTAATTATATGATTTAATCATTTTATTAAAATTGAGCGCATGTGATTGCCTTTCGGTAATAATTATTATAAAAGTAAATCGAAGACTTATATTTTAATTTGTGAGCATTTTTGTAAATTTTTTATTAACTTAATTAATTAATTAATATATTAATTTATTTTTGTAACTAATTAAAATATTTTTATTAAAGAAATTCAGGAAAATCGACCACTTGTGGTCGGTTTTCCAAAAAAAATTTGAAAAACCGACCATATATGATCGATTTTTCTGTTATTTTAAATAAAAAAATTAAAAACAATTAATAACCCGACCCGACCCACCCAAATAATTAACTTTCCCAATCTCCAAATAAACACACACACAAAAAAAAAACGGGAAACAAAGCATAATCACACACAAACACTCAAAAACAATGGTCAAATTCTCTCTAACTCTCGAAAATTCTCTGAAATCTCAAATTCTCAATCTCTCAACTCTTTCTCAAGATCTTCTCCACCACTTCAATTTGGGTAAGTGCTCAAATTCTTCTAATTCTTGAATTGATTTATGTTATTTGTTAGAGTTTTTGTTGAGTTAAGTAATGGTTAATTTCTGATGCTTTTGTTAGAGTTTTTGTTAAGTAATGAGTTAAGTAATGAGTTTTTGTTAATGGGTGTACAGTTAAGTAATGAGTTTTTGTTAGAGTTTTTGTTGAGTTAAGTAATGAGTTAAGTAATGGTTAATTTCTGATGTTTCTAGTAAGAAAGTTAAGAGAGCCACCAAAAGGAGAGAAATAAAATGGAAAAGAAATGGAGAAATTGATGAAGAAGAAAAAGTTCTCTTCTTCATAAGAGAAAAAAGAGTAGAAAGAAGAGAAGTTTCTTTTTTCAATGTTACTCTTGAATATAATGTAAAAAAAGTGTGTGTAGTTTCTTTCTTTTTATTAATGGAGAGAGATCCAACAAGGGGGTCTTAAGAAAATATAAAGAAATTGGTGCAGAATCTAAATTTGAGTTAACATAATGTGAAATTGAAACTACACAAAGAAATTTAAGTTTTCTTGAATATAATGTGTAGAATCATTGTGTAGTTTGAATATAACTCAAGTTAATTTCAGAAGAAATTTAAGTTAGTATAATGTGAATATAACTCAATTTAGTATAATGTGAATATAACTCAAATCTGAATATAACTCAAATCAATTTAGTTCTGGTAGGAAAAGTCACACATATGTTAGTTCTGGACTGAAATGAGTAATATCTTGCATAGAGTAGATGGGTATTTTGGAGAAAATTGTAGCAGTCTGTCTTTTAATTTGCTAAGCTCATCATTTTCAATATTGCAGCTTTCCGTGAGAGAATCTATAAGCAGATTGAAGCTGCCATTTTGAAATATCAAGAAATTAAGGAAAATATCAAAGGTATGTTGACATAGTGAAGCTATGTGGGGCCTTGTGCGATTCACTATTATTGTTATCTTTCTTTCATTGTTCATATTAAAGTCTAGTGAAGCCATGTGTAGCCTTGTGCGATTCACTAGCATTGTTCTTGACATCTTGTTGGTCTTGTTGTTGGTTGAAAAGTGTATTGTGCACTTGATCTTGAATGTGTAGGAACTTAGTTGCTTGAAAATGGTTAAGTTTATGAATGCGGTGAAGATTTGATACTTAGTTGATTGAAGATGGTTAGGTTTAGTGACTTTAAAAGGGATTTTTTGTTGGTTGAAAATGGTTAAGTTTAGGGACTTTAATAGGGATGTTTTGAATGTGGTTTTGTTTAGAGACTTAGTTGGTTGAAAAAGGTTAAGTTTAGGGACTTTAATAGGAATTTTTTGTTTTGAACGTGGTTTTGTTTTGAGACTTAGTTGGTTTAGGTGACTTACTTACTTGAAAATGATTTGGTCTAATTCGTTGAATCTTATTGATTGCGTAGATGAAACCTGATTATAGCTGGATATATCACCGAAACAATGATAATAGAATGAGTATTAGGGAGGAATTTGTTGAAGGTGTCAAAAGATTTGTTGAACATGCTAAGACACTTGATGTTTGAACTCATTTTGGGGTTATTCGGTGTCCTTGTGTTAGATGTGATGGTATAAATCTTCTAAGTGAAGAAGATGTAAAGGAACATCTTTATAGAAAGGAGTTTCACGAGGACTTTTTAAGATTGCGTGGTATTCATGGTGATGTTGCGCAAAATAACTTTGTTGCTGAAAAAAGAAGTAGGCCTGTAGGCATAATGAATATCAAGGTACTAGGATGACATAAATGGTGCACGATGCATTTGGGATGCAATAAAGGGTTAACTTTAGGGAAAATGTTGAAGATGTTCCTAATAGCGAAACGGGCAATTTCTACGAAGAATTGCAGGCTGCTAGTCGCCCTTTTTTTAATGGGTGTTCGCACTTTCGTTTGTCTGTTGCTGTTAGATTATTAAGTATTAAATCCGACTGGAATATTGCGGAAAGAGGAATGGAATCAATTATAGACTTTATTAGAGAGTTAGTTCACCCCATTTTGGAGGTTCTTGATTCTTTCTAGAAGGCAAACAGATTGGTGTCAAAGTTAGGTCTCTCCTCGGTTAGAATTGATTGTTGTGAAAATGGTTGCATGTTATACTTTAGGGGAGATGCTAACCTAGAGTTCTGTAAGTTTTGTCAGCACCCTAGATATAAGCGTGATTCTACTGGGAAGCAAATTGCTATTAAGGCAATGCATTATTTACCTCTTATACCAAGGTTGAAGAGGTTGTATGCTTCCTACAACTCAGCTCCTCATATAAGATGATATAGTGAAAATAGAAGGCTCCCTGATGTTATGTGTCATCCATCTGATGAAGAGGCTTGGAAGCATTTTAATGCAACTTATTTAGATTTTGAAGTTGAGTCACAAAACATTCGATTGGGATTATGTGCGGAGGGTTCTCTTTTTTTTCAGTTGGTAGTGCGCCATATTCATGTTGACCTGTATTTATCACTCCTTATAATCTTTCTCCTGAAATGTTGATGACTAGTTCCTAATCTTACAGAATGCCCCTCTTTGCTTGGAAATATGAAGAATTTTCAAGCAAAGAAGTAAACATGACTAATTTTTGTCTCAACCCTTTATTCAATATTAATACGTAAATAAGTGGGAAAGAGGTGTGACCGAGCCCTGGCTTTGGGCATCCTACATATCTCGGGTTATAAGAGAATCAGGTCACGTGTAGTTCAAATAGGTGTAGGAATGAGTGGATGAATTGGAGAGTCGAGTTGAGGTCCCGTCGAGTTTCCGGTTCGTTGCTCCTTTTATTACATCAAAGAATGAAAATAGAAATAAAAGTACAAGATCCTATTTATTCTATTTGTCTTGATCCCGTTGCTTCAGATCCTCCTCTTGGATCTTCAGTTATCGCCTCACCTTCTTCTGGTGGGTACCTCGATCTCAAGATTTGATCTTGAAGTTAGGATTTGAGATTTGAACCTGCAACTTGGATTGAGTCATTGACACTCTGCCAAAGAACAGTTCATAGAATACTTTGGATGCTTATTCTCCTTATCAGAAGCTAAAAAGATGTCTCTTGAGATGTTGGGCCGCTACAGATACAGAGCTGACTCTAACTATCTTCAACCTGATCATTCTTCTATATTCTGACCGGATATGAAATTCCATTCTTGGATAAACCTGTGCTTCGCAGAAAACCTGCAAGCCATCAAAGAAGACGAAACAAAACAAACAAATTTTCTGCCCCAGTTTACACTAGAAAAATTTTGTGAGTTATTAGAAAACTATAATCTAGTTTAGAAATAAATAAATGAATGAATGGATAGAAATTTAGGCTAGGAGCGCGATAAGATAAGAACCCTATTCTTAATGATGCAACCAAAGAAAGTTATGCCTAATGAATGCATGGAAAAGAATTAGGATTTTTGCTTCTAAAAATGTGATTAGGGATTGTCATACCCTATGAAGACATAAAGAAGAAAAATAGGAAGGTTTATTTCCTAAAATGTCGACTAGGGGACGGCGCCCTATAAAGATAAGATAGGATGTCAACTAGGGGATGACGCCCTATGAAGACGAATAAAATGTCGACTAAGGGATGTCGCCCTATGCAGATGAGATAAAATGTCGACTAGGGGATGACGCCCTATGAAGACGAAAAAGATGTCAACTAAGGGATGGCGCCCTATGAAGACGAGATAAGATGTCAACTAGGGAATGGTGCCCTATGAAGACGAAAACGATGTCAACTAGGGGATGACGCCCTATGAAGACGAAAAAGATGTCAACTAGGGGATGACACCCTATGAAGACGAAGTAAGATGTCCACTAGGGGATGGTGCCCTATGAAGACGAATAAAGATGTCAACTAGGGGATGGCGCCCTATGAAGACGAAAAAGATGTCAACTAGGGGATGGTGCCCTATGAAGACGAATGAGATGTCAACTAGGGGATGACGCCCTATGAAGACGACTAAGATGTCAACTAGGGAATGGTGCCCTATGAAAACGAGATAAGATGTCAACTAGGGGATGGTGCCCTATGGATACCAAAAAGATGTCAACTAGGGGATGACACCCTATGAAGATGAAGTAAGATGTCCACTAGGGAATGGCGCCCTATGAAGACGAATAAAGATGTCGATTAGGGGATGGCGCTTTATGAAGACGAAAAAGATGTCAACTAAGGGATGGTGCCCTATGAAGACGAATGAGATGTCAACTAGGGGATGACGCCCTATGAAGACGACTAAGATGTCAACTAGGGAATGGCGCCCTATGAAGACGAGATAAGATGTCAACTAGGGGATAGTGCCCTATGAAGACGATATAAGATGTCAACTAGGGGATGGTGCCCTATGGAGACGAAAAAGATGTCAACTAGGGGATGGCGCCCTATGAAGACGAAAAAGATGTCCACTAGGGGATGGCGCCCTATGAAGACGAATAAAGATGTCGACTAGGGGATGGCGCCCTATGAAGACGAAAAAGATGTCAACTAGGGTATGGTGCCCTATGAAGACAAATGAGATGTCAACTAGGGGATGACGCCCTATGAAGGCGACTAAGATGTCAACTAGGGAATGGCGCCCTATGAAGATGAGATAAGATGTCAACTAGGGGATGGTGCCCTATGAAGACGAGATAAGATGTCAACTAGGGGATGGTGCCCTATGGAGACGAAAAAAATGTCAACTAGGGGATGACGCCCTATGAAGACGAAAAAGATGTCAACTAGGGGATGGAACCCTATGAAGACGAAGTAAGATGTCCACTAGGGGATGCCGCCCTATGAAGACGAATAAAGATGTCGACTAGGGGATGGCGCCCTATGAAGACAAAAAAGATGTCAACTAGGGGATGGTGCCCTATGAAGACGAATGAGATGTCAACTAGGGGATGACGCCCTATGAAGACGACTAAGATGTCAACTAGGGAATGGTGCCCTATGAAGACGAGATAAGATGTCAACTAGGGGATGGTGCCCTATGGAGACGAAAAAGATGTCAACTAGGGGATGGCACCCTATGAAGACGAAGTAAGATGTCCACTAGGGGATGGCGCCCTATGAAGACGAATAAAGATGTCGACTAGGGGTTGGCGCCCTATGAAGACGAAAAAGATGTCAACTAGGGGATGGTGCCCTATGAAGACGAATGAGATGTCAACTAGGGGATGACGCCCTATGAAGACGACTAAGATGTCAACTAGGGAATAGCGCCCTATGAAGACGAGATAAGATGTCAACTAGGGGATGGTACCCTATGAAGACGATATAAGATTTCAACTAGGGGATGGTGCCCTATGGAGACGAAAAAGATGTCAACTAGGGGATGGCGCCCTATGACGACGAGATAAGATGTCAACTAGGGGATGGTGCCCTATGAAGACGAGATGAGATGTCAACTAGGGGATGGTGCCCCAGGAAGACTAGATAAGATGCCAACTAGGGGATGGTGCCCTGTGAAGACGAGATAAGATGTCAACTAGGGGATGGTGCCCTATGAAGACGAAAAAAGATTATGATTTTTTTTTCTTTGTTAGAAAAGAAAAAAAAAATGCCCCAGCCTTGAATATGAGGGGTTTTATTATTATTATTATAATTATATTAATATGAACTTAGAATTATAGGAGTATAACAAAAAAAAAATTCAAGAAAACTTAACTTTGTTATACTTGTTTTTTTTGTCACTAAACTTCACAAGATTGCTTTGCCCCTGTTCAAGCAAAGAAAGTAAGAAAATGTGAGTTTTAAACTTGGTAGTTGGTTTGTGGCCTTGAATCCCTTGGAGGTTTGCCTTATCCTTGCCCCACCTTGATACAGTTGACTCAACTAATTGGTTGGTGAGCTTGGTTCTTTGTCTTTCAAATTCTGTTGCATCTCTGTTTGTTTCAGTACAAGTCTGCTCTTCATTTTCAAATGCTTCACTCGTAACACCTATCTTAACTGGCTCTCTGTCACTCGTGACAATAGGATTTTATCTCATCTCTTTTTTTTTTTTTAATTACCAAGATTTTTTTTTCTTTTGTCAGATCGAACCCCAAGATAGGGCTGCCTACGTATCCATTTAGGAATCAGGTCGAACGTAGTTCAATGGTAATGCATTATCCTTTTTTTTTCTGGCTTCAAAGAGGGTAAGCAAGGAAAGGTAAATAAGGCTCGAAGGGCTGACAAAGGATTAATGGCATTTAGTTAAGTAGAACGATGGCCTTTCGTTATCTCAACTTGAGAATGTTAAGCACAAGTGTGTCAAATATAATATCTTTTGACTGAATCGGCATTGATAGCTTTTTCTGTCATTTTTCCGTCCAGATCCGCAAGTTGCAAAGCTCCATTTGATAGTACTTGTTTAACTATGTATGGACCTTGCCAGTTTGGAGCAAACTTTCCTTTAGCCTCTTCTTGGTGTGGAAGGATGCATTTTAAAACAAGTTGGCCGGCCTCGAATTTTCTAGGACGTACCTTCTTATTGTAAGCTCGCGCCATCCTCTGCTGATATAATTGACCAAAGCAAACTGCCGTCAACCTTTTTTCATCTATTAGCGATAATTGTTCTAGTCTAGACTTGACCCATTCAGTATCGTCAATTTCAGCTTCACTAATGATTCGAAGCGAGGGAATTTCAACTTCTGCGGGTATCACAGCTTCAGTTCCATAGACTAGTAAATAAGGAGTTATGCTAGTCGATGTACGAATAGTTGTACGATATCCTAAAAGAGCAAACGGTAATTTCTCATGCCACTGTCGAGATCCTTGGACCATTTTTCTAAGAATCTTTTTAATATTCTTGTTTGCTGCTTCAACTGCTCCATTTGCTTTAGGACGGTAAATGGTAGAATGATGATGCACGATCTTGAATTGCTCACAAACCTCCTTCATTAGATGACTATTGAGATTGGTTGCATTGTCTGTGATAATGGACTTTGGTATACCAAAACGACATATGATGTTCTAATGAACAAAATCCACTACTATTTTCTTTGTGACTGATTTGAAAGTAGCAGCTTCTACCCATTTGGTGAAATAGCCAATAGCAACCAGTATGAATCGATGCCCATTAGAAGCTTTTGGTTCTATTGGACTGATTACATCCATGCCCCAAGCAACGAATGGCCAAGGAGCAGACATAGGATGCAACTCTGAAGGTGGCGAGTGAATCAAATCACCATGAATTTGACACTGATGACACTTGCGAACAAAGCGAAAGCAATTTCTCTCCATAGTTAACCAATAATATCCTGCTCGCATAATCTTCTTCGCTAAAACATAGCCATTCATATGCGAACCACATACCCCCGAATGTACCTCATTCATGATTCTTTCAACTTCCTGAATATTAATACATCTCAACAAGTTCAAGTCTGGGGTTCGTTTGTACAGAATCTGCCCACTTAAGAAGAACCCATTAGCAAGTTGCCTAATAGTCCTCTTTTGATCTGCATTGGCGTGTATTGGATATTCTTTTGACTTTAGAAAACGTTTGATATCATAGTACCAGGGTTCATTATCTGGTTCTGCATCAATTATATTGCAATAACCATGTTGATCTCGTATCTATATCTCTAATGGGTCAAGATGCGTATTTCCTGGGTATGGGAGCATGGAAGCTAGGGTAGCTAGGGCATCAGCCAACTCATTATGGGATCTAGGGATATGTCTAAACTCGATAGACTTGAACCTGTTACTAAGGTCCTCTAAGAACTGTTTGTATGGAATGAGCTTGATATCTCTCGTTTCCCATTCGCCTTGAATTTGTCGAACGAGTAATTCGGAATCTCCCAACACCACTAGCTTGTGTACACCCAGATTTATTGCTATATATAACCCCATGATGCAAGCTTCATATTCTGCTGTGTTATTAGTACAAAAGAAACGGAGTCGTGCTGTAGCGGGATGATGATGCCCGGTCGGTGAGACAAGAACCGCCCCAATTCCTACTCTTTTGACATTGACTGCCCCATCAAAGTATAATTTCCATGCATACGTATCATCTTGAACTTCTTCCTCAATTGAATTTATCTCTTCGTCAGGGAAGTAAGTTTGCAAAGGCTCATAATCATTGTCAACTGGGTTCTCTGCCAAATGGTCGGCCAATGCTTGTGCTTTCATAGCGGTACGAGTAACATACACAATGTCGAATTCTATAAGTAAAATCTGCCACTTCACCAATCTGCCTGTAGGCATAGGTTTTTGAAAAATATACTTTAAAGGATCCATTCGAGATATGAGGTAGGTTGTGTAGGACGAAAGATAGTGCTTCAACTTCTGAGCAATCCAAGTTAGGGCGCAACATGTCTTTTCTAAAAGAGTATATTTTACCTCGTAACTCGTGAACTTTTTGCTCAAATAATAGATTGTTTGTTCCTTCTTGCGTGTGATATCATGCTGTCCTAAAACACCACCAAAAAAATTGTCCATCACTAACAGATATAGGAATAAAGGCCTACCAGGTTCCAGTGGGACCAGTACTGGAGGATTTGTCAAATATTCTTTAATCTTATCAAATGATTCTTGACATTCGTCTGTCCATTGGATAGCCACATCCTTCTTTAGCAACTTAAATATAGATTCACATGTAGTGCTGAGCTGAGCGATGAATCTGCTTATATAATTCAGACTTCCAAGGAAACTCATGACCTTAGTTTTATTCTTTGGAGGAGGCAATTCTCGAATGGATTTTACCTTGGTGGGGTCCAATTCAATGCCTCTGCGGCTAATTATGGAACCCAAAAGTTTTCCGAATGGAACTCCAAATGCACACTTGGCTGGATTGAGCTTAAGATTATACTTTTGCAACCTTTCGAAGAATTTCCTCAAGTCATCTACGTGATCGAATCGTGTCTTGGACTTGACAATGACATCATTAACATATACTTGTACTTCTTTGTGCATCATGTCATGAAAAATAGTAGTCATAGCTCTCATGTATGTAGCTCCCGCATTCTTTAAACCAAACGGCATGACCCTGTAACAATAAGTACCCCACGGGGTGGTGAAAGCAGTCTTATCTGCATCTGTTTCATCCATCAAGATCTGGTGATATCCGGCATAACAATCCACGAAAGATTGGATCTCATGTTTAGCACAATTATCGACAAGGATATGAATATTGGGCAGCGGAAAGTTATCTTTAGGGCTTGCTTTGTTCAAATCCCTATAATCAACACAGACTCTGATTTTGCCATCTTTTTTCGGTACGGGCACCACATTAGCCAACCATGTAGTGTATTGGGCGACCCTGATCACGTTCGCATTCAATTGCTTCATGATTTGCTCTTTGATTTTATCGCTCACGTCAGTTTTAAACTTTCTTTGCTTCTGCTGGACTGGTGAAAAGTCAGGGTATGTAGGCAGTTTGTGGACCACCAAACCCGTGCTTAGACCCGGCGTATCATCATAAGACCAAGCAAAAACATCCTTATACTCGATCGAAATCTGAACAATATCATTCCTGATATTCTGATCTGCATGAATACTTATTTTTATTTCTCCAACCTCCTCACCAGTTCCCAAATTTATTATCTCAGTGTCATTTACATTGGGTTTGGGCTTATCCTCAAATTGATCCAATTCTTTTTTAACTTCCTTATCAGCTTCACCTTCATTGTATTTGTCTACCGTTTGGTTTACTGATTCGAGATTAGACAACTTTTTAGGATCTAAATGTGAACTCCACGTACATGCCATGTTATCGGAGCCAGTATTAACATAACTAAAATAAGATAAAAGTAATAAAAATTAAAAAAGGAAAGAAAAGATAAATTTACTAGAAAACTTGAATTTCATTTAGTTGAATCAGAAAGGATAGGAGGGTTAACATGAAAGCAGAACAACTAAACTATGTGGACTATAACCCTGAGAATAGTCCAAAATACAAAATAAAGAAAAACGAAACAACAAAATAAACTAGCAAGACTTCTTCCTTGTGGGGAGAAGAGTGGCTTCCCAATTAGTGAGCTTGATATTTGGCCCGATGAACTGCACATCTGCATGGCTAGGGCCTTCACCCATCTGAACTATGTTTATTTCATAAAACATTTCCTTGAGGCCTTGACATATTTCATCCACATCCTTGTTAGCATATGGGTATTGATTTTCTTCCTTTTGAGCTTTCGTGAAAGATTGGCTAATGTGTGGAAATGAACTTTTCAATTTCCAAGACTTCTTCTTCTGCTTTTTTGCCCATTTTCTATCTGTTGTGGTAGGATTAAAGCCTAAGCCAAAGGAGTTGTGGCTACCACATAGATCTACAGGGTTTATAATTCCTTGTAGCAAAACCCCTAATCCTTTTCTCGATTCATAACCATTTTGTAGCATTTGGCTAGCCACCATGATTGAAGTAGAAGAGATATGAGGCCCTGGAATCAGCGTTCCTTCCATGACTTGATCAGCTGTCACAATTTCAAAGGCTTGATAAATGGGAGATTCACAACCCCCTTTTGTTTCGATACAGGGTACAGAAGGATCTCGATGTATGGGAAGGTCATCCTCTCCATGTACAATGATTTCTTGATTGTCGTTTTCAAACTTAACTACTTGATGCAAAGTAGAAGATAAGGCTCTGGCCATGTGGATCCATGGTCTTCCTAAAAGTAGGTTGTAGGAAGTATCCATGTCTATTACTTGAAAGGTGATCGTAAAATCAACTGGTCCAATAACCAAAGCAAGATCTACCTCACCAATTGTGTCTCGTTTTGCACCATCAAAAGCCCGAACACATACATTATTGGACCGAATCCTATCTGGGCTGATTTTTAATTTTTGCAAAGTAGAGAGAGGACAGATATCTACTCTTGAACCTCCATCGATCATTACCCCTTTTATGTGATATCCTTCGCATTTGATAGTCAGATGCAAAGCCTTGTTGTGACCAGAACCTTCCGTGGGTAACTCATCATCAGTGAAAGTGATCCTATTTGCTTTAAATATTCTACGAACCATCCTTTCTATTTGACATACCACAGTTTCCTTCGGGGCGTATGCTTCGTTCAACAAGGTAATCAATGTCTGACAATGTTCTTTAGAATGTAGCAGCAGGGGATAATAATGAGATTTGAGCCGGGGTTTTCCTCAATTGATCGACAATAGAATAGTCTTGGGTTTTCATTTTCTTCAGAAATTCCTCAGCCTCTTCGTTTGTGACGGGTTTTTTCATTGGCCCTTGACTATCTTTAAACTGTTTTGGTCTCCTTAATTCTTCTGGAACATAGAATCTTCCTGATCGAGTCAAACCCCCCGTTTCGTTCGTTTCTTCCATGACCTCTTTTCCTTTGTACATCACCGTGGTTTTGTTGTAGTTCCATGGGATGGTTTTCAAACTTGTCACTGGGAGCTGTGCTGCATGTCTTATGACAATTGGCTCTGTTATCTCTCTCGTGTTGTTGCGCTGTTGGTCGAACCCTGCGGGACCACTCAAAACATATAGTTTTGGCCCATCTTGTGCTATTCCCTTTAGCTTTGCAGGAACATACAATACTATTTTTTCTGAATCTCAGGGTCTTATAATGGAACTCGCTCCTTTCACGATCAGTGGTTCTCTTTGCATACACTTCAGTGCTTCACCCGGGTTCTCCTTTAAGGCGCCTATTTCCATCACTGCTTGGCTTGTTGGACTGTAGTCTCTATCATTAAAAATTATCCCCACGACGTGTGTGTTACTGTGATTAGAAAGTGGATTGTTGGTGACATTCGGTGCTTCTTCTTTTTGTATGACGATTGCCTTGCTTTCGATTAACTTTTCAATGGCTCTCTTCAGACTCCAACAATTTTTGGTACTGTGACCTTGGACGTTGGAATGGTACTCACACCTTACATTAGGATCAAACCAACTTGCATTCAGATCCACTTTGAAAGGCAAAACAGGTTCAATCCATCCTAATTTGACCAATCTCCGCAACAGGCTCGTATATGATTCTCCAATTGGGGTGAAGTTTTCCTTTGGCCTCTGTTCTCTTGTATAGTCTATTGGAACATACGGATTACGAGGGGCTTGTAAATTTGGCTGCCGCGGACGAAGACCTTGTAGCGCGGGTGCCCGCCATTGTGGACGCTGAGGAGGTCGGGCATACGCTTGAGCATTAAGAATAGCAGGTTGAGGTGTATAATAATGTTGAAGAGGGCTGGGTTGTACCTGTTGGACATGAACGTAAGGGGAGTTTCGTCCCCTTTGGTCATTGCCTGGTCCTGATGCCATCATGGACCCTTCCTCCTTCTTTTTCCAATTTCCGATACTACCTGATCCACTCTAAATGACTTGTGTAGTGGCCCTGAGGGCGGTTTGGCTCATAATCTTTCCTGATTTGATGCCATTCTCCACCATTTCCCCAATTTTTATTGTTTCGGCGAAAGGTTTACCAACCGTGGCTAGTAAATGATGAAAATAATTAGACTCTAGATGCCTGTTCTCTCCATTTTATGGCAAACTCTCGAAAACTTTCAGATGGTTTTTTCTTCATATTAGCGAGAGAAGTGCGGTCAGGGATAATATCGAGATTGTATTGAAATTGTTGTACAAAATCTTGAGCCATATCATCCCAAACGTGCCAATGGGAGATGTCTTGATCGATAAAATATTAGGAGGCTATTCCCGTCAGACTTTCTCCGAAATAGGCCATAAGCAGCTCCTCTTTCCCTCCTGCTCCTCTGAGTTGATTTCAATACCTTTTTAAGTGGGCCACTGGGTCACCATGACCACTATATTTGTCAAATTTTGGGGTCTTGAACCCTATTGGCAAATGAACATTAGGGAACATACACAGGTCTTTGAAAGAGACGCCTTTGTGTCCTCCCAATCCTTGTATGTTTCTCATACTCTGCTCCAGACCCCTCACTTTTCTAGCTATCTCTTCTCGTTCTTCATTTATAATAGCCTTCTCGATCACGATATGAGACTCAGGCTGATGAGTGGGCTGATATGAATTTACGGGTTTAAATGCCAATTCAGGAGGATAGACTTGATCATAATTTAGCTCGTTGATAGGCTTCTGTATCATTGATGGAGGATTTATATTAGTTGTCACGGCTAGAATAAAAAGTGGGTTGTTCGTGAATGATGGATTTGGAGGACGCATGGTGGATGTGCCAGCAGCGCTAGACACATTAGCGTATGGACCAAATCCAGGCGGATAAAGTGGATCATCAACTTGGGCTTGAGTAGAACTGGGATGATTTGCATCTGAAAGGCCAGGAATAGAGGAAGGCGGGGCTTGTCCATTTGCCCAGGCTTGATACATTTCCGCAATTTGTTGCTTCAATAACCTATTCTCCTCCAAAGATGCGAACTCTCGTGGAACTAACTGATCTCGACCTTCTTCATTATCAGATTCTGTTCCATCTTTTCGAGTCATCTTTCTTTTTTCTTTATACCTTGTGTTGTACGGGTGAGAGGCCAGCTTAACCACAACCAACCACCTTATTCTCTCTCTCTTTGAGACAGAAACAAATATGTTAGGATTTAGAGCTTTTAAAAAATATTGATATATTCATAACTAACTCAAATGTCATGCACCTAAGTAATTTTCTTCCTGAAATGGACTTAGGAAAACCCTTTTGTTTCATCTCGGCTTTGGTGAATTAATTTTTTTCCTCATTATTTAACGCCAACATCTTAAAATAGTTACTTGAAAAAAATATTTGATCGCACCCGCTGAGGGTTGCCTGCGTATCATGTTTTACATGAATCAGATCATCACGTAGTTCATGTTTTATTTAACCCCCTTTTTCAGATCAATTAGTTCACTTAAAAGCCGGTCAACATCCGATATGGCATTTCCTATAATGCAACAAGTAGCACATAAAATGTACATGATGGTCTCAAGAGATGACACCTGGCCTAGACGGACCCGACCCCTGGGTCGAGCCCTACTAAGTCAAAAATACACGTGATACAAGTAAAATGTAGTCTATTAGGGATAGCCATGTCTAAGCTCCAGTTATGCTAGGTTCAACCTGGTGGAGTTAGGTCTCTAGACTGTCAATGAAACGAGCGGACAACTCGAGTTAGCAAGGGACAGCTTTACCGGTAGCAGGGTTTTCCGGCCTCACTGTTGGTCCCTTTCCATCCTAAATCATGGGTGACTACAGAATTCTTCCCAGGAGCATTGCCGCATCTCTGGTATCTCAAGCTCGGGAGCGTATACCGCATCTCCGAAAATACAGTATCTCAGAAGACTCAGATGATTGCGCGAGAGAAGACAGTTTATATTGCGATTCAAATAATATCAAGGCGGTAAACATGCAGGCAAAGAACATATTTAGGCCAACAATATACAATATCAAAATTAAATAAAGCCAAACAAGTCAATATGAAAGCTCGAATTCTGGTTATATCCCCAGCAAAGTCGCCATCTATCACACCCCCCGATTTTTCACCGCATCCGACTCCGCTAAGGAGTTGGTTTTAGAGAAAATGGGTTTTCCCAATTAAAGTGACATTTTGAAAAGGGATTATTTTATTTACAGAGTCACCACTTGGAATTGAGTTTGGGTGTTCCAAGTCACCTTATTGAATCCCTATTCAAAAGGAAATGACTCTTCAATTTTTACTTTTTGGTCTGCGAACTAGAAATCTGGATAAGAAATTCTATTGACCGAGGGGAAGGTGTTAGGCACCCCTCGAGTCCCGTGGTTCTAGCACGGTCGCTTTAATAACTTACGTCTGGCTTAAATTAATTTTATTTTTGTTTTGGATTTATAATATTTGTTAACCTAAAAGTTGTTTGCCTTCCGCTTTTAATTTATTTTAAATTATTTAAAACTGCATTGATGTATGGCTTACCGATAGTAGTACTTTTCGGCCTCACCACGAGTTTTGGTATATCTCTTGCGCCTTTGGGGCATTTATGGATCGTCCCTATTTTTCTGGTCTAAATAAGCACCTAATAGGTTTAAAATATACCAAACCCAATCCAATCGGCTTCAAACGGTAGGTTAATTTTACTATAACGAATGGTCGGTAGCAGGGCTTTCCAACTTCCTCGTTAGATCTTCACTGATATATTAAAACTATTTAAAACTCTTTTATTAAATTTGTGAAAAAATAAGTTTAGAAAAATATTTGTCAAGATACATCACTGTATCCTTAACTTTTCAATGTCTCGCAAACAATTCGTAGGCCGCGTTCTTAAGTGAGATGAACATTTTAAAATGTGCCTAAAGTTCGTTTAACGTTAAAGACATTCATTCCCCGAAACAAATTATTGAAATATGAAGACTCGATGTCATATAATGAACTAGTACTTGTGGCAATTAGATGTTATTCGAAAAAAAATTTCAACTTAAAGATCAGAATCCTGGAGTATGTGATATATATATATATATATTTTTTTTTACTTCACAACTAACATTAACGAAAAAATATTGTAAATTTAAACACACAGCCATTACCGAAAACATCACAACCAATTTTTCATATCTAAACTAGAATGATTAATTAATAAAAAATTGTAGTCTCCTGAGGGCCGTATACTTAATCTTAAGATTCCATTTGTTGTACAACTCACTGATTTACAAACCTAATGAAACTTCAAAAAAAAAATAAAAATTTACTTAAACAAATAAACAAAATTGAAAAACCTAACATTATATGTATGAATATATTTCAAAATGTATTAACAGTGATTGAAATGTTGTTATTTTCTCATTTGACTTTCGTCTATGAAATATTCAAAATTAAAAAAATGGAAACTTTCCAAACATGCACACATATAGGATGAAGAACATTCTCGCAATATGCTAATGAAATGAAATTAAAAGAAAGAAAAAATTAGAGAAAAATGAATGACACTTTTAAGAATTATATAGTATCAACTAAGCATCTCGTTAAACTTTTTTTTTGAATCATTGATCAATGCTAACATTTTATAAGCCACAATATTCATGTCCGTACGTACTTACTAAATGGATTAAAATGATCTCAGAGATGTATGTAAATATGTTGGAATGCAGTTCATATCAACATGAAATCATGCAAGTTGTTTCGTTCATGCTTTGATTCACAACTAAATTTATAAAATAAGTAGTACAAGATGAGATCAAATTACGTATGACAAACTAAATCAAATACGGAAGCAAAAACTACGTTACCGGAAACTCAACAAGCCTCGAACTCAAACTCGTTCCTTCTTTTCTTTCTCTTTTCTATTCAAACTTCTCCAGTGATTTTTTTGTTTTTCTTTTCTTTTTCCAGGTTTTTGTCTTCTTTTTTTTTTTCCGTATGTCCTTGTTTCTTCTTGGTTTCTTGGTTTGTTTTGTTTCTTAGTTTCTTGGTTTCTTTTTTTTTTTTTTTCTTTTTTTTGCTTCTTTTTGTTTCTTGATCCGTGTTAGTGCGTGTCCTCTTTTTTTTTCTTATCTTTAGTGCATGTGTGCATGTGTTGTATATATAGTAGTAGGTGTGTGTGTTTGTGTAGTGTGTGTGCTTGTCGTGTGTGTGTGTGTTTGAGTGAAAATGGGAGTTGAGGGAATAATGGGAGAGAGATGTGGGTTATGGGAATTGTGGGGTGGTTTGGGTAGCTTAGGATTTTTTTTTAATTAATTTTTTTAATAAAATAAAAATAATAAAATCTATTTAAAACTAACAAAACACAAGATAAGTTAATTAGCTAGTCTTAGGAATATGGTTAAGAAATATTAATATCACAACATTCTTTATTAAAAATTGAAAGAAGAAAACAAATATAATTTATTTATTTTTTTAAAATAAATAAACAAATAAAAAATAAAAAATAAAATAAAAACTTATTTAAAATGTGACTCTATTTTGTAGTTTTCAAAATTTTTAACGAACCTCAAAATAAGATAAATTTAAAATGCCTAAAAATAAAAATAAAATAAAATAAAATAAAAATTAATTGAACATTAAAACGGTATAAAAATATTAGGTTTGGGTCAAAAATTAGGTGTTTACATTTAGCATCATACACGAGATCTTAGAACTGGAGTGTGTTGGTTTTCGAATAAAATAAATTATCCTATTTCGATATAAGTGGTTTGATCCAAGAACAGTAGGCACAAGAGTACATAAGGAGCATAACATCATTGAAGTGAAGTATAATAGGTCGTATCCTATTTACGATCCATTTGTTCTAACGCAAAATGCTAAATAAGTGTTTTATGCTCCTTATCCGTTGCGCAATAACAAGTCTGATTGGTGGGATGTAATCAAAACAAGGCCTATAGGATGGGTGGAAGTTGAGAATGTGCTGGAGACTGCGTATCAAAATGAAATGCAAATTGATCACCAGCTAGTGGACGTTGAATTAGTCGACGGTTTGAATCACCCGAAAAATATTTTTGAAGAAGTTAATATTGCGGAAGAAGAGGCTGAATGGGTAGGAGATGAGAAAACCTCCGAAGAGGGTGAATGATTTAGTAGAGAGTCTTCAGATGAGGAGGATTAGTTGTATAGGTTAAATTTATTATGTATTGATGTCCTTTTGCTTTGTACTATATATTTACTTTTATGTTTCTTGTTTAAGATTGATATGTAATATACTGTTTAAGTTTGTCATTTCTACTTTTCCATGATTTATATAGTAATAAAAATATTCTTGTCTATATCTCGTGTTGTTGGAGCGATTTGAAGTGTGAATGAGTAACTTGACATTAGTTACTTGAAATGTTTTCTTATATATTCATTTTGTACGAACTAACAACTTGTTAAATTCACATAATTTAGATGCCAGGCAAAGGTGACAAAGGTAAGGGAAAATTAGTTGATACTACAAAACCAAAAAAGAAAAGAGAACCTCGTCTTACAGACGACCGACAAGTATTCATATATTTGAGGGTTGGTTTGCTGACGCGCCAGCACGAGTCTTATAATCTAGGTCGTCCAAGGATAAGATACCTACTCCTATGCATGTGGGGCCACTACATGGATCTATACCGACCCATTCTGCTCCTAGGACCGTGCCACCGCCAGCACAGTACTATCAGACGACCGCTGACCTCTCCAGACATCTACCATCATCGATACCCTCCTGCATCAGTCACGCAGCTTCGCACAGTGATTCTACTGGATCTATTGGGTTGCCAGATCTTCAGCTTGGAGGCATTCCATCTAGTGCTTCTGATCCGCCCACGCCAGTGCATCCATCATCGCTTGCTAGGCAGCTAGTAGATAGAGATGCTTCTGGAAGAATTTATATTGTTCCAGTTGCGAGAGGGTAAGATTTCTAAATATAATAATGTTACTCATTTTTCCATAACTATTTTATTGTTCCCGATGAAATTACCATTTGATATTGTGTTGTAGGTTTAAGCCGAATGCTGGAGTTGGAAAAACGGCGCGAATATGTATTAGTCGGCACTTCAACGGCTACTGGACCAGCTGGCAAAAGGTTTCAGAACTTGACAGTGATAAAATGTTTGAAGAATTTAAGGTAAGGATTTAACTTATCGCCTACTTATTAACAATTTGTTAGAACACAAGATTGAATATTATATTTTGGTTGTAGAAATTTTACTGGTGGGATGCTGCAAATGAATTTCTTATAAAGAAGAACTTTTTCAAAAGATGTAGAGGCAGATTTAACGATCTCTTGGATTATGCTCGAAAGAAATCGGTAAAATCTAAGTGGATTCCTGAACCCTTATTACCACTGTATCAGCGCCACTGGAATAGCCCAGAATATCAATTGTTGAGGGAAAAAGGAAAGAGAGCCCGGGCATCATCCAAGGGTGGTTCCCTACATAGTGCGAGTGCTATAAGTACTCTTGCTGTGAAGGAAAAATTGGTATGTAACTTTTACAGTTTTAATTCTTTGTTTCTATTTAATTTTTTTTATTATTTGAACATTGATAATTTTTTCATATGCAGGAAAAAGAAATGGGTAGGGAACTACCAACTGATGAGGTTTTTGAGGTGACTCATCTGAGAAAGAAGTTGAACCCGACTGATGAAGATGTCTGGGTTAAACCTCGTGCAAAAGTTGTCCACGTAAGAAATAAATTTTGAATATATGAATCTTTTTCTCAAAGTTGATATTATTCAACTATAACAACTTTACTATTTTTGAATGTTAATATTAACTTTACCTTGAATATATATAGGACGAATTTAGGTATCTTCTTGCTGAGTATCGCAGTAGTCTACCTCCTGAAAGTTAGGGTGACCCAATACCCCAACATGTACGGAATGAAATCTGAACAAAAGCTTCGGGTCCTGCAAATAGAGGTCATTTCTACGAATGCCACACTAAATATTTTAGCGATAATATTAGGAGTTCGTCCGGCCCTGCATACTCTATCTCTTCGGTTGATGCAGAAACCATTGTAAGACTACAAAATACGGTTTCTCAACTCATTGAAGAGCTAGCTGAACAGAGACAGAGGTATGTTGAACAGAGTGTGAGGCAGAAGAAGACGGAGGAGGCAACGACAAATGCGGTTTCTCAACTCAGGATGCTGCAGCAGCAGTTCAGTTCTTTCATTCAGACTGGGGGAGTTATTCCTCCGTGTCCTGGTGATACAGTTCGGGCTGAAAAAGGTCTCGGCCCCCTGGATGATTTCAGCACGGATGATGATATGGAAGACGAGGACGAATTCGATGATGACTGTTAGTTTTTAGATTTTTGTATGTCTTGTACTTTAAATTTAAACATTTTGTTGTTTGAAACTATTGTTGTAGTATTTTCGTACTCAGCTTTGTTGGATATTTTGTATGTGTTGTACACTTTTGAAATTTTTGTATTTTTTTTTTGTTGTTGTTGTATTTTCATTTTGGTTACTGCTGTATATTATTGTTGTGGTTGCATGCAGTATTTGGGTTTTCATTTTTTTTTTTAATTTTCAGAAAGATCGACCACAAGTGATCGGTTTTTCTATATTTTTTTGCAAAAAAACGACCACAAATTAATTTATTAATTTAACTAAAAACCTACCAAATGTGGTCGGTTTATTTTTTCCTAAAATTATTTTTTCAATTTAAATAAAATAATAACAAATTTTAAAAATGAATATATATATATATATTTTTTTTTAAAAAAATAAGCACCTTAAAAATAAGAAAAATGATTTCCTTAATAAAAGTACGAAAAATAAATTATATAGGACAAACAAAATTGAAACGAATGAAGTAATAACTTGAGAAGATAATTGGACAAATAACATATCAAATTTATAATCTAAATTTTTAAAAAATTGTAAAAGTTATACTTCTTCTGATTTTCTTTACTTGTCACTTAGTCTTTTGCATATTTTTTAAGAAAATTAATTTATCGACACTTGTATTGCACGTATATATCACGTCAAGTAGTATATGATTTGTAAAATAATATTATCTAAAAATATTTTGAGTAAGTAATTATATATAGAAGAACAATAAGTTTTTCTGAATTATCAATAGGGATCCTTGAAGGATAACTTGTTTATGACAATCGAGATTATTTAAATTATCTTAACTTATGAAGATGCATTATCAAAATTTAATTAGGTGTATATTATTTTTAAATAATTTGATTTTGTTTTAGTCTTTAAATTTTTAAAGATATAATGATATATCTTTTCAATAGGATAGAAAACTATGAACTATTTATTTTATCGATTGGCTATACAATGCCGAATATCGATCGAAAATTTATATTGTATATTATACGGTGTGAATATGAGTTAGTTGATTTTAATGTAGATATTCAAAATTGGGTGGAAGATTAAAAAAGGTTTTTTAACATTTCAAAATAGTTCAACTTCATACTTTTCTGAGCACAACATATCTATCACAAACTCAAAAATAATATACGATATTGAAAAAGAAATATGATCAATAAATCTGATATTAGTTAAAAAATTATATAAAAATAAAGTCTTTTATAGTGTTTGAATCATGATCTTTAAATGACATGAGAAGGATAACGATAACTTTGCCTTAAAACGATAAAACCTCGTGAACTGAAAAAAAAAAAAAAAGTGTACAAACTTTTTTCTTTTATAAGATTCTGAGTTGACTTGATAAGCATTAAATCGAAAAATCATCATAAGTTAGATAATTCAAAAAAAAAAAAAAAGGACTAATGGCGTGTTTGTTATGGAAGAAAAAGATTTATCAGGAAAATACTTTCTTATTTTTTCACGTTGGTTGGATAAAATATTTTTAAAAATATTTCTTTAGGAAAATGACTTTCTTAATGAAAGTATGGAAGATAAGTTTCATAGGTGAAATAAATTAAAACAGAAAACGTAATAACTTTAGAAGATTATTCGATGCATATAAAATCATATCAAGCTTATAATATGAATTCTTGAAAGTTGTAAAAATTATACTCCTGATTTTCTTTACGTGTCACTTAGTCTTTTACATATTTTCTCCGTCCCATTTTATGTGTCATCATTTTTTTTTTTAATTCTTCCTAAAAAGAATATCATATTTTCTTATTTGGTAAATATTTAAAAACACAATTACACTTTTACCCTTATTTGGCTCACTTAATAAAAAAAAAAAATAGTAGCACATTTTTTGATAAAGAACAATTTGATAAATATTATCAAGTCTTCCCTTATTTCTTAAATTCCGTGCCCGATCAAATGACGACACATAAAATGGGAGGGAGGAAGTAATTTTTAAGAAAATTAGTTTGTCACACATGCACTGCATGCATGTGCCGTGCCAAGTAGTATTTTATTTGTAAATTATTAATAAAATCTAAAAATATTTTGAGTAAGTAATTATACATAGAAGAACAAAGTATAAGTTTTTTCTGAATTATGAATAGGAATCCTTGAATGATAACTTGTTTATGAGGGTCAGAATGATTTAAATTATCTTCACATACTAAGACAGATTATCAAAATTTAATTAGGTGCATATTATTTTTTAAATAATTTGATTTTGTTTTAGTTTTAAATTTTTTAAATATAGAATGATATGTCTTTAACTACAACAAAACAATTATATACATACATCAATTATTTGCCTGATTTCGCTCATGACTATAATATGGATTGAAAATTTGTATTGTAATTTTCACGATGAAAATATGAGTTAGTTGAAATTTTAAAGCAGATATTCAAAATTTGGTGGAAGATTAAAAAAGTTATCTAATCTTTTAAAATTGTCTTCATATATTTTTGAACGTTTATCTACGATATATGTTTCTCAAAAACATATCTATCACAAATTCAAAAATAAGATTCAATGTTAGAAAAGAAACGTGATCAATAAACTTGACATGAATTAAAAAATTATCTAAAATGAAGTTTTTTACAATGTGCGTGAATCATGATCTTTAAAGGACATGAAAAGGGTAATAATAACTTTGCCTTAAAACGATAAAATCTCGTGAACCGAAAAAAAAAAAAAATCTTGTGCAAATCTTTTGTCTCTTATAAAATTTTGAGTTGGCTTGAAATGAGGATAACCATTAAACCTACAAATCATCATTTGATAATTTCAAAAAAAGATTAAGGGTGTGTTTGATATGGAGGAAAACATTTTTATTTGAAAAATGATTTATTACTTTTCATGTTGGTGGAAAAAAAAATTTGAAAAATACTTTTCTGGAAAAATAAGAACCTTTAAAATAAGAAAATTAACGTCCTTAATAAATAACATATTAGATCTATAATCTGAATTCTTAAAAGTTGGAAAAGTCATACCTCATTTGATTTACTTTACCTGGCACTTAGTCTTTCACATATGTTTTTAAAAAAATTAATTTGTCGATACTTGTGTTGCACGTATATGCCGCATCAATTAGTATATGATTCGTAAAATAATACTCTCTTCATTTCATAATAAATGAATTATTGAATTTTGACACACAGATTAAGAAAAAAACATTAAAGATATAAATTTAACACAACTTTTCATTTTTTGAAGAGTCAATCACATCCTTTGTATGATTTTTTAAACAACATTTGAATGTAAAGACATAAACATTTCATAAGGGTAAATTTGAAAAAAAAATTCAATGATTCACTTATTTTGAAACACCAATAAATACCCAACAATTCACTTATTCTGAAACGGAGGGAGTATTATCTAAAAATAATTTGAGTTAGTAATTATGCATGGAAGAACAAAGTATAAGATGTTTCTGAATTATCTTTATGGATTCTTGAATGATAACTTATTTATGACGGTCGAGATGATTTAAATTATCTTAACTTACTAATATGGATTATTAAAATTTTATTAGGTACGTAGTATTTTTTAAATAATTTAATTTTGTCTTAATATTTAATGATATATCTTTAACTAGCGAAAAAATTATGCATACAAAGTTTCATCAATTATTTCCCTAACTTGGCACATAACTTTCTCTTATTGAGAAAAATGCATAAATATTTCTGAAACTTGACAAAATGGAGGACATTGTGGAGAAAATATTCATAGTGAAAATTGTAAGAGAAAATGAGATAATAATAATCTATAATAAACAACATCTTCTCAATGGGAGACAAAACTATTAACTATTTGTTTTATTATATTTTACACAACTCAAATATGAGTTGGTTGAAATTTTAGTGCAAATTTTCCAAATTGGGTGATGAAAGATTTAAAAAGTTATCTCATATATCAAAATAATCCAACTTTCTAAGTGTTTATCTACGATATATGATTTCTTAAAATATATTTATTGTAAATTCAAAATAAGGTACAGTATTAGAAAAGAAATGTGATCAATAAATCTGATATGTATTTAAAAATTATATAAAATAAAGTCTTTTACAGGGTACGAATAATGATCTTTAAAGAATATGAGAAGGGTAACGATAACTTTACCTTAAAACGATAAAATCTCATGAAGTGAACACAAAAATCTTGTGCAATTTTTTTTTATCTTTTATAGTAATATTTTAAGATGGCTTGAAATGAGAATAAGCATTAAACCTACAAAGCATCATATGTTCGATAATTTTAAAGATGTGTTTAGTATGACGGAAAACATTTTATTCAAATTTTTTTTTTTTCTTATTTTTCTTGTTGGTTGGGCAAAATTTTCGAAAAACATGTTACTTAGGAAAACAAGTACCTTAAAAATAAGGATAATAACTTTCTTAATAGAAATACAAAAAACAAGTGACCTAAGTAAAATAAAATTGAATCGGATGAAGTAATACTAACTTGAAAAGATAATTCGACAAATAAATAATCATATCAAATTTATAATCAGAATTCTTAAAAGTTGTAAAAGTTATACTCCTTCCGATTTTCCTTACTTGCAACTTACTATTTGACTTACTTTTTAAGAAAATTAATTTGTCAACATGTATATTGCATGTATATACCGTGTCAAATAGTATATGATTTGTAAATTAATAATACTGTCAAAAAATATTTTGTGTAAGTAATTATACATAGAGAACAAAGTATAAGTTTTTTTCTGAATTATCAATATGAATTATACATAGAGAACAAAGTATAAGTTTTTTTCTGAATTATCAATATGGATCCTTGAATAATAACTTGTTTACGACGTTGGAGTTGATTTAAAATTATCTTAACTTACTAAAACGAATTATCAAAATTTAATTAGGTACATATTATTTTTTTACATAATTTGATTTTGTTTTAGTCTTTAAATTTTTAAATATCGAGTAATATTTGTGCCTAGGAAGTTTCATCAGTTATTTCCCTGATTTCATCCATGACTTCCTCTTATAATTTTTCTATGTAACCTATTATACCTTTAATCTGAAAACTATTTGAGCATAAAATTGTTATAGTTCTTCGAAATTAAACTTGAAGTCGAATTTTTAAAGTTTTCATAATTCAAAAAACTCCAAAAATCATAATTTTCATTGTGATTCATTCACAAAATATTAAAAATAACTTCAGTTAGTATTTATATCCAAACACAACTTAAATTTACAAATATTGCTTTCAACGTGAAAATAAATATTCTCATTGCTTCAAATCTTTGTCCTACTTCTCTTTTGGTCCATTTAAAAAATATTTTTTTTTACAACTTTTTAAGTTTAACTTTTCACGAAACAAAAGTCAAAAAAAAAACTTGGAAAACGACTTATAAGATGTATTATTATTATTATTATTATTATATTATTATTATTATTATTATTATTATTATTATGAATTTCCAGCATTCAGCAGAATAGGCACTGCGAAGACTTATTTCTATTATTGAGTATTTTCCGTTACCCGACACCCACTGCCACCAAAATCATATTTGTTTCTAAGTAGAAAAAGAAAAAGGACGAATACCAATTTAATATTTCTAAAACTATGATACAATTATTTGTACTCCAGTATAAATTTCTAATTTGGTTCAGTATTTTAATGCTTGTTTTGTACTTTCTTGGTCCAAATGAATGCTAATATTTTTCACTTTTTGAGATTCGAACATGTGAAACTAATTGATTAGTATTTTAAAGTGAGTTCTTTTCATCATATGTTGAAATGAGAAAAATCTCAATTTATAGTATTTTCGTGTTGTTTTTGATGAAATTAATTTAGTCCAGTTATAACTTACAAAGTTAGTCAAATTGACTTTGGGAAGTTAAATATGCTAAATAAATTAGGAGTAGTGCATACGTTTTTTTGTGAGATTATGTTATGGTGTTTGATTACCAAAAAATTGTTTTATATATATTTCTTAAAAAGTTTGTTTGGGAGCCAAGAAAGTTGTATAAAAATATTTTCCTTTAGAAAACTGTAACAAATAAAGCACGTGAACAGGGTTAATAACTTTTTTATATCCATTTATTTAAGGAAAAATTACATAACACTACAACTTATTTTTATTAAATTGCGTTAAATCTCTATCCCTTTTATTAATTACCTAATTTTTTTTATTCTAAAACAACCGGATACATCCAAAAACTCATAAATTTTTGGATATGTAATTTTAATTATGTATCTCTTTTTGGTCTAGTTAATGTATTATGTATCTCGATCAAATAGTTTCGAAAATTGATGTATCTCAGTAATCAAAATTATGTATCTTAACTTCAAAATTATGTAATCAGAAGCTAATTTTGTATCCGAGTGAAAATGGAGTAATTAATTGTTATGTTCTTAAATTCAAAATTATGTATCCGGATGCTAATTATGTATCCAAAAATCGCAAAAAAAAAAATTATTTGTAATTAGGAAAGAATAAGAATAAAAGTAATTAAAGATAAATTTATTGAAATTTATGTAAGTTTTACTTTAATTAAAGGAGAAACAAACATATATTTTGAATAATTTTCTTGGATATAATTTGAAAGAAGCTTTTGATTGTAAAATGTTTGAAGCCATTTTTCGTTGAAACTCTTTGTTTAATAAAAGTATATAATGCAGCACACGAATTAATTCTCCTTAAAATGGGGATTCTTAGATTCAACTATTATACAACTTCGGAAAAAACTTACACGCACCCAATGTATACACTAAGCCAATACATGCATGTCATGTGTTTGAATTTAAAGTTCATCTTACTTAACCATGATTAATCAACATGTATTTTAATTAATTTAATTACATAACCATGATAAAAAACATTAGTTTGGTGTATCCACCGGGTGCGTGTAAGTTTTCACCTCAACTTCTGTGTCAACTTAAATGAGTTTATAACCCCCCCCCCCCCCTCCCCGCCCCTGCCCGCACCAAATCCCCCTTTCAGAAGCTAAGCTAGTAATTGATCAAGAAAAAACAATCAGAAGTAAATTAATGATCGAACAGGAATGCAAGGCTTTACAATTACTGAACACGACTCACATTTTGTAATCTCCGAACCCTCCACTTTCACCCTACTCGACTCTCATAGAATTTCATCAAATTAATAGGGGACCCTTTAACCTAGTCATTAAAAAGGATCTCGGAGGACCACCAAAATATGAAATCGAGGATGTAATTATCCATAGGATTTTGCTTATTTACTACACTTTTAATTCGTTAAAAACAAAAAAACAATCAGAACATTGGAAAATCCTGTTCTACATGACTGTTTTTAATTATTCTATGCACCTTATAAGAGCATTTTTTCCTAAATTGAGCATTTAACTAGTTATCCTTTCATTCTCTATAAATATGAAAACTGAGGATGCTAAAAATTAGACATGTGTCACATATCAACGGAGGAACGTCCTATACGTTTTTACCTGGGTGGTGGGATATACGTAACCTCCACCCTACTCTGATGGGCTAGAATACTATTTTCGATAGACCTTCAACTCGATATATTCAGAGTTCGAATGTGCGCACTCTCACTTTTTGAAGATCAGTGTTAGTATTACAATTCATCAAACAATAAATATAATCTATTTTTATTTTTAATTTTTCATCCGGCATTCAGTATCTGTATTGAAACCTTAATTAATCCATACCTCTCACTACTTGCTTATTATGGAGGTGATGCTCTCAACAGATAGTTTTCTTTATCCAAAATTTGAATTCGAGATATCTGATTAAGTGTGCAGGGTCGGCTGGTAGTATATAAATATTAGGCAATTGCCTAAGGCCCCCTATTTTGGGGGGGGGGGGGGGGGGCATTTTTCTGACACATGTATTGATAATATAAAATTTTTTTTATAAAATTCATGGAGGGCCTCATTTTTCTGACACATTTATTGATAATATAAAAACAAATTATAATTTTGTTTTAAGATGATGAATAGCTAAAAAAAAAAATATAGAATTTGACAAAAAAAAAAAGTAAAAGTTTCTTGTTTTTATAACTTTTAACAGATAGATTTTCTTTTTACTTTTTTAAATAACTTTTTTTAACCTACTTTTTCATTTGTCTCTCACCTACTCTTTGTCTCTTTACAGCTGGTCTCCATGTTTTTGGTTGTAAAAGATCAAGTTTAAGTGTTCAACCCATTTTTTCATATTGTCTGATTGTTTCTCTCTCACGTAGGGCTTCTGTCTTTCCATCTTTTCTCTATTTTTTTGTTGTCATTTTCAAGTTCAAATATAGAATTTGAAAGAGCTCATATCAAAATTTAAAAATTATTGATAATACTTTGAAAAAGATATTTTCAAGCAGCTAAATGCCAGCACTTAGTTGGGAATTGGGATCATCGATCAAGTCTTCAAATTTCTTGAATCGGGTAATATCATTCTAACTTTTTATATTATTGTTGTATTTTATATTTGACATTTTTTTTATTTAATAGTACGGATTGTTTTTATACTACTAGTTACTAGTTAGAATTTAATATGTCAACTAGAAAATATGATTTCGGTTATTCAAAACTTGTAAAAAAAAAAAGAAGAGTTGATAATTTGATAAAATCTCAAAAAGGAGGTCTTGATAAATTTTTGACAAATAATACCAATATTAAATCAAAAAATTTAGAAAAAAGTTCTTTAGATGAACAAGTCACTAATTTAGTTGAATTAGATGATGGTATAATTGAAAAAGAAGGGGAGGAAATTAATGAAATGTCAGATACAGATTCTCAAAATAATCAAGATCTTAAAAATGAATCAAATAATTGTACTCCTAAAAATATATATGATCCTAGTCAATGGAATAATATTGATACAAAGTTAAGAGATTTATTAGTAGAAAATGGACCAATTAGAATTACGGACATAGATTTTTCAAATGATAAATTTTTAAGATATTTTTTTACTACACATTATTTTCAAAAATTAGCAAATGGAGAAAGACATGCAGAAAATGATTAGTTTATTCCAAAGATTTAAATAAAGTATTTTGTTTTTATTGCAAGTTGTTTAATACTATTTCTAATGCTAAGAACAATAATTTTGCTAGTGAAGGTAGTAGAGTTTGAAAAAATCTTAATGCTAAACTTAGATCTCACGAAATATCTAACCAACATATTATTAATATGCGTTCGTGGATTGATTTAGAAATTAAATTGCGTAACAATAGAACAGTTGCTATAAATGTTCAAGAACAAATTAATAGAGATAAAGAACATTGGAAAAATGTATTGTCAAGAATTATTTTCGTCATAAAAACTCTTGAAAAAAAATAATTTGACATTTAGAGGGAAAAATGAAAAAATATATCAAGAAAATAATGGAAACTTCTTAAGCCTCATTGAAATGATTGTGGAATTTGATCCAATCATGCAAGAGCATATTCGAAGAATTAAACATGATGAAATTTATAATCATTATCTTGGACATAATATTCAAACTGAATTGATAAGTTTGTTGGCAAGTGAAATTAAGAATAAAATTATTGAAAAAATTATAGAAACAAAGTATTTCTCTATAATACTTGATTGTACGCTTGATACAAGTCATCAAGATCAAATGTCTTTTGTATCACGGAGCGTAGATATTTCTACAACTCCAATAAAAATTACCGAATATTTTTTAGAGTTCTTAAAAGTGGATGATACAAATGGAAAAGGTCTTTTTGAAGTTATTTTAGATGAAATAAAATATATTGGACTTGACATTGATAATTTGAGAGGACAAAGATATGATAATGGATCTAATATGAAGGAAAAATATCAAGGATTGCAAAAAAGACTACTCGATATAAATCCTAGATCATTTTACACACCATGTGGTTGTCATTATCTAAATTTGTTACTTTGCGATATGACTAATTCTTGTACAAAAGCTGTATCATTCTTTGGAGTGGTACAACGTATATATTCACTATTTTCTTCTTCCACTAAACGATGAAAATTTTTAAAAGACTATGTACCTAGTTTAACTCTTATATCATTGTCACAAACTCATTGGGAAAGTCGTATTGATAGTGTTAAAGCAATAAGATTTCAAACTCCACAAATAAGGGATGCTTTATTGAAATTAGTAGAAGTTAGTGATGATCCAAAAACTAAAAGTGAAGCCAACTGTTTAGCAATTTATGAGCTTGAAAACTTTGAATTTTTACTAGGTATAACTATTTGGTATGATGTATTATATGCTGTTAATTCAATTAGCAAAAATTGACAATCAAAAGATATGCATATTGATGTTGTCATAGATCAATTAAGAGGTCTAGTTTTTTTTTTTTTTTAAATATAGAGAAGAAGTATTTACATCTGCTATGATTTCGACCAAGGAAATTGCATTAGAGATGAATATAGAGCCACAATTTCGTAATAAACGTGTGATCTATAGAAAAAAATAATTTGATGAGAATGTTGATAATGAAATCACAAGATCTCTTGAAGAATCTTTTAGAGTTGATTACTTCTTATACATAGTAGATCAAGCCATTTTTTCACTTCAAACTAGATTTGAACAACTTGAAGCTTATGAAAATATTTTTGATTTTCTATTTAGTGGAAAGAAATTGAGATCTTTAGATGACGAGAATTTAAAGAAATATTGCCTTAATCTTGAATGCTCCTTAAAACATAATACTCATTCTGATATTGATAGTTTAGACTTATTTTCTGAATTAAAATTTTTAAAAGAAATAGTACAAGTAGAAGATAATAGTCTAATCGAGATACTTAATCAAATAAAAAGACTTGATTCTTTTCCAAATGCTTATATTGCTTATAGAATAATGTTAACAATTTCGGTAACCGTTGCCTCTGCAAAAAGAAGTTTTTCAAAATTAAAAATGATAAAATCTTATTTAAGATCAACAATGTCTCAAGAAAGATTAAGTGGATTGACTATATTATCAATTGAAAAAGAATTATTAGAAGAAATTGATTATAAAAAAATTATTAACAATTTTGCATCTCAAAAAGCTAGAAAAATAGATTTTAGATAAAAACATATATAATTTTTATTGTTATTGAGTTTAAGGCCTCCCATTTAAGTTTCGCCTTAAACCACCAATATGGTTACGCCCTATAAGTGTGAATGATATATAATCTAAATTGTTGATAAAGAAAGTTATACAAATGAACAACTGCAGATCAGGAACTGATTTTTTCAGGTAAAGTATTTTTTTTTTCAACAGCTGCAATATTATTTCACTTGAAGAGCAATAACAAATTTTGTCAAATTAAAAAGTAGATCAGAAAAAATGTTAAACCGAAAAAAGAAAGAAATATCCACGTGGCATCCTTGTTGTAGTGAACCAATTAGCAGTAGGTACGAGATACTGCGCACAAAAATGTTACAGCTACACGGCAGTTGCTGTGCATGATAGTTGGGGGACTCTGTCAGATTATTCAGTATACATTTGTACTCTTAACAATTACTCCCTTCATTTTAAAAGCAACGATCTAGTTTAATTTGATATAAATTTTAAAAAAATAGAAAATAATTTAAATCTTATAATCTTAAATTAATATATCAAATGTATCAAAATGTTCTTCAATTTTGTAATCTTAAACATGCCACGTGGAAAATTAAAATTTAAGAGTTGTTAAAAGAAGAAACAGATTCATTTTTAAACGAACTAAAAAGAAAAATAGTTCATTTTTTTTTAAACGAAGGAAATAGTTGCTTAGCACCAAGATATTATTTTATAATGTAAATAATTATTATATTAATTAAACTAAGTTAAACTTTAACGGATAATTTGGTTGGGAACAACTTAGTCTGGGATTAGCCTTTTATCCATTAATTCATTCACTTTCACTAGGTGGACACTAAAAATGGACGGAGGGAGCAAAATGAAACGGAGGGAATACTTCCATTCATTCAATTTTACTTGTCATGTCTCACTTTTTAGAGTTAAATTAGATAAATTTAAATCAATATTTAAAGATGTATATTTATCATACAAGTATGAAAAGAATTGAAACTTATAGTATTTTTGTATGATTTTTGAATATTTAAATTTAAAATATTAAATATTAATCTAACTCAATTTAGCTTCAAAAATCCGTCTAACTTGACTTTTGTGAAGTGAAACTTGACAAGTAAAGTAAATTAAGGAAGTAGTTGCTTATTTACGTAAAATTCCATATATTTAAATGAGAGTAAAATTGAAAGAACATCATTAATATTTTGTTGATTATATGAAACATAATTTATTTTGAAATAAAAAATAAAAACATCATAATAATTTTAAATTGAAGGAAGTATAACTTAATCTGTTGTAATTGGCTTACCTATCTTATTTTTTCAAGTAATCAAGCTCATCCCCAGACGATTCCGGGTTCAAATTATGTCTTTGTTTGAAACTTGTATGTGAAGTTGGATAGAGAAATTGATCAACTCATTAGATTTATCACTTGCTGATTCAAATTATGTCTTTGCTTGAAAGTTGTGAAACCACGGAGAGAAATTAATCAACTCGTTAGACTTATTACTTGTAGATTCAAATTATACATTTACTTGAAAGTTGTGAAACTGCGGAGAGAAATTGATTAACTCGTTAGACTTATTACTTGTAGGTTCAAATTATACATTTGCTTGAAAGTTGTGAAGCTGGATAAAGAAATTATAATCAATTCATTAGACTTATCACTTGCAGATACAATTATGTCTTTACTTGAAAGTCGTGAAGGGAAATAGAGAAATTGATCAACTCATTAGACTTACCACTTGTAGGCTCAAATCTTGTCACCGCCTCGCTATTCCTTATTAAAAAAAAATGCATATCTTATATGGTAAAATTCTTCGATTTCTTTTCCATATTTTTTTTCTCATGTTGAGTGAATAATCGAGACAACCAAAAATATTCAAATAAATATTTTAATTTATTTATTATATATGATTAAACACAAAAACATATGTGGATGACTTTTTGTTTTTGATGGACCGGCTCTGAAGTATTAACTCCCATGCAACCCCAGTAAATCAGGCCATGTCCTTTTGCCCCCTTCATTAATGAGCACTGCAATTGCCATTTTACTTTACTTTTCTCCATTTTAAATTAATTGGAACACATATTTCCTTCCTTTCAAAAAATAAAATAAAATTCCTAGGGTGTATTATACTCTTTAAAAGAGTTAGTTATTAATGATATTAAATAAAAATAGTTTGTTCATTTTTTTTTGTTAAACTCTTTTTAAAGCTAAAGATAGTTTGAAAAATCCACAAAACAGGAGTAATTTAAAAAAAAATTAATTAATACATTTTTGGGTTTTTTGAAAGATTTCTTCATTTTGAACCATAAAAAAAAAATGTCAGAAATTTATTTATTTGGAATGAAGAGAGTACTAACTTGATACTATTTCATCAGTTTAAACATCTTACTTTATTTTTAGTCCGTTTAACAAAGAATATTCTTTTTTTATATATATTTTTAAGGCAATAAGATTAAATGATATTTGGTATATCTTATATCTTTAGTTTAAAGCGGCAAAATTTAAAGTCATTTTTATTTTTAAAATTTCATGTCAAATCAAAAGTAGACAAACAACAAAACAGGGGGAGGAGGGAGTATATATGATAGAAATACTTTTAAAGAAGATGTTAGGAAAATAATTTGAATGAAGAAAACAAATCAAACAAATGAATTGAACATGTTTTGAATATCATAATTCATAACTAGTGAATACTTTTATTACCAAAAAAAAAAAATTATGAATACTTTATAGATTAATAGTAGCATTTATCCAAAAACAAAATATAGATTAATAGCACGAATAGAAAGTGCTGAATATATCTCAAAACTACAAATACAAAGTGTTGAATATATCTCAAAACAAAATATAATTCATAACTTGTGAATACTTATATTACCAAAAAAAAATTGTGAATACTTTATAGATTAATAGTAGCATTTATCCAAAAACAAAATATAGATTAATAGCACGAATAGAAAGTGTTAAATAGATCTCAGGATATTGTGCAAAATTGAATCGAAATATATCCTGCTATCTTTTTAATTTAGTAATTCTATGCATAATTAATATTGTTTCATTAATGACTATTAATAGAATCGATCAATGGATAACATAAGTCATTTCTAATAATTCGATGAATATTTGAGTCTTTTTCTATAATAAAATAAAACTGGATATTATGATCGAAATTTAATGTAAGTATGAAAAAAGATATGAATAGAAAAATATTTTTTTTTAAATGAGTCTTACACGATGAGAATATAGATTAATTGAAATTTTAATGCAAATATCTAAAATTGGGTGGAAAGTAAGAAAAAGTTGCTCGATGTTTTCAAAATAGTCTAACTCCACACGACTTTTCTAAGCACTTACATAAGATATCTGATTTTCTCCAATAATGTATCCATCACAAATCCAAAACAAAGGTGCAACGGTGGAAAAAAAAAATGTGATCAATAAATTTGACATGAATTTAAAAGTTATATAAAACAAAAGTTTTTAAAAGTGCGAGAATCATGACCCTTAAACGACACGAGAAGGATAATGATAACTGTCTTAAACGATAAAACCTTGTGAACTGAATGAAGAAACTTGTGAGTTATTTTTTTTTTTTTGTAAATTTTCGAGTTAGCTTAATTTAAATCGAGTAACCGACAAATCAATATATGTTCGATAATTCCAAAAGTAGACCAAGTATAATTTTTAATTTCATTATTCAAGTTTGTTCTAATAAAATTTTGTCTTCATACTTTTTAAGAAGTGAATGAAATAAAAATAAAAAAAAAATGTATACATCGATGAAATAATTAACCAAAATTCTATTTTAAAAAACTAAAATTTTGTTATGATTAGATTTTACAGAGGATTAGGATCTATTAACCGATTTGAAGTTGTTAGATCTAGAATCACCGGTACTAAGAACCATATTTTGGACAATTATCCTTTTTAGAGAAATGAATTGCTTGGTTAATTATTAAGAAATAAATAAATATTCTTAAATAGTGGCAGAATTTTTTTCTTTTACGAATGGAAAAAGTATTTTTTTTTTTTTCAGAATTACATTAGAAAGATTGACTAACCCAAATTGTTATTTAATATTAATGAAAATGCTTTTGAAATTGATTAGTCAAACAATAAATATTTGTACTATAAAATAGTAATTTCATTGATGAGATATTTTATGGGATTATTTTATATCATATTTTATATAAAATAGTAATTTTACTATTTTAATATAAATAATAAAATAAAATAATCTCAAAATTATTAAATATCTCAAAATAAAGTATTTAATAAACAAAAATCGAGCGTTTAACTAGCTATCCTTAATTCATTCTCTATAAGCATGAAAACTGAGAATGCTAAAATTTGGGCATACGTCACATTTTCGTTGTATGTTCATTGCCAATAACAACATTAATGTAATTCTATAACTGGGACATACGTAATCTTATCCTTATTCTTACGGGCTACAATATTATTTTTAATAAATCTCCAACTCCATATATTTTATGGCCATGAAAATAATTATTTTTAGAAATTCGAGTTAGAGTTGGAGCTAAAGTTGAATTGCTATTGTGTTTAGTTGTTAATATAAATTGAAGTTGCTTTTGAAAATTTGTGAAGGAAATACCAGTGAAAAAAAAGGAAAATAAATTTTACTTGTTTTCACTTTTTCAAAATAATTTTCACTGAAATAATTCTTATGATCAAATACTAATATTTTCACTTTTTTCATTTAAGTAAAATATTTTTTGAAAAAAAAAATAAAAAATTCCATGACCAAACGCCTACTTGAAATCCAAATTTACATACTATCATTTTTTAAGGATCAAATATAAGTATCACAATTCATCAAACAATAAATATAATCTAATTTCTTTTTTAAAATTTTCATCCGATATTCAATATCCATATTGGAGCCTCAATCAATTCAGATCGCGAACTACAAGGTCCATTTTGAGATGACGCTTTCAATAATTTTTTTTTTTCATATCCAAAATTCAAACTTTAGACATTTAATTAAAAGCGAAGCAATTTCACTATGCACCACAATCAATAATGATAGATCATCTATATTATTGATAAAGAAAGTTATACAAACGAACAACTGCAGATGAGGAACTGGTTTTTTCAGGTAAAGTATTTTTGTTTTTTTCAACAGCAGCAATCTTTCACCCTAACAGCAATAACAAATTTTGTCAAATTAAAAAGTAGATCAGAAAAATTGTTAACCAAAACAAGAAAGAAAAATATCCACGTGGCATCCTTGTTGTAGTGAACCAATTAGCAGTAGGTACGAGATACTGCGCATAAAAATGTCACAGTTGCTGTGCACGATAATGGGAAGCTCTGTCAGATTATTTGTACTCTAATAATTAATTGCTTAGTACTCACGAAATTGGATGTTTGCTTTGGTCTATGTAATTTTTTTTTTTTAATGATATATTACATTATTTTTCCGTACAAATATATTTATATAATTATTTTAAAATAATTTTATAGTATCACTAGCGAAACTAAGTTAAACACCTTAAGAAAATAAAACACTCCTAACAAATTAAATGTACTTGCTCTGTTATAAAATAGTTGATTCTTTCAAAAAATATTTATTTAAGTTTAGTTATTTTTTTATGAAATTAAAAAAATATTATTATATTATTTTAATATTATTTTTATCATTAAATAAATAAAAAATGTATATATTTAAATTTATATTTTCAAATCATAATAATTAAAACTAATTAGGTAAAAGCCATAATGAATTTTTTTAAGACTGGTGTTGATTCAATAAAGGTCAATTATTTTGAAACAAATGGAGTGTGAAGTTTGAGCTATACTCCATTTTATAGTATGTGTGTTTTTATCTTTGATACACACATTTTAAGAAAGTTACTCATTTCTAAAAATATAAGATGTGGTTTTGCATATCTATCTTTAATAAATATATTTAAAAAATACATATATTTAATACACTTTTCGTCTATTTTTACTCGTTATTTATTTTTAAAATAATTTTTTATTTTTTACTTGTTATTTTCAACATATCAAGATAAGGCAAGAGAAGTTTTTTTGTTTTACCATAATACTAAGTATTTATTGTCCAGACAATTTTCAAGAAATAATATTCCAAACATCAATTAATATGAATAATATGATAAATTAATTATATCAATAATTATTTTCTTAATAAGTGTGTCAAGTCAAATGTGATAAGTAAAATTGAATGGAGAAAGTATTCTTTCCATTTACATTTGCTTGACATGTATTGCTTTTTGAGCGTTAATGATAAATAGTTTTTATAACATAAATAGGAGAAGAAATGTAGCTTATAGTATTAGCTATGAAGATTAGTTAAATTACTCTCGTTAAACGAAACCTAACGAGTAATTTGAATGAAGAGGGTACCTTCTTAATTATGTAAAATTTTCAAATTAAAAGAGCATCACTAATATTTTCTTAATTATATAAAACACGAAATGAAGAAAATATAACTTAATCTATTGTAATTGATTTACCTATCTTATTTTCTCGGATAATTATGCTAGCTCATTCCGATAAGATTGCAAGTTCAAATTTCATTTTTGCTCGAATATGTAAATCTAGATAAAGAAATTGATCAATTCATTAGGATTGTCACTTACAAATTCAAAGCTTATCTCAAATTCATCATCATTCATACTTATCTTAGAAAAATGAGCAAATAAACCTTGTAAGATTTCAAAAAAATTCTTCTACTATTTATTTTGAATCATCACAACATTCCGTGAAAGATCGGAACGACTAGAAATGTCCAAAAAGGCTTTTAAATTTATGTAAATTAACATAAATTAAACATACGCCTTAACTTATCATATTTATACAAATCTCTACTCTTACAAAGTAATTATAAGAATTTTAACTAATTATATATTTTTGTTGAATGTATTGGGAAGCTAATTATGTATCTCGACAGAGCCAGCATAAAATTTTTTTTATCGGAAGTTAATCATGTATCTTTACAAAAGAAAAAATGTATCTTCATTGAATGTATTGGGGAGCTAATTATGTATCTCGACAGACTCAAAATTAGAATTTTTAGTAATTATGTGAAATATTAAATTTTTTTATAATTAAATTTTAAATTGTCAATTATTTATCCTAAAATTTAATCAAAATCATATTTGGTATTTCAATTCTCTTTTTTTGGTTTATGGACAAGCTCTGAAGTACTAACTTCCCTGGTGCCCTGGTAAATCAGGCCGTGTCCTTTTTGTTCTTTTGTTCCCCTCATTAATGAAAACTCAAATTTCTATTAGTCCCTTGCCTCCACTGATTTTTTTTTTTTTTTTACAAGGTATCCTCACAGCGGGCAGTTGTGAAACTAATTCTCTGTTCCTCGGTCAATGCATTATGTGGTAGAGAACTGACCACAGAGTTTGTTCCATTCGCCAGAGGTGGAAATCAAACCCCCGACCTCTTGTTTAAGGGACATAGCGCTGAACCACTGCCAACTTTGATGGTTGCCTCCACTGAAATTAATTGGAACTGATACTCCTTCCATTTTGAAATAAATTAAGTTTTAGGACGTGGCATATCTTTTAAAAAAAGTTAGTTGATGAAATTAAGTAGAAATAATTTATTAATATTATCTTTTTGCTTTTTTTTTTTTGAAAACCCGCATTAAAGTTGGACATAATTTTAAAACAATCATTTAAAAAAAAAAGGAAAAGCAAAACGTCCAAACGACTATGTCCAAAACAAGATCCAAATAATGTATAATCACACTGTTAATCTTTAATTCACTTAGTGTAATTGAGCGTTAATTTTTTCTTCAAAATCTTAATTTTTCCTCCAAATCTGATTTTACATATTTGTTAATTAATTTAATCGTTCATTATGAGTAGAATCTTTAAGTCGTGATTATGCTTGCCAACACTTAATATATTCAATTTTTAATAATCTATTTTTTAACTTATTTACAAGTTAACTTGTATTTGAAATTCATTTTTGTTTCTCAGTTTTTATCCTTTAATAAACATCAAGAACATTAATTAGTCAATACCTCTATCGATTATCGCTTTTTTTTTTTTTTTTAATGTAGGATAAGAGATGGGAGGATATCCAAGATATGTAATTGATGGTTAAGCGTTTGCTTTATTTTGACAATATGCTTATAATTTTCTAGTTCTAATTTTTTTATAATTTTTTGTGATCGAAAATAATCATTTTAATAAATCAATATGTGTCGTTTCAACAATAAAAATTATTAATAGTTAGGAGTGACATTTTCGAAGAATTTGAAATGTCCATAAAAACAACAGGTCTCATAAATACCAAAAATAATAGAAGTAAAAATTAAATTCAGGACCAAACAAAAAGATTTTATTTTAAACATGGGATTGCGTAGAATCGAATCGGGACCTAAGATATTTGTAGTGTTACAAACTAAATATTAAAATATTTAATTTAAAAAAGATCACAAATTATTTTGTCCATACTAAATCCCTTTATGATCTTTTTCAGAAATTCAGCTTTTAAATTATTTTTTAAAAAAAAAATTTATGAAATATGTGTTGTAATTTTGTAAGATTTGACTGTTTTATCCCTCTCCGTAGTTGCATTATGCTATTTTTGGAGTGTGGGAGTGAATGACATGATTTTCGATGCATTTTGGTATTATTTTTGCAATATTGTGATTTTTTATGGTTTTGAGAGTTTTATTTTAGATTTATGTGAATATTTTTTGATCTGTGCGACGGATGACCGAACGAACTGTGCCAGCAGCTCCGGAATATCGATTGTAGGCAAGGTAGACCTTTGGTTCGGGTTCCGATGCACCCGAGCTCATTTCGACCTATTGATCGGAAAGTTGAAAAATTGAAAATATGGGTGTGGGACCCACATTTGATCAAAACGACCACGGATGGAAAATCCGACTTCGCCAGCAGATCCGGAATGTCGATTTTAGGGTGTTAGCATGTTTGATATGATTTTATAACTTATAAATCTCATTTCGATCCTCGGTTTGAAAAATTAGGATTTCGCATTTTGGGGATCAACTTTATGAAAATGATATTAATTAAAAATTTTGACTACACCAACGCCTCTGGAACATCGAATTTAGTATGGTTGCATAGTTCGTTTGTATATATCGAACTCCGAACGAATCTCGGGCACCTCGTCGAAGTCCGGGTTGGACTTTTAAAAGCAAAAAAACTGTTGTTGTTGACACCTAATTTTTGTCCTCCATAAATATGTTTAATCTTGAGTTTCTTTGATTTTCAAATAAAATCACAATAATTATTTTTTCTAAATAAATGCATTTTAAAATATTTATTTGGGCTAAATTTGTCATTTAAGTGACAATCATATATTTTTTTATTTACATATACGAGATTGTATAAATGATGTCATTTAAATGAACATTTTCATCAAAATTGGACTATAAATTAAGGATTATTTGAAAAATAATTTAAATGATTAAAATCTTGATGTAAATATAATTTATTATTGGAAAAAAATTATTGGAAAATATTTAGTATATTTTATTAAATCAAGAAGTTTGGAATTAAACAAAGTATTAATTCATATCGAATTTCAATTCAATTTAACCAATTTATTAAATTTGATCATAATTGAAACTAAATTGGCCACAATTGCAATTAGCCAATTAACTTTTAATTTGGTCAAAATTTAAATAGAATAGGCTAGATCATAATTGGAATTATTTTTAAAACCTTTAGTCTAACTGAGATTATTTTTTTTCTAGATAATTTCGAAGACTACCAATTTTCTAATTTAATTAGGGTTATTGTAACCCAATTAAATCTAATTGGGGTTATTAAATAACCCCAATTAAAACCCAATTTCAGCCCCATTAAACATTTTTCATCCAGGTCCAAATCAGCGCTCCAGGCCCATCCCACAACAGTCCAACACCAAACACACCCAACCCCTCCTTTCTTCAACACTAAACCGCCACCAGTAGCCCAAATACACATAATTGATCCGGCCCACATTCTCAATAAACGTTTCTCCTTCAACTTAAAAAACGGTAACAACAAAATCACGACCACAAAACACCCCACCAACACTGACAATTTTAAAACCGACCCAAAACCAGCCGCTCCAATGACCCGACATTCCAACTCGACTTTCTCCCTCTGCAACGCGTGTTTTCTCACGCGAACTTGTACGGAAATATTTTAGAAAAAGCTAGTGGCAGCCATCAACATTCCAAAGATTTAGCTGCCAAGAATCCGTTTGCCGTTAGAATTATACCTTGAAGGTACACACGCGCTCCATTTTAATTGGTTTAAAAGAATCTGTTTCTCTCTCCAATGTGAGGGATTCAATTTTTCTGGTAAAAATCCAAAATTAGGGAGAAATGGAAGAGATTTTTTTTGTTCCTATCCAGATTTAAAAAAAAATTGGTTTTGAAAATCCCAATTTACCCTTTAATTTTCCTTTATCCCACATCGTCCAAACCAGAAGGAGGACCCGAAATTCGCTCCTATAAAAGGGGCTGACTGTCGAGTTGTAAAGGGATTGAAAAATTTTCTTTTGAAAGGGGGTTAAAAAATTTCTTTTGGAAGGGAAAAAGAAAATTCGAGAGGTCCGAAAAAGCTTTCGAAAAAGGAAAAAAATAACTTTTATAGTATAAGTTCTGTTGTTTAAGAAGAGTCGACGAACTTTCAAAGCTTTAGAAGTCACGAAAAGGTCTCCTGGTGGTGGTCAAAATTCTGTCGTCCTCTCGTCATCCCGTTTTGCTGCTCCCGATAGGTAATATCCCATCTCATTTAAGCTTTCAACGATTTATTCTTCATCTTAACTTTCTGAAGTTATAGGTTTCTTTTAGTGACATGGTGTGCTGGGTTGTTTGCTGTAGAGGCCTTAAAGGCCATAGGTTTTTCTCTAGGGAGGAAGGATATTTAGTTGTGTTGTTACGTTAGGGTTGTTTCCTATTATAATCCTCCAATATGTGGTTTTTTGTCATCGTTGTCTCGATTTTGTAGTTGTTCATGTAATCATGACAGCATCGAGTAATTTTTGATTCAGGTCCTCCTCTTGTCCACTGTTTGTAGTTTGGATCATTGTTTTCATGGTTGTTGTTTGTAGTTTGGGTCATTGTTTTCATGGTTAAGGTCTATGTTTTGATTCTTACTTAATGGTTTCAGCCTGATGGGGTCTTAGTCGTAGTTGTTTTTTGATGTTATCTTATTTGTTGTCATCGCCAGACGGTGTCGTAGCGTCGCTAGTTGGACTATGCTTCGACGGCCATTTCGTTTGAGTCTGTCGGAAAGAGGATGAAGATGAGAATAATATCCCATGCCACTCCCCTTTCTTTAATGTGTCAGTTGCGCCTATTTTGGTATCAAATTTGAAATTTGATTTTCATTTTTCCTTTGAATTTTCGCCAGTTAGGGTTAATGTTAGAATGGTAAATGCGATATTGCCCTGTTGAACTGCTAGGCACTTAAGTATGCCGATTAGAAAAGGATGTTTCAATTTTGTTGTTACATTATGTATGTAATATGTGTTTAGACTAAAGATTCCCGATGATTTTTCTTGGTCAAGAAAGGAGGGATGAAGTCATATCCATTTTACTCTCGAAAGCAAGGCCAAAATGTGGTGTAGAGTATCACAGTTGTCTACTTCCATCTTCGAGAGTCTACTGCCAATGTTCCCTTTGGAGTATTCGGGATCCTCAAGTGCTTTCCCGCCCTCGCTTGTTTTGTTCGATTATCATGCAATAATTGCCTTAATCACCCTATAACTTTACATACTGAAAAGAGTTCATCAGAGTGCGATTTACACTTTAAAAGGTTGTTTTCCCCCTTTTTCTTTTGTGTGAAGTAAAGCCTTCGCTATCTCAACGACTCGATTTGATCTTTATATCATTTTCAGTCTAAAAAGAAAAGCTTCGGTCGTTCGTTAGTTGTTGCTACTTGATTTTTCTTACAAATAAAGTTTGAGAATTCTTTCTCAAAGGTGCCCTCCCAAAGTCCCAGATAATGTCCCTCTAGCCCCGCCAATGTCTTCTTAAATTTTAGTCTAGAAATTAATTCAATTTCTATTTTTGTTACTGCTTGGATACCTGTCAATCGTCCATGTTATTGTTTTATCCTTATGAGCATATCTCATTATTCATTAATCGATTTTTAATTATTAAAGATCCATGTCATGTTATTTCCTCAGTTGATTAGGTATTGAGTTTCCTGTATCCTCTTCCTTCATTATGTTGATCCCACGTTAGTTACTTTAATTCTCCTACCTTGATTGTGCCTTTTATTTGAGCTGATATTGTGTGTCTTATTACCTCCAATTATTTTCCGATTATTTGTTAGGATCCCTGTTTCTTTACTTAAAAGTTAATATGAACAAATTTCCTTCACATTTTCTTTCCTCCTTGGTTGATCATGTATTAGCTATTTTAGTTTTCCTATTTGGTTTGATCACACGTTGACTTCTTTTAATATGTCGATTATGTATTAATGTGTACTTTATTTTTCTTTCTATGCATGGACATCATTCGAGTCCCACACGGACTCTTCCCTTTTTGCATAGTCATCATGGGCCAATAAGGTCTATTCTTCGAGTCAAGCCAAAGGAAAGCCTAAAGTCGAATTACATACGGATGTAAGAAGTCGAAAGAAGAAAAAGGGGTTAAAGTCTCATTCTCGAAGCGGCTAAGAGACTTGAAAGCCTCATTTATTTATTTATTTATTTATTCATTTTTATTGTTGTCCTTATCTATTTTATTTATTCATTCAGTTGGGTGTCGAAGCCAAAGTTGTATTTAATACAGGTAAAGTGAAACTCGAGCCAAAGGTTAGAAAATTAGACTAGGACAGGTTATGGGCCAAGGGTCCAATATCTAGTTTAGGACAGGTTTCGTTGATTTGAGTCCAATGGTCTAAATCCTTTACTTTCTCATCTCTTTCCCCTTTTATGTGTTTATTTGCTTACTAGTTTTGTTAGACTTAGTTAAAATCTCTACCAAGTCGCCTAAATCTATTTTACACAAGTTTTTGCTAAAAAATCAATCACTTTTCAATAAATCAATCTTTTTTTTGGAGTTAGTCAAAAGATGGTTTCAAACAATCCTGATAACTGCAAGTTAGCGGACGTTTTAGGTACCTTAAACCTTCCTAAAATGTTAATAGGAATCACTTACCTAGAATCTCTAACTTAGATAATTTTTCTATTTTGAATCGTCTAAGTATATAAAAGTTTTCTTAATTTCTTTTCAAATAAATTAAGTGGAAACTCTAAAAAAAAGTCAAAATTTTTGCAAAACAAAAATGGTGACTCTGCTGGCTATAGGTTCTAATCAAATATTTGATTTCGTCTTTTGATTAACTATTTATGTGTTTATATGTTTCGATTTTGCGGTATTTAATTATTGGATCTCATAGCATAATCCTGGATTGATTTATTAAATTATTTTGGGATTTCGTGGATGTCCCGGCCCCCGTTGTTCAATTCCAAATAAGGTGTTGAAAATACGATAGTTTATTATCATGTGAGTCGTCTGATGGCTGTTCGTATTTTCAAACCCAAGTCGTCCACTTGGGAACCTAGTTCAAACCCTCTCTAGACACCTAGGATAGAGTGAAATCAAAACCCTATTTTAGGCATAAGCCTAGGACGACCCAATACCTGAATGGAGTATTGGACCCATTAGAAAACTTGCCCTGCGTCTATTGACCCCGAGTCAATTACAGACAAATCATATTTATGTATTGAAGAAATATATGTTTGTTTAATCCAATTCATTATCCTTTGGGGGTCGGGAGGAGGCTTGCTTTGCTTACTTTTATGTAAGGATGCCGCAATCATACATAAATTGAGAGAGGAATTGAAGCAAGTCAAGCAATAAATTGATCGATTTGGACGGTTGCATCTAGGCCACAGTTATACGAAAATCGCTGGATCATCAATGAATGTCGCCAATGACAAGAAATAAACAAAACCAAAAGGACGAAGGGCGATAGAAGAGCATTTAGGAGCTAGTATTTCCTATCTCCTGCACAGGACATTGTTCTTTTTCTCATGTTATTTTTTCTTTCCCTAAAGATTATATCCCTTTTGTGCAAATTTTGTAGGCATTTATACCATTTATGTACACCTATGAAGGTTTTGGGGGATAATGGATTGGTTTTAGAAAACATATACTTTCTTCAAATACGTTAGGCCAACCCTTGACTCAAAAGGGTCACCCAAAGAGAATGCACCTTTATTACCATATGCTTGTGTGATATAACTGTTTATGTGCTTATACGTGTTATTGTCACGACCCAAAATCCCATCGGACCGGACTGGCACCCGAGGCCGAGAAGGCCCGGGAGAACCCGTTCAAATACCTGTACTTTCACTTACATGTCACCAAAAATTTGGACAGCACTTCGTTGCATATAAAAGGGTCTAATTACCTGTATCAGCACAACATGCACAAATATATATATATATATATATATATATATATATATATATATAATACTTGGCCGTCGGGGCCACCACATATACAAATATAACATCACTATATAAACTTCCATGACTTTGCTCTTCCTTATGTCTACAAAGCCTCTAGGATATACATGACATAACTAGGGTCGGGACAAACCCCCGCCCACACATGACTCCTGTACAATAACAAAACATAAGGAACCAACTCGGAAAGCTCCGAAGCAAACTGGAGCTCACCAACAATAGCTGTATGACCTGGCTCCTACTTGTGCGGTGTATGAGCTGAGGTACCTGTGCCTGCAGCATGAAATGCAGGTCCCCATGGGGGACGTCAGTACGAAATATGTACTAAGTATGTAAAGCTGTAGATAATCACATATGATATAGGAGCTCAATAGAAATCAGAAACAAGTGAATAAAACGTAATAGGAGTGGACCACACTTACTAAAACTTGTGACAACCTGTACATTGCATTTATTCAATCACTTTACCTTCGTTCTTATCATCTTTGTAATCATTACTGTACTGTACTGTGACCATTATGCTGCCTACAGTACATATCAACTGGGATCGACCCATGCTAGGCTTATGCCCCTGGGATACCACCCATAAATACATAAATAGGGATCGACCCATGAACACATAAATAGGGATCGACCCATGCTAGGCTTATGCCTCTGGGATACCACCCGATAAGAGAGAACTTCCATCACTTAGTTCAATTAATCTTTGAGATTGTTATTTCGGTCGCCACCACATTTTTGATACTTTGAAACAATGATACATCAATAGGAACCAAGTAATAGACCTTCTATACAATAACGATGTAATAAAGACTCATTGGTACATCAACAATGTGTTTCAGAATCATCAATATCACAACAATGAAATAGGAGCCTTTTGGTATATCAACGAAACATTTTGACACTTTATCTACAATGAAATGTTTGGCATCTAGTATTAGCAACCCAACACCACAATTCTCTTCCATAATTCCATACAACCAATATTTGCAAAGCATTCCAAAAACCAACTTGAACAATAGGTTTATGTGTGTATATATATATAATCATCATTTCAATACCATATCATCACACCAAATCCCTTCACAATTTAACATAATCCAACCATGCACAAGAATAATCCAACATCATTTCTCAATCATCTTTCAACAACAATCAAATAACATACTTCTTATGCTCACATGCATATATATACATATCCATATAAATAACACCAACATAATTTACATCCTTACCATAAAATGACCCTTTTGATTTCGAAGTCCTGTTGGCACAAATAAGGGGTGCTTCTCAAAGCCCTCAAGACGGTGAACACAACTACGGAATCAGTTTGAATTTTCTACGGTTGAATCACAAGATAATTGGAGTTGAACTTAGGCTAGGGTTTCTTATTTCTCAATGATTTGGATGATAAATGATGGGTATGAGGCTAAGTATATGTATATAATGACCAATTTTCGTCCATGAGGTGATGGAAAATGACCATATTGCCCTTAAAATTTTAAGTAAATCCGATCTGTCCATGGTGGACTGTTTTGACAAGCTAAAGTAGATCGACCATAACTCTTTGCTCCGATATCGGATTTGGGTGAAATTGGTATCGTTGGAAAGATAATTAAAAGGGATTTCATTTCATATAAAGTAGGCCACTCATTTCGTCCTGTACAAGGAGTTATGATCGTTTGAAGTTGACCCTAAAAATCTGTTTTGAGAGGCTAAAGTAAAACGAGTATAACTCCTTACTCAGATGTTGGATTTGGATGAAACCAATTGCATTGGAAAGAAGACTCAAAGATATTTCTTTTGATAGGTCGTATCTCTCTCAGTTCATTATATTAAGAGATTTATAATCATTCAAAGTTAACCCAAAAAACTAGCAGGCCTCAGTAGTTTGTGTGCAGGAAATTTTCCTGCACATTTACTATTCACCATATCTCGGCCACCGTTTTATAGTTCAAACGTGATCGATTATATCTGAAACTTATTCATTTTTGGAAATCTTTATATCGTTGGAAATCTTATTCAATAACCTTCGTATGGAACCATCGACGGGCAAATTCCGGTATAAATAAAATAAAAAATTAATTCCATATAAATAAGACCAATACACGTACTTGAATACGCCAATACATGTACTTGAATACGGGGTGTTACAGTTATGTTGATTCGAATCAAAAGAAAATTGATCCAATCCCATTTTCCACAGAGCATCTCTAGGCAGAAATATATCCCACTATACAAAGGTCCAACCAAACATACTCCAAGCCTCCCAAGTTTCTCAGAAAAGTCTGCAAGCATTCTTAAAACTTTCAAAATACTCGCTGCCATTTTAGAAAAGTTGACTTTAGAATCCAAACAAAGCCACTATAGTTTCAAACTACGTAGGGCCTGATTTCTTCTCCGTGAGATATGTAAGCAGCTTTCTGACCCATCCCATGTCTTTAAAAGCTCTGTTGTCCTCCACTTTCTTGAAAGAAGTAATAAGGCCGGAAAGTAGAAAAGTTGACCCTTCCTGATTAATTCCACCAGTCCATATCATTGAGCAAAATTCTATTCATTGAAATTCTCGATTCATCATTACTTCATGGATCAATTCACATGAGCTGAGTAATAACTCTATGTGTTTACTTCCTACCTTGTCATCTTTCTTTGCTTATTACTAACGAAATCTAACACATCATCCTTTGAGTTGTTTTTACTTTGCAGGTAATAGAAGCTACTCTGTGCTGGCACAAAATCGCCCCACTTCACTAGATCAAAACGAGTAAGAGATCCCCTTCTTGACAACCGGGATTATGGAAGATTAATTGGAGGAAATATTATTGAATTGGACCTCCACTCCACTTATGACACATCGCCCGTTGTATAATAATAACTTAAAACTTGCCATTGTCATGCCATGTCAAGAAGAAAGATAATGATAGCCCTGAAACAGTCAACAGAAGAGTCAAAGAGTTTGAGAATCAAAGAAGCCTAATCTAGAGGAAATCGAAGTGGTTAACTAGGACGACAATGACTAAGGAAATTGGACAATTGATCCTTCGTTATATCAAGACAAAGGCAATGAAAATGCCATGTTATCCGTAGAAGTGTTTATTTCTATCCTAGTAAGATGGATAATAGTATTCAGGGCTATTTAACCCTAAAATTCTTTTTATGTACGAACTACGTTTGACCTGAATTGCCAAGAAAGGGATACGTAGGCGGCCTATGTTAGTTTTGATCACCCTCTTAGGACAATTTATCCTTTTCTTTATGTATTAACTACGTGATGACCTAAATTTTCAAGAATGAGATACGTAGCGGCCTACGTCGGCTTCGGTCAACCCTTTAGATTTTTCTATATGTCCCTAGCGTAGGCCTAAACGATGTTTGACCTGATTCTTGCTTCAATGGGATATGTAGGCGCCCCAATGGCTCGGTCATATAACCCCAGAAAATGAAAACTGGGGCAGAATTTTTGAGAAAGAATCTCGAAAATTCACTAGAGGAAGATCATCGTCCAACAAAGACTTTGGATCCTCTCGAGCTGAGATCATCTCAAACAACATTAAACTGGGGCAAAAATTTTGAGTATGGCCTCAAAATTTCCACTAAGCACTGAAATATTTTTCAAATTCCCCAGCGCCAGTGTTCAAAGTCAGGCTTTAGAACTCACCAGCTGCGACAAAGTCTAGGTAGACTAAATCTCCGACTATGACTGAACTTTTGATAGAAACCCTAAGAGACGCTGTTGAATCCATGGAATTACTCTATGAAATGTCGGATACAATCAGAACCAGGAGAAGATGTTCATTGAGCTAATACATGACATGACTGGTAGAGATTTTCTAAAGCTTTTTAGAAACTTTTGAAACTATTTTCTAAAATGAAGACTACTTTAAAATTTTTATTCAAATCTTTTATTTAGTGATTTCTTGGTCGTCTATTGGAGCAAGGAGCCGGGTGGAGAAACCAACATATTGGGGCACCTGAGGAGCAAATGAGGAGTGAAGGAGGTCAACATGAAGTAGTTTCACTCAAAACTAATTATTTTTCTGTAGATGCAGGGATAAGTACACAAGGTGAGAATCTTTTGCAAAATATTCTCCAAGCAAGTTGCGAGCCACACCAAAGCATATAATGCTCAAGAACGGTATTCTTAGGCAGCCTCAGAAACGGGTTTAATACCTATTTATCAAGAACCTTTTGAATTGTCTATCTGATTTCTTGAAACCATGAAAGATAAGCAAAGGCGCCTTACCTTCTTTATAAATATTGTATTTAGAATTTTCCTAAAAATAGTCTTTAGCAAAAGCGACTTTATGTCTACAAAATATTTACCTTGAGTGCAGGCGTATTCAAGAGAGTCGGCACAATAAATACAACAATCAAAAGGATCAATCAGTAGGAGAGAGATCAAAAAGTCATCCTCAAAATTTTCCTTGAAGTGAAGTAAACGGTATTTGAATGATCCCGAAAAGGGATTTTACCCGTTCATTTACCTCTGGTGGGTCTGCTATTTAAATACTTCTTCAAAAACACTGGTACACCAGAGGTGCGTCCTTCCCAGTCCTCTTTTACTAGGGAAAGGTCCTCTCAATGCTCTAACACCCACACCGGATATGGACCGAACTGTCTCACGACGTTCTGAACCCAGCTCACGTACCGCTTTAATGGGCGAACAACCCAACCCTTGGAACATACTACAGCCCCAGGTGGCGAAGAGCCGACATCGAGGTGCCAAACCTTCCCGTCGATGTGAGCTCTTGGGGAAGATCAGCCTGTTATCCCTAGAGTAACTTTTATCCGTTGAGCGACGGGGCTTGGGGGCTGCTAGTCTTTTCGATGAAGTAAAGACTTTCACCTGAGAGAAGGAATTGAGATCCCCTGTGCTGCTTATGTAGCAATCCACAAGATCCGCGCTTCACTTCACGTACTTTAGCCCCAAGTGAAGTATAAAAGAATGAATGCTGTGACGAATGCGCAGGCTAAAGGATATGAATCGTGAAAGCGTTAGTCCGAATCTCCTTTTTGTGTGGAGATTCTAGGTGGAATTAAGAGTCTTTCTAATGCCTAAAAAGGGATGAATGCCCCAAAAGAGGACTAAGAACGTCTGGCAGAATGCTTGGCCTCTTGCGCTGGAAGCGAGACCCGAAGTGTGAGCTTATGGCGGTTAGCTTCTAGCACTAAATAATAGGCATTAGGCATTCTGAGCTGAAAAGAGGCAAGCAAATGAAGGGAGGCATTACGGGCCGACTACAAGAAAAGCAAAGCTTCGTAAACTCGGTCAAGTCGCTTATAGAATGCCGACGACTATTTTCCACAACATAAGTGAAGGGGAGTTTCCCCATTTTAGCCCGCGGGGAACACAGTCAATCAATCCTGAATGAATAGCGGATTAAATTATGATGCCCAACATTTGTCACTAAACTATCATAAAGCTTGACTGTGGTCGCCAATAGAAGGGACTTTGTGTCTACTGACTGTCTATCTTGAGTACAGGTACACATATGAAGCAAAAACGCAGACAAACTGATTCAGGCGAAACGTCATAGCCAAGAGGGCCATTTTATCTCATTCCATTACCAAGAGGGCCTTTGCATATCATTTTCATCACCAAGAGGTCCATCGCATTAAATATCTGATGACGCGCAAGATGTCATATGCTGGCGTCGAGGGTATCATCTACATTAAATATCTAATGACGCACGAGAAATCATACGCTGGCATCGAGGGTATCATCTGTATTAAATATCTGATGACGCACAAGATATTATACATTGGCGTCGAGGATATCATCAACATTAAATATTTAATGATGCGTGAGATATCATACATTGGCGTCGAGGGTATTATCTGAATTAAATATCTGATGACACGCAAGATATCATACGTTGGAAATGAGGGTATCATCTGTATTAAATATCCAATGACGCGCGGGATATCATACGCTAGCGTCGAGGGTATCATCCACATTAAATATCTGATGACGTAGGAGATATTATATGCTGGCGTAAAGGGTATCATCCACATTAAATATCTGATGACACGCGATATATCATACACTAGCGTCGAGGGTATCATCTGCATTAAATATCTGATAACGCGCGAGATATCATACGTTGGCGTCGAGGGTATCATCTGTATTAACTATCTAATGACGCGCGAGATATCAGACGCTGGCGTCGAGGGTATCATCTGCATTAAATATCTGATGATGCGCAAGATATCATACGCTGGCATCGAGGGTATCATCTGCATTAAATATCTAATGACGCGCGAGATATCATACGCTGGCGTTGAGGGTATTGTCCGCATTAAATATTTGTTGACAAGTGATATAGCATATACTGGCGTCGAGGATATCATCAATATCTAATATCTGTTGACACACAAGATAGCATACGCTGGCGTCGAGGATATCATCAACATTCAACATTTGTTGGCATGCGAGATATCATATACTAGCGTCGAGGATATCATCAGCATCTAATATCTGTTGATACGCGAGATAGCATACGTTGGCGTCAAGGATATCTCATCATTTTATGAATCAACATCTGAATGCATCACAAACACACGATTTGAAGGAACACCTTTAAGTCGCTATCTGAAGACAAGTGATATACGAGATCTCCTAGAAATTGACAATTTAAGGGCCATCTGTAAGGCATATTATTTGAAATAGGATAGTGTGGAAGATTATCTATAAGTGAATAGGCCATAATCCATTCGTAAGTCGCAATAACATCCTAATGGGATAATGTGCAAGGTTACCCAAAAATTGATAGTTCTAAGGTTATCCATAAGTCGCAGCTAAATTCTTACGAGAGAATATGCGAGATTATCAAATTGATAAGTCCAAGGGTTCTCTATAAGCCGTTTCATATCCAAGATCGATTATGTGCAGGATCACCCAAAGACTATCAATTTAAGAGATATTTATAGTCATATTCAAGGTTGGATGATGTGCAGGAATACCTGAGAACCAGCGATTAAAGGAATATTTGTAAGCTATCTCTTATCTAAGATAGGATAATGTGCAGGACCACCTAGAAGCTAGCAATTCAAAGGATATCTGTAAGTCACCTCATATCTAACATCAAATAATGCGCAAGATTATCCAAAGATTGTCAATTCAAAGGAAATCTATAAGTCGCATCGATACAAAAGATGTGCAGGACTTATCCTAGATCACATACAAAGAATTATTATCAATAACCAGAAAGGTTATCATTCCACAATTATTATAGGTGACTCAAAAGGATTGCCGCATCATCATAAGATTACACGATTGCAGGGACTGTTTTGCATAAAGTGTATCGATGTCCGAATGGACCACCCCACTTTGAAGACATATTCAATCAATAAATGGGCTAATTATGCAACAACTAATAGTGTTTTTGTGTCTTTTATTGCACGTTATTTCCTTCCAAACAGGTACACAAAAGGATGAATTCTCTTTTTAGACAATAATCGCTTGGAGATATGGTAAAAGACTACATACCTCTTTCGTGAGTTATGTTTAGCACTAACACTTTTGTTTGAAACATTATCGAAAGCATCCGAGAGGATGAAAATCTCAAATCAAAACCACAGGTGTGAATGACTCCAGATAGGACGTAACACAACATGGAACTCTTTCTTAGCAGCAAAATGGGACATAGTCTAAAGAGAGACGTCAAACTCTTTGGATGAGAGCTAAAGGATGATCGCTACCACTATCCAACCACACCCCTGTTAGAAGGCATGTGGGAATGTTAGGATATTCTAGTTTTAGCTTCACCTTCAGGATATTTCTAAACTCGTATCGAGAGTAAACTTCTCTTTCTTTTAAATTCAAGTGATACGGCACCTAGAGTTTTGAAAATTATGTCCAGGTAAGTTCTTACATATGGATGTGAAGATCTCCATGTTCATGGTTAAGAGGTTACAAGCCTCTTTTCCATAACTTGATCAACTCGTCACTCATCCTGAGCCAAAGATCGTCTGAAATAAAAGACCATTTTTTCTACCGATTGAGTTGAACTACAAGCATTCTGATTTCCTGAGTCTTGGGGATATGTAGGCTGGGATCTATGTGGAAAACTCGACTACATTCCAACCTCCCCTTAAATCCCTTTATCCTCCAATTTTTTGATTTTGCCAAAAATATAAAAAACTGAGATATCTGGTGAATTTTTTGAAAGTCGTGCTTTGAATCAAATTTTATGAACTAAAAGTGACCTAAATTCTCATGTAACCTGATATATGTAGGGAACCTAATACCAAGGTCCGGCCATAACTTCAGAACTCATGCGAAAATCAGCCTCTTTCAGATTTAAATTTGTGGTTGGACAAAAATCAGGAATGTCAACTTCCCTTTGCCCAAGACTACTTGCATCCAATCTATTAAAAGGAAGGGGACAGTTATTGACACCTAATTTTTGTCATCCACAACTATGTTTAATCTCGAGTTTTTCAATTTTTAAATAAAATCACAACAAGTATTTTTTTCAAATAAATGCATTTTAAAATATTTATTTGGGTTAAATTTGTCATTAAAGTGATAATGATGTATTTTTGTATTTACATATACGAGATTGAATAAATGATGTCATTTAAATGAACATTTTTATCAAAATTAAACGTTAAATTAAGAATTATTTGGAAAATAATTTAAATGATTAAATTCTTGTGGTAAATATAATTTATTATTGAAAATAATTTATTTGAAAAATATTTAGTCGATTTTAGTAAATCAAGAAGCTTGGGATTAAATAAAGTATTAATTCGTATCGAATTTCAGTTTAATTTAACCAATCTGTTAAATTTGATCATAATTGAAATTAAATTGGCCACAATTTTAATGCAATTAGCCAATTAAATTTTAATTTGGTCCAAATTTAAATAGAATAGGTTAGATCATAACTGAAATTATTTTTATAACCTTTAGTCTAACCGAAATTATTTTTTCTAGATAATTCTGAAGACTACCAATTTTCTAATTTAATTAGGGTTATTATAACCCAATTAAATGTAATTGGGGTTATTGTAACCCAATTAAATCAGCGCCCAAGGCCCATCCCACAACTGCCCAACACCAAACACATCCAACCTCACCTTTCTTCAACACTAAACAGACACCAATGGCCCAAATACACAAAATTGACCCGGCCCACACCCTAAAAAAATGTTTCTCCCTCAACTTCTAAAACGATAACAACAAAATTATGACCACACATACCCCACCAACACCGACAATTTCAAAATCGACATGAAACCAGCCGCTCCAATGACCCGACATTCTAACTCGACTTTCTCCCTATGTGACGCGTGTTTTCTCATGCAAACTTGTACGGAAATCTTTTAGAAAAAGCTAGGTGGCAGCCATCAACGTTCCAGAGATTTAGCTGTAAATAATCCGCTCCAAGTCGTTAGAATTGTACCTTGAAGGTACACACGCGCTCCATTTTAATTGGTTTAAAAGAATTCATTTCACCTACAAATGTGAGGGATTCGAATTTTTTTTGCAAAAATCCAAAATTAGGGGGAAGTGGAATAGATTTTTTTTGTTCTTATCCAAATTTTAAAAAAATCTTGGTTTTGAAAATCCCAATTTACCCTTTAATTTTCCTTTATCCCACATCGTCCAAACCTGAAGGAGGACCCGGAATTTGCTTCTGTAAAAGGGGCTGACTGTCGAGTTTTAAAGGGGTTGAAAAAATTTCTTTTGGAAGGGGGTTAAAAATTTCTTTTGGAAGGGGAAGAGAAAATTTGAGTGGTTCGAAAAACATTCGAAAAAGTAAAAAAATAGCTTTTATAGTATAAGGTCTGTTGTTTAAGAAGAGTCGACGACCATTCGGAGCTTTAGAAGTCACGAAAAGGTCTCCTGGTGGTGGTCAGAATTCTGTCGTCCTATCGTCATCCCATTTTGCTGCTCCAGAATAGGTAACATCCCATCTCGTCTAATCTTTCAATGATTTATTCTTCATCTCAACTTTCTGAAGTTATAGGTTTCTTTTAGTGACATGGTGTGCTGGGTTGTTTGTTGTAGAGGCCTTAAAGGCCATAGGTTTTTCTTTAGGGAAGAAGGATGTTTAGTTGTCTTGTTACGTTAGGGTTATTTCCTATTATAATCCTCCAATATGTGATTTTCTGTCATCGTTATCTCGATTTTATAGTTGGTCATGTAATCATGATAGCATCGAGTAATTTTCGATTTAGGTCCTCATCTTGTCCAATGTTTGTAGTTTGGATCATTGTTTTCATGGTTGTTGTTTGTAGTTTGGGTCATTGTTTTCATGGTTAAGGTCTATGTTTTGATTCTTACTTAATGGTTTCGAGCCTGATGGGGTCTTAGTCGTAGCTGTTTTTTGATGTTATCTTGTTTGTTGTCATCGCCAGACGATGTCGTAGCATCGCTAGTAGGACTATCCCTCGACGATCATTTTGTTTGAGGCTGTCGAAAAGAGGATGAAGATGAGAATAATATGCCCTGCCACTCCCCCTTCTTTAATGTGTCAGTTGCGCCTATTTTGGTATCAAATTTGAAATTTGATTTTCATTTTTCCTTAAAATTTTTTCCTAGTTTGGGTTTTTGTTAGAATGGTAAATGCGATATTGCCCTGTTGAACTGCTAGACACTTGAGTATGCCGGTTCAAAAAGGATGTTTCAATTTTGTTGTTACATTATGTATGTAATTTTTGTTTAGACTAAAGATTCCCGATGATTTTTCTTGATCAAGAAAGGAGGGATGAAGTTATATCCATTTTACTCTCTAAAGCAAGGTCAAAATATGGAGTAGAGTATCACAGTTGTCTACTTCCATCTTCGAGAGTCTACTGCCAATGTTCCCTTTGGAGTATTCGGGATCCTCAAGTGCTTTTCCGCCCTCGCTTGTTTTGTTCGATTATCATGCAATAATCGCCCTAATCACCCTATAACTTTACATACTGAAAAGAGTTCATTAGAGTACAATTTACACTCTAAAGGGTTGTTTTTTACTTTTTCTTTTGTGTGAAGTAAAACCTTTGCTACCCCAACGACTCGATTTGATCTTTATATCATCTCAAGTCTAAAAAGGAAAGCTTTGGTTGTTTGTTAGTTGTTGCTACTTGATTTTTCTTACAAATAAAATTTGAGAATTCTTTCTCAAAGGTTGCCTCCCAAAGTCCCAGATAATGTCGTTCTAGCCCCGCTAATGTCTTCTTAAATTTTAGTTTAGAAATTAATTCAATTTCTATTTTCGTTACTGCTTGGATACCTGCCAATCGTCCATGTTATTGTTTTGACCTTATGAGTATATCTCGTTATTCATTAATCGATTTTTAATTATTAAAGATTCATGTCATGTTATTTCCTCAGTTGATTAGGTATTGGGTTCCCTGTATCCTCTTCCTTCATTATGTTGATCCCACGTTAGTTACTTTAATTCTCCTACCTTGATTGCACCTATTATTTGAGATGATATTGTGTGTCTTATTACCTCTAATTATTTTTTTTTTATTTGTTTGGATCCCTGTTTCTTTACTTATATAGTTAATATGAACAAATTTTCTTCGCATTTTCTTTCTATGCATGGACATCGTTCGAGTCCCACACGAACTCTTCCCTTTTTGCATATTCATCATGGGCCAATAAGGCCTATTCTTCGAGTCAAGTCGAAGGAAAGCCTAAAGTCGAATTACATACGGATGCAATAAGTCGAAAGAAGGAAAAGGGGTTAAAGTCTCATTCTCAAAGTGGCTAAGAGACTTGAAAGTCTTATTTACTTATTTATTGATTTTTATTGTCGTTCTTATTTATTTTATTTATTTATTCGTTTGGGACTCGAAGCCAAAGTTATATTTAATACAGGTAAAGTGAATCTCGAGCCAAAGGTTCAAAAATTAGACTAGGACAGATGATGGGCCAAGGGCCCATATCTAGATTAGGACAGGTTTCGTTGATTTGGGCCCAATGGCCTAAATCCTTTACTTTCTTCTCCTTTTCCCCTTTTATGTGTTTATTTGCTTACTAGTTTTGTTAGACTTAGTTAAAATCCCTACCAAGTAGCCTAAATCTATTTTACACAAGTCTTTGCTAAAAAGTCAATCACTTTTCAAAAAATCAATCTTTCTTTGGAGTTAGTCAAAAGATGTTTTCAAACAGTCCGGATAACCGCAATTTAGCGGACGTTTTAGGTGTCTTAAACCTTCCTAAAACGTTAATAGGAACTACTTACCTAGAATCTCTAACTTAGATGATTTTTCTGTTTTGAATTGTCTAAGTATATAAAGGTTTTCTTAATTCCTATTCAAATAAATTAAGTGGCGACTCTAAAAAGAGTCGAAAGTTTCGCAAAATTGTTGTCATAGCAGATTTTCAGCTATATATTGCTGATTTTCTCCTATTTTTGCCCATTTTGCTCATTTTTCATCTCGTCTCTTCTCTTGAGAGTTAAACTCTAAAATAGTATGGGAGCTTAAAAGTGAAGTTTGTGGGAGCTTGGGAAAGCTAGATTAACACCTATTTCTTAATTTTATTACGAATTTAAGATAAAAATTCATCATTTTCTTGGTAATTTCTTGATAAATTTCTCAAAACTACAAAAATCTTAGGGCTTGATTTTAAACTTCAATTTCACTCCTTTTCATTTGAATATTTTTTTTATCTTATAATTACTAGTTTTTCATCAATTTAACAATCAAAACAACTTTTATTCTTGATTTTAACCCGGATTTCAATGATTTTATCCGGTAAAGCCCAAAAATATTTTTTTTTTCGATTTGAACCTCGTTTTTTACTCGATTGAACTTGGGTTTTCAGATCTAAGTTCCTAATAATATGAAAAACATATTTTTGGAATAAAGTTTTGATTTTGCCCTTCTTTTTTGAAAATCCATTTCGGGGGTCCATTTTGACCTCAAACAAAAAGTAGTCAATATGGATATCGTTGGTTTTGTTTTGACGCGTAAATTTCATATTTGATATTTTTAGTGGAGTTTGAGATTGTTCAGTAAAAGTATGGTCATGAATTCGATGTATAGCAGATCGATTTCGGCTTTTGAGGTAGGTTATGGGTTAACTCTTTCAGACTGGGCTGGGTAGTATATAATGATACAAAATGCATGTTAACGGTGGGTAATAATCATAAAAAATAAATATTTTTGTGTTGTTCCCATTTGGGGGCCTATATGTGATGTAGTTATCGAGATTGGGTTATTATGCGATATGTGTGACTGTGTGGGGTCCTATATGATATTAATAGTCTTGAATACATGTGATTAATTGTATTATGTTGTTAACATACTTAATATAGTACCATTGGTGTATTGTGATTATATTCATTCTTTATTTGGCATATGAGACATGTGAAAATTCGTGGATGAAATTGAAATAATGAGTAGATATTGGCTCACATGGTTATGAAAATATATCATTATGGTTGGTTGTGAAAACACTCGTTGTGATTGGTTGTGAGCATTACATCCTCATATCATACTCATTCATGAAACATTAGGACCACCGTGGAAACATCTGAGAAATACTAGCAACACCTTTTTAAAATCCTCCCCGAGGGATGTGCCGGGGAAGAGATATTGTAACACCTTATATAACCTTTTCTGAGGGATGTGCTGAAAAGGAGATATGAGATATGTGGATTGTATATGGTTTGACGAACCCCCTATGGGTCCTACGTTGGGAGGCTTGCCTCCGTGGTTATATATGGGGATTGTGTGATGATACCGGAGGTTGTGCGACTACCTCGTACATCATCATTATCTTCAACATCATATACATTGCACTTACTTTATTGTGTTATGTTGTGTTGTATTGCCATATTGACTTGTCATCTATGTATTTTTATCAACAACAACAACAACATACCCAGGATATTCCCATATAGTAGGGTCTGGGGAAGGTAAAGTGTACGCAGACCATAACACTACCTCAGGTGAAGTAGAGAGGTTGTTTTTGATAGACCCCCGACTTAGAATCGATAACAGTATAACAAACACAAAAGATAGGTGCATATAAACTAGTACAATATGCAAAATAAACTAACACCGCAGCAACAAGATAATACTACAACCACAAGATAATAATAAGAACTATCTAACCGAAATCATAGACATCATACAACACCACAAATAAGAAACTATAGGCATAGAAAAACGCTCCCTTACTGTTACCGACACACTCTCATCCCCTAACTCTCTACCCTAATTTGCTTCCTCCACACCTTTCTATCTAGGGTCATCTTCTTTTACTTGTATTTGATAATCTGGTATATGCTTGTTCCCCCTTATTCTTCTTATATGTGATATAATACGTACTTTTATTCTATCTTGGTGTGATGTTGCAATATATATGAGATATATTAGAATGTTAGTGCAAGCGCTGTGGGCTATCGTTGTGGGATATTTTTTGATTGCAGGTGACGTGCCATTAGTGTATATTTTGTATGCTTTATTTGCTACTTTGCTTGGTTGACCTATGATACCTACTGAGTATAAATGAACCGTATTCATGCCTAGTGCGCGCTTTTGGTGCAAGTCCTAGTTCGAGTGCCCCTCAACTTGATTGACTCGGGCGATTGTTGGAGCTTTCAAGGTAGCGGTTGGACATTCATGCATCTGAAGTTCACCTCTATCTTTCTACAGTAATTATGTCTTTATTAGTATTCAGAGACATATATTATTTTTTTGCGGTTATTTTTTTGATGTATTCGACTCTTGAATTGTATTAGTAGTTCTTACACTATTGACACTTGATTTTGGGCATGATTGGTATTTTGGATAAGTTCTTTCCGCATTGTTATGATTACTTATAGGGTTCGGCTTCGTTCAAGAAACCTTATCTTGGGATATATCTTTCTTTTCCTCTTTTCGTATTAGTTTGGGTGATAGGCTTACTTGTCAAGGTGCGCCGCGACAAGTGCCATCATGACCCTCGTTTTTAGATCGTGACAATAAAGAAAATGCTAAACAATAGTAATAATTTATTCATAGATTATTTAACTAAAAAAAATATCATGGGGCAAATTATTTATCAAAATGAAAATCATAATTGTCGATCTTAAGGTGAGTAAGAATGACCCTTATCAAAGTATCTCGCTTGCGAACATGATTCGCGTTCCTCTTCCCTACTTCTTCAATTTTATCCATATAAGTTTCAATGTGATCGAAGTGAACGCATATGTCCTCGTTATTCACCTGCATATCTTGTTGGATCTGGGTCATTGTTTTCACTATTTTCTAGAAAAATAAGAGAAATCAAAGGTATTAATATTTGTCAATGCAAGACAATAAATATTAAAAAAATAAAATAAAGTATATAATATATTATTTCATACCTTTCGTATGATGAAAGACTTAAATTTCAGAAAGAACACTTTAAATAACAATTTATTTGGTGGTAACTAGGTTTCTAACTTTTATATTTAATAGACTTGACTGGAAAATAAATTTAAATTTAAGATATTACTTTTTTTAAGAAAATGTTGATCTTCAAAAAAATTAATTCTTATCAAGAACACCAAGCATTTAAAAAAAAATTACTTTTTTTTTAAAAAATAATTTATGTTTTAACTTCAATATCAAAGGATGTGAAATATTTTTCTAAAAAAATGTTAAAGGATGTAGAAGAATTACAATTGGTTTAATATACAATTTAGTGTCAATTATATGCGTGACTATATATACTTAGAATATATATATATGGAGAGGGAGAAAGAGAGAGAGATCCGAATCATTTGAGAAGATAATTGATTAAGCTATTAAAGAAAAGAGATACGTCTTTTTGAAAAGAGATTTAAAAGATGGAGAAGGCATTTGAAAAGACAATTCATGAATAGAGTAATTAATTAAGCATGCATGGGGATGGAGCAGGCTTCATTTGGAAGGATTTTGCAAAAAATTCAATCTAAAACTTGAAATTTTCAATAATGATAGAATAATAATTAGGATTTGACACACCTAAAATTACATATATGCACTATTTTGAACGATGTGTATGCGTTTTGTTTGGACGTTTAGCAGTCCCTTTAAAAAATGTAATTTAAAAAAAAAAAAATTCAATACTACATTTTTGAGCTTTAAAAAATTTATTCATTTTTCATCATAGAAAAAGTATCAGAAATTCATTTATTATGGATCGAAGAGAGTGTTAATGATATTTTAATTTATTTATCTTATTTTATGTTTAGTCCATTTAATCAAAAAATATTTTTTGGCAACCTTTAATTTCAAATTTTCACAGTACACGTTTAAAACATAAGATTATTGAATATTTTGTTATGTTCTACAAACCCTTAATTTTGAGATCATAATTTTTTTTAATATTTTCTTAAATTTCGTGTTAAATAAAAAACAAACAAATACTAATAAACAGAGAGGGGTGGAAGGATGTATGAGTAGAAAATACTTTTAAAGAAGATGTTAAGAAAATAATTTGAATGAAGAAAACAAATCAAAACTTGTGAATGCTTTGGGGACGCGAGTAAAAAGTGCTCAATATCTCAAGATATTTTGCAAAACTAAAATTTCAAGCATTTCAAAATATAACCTACTATATTTTTATTGTAGTAAAATTCTTTGCATAGTTAGTGTGGTTACGTTACAGACTACTAATAAAATAAGATTAGAAACTAAAATGAAATGTTAGAAGTATGAAAGATAGGTAAAATGACCTTCTGAACCCCTCTACTATGTCGGTTTTGTAAGTTGGACACTTCTATTTACATGTTTGTCATCTGGACCCCTGAACCTACTAAAAATTAATATTTTAAACCCTTTTTTTGGTGAGTGTAACACACTCTCTCCCACGTCAGCTGACACAATTGCTGCCACGACAGCCATGCCTGCCACATCATTTAAAAAAAATTAAAAAAATAATTTAATTAAATAAGAAAAATTTGAATAATCATGCTTTTAAAATTTAAAAATTTTAAATAATAATTTTTTTTTAAAAAAATATTACATTAAAATTAATTAAATATTAAAATTACTTTAATTAATTAATTTAAATTTTAAATTTAAATTAGTAAAAAATTAATTAATTAAAATTCTTAACTAATTCATTTATTTAAATTAATTAAATTTTAAATTAATTAATTTATCAAATTTAAAATTCTTACCTAATTTAAATAAATTTTACTTCAATAATTAATTAATTTAAATATGATTTACGTATTTAAAATATTTAATTTAAATTAATTATGGGGAGGGGCTGGGGTGGGGGGCTGGGAGAGGGGGTTGCGTAGGGCTAGGTGGGGTAGGGTTGGGTGGGGGGCTGGGGTTGGGGTTGGGTGGGGGATGGAGGAAGGGGGTTGGGTGAGGTAGAGGCTGGGAAAGGAGTTGTGTGGGGCTAGGTGGGATGGGGATGGGCTGGGTGGGGTGGTGGGTTAGGGAAGGGGTTGCGTGGGGCTGGGTGGGATGGGGACGGGCTGGGTAGGGAAGGGGCTGGGGAAGGGAAAGGGGCTACGTGGGGATGGGTGGGTTGGGGACAAGCTGGGGTGAGGTGGAGGGCTGGGGGAGAGGGGTGGGTGGGGCTGGGTGGGGTGGGGACAGGCTGGGGTGGGGATGGGGGTGGGGAGGGGCTGGAGAGGGGGGTGGAAAAAAATTTTTAATTTATTATTTTTAAATTTTTAAAATATTTTTAAATTAAAAAGGAGGGGTTGGGGGGTAGTGACGGGCTGGGTGGGGTATGGGGGTGGGGACGGGCCGGGGTGGGGCGGGGAGGGAAAAAATATATTTTTTTTAATTTTTAAAATGACTTTTTAATTTTTTAAAATATTTTTAAATTATTTTAAAAATATTTTAAAATTATAAAAGATGGATGGAAAAAAAGGATCCTTTTTAATTTTTGGCAAAATTATAAAAATATTTTATATTTTAAAAAAAAAATTAAAAATATTTCTAAATTATTTTTAAATTTTTAAAAATATTTTTAAATTATTTTTAAATTTTTAAAAATATTTTTAAATTTAAAAAGATGGAGGAAAAAAAAGAACCCTTTTTATTTTTTTAAAAAAATTTTAATATATTTTTTTAAAATTATTTTAATGTAAAATTGGCTAAAAATTGACCTTCACTCGCACCCCTTGGCGAGTGGTTACACTCTATTTGTCCTAGTCACCATGACCTTGCCACATAGGCAAGGTCAACGGTCAAAGGGTGCGAAATGTTGTTTTTTTATGGGTTCAAGGGTCCAGATGACAAATATGTAAGTAGAAGTATCCAACTTACAAAACCGACATACTAGAGGGGTTCAGAAGGTCATTTTGTCATGAAAGATATTGTGAAAGATTGTGCATGTCTATAACTCCTTGATATAATTCCTCCATTACTCCTTGGTGTAATTCCTCCATTACTACTTGGTGTAATTCCTCCATTACTCGTTGCTGTAATTCCTCCTTTAAATGTAGTAACTCTCACACCTCCACTACCTCCTAATTGATCATCATGTTTATGACACCTCTTGAACCCCCCCATGTAATACTATAAATAGAGGTCTTAAGGAAGATGTTGAATACATTTGAAAGAATTATCTTATATTGTTATCTTGCTATCTTGTTCTACTATTATTCTTTTCTTGCAATTATTGTTCTTAATATTAAAATACGTTATCAGCACGACTTTACTCTTTTTTAAGTTTTCAATCTGTCGCGTATAATCAACTTACTTGTCTTGAATATTGTAGTTTGTTATTTTTCTTTTCTCAAAGTTTTGATTTTAACTTTAAAGTTACACATGAAAAAAAAATTATTATTTGTTATGTTATTGTATTGTTGTCTAACTTCATTATTTTTATGATAGTTTTCATCATGTCAAATTTGTCGAAACTTGAGTTTGTGGCACTTGACATCTCTGAAAAAAATTACTTGTCATGGATTCTCGACTTTGAGATTCACCTAGCTGCTAAGGGTCTTAATGCTACTATTAGCCTGGATAATGCAACGTCGAATCAGGTCAAGGCTAAGCCTATGATTTTCCTTCGTCATCATCTGGATGAAGGACTGGAGGTTGAATACCTTACAATGAAAGATCCACTTGAATTGTAGACTGATTTGAAGGGAAGATATGACCATCTAAAGGCCACAGTACTGCCTAGAGCTCTTTATGAGTGGATTACTTACAGTTTCAAGAATTTAAAATCGTTATTGAATATAATTCTGTTGTATTCAGGACTGTTTCCCAATTGAAATTATGTGGGTAAGCTATAAATGAAGAGGACATGATGAAAAAAATGCTAATTATTTTTTATGCCTCAAATGTGATATTGCAGTAGCAATACCGTGAAAAGGGCTTTCAGAAGTATTTTGAATTGATCTCATGCCTTCTAGTGGTTGAGCAACACAATGCCCTTTGATGAAAAATCACGAAGCTCGTTCCACTGGAACTGTTTCATTACCGGAAGCAAATGGGGTACAAGCACATGACCAACCTGAAGATGATAAGATCGAAGACATAATAATATTTGTGGACGTGGAATGACAGGAGACGATATAATAATCATCGTGGTGATGGTAATCAGAAAAGAGAGAACTAAATGATTCCTCAAAACAATCCTTTAAGAGATAATTGTCATCGCTGTGACATAAAAGTCCACTGGAAGAATGAATGTCGGACGCCTAAGCATTTTGCTAGACTTTATTAAGAATCTTTCAAAAAAAAAGATAAATGAAAGTGGGACCTCTTTTAATGCCCGAATGGAGTCACACTTGGCTTTCAAAAATGATGATGAGGCAGGACCTTCACAAAAATATGATAACAATATTGAGGCAAACTTGGTCTTGAAAGATGATGATTTTGATGGCCTTAATATATAACTTATTTGAAAGTTGAAGACTTCTTTGGAGATCAAAACTAAATCTTGATCAAATCATTGTGGAAATAAATAATGTTATTTATTATGTTGTTTTTTTTATCAAGTTTTTCTATTATGTTGTTCTTACATTTCAAGAAAAAAAAATAAGTATTTAAGTTTTATTGTAAGATTGTGAGATTTCACATTTCTTATCATGTATTTTTATTTTGTGAAGATAATAAAAAAATTTCAATCTTCAATTAGATCCAAGAAGAGTAATGGAGATTATGTGCCTTCTTAATAGTGCTACAACTCACACTATATTAAGAAAAAAAAATATTTATCTAATTTAATTATGAAAATGACTTATGTCAATACAATATCCGGTAGTACAAATTTAATTGAGGGCTCTGGAAGAGCGACCTTATTACTACCTGGGGGAACAATATTGGCAATTGATAATGCATTATATTGTAGTAAGTCTCAAAGAAACTTGTTATGTTTCAAAGTTATTCGCCAAAATGGCTATCACATTGAGACTGCAAAGAAGGAAAGATTGAATACCTTTATATTACTACAATAAAAATGAAAAAAAAATTGTGCATGAAAAACTACTTGTACTTTCTTCTAGATTGTATCATACACATATTTGTATGGTTGAATCACACGCCATAGTAAATAAAAGGTTTACAGGTCGTAATGATTTCATCATTTGGTATGACCGGCTAGACCATCTCGATTTTAATATGATGCGCAGAATTATTGAGAATTCACATGGGCATACTTTGAAGAATCAAAATAAATTCTCTTGTGCTCCTTGTTCTCAAAGAAAGTTGATTATTAAACCATCAATAACTAAGGTTGGGATAGAATCCCCTGCATTTTCTGAAACATATACAAGGTGATATATGTGGACCAATTCATCCTCCATGTGGACCTTTCAAATATTATATAGTCTTGATAGATGCATCTACAAGATGGTCACACCTGTGCTTATTATCAACTCGTAATATGACATTTGCGAGATTGTTGGCTCTAATAATAAAGTTAAGAGCACAATTTTCATATTATGCAATGAAGACTATTCGTCTTGATAATGCTGGTGAGTTAACATCTCAGCCCTTTAATGATTATTGTGTGTTAAGTAAAATAAAAGTTGAACATTCGGTTGCTTATGTTCACACTCAAGAGGGTCTAACAGAATCATTGATCAAACATCTTCAATTGATAGCTAGACCAATGTTAATGAGGACAAAACTTTCTGTTTCAACATGGGGACATGCTATTTTGCATGCAGCAGCACTTGTGCGCATAAGGCCAACCAATTATCATCAATTCTCTCCATTATAGTTGATTTTTAGTCAAGAGCCAAACATTTCCAATCTTAAAATTTTTGAATGTGCGGTGTATATTTGAATTGCTCCACCACAACGCACAAAGATGAAATTCTAAAGAAGATTGGGAATAAATGTTGGGGATGAATCTCCTTTTATTATAAAATATTTGAAACCTATGACAGAAGATTTATTTATGACAAGATTTGTTGATTGTCATTTGATGAATTAGTATACCCAACATTACGGGGAGAGCATAAGCAGCTGAAACATGAGATAGATTGAAAGATGATTTACTTGCAAATTATTTCAAATCAGCTGACAGATGCATTTACTAACCTTTCAAGGGTTACTAAATCTTATATTTCAGCTATGAATGCTCCAGTTCGAGTTGATGTCCAGATAGGACAAGCGGTCAATGCAAATAAGTCTAAGCCACATTTGAAACGTGGTAGACCGATTGATTCTAAGGATAAAAATCCTCAAAAAATAAAAGAAATAAATGATTAGAATGATCACGATATGATGAAAATCACTCAAAAAAAGCCTCAAAATCAAACAAATGATAAGAACACTGAGGAGGTTAAAATACCTGAAACTAATGAGAATAAAGAAATTTTAATAAGTTATGTCTCAACGAGAATTAGGTGGAATCAAAATAATATTGTGGTTGATAATATTTTTGCTTATAATGTTGCTTCTGAAATAATGCAATAAGATGAAGATTTGGAATCAGAATCTGTCAATGAATGTAGACAGAGAAATGATTGGCCTAAATGGAAGGATGCAATTCAAGCAGAATTGACTTCACTTGAAAAATGTGAAATTTTCAGATCAATGTTCCGTACACCTGAAGGTGTCAAGCCAATGGGGTACAAATGAATTTTTGTGCGGAAACAAAATAAAAAAGGTAAAGTGTAAGATATAAAGCGCGACTTGTGGCACAAGGTTATTCGCATAGGCCTGACATTGACTATGCGGAGATATATTCTCCTGTGGTGGATGAAATTATCTTCAGATATATAATAAATCTGTTAGTTCATTAAAAGCTAGATTTGCGCCTAATGAATGTTGTCACGGCCTATTTGTATGACTCATTGGATAATGATATTTTTATAAAAAATTTAGAAGCCTTTAAAGTACCTGAAACATATAAAAATTTGCAAGAAACTAGCTCAATAAATCTTAAAAAATTCTTATATGGATTGAAACAATCAAGGCGGATGTGGTACAGTCGTCTTAGCAAAAATTTGCTAAAAGAAGGGTACAAAAATGATCCTATTTGCCCTTGTGTTTTTATAAAAAGGTCTGGATCTGAATTTTCTATAATAGTTGTTTATGTTGATGACTTGAATATCATTGGCACTCCTAAAGAGCTTTCAAAAGTTGCTGAGTGTGTGAAGAGAGAATTTGGAATAAAAAATTTGGGAAAGACAAAATTTTATCTTGACCTACAGATTGAGCATTTGACAAATTAAATTTTTTGTCCATCAATCAGCATACACTGAAAAGATTTTAAAGTGATTTTACATATCATATCCATTGAGTACCCCAATGATTGTGAGGTCGCTTGATATAAACAAAGATCCATTTCGACCTCAAGAAAATGATGAAAAGCTTCTTGGTGATGAAACTCTATATCTTAGTGTGCAATCGGGGTATTAATGTATCTTGTCAATAATACTAGACCAGATATTTATTTTCCGGTGAGTTTATTGACAAGATTCATCTCTTCCCCAACTAAAAGACATTGGAATGGTGTCAAGCATATATCCAGATATCTTCGGGGAACCATTGACATGGAGTTATTTTATTCTAATGAATTCAAGTCAGAAATGATTGGTTATGCAGATGCAGGATACTTGTCTGATCCACATAAGGCTCGATTTCAGACGGGTTATGAATTTACGTATGGTGTCACAGTTATATCATGGCGTTCAATGAAGCAAACATTAGCTGCAATTTTTTCAAATCATGCAAAAATCATTGCCAATCATGAAGCGAGCCGGGAGAATATTTGGTTGAGATCAATGACTCAACATATTCAAGAAATGTGTGGATTTTCTTTGAATAAGGATATTCCAACTACATTATATGAAGAAAATGCTGCATGTATAGCTCAGTTGAAGGCGGTTACATTAAAGGAGACAGAACAAGACACATTTCACTAAAATTCCTTTTCACTCATGATCTTGAGAAGAAAGGTGAAATAGATGTTCAAGAAATTCATGTTCACTAAAGCATTACCAACATCAACATTTAAGAAAATGATATTCAATATTGGGATACGCTCTCTTCGAGAAATGAAGTGATGTTTGCACGAGAGGGAGTAAAGTACGCGCTGCACTCTTTTTCCTTTGGCCTAGGTTTTGTCCCAAATAAATTTTCTGACAAGGTTTTTAACGAGGCAGCAAACAATGCGTATAAGAATATATGTGTACTCTTTTTCCTTTACTAAAATTTTTCTTCCCATAGGGTTTTTCCTTAGTAAGGTTTTAACGATGCACATTGTATCAATGGACATCCAAGGGGGAGTATTGTAAAAGATTCTGAATCTCCATAACTCCTTGGTATAATTCCTCCATAACTCCTTGGTGTAATTCCTCCATTACTCCTTGCTGTAATTCCTCCTTTAAATGTAATAACTCTCACACCTCCACTACCTCCTCATTGATCATCATGTTTATGACATCTCTTGAAACCCCCCATGTAATACTATAAATAGAGGTTTTGAGGAAGATGTTGAATACACTTGAAAGATTTATCTTATATTGCTATCTTGCTATCTTGCTCTACTATTGTTCTTTTCTTGCAATTCTTGTTCTTAATATTAAAATAAAAGAGATATTGTTAGGAAAACATTTTCCTTTGAATGGGTCTTAAATGATGCAAATATTAAAAATTATGTGGAAAACTAAAAAGAATTTTTTAATGATTCAAATTAATCTAACTTCCACACCACCTTTTTAGGCGCTTACCTATCATATATGATATCTATCACAAATTGAAAAACAAGATATAATATTGATAAAGATATGTGATGAATAAATCTGATATAAATTCAAAAGTTATATAAAACATAAGTTCTTTACGGTGCGTGAATCACAATCCTTAAATGACAAAAGAAGGTAATAATAGCTTCGTCTTAAAATGATAAAATCCCACAATTTGAACAGAATAATCTTGTGCAAACTTTTTATCTTTTATAAAATTTCCAGCTAGCAATTTATATTATAGAAAATGCTTTATCTGTAACACGAGTAGGAAGTGCCGAATATATCCAGATATTGTGCAAAATTATAATTTCAAGCATTTTGCAATACATTTTAATATTTTTTATATTTTTGTTTGTCCAGTATATTAAATATAATTGGTTAACTTTATTTTTCTGGTTTAAAAAATTAAGAAATAATTTACAAGGTACCATTTTAAAAAAGAAACGCGATAAAAAATATGACATCAATTCAAAAGTTATTTTACTATGTGTGTCGTAATCCTTAAACAACATGAGAAAAGTGATGATAACTTCACCTTAAAACGATAAAAGCGTGTGCATTGAATTGAAGAATTTTGTACAAACTTTTTATTCGTCTTTAATTTTATAAAATATCTAGTTAGATTAAAATGAAAGCAAGCATTAAACCGAAAAATCATTATATGTTCGATTTTTCATTTGGTCATTTAAGTTTGTTCTAATTGCACTATGAAATTTTGTTTTCATATTTTTTTATGAAGTGAATAATATTATAGAGAAGATGTTAAGAAAATAATTTGAAGGAAGAAAGCAAATCAAACAAATTAACTGAACATGCTTTGGATACCATAACTTGTGAATGCTTTGTTGATTAATAGCACAAATTTTAATATAGATATTCAAAATTGGATGGAAAACAAGAAAAAATTGGAGTTAATAACTCAAATGGTCACTCAACTTAAGATTTTTCTCTCGGAAAATCACTCAACTTAGGATTCTTCTCTCAGAAAGTCACTCAATTTTGATTTTTACTTCAAAAGTCATTTAACTATGAATATTTTACCTACAAGGTCACTCAACCTACTTAATTAATTAACTATTAATTAAAATTTGCTAACATGAGATTTTATTTAAAATTAAAATTCTAAAAAAAACTAAAAAATCATTTGAACCATATTATTGCATATTCTCATGTTTACTTTATAACCAGCTGAAATTTTTAAATATCATAAATAGTTTATATCAATTCACTTATAATGTTAATATTAATTTTAAAGATTTTCATAATCATATCAATTTAGCAGATTAAATTTAATTAACTTTCAACGTGATAATTATTTATGGAATTGATTTTTCAATTATAATGTAATATTTTGTATTACCACTTGTATAATATACAGATGCATCAAATAAATACAATGAATTTTATTCCTAATAAGTTGATAAAAAGGAATTAAACAAAAATGATATGATATAAAACATTAGCAAATGTTATTAAACATTAGTAACATTATAATATATACACTACAACGAGGTAAAATTAGCAGTAAAAATTGTACAACCAAATGATTGTGATTTTAGGATATTAATTGATGATATGTATGATTATATATACTTTAGAGTATAGAGTAATTATTGGACAAGAAAATTACAAAAAATAGTAGTAAAATCAAAATTTTAAGAAATAAAGAGATATTCTTTTAAATCATTTAAATGAATTTTGAATAGGAGCCGCTGCGAGGCGAGGGAGCAACTTGTCTGGTCTTGCGGTGCACTCATTCCCGTTACGAGAATGAAATGACGCCCCAACTTGACTCGAGACCAAGACTCCTTACAACTCGCACCAATAGCGGCACTGAGGAGGGGGGGGGGGGGAGTCATTTTTTTTTATTTCTTAAATTTTTCTTTTAAATAAATTACATGTTAGCAAATTTTAATGAAAAAAAAAATAATTAAATAGTTTAAGTAACTTTGTAAGTAAGACACTCATAATTTAGTGACTTTTGAAGTAAAAAGTAAAGTTGAGTGACATTCTGAGAAAAGGACTTATAGTTAAGTGACTTTTAGTGCTAGAATCAAAGTTGAGTGACTTTCTGAGAAAAAATAATAAGTTAAGCGACCATTTGAATTATTAACTCAAAAAAATTGCTCAATATTTTCAAAGTAGTCTAACTTCACACAACCTTTCTGAACACTCTCATAAGATATCTGATTTCACCAATAATATATTCAACACAAGTTCAAACCAAGGTGCAATATTGTGGAGAAAATATGATCAATAAACCTGACATAAATTCAAAACTTGAACAAAATAAAAGTCTTTTTATAATGCGTGAATCATGAACCTTAAATGACATGATCGGAATAATGATTACTTTACCTTAAATGATAAATTTCGTGAACTGAACAAAAGTATCTCGTGTGTCTCTTTTTTTCTTTTGCAGAATTTTAAGGTAACTTGAGTTAAACCGATAAATCAGTATATGTTTGATAATTCCAAATGAAAAGTAATGTATAAATTATTATTTCATCATTTAATTTTGTTCTAATTAAATACTGGTATGAAATAAGATCCAGTTTTTATGTTTTTTAAAAAGTGCATGAAATATTAGAGGAATACAATATATATATATTACATCGATGAAATAATTAACCAAAATTCTATTTTAAAAAACTAAAATTTTGTTATGATTAGATTTTACAGAGGATTAGGATCTATTAACCGATTTGAAGTTGTTAGATCTAGAATCACCGGTACTAAGAACCATACTTTGGACAATTATCCTTTTTAGAAAAATGAATTGCTTGGTTAATTATTAAGAAATAAATAAATATTCTTAAATAGTGGCAGAATTTTTTCTTTTACAAATGGAAAAAGTATTTTTTTTTTTTTCAGAATTACATTAGAAAGATTGACTAACCCAAATTGTTATTTAATATTAATAAAAATGCTTTTGAAATTGATTAGTCAAACAATAGATGTTACTATTATTTTTTTAAATGAGTTCTTTTTAAAAATAATTCTAACAAAAAAATATTTTTAACATTAACAGATATTGAATACTTGGTCAAACAAGCTACGAGATATTAATTTTCAAAAGCAAATAAATTTTTTGGCTAATAATCTTACTCATATCTTTAATATTAATAGACTACAAAAACGTAAGTTTTAATTAAAAAGTATTGATACTTCCGTTAGAGAAAATTTAGTTAGTCGGTTATGAAAGATGATTAAAGCTTAAACCTTTGGACTAGCTACTAAATATCGTACTATAATAATTGAAAAATTAAAGCTTGCTTAAGAAATACTAAAACTAGTTAAATCTAAATTGTATTATTTGTAGCCATCACCATCAATTAATAAACTTTTGTTTTGTTTTTTCCTTAATTATTAAGAAGAAGAAAAATAAGAGAACAGATGATACCTGTTTAGTCTAGAGGAAAATATATTAAAGTTGTGTTTGATGTCGAGGAAAATATTTTTTAATTTTTATATTTGGCTAGTCCAAATGTTGTAAAATATTTTTAAAAACAAACAAGTTTGTTAAGAATTAAGAAACTAATTATCCTAATGAAAGTAGGAAATACACATTAGCAGTAACTTTTGAAGTTTATTATTTCTTTCATATTCATCAAATACTTTTAACATCCTAATTATCAGCTCTGATACTCAGAATAATGTTAAAAATGCTTATTATCGGATTATGTATAACTTTTGTGTCGAAATAAGCGAGTTCATCTCAACTTAAATTATATCTGTAACTCTTTCATAGAAATTATTAGTTGATCGACAGAAGATACCTAGAAGAATGACTCTATGCGAAACTAGTCAAGACTGACCGATAATCACATTTTATAGTTTTTTACCTGTCATTTTCATCATTTAATATTCTTTCAACATACTCGTCAAAAAGATCTTCGTGGCCCATCAGAATACGAAGATCAGGATCTTCTAGAAAATGAAATCCTATTCAAAGAATATATATTAAATATCTTATGAGGTCATCACTACAAAGAAGTGGAGCTGACAAAAAATATTTTACCACTTGACTATGTCGTCACTCTACAAAGAACAGACATAATTAATCAAAACTGACCGACAATCGTATTTACAATTTTTGAACTCTCATTCTCGCTCTATCTGTCGTATCTGACCCATCAAAAGGATCTCAGAGACACCCAAAAAGGAAACAAAACTACAACCCATCAGAAAATAAATCCCTGTACAAAAGGCACATATAAATACTTTTGATATAATATCTTCTATTTATTTATCAAATACTAAAAAATAAATAAAAAATTATTATTATATTATTTTAAATTTAGAAAAATAATTTTGTTACCAAACACACCCTTAAAAAAAACCAAAAAAAAAAAAACAGTTTTGTCAGATTCAGAGCCACCCTTTTCTCTCTCTGTTTCCTTTTTCCACTGGCTGTATTAGTACTCAGTACACACACACATACAATACAACAAATACAAATACTGCAAAAACTTTGCTCTCTTCATTTTAATGGTGTGAGCACAACTATAACAACAACAACAATAACAACACTGTTTTCTTCTTCTTCTTCTTCTTTCCCACTCATTACCAAATACCCATCTTCACAAAAACCCAAAACCCCATTTAATTCCCAATGCAACTTTAATATTACTATATAATTTTAATTTGTTCACCTTTTTTGTACCTAAATAAAATATCCTATATGTTACGTGTATTTTATGTGTGTTTTGTTTTTTGTTGCTATATATAGTAAGTTTGTAGTGTGTGAAAGAGTGTTTTTGGAGTTGTGACTTGTGATGTATAGAGGTAAAGAGATCAAGGGCATTGAAGGAAAAATGAAGGGGCATGAAGAAATGTTACGTATGGGGAATGAAGGTGTTGCGTATAATTTGAATCATCATCAGTATGATCATGATGGGAGGAGGATGATGGGGTTTTCGCCTTGGGGTTCGAGTTCATTTTCTGGTGGTTTTGGTTTGTATGGTGATGAATCAGTGGATTCTTGGAATGTATTTGATCAGAATATTCATCAAAGACGAGGAGTACACTTGGGTTCTGGTTGGTCTTCCACCATGTTTGATGACCATAAAGTTGTTGATATAGGACTGTCTGAGAGGTTTTATGGGATGAGCATTGATGATAAAGCTGGATTTAATGATCAGTTTTTCAATGGAACAGGGAATTTGAGTCATGGTTTTTGTGATTTTCAAGGTTCAGGAGGAGCATTAGGCCATAGGAGGGACAATTTGTGTGATCCAATGGGGCCTAGAGACCTGTTTTATCATCAGAAAGAGGAGCAAATTAAGTATGATTACTTGTGTAAAATGAGTAGTAGGAATTGTAGTGATGAGGGTTATCGATACTCCGTGCAGTGTGGATTTGATGATGATAGGAGCTTTTTTAGCTCATTACATGGTTCTCAGTTGATGATGGGAGGATTGAGTTCTGAATGTGATTGTTCTATAGCAAAACAAAGGGTAAAACCAATACCTAATAGTATAATGAATCATCACCCTTTATCCCCATTGCCAAATTCGAGAAGCGGTGATAGTTACAGTAATGAAGATAGCTTTATCCTTCAAGGGGAATGTTTAAAATATGGAAAGGGTCATAAGAAAAAGACTAGGAATGAGATTAGAATGGAAAGGTTGCAAGAGAAGAAACCGGCGAGAAATAGCTTATTGAATTCTGGGGAATCTTGTGAAGTAAAAGGAGCTAATAGAAATGATTTGGCCTTAAAGGAAGGAAATATAGAGAACAATGTGTATTTGGCAGCAAAAGATCAGGTGGGGTGTAGGTATTTACAGAGGATATTTGATGAAGGGACTTCTGAAGATGTTCAGATAATATTCAATAGTATTATTCATCATATCTTTGAGTTAATGAAGGATCCATTTGGGAACTATCTTGTCCAGAAATTACTTACTGTCTGTAGTGAGGAGCAGAGAATGCAGTTTGTGCTCATGGTGACTAAGGATCCAGGAGAGCTTGTGAAAACATCTAGGACAACTCATGGGTAAAAAAAAAAAAAGCAGAAAAATTCTTCTCAATCTTTTTGCTACTGATTTTCATATTGTTGATTATTGAACTGTTTTTTGTGTGTTTTTAATGAATCTGTAATCGTTTTCTTGATTTAGGACGCGCGTTGTTCAAAAGTTAATTGAGTCAATGAAAAACAGGCTGGAGATTTCCTTAGTTATAAGGGCACTTCAACCTGGTATTCTTAATCTCATGATGGATGTCAATGGAAATCATGTGATTCAGCGTTGCTTGCATTGTTTAAGCAAGGATCACAACAAGGTGTGACATCATTTTCTTATTGAACATAAATGGAGTTGTTAGGTGGAGATTCTGATAAACACAATATATTCGTGTGCCTAAGTTACTTGTTTGGGAATACTCTGGCTTAATATTTGACCACCTTTTTGTTGGCACAACTTGAAGGCAAGATAATGTCATGAAACATAGTTGATCAGCTAAATGTTAATCATTTTCTTTAAGAGCAGTATAATTAAATTTTGCATTTTGACTTGATGGTTCTAGAGGGTCTCTTTCATCTATTTTTCACTTCTTGAATTTTGGGTGGTTTAGCTGCATTAAGGCAAGTAATTTTTTAGTCTGTTCAGCAGTGTAAAGGGTTAAAGTTAAAAGGTGCACACTAAAACATGGAGTGGAAATACACATGTTGACCAATTCTAAAACCAAACACCAAAATATTGCTTGTCAGCATCATATGTCTATTCAGAAAATCTCTCTGTTTCCAAGAAAAACTGATTGTCTGTTCGGAAAACACAGAGTCCTTGAGGATAAATGGAGCTGCAGAGACATGGAAACAGAACTAAACTAAATTTTGTCATTATTACAAAATAGGAACCATCTGGCTTGAGTTTTAATATTAGAAGCAGAGGGATGATATTCTCACTTTGAAAACGTTTCTAGTGTCCTAGATGTTCTGTTTTGGTTCTGCTTCCATTATTCTAAGTATCTAACAGATTAAGTTTTCCTATCATGCACAACTAGTATTTGGCTTTAAGGTTTTCCTTAGATATGATAAAGATGTACATTCTTTGATGGGTTGAGACTTGAGTAGTTATACATGTACATGTTGACGCTGTGTGTGCTTGACAAAGTTTGTAAAGCAATAAACCCTAAATTACACAAAGAACTGGATTACTGCTAGTTATGAAACAAGGTGAAAGGTGTGGCAATCTTTTATCAACATGTTATGTGCTTTTCTTCAGGTATTTTGCTTCACAGATTCATTGTTTCACCACCCTGATGATGTTCGCTTAAAATATGTACCTCTTGACTTTCAACATCAACATAATTTCTTATCACATAGGTTGGACCATATCTGAAGCAGAATATGTAGGCCTTTTGTTGTTGTTGGACAAATACACATTGGAACAGAATATCCATATATCGGGAAGTATCTTGAGGAGATCACCCTAGTTGTGCACATAAACCAATTTGCGTTTTCGTATCTGTATAATATCTACTCAAGATATATATAGCTCGATTTGCTTTTGAAGTATTTCATTATTTATTCTGAAACTGGTATGTTCTATGAATCACAATGCAGCTTATTTTTGATGTTGCGACTAAACATACTGTTGATATTGCAACACATCGTTATGGATGCTGCGTTCTGAATAAATGCATCAGTTATTCAACTGGGAAGCAACGCGAGAAGTTACTTGTTGAGATTTGTTCTAATGGGCTTAAGCTGGCTCAAGATCCATTTGGGTAAACTTCAGAACTTCTATTTTGATCCTTTATTGATCTTTTAGCTGAGAAACTTCCTAAGATATTTATAGGCAAAAGGGGCTTGCCAAAGAAGCAAATTCTGGTTTAGTGATAACATGATGGCATGTAGTGTTCTCTACCTGAATACTTCCAAGTTTATCTGCATATTTGTATCTGTAATGTTCTTCCAGAATCATGTTAAACATTCCATGTTACCACATTTAAGGCTAGTCATGCCTCTTGAGATAGATTAGTAGTGATTAAATGCCAGCAGACCCAATGGAAGTGTGTCAAACTGTTTATAGAATATGGCTCAACAGGTGGCCTCTTGCGGTTTTGTATATCTTATCAACTTTTAGAAACATATATCGATTGACAAATTCAACTGTCATCCATTGCGAAGATGACTCCAACAAACTCGCATAAAAGTATTGAGAAGATTAGTACTTGCTTTTTCGTGGACTTCTTTTTAGTGGAACAACTGAACAACCTAAAATTCATTTGATCTTGTGCACATTCCTTCCTATATTGCCAGGTAATCCAATTTCTGCTCTTTCATTACCAGAATTTTCTCAAGGAATGTGTGGTTTAGATTGTTTCACTTTCCTGGTAGTTCAATGGTGATATTTTCTGTCTGATTAAACCCCAAGTGCACCACAAACAATCTACTCTTTCATCTGTTCTACTTTGTCTTGCTGAACTATGCCTGCACTTCATAAACATTTGCCTTATAACATTGTTAATTACATCACAAAAATTATATTTCCTGTCATTTTATCTTTTCCTTGCTGCAACATGAGGTGTTGCCTGCATAATCGTTCTGTGGCGTCTTTTGGTTCTGTTCCCTTACTAAAACTTGTTGGAATTTTCTCAACTCATGATACAGGAATTATGTTGTTCAATTCATAATAGAGTTAAAGATACCCTCTGTTGCTGCCATGTTGTGCTCTCAGTTTGAAAGGCGTTATGTATACCTCTCAAGGCAAAAGTTTAGCAGTCATGTTATTGAAAAGCTCCTGAAGTGTTTTGAAGAAAGCAGGTCGAGAATCATCAATGAGTTAGTCTCAGAACCTCATTTTGATCAGTTGCTGCAAGATCCCTTTGCTAACTATGTGATTCAGTCTGCACTTGGCGTTACTAAGGTTAGCATATGAACTTGATATATTTCTGTATACCTATATGTTTTAAAAATTTTATGTCACGATATACTTAGGTGCTTCAAGCTCCGATTTACATCCACTCTTTAAGAAAAGTGAAAGCATTTGTGCCTCACAAATGAGCTTGGAGATAAATTTCCGAAGCCTTCATAATAGTCAATACTTGAGCATCACTGTAAAAAGATTTTTCAATATTTTGTGAATCATATATTTTCTTTCTCCATAACTACCGTCCCTGTAAAGATCAACTTGGTAAATATTTCTGTTTCATCTTTACTGGAATTCTTAAACCAACGTTAAAAGTGAGTATGTCTTTTTGTTTTGCTCCAACATTATGTGTTGGCCATTTTTCAGTTGAGTAATACTTTAGGCTAAATGTGATATGTCTTTGAGCCCCACTCTTCTTTCTAGCTAAAAGGAAAAGTGACATTTTGTTTTTGCTAATTCCTAAACAAATATTATACAGTTCTCCTTTAGAAAGATGCACACTAATGCTCGAGGTTGACTTGCATCCAACTATGTGTTGGACAATAATTTGCTGATGCTTCTATTTTATAGGATGTCAACTTGTTCAGAAGAATGAAGTCAAAAACTTGTTGGGATGAATTGACAAATTCATTTACAATCGAAAATGCTATACAAAAAAACACATTGATGAGTAACGTGTGCGCGTGTGGGTTGGGTGCATATATAGATAGATGGAGACTTCTAACTAGACTGTTATATATATATTTCATAAACAAAGAATATCATAATTTCTGCTAACATCAGGCTTTTGTTTTGGCAGAATTTTCATTTCCACGAGTCAATGTCTGTTGTACTCAGCAGTGAAGCAGCAATTCACTACATTGTTACACACACTAAGTTTACATTCTATCCAAGTCCTCGAATTTGTTCTTATATCTGTTGGATGATATTCTTGAACATCGAACTGGAACTTGCTTGCTCTAGCAACTTTGAAATGTTAATACCAAGTCTCATTAATCATAACGTTCAAAGCAGTTAGGATGATTGTTTCAGTATTTACATTCTTATTTCTTGTAATTTTCACTTTGAAACAGGGATCTGTTCGGGCTTTGTTGCTTCATGCTGTGCGGCCTCACACGCTACTCCTGCGCACTAGTCCATACTGCAAGAAGATCTTCTCTCGACGACTACTGAAAAAGTAATGCTCCAAGCGAGAGTAAAATGTTGTTGTTCTCTAGGTAACTGGATGTGGAATGTATCTTATCTATGATCCTACTAAAGTGATCACAGTAACATATTAGACTGTTGTATGTCATGCAAAAATTTTGGTTGATGCCTCTTTGTATGCTGTTTTTTGCTAAAACCTTCGGATATGTAAGATTGTAGGGGATGATGACGATATCTGACTTATCTAAATTTAGTTCTTGTTTTGTGTTACTGGTTATTCACAAAAGATGTTCAATGGGTTGAACAATGTGTAATGTTTTTGTATGATTTTCATGCTTACTATCTGGTGTACTGAACGTCGAGGAAAGCTGCTTGACTTATCTGGTGTACTTAACATCAAGGATTTGGCCAAAGAGGAAGCAAATCTCAACTCTTTAGGCTAAGGTATATGCTTTCCCTACTTGGCAAAGTGGGAATATATGAGATCAGTAGGACGTATGCCTATGATATTATGACAACAGAAATGTAGTTTTTTTAGTGACTTTGATGAAATTGAGGCGTACTTGTAGGAATACAATGATTGCAATATCAATAGGATGAATGCATGTTAATGTGCTATTAGTATAATTGATAGACCAGAACTTGCTTGAAATTGAGGCATAGTTGTAGTAACACGATGAATGCTAGATCAGTATGATGGATGAAAATTAATGTGCCATCGATATAACGGATGAAAGAAGAGAACTAATCGATGCATATTATTAGAAAACATATTTAGACAGCACAAAGTTGCATATTAGAAGTTTCTCACGAGAAGAAAAGAGGACTAAAAGCTCATAAACAGACCACACTCAATCATCAAACATACAACGGATGCCAATTCTCATATAAGGGATGGCATATTTATTCTTGTCATTGTAAAACATAAGTGGCCAAATCCTCCTCAGTCCTCCTCTTGTCCAAGCAAAGCCAACAGCATACTCTCATAATCTCCTCTTGTATCTTTGGCAATGGCGCGACCCAGGGGAATGCTATCCCTCTTCTGGTACTCATCAGCGATAATCTTCAGATCGACCTCAGCCCTTGAAGCAATAACTCTTGTCAGATGATCTTCCTCTGTCCCTCTCCTGTTGATTGCATCACGAAGAACCTCCACGAAATAGTGCTCCGGGTAGACAAGACCTTTAATGGTGGCCCTCAATAGTGCAACAAACTCATCCCCATCTTCCAATTGCTGACCATTGTCAAAAGAACTCGATGATTCAATAGAGCAGAAATAGAAAGCCAGTCCTAGAGTAGAAAGGCATGCGACTAAAAGAAATGGAGCAACGGATGAATCTGTACCTTTAGGATATCCTCACCATGGTCATCTTTGTAATGATTCAAAGTAGCATTGAGTTGCGCTTTGCTCCTTGTGGCTAAAATTCTAATGACCTCATCATCACTGTAAGCCTTATCGGAGATCTTCTCATGCAGAATTTTAGATTCTGCTTTAGCAAGGCGCAAGTCCACCTCCTCTCCTCCATATCGGTAGGAGCTCACAAGAGGTACCAAAAGCTGAAAGAAGTTGGAAATTTTAATGATCAATCCACAAAATTAATTCACTGTCACTATTCATCCAAGCAAGCACATAATTTCATGAACATTAGATGCCCTACATTGCAAAGTCGTATCCCCTGATTCATAGACAAAGATATTCTTGCCTTGACAATATATTACAATGACAAGAACTATAAAATAAAAAAAAATTGAACATTGTCGGTTATCTGTCCTTTTCAATCTCCAAAAACATACAATTGTATCATAGACACCATATAAGCTTCATGCAATTTGACAACTACTTAATGAATTATTGTTGAGGTACATGGAACCACAAATGAGACTACTTGCAATTAGATGATCTGAATGAAGTACCTTGCGGTGATCCCCAGTAGTGTGATAGGCAACATCCTCTTCAAGAGATTTCTTGTAACGTGCATGATAAGCTTCCCTAGCCAAAACCAGTTCTTTAGGCGATCTGGTACAAGCTATCTCCACAAGAACAAAGTTGCTTTTTGTCCATCTCTTAGTAGCTTCCTTAGCCAAATGAGCATCACGTTCTGAAGGATCCAACGTCCACACTAGCACCAATTTCTAAGAGAAAAATTCAAGAAAAAGAAACACAAGTGTTAGCATTTCTCAACAGAGTCTACCATATGATCACAGTCAAAAGGTGGTGAATCCAGGATCTCGAGTCAATCAGTAAGTTTGTGATATGTATGATTTTATCATATGTAGACACTATCATATTTTGACATCGAGACAAAATCATGGTTTCTTTCCAATACACAAATCCTGCCGCAGATCCATCCGTCTATAGATCATATTTGAGACTGAATCTTGATAAGGAAATAAATATTGACCCTAACTCGACCCCAAAAGCTAATTCGTGATAAAGAAATGAATCTTGAGCTTCCATTCCTAAAAGTTAGCTCACAAGTGAAGGATTATCAAAGACCGTATAAGAGAGACCAGACTCCAATAAATCTAGGATCTAGAGTCAATGAATTCACAATAAGTACAATGATTTCATAAAATCACTTGGATTTATTCCAAATTATAAAGCCCATCATAGATCCCCTTTGATCACAAACAGTAACTCAGAAACTCAACCGATCAACCAAGAATTCAAACAAATCCAAGGTTTTATCAAATTAATTTCAGTTATTATCTTAAAGAGGGTTTGTTACTTTGTTTAGTTATGAAGGAACAGCAAAAATGACCTCAAAATCATGGGTAAGTTCTCTGTCCAACTCTTTAAGTAGATCCTCTCCGAAAGTCTCAGCATAAGTTTGACGAATCAATTTGCGCTGAGCAGCAGTTCTATGAGCCAAAATTGATATGATCAACTTCTCATTTGTTCCCCATCCTGCAATAGCAACCAACAAGAACAAAATGATCATTCCACAAGTTAAAGAGAACAAATCATGTTAGTAAAATTTATCATAGACATCATTTGTTAATTACTTCAGAAAGACTCGACATATAAGATCACCTCATCAATCCAATATTAAAAAGCAAGCAAAATCTTTATAATCCAAAGAGAGCAAAAAGTATAGAATATACTAAAAATAAGAGATCAAAGTAGCAAAAAAGTGAATCTGTATATACCTACCTACGAAACATAGATCAGATTGACCAATAGTCAAAGACTCAATAAACCACACAGACACTAGGATAATAATGAAGTGAGTTGATCTAGTATCCGTTGCTGCTGGTAGGAATGCGTGGAAGTTGGCGCAAACACTAGGATTATTAAAAAAAATGATCTGCATATAATAAGTACTATTAAGAAAGAAGACCTTTGAAGGCAGATCGGAGTTGTTCACAGTCTTCAGCAGCCGAAGGAACATGTGCTGGAACAGTTAGACTTGCCATTTTTCTCTTCTTTTTTTCTTGTGTGTGTGTAGGGGGGGAATTAATATAAGGATTGTAAAGACTCGAAAATGCAAAGCTGATGGATGGATGGATGGACTATATAAGTAAAAAATTTCCTTTGTTTCCTTTTTAAAGGCACAGAAAGAAGGAAGGAACGCCTTTCATTTACTCCTGCCATTTCTCTGGTGCATTTCTAATTTCTAGACTAGACACCATTATTATTATTTTTATATATATTTTTAAATATTTTAAATTATTTTTTAATACTAATAAACTTTATTTCAAAAGATTTGAAGATTTGTGTTCAAATTCAGGATCAAATCTAAACTATTTGATCTTCGGAAAATGAAAAGTCCCGCATAAAATGGGAGAGAGGAAGTAATTAGGGCTAAAACTTACACACATTTGGTGTGTACATCAAATCAATACATACATGATATGTGTTTGAATTTAGAGTTTATGTTACTTAATCATGATTAATTATCAAATATTTTACTTAATTTAATCACTTAATCATGGTAAATTATATTAGTTTGGTATATACACCGAGGCGTGTAAGGTTTTACCCACCCCTCCTTTTGTTTATAATCGATTCTATACTAAATATTGGTGTTTCATATTATTTGTTCAATTTATAAAATTAAGAAATTTTGTTATATTTTTCATTTCAACTTTTAGTATTAAATATAACAATCAATTTTAAAATTTCAAAACATTATAAATAAGTTTAATTTAGTAAAATACATCTGTAATTAAAATTTTCTGAAGGAGCGTGTCAAGTCAAGTAAAATGAAATGGGGGAGTTTGTTTTGGAAATCTAAATTCGACTACTACTATTATTTTATATAGTCATTAAATGATAAAAATAATTAGTAGAAATACATGATAAAAATCTCTTGATTTCATGAATTGAATAAGTAAATTAAAAAAAAAAAATAGTAAAACAAAACGGAGCAAGTAATTAGCTATTCCATCCGGAGATCATGCGTATCAATAAATTCATGAACTAGTGTATAACACAATTGGTAATTAATAATTTTCAAGTTTTTTTTTCAAAGTTCAATTAAAAGAAAAAAGTTAGGTCAAGTAATTGTCGTTCAAAAATATATTTAAAATTTATTACTCATACACAAACAACTTCTCATCATAGTATATGAGAAAAGCTTTTGAATTTTTTTCAAAGTAAGTTAATTATAGAAATTTAGACAAATAGACTATAATTTATAATCAACTAGATGATAAAAGCATAAAAATATGGAAATTGGTCAGTAAAACCATTTATAATTCAAAAGAAGAAAATAATTCTATAAATATCTTTTATGTCATTTTCAATTTTTTCACGTAGAAAGAATATTTCTTTAGAAAGATTCCAGATAAATTTATTTAAGACTACAAAAATCAATTACAATAATTTTAAATGATTTTTCTTTTTGTAGATGCATCGAATGATTTGGAGAAAAATATGTCTGACAATTAAATTTGGACTAGATGTAAAGATTTGAAATCACATCTCAGATCTCAAACTTAATAGTTTCCATATTTAAAAGTTAATTTTTATCAAAATGTGACTCTTTAGCTTTAAAACATAATCATTTGTTAATGGAAACAATACTATTGACATTGAGTATTGATAAAATATCTTTATTTATTAATTATTATGTGACTCTTTCTTAATCTTGTTTATCAAAATGTATATTCAATTTATATCTGATTTTCGTTTCACCCATTTCTTTGCAAGTGCTAGCTCTTTTAAAAATGTGTGATTTGCTTGAGTTGGATTTTATATTATACTATATATTTAAAAAATACGTTATATTGAATCATCTCAAACCCAGTGAATATATTTCAAAATTTGTAAGATGAAAAAATCTCATACTTGAATCAAAAATTAGGTCTAATTAATTAATTAAAAACATGGGTTATGGTGCAGTGGATGAGATGAGGCTGCTCCACCATTAATCAGAGGTCGAGGGTTCGACCCTGGGTATGGAGAAAATTCTGTTGGGAGTGTTGCTACCTTAATGGACCCTGTAACGCGCGATTTAAATTAGTCGAAGGTTCAATACGGACACCGAATATCAAATATGAAATACCAAAAAAAAAGAATTTCAAATTTTCACTCATTTTAGTAGCTAGCCGGTCACATCACATGCCACTACGTGCCATATGTACGTGTTAATGATATTTAATTATATAATATGATATTACTATTATATAGTTTATCCTTTTTCTTGGATCTTAAAAAAAAGATCCAAATATACTCATACGTGGCCCCTACTCACCATATCACTTTCACCAAATGCCTAATAAGTTGTTTAATTTCCAACCATTTCACCTTTCAACTTGTCCTCTCTGCATTTTTTTTTCTTTTCTACTCGATTATTATATATTTATGATATGATTTGAAACTGCATTACAGATTATTTTCATGTTCTCTTATTCTCTTATAACCTCGATCAAATTCATCAGACACATTTTATCTTTGCACAATTTGAATTCGCAACGTTATAATTTTTAATTCACTTTATTTTGTCAGAGATTATATTATTAGTTGCGTTTTCATGTTCCTTTTACATCTTTTAAGATTCCATCTTTTAACATCGTATTAGTGATAAAATATATTTTGTGCCAAAGAAAAGAAAAACAAGGCAATTATACAAATTGATTTATGTATATATATATTATCTTCTGATTAAATATCTTGCAAAACCTCCTTGTGAATTGGTTAATGAAATATTTTCTTCTTGATTTAAAGATATTATTATATGGGTGACTTTATGATAAGATAAAAAAATGTGGTCTTCACATTAAGAAATGATAGCATTATAAGCATTATGCCTCCAAAAGTCACAGCATCAATTGCTTTTTATAGGAATGGGGGGAGTAATTATTGGGTATTATTAAGAATTAAAGTCATATTTAATCATGTAATTTAGGGTCTAGTGTCGGTTATTACAGTACGATTAAAAAGAATGGGAATATTAAAAGGAAAAAATTCTTTCTATTGGTAACTTTGCTCTGGTGGCCATTTTTTTGATCGAGTGAAAAAAAATAAAAAAATGATTTTTTTTTCATCCAATTTATATGGCATATACTTTTTTGTTTTTAATTCGTTTAAAAGAAATTATCATTTTTTTAAATTTAGAAAATTGTAACTTTAAATTTTTCTTGGCAAAATGACCTTCTGAACCCTTGTACTATATCGGTTTTGTAAGTTGGACACATCTACTTATATATTTGTCATCTGAACCCTTAAACCCATTAAAAAGCAACATTTAAAACCTTTTTTTGGTGAGTGTAACACACTCTCCCCCACGTCAGCTGCCATGTCAGTTGTCACACCTGCCACGCCTGACATGTCTGTCACATCATCTGCCACGTCATTTTTTAAAAAAAAATATTACATTAAATTTCAAATCATTTTAAAATGCTACATAACAAATTAAATATTAAAATTAATTTAATTAAATAAGAAAAATTTATAAATTGTAGAAAAATTTGAATAATCATGTTTTTATTTTTTCTCACAAATTAAACATCAAATCCATTCTAAATAATTAAAATTCTTCTCCAACTAATTTAAATTTTTAACTACAAATTCATATATACAAACATAGTAAATTTCTGATTTTTTAAATTTGAATATTGTTAACAAATTCACAAAAGGTTTAAAATTTTTAAGTGAAATTCACTAATTTTTTTCAATATTCACTATCACTCACTTTCAATTTAAATTTAAATTTTAATCCCAAAAAAAATAAAAAGATTTTAAATTTAAATTTTAATTAAAAAAAATGAAAAGAATTGAATTGAGATGGAAAATTAAAATAAAAAATAAAAAGTGAACGTGTGTGGGGGAGGGGGCTGGAAGAGTGTTGGGGTGGAGTGTGGGGGCTGGAAGGGGCTGGGGTGGGGTAGGGACGGGGCTGGGAGGGGTATGGGGGTTGGGGTGGGGATGGGGCTCGAAGGGGTATGTAGGCTGGGGGTGGGGTGGGGAGGGGATGGTGAGGTGTGAGGGGGTGGGAACTGGGCTGGGTGGGGTAGAGAGGCTGGGGGTGGGGTGGGTGGGGCTGGGTAGGGTGTGGGGAGTGGGGACAGGCTGGGGTGGGAGTGGGAAGGGCTGGACGGGTGTTGGGGTGGGGTAGGGGGATGGAGGTGGGGTAGGACGGGGCTGGGTGGGGTGTGGGGGTGGGGACGGGCTGGGGTAGGGAGGAAAAAATATTTTTAAATTATTTTTAAATTTTTAAAAATATTTTAAATTTAAAAAGATTGAGGAAAAAAAAAGCCTCTTTTATTTTTTAAATTATTTTTAATTTTAAAAAAAAAAATTTAAAAAGATGGAGGAAAAAAAGGACCCTTTTGTATTTTGTTTTAAATTTTAATATTTTTTATTTGTTTTAAATTTTAATATTTTTTATTTTTTAAATTATTTTAATGTAAAATTGGCCAAACATTGATCCCCACTCGCACCCCAGGCGAGTGGCTACACTCTCTTTGTTCTAGTTACCATGACCTTGCCACATAGGCAAGGTCAACGGTCAAAGGGTGTAAAATATTATTTTTTTATGGGTTCAAGGGTCCAGATGACAAACATGTAAATAGAAGTGTCCAACTTACAAAACTGACATAATATAGGGGTCCAGAAGGTCATTTTGTCTTCTTTTTTTTTATGTGTAAGGTTTGTTTTAAACCACAAATTTCAAAAGTCTTCTATTTTTAATCCTCTTAAATTTTATGTCAAGTCAAACGATGTCATATAAATTAAAACTAAATAAGTACTATATTATTTTGTGTCTCTTTATTTCTTATATGCACCATTTCAATTTAAACTGATGATCAATGATACTGAAATCAAATTGAAAGATCACTACTTATTCATAATTAAATCACGAAGCATAACGTGTAGACAAATGAAGCAACCCTCTTAATTATGAAGATCTTTATTATGATTAAATAATTCATTTATTCAAATATGTTATATTTCATATATTTGGACTTTTTTTTCCACTCTGTGGTTAAGTATGCAAGGAGAAAAGATTAAGCTGGTCAGTGGTCACTATAAGCAGCAGCAGATTTGATCGTGTAATTAAGCAATTTTGCCATGCCTTAAATTTTTGTTCTACTTTTAATCCCTTTGCAGGCAAAGTTCTCTTTCTTTTTTCCCCTTTGATAATAACAAACTTTTAATTTGTGCACAATCTTAAAACATAATCAAAAGTTGATGGGTAAATTTGAACATAAAGTCTCTTAGATATTTCACGCTAAAGCTTTATTAAAGACAAAATCAAGTACAAGACGATTTGCTAACAATAAATGTACGAATTGACGAAAAGTAGGGGCAAACGTTATAAATAACAAGCATAGATATTAGACGATTAATGGTAAGTAAATGGATGGATAAAAAGTGTAAGTGAATTTAAGGAGGGTGAAAATTTTTGTGAGTCGACTATTGAGTCTTCACAGTTGACTTACCTGCAAATCAACACACTTCACAAAACAGATTAGATTTAAATAAATACACAAGTAACATAATCAACTTGAAATAAGAACACGAAGATTTATCCTGATTCGGAACACCAATATGGTGCCTACTTCCAGTCCCCTTGGGTTTCAAAGTTTTCTTAGATCTTTCAAAGTCGGGCTCGAGTACAATGATGATAAACAAGTTTCGAAGACTTATCTTGTTCTTCTGATCTTGCGACACAACCTCAGTTTGTATTATCCAAAGTTGACTCGATCCTATTCTTTGTATAGCTATTGTAAACTAAGAAGTACAAAGCTTTGTGAGACTAAGATTGAGACACTTTGAGATTCTCTTTGAAGTTCCGTACATTGTCTATCTTTAGTCTTTTTCTATTATATTCTTCATAAGGAAACCCAAGAGATTTCTTCTCAATCAAGGATTTGAAGCTGATTCCTTGATTGAGGAATTGCATCGTAGAGTATGTCCATATTTGGTGCAGCCTTCACAATCGTACATGTTCATATCAGATATGTCTATATAGAGGATGTGATCTTTCATTTTGCTTTAGTCTTGATTGATTCATTTGCCACAAATCTGGAAAGTCGATAGTCCATGATGAATACCATTCTAATCTTGGTGTGGTCTTTTTTCCTTTTGCTTTTGTCTTAATTGATCAGTTTGCCATGATTCTGGGAAGTTGATGATTTGTGATTAATATTGTCCCAATCTAAGTTCCGGTTTTTTGTGAGTGAGTCTTTGCTTCCTTTTTCGGAACTTCTAATTGATTCCTCAAGGATTTTTTTGATCTTTAATATATATCTTCAGCATATCCTGTAAGTTATTTGTGTATTAGTTTGTCTTTATTAAAACGTGTAGTGAAAATACGAGGCTATCACTCTCCCCCTTTTTGATAATGACAAATAATAAATATCAGTTAGCTTTCCTGTTATTCAGTTAACCCGCTTGCAAGCACCTCTGATGTTCCTGCTTTTCTTGAGCATTAGTTGACTATTATCCTCTGATAGTCAACTTGCTCCCCCTGACTTGTAAGCACCTTTGATGTTTCTACTTTCCTTAAGCATTAGTTGACTCATATCCTTTGATAGTCAACTTGCTCCCCCTAACTTGAAAGCACCTCCGATATTCCTATTTTCTCCCCTTTTTGGCATAATTAAAAAGAACAACAAAAAAAAATACAGTAGACATATCATATAAACAGTCTAATTGATTACCAAAGAATTAGGAAAAAATAAAAAGCATGGCAGATAGTGTGTTAAAAACCAGTTTACAACCCAAAAACAAGGGGCAAGACCCCCTTTTGAATAAAAGTCATCATTCATCGCTTAGCCAGAAAGTATGTCAGGGTATTGTGCATGTTATGATAGAATTTGTCATTTTTTTAACGTTTTTAAAGAAGAAGGAATAGGAGTTCTAGACGAAAATAGCAAGATAATCATTTGAGGAGTTGACGTGATACTTGAGGGAGTAAATGAACGTGAACACTCGGGTGAACAACTTGATGCCTTCTTGTTTGAATCCGTCGAGGTCTAGCCGTACCAAGCCTATGTCAGTGCTAGTGCTCTTCCCAAGGTTTAGTATTTTGGAAGTTGACTCCTGAAGCAGAATTACACCTTCCTCAATATCTTTGAAGTGATATTTGAGTTCCTCTAGTTCCTTCAACACAGTAATCATGGGGTTAAATACAGACTTGCTTACCTTAGGGAGTTCAGATTTTGATCGGGCAGAATCCTTCTTGCACCATTCGTTATAGACCATAACATATCCCATACTGGCAAAAGTTTTGGAGTCATAAGTAGCAGAGACTTCCACAGGGGGTAAGCAAAGAGATCAATAGTGTAATACAAGAGAATTCGAGTAATCAACAATCCATACTGCAGACTGGCGGAGGCATGAATATCCACTGCACTCTCTAGCATATATTCACGAATCAATGGTTACCTAATTTATCTTGTGCTTTGTCACCAAATAATACAGGATAAACACATCACGACAGACAGTATTGCTGAGGGATACCTACCTTGGAGTCATTGTGGTAGCGATGATGTGGTCCATGATGCAATACTTAAAACATAGAGACAGCGGACCAAAGATGGATGATACTGTGTCCGGGTTAGACAGGACTCTTTTTGCTTCTTCAAAGCTTACCTCAAAATCTTCGAGTCAAGTATCATTCATAAAGGGAATCACACCAGAGAACTTTGTATCAAATACCTTTTCAAACAGAAAATCGTTTAATATAATTATTGTGCCAAGCATAAGTGTAACACCCCGTACTTAATTACGTGCATTAGCCATTGTTATATGTGTTGGATTATATGTATTGATCCTAAGTTAGATATATATGAGTTTAAGTATGAGTATTGATTATTTTGAGATGGTTTCAAGTGTATAGTTTGATTATATGTGTATAGGAATCTACTTTATTTATACCGGAATTTGCCCGTCGATGTATCCATACGAAGGTTATTGAATAAGCTTTCCAACTATATAAAGATTTCCAAAAACGGATAAGTTTCGGATATAAGCGAGCACGTTCGAAACTATAAAACGGTGGCCGGGATGTGAACAGTAAATGTGCAGGAAAATACTGAGGCCTGCCAGTTTTTGGGTCAACTTTGAACGATCATAACTCCCTCAATATAATTAACTGGGAGAGATACCACCTATCAAAAGAAATATCTTTGAGTCTTCTTTCCAATGCTATTGGTTTCATCCAAATCCAACATCTGAGTAAGGAGTTATACTCGTTTTACTTCAGTCTCTCAAAACAGATTTTTAGAGTCAACTTCAAACGATCATAACTCCTTGTACAGGATGAACTGGGTGGCCTACTTTATATGAAATGAAACACCTTTGAATTATCTTTCTAATGATACCAATTTCACCCAAATCCGATATCGGATCAAAGAGTTATGGTCTATCTACTTCAGCTTGTCAAAACAGTCCACCGGAGGACATATTTGACATTATTTAAATTTTAAAGACACTTTGGTCATTTTCTATGATATTATGGACGGGAATATGTGTATATATACATGTATATGAGTTCAAAAACTCATATTCATCATCAATCATAGGAAAGAACAAACCCTAGCCAAATTTGACCTTCAAATTACTTTTGATTCAACCGTAGAAATTCCAAAGTAATCCGATAACAGCGTTTGTCATCTTGAAGGCTTCGAGAAGCACCCCTTATTTGTGCCAACAGGACGTCGAAATCAAAAGGGCCATTTTATGGTAAGGATGTAAATTATGTTGGTGTTATTTATATGGATATGTATATATATATATATATATATATATATATATATGCATGTGAGCATAAGAAGTATGTTATTTGATTGTTGTTAAAAGATGATTGGGAAATGATGTTGGATTATTCTTGTGCATGGTTGGATTATGTTGAATTGTGAAGGGATTTGGTATTGATGATGTGGTATTGAAATGATGATTATATATATATATATATATATATATATATATATATATATATATATATATATATATATACACACACACACACATAAACCTATTGTTCAAGTTGGTTTTTGGAATGTTTTGCAAATATTGGTTGTATGGAATTATGGAAGAGAATTGTGGTGTTGGGTTGCTAATACTAGATACCAAACATTTCATTGTATAAAGGCGGGAAGTTGTGTTGAATTGGTATCCGAATCTACAATGAGGTATGTAAAGCATACTCTAACGATGTTCTTTGGCATGAAAACACCAATGTTCCATCAAGTAAGATTTCGAGGTTGTCCAAAAACATGTATTGTTCTACATTACCAACGAAGTTGTTTCCATTCTATAAAGTGTCAAAATGTTTCATTGATATACCAAAAAGGCTCCTATTTAATTGTTGTGATATTGATGATTCTGAAACACATTGTTGATGTACCAATGAGTCTTTATTACATCGTTATTATATAGAAGGTCTATTACTTGATTCCTATTGATGTATCGTTGTTCCAAAGGTACTATATTGTCATGAACACTAATGTAATAATCTCAAAAGCTTTTGAACTAAGTTATTGGAAAGATCTCTTATGTGTGTTACATGATATACGTGTGGGTGGTATCCCAGGGGCATAAGCCTAGCATGGGTCGATCCCTACTTATGTGTTTATAGGTGGTATCCCAGGGGCATAAGCCTAGCATGGGTCGATCCCAGTTGATATGTACTGGAGGCAGCCTAATGGTCAAAGTACGATACAGTATTAATTATTGTTAGGTGGTTGGAGGTTCGGGAGGAGGAGGTAATGGCGAATAATAATTGTAAAGAATGAAATGAACGAATGTATACCGTTCCACAAATATGTTTGAATTCAAGAACCTAATTCAGATTAATGATAATGTACATGATCCTAAAAGTGTTTATGAAGTGTGGTTCACTTCTATTATGATTTATTCACATGTGTATGATTTTCTTGATCCCCCATATCACATATGATTATTTACAGCTTTACATACTCAGTACATATTTCGTACTGACGTCCCTCACGGGGGACCTGCATTTCATGCTGCAGGCACAGGTACTTCAGCTCATTCACAGCATAGATAGGAGCCAGGTCATACAATTGTTGTTGGTGAGCTCCAGTTTGCTTCAGAGATTTCTGAGTCTGTTCCTTATATTTTGTTATTGTACAGGAGTCATGTGTGGGCGGGGGTTCGTCCCGACCCTAGTTATGTCATGTATATCCTAGAGGCTTTGTAGACATAAGGAAGGGTAAAGTCATGGAAGTTTATATAGTGATGTTATATTCGTATATGTAGTGGCCCCGACGGCCAAGTATTATATATATATATATATATATTAGTGCGTGTTGTGCTGATACAGGTAATTAGACCCTTTTATATGCAACGAAGTGTTGTCCAAATTTTTGGTGACATGTAAGTGAAAGTACAGGTATTTGAACGGGTTCTCCCGGGCCTTCTCGGCTTCGGGTGTCAGTCCGGCCCGATGGGATTTTGGGGCGTGACAAAAGTGGTATCACAGAGGTTCGTCCTAGTGAGTCTACAAAGTCGTGTCTACGTAGAGTCTTGTTTATCGGTGTGTTGTGCACCACATCTATAACCAGGAGGCTATGGACATTTAGGAATTGTTTCTTTTCTTCATGTCTTAGATCGTGCGATAGAGCTTATATTGTATATGAAGTCATAGTTGACCACTGAATCAGTTTGTTTCTCTTATTATAGTAATGATGCCAGTTACCAGAAGCAAGAATACCGGTAAGCAAGTAGATGTGGCTGCCGAAGAGGGGACTAGTAAGTCACCCACTATACCAGCTAATCAAAGTGAGGCTCCAGCTGAGCATGCATCAGAAACTTCCCCCAGTCCAGAAGAAATAAGGGGGAGGAGAACTATATCCCCAGAGCCACCTATTAATGTTGTTGATCAAGATCTTAGAAATGCAGTGCAACTTTTGACTCGTATAGTTGCTGGGCAAGTCCAAGGGCAAGCTATTCCTGCCACGGGTTCTAGCGGTACTGATAGGGTGGCTAGTCTTCGGACGCAAGATTTTCTTAAGATGGATCCGCCTACTTTTACCGGATCCGATCTTAATGAAGATCCGCAGGACTTTATTGATCAAATCCAAAGGGCCCTAGAGGTGATGCATGTATCAGGCAGAGAGACAGTGGAGTTAGCCGCGTATAGATTCAAAGGTGAGGCTATATATTGTTATGAAGACTGGAAACGGTCAAGGGGCATTGATGCACCCCCAGCTACTTGGAAAGAGTTCAAAGAGGCATTTATTGATCATTATCTTCCATATGAGACTCGTCAAGCCCGTGCGGATCAGTTCTTAAATCTTCGGCAGGGTAATACAAGTGTGAGGGAGTATAGTCTTTGATTTAATTCCTTGTCCAGATATTCTCCTAATGTTATAGCTACTATGGATGATAGAGTTCATCGGTATGTGAATGGATTGGATCCGTATTTGGTTAGGGATTGTACTATTGCTGCACTAAATAAAGACATGGATATAGCTAGGATCCAAGCATTTGCACAGAAAATGGAAGATCAGAGGCAAAGAAGAAGAACACAGGAATTTGAAAGCGGATCTTCTAAGAGGTCCAGATCTACAGGGCAGTTTATGGCGCCACAGGGAGGTTTTAAACCTCAATTTTCTGCTAGACCACCTAGGACATTATTTTCTTATTCTGCAGATAGTGCTCCACCACAGCATCAGGGGTTCAGAGGTAGTCAATTTGGGCAAAGAAGTGAGGGTCATAGTTCGCAATCTGTGGGTTATCATGGGCAAGGGAATATGAGCCAATCGAGAACTCCTCGAGAGATATGCAATAAATGTGGAAGGCATCATATGGGCATATGTCGAATGGGAATAAATGTTTGTTATTGGTGCGGTATGACAGAGCATATGATGAGAGAATACCCACGAAGGGGCGCAGGTGGCGTAGCACGACCTTCGGGATCAGCTGTTGCATTATCGTCACCGGTATCTTATTCTGGTAGGGGCGCACGACCTGCGGGTCACGCTAGAAATGAAACAAGAATCGCCAGTTCTAGCAGGACTCAGAATCGCACTTATGCTTTAGCGGATCGACAGAATCTAGAGGCTTCCCCAGATGTGGTTACGGGTACGTTGTCCATATTTTCATTTGATGTATATGCTCTAATTGATCCCGGTTCTACATTATCATATGTTACTCCTTTGGTTGCTGGAAAGTTCAAAAGAACCCCCGAATTGTTAGATAAGCCGTTGGAAGTGTCCACCCCGATTGGGGATTCTACTATTACTAGAAGAGTTTATAAAGATTGTGTAGTAACTGTGTGTGGTCGAGACACGATGGCCAATCTTATGGAACTAGAAATGGTAGATTTTGATGTTATAATGGGTATGGATTTGTTAGCGTCTTGTTATGCCAAAATTGACTGTTGTACGAAAAAGATGTATTTACATTTTCTGAATGAAGCAGTTATTGAATGCCAAGGTAAGATTGGCGCACCAAGAGGTAGATTTATTTCTTATTTCAAAGCAAGAAAAATGATTTCCAAGGGCTACATATGTCATTTAGTTAGAGTAAAGAATACGGAATCGGAATCACCAGATCTTCACACTGTACCAGTGGTAAATGAATTTTCTAATGTATTCCCTGAAGATCTTCCAGGTTTGCCTCCTGAACGAGAAGTAGAGTTTGGTATTGACGTAATACCAGGCACCCAACCAATCTCCATTCCTCCATATAGAATGGCCCCAGTAGAATTGCGAGAATTGAAAGAGCAATTGAAAGATTTGCTAGAGAAGGGATTCATAAGGCCTAGTATGTCCCCCTGGGGAGCACCAGTGTTATTTGTGCGCAAAAAGGATGGCTCACTGAGGATGTGTATTGATTATCGGCAATTGAATAAGGTGACTATTAAGAATAAATATCCTTTCCCAAGAATTGATGATTTATTTGATCAATTACAGGGCGTCAAGTGCTTTTCTAAGATTGATTTGAGGTCAGGTTACCACCAAGTGAAGGTCAAAGAAAAAGATATACGCAAAACCGCTTTCCGAACAAGGTATGGTCATTATAAGTTTCTAGTTATGTCATTTGGGCTAACAAATGCACCTGCAGCTTTTATGGATTTGATAAATAGGGTGTTTAAGCCATTCCTGGATGTATTTGTGATAGTTTTTATAGATGATATTCTAGTTTATTCTAGATCAGAAGAGGACCATGTCAATCACTTACGACAGACATTGCAGACTCTTCGTGATTGTAAGCTTTATGCAAAGTTCTCTAAATGTGAGTTTTGGTTAAAGTCGGTGGCATTTTTGGGTCATATTGTATCTAGTGAAGGGATAAAGGTTGATGCTCAAAAGATAGAAGCTGTGAAGAACTGTCCAAGGCCCACAATGTCGACGAAGATTCGTAGTTTTCTCGGGTTGGCCGGTTATTATAGGAGGTTTGTTAAAGACTTTTCTTCCATTTCAGCACCCTTAACCAAGCTAACCCATAAAGCATCCAAATTCCAATGGAATGATGCTTGTGAGGAGAGTTTTCAAGAATTGAAGAATAAGTTGACTTCTACACCTGTGTTGGTACTTCCAGAAGGCACAGAAGGGTATACGGTGTATTGTGATGCTTTTAGAATTGGTTTAGGATGTGTATTGATGCAGCATGGTAAGGTAATAGCATATGCTTCTAGACAATTGCGGCCACATGAGAAAAATTATCCTACACCCGATCTTGAGCTGGCAGCAGTTATTTTTGCTTTAAAGATATGGCGCCACTACTTATATGGAGTTCATGTTGATATATATACTGACCATAAGAGCTTGCAATATATTTTTAATCAGAAGGATCTAAATTTAAGGCAGCGGAGATGGCTTGAACTATTAAAGGACTACGATGTTGATATCTTGTACCATCTAGGGAAAGCAAATATGGTAGCTGATGCGTTAAGTCGTAAGGCTATGATGACGCCTATAGAAAGGCAAGGGATGGTTAAAGATCTTCACCAGTTAGCTAGTTTGGGAGTTCGCCTTCTTGAAACTCTGGACAAAGAGCTTATCGTACATAATGCTGCGGAATCTTCATTAGTAGCTGAAGTGAAAGAGAAGCAATATGCAGATTCTATTTTATTACAGCTTAAGGAGAACGTTCAGAGTGGTTCAACCAAGGCATTTGAGCTTACGCGAGAAGGAGTACTTCAGCGCCAAAACCGATTGTGTGCGCCGGATGTAGACGGGCTAAGAAAGAAGATTATGACAGAGGCACATTTTTCAAGGTATTCCATTCATCCAGGATCAACCAAAATGTATCAAGATTTGAAAGATATGTATTGGTGGAATGACATGAAAAGGAACATCGCAGAATTTGTAGCTGAATGTCCAAATTGCCAACGAGTAAAAGTGGAACATCAAAAGCCCGGAGGCTATATGCAATGCATAGATCTTCCAATTTGGAAGTGGGACATGATCAACATGGATTTTGTTACAGGTTTGCCTCGTACAGCTCGTAAATTTGATTCTATATGGGTGATTGTGGATAGGCTTACTAAATCCGCACATTTCTTACCCGTTAAGACCACTTACACAGTTGAAGAATATTCGAAGCTGTATGTTAAAGAAATAGTTCGATTACATGGAGTGCCAACTTCTATTATATCAGATCGGGGAACTCAATTTACTGCAAACTTTTAGAAGTCTTTCCAACGGAGTTTGGGAACACAAGTGAATCTGAGTACAGCTTTTCACCCTCAGACGGATGGACAAGCAGAGCGCACCATTCAAACACTTGAAGATATGCTACGAGCATGTGTTATAGATTTTAAAGGCAGCTGGGATGATCATTTACCTCTTATTGAGTTTGCCTACAATAATAGCTATCATTGAAGTATCAAAATGGCACCATATGAAGCTTTATATGGGAGGAAGTGTAGATCACCAATAGGATGGTTCGAAGCGGGTGAAACTCTTATGTTCGGACCGGATCTTGTGTATCAAGCCATAGAAAAAGTCAAGGTGATTCAGCAACGATTGAAAATAACCCAAAGTCGACACAAGTCATATGCGGATAGTAGAAGAAGAGGGCTAGAGTTTTTGTTAGGTGATTGGGTATTTTTGAAGGTATCGCCAATGAAAGGGGTGATGAGATTGGGCAAGAAAGGAAAGTTGAGTCCACGATATATAGAACCGTATAAGATTATTCGAAGATGTGGGCAATTTGCTTATGAATTAGAGCTACCCTAGGAACTCTTATCAGTGCATCCAGTATTTCATGTATCGATGCTTCGAAAGTGCATCAGAGATCCATCCCTTATTACTTCTACTTGTAACACCCCGTACTTAATTACGTGCATTAGTCATAGTTATATGTGTTGGAGTATATGTATTGATCCTAAGTTAGGTATATATGAGTTTAAGTATAAGTATTGATTATTTTGAGATGGTTTCAAGTGTATAGTTTGATTATATTTGTATAGGAATCGACCTTATTTATACCGGAATTTGCCCGTCGATGTTTCCATACGAAGGTTATTGAATAATATTTCCGACGATATAAAGATTATCAAAAACGGATAAGTTTCGGATATAAGCGAGCACGTTCGAAACAATAAAACGGTGGCCGGGATGTGAACAGTAAATGTGCAGGAAAATACTGAGGCCTGCTAGTTTTTGGGTCAACTTTGAACGATCATAACTCCCTCAATATAATTAAATGGGCAAGCTACCACCTATCAAAAGAAAGATTTTTGAGTCTTATTTCTAATGAAATTAGTTTCATCCAAATCCAACATCTGAGTAAGGAGTTATACTCGTTTTACTTCAGCCTCTCAAAACAGATTTTTGTGAACAGTAAATTTGCAGGAAAATATTGAGGCCTACCAGTTTTTGGGTCAACTTTGAACGATCATAACTCCCTCAATATAATTAACTGGGCGATCTACCACCTATCAAAATAAAGATCTTTGAGTCTACTTTCCAATTCAATTAGTTTCATCCAAATCCAATATCTGAGTAAGGAGTTATACTCGTTTTACTTCAGTCTCTCAAAACAGATTTTTAGGGTCAACTTCAAACGATCATAACTCCTTGTACAGGACGAACTGGGTGGCCTAATTTATATGAAATGAAAGACCTTTGAATTATATTTCCAATGATACCAATTTCACCCAAATCCGATATCGGAGCAAAGAGTTATGGTCTATCTACTTCAGCTTGTCAAAACAGTCCACCGGAGGACATATTTGACATTATTTAAATTTTAAAGGCACTTTGGTCATTTCCTATGATATTATGGGCAGGAATATGTGTATATATACATGTATATGAGTTCAAAAACTCATATTCATCATCAATCATAGGAAAGAATAAATCCTATCCTAATTTCAACTCTAATTATCTTGTGATTTAACCGTGGAAAGTCCAAATTGATTCCGTAGTTGTGTTCATCGTCTCAAGGGCTTCGAGAAGCACCCCTTATTTGTGCCAACAGGACTTCAAAACCCAAAGGGCCATTTTATGGTAAAGATGTAAATTATGTTGGTGTTATTTATATGGATATGTATATACATATATATGCATGTGAGCATAAGAAGTATGTTATTTGATTGTTCTTGAAAGATGATTGGGAAATGATGTTGGATTATTCTTGTGCATGGTTGGATTATGTTGAATTGTGAAGGGATTTGGTATTGATGATGTGGTATTGAAATGATGATTTTATATATATATATATATATATATATATATATATATATATATATATATATATATATATATATATATATATATACATACACACACATAAACCTATTGTTCAAGTTGGTTTTTGGAATGTTTTGCAAATATTGGTTGTATGGAATTATGGAAGAGAATTGTGGTGTTGGGTTGCTAATACTAGATGCCAAACATTTCATTGTAGATAAGTAATTTGTAAAGGCGGGAAGTTGTGTTGAATTGGTATCCGAATCTACAACGAGGTATGTAAAGCATACTCTAACGATGTTCTTTGGCATGAAAACACCAATGTTCCATCAAGTAAGATTCTGAGGTTGTCCAAAAACATGTATTGTTCTACATTACCAACGAAGTTGTTTCCATCCTATAAAGTGTCAAAATGTTTCATTGATATACCAAAAGGCTCCTATTTCATTGTTGATGTACGAATGAGTCTTTATTACATCGTTATTGTATAGAAGGTCTATTACTTGATTCCTATTGATGTATCATTGTCCCAAAGGTACTATATTGTCATGAACACTAATGTAATAATCTCAAAAGCTTATGAACTAAGTTATTGGAAGGACCTCTTATGTGTGTTACTTGATATACGTGTGGGTGGTATCCCAGGGGCATAAGCCTAGCATGGGTCGATCCCTATTTATGTGTTTATGGGTGGTATCCCAGGGGCATAAGCCTAGCATGGGTCGATCCCAGTTGATATGTACTGGAGGCAGCCTAATGGTCACAGTACGATGCAGTATTAATTATTGTTAGGTGGTTGGAGGTTCGGGAGCAGGAGGTAATGGCGAATAATAATTGTAAAGAATGAAATGAACGAATGTATACCGTTCCACAAATGTGTTTGAATTCAAGAACCCAATTCAGATTAATGATAATGTACATGATCCTAAAAGTATTTATGAAGTGTGGTTCACTTCTATTATGATTTATTCACATGTGTATGATTTTCTTGATCCCCCATATCACATATGATTATTTACAGCTTTACATACTCAGTACATATTTCGTACTGACGTCCCTCACGGGGGACCTGCATTTCATGCTGCAGGCACAGGTACTTCAGTTCATTCACAGCATAGATAGGAGCCAGGTCATACAGCTGTTGTTGGTGAGCTCCAGTTTGCTTCAGAGCTTTCCGAGTCGGTTTCTTATATTTTGTTATTGTACAGGAGTCATGTGTGGGCGGGGGTTCGTCCCGACCCTAGTTATGTCATGTATATTCTAGAGGCTTTGTAGACATAAGGAAGGGTAAAGTCATGGGAGTTTATATAGTGATGTTATATTTGTATATGTGGTGGCCCCGACGGCCAAGTATTATATATATATATTTGTGCGTGTTGTGCTGATACAGGGAATTAGACCCTTCTATATGTAACGAAGTGCTGCCCAAATTTTTGGTGACATGTAAGTGAAAGTACAGGTATTTGAACGGGTTCTCCCGGGCCTTCTCGACTTCGAGTGACAGTCCGGCCCGATGGGATTTTGGGGCGTGACAAAAGTAGTATCAGAGCGGTTCGTCCTAGTGAGTCTACAAAGCCGTGTCTACGTAGAGTCTTGTTTATCGGTGTGTTGTGCACCACACCTATAAACAGGAGGCTATGGACATTTAGGAATTGTTTCTTTTCTTCATGTCTTAGATCGTGCGATAGAGCTTATATTGTATATGAAGTCATAGTTGACCACTGAATCAGTTTGTTTCTCTTATTATAGTAATGATGCCGGTTACCAGAAGCAAGAATACCGGTAAGCAAGTAGATATGGCTGCCGGAGAGGGGACTAGTAAGTCACCCACTATACCAGCTAATCAAAGTGAGGCTCCAGCTGAGCATGCATCAGAAACTTCCCCCAGTCCGGAAGAAATAAGGGGGAGGAGAACTATATCCCCAGAGCCACATATTAATGCTGTTGATCAAGATCTTAGAAATGCAATGCAACTTTTGACTCGTATAGTTGCGGCTAGTCTTCGGACGCAAGATTTTCTTAAGATGGATCCGCCTACTTTTACCGGATCCGATCTTAACGAAGATCCGCAGGACTTTATTGATCAAATCCAAAGGGCCCTAGAGGTGATGCATGTATCGGGCAGAGAGACAGTGGAGTTAGCCGCGTATAGATTCAAAGGCGAGGCTATATATTGGTATGAAGACTAGAAATGGTCAAGGGGCATTGATGCACCCCCAGCTACTTGGAAAGAGTTCAAAGAGGCATTTATTGATCATTATCTTCCATATGAGACTCGTCAGGCCCGTGCGGATCAGTTCTTAAATCTTCGGCAGGGTAATACAAGTGTGAGGGAGTATAGTCTTCGATTTAATTCCTTGTCCAGATATGCTCCTAATGTTATAGCTACTATGGATGACAGAGTTCATCGGTATGTGAACAGATTGGATCCGTATTTGGTTAGGGATTGTAATATTGCTGCACTGAATAAAGATATGGATATATCTAGGATCCAAGCATTTGCACAGAAAATGGAAGATCAGAGGCAAAGAAGAAGAACACAGGAATTTGAAAGCGGATCTTCTAAGAGGTCCAGATCTACAGGGCAGTTTATGGCGCCACGGGGAGGTTTTAGACCTCAATTTTCTGCTAGACCACCTAGGCCATTATTTTCTTATTCTGCAGCTAGTGCTCCACCACAGCATCAGGGGTTCAGAGGCAGTCAATTTGGGCAAAAAAAGTGAGGGTCATAGTTCGCGATCTGTGGGTTATCATGGGCAAGGAAATATGATCCAACTGAGACCTCCTCGAGAGTCATGCAATAAATGTGGAAGGCATCATATGGGTGCATGTCGAATGGGAACAAATGTTTGTTATTGGTGTGGTATGATGGGGCATAAGATGAGAGAATGCCCACGAAGGGGCGCAAGTGGTGTAGCACGACCTTTGGGATCAGCTGTTGCATCATCGTCACCGGTATCTTATTCTGGTAGAGGCGCACGACCCGTGGGTCACGCTAGAAACGAAACAAGAGACGCCAGTTCCAGCGAGACTCAGAATCGCACTTATGCTTTAGCGGATCGACAGAATCTAGAGGCTTCCCCAGATGTGGTTACGGGTACGTTGTCCATATTTTTATTTGATGTATATGCTCTAATTGATCCCGGTTCTACATTATCATATGTTACTTCTTTGGTTGCTGGAAAGTTCAAAACAACCCCCGAATTGTTAGATAAGCCGTTGGAAGTGTCTACCCCGGTTGGAGAATCTATTATTAATAGAAGAATTTATAAAGATTGTGTAGTAACTGTGTGTGGTCGAGACACGATGGCCAATCTCGTGGAACTATAAATGGTAGATTTTGATGTTATAATGGGTATGGATTGGTTGGCGTCTTGTTATGCCAAAATTGACTGTTGTACAAAAAAGATGTATTTACATTTTTCGAATGAAGCAGTTATTGAATGGCAAGGTAAGATTGGCGCACCAAAAGGTAGATTTATTTCTTATTTCAAAGCAAGAAAAATGATTTCCAAGGGATACCTATATCATTTAGTTAGAGTAAGGGATACAGAAGTGGAGCCACCAACTCTTCACGTTGTTCCGGTGGTAAATGAATTTCCTGATGTATTTCCTGAAGATCTTCTAGGTTTGCCTCCTGAACGAGAAGTAGAGTTTGGTATTGATGTAATACCAGGCACCCAACCAATCTCCATTCCTCCATATAGAATGGCTCCAGCAGAATTACGAGAATTGAAAGAGCAATTGAAAGATTTGCTAGAGAAGGAATTCATAAGGCCTAGTATGTCCCCCTGGGGAGCACCAGTGTTATTTGTGCGCAAAAAGGATGGCTCGCTGAGGATGTGTATTGATTATCGGCAATTGAATAAGGTGACTATTAAGAATAAATATCCTCTCCCAAGAATTGATGATTTATTTGATCAGTTACAGGGCGCCAAGTGCTTTTCTAAGATTGATTTGAGGTCAGGTTACCACCAAGTGAGGATCAAAGAAAAAGATATACCCAAAACAGCTTTCCGAACAAGGTATGGTCATTATGAGTTTCTAGTTATGTCATTTGGGCTAACAAATGCACCTGCAGCTTTTATGGATTTGATAAATAGGGTGTTTAAGCCATTCCTGGATGTATTTGTGATAGTTTTTATAGATGATATTCTAGTTTATTCTAGATCAGAAGAGGACCATGCTAATCACTTACGACAGACATTGCAGACTCTTCGTGATTGTAAGCTTTATGCAAAGTTCTCTAAATGTAAGTTTTGGTTAAAGTCGGTGGCATTTTTGGGTCATATTGTATCTAGTGAAGGGATAAAGGTTGATTCTCAAAAGATAGAAGCTGTGAAGAACTGGCCAAGGCCCACAACGCCGACGGAGATTCGTAGTTTTCTCGGGTTGGCCGGTTATTATAGGAGGTTTGTTAAAGACTTTTCTTCCATTTCGGCACCCTTAATCAAGCTAACGCATAAAGCATCCAAGTTCCAATGGAATGATACGTGTGAGGAGAGTTTCCAAGAATTGAAAAATAAGTTGACTTCTACACCTGTGTTGGTACTTCCAGAAGGTACAGAAGGGTATACGGTGTATTGTGATGCTTCTAGAATTGGTTTAGGATGTGTATTGATGCAGCATGGTAAGGTAATAGCATATGCTTCTAGACAATTGCGGCTACATGAGAAAAATTATCCTACACACGATCTTGAGCTGGCAGCAGTTATTTTTGCTTTAAAGATATGGCGCCACTACTTATATGGAGTTCATGTTGATATATATACTGACCATAAGAGCTTGCAATATATTTTTAATCAGAAGGATCTAAATTTAAGGCAGCGGAGATGGCTTGAACTATTAAAGGACTACGATGTTGATATCTTGTACCATCTAGGGAAAGCAAATGTGGTAGCTGGTGCGTTAAGTCGTAAGGCTATGATGGCGCCTATAGAAAGGCAAGGGATGGTTAAAGATCTTCACCAGTTAGCTAGTTTGGGAGTTCGCCTTCTTGAAACTCCGGACAAAGAGCTTATCGTACATAATGCTGTGGAATCTTCATTAGTAGCTGAAGTGAAAGAGAAGCAATATGCAGATTCTATTTTATTACAGCTTAAGGAGAACGTTCAGAGTGGTGCAACCAAGGCATTTGAGCTTACGCGAGAAGGAGTACTTCAGTTCCAAAACCGATTGTGTGTGCCGGATGTAGACGGGCTAAGAAAAAAGATTATGACAGAGGCACATTTTTCAAGGTATTCCATTCATCCAGGATCAACCAAAATGTATCAAGATTTGAAAGATATGTATTGGTAGAATGACCTGAAAAGGAACATCGCAGAATTTGTAGCTGAATGTCCAAATTGCCAACGAGTTAAAGTGGAACATCAAAAGCCCGGAGGCTATATGCAATGCATAGATCTTCCAATTTGGAAGTGGGACATGATCAACATGGATTTTGTTACAGGTTTGCCTCGTACAGCTCGTAAATTTGATTCTATATGGGTGATTGTGGATAGGCTTACTAAATCCGCACATTTCTTACCCGTTAAGACCACTTACACAGTTGAAGAATATTCGAAGCTGTATGTTAAAGAAATAGTCCGATTACATGGAGTGCCAACTTCTATTATATCGGATCGGGGAACTCAATTTACTGCAAACTTTTGGAAGTCTTTCCAACGGAGTTTGGGAACACAAGTGAATCTGAGTACAGCTTTTCACCCTCAGACGGATGGACAAGCAGAGCGCACCATTCAAATACTTGAAGATATGCTACGAGCATGTGTTATAGATTTTAAAGGCAACTGGGATGATCATTTACCTCTTATTGAGTTTGCCTACAATAATAGCTATCATTGAAGTATCAAAATGGCACCATATGAAGCTTTATATGGGAGGAAGTGTAGATCACCAATAGGATGGTTCGAAGCGGGTGAAACTCTTATGTTCGGACCGGATCTTGTGTATCAAGCCATAGAAAAAGTCAAGGTGATTCAGCAACGATTGAAAATAACCCAAAGTCGACACAAGTCATATGCGGATAGTAGAAGAAGAGGGCTAGAGTTTTCGTTAGGCGATTGGGTATTTTTGAAGGTATCGTCAATGAAAGGGGTGATGAGATTGGGCAAGAAAGGAAAGTTGAGTCCACGATATATAGAACCGTATAAGATTATTCGAAGATGTGGGCAATTTGCTTATGAATTAGAGCTACCCTAGGAACTCTCATCAGTGCATCCAGTATTTCATGTATCGATGCTTCGAAAGTGCATCGGAGATCCGTCCCTTGTTACTTCTACTGAAGATGTGCAAGTAACAGAAGATCTTACCTATGAGGAGATGCCTGTTGCTATATTAGATCGTCAAGTTAAGAAGATGAGAAATAAAGAAGTAGCATCGGTGAAAGTACTTTGGAGAAATCAACAAAGGGAAGAGATTACATGGGAAGCGGAGGAAGCAATGAAATTGAAATACCCTTATTTGTTCAAAGATGAAAAAGAAGTGCAAGGAGTGGAACTGGGACACTAACAAGTAAGTTGTTACATATGCATAACATCTATATGATGACGTGAATATCAATTATGAATTCGAACTTGTTTCGGCTAAATAACTATATTCACATTCGAGGACGAATGTCCTTAAGAGGGGAAGGATGTAACACCCCGTACTTAATTACGTGCATTATCTATTGTTATATGTGTTGGAGTATATGTATTGATCCTAAGTTAGGTATATATGAGTTTAAGTATGAGTATTGATTATTTTGAGATGATTTCAAGTGTATAGTTTGATTATATTTGTATAGGAATCGACCTTATTTATACCGGAATTTGCCCGTCGATATTTCCATACGAAGGTTATTGAATAAGCTTTCCGAGGATATAAAGATTTTCAAAAACGGATAAGTTTCGGATATAAGCGAGCACGTTCGAAACTATAAAACGGTGGCCGGGATGTGAACAGTAAATTTGCAGGAAAATACTGAGGCCTGCCAGTTTTTGGGTCAACTTTGAACGATCATAACTCCCTCAATATAATGAAATGGGCAAGCTACCACCTATCAAAAGAAATATTTTTGAGTCTTCTTTCTAATGAAATTAGTTTCATCCAAATCCAAGATCTGAGTAAGGAGTTATACTCGTTTTACTTCAGCCTCTCAAAACAGATTTTTGTGAACAGTAAATTTGCAGGAAAATACTGAGGCCTGCCAGTTTTTGGGTCAACTTTGAACGATCATAACTCCCTCAATATAATTAACTGGGCGATCTACCACCTATCAAAATAAAGATCTTTGAGTCTACTTTCCAATGCAATTGGTTTCATCCAAATCCAACATCTGAGTAAGAAGTTATACTCGTTTTACTTCAGTCTCTCAAAAAAGATTTTTAGGGTCAACTTCAAACGATCATAACTCCTTCTACAGGACGAACTGGGTGGCCTAATTTATATGAAATGAAAGACCTTTGAATTATCTTTACAATGATACCAATTTCACCCAAATCCGATATCGGATCAAAGAGTTATGGTCTATCTACTTCAGCTTGTCAAAACAGTCCACCGGAGGACATATTTGACATTATTTAAATTTTAAAGGCACTTTGGTCATTTTCTATGATATTATGGGCGGGAATATGTGTATATATACATGTATATGAGTTCAAAAACTCATATTCATCATCAATCATAGGAAAGAACAAACCCTATCCTAATTTCAACTCTAATTATCTTGTGATTTAACCGTGGAAAGTCCAAATTGATTCCGTAGTTGTGTTCATCGTCTCAAGGGCTTCGAGAAGCACCCCTTATTTGTGCCAACAGGACTTCAAAACCCAAAGGGCCATTTTATGGTAAAGATGTAAATTATGTTGGTGTTATTTATATGGATATGTATATACATATATATGCATGTGAGCATAAGAAGTATGTTATTTGATTGTTCTTGAAAGATGATTGGGAAATGATGTTGGATTATTCTTGTGCATGGTTGGATTATGTTGAATTGTGAAGGGATTTGGTATTGATGATGTGGTATTGAAATGATGATTTTATATATATATATATATATATACACACACACATAAACCTATTGTTCAAGTTGGTTTTTGGAATGTTTTGCAAATATTGGTTGTATGGAATTATGGAAGAGAATTGTGGTGTTGGGTTGCTAATACTAGATGCCAAACATTTCATTGTAGATAAGTGATTTGTAAAGGCGGGAAGTTGTGTTGAATTGGTATCCGAATCTACAACGAGGTATGTAAAGCATACTCTAACGATGTTCTTTGGCATGAAAACACCAATGTTCCATCAAGTAAGATTCCGAGGTTGTCCAAAAACATGTATTGTTCTACATTACCAACGAAGTTGTTTCCATCCTATAAAGTGTCAAAATGTTTCATTGATATACCAAAAGGCTCCTATTTCATTGTTGATGTACCAATGAGTCTTATTACATCGTTATTGTATAGAAGGTCTATTACTTGATTCCTATTGATGTATTATTGTCCCAAAGGTACTATATTGTCATGAACACTAATGTAATAATCTCAAAAGCTTTTGAACTAAGTTATTGGAAGGACCTCTTATGTGTGTTACTTGATATACGTGTGGGTGGTATCCCAGGGGCATAAGCCTAGCATGGGTCGATCCCAGTTGATATGTACTGGAGGCAGCCTAATGGTCACAGTACGATGCAGTATTAATTATTGTTAGGTGGTTGGAGGTTCGGGAGGAGGAGGTAATGGCGAATGATAATTGTAAAGAATGAAATGAACGAATGTATACCGTTCCACAAATGTGTTTGAATTCAAGAACCCAATTCAGATTAATAATAATGTACATGATCTTAAAAGTGTTTATGAAGTGTGGTTCACTTCTATTATGATTTATTCACATGTGTATGATTTTCTTGATCCCCCATATCACATATGATTATTTACAGCTTTACATACTCAGTACATATTTCGTACTGACGTCCCTCACGGGGGACCTGCATTTCATGCTGCAGGCACAGGTACTTCAGCTCATTCACAGCATAGATAGGAGCTAGGTCATACAGCTGTTGTTGGTGAGCTCCAGTTTGCTTCGGATCTTTCCAAGTCGGTTCCTTATATTTTGTTATTTTACAGGAGTCATGTGTGGGCGGGGGTTCGTCCCGACCCTAGTTATGTCATGTATATCCTAGAGGCTTTGTAGACATAAGGAAGGGTAAAGTCATGGAAGTTTATATAGTGATGTTATATTCGTATATGTGGTGGCCCCGATGGCCAAGTATTATATATATATATATATATATATATATATATATATATATTTGTGTGTGTTGTGCTGATACAGGTAATTAGACCCTTTTATATGCAACGAAGTGCTGCCCAAATTTTTGGTGACATGTAAGTGAAAGTATAGGTATTTGAACGGGTTCTCCCGGACCTTCTCGGCTTCGGGTGCCAGTCCGGCCCGATGGGATTTTGGGGCGTGACAATAAGAGTCTCAAGTTCGCCGCTGTTAGGAAAGAGGTGGAGATTTGCGTAAAACATCGGACTAAATCCTCATAAACTTCAAGTCCACAATGACAAAAAACCAGTGACAAGTCTTAAAATTTAAAGAAGTGACTGATATTGCAAAGGGCTTCCTTTAATTTACAGAGATTGACATGCGATCGGGTGCAATGGAGTAGTTTTTTAAGGCAGAGAATTTGTCTTTTCGAGAACATGTCTAGAATTTATGCATATCCTTAGGAGGGATGAAGTTTAGGAAGGTTGAACGAGGTGTCTTGACTGAAGAGGCTGAGCTGAGGGCTGGACATTTTGTTATGATAGTTGAATGTTGGGAGTCCAACGAGGATTTGCCAGAGGATTCAGAGAGGAGAATAGGATCATTAGAGAGAGGTTTAAGAAGTAATTTCAAAACAAGGCCATGGAGCGAGTTATGGTCATGGGAGAAAATGTTGAATCAGGATTTTAAAGGGGGCAGAGACGAAGAGAAAAGGATGAGTAAGAGAACCGAGAGAGAGAAGGGGATGTAGCGAATGAGGCGACTGTTGGGAAAGAGAGGCTATTGAGAGAAAATAAAAATAGGTGAAGTAAAAATATGTGACTGTTGAAAGTGAAAGGACGGCAAAAGGGGGATGTTGGGAAGGTAAAAGGGCATAGTAACGGCAGAGGTTGCATGAGAAACGGTGAAGGTAACGATGACATGAATATATGATATGTTAGTTTGATAAAATATTACCATTCTTTGACATGAATTGCAGTGTATACAAAATGTTAAAAGTATTGTACATATCTTAAACATGTTCATCTTCAGCAAACATAAATAATTTTTATAAGCATTTGTTGGCACAAGAAAATTGAAATATTACTACCTTCTACTAGATATTGTATCCAGCCTAGTATAAGGACTCAGAATTCTTCAGGTTGAAACACTAAACTAGATAAGCACACGAACAATTAATGCACTTGCTCTTTTTCCATATACAGACATCTTACATCTCGGGGAAGCTTTTCGGCTTCATGGAGCCTATTTGAGAAAAAGGTGGATCCATTGACAACATATGGGAGATGAAGTGCATTGTTGGCCTTGATTTTGGAGTTTCAAGCAGACAAGAGCTTGCTAGCTTGATGATGAAAATTAAAACCTCTTTCACATCATCTTCAGGATATGGAAGGCGTTCATCTAGCAAATCGCTAAGATGCACATCTCTGGGTGAGTTTGCTAGCAAAGTAATGTATTCTCCAAGATGCTTTCCTTTGATTACCTCCAATGCTAATACTCCAAAGCTATAGACGTCACACATTTCCGTCACCTTCATTGTATAGGCAAGCTCTGAAACAATGTAATTTAGAAAAGGTATAACAATTCAAACTTGTAAATGAGAGTACTAGAATGAGCATAAAATTGCCCTTAACTTCATTGATTGAAAAAAAAAATTGGAGGAAAATATTATTACCTGGTGCAACATAGCCATATGTGCCTGCAAGTGCAGTACAATTGGATGAGTCTGGCTTGAGAATCTTAGCTATGCCAAAATCTGAAACACAAGCTTCAAATTCGGAATCAAGTAAAACATTATTGCTTGATATGTCTCTATGAACAACCGGTGGTGAGCAATCGTGATGCATGTAAGATAAAGCATAAGCAACACCTTTGACGATGTTCACCCTTTTAATCCAATCCAATTTCTTGGACTCAACTTCATTGCTCAAAATACTAGACAAGCTCCCATTTTCCATGTACTCATAAACCAAGAATGAGTGCTGTGCATTTGAACAAAAGGCATAGAGTTTCACAACGTTCCGATGCTTGATCCTTGTCAATGCCCTTACCTCATTGATGAAGCTTCTGTGATGGGTAACTTCAAGTGAAGAATGAAGTCTCTTTACAGCTACATTCTCAAATGGAAGCTTTACCTTGTAAATGCTTCCAGACCCTCCTTTCCCAATGCAAAACGTTGCATCAAACTCATTTGAGGCTTTTAAGATATCCCTGTACAATGCACTTCCATTTAATGTGGATATGGAAAGCAAACCTCCATCTTCATTGACATCAATATCACCACTGGAATTCCTTCTTTCAACGTCTCTAACTCTTCTTCTTTGGTCATGCACAAGGAAAGAACCAGCAAAAGCACAGAGAAGCACTAGTGCTCCCAGAATAGGAAGTACTGTAATGAGGATTAGTTTACGTCCCTTCGCGATTGAGTGCTTCTTCACCATAGAAGATGGTATTTTGCATGGTAGGAAACCTGTTACATTGCCGCAAAGAGCTTTATTACCTTCTAATGAAGCATTAATAAAAGCTTTATTATTTGGTATTGGACCTTCCAACTTATTGTATGACAAGACAACATCCTGCAAACCAGTCAAACTTTCAAATTCTTCGGGAATGCGGCCAGAAAGGCTGTTGTGGGAAAGATTTAAGTTTGACAAGTCCAGCAAACTGGCTAACTGAGCTGGTATTTCTCCATCAAGAAGATTATGGCTTAAATCAAGTTCGCTAAGATGAACTATCCTCCCCATCTCTTTTGGAATTTTCTGGCCAAATTTGTTACTGCTCAGGTTCAAGTGAAACATGTTCGTGTAATCTCCTATAAATGTTGGGATCGACCCATTCAATATGTTGTCTGATAGGTCGAGGGACTCTAACTTTGTCAGAGACCCAAGTTCTCCAGGAATACTGCCAGAAATGTGGTTGTTTTGCAAAAAGAGATTAACTAGAGAGGTCAATTTTCCTAATTCCCTAGGTATCTGCCCAACCAAATGATTGGATGAAAGATCAAGTCCTTGAAGCCCTTTGATGTTTCCAATCTCTGGTGGTATGCTACCACTAATGTTATTTCTAGCAATCCGCAAATCAGTCAAACTCTTGCATTTTCCCCATTTGCTGCTGAGTTCACCATGAAATTCATTGTCGCTCAAATCAATGAACTGAAGATCTGGGTAGATACCAAAAGCTTCAGATAAATTCCCCGTGAAACTATTGTTACCTAAGCGAAGCCTTTTGAAACTCGAGCACTTGCTCAAGCTTCTTGGTATTGGCCCTGACAGATTGTTACTATTCACCGTGAAGTTTTCAAGTTTCCCACCTTGGCAAAGATGCTCCGGCAAATGACCTGAAAATTGATTTTCATCCATTTCCAGCACAACCAAGTTATGCAAATAGGCAAGTTCTTTCGGAATGGAACCCAAAAGTTTGTTGTCACGGAGAAACAGAAATTGCAAGTTTCTCAAACTGCCAAAGGAAGGAGGAATTTGACCAGTAAGTGAATTATTGGATAATTCCAAATCACTCAGGTTTTTCAGATTCCCTAACTCACCAGGAATGGGACCGGAAAGTTGGTTGGAATAGAGGTGCAAGAGTTTGAGGTTAGTTAAGTCACTTATTGTTTTGGGAATTGGACCAGAGAGATTGTTTCTTTGGAAGCTTAAATTCTCAAGTGACTTCATCTTCCCTATTTCAGCGGGAATGGGACCAGACAATTCATTGGAGAAAGCATAAAACAGTTTTGCATTGATCAAGTTACCTATTTCTGAAGGAATATGACCTGTTAACTGGTTTCTGTCAAGATAAGCTTCAACAAGATTGACAAGTTTTCCTATTTCTGAAGGAATGGAGCCAGAAAGCTTATTATTATAAAGATGTAAATAGGACACTTTGTTCAAATTCCCCAATGAAGCAGGTATAGAACCATCAAGAAAGTTAGTATTCAAAGCTAGGTCAGTTAGGGACCTTAGGTGACCTATTTCTCCGGGAATGGAACCATTTAATTTGTTGCCAAAGATGTGGAGGGTCTCAAGCTTTGTTAGTGAGCCGATATGTGGTGGGATTATGCCAGAAATCTGATTGATGGACAAGTCAAGATAGACAAGGTTAGTAAGCTTACCGATTTCAGGTGGGATGGTGCCAGAGAGGCCGTTCATGCTAAGATCAACATATTCCAGAAAATGGAGAGATGAAAATGGAAAATCATAGAGTGTGCCATTAACATTAGCGTTTGTAATATTCAACCTGTTAACTCGACCCTTAACACATGTAACCCCATACCAGTCCCTGCATGCATTAGGACTGGCCGCTCCAATTCTGGAAGAATTCGTGGCAGCAGCAGGACTTAGAGTCCATGAAGCCTGTAAGGAATTATTCATGTTTAGGAAAGTTGCTTTCCATTTGAGGAGAGCAATTGCTTCCTCAGTGGAAGCAAATGAAACAGTGAAGAGATACAAGAGAGGAAGGAAATAAAATATTGTGGGAACTATTGTCATGGCTAAAAGATTTTAAGTTTTTGTTTTGGTTGGTGATGAACTTGTGCAGGTATAGTAGTGTGTGTGTGTATATATATTGTAATGAATCATTAAAGTCTTTGTGAGTCAATAGTATTTGTTTCTCACCTTGTGGAATACAGGTAAGAAGGACTTGGAGTCAATCAATGTGTCACTATCCATGAAGTTAAATACCAAAGGAAACAAGTGTTTGGGGAAAACATTACAATTGGCCAAACTTTAAAATTGTGGAAAACGTTGCAAGTCTTTGGCCATATGGGGTGGAACTAGTTTGCCCGAGAATCTGCCTCTCCCGCTATCACCTTTCTTGACTCGTAGCATTTTTCAAGAAAACCTAATCTTAACTTCAAATCACTGCTCTCACTATCCCTGGAAGTAAATACCAAAGAAAAACTGTTTGGCTAATACATTTCAATTGGAAATATTGGCAGATTTTCTCTAGAATCATTTAATAGGCCTTCACATTGTGGAAGACTTTTATTATCTTCATGGAATTATTGCAAGTTTTGCTCAGATGTCCAAGAAGAAAAACCCGCATAGACACACATACACCGCAGATCTGCTTACTTGGTCAGAAACTCCACCAGGGAATTCGGCGGTTATCACCTCTGCTGGTCCTTTGTTCTGAAAAGAAACCATAGACAATAAATGTGAAAAAAAAAAAAAAAACTTTCCTTTTCCAATTTTAAACAAGATTTTACCTCTATAGAAATATGTAAACTAGTGCCAAGTTCATCTTATTCATACCAGACTCACGTTCCACTCGGATCTACCCTTTGCCGAGGGGGTTCATGAGTTTGGCAAACTCATGAGTCATAAGCATATTTACTTGTTTTTCATAAGCTTATGACTTATTTCAAGCAGCTTTACAAGGGGAAAAAACTATCACTAGCTAAACAAAAAAACAAGAACCACTTATACATTCATTTATCTATTAGTTAAGTGCACAGGGACTTTTCAACTATGATAATAAGAACAGTGTGCTGTCAAAAACAGGAGAAAAATATTTGGATCAATTATACTAAAAAACAACTATGCATTGCACCTTTGCAGATCTAAATGAAGGAACATGGATAGTTAGGATACATATAGCCGACCTCAACTAACTTTAGATTTATATAAAATAATGCTGTTGTTGATAGCGAATCAACTAATTTGAAACATAGTAAGGTGGCGTAGATAGGTTATCTTGAAGAAATATGTTTATTACAAACAAACATGGTTTTATTGTCTCATAAACAAAGCGAGTTATAAAAGCAGAAATGAACACATACATACAACATATCGGACACTCTACCCTTTGCTTAAATGTTCTGATACAATTATCTTTTATTGGTTAGATACCTTTATGTTCTTGATGAATACTCAAATTCTAAATGTCATAGGATTTGGGTTTCATTGTATTATTAGCATAACTCTACTTGCACCTGAGAATAAAACAATGATTGGATGCAACTAGTGAATTCTTGGAATCCACTCGAGACAAAAACAACAGAAAAACAAAGAAATTGTTTCTCTAATTACTGAAGCAAATATTTCCAGTAGTAATTAATATTACAATTAGAATATGTGTTTGAAAAGAAGAATCTATCCATACATGTTCATTAATGTTTAGTTTGATACCTACTAATATTTTTATCTTTGTAATATAATTTCTTTGACTTGCATTACATTGTTCTAAATTATAGAGGCATTCGCGGAGCAAGATTATTCATGAGTTAAAATAACATGCTAAGCTGTGGCCTGTGGCAATAACATCAATCGTATTTAAAGAACATGGAACTTGCTTTTATTACTTATAACCTACGGTCACAAGGAAAATAAATAGTAATTACCTTCCACGGTATACTGGAATTTGTATATAATCTAGTACAAGGACATTGAAATAAGTAATCTACATATGCAACCCAAGAATACAGAAAGGCTAGTTCTGATCAACAAACTTATTATTATTTCATTTCATAACGACTTGGTGCCAAGCATGACCGTTTCCACACAAGGACAGCTTACATCTCGGAGAATCTCACCTTCATGGAATTTGATAATTGGGTGGATCCATTGATAACATATGAGAGATGAAGTGCATCGTTGGCCTTGATTTTGGATTTTCGAGTAAACACGAGCTTGCTAGCTTGATGATGAAAACTAAAAGCTCTTTCACTTCATCTTCAGGATGTGGAAGCCGTTCATCTAGCAAATTGCTAAGCTGCACATCTCTTGTTGATGATTTTGCTAGCTGAGTAAGGTATTCCCCAAGATGCTTTCCTTTGATTACCTCCAACGCTAATACTCCAAAGCTATAGACGTCACACATTTCTGTCACCTTCATTGTATAGGCAAGCTCTGAAACAATAATAAAGGTACAACAATTTAAACTTGCAAATGAGATAGAAACAATATAGTTCATGAAAAGAAATAGGATAAGAAGTTAGAACCATACCGGGTGCTACATAGCCATATGTGCCTGCAAGTGCAGTACAATTGGATGAGTTTGGCTTCAGAATCTTAGCTATTCCAAAATCTGAAACACGAGGTTCAAACTCGGGATCAAGCAAAACATTACTGCTTGATATGTCTCGATGAACAATTGGGGGTGAGCAATCGTGGTGCATGTAGGATAAAGCATAAGCAACGCCTTTGATGATATTCACTCTTTTAAACCAATCCAATTTCTTGGACTCTACTTCGTTGCTCAAAATACTAGACAAACTCCCCCTCTCCATGTACTCGTAAACCAAAAACGAGTGTTGTGCATTCGAACAAAAGCCGTAGAGTCTCACAATGTTTCGATGCTTAATCCCTGTCAAAGCCCTTACCTCATTCATAAAGCTTTTGCGATGCTTAATCTCAAATGAAGAATGAAGTCGCTTCACAGCTACATTCCCCAATGATGGAAGATTTACCTTGTAAACGCTTCCGAACCCTCCTTTCCCAATGCAAAATGTTGCATCGAACTCCTCTGTGGCTTTTAAGATATCCCAGTATAATGAACTTCCATGTAACGAGGATATCGAAAGCAGACCATCATCTTTTTTAATAGAATCCCGTCTTTCAACATCTCTAACTCTTCTTCTTTGGTCACGCATAAGGAGAGCACCAGCGAGAGTACAGAGAAGCACTAGTGCTCCCAGAATAGGAAGTACAGTGATAAGGATGAGTTTGTGTCCCTTGGCCATTGAGTGCTTCTTCACCATAGAAAATGGCCTTTCGCAAGGTTGGAATCCTGTTACATTGCCGCAAAGACCTGTATTACCTTCTAATGAATCCTGCAAACCAGTCAAGCTTTCAAGTTCTACAGGAATGCGGCCAGAAAGCCTGTTGTGGGAAAGACTAAAGTTTACCAAGGACTTCAAATTGGCTAACTGAGGGGGTATTTCTCCAACTAGAAGATTATGGCTCAAATCAAGTACATTAAGTTGAGTTATACCCCCTATCTCCTTTGGAATTTTCTGGCCGAACTTATTGTTGCTCAGGTTCAAGTGATGCATGTTCGTGTAATATCCTATAAACGCTGGGATCGACCCATTCAATCTATTGCCTGACAGATCAAGGTACTCTAACTTTGTCAGTGCCCCAAGTTGCCCAGGTATATTGCCAGAAATGTGGTTATTTTGCAAAGAAAGATCAACTAGAGAGGTCAATTTTCCAAATTCCCCAGGAATCATCCCAACCAAATGATTTGATGAAAGATCAAGTCGTTGAAGCCCTTTCAGGTTTCCAATCTCTGGTGGTATGCAACCACCAATTCTATTTCCGTCTATCAGCAAATCAGTCAAATTCTTGCATTTCCCCCAGTTGCTGCTGAGTTCACCATGAAAATCATTTTCGCTCAAATAAATTAACTCAAGATGCGGATAGATACCAAAAGCTTCAGATAAATTGCCAGTAAAACTGTTGTTATCAAAGCGAACCCTTTTAAAACTCGAGCACTTGCTTAAGCTTCTCGGTATTGGCCCTGACAGATTGTTACTATTCACCGTGAAGATTTCAAGTTTCCCACCTTGGCAAAGATGCTCAGGCAAATGGCCTGAAAACTGATTTTCATCCATTTCCAGCACAACCAAGTTATCTAAATATCCAAGTTCTTTTGGAATAGAACCAGAAAGTTTGTTGTGACGGAGAAACAAAATCTGCAAGTTTCTCAAATTTCCGAAGGAAGGAGGAATTTGACCGGTAAGTGAGTTAGTGGATAATTCCAAATCACTCAGGTTTTTCAGATTCCCTAACTCACTAGGAATGGGACCGGAAAGTTGATTGGAATAAAGGTGCAAGAGTTTGAGCTCAGTCAAGTCTCCTATTATTTTGGGAATTGGACCAGAGAGATTGTTGTCGTGCAAGCTTAACTCCTCAAGTGACTCCATCTTCCCTATTTCAATAGGAATGGAGCCAGACAATTCATTGGAGAAAGCATTGAACAAATTTGCATTGATCAAGTTACCTAATTCTGGAGGAATATGACCTGTTAACTGGTTAGATGAAAGATCAAGTTCTATAAGATTGACAAGTTTTCCTATTTCTGCCGGAGTGGAACCTGAAAGCCGATTATCATGAAGATGCAAATAAGACAAGTTGTGTAAATTCCCCAATGAAACAGGAATTGAACCATTAAGAACATTATAACTCAAATCTAGCTCAGTAAGAGACCTTAGATGACCTATTTCCCCCGGAATGGAACCATTTAATTGGTTGACAAAGATGTGGAGGGTCTCAAGCTTTTTTAGCGAGCCGATTTGTGGTGGGATTGTTCCTGTAATCTGGTTGATGGACAAGTCAAGATTGACAAGATTAGTGAGCTTTCCTATTTCAGGTGGGATGGTGCCAGAGAGCTGGTTCATGCTAAGATCAAGATAATCAAGAAAAGGCAGTGATGAAAACGGAAAATCATAAAGTGTACCTATGACACTGGCATTTGTCATGTTCAACGTGTTTACCCTACCATTAAAGCATGTAACACCATACCAGTCCCTGCATGCATCAGTACTTAGAGTCCATGAAGCCAATAACGAATTACTCTGATTCTGGAAAGTTGCTTTCCATTTGAGGAGAGCAGTTGCTTCCTCAGTGGAAGCAAAAGTAACTGCAAAAAGATATAAGAGAGTGGAAAACTGTAGGAAAGAAAGTATTGTGGAAACCATCATAATGGCTAAAAGATTTCAGTTGATTGTTTTTGGTTTGTGTTGTGATGAAGTTGTGCAGGGCATAGCTATACATATACTGTAATGAATCATTACTAAGTCTTTGCAAGTCAGTGGCATTTAGTTCCCAGCTTGTGAAATACGGGGACAAGGAAAGACTTGGGAGTCATAGGATTGGATTTTTCTCCAGAAATATTCAAGGTCTTCTAATATGGACATGGCTGTCAAGATTTGTATCGTTATCGCGGGCCATGTACTGTGGAATTATTGCAAGTTTTTCTCAGATTTTCCAGGAAGAAAAAGTCACACACCACACAATCATACTTCCTGATCCTGGAAGGCACAGGGACTGTCTCTAATCTTATGTTTGCAACATACTCACAGTTGGAGAAAAAAGAAACAGTATTTTTATTTTCCTTGCCTAGAATATCTAGGCTAGATATCAAGAATTGAATTAAAAAAAATAAACAAATTTAATAAGTAACTGTTTTCATTTTTCACGAACCTAAAAGTAAAGTTTATTTAAACTGCATACAGTGGGATGTTCTGCATTTAAAGTAGCGGGAAAAAAAAACTTTATATTATTATGCTTCCGCATCTCAGACTATTTGTTGCAAGTAGTAAGAGATAATGATCAAGTAATAATTTTTTTTTAATTGCTTTTGCACTTTCTACCTATTATCAACTATTTACCAAAGTACTACTTCGACCGGTGTGCATCGAATATACTCTTTTGTTGTTGTTATTAAATGGCATGCATACGGACGATTAAAACGTAATAAATTTTTAAAAAAATAAAAATAATGGTCAAAGACCCATAGAAGTATATTTTTACGACTTTCCCATCTTAACCAAGGGTTTGTGTTTTCTACGTGAAGTAAATTTTTTGTGAGTTTTCCACCTGGACTATTAGGGTTAGAATTCAATCGAAAACTCGAAGACACTGTCTTGAACGTAGTTACTGCTAATACTTAACTGTGAATTTTGTAGATAAACTTTTAAAACTAGAGAGTGTCAAAAATAGATTGATCGTATAGGTAACTAATATACATGCTATAAATATATCTTATTTAATTGAGAAGTAAGCAATTTTAACTGATAATCTATATGATTATATTATTTAACAGTTTAAAATAATTAGCTACGTAAGAAATCTAAAATTATTATATAATATCAAACTAAAGCTTCATAGTAAATTATGAATGACATATTCCTATAAAATAGTAAACATTATAATTAAATAATGGATCACTTGATGTATTGGCTAGTGGCTACACAATAATTTTTATTTAGTTTAAAAAGGTGAAAATAGATAAATTAAAAAAGATAAACAACAGAATATTAACAAATTAAAGAGAGTTTTTGTTGTTGAAAAATCAACGAAAAAATACATAAAGTAGCATATTTAAGTATTAAATTACAAAAAATAGTAACACTTTTATCAAATTACATTTTGTAGCATATGTATTTGTTGTATTTTTGTATCATTGATTAGAGTACTACTTAAGTATTAATTTAAAATCAAACCTCTGTTTATATTTTGTTCCAAATATTATCATTCTTTAAAATGACCAACGACCTTAAAGCTTGCAAAGTTAATTCAGGTAATAAAGGAAGTTAGTAAAATATTGACGTTTAAATTAGTAGTAGACGTAGAAATGGAAGTACAAAGATAAATCTACAAACTTATCAAATCATATTGATATCTAAATTCAAATAGGTTGTATGATAATAAGGAAATAAAAGACATGTGAGTTTACATTTTTCTAGTAAAGATCAAGATAAGTAATATAAATTAGGGACTCCGTATCCATTAATACGATAACATGAAAATTAATATATTCATCTTATAATATAACATGAAAAAAATTAACGTGGACTTGTATTAATAGGATTCAAATTTTATTTTTTTTCAAGATTCACATTTCTCCACCATGCTTGGTTGGGAATGTAGTTATATTGAGATTAGTTATGCTGAGATAAGTTATACTGAAATTATTTTTTATTGAGTGTTTGGTTTGTTGTATTCAAAGTAATATGAATGATATAATTTCTAAGAATAAAATAGTTGATTACCTAAATACCCTCCATCTAATTTAACTTATATATATATATATATATATATATATTTAAATTTAAAATATTTATTCTTAAAAATAAAACTTTTATGTTATTTAGCTTAATTTTTTTGTGTGTGTGCATTTTCATAATTATATCGTGTGTATTTTAAAAATAAAAATTTCATCTTATTTAACTTTAATTTTTTTGCGTGTGTCTTCTCATGATTATGCCGTGTGTGTTTAAATTTAGTTTGAAATAAAAACTTTCAATTTAAGCTTGTTAAAGTACAAGAGGATTTGTTGTTTATGTCACTTCATTTAAACACATATCACTCATATAATATAGAATATTAAAATTCATTTAATTGATATATATAATATCAATTCTTAAGTGATTAAAAAATTATTTAATTTAAAATATGTAATTCAACAATGTAGTCGACATTTTTATTAGTTTTTAGAGAAATTAAAATATATAAATAGTGTAAACAACATAAACCCCACGTGTTTCCTATATAATTACCATCTCTCCCAACTTTTTTATAAATTACTGAAAATCCCTTATATGATACATTACTCGATTATATCATACATTGTGATATGATACATAATTAACATATTTAATGTGGTTAAATTTGTAATAAGTGGTAATTAAGCATTATCCTGTTTAATGAAATTCCATAAAAATAGGAACTGCCATTTTTAAAAAATAATGTTACACCAAATTCCTTTTAGATACATAAATAAAAGTTATGATATATAACAGACTGATACATAACTTCCCAAGTAATTGACTATAAAAAAAACGGTAAAAGAAGAGATAACAACACAATTAACGCAATTCTAATTGGAATAATGTCTCTTGAATCCTAAAAATTAGTGTCGGCTTCATAATTAAATTTTGAATTACCAAAAATAATTATCTTCGATGAAAATTCTTCCAAAGTCTTTCATCTTTATTTTCTTCTTCTGATTTTTTTATTTTGAATACATTATGAACATCTCCATTCTGTTGAATTTTACAGTGTTTGAAAAAATAAACTTCGATATGAACAATACAAAAGTAATGAAACTGTTGTAGGAGAAAGTTTTTTTTGTTTTAGATTGATTTCAAAAAACAATCTCCTTCAATGAAAATTTCAGAAAACAAATTCTCTCATCTTTGTTTTCTTTTCCTGATTTCTTTATTTTGAATATGTTATGAACATCTCCATTCTATTGAGATTTTACGGTGTTTGAATGAATAAACTTCAATATGAAAAATATAAAAGTGATGAAATTTTGTTGGAGAAAGTGTTTCACTTTTTAGTTGATTTCGACAATCGCAATCAAATTTGGTATTGATTAATCAAGAAAAAAATCGACGCCTGATACGTTGTCAAAGAAAATTCATCGCCAATCATGATTCGAAAGACAATGAAGTAAAGATTTATGTTGAGTTCAAGAATAATATTTTCGAATTTGTAATGTAACTCGAATGGTGGTATATTGGCGTTGTAATAAGATACATTACTGCTTATATTTAATGTATCAAGTCACAAAAGATGCATTTGTGATTTTTTTTGAAAGAGAATTGATATTTATATTTTAATATATATAGCATGTTTCACATATTCTGATTAATTTGTTGCTTTGTTTTTAGTTGGTCTGGCATTGAATATTGTTTAAACAATATTATAGTATATTTTATTTGAGACCTGGTACATTTTGATGTATTATAGAATTTAATTTTATAGTATATTTTCTTTACATAAACATGTAATTCATTTGGATTATCTTGTACAAGCTCAAGCATCAACAAGTATTTGATTATTTGTCCTTAAAAATTCGATTTGGGCATATCAAGAAATGCACCAAAGCATGTCTACTTAAAACAATTTGAGTACTTTTACCCACAAAATTTTTAATATCGATAGCAAATTTATGATTGCACTAACTACCAAACCTCATAGGATGAGGTGGAACGGATTTGATAACATTTTTCATTACGTGCATTCAGAAATATTGAACATAATATAACACAATAGAATAATAAGGATATATTTATTTTTATAATATATTTCTTAACATAAGTAATATGATTACATTGGATGCATCGGATGTAAAAGTACTCAAAACACACACAACTTTTATTATTTATCAGAAATAATGAAATATCTCACTAAGTTAGATCTATGCTTCGGATTCAGTATATTAAATGTATCAGGTATAAAAGAACTCAAATAGCATACAAATTTCAGTATGTATTAGAAAACATGCAATATCTCAGTAAAATTTGATCTATGTATCAAACTCAGTATATTTAATGTATCAGATCAAAAATAACCCAAAACATATACAACTTTTACTATGTATCATAAAGCAAGCAATATCTCTATAACATTACAGCTATGGATCGGATTCATCGTTTACATTATCGTTTGTTACATTTTGTATTATGATACATAATTCTAATGTATATGGGCGAAATTATCTATCAAATACATAAAAAATTATATCTTTGATAGTGGGTCTCTTTTCGCAACTTTCTTTCTATTTCTTTCTCTTTGAAACAACATTCTTTTTTCTCTTTGAAACAACAACAACAAGCTTTTTCTCATTACTTTCAGCAACATCCCGTAACTTCTTCATCATTGTCAGATCGTTTCGATGCTTAGATCTATTTTCACTAAAATCATTGTCTTCAAAATAAAAGTTACCCGGCACAAAATCAACTTTAACTTCAGTAGGAGTTGCAACAACTGAATAAGACCAATACTCGACTCCATTAATTTTGTTAAAATGGTGAAAGAATATAAAATTGAAAAATGATTTGCTTCAATTTTAGAACTAATAAACTTAAAAATCAAACACGAAATTTATGGAGGAATTTGTGTCAATGGAAAACCATTACTCCAAATGGAAGATGGTTTTGCATTAAACATGGGATTTGGTGTAATCTAAGTCAATAAAATCGTGATTTAAGGCGAAATTTTAGAAGTTGTTTGTTGTTTATTGAAGTGGATAGTAATGTATCAGAAAAATAACGTGTAAAGTGGTTTAGAAGAAATTTTTGCAATTAGTTTAGGTGGATAAGATTTTAAGAAATATTAAAAAGTTAAGGTGTTGTTTTAGGTAATTTTTCCATGTCAATAAACATAATAATTATTCAAAGGAATTTAACGTATCATATATTCATAAATAAAATATTTCTTAAATGTGTATGAATGTCTAATATTTCATGTTAAATTACTTATTTTGTTCTAATTTTCATAAAATATTGATAATCTCATTTTTTGTTAAAAAAATTCATCATCAAAAAATGTGAAAAAGAACTATTCTCATTTTTCATTATTTAGTATCACTAATATTTGGAGAATCAAATTATATTTCTAAAAAAAAAAAAATCAAATATTTTTAGCTAAATATATAAAAAAAATTATTTAATAATTAAGCATATATTAAGTTAGAAAGGAAATGTCAACATACTTTAATAACTTGTCCATGATTTTATAATAATACCTTATATTTTATATAAGAAAAATAAAGTAATATATACATATATATATACATATATACACACATACATACATATATATATATATATATATATATAAAGTGATAATCTAAGAATTTGGAGGGCAATTGTCATTTTCTAATTTTATCCCAAGGATAAATAATGATGGGATTGTTATCCCATCAAATGGGTGGATAACTTATCTCTGTACTATTTATTAATCCCGCGATAAGTTATTCCGAATATTGCCAACCAAACATGCATTAAAAAATTTATCCCAGAATTATTATTTTATCTCGAAATTATTTATTTTTATACCTTAAACCAAACGGCCCCTAAAGGGAAAAAAATCTATTCACAATAATTGTATCGGTTTATACATTATCTTTTATCTTTGATAATTTAAAATATCGAATGAATAAAATCTTATTTTCCCTAAACCTTAACTAACACCTTTAATATCAAAATTCTTAACTTCTCTTCTCTTAAGGTGCAAAATTAAAAAAAAAGTAAATTTGAAGTCGATCATCCTAAAAATATTATTAATTAAATTAGTAGTCGGTTATATCCAGTACTCTCTTATTTTTTATCATATATAAGATTAGGGTAAAATATTATCGGATTAGTAACTATACACTTAAGTTATTGTAATAGAGAGAAAGAGCAAACGAATGCGGCACAGAAGAAAAGAAAAGAAAAAGGGTGTGCATAGAGGGAATTGGCTTACTGCAGAGGTTAGTTCTTGTTATGAATTGTTTAAGAAAAAAAAAGTAGCTAATAGTTAAACCAATTGAAAATTTTGACCAAGTATAACTTGGCAATGATGGTTGTAGGTTAGTGTAGTGGTCATTGTAAATGTTTGGCAGAAAGATTCATAAAGGACAAATATTATATGAATTGGGATTGTAACTTAGCCAATCATAGGCGCCAACAAAGAACCAGGTAACTATTTTCTATTCCAAAAATAATGACCTACTTTCATCGTTTAAAAAAGAATGACATCTTTCCATTTTTAGCAACTTTTTACTTTTAACTCTCCATGTGGCATGCTTAAAACCACAAGATTAAAGTATCTTTTATTTAAGACCATAAGATTTAAAAGTCTTCTTTATTTTCTTAAACTCCGTACCAAGTCATTCTTTTTTAAACGAAGAGAATATTATTTATGTAATTATGTAATTGTTTCATATTTTGGGATTAAGAAACTGAGGTTTAGGTCTAAGATTTTTAGAGTAAGAATTTATAAATGGATGTTATTAAATTCGTACACTCATGAAAATTATATATTTGAACAGATTTGAAACACTCAAAAGCTTTACGGAAGGATAAGATCCTTGAAAAGTAGTTTGCGTTCGGTTCAGGGGTGGATCCAGAATTTTCAGTGAGGGGGGTCAGTAGTACATATACGGACTAGTCAAAGGGGATTCAACCTCTTTTATTTATACATAATTTTTTTTTCATCATGTAAAAATAGTATAATTTTCCGACGAAGAGGGTTCGGATGAACCCCCTGGAATACATGTACATCCGCCACTGGTTCGGGTCCGTTGGTTGAGGTAGGCTACGGTTTAATTGAAGTTTAGACTCGACTTAATTGTGTGTATGCTCCTAAATTGGATATGTGTGGATTGGTATTCGGACATGCTTGAAATTATTGATGTTTTGATTGTTGATTCGTGTATAAATGTTTATTGAAAATTGACTTAATGGAATTGTCTTATGACTTTAAGTGTACTTGTAAACTTGATACATTGTGTTGTATGCTGTGAGGTTGTGTAAACTGATATTGATAATACTTGTTTATATTTATGTTGGATTGGATACCACGCCGGTACGTTTATATTTATGTTGGATCGGGTACCACGCCGGTACGTTTACATTTGTGTTGGATCGGGTACCACGCTGATACGTTTATATTTATGTTGGATAGGGTACCACGCCGGTACGTTTATATTTATGCGGGATCAAGTACTACGTCGGTACGTTTACATTTATGTTGGACCGGGTATTATGCCGGTACGTTTATATTTATGTTGGATCGGGTACCACGCCGGTACGTTTATATTTATGTTGGATCGGGTACCACTCCGGTACGTTTATATTTATGTTGGATTGGGTACCACGCTGGTACGGTACATGAACATAGATTGTTCCCTGTAGGTCATGACTATTTGGGCAAAATAAGTCTCATAGCATGTGTGTACATATTTGTGTTATTTATGTGGATGTTTACAGTATGGTTGATACTCCTGATGGTTATGTGGCTTGTTTGTGAGCACTCTTTGACCTGTTGTTGCTGTATTGTTGATTTATTGAATATTTGTTGTGTAACGATGTCTGTCTACTTGTTATTTGATTTATGTTGTGTACATGCTATTAAATTGAGTTGGCCTATGATACCTACCAGTACATAGTGGTTTGTACTGATACTACCCTGTACTCTTCTTTTGTTAAGTGCAGAAAGTGTTCTAGACTCAGACATAACCTCACCTCTAGAGTTTGATAGCAGATCTTGATTCAAGGGTGAGCACTCCGTCTCCAGACTGCCATGGGTCATCTTATTTGTTCTTATCCATCTTTCGTGCAATGAAACATTCTTTATTTACTTTATTTTTGGATATCACTTTAGATATGATTTTTATTAGTAGTTCTTGTACGATAACTTTCGGGTCTTGGAAATTTTAGTAAGTAGTTTGTTTGAATTTCCGCATTAATAATGATTAGTCCTGGATTATTGTTATTATGTTGAATTTTATAATAATATCATCTTAATATTGACTAAGTGCTTGGGTAATGGTTCGATTTAGATGGTTCTCCCACGGAAAGATTAGTGTGGGTGTCACTCATGGTCATTTGGATCGTGACACATAGGCAAGAGAAATCCCTTTGTTTAGGGGAAGATGAACATATATTAAGTAAATGGACTAAGGGTTTCTAGATTTTTTGGTTATTTGATCGATAATATGGGGATATAAAATAGGTATTTGATCGAGTGTGGGTCGGTCATGGGTTGTTTTTTTTTAACGTGTCTCATTAAATTTATTTTAATTGATGATGTGGACCTTTAATATGAGGCCACATGGCAAAGTTGTTTTTGAAAATTCACGGTTAAAAAGTAATGGCATAGATGAGCTAATTTTGCAACACGATGGCATGAATGAGCCGAACTTATAACTGATGGCATAAATTAGTCATTTCTGATAGCTTAATGACATATTTGAGTCTTTTTCCTTTTTAAAATATTGAAGCACTGTTTCTATCCATTCTAATTGACTTAAATTATCGATAGATCCTTAAACTTATTTTGAGATTTCACTTAAACCTCTTAACTGGAAAAAAAAATTATGGTAGAAAAGGTCCACCAGGTCATAGTTGTAAGAGGGTGTTCATTATTTGACATATGACGTGGTGGACCCACCCATTTATTTTTACTTCCCTCATCTGATATTTACCACCATTCTCTCTCTTTCCACCTTGTTTTCTTAAATTTTCTCCACTTTATTGTTTTATTAATTTCTTAAGTTTTTTTTTAATTTACTCACTCAATTTTTAATAATTGTCATTATTTTGTGTGTATTTTTTTTTTAAATATTAATTACATTCTAAGTAGTCGTTTGGTCATAAAAATAATTTTCTTTTTTTTTCAAAGAATTATTTCACTTTAGTGAAAAAAAAAATGAAAATAAGATGTGTTTGATCATGGAAATTTCAAATACAAGTTTGGAATTATATTTGAAAAAGTGAAAACAAGTTTTACTTGTTTTCACTTTTTTCACTCATACTTCTCTCACAAAATTTTAAAAACAACTTTAATTTATATTCATGACCAAACACAACTCCGACTCCAACTCTAACTCTGAAAAATTGTGATTTTCATGGGCAAACAAGGCCTAAATTTCTCAACTATTTCTCTCTTTTTATATTATATTGATATCTCTCCAGATTAATGACTAAGGATAAAGATGAAAATAAATATATAATTATATCTTAATTTTATTAAATAATAAGTATTAAGAAAATTTTGATCCAAACTAAGTTTTTGTTGTTTGTTGTTAAGGAAAAATATAACTTTTGTTTGTTGTTTACTATGTTCACTTTTGATCTAAACCAACTTTTTAGTCTATCTATGTCACGGCTAATGTATATTGAGTGATGAGGGTTTAGGTAATTATAAAAATTAATTAGTTGTTGTCCCTATTAATAGTTTTATTACTCCCCGTACGTTCCTAATTAGTTGTCATCTTTATTAAAAATAAATATTTCTTAATACTTGATATTTAATAAAATCAAGACATAATTCCTCGTTCTTAATTAGTTATCATTCTTGCTAAAAAAATATATTTCTTAATACTTGTTATTTAATATAATCGAGACACAGGTTTTTTAAGAAAACATTTTCTAGAAAAAAATTAAAATATTATTTCTTTAAAAAAAACTCTAAAATTTTTTCTTAAGAATAAAAAATAAAAATTGGCGAAGGGTGGTTTCTGTAAAAAGATTGCACGCAAAAATAATGCCGATTATTTAAAATTTTATGTGACGAATAATCTTTACTTTTTAAATAATGAGAAGTTAAAAGTAAAATTTTGATAGTAATAATATCAAAAAAAAAATGAAAGAGCGGCGATAATGGGTGAATGAACAACGAGAATGAATGATAAAATAATCCGATGGTGGTAAGACAGCGACCATGTTTGAAAGAAGATGAAAGGGAAGAAAATTTGTTAATTCAAAGATTTTTTTTTTTTTAACAAAGATGGATTAAAATAAAATAGTGAAGAAAAAGGATAGAAATGCAGAAAAAATTGCAGTGAGATTGATTAATGGAGGAGTAAAAAAGGGTTCAAGAAGACACCAATAGATGGGGGAGGGGGGGATTTTTCTTCTCTGTTTTGAAATAATTGTGATTTATAAAGAATAAATAATTATTATTTAATGATGTGTTAGTGCCAAGTGTCACTAAAAGACAAGAAGATGTAAGTTTTTTCAAGAAATTAAAAGAAAAATATTATATGGCCTTTACTCATTCATATATGGGAAGTGAGAAACACTTTTTTTTTTTTTTTGTCACATCAGCATTTTATGTTTAATAGGTACATGTTTTGAATAGTTAAAGTGATTAATAGTTACTGATATTTATTGAGGGGTTTAAATATATTCTCTGAACAAGTTTAAAGATCTATCGATGACTTAAACTCAATCTAATTAGATTAATTTTAAATTGTGAGCTTCCTATGTATGATATGATACGAGAGTGATATTCCCCCAATTACCAAAACAAAGAAAATTAGTTTGTGGCTCTCCACATTCTATCATGAACGTTTACTCTTCATCCCTTTGATCTGCATCCTATCAACTTTTACTTTAAAATACTCCATCAAGAGAACTAACTGTATATATAAAATTCTATTTTTTACAATAATAATAATAATAATAATAATCAGATAATCTTATTTAATTTGAGTTCTAGTTATCTGGACTAGAGATGTAATTTGTGAGTCAAGAGTCATGACAATTCTAATTCCAAATTTCTGAAAAGTACTTCTACTCTACTTCTATAGATAATACTAAAACTAAAAAAAATAAAAAATTCAAAGCGAATCAATGTTTGAAATTTCTTCTATAAAACAAGTTCTTTTCATTGATTTTTTACTGCACCAACTTACTAGAAAAATATAGAAAAAAATTACAAAAACTAGCATCCTTAAGAATATAATTATAATAAATAGCAATACTTTTTCAAAATTATAATTTATAGCAAAAGTAGCAATATTTTACCCACTTCATAGTAATAAAAGAATATGTATTTTTCAATTGTGCATATATATTTATGAGTAATACATATATATTTGTATATGTATTTATATAGCAACATTTTACTTAAATATAAAATATAATTTGCTATTTTTCGTAATTATAAAACTGTTGCTATAAAGATTATAACTAAAGCTTCAATTTGCTATTTCTGAAATTTTATGGTGAAAAAATAAGTTTTTATTGAAACCCGGAGAAACTTTTTAATTTTTTCATATGAAAAACTATTATTTTTTCTTTTCTCACTAATTGATCATTTATCAGTGAAATATTTCAATAGGTAAATAGTGACCCAAGGGTCGAGGAACAAGGGTGCTAGTACTATCCAGGTGTGTGGTTTGTCTTGATTTCTGATTAATGAACAAGAAGAAAATTGAAATAACTAGATTTTGGACTCACCCTCGAGATTCATATTTGGTTACCCAAAGATCATGAAAAGATATTTACGACAGAATCTGTCATCTTGATAGAAATACTTTAAAATTAGGAACCTATAAGTTTTTAAGAAGTGGTGCTCATAATTTGGGTATTTATCCAAAGGACTAAAATTACTCATTTAATATCAAATAGACTAATAGTTGTTTGACATTGCTTTTTTTTTTTTAAAAAAAAACACATTTTTATGAGAAAAAAATATTTTTATCGAAAAAATGGTGTTTGATAAATTTGTAAAGTGCTTTTAAAAAGAATCAGAAGCAGTTTTTCTGTTTCTGAGAAGAAACAAAAAAAATTTGCTTTTTAAAAAAAACAGAAGCAAGAAATTATTTTTTTATGACAATAATATATCTATCACTTACATACACACATATCCGTTATTAATTAATTAACATTGTTGGACAATAAAATTTTTGAGGCCGAAAAATTAATAATCGAGACAAGAAAAATATTGCAACAATCAATTTATTGATTTCAATGCGAGTGTTATAATCTTTATGTATCCTCTAATTCGCCTTTTCAAATAGAAATTCAAGGACTCACCCCCGAGATTCATATTTGGTTACCCAAAGGTCATGTAAAGATACTTACGACAGAATCAGTCATCTTGATAGAAATTAGTTTAAAATTAGGAACCTATAAGTTTTTAAGAAGTGGTGCTCATAATTTGGGTATTTATTCAAAGGACTAAAATTGCTCATTTAATATCAAATAGACTAATAGCTGTTTGACATTGCTTTTTAAAAAAAAATACTTTTTTATGAGAAAAATATTTTTGTAGAAAAAATGGTGTTTGATAAATTTGCAAAAGTGCTTTTAAAAAGAATCAGAAACAGCTTTTCTGTTTCTGGGAAGAAATAAAAAAATTTTGCTTTTCTTAAAAAAATAGAAGCAAGAAATTATTTTTTTATGACAATAATATCCCTATCACTTACACACACACATATCCGTTATTAATTAATTAACATTGTTGGATAATAAAATTTCCAAGGCCGAAAAGTTAATAATCGAGACAAAAAAATATTGCAACAATCAATTTATTGACTTCAATGCGAGTGTTACAATCTCTATGAATTCTCTGATTCGCCCTTTCAAATATAAATTCAAGAACTAACCCCCGAGATTCATATTTGGTTACCCAAAGGTCATGTAAAGATACTTACGAAAGAATCTGTCATCTTGATAGAAATTACTTTAAATTTAGGAACCTATAAGTTTTTAAGAAGTGGTGCTCATAATTTGGGCATTTATCCAAAGGACTAAAATTGCTCATTTAATATCAAATAGACTAATAGCTGTTTGACATTGCTTTTTTAAAAAAAAAAACTTTTTTATGAGAAAAATATTTTTGTAGAAAAAATGATGTTTGATAAATTTGCAAAAGTGCTTTTAAAAAGAATCAAAAGCAGTTCTTCTGTTTTTAGGAAGAAACAGAAAATTTATGCTTTTTAAAAAAAAAATAGAAGCAAGAAATTATATTTATATGACAATAATATCCCTATCACTTACACACACATATCCATTATTAATTAATTAACATAGTTGGATACTAAAATTTTTGAGGCCGAAAAGTTAATAATCGAGACAAAATAATATTGCAACAATCAATTTATTGATTTCAATGCGAGTGTTACAATTTTTATGAATTCTCTGATTCGCCTTTTCAAATATAAATTCAAGAACTAACCCTCGAGATTCATATTTGGTTACAGAATCTGTCATCTTGATAGAAATTACTTTAAATTTAGGAACCTATAAGTTTTTAAGAAGTGGTGCTCATAATTTGGGCATTTATCCAAAGGACTAAAATTGCTCATTTAATATCAAATAGACTAATAGCTGTTTGACATTGCTTTAAAAAAAAAAAACTTTTTTATGAGAAAAATATTTTTATAGAAAAAATGGTGTTTGATAAATTTGCAAAAGTGTTTTTAAAAAGAATCAAAAACAGTTTTTCTGTTTCTGAAAGGAAACAGAAAATTTTTGCTTTAAAAAAAAAATAGAACCAAGAAATTATATTTATATGACAATAATATCCCTATCACTTACACACAAACACATATACGTTATTAATTAATTAACATTGTTGGATAATAAAAATTTTGAGGCCGAAAAATTAATAATTGAGACAAAAAAATATTGCAACAATCAATTTATTGATTTCAATGCGAGTGTCGCAATCTCTATAAATTCTCTGATTCGCCTTTTCAAATATAAATTCAAGAACTAACCCCCGAGATTCATATTTGGTTACCCAAAGGTCATGTAAAGATACTTACGATAGAATTTGTCATCTTGATAGAAATTACTTTAAAATTAGGAACCTATAAGTTTTTAAGAAGGGGTGCTCATAATTTGGGCATTTATCCAAAGGACTAAAATTGCTCATTTAATATCAAATAGACTAATAGCTGTTTGACATTGCTTTTTTAAAAAAAAAAACAAAAAAACTTTTGTATGAGAAAAATATTTTTGTAGAAAAAATGATGTTTGATAAATTTGAAAAAGTGCTTTTAAAAAGAATCGGAAGCAGCTTTTCTGGTTCTAGGAAGAAACAGAAAATTTTTTCTTTTTTAAAAAAAATAGAAGCAAGAAATTATATTTATATGACAATAATATCCCTATCACTTACACACACACATATCCGTTTTTAATTAATTAGCATTGTTGGATAATAAAATTTTCGAGGTCGAAAATTAATAATCGAGACAAAAAAATATTGCAACAATCAATTTATTGATTTAAATGCGAGTGTCGCAATCTCTATGAATTCTCTGATTCGCCTTTTCAAATAAAAATTCAAGAACTAACCCCCGAGATTCATATTTGGTTACCCAAAGGTCATGTAAAGATACTTACGATAGAATTTGTCATCTTGATAGAAATTACTTTAAAATTAGGAACCTATAAGTTTTTAAGAAGTGGTTCTCATAATTTGGGCATTTATCCAAAGGACTAAAATTACTCATTTAATATCAAATAGACTAATAGTTGTTTGACATTGCTTTTTTTTAAAAAAAAATAAAACTTTTGTATGAGAAAAATATTTTTGTAGAAAAGATGATGTTTGATAAATTTGAAAATGTGCTTTTAAAAAGAATCAGAAGCAGCTTTTCTGGTTCTGGGAAGAAACAGAAAATTTTTTCTTTTTAAAAAAAAAGAGAAGCAAGAAATTATATTTATATGACAATAATATCCCTATCACTTACAAACACACATATCCGTTTTTAATTAATTAGCATTGTTGGATAATAAAATTTTCGAGACCGAAAATTAATAATCGAGACAAAAAAATATTGCAACAATCAATTTATTGATTTCAATGCGAGTGTTACAATTTCTATGAATTCTCTGATTCTCCTTTTCAAATATAAATTCAAGAACTAACCCCCGAGATTCATATTTGGTTACCCAAAGGTCATGTAAAGATACTTACGATCGAATTTGTCATCTTGATAGAAATTACTTTAAAATTAGGAACCTATAAATTTTTAAGAAGGGGTGCTCATAATTTGGGCATTTATCCAAAGGACTAAAATTGCTCATTTAATATCAAATAGACTAATAGCTGTTTGACATTGCTTTTTTTTAAAAAAAAAAAAAAAACTTTTGTATGAGAAAAATATTTTTGTAGAAAAAATGATGTTTGATAAATTTGAAAAAGTGCTTTTAAAAATAATCAGAAGCAGCTTTTCTGGTTCTAGGAAGAAACAGAAAATTTTTGTTTTTTTTAAAAAAATAGAAGCAAGAAATTATATTTATATGACAATAATATCCCTATCTCTTACACACACGCATATTCGTTATTAATTAATTAACATTGTTGGATAATAAAATTTTTGAGGCCGAAAAATTAATAATCGATACAAAAAAATATTGCATCAATCAATTTATTGATTTCAATGCGAGTGTTACAATCTCTATGAATTCTCTGATTTGTCTTTTCAAATATAAATTCAAGAACTAACCCCTGAGATTCATATTTGGTTACCCAAAAGTCATGTAAAGATACTTACGACAGAATCTATCATCTTGATAGAAATTACGTTAAAATTAGGAACCTATAAGTTTTAAGAAGTGGTGCTCATAATTTGGGTATTTATCCAAAGGACTAAAATTGTTCATTTAATATCAAATAGACTAATAACTGTTTGACATTGCTTTTTTTTTAAAAAAAAACTTTTTTATGAGAAAAAAATATTTTTGCAGAAAAAATGGTGTTTGATAAATTTGTAAAAGTGCTTTTAAAAAGAATCAGAAGCAGCTTTTCTGGTTCTGGGAAGAAACAGAAAATTTTTGCTTTTTAAAAAAAAACAGAAGCAAGAAATTATTTTTTTATGACAATAATATCCCTATCACTTACACACACACACATATATCCGTTATTAATTAATTAACATTGTTGGATAATAAAATTTTGAGGCCGAAAAATTAATAATCGAGACAAGAAAAATATTGCAACAATCAATTTATTGATTTCAATGCGAGTGTTACAATCTCTATGAATTCTCTGATTAGCCTTTTCAAATATAAATTCAAGAACTAACCCCCGAGGTTCATATTTGGTTACCCAAAGGTCATGTAAAGATACTTACGATAGAATCTGCATCTTGATAGAAATTACTTTAAAATTAGGAACCTATAAGTTTTTAAGAAGTGGTGCTCATAATTTGGGTATTTATCCAAAGGACTAAAATTGCTCATTTAATATCAAATAGACTAATAGCTGTTTGACATTGCTTTTTTTTTAAAAAATATTCTTATATGAGAAAAACTATTTTTATAGAAAAAATGGTGTTTGATAAATTTACAAAAGTGTTTTTAAAAAGAATCAGAAGCAGTTTTTCTGTTTTTGGGAAGAAATTTTTTTTTTTTGCTTTTTTAAAAAAATAGAAGCAAGAAATTATTTTTTTATGACAATAATATCCCTATCACTTACACACACACATATCCGTTGTTAATTAATTAACATTGTTGGACAATAATTTTTTCGAGGTCAAAAAAATAATAATCGAGTTAAGAAAAATATGGCAACAATCAATTTATGGATTTCAATGCAAGTGTTACAATCTCTATGAATCCTCTGATTCGCCTTTTCAAATATAAATTTTAGGGCTTAAAGCTTGATCTTGAATTTGAACTTGATTTGGTGGACTTGAAAGACTTGATCTTGACTGTACTTGAATTTAAGGGCTTTTGAGCTTGTTCTTGAATATTGCGGTTTTGATCGTGCCCAATAAAAAAACGTATAAATAACATAAATACCAACCTTTTGGAAGTAATTACACTCTCTCAATCGCTTTTTTAATTACTTTACTCTCTCTCCCTATTAATATACATAACATAGCCGACATATACACATCATTCTGTGTATATGTTGGGATTTTTATAATATGTTTAGGGAGTTGGGATTTTTTGTAATATTAAAAATATAAGTTGTGTATTTGTGTAATTTTTATATAAAAAATTAGATTTTAATTAAACCCATATATGTTTGGACTTAAATAATTAATCTAATTATATTAATCTGCAATATTTATTTGGGACTAATATATTTTGAATTTAATATAATCCGAATTTTGTATGAATTTAAATTTAATAAAATTAGATCACCCACAAACATATCTTATAAGTTTGATTTTAAAATTTTATACTTCATATTTACATCATAATTCTTTATTAGGTCATTTCTTGTTTTGTCTTTCTTTTGTATAGAGCATCCATTATATAAGGAGCTCATTTTCCTTTTAAGAAAGTAGGATTTTCAGCACCCCTTTCTCTTTTGTACTCTCTCACCATCTCTTGTAAAAATATTTCGAGTGTGAAATAAAAGATCTTTGCTTCTGAGAACAATCCATCCGTCTTAAGATTATTTTAAATTTTTATTTTTATTTTTATTTTTATTTTTTACTATCTCTAGCCTATGATGGGTTAAATTCCTAGTATTGAACTATAACAGAATATGTTATATGCATGAAATGACATATTATTATTAAAATACGAATTGTAAACCTTCATTGTTGCAAAGGTTTAATAATAATAATAATAATAATAATAATAATAATAGTAATAACAATAATAATAATAATAATAATAATAATAATAATAATAATAATAATAATAATAGCAAGTAGGCATTAAAAGACGAAATAGTAGTACCAATGATCACATTTCAATATAGTAGTGATAGTGATAATAATAAATAAAGGTAAAAAAATAATATAATTACTACTAAATAGAATAGAATAGAAATAGAAATAATAGTAGTAATAGTAATATTCTACTACTAATAAAGTAAAGATTTGGTACTTCTAAAAGACAAATTAGCAGTATTACCAAACTTTTACTTATATTAGTAGGAAAAAAAATAATAACAGTAGTAACAAAAAGTAAAACTACTAATAGTAGTAGTAGTAATACTTAGGTGTCGTTTGGTTGGGAATGTAGTTATGTTAGGATAAGTTATGATAGGATAAGTTATATTGGGATTAGTGATGCTTGGATTATTTTTTGTTGAATGTTTGATTTGTTGTTTTCAAAGTAATATGCATGATATAATTTCTAAGAATAAAGTAATTGATTACCAAAATACCTCCATCTTATTTAACTTCTTTTTTGTTTACATATATTTCTTTTCAAGCTTTAAATATTTATTCTTAAAAATAAAATTTTCATCTTATTTAGCTTAAATTTTCTGTGTGTGTATTTTCATGATTATATCATGTGTATTTTAAAAAGAAAACTTTCATCTTATTTAACTTTAATTTTTTTGCATGTGCCTTCCCATGATTATGCCGTGTGTATTTAAAATAAAAATCTTACTACATCTTATGTAGTTTGAAAAAAAAACTTCCAACTTAAGTTTGTTAAACTAAAAGAAGATTTGTTGTTTATGTCACTTCATTTAAACATATATTACTCATATAGTATAGAATATTAAAATTCATTTTAATTGATAGATACAATATCATTTTTCAAGTGATGAAAAAACTATTTAATTTAAAATATGTAATTGAATAATAAAGTCGATTGTGAAACGATAATGTGTATTAAAACTAGGCAACGCCTTTGTAGTTGCTAAAATATTTTACAGATTACTAGTGAATGCTAATTATTATTATAAAATCTACTTACTTTAATACTTTAATTAATCTTTTCATTGTGTAGTAAAAACTTTTTGTGTTATCAATTCACAAAAAAACACTTGGAAGGAAAAAATTGATGTTGAATTCCGTTTTTTTATACTTAAAAAATTATAGTACCTACATTTTGTTGAATATATAAAAAATTATAGTACCTAGTTTTGATCCTTATTATGTATGAATCTAACATATTTTAATTTTTAATTTGTTAATTTTTCATTTTGACACTTTATATAAGAAAATAATGTATAAGTTTATAAAATTCACAAGCAATGGAATGAAAAAAATGCAAAGTTCAATTAATAAGAGGTTAATTTTTCTTAGTCATATATTTCCGTCCTTCCAAAATAAGATATTTTAGTTTTTTTAATTTGTCGTAATAGCGTGTTTTAGATAATCAAGTAGATATCAATAATCTTTTTTCAATTGCAAAAGCAATAATTAGAGATGGTGAAAAAGATTGGAGAAATGTGTTTGTAATGGATTTGGGGGTATTTTTGGCATTTTATAATTTATCCAAGGATAAATTAAGGTGGGATAACTTATACCACTAAATATGTGGTAAAACTTATCCTGGGACTATTATTAGTCTCGCGATAATTTATCCCAAGTATTGTCAAATCAAATGATGTATTAAAAAGTTTATCCCGGGATAATTTGTCGTAGTACCTCACACCAAACGGCCCCTTATAGTATAAAAATAAATTAAAAAAATAATATTAGTAATAATAATGATAATAATAGCAAGTAGGCATAAAAAGATAAAATAGTAGTACCAATGGTCACATTTCTATATAGTAATAAAATAATATATATATATATATAGATAGATAGATAGAGAGAGAGAGAGAGAGAGAGAGAGAGAGAGAGAGAGATTTCTATATTATAGAAGAGTTGGTTTGGTCATGGGATATTAAATAAATTTTATTATTTATTTAATTTCATATCAAACATAGAATTTACTTTCTTTCTTATTTGTTATTACATTTTCACCTAAATTAAAATTTTTCCTAATATATTCAATCGTGATTTTACTATATCATCTCTAATTAATTATTATGGTCATCTAAGTATCATGTCACTTAAATTAGAGTAGAAAAAGTTTTACACGATAATTAAAAATTTAAATTATTTAAAAAAATATTATTTTTCTACTATATTATATTATATATATATTTCTATATATTAGAAATGATGGTTTTGACATGTTAGCTTATGGGTATTAAAACAAAGTTTTAGGATACTAAGGTCTATAAAATACTTTGCAAGATTAGTTTGATTACGAAAATTGTATTTTGTGTTTTAATGTTTGGACCTTATCAACAACTATAAAAAAAGTCCTTCTATTTTGAATTAATTACAACTCATGTCATTCCAATAAATTAGCACTTTGCCATTGATGCTACTCCTATTGAATATGATGGGGCCCACATATAATTAATTATTATAAATTATTTATATATTAAAAATTAATAATAGTTAATTAAAAAATTAAATAAATATTTCTGACATGTTTGCTTCAACCGTAATTGTACTATATTACCTATAATTAATTATTATATCACACCTAATTAATTATTATAAGTTATTTATATATTAAAAAATTAATAATATTTAATTAAAAATAAAATAGATATTTATGACATGTCTGCTTCAACCGTAATTGTACCATATCACTCCTAATTAATTATTATACTGCTCCCAATTAATTATTATAAGTTATTTATACATTAAAATATTAATAATATTTAATTAAAAATAAAATAGATATTTATGACATGTCTGCTTCAACCGTAATTGTACCATATCACTCCTAATTAATTATTATACTGCTCTCAATTAATTATTATAAGTTATTTATACATTAAAAAATTAATAATATTTAAGTAAAAAATAAAATAGACATTTGTGACATGTCTGCTTTAACCGTAGTTTTACTATATCACCCCTAATTAATTATTATGGTCATTTAAGCATTGTGCCACATATTTGAAATAGAAAAAAACAATTTAATCACAATAATTAACAACTTAAAAGATTTAAAAGATATAAAATATTTGTTCGACTCTTGAAATTATATTAGTGTCACTGAAATTGGAATAGAAGAAAAGTATTATAAATCACAATAATTAAAACTTAAATTATTTTTAAAATATAATTGACTATCAATGTCACAAAAATTTGGACATGAAGAGTAACGTATTTAAAGGACAAAAGAGTAAAAACACATAAGAGATAAATGTAGAGAAATCAAGAAGCACCAAATGGATTATTAACATTTGTAACATTCAACACATTTCTAAATGTTTCTAAATTCTTCTTGAATCAACATATATACATAATAAAAATAATAAATAATAATAATTGTATTTTACTATATCACCCCTAATTAATTATGGTCATTAAGCATTGTTCTACATAAGTTGAAATAGAAAAAATATTATAAATTATAATGATAAAAAATTTAAATTATTTAAAAAATATAATTGGCTATTGTCGACACAAAACTCTTGACAAGGAGAGTAGCATATATTATTCAAAAAAAATTATGTAAAAAGTATTATAAATTACAATAGTTAACAACTTAAAATATCTAAAAATAATTTAATATGTTATATATTTCAAAAAAAATACATGAAAAATACTAGAAATCAAAATAATTAACAACTTAAAAGATTTAAAAGATATAAAATATTTGGTCGACTCTTGAAATTATATTAGTGTCACTGAAATTGGAATAGAAGAAAAGTATTATAAATCACAATAATTAAAAATTTAAATTATTTTAAAAATATAATTGACTATCAATGCCACAAAAGTTTGGACAAGAAAAATAATACATATTATTTGAAAATTGCATAAAAAAATATTATAAATTACCATAGTTAACAAATTAAATTATCTAAATACCTATTAAAAGTATGATTGATTATCTAAATTCTATTTGTGTCACATAAATTGAGATAAAAATTAATATATTGAACCCGTGCTAGATCTCAAATGAATACTAAAATGTATATACAATTTTTTTTTTAAAAAAAACTTTTATTTAAATATATCAAAATCAAAAAGATTAATTTTAATGCAACACGTTAAACAATGTATAAGAACTAATGTTAACATAAATAATACCAACATTTACTAATAGAAGCATTACTAATACAAATATTATTAATATATTCTATTCAAAAAGAAAATTTATACACTATAACAAACGACTCCTACGTTTCAATGGAAGGAATATATACAAAAGAATAGTTTGATAAAAAATTTACAAAAGTATATTTTATAAGTTTATTTTATCGTACCAATAAAAACATTCTACTGCTCGAACTTCTTACTCCAACATAAATTCTAAAACTTAAAAATAACAATTCACATGTTTTATTGTTGAGCTCGTGCTGACACGGGCCTTGCACTTCTAGTATATATATAAGTGAGGATATCAGGTTTTGGTAGTCCTCACAAAACTTTTTACCATTCATGTTGCTCCATGTGACTCTTTCTTTTGTTCATGTTGCTCCATATGGCTCCTTTTTTTTTTTTCTTTTACAATCATTTCTTTCTTTTGTCTTTTCCTTAATTTATTTGACACTCAATTCTTTTTCTTTTCTTTTTTTTTAAAAAATCTTTTTCTTTTAAGTATATTTTTATATGAATATTTGTGATTGATGTATCTTGATTGTTTAATATGTACTCCTTCCATTTTAATTAAAGTTTTAATTTGGTTTGATTTGATTTTATATTATTAAAAATTAAAAAAAAATTAATGTTGATTTTATTCAAAATATTAAATAAATAACAAAATTGAACCAATAAATTATTCATCAAAATTTATTCGTAACTATTTAAATATATGTCATGTTACCGTTTTATGTGTTAATCTTAGATTTTTTTTAATATCCTTGTCTTTTTTAATCCTTTTGAATGAATCAAATCTTTTATTTTCATCTAAGATTAATAATCGAACAAGCAATAAATGTATTATATTTATTTTTTTGTTTAAATAATTTAAAAACTGATTATATTGATTTTGTTTCAGTTTTGATCATTAATCGATCCAAATCAATCCGTGAACATCCTTACTTGTGATGCTGAATATGCCACGTGAAAAATTAAAATTGAAGAGTCATCAACAAAAGAAATATACTTTATGAAGTGAATTAAGAAAAAAAAAAAGTAAGATAAACGCAAATTAAAACGAATGAATAGTCTTAAAAATGAGTTCTACTACCAAATACAATTGTTAATAAATAAAATGTTCCATTAATAAAAATTACTTTCTCACAAAACTTACATAATATATTATCTTTTATGAATAATTTTAAATATATTATATATGTTTTCATCAAAATTTATTCTTAACTATTTAAATATATGTCATGTTACCGTTTTATGTGTTAATCTCAGATTTTTAATATCCCTATTTTTTTTAATCCTTTTGAATGAATCGAATCTTTTATTTTCATGTACAATTAATAATCGAACAAGTGATAAATTTTTACATAACCAAAACTTATAATAAATTGGTACTATTTAATTAAGGTAACTTAATGAAGGTTACTTATTATTTATGAAGGAAAATAATTTTTTAAGGAGTATGTCAAAACTAAAAATACTATAACCATAAATAAAAAAAAGCCAATTAAATTACTCTTTATATTTTTTTATTGTAATTTTTTGTCAAATTTAGTAATAATAAAAATTTATGAGCAATTCATTTTGATGTGTCATTAGGTTTTATTAATTATACAGTAAAGGAATATAATACAAGTATTTTTTTTAATTAAAGCATTATTATTTTTATATTTAGAGTTTAGGCTTGGGCTAAGCACGAGCTACAGATAACTAATTATAACTATATATAAGAGAGAATAAAATTTTTGGTAGTCTTCACATTAAAATTTATGGTATGAAAGTCTTACATGTGACTTTAAGACTTTCCACGTGAATCTTTGTAATTGGTTGATTTTTTTTTTTAATTAAACTATTTTCTTCTTCATCTTAAAATATTTGTCACATTCCACTTTTGAGGATCAAATTATATGAACTTTAATCAATGTTTTAAAGAAAAAAATATTATTATATTTATATAATCATTGCAGTTTACGAATTTGTTTTCCATATAGTTTTGGATATCTAATTTCTAATTTTATTGAATTAATATAACACAATTTAGCTCCAAAGAAAAATAAAACGATAAAATTTGAACAACTTTTGAAGACAATCTTTGTTTGCCACTAAAGCATAGAGAATATTTAGATTTTGGTAGTCGTCGCAAGGATTTTTTTGATATTTTAATCTTTTGGTGAAGTGAAATTACTACACATGATAATTAATAGTGTTTTTTAATTACATATTTTGTTTTCACTCTTATTCTTTTTGTTAAGACCGATCCACTTGGGTTTTATAGTTGATGTCTTCTTGTCACACGTTAGATTACTATTTGATTAAAACTCATTTCATTTTGAATCAACAATATTCAAGTTAATGTTTCCTATAAAATTAAAGTTTCCAATGATTTCAACTATAACCTCAAAGTTATTTTTTATATTATAGGATAATAAATAATATATTGTATTTATTATTTCTCGTAGTGGACAACAAAAAGTATAAAACAATAATTAAAATGTGATAAATATGTTACTTTTGTAAGGAGCGTGTAAAAAATAATCATAATAAGTAAATAGATCAAATGGAGCAAGCTATTAATGTAGTTCAATTATCATTTAATATCCTTATATATTCTTATTTAGTTAATTTATACAAAGACTCTTAATTGAGATTAGAATTATTATAATATAAATTTGAAAGCATTGACTTTTCTTAGATAATTCTATAAGATGAAAAATATGTAATTAGCAAAGCTATTGTCACTAAAACTATGAGGAAAATTAAAACTCAATAAATATCAAAATAAATTTATTTTATCTATAAGTAAGAAAATAAATACTCGCAAATTTTATATAAATATCAATATTTTTTTTCTATTTATGATTTTTTTTTTCTGTTGTGAAATCTATTTATGATTTTGATCAAAATGTAATTATTTAATATATTTATATTATATCATTATATAAAACATCTAATTACTTGTAGCTTTTTGATGTATTCTAATTCTTTGATAATATTTTATTCCTCATAAATAATGTTTTTGTTTAAAATCTTTTAATTATGTGATTAAGAACTCTAATAATTACGTACAAAAACTTATCAACAAGACTTGCTTGATAGATCATTAGATATATTAATTATAAAATAAAATAATATATGATATAAAATTTTATTTTTATACTTTGAATTTGAGCCCGGGCTTTGCACGGGTCTCGTGAAACTAATATATATATATAATAATTATTATTATTATTCATTTTTTTACTATTGCTATCTACTATTTTGTCTTTTAGTGCATACTTATTATTATTACTATACATTTTTTTACTATTACTATTACTACTACTACTATTATTTTTTTCCTACTAATATATAAGTAAATGTTTGATAATAGTACTAATTTGTTCTACTATTATTTTTATGATTAAGTAATTTTTTAAGAGTCGCCATGTTTCTTCAGAATTTTCTATAGAGGGTATATGCTGATTTTCGAGATATAAGATAAGTTCTCGGGTTTCAAGCTTTTCATAGGAGGGTTTATCTTCAGTATCCTCTGAAACAATAGATGCAAAAGATTCTGCAGAGTTTTTCTGTTCAGCCAAATATGATTGTATTTGTTGATACAACGGGTGAGTTTCTGGAATATCTTTTATGTCAATATTCTGAGTTTGTGATGTGGATGCCTCATTACGAGAGATTTTGGCATTAACCAAAGTCCTATTTCTGTGTTGAAGTATCGGAAAATTTTGACTTGTTGAGCTTGAGCCATATGCAGAGTCTCTTGCTGTATTTCTAAGATATGCAGGATTTGTTCTTCCTCCATGAGGTGAATAGGCAGAGTTTCGTCCTCGTCCACGCCCTCTGGCAAATTGTCAAGGGGGGTCTGTCATACTGCAAGAAGCATCATTATTTAGTCGTCATTTATATCAATATCATACCAGTCATTGTCAGTGTTTTCATGAGTGGTGTACCACCATAAATCATTATGAATCAGATTAAACCACCATAGATCAGTCAGAACAAGTTCATGTATAAGAGCATCTAATATTAACTGCTGGATTTCTTTAGGTAGGGGAATACTTTGAAGAATTGCAATAATAACTCTTTCAGAGAGAAAACGAGAGTAGAAAGTCATAGAAGATATTCTCTTGATAAGAAGTCAGGTAATGAGTTTTCACTATCCTTCTTATACTGAATTTCATAATCAAATGGGGCCAATTGAGCCTGCCACCTTGCAAATATTAGTTTAGAAGCATCGTGTTTAAAGTCCTTATCAAACATGAATTTGACCGATTGTGCGTCTGTTCTAATAATAAATTTTTGATTATACAGATCATCCTGAAATTTTAAAACACATTTAACAATGGTAAGCATTTCATGGGCCACAGTGGCGTATTTTTTCTGGCTTTCCGTCCATTTACCTGAGTAAAAGCGAATTAAGCATTCAGTTTTTGTATGAGGATTTACTTGTTTAAGTATCCCACCATATCCAATATTGGAAGCATCAGTGTCAATAATTTTTTGCCAATGAGGGTTAGCAAGAGAAATACATGGAAGAGTTTGAACGCGATTTTTAATCATTTTGACCAAATCAGTGTGGGCTTTAGTCCACGGGGTTTTATTATCCTTTTTCAGTCGATCATAGAGGGGGGCTAAATCCCGAGATAGATTTTTATAAAAAGGAGAGATATAATTAAGGCTACCAAGAAATCTTTGCAATTGTTTTTTGTCAGTAATTTCATTCGGGAATTTAGTAGCAAATTCTAGAACATGTTGAATAGGTTCGATTGAACCTTGAGAAATATTATGTCCTAAAAATCGAATGCTAGTTTGGAATAAACTTATTTTGGGTTTTGAGATAACTAGACCATTTTGAATAATAATTTGTTTAAAAATATGCAGATGTTTAAAATGATGTTCCAGAGTCTTTGAGAAGACCAAAATATCATCTATGTAGACAATAATAAAATCCATATGAGGATTAAAAATGTCATTCATAATTTTCTGAAATTCTGAAGGAGCGTTTTTGAGCCCGAATGGCATAACATTCCATTCATATTGTCCAAATGGGACATTAAAAGCAGTTCGATATGAATGTTTTTTATCAATTTGGATTTATAATAAGATCTGGAAGTCTTGGAATAGAGTTTGTGATGTGGATGCCTCATTACGAGAGATTTTGGCATTAACCAAAGTCCTATTTCCGTGTTGAAGTATCGGAAAATTTTGACTTGTTGAGCTTGAGCCATATGCAGAGTTTCTTGCTGTATTTCTAAGATATGCAGGATTTGTTCTTCCTCCATGAGGTGAATAGGCAGAGTTTCGTCCTCGTTCACGCCCTTTGGCAAATTGCCAAGGGGGGTCTATACTATCGGATTAAGCTAAAGTCGAAAAATCGAACCAAAGCACCAACCAAAATAACAAAGAAATTTCAAAATTTTCTTGACTGTATGGTAAATCTTTCACCCGAACAAGGGGCCTGTCGGAAATCAAACAATTTTATGTTAGCCCATGTGTCTAGTAGTTCTAATTGTGCAAAAATCGCCCTTTTTCTTCTTCAGTACGGGCTTCAAAGGCACAACTCACTAGACGGAGTCACAGAGACAAGGCTATCATAAAACTGTAGATTTCGACGGTACCTCCATTTCGGAACCAAGTCGTGAAACCTTAAAATTTCTTGTATTATCTAAGTAGAGTCTGTTTCTTTCATAGTTAACATGCGTAAAGAGGTTAGAACTATAGTATGAACATAAAAGGGGTCTAGCCGGACATAGTCACGGCGTAGATCTGGGTGAATTTAAAAGAAAACAAGACTTAAAATAAATATGTACCTTTATGGCCGGAGAGTCGTCGGAGTATTAGTACAAGCAAGCTTTTATTATTACTTGAGAAGATATTACAAGAGGGAGAGAGAGAGAGAAACTATGTGCTACCTTCTAAAAACTTCCTCCTCCTTCTACTAAATGAGGCTCCTTATATAGAAAGAAAAGGAATTTTGCACAGTAATAGTGGGGCCCTGTGCACAATATTTATACTATTACAAAGTGTTTTTACAACAGTATACTATTATTTAGATTTTGTCTTTTTCCCATCTTTTTAGAAGTAATTCTGCCTTGGCTAACTCTTCGTCTTCATTGAGACTTTCAGGAGGCTGAGCATCAGTGATGATATCATCAGTATTTGCCTCAGTGCTATTCATTGAAGTATCAGAGTTTTGTTCAACGGTCAGAAGTAGTTTATCTCGGACTTTTGCCAGATATTCTTCTATCAATTGGAGTTTGTTGCCATCATGTGCCGAAATTCGCCTAGAGACATAATTAAGATTTTTGTCTTCGACCAGGATGGATTTCTTTGGTGCTTTTTCATTGGCAGAAATTTTTTGTTTAATTTCTTCACGTTGCTCATGACCATAGGTCAATTTAGTTGCCGGATCGATACGTAGAAGTTTATCCCAAAAGTTGCAGTAGAATGTGCGGTATAGCGCGGGGATTTGCTGCTGATTGTACCCAATTTCAATAGACCAGCGGTGGATCCAAGGAATGGAGAATTCAATAAAAAAGTACATTTGATCAATAGTATCGAGTTTACATATATGTTCAGAGAGATAGAGCTCGATCAAAAACGGCGAGGATTTTTTCCAAGATTGATATAAGGATAAATATTCTTTAGGCAGTATTTTAGTAGTAGGTCCGTGATTGGTCCACCATTGAATGAACCAATTAGGAATGGGTTTTTCAAATATCTTGGAACAAATCTTAATGAACCAAGTATGTTTGTGTTTATAATTATTATAATAAAGGACTAGAGAGAAGGCTTTGATATAGTCCCAATATGTGAAATTAGCAAGGGTTCCTGTGGGTCCCATAGAGAGAGATCGTTGCGTTAAGGAAGAGATACCCCATTCCTCAATAGGGATCAGTTTTTTAATGATTATTTTGGAGTAACCATGGACTCCAGGAGTTGATTCGCCCAAGGGGCTGTGTTCAAAAGTGGCACTGTTAGTCTGAACGAGAATCTGCTCATAATAAGTCCGTGTTTTATAAGATTCTCCTGTAGCATACACATTGGCGATTAAGTAATTTTTTAAGAGTCGCCATGCTTCTTCAGAATTTTCTATAGAGGGTATATGCTGATTTTCGAGATATAAGATAAGTTCTCAGGTTTCAAGTTTTTCATAGGAGGGTTTATCTTCAGTATCCTCTGAAACAATAGATGCAAAAGATTCTGCAGAGTTTTTCTGTTCAGCCAAATATGATTGTATTTGTTGATACAACGGGTGAGTTTCTGGAATATCTTTTATGTCAATATTCTGAGTTTGTGATGTGGATGCCTCATTACGAGAGATTTTGGCATTAACCAAAGTCCTATTTCTGTGTTGAAGTATCGGAAAATTTTGACTTGTTGAGCTTGAGCCATATGCAGAGTCTCTTGCTGTATTTCTAAGATATGCAGGATTTGTTCTTCCTCCATGAGGTGAATAGGCAGAGTTTCGTCCTCGTCCACGCCCTCTGGCAAATTGCCAAGGGGGGTCTGTCATACTGCAAGAAGCATCATTATTTAGTCGTCATTTATATCAATATCATACCAGTCATTGTCAGTGTTTTCATGAGTGGTGTACCACCATAAATCATTATGAATCAGATTAAACCATCATAGATCAGTCAGAACAAGTTCATGTATAAGAGCATCTAATATTAACTGCTGGATTTCTTTAGGTAGGGGAATACTTTGAAGAATTGCAATAATAACTCTTTCAGAGAGAAAACGAGAGTAGAAAGTCATAGAAGATATTCTCTTGATAAGAAGTCAGGTAATGAGTTTTCACTATCCTTCTTATACTGAATTTCATAATCAAATGGGGCCAATTGAGCCTGCCACCTTGCAAATATTAGTTTAGAAGCATCGTGTTTAAAGTCCTTATCAAACATGAATTTGACCGATTGTGCGTCTGTTCTAATAATAAATTTTTGATTATACAGATCATCCTGAAATTTTAAAACACAAGAAAAAATGAAAGCTATCTCTTCTCAACTAATGCTGGATATTTGTGCTGATCATCCTAATGCATTCTGGAATCGCAAAAAACATATTGTTTCTCTTCCATATGAAAATGATTTCTCAGAAGAAAAGATTCCGACAAAATCTCGACCCTGCCAAATGAATACAAAATTAGTTGAATTCTGTAAGAAAGAGATTGACAATCTCTTACAAAGGGGTCTTATTAAACCTTCTAAATCTCCTTGGTCTTGCACTGCATTTTATGTTAATAATGCTGCAGAAAGAGAACGTGGCGTTCCTCGACTAGTTATAAATTATAAACCTTTGAATAAAGTTTTAAAATGGATTCGCTATCCCATCCCAAATAAAAGGGATCTACTTTCCAGATTATACGACGCTAATATCTTTTCAAAGTTTGATTTAAAGTCTGAATATTGGCAAATCCAAATTGATAAAAAACATTCATATCGAACTGCTTTTAATGTCCCATTTCTCTTAATTGAGATTAGAATTATTATAATATAAATTTGAAAGCATTGACTTTTCTTAGATATTCTATAAGATGAAAAATATGTAATTAGCAAAGCTATTGTCACTAAAACTATGAGGAAAATTAAAACTCAATAAATATCAAAATAAATTTATTTTATCTATAAGTAAGAAAATAAATACTCGCAAATTTTATATAAATATCAATATTTTTTTTCTATTTATGATTTTTTTTTTCTGTTGTGAAATCTATTTATGATTTTGATCAAAATGTAATTATTTAATATATTTATATTATATCATTATATAAAACATCTAATTACTTGTAGCTTTTTGATGTATTCTAATTCTTTGATAATATTTTATTCCTCATAAATAATGTTTTTGTTTAAAATCTTTTAATTATGTGATTAAGAACTCTAATAATTACGTACAAAAACTTATCAACAAGACTTGCTTGATAGATCATTAGATATATTAATTATAAAATAAAATAATATATGATATAAAATTTTATTTTTATACTTTGAATTTGAGCCCGGGCTTTGCACGGGTCTCGTGAAACTAATATATATATATAGTAATAATTATTATTATTATTCGTTTTTTTACTATTGTTATCTACTATTTTGTCTTTTAGTGCATACTTATTATTATTACTATACATTTTTTTACTATTACTATTACTACTACTATTATTATTTTTTTCCTACTAATATATAAGTAAATGTTTGATAATAGTACTAATTTGTTCTACTATTATTTTTATTTCTATTCTACTTATTATTATTATATTATTTTTTACTTATTATACATAAGTGAAAGTAAGGGTGACTATCAAGGGTATTTCGATAATTTTAGTCACCCCAACTTTCACTTCTATATAGTAGTAAAGTAAATAAAATGGTTACACATGCATATGATTTTTTCTTATATTTATTAATTTTGTCCTCATTTTTATGGTGCAATGAAATAGTTACATATGCATATTGCTTTTTCCTTATATTTATTAGTTTTGTCCTCATCTGTTATTTTAATAGTATTTTTATTTAGACCTTTGTGATTAAATTATGCATGCTAGTATTTTTTTTATAAATATCTTTTTGTTCCTTGTTAAATGAATATCACTTATTCAAGTATGATTTATTTGAGAAAAAGGAGACAGTGTAATGAAGATGACACTCTCCGTGCTTCCTAACCCGCTTAATCAAAAAGCAACGCCATCATCAACAAAATAAACTTTTTGGCGGTATGCTGGAAAATCAATATTTATTTTCAAGGATGAAGGATTATATAACAACAGTTTGAGGACCAAATACGAGCGATTAATATAGTGAGGACAAAGTTAAAATTTAAGGCGTAGTTAGGACCAAGTAGAGCCCAAATATAAGCTCAAGACTAGGGGTGTTTATGGATCGATTTGGATCGATTATTGGTCAAATCATAATTAAACTTAGTCGGTGTTTAAAATTTTAAAATAGGGTGTTCATGGGTCGGTTTGAATCGATTATTGGTCAAAATCATGATTAAACTAACTTAGTTGGTTTTTAGATTTCGAAAATCAAACCAACACAAAAAGACAACTGTCGATTTGGTTCTTGTCAGTTTAGTTCGGTTTTGTTCAATTTTTTCAATTTATAACTTTAGGTAATTATAAAAGTTGAAATTAAGAAAAAAACAATTCCAATTCAATACATGAAATGTCAACCGAGTGTTGTGCCTCAATCTTGAAACTAAGATGTCTATTCAGTGTATACTTAGGCAAAGCCATGAACGATACCATATGAACGCTTCTACAAAAAATATTTAGAAATTACATATAAGAGAATGATATGATAACACCCCCCACCCCACCCCACCCCCTCCAAAAAAAAGGTGAACACATAAATTTTTTACTCAATAGGGACCAAAAAGAAAGTTCAAAACTAGTGATTATATATAGTCTAATGAAACTCACCTGTAAAATTCAATAGGCAACAAGATAATTTTCACAATTAGTATCATTTGCCGTTTAAAGTGCGAAAGTCATTTAGAATCTCACAACGTGGATGAGGTGGGGTGGGGCACGAAGAAAAATTATAAAAAACTTTTTAAGAAAAAAATAATTTATTTAATAGAGGCGGGGTGGGGGGTAAGGTTAGGGGAGGTGAGGTGGGTAATTTTCACCTCAACCTTCACTTATACGTACTAGTAAATAAAATGGTTACATATGATTTTTTATATATTTATTAATTTTGTCCTCATTTTTATGGTGCAATGAAATGGTTACATATGCATATTATTTTTTTCTTATATTTATTAGTTTTGTCTTCATGTATTATTTTAATAATATTTTTATTTAGATCATTGTAATTGAATTATACATGATAGTATTTTTTTTATAAATATCTTTTTTGTTCCTTATTACATGACTATTAAGGGTATTTTGATAATTTTAGGATCTAATAAAATGATTACACATGCATATTATTTTTTTCTTATATTTATTAGTTTTGTCCTCATTTTTATAGTGCAATAACATGATTACATATTCATATTACTTTTTTCTTATATTTATTAGTTTTGTCCTTATTTATTAATTTAATAATATTTTTATTTAGACCTTTATAATTGAATTATTTTTTCTCTTATTCTCTTATATATAAATGAAGAGTTTTGTTACTACCATTGTGTCTTTTAGTGTCTATTTATTATTATCATCATCATTATTATTATTATTATTATTATTATTATTATTATTTATTTTTTTACTATTACTATCTACTATTTTGTCTTTTTGTACCTACTTATTATTAGTACTAGTATTCATATCCATGCGATGCACGGACAATATTTAATAATGAACTTATATCTCTATGTGAAAGAAGAAACCTATGATTAAAGAGAAAATTGACCTAAAGGAGAAGATATGTCTCATGAAATAATTTTTTTAAAACCAGAAAATAGAGAGTGTCTTACAGTTTGTCGGAGTTAAGTGGTAAAAATAAAAATGTAATATTTCTTTATGGGTTGACATTAAACTGATAAAAAAATTACGTAAATCTCACCTTTCTCCAATTAATCATTAAGTACAAAATGGTTCAACCAAATTTGATAGTATTTTTTAGACGTGAGAATGATACTGAAATTCACTCCATTGCATTGATGAGGCTGATTGGTTAGCATTTGAGGGCCGTTTACTGCCCATTGTGATAGAAGATGGAAAAAAAAGATCTCTAACAAAAAAATATTGCTTATTGATTAATACAACATTGTGTAATTATTTAATGTAAAGATAATGAGTGCACATCTGAATATTCCATATATTTAAAGTTCAACTTAAAATCTTCTATATACATAGTTTTCCGGTCTAAGCATTGGTGAGGACATATCCCTTACTTATTATAACTACTAATTTTATCAAGTCAGATTAAAAAATAGTACATGGTCTTCATCTTGTAGTGAAAGTAGAAAACACATAGTTGATTATGAAGGTTTTATATCTGCATAATCAAGTTCTGAAAACACGTATTGAGTGACACCTTTAAAGGCCAAATGTGGAAATCCAGCATACTGAAGTTATCATGCCATGACAACATCTCTCGCATAAGCAGACAGGCCAGCATTGTCCGAGTGATTGTGTAGAGCAATAGCCACAACATTTCTCTGTTTTGTCTGACCATCCATATGGCGTTGCGCAATCAGTTTAAAGATCTCTCATTCAATACTTCAAACACTGGTAGAAAAATTTTGACCCATTAAAATTCTTCAAATAACCACGAAAATCGGACAAATAAAAAACGCTCGTAAATTATGATCCAGGTGCTCTAAGAAAGGCAAAAAGTTGAAAACAAAGTGGCACCACTACGTTTAAATCCAGAAAATTCAATAGTTGTCGAAAATCCACCAATTACGATAGTAATTCAAAAAGATTTTAAAAATAGTGGCTAATTCAAAATACAAGGCTCTAAATTGTCCCTATATAGAGTGAATCATGGAATATTACGACTTACAGATTAAATTTTTAAAATGCATTGCCGATATTACATCAAATGACTAAGAAGAGTAAATTGAAATAAACAACCATGCCACCGAGACTGAAACTTGATCTATCTTTATTTCTGTAAATTAGCAATGAAAGAATTCTTTTAGGAAATGGTATACATAAAATAATGAAACAACTCCTAACATCTATCAGCATATGCACATTCACAATTGAGTATCTTATGCTAGAGTACAAAGAAAATTATAACACTGTTATACATATTTTAACTTTTTTTGGAATCAACGCACAAAGAATTACAATACTTTGGTAAGTATAAAATTACAACAAGTTCTAAATATGATATAGAGATACATATGGCAACATACACGAAATAGAAAGGAACCAACAATATTGTCTAACAATAGCTTAGTGGTAAGAATTTATATTCTACTTAAATTAATCTGTATTCAAATGCAAAAATCACTTAATTTTATATCAAATACAGTAAATGCAGAATTAATTTGTAGACCTTTCACCTCAAATGTGTAATGGTGAAAAAAAATACAGTTAATAATTAATATTACATAACAAACACATGAATACAGAAGAACCAAACGGTAATATTCAAAGAATAACAATATCTAAATCAAGCCATTGCCATAATTGTATATGCATCTAAAATTTTTTCTACAAACTATAAGGAGGTTGTCTCTTTATTCTCAAGTAGTTTAGGCCCTCCCTAAATGAATTGAAATAAGGACTTAAAGATTTATTTAAGCAACCAAAACTCATACTAATCTAAAACATAGGGCATAATATCTATTTTAATTAAAAGTACTAAAAGATGAAGCTGCGAAAAATTACTATATATAGTAGCACCAAAAGTTTATAATTCGAAGAGATGCCAATGTCGTGCTACAAATTAATCTTTGTTAACGGTCATACAAACAAAATAGAAATACAAAAACAACCAAAATAGCTATATGAAAAATTTCATGGGGTAAAGAAGACAGATTTGTGCAAATAGCTCTGCATTTGGTATAAGGAAATTGGCTTATTATTAAAAATTTCTCTCTTTGGATGTTTTCAGATCCATAGTCTCTATATTAAGTTTTAGTATAAGCTTTACATGTGGAATATATCGTATCCTATAACTGATTATTTCACTAATTCTAAGATTTTGAAGTTCAAAATGGTGCATTTCATTCACCTTTAGAACCCGAAAAGTTACGGTTACCTTGAGGAAGCGGTATAATAAGACTCCCTATCTAGGGAGAAGAAAAAAGTTGTCTTAATCTACGCTTTGAATAGATGAAATAATTGCAAAAGAGAGGAATATCAACTATATACAAAGTATATTCCTCTAGCAATCTACGCTTAAAATGGATAATAAATTATCAAGGATAGTTTCTTTCTTTTGACTCTCTAGGTGATGACCTTCATGTAATAGACGGTATGTTATTGACTTAGTTATGCAGCACTAGAGAATCTATCATAACAATAATGTGATTGAAACCCCTTTCATTACATCATTTCACTCAAAAAAAGAGCTCAAGTATTTACTCAATTAATGAACAATTGTCCTAATGGTTCAACAAAAAATATGATGAATCTGCCTGCATTATCCCTCACTACGCCACCCTCGTTGCAAATATCATTTTTACTTGAGCAATTAGTATTCAGTTGTGCAAAGGATATATGGTGTTTTAACCACTAAATCAAGGTAGATAAGGTCTCCAGAATGTGTAAAGTAATGTAGTTATGTCTTTTAAAATAAATGTTAAGGATCACAAAGCATAAAACTTTATGAAATAGACAATCCAAAAAAATTAAATTAATTAAATGATATGTTGTGGTATCTAAACCATAAATTTTGTACATTGTATAATGTTCACTTAGCCCATGGATTTCATGATTCAAATTTTGTTAGAAAATAGAAGTGCAGAAATTTATTTAGATAAGTATATGGCTATATCAAAATCACAAACCTAGTTGTTTATCACATTTAGGTCTAGAAAATCTAATTTGTGAAAGACAACATTGCGAAATTGACAAAGATCTCTTTCTTCGATCAAATATTGAGCGAGTAATCTCTGCATAAATAAATTAAGATGGATATAAAAATTAGAAAAGGAACTGATGAAAATAAGATTTCTCAAGTAAACAACATTAACATTTTGATTTGCAGTTTGAATTGTCAGGACTTATGCAAAATTTCTGTTTAGAGAAAGAAATTAAGTTGAAGGAGGAAGAATAGTGATTTTACCTTTGAATTTTTCATCATGACGTGCCTCTTGATTTACAGAAGTTCAATTAAAAACTGAATTGTGATATTGCAAGAAGATACAGAAAATATTTGTGACTGAATTATAAAACGGAGTTGTAACTACTTGAAAAATGAGTGTCTTGTGAAAAAGTTACCGACGTGGTTGTCGAAATTCCCCAGATGACTGAGAAGAGTAAATTGAGATCAACAACAGTGCCACAGGGGCTAAAACATGATCAAAATTTGTTTCTATAAATTAGAAATGAAAGAACACTGTTAGAAAATATTATAAATAAAATAATGAAACAAATTCCTAACGTCTATAAGAGTATGCACATCAGCAATAAAGTATTTTGTGCTAGAGTATAGAGAAAATTGTTACATTCTTATACATAAATCTTGAATCAAACAAAGAAATAGTTGTGAAAATAGTTGTTTATGGAATTTTTGGGGTAGACGAGAATTCAAATGATAATTAATCAAGAACATCATGAAAATAGTTGTGAAACCAATGAAGCACGTGAAGGAAACACAGTAACAAAAGATAATTATTTCCCAAACTCATTACCAAACACATTGCTTCTTTCAAGACTTAATCAAGCAGCTTAGACTTCTTCTCTGTAAACAGAAATAGATCCAACAAAAAGATCAAACTTAATTTTCAATTAGCCCAACTCTGCTTTATGATTCATTTTTTTATTTTTAATTTTTTCTTAGATAAGTACTAAGTTGATCGCTGAACCTCCTATAAAGTAGCATTCCTTTAATATGATGAGAAGAAGGAAGGATGAAAAAATACCAAATTAATCTCCCATACATCTGAAGTCATTAGCATATGAAAGAGATAGGTAAATTCATATATAAATCACTCAAAGTGGGAACTTTTTAACTCCATTTTCACTTGCTATTGCAATAGTGAGGCAATTGTAACGACCTAAAAATTTGATAAAATATGTGAAATTTGTGTGATTTGACTATTTTACCCTCCCCGTTGTTGCATTATGGTATTTCTGGGGTATGGGAGTGGTTGACATGATTTTTGATGCATTTTGGTATCATTTATGCAATATTATAATTTTTTATGGTTTCGAGAGCCTTATTTCGGACTAATATGGATATATTTTGTTCGTGCGATGAATGACCAAACATACTGTTTCAGAAGCTCCGGAATATCAATTTTTGGCTAGGAAGACCTTTGGTTTGGTTGTTGGCACCTAATTTTTGCCCTCCACGACTAAATTTAATCCTGAGTTTCTTCAGTTTTTAATAAAACCAAAATAATTATTTCATTCAAATTAAAAGAAAATTAAAATATTTTTCGTACGTAATTTTGTCATTTTAAGTAACAATTATATACTACCGTGTTCAATTATACGAGATTATATAATTTGTTACTAAAATATTTATTTTACAATATATCGGATTTAATTAAGGCTCATCTTGAAATATAAATTCAAATGATTTAAATATAATTTATTCTCAAAAATAATTTATTTGGATAAATATGCATTTGATTTTATTAAATCAAGAAGCTTGGGATTAAAAAAAAGTATTAATTCGTATCGAATTTCAATTTAATTTAGCCAATCTATTAGATTTGACCATAATTGAAAATTGGTCAGAATTGCAATGCAATTCGTCAATTGATTTTTCATTTGGTTAAAATAAATAAATATGGCTAAATTTTAAATTCCAATTGGGGTTATATTTTAAATAACCCCAAAATTTTCAAGAACTCTGATAACTTCTATCAATTTCCCACCAAAAAATAAATTCAAATTGTACTACATTGTACTATTCCCCCCAACTTTGTCCTTTTTCCAATTTTGAAATTCAAAGATTGTACTACATTGTACTATTTTCCCCCACATTATCTTCCACCTCACCTTATCTTTAATATTTACATTCTAAAAAACCCCCTAAATGTTTTTTCTCCTACATTGGTAGATGACAAGAAATAAATCTCTATCCTTTCCAATAAATACTTTTCTCCCACATTGGTGAAAAAGGAAAAAAAAAACCATTCTCTCCTACCACTACTTTGGTAGAGATGGAGGGGAGAAAAGGAAGAAAAACAAAAGAGGCTAAAAAGGTGAAAAAATCTTTTTGAGCAAAATAATTATTTTTATTTAGTAAAAGTTTTTATTTCATAGAGTTGGTCGACTACTCAAAATTTTGGAGTTGCTGGCGACGTTTTTCGGTGGTAGTTGATTCCGACGAAGCTCGTAGTCTCATTTTGCTGCCCCCCAAAAGGTAAACACACCTTTTTTTTTCAGTTTAGTTTTTATTATTGTTTTCTTAATTTTTTTCTTCTTCGTAGCTCGTAGATATAATTTTGTTTGCTGGGATTATATGCTGTAGATGGCCTTGAAGGCCCTAGAACATTGTGGTATTGATATTCTAATTATTTTCATGTTCTTGATATAAAAATGAGCTAGCAATAGTTGTATGTGCCTTTTTTTACTTTATTCTTTGATTATTTTGGATAAAGTTTCAATCTCTGTTTAAAATATGTATTTATGCTTTGTTTAAACTCATTGTTGTTTGATATATTTGTTTTTAGCATATAAAGTTATTTTCTTTATGTTTAAAAGAATAGTTAATGTTGAATGTTTCGCCTTTTCACATTATTCTTTGATTATTTAGATAAAGTTTAGATCCTTGCTTGAAAAACACAATCATGTTTTGTTCAAACTCATTGTTGTTAAATATGTTTATTTTTAGTATGTAAAGTTATTTTTTTTTTGTTGAAAAAAATAGTTAATGTTGATTGTTTTATCTTTTGACCTTATTCTTATATTATTTTGGATAAAGTTTAGATCTTTGTTTGAAAAGACATACTCATGCCTTGTTTAAATTTATTGTTGGCGAATATGTTTGTTTTAACATTTAAGTTGTTTCTTTTATGTTCGAAAAATAGTTACTATTGTTTGTTTCGCGTTAATAAAAATAGTAATTGATTAAATCAAGAATTTGTCATTTGCTTGTTAATTAATTTAGGGGATCTCCGAAATCTTTATTAAGAGATGAAGTGCTAGCTTTATTTTTCATCCACAATGTTTATTCCTCTTTTTCTTCGCATGTTTTTAAATTTGTCAAAATGATGAGAAATTTTGAATTTTTGTGGCTAAATAGAATTATTTAGATATTTTTGAGTCATTCATAGTATAATTGTGAAATGATATTTCACCTTTGGAAATGCTAAACTTTTATTCTAATTTTTTTTTACTCTCTTTGGATTGTTATATGCGCTCTTTGTGAGTGTAAAGGCTTGATTCATGTATCTCTTTTATTTATTATATTAAAAGAGAATCAACGATGTCTTAGAAATAAAAACCATAGGTTGTTACACGTTTTTTCAATAAAATATTGGTTGTAATTTATATGTATGAATTTTCGTTAATGTCGCCTTAATTGAAATTTAAAGATTCTCTTTCTTGAAAAGTTAACCTTTATTTTCTTTTGTTATATGGGTTAATATCTATGTTTGTTCAATTTTAGAAGTCATGAGTATTTTTCTTATTGTCTCATCCTTTACTTTCGCAAGCCTACGTTGTTTGTTTCTCGCATTAATTGATCATTGAATATGACCTTCTTCCTTTTACCTTTATTCATTCTTGTATTTTATAAAAGTTTCTTAATTTCTTTTCAAAATTAAGTGACAACTCTTTCAAAAGTCAAAATTTTCACAAAACACGAGTCTCCGTGCACCCGAACTTATTTCGACCTATTAATCGAAAAGTTGAAAAATTGGAAATATGGGTGTGAGATCCACATTTGATCGAAACGACCTGGGATGGAAAATTCGACTTCGCCATTAGATTCGGAATGTCAATTTTAGGGTGTTGGCATGTTTGGTATGATTTTACAGCTTTTAAATCTCATTTTGACCCTCGGTTTAGAAAATTATGATTTCGGGCTTCAGGGGTCAATTTTGTGTAAACGATTTTTTCTAGAAAATCTGATATCACCATCGCGTTCGGAACGTCGAATTTAGTGTGGTTGCATAGTTCGCTTGCATAATCGGACTCCAAACGAATCCCGGACACCACGTTGAAGTCCAAATTGAGTTAAAATTTTTTTTTTTTTTTTTTTTTTAGACAGCATTGCAAATTTCTGCACTGATAAATAATATTTTTTGACCTATTTTGGTCATTTTTCATCTTGCCTCTTGAGAGTTAAACCCTAAATAGTTGGGAGCTTAAAAGTGAAGTTTGTGAGAGTTTAGAAAGCTAGATTAACATTTTTTTTTTGGTTTTATTGCGGATTTAAGGTAAGAATTCATCCCCTTTCTTAGTAATTTTTGATAAATTTCTCAAAACCCCCAAAATCTTGGGGCATGATTTTAAACCCAAATTTTACTTATTTTCACTTGAATAGTACTTTTATCTTATAATTACTAGTTTTTCATCGATTTAACTTTCAAAACAACTCCAATTCTTGATTTTAACCCGTATTTCAAATATTTTACCCGGTAAAGCTCAAAAATGATTTTTCTTCGATTTGAACCTCATTTTTTACTCGATTTAACTTGAATTTTCAGCTTTAGGTTCCTAAAAATACGGGGAACATATTTTTGAAGTAAAATTTTGATTTTACCCTTTTTTGTTGGAAACCCATTTTGGGGGTCCATTTTGACCCTGAACCAAAAGTAGTTAATATGAGTGTCGTTGGTTTTGTTTTGACGCATAGATTTCATGTTTGATGTTTCTAGTGAAGTTCGAGATTGTTCGTGAAAAGTAAGGTCGCGGGTTCAAGTGTAGCGGACCGATTTCGGCTTTCGAGGTAGGTTATGGCTTAACTCTTCAGATTAGGCCAAGTAGTAAATGATGATATAAAATGCATGTTAAGGGTGAGAACTAATCATGAAAAATAGCTATTTACGTGTTGTGCCCGTGTGGGGACCTATATGTGATGTAATTGTCGAAATTAAAATATTATGTGATATGTTTGATCGTGTGGGGTCCTATGTGATATTGATAGCCTTGAATACATGTGAACAATTGTACTGTCTTGTTTAATATGGTACTATTGGTGCATTGTGATTATATTCATACTTTATTGGCATATAAGACATGTGAAAATTCATGGATAAAATAAAAATAGCGAGTGGATATTGGCTCATGTGGTTATGAAAATATATCATTATGGTTGGTTGTGGAAATATAACACGTGGTTGGTTGTGGAAATACTTATTGTGATAGGTTGTGAGCATTACATTTTCATATCATACTCATTCATGAAACATTGGTACCACCGTGGCAACATCTGAGAAACACTGACAACACTTTCTTAAAAAATATTGTAACACCTTATAAAACCCTTTCCGTGGGATATGCCGGAAAGGAGATATGAGATATATGGATTGTATATAGGTTGAAGAACCCCCCATGGGTCCTACGTCGGGATACTTTAGCTCCGTAGGTGTATACGGGGATTGTGCGATGATCGCAGAGGTTATGCGACAACCTCGTGCATCATCATCATCATTATTATATACATTGCACTGACTTTATTGTGTTTATGTTGTGTTGTATTGCCTTATTGACTTGTCATCTATGTATTTGTCTTACCTTCCTTTACCTGTGTTTGATGATCTTGTATCTATATGTTCTCTCTTGTTCTAATTATATGTAACATAATATATACTTGTGTTCTATATCTTGGTGTGTTTTTATAATATATGTGAGATATATTAGAAGTGTTAGTGTAAGCGGTGTGGGCTACCGTTGTGGGACATTTTCTGATTGCAGATGACATGCCCTTAGCGTATGTTTTGTATGATTTATTTACTACTTTACTTGGTCGGTATATGATACCTACTGAGTACAAGTGGACCGTACTCATACTTACTGCGCCCTTTTGGTGCAGGTTCTAGCTCGAGTGCGCCTCAACTTACTTGACTCGGACGATTGTTAGAGCTTCCAAGGTAGCGGTTGGTCATTCATGCGTCCGAAGTTCACCTCTATCTTTCTATACTATTTATGTCTTTATTAGTATTCGGAGACAATTACTATTCCTTTGTGGTTATTTTTTCGATTTATTGGACTCTTGGATTGTATTAGTAGTTCTTACACTATTGAGACCTGATTTTTGGGCATGATTGATAGTTTAGATAAGTTCTTTCCGCATTGTTATGATTATTTATATAGTTTGGTTTCGTTCTAGAAGCCTTACCTTGGGATAATTTTATCTTTTTCTCATTTCGTATCAATTTGGGTGATAGACTTACTTGTCAAGTACACCGCGACAAGTGTCATCATGACTCTAGTTTTTGGATCGTGACACCAATAGAACTCCAAAAGTATTGAAGTTTTAATTACAACCAAGCAATATATGGAGAAAGAGAGAGAACTAAAATAGGCTTTAAAGACTTTTTAAACATCATAGGTAGAAAAAACAACACTTTAAAATATACGAACAACTTCATAATTCAAAATAAACTGAATACCTTCCATTATCCATGATCTATAAAAAATTTATATGAATTTTTCTAATCAATTTTGTCTATGGACTTAAAACAATTATTTTTTTTGTCTTTTCATCTGCAAATGGAGTAAAGATGAAAAATAGATAGGAGAGCAGTTGGGAAGAGAAAAAAGATGAGAGAAATACTGTTCTTTAAATTAAATTGATAGTTGTTTTTTTTTTATGTTTTTTTAAATGTTCGAACTATTGAAATCACAATTTAAAATGTAAAGACAGTTTGTGTGACTTGGTGAAACCATATTTTGTGGAAAGCATGGAGATTCTGATGATAAGTATGGTTTGTGAAAGGTTTTTAATTTGTTTTCATTATTTTTGATAAAACATATTTTAAAATGCTAAAAGAAATGTTTTAATTTCAAAATTCAAAGAAATTACACATTTAAAAAAAAACATAATTAGGCTTTATTTGATTTGGTATTTGTGAAAATGCAAGTTAATTTTTGTTTTCAAAAATTCATACAAAAAGTAAAAATCAGTTAAAAAAGGCAAATTTGGTGGATAATATAAAAGTGGCATGCATATAAAGAAATTGTATTTGGTATTGGTAACTTCCCAATTTTTTTTTTTTTTGTTATAAAATGGAATAACAAATGACTATTTTAAAAAAAAAGATCAATTAAAACAAAGATCACAACATTTTATTATTATATTAACCTTGTAATCAGTTTTTGTTAAAAACTGGAATAATAAATGACCAATTAAAACAATCCCATTTCCTCCCAATGATGAATTTTGTAAAAAAAATATTTTATTAAATTAATATCATGACAATCAGTTTTACAAATTTAAAAGAATAATTAACAATAACTACTAACTAATTTAACTATTTCTTAGTGATAAGATGCCAAATGGAATATTTATAGAATGCCACTTGATTAAATGTGGAGGCTTCATCCTTTATATACATTATTATTATTATTCATTTTTTTACTATTACTATTACTACTATTACTATTATTATTACTATTACATTTTTTTACTATTACTATTACTACTACTATTATTATTTTTTCCTACTGATTCTATTTATTATTATTATATTATGTTTTACTTATTATACATAAGTGAAAGTTGGGGTTCGGTAATTTTAGTCACCACAATCTTCACTTCTATATAGCAGTAAATAAAATGGTTACACATGGATGTGATTTTTTTTTTATATTTATTAGTTTTGATCTCATTTTTATGGTGCAATAAAATAGTTACATATGCATATTGCTTTTTTCTTATATTTATTGGTTTTGTTCTCATGTGTTATTTTAATAATATTTTTATTTAGATCTTTGATATTAAATTATACATGGTAATATTTTTTTATAAATATCTTTTTGTTCGTTATTAAATGACTACCAAGGATTTTTTTGATATATATAAGTGAAGGTTGAGGTGACTACCAAGAATATTTCAGTAATTTTAGTCAGCTCAATCTTCACTTATATATAGTAATAAATAAAATGGTTACCTGTACATATGATTTTTTTATATATTTATTAATTCTGTCCTTATTTTTATGGTGCAATGAAATGGTTACATATACATATTAATTTTTTCTTATATTTATTAGTTTTGTCTTCATGTATTATTTTAATAAGATTTTTATTTAGATAATTGTAATTGAATTATACATGATAGTATTTTTTTATAATATCTTTTTTGTTCCTTTTTACACGACTATTAAGGGTATTTTGATAATTTTAGAATGCAATAAAATAATTACACATGTATATTTTTTTCCTTATATTTATTAGTTTTGTCCTTATTTTTATAGTGCAATAATATTGGTTACACACGCATATTATTTTTTTCTTATATTTATTAGTTTTGTCCTTATTTATTATTTTAATAATATTTTATTTAGATCTTTATAATTGAATTATACATGATAGTAGTTTTTTTTATAAATATCTTTTTGTTTCTTATTAAATGACTATCAAAGACAGTTCGATAATTTTAGGGTGTAGTAAAATGGTTACACATGCATATTGTTTTTTCTTTATATTTGTTAGTTTTGTCCTTATTTTTATAGTGCAATAAAATAGTTATACATGCATATTATTTTTTTCTTATATTTATTAGTTTTGTCCTCATGTACTATTTTAATAATATTTTTATTTAGACCTTTGTAATTAAATTATACATGTTAGTAATTTTTCATAAATATCTTTTTGTTCCTTATTAAATAACTATTAAGGTATTTCGATAATTTTATGAATCAGTAAATATTTTAAAATCGATGTATGTCTCCACAACTTATATATTTAAAACTTTCAAATAAGACATGCATTATATATTTTTTGAGGAACGTCCAAATGAAAGACATGTCGCTAACTGTAGTTACAACAATCTATCTAGATTTTTATCCACTTATATAATTAGTTTTGTATTGGTTGGATCAGTCTAGTAATCTCAATTTTGTTCCATACTAAATGTATGTATTATGTTAACATCAATTCATTATACTGTATTTTTTATTTTTTTTATCCTTATTATTAAATAATTACTCTTTTGCACATTAATGTTGTTAAATTTCCCTGGTCCCGAGCCCGAGTATTCAGTCTCTAAATATAAGGGCCAAAAACCGAACCTCGGGCAATTAGGTATAAAGAGTATCAAACATTACACATTTTCCTCCTCCTTATCATCCATCATCAGCATCCATACTAATCAAAAATCTCAAACCCTAACCGCTCACGGCGATGTCTCACTTTGGTAGATCTGGTCCACCGGACATCAAAGACACTTACTCTCTCCTTGTTCTCAATGTCACTTTCCGTAATCGCTCTTTCTCATTCTCATTCTCAATATATACCGTTACCAATTATTATTACTATTTTTTTTTGGTTAAGCAAGTTGTTGAGTTGGTAGTACATTACTTTTTCTTTTGTGTAGGTACCACTGCTGATGACTTGTTTCCTCTGTTCGACAAGTATGGAAAAGTTGTTGATGTTTTTATACCTAGAGACCGAAGGTTAAGCTTTAATTAGTGCTTTAAATAGTATTATTATATATTTGACTGTGTTTAGGGAGTTGATGCGTGTTTTTTTTTTTTTTAGGACCTGTGTTGTTTGTGTTTATTTCTTTTACCTCTGGCTTGTTAATATGTATTTTATTTGTGTTATTGTGCAAGCTGGTAAGTGTATTTGTTTTAATTTTTTTTGTTAGTGTTGTTTTTTCGTCTTCCGGAAGCAGCATCTCTACTTTCATAAGGTAGTGGTGGCTTCACTTGTGGGATTTCTCTTGGTGTGTTGTTGTATTACATTACTGTGTTGTTTTTTCTCCACCTACTTGGTTATATCATATGTTTCGATTAATATGACACATTTTATTTTAGGATGATCTAAAATGTTTGATGTCATTAAACTAATAATATTATAGTATACGTTACGTACAACTTTGCCGAGTTCAAATTCCTTGCAACATCTGAAAATTTGAATCCATTTGATATATTCTCTATCAAATAAACTACTTAGACATTATCCAAATGTTTTATTTAATTGCAATTAATATAATATAATACATAATCTTCTGAGACAACCTTTCTAACCGATAAAGGTACTGGTAAGGTGTGTGTACATCCTATCCGCAGAGATGTAGCTATTTCCATAGTCTCTGACACATATAATGTTTATTTGGTGCTTTAGGACGGGAGATTCTAGGGGTTTTGCATTTGTGCGCTACAAGTATCAGGATGAGGCTCAAAAGGCTGTGGAAAAGCTCGATGGTAAGAGATCACACTAATATTTGGGTGGTAGCCTTATGTTGTTGATCACACTAATATTTGGTCACAGGAAGAGTCGTTGATGGTCGGGAAATAATGGTTCGATTTGCAAAGTACGGCCCAAATGCTGAGAGGATGTAAGTTTTATTTGCTGCATGTATTCATTAAGTTGCTGAGATTTCCTTGTTTAAAATTGTGATTTCACTCTTGTTATTTTTAGGTGCATCTTTTTCATATAAACTAAGTTGCAATAACCTTTTATTTAGTGGGGAATAAAACCATGTCTAATGGAGACTAGGATTGTTTTCGTGATCAGTGAAAAAGGTAGAATTTTGGAGCCTGTAAATAGGACAAGAGGAAGGTCACGAAGCCGCAGCCCTAGACCAAGGTAAGAGCTTAATATTTAATTATGCCGCTTAATGCATTATAATGGATGTTGGGATTTCCGTTAGAATATAACTGTTTGTGTTAATGTAATCTTGGTCATTATCTTTGTTGATTTGTAATCATCAAATATTCGGGATATTTCCTATAGAGAAATTCATGGGAATTTGTGATAACACATTCTTTCTATCTATCCTGTAAAAGGAAATCTACTACGATCACAAGATGATGTCCTATCCAGGCGCCGTAATCTCAATCAGCTAAACAGGAGTAATTGATCAAGAAAATGAAATCTACTACGATATGGAGATGATGTCTTATCTAGGCGCCTTAGTCTTAATCAGCTAAGTAGGAGTAATTGATCAAGAAAATGCCTGTTAATATTCTCACCCAAATTGGGTAGAAACACCTTTTGCTTCTATTCTCGCGCAAAGTAATGATTTGTATGTACCAGATGACAAATTCCACTCTTATTTTATAGAAGTTTAACATTGACGTGGTATCTTCTTGTATGTTGGAAGGCTAGAAAAAAGAAGACAATATAGGAACTATCTGTATCTCTATACTAGCAACCTTTTTAGTTGTTGCATTGTAAAAATGAACTGCTGCACTATCCATGAAACCAATCGAAAGTGCCTTTAAGTGAAATGGACAAATCCTAACCTCCAAATCGTGAACTTTAAGGGTGCTTTTGGTTGGGAACAATTTATGATCAGATTAGTTATCCCACTCTCAGTGTGGAATAAAAATTAGCTACAATAAGATTAGTTATCCCACAATTTTATTGCAATGTCAAACATGGAATAAACTACAACAACAACAACAACAACAAACCCAGTGTATTCCCACCTGGTGGGGTCTGGGGGTTAAGATGTACGCAGTCCATACCTCTACCTCTAAAGAAGTAGAAAGACTGTTTCCGATAGACCCCCGGCTCAAGATACAAGATACCACACAAATACACGAGTAAAGCACAAAACAAGATTACATAACATAAATACGACACCCATAAGTAAAAGAAAACAGAGGAAAACACCCAGATTCGTACTAAAACAAGGAACACGGAATCATAACAAGGATACTACCCCCACCAAGTAATTCCCTACACTAGCGACCCAAACTGACCCTAGTCTTCTGCCCTAATTCGCGTCCTCCAGACCTTCCTATCTAGGGTCATGTCCTCGGTGAGCTGTAACTGCTCCATGTCCCGCCTAATCACCTCACCCCAATACTTCTTCGGCCTACCCCTACCCCGCCTAAAACCATCCAACGCTAGCCTCTCACACCTATGAACCGGAGCATCCATGCCCCTCCTCTTCACGTGTCCGAACCATCTCAATCGGACTTCCCGTATCTTGCACTCCACTGGAGTCACACCAACCTTCTCCCTGATAGTCTCATTCCGAACTCTATCCCCTCTAGTCAGCCTACACATCCAGCACAACATCTGCATTTCTGCCACCTTCATTTTTTGGATGTGGGAATTCTTAACTGGCCAACACTCCGCTCCATACAACATGGCCGGACGGACTACCACCCTGTAGAATTTGCCTTTAAGCTTGGGCGGCACCTTCTTATCACACAACACCCCCGACGCGAGCTTCCACTTCATCCATCCCGCCCCAATACGGTGCGAGACATCCTTGTCAATCTCACCGTTACCCTGGATCACGGACCCGAGATACTTGAAACTATCCCTCTTACATACCTCCTGTGCTTCCAGCTTCACTACCACCTCATCTTCCAGCCTCACGTCATTAAACTTGCATTCCAAATACTCTGTCTTGCTTCTGCTCAACCTGAACCCTTTAGACTCAAGAGTTTGTCTCCACACCTCTAATTTGTCATTCGCACCCCCTCGAGTCTCATCAATCAGAACTATATCGTCTGCAAAAAGCATACACCACAACACCTCCCCTTGAATATGCCGCGTCAACACATCCATCACCAAAGCAAACAAAAAGGGACTAAGAGTAGATCCTTGATGCAATCCTGTCAAGACGGTGAAATGCTCTGAGTCTCCTCCCGCCGTCCTCACCTGAGTCTTCGCTCCCTCATACATGTCCTTAATTGTTCTGATATATGCCTGCGGGACTCCACTCACCTCCAAAGCACCTCTCTGGGGACTTTGTCATATGCCTTCTCCAGGTCGATAAACACCATGTGCAGGTCCTTCTTCCTTTCCCTATACTGTTCCACCAGCCTCCGTACCAGGTGAATCGACGGAGCCTCTGTCGTCGAGCGGCCAGGCATAAATCCAAATTGGTTTTCCGAAATAGACACTATCCGTCTCAGCCTCACCTCGACCACTCTCTCCCAAATCTTCATAGAGTGACTCAATAACTTAATCCCCTTATAGTTATTGCAACTCTGGATGTCCCCCTTATTCTTGTAGAGAGGGATCATGGTACTCCACCTCCAAGCCTCGGGCATCTTTGCCGTCTTGAAGATTTCGTTGAACAATCCAGTCAACCACCTTACACCAGCCTCTCCAACGCACTTCCAAAACTCCACCGGTATCTCATCCGGCCCCGTCGCCCTACCCCTTCGCATCCTGCGAACAGCCTCTCTAACCTCTTCTACCTTAAAAAATCTACAATAACTAAAATTCCGACACTCCTCTGAGTGCTCCAGTTCCCCTAACACAATAGTTCTATCCCCTTCGTCATTCAAGAGCCTATGAAAGTACGACTGCCATCTATTCTTAATGTGGCCGTCCTCCACCAACACTCTACCGTCCTCCCCCTTAATGCACCTCACCTGGTCGAGGTCACGACCCTTCCTCTCCCTAGCCTTAGCGAGTCTAAACAACTTTTTCTCCCTCTTTTCCCCTGTAACCTTGCATACAGGCTCTCAAAAGCGGCCGTCTTAGCTGCCGTGACAGCTGACTTAGCCTCCTTCCTAGCTAGCTTGTACTCTTTCCTGTTTACCCGCTTCTCTTCTTCGTCCTTACTCTCAACCAACTTAGCATACGCCCCTTTCTTGGTCCCCACCTTCTTCTCCACCTCTTCATTCCACCACCAATCCCCCCGATGATGCCCGACTCGGCCCTTAGAAACACCCAACACCTCACTTACATTCTCCCTGATGCACCTAGCCGCCCTATCCCACATACTATCCACGTCCCCCCTACACTCCCACACCCCCATTCCCGCCAACTTCTCCCCTATCTCCTACGCATTCACTTAATTCTAGGTCTACCCTCCTTGCTCCTCTTTCTATTTTTCTTTATACCCAAATCCATAACTAAGAGCCTATGCTGGGTCGAAAGATTCTCACTCGGGATGACCTTACAGTCCTTACACAACACCTTATCCCCTTTCCGAAGCAACAAAAAGTCAATCTGGGTCCTGGCTATCGCGCTTCGAAAGGTGATCAGGTGATTGTCCTTCCTCGGGAAGCCCGAGTTCACCACCACCAGCCCAAAGGACCTCACAAACTCCAATAGAGTAGTCCCCTCTTCATTTCTGTCCCCAAAACCAAAACCACCATGCACATCACCAAAGCCTCCCGGTAACGCCCCGATGTGCCCGTTGAAATCTCCTGCTACAACAATCTTCTTCGAGCTAGGCACGCCTCTCACCACCTCCTCCTCCTCCCCCTCCGAGCCCACTTGCGGCGCATAAGCACTACACAACACACGTTCAGTGTAAACCCCCGGATGCCAACTCCATTCCTACGCCTCTCGCTCCCAGAGTACCACAGCTTGTAACCATCCACATCCCTAGCCTTAGACCCTACCCACTTGGTCTCTTGAACACACGCAATATTGATCCTCCTTTTCCTAAGGATCTTCACAAGCTTTATGGACTTACCCTGAAGGGTCCCTATATTTCAAGACCCAACCCTCAGCCTACCATCACTATCCACACGCCCTCCTGTACCACCCCCGCGGCCAAACCTTGGCCTCCCTCCCACTCCCGCCCTTTCCTCATCCCCCGCCCCCACAACAGCCCCATGCCCCAACCCCCTCGAACATGACCCTATCCAACCATTACCGCCCACAGCCACTACTACAAGAAAATATAAGAAAATATAAAAATATAAACGATGGTAGTAGCAAAGCAGCAGCAAGAAATACAAGGCTCACACAAAATCAAAGAAATAATCAAGAAATCAAACTAAACTCAAATAGAGAGCAAACACCACTGGACTCAACACCCACAACCCCAAAAACAAAGCCCCAAGCCGATAACCCAATCAAAAGCAGTGCAAGAAACGACCACAGCAACAACAGACAACAGACAATATCAACAAATCACACGCAAGTCAAGGTACAGGGGATAATACTAGCATAATACAAAGAATGAAATAACAAAGGTTAGAAGTCACCGGGTTACGCTTGTAGACCAAGCCGGAGCCCAAAACCCAGCGTAGACCGGGTTCCGGGAAGTTCCGGTGTTGAGATGGAACTGCGGCTGCTGACGACCGAGCGGCGGGTGTAGGCGGAGCGGCGGCTGGAGACCGAGCTGCGGCTGTTGGAGGCCGATCGGCGGCTGGAGACCGAGCGGCGACTGGCTGGAGACCGAGCTGCGGCTGCTGGGGACCGGGCGGCGGCTGCTGGAGACCGAGCTACGGCTGTTGGAGGCCGATCGGCGGCTGGAGACCGAGCGGCGACTGGCTGGAGACCGAGCTGCGGCTGCTGGAGACCGGGGGGGGGGGGGGCTGTTGGATCTCGCCGTCGCCGGAGGGTGGGGGTCTCGCCGGAGCCGGAGACCGAGGGGGGGTGGGGCTGCTGGATCTCGCCGGAGCCGGCGGGTGGGGGTCTCGCCGGAGCTGGAGACCGAAGGAGGGGGGGGGCTGTTGGATCTCGCCGGAGCTGGAGACCGAAGGGGGGGGGGGGGCTGTTGGATCTCGCCGGAGCTGGAGAGCGAGCGAGGGGGGGCTGCCGGAGGGCGGCGACTGGGGTCGGCGCCGAGAGCCGGAGGTCGGGGCCCGCGGTCGGCGACTGGGCCGACGGTCGGCTACGGGGACCGGGGAGAGAGAGAGAAGGTAGGGAGAGAGCCGTTAGGGGGAGAGAGAAAGGTAAAAAAATTACAAAAAGGAGATGTCTTCAACAAATACCAAATGTTGGAAAATTTGGGAATAAACTCATTTTAAAATTACTTCTGGGACTAATTAAACTAGCTCAAGTCTAATATAAAGTGAATTTGCAAACACATAACATATAATTTAACTTTGTAAAAGTGAACTTTTGCTAACCCTAATTTACTTTGAAACCCAAAGTGAAGAATGAAATGGACCCCACACATTGAGAAGGACTCCTGCAAACAGTGATGTCTCTATTCCCATTGGTCGGTCTACTGTTTGGAACAAACTTTTGTCTAAGTAATTTTGAATCAGATTATGAAATTTACCCAATTATTTATAGAATGATGAATCCATATTCAAAATTTATTTTTCTTTGAAGCACACAATCTATGCAAAAGCAAAATATGGCACACATGAATTTAATATTAAACTAATAACTAAATTAAGAGTAAAATATCTAATTTAAGTATCTAATATACACGGAAATTTTTCCAGCTCCTCCAAGTTGTGATTTGAAAACTGTACTTGCCGTTTAAATGAATATTCAGTAAATGTTGTTTTTCTTTTGATCACTTTGCACGTCATTATTTGAAGCGCAAAGTAAAGTTATAACCCTTTGGTTTACGTCACAATTAATATCAATGATTAATAGAAATTATTTTAAAAGGTTCTCAAAAGCCAGGTTAACACTGTCTTTAGTTGGGGTGGAAACAGAGGTTGTGAGGGAAGGGAACAAAAGAGTAGAGCCTTTTCTATGTCTGGTAAGTAAGTACAGGACTAGCGGAAGTTATAGGGTTGGATGGCCTGCCCGGTTTTTTATTTTTTTCCCGCAATTTCAAAACTGAACTGAAATAAGCAGACGTTTATCTATGGTTTTACTTAATTTTTGGAAGTACTAATCAACTAGGACTAGAGTGTCAAAATACTCCAACCTGATGGAAGTGAACATACAAGTTCCTCATTCGTGAGCATTCCTCCTTTCTCGAACTAAACATAGTTTAAGTCATTTGGAGATTTAGATTTTCCCCCAAAATTTTCTCCTAACATTATGCTGTTAGTAATCATTTGCTGTGCTCAGTTTTACAAATTTGATTGCTAACTGATTTTGATATTAAAAGAGTTCGTAAAATTTTTCTTCTGTGACCGGAGTGTGGAGGTTTAGATCGATCCTTTAAAATCATGCTGCAGGGTTTACTGGTAGAAAGTTTTGCTTCCTGCTTGAGAGATCCTTTAGTTCATGAGTATTGCTCACCTTCTTTTGGAATTTTGTTTTCACTTTATTTGAACCTTTGGCCATGAAGATTTCCAATATTACTGGAAGTTGTATTTGAAATACACCCAAAATCTTGTTCTCCCTTTCATTGTATGTATGTATATATTTTGAAACCGGTAACTTCACTCAATTATATTTTTCTTTTTCAAATTTACATTTTTTATTTTTATAAAGATGACCCCATTTTTATCAGCCCTTTTTTTTTTTTTTTTTAAATTTACCTTTTTTATTCTTATAAAGATGACCCCATTTTTATCAGCCCCTTCGACAACTCATTTCTTTTTCCATTCGATAAGTTGTTGCATGCTCTACTAAGTACTACCCATTACCCAATATTGTCCACTTCATATAAAAAACAGTCACTCTTAGGAGTTGAAAAAAAATAAGCATTAGAGTTGACGAATGTGAATTTTATATATTGCATGAAATAATAATGATAAGAGTTAACAAATGTGTTTTGGATAGAAGAAGAAAGTAATAAGGATGACAAATTCGGGTTAAGTAGTTAAGTTGGATGATTTTGCTAGTTTTTTTTTTTAGAAATTCGGGGTATAATCATATTTCATGTTCTTTTTTAGGAAACGTATAGTTAAGACATAATACATAAACACACCCTTTAACTTGACCTCAATTCGCATTTGATACGGAAAACAAAGCTAGAAACCAAAACTATAACTCAAGAAAGGAGATGAAGATGATAACAATGACGCAAGATGAAACAAGACACGAATTCAACACAAACACGAGAAATTGCATAGAAAATAAAGATAGATAGTGAGACCAAGATTATTACAAGATTAAGAACCAAGTGTATTTCAGCACTAACCCCCAATGAATGTAATAATCAAAACCACACTCTTACGGTGACCGCCAATGGAATCAATTTACCTCAAGATCCACCATTTCCAAGCAAAGATCAATATTGACTTTTTTAAGCCCTATGCTAAGGATGGCTTTTCCAAGCCCTAAGACTACACTAAGGTGGTCTACTCTCAAGAGAAGATTTTCAAGTGTTTCATACATTCATCATTCAGAACTAATGAGAGAAAACCTAAAAAGTCCTACTTATAGTATATTACAAAAGAAGGCAAAAAAGACTACACTACCCTCAATGACCAAGGGTGGCCTTGGTGTGTTGGAAAACAATACGAATTGTCCAAAATGCCCTTAAGGCTAAGTGACCAAAATGCCCTTAATAAAGGGAACCAAAATCGTGAACCACAAAGGTGGTCCAAACCCGAGCGTCCTTAAGTCTTCAAGGCTCCAAGCAATCTTCCACACTCGGGTTTGATCAATCGTCGGCTCAAAACGTCCCCTCCAAGTATGATCCCGTGCCCTCCATGCAACCAAAGCTTGATTCTTCACATAGTGACTTTGAATGATGTCGTCGAAGGCTAAGGCGGCCATTGTTCTTGTATCAGCATCTATACCTCCAACTTTGGATATGACAAGTAGGCAGATAAACTTGTATAAAATTGAACAAGTACATTACACACATCCTATGACATAATACACGCAGGATGCCACGGAGGACACAAATTGGCCATGCAGGACACTACATTTGACCCATGTATCTATTTGTTCAACTTTTTGTAACTTGTGCACACCAAAGTTGGAGGGCATATATGCAAGTTGAAGCCAAGTTAAAGGGAACATTTATGTATTATGCCTATATTCAAACAACCAAATATTATTTGTAAAAACATTAAATGAGCACCACTCCATCTTCAACTTTAACTTCAAAAATCAAATAAAGTGAAAACATTTGTAATAGTATGTAGTAGCTTATATATCAGATCTAATCTATCGCATTATATGACTATCCATTATGAGATGTTACTCTTTTAGAGTATATTTGATTGTTATTTTAGGTAAGATTAGTCAAGTTGGGTTATAAATCATATTTAGAAAAGGTACATTCAAATTTCTAAATATTCTTTGTAAAAAGTATTGCCAAACACAACCCCAATTCCAACTTTAAAGCTTTCAAATAAAGTGAATAATCCTATTTGATTTTCATGGTTAAATGCCCCCTAAGTGAACTATCTTTCTTCATGTTGTACGTGCAACATCCCTTAATATATTGGCAGATTTGTAAAGATTTTGTTTTTTGGAGAAGATTTGTTCCTCTAATTGAGTTGATTGAAGTTTAGTTGATTGATTGAGTTGATAATGATGTTCTTTGGTCTGTATGCTTTCAATTCCCATTCCTCTGCAATATGTAGCAAGCATGTCAATATGCTAAACTGAGGGTGAGGGAAGTATGTAAGTTAGTAACATTGTTATCTTTGTGCCCTTATTGTTTATGATAATCAATAGTCTTGTGATTTTGGAGGTGCATGGATGCCTTAGCGCGAAGGTGTGAGAGGTTGGTATGGATGGATTTAGGTGAGGTAGAGGTAGACTAAAGAAATATTGGAGAGGGTGATTAGAACTGACATGGAGCAGCTACAACATGCCGAGGACATGACCTAGATAGAATGATGTTGAGGATGCGAATTAGAGTAAGAAGGATAGTAGGAAGGAGTGCATCCTTGATAGTATGTAGGAATGCTTTGTTGGTTATCTATGCTAGTAGTCGTAGTGCTATGCTTATAATGTCTTGTTTTAGAGTGTTGGTGATGTTTGTTGTTTCAGATAGATCATTTGTAGTTTACTTTGTGGTAGTTTTATTTATGTTCTTATTTGTTTTGTTAATACTTATTGTTTTTATTCCTTTACTATGTCCATTCTAGACTTTTTTTTTTGATCTTGAGCCAGGGGTCTATCGGAAACAACCTCTCTATCTCACCTCTGAGGTAGTGGTATGGACTGCGTACATTTACCCTTTAGACCCCAATTTGTGGGAATATACGGAGTATGTTGTTGTTATAATGTTGTGGTTTTACTTCCTTCCATTAGCGGCTTTTTGCGGTTTTAGACGGAAGAGAACATTTGCTTTTAATTAATTAAAGCAATCTAGATTGCCAACATTTGAAAACAACTGAGTAGGATTAAGAAACCATGCTTCATTTTGATTAGATTGTGGTGCCTTTATATGTCCAGCATCATCACCTACTGACTGGCTGGATACTAATATCAGTTTTCTGGCTTGGGATTGTGTACAGAACAAGCTATAGCTTCAAATCCTATTATGCGTGTGGAATTTAGTGATCCCATCAAGGCATAAATATTGAACTTGTGTGGATAATCATATTTTGTGTTAGAATGGATACTGGTGTTAAAACGGAACTTTCTTAACTCATCTGTTCCTTCCTTCGTTGATTATTTTCTGCTATCACCATTTCCTCTCCGAAACAAGGAGGAAGTGTTCACATATTTTGCTTCCCCTTTGTTTGGTACTTGAGTCCAATGATTCACATTTTGCTTTTAGCCAACAGTGGTTGAAGAGTTGTATCCACAATCTGATCTTCACCTTATCCATTTATTTATCTTAGGTATCGAGATCATCATAGGGACAGGGATTCGAGGAGGAGGAGCCGAAGTAGAAGTAGGGGGAGGTATGACCGTGATCAGTACCGTGGAAAAGAGAAAGATTACCGTCATCGGAGCAGAAGTCGCAGCCCTGATTACCACAAAGGTCGTGGGAGAGGTAAATATGATGAGGAAAGGCGCAGCCGCAGTCGGTCTCATGGAAGGTAGAACTTTTCTGATCTATATTTTGCTTCTTATCTCTCTTTCCCCATGGAAAACTATTTTCATAAGCTTTATCTAACATTTCATTTATACGTAAGTGCCTCCCCTGCTCGCCGTAGCCCCAGTCCTCGAAGGAGCCCTTCTCCGCGTAGAACAACCCCTTCTAGAGATGCTAGTCCAGATGAACGTAATCACAAGGACCGTTCTCCAACTCCAAAGAGTATCTCACCACGGGGTAGACGTGCTGGTTCTCGCAGCCCGTTGCCGCGTTCTGATGCTGATGTAAGTTGTTGCTGTCATATGTTGGTTTGTTGTAGTGTAAACTTGATGAAAAAACATTATTTTCTTTTGCAGGATTAAGAGCAAGGGAGGAGGCCGTGGTTGTAATCTGACTTTGGTCAATGCTGCGTATCGGGGCATTCCCAGTGAATGATCCTTTCATGTGTATTCTGCTTGCTAGAACTGATTGGCGAGACTTATTTATAAGGTTTAACTTCTTTTGTTGTACTTAATCCACACCAGAACATCTTTTGATGTTACCTCTGCATTCTGATATTATGGAATGATGTTGTGATATTAAGATTTCTACTGTTGGTTTATAGTTATGCTTCTGTTTTTTTGTGGTTTCTTATTGCTTTACTGCTTCAAAGTATACTTGCATGGAATATTGTGATCATAACCTTGTTGAAATTTACTTATGATGGGAATTATTGGCCTTCTATAGTTGGGTCCATGAAAAGTCAAATGTGGCTGAATCACAAGACGATGCAGCAGCTGTTGATGCTGTTATATTTGCTGTTGGTTGTAATTTTGTTGGCTGTCCCAAACTACTGTTTCTTCGCTGAATGGCTAAGAGATGCAGCAGCTGTAGATGCTGTTTTAACTTGCTGATTATAATTTGTTGCTGGTGACATACCACTGTTTGTTGGGTTGGTTGAATGCTAGCAGATGCAGCAGCTGTTGGTGCTGTTTTAGCTTTGCTGTTGTATTTTTGTTGCTGGTGACAAATTACATTTTCTATTCAAAATTCAGGATGCTCATGATCGGTAAGGATAAAAAACTCCTGAATTTCTGAAGTCACACTAGGTTTATGCCTTTGGCCTGACAGTCATTTCGTTTTTCTGTCTTAACTTCATATTATGCCCTGAGAAGGTGTTAGCTGTGATCATCTTAAAGATGAAAGAAATCCACATGTCTATGTGTAGCAGTTGAAGTTGATTCCAGCCCGAGATTTGTTATGCTGAGTAGAGATTTCAATATAACACCAGATCCATGAGTTCAAGCGTATTGCTTGTTTGATCGGAAGCATCTTGCTGACTTAATTTATTCATATCTTAAAGTGGATAAAAAATATTGAATTTCCCAATCTGTTAATACTTTGTTCTAGTGTCGTTATTTTCTTTATGGTGTCAAAAGTGTTCTTCAAGTACATAGCACAACACCTATAATTAGGCTAATTATAGTTGCACCATGTTACAGCACATGACTTCATCCTTTTGCACTTGACTTAATTTTGCTGCTTTTAGCTGAGAGCCTATCAAACCGATTCTGCTTTTTGGTGTTAATGGTTTGCTTCAAGCGTTCAATTGGATCCTCTGGTTGCTGTTCATGCACCTTCTGCAGGAGCTCAGTTTGTGTGTTTCTGTGTTGTGCCTAGTCTCCTCTGGGATCCGACGGGCAGAATTCTGTCTCTGTGGTTATTTTTCTGCAAACTGTCCCCATTGTCGATTTGGAGATCCGATGGATTCTGTGAGATGTTTAATTTGTCCAACTTAGTCGCCTTCAACCCCATCTTCAAGTGACTGGATGCATGTATTCCCACCTTTCGTATTATCTTCATCCTTGCAATTAGTTTATAGAAGTCACATTAGTACTTGCTTATGTCAGGGGAAGTGGGACTTCTGATCACTGAGATCCTAATGATTTTAGTGGCACCACCTTTTAGGTGAGAATATGGGATAACGGCCAGGATTTGTTCATTACTGTAGTCAGGCATGATACCCTTTGTCTATTAGGGTTCCTGTGTGGTTGTGTATTACAGCTCTGGTGATTGATGCTAGTGGGTAAATTACTGTGTGAAGCTGCCCTCTGACCCTCTGCCTAAGAGTTAGTGCCCTCTCATAGGGGTTTCAATCGTATTTCCTTTTACCATTTTGGACAAGTAACAAGATATTCCTTTGGGAGCATTTGTTTTTTTCCTCGTTTTGCATTACTTTGCATGGTTTGCTCTTTATGTTTGGTTAATGAGGCTGTAACGAGAAGCTTGAAGGTAGTCTGTTATGGGTCTGTTGCTATTGGTAAAGTACCACGTTGCAGGAGAAAGATTTATTCTTCAATTTCACTGTGTCAACAGCTAACCGTTATTCCTGGCAAGAGCTCTATCATCTTTTTGGCCGTGGGGTGGCGTTGGGACGTTTATAGTTTATTCACATTTGTAGTTTCTTCGGTCCACCGTTTACTTCCCGACCTTGGCCAAATGAACACAATTTTCCATACAAAACTTATCGCCAAAGATTCTTTTATATTTGGTGTTCACAATAAACCAATAGGTGTTTTGAGTTGTATGCACATATTACTTCTATCACTTGTTCAATTTTAGCTGTTTTGTATCTTATAATTATAGCCATGGATTGTATCTTTCACTTCCGAGCTCTACCCCAAGCTTGATTTTCAGTTGCTCTCTTGTTTTATCTAACCTTGTAGTGCGAATTTTGCTTATCCCTGAAGAACCGGAAAATGGCTTGTAGAACTCGAAATTTGAGGACAGTGATTGATGTATCTTTCCATGGGTCCAAATGTATAAATCTTCCGTTCTGAAAATTCTATTATGTACAAAGGCAATTACATTAAAAGGTCTTATTATTTCACTAAATTTTTAAGTGAGACTTGTTTCTGAAACTCCTGCACATTAATGTGTACTACTTGATTTGACTTTAGAATAGAAAGGTGTGCAAGATGGGGCAACTTGTCAGTACGCCAGTTTCACAACTCCAAAGTATATTGTAATACAATAAAAATATCAAATTTTGTAGCTAGTAAAAGTTGTAGAGGGGAAAGCGGGGAGTAAATTGATAAAATTGCTGTAATTGTTAAAATTGCATGACACATCTGATAAGTATACAAAGGTATGCAATATCTTCAACTGCTTTACCCAACGCCTAGTTCAAACTTGTGTTTTTTTTTCTCCCGGAAAACATAATTGCTATACGTAACAAGAAAACTATTGGAGAGTAAATCGAAGGGGAAAAAAGATTTAAAAAATAAAAAAATAAAAAAGAAAAAGGGAAATGCAAAGTGTCTCGGGTGTGAGACATTTCTTCTTCTTTTGCAACATTTCAAACCACATGGCCCGCGAAAACGAAATGCAACTATTGACAGACTCGATTGAACCTAGGTTCTTATTTCGTGTTGATTTTTAATTTTTGTTCTTCATAATTAATAATTTTTTCTTAGGAGCACATAAGTGTATATTTTCTAATTATAATAGCTCACAAGTTATGTGCCGCTTGACTTAAGAACATATGTCCACTAAGCGCAAAAATTAAAGATCAGCCAATTTAAAGCTCAAAGTCATGCAATTTGTTCCTATTGCTTGTCCAAAACAACGAAATGACTTGTTGAATATATTGTCGAGTTTCACAAGCTGAGAATACATAAGTTCTACCCGTGTTACACAAGCTGAGAAATAATCAAATTGACTCACAAGTCTTGCAATGATTCTCTACACAATATAAAACTTTGCGCCGCACAAGTTCACAAGTAACCAAAACAATCAAATGAAATCTTTTAGCCATAATGATGGTTCCCACAATATTTTTTTTCCTTTAGTTTTCCACTTTCTTATTTCTTTTCACAGTTTCTTTTGCTTCCACTGAGGAAGCAACTGCTCTTCTCAAATGGAAAACAACTTTCCATAACCAGAATAATTCCTTATTGGCTTCTTGGACACTAAGTACTGATGCAGCGGCGGAGCCACCTTGTACCAAGGGTGATTAGGTGAACAATCTTTGCCGGAAAATTATACCGTGTATATAAATAAAATGTTGTTCTATTTGGTTAAATATAAAGGTTTGAACAACCTTAACACATCAAAGGAATATAACTTAGTAGTGGTAGGTGTTCGGTAAAAGCCAAAGGTGGGTCTGCACATAGGTTCAATCCCCATCAGCTGTAACCATTTTAATATTTTTAAAAGAGCTACCCTTCCTAAAATTTCTAGCTCCGTCACTGACTGATGCATGGATTGATATGGAATTATATGCTTTAATTGTCGGATAAACAGGTTGAATATTACAAATGTTGGTGTTACTGGTACACTATGATTTTCCATTTTCATCTCTCCCTTTTCTTGAATATGTTGATCTTAGCATGAACCAACTCTCAGGCACCATTCCACCTGAAATAGGAAAGCTCACTAATCTTGTCTATCTTGACTTGTCGATCAACCAGATTTCAGGCAAAATCCCAACTCAAATTGGCTCACTTGCAAAGCTTGAGACCCTCTTCATCTTTAACAACCATTTAAATGGTTTCATTCTTGTTGAACTAGGAAAGATGAAGTCACTTAAGGTTTTGGCCTTAGGGAGTAACAATATTTCTGGTCCCATTCCAAGTGAATTGGGAAATTTGAAACACCTCACTGATTTGGAATTGTTTCATAATCAGCTTAGTGGTTCAATTCCAATTACTCTAGGTGACTTAACTGAGATCAAGATATTGTACCTTCATTCTAACCAACTTTCTGGTTCCATTCCAAGTGAATTGGGAAAATGCAACAAATTGACTGATTTGCGAATAGCGAGAACTAGAATTGGAGGTAGCATACCACCAGAGATTGGAAATGTCAAAGGGCTTCTAGGACTTGATCTTTCATCAAATCATTTGATTGGGAAGATTCCAAAGGAATTTGGAAAATTAACCTCTCTGATTAAGCTTTTGGTGCAAAACAACAGTATTTCTGGCAATATCCCTGAGGAACTTGGGTCACTGGCAAAATTAGAGTCGCTCGATCTATCTGATAACAGATTGAATGGATTGATCCCGACATGTATAGGAGATTTCGTGCACTTGTTTCAGTTGAACCTGAGCAATAACAAATTTGGCCAAAAGATTCCAATGGAGATAGGGAGGATGACTCAACTTAATATACTTGATTTGAGTTATAATCTTCTGGTTGGAGAAATTCCCCCTCAGTTAGCTAATTTGAAGGTGTTGGTGGACTTAAATCTTGCCCACAATGGCCTGTCCGGGAACATTCCTGAAGAACTTGAAAGTTTGACTGGTTTGCAGGATGTTTTTCTGTCATACAATGAGTTGGAAGGTCCAATCCCTAATAATAAGCTTTGATTAATGCTTCATTAGAAGGTAATAAAGGTCTTTGCGGCAATCTAACAGGATTCCAGCCCTGCGAAAGGCCATCTACTGTGGTGAAGAAGCACTCAGTGGTGAAGCGACATAAACTCATCCTCATCACTCTACTTCCTGTTATGGGAGCACTAGTACTTATCTGTTCTTTGCTTGGTGTTCTGTCTATGTGTGATAAAAGAAGGAGAGCTAAAAACGATGGAAGACAGAATGATGATGGTTGGCTTTCAATATCCATATTAGATGGGAAGGCACTGTACAGGGACATCTTAAACGCCACAGAGGAGTTTGAAGCAACATTTTGCATCGGGCAAGGAAGGCATGGAAGCGTTTACAAGGTCAACCTTCTATCATTAGGGACTATAGCTGTGAAGATTTCACTCTTCAATTGAGAATAAACATCCCAAAAGCTTCATGAATGAAGTAAGGGCATTGACTGGGATTAAGCACCGGAACATTGTGAACCTCTATGGCTATTGTTCGCATGCACAACACTCGTTCTTGGTTTATGGGTACGTGGAGAGGGGGAGTTTGTCTAATATTTTAAGCAATGAAGTTGAGTCCAAGAAACTGGATTTGCTTAAAAGGGTGAATATCATCAAAGGTGTTGCGTTTGCTTTATGTCACATGCACCAGGATTGCTCACCACGGATTGTTCATCGAGACATATCAAGCAGTAATGTGTTGCTTGATTCTGAGTACGAAGCTCGTGTTTCAGATTTTGGCATAGCTAAGTTTCTCAAGCCAGACTCATCCAACTGCACTGCGCTTGCAGGCACATATGGCTATGTTGCACCTTGTAGGGTTAAACTTTAATTTTATCCTTTTTTCAAACATAATGAACTCTAGCCAAACACTCTTAAAATGTTCTAATCTGATTTGCACGTTTGAATTGTGTTGTTTCAGAAGTGTGATGTCTATAGCTTTGGAGTATCAGCATTGGAGATAATCAAAGGAAAGCATCTTGGGGAGTACATTACTGTGCTGGCAAATTCATCTACTGTGGATCATGTGCAACATAGTGATTTTCTAGATGAACGCCTCCCGTATCCCGAAGATAGAGTAAATGAACTTTTGTTTTTTATCATCAAGCTAGCAAGCTCTTGTTTGCTTGTCATTCCAAAATCAAGGCCAACAATGCACTTCGTCTCTGATAAGTTATCATCAATGGATGCACGCCGACCTACTCATGTAAGGCGAGCTTTCTAATTCCATAAAGTGTCTTTGTATGAAAATGAATAGCTTTTGACCCACGGAAAAATTATTACTGGGTCTAGTATTTTTGTATTGTTAGGGTGCTTGTGTGGTTTATTGTATTAGAGTGTACAATTAAGAAGGTAATTTTTCCTTGTGCCAAAAAGTAATAAAAACATGCTTCATGTTTTCTAAGTACTGATGTTATATAGAGGATTTACTAGTCTTTTGGTTTCCAGACTTAAAAATTTCCTTTTGAGATAATCAAAGGAAAGCATCTCGGGGAATATATTACTGTGCCAGCAAATTCCTCGACTATAGATCGATCGTGTGCTGTTCAGTGATTTGCTGGATGAACATCTTCCTTATCCTGTAGACGGAGTAAAAGAAGTCTTGGTTTTCATCATCAAGCTAGCAAGCTCTTGTTTGATTGGAACTCCAAAATCCTGGCCAACAATGCACTTCACCTCTCACAGGTCATCTTCAATGGATCCACGTCCATCTACTCATGTAAAGCGAGCTTTGTAATCTCTGAGATGTAAGGTGTCTTTGTATGAAATGAATAACCATTGAAAGTTTGAAACCAAGTGGTTGTGTAATTAATACAATGAGAAGGTCCAAGATAAAAATTATTACTGAGACTAGGAATTTATGTGAATATGCCTTTCAAGTACTTTAACTACTTCAGAAAATAAGACATTTAACTACTTTTGGACACTCACACTCCGGGAGGGAAGTAAGAATTAAGCAAGTTTTGCTAAATCAAGTTTTTGAGTATGTTTTAACAGCGGAACTGTTTAATCATTTGATATTTGGAATTCATGATCTGATTGATTTGTATTTGTGTCATATAAAGGAAACTCTGTAGGGAAGTTTCGGCACGTATCATTGTCACTCCATTTGGATTAGCCTTAACTGAAGTTCAAGTTGCTGCACTCTACTAACAAGATCGCTGATCGAAGCACACTTGAAGAAGTTTAGAATCAGAGTTTGGCTAAGTTGTGTTCCTCTGGAACCAGGAAATTAGGGCTGCATATCGGTCGGTTCGGTTCGGTTTTGAAAATTATCGGTTTCACTTATTAATTATCGGTTTGTATATATGCCAAACCGTTAAAGAACCGTTAAGATATTGGTTAATCGGTTATCGGTTTATCGATTTTTCATTGTTATCGGTTCGGTTATCGGGTTAACCATTAACATTAAACATTAGTCACAAATTAATTTAAAACTGCTAGTACATTGAACTCACCTAAATTTAGCATTAAACTCACCAAAAGACTCAGTTTTTTCATTAATATTTGCCTTCAGGCTTCAACCCGATCACACCTTGCATATTTAGTAAAACAGAAGATTCAACAGAATCAAGAAGCCTGCAGAATCAATGTTTGAGCCACCAAAGCTAGCAGCCTGCAGCAGTTTAAGCATTAGCTCGACGAATCAAAAAGGAGAACAATGGAATAGTACTACAAAATTCATCCATTTACATTCAATCATGTAATGCAAATAGAGTAGACATACACACCTCAAAAACTCCGTGAAGCTGATGGGTTGAGTAGTTGTACAGAAAAAGAGGCAATCCAGGTGTGATTTGCCTAACGGAGTCCCTGTAACGTGGTGGTAAGCCTGAAATATAATTGTAGTAGTAGATATTAGACAAAAGCACCAATGTATTACAGAATCCAATGTATTAAACAGAAGCATAAATCCCAAATCTCAGGTTGATTATATGAATCTTTTGCATTAATTCTGCTCTATTCAGATATACAACTCATCCAAAACCAACACTGTCAAAACAAAACAGCCCCTAAATTACCATCAGATCACCCAAGTCCTCTTGGAACACGTACAGATATCGGTACACAGTTATGTTCAGGCATTATGTGAGACAACAACAAGGCTTAAAGACCGTGTATTGTCTCGTTCCTCGGACCAATTAGAGCTTCATGGGTTACGCGATCGCAGCCAGCATCAGATGAAGAAGTCACTGAACTGAGTTGATTTGGTTTGGTTTGGTATTGGTGCAGTAATGGGTGCTGGAATTTTTGTCATGACTGGTGAAGCTACCAAAAACATAGCAGGACCTGCTGTTTTATTGTCCGATGTTATATCAGGCACCGCTGCTTTGTTTTCAGTGTTGTGCTATAGTGAATTCTCAGTTGAAATCCCTGTTGCTGGTGGATCGTTTGCATATCTGAGAGTGAAACTCGGCGATTTTGTAGCCTCCATCGCTGCAGGGAACATTCAAACTCAAATACAACAACACGAGAAGTCCATGAATATCACTATCATGGCCAAAAATACGAACAAAGCACTGAAGACTGTTTTGTTCTATATCTAATGCTAGTAGCTTTATCAACCAAGATACCGTTTCCTCCCACAATTTATCTGGCCAAAAAGCAACGTAACGGATAGCTGGAAAGTTATTCACATTGTACAGATGAATTTAACTGACTTAAAGCCTGTGAAACAAGAACTTTTATAGCCTAACCTTATCTGCAGTCATCACTGGCTGAGAGTCCATACCAGCACTCTGGATTGCCTCTTGGGCTTTCTTTGTGGCATCAGATATGACAGGCGAAGCAGTCTTCAAAACTTCCTCTCCTGCCTGTTTTACTAAAGGCAATGTTGCATCGATCCCGGGCTTCACAAAGTCAATCACTGGCCCAATCACTTTGCTTGCAGTATCAAAGATGTTCGAACCAACCTCTTGAGCCTGATTAACTGCCGATTCTACCTGGAAAGAGGAAGCTTCCAATAAATTACTAAGAACTAAGTATCAGGAAATACACAACTTTTATTCACAAACACAACACAGATCTTCGTGGAACTGTACCGGTCACTGCTACTCCCTCCGTTTCAATTTGTTGGTCTGCTTTTACTTTTAATCCATTTTTTTTTAAACAAAAGTTAACTTCCTTTTACGCAATTCCTCTAAACACGACATATTTAAGACACAAGATTAAAGAACATTTTAATACATTCCATGTATCTTTAGTCTAAAGCTACAAGATTAAAGAATATATTGGTACATTGCATATATCTTTGCCACGAGATTCAGAAGCATTCAAAACCATATAAACCTACTGAAACTAAGAAAATAATACATACGATGTAGAATCCACAATCATCCAAGTGAAAAATTGTCAAAAAAATACCAACATTAATTTAATTAGACTATCACGGTTAATAAATTTAAAGTAAAATGCCCAAATTGAACATGCAAATGAGATGGAGAAAAAGGGTTACCTGGTATTTTTGACCTTCAATTTTAGATCGGAGATGTGAGTAGCGAATAGACTCTAAGTTGAATTTTTGGCTCAATTCATTCAACCACACGCACCTGCAGGAGCACTACTAGTAGTCCACTACCAACATCATATTCACAATACTGCAAGACACAAAGAGTACATGGACAGAAATTGAAGATGGAGAAGAAATTGAAGTTGAGCCACTTTTTGCTTCAAAGAAGAAAACCAAGAAAGTTGAGGAGAAGATGGTATTGATGGGAAGACGGAACTTCTAAGAAGATGAATATTGAAATGAAATGAATGTATGAAACCATAACTACTCCTGTCTCCCTAGGTCTCTAAGTAGTAACTAGTAAATAGTAAGTAGGTTTGGGCCGTTTGGGAAATGGAAATTGGGCCTTTGGAGTTGTTTTGGGCCAGTTTTGGTGAATTAGCCATGGGCACCTGTAATGGATATCCTGTCACTGTGCATTCTTTATCGGGCTATCGGGTGGCCCGATAAGAAAATAAGCAAACCCGAGTCCCGAACTGATAACCCGTTAGTTGGAAATGTTAAACCGATAACCGACCCGATAGTGGAAAAAACCGAACCGTTAACCCGATAAAGTCATTATCGGTTCGGGTTAACGGTTTGAACCGAAATTTGCACAGCCCTACAGGAAATAGTACAAATACCTGATAGTTACTTCAGGTATGCTTTTGACCTCAAATATTGCACTTGAATTAATAACCTCAAACTGGAGGCGAATCTAAGGTTTTTAGAATATTTACTCCATTAAAAGAAAATGTATTAAGTTGGAATTGATCCTAACTCCTTAAAGGTAAATAATTTAACATTCAATCAAGTACACCATTTTAGCCTTCTCGTAGCATGAGTGCCAAGTATAATATTGTGTCAATTTGTAAAAATATATGCATATCTTATTTTTTGGAGAGATCATAAGTTTACGTGTCCCAAAATTTATATGCATTTCCTTTTTTAGTTTTTTTTTTCTTTTCCTCTTTTTGTTGTTTTCTCTTTCTTTTTTCTCTTTTTCCTTTTCATTTTTTTTCTCCTTTTTTCTTCCTTTCTTTTATTCTTTCTCTATTTTCTATTACTCTCCTTTTTTTTTTTTTTTGCATTTTTATTCTTTTCTCTATTTTTTCCCTTTTTTTTAATTTGTGCGAACTCGCAAACGCAAATACAAGTGCAGATTATAAAATACAAATACGAATTATAACATACAAATACAAATGCGGACTATAAAATACAAATAAAAATGCGAGCTATAACATACAAATATAAGTGTGAACTTTAAAATATAAATATAAATGCAAACTATAACATACAAATACAAATACGAACTATCATTTGTATTTTTTTAATTATTAAAAAGGAACGATTGATTTTCTTTCTACGAATACTTGTTTATATTTATTGATATGAGTTGTATTTATTGATACAAATAAACACACTTCAATTTTTTATCCAAGTGATATTTATTTATTTACGTATATGAATGATAATTTTGGTATACAAATACAAAACCGTACTATTGTATCAAATGATACATTACATATTTATATATTTTAGAATAAAAAAATACAATTAATGCATTTACTTATTTGTATACAAATACAAATGATAAATTGTACATGGTCACGGCTAAATACAATATGCAATCAATTTACAAAAACAAATCCAAAATAATTCTTTAAAAATAAAAAGATATCGATGAAAATAGAATACAAATACAAGTATAATTCAAATATACAAACACAGTAAAATCATAATATAAATATATTTCAATATAATATGTAGTCAATTAATAAAAAACAAATGCAAAACAGTTCTTTAAAATACAAGTGCGAATTATATAAAATATAAATGATGGTGCAAACTAACAAAAACAAATACAAATACAAGTGTGAACTATAAAATATAAATACAAGCGCGAAATTTAAAATACAAATATAAATATAGTTGTATCAATGAATACAAAAATATAAATGACATGTGAATATAAATACGATAAACAATTGTGGTATTTACGTTATCATCCATGACTTGTGCTCGATTAGTCATATTTTTTGAAAATACAAAAAATATAAAATAGAACAAAAAATGATAAAGAAAATAAGTACAAAAATAAAAATTAAAAAAATCAAACAAGAAAAGAAAAGAAGAAAGAGAAATTGAAGTTCGAGATTAAAGAGAGAAAAAAAGAAAAAAGAACAAAAAGAAAGAAACGAAAAAATAAAAATAGGAAAAAATAGAAAAAAAAGAAGAAAAAATGAGAAGCCATGAAAAATAAAAAATAAAAAATAATGATAGTGTTTTTGGCGAGATTAAATATGTAGTGTATTTATGTTTTTTTATGAATACAGATCACTGAGTAAAAGTAAATACAACGGCTGAGAATCGAATAAATCGACTATAAATGGTGGGACGACCCGGTTCATACCTACTCCGTAAGTGTCGGGGAGGGGGGGACCGGTCCTGGCCTCACCTACGCGCCCTCACCCCAGCTTCGCTGGAGGGGCGTTTCGAAACCCCGACCCTGGCACGCCACGGTAAGCAAGCTTACCGCTGAGCCAGAGCCATCCCTCAAATCGACTATAAATGGTAATTATGTAAAATGTGGCTATGAAAAGGAAATTTTATAGCATAGTACTGCTATCCGAAAGATCCCCTAAAAAATAATTATTATAATAAAAAAAATTAGTGAAAAATTATATTTTTGTTTTTGGTAAAAATCAAAATAAAAGATATAGAAATAGAGACTTTAGCATTGGTAGATCCAGGATGCACTAGTTGTTTAATTAACAAAGAAATAGTACCCGAACACTTATTAAAGACACTTGAAAGACCGATAGCAGCCACTCAATGGATGGATCACACAACATTTATCATTATTACATAGAAAACGCACAAATAAGTTTTCTAAATACATGTAATCAATTCTACAAACCCGTATACAATATTAACAAGATATTAGCACGTGATCTAAATATAGGATCCGATTTTGTTATAGGACTAAAATTTTGTATACAAAATAAGGGAGGATGTCTCCTAACACGAGACAGAATGATGCTATTTAAAAACTTAACTTATACACCAGTACAGACAAAAATACTACCTATAATATATAGAACATTAAAAACACCGTCTAAATTATCTTCCCCAGAACCTTGCTGTGAAGACTGCCAAAATAATAAATGCAGCAATCTGTTAAAGAAAAACATGGAAGAAGTTAGAAACTATACGTTACTTAATGCAGAAGGCGAAGAATGCCTAGAACATATAGAAAAAGACTATAGATTAATAAGCATAGAAACTCAGTTTTATAATTTCAGAAAAGGAATAGATAAAATAGGAATAATAAATAGTCCAAAAGACTTGGAAAATATAATATCTATATTAGACGAAATGGAAATAATAGGAGAAAGACCATTAGCCCATTGGGACGCTAATGAACTAATGTGTAAATTAGATATAATTAACCCTGAATATACTATAAAAACAGCTCCTATAGAAGCAAATAATGAGGACACCAACGAATTTGATGTACAGATAAAAGAACTTTTACAATTAGGAGTAATAAGAAGATCCACCTCTAGACATAGATCAACAACATTTATGGTACGAAACCGTAGCGAACAGATAAGAGGTAAAGCTCGAATGGTAATTAACTACAAAAGATTAAATGATAATACTAGAACAGATGTATACAAGCTACCAGATAAAAATGAGTTAATCAATAGAATACAAAATAAAAAAGTTTATAGTAAATTCGACTGTAAATCCGGCTACTGGCAAGTTAAGATGCATCCAGATAGCATCGAATGGACAACATTCACATGTCCAGGAAGACATTTTGAATGGCTGGTAATGCCTTTCGGATTAAAGACAGCTCTGCCCATTTTTCAACGAAAAATGGATAATATATTTGGAGAATATAAGCATTTTATACTAGTCTATGTAGATGATATTTTAGTATTTAGTCAGACTATGTAGGAACATCTAGGACATTTACAATTAGTTTTTAGGTTATTTGTTAAACATGGCATAATAATAAGTAAGAAGAAAATGGAGTTATGTAAAATTTATATTAATTTCTTAGGAATAACTCTAGGTAATGGAAAAATAAAATTACAACCACACATAGCAAAAAAGGTGTTAGAAATGCCAGACAAACTAGAAACAACAAAAGATTTACAAAAGTTTTTAGGATTAGTAAATTACGCACGAAATTTTATTCAAGATTTAGGAAAGATAGCTGGACCTTTATATGCCAAGACAGGTAGTAAAGGACAGAAAAATTTTAATATAGAAGATATTAAATTAGTTCAAAAAATAAAGGACAAAATTAAAAATGTTCCAGACTTAAAAATTCCACTAGAATCAGATTACTTAATTATTCAAACAGATGGTAGTGACTTAGGATGGGGAGCTATCTTAAAAACCAGACCCAATAAATATAGTAGTAAAAATGAAGAACAGATATGCGGATATCAAAGTGGTGCTTATAAAGAAAAGGGAAATATGAGTGCCATAGATTTAGAAGTACTCGCGATTATCTACGGTTTAAATAGTTTTAAACTATATATATTAAATAAGGAAGAAGTCTTAGTCAGAACAGACTGTGAAGCAATAGTCAAATTCCATAAAAAAATCAATGATAAAAATAGTAGCAGACGAAGATGGTTAAACTTCACAGACACTATATCTGTTTACAAAAATATAGTATTTGAACATATAAAAGGAAAAGAAAATGCTTTGGCAGACCAGTTAAGTAGACTACAACTAGGAATAAATAAATAAGTTTAATATTACTTATTTGTTTTCAGAATGAGACCAACAGGACAACCTCCTGCAGACAAAGGAAAGGGTGTAGCCTCGCCTTCAGACTCATACAGACAGACAATGTTAGGTAGCTTACATTTTAGACCGTTAGAAACTTTAGAGACAATGGAATGAATTCAATTCGGACCATTTAATTTAGTTGCATTCCCAGAAAGTAATATCTCGTTTAGAGTTAGACCAGATTATGTTTTAGACAGAACCCAAAAATGTTTAGTAGACAACTTATGGATTGCTTATAACAAACAAAGTCGCAATCATTTTATGGCTTCTATGAATGCTTTATGCCAGTACATGGCAGAGAAAAATAAACCTCGTTTTAAATATTATGTAGTAATACATGGAAAAACTAATGGTATTTTCCAAACTCGGCTTGAAGTTTTAAACTCCATACAAGGTTTTAAAACTCCTCTTTTTAAAGGCTTTAATGATTTTACTGAAGCTACTACCCATGCCAGAGGATACTTAGGACCCAATTATTACATTTCTCCTTCTCTTAGACAAAATCCAGACCAAATTCCTCAGTATAACATACAGAAAGACACTGGGAAGATAATTTTTTGTGATCATTGCTCTTCCATGATGGAGAATTTCAAGACGTTAAATGCTCAAAAGGAGTCACTTGTCATGGAGAATACTAGATTGATTAAACAAATCCAGATATTAGAAACAAGACTCAGACAACAACAATCAACCAGTAAGACAAATGCTTAGACACAGACTACTCCAGATTAGAGTTCTCCATCTCCTCAAAAAATGGATGAGAAGGGTGTGCATTTCCCACTAAAGGCTAAGAAATCCACTGTACCGGATGTTGGTACAGCTAGTTCGGCTCAAACGGTAAGCGGTAAAGACAAACCAAATCCGTTAATGGCTGTCACTTTGCCAAAAAGTGAAGATGAAAGATGTTCTTCATCAAAGACCAAACTAACAAAATCAGAAAGTAAGCTTAAAAAGACCCTAATAGCTAAAAGAAAAAATCAGACAATAGAGACAATAATTAAACAAACATTAGAAAATTTTTTTCAACAGTCAGACTCAAGATAAATACATCAATGAACAGACAAACGAACAACCCACTAATCCAGAAGAAGAACAACCCATGAATTCAGACATAGTTGTACCAGAGAAAAATAATACAGATAGAAATACTTCGAGTTCAGACGAAGACAATAATTTTTAATTTCAAGATGCACAGGACCCATATGAAGACGACGACTCAGGCATGAGTTTCGATTCCATAGCACTGCACAACTTGGACACCTAAGATAAAGCTACAGCTTCAAGACAAGACATAGACAAGACTACCTACAGTGTTCCTATTATAAATTTTTCTGTATTAGCTAAGGCTAGTCAAGTGGGGATGCCACTTTATGTCCTGTAAATGTCAGAGTCAGTCTGAGTGCTTCCTTTATCACTACTTTCCAACGAAAGAAAAACTGTTGAAGCACACGTCTGAAAGAAAAAACTTATAATGCATGTGACGATGGGCCCCACAGCGCACCCGACTTGCATTATTAAAGTTTTCTTTCTTATCCTTTATCTAAAAGTGTCGGTCCATTGTCTGACGGCCACGTAGTAGTCTTTATAGCCATATCTTTATGTAGTTTTTGCCTATAAAAGGCGTGTATTTTGTAGAAATCAAGCAGAGTGAAATCACCCAACTCCACAACACCTCTAAATGTGTAACCTTCTCCTCCCAAAAAACCTATCCAAACCTGTCTACTTTGTATAAACTTTGTATCAAGTAACTTGTTTAAATAAAAGCTTCAAGGTTTCTATTTGATCTCCAAGGGGTTCCCGAAAGGGAAACCTCTCTCCTAGTTACTTCATGTAAGTTCTTATTTATGTATTTTCCCCACAAAAATATTTTCTTTATGTTTTACATCCATGTTTAAAAGTATCGTATCTTTGTACATCATGAAAGTTAGTTTCTTTACAAAAAACTTTACCCTTAGTATATGGTTAGCCTCTTAATTTCTTAATAACAACGATGGATTAACCTGTAAATACTTAGGAATTCTGGCCTTGATAGTCCGCCAAGTCTGCAGAATAGACCCAGGACGAGTGTTAGTTTCTAGATAAAAATATTTCGGGGTGTGGTTAAAGAAGTAAAGTGTTAAGAACATAGATTAAGAGGAAGAGATGAACGGGGTAAGATAAAAAAAAAAGAAAACAAGAAAAAAGTAAAAATTCTGGGGAAAATATAAATTATAAGAACAAATACAAATGAAGAAGCTATGAAAGAGAGGGAGTACTGAGTAGGATTTACAAATCTGATAAATCTCCACTCACAATTACTCATCTACTATCTTTTAAAGTTGAAATATCTTTCCAAATCGAAATATCTTTTCACATTGAAACATCCTCTCATTTTGGTATCAGAGCGAGAAGGTTTTGGGAACATTACCTATTAACTCGCAAAAGTTTATAAACTTTGTATAAAAAGACATAGATCATTCCAAGATATAAGGTGTAGCTATTTTTATTTATATAGAGAAAACATAAAAAGATATAATCTAATAGTTAGAAAAAATAACCTTAAAGAAAGTTTAGAAAGATTACTAAGAGCCTGTAGAATTAATAAATCAATTAATAAATCTAGACGAACTTGTGAATTAGTAAGCGCGATAAATTGAAAAATACAAGGTTGTGAGAGAGACTTAGAACAAAGTGCTAGAGCAATAAAGTGGCTTAAAGAACGTATTAAGAGAAAAACTTATCAGTTAGGATAATAAATGCCAATAAGATATATAGAGTGTATTAGAGAAATACAACGTCAATATTATAGAGAATTCACTTATAAGCATCAACTTGTAAAAATCCGGAAACAATTTATAGAAAGACTAGATTTGTTAAATAAAGAAATAAGAAACCTAGAAACAGATATCCTAAACTTTAGAGAAACAGACGAAATAATTACTATAACTTCTAATTATTATAAAAAAGCTTTAATCAGTGAAAAATCTAGATTAATAGAAACCATACAAGAAGTAGACTTAGATATAACCTATACAAACAATAGATTGAGATATCAAACTAAATTGAGTAAAAAATATCTTAACTTAAATCACTTAGGATAACAACATAGTTTCGTTAAAACGCCTAGACTACTTAGATCTTAGATTTCAACCAGAAAAGAAATATAGAGCATTAAAAGATAACTCTACTATAAGGTGTAATTTCAACCAGGGAGAGCATATTTTACACTCAGAAGATAAACAATACAATACAATAATAGACCTTTTGATTAATTCAAGCGAAAAAACCCAAGAAAAAGATAACAGTATAATAAAAACTTTAGAACAGATAGAAGTTACTCAAAATAAACATAAAAAGACCCTAGATAAAATAGAACAGAATTTAGATTATCTGAAATCACAAGAAATAGAAATAGATAGAAAAATTCAGTATCTAAACCATAAATTTAATTTAGAACAAATACCTACAAAAATAGAAATTGAAAAACTAATAAAAACATTAATAGAAAAACCTAAAGAGTTAGAAGAAAAAACTACACAATTAATATCTAAGCTTGTAGAACAAGTAGAAACTATAACTAAAGAAATCAAAGACTTGCAAGAACTAATAAAAAGATTAGAGGAAATATCACTTTCATGAGTGAAGAAGATAAAAATTATATAAAGACACTAGAAAAATCAAGAATTCATCATAGCGAACCAGAAGGATTATCTAGGTATATACCCTCAAGTCAAATAGACAAAGTTTTACTAAAACAAAATAATACCATAATAGAAGTACTTATAGATTTGCATGAAAAGATAGATAGTCTAATTCAAAATAAAGAAATAGTTACAACACCAAAAGAACCAGAACTACCTGAATTACATAAAAAGATAGATATCTTAATAAAAGATAAAGAAACCAAAGAAAAACAAAAACCTATTTCCGAAATAGAAGAACTTGTAAATCAATTAAAGAAAATTGAAATAACCCCTCAAGACGAACGCAAGAAGATAATAAGAAAACCACAAAGATGGACTTTTTATCAAATAGACGGAGAACCATCGAAAATAACAACGAAAGACAAAGAATCAGTTTCTCAGAAAACAGGATAGGAAATAATAATATATTATCTAGAATATGTAGAAGACAATCTAATATAGAACAGAACCAAGAACTTAACGAAATAATAGACGTAGATAAAGATTTACAAATCTTTCAACAACATCAGTTAAAATTACTAAATCCTAAGACGTTATATAATGCAGGATATTTTTCTTCAGACAATCAGTTATATAGACATTATAGGGAAGAACAAATATCAGCCTTAGGAGAAGATTTTAAAATACTAGACTTAGTAAATACTAATTTATTAAAACATATAAAGATTAATAAAATGATTTTAATGCATATGGGATTAATTGTTATAGGAATAAAAGGCTTAACCAGAAAAAACCTAGGATCTAAGGTATTAATAACCATATACGATGATCGATGGTCCGATATTAAAAAATCGATAATCGGATTAACAGAAGTAGATATGAAAAACAATGGAGGAATATTTTACATAAGTCCAGATTTCTTAATGAACTTAAAAGAATTTGGAAGAAATATTAAAATAGGAATCCAAACTAAAGGATACGAGGAAATGAATAACGGAAATAATTTACTAATGTGTATAGGTTTTATAGGTAAGTTAACCTTAAGTAGTAACACAAAATTTAAATTAAAAGTAAATGATGTAGTTGAAATAATGGGAAACAAGGGAATAAGTCTTATAAAACCAATAAAAATAGACCCAGAAATATACGCAGGTTTAGAATGGAATCTAAACAAATTTACTAAACCAAAAACTTTCACACCAGACTCTCACCTACTATATACTACGAGTAAAGGAGAAACCTCAGTTAGATTTATAGATTATAACTACACAACTAAAAGAAATTTAGACGACGATGAAACAGAAAACAATATAGAAACATAAAGCGAGTTTATGAATATAGAAGTACTACAGGAAGGATATGAAGTAGACATAGCTATAGAAAAAGCTGAAATATTGGCGGAAGAATATAAAAATATAACTTTTAAATGTAAAGGATGTCAAAAAGACAATATGAAAATAGACGAATGTATAGAACATTTCAAAAGCTGTTTAGAAAGAAATGATAATTTAGGATATAGAAGTAATAAACCTTTCTTTAATAATAAAAATGAAGAAGATACAATCTCTACACTAAGTTCTACCATCAGTTACAAAGAATTAGCTGAACTAGAACCAGCTAGCTCTTCTAGTGCTAGCCCTTTCCAACAAACAAACCCTAATCCCCAACCAATAGATTATAGCACCGGCAATGTACCAAGAAGACCTGCAGTAAGGATAAACCCAAACACAGAAATTAAAGGAGAACATATAAAACCAGCAGGCAAAAGAATGCCAATAGAAGAACCAATTAAATTATAAGAAGGCGGTAGCAAAGGTAAAATCCTAAATATATCAGCACATGATCCCCAAATGTGGGATACAGTAATAGATTTATGGAAAGGTATAGTAGCCGCTGATTACCTAAGACATTATACTGAGACAGATACTGAAACAATGTATAAATATTTAGAAACCTTCTTAGGAGAATCTGCTAAAGCTACATGGGAAAGTTTTAAAACAAACTGCCCACATGATTTCCAGATTTTACTAAGTATGGGACCAAATCTTTATAATTTTACAAATAAAATTCATATGCTATTAACTGGTAAAGATCCAAATAGTGGATTATTAGCCTTACAAAAAGAAGCCTTGATTAAGTTAGAACAACTAAGTATTTCCCACTGGGTATACATAAAAAAGTTCTTACAAGATTATTTTTACTACTGTACTGTTAGTGGAAATACCTTTAATGAAGAACTAGGTAAAAAATTATTCAATAAATTACCCGGAGCTTTAGGTAGAGAAATAGAAGACAGATGGTATAAAAGAGATGGGGTAGCAGCAAACCCAAATTTAAAATGGACAATAGGACATAGAACACAACATATAATGAATATCTTAACCTATATATATATATATTTCTTTTTAAATTTTTCTCGACTTTTTTTTATTTAATCTTTCTTTTTTTTATCAACCTTTATTTTTTTTCCTATTCTCTCTCAACTTCTACATTTTCTTTGTTTTTTGCTTTTTAATATTTTTCTTCATTTTCTTCTTTTTTTACAATTTTTATTATTTTTGTTCTTTTCTTCGATTTCTTCCATTCAAGTTACATCTCATGAGCTAGAGTTGACACTATCACATTATGAGGGCAAGACTTACGACTTTCGAACAATAAGCTACGTTTCATGGGTAAGAGTTGACACTACTACATTGTAGAGGCAAGACTTATGACTTTCAAACAACAAGTTATGTTTCATGGGTAAGAGCCGACACTACCACATTGTATTTTGATTTATGAGATGTTTTATAACTCTTACCTTAGAGGAAATACTTAGCTCAGGGACTTTCAAACAATAAATTATACCCCACAGGACTCTACCACGTTATGTTTTTATTTATGAGATGTTCTACAACTATTGCCTTAGAGGCAAGACTTAGTTCAAGGACTTTCAAACGACAAGTTATATTTCATGGGCAAGAGTCGGCACTACCACATTTTATTTTAATTTATGAGATGTTCTACAACTATTGTCTTAGAGGCAAAACTTAGTTCAAGGACTTTCAAACAACAAATTATGCCTCACGGGCAAGAGTTGACTCTACCACGTTATGTTTTCATTTATGAGATTTTCTACAACTATTGTCTTAGAGGCAAGACTTAGCTCAAGTACTTTCAAACAATAAATTATGCCCCACTGGCAAGAGTTGACTCTACATGTTATATTTTTATTTATAAGATGTTCTACAACTATTGCCTTAAAGGCAAGACTTAACTCAAGGACTTTCAAACAACAAATTACACCCCACAGGTAAGAGTTGACTCTACCACATTATATTTTCATTTATGAGATATTCTACAACTCTTGCCTTAGAGGCAAGACTTGAATCAAGGACTTTCAAACTACAAATTATGCCCCACGGGCAAGAGTTAACTCTACTACGTTATATTTTCATTTATGAGATGTTCTACAACTATTGCCTTAGAGGCAAGACTTGGCTAAAAAACTTTCAAACAACAAATTATGCCCCACGGGCAAGAGTTGACTTTACCACGTTATATTTTCATTTATGAGATGTTCTACAACTACTGCCTTAGAGACAAGATTTAATTAGCTCAAGGACTTTCAAACTACAAATTATGCTTCGTGGGCAAAAGTTGACTCTACCACGTTATATTTTCATTTATGAGATACTCTACAACTATTGCCTTAGAGGCAAGACTTAGTTCAAGGATTTTCAAACTACAAATTATGCCCACGGTAAGAGTTGACTCTATCACGTTATGTTTTTATTTATGAGATGTTCTACAACTATTGTCTTAGAAGCAAGACTTAGCTCAAGGACTTTCAAACTACAAAATATGCCCCACGGGCAAGAGTTGACACTACGACGTTATGTCTTCATTTATGAGATGTTCTACAACTCTTACCTTAGAGGCAAGACTTAGCTCACTGACTTTCAAATAATAAATTATGCCCCACAGGCAAGAGTTGACACTACCACATTATGCCTTTATTTATGAGATATTCTACAACTCTCGCTTTAGAGACACGACTTATCTCAAGAAATTTCAAAAAACTTCGTAACAATAATTCATGCCCTTAAATTTGCTTTGATGTCAAAAAAAGAAAACACCTTTGTGGATTATCCAACTTTTTATTTATTATCAAAATATAATAAAGTTGAGAAAAAAGAAAAAAATGATCAAACAAAATAGAGAAATAAAAAAAAGATTGAGAAAAAAAGGAAAGAAAAAAAATAAAGATCAATAAAAAAGTGAAGAATTAAAAAAATTGAGAAAAATAAAAATAAAGTTTAAGAAAAATGAGGAAAAAAAGAGAACTGAAAAAAGAAAAAAACGATCAAACAAAATCGAGAAATAAAAAAAAAGTGAGAAAAAAAGGCAAGAAAAAAATAATGATTAAGAAAAAAGCGAAGAATTAAAAAAATTAAAAAAATAAAAAATAAGAGGGAAAATAAAATTAAAGTTTGAGAAAAGTGAGGAAAAAAAAGAGAACTGATAAAAACCCAGAATCAAAGAAAAATAAAGGTCAAAGATAAATGAATTAAAAAACAAAAAAAAAGAAATAGATAATGTTTGAGAAAAAAAAGAAAAAAAAATAAAGGTTGAGACAAATGAATTAAAACATGAAAATAGAATTAAAAGAAAAAATAAAAAGTGAAAATAATAAAAATAGAATAATAAAATTAAAGAAAAAATAAAAAGTGAAAATAATAAAAAATAAAATTTGAGAGACAAATAAGTAGGGAAAGTTTAAAAAATATATTTGAGGTGTAGAGGGATAAAATTGTACTTGTACTATACTTAAAAAGTAAGGAACGTTATTCTTTAAAGACATTTCTTATTAGGATCAAATATGTAAAGCCACCCATATTTGGATATATGACATGCAAATTTTATGAGAATTTTCCCAACAAAGTACAGTGCAAATGTCTCTGTGGGCTTTTCTTCGTGGACCATTTAAGCAAAAATTGCAATTACATGGCCCGCGAAAATGATGCTCTTTGTATTTATAGGCACGTTCATCAGCAAAATGACATTTGATTTATTGTGGATTAAAACTCCCAATATCTCCATTCCACAACCACAATTGCAATGTAATCAACAAATGCACACCTTTTAAATGAAGCTAAATGCCATTCCACTAAGATTTGCAATGATTCAGATTCACTATAGCACTTATGAAACTGTACCCTCCACAAGTTCAGCAGCCAACTGAAATACTTTAGCCATCAAGATGGTTCCCAGAATAATTTTATTACTTCATTTTTCTGAGCTCTTATATCTCTTCAGTACAGTTTCTCTTGCTTCCACCGAGGAAACAACTGCTCTCCTCAAATGGAAAGCAACTTTCCAGAATCAGAGTAATTCGTTATTGGCTTCATGGACTCTAAGTACTGATGCATGCAGGGACTGGTATGGTGTTACATGCTTTAATGGTAGGGTAAGCATGTTGAACATGACAAATGCCGGTGTCATAGGTACACTTTATGATTTTCCGTTTTCATCACTGCCTTTTCTTGATTATCTTGATCTTAGCATGAACCAGCTCTCTGGAACCATCCCACCTGAAATAGGAAAGCTCACTAATCTTGTCTATCTTGACTTGTCCATCAACCAGATAACAGGAACAATCTCACCACAAATCGGCTCGCTAACAAAGCTTGAGATCCTCCACATCTTTGTCAACCAATTAAATGGTTCCATTCCGGGGGAAATAGGTCATCTAAGGTCTCTTACTGAGCTAGATTTGAGTTATAATGTTCTTAATGTTTCAATTCCTGTTTCATTGGGGAATTTACACAACTTGTCTTAAATAAATTCTCAAAATTTATCCGAAAAGATATATAAATACATTAAATACATATATTGACTAAAAAGTACATTCCAAACCTATTGAAAATACTACGGCACTAACCCGAGGTTGTCTCGGTCAAAGATCGACCATGAAGGGTTTAATTTTATTAAAACTTAATAATTCAACTAATGACTTCAATAACTTCCGAGCACCTCAAGAATTGATACTACTACTTTCCGTGAGTCATAATTCATGTACACCAACTACGGATAGTACTAAAATAGAGAAGATGAGAAAATTTTATAAACGACCGGACGGGTCGTTACACTATGCTGAGACTGTAACCAATTATAGTGTTAATGATACAGAGTTTACTCAACCGTTTATAGAAAAAACTGCAAAACTGAAGTACTTTTAAAACTCAACATATTAGTTAAAATTAATGATTCTTGTAGTCCTAAAGATAACAATGCGACCCTTGAGCATTCACTTCAGAAAACAAGTGCATTAGAGGATGCCGTTTCAACTATTTTAGGTTACAACATGTTAACATGTCAATTGCAACCACAAGTAGTGCATATCCATCATAATGAAGATCAACTACTAAATGGAAGAACTCTCTTGACCTGTCCAAATCTGGAAGAATTCAGAGACATTACAAAACAAGAGAAGTGAGGGAGCACAACAAGTCAGTTAGTAAATATCAACCCCAGGCTTGAGCCTGATGGTACACCATTTTGGTTAAGGTAATAGGCCGGGTATGGGTAGGTTATTTTTAATGGATCAATTTTTTAGTGGTCCCAATCTAATAAAGTGGACCTCTAATAAGAGGCTACATGACAAAACTGTTTTTGAAAATCCACCGTTAAAAAGTAATGACACGGATGATCTGGTTTTGTAACGACAATGGCATGAATGAGCCGAAACTTTAACTGATGGCATAAATACGTCGTTTCTAATAGTTCAGTAGCATATTTAAGCCTCTTTCCTTTTAAAAATGAGGACTATTAGTACAATATATGAAAGAAAGAGATGATTTAGAGTTCAAAGGTAAAGATAAGGGATGATTTTGGTCTTTTTCTCTCTGTAGTCTCTGTAATTGATTGGTGAAAAACATGTGAACCGTTTAGGCTGAAGAAATTATTAGGATGATCGACTTCAAATTTACTTTTTTTTTTTTTAATTTTGCACCTTAAGAGAAGAGAAGTTAAGAATTTTGATATTAAAGGTGTTAGTTAAGGTTTAGGGAAAATAAGACTTTATTCATTCGATATTTTAAATTATCAAAGATAAAATATAATGTATAAACCGATACAATTATTGTGAATAGATTTTTTTTCCTTTAGGGGACTTTGGTTTAGGGTATAAAAATAAATAATTTTGGGATAAAATAATAATTCTGGGATAAATTTTTTAATGCATGTTTGGTTGGCAATATTCGGAATAACTTATCGCTGGATTAATAATATGCTTATTAATGTATATTCTTTTTCTATATTTATTAAGCATTCTTGACCCTCTGCATTAAGTAGAGTATAGTTTCTAACTTCTTCCAGGTTTTCTTTTAACAGGTTGCTGCATTGATTATTTTGGCAGTCTTCGCAACATGGTTCTGGAAGCGATCTCTTTTTATTTGTATTTAGTGTTCTATATACTGTAGGCAATGTTTCTGTTTGTACTGGTGTATAAGTCAAGTTTTTAAAAAGCATTATTCCATCTCTTGTTAAGAGACACCCTCCCTTATTCTGTATACAAACTTTTAGTCCTATCACAAAATTTGATCCTATATTTAAATCTCTTGTTAATATCTTATTAACATTATAAACTGGGTTATAACATTTATTGCATGTATTTAGGAAACTTATCTGTGCGTTTTCGATGTAATAACGATAAATATTTTGTGATCCATCCATTTGAGTGGCCATTATAGGTCTTTCAAGTATTTTTAATAAGTGTTCGGGTACTATTTCTTTATTGATTAAACAGCTAGTACATTCTGGATCTACTAATGCTAGAGTTTCTATTTCTACATCTTTTATTTTAATTTTTACTAAGACTTTTATAGTAGAGAATTCTTTATCTTCATTGCATATTAAACTAGTATTAGTATCTTCTAAATTCATAAGTTTTGCTTCTAACTTTTCTAAATGTACTGCTTCTTGTGTATCTGTTTCTTCTATGGCTATTTTAGTTTTTCCTTTTTCTAGAATGGTTAATCTTTGTTCTAGATCATTTAATCGGGTTTCCAGAGTAGACACCCTTAGGTTTAGGATTTGATTGTTCGTATATTTTTGTCCGTTATTTATTTCTGATTCTACTTTTATTTTTAAAGTATTTTCTATACAATTTATACATGCTTCTAGGTAACATTTTTTACATTTAGCTCTGTTGTCTTTGCTTGGATACCAATGACATATACTACATCGATTACTGTCTAAACCTTTATTTCTTTAAAATTCATGTATACATTCTTGGGTAACATTCATTAAATTATTGATTACTAGATTGTTTAAGTCTAAATCCTCTATCTCTTGTCCTAGTTCATTAACTAAGTTATCTTCTTCTGATTCTGAAGAATCAGATTTTGAATTATCTTTATCATTTATATCAATACTTATTATTGAGTATATACTTTCTGTGTCTGACATGTATTCATCTACATTTAATAAAGTTTCTTGAAAATCCTCTATTAGTTGAGAATTTCTAGTTCTATTATTATTTTTCTTAGGACATACATTGGCTAAATGGTCTATCCTACCACACATATAACATTCTAATTTATTTTTATAATTTCTATCATTTCTATATTTTCTAAAATGTCTATCTCTATTTAACCAAGGTTTTTTAGCTTTTGATTTTCTTAAGAAGTATTGTTTTCTACTATATGGTTTTTTGCATTTTCTTTCCCTTTTATATGTTCAAATACTATATTCTTATAAACAGATATAGTGTCTGTAAAATTTAGCCATCTTCTTCTACTGCTAGTTTTGTCATTTATTTTTTGATGGAATTTGACTATAGCTTTACAATCTGTTTTAACTAAAATTTCTTCTTTATTTAAAATATACAATTTGAAACTATTTAATCCGTATATGATAGCTAATACTTCTAGGTCTATGACACTCATCTATCCTTTCTCTTTATATTCCCACTCTGATATCCACATATTTGTTTTTCATTTTTATTACTATATTTATTAGGTCTTGCTTTTAAGATAGCTCCCCATCCTAAATCACTTCCATCTGTTTGAATAATTAAATAGTTTGATTCTAATGAAATTTTTAGGTCCGGGATATTTTTAATTTTTTCTTTTATTTTTTGGACTAATTTAACATCTTCCATATTGAAAATTTTCTGCCCTTTACTACATGTTTTTGCATATAATGGTCCTGCTATTTTTCCTAAATCTTGAATAAAATTTCGTGCATAATTTACTAATCCTAAAAATTTTGTAAATCCTTTGTCGTTTCTAATTTATCTGGCATTTCTAGTACCTTCTTTGCTATGTGTGGTTGTAGTTTTACTTTTTCATTTCCCAGAGTTATTCCAAGGAAATTAATATAAGTCTTACATAACTCCATATTCTTTTTACTTATTATTATGCCATGTTTAACAAATAGACTGAAGATTATTTGTAAGTGTCCTAAATGTTCTTGCATATTTTGACAAAATACTAAAATATTATCTACATATACTAATATGACGTGTTTATATTCTCCAAATATGTTGTCCATTTTGCGTTGGAAGATGGGCGGAGCTGTCTTTAATACGAACAACATAACTAACCATTCAAAATGTCCGCCTGGACATGTGAATGCCGTCCATTCTATGCTATCTGGGTGCAATTTGACTTGCCAGTAGCCTGACTTACAGTCAAATTTACTATAAACCTTTTTATTTTGAATCCTATTAATTAACTCACCTTTATCTGGTAATTTATATGCATCTATTCTGGTGTTATCATTTAATCTTTTGTAGTTAATTACCATACGAGCTTTACCCCTTATTTGTTCACTATGATTTCTTACCATAAATGCCGCTGATCTATGTCTAGAGGTGGATCTTCTTATTACTCCTAATTGTAAAAGTTCTTTTATCTGTATATCAAATTCTTTAGTATCTTCATTATTTGCTTCTATAGGTGCTGTTTTTATAGTGTATTCTTAATTTATTATATCTAATTTACACATTATTTCATTAGCGTCCCAATGGGCTAGTGGTCTTTCTCCTATTATTTCCATTTTATCTAGGATAGATATTATATTTTCTAAATCTTTTGGACTATTTATTATTCCTATTTTATCTATTCCTTTTCGAAAATTATAAAACTGAGTTTCTAGGTCTATGACACTCATGTTTCCTTTCTCTTTATATGCCCACTCTGATATCCACATATTTGTTCTTCATTTTTATTACTATATTTATTACGTCTTGCTTTTAAGATAGCTCCCCATCCTAAATCACTTTCATCTGTTTGAATAATTAAATAGTCTGATTCAATATTTCTGAACGCATGTAATGAAAAATGTTATAAAATCCGTTCCACCTCATCCTATGAGGTTTGGTAGTTAGTGCAATCATAAATTTGCTATCGATATTAAAAATTTTGTGGGTAAAAGTACTCAAATTATTTAAGTAGAAATGCTTTGGTGCATTTCTTGATATGCCTAAATCGAATTTTTAAGTACAAATAATCAAATACTTGTTGATGCTTGAGCTTGTACAGGATAATTCAAATGAATTACATGTTTATGTAAAGAAAATATACTATAAAATTAAATTCTATAATACATCAAAATGTACCAGGTCTCAAATAAAATATACTATAATATTGTTTAAACAATATTCAATAACAGACTAACTAAAAACAAAGCAACAAATTAATCATAATATGTGAAACATGCTATATATATTAGAATATAAATATCAATTCTCTTTCGAAAAAAATCACAAATGCATCTTTTGTGACTTGATACATTAAATATAAGCAGTAATGTATCATATTACAACGCCAATATACCATCATTCGAGTTACATTGCAAATTCGATATTATTATTCTTGAACTCAACATAAACCTTTACTTCATTGTCTTCCGAATCATGATTGGCGATGAATTTTCTTTGACAATGTACGAGGAGTCGATTTTTTTCTTGATTAATCAATACCAAATTTGATTGCGATTGTCGAAATCAACTAAAAAATGAAACACTTTCTCCAACAAAAATTTCATCACTTTTATATTTTTCATATTGAGGTTTATTCATTCAAACACCGTAAAATCTCAATAGAATGGAGATGTTCATAACATATTCAAAGAAAGAAATCAGGAAAAGAAAACAAAGATGAGAGAATTTGTTTTCTGAAATTTTCATCGAAGGAGATTGTTTTTTGAAATCAATCTAAAAAAAAAAAATACTTTCTCCTACAACAGTTTCATTACTTTTGTATTGTTCATATCGAAGTTTATTTTTCAAACACTGTAAAATTCAACAGAATGGAGATGTTCATAATGTATTCAAAATAAAGAAATCAGAAGAAGAAAATAAAGATGAAAGACTTTGGAAGAATTTTCATCGAAGATAATTATTTTTGGTAATTCAAAATTTAATTATGAAGCCGACACTAATTTTTAGAATTCAAGAGACATTATTCCAATTAGAATTGCGTTAATTGTGTTGTTATTTCTTTTTTTTTTTTTTATCGTTTTTTTTATAGTCAATTACTTGGGAAGTTATGTATCAGTCTGTTATATATCATAACTTTTATTTATGTATCTAAAAGGAATTTGGTGTAACATTATTTTTTAAAAATGACAGTTCCTATTTTTATGGAATTTCATTAAAAATGATAATGCTTAATTACCATGTATTACAAATTTAACCGCATTAAATATGTTAATTATGTATCATATCACAATGTATGATATAATCGAGTAATGTATCATATAAGGGATTTTCAGTGATTTATAAAAAAGTTGGGAGAGATGGTAATTATATAGGAAACACTTGGGGTTTATGTTGTTTACACTATTTATATATTTTAATTTCTCTAAAAACTAACAAAAATGTCGACTCCATTGTTGAATTATATATTTTAAATTAAATAATTTTTTAATCACTTAAGAATTGATATTATATATATCAATTAACTGAATTTTAATATTCTATATTATATGAGTGATATGTGTTTAAATGAAGTGACATACACAACAAATCCTCTTTTACTTTAACAAGCTTAAATTGAAAGTTTTTATTCCAAACTAAATTTAAACACACACGGCATAATCATGGGAAGACACACGCAAAAAAATTAAAGTTAAATAAGATGAAAGTTTTATTTTTAAAATACACACGATATAATTATGGAAATGCATATACACAAAAAAATTAAGCTAAATAACATAAAAATTTTATTTTTAAGAATAAATATTTAAAATTTAAATATATATATATATATATATATATATAAGTTAAATTAGATGGAGGGTATTTAGGTAATCAATTAATTTATTCTTAGAAATTATACCATTCATATTACTTTGAATACAACAAACCAAACACTCAATAAAAAATAATTCCAGTATAACTTATTTCAGCATAACTAATCTCAATATAACTACATTCCCAACCAAGCATGGTGGAGAAATGTGAATCTTGAAAAAAAATAAAATTTGAATCCTATTAATACAAGTCCACGTTAATTTTTTTCATGTTATATTATAAGATGAATATATTAATTTTCATGTTATCGTATTAATGGATACGGAGTCCCTAATTTATATTACTTATCTTGATCTTTACTAGAAAAATGTAAACTCACATGTCTTTTATTTCCTTATTATCATACAACCTATTTGAATTTAGATATCAATATGATTTGATAAGTTTGTAGATTTATCTTTGTACTTCCATTTCTACGTCTACTACTAATTTAAACGTCAATATTTTACTAACTTCCTTTATTACCTGAATTAACTTTGCAAGCTTTAAGGTCGTTGGTCATTTTAAAGAATGATAATATTTGGAACAAAATATAAATAGAGGTTTGATTTTAAATTAATACTTAAGTAGTACTCTAATCAATGATACAAAAATACAACAAATACATATGCTACAAAATGTAATTTGATAAAAGTGTTACTATTTTTTGTAATTTAATACTTAAATATGCTACTTTATGTATTTTTTCGTTGATTTTTCAACAACAAAAACTCTCTTCTTTAATTTGTTAATATTCTGTTGTTTATCTTTTTTAATTTATCTATTTTCACCTTTTTAAACTAAATAAAAATTATTGTGTAGCCACTAGCCAATACATCAAGTGATCCATTATTTAATTATAATGTTTACTATTTTATAGGAATATGTCATTCATAATTTACTATGAAGCTTTAGTTTGATATTATATAATAATTTTAGATTTTTTACGTAGTTAATTATTTTAAACTGTTAAATAATATAATCATATAGATTATCAGTTAAAATTGCTTACTTCTCAATTACATAAGATATGTTTATAGCATGTATATTAGTTACCTATACGATCAATCTATTTTTGACACACTAGTTTTAAAAGTTTATCTACAAAATTCACAGTTAAGTATTAGCAGTAACTACGTTAAAGACAGTGTCTTCAAGTTTTCGATTGAATTCTAACCCTAATAGTCCAGGTGGAAAACTCGCAAAAAATATACTTCATGTAGAAAACACAAACCCTTGGTTAAGATAGGAAAGTCGTAAAAATATACTTCTATGGGTCTTTGACCATTATTTTTATTTTTTTAAAAATTTATTACGTTTTAATCATCCGTGTGAGTGCCGTTTAATAACAACAAAAGAGTATATTCGATGCACACCGGTCGAAGTAGTACTTTGGTAAATAGTTGATAATAGGTAGAAAGTGCAAAAGCAATTAAAAAAAAATTATTACTTGATCATTATCTCTTACTACTTGCAAGTTGCAACAAATAGTCTGAGATGCGGAAGCATAATAATATAAAGTTTTTTTTTCCCGCTACTTTAAATGCAGAACATCCCACTGTATGCAGTTTAAATAAACTTTACTTTTAGGCTCGTGAAAAATGAAAACAGTTACTTATTAAATTTGTTTATTTCTTTTAATTCAATTCTTGATATCTAGCCTAGATATTCTAGGCAAGGAAAATAAAAATACTGTTTCTTTTTTCTCCAACTGTGAGTATGTTGCAACATAAGATTAGAGACAGTCCCTGTGCCTTCCAGGATCAGGAAGTGTGATTGTGTGGTGTGTGACTTTTTCTTCCTGGAAAATCTGAGCAAAACTTGCAATAATTCCACAGTACATGGCCCGCGATAACGACACAAATCTTGACAGCCATGTCCATATTAGAAGACCTTGAATATTTCTGGAGAAAAATCCACTCCTATTGACTCCCAAGTCTTTCCTTGTCCCCGTATTTTACAAGCTGGGAACTAAATGCCACTGACTTGCAAAGACTTAGTAATGATTCATTACAGTATATGTATAGCTATGCCCTGCACAACTTCATCACAACACAAACCAAAAACAATCAACTGAAATCTTTTAGTCATTATGATGGTTTCCACAATACTTTCTTTACTCCAGTTTTCCACTCTCTTATATCTTTTTGCAGTTACTTTTGCTTCCACTGAGGAAGCAACTGCTCTCCTCAAATGGAAAGCAACTTTCCAGAATCAGAGTAATTCGTTATTGGCTTCATGGACTCTAAGTACTGATGCATGCAGGGACTGGTATGGTGTTGCATGCTTTAATGGTAGGGTAAACACGTTGAACATGACAAATGCCAGTGTCATAGGTACACTTTATGATTTTCCGTTTTCATCACTGCCTTTTCTTGATTATCTTGATCTTAGCATGAACCAGCTCTCTGGAACCATCCCACCTGAAATAGGAAAGCTCACTAATCTTGTCTATCTTGACTTGTCCATCAACCAGATTACAGGAACAATCCCACCACAAATCGGCTCGCTAAAAAAGCTTGAGATCCTCCACATCTTTGTCAACCAATTAAATGGTTCCATTCCGGGGGAAATAGGTCATCTAAGGTCTCTTACTGAGCTAGATTTGAGTTATAATGTTCTTAATGGTTCAATTCCTGTTTCATTGGGGAATTTACACAACTTGTCTTATTTGCATCTTCATGATAATCGGCTTTCAGGTTCCACTCCGGCAGAAATAGGAAAACTTGTCAATCTTATAGAACTTGATCTTTCATCTAACCAGTTAACAGGTCATATTCCTCCAGAATTAGGTAACTTGATCAATGCAAATTTGTTCAATGCTTTCTCCAATGAATTGTCTGGCTCCATTCCTATTGAAATAGGGAAGATGGAGTCACTTGAGGAGTTAAGCTTGCACGACAACAATCTCTCTGGTCCAATTCCCAAAATAATAGGAGACTTGACTGAGCTCAAACTCTTGCACCTTTATTCCAATCAACTTTCCGGTCCCATTCCTAGCGAGTTAGGGAATCTGAAAAACCTGAGTGATTTGGAATTATCCACTAACTCACTTACCGGTCAAATTCCTCCTTCCTTCGGAAATTTGAGAAACTTGCAGATTTTGTTTCTCCGTCACAACAAACTTTCTGGTTCTATTCCAAAAGAACTTGGATATTTAGATAACTTGGTTGTGCTGGCAATGGATGAAAATCAGTTTTCAGGCCATTTGCCTGAGCATCTTTGCCAAGGTGGGAAACTTGAAATCTTCACGGTGAATAGTAACAATCTGTCAGGGCCAATACCGAGAAGCTTAAGCAAGTGCTCGAGTTTTAAAAGGGTTCGCTTTGATAACAACAGTTTTACTGGCAATTTATCTGAAGCTTTTGGTATCTATCCGGATCTTGAGTTAATTTATTTGAGCGAAAATGATTTTCATGGTGAACTCAGCAGCAACTGGGGGAAATGCAAGAATTTGACTGATTTGCTGATAGACGGAAATAGAATTGGTGGTTGCATACCACCAGAGATTGGAAACCTGAAAAGGCTTCATCGACTTGATCTTTCATCAAATCATTTGGTTGGGATGATTCCTGGGGAATTTGGAAAATTGACCTCTCTACTTGATCTTTTTTTGCAAAATAACCACATTTCTGGCAATATACCTGGGCAACTTGGGGCACTGACAAAGTTAGAGTACCTTGATCTGTCAGGCAATAGATTGAATGGGTCGATCCCAGCGTTTATAGGATATTACACGAACATGCATCACTTGAACCTGAGCAACAATAAGTTCGGCCAGAAAATTCCAAAGGAGATAGGGGGTATAACTCAACTTAATGTACTTGATTTGAGCCATAATCTTCTAGTTGGAGAAATACCCCCTCAGTTAGCCAATTTGAAGTCCTTGGTAAACTTTAGTCTTTCCCACAACAGGCTTTCTGGCCGCATTCCTGTAGAACTTGAAAGCTTGACTGGTTTGCAGGATTCATTAGAAGGTAATACAGGTCTTTGCGGCAATGTAACAGGATTCCAACCTTGCGAAAGGCCATTTTCTATGGTGAAGAAGCACTCAATGGCCAAGGGACACAAACTCATCCTTATCACTGTACTTCCTATTCTGGGAGCACTAGTGCTTCTCTGTACTCTCGCTGGTGCTCTCCTTATGCGTGACCAAAGAAGAAGAGTTAGAGATGTTGAAAGACGGGATTCTATTAAAAAAGATGATGGTCTGCTTTCGATATCCTCGTTACATGGAAGTTCATTATACTGGGATATCTTAAAAGCCACAGAGGAGTTCGATGCAACATTTTGCATTGGGAAAGGAGGGTTCGGAAGCGTTTACAAGGTAAATCTTCCATCATTGGGGAATGTAGCTGTGAAGCGACTTCATTCTTCATTTGAGATTAAGCATCGCAAAAGCTTTATGAATGAGGTAAGGGCTTTGACAGGGATTAAGCATCGAAACATTGTGAGACTCTACGGCTTTTGTTCGAATGCACAACACTCGTTTTTGGTTTACGAGTACATGGAGAGGGGGAGTTTGTCTAGTATTTTGAGCAACGAAGTAGAGTCCAAGAAATTGGATTGGTTTAAAAGAGTGAATATCATCAAAGGCGTTGCTTATGCTTTATCCTACATGCACCACGATTGCTCACCCCCAATTGTTCATCGAGACATATCAAGCAGTAATGTTTTGCTTGATCCCGAGTTTGAACCTCGTGTTTCAGATTTTGGAATAGCTAAGATTCTGAAGCCAAACTCATCCAATTGTACTGCACTTGCAGGCACATATGGCTATGTAGCACCCGGTATGGTTCTAACTTCTTATCCTATTTCTTTTCATGAACTATATTGTTTCTATCTCATTTGCAAGTTTAAATTGTTGTACCTTTATTATTGTTTCAGAGCTTGCCTATACAATGAAGGTGACAGAAATGTGTGACGTCTATAGCTTTGGAGTATTAGCGTTGGAGGTAATCAAAGGAAAGCATCTTGGGGAATACCTTACTCAGCTAGCAAAATCATCAACAAGAGATGTGCAGCTTAGCAATTTGCTAGATGAACGGCTTCCACATCCTGAAGATGAAGTGAAAGAGCTTTTAGTTTTCATCATCAAGCTAGCAAGCTCGTGTTTACTCGAAAATCCAAAATCAAGGCCAACGATGCACTTCATCTCTCATATGTTATCAATGGATCCACCCAATTATCAAATTCCATGAAGGTGAGATTCTCCGAGATGTAAGCTGTCCTTGTGTGGAAACGGTCATGCTTGGCACCAAGTCGTTATGAAATGAAATAATAATAAGTTTGTTGATCAGAACTAGCCTTTCTGTATTCTTGGGTTGCATATGTAGATTACTTATTTCAATGTCCTTGTACTAGATTATATACAAATTCCAGTATACCGTGGAAGGTAATTACTATTTATTTTCCTTGTGACCGTAGGTTATAAGTAATAAAAGCAAGTTCCATGTTCTTTAAATACGATTGATGTTATTGCCACAGGCCACAGCTTAGCATGTTATTTTAACTCATGAATAATCTTGCTCCGCGAATGCCTCTATAATTTAGAACAATGTAATGCAAGTCAAAGAAATTATATTACAAAGATAAAAATATTTGTAGGTATCAAACTAAACATTAATGAACATGTATGGATAGATTCTTCTTTTCAAACACATATTCTAATTGTAATATTAATTACTACTGGAAATATTTGCTTCAGTAATTAGAGAAACAATTTCTTTGTTTTTCTGTTGTTTTTGTCTCGAGTGGATTCCAAGAATTCACTAGTTGCATCCAATCATTGTTTTATTCTCAGGTGCAAGTAGAGTTATGCTAATAATACAATGAAACCCAAATCCTATGACATTTAGAATTTGAGTATTCATCAAGAACATAAAGGTATCTAACCAACAAAAGATAATTGTATCAGAACATTTAAGCAAAGGGTAGAGTGTCCGATATGTTGTATGTATGTGTTCATTTCTGCTTTTATAACTCGCTTTGTTTATGAGACAATAAAACCATGTTTGTTTGTAATAAACATATTTCTTCAAGATAACCTATCTAACGCCACCTTACTATGTTTCAAATTAGTTGATTCGCTATCAACAACAACATTATTTTATATAAATCTAAAGTTAGTTGAGGTCGGCTATATGTATCCTAACTATCCATGTTCCTTCATTTAGATCTGCAAAGGTGCAATGTATAGTTGTTTTTTAGTATAATTGATCCAAATATTTTTCTCCTGTTTTTGACAGCACACTGTTCTTATTATCATAGTTGGAAAAGTCCCTGTGCACTTAACTAATAGATAAATGAATGTATAAGTGGTTCTTGTTTTTTTGTTTAGCTAGTGATAGTTTTTTCCCCTTGTAAAGCTGCTTGAAATAAGTCATAAGCTTATGAAAAACAAGTAAATATGCTTATGACTCATGAGTTTGCCAAACTCATGAACCCCCTCGGCAAAGGGTAGATCCGCTACTGAATACAGTGCGTCTTTCATCAAGTAAAAGCTTGTGACAATTGTGGAACTAGGCTCTCTTAAGATCCCGTGAAAGAGTTTTTCTTTATCAAGAAGATTGGAATGACAGAAGAATTGTGTGAAGTGAATCTATCCAGTTGAAGGTATCATGGAATTACTAGGCTCTCTTAAGATCTTCGAAATAGTTACCAAGAAGACCGGCATGATATAAAAATTGTGTGAAACAAGTAAATCAATAGTCTCCAACAAACGAACTTCGTACAGTATGGAATGGTGCAGTAGAAGCATGTTAGACCTCACAGTTTCGACCAACAAACCACTAACCGAGTGGAACGTGAGTCTGGTATGAATAAGATGAACTTGGCACTAGTTTACATATTTCTATAGAGGTAAAATCTTGTTTAAAATTGGAAAAGGAAAGTTTTTTTTTTTTTTTTTCACATTTATTGTCTATGGTTTCTTTTCAGAACAAAGGACCAGCAGAGGTGATAACCGCCGAATTCCCTGGCGGAGTTTCTGACCAAGTAAGCAGATCTGCGGTGTATGTGTGTCTATGCGGGTTTTTCTTCTTGGACATCTGAGCAAAACTTGCAATAATTCCATGAAGATAATAAAAGTCTTCCACAATGTGAAGATCCTATTAAATGATTCTAGAGAAAATCTGCCAATATTTCCAATTGAAATGTATTAGCCAAACAGTTTTTCTTTGGTATTTACTTCCAGGGATAGTGAGAGCAGTGATTTGAAGTTAAGATTAGGTTTTCTTGAAAAATGTAATGTAAGGTTCCATCTTTTTCTTTCCAACTTTAATTAGGCCGTTAAAATTGTCTGTAATCTAACTTGTTTTTGAAAATGCTACGAGTCAAGAAAGGTGATAGCGGGAGAGGCAGATTCTCGGGCAAACTAGTTCCACCCCATATGGCCAAAGACTTGCAACGTTTTCCACAATTTTAAAGTTTGGCCAATTGTAATGTTTTCCCCAAACACTTGTTTCCTTTGGTATTTAACTTCATGGATAGTGACACATTGATTGACTCCAAGTCCTTCTTACCTGTATTCCACAAGGTGAGAAACAAATACTATTGACTCACAAAGACTTTAATGATTCATTACAATATATATACACACACACACTACTATACCTGCACAAGTTCATCACCAACCAAAACAAAAACTTAAAATCTTTTAGCCATGACAATAGTTCCCACAATATTTTATTTCCTTCCTCTCTTGTATCTCTTCACTGTTTCATTTGCTTCCACTGAGGAAGCAATTGCTCTCCTCAAATGGAAAGCAACTTTCCTAAACATGAATAATTCCTTACAGGCTTCATGGACTCTAAGTCCTGCTGCTGCCACGAATTCTTCCAGAATTGGAGCGGCCAGTCCTAATGCATGCAGGGACTAGGTACATGTGTTAAGGGTCGAGTTAACAGGTTGAATATTACAAACGCTAATGTTAATGGCACACTATGATTTTCCATTTTCATCTCTCCATTTTCTGGAATATGTTGATCTTAGAGTTGAATATCACGGTGAGTTGGGAAAATGCAACAAATTGACTGATGTGCGAATAGCGAGAAATAGAATTGGAGGTAGCGTACCACCAGAGATTGGTCAGATTCCAAAGGAATTTGGAAATTAATCTCTCTGATTATGCTTTTGGTGCAAAATAACAGTATTTCTGGCAATATACCTGAGGAACTTGGGTCACTGGTAAAATTAGAGTCCCTCGATCTATCTGATAACAGATTGAACGGATCGATCCCGACATGTATAGGAGATTTCGTGCACTTGTTTCAGTTGAACCTGAGCAATAACAAATTTGGCCAAAACATTCCAATGGAGATAGGGAGGATGACTCAGCTTAATGTACTTGATTTGAGTCATAATCATCTGGTTGGAGATATTCCCCCTCAGTTAGCTAATTTAAAGGTGTTGGTAGACTTAAATTTTTCCCACAATGGCCTGTCCGGGCACATTCCTGAAGAACTTGAAAGTTTGACTGGTTTGCAGGATGTTTTTCTGTCATACAATGAGTTGGAAGGTCCAATCCCTAATGATAAAGCTTTTATTACTGCTTTATTAGAAGGTAATAAAGGTCTTTGCGGCAATCTAACAGGATTCTAGCCCTATGAAAGGCCATCTACTGTGGTGAAGAAGCACTCAATGGTGAAGCGACATAAATTCATCCTCATCACTCTACTTCCTGTTATGGGAGCACTAGTACTTATCTGTGCTTTCCTTGGTGTTCTGTTTATGTGTGATAAAAGAAGGAGAGCTAAAGATGACGGAAGACGGAATAATGATGGTTGGCTTTCAATATCCATGTTAGATGGGAAGGCATTGTACATGGACATCTTAAACGCCACAGAGGAGTTTGATGCAACATTTTGCACTGGGCAAGGAGGGCATGGAAGCGTTTATAAGGTCAACCTCCCATCATTAGGGACTATAGCTGTGAAGAGACTTCACTCTTCATTTGAGAATACACATCCCAAAGGCTTCATGAATGAAGTAAGGGATTGACTGGGATTAACACCGGAACATTGTGAACCTCTATGGCTATTGTTCGCATGCACCACACTCGTTCTTGGTTTATGAGTATGTGGAGAGGGGGAGTTTGTCTAATATTTTAAGCAATGAAGTTGAGTCCAAGAAACTGGACTGGCTTAAAAGGGTGAATATCATCAAAGGTGTTGCATTTTCTTTGTCTTGCATGCACCAGGATTGCTCTCCATCGATTGTTCATCGAGACATATCAAGCAGTAATGTTTTGCTTGATTCCGAGTATGAAGCTCGTGTTTCAGATTTTGGCATAGCTAAGCTCCTCAAGCCAGACTCATCCAACTGCACTGCACTTGCAGGCACATATGGCTATATTGGACCTGGTAGTGTCGAACTTTAATTTTAACCTTTTTGTCAAACATAATGATTTTTTCAACATGAACTCTAGCAAAACACTCTTCAAATGTTCTAATATGATTTGCACGTTTAAATTGTGTTGTTTCAGAGCTTGCATATACAATGAAGGTTACACAAATGTGTGATGTCTATAGCTTTGGAGTATTAGCATTGGAGATAATCAAAGGAAAGCATCTTGGGGAGTACATTACTGTGCTAACAAATTCATCTACTATGGATCATGTGCAACTTAGTGATTTTCTAGATGAACGCCTTCCGTATCCTGAAGATAGAGTAAATGAACTTTTGATTTTTATCGTCAAGCTAGCAAGCTCTTGTTTGGTTGAAACTCCAAAATCAAGGCCAACAATGCAATTCATCTCTGATAAGTTATCATCAATGGATGCACGCCCGCCCATTCCTGTAAGGCGAGCTTTCTAATTCCGTAAAGTGTCTTTGAATGAAAGTGTATAGCTTTTGACCCACGACAAAATTATTACCGGGTCTAGTATTTTTGTATTGTTAGGGTGCTTGTGTGGTTTATTGTATTAGAGTGTACAATTTAGAAGGTAGTTGTTCCTTGTGCCAAAAAGTAATAAAAACATGCTTCATGTTTTCTAAGTACTGATGTTATATAGAGGATTTACTAGTCTTTTAGTTTCCGACTTGAAAATTTCCTTTTGAGATAATCAAAAGAAGGCATCTCAGGGAATATATTACTTTGCTAGTGAATTCCTCGACTGTAGATCGATCATGTGCAGTTCAGTGATTTACTGGATGAACACCTTCCTTATCCTGTAAACGGAGTAAAAGAAGTTTTGGTTTTCAATTTTCATCATCAGCTAGCAAGCTCTTGTTTGATTGGAACTGCAAAATCCAGGCCAACAATGCACTTCATCTCTCACAGGTCATCTTCAATGGATCCACGTCCATCTACTCAGGTAAAACAAGCTTTGTAATCTCTGAGATGAAAGGTGTCTTTGTATGAAATGAATAACCATTGAAAGTTTGAAACCAAGTGGTTGTGTAAGTAATACATGTGAAAAATTATCTTAAGTGGATTTTTTGGAAGAATAAGTATCATAATTTTCTAGTTAAATTTCTAGAATAGTCTAGTTAGTGAAACATAGGTTCTAAACAAGTTCCTACGACAATCTAGTGTAGTCACTTGGATAAGGAAATATCTTGAGTAGAAGTAAAAGATAAAGTGAACATTTGTAACCAACCAAAAATAAAATCAATTCAAGTAGTTTTCTTCTATACCCAAGTTTCGTTTCTTCCTTCACCTTTCTAGCTTTCTCTTCTTAGTTAATCTTTCAATCTTAGTTAACGATCTTGAGTTAGCAGAAGGTCTCTCCAACTATACCTTTCTTCTGCTATTCTCTACATGGTATCAGAGCCATAGCCATACGTTGACTTCTGAATTTTATTTCAAGATCGGGTTAGTGATAGATTCAACTTGTTTCTCTCTATGGATTTTAGTGGTCGTGGTAATGGACTGAGCATGGAGATGTTAAATCAGTCCAATTACAAGGTATGGAAGACATGTATGGAATCATACCTTGTTGATACAAGACTGAGTGTGTATCTAGCTTACACAAGAACAACATCACTAGAGAATCAAAGGCCCCACTCGGCTTCTCTAGGTTTCTAAGGCAACAACAACAATATTCAACAAGATAGATAAACAACACAATATTACAATAACTATACTTAATCAAAAGAGCCCCACACGGCTTCACTATGTCAACACACAAACAACAAAATTATAAAATGATGGATAGTAATTTGACACAAAATATCCTAGAATCTAAGAACACTAACATGAAGATTAGGACCCTAAGACTAAAAGATATTTACACCAAATTCTTACTTGTATAAAGAGGAACTCATGATCCTCAAGACCCCAAGTTTCTAGCCAAAGAACAACAAAAGTGTTACTATATTTGTTTTCTAGTTTTGGGTTCACTCTCAAGAATAAGAGAGAAGTTCTCAAATTATTACAAGACTTGTGTAGTGAAATATCAATAATGAACTAAGTCCAAGAAATAGCCCTATTATTGTCTATATATAGTACTCCATAAAATAAAAGGAAAATTACCATTCTAGCCTTGGTCTTGGGTGGCTTTGGAGTGTAATAAGAAAAAAAGTATTGCTATACTTTTTTTTGGAGTGTAATAAAGTTACACTTGAAATCCCCTCTTCACACTTCATAGAATCCGTTAGATGAATTAATTATACACTCACACACGACCATTTGCATGAACATGGCTTAGAGTTTTTGTAACTTCCGAACTTGGCTATGTGCGAATGCTTTTGAGCTAGTTGCGCTTGTATCATCCTCTCCATATTCAAGGGAATTTGTCCTCAAATTCGGTGGATGTTCATCCTCAACCGTGGCAATAGGAGAGAGTTCACTTCTGTTGATGGTGTTGTGCACTTGATATTCCGGAGAAAGATCAATTTTATAGGCATTATCATTGATTCTTTCAAGTACTTAAAAGGGATCATCACACATCGGCATCAACTTGGTTTTACTTTGTGAATGAAACCGGTCTTTCCTAAGGTGCACCCAAACCCAATCACTCGGTTCAAGAATAAGCTTTCTTCTCCCCTTGTTTTCTCTCTTAGCAATCTCTTGATTTTTCTTCTCAAGATTTTGACTCACTTTCTCATGCAATTTCTTCATGGCTTCGGCCTTCTTGCTTCCATCTAAGCTAATCATAAGATCACTTGGCAAAGGTGTTAAATCAAAAGGGGTGAGGAAGTTTATTCCATATACACACTCAAAGGGAGTCATTCCCGCACTTGAGTGTATAACCCTATTGTATTCAAATTCCACCAAAGGTATGTAGTCCTTCCATTAAGTCATTTTGCCTTTAACCATTGATCGTAACATAGAACCCAAAGTCCTATTTACAACCTCAGTTTGGCCATCGATTTGTAAGTGGAAAGATGTAGAGAATAACTAGCTAGTGCCAGGCCTACCCCACATTGACTTCCAAAAGTGACTAAGGAACTTAGAGTCCCTATCACTTACAATGGTCCTCGAAACACCATGCAATTTAACAATATTTACAACAATTAAAGAAGCCACACTTGATTCATCTTCACTTTTTGAACAAAGAATAAAACGTACTGTCTTAGAAAATCGATCAACCACAACAAAAATGTTATCCCTACCTCGTCTAGTCCTCGGCAATACTAACACAAAATCCATAGATATATCAAGACAAGGATGTAAAGTAGTGGGAATCGACATATACAACATGTGAGGAAGGAGCCGAGACTTGTCTTCCTTGCAATCTACACATTGACCGCAAATCCTAGCCACATCCTTATGCATTCTAGGATAATAGAATTGCTCCTCTAATATCCTAAGGGTATTTTCAATCCCAAAATGACCCATTAGACCAAAATCGTGTGCTTCCATCACAAAAAACTCTCCAAGCGATAGAAGGTACACACAATCGTCTACCTTTGAACAAGTAAGCATCAAACTTGGTATAGGGATTTGAACCCTTATCCATAACCCACTTGTCCCTACACAATTCTTCGCATTCCCTAAAGATAGGAGCAAAGTGAGGGTCCTCGAGATACAATGCCTTTAGGCTCTCAAAACCCATTAACTTTGAAGACAAAATGGACACAAGTACATTTTTTCTAGATAAGGCATTGACAACCACGTTTTCCTTACCCTTTTTTTATTGAATAACATAAGGGAAGGTTTCTAGAAACTCAATCCATTTGGCATGCCGTCAGTTAAGTTTGTCTTGTGCCCATAGATGCTTCAAGGATTCATGATCCGTTCGGATCACAAATTCTTTGGGCCACAAATAATGTTGCCAAGTGGCCAAGGCTCTAATCAAGGCATACAACTTTAAATCATACGTAGAGTAATCTAGAGTTGCTTGAGCTTTTCACTAAAGTAATCAATTGGCTTCAATTCTTTCATTAAAACTGCACCTATGCCAACTTTGCTAGCATCACATTCGACCTCAAAAGTCTTGTCAAAATTTGGCAATTATAGCAAAAAGGCCGAGGTGATCATAGATTTTTAGTCCTCAAAGGCCTTCGTTTGTTCATCTCCCCGCTTAAAATGCCGATCCTTCTTAATCACTTTGGTCAAGGGTGCAACAATGATGCTAAATTCTCTGACAAAACATCTATAAAAACTAGCCAACCTGTGGAAGCTTCTCACTTCTCCTATGGTTTTGGGAGTTGTCCAATTTTTAATAGCGTCAATCTTAGATTCATCCACTTCGACCCCTCTTGATCTCACCAAAAATTTGAGAAATACAACCTCATGGACATCAAAATAACACTTTTCTAGATTAGCATATAACTTCTCCTTTCAGAGGACATCAAACACCTATTGTAAATGCTTTACATGCTCATCTAAGGACTTACTATACACCAACACATCATCAAAGTAAACAACAAAAAACTTCCCCAAAAATGGCTTTTTCACATAATTCATTAGCCTTATGAAAGTACTTGGAGCATTTGTTAGGACGAATGGCATAACCATCCATTCATAGAGACTGAATTCGGTCTTTAAGGTGATTTTCCATTCATCACCTGGTTGCATACGGATTGGTGATAGCCACTCTGCAAATCAATTTTAGAAAACAAACACAAACCACTCAATTCATCAAGCATATTATCTAGCCTAGGAATAGGGTAATGATATTTTACTGTTATCTTATTGATGGATCGAAAATCAATGCACATACACTAAGTCCCGCCTTTCTTGGGAACTAGTAACACCAAAACCGTACAAGGGCTCATACTCTCCTTGATGTACTCTTTGTTGAGAAGTTATTCAACTTGGTGTTGCAATTCCTTAGTATCCGTCAGGTTTCTCCTATAAGCCAGTTTGTTGGCCAATTGTGAGCCCGATAAAAAATCAATTTGGTGCTCAATGCCCTGAATTGGAGGTAATCCTTTCAACATTCCATTAGGAAGACATCCTCATAACCCTGCAAAACATGAGAAATAGGAGAAAAAATGGAAACGTTAGCGGGGTTAGTATTAAAACAATGAGCCAAAAGGAGCATTGGAGTGTCCTCATCATTATCCACAAATTGTTCCTTACTCCTAGACATCATTACCATGCTCCCGTGACCCATAGAATTTAGGTACCCCTCAACTTCCCCTACTCCCTCACTCTCGAATTCCCCTCTTTTCCCCTCACTCTTAGCCTTCTTTCCTTTTTCCCTCAATTCTCGTATCTTTTGGTGTAATTCATTCACTTGGGAAGGCAATAATGGATGAAGAGCGACCTTTCAGCCATTCTTCTCAAGTGTATACCGATTGGACCTTCCATCATATTTGGTCGACCTATCGTATTGCCAAGGCCTTCCTAACAACAAGTGACAAGCTTGCATTGGTATCACATCATAAAGCACCTCGTAATAGTAGTTGGCTACCTTAAAATGTATCACGCATTGCCTCATAACCGCCACTTTCATTCAACCATTGAAAATTGTAAGGACTAGTGTGAGGTGTAGTCGGCAATTTCAAGAAGTTCACCATTATAACACTAACCACATTTGCACAACTTCTACTATCTATCACCATAGTACACACACTTTTCTTCACAAGACATTTAGTATGGAATAGATTCTCCCATTAGCTAGGATCATCTATCACCTTACTAATCATGGCACACCTCATTACAAAGTTTTGAACCACATACTTCCCTTCTTGTGGATAAGCATCCTCACAACCATCATCATCATCATATGGCTCATTTTCGAGTTCCTATTTATCTTGAGGCTTGGCCTCATTCTCGTCTTTTTTAAGACCCATTTCCTTACCAAGGTAATACAATCTCCCTTCCCTTAGGATCACATTGCGTCGGTTTATACATTCATTGGCTTTATGTCCCCATCCTTGGCACTTGAAACATTGGAACCCCTTAGGATTAAGATACTTGTGAGACTCTTGCCTTGGTGGATATTTTTACATTGCCTTGGCCTCGATTGCCTTGTAGTGGTGGGTTGGTATTTGTTTTTATGGCAACTTGTAGTGGAGTAAGTAACCTCCTTACCCCTCGGCCAACCCGAGGGTGCTTGACCCTTGGCTTTGTAACTTGTTCTTTCCTTAAGTTCTCTTTCAATTTCAACAACCACTTGAAAGATTCCTTCAACAGTATCGAACTTATTAAGAGTTAAGTGAGTATAAATCTCCTTGTTCAACCCACACTTGAACCGAATGATGTCATGGTCGATTTGTTCTCCTCACGGTCAAGCTTCAACATAAGTTTTTAAAACTCATCATAGTATTCCATAACACTTTGATTACCTTGCCACAAGGTTTAAAACATCGCAAGAAACTCATGACGATAACTTTTAGAAAGGTATCATTGCCTTATTAGATACCTTAACCAAAACCATGGTGGTGGTTGCTCATCTATCAACTCGTTGCTAAACCGCTTGACGTATTCCCACCAAGTGTTAGCATAGCCTTCAAAGTGGGATACGGAATAACAACTCTTCTTATCCTCTGAAATGTCATTTAATTGGAATAACTTATCGTATGCCAATTCCCAAGCAAGATACACCTTTGGGTCACTTTCACCCTTAAAGATAGGTAGGCTCAATTTTCTGGTATTGATGCCTACGTCTCTCTCTAGGTGTCGGTTTCTCCATTCTCCATACCCTTGGTATCTCCTTGGATCCACACAACCCCCTCTTATCTCCTCCTCCCTTATGTAGGCATTGCCAAAGGCTCCATACCCTTCATAATCCTCTCTACCATATTTCTCAAGGTGGATGGAATGGTTTTGGACATTTGGAACTTGATTCAAAGGAATTGGATTTTGTGGAGGTACTGGTCTTTGGTTTAGTGGATCTTGGAAGAGTGGTTCAGATTTTGTGAAGGCATTTGACGTTCTAGTACCTATTGCGGAACTTGAGGAGTTTAGGAATGGGTTGGTCTATTAGAGTCTTGATTTAGAGGGTTATGAGCGGTTTGGCTTATGGCATTTAGTGGAGCTACTGAAGGATTTGGCAATTATGGCCATGTTTCAGGAGTAACGGTGGCGGAGAAATTTCTATCACATCCACTTGATGAAAAATGTAAAGGAGTAGAAGGACAATAGTTCCTTTGAATCTTAACTTGTTCTAACCTCCCACTAATAGTCGCCACTTCTCTCCTTATGGCTTCCACTTCCTTAGTCAACCTTTTAAGAGCTCAGGTCATAGCCTCAAAAGTGAACCTCATATTCTCCATTTCATTAGAATCCACGATTTGAGACATATTTTCTTCCATTGTCAAGGTATCACCTATACAAGCAACAAATAAGTTAGTTTTAAAATCTCTCTCCTCACTCATACTCTCTTGGTTCACTAACATTCAAGTTCCATAAGAGTTGTAGATTGGCTAGGAACTCGTGAATCCGTAAGGTGTGAGTATGATCTTAATCAGAATGGATTATTGTTTGAAAATCAAATAATTCTTGTTGGACTAGAGCCAAAAGTTACAACGTATTTAAACAACAAAAACACACAAACAAACGGTGACATGAACACAAGGCTTCAAAAGACTAATTGACAAGCTAGTAGGAATGTACTAGTTTGTTAATTAGTTCTCAAGTCAATTAGAGGAAACTAGGAATTAATAATTAGAAACTAGAACATCCAAATTTGAGCTTAATTATCAGATGAACAATCACTTGGGTGATGTGGCAACATATTATTGGTCGTGGGTCCACATAAGTATTTCATCAACTTGAAGTCTTAGTACCCTTAGATCTTTTGTAATGGATGACTTGTTATTGGGATGGAAAACATAAGATCTTGCAACCTTTTTCAACTTTTTTCTTTCAAACTCAAAAGGTGATGTTTGACCTCACTAGTCCCACAAGACAAGGTTTCTTGTTTTAAATAAAAATGGTTGTCAAGTCTTGAAAAGGTGATGTTGGCAAGTCTTCTCACTAACAATTTTTTCAACCTTGTCTTACAACCTTTTTGGATCTATTTTTCTTTATAGAAGTTAAGACATAAGATGAGGAGAAGTTTAGGATGAACACAACATCACCACCTTCAAGAACATAACAACAATACACCACAATGGTCACTTCCAACTCCCCAACACAAGTCAAAACTCACGGTCACTTTAAGTTTTTTTTTCACAATACAAGTATTTTTTTCATTAAGCTCAACTTTAGATTTAGACACCTTTTGTGTTGATGATAAATAAACCAACACAAGAAGCAAACTAAACAAGTAAAACTTTTGTAGATCTACAACCAATTTCGATCAAGAGGTTCTAGAACACACCTTTTGGTAAGAGCTTCCCAAGCTTGGTGTTGTAAGAACAAAACCAAACCTTGAGCTTTGATACCAAATGATACAATATTGAGTGTGTATCAAAAGATTCAAGCTCGTACAAGAACAACATCACTAGAGAATAAAAGGCCCCACTCGGCTTCTTTAGGTTTTTAAGAAAACAACAACAATATTCAATAAGATAGATAAATAACAAAAGATTGAAATAACTATAGTGAATCGAAAGAGGCCCACACGAATTCACTATATCAACACACAAACAACAAGATTACAAAATGATGGATAGTAATTTGACATAAAATATCCTAGAATCTAAGAACCCTAACATGAAGATTAGTACCCTAAGACTAAAATATATTTACACAAAATTCTTACTTGAATCAAGAGAAACTCATGATCCTAAAGACCCCAAATTTCTAGCAAAGAAAAACAAAAGTGTTACTATACTTTGTTGTCTAGTTTTGGGTTCACTCTCAAGAACAAGAGAGAGAAGTTATCAAATTATTACAAGACTTGTGTAGTGAAATATAAATAATGAACTAATTCTAAGAAATAGCCCTATTATTGTCTATATATAGTACTCCACAAAATGAAAGGAAAATAACCATTCTAGCATTGGTCTTGGGTGGCTTTGAAGTGTAATAAAAAAAGTGTTACTACACTTTTTTTTTGTAGTGCAATAATATTACACTTCAAATGTCCTTTTAACACTTCAAACCATGGAATCCCTTAGATGAGTTAATTACTCACTCATGCACGGACATTTGCATGGATATGGCTTGGAGTTTTTGTAACTCCTGAGCTTGGTTACGTATGAATGGTCTTGAGATAGTTGTACTTGTATCACTTATGGGTGAGGACTTATGGGATATTGTCAATGGAAGTAACACAAGTCCTCTTGTCGACGAACCATAAAATGATGGTGCATATAATAAGTGAAAGTAGACTAATGCAAGGCAGACTTCATCTTGAAGAGATCTATCTCTTCTAGTTTATTTGATCATATTATAAGGTGTAAATCAACCCATAAAATATGGAGGACCCTCGATTAGTTATTCAACAAGAAGAATGAAGCTCGACTATAGATATTGGAGAATGAATTGGCTAACGACAACTAAGGTAATCATTCTATTGCTGAGTATTTCTTTAGAATTAAGAATTTATGTTCTGAGATCTCTTTATTAAATCCAGATGAGACTATCTCTGAAGCACGAATAAGAAGAAATGTTATTCATGGTTTAAATCCAGAATATATCTCCTTTGTAACATCGATCCAAGGATGGGCGTAACAACCATCCTTAGAGGAGTTTGAAAATTTATCATCATCATAGGAGTTACTAGCCAAACAATTGGTTGGTGATTTTTTCAAAGAATGGGAAGGAAATATTCTTGTAGCTGACAAAAGAAACATTAAAGGGAAAACAAGAGATATGCCTCACTCTTGCTTCGCATGTGGTTCAAGATCACCCTAAAAGCCTCTTAGATGTTATCGGTATGGCAAAGCAGGACATATAAGAAGATATTGTCGAGCCACGAAGAGCAACATGGTTCATACTGAAAAAGTTATTGAAGAAAAAAGAGTTTAGGAAATATGATTAAAAGCCAAGAGTCGAGCAATAAATGCCTTGACTTTTATAAATTTGGAAAGAGATTGTATCAGATGTAATATAATCTATCATGTGGAGAAGAAAGACACGGATAAGAAACAAGAGGATACTGAAGATGTTTAGACTGGATACATGGTAGCTACTATCAAGGAAATGAAAGAAGCGATACTGACATTGGCCATAAAAGTCTGAATGTGAAAGATGTTAATGTAGATTCTGAGAAGACAATGTCCGAAAATCAATATGCAAATGATGACATTATCGGAGAAACTATGAGGGGAGATATAGTAGAAGTTGAAGTCTATGGTCAATCATCCATTGCATTAAGTTCAATCATTAGATCAGAGGAAATATTGAAAGTTAATGAAGAAGATAATGATCCAATGAATGATGAAGTTGAAAGAAAAGTCTAAATTTTAGATGAAGAGACATACAATATAATTAAAGAGCTAGAGATAAAATCTAGTGGTGGATCCTATTATAGTGATAAATCTTCACAGAAAATCAATGATCAGATCGTCATCGAATCAAATAAGGTTATTGATATAGATGAGATGTAAATTGATGATTAGATCATCATCGAATTAAATGAAGAGGCTGATATAGATGAAATGTCCTTGTGTTATGGAGTTGCTTAAGAAAGAGTAAGTTCTAAAATCTTGAATGCTAGAGATCTAAAATTTTTTATCACATGTATGTCTCCAGATAATGAATTTGTGGAGGAGTTCGGAGAAAGGGAGAGCTCGAGAACTCAACATTATAAAATATAGCAAGGACAAATCAATGATGAAAAATCTTCATCATTGGAAGGTGAAAAAAGAGTTAGGAAAAAACTGCTAAGAGTTTCACCAAGGCATGGTTCAAAGATGTTTGAGTTCTTCTGTAACGAGTTTAGGATAAATTCCAAAAAATCACTTTAAGGGGGAGTTTGAAAAATGTCTTAAGTGAATTTTTGAAAAGAATAAGTATCATAGTTTTCTAGTTAAAATTTTAGAATATTCTAGTTATTGAAACATAGGTTCTAAACAATTTTCTAGGATAACCCAGTGTAGTCACTTGGATAAGAAAATATCTAGAGTAGAAGTAGAAGATAAATATCTCTAGATTTTTCTTGTAGAAGTATTTAGAAGATTTTCTAGAATCATCTATACACAAGTATAAATGGGGATTTCTTGAACATTTGTAACCAACCAATAACAAAATCAATTTAGGTAGTTGTAACACCCTGAACGTTCGAGCTAAAAATAAAATCAATTGGACCTCTCTTCATATATTCTTTGACCATAATCTAGAAATTTTATTGTATCTAGGTGAAAAGGTCAAGTCTTAAGTGTCGTATGGGTATTGGGTATGAATTAAGAGCATAAGAAATCTCTAAAACAAATTTGAGTGAAAGGTCCTTTAATGATTAAGTTTTTGTATAGTTTCACATAAGGACCAAATTTAAACAAGCATTTCTCCTAGAATATTTAGAGTTACGTGACCCATTACCTATCAAATTAAATATTTTTGACTCTTCTTTCCAACTCCACCAACAACTCATTATTCCGAGACTCGAGTAAAAAGTTACATGTGTTTTACTAAGAAAAGTCAGAACAGCCCTATACCAGACAAAAATTTTCTTTTTTCTTCTTTTCTTTTCATATTCTTGGAGGGGTAATTTTTTCCTTTCCTTTTTACATTAACCCCAAGTTATTAAAACCTACTTCTCCATTAATTTTATACATTAAGACTCCTAGACTTACTATCCATCAGTTACATGTTACAATACAAACCTCCCTACCTTCTTCAAGTTTCACACGATAAAATCTCACTTTTCCCCATAAGTTTTTTCATACGATATCCATAAATAAACATCCGTATTCCTCTAATAAAACTCAAATCTCAATAATCTAATAAAATTCATTCAAGAAAACAAGTCGAATCCCTTCTCCATATCTCAAGTTCTTCAAACATTTTTAGGTATGTAGAACCATATTTTCCTCACGTTTCATTATGTTTTCTTATTCTTCATCTATTTTGTAATCTCCTTTCCAAACAAATGGTGTCTAGGTGTTTGTATTCAACAGTAGATTAAAAACAAATCAACCTGTCAAGTTCTATTTCCTCTTGGCATCTTAACAAGTGCTTATGTATTCATAACGTATGAACTAGTATTCCCTAAATTTAGAACCTAAATCTGGTCTAGTCAATAATATGGCAGTCTTAATAATCTTCAATAAGTATTTTCTATTTCTAAATTTCTTAAAAGTCGTTAGGATTAGTTAACATAAAGAACATCCCTTTTATCTCTTAGATGAATGTCCTATCCCATTTAAGTATATGCTGGAATGCTAAAATTCATTAAGTTTAACAACTAGGAAGGACTGCTTTATCTTCTACTGGGATCTTATGTTAATCTGTTTTCCAAAATCTCTTGTCGCAGATGATTTGTAATACAATATCTAGCCAATCCTCCATGTCAAAATCTCAGTCATGCCTTCATGTGAATGTTTCTATTAAAGTTATAAGATACAATTTTATGAAACTCTTAAAGTTTGATTCCAATTCCATAATCCATAAGAAAGTTACCTTCTCACAACATTCCTAAAACACTTTTCACTATGAACTATAATTTCAAGCCCTAGTATAATAATACCAATATAATACCCCATATTTTTGAGCTAGAAATTGAACCATCGTTCCTACGTGCGTAAGCTCTAATTCCATGGTTTATATTTAGATTCATGTGTCATGATCTTTCGCCTAGTATATGAAGTGATTATGAGATGAAAAATGTTCATAGAAATGACCTAAAGCAAAGTTGAGCTAAGAACTTTTCATTCATTCAAAATTGGATATTCTATTCTACAAGGGTCTACTTTGAACATGTATAACTTTTGATACACATAGAATTTTGCAGCTCAATACCCACCAAATTGTAGATAATTGAATCAGTTTTCCAACGATATCAATTTTGTCAAAATTCGATAACAAACGTTATGACATTTTTTGTGTGAGGCAGTAAGCCAATGCAATATCGACGCAACGCGTTGGCCAGCGCATTACGAAACTGTTTCACTCGTTAAATCAATTTCTATTGGGTCTATGGGAATTTTGGATACTTCTCCTCACCTAAAGTCCATCCATAACATCAGATTTGCCCCCCAAAACCATAATACACTCTATAATTCAATTTTCCTTTGAAATCAAAACCCTAACTCATCCCCAAAGATCAAGAACTCATCCCTAAGATCAAGAATTCCAAGAAACGAATCAAGATCCGAATTTCATCTTTAAAATCTTATAATCTCAGGTACATGGTGTTTATCCCAATTACATGGGCTTGTTGAAACACTTGAATATGTTTTAAAGTTTAACTAACATGAATTTATAAAGGGGTTTTGGAATCTATATTTTCAATTATGCTGAACATTCAAATTATATCAATGTTTTGGCCTTAAGGCCTTTCCCCTTAAATTGGTTTATACACATATCTATATATGTATGTTTAAAAATTGAGATTGAGATTGAACTGATAGCATAAATCCATATAACCCCTCTCTTGTTGTTAAGCTATTTCTTTTTATGTACATTGTGAATTACTCGATTGCATTTTTGAGAAGTATGACATGAAGGTTCAGAATTTTGGATTATGATTTGATAATGGTTTTGAACTTAAGAGGGGGAGGATTGTTTGATGTTAAATGTGAAGGACATTGCTGAAAGATTTGCATAATTTGTCACAAAATTTCATGACCACCATATGTTGATGAAATATTGAAAAGAGGGAGTTATCATGTTATGCTCACATGAGTTTAAAGCAAGAGTCCTTTTGAATTTATTGATTGTTATGGTGATCCCAAACCTCATATTTTGAAAGAAGAGATTATAATATGCTATGAATGACCTAGAGATGCGACTTTCAAGTCAATGGTATAACAATACCATATAAATGAATGCCATAACAGAGTAAGAGTTTTAGACTTGATTTCCAGAGAATACATGTTTAAAGAGTTAAAAATAGGCTTAAAGAGGGTTAGGTGGTTGTCGAAAAAATGCTTGAGTTCAAGTAACTCTTAGCCCAAAATTGTGTTTTGCCGATACGGGTATATTATTATATTATACTGGCCTAGTGCCCTGTGGTATAGTAGAGATAGAGACTCCAATCCTTGCAGTAAACTCGGATTGGGGGCTTGGCTACTGAGTCAAGGGCATATTACATATAACCCATGGAATTTTAGAGTTGTAGGGTATACGACCTAGCTCAGAAGTAAGATAAAAAGTGAATCATGGATTTCAAATAATTGTTCAGAATCTTTTAAATACGCCTATGTGTTTTTCATATAGCTTATATAAAACTGTCTATAAGTTGTTCTCACCTATGTTGAATAAATTTTTTTATTTTAGATTACTCTGCGTACCAATACTTTTGTACTGACACCTATATTTTAAGGTCTGAGGCTCAGTCTAGAGGTCTTTCTAGCCATAGAGTGTTCAGACAGAAGTGAAGTGTGCAGTTGGTGAGCCTTCACTATTTCGGAAGGCCTATTTCCTTTTTAGACACTTGTTATTTACTTTGGTTTAGGTCCACTGGGGGCCTTGTTTCAGTTTCAGATAGTTGATAACTTCGTATGTAATAGAGATTTCGCAGACTAAAACAGATGTTGTCTAGTTGATTTACTTGAGTTCTAAAATGTTAAACCAAATTCGGAGTATGACCATGATTTCGTATGTTATATTCCAGATATTTTCTTTATGGTTATGAATGGTGTTCATGAGTACCAGGCAGAATGGTTCACGCGAGCTTATACGGTTCGAGATGCTTATCGCGGCCAGGGTCCAGACTCGGGTTGTGACAACCAACTTCTCAGGATTTTTTCCATTGACCTAGTTAATAGATACTTAATAATATTAATATGAATATTTTGACAAGAATGGTTCCAATCATGTACATTAATTATATCACATTGAACCATGAAATTACCTATCACGACTCTCCAATATTGATAGTGTTAACTCATGAATATGAACCTACTACGATTAACTCTCAATATGAGCCTAAAGTGGTTATACATAATTACAAGCCTAAAGTGGTTATACATAATTACAAGCCTAAAGAGGCTAAATCATGAGCATGATCCTAAAAAGGGTAAACTATGAACATGAGCATAACAAGACTAACATTTTGGTCAAGAACTAATCTGATAAATAAGATAATATCATGAGCATAAGAGAGTTAGTTAGCTGATCATGAAAGCATAGGTTGAAATGACAAATGCCTAAAAATATGTTTTCCGAAATAGGATAGAGATTATTCCGCAAATTGGATGACTCTTTCTTTATGTGTCCCAAAAGGGACTAACTATGGATACTTGCTAGCAAATTATGTCATGTGACTTCCTATGCCCGATAAGGTATAGGATGGCTTAGCTGATTGGGCTGAGATCAGACTCCATGCGCTCATATGGTAGTTTATGACGGTTCACTGTTTTCTCCCATAAATAATCAAAGGAATTAGATCTACTTTACTTGATCAATTATAAATTTAGCTTATATTCTTGTTCCTTTCCAGTTGTCTGTTTTTACATTTGAATTTTATTGTCATTTCTAATCTCTTGATGTACTACCCTCCTGAAATGGTTTTGCATACCAATACATTTCATGTATTGACCTACTTTAGCACTACATTATTTCATGATGTAGGTTCTGGATCTTATGTCCGCGGTTAGGCACCTCATTAGAATCTCTATATTCTGCTATTGGTAAGCCTTTTTTCTATCAGGAGGTAGGACGGGATATGATGACTTCATTATATTTTTTTTTCTTTTAGTACTGGTACTTATTAGAGGCTTCACAGACTGATTTAGTTGCTAGACAGATCTTATAATTTTTAGTATTATTCGTCATGACTATTGTATCTTTAGACGTTAAGTGATATTAATGAACATTGATAAAAGACTTTATCCTTTAAGAACTCTTATTCTATTCTGTTTCCTCTGTATTTATTATGTTAGTTGTATGCTCATGTGATATGCCAAAACATTCGCTCATACTAGCAATAGTATCAGGTGTGTGCCACGTCTACGGCCTTGGCTCGGGGCGTGTCAAACTTGGTATCAGAGAGCAAAGTTCAAGTGTCCTAGGGTGTCTGTGAAGCCATGTCTAGTAGAGTCCTAATTATGGGTATGAATCATGCCACACTTATAATTTAGAGGCTGTAGGGTATTTAGGAAATGTCTCTTTTCTTTCATATTCTAGATTGTGCCACAGTACTGCCTTAAGAATCTTATGTGAATTTGTATGATGTTCTAATTCCTCTTCATATGCCTCACCTTTTAGGTGGTAAAAACATTAAAGGTTAGATATCTAGTTCTCTCAGATAGATCCAACAAAAAAATAAGAGACTACACGAGAGATCAAGCAGAGATCATTAGTGCGTTTAAGCCCATTGATTCATAAGAATGCACACTTTTTCATTTTAATCATGCGTCCGTGACAACCTAAGATGTAGGGGATACATAGGTCGAGTTGGTTTGGGTTTTATTAAAAAAAAAACCAAACCAATTATGTCTGTTTATTAAAATTATAAACCAAATTAAACCAACATAAAATTGGTTTTTTCGGTTTAGGTTTTAGTCAGTTTTTTCATTTTTTTTTGTTCTTTTTGTTTTTTTTTGATTTTTTTTTGATTTATTTTTATAATCTTTAGTTTTTATAATTATATTATGATCGAAGACTAGTCGAAGGCCTGCCTAAAAAATGTCAGCACTTTTGGGTAGATTCCAGTATCCGACCCATCACTTTCTGCCGATTCCCCGGGTTGTAGGAATCTCTGGTTTGATCTGGACCAGGAGTCCCATGTATCGTTTATGGGAGAGACTCTCTGTTTCAATTCTCCACCGGGTCATCAAGTGATTAGCCAGCTCAATCTATTTTTTCATCCGATGATTTTCACCCTAGGACTGACTCTGTTCGACTTGCCTTGATTGCCGCTAATGCTACCATCGCAGGCAACCTCTTAAAGAATAGGGAGTGAACGACCCTTCTCTCTAGATCAGTGATTCCATTTGACCGAGCCAGCTATCAAAAGTATTGCAAGCAACCTACACTAAGCTAATATGTTTTCACTCATGTGCTAATGTTAAACTATAATTATGAAAAAATAAGGAGCGGAAAACTCTCTTGAAACTAAAAAGATATGAAGAGTGAAAAGTTTAGGTTTTAAGTTTATATTGGGTTTTCGATCATTTAATTAGCAATTAATGAATAAATATTACAACTTAAAGTCCCAAATCTAAATATATATGTACATCTACTTTCAAATTATCGAAAATTACTAAAACTAGTTGAAAAAGTATTTAAAAAGTAGATTATGATTAATATTTTATGTATAAAAAAGTTTGAATATTATATATATATATATATATATTATGTCGGTTTGATTTGGGTTCGATTTGACTTTTTTTGGTTAACACCAAACCAAATCAAGAATGGTCATTTTTTTTCTAATGCCAAACCATCAGTCAGTTTTTTTCTCAATTTGGTTTGGTTCGTCGGTTCAGTTTAACTTGACGGTTTGGTCTGTACACCCCTACTAAGATGTACTATCAGATTTTCTTTAATTTTTTCTTAAACCTTGATGCAAATGACACCTTTAGCCAGAAGTTATGTATTTCAAATCTTGGATAGTATTATTCCCTGAGAGATAGTGTAGTTTGGGTTATTATAAGTCATAAGAAGTAGAATGAATTCAAGAGCTAGACATATAAAGTTAAAGTTTAGTGGCCTAAGAGTGAAGATAGTAAATTGATCGAAGTATATAGCTAGAGTCATGTACCGATTGAGTGATTGATGGGGTGATATGTCTTTAGGTGTTATCTAAGGTGTGATAAATTTGGTATAGATTCTATGGTTGCAAGTAGAGCAAGGATTATTGGATACAATGACTTAGAAGTATAGTTGAACTAGGAAGCAAGTTAGGACGACATGTGATGGTGTTAGTAAATATTAAGTCTATGTTGTAAACAAGAGGATAGAGTGGTCAGGAATTGACAAATTTAAGCTACCCCATGTGTTTTAAAGAGAGTACCCCCACTTGTTTTTTTAGAGATATGAATTTAGTTTAGGAAAGTCATTGAATAAGTAGTAGCTGTGTGTGATTAATACGCGGGTACATTGCAGTTAGATAGGCTGTGAAACTAGATTAAAAATTTACTATTTTGTCGTGAGCCCTCGATGACCTAGTATTTCTTGATTATGTTTTGTAGAAATAATTCTAAGTAGTATAAGTGGATGAGTGTTTCCATGACCGTAAAGCTTGAACTTAGATAATCGTTATGGTAAGAAGAAGGGTAGCATGAGAGTGATAATGTTAGTTAGGATTGGATACAACGGGCTAAACAAAGCTTATGCGAGAAATAAAGATGTTAACTTGTGAAAACTGTGAAAGTGTAAGTGTGATATATGTGGGCTCTATATGACTAAGTGAATGAAGGGTAAAACATTTGATGATGAGGAAATCTTAGGAATTCTAAGGGAAGATGTGTGCTCTAGAAGAGATACATATCGTAGATGAGATTCTAAGCTCCTAAGTATGGTGTGATCCTAGTTTATTATTCTTGATATTGTGTAAGGTGGAGAGATTATAAGTATGAATTATATGGTAATCCTTCGGTCTTAATCAGGGGACTATAAATAAGAAAGTATTATGTTAAGTCTCTTGATATAAGTTTTAATTCTATAAAATTAGTGGATAGAACTTTAGAGGTGTGATGATTATAGACTAATAAGAAAAGATAAGCCTCTTAAGTTTTTGAGGAAGTGGGCATGGATACCAATAAAAGCATAAATTATATAATGATGGCCATAGAGGAAAGAAAATTTTTATAGAGGTATCTCAGAAAGAAGTCCTAGCAAAGATTATCTACAAATATAGTCTATTAAAAAGAGTTTAGCATTCATGTGTATAGTGATACCCCGCTATGAGATTAAAGTAATGATAGCTTAGTTTTGATAATAGGTACACAATATTAGGACACTATTGGGTGAGGAACAAAGTCATAACTTTGAATACAAATAGTAACGTAACGAGTTCAAAAAAAAGAGCTAGAATGAGAAAGTGATCCATGTTTATCCTAAAATATCCCTTGTTCTTCAGTCACTCTGACACTCAACTCATGTCCCCATATTAGTATTATGCCCATAATCTAGGTTTATGAACTTTATAATGATTCACATTCATGCTAAGTTCCTACAATGAAAATAAGCTTAACTCAATGATCCCAGACTTACTCTATGAATCCATGAACTTCAGTATGCCCAGTCCTATGAACTCACATTTTTTGATATGTTTTGAACTCATGTTATATCATTATCCATATCCAAAATGATTCTTTAGTTGTGCTTTATGTATTTGATATATGAAATATTCGTGCCTATTATGCATTATTCCCTGGACATATCTTTATTAGCAAGGTCACTATAAGTATCAGTAGTGATTGAGCAGTATCTCTTATATTCTTGATGCTCATATTCTAGTCTTTCGATGGTATTCTTTACGACAAGACAATGGTTTGATATCAACTGATTAATGGTTAGATAAGAGTGACTAGATGTTCCCTGTTGCGATGATGGCAGTGTACTGGTTCATCTAAGATCATAAGCATGGATGATGTCCAAGACAAAAATTAGCTATATGTAATAGTTGGATGAATTCATATGGGGTATCCCCTGGTAGAAGTACATGAAATTGCGGTTCATAGAGGTTCTAGGGTGGATGTATAAGATTTTTCTTATTAATTGTGAAGAAACCATGAAGTTGTTACAGTGATGAGCTTACATATCATGTGGCTAAATGTAGCACCCCGATTATCTGAACCGGAATGCTACACGGTGCTCATGACCCTAAAGGACCACAAGCTAACCTATGACTGATATCTTTACTTGTACACTGCATATTATACATGTAAAATACAAAAACCATAAACAATAGGCCATACGGTTCAACTGAAATAAAGAATCAGATAAAAATAACATCCATGTAGGTGATCAATATCCAAAACAACTGAAGTCTGAATCAAAACTGAACATAAGTCTGAACTAAATTTGAAAGCCTCTAAGTACTGACTGAATAAGGAGATGAAGGAACATGTCGCCAACTAACTCCGTAAACTGAAATAATAAATAAATAAATAAAATCATATCGTCCTCGAATGAAAAGGACTCACTGACACTCTGTGTATACTGGAATGCGACTGCTACTACTGGTCTGGAACTCTTGTCTCTGAACCTATGGTGTAGCATGAAAAGAAAGTACAATAGAGTAAATGCGTCAGTACATGGAAATGTACTGAGGATACGAGTGAGGTAGGCTAAATACAAAGGGTTTACATGCATGAACAATGCTAACGGACTGACTGATTTGTAAGCTAATACATGGTTTATTGATAACTATCATGACTGATACTGTAGTTCTGATAACATGGGTGACTGTAGCTGACAGTCCTGAATCTGATGGAACTATCTGAGTTCTGACTGTATCTAACAGTCCTGATATACTGAAATCTGAAGAACTATCTGAGTTCTTTTACTGAGACTAATACTAAAACTGTGGGAGGAAGTTGTTTAACCGACATGCCCTAGTAACGCATATAGCTAGGTTGGCGTCTAATCTCTGGCCCGACTGGAGGGGTGTCAATAACGCGCTACTGGTAAGGACAACTGTGGGTAACCCTTATCTAACATTGTTCCCAAAAGAGAATGGTGGGGTCCTCATCTAACAGTGCTAAGCCACCACATCAACCCTCAGCTGACAACATTGATGTCTCAACCTATGCTGGCTATAAAGTTCTGGAACACAAGGATGATTGCTCAGAATCACACCCTAAAATGGTAGGTGAATTCCCATCCTTAGGTTCACTCGGTGATAACTTCTACTACCATATAAAGAGATTGAACATGATTTAAGTTACTGTACGTGGATTGAGTAACTGACTTTCGTTGACTGAAGGAATAATACTACTATTTGAGATTTAACTGAGATCATGAGATTTTTGAGGTTTCCCGAGTCACATGACTGACTGAGTTCTATAGATCATGGCTTGCCTGAGACTATCATGACAATATGATGTGGCTCTAGGCACACAACTATATTTTTCGGGTACGAATACCCCTAGGACTCGATAGAAGAAAACTGACACCCATGACATGACTTGATCACAGGATTGGAGTCCACAATTCATAATATCGTAAGTAGGGGATCTTACACTTCATGTAGTTATTCAACATCTTGAACATTATAGGGAATGCATGGATATATTTCGTGTACCTATTTTATATCTCCATTATCATACATGCTTCTTACCACAACAATAGAAACACATCAATTGCATGGAATTTATATTGAAATATATAGCTAACATAGACTTGTCATTTAGATATCATGGAACCAAGTAAACATAAATTTCTAGTATCCCAAGCATTTTATCAAACTTCTTGCATGCAATCTTTAAGGCATAGGTGTGTTTCATGACTTGTACCATATTACACCACCTAAAGTTCTTAGTTTTCAACTAACAAACATAAATATTCCATGAAAACACCTCTAGATATCATCTTGAAACTTAAACAACAATCATCAACATGTAGATGATCATATCACCACAAAAATTTCACAAAATAGTATTTAAAACATGGTTCTTGAGCTCTATGAAGGAAAAGGATCCATAGATAAACACTATGCATACCTTAGATTAATAATCCGTGAAGATAGTAGTGAAATAATCTTGGAATTTGAAACCCCCAATTGAACCCTAGACTTGTTCTTGGTTGTTCTTGAGAGTAATTCAGCAAAAGCATAATATTTTGGTGTTTTAGAGATCAAATACCATGTTAAGAAGCTTATATATGGTGGAGAATGACCAAAAAGCCCTTAAAAACTTAGAGGTAGAATGGTGAAAAACCTGGATAGCACTGGACTTAGCAGGCATTTCCTGGAAAGTCTACTGGACTAGCTAGGGCGTCGCCTAGCCTAGAGCACTGCTCTAGCCAGGGTGACGCGGGCTTATTGCCCCGAGCTACTATTTTGCACATCCAAACTCACCTTTACACTATCTAAAAAATTTTGAAACTTACCCAGGATGTACTACGACCTTGCCCCATCGCAATGCAACTTAAAAATCAAAAAATAAAGGTTGTGAATTTTATCAAATAAATCCGCAAAGTTTGGAGGTCTAAAATGAGGCTAAGTGTTGGACTTTATTAAAATTTGCTAAGTCTTGAGGCTTGTAGAGCCGAATGAGCCAAATTCTAGACTTACTATTTTACGGGGTCTTACAATATCTCCCCCTTGGTAACATTCGTCCTTAAATGAGAATCAAATGAGAGGGGATAGAAGACAAAATGAACATGAACTAAACATGAATGACTGAAATCTGATCTCATGACTGATATGATAAATATGCTGAACTCATGCATATTTGATACATGGATAACTGATACATGAATACATAACTGTGTAATCTGTTAAGCTGAGTTTCTCAAGATAAGAATGCATAGCTGATGCATAATTTTATAAATGGACTGATACATAAATGGATGACTGAGTATGCAATGGTAATAGATACCAATTTTATGATGGGTATATGAACATTAAACTAAATAAGCTTAAGGAGAACTATTACCTTGAGCTTGATCTGAATTGGCGGAGAAGAGGTAAGGATACATGATACGCATATTTGTTTCTGCTTCCAAAGTAGCTCCCTCATGAGACTGATTTTGCAAAAGAACCTTGACTAGAGGGACTTCTTTGTTCCTCAAATGATGAGTCTGATAGTCTAATATTTTAACTGGAATCTCTTCATAAGAGAGGCTGTTCTGAATGTCAATGTTATGAATAGGGACTACAACTGTTGGGTCACCTATGCACTTTTTGAGGAAAGAAACAAGGAATACTGGATGAACTGAGGCTATTATATCTGAAGGCAATTTGAGCTCATAAGCTACCTTACCGAAGCGACTGAGAATCCTAAAGGGACCGACATAGCAGAAACTGAGTTTTACTTTCTTGCCGAACCTCTTCATTCCATTTATGAGAGAGATCTTAAGATAGATATTATCATTGACCTTAAACTTGAGATCCTTTCTATGAATATCTGTATAAAACTTCTGTCGGCTCTGAGCTGCCCGATGTCTCTCTCTGATCAATTGAACTTTCTCTAAGGTATCGAATACCAAGTTAGGACCTATAACTGAGTCCTCACTAAGTTTGAACCAACCGATTAAAGATCTACAACTCCTACCATATAGAGCTTCAAATGGAGCCATCTGAATACTGGAACGATAGCTATTATTATATGTAAACACAATCAAAGGCAAGTGGTCATCCCAACTTTCCTTGAAATCAACTGCACACGTCCTTAGCATATCTTCAAGAGTCTAAATGATCCTCTTTGCTTGAACATCTGTATGAGGATGAAATACTGTACTAAGATGAACTTGGGTACCAAGACCCTTTTAGAATGCTTTCCAGAACTGAGAGGTGAATTGGGTGCCTCTGTTTGTAATGATAGATGAGGGAACACCGTGTAATTTCCCCAACTCCCTGATATAGAGTTTGGCATAATCCTTGGCTAAATGAAAAGTACGAACTGGAAGGAAATGAGCTGACTTGGTCATCTTTTCTACAATGACCCAAACTAAATCATGCTGATGACGAGTGCGAGGAAAACTAATTACGAAATCCATGTTTACTTCTTCCCATTTCCAAGTAGGAATGGCGAACTCCTGCATGGAACAACTAGGTTTCTGATACTCTAGCTTAACTTGCTGACATGTAGAGTATTTAGCCACAAACTCTACAATATCTCTCTTCATCCTACTCCACCAACAGATCTCCCATAAGTCACAGTACATCTTATTGGCCACTGGATGAATAGAGTATTGCGCACCATGTGCTTCTGCAAGAATTTGTTGCCTCAAGTCATCTACACTTGGAACACATAGACGACCCTGACAATGAAGAACACCATCTCCCCCTTAGGAGAAAACCTCAACTTTTTGATCCTGAATTGACTCTTTTAGCTTGACAAGGCTAGGATCCCTGTATTGCTTTTCTTTCACCTTGGAAACTAGAGATGACTCTAAGCTACTCTGAATACATACACCACCATCTGAAGAGTCGACTAAGCAAATACCTAGTCTGGTAAGCTATTTTATTTTTTCTATACTCAATGTGAGAAACACTACTTGTAACACCCCAATTTTCTGAACCAAAATGCTACACGATGCTCATGACCCCAAAGGACTACAAGTTTACCCATGTTTGATATCTGTACCTAGAAACTACATAATATACTAAATAAATACGGAAATAAAGGCTGAAAGGCCATAAGGTTCAAATCTAAATAAATGTCTGATAATACAATGTCTAAAAATGGAATATCAATACCAAAACAAAACTAAAATAACTGTCTGACATGCTATAGTCAGGAAAGCCTCTAAACTGTCTGAATAAGGAGATGATGGGATGTGTCCCCAACTAACTCCATCTAGCAACTGAAATAAAATAGTAAATAAGGTAATAATCATATTATTTTCGAATGAAAAGGACTCACTACACCTCTGAACACTGGAATGCTACTGCTGATCTAGAGCTCGTGCTTCTAAATCTATGGTGTAACATAAGAGAAAGCACCATAGCACAAATGCGTCAGTATATTTGTATGTACTAAGTATATGAGTGAGGTAGGCAAAATTCAAAGGGTTATATGCATGAAATTACTGACTGATATAAACTTGAGAATACATACATGCATACGTAACTGTAACTGAACTCATGGAGATACTGACTATTGAGTCTGAATACTGACAACATGGGTGTACTAATACTGAGATACAAAATGACTGAGTCTACTAATATCAGTATGTAAATTACTAATAAGCGATGGATCTGATATGATATTACTGGATACTAAGAGGATGATATTGCATTACTGATAAATGAATGATTGTTTCTAACAGTTCTGATTATAAGAAACTAGTCTAATTAGCTGTGTCTAACAGTCCTGAAATTGAATACTGAGTAAATAGATCACTAATAAGTGAGGAGATGACATTGTAGTACTAAATATTGAGGGACTAGTGCTATGTTAATGATACATGAATAATTGTGTATGACGGTCCTGATTATAAAGGATTGGTCTAGTCGACTATCTCTGATAGTCTAATTGTAAAGAATAAATTTGATTGACTGTATTTGACAACCATGAATCTAAAGAACTAATAATATAAATTCTGATAACTGGTAATTCTAATAACATGAGTGACTGTATCTGATATTCCTGAATATGGTGGAACTTGCTGAGTTCCGTATTGGTGGGTGACTGTAGCGACAGTCCTGAATCTGAAGAAATATCTTAGTTCTTTTACTGAGACTGAGAATGAGACTGAAACTGAGACTATGGGAGGTAATCATCTAACTGACATGCCCTAAAAACTGAACTGGTTGGGGTCCAATCTTTGCCCTGATTAGAAGGGTGTAAATGTCGCGTCACTGATAGAGACAACATGTGAGTGACCCTATTCTATATTTGGGAGCCCATTCTGTCTGCCCTACTATCAGGTAACTCAAGGAGATGCATTATCCCTATAGGTAGGGACATCTCAACCTACGCCGGCTACGTAGTTTCGGAACGCAAGGATTACTTCTAGGAATCATACCCTCTGACTATGGAAGGTGAGTTTCTATCCTTGGTACACTCGGTGCTGAATCCTACTCCCAACTGAATAGACACTGAACTGATTAACTGATCTGAGCTGATTAAATGAACTGAGCTGATTAACTGAATTGATGCTAGTGTAATTGTTTAGCGGAGCTAAATTGAGTTTACTGGGTTCCGATGACTGATGGAAAGTACTGAGTTCTGAGGACTAATTGATAGTACTAGTTTTACTGAGAGTACTAGAATTACTAAAGTTTCCAATACCATTGAGCACTGAGATTACTGAACTACTGAGACTTACTGAGGTTTTTGAGTTACTGAACTTTCCTGAGTCACATGACTGACTGGGTTCTATGGAACATGGCTTGACTGAGAGTATCGTGAAAACATAACATGGCTCTAGGCACACAACTATATTTTTTGGGTACGAATACCCCTAGGACTCGATAGAAGGAAACTGACACACGTGACATGACTTGATTATAAGATTGGAGTCCATAATTCATAATATCATAAGTAGGGGATCTTATACTTCATGTAGTTATTCAACATCTTAAACATTGTAGGGAATGCATGGATATATTTTGTGTACCTATTTTATATCTCCATTATCATACATGCTTCATACCACAACAGTAACAACACATAAATAACATGGAATTTATATTGGAATGTATAATAACATGGAATCATGTACATAAGAATTTCTAGCATCCTAGGCATTTTATCAAACACCTTGCATGCATTATTTAAGGCATAGATGGTTTTCATACTTGCACCATATTAAAACACCTAAAGTTCATGGTTTTCAACTAACAAACATATATATTCCATGAAAACACCTTTAGATATCATATTGAAACTCAAACAACAATCGTCAACATGTACATACTCATATCACCACAAAAAGTCTACAAAATAATATTTAAAACATGATTCTTGGGCTCTATGAACGGATTGAATCCATAGATGAACACTACACATACCGTAGTTCTTGATTTAGTGAAGATTGACGGAGAGATTCTTGGAATTTGATGGTAGAATTTACTTGAACTTAAATCCCCTAATTGAAACCCTAATGTGTTATTGAGAGGATTTTGAGAGAAATAGTATGTTTTGGTGAAATAAAGGCTTAATTTCATGTTTAAAGAGTGTATATATAGGGTTTTGGGAAGTTACCATATTGCCCTTGAGAAGTTAAAATGAAACCTGAAAACTTAGCAAAATTCATCCCAACGGCGAGATGCGGAGCTTGGTAAAATGCCAATTATTATAACCTGGAAGTGTGGCGCGAAGCGGGGCTATAGTAGGGGCTATCTGTAAATTGACGAGTGCGATTTTGGCCTCCGGCGCGACGTGCCATGCACTGAAATGGCATTCGTCTTACAGCAGAAACTTAAAATAGCCATAACTTCTTTACCGGGTGTCCGTTTTAGGAGAATTTGGTATAGTTGGAAAGCTTACTAAATTATATATCCATTGGTAGGTCATGGGCTCAATAATTTGTTGTATAATGAGAGATATGCTTATTTGACATTGACAATACCAATATCTTTCTCAAGAATTCAATCGGTAAGGAAGTTTTGATTCTTATAATAGCTAGGACATATTTGAGAACTTAATTCACATCAACCTTGATCATGAAAATACCAAGGAACCATGATGTACTATGCATTATCTTGAAACATAAGGCTAATATTGAGTTGGATTTTTAGGGGTATTACAATATCTCTCCCATGGGAACATTCATCTTCGAATGAGAACGACTAAGATGGACGAAAAGATCAACTGAAGTACGTACAAGACATACACTACTAAATCATGGTTTCAGGACTGACATGACTGATAAGTTGAATACGTCACATTGGACATGCATATCTGATGCATGAGTAACTGATTTATAAATGTAGGACTGACTGTTTTGATAAACTAAGTTTCTCAGAATGAAATGCATATCTAATGCAGAGATTGATAAGCTGAATCCATGCATATATGATGTATGATTATATGATGACATGATACACGAATGCATGACTAAAAGTACCGATAAGCTGATCACACATATCTGATGTGGGAATATATAACTGAACTGACTCATGAACATGTAATGGTAAAGATACCAAGTTTGAAGTGAAACTGAGAATGTAATTAAATACAAAGTTTGGTACTAAAATCTGAACATGAGAATGAGTAAGCTCAAAGAAGACTGCTACCATGAACTGAAAATACTGATGAGTCTGAGATTGATTACTCAATATGCATGAGCGGAAATATAAGAACATAACTAAGTTTGGAATGTGATACGTGAACTGAACTAAGTCTATAATGAGTGACATGGACAGAGTATCATCAACTGAACTGAGTCATTGAGTACATGGCTTACTGCTAAGTTTTGGAGGTAGAGGGTTGGCTCATAAGTGACACTTCCTCTAAGATAGATTCATCAAAGAAAATGACATATTTAAATAATGAAAGTTTGGGGGATATAGTGTATCTCCCCCTTGGGACACTATGTCCCTTGAAGGATGCAGGTATGACCTTGCTTAGATATTAAAAAAGTTAAAGCGATGCACAAGGCACCTAGGAACGAAATCGTGACTGATTATTTGAGATATGAAACTAAAGTAGGATGCACGAATGCATAGACATACTGACTTATCTGATTAACTGAGTAACTAGTAACTGAATGCTGGGTATGCAAGACTGAATTGTACTTAATCTGAATAGTTAGGCTGAGGCCATAAAGTATTATACATATGAGAAGGGACTAACTGAGTAACATGAGGTAACTTATCATGGATTTCATGAAAGCTATATTGTCTAAAAATGCATGACTAAGCATATTACATGATTTGGAAACATTCCATAGACTGAGGTATTAGAATACCTATAACTGAGTAGCTGATAATTGTACGCTATGGTCAAGCAAGTCTAAAACTGAACTGAATTTATGAGCTGAATACTGATCTAAAGCTGACACTATGACTTGAGACTATAACTGGGATCCATATTGGAACTAAATATTAGGCCCGATAACTGAATACTAAAACTGAGGTTTATACTGATACTGAAGTCCTTAATTATGAGACTGAGCACTAATTACTGAAATTGTAACTGGGATGGAAACTGAGTTATGATAGTTGCACAATGAAGGCTGACATTAGTCAAGGATCTGAATGTACGCTCACACTCTGAAATTTTGCCACTTTCTAAGTACTACCTCTTGCTAGTTCTTTGCTTGCATACTACAGGATATTCAAGCCTATTTTCGTATCTACACCCTCACATAAAACATACATGTAACAGTCTGATTTTAACATGAAATATTAACTCTCTCCCATCTAAGAAACTGCTCACCACTATACTGTTCCATAAGGAAAGCTTACTGAAGGATTAAATCAGGAGGACCAGAAGCATGAATGAATACTGACTGAATTTGACACATGACTAAAACCTGAGGAATAAAATGTCAATAATATAGATTTACCAAAAAGGTCTGAACTGAGTATATACATGATATAGTCTGAATATATCTGATCAGTGGAGGCATAACATGAGTTATTAAAAATGGAGTATACTGGGGAGCATGATATGTGTACATAAGTCATGAGCTGCATGACCAAAGTCTGGAGTTTCTGAGTTTGTAGAACATGATTCGTAACAATGAGTAAGCTAGAACTGAACTCCCTATGCTGGGAACTGAAAGGACACACGATTCTATAGAAGGCATTTGAACATAAGCTGTATTTATGGAATCTGAAACATAAAGCATGCATAGTCATTATGCTAACTGAAGTACGAAGATTTATGCTGAGATAAGGATGGGTTAGGAATCCTCTTCCCTAATTGCTTTTCTGTACATACTGGCACTACTACTGGAATCTGAGAGCCTGACTTGGTTATATGATCTATCATATCTCCCTTAGCTTAAAGCCATCATCATAAGTCTATGAACACTAAACTAATCTCTGAACTATACTGAAATCATCATCACATACTAACACTCTGATCAACATATGCTCGTCTTACTAAATACATCATCTGCCCCTATTTCCTCACGCACTACTAATATCACATTCACACCTTCATGCTTAATTTTAAGTCAATAAGCTTAAATTTTAAATCGTACTGTTCAAGACTAATGATTTATTCTGGCACAACTATCCCCATGAATACATTATCTATTCAACTTGGATATCGTATCCCAACATGTCTACTACTAAACTCCTGGGTTCATGCTTTTAACTCTGGGTCACATACTATCATAGGATTTTGAGAAGGTATTTGATGGCATATCTAAATCTGGGTTCGAGAACGAGTTCTCATGATCATGAATAACATCCATACAACTTTGGAATGTAAGGGAACTGATTGTATATTATCTGTGAAAACCCTATCTTTATGACTTAAGCTTCATTATTTCCACTACCTTGGAAGTAAGGTAAAGTTTTCATGAGGGAAGCATGATGTGAATCTACATGGGTTCATTAAAAAACCTTGTAATAGCATGATTTGAGACATGAAAGAAGGTAAACTATTCCTAAAACATCTCATAGCCTCCTGCACATAAGTGTGGTGCATAATACACGCATATACAAGACTCTACTAGATGTGGATTTTAGAACCAGAATGCTACACGGTACTCATGACCCTGAAGGACCATAAGATAACCCATGACTAATATCTGTACTTGTACACTGCATAATATACTGAATAAATATGAAAAAAAAGGTTGAAATGCCATAAGGTTCTAATATAAATAAATGTCTAATAATACAATGTCTAAAAATGGTATTTTAATACCAAAACAAAATTAAATTAACTGTCTAACATACTGTAGTATGGAAAGCCTCTAAACTATCTGAATAAGGATTTGATGGGATATGTCCCCAACTAACTCCATCTAGCAACTGAAATGAAATAATAAATGAAGCAATAATCACATCTTCCTCGAAAGAGAAGGACTCAATACAACTCTAAACACTGGAATGCTACTGCTGATTTGCAGCTCCTACTTCTAAACCTATGGTGTAACAAAAGAGAAAGCACCATAGCACAAGTGCGTCAGTACGTCTGAATGTATTGAGTATATGAGTGAGGTAGGCTAAATGCAAAGGGTTATATGCATGAAAATACTATATGAACATGAGAATACATATATGCATACGTAACTGTAACTGAACTCGTGGAGATACTAACTACTGAGTCTGAATACTAATAACATGGGTGTACTGATACTGAGATACCAAATGACTGAGTCTACTGATTCGATATGTAAATCACTAATAAGTGATGGAACTGATACGGTATTACTAGATACTGAGAGACTAATATTTCATTATAGATAAATGAATGATTGTTTCTATCAGTTCTAATTATGAAGAACTGTTCTAATTAGTTGTTTCTAATAATCCTGAAACTGAATAATGAGCATATAGATCACTAATAAGTGAGGAGATGACACTGTATTACTAAATACTAAGGGACTAGTGCTATGTTACTGATACATGAATAACTGTGTATGACGGTCCTAATTATGAAGGAATGGTCTAGTCGACTGTATCTGATAGTCTAATTATAAAGAATAAATCTGATTGACTGTATCTGATAGCCATGAATCTGAAAAACTGATAATATAAATTTTGATAACTGGTAATTCTAATAACATGAGTGACTATATTTGATAGTTATGAATATGGTGGAACTAGATGAGTTCTGTATTGGTGGGTGACTATAGTTGATAGTCCTGAATCTGAAGAAATATCTTAGTTCTTTTACTGAGACTGAGAATGAGACTGAAACTGAGACTATGGGAGGTAATCATCTAACTGACAAGCCCCAAAAAATGAACTGGTTGGGGTCCAATCTTTGCCATAATTAGAAGGGTGTAAATACCGCGCCACTGATAGAGACAACATGTGAGTAACCCTATTCTGTATTTGGGAGCCCATTCCATCTGCCCTACTATCAGGTAACTCAAGGAGATGCGTTATCCCTATAGGTAGGGATATCTCAACCTACGTTGGCTACGTAGTTCTGGAATATAAGGATTGCTTCTAGGAATCACACTCTCTGACAATAGCAGGTGAGTTCCTGTCCTTGGTTCACTCGGTGCTAAATACTACTCCCAACTGAATAGACACTGAACTGATTAACTGATCTGAACTGATTAACTAAACTGAGCTGATTAACTGAACTGATGCAAGTGGAATTATTTAGTCAATGAAGCTAAATTGAGTTTACTGGGTTTCGATGTCTGACAGAAAGTACTGAGTTTTGAGGACTGATTGAGAGTATTGGAGTTACTGAGAGCACTAGAATTACTAAAGTTTTCGATATCACTGAGTACTGAGATCACTGAGATTACTGAACTACTAAGACTTACTGAGGTTTCTGAGTTACTGAACATTTTTGAGTCACATGACTGACTGAGTTCTATAGAACATGGCTCGACTGATAGTATCATGAAAACATGACATGGCTCTAGGAATATAACTATATTTTTCAGGTAATAATATTCCCAGGACTCGATAGAAGGACACTGACTCACACATGACATGACTTGATCACAAGATCGGAGTCCACAATTCACAATATCATAAGTAGGGGATATTATGCTTTATGTATTTATTCAACATCTCAAACATGGTAGGGAAAACATGGATATATTTTGTGTACATAATTCATATCTCCATTATCATACATGCTTCATACCACAACAATAACAACACATAAATAGCATGGAATTTATATTGGGATGTATAACTAACATGGACTTGTCATCTAGATATCATGGAATCATGTAAATAAGAATTTCTAGCATCCTAGGCATTTTATCAAACGCCTTGCATGCATTATTTAAGGCATAGGTGGGTTTCATACTTGCACCATATTAAAACACCTAAAGTTCATAGTTTTTAACTAATGAACATATATATTCCATGAAAACACCTTTAGATATTATATTGAAACTCAAACAATAATCGTCAATATGTACATACTCATATCACCACAAAAAGTCTACAAAATAATATTTAAAACATGATTCTTGGGCTCTATGAACGAATTGGTTCCATAGATGAACACTATGCATACATTAGTTCTTGATTTAGTGAAGATTGATGGAGAGATTCTTGGAATTTGATGGTAGAATTTGCTTGAACTTGAATCCCCTAATTGAAACCCTAATGTGTTATTGAGAGGATTTTGAGAGAAATAGTATGTTTTGGTGAAATAAAGGCTTAATTTCATGTTTAAAGAGTGTCTATATAGGGTTTTGAGAAGTTACCATATTGCCCTTGAGAAGTTTAAAATGAAACCTAAAAACTGCACAAAATTTATCCCAATTTTGGGCCCCGGCGTGACGCGGAGCTTGGTAAAATGCCAATTATTATGAATTGGAAGTGTGGTGCAAAGCGGGGCTATCGCGGGGGCTGTCTAGAAATTGACAAGTGTGATTTTCGCCTCCGGCGCGATGCGCCATGCACTGAAATGACATCCGTCTTATAACAGAAACTTAAAATAGCCATAACTTCTTCACCCGGTGTCTGTTTTAGGCTAATTTGGTATCATTGGAAATATTATAAAATTACCTATCCATTGGTAGGTCATGGGCTCAATAATTCATAGTATAATGAGAGATATTCTCATTTGAAGTTTCCGATACTAATATATTTCTCAAAAATTCAATTGGTAAGGAATGTTTTGATTCGCACAATAGCTAGGACATATTTGAGACCTTAATTCACATCAAAATTGATCATGAAACTACCAAGGAGACATGATTTACTATGCATGAGCTTGAAACATGAGGCTAATATTGAGTTGGATTTTTCAGGGTATTACACTACCCATGGAGAGTCTACTGAGAGCGTTAGTCACAACTTTGGCCTTGCCCAGATAGTAAAGGAAATTCATGTCATAATATTTTAAGAGCTCTAACCACATTTTCTGACTAAGATTAAGATCTTTTTGAGAAAATACATACTTAAGACTCTTATGATCTGTGAAGACGTCTACATGAACTCTGTAAAGATAATGCCTCCAAATATTTAGGGCAACTACCACAACTGCTAACTCAAGATCATAAGTAGGATAATTCTACTCATAGGGATTTAGCTGTCAGGAGGCGTAGGCTATGACCTTACCATACTGCATGAGGACATAACCTAAACCCACTCTGGACGTATCAAAATAGATTATGAAACCATCTGAACCATCTGGAAGAGCTAGAACTAAAGTTGAGGAGAGTCAAGTTTTCAATTCCTGAAAACTCTTCTCATAAGAATTCGAACACTAAAACTTGACCTTCTTCTGAGGTAATCTGTACATGGGAGATGTAATAGAATAAAATCCCTCAACAAATCATCTATAATAGCCAACCAAACCCAAGAAACTCCAGATATCTGATGGAGAGACAAGGTGAGGCCAGTTTCTTACCTCTTTGGTATTTTGAGGATCTACTCTAATTCCATCACCGAAAACAATATGGCCAGGGAATGCTACTGATAGTAGCCAAAACTCGCACTTACTGAACTTGGCAAAAAATTGATGATCTCTAAGAGTCTAAAGAACAATTTTGAGATGGTTTGAATGATCATGCTCTGTGTAAGAATAGACCAGAATATCATCTATGAAGACTATGAAGAACATGTCCAAGTACTGGTTGAACACCCGGTTCATCAGGTCCATGAAATTTGTAGGGTAATCGGTAAGACCAAAGGATATGACAATAAATTTGAAGTGACCATACCGAGTATGGAAAGCTATCTTCGGGATGTCACATTCTCTAACTATGAGCTGATGATAGCCTGATCTGAGGTCTATCTTGGAAAAATAACTGGCACCCTGAAATTAGTCAAACAAGTATTGTATTCTAGGAAGTGGATATCAGTTCTTGACTGTAACTTTATTGAACTGACAATAATTGATACACATCCTGAGAGAACCATCTTTCGTACATACAAATAAGACTGGTATACCCCATGGGGACACACTGGGCCTGATGAATCCCTTATCTAAGAGATCCTTCAACTGATCTTTCAGTTCCTTAAGTTCTACTGGTGCCATTATGTATGATAGAATAGAAATAGACTGAGTATCTAGAAGAAGATCAACACTAAAGTCTATTTCCCTTTTGGGAGAAATGTCGGGAAGATCTTCGAGAAAGACATCTGAATATTCATTAACAACTGGAACTAATATAAGACTGGGAGATTTAGAACCAAAATCTTTAACATGCATGAGATGATACACACACCCCTTAGAAATCATTTTCCTTGCTCGAAGGTAGGAAACAAGCTGACTCCTGAATGCTGAAGTACTACCCTTTTACTCTAGGATGGGCTCATTTGGGAACTTAAACTAAAATATCCTGTTTCTGCAGTCGACTGTGGCATAGAAAGAATGAATCCAATCCATGCCGAAAATAACATCAAAATCAGTCATAACTAACTTGACTAAATCGGTTGACATGGATTTCTAAAATATCATAACCAGGAAGTTCCTGTATACCTACCGAACTATGATGGTTTTACCCACTGGGGTAGAGACTGAAAAGGGCTTTGCTAAAATTTTGAGACTGATTCTGAAATCACTTGTTATGTATCAACAAAAGAAAAAGATGCACCTGGGTCTAGCAAAGTATAAACATGAACATGGAAAATCTGAAACGTACCAGTAACGACATCAGGAGAATTTTCCTGAACCTGTTGGTTTTGAAGAGCATAGAGTCTGTTTGGGAGTTGCCCACTAGTAGCACTAAAAGTAAAACCCTGCTGGTTTGGGTAGTCGGACTGAGACGTGGGATGATTCTGCTAACTTTGATAATTGGACATAGGACAATCTTGGACCCTATGGCCTTGCTTGCTAGATCCAAAACAAACATCACTACCAGATCTGCAAACACCCTTGTGGTTCTTACCACAAGTCTGACAGAGGGTATTAGTACGGGCATTACTGACACTGCCCTGAGATTTAGAGCCTGGTGCTCTATCTCTATACTTAGGAGCTGGAGCACTGACTGAAGACTGAACTGGAGCTGATGACTTGGGATAAAACTATGAACAGTTTCCTTCCTCTGATTTAGGCTGAGAAAACTAAAACTGCCTGATCTTGCTCTCTTATTCTACCTCTCCCTAGCCCTAACCTTCTACTGTTCTATCTGCTGAGTATGGGTCATGAGTCTGGCTAAGGTCATATTACTATTCAGCATGGTAGATCAATACTCATTTACCATGCTATCATTCACCCCTAACACGAACTTGCTTATCTTAGCCCTGGTGTCTGCAACTACTTGAGGGGCATATCTGGATAACTGAGTAAATTTGAGAGAATACTCTCTAACTGTCATATTTCCCTACCTGAGGTTGATAAACTTAAGAAATTTGGCCTTCCTTAGCTCTTGGGAAAAGAATCTGTCTAAGAAGGCCGTGACAAATTCCTCCCACTCAATAGGACTTGCACCATCTACCTTCTCAGACTTTCACTATTTGTACCAAGTGTGAGACATATCTTGTAACTGGTACGCGACTAACTCAACACTCTCTACAAAAGTAACACCCATGATGTCAATGACCTTCTAGACTTGGTCAATGAACTCCTGAGGGTCTTCGTAAGACTTAGACCCGTGGAAAAATAGAGGGTTTATTCAGCTGAAGTCCCAAATCCTAGCTGCGGCTGAGTTAACCAATAGATTGGCCGAAATAACTGGTGTCAGTTTATTTTGGGCAGCCACAAACTGAGCAAGTATGGTGAATGCTGCTCTAAACTCTATATGAGAAACATGTTCTCCCAAAGGATATTAGGGCTAAGGAGCTGGCTGGTTTCTTCTCTTTGGAGGCATATTCTGAAATAAGAGAAGAATGGATTAGACTGTGAGTTTAATTAGACTGTGAGTTTAACACGAGATTATGCATACTAGCACGACATGAATACTGAAAGAAGGGAAACTATCCTAAAAATATCTCATAGCCTCCTGCACATAAATATTGTGCGTAACACACCCATGTACAAGACTCTACTAGATGCAGCTTTCAGATTTTCTAGGACTCTATTGAACCTTAGGCTCTGATACCAAGTTTGTAATGCCTCAGTTATCAAAACTGGAATGCTACATGGTGCTCATGACCCTGAAGGACCACAAACTAAACCATGACTGATATTTATACTTGTACACTATACATTATACATACAAAATACAGAAACATAAACAATAGGCCATAAGGTTTAACTAAAATAAAGAATTTGATAAAAAACATCCATGTAGGTGATCAATACCCAAAAAAACTGAAGTCTAAATCAAAACTGAACATAAGTCTGAACTAAATCTGAAAGCCTCTAAGTATTGACTGAATAAGGAGTTGAAGAAATATATCTCCAACTAACTCTGTAAACTGATAGCTAACTGAAATAATAAATGAATAAATTAAATCATATCATCCTTGAATGAAGAGGACTCACTGTAACTCTGTATATTGGAATGTGACTGGGAACTCGTGTCTCTGAACCTATGGTGTAACATAAAAAGAAAGCACCATAGCATAAATGCATCAGTATGTGGGAATGTACTGAGGATACAAGCGTGGTAGGCTAAATTCAAAGGGTTTACATGCACGAACAATGCTAGCTAACTGACTGATATGAACGTGAGAGTAAAAACATACATAAATAGTAACTGGAATTGTAAATGCGTGATAGCTAGATCTGTAATCTAACACATAGTTTACTAATAACTATCATAATTGATACTATAGTTCTGATAACATGGGTGACTATTGCTGACAGTCCTGAATCTGATGGAACTATCTGAGTTCCATACTATAACTGAATTTTACTGTATCTGTCTGTCCTGATATATTAAAATTTGAAGAACTATCTAAGTTCTTTTACTGAGACTGATACTGAAACAGTGGGAGGTAGTTGTTTAATCGACATGCCCCAATAATGCATATAGCTTGGTTGGGGTCCAATCTCTGCCCCAACTGGAGGGGTGTCAATACCGTGCCACTGGTAAGGATAGCTGTGGGTACCCCTCATCTGATAATATTCCCAAAAGAGAATAGTGGGGCCTTCATCTGATAGTGCTAAGCCACCTCATCAACCCTTATCTGACAGTGTTGATATCTCAACCAATGCTGGTTATATAGTTCTAGAACATAAGGATAATTTCTCAGAATCACACCCTAAACTGGTGATAACGCCCAGACTACAGCTCTCGTTAGAAAGTATAAGCGGTCGCTGTCAAATATAGAAACCAATAGGGTTGGGTGTCGAATCCCACAGGGAATACTTGGTCACTAAGCGTTGCAATTATTAGTAGACTGTTAGTCAAAAATTCTACGGAAAAGGGGGAGTTAATTTTGACGTGAATTACTATTGTTAAAGTAACAACGGAATGCTTTGTTTAGTAAGATTTAATCATAGAGAATAATAAGTTAGGGTTATGTCCACCTTATGAGTTTTACGTATCTATTAACTATGAGTAATGCGGAATTCAGACATGCATTCACTTATAGAGATTCGTATTCTAATGGTAAATCCTAGTGTTTCTCAACCATCAAGGATTATCTCACTTTAATTCTCTCGATCCTAAAGCGTATAACTAATGGTACGAACTCTCCAAGAAATTAATCCGGTTAAGGCATTAACGTGTAAATAGGGGTTGGTAGCCCTATTTCCTTGTCACACTTTCTTTTCCAAACATGGAACTTTTCTCTTGAACAAGTTAATGCTATAATGGCGTATTCGATATGTTTGCAACCACAAGAATTTAATTAAAACGAAGAGAGTAATGATATAAGTAGCATACATATCAAGAATTCACAAACTCATAGTAATAGATCTTATCTCACTAGGATTCCAGAACCCTAACAGAGAAGTTTAGCTACTCATGAGTATAACGGAAATCACAATAGACAATATCATCATACCATAACTTAGAATAATCTTAGCGATGAGAATGATGTTTTTCGTCTATAGGAGATTGACGTTTTGCTCTTATGCCGTTCCTTAAGAAAGCCGAGTTCTCTGTTGTCAAACTTACAGAATCTGTAACGTGAATAATGCTAAAAGTCGAATGAAAGGAATCGAATGAATGCTGAAAAATTCAGCAAATAAGGTTTTTATAACATCCTTGTCCTAGTCCTACTAGGTTACTGCTGCACCCCTAAGTATTAAGAAATACTGATTTTGCCCAGGATAGATTCTCCATGCATCACATCAGTCCACAAGCTTCCAAAAGCTGCCTTCCTTCTTACGTGAAGTTTTCCTTTGCTGCCCAAAGGTCCACAAAGTGCTGAAATCTTCATCATTAATACCTGAAAAACATGCTAATCACATAGGTTAGCTCACTTACAGGAAAATGAACTAAAAGTGAAAGAATTATATATTTTATCCTCCAAACTTAGCCTAAAATATGGGTAAATTATGGTTTTTAGGGGTATAAATACGCCCAACATCACCACCCCACACTTAAAGCTTTATTCGTCTTCGAACAAAATATTACGTCCATGCAAACATCGACTTAGAATTTCACAGTAACAGCACAAAATGTTCAACAAGACATGCACGACAATCATTAACAAAGAGTAGTTTTCTTGATCACTACTAGAAACAATTCAACCTCTAACATAGACTCGTGATGATGGTTAATTCGTATCCACAAGTTAAGGCACAACGAATCATACAAACTACCCAACAGTCATCAACCATGTGTATCTCACATAATATATCACCCATAATCACTCACAAGTTTTGTATTTTTCGAAACATGGGTATAAGACTCTCCTTGCTCTCTCTCTCACAAAGAATTCATATGTTGCAACTGATGACCATAGGCTTGCCCTTAGTGTAATGCTCCACTAATATCAGAATGCTAAGCTTAGGATCAAATAGGTCTTTACAGGTTGTAATGTAGGCTAAGGGACAAGTAGGACTATTTTGGCCAGAAATAGTGACTATGTTCCCTAAGCGCTTTAATACATCACATTATGCCATTCGCACTATCTTTTAAACAACCCTGCTACCTTTCTTTCATATACCACCTCTTTTCACCTATTTTGTTATTCAAACATAAACACAACTATCTTTTTATTTTTCTATTTCTTTTTTTTTTTTTTTCATATTTTATAAAGTACCTCTATGATAGCCACTCTTTTTCACAACAATTTCAAGTACCAATATATTATGAAGTATCACTCTCACTATTTTTCTCTTATTTTATCACATGACTCTTCCATTTAAAGCGCTTAGGAATTTGGATCAAATTATGGTCTTGAAAAAAATGGATTAGGCTACATATGAGGTTGTCAAAGAAAATTGCTAAAGGCTCAAAGAGGGTTAACTAGGATAATGTACATGGGTAGGTAAAAAGAAGGTAAACAATCACAGGCTACCAAAGAAATGCCTAAATCATCTCCTAAACTCACACTCTTTATTTCGCTTTACACACACACCAGGAAAGTTCTAGCATCAGCCACAACACAGAATGTACTATAACCTCTTACACACAAAGCACATGATCAACTTTATTGGTAGCAGTATAGACTCTTGACCCAACAGATAAATGAATTAAACCATACACTTATCACACTGTGAGTCACACTTAGAGCCTAAATGTCTCAATAGTGCTGATTTTAGCACAAGCTCTTGTCATAATACCATGCCGCCTATCAGAACAATTTCATGCAAAATCTAAAAAAATCTAAAAATCTAAAAATTTAACTACAAACAATAATAAATGTAGGCAAAGAAGTACAATACAACATACAAATACCAGCACCCCACACTTAGATGGGACACACTGCCCTCAGTGGAAATAAATAAGGAAAACCTGATTAGTCAGACTCCTCTTCTATGACTAGGGTCATACCCTTTGCGTCGGAATCATCATCAGAGTCGTCATCCTCAGAAGTTCCTCAAAATGTACCCCACTTGATTCCAAAAGTGCGTCGAGGTAATTGTAGAGAGGAGGACTCATCTTGCTCCTTTCTTGACCTTTTCTGTCCTTTATGTGAGGTGGATGCTTTTTTTTTTCTTGTCGTCCTTTTAGGGTCATTCTACCTGAGATTAAAATAGAGTCATGTTAGCTTCATCTTGGAAGATTCAATCGACAAACAAATAGTAGTGGCACCACCCCACATTTAATTTGTTGGCACAAACTAATTAAGTGAGTGATGTCGATTACTCAAACTTCATCGACATCCATTTAGGCGATATGTTTCAACATCATGTTTAGCACAGTCATATGTTCATGTCATCTTAACTATACTTTCCAACTCTATTTCATGTAGTCTTGACTGTACTTTCATGTTTGGATTAATGCACTTTTTGAACAGGACTACCACATAGAGAGCGCATCAAGTTATTTTATAGAAATAATCACAACATCTTATGCTTGTGTTCAATCGTGATCTTTATCTCGATGAACGAGTCATTTAAACATTCAATATTTCAACTTTGAAGATTCTGCATTAACTTCACAATTTTTATTCCATAAAAGTATAACAGTTTATAACAATCAAGCACAAGTCAAAGTCAAAACAAAGTCAAGAACACCCACACTTATCCTCTCACGCGACGAGATTCATCATAGCAAACCAACCATATTCTTTATCACCAAACACTACTTCAAAATCTAATAAAACATTATGCGTATAACATCGCAACAACCACAGAATATAAAAGAATAACTTACTTGGTGATGGATCCAGAAGATGAGCTTACAAGATTAGATGAACAAAAAGAAAAACTTTAAAAGAATGGGTAAGCTTGGGTGGCACCTAGATTGAGCAAACAATTGCATTTTGTTCTAAGGTTTAAGTTCTATTTATAGACTAAGCTATGGATCGAGTTTGACCCATGTAAAATCGGGTTAGGAGACCAAAAAGCATAAGTAGGCGGCACCGAATGCTTTGCCTATGCTTAGCATAGGCGGCGCCTTTAGCAAAGCCTAGTTGGACATAGGCGGCGCCTATGATATAGCCTAGTTGGGCATAGGCGACGCCTATACTATGGCATAGTTGATTCATAGAGAAAAGGCAATGGCATAGGCGGCGCCTTTAGCTTTGCCTAGTTGAGCATAGACTGCGCCTATGCTATAGCCTTGTCGATTTAGAGAACATAGGCCATAGCATAGGCCTTGTCTTGTCCGTTGCCTAGATTTACATAGGCCTTGCCTTGTCCATTACCTAGATTTGTATATGCATTGCCTTTACCATTGCTTAGTGGAGGCAGTGAGCATAGGCAATTACATAGGCCTTGCCTTGTTCGTTGCCTAGATTTACATAGGCAATGCCTAACCGATAGCCTTTGCTCCTTCATTCCTAACTTACCACCTTTTACATGGCACACTTCCAAATCAAAATTTGAGACCAATCTCCTCTTATATATGTCTTGCACCTACACTCAATCAAAAACAACAAAAACAATTAGAAAGATGGGTTGCCTCCCACCAAGCGCCTTAGTTTTGGTCGTGGCTCGACTCTTCTTTTTGGATTTTTATTTAACAAAAACAAACTCCTAATAAAACAAAACAATTAAAAACGATGGGTTGCCTCCCATGTAGCGCTTGATTTATTGTCGCGGCATGACATATTTATCTCGATTACTTAGACTTCATCGAGATATATGGTGCATCATTTTCTGAATGGATTCAGACGACGCTGATGCTTAATTGTGGGCATGCAATCTTCTTCGAGATGAATCTTGTGCATACATATCCCATGAGTTATACCAATTATATCATCAATAGTCCAATCAATGGATCTCTTATACCTTTTCAGAACAGAGATGAGAGCCTCTACTTGTTGCTCACCTAAATCGGCCGCAACAATCACTGGAAGTGTATTTACACTTCCCAAGAACGCATACTTTAGATGAATGGGGAGCTCTTTCAATTTTAGCACTGGTGGCTCTGCAATGGAAGTCTTCGCTGTTGGTGAAGATCGATTCTTAAGATCAAGGTCCAGCTTCTTAGGAGCATGAGAATAGGACCCTATTCCTGTTAGAGCACAAACGGTTTCTTCATATTCTTCAACCTTCTCATGCTCAAAATTCAACAGCACAATAGACAATGGCTCAACAGTAAGCTGCTTCTCTACACATCAATATCTTTGGGCTGCTTCATTGATTTGCATACATCTAAATGGACCACTTCGTCATTCAGCCAAAATAAAAGCTCATTAGCTCTTAAATCAATAAGCACACTTCCAGTTGCAAGGAAATGACGCCCCAATATTATAGGAACTTCAGAGTCTACCCCACAATCCAAAATAACAAAGTCTACAAGAAAAATGAAGGAAGAAACCTTCACCAATATATCATATAAGATACCAACAGGTAGTTTTACCGACCTATCTGCCATCATGAGCCGCATATTAGTTGGTGTAGGATCGCCCAACCCCAACTTTCTATAAGTAAATAGTGGCATCAAATTAATTCTATCTCCCAAATCGCACTATGCCTTAGCAAAATCCAAAGATCCAACCGTGCAAGGAATAGTGAAAGCACCAAGATCTGCCTTTGTCTGAACTAGTGATCTGGTAGCAATTGCACTGCAATGATGACCATTATCTGCCAGCTCATAGCTTGCTGCCCGCTCCTTTGTCAAAAGATCCTTCATGAATTTCGCGTACCCAGGCATTTATTCCAGCGCCTCTACCAAAGGAACATTAATAGTCAGCTGCTTCAACATAGTCATAAATTTATTGAGCCTGGTATCATCAGCTTTCTTCTTCAGTCTCTGAGGAAAAGGTGGTGGTGGAAGGGGAATAGTTTTCTCCACCACTTTATTTTTATCTTGCTTCCAATTATCAACCTTTTCAGGAGTGTCATCAGTCTTCTTCTTCAGTCTCTGTGGAAAAGGTGGTGGTGGAAGAGGAATAGTTTTCTCATGAACGCTCTCATTCTGATTTTCATCTTTTACAGAATCATCACAATCTGTATCACTAACATTCTCCTCTGTATTATCAACTACCTGCTTGCCTTTGGATGGACTTTCCAATACTTTACCACTCCTGGTAGTAATAGCCATACATGATCCATTATTCCTTGGATATTGCACGGTGTCGCTAGGTAAGGTGCTGGCCTTTTGTTGGTTGAATGCCACTGATAGTTGATTCATTTGTTATTCCAGTTGTTTTATTGTAGTGGAATGCGAGTCAACCAATTGATTCATTGAGGACAAATCATTTACTACCTCAGTTACTCCCGTGTTGGTTGCCTCCACTCCTTTCAACAACTTAGCCATCATATCTTCCCAGAGCCAGACGCCATAGCCTCACGATTTCCAGGAGGAACATACAAACCACTCCTGTCAGTCTTATTCTTCCAACTACTTTGATCACAGTCTTTGTTTCTATATTTATCATAATAGTTCTAACCTTGGTTTCCTTGGGCATTGCCTCTGAAACCCCCCTGATTATTCAAGTAGTTAGCTTCTTCCTCAGAATCAGATTTATTTCTTCCCTGTGACATAAAAACTTTGACTTTTTTGGACTTCCCTGATAATAAATGCTTGGTAAGAAGATCCATCTGCGTTTTCATATGAGCCATATCCTAGTCACGTTCCTCTTCTCTTTGCCTCTGTTCTGCAGTCATGCCAATAGATATAGTAGATCTTTCTACCTCAGAATCCCTGGTATGCCAAGCTCTACTCTGCTTTGTCATATGATCTAGCATCCCATTTGCCTCATTAAACGTAAGGTTGGTCCATGAATGACCCACCCGCAACATTATCAACCACTGGCTTAGTCACCGAATTCAAAGCCCTGTATAATATCTCCATCAAGTGGAAATTGGTCATATGATGATTTGGGCACCTCATAAGCTTCTTCTTGAACCTCTCCCATGTTTCGTGGAGAGGTTCAATTGGAAGCTGTCGAAAATTACTTATCTTATCTCTTAATTGTGCTCTCTTGGATGACGGATAGAATATTTCTAGGAAAGAGTCTTTTAGTTGCCTCCAATTAGTAATAGAGTTAGGAGTTAGCCCATTCAACCATAGAGTTGCCTCTCCAGATAGAGACAATGGAAATAAGCACAGCCGGATCGCATTCTATCCAACCCCTGGATTGTCAAATGCCTTGCATGTTGAGATAAAGTTAATCAGATGCATATTCGGATCGTCTCCTGCAAGACCACCAAATAACCCTTTGAGTTGCAATAGCAGAATCATGGTGCTAGTGATATTGAACTTGGCTCTGGGTTCCAAGGGCGGAGGAATAATAGCCCCTCTGGAACCAACTCCATCCAGATCATCATCATCATCATCAAACGAAACCTACATAGCTCGGCGTTCAGGTGTCATTCTAGCTTGATGATCTATCCTTTGCATAGGTACCGCCACTTCATCAGTACACCTAGGATTCAGTAACTCATCATCACCTAGGTCTTCATCATCCAGATTTGTTGCCTGACCTGGTTTATCAATATTTTGTTGGTGTACTTGAGCAGCTGCTAATGCAGCTAATCTAGCCTGCTCCTGTTGAGTAGCCCTTCTTTCAATGTCACATTGTACATTTACTCTGCCAATAAGTTACGGTTCAGGGTTAATGGGTAATAATGGCTGACCAGAACTTCTAGCATTTGACATGCATTGAACAGAACCTGAATAAAACAAAAACAACAACTAAAAGTAAAATCTGAGAATTTTTGACCAAAGGGTCTATTAACTATCACAAACTTAGTTGACAACCGTATTCCCCGGCAACGGTGCCAAAATTTGATAACGCCCAAACTACAACTCTCGTTAGAAAGTGTAAGCGATCGCTGTCAAATATAGGACCCAACGGGGTTAGGTGTCGAATCCCATAGGGAATACTTGGTCACTAAGTGTTGCAATTATTAGTAGATTGTTGGTTGAAAATTCTACGAAAAAAGGAGGAGTTAATTTTGGCGTGAATTACTATTGTTAAAGTAACAACGGAATGCTTTGTTTAGTAAGATTTAATCATAGAGAATAATAAGTTAGGGTTATGTCCACCTTATGAGTTCTACGTATCTATTAACTATGAGTAATGCAGAATTCAAACATGCATGCACTTATAGAGATTCGTATTCTAATGGTAAATCCTAGTGTTTCTCAACCATCAAGGATTATCTCAGTTTAACTCTCATGAGCCTAAGGCGTATAACTAATGGTACGAACTCTCCAAGAAATTAATCCGGTTAAGGCATTAACGTCTAAATAGGGGTTGGTAGCCCTATTTCCTTGTCATACTCTCTTTTTCAAACATGGAACTTTTCTCTCGAACAAGTTAATGCTATAATGGCGTATCTATATGTTTGCAACCACAAGAATTTAATTAAAGCAAAGAGAGTAATGATATAAGTAGCATACATATCAAGAATTCACAAACTCATAGTAATAGATAGTATCTCACTAGGCTTCCATAACCCTAACAGAGAAGTTTAGCTACTCATGAGTATAACATAAATCACAATAGACATAATCATCATACCACAACTTAGAATAATCTTAGCTATGAGGATGATGTTTTTCATCCATAGGAGATTGATGTTTTGCTCTTATGCCGTTCCTCAAGAAAGCTGAGTTCTCTGTTGTCAAACTTACAGAATCTGTAACGTGAATAATGCTAAAAGTTGAATGAAAGGAATTGAATAAATTCTGAAAAACTGAGCAAATAAGGTTTTTATAACATCCTTGTCCTAGTCTTACTAGGTTACTGCTGCACCCCTAAGTATTATGAAATACTGATTTTGCCCAAGACAAATTCTCCATGCATCACATTCAGTCCACAAACTTCCAAAAGCTACCTTCCTTCTTACATGAAATTTTCCTTTGCTGCCCAAAGGTCCATAAAGTGCTGAAATATTCATCGTTAATACCTGAAAAACATGATAATCACATAGGTTAGCTCACTTACAGGAAAATAGACTAAAAGCGCAGGAATTATATATTTTATCCTCCAAACTTAGCCTAAAATATGGGTAAATTATGGTTCATAGGGGTATAAATACACCCAACATCAACTGGTAGGTGATTTCCCATCCTTGGGTTCACTTGGTGCTAACTTCTTCTCCCATCTGAAGAGACTGAACATGATTTAACTGATTGTACATGGATTGAGTAACTGACTTTCATTGATTGACGAAATCGTACTACTATCTGAGAGTTAACTGAGATCATGAGATTTTGGAGGTTTCTTGAGTCACATGACTGACTGAGTTCGATAGATCATGGATTGAATGAGACTATCATGACAACATGACATGGCTCTAGGTACACAACTATATTTTTTGGGTACGGATACCCCCAAGACTCGATAGAAGAAAACTGATACACATGACATGACTTGATTATAAGATTGGAGTCCCCAATTCATAATATCATAAGTAGGGGATCTTATACTTCATGTAGTTGTTCAACATCTTAAACATTGTAGGGAATGCATGGATATATTTTGTGTACCTATTTTATATCTCCATTATCATACATGCTTCATACCACAACAATAGCAACACATCAATAGCATGGAAATTATATTGAAATATATAGCTAACATGGACTTTTCATTTAGATATCATGGAACCAAGTAAACATGAATTTATAGCATCCTAAGCATTTTATCAAACATCTTGCATACAATCATATTACACCACCAAAAGTTCTTAGTTTTAAACTGACAAACATATATATTCCATGAAAACACCTCTAGATATCATCTTGAAACTTAAACAACAATCATCAACATGTACATGCTCATATCACCACAAAAAAAATCATAAAATAGTATTTAAAACATGGTTCTTGAGCTCTATGAATGAAAAGGATCAATATATAAACACTATGCATACCTTAGATTAATAATCCATGAAGATAGTAGTGAAATAAGCTTGGAATTTGAAACCTCCAATTGAACCCTAGACTTGTTCTTGGTTGTTCTTGAGAGTAATTTAGCAAAAACACAATATTTTGGTGTTTTAGAGCTCAAATCCCATGTTAATAAGCTTATATATGGGTGGATAATGACCAAAAAGCCCTTAAAAACATGGAGGTGGAATGCTATAAAACCTGGGTAGCACTGGACTTAGCAGGCATCGCCTGGCAAGTGCACCGGACTAGATAGGGCGTCGCCTAGCCTAGAGCACTGCTCTAGCCATGGCGACGCGGGCTTATCACCCCGAGCTACTATTTTACACATCCAAACTCGCCCTTACGCTATCTGAAAAATTCCAAAACTTACCTGAAATTTTCTACGAACTTTCCCCATCACAATATAACTTGAAAATAAAAAAATGAAGGTCAAGAAGGTCGTCAAATAAATCCCCAAATTTTTGTAAGTCTAAAATGAGCCTAAGAGTTGGACGTTATCAAAATTTGCTAAGTCTTGAGGCCTGTAGAGCCAAATGAGCTGAATTCTAGACTTAGAATTTTATGGGGTCTTACACTAAAATACACAATGAAATTTGTGACTGCTTGATTAGAGTTCAAGGATGGATGTTTTCATGATGAGAAAAAGTAGTGTTCCTGGGTATAACTATTGATCGAGCAGAGACCTTGTTGATTTTTAGAACTAACCTAAGAGCAAGTCAATAATAAAGATGAAGGTTCCTAAAGGTAAATATAATATGGGATCCTGAAACTTAGACGGGCATGAGTATTTTAAGTGTGGCATATTTTACCTTTGAGTAGGCTTGACCATGGTAAAAGTGTGTTAGAATCAGAATACTACTTGTATGTGCCCATGCAAGAATTGTACTTTGGAAATAATGACGTGTAATGTTAAGGGGGAAAATGTATGTTCCAAAGGTATTGCTAAGATCTAATGCTTCCAGTATTAGAGTTGGAAATACCTATATCCCTATGTCTAATGCACCCCTATTTCATGTTATGTAACTTCAGACCAAATGAGACTTAAGTCCTAGTCTTTGTCATTCCATTCATGCTCTACAAGCCCTATTTAGATAACTAAGATACCCCTATATCTCATACCTAAATTCATATATTATGTTGTTATGTTCATTTCCCATGAAACACATGTCCTATGGCATGTCTATGTTTAGTCTAATGCATTTCATGACTCGTGCCTCTATATTTCTTCTATGGTTTGTTATGAAGCTCCACATGTTAGGAAAGTTTATGTCATTATGAAATAGTTCAAGAAATACTAGAATATTCCAGTATTCCAATGTAAGGTACTCATCCATGACCATCATTCGAGGACGAATGATCCCAAGGGGGAGATATTATAACACCCTAAACGTTCGAGCTAAAAATAAAATCAATTGAACCTTTCTTCATATGTACTTTGACCAGAATCTAGAAATTTTATTATATCTAGGTGAAAAGGTCAAATAATAAGTGTCCTATGGGTATTGGGTATGAATTAAGGGCATAAGAAATCTCTAAAACAAATTTAAGTGAAAGGTCCTTTAATGATTAAGTTTTCGTATAGGTTCACACAAGGACCAAATTTAAACAAGAATTTCTCCTAGAATATTTAGAGTTACGTGAACCATTACCTATCAAATTAAAGATTTTTTATTCTTCTTTCCAACGCTACCAACAACTCATTAATCTGAGACCCGAGTAAAAAGTTGCATGTGTTTTACTAAGATCCTATACCAGACAAAAAATTTCTTTTTTTTCTTTTCTTTTCATATTATTGGAGGGGTGATTTCGTCATTTCCTTTTTACGTTAACCCCAAGTTATTAAAACCTACTTCTCCATTAATTTTGTATGTTAAGGCTCCTAGACTTACTATCCATCAGTTACGCGTTACAATACAAACCTCCCTACCTTCTTCAAGTTTCACAGGATAAAACCTTACTTTTCCCAATAATTTTTTCATATGATATCCATAAATAAACATCCGTATTCCACCACTAAAACTCAAAGCTCAAGAATCTAATGAAATTCATTCAAGAAAACAAGTCTAATCCCTTTTCCATATCTCAAGTTCTTCAAAAGTTCTGAGGTATGTAGAACCATCTTTTCCTCACGTTTTATTATGTTTTCTTATTGTTAAAATATGTTTTGTAATCTCCTTTCCAAACATAGGGTGTCTAGGTGTTTGTATTCATCAGTTAGATTTAAAAAAGCAACCTGTCAAGTTCTATTTCCTCTTTGCATCTTAACAAGTGCTTATATATTCATAATGTATGGACTGGTTTTGCCTAAATCTAGAACCTGAATCTTGTCTAGTCAATAATATAGTGATCTTAATAATAATTAATAAGTATTTTCTATTTCTAAATTACTTGAAAGACGTTACGATTAATTAACATAAAGAACATCTGTCACACCCCATACTTTCAGACTTGAACGTAAATTGTCATTTCTACTTGTACACATTCCAAAAACCATAAATCTATTATGAATATAGAGTTGTAATCAACTATGTGGTGTGTAAATCTAGTTGAGTATGAATTGAGATCATAGAGGTCCCCTAACTCAAGGACGAGTTGAAAGCTTTTCCATCGATTGAGTTTTAGTAAGTGTTGAAACTTGGGTCAACTTAAATTGGTCATAAATCTTTGTATATAACTAATTACAGAGACTACTATATATCAAATGAATTATCTTTGAATCATCTTTCCAACGATACCAATTTTGTAAAAATCTGACACCCAAGGAAGAAGTTATGGCTTTGCAAAGTGGAGTGTGTCATGTAGCATAAGGTGTGCGACGCACACCCTAACTAATGTGTGCAATAAAGAGTGCGCCTTACAACCTGTATTATGCGATAAGATGTGCACCACTTACATTATTACTTAAATAACTTAAAATCTCTATTTTTGGGGCAAAATAGTCCTTTTCCCATCCCTATTTAGCCATAAACACGAAATTCAGTCCCCAAATACCCTAAAATACACTTCATTCATTAAAATTGCTCAAGAACTCTCATTAGGATTTAAAAATTAAAAACTAAGCAACTCAAAATTCAACCGTGGGTTTTTGAAAATAATTGCATATTTGGAATCTCCAGAACGTAGGCTTCAAGAAGCACCTATCATCTTCGCATATAGAGGTACGTGGGGTTATATCAAAAATCTCATAGGATTAAAAATTCATGTTTTCAAAATGGAGGTTTTGAATTTACAAATATGACTATGTTTTAAACATCTTATGATATTGATTTGGTCTTTAGGTCTACTCCCAAAGTGTTTTGATATATGATATATGTATATGCATGTGTTTTATAATGATGATAAATTGAGAGCATGATTTACATGGTACCCCTCTCTTGATATGATACTATTTTAAGTTTTCACATGATATGAATTATGTGGAAATCATCTTGAAGTGTATGTCATGATTTGGATATGTTTTTTTTGACTTTCAAAGAGAGGGTTGTTTGATTCATTTTGAAATACGTTGCATATGTTGATTGAATGAAGAGAATGATATGATACTAATGACTTGAAAGTTGGGTATGACGATACCCTACAGAGTATGACATATGATTGATTTAAACAAAGTATGAGTGCATTGATTTTCATGAGAAAGGTAGATACCCGAAGAAGGCATTTGAGTGAAAGGGTTCATCGCTGGAAACCGTAGTTGATGATGTGGGTTATATGATATTGTATCCTACATGGGAGGATTAATAATATTATTTGGGGAATCTCACATGGGGGGATTCCCACGGTGTGATCACATGAGGGGTATCACTGGCTTCAAATCCTGGTGGCTACTTGGATTGGAGGCTCAGCCATCGAGCTAAAAGGTGGATTTCACATAGTCGTGGAATTATAAATTGTAGGGTATTCCACCTAGCTCAACTACATTACATTGTTGTTGAAAAACAATTATATTTCTCCCATGTGTTTTCAAATTATTTGATATGAAATTGCTTTATAATGGCTCTCACCTATATTTGGTAAAAATATTATATTTTGTTTTGATTTCTCTACCTACCAGTACTTTTGTATTGACCCCCTTCCCTCCCAGGTTCAGAGGCATAGTCTAGGGGTCCAGAAAATCAGTAGAATCCTCAGCTAGATTTTCCAGAGTCACTTAGTGAGCCTTCTATATTTTGGAAGGCCCAATGTTTGCCAGTTTTATTTATCATTTATTAGGTTTTGGGTCTACTGGGGGCCTTGTCCCAGTTTTTAGATAGATATTTATTTCAGTCACACAGTAGAGATTTCATAGACGTTATCGAGATGTTGTGTTGAGATTGTGGGATATTATTCCCCATTATTACTTTTGTATGATTCTTTACCATGTTTCTATAATATTATTTATCTTTTTCATTTCTTTATCATATGAATTATGTGCATGATTACCAGATAGATAGGGGTGTTTTGAGCCTTTATAGTTTGGGATACTCGTCATGGCCAGGGCCCCAGTTTGGGTTATAACAAACTTGGTATCAAAGTACGGTTCATGGTCCCAGGGTGTCTGCAAAATTGAGTTGGGTAGAGTCTTATTTATGGGTGTGTAGTGTGCCACACTTATAAGCAGGAGGCTACTAGGTGTTTAGGAATGTATCTCTTTTTTCATGTTCTAGTTCGTGCAATAGAGTCAGAATATTCCTCTTTCATGCTATGGTGTTGCCTATATGAAAGTAAAGTCATCCTAAATTCTTTCCTTACTCTGATGTTCTCAAACATGTCCCATTATTAGGGTGATTCAAGTGCAAACATTTTAGAATCTGCATGGTATTGTCCTTTCCGATTGAGTCCTATAAGATTTAAAAAAAAATTTATGCAAAGACTCGATAGGAGCCTGTTAGTGCTTTGATATGTGTTGATTATGATGTAAAAATTGATCCTGATGGAATCATGCTTTCCATCTTAAGGTATTAATTGCATCTAGTCCCTCTCAAAATCTTGTTACAGATGTGGACAATGTGTAGCAGAATGTTGGAACTGTATTTCCACCCGAATAGTAGCATAAGTTTAAGTGTTGTTGTCATGACCTATCAGTAATGAAACTAGACCAAGAAGTTAGTGATGTGAAGTCACAAAGTTAGAAGTCATAGTGAGGGTGATTTTTGTGTAAATGAATATTTCAGTTAAATAATCGATGTTTGAGGGTGATTTACCCCTTTATAGTGATAAACTAATGTGGTAGCTAGCAGCGTGTGTGGATGGTAATGTAGTCTATGGAGGAAGTATTTTACTCAGATTTTTATTTATACAGAATAAGATGTATATTCTTAGACCATTAAATATTATGTGTCAATTTTCTATCCCTTGTAATATGTAATCTTGTTATCATGGTGTTTCTGAAAAAAATAAAAAATTCAAAGTCTAGTGAAACCGTATGGAGCTGTTTCGATTCAATAGCATATTTTCCTTGTGATTCATCTCATTTTCTTGTTCAAAATACAAAATCAAAGTCTAGTGAAACCGTGTGAGGCCTATTTTGATTCACTAGCAACTTGTTATTCTTGTGTTGGTTTAATATATGTATAGCTAAATTTGTTTTCATAAGATTGAGTTGATAAAGAGGTGATTCGTGTTTGTATATGATTAGTAGAAGGTAGAGAAAGGGTTGTCAGTCAAGGTGATTTATTGGTTGCTTGAAGTATGAAAATGGCTATATTAGCCAGTAAGTTATAATTATAGATTCATGGTTGTGGAAATTGAAGGTAGTCTGAATGTATGATTGAGTAAGTAAGTATGAGGTGAAAATCTGTGTAAGTGGATAAGATTGTGTGGGGTTATAATAATAGATTTTGGTTGATCGTGTCTATTATGTGACCTTATCCCTTGACTTTTTTCATTGGTAGTTGTAAACTAGTACTACTTATGGGAAGGTATGTAGCAGATTTTAAGGTATTTGGATAGAATATTCCAATTTGATGGACTAGCATATTATGTCGCACTCGTCATTGGTGGTAAATGATTGATGCTAAACTATAGGCTTGAATTTTAGTGTAGAATGTGGTGGTAAAAATAGTGGCATGAGATCGATGATGCATGTTTTACGGGATTAAATTAGTAGGCTTGATGTGTTAAAATAGTACGTGATAATGGTTAATGATAAGGAAAATGGTACGGTCAAGATCGATTGTTGTTGTCATGAAGTTCTAGTGTACTAGTGTTTCTTGATGTTTATTTCACGGTTTCCAAGTGAAAATTGTGTGTAAGGTTGGGTTGTAAATCATGTTTAGTACTAGACATTAAGTTTAACAATTGATGGCCATGAAGGTGGATGTGATGATTTCTTGATTATGATACTCGTTATAGGGAAGTGATCTATAGGTTTGAACAGTGTATGCGAGTGCCTAAGTTTATTTGATTTCATAATGAAGTATGACAGTGTATGAATGATGTATAAGTATGCCCAAGGTGGTTTAAAGCCGCGGTATTTATTCTAAGACTATTACATATTGCATCTGGCTAGTAGTACTATCGAGTTGCTAAATGGAGAAACACTAGTAGATTTTTTATGGTTTGTAAATAGCCAGGTTAAAGAGTTTTGATTGATAGTGTTGGGCTCTTTTATATGATCTTGATTCTCATAGTAATGAGATATAAGTTTGGAGTTGCGATATTGGTAGGCTATGACGAAAGTGGTATGGTTCATTAAAGGCTCGGTGATATCCATGTTAAGTGTTAGAAATCTAAGTTTGAGCTTTGAAGGTTGAACCGATAGAAATAAGTGTGCAAGCATTATACTATGACTATTGGGGCTATCGAAATATATAGTGTATTGCTGAAAGTAGTATTAGAAGTGGGCTTTCCACTTTTATGTGTGGTCTTTCGATTAAGTTCTATTAATTTTTGCATATTGTTATATTTCAGACCCCAGAGTGCAGTGAGTGGGGTTTAGTTTAAAGTCTAGTAAGGGATCTCCCAAACTTAAAATGATGGCTTAAAGCTAAGGGGGAGATGATAGGACGAATAACCAAGTCAGGCTCTCAGATTCTAGTAGTGATGTCATGATGATATAGAACGTCAGCAAGTGAGGGTGAGACTCAACCCATTCCTTACTCAGTATTTTTTTTAAGTTATTCAGGTGCTTACTCATGCCTTACGATTCAGTTCCATGATCATAGTTCATGATCCCTGTATATGATAGAGAATCACGTACTCTTCCAGTTCCAAGATAATGTGTTCTAGTTCATTCAAGTAGTCAGAATCACTTCCTTATGTTATGAACTCTAGTTGAGGTCATGAAACTCGTGATGCATGTACTCACTCTTTATAGTGTGCTCAGTCCCGTATAAAAATCTTTTCATGCTTTAGGTTATTATGCGTTAACCTTTTAGTGACCCTCCCTATGCAATGATAGTAGTGATGATGTAAATGTTCTTATTGATGGAAGATCTTAGTATTCTTGTTTAGATAAGGCCATAAGTATGAAGTAAGATTTGGGGCCAAGTCTTTGATATATGTGATGGTTAGTAGGAATCTGTGTGTGTATGTTCTGGGGGTAACGCTTGGGAGTTATATTGATAGTGGTTCATAGAATATGTGTAGTATCTCTTTATGAGTGTTTATGTTAAATTTCATATGTGGTTATGAATATAGGCTTGAATGACAAGTTGGGATTCAAGAAGAGGAATGCAATATGCATTAGTGAATCCATAGTAAGAGATCAGAGTTAGTCGTTGAAGTGGTAAGGCACGTTATGCTTAAGATCTGACCTTCATGAAGATAGGAGAGGCTGAATCAAGTGATTCGGACTTGTATCATGCTGTAGCATGTTGTATTTTGTGACTTAGAGTTAGGCTTGATCAAAGTGAAAGGATTCAGTTATTTTAGACATTAGTATAAAGTTTTGTTGATGCTCATTTGAGAATTTTAAGCTGAATTGAATGAATATGATATTTAAAGGGGATAATATTGTTAAGGGATTATACGAGATGTATGTTAATCTTGAAAGTAAGAAGTTCCATTGACTAAGGCCTGGCAATTCCATCCTGATTTATGGGATCCTATAGTCAGATGTCTTGTGTGTCTCATACCCAAGATCTTTTGCTGCCTAGTGCTACTAGGACTTCGTTAGGAGGAGTGTTGATAAGATACTCTAAATTGAGTATAAGTTTCCAGTATAGTTCAGTCTATGTGGCCAGCAAATCAGTTTAGCAATCAAATTCACATGACTTGTTTTCTCGTCTTTTCATTTAATTATGCTACCCAAAAATCTCAGATATGTTACTATTCCAAGGTAGATTATACTATTAGTTGCGAGCATAACTTAGTTCATGCGTCATGTACTAGATTCAGATTCCCGATGTTTAGTTATGACTCACTTCGTAGGTGCCTAGGGCATTGCCTAAATTGTTTTGAGTATCTTAGTGATTTGAGCATTCATAGAAGGACATAGTGTCCCAAGGAGGAGATACCCCCATTCAGTTGCATGCATAAATTCTTATTACAAGATTCACATCAGTTATTATTGCATATTCTATCATACATTGATACATCAGTTCAGTCAGATATGCATGTTCATTATGAGAATTCAACTTATGAGTAGCTTCAGTCGTGTATTCCATGCATCAGATATGCACGTCTGGTATAAGGATTCAGAACATCAATAGTTCCAGTCATATAGTCATGTTTAAAATTATTGTATCCTTATTAGAGGACGCATCATGTCTGCGTTATTCCATACCTTTAAGGCTTCAACAAGTTTCTACCCATCATTCGAGGACGAATGATCCCAAGGGGGAGATAATGTAACACCCCATAGTTTTAGACTTGAATGTAAATTGTCATTTATACTTGTACACATTCCAAGAACCATAAATCTATTGTGAATATAGTGTTTTAATCAACTATGTGGTGTATAAATCTAGTTGAGCATGAATTGAGATCATAGAGGTCCCCTAACTCAAGGACGGGTTGAAAGATTTTCCATCGATTGAGTTTTAGTAAGCGTAAAAACTTAGGTCAACTTCAATTGGTCATAAATCTTTGTATATAACGAATTAGAGTTCCTACTATATATCAAATGAAATATCTTTGAATCATCTTTCCAATGATACCAATTTCGTAAAAAATTGACACCCGAGGAGAAGTTATGGCTTTGCAAAGTGGTGTGTGTCGTGCAGCATAACGTGTGCGACATACACCCTAACTTATACCATAAGGTGTGCGATGCACAACCTAATGTGTGCAATAAAGAGTGCACCGCACAACCTATATTATGCGATAAGATGTGCGCAACATACATTATTACTTAAGTGACTTAAACACTCCATTTTTGGGGCAAAATGGTCCTTTTTCCATCCCTAGTTAGCCGTAAACATGAAATTCAGTCCCCAAATACCCCAAAATACACTTCATTCATCACAATTGCTCAATAACTCTCCTTAGGGTTTCAAAATAAAAACCCAAGCAACTCAAGATTCAACCGTGGGTTTTTTTAAAACTAATTGCATATTTGGAATCCCTAGAACGTAGTCTTCAAGAAGCACCTATTATCTTCGCATATAGAGGTACGTGGGATTATCTCAAAAATCTCATAGGCTTAAAAATTCATGTTACAAAATGGGGGTTTTGAAATTACGAATATGACTATGTTTTAAACATTTTATGATATTGATTTGGTCCTTAGGCCTACTCCCAAAGTGTTTGATATATGATATATGTATATGCATGTGTTTCATTATCATGATAAATTGAGAGCATAATTTACATGGTACCCCTCTCTTGATGTGATGTTGTTTTATGTTTTCACATGATATGAATTGTGTTGAAATCATCTTGAAATGTATGTCATGATTTGTATATGTTTTTTTTTGACTTTCAAAGAGAGGATTGTTTGGTTTATGTTGACATAAGTTGCATATGTTGATTGAATGAAGAGAATGATATGATAATGATGGCTTGCAAGTTGGGTATGACGATACCCTACAGAGTATGACATGTGATTGATTTGAACAAAGTTTGAGTGCATTCATTTTCATGAGAAAGGTGGATACCTGAATAGGGCATTTGAGTGAAAGGGCTCATCGCTGGAAACCGTAGTTGACGATGCAGGTTATATGATATTGTATCCTACATGGGAGGATTAATAATATTATTTAGGAAATCTCATATGGTGAGGAGGGGGGAGGGGGATTCCCGCGCTGTGCTCACATAGGGGGTATCATTGGCTCCAAATCCTGGAGGCTACTTGGATTGGAGGCTCAATCGTTGAGCTAAAAGGCGGATTTCACATAGTCGTTGAATTACAAATTATAGGGTATTCCACCTAGATCTGCTGCATTACATTGTTGTTGAAAACCAATTACATTTTGCCCATGTATTTTCAAATGATTTGATATGAAACTGCTTTATAATGGCTCTCACCTATATTTGGTAAAAATATTATATTTGTTTTTGATTTCTCTACGTACCAGTACTTTTGTATTGACCCCCTTCCCTTCCAGGTTCAGAGGCACAGTCTAGGGATCCAAAAAATTAGTAGATTCCTCAGCTAGATTTGCAGAGTCACTTGGTGAGCCTTCTATATTTTGGAGGCCTGATGTCTGGAAGTTTCATATATCATTTATTAGTTTTGGGTCTACTGGGGGCCTTGTCCCAGTTTTCAGATAGACATTTGTTTCAGTCATGTAGTAGAGATTTTACAGACGTTATCGAGATATTGTGTTGAGATTGTGGGCTATTATTCCCCATTATTACTTTCGTATGATTCTTGACCATGTTTCTGTAATATTGTTTATCTTCCGCATTTCTTTATCATATGAATTATGTGCATGATTACCAGACAGATATGGTGTTTAGAGCCTTTATGGTTCGGGATACTCATCACGGCTAGGGCCCCGGTTCGGGTCGTGACAACATCCCTTTTATCTCTTAAATTAATGTCCTATCCCATGTGAGTATATGCTGGCATGCTGAAATTCTTTAAGTTTAACAAGTAGGAAGGACTTCTTTATCTTTTACTGGGATATTATGTTAATCTGTTTTCCAAAATCTCTGGTTGTAGATGATTTGTAATATAATATCTTGCCAATCCTCCATGTCAAAATCTCAGTCATGCCATCATATGAATGTTTCTATTAATGTTAAAAGATAAAATTTTATGAAACTCTTAAAGTATGTTTCCAATTTCATAATCCATAATAAAGTCATCTTCTCGCAATATTCCTAAAACTCTTTGCACTATGAACTATAATTGCAATCCCTAGTATAATAATACAAACTTCTCATGAATTTTTCCATTGACCTAGTTAATAGATACTTAATAATATTAATATGAATGTTTTTACAAGAATGGTTCCAATCATGTACATGAATTATATCACATTAAACCATGATATTACCTATCATGAATCTACAATAGTGATACGGCTAACTCTCAATGTGAGCCTAAAGTGGTTATACATAATTACTAGCCTAAAGAGGCTAAACCATTAGCATGAGCCTAAAAAGTATAAATTATGAACATGAACATAACAACACTAATATTTTTGTCAAGAACTAATCAGATAAATAAGATAACATCATGAGCATAAGGGAGTTAGTTAGATGACCGTGAAGGCATAGGTTGAAATGACAAATACCTGAAACTATGTTTGCCGACATAGGATAGAGATTATTTCTCAAGTCGGATGACACTTTTTTTAATGTGTCCCAAAAAGGACAAACCATGAATACTTACTAGCAAATTATGTCATGTCACATTCTATTCCCGAAAAGGTATAGGACGACTTAGATAATTAAGCCGAGATCAGACTCCATGCGCTCACATGGTGGTTTATTGCGGTTCACTAATAATCAAAGGAATTAAATCTACTTTACTTGGTTAATTATAAATTTAGCTTATATTTTTGTTTATTTCCAGTTGTCTTCTTTTACATTTGAATTTTATTATCATTTCTAATATCTTGATGTACTACCCTCCTGAAATGGTTTTGCATACCAATACATTCCATGTATTGATAGACTTTGACGCTACATCATTTCATGATGTAGGTCTGGCTCTCATGTCCACGATCTGGCGCCTCATTAGGATCTCTATCTTCTACTATTGGTGAGCCTCTTTCCTATTAGGAGGTTGGACGAAATATGATGACTTTATTATATTTTCTTTTTGTATTTATACTTATTAGAGGCTTCACAGACTAATTTAGTTTCCAGACATATATTGTAATTTTTGGTATTATTTGTCATGACTATTGTATGTTTAGACGTTAAATAATATTAATGAACATTGATGAAAGACTTTATCCTTTAAGATCTCTTATTCTATTCTATTTCCTTTCTATTCATTATGTTAGATGTATGATCATGTGATATTCCAAAAAGTTCACTCGTACTAGCAATAGTATAGGGTGCGTACCACGTCTAGGGCCGCTGCTTGGGGCATGACAATAGTCTTCTTCTATACCCAAGTTTCCTTTCAATATCTTCCTTCACCTTTCTATAAAGATGAGTAAGGTATAAAAGCTTCTATTAATTTCGTTGTCATTTATGTGTATAAATATACAAGAGAATACAAGCTAAATAAGGAAAGAATCAACTAATACAGAATTGTGATCTTCTCCTAAATAGAAACTAAATCACTAGGGATACTGAGATATGAAAAATCTACTGAGATAGGGAAGATCACTCATGAGATATCTTCCAAGATAGGATGTATGTGCCAATACTTTCTAGAGTCCTCTTCTTAGTTGAATCTTTCGATCTTAGTTAATGATCTTGGGCTAGGGCTAGCAGAAGGTCTCTCCAACTACACCTTTTTTCTGCAACTCTACAATACAATGAGAAGGTCCAAGATAAAACTAATTACTGAGACTAGAAATTTATGTGAATATGCCTTTCAAGTAGTTTAACAACTTAATAAATTAGGCCTTTAACCACTTCTGGACACTAACACGCCGAGAAGGAAGTAAGAATTAAGCAAGTTTTGCTCTATCAAGTTTTTGAGTATGTTTTGACCGCTGGACTGATCTTTCTTGTTTAATCATTTGATCTTTCATGATCTGACTGATTTGTATTTGTGTCATATAGAGGAAGCTCTATAGGGAAGTTTCGGCATGCATCATTGTTCCTCCATTTGGATTAGCCTTAACTAAAGTTCAAGTTGCTGCACTTTTTATTATTTTCCTGTTGTAGAACCTATGCAGGAGCATGAGTTTTGATAATTTACTTTTCTTTTGAATTTGACTATTAAAATTTAATATATGAACCGTAGTTGATAGTTTTACTACTAACAAGATTGGTGATCGAAGAAAACTTGAAGAAGTTTAGAATAAGAGTTTGGATAAGTTGTGTTCTTCTGGAGACAGGAAATAATTTAAATACCTGATAGTTGCTTCAAATATACTTTTAACCTAAAGTATTGCACTTGAATTAGTAACCTCGAACCATAGGAGAATCTAGAATTTTAAGAATATAGGGTGCACCACTAAAAGAAAGTGTATTAAGTTGGAATTGATCCTAACTCCTTAAGGTATATAATTTAACCTTCAATCAAATACACCATTCTAGCCTTCTCGTAGCATGGATGACAGAGTATGAAATCATGTCATTTTCAAAAAATATATACATAAAATACCTTATTTTTTAGAGAGATCATGAGTTCATGTGCCCCAAAATTTGTATTTAACCATGGCCTCTAATAGACTTTGCAAATGTTTAGAGGCTATATGTATAAACCTCAAAACTAAAAATAATACTGAGAAAATCTAATCTATTATGAAATATAAAATCAAGAACAAAAATAATAAATAGAGAGAAGAGGGAGACTTCTTTATTTCCCTTGATGGATGTGAGATTATCAGATTGAGGATACAATGAACAAAACACCTCTATTTATAGGGAAAAATACTCTTTGTTTCTGACTAAAAGATAGATACTTCAAATCCTGATTGATATCAACTAGATCTTGATAGATATTATTAAATCTTGATAAATCTTATCTATGTTCTTGATAAAAATTCTCTATAATGTAAATAAATTTATAACACCCCCCTTGAATGTCTAATTAATAGATAATGTGCCTCGTTAAAATCTTACTAGAAAAAACCTAGTGGGAAAAAATTCAGTGAAGAAAAAAGAGTACACATCTCTAACAACACACATATAGGTTGCCTCATTAAAAACCTTACAAGGAAAACCCAGTGGGACAAAACCTCGTAATGGAAAAAGAGTAAAACGCGTATTAACTTCGCCTAATAAGAGCATCGTTGAACCTTTACATCCTGATCTTGTACACCCTCTCCTTGAAAGTTGCAATTGGAGGAGACTTGGTGAATAAATCAGCAACATTATCACTTGAACCAATCTGCTGCATGTTAATATCACCATATTTTTGTAGCTCATGTATGTATAAAAGCTTTGATGAAGTGTCCTTCATTCTATCTCCTTTTATGAATCCTCCACTAAGATATGCTATGCATGCTGTATTATTTTGTATAAAATTATCGATACATAGTCTCATTTCATACCATATTTTTCTCAAATGAGATGTATCATGGACCTCAACCATATACATTCTCGATTTGCTTCATGAATAGCTATTATCTCAGCATGATGCGATGAAGTGGATATGATGGACTACTTTGTATATCTCCAAGATATGACAGTATCTCCATATGTAAACAAATTATATGTTTGAGATTGAGATTTATGCAGGTTAAATAAATACCCAGTATTAGCATAATTAACGAGATCAAGACTGCAATCTTTGGAATAAAATAAGATCATGTGTTTGATCCCATTTCTATGTCTCCTAGTAGGAACAGAAATATACCTTGCTAACAAATTGACTGAAAAGGCTATATCAAGCCTTGTAGTATTTGCAAGATACATTAGTATTGTGCACCAAATTCACTAAGATATGATACTTCATATTTCTCATTTTAGCAAATAATCAATTTCTTTTGAAAACTCTCCAAGAGTTTCAATAATTTTCAAGCTATAAACTGATACAATATAAGAATTTTAAATAAGTTTTCCAGAAACTTTTATATGCTTCAAACATTTTCAATCCTTAGAAAGTGTCATACAAATTTTGTCAAGTGACAATATTCAACATTTCATATGTGACATGTTCAAGTGTCTGGACTGCAAATCAAATAAGTTTTACGCTTACCAAGATGTATCCTTTCATTTCACTTGATAAATATTTCTACGTCAGTACGCTTAAAGAAATGTAGAATTCAGATCCTTATAATCTTTTACCATATTGTGATAATATTGTATCAAAGATATCATTGATGATATATCATTTCATATTGGTACATAGTTTGACATAATATTTTGAGATCTGATCACTTCATTATTTTCAGGTACCTGAACCTCTCATGAGGTTTCCTGAATTGTTATGTCATAGGTTCTTCAAGACTATATTGCCTTCTTATTATGTTTATTTGCTCCTTATCCTTTTCAAGGATCCTTTCATTTGTAACCAATTGGTCTACCACTCTTTACGCATGCATAGACATTGTTCTTTAGGGATACAAAATAAGAGTACTTGTAGGTTAATATGAGATGCTTTCAACATTTGATTTGAATTATCTTTTGAATGATAATCTGATGATAATTTCTAACATATTTTATAGCCGCTTATAATCTCCCCCTTATGTTAGGAAAACTAACACACATCCTCTATTTTCTTTGAGGAATACTTCTTTGTGCATCATGATATATTCATTAATTGTACACCGTACATCAACAATTAGATAAAATAGTTGGCTCATGACCGTAAACCAATTGTGAGGGAAGAAATAATCATAATTTATTGGACTAATGTATACAAGTGCTATTCTATGAAGCATATTATATTTCAGACCAACACATGAAGCTTTGTTCTCATTAGCAATGGTTTGCATATTTATCGAAGGCATTCAATACCAAACCATCATGACGTTTGCAACCACAAGTGATCCCAAGCTAACCCATGAATTGGCATACTGTTAAGTAACTGAATTATGGCATAATAAATAACTTTTACTATGTGAAAACATAGTCATACTACAGATCTAAAATAGATACAATACTGATGAAGCTTTATAATTTGATAAATTTGAAGGATGAAACTAAAATTTACATAACCGACTCTGAGTGACATCTATGAAACCTCTACTATACTGACTATATATAGTTGGGACATGTCTCCAACTACCACTAATCAATACATATGAAAGTAAATAAACTGTACATAAACCAAAACTATCTGGAGTTCTCCGAAGTATGAGAACTCATCACATGCTGGCTGGAATCTGTAATTGTTTGATCGTGATTCGTAGGATATAATTGGTACCTACATTATGAGGAAATGTGGCCACATAGGTGTATATGTAGATTAATACTTTTGGAATGTACTGAGTATGCAGGGGTGAATGAAATAAGTAAAACTGATTTCATACGTAATAGTAAAACATGCATGCTAAGTGTAAGCAGACTCACCAATAAGCTAGAGTAAATTGAAAGCTGAAAACATCTTAAAACATGAGTAATAAACAAGATTTGATAAGCTGGTGAATATCTACACTTAGTTTCTGTAAAACTTACTTTAATGATATAAGCATAACTGAACTTGGGATATGATAACACATAGATACTGCATGAATACTGGGTATGTAAAACTGGACTATACTTAGTCTGAATAACTAGACTAAAACTGTAGAGTATTATGCATATGTCAAATAGACTGAATGAGTCATATGAGGTAACTGAGAATGAATTTGTAAAGACTATATTATCTGAGAATGCAAGACCAATCATATTACATGATTTTAAAATAGTATGTAAACTGAGGTTCTAAAATACTGATAACTGGATAACTAATAAAAGTACACTATGGTCAAGCAAACCTGAAAATAAACTAGGTTACTAATCTAATTACTAGACTGAGACTATGACTGAGACTGTGACTAATACTATAACTGAGACTTATATTGGAACTAAATACTGAGTTCTGATACCTAAGCGACTGATATCTAGGATTATTGACAACTGTGTTACTGATAAATGGGGGACTCTATCTGACAATCCTATTTTTGTAGAACTATACTATGTTTCGTACTGAGTTAAGTAACTGTATCTGATAGTCTTGAATCTATAGAACTAAAATGAGTTCTATACTAAGCTGGGTAATTGTATCTGACAGTCTTGATTCGGTAGAACTGAATTAAGTTGTACACTAAGTCTGAAACTGAAATTGTAGGAAGTAATCGTCTAACCAACATGCCCCAAATAAAGCAATATAACTAAGTTGGGGTCTAATCTGTAACCCTAATTGGAAGGGTGTCAATACTGCACCACTAGTAAGGACAAGCTGTGAGCGACCCTAAACTGGCAGGTACTCAAATAAGAATGGTGGGAACCCTCAACTAGCAGGTAAGCCACCTTATAAAACCTCAAATAGTAGGTTAGATATCTCAACTAATGTTGGCTATGTAGTTTTGGAAATTAAGGATTGCTTCTAAGAATCACACCCTCTACTGGAAAGTGAGTTCCCATCCTTGGGTTCACTCAGTGCTAAATCCTACTCCTATATGAATAGACACTGAACATGATTAGCTAAACTAAACTAGACTGAGTTAACTGAGTTCTGTTTACTGACGAAATACTACTAAATTATTAAATTTTTGAATCTTTGATATTACTGGAATTACTAAGTTTACTGAGTTTTCTTGAGTCATGAGACTAACTGAATTTTATGGATATGACTTGACTGAGAGTATCTTGAAAACTTGACACTGATTCTAGGCACACAGTTAAATTTTTGGGTACAATTACCCCTAGGGATCGATAGAAGGAAACTGACAAGGCATGACATTCTTGAATACATGACCAATATCAACAATCCATAATATAATAATTTGGGATTTCATGAAGCACATGGTTATCATAATAGAATAACAATAGTCAATTGTTAACAAAACTTTCATTTAGACATTTTGTCAAATATTTGGATGTTATACACTTGTACATGGATGAGAACATATGGTAACATGTCATGATTACCCTATTCAATTCACATGGACATTCTATCAATCTTGTGGAGATTAATACTTGGATATGGGAATATCTTAAAAACATGGGAGCATAGAATGCTTATGTAATACCCCGACGTCTTCTTAGCTAAATTCTGTCCATGAAAAGTCTAAGCATTATCTTTTAGAATAATCTAAATTAATTTTCATGTGGAATTTCCTAGATTTGAACCTTTCATTATGTAAATGACTGAATTATCTTTCCAACAATATAATATCCGTCCAAAACAGACCCTCGATGAAGAAGTTATAAATAATTTAAAGTTCTAATCGTAAACATCGACATTTTGGTATCTAGCGCATTGCGGAGAGGGTCAAATTGACAATCGTCAAATTCCAGTGGAGCTCCATAATGGTGGTGCATTTTGTAGGCACTTAATTTCCCACTCATCAAATTCCAATGGACCACTGTGATTGTGGCGCGTCGTGGTAGCACCCGAAATCTAGTTTCTAAGATCAAATTTCCAGTTCTATTTAGGAGTCATTAAGGGTAATTTTGAATTTTCCCTAGCTTTTAAAACCATCCAAACAAAGGATTTAGGGTATGTTTGAGCAACTTAACCCTATTTTCATCAAAATCATCAAGAATCCTCTCTAGAGCTTCAAATAAGAACTTCAAGAAATTCAAGATTCAACCGTGGGTTTTTAAAATAGATTGAAGATTCAAAATCCCCATATCATAGTCTTCAAGAAACACCCATTGTTTTCTTATTTTGAGGTACACGGGGTTTTCCTAAATCTCATGGGCATAGAAAACATGCTTTTAAGAAAAGGTTTTCAGATTTATGAAAATATTCATGTTTTAGAAGCCTTAATGGCAATGCTTTGGTCTTTTGGTCCTCTCCTAAATTTGCTTTGAAACCCTATATATATATATATATATATATATATATATATATATATCTGTGTGTGTGTGTGTTGAAGTCTTGAAAGATGAACTGAGATCATGAATTGATGAATCTTTTCCTTCTCCCATGGTTTTATTATTTGAATTGCAAGTTATGGATTTCCTAAATTGCATGTTTTCAAGAATAATTCAAGAACCCTATTATTTACATGAATTTCATGATGCTTAAGAATGGGAGAGAGGAATGTATTATGACTTTAATTTTGTTGGTTAATAAACAAAGAAAATTCAGGAATGTTTTTGAGAAACTGGCCACTACTTGTTGAAAAGGTTGAATGAATGGAAAGTCTTTGCATGATTCTTGACTTATGATTTGAGCTAAGATTTTTTTACACTACATGCATGATCAAGTGGCCTGAACATTGTGTTAGAATGAAATAATCATATATGGCTCAGAATAATGACTTTCAAGTCTTGGTATGATGATACCAGCCCAGATAAATGCAATAATAGATAGACTAGTTCAGAAATTAGATTTTATCACACTTTCATGATTTAGAAATTTTAGAATGATACATGTTCATAAAAGTTTAAAATTGAGCATAAAGAGATGTTAGGTGGTCCCCGAAGAAGGCGTGAGTTCAGACAACTCATTTCCCAAAATCACGATTTGCCAATCCGAGTATATTATTATACGATAGCTTAAGTATCGTTTGGTGTATAAGACTCAGACACTCTAACCCTTGCGGCACACTTAGATTGGGAGCTTCCCCACCGAGCTAATAGCGGATTCTATATAGCCCATGGAATATCAGACTTGTAGGGGAGTACCACCTAACTCAGAAGTAATACAAAGATCAGAACTATTATGATGAGAATGACTTATGATTTTCGAATGATGCCTATGTGTCTCCAGAAACTATTTTATGCATGATGTTTGATGAAAACTTTTCTATAATATATTTATATTTATATATATATATATATATATATATATATGTTCAAATACTCTATTTTGGACTGCTTCACATGCCAGTACTTTTGTACTGATTCCCCCTCCTTCTAGGTTCTGAAGCACAGTCTAGGGGTCCAGTAATCAGTAGATATTTTTAGATCACAGACCGTATTTTTGCAGTGGTGAGCCTTCTATAATCCAGAAGGCCTAGTTATTTCAGACTTTTATCATTAGTTATGTTTTGGTCTACTGGGGGCCTTGTCCCAATTTTTAGGCACCTTGTTTAGTTATAGTAGAGATTTCGCAGACTAAGTCAGACATTATAATTTAGATACATTTTTGAAATTTAGTTTCAGTATTTTGATCATATTTAGATTGACCATATTTTTGTATTAGATTTCTATTTCTGAATTATCTTTGATTTATGAAAGTTATGCATGATTACCAGATAGAGAAGGGTGTTCTGGGCCTTCATGGTTTGAGATGCTTGTCACAGCTAGGCCCCCGGCTCAGGTATTGACAAATTGGTATCAAAGCACGGTTCATTGTACCAGGGTGTCTGCGAAATCGTATTGGGTAGAGTCTTATTTATAGGTGTGTAGCGTGCCACACTTATAAGCAGAAGACTACTAGGTATTTAGGAAATGTCTCTCTTCTTTGTGATTTAGTTTGTGCTTCAGAATCAAGTCTGTTCCTAATTAGTGCTATTTTGTCTTACAGAAAAAATAGTCATGCCTCCTCATCGCAATACTAATTAGAGTGATCAGAATGATAAAGTCTGTCCTACTCATAGGATGAGGACATGTAATAGAGCTCCCACTCCAGACCCCGTTCCTACTCTGGGAGCCCCTCCAGTCCTGACTAGTCCACCCCGGGATTCACGAACCCATGTAAACAGTCCCCTGACTAATCAGAGAGATATGCAGAATTCAGACAATCTATTCATATGTTGACATAGTTGGTGGATATACAGACTCAGCGGTCAGAATATACTGGGTCTGTGTCTTTTACTTCTAGAGCTACATGGTTGATCCAGTTCATGAGGATGAATCCTCCCAAATTCATAGGTACTAAGGTAGAAGAGGATGTGCAGGAATTTGTAGATGAAATGGAGAAGATTTTCAAAATGATACATGTAGATAAGGTAGAAGGGGTAGAATTGGCAGAGTACCAACTGAAGAATGTGGTGAATCAGTGGTACGATGATTGGGAAGATACAAAGGGCGATAGCATTGAGCCCACAGTTTAGGGAGAGTTCATAGAAGATTTTCATGATCGGTTATTTCTCTTAGAGTTGTGTGAGTCTAAGCCGGAGGAGTTCATGAACCTTAAGAAGGGTAAGATGAGTGTTTAGGAGTATACTCTAAAGTTTAATCAGCTGGCCCATTATGCTCCCGAGATGACAAGTAGTATAAGGGCCTGAATGAGGAATATTGCTTTTGGCCTTTCAGATGATCTGGTGCTTAAGTGTCAAGGTGCTATACTGAACAAGGTGTTGGACTTTTCTAGACTGACAGTTCACATGCAATAGGTAGAGAAGAATAAAAAGAAGATTTCTGAAGCTAGGGATAAAGAAAGACAAACAAAAAGGGCCAGATCTACTGACTAGGGTCACAGTCAGCCTCGAAGTTATAAGTGGGGAAATAAATGACAGAAAAAAGAATTGGGGTAATTCCCAGTCTGCTGCCAGTGTCCCAGTGCCTAGACCACCAGCGGACAGAGGATCTCACAGTTTCCAGACTCATCAAGGATCCAGAGCAGCTGATACTCAGTCGCAGGGTAGTGCAGCTCTGCAACATCATACATTTTCGTAGTGCGAGACTTGTGGTAGAAATCATCCAGGGAAGTGTCAGTTTGTCACACTTGTATGCTATTCATGTGGTCAGCCGGGTTATTTTTAGAGGGACTGTCTATCTACTAGGAAGAATGTTGGTGGTGCAAAGTTTTAGGCAAATTCTTTGACACCACCCCCACCTCAAAAGGTTGCCCCATCAGCTATCAGGAGCGGTCACAATTGGTTATATTCTTTGACCAACCTCCAGGAGGCGGAAGCTTACTTAGATTTTGTCACCGATACGTTACAAATATTTTTTTGTGATGCTTATGTGTTGCTTGACCCTGGGTCTACTCTATCCTATGTGACCCCTTATGTGGCTGTTGGTTTTGGGTTTGAGCTCGATATGATCTTTGAACCCTTTTCTGTTTCCACCCCAATGAGGGATTCTGTTGTCGCTAGAAGGGTGTATAGGGGTCATGTTGTGACTATTGATAGCTTGGATACGGTGGCAGACCTCATAGAACTTGATATGGTTGCTTTTGATGCTATCTTAGATATGGATTGGCTCCATTCATGCTATGACACATTAGATTGTAGGACTCGAAGAGTCACTTTTTCTTTCCCAAATGAGCCAGTGATAGAATGGGAAGGACATTCTTTAGCACCCAGAGGGCGCTTTATATCCTATATCAAAGCCCGCAGACTCATTTTTAAGGGTTGTTTGTATCACCTTATTCGAGTTAAGGACTCTAATGCCGAGAGTCTTCCTTTTCAGTCAGTCCCTGTAGTAAATAAATTTCTAGAGGATGAATACCACCCAATAGGGAGATAGAGTTTGGTATTGATGTGTTGCCAGATACCTATCCCATCTCTATTATGCCATATAGAATGGATGATCCTGTAGAACTAAAAGAGTTGAAAGAACAATTAGAGGATTTCCTAGATAAAGGTTTTATACACCCCAGTGTGTCTCCTTGGGGTGAACCTGTGCTTTTTATACAAAAGAAAGATGATTCCCTTTGTATGTCATAGACTACCGTCAGTTGAATAAGGTCATGATTAAAAATAAATATCCTCTTCCTAGGATTGATGATCTTTTTGACCAGCTTCAGGGTGCTAGATACTTCTAAAAAATAGACCTTCATTCGGGCTATCATCAGTTGAAGGTTAGGGAGTCATATATTCCTAAAATAACTTTCTAAACCAGATACGACCATTATGAATTCTTAGTCATGTCTTTCGGGTTGACTAACGCCCCTGCGGCCTTTATGAACCTAATGAACAGGTCTTCCTTCAGTTTTTGGATCTGTTTGTGATAGTATTCATTGATGAATCCTAATATATTCAAAAACTGAGGAGGACCATGCCAATCACCTCTGAATCATCTTTCAGAATCTTAAAGATCATAGCTTGTATGCAAATTCTCCAAGTATGAATTCTGGCTTAATGCCATTGCGTTCTTGGGGCATATTGTGTCCATTAATGGGATTAGAGTGGATCCCCCAAAGGTTGAGGTAGTAATAAAGTGGCCCAGACCCACGACTCTAATCGACATTCAAAGCTTCTTGGGTTTGGCAGGTTATTTCAGAAGGTGCATAGAGAGTTTTTCCTCCATAGCTGCTCCGCTCACTAAATTGACTCAGAAAAAGTTAAAGTTTGTGTGGTCTGACTCGTGTGAAAATAGTTTTGAGGAGTTGAAAGACAAGATGACTACTGCTACTATTTTAACTCTTCCCAAGGGTGTAGATGGTTTTGTGGTTTACTGTGATGCATCCCATGTGGGACTTGGTTATGTACTGATGCAACATGGTAAGGTGGTAGCTTATGCATCTAGGCAGTTAAAGGTGCATGAGCAAAACTACCCTAATCATGACTTGAAGTTAGCAGCCGTGGTATTTGCACTTAGAATCTGGAGGCATTATCTCTATGGAGTGCATGTTGATATTTATACTGACCACAAAAGTTTGTAGTATGTTTTCTCACAGAAAGAATTGAACTTCAGGCAAAGGCATTAGATGGATCTTTTGAAATACTATGATATGAGTCTGCATTACCATATGGGTAAGGCTAATGTTGTAGCCGACACTCTCAGCAGGTTGTTTATGGGTAGCCTTTCTCATGTAGAAGAGGGAAAGAAAGAGATGGTGAAGGATATTCACTACCTTGCAAATCTGGGAGTGCAACTCCTAGATTTCGAAGATGGAGGGGTGATTATTCATGAGATTGCTACATCATCTCTTTATGCTGAAGTCAAAGAAAAATAGGTCGAAGGTCCCATCTTGATGCAGATTAAGAGGGATATGGGTCAACAGAAATTGGTGGTCATGGTATTCTGAGATATCAGGGTAGGTTGTGCGTTTTGAATGTTGATGGACTACGAGAAAGAATCCTTGATGAGACTCACACGTCGAGGTATTTTGTTCACCCAGGCTCTACAAAAATGTATCTTGATTTGAAAACCATTTATTGGTGGAATAATATGAAGCGTGATGTGGCTAAATATATTGCCAAGTGTTTGAATAGTCAACAAGTCAAGGTGGAACACATGAGGCCAAGTGGTACTTCTCAAGAGATAGCATAGCCTTTATGGAAATAGGAGATGAACAATATGGACTTTATTACAGGACTTCCAAAGTCTCAAAACTACTATGATTCTATTTGGGTAATTGTGGATAGGCTGACCAAGTCAGCACACTTTCTGCCGGTCAGGACTAACTATTTGGGGGAGGATTATGCTAATCTGTTCATCACATAAATTGTCCATTTGCATGGGGCACCTATCTTTATTATATTCGACCGAGGTGCGCAATTTTCTTCTCAGTTTTGGAGATCGTTTCAGAAAGGTTTAGGTACCTAAGTGAACCTAAGTACAACATTCCACCCTCAGACTGATGTGCAAGCTAAGCGCACCATTCAGACCCTTGAGGACATGTTGGGGGCTTGTGTAATCGACTTTAAAGGGATTTGGGTAGATCACTTGCCATTGATAGAGTTTGCTTATAATAATTGCTTCCATTCTAGTATTAAGATGACACCGTTTGAGGCACTATATATTAGGAGATATAGGTCTCTGATAAGGTGGTATAAAGTAGGTGATGTATAGATGTTTGCGCCTGATAACTTGTTCACCAGGAAATGAAGGATGTGAATCTTATTCGAGAATGACTTAAAATAGTGCATAGTCATTAAAAATCCTACGCCGATGCTAGAAGGAGAGAGTTAGAGTTTGAGGTTAGAGATTGGGTATTTCTTACAGTTTCGTCCATGAAGGGAGTTATGCAATTTGGGAAGAAAGGTAAGCCGAGTCCTCGCTATATAGGACCATATCAGATTGTGAGAAGGATAGGTGGAGTTGCGTATGAATTAGAGTTGCCTATAAGTTTAGGTTCTGTACATCCGGTATTTCATATATCCATGTTGAAAAAGTGCATTGGAGATCATTTTTTAGTAGTACCCATCGAAGAAATCAATGTGACAGACTCCTTGTCCTACGAAGAAGAGCCGATAGTGGTTTTGGATCACCAAGTTAGAAAGTTGAGAAGCAAAGAGGTTATTTCAATTAAAGTGTTATGGAGAAATCAGAAAGTCGAAGAAGCAACTTGGGAATCAGAAGATGATATGAGAAACAGATACCCAAATTTATTTAATTCGATGAACGAAGTAGTGGAAGGTACAATCCTTGTCCTTTTATTTCTATGCCTTCATTTCCTTGAAATTGTGCTTGTCTATTTTTTTGCATCATCATTCGGGGACGAATGATCCCAAGGGGGGATATTGTAACACCCTGACGTCTTCTTAGCTAAATTTCATCCATGAAAAGTCTAAGCATTAGATTTTAGAATAACCTAAATTAATTTTCATGTGGAATTTCCTAGATTTCAACCTTTGACCATGTAAATGACTGAATTATGTTTCCAACGATATAAGATCCATCCAAAATGGACCCTCGGTGAAGAAGTTATGAATAATTTAAAGTTCCAATTGTAAATATCATCATTTTGGTGTCTAGCGCGTCGTGGAGAGGGTCAAATTGACAATTGTCAAATCCCAGTGGGGCTCCGCGATGGTGGCGCATCGCGGAGGCACTTAATTTCCCACTCATCGAATTCCAGTAGACCACCGCGATTGTGGCACATCGCGATAGCACCTGAAATCAGGTTTCTAAGTTCAAATTTCCAGTTTCATTTAGGAGTCATTAGGGGTAATTTTGACATTCCCTAGCTTTTAAAACCGTCCAAACAAAGGATTTAGGGTATGTTTGAGCAACTTAGCCCTATTTTCATCAAAATCATCAAGAATCCTCTCTAGAGCTCCAAATAAGAACTTCAAGAAATTCAAGATTCAACCATGGGTTTTCAAAATTGATTGAAGATTAAAAATCCCCATATCACATGCTTCAAGAAACACCCATTGTTTTCTTATTTTGAGGTACGAGGGGTTTTCCTAAATCTCATGGGCATAGAAAATATGCTTTTAAGAAAAGGGTTTCGGATTTATGAAAATATTTATGTTTTAGAAGACTTAATGGCAATGTTTTGGTCTTTTGTCCTTCCCCAAAATTTGATTTGAAACCCTATATATATGTGTGTGTGTGTGTGTGTATGTATGTGTTGAAGTCTTGAAATATGAACTGAGAGCATGAATTGATGAATCTTTTCCTTCTCCCATGGTTTTATTATTTGAATTGCAAGTTATGTATCTGACTGTTTTATTTCTGTAGAACTATACTGTGTTTCGTACTGAGCTGAGTGACTTTATCTGACAGTCCTGAATCTCTAGAACTGAACTAAGTTCTATACTAAGCTGGATGACTGTATCTGGCAGTCCTGATTCTGTAGAACTGAACTGACTTCTAGACTAAGTCTGAAATGATATTATGGGAAGAAATTATCTAATCTATATGCCCCAAATAAAGCAATATAGCTAATTTGGGGTCCAATCTGTAACCCCAATTGAAAGGGTGTCAATAATGCACCATCGGTAACGACATACTGTGAGTGACCCTCAATTGGTAGGTACTCAAATAAGAATGGTGGAAACCTTCAACTGGAAGGTAAGCCACCTCATCAACCCTCAACTGGTAGGTTAGATATCTTAACCTACGCTGGCTATGTAATTCTAGAATTCAAGGATTGCTTCTGAGAATCACACCCTCTACTGGCAGGTGAGTTACCATCCTTGGGTTCACTCGGTGCTAAATCCTACTCCCATCTGAATAGACATTGAACATGATTAACTGAACTGAACTAAAATGGACTGAGTTATCTGAGTTTCATTGACTGACGAAATACTGCTGAAATTATTGAATTTTTGAGATCTCTGATATTACTGGAATTACTGAGTTTACTAAGTTTTCCTGAGTCATGAGACTGACTGGATTCTATGGATCATGACTTGAATGAGAGTATCTTGAAAACATTACACTGATTCTAGGCACACAGCTAGACTTTTGGGTACAATTACCCCCAGGACTTGATAGAAGAAAATAGACAAGGCATGACATTCTTGAATACATGACCAACATCAACAATCCATAATACATTAAGTTGGGAATTTCATGAAGCACATGGTTATCATAATAGCATAACAATAGTCACTTGTCAACAATGCTTTTATTTAGACATTTTGTCAAACATTTGGAGGTTATGCACTTGTACATGGATAAGAACACATGGTAACATGTCATGATTACCCTATTCAATTCACATGGGCATTCTATCAAGCACATGGAGATTAATACTTAGATATGGGAATATCTTAAAAACATGGGAGCATAGCATGCTTACTTAACTAAAATCATGATTTGAGAATTTACATAGAATTCATGTGAAATACGATATGGGTTTTTCATCAAAATATGTAAAATTCATAACTTGGACATAAAAAAGTCTTAATCATAAGAGATTAAAGCTCATGATTCAAACTCATGTCAAAACATCTCAAAATTCATGTTTGATAACATAAACATTCGTAAATCATATTAAAATATGGAAATTTTAGCAATGCTCCTGAAAATATAAACAAACACATGAAGTTTATCCTCAACAGGTCTCAAAAACTTAAAATTTTGGAATCCCAATTTAGAACTCATATATAAACATTCTAAATCATAAAAAAACATTCAACTCAATATGCTTCTTGAAAATACTTCAACACCATCAAAATAATAAGATCAAGAATCTCAATATCATACTTAAACTCACTTTCGAAAATCTGAAAAATTGTGTTACGCGCATAAATACATGAAAATAGTCATGCAATTCAATATTCTATCACTTGTGAACTCATAATATTCAAACAATATAAATTAGGTATAAACCCTAACTTCAAATTTCATGAAAAATCACATAAAATTTAGTAATTTATAAGTTAAAGTAAGTTTTGGGCACAAGGACGAAAGGATTGTCCTTGTTGAAACCTCACATACCTTAATTGATGATCTTAGATGAGAAAGCTTGAATCTTGGATTCCTATGATGCTTTGAATGTGAAAGCTTGAACCTTTTGAATCTCTAATGGTGTTCTTGATTATTGAAGTTCTTGATTAAGGAAACTTAGATTCTTGACTAGCTTGAAGAAATTTTGATGGAGTTTCTTGGTGTTCTTGAGGGGGTTAGGGCTTTCTTTGGAGAGAAAAGACTGAATAATAATGTAAATTATTTTTTTGGGGATTTAATTATCTGTTATTGACGAGTTTGGGGGTGAATAAAAGGACCTTTTCCCTTAAAATTCGAAAACAGCACCTGGAAATTAGGTGCGTGCGATAGGGAGGGCGTCGTACGTTAATCGTGCGATGTTACTGCCTCAGTCACAAAAATGGTCATAACTTTTTGCTCGTGTATTGGATTTTGGAAAAATTGGTATTTTTGGAAAGCTAATTCAATTATATAAAATTGGGTGGGTCTTGAGATGAAAAATTCTATGTATATAAAGATTTGAAGTAGACCCTTATAGAATCGAATATCGAAATTTGGACGAATCAAAAGATCTTAGCTCAACTTGGCTCTAAGTGATTTCTATGAACATTTTTAACCACAAAAGCAAATCAAACATAAGGATAAAGATTTTGAAACTTGTATTTACATGGGAATCACTTGGATTATAGCTTATCAACATAAGAACGATGGTTCATAGACTAGCCCAAAAATGCGGGGTATTACAATTACACAATCTAAAAAATTACACTCCTAACTTAATTTTATTGAGCAACCAATTTTATGAATATCAAACTACAGGTTGACAATTTTAACTTGCAAGTGATCATCTTATATTGATGCAACTTAATAGATCACATGACTTGTGAACGGGTCCATATTCACCTTTTATATTTTTTAGATTTTAAGGGATTTAATCCCAATATTAGTTAGTTTCCAACCAACTTATCATGAGAACAAGCGACATAAACTATTCTTGAATAATCTTCTAGTTCTTCAATACATGTCTAATACTAAATATGCACATTTTCGAGATGTCACAATTGTTCATATCAATTTATGAACTCATTTATCGTAGTAAACACAAGTTTATCATGACATGCATTTTTTTCTTTAGTAAATTTTGAATTTACTATTATATGAATAAATTCAGATTTACTACTTTAAAAGATTTCAGAATAACTCTTCTCAATTGTTTAGATTTATTATACATTGCTACCACATTCACTTCATGGAATGGAGCATTTAATAAGACAAATTTAATGTCTTTCACCAAAAATTTATTGGTTTACTTTAGCCATCATTATATCATTGATATGGTGCATTGAGATTCAAACTCAATTCCTTATCCATATAAAGACGTCTTAGGTTATCAATCGATGAGACTTGAACCCAATATCTTATCATCATAGTGCATTGAAACTTTTAACCCAATGTCTTACTCTCTTAATGAGATGAGACTTAAATTCATCATCATATCTTTTAACAATATTGTTATTCATGAACAAATTTAAAGCATAAGTGGTTCCAAACTAATTATTTTTTTCTCAAATCCAACAATAATTATATCATTAGTAGCAAAAGACAAATAACATAAGAAATCACTAACCTTGAAATTACCTTTAGATTTATAATCTCACCTTATTTTAGTAGAGTCTTGTGCTGATAACTTGTTATGAAATATAAAAGAAAGAACAAGAAGAATGAATAGGAGGAGAAAAATGAGACTTCTTTATTTCCCTTGATGGATGAGAGATCATCAGATTGAGGATACAATGAACAAAACCCCTCTATTTATAGGGAAAAATACTCCTAGTTTCTGACTAAAAGATAGATACTCCAATCCTGATAGATATCAGCTAGATCTAGATAAATCTTATTAGATCTTGGCAAATCTTATCTATACTCTTAGTAGACATTCACTATAATGTAAATACATTTATAACACAAATTACATTTTAGTGAATATTGTTATACACTGAGGTACAAAATGGGCTGAGCTCTTATGGCTAAGCAAATAAGGCATATGCCTTAAGCCCCCCAACTTTTTTGTGGGTGGGTGGCACAATTTTTTTATCAAAAATAAATTGTTTAATTTTTCTTAATAGAAAAAGTTAATTATTTATAATAAAAATATTTTACTGAACAATTATATTATTTTTTTCGTTTTAACCCTTTATAATGAAACAGATTCTATGGTTCTAACTCTTATTTTTATCTAAAATTGATCAATTTATTACTTTATAATGATTCTGGTGAGAGAATGTTTGTCCATGTTGAAATTGACAAAATCTTACCTAAAACTAATAATTGGAAAAATAAATTATTTGAAAAGATCAAATATAAAAAAGTTACTAAGTAATCATTTTGAATCTAAAAAGTTAAAAGAAAAATTTTCCTACTAAAAAACCTTTTCCACTAAAAAATATTTTGTAAAGTAAAACACAATTATGATTGAAGTAAGCAAGGAAATTCAAGATGAATCCTAACACAAAAGTACTTTGCAAATGTCTTAGTGACCTTTTCTTCTTGGTCCATTTAAGGAAAAATTGCAAGTACATGGCCCACGAAAATGATACTCTTTGTGTTTATAGGCATGTTCATTAGCAAAATGACATTTGATTTATTGTGGATAAAAACTCCATATATCTCCACAACCATAATTGCAACGTAATCAACAATTACACACCTTCTAAATGAATCTAAATGCCATTCCAGTAGCAAGACTTGCAATGATTCAGATTCACTATAGGATTTATGAAACTGTACCCTCCACAAGTTCAGCTGCCAACTGAAATACTTTATCCATCAAGATGGTTCCCAGAATATCATTTTTACTTCATTTGTTTACGTCTTATATCTCTTCAGTGCAGTTTCTTTTACTGCCACTGAGCAAGCAGTAGCTCTTCTCAAATAGGAAGCAACTTTCCAGAACTAGAGTAATTCATTATTGGCTTTATGGACTCTAAGTACTGATTCATGCATGGACCGGTATGGTGTTACATAATTTAATGGCCTGGTAAACATGTTGAATATGACAAATGCTAGAGTCATAGGTACACTTTATAATTTTCCTTTTTCATCGCTGCCTTTTCTTGATTATCTTGATCTTAGAATGAACCAACTCTTTGGCACCATCCCACCTGAAACAGGAAAGTTCAATAATCTTGTCTATCTTGACTCATCGATGAATACAATTTCAGGAACAATACCACCACAAATCGGCTCGCTAACAAAGCTTGAGATCCTTCACATCTTTGTCAACCAATTAAATAGTTCCATTTCCGGGGAAATAGGTCATCTAAAGTCTCTTACTGAGCTGGATTTGAGTTCTAACGTTCTTCATGGTCCCATATATGTTTTTTAGGGAATTTGAACAACTTGTCTTATTTTCATCTTTATGATAATCAACTTTCAGGTTCCATTCCTCCATAAATAGGAAAACTTGTCAATCTTGTTGATGTTGATCTTGATACAAATCAGTTAACATGTCATATTCCTTCGAAAATAGGTAACTTTATCGATGCCAAATATTTCTATGTTTTCTATAATAAATTGTCTGGTCCTATTCCTGCTGAAATAGGGAAGATGGAGTAACTTGAGGAGTTAAGCTTACACACAAACAATCTTTCTGGTCCAATTCCTAAAATAATAGGAAACTTAATTGAGCTCAAACTCTTGCACCATTATTCCAACCAACTTTCTTGTCCGATTCCTAGTGAATTGGGGAATTTAAAAACCTGAATGATTTGGAATTTTCCATTAATCAACTTACTAGTCCAATTCCTGCTTCCTTTGGCAATTTGAGAAACTTGCAAACGTTGTTTCTTCATCACAACAAGCTTTCTATTTCTATTCCAAAAGAACTTGCATAATGGGATAATTTGGTTGTGCTGGAAATGAATGAAAACCAGTTTTTGGGCCATTTGCCTGAGCATCTTTGCCACGGTGGGAAACTTGAGAAATTTACAGTAAATAGTAACAAGCTGACAGGGCCAATACCAAGAAGCTTAAGCACGTGCTCGATTTTCAAAAGGGTTTGCTTTGATAACAATAGTTTCACCAGGAATTTATCTGAAGCTTTTGGTGTCTATCATGAGCTTCAGTTCATTGATTTGAGCGACAATAATTTCAATGGTGAACTCGACAGCAACTGGTTGAAATGTAAGAGTTTGACTGATTTGCGGGTTGCTAGAAATAACATTAGTGGTAGCATACCACCATAGATTGGAAACGTCAAAGGGCTTCAAGGACTTGATCTTTCATCCAATCATTTGGTTGGGAAAATCCCTTGGGAATTCCGAAAATTGACCTCTTTAGTTAATCTCTTTTTGCAAAAGAACCACATCTCTGGAAATTTACCTGTGGAACTTGGGTCTCTAAGAAAGTTACTGTCCCTTGATGTATCAGATAATAGATTGAACGGGTTGATCCCTACATTTTTAGGAAATTACACTAACATGTTTCTCTTGAACACGAGCAACAACAAATTTAGCCAAAATATTCCAATGGAGATAGGGAGGATGGCTCAGCTTAATGTACTTGATTTGAGCCATAATATTCTCTTTGGAGAAATACCTAGTCTATTAGCCAATTTGAAGGCCTTGAAAAACTTAAATCTTTCCCACAATGGTGTAATATCCCGGCCTTTCAGGTTAAAGTTTGAACCGTCTTTTCTACACGTATAGACCTAAACCCAATGATTCTTTGTTAATATTTGTGTGATGATCAATCCTATAGAGTTTGAATGCCTTTGATTATGAATTGAGGTTACAAAATCCCCTAACTCAAGGATGAGTTGAAAGCTTTCCTATCGATTAAGTTTTGGTGAGCGTCTAAACTTAGGTCAACTTCCATCGACCATAAATTTTTGTATATAACGAATTAGAGGTCCTACTATATATCAAATGAAAGGTCTTTGAGTTCTCTTTCCAACGCCACCAGTTTTACCTTAAATAACTTTGAGGGTAAAATGTTATGCCCATTTTCCAGAGAGGTTTTAGTAAAGCCTAAATCGCACAAAAAGTACGTTTTTAGAGGGGTATTTTGGTACTTTCCCTTCCCAAAAACCTCTCACATGAATTAAATAACACCATAAACTTTATTTACTCAACTATTATCAGTTTTACAACATCAAGATCCTCTTTTCACTCTCAGATCAAACTAGGGTTTCCTCCAAGAACAAGAAATCCAGAATCAATCCTTAAGTTCAAGATTTCAAGAAACGGATCAAGATTTGGGTTCCATTTTTCAATTATTATAATTTAAGGTATGTGGGATTTCTCTAAACAGCATGGGCATAATTTTTCTGTTGCTTTTATTACATTAAAGATCCCCAATCATATTTATAAAAAAAGGGTTTGAAATTATTTGTAAAGTATATGTCATGAAGTTGTTTTGAAGAAATTGTATGTTGTCTTGAACCATCTATCGTGAATTTTGAATATAACAATATATTTATGTTTTGAGGTGCAATGAAAGTTTGAATGAGAGCATATGATCAAAACCCCCTCTTTTATCATGATATTTTCTATTTATATTGTTATGGGTTGTTTAAAGGCATGGACTTTCTAAATGAAAAACTAATGGGGTAGTGATTGTTTAGTGATCATGGAGTGGTACTGTTTATGAAATGTTGAGAATGTATTTTCACATGATAAATGCTCGTTGTATCAAATTAACAATCTTTCTTAGATTTTAAGTAATTACAAATATGAGGTGACTACCTATTGATTTTGCAATTGGGAGAAGAATGTTTTGGTAAATATTTGAATAAAAAGTCTATTTCATAACTCTCTCTCATCTGATGTTTAAATGCTAGGGTGTTCATGTGATACGGGTGTCACAAGCTTGAGACCATTTACTAGAAGTCAAGCTCATGAACTATAAAAACTTCAAGGCGTGTTTATGAAAATGAATGCAGTTGAGCTTGTTGTGAACTCTCCCAAGGGAGAGTATGTCTTGAAATGTGGGGGCTGACCTTAGGTGCTCAAAAATACACCCCAAGGCTGCCAAAAACAGCCCACACCCGCCACCCCTTCATTAAGGGGCAAAGAGGTCCTTTTTCCATCCTTTTTGTAAAGACTCTTTAAGGTATTTCTTTAGATTTGTTCCTTATTTAGATCATTTTAAAATCACTTTGTAAGATTGAACAACATATATCCTCTCAATAAGAGAGTAGACCACTAAACATTTTCCACTTTTGTTGTGAGATAGCTAGAAATAAGAGTGTTTGAAGGAACCAAGTTTCTCTTGTGTTCCCGTAAGAACTTGGTGCTTGTTAATGTGATTTGTAGAGGTTTTAGAGTTTGATATGCTCTTTAGTTGCTACATTTTATATTCTTTTGTGTCAAGTTATCTGTCTCCTTATATTTCAGGTTTGTGTGTTGTTGTTTTCGTTGGATGTCTTGTACGCGTGGGCTGTTTTTTTGTGAGTTTGTGGACTATTTTGTGCTCTTGTAGATACCGCTTGGTATTATTTGGTATTAGAGCCAAGGCTGGTCTTATTATTACACCACCAATCTTTGGCTCTTCTAGTTGAAAATTAAAAAAAAAAGTGTGTTGTCGGGTGATTTGTGTTTTGACCAAGAAGTTGTCTAGATTTAGTTTTTTTTGCTTATCTTAGAGGTTTTGTGTGTTATCTTATTGTTTCCCTAGGACGCTTGAGTCTAAAGTCCAAGATTTGAGATTTGTTAAGTTGTTGTTGAAAGGTTAGACGGTTTAGATATTTGTTATTGTTCAAAGTGTTCTTGTTGTTGTTCATATTGTTCTTGAGTAATATTCAACAAAAGGCCTTGTTTGATTTGAAAAAGAGAAGAGAGAGGTAAGGTATTGTGTTGTTTTAGGACTACTTTCAAGATAAAACTAAAGTAGAAAAGAAACAAAGACCTACCAAAAGGCTTGCCTACAAAAAGAGTGACAAAACATCTTTCAAGAAGGCCAAGAGAGGAAAGGGAAAAGACGAGGAAAAAAGGTGTTTTGCCATTTTAGTGCAAGTTGGTGAAAAGATAATGTACACCTTTTTGAACTTTGGAAATAGAGTCCAAAGTCTTGTTTTCTCGTTCCAAAACCGAAAATCATCACCAAAACAACTAGATTTAACGACCTAAGTTGAAAAATGTCAACTTTCAAGCAAAAACAACAACACCAACGGCCAAAAAATAAAAAGTGGGGGCCACATCAACAACAAAACTTAAGTTATAGGACCTTCTAAGTTTCTTTCCTTGTATATAATAGTTGTTTTTCTATTTTTATCCAATACTAGTTGATAACTAAGTAACAACCTACTAAGTTGTGAACTAGTTTTCGAGTATGTCTTTCGTGTCAACGTTCTTTGTGGTGCTTTGCTTGTTTACAATTCATAGTTGTTTTTGGTTCAAGTGGTACGAAACTTCCTTGAGGCTTCAAAACGAAAATCCATTCTAACTCAAGAGTACACTCATTCCTAAGCACTCAAGGATTTATAGTCGACTTACAACACTTGAAGGGCCAAGTGGGTGAGCTGAGTGAAAAGAGTGTGTCAGAGTATTTTCAGCTAACATTTGCTCATTTTGTAGGTACATTTGCAAATGGAACCACCACACATGGAACCTGAAACTTCCAATGCACAAACCATGGATCATAATGTTATGAATGCCCTTGTAGCTAGTCTTGAGTCCTAGTCTCGGGATGTGTCTAGAGTGAATGCCACAGTTGAGAAGTTGGGAGTAGAAGTGGCCTCTTTTAGTGTCCGAATGGAAAGGGTAGAAAGTTAACAGACTTCTCAACCCTCAAATCCCCAAAACACATCCCCAACCATTACCCCTGAAGTCACACACCAAAGAACCTACCCACTAAATACCATACCTATAACGCTCCGAAATTGGGTCCCGAGACATCACACTGTGCTTAGGAGAACAAGTGACCCCAAGCTAACCCTCTTACTGGTATAACTCACAAGCATCAGTATAAAATGCTTAAATCTATATAAAATCAGCGAAAACATAGAACTTCTCTGTGCTTGATCAATATAAATATAACTTTTACAAGATTACAACTCTACCTTTACCAAATAAAACTGAAACTGAATACATCAACTTCTACTGCCTGTCTATGAAGCCTCTACTGGTACTGAATTCAGATAGATAGGTCATGACTCCCAGCTACCCAATCTCAATACGACTAAAATAAGAAAATACTATACTTCTTGAACTGTATAACTAACTCACGCCGTCAAATCAAAAGGACTCATCACCTGCTGACTGGAAGCTGCAAACTGATTAAATGCGGTATCTGTGCTATAACTTGTACCTACATTATAAGGTACTATAGCATATAGAAATATATGGGGGTCAGTACTTTAAAAAATGTACTGCGTATGTGGGGGTGCAATGCAACATTATAAATAATATCATAAATGATTATAAAAAATCATGTATGCTGACGATAATGACTTTCTTTGCTTGAATTAATTGAAATATATTCCTTGTAAATCATTATTAGTAATGCAAGCATTATATATCTCAGACATCATTATACTCAACTCAAACTCTTTAAATCATGACTTAGAGTGACTTGGTAACTCTTGAAACTTGAGCTCTTATGAACTTAGGAGTTTCTTATAACCGACATAACTACACCATGTGAGCCGCATGGATTCCAACGTTTTGTCCTCCTAAGGAGAGAACCCCACATTGGCGGGAGCGTCATACTGTTACCAGGAAGTACAACCTCAATTTCACAATCACAATCCCATATTCGGCCTTTGGCCCATAATTATCAACATCAATCCTACGGTGGCACGTAGTTTTGGAAAAATATCATATTTCCCACTCGGTGCTAAATACTCATCCCAGACTCAGCTCAGAACGCGTTAGGAAATCCACCTTAATCAATCAACTCATTCGTCTATCATAAAGACCAAAACATAAATATACATATCTCATTTGTAAATCATATACAACCGTGGATTCCTAACTCGACTCAAAATCAAATAATCTTTCTCAAAATCAAGGTGCATAAATTAATTAAGTCATGACAACATTAATAACTTTGAGAAAATATCAAGACTCATTATAACAACTCATCTCATGAATCATTTACTCAATAATACAATTTGTCATAAGGAAGCTTAAAGCTTGACACATGTCTTGAAAGCACTTGAAATAACAAATCATGGTAGAAACATGAAATTCATAATATTAAATATCAAGTCATAATTTGGAAGTTGTAAAATAATCATGTATCAAAAACTTCAAGAAAATATCACAGAACTCATTCTTGACTCTCAAGCTCAAATATCAATATATATATATATATATATATATATATATATATATATATATTCAATAATCAAACTTCTAATAGAAAAGCTTAAATCATGATTATTATCTCAAATCATTCAGAAATCATCAACTCATAATAACAATATTCAACTCATGGCATAACTTCCCAATTTAAGAAATAAAATGATAAAATAGTCATGTGTATCAATCTTGATTAGCTCAAATATCATAACTTATTAATAAAGTAATTTGGGTGTAAACCCGCTTGGAAAAATCATGGATTTCAATAGTAGAACTTAAATATTTGGGCACAAGAATTAAAGAAGTGTTTTTGATTAAACCCCACATACCTTGGATTATAATTTTGGAGATGAGAGACTTGATTGAAAATTCTTTCTCCCACTTTTAGGCCAAGATTCTTGTTGCCTTTGACTTGGTAAACTTAATTCTTGGACAACTTGGAGAAATCTATGGGAGATTCTTGAATTTCTTGGAAGAAGTTTGGATTTTTGGGTCTTGGAAGAAAATCCTAGCTTCTAGAGAATTCTTTGAGAGATTGGAGAGAAATAAGAGAAAATGATCTTCTCTTTACTACTTGGATATATTTATAAGACCAAAATGGGTAGAAAATACCAAAATGCCTTTTTGAAAAAGCTAAAATTTGCTGATCGGGGCCTGTAACGATCGATCTAACGGTCCGTCAGATGGACTGATGGTCCACCAGATCGTCTATCACTCGAGTGCCAAAACTGGGACGTTCTCTCAAGATAATCTCTTAGACAAGGGATTCATTAGGCCCAATATGTCCCCGTAGGGCATACCAGTTTTATTTCATGCGCAAGAAAGAAGTTCTCTCAGAATGTGCATAGATTATTGTCAGCTCAATAAAGTCACAATCAATAACAAGTATCATCTTCCAAGAATTGATGACTTATTTGAACAACTTAAGGTGCCAGCTATTTCTCTAATATAGACCTCAGATTCGGCTATCATCAGTTTAGAGTCAGGTAATGTGACATTCCAAAAATAGCCTTCTGTACTCGGTATGGTCACTTTGAATTCTTAGTCATGTCCTTTGGTACTACCAATGCCCCAAAAACTTTCATGAACTTGATTAACCGGGTGTTCAAGTAGTACTTGGACATGTTCATCATAGTCTTCAAAGATAATATTCTGGTCTATTCCCACAGTGAGCGTGATCATATAGACCATCTCAGAATTATGCTTTAGACTCTTAGAGATCATTAGTTGTTCACCAAACATTGTAAGTGCGAGTTTTAGCTAAGGTCAGTAGTATTACTTGGTCATATCATTTCTGGTGTTGGCATTTGAGTAGATCCTTAAAAGATCAAAGTAGTAAGAAACTAGTCCAGACCGGTCTCTCCATTAGATATCCGAAGTTTATTGGGTTTGGATAGCTATTACAGATGGTTTTTTGAGGGTTTTTCTTCTATTGCATCCCCTATTTCTAGATTGACTCAAAAGAAAGTTAAGTTTTAGTGGTTAGATCCTTTTGAGAAGAGTTTTCAGGAGTTGAAGACTCGAATCACCTCAGCTCCATTCTTAGCTCTTTCAGATATTTCAAATGGGTTCGTAGTGTATTGTGATGCATCCAGAGTAGGTTTGGGTTGTGTCCTCATGCAGCATGGTAAGGTCATTGAATACGCCTCCAGATAGCTTAAAACCCATGAGAAGAATTATCCTACTCATGATCATGAGTTAGCAGCCGCAGTATTTTCCGTAAAGATTTAAAGGCATTATCTATACAGTGTTTATGTAGATGTGTTCACAGATCATAAGAGCCTTCAGTGTGTTTTTTCTCAAAAATATCTCAATCTTCATTAGAGAAGGTGGTTAGATCTCTTGAAAGATTATGACATTAGTGTCCTTTATCATCCAGGCAAGGCCAATGTAGTGGCCGATGCTCTCAGTAGACTGTCTATGGGTAGTGTTGCTCATGTTGAGGACAATAAGAAGAAGTTATATCAGGAAGTCCATCATCTTTCCAGACTAGGTGTTCGCTTAGTCGATACCGAGGAGGGTGACATATGGGTTCAGAGTAGTTCAAAATCATCTCTAGTTTCCAAGGTGAAAGAAAAGCAAGATAGAGATCCTAGCCTTTTCAAGTTGAAAGAGTCATTCAAGGATTAAAAAGTAGAGGTTTTCTCACAAGTGGGAGATGGTGTATTGCATTGTCAGGGTCGTCTATGTGTTTTAGGTGTAGATGACTTAAGGTAGCAGATTCTTGTAGAAGCGCATGGTGGGCGCTACTCTTTTATCCAGGGGCCACTAAGATGTACCACAACTTGTGGGAGATCTATTGGTGGAGTGGGATGAAGAGAGATATTATAGAGTTTGTGTCTAAGTGCTCTACATGTCAACAGGTTAAGATAGAGCATCAGAAGCCTTGTAGTTCTATGTAGGATTTCACTATTCCTACTTGGAAGTGGGAAGAAGTGAACATAGACTTCGTGACGGGTTTGCCTCATACTTATTATCAACATGATTCAGTTTGGGTCATTGTATATAGAATGACCAAATAAAATCATTTTCTTCCAGTTCATACCTCTTATTCAGCGAGGATTACGCCAAACTCTACATCAGAGAGTTGGTCAGATTGTATGGTGTTCTATTATCTATTATCCTAGACAGAGGTACCTAGTTTACCTCTCATTTCTAAAAAGCATTCCAAAAGGGTCTTGGTACCTAAGTGTATCTTAGTAACTCCTTTCATCCTCAGACATATGGTCAAGTATAAAGGACCATTCAGACTCTAGAAGATATGCTGCGAGCATGTGCAATTGATTTCAAGGGTAGTTGGGATAACCACTTGCCTTTGTTTGAGTTTTCATACAACAACACCTATCATTCTAGTATTCGAATGGATCCATTCGAAGCTCTCTACGGTAGGAGATGAAGATCTCTAGTTGGTTGGTTCGAAGTTAGTGAGGCGTAACTGACTTGGTATTCGATGCCTTAGAGAAAGTCAAGTTGATCAGAGAAAGACTCTGGGTTGCTCAGAACCGATAGAAGTCTTATGCAGATGTTTGTAGAAAGGATTTCGAGTTTGAGATTGGTGATTATGTCTATCTAAAGATCTCTTCCATGAAAGGAGTGAAGCAGTTCAGCAAAAAGTGAAAGCTCAGTCTGCGATATGTTGGTCCTTTTAAAATTATCAGTCGTCTTGGCAAGGTAGCCTATGAGTTCGAATTACCTTCAGATCTAGCGTCAGTTCATACAGTATTCCATATCTCTTTGCTCAAGAAGTGCATAGGTGACCCAATAGTTTTAGTCCCTATTCAGAATGTAGATGTTCAGAACAATCTTTCTTATGAAGATATTCCAGTCAAAATCCTAGACAATCAGACTCGTAGACTGAGGAACAAAGAAGTACCTCTAGTCAAAGTTCTTTGGTGAAATCAGTCCGTCGAGAGAGCTACTTGGGAAGCAGAAGTAGAAATGCATAGCAAGTATCCTCACCTCTTCTTCGCTAACTCAAATCTATCTCAAGATAATAGTTCTCCTTAAGCTTTTCAGTTTTATGTTCAGACTTCAGTTACAAGCTTGGTATACAGTTCTTGCTCAAAATTCCATTATAAATTTGGTATTAAATACCATTGCATATTAAGTCATGCATCCATGTATCAGTTCAGTTATATAATCATGCATCATACATGTATTCTTATTGTGAGAACCTTAGTTCATCATAATACCCAGTCATGTATTCATGAATCAGTTACACATGCATCAGATATGTATGTTCAGTATGATATATATAATTTTTAGTTATCAGCCATGTTAGTCATAAGATTATGTTCTATTTATTCATGTTCAGTATGTATATCAGTTTATTTTCTCCCCTCTCACTCAGTCTCATTCGAGGATAAATGTTCTCAAGAGGGAGGTATTGTAATACCCCATACTTCTACCTAGCTGGAAATCATTTGAAGAATGTTAGAAGATTTATTTTAAAGATCAATCCACTTTTGTACACATAGAAATTTTATCATTTTCACCTTTTTAAGTGGAAAATTGAATCAGCTTTCCAACGATACCAATTTCGTCAAAATCCGACATCGAAAGAGAAGTTATGGCCGAAGTACAGAAGTAGTCAAAACTACCAGGTGCGATGGTGAAGGCCGATAAACCTTCGGGATAGCGACGGACCATCGCCCAATCCGTCACGATGAGAAAGTGAACTCATCTTCTGTCCAAGTGCTATGGTCAGGTCTGACGGACCATTGGGCAAGTGATGGACAGAGAGTTTAGGTTTTGGTCAAGTACGATGGGATGGATCGACGAGCCATCAAGCCAGCGACGGACTGTCGCACATCCCGTTCAGTTATTTTAAAGCCATTTAAAAAGGGTATTTGGGTTTTTTCCCACCAGATTTAATCCAAAATTACACCCGACCATAGCTCATAACTTCATTATTCTTTTACAACAATAAATTAGGATTTCTCTCAAGGATCAGTCACCGAGAACAACAAACCCTAGGTGCTTGATTTCCAAGCCAAGAATTCAAGTTTTCCTCCACAGATCTTTAAGAAAATCACTCACCTAGGTATGTTATGTGTTGATTCATGGGTCTCTTTCACCCATGAAACTCAAGAATCCCCTTTGAAAAATCCAAGATTTGAGTATTTGTGAATGTTTATGATTTAAAGAATGTTTATGATTTAAATTGAATTGAAATTCATGTTCATGATGTGGTAGGGTTTTGATTCGTGTTTTAAATTACATATTTCAATGATTGACCCTAGTATTTTAATATTTGCATAATAACCATGATAAAGCCCTTTGAATTTACAATTTGATTGATGTATCCATGATTATTAGATGTGTTGATGGTTGTATAATAAAAGCATGCTCCCCCTGTGTTTGATTAAATGACTATGTGAAGGAAAAATGCCATACTAGTATGATAATATGAAATCCCCATTCATGTCCAAGTTCATGCATGTTAAGTGTTTGACAAAATGTCTTAGTCAATGAATTATGGATATATGTGAGGCCATTGTGGCGCTTTAGAACTTGTACTTTATGAATCTCTAACTTACTATATTATGGAATGTTGATGTGATCATGTATTCGAGAGAGTCATGCTTTGACAGTTTCTTTCCATCAAGTACAAGGGGTACTTGTACCTAAAAATTTAGCTATATGCCTAGAGCCAGTGTCATGTTTTCAAGATACTCTCACTCAAGCCATGTTCAATATAATTCAGTTAGTCTCATGACTCAGGAAAACTCAGTAATCTCAGTGAGTCATCAGATCTCAGTAATATTTTGTCAGTCAACGAAACTCAGTTAACTCAGTCCACTCAGTTCAGTTAATCATGTTCAGTGTCTATTCAGATGGGAGTAGGAATTAGCACTGAGTGAACCCAAGGATGGGAACTAAGCTATTATAAGAGGGTGTGATTTTTAGAAGCAACCCTTGCATTCCAGAATATGTAGCCAGCATAGGTTGAGACATCATAGCCTGTTATATGATGGTAGATGAGGCCTCTTAACCTTTTATATGAGGGTTATCATTGTTCTCAGTAGAGTTACCTATTATATGAGGGTTACTTACAAATTGTCCTTACTAGTGGCGCAGTATTGACACCCTTCCAATTAGGGTTATAGATTGGACCCCAACTTAGCTATATTGCATTATTTGGGGCATGTCAGTTACATAACTACTTCCCACAGTTTCAGTTACAGAATCAAGACTGTCAGACGTAGTCATTCAGTTTCAGTAATAGAACTCAGATAGTTCTACAAAATTTAGGACTGTCGATACAGTCAACTCAGAACAGTAAGAAACTCAGCTAGTTCCATCAGAAAATAGATTATTAGATACATTCGCTCAGTATTAGTTACTTTAGTTATACATTTATCAGTACTTAGATCCATTAATCATGTTATCACGAACTCAGTTATAGTTATTATGTATTCATGCATATATCCTCATATTCATGTTATTCATTCATTTAGTATAGTCATGAATGTGAATCCTCTACATTCAACCTACCTCACATGCATACCAGTACATTCAATCGTACTGACGCATTTGCGCTATAGTATTTTACACCATTGGTTCAAAGACACGAGATCCAGTGCATCAATAGATTCTAGATATCAGTAGTCAGTTAGCGGTGAGTCCTTATCTTTCGAGGACAAAATGATTAGTTATTTCATTATTTTAGTATTTAGTTATTTCAATAGTCAGAGTTAGCTGGAGACATGTCCCATCAACTCCATATTCAGACAGTCATGTTTTAGAGTCTTTTCAGACTACACATGTTTAGACAATTTTGTTTTTGGTATTTATAGTCCATACTAGATGTTATGTCCTTTGGTGATTTATCAGTTTTGAACCTTATGGCCTTTCAGTTCATGTTTCCGCATTTATACAGTATATTATACAGTGTTCAGATATACATATTAGTCATGGGTTAGCTTATGGTCCTTCGGGGTCATGAGCACTATGTAGCATTCAGGGTACCAGATTTGGGAAGTTACACAATCCTATATTAGAACTTCAAGATGAAATATCTAGGTGAGCTGAGATTTTTCCTTGGAATAGAACTTGCAAGGTCTGATAAAGGGATATTGATGCATCAAGATAATTATGCCTTGGAACTACTGTCTGAGTTAGGATTAACAACAGCCAAACATGTAGCTACTCTTAAGGACTACAACATCAAATTGACATCCAAAAAATTTGATGAACATGTTAAGCATGGGAATTCTATCAATGATCCTCCAACAGATCATGTTTCTTATCAAAATATAATTGGTAAGTTATTGTAACTAACTATGACAAGGCCAGACATAGCCTTCTGTGTTCAGATATTAAGTCAGTTCTTTCAGGATCCTTAGAAGTATCACATGGAAGCAACACTTAGATTTGTGAAGTATGTTAAAAACCAACCAGGTCAAGGTGTGCTACTGTCTAGTAAAGTAAATGACAGAATAAGTTCCTATTGTGATGCAGAATGGGCATCATGTCCTCAGAATAGAAAGTCTATGACTTGATACTTTGTGAAGGTTGGAGAATCACCAGTTTCCTGGAAATGAAAAATGCAAACTACTGTCTCCAAGAGTTCATCAGAAATAGAGTTTAGAAGTCTTTCTGCAGTCACAGAAGAGTCGGTTGGGTCCTAGGCTTGATGAAGGAAGTTGGGAATGAAGTTGTTCTACCAGTAGATGTATTCAGTGATAGAAAATTTACTTTTCAAATATCAGCAAATCCAATATATCATGAGAGAACAAAGAATATTGATATTGACTGCTTCTTTATCAGGGAAAAAATTATGCAAGAAATAATCATAACTTATTGTATTACAACCCAAGATCATCCTGCAGACATGCTGACTAAGGGGCTGATAAGAGCACAACAAGTTCATATCAATGTCAAGCTAGGAATATGTGACATCTCCATACCTTTATAGCTTGAGGGGGAGTGTTGAAGTTTGAAGAAGAGAGTAGAGCAAAATCTAGAAGAAGAAATAGTAGACTAGTTGTTTTTTTGTTATAACTGTTTTTAGTTAGTTACACTAGTATTAATAGCTAGTTAGTTAGTTTGCCTAATCACTAGTCTATAAATGTATATGTCCATGCACATTGAAGGATGATGAATAAAAAAAATCTATTCACTCTCTAATAAATTTTCTCATCTTCTTATCTCATTCTTCTTCTTGTTCCTCTCAATTTGTTCTTCCTTTGTTAATCATCTAAGGTTACTACTAGCAAATAGTATAGCAGTGTATGGTTAATGACAATTCTAGCCTTAATAAAAAAGCTGTAAAATCTTGTTTAGGATCTCATCAAGTAGTAGATGAGAAAATAATGGCACTTGTGATAACCTAAAGGACTATCAACACATGAAAATGGGATGAAGAACACAAAATTCAGCAAGCACACTAAAGGAAAAACGACACATAGAGAAAGGGGATGAAGAAGAATTACTTGAAATTAAAGATAGATAGAAAGACCCTTACTATCACCAATTATTAGCACAAGAATGTGTCTTAAACATTCAAACACACCTCACCAATGGTAGTTCAAACCTCACTCTTAGGTGGACCAAAGGAATTCACACTCCTCAATCACACCTTTCTTGCTAATTGATAACACAAGTGAAATCCATCAAATGTATTAATCTCTCAAGTTTGGATGTATTTTCTAATACCTACACTAAGATGGATTTTCCAAGACCTACACAAAAGAAAGAAACTACACTAAGAGTAATACTCAATTTCAATTCATCAAAGTCTTGCTAAGAAAGAATATTCAAACAGTGTGTTTGATAAAAAAAAAGGAGAAGAAAGAGAGTGTACTTAATGTTTATGAAGGAATATTCCTTGGTATATTCATATTTATCCAAAAGAAAGAAGAGATAAAGGAATAATCAAAGTACAATTCCAAGTACAAAAAGGGGGGATCATTATTTTTGAATTTCAAATGGAGGCTAAAAAGGGCTCCAAAACTAGTTATTTCCCCCTCAAATTATCATTCTTCTTCTTCTCCAAATGGGTTCTAGGCGAAACTTGGGATTGAAAATTTTGAAAACTCAACATCCAATCAATGAATGCCACATCATCGCTAGCTAATAGGCCAAATTAAGTTCTTAGGTAGATTTCCTAGTTTCTAATTTTTGATGCTAGTTTCTTTTAAGCTAATTCAAAAACTAATTAGCAAGCTAGTAATTTTCTACTAGATTGGTATTTAGTCTAGAGTTCATTTAATTCGTGTCTAAGGAATAATCGTAGTATAATTCCAAGTACAAAGGGAGGGACCATTATTTTTAAATTTCAAATGGAGGCTAAAAAGGGCTCCAAAACTAGTTATTTCACCCTCAAATTATCATTATTCTTCTTCTCCAAATGGGTTCTAGGCCAAGACTAGGGATTTTGGGATTGAAAATTTTGAAAACTTAACGTCCAATCAATGAATGCCACATCATCACTAGCTAATCGGCCAAATTAAGTTCTTAGGTAGATTTCTTAGTTTCGAATTTTGATTATTGTTTCTTTTAAGCTAATTCAAAAGCTAATTAGCAAGCTAGTAAGTTCCTACTAGATTGGTAATTAGTCTAGAGTTCGTTTAATTCGTGTCTTCGTTTTTTTCTTGTGTACTTTTCTCATTTTAAAGTCATAGTGTTTTGTTGGTTCAAGTTCGTACATCACTTTATTTGATTCATTTCAAATAAAGATCGATTTCGAACCAAATCTTCTCACCACTCAATTGACTTGTCAAGTATTGCCAATTATCCAACACATGTGAAGCCAAGTGTGAGGTGAGGTTGAGTGAGAGTGTGGTGAGGCTTTTGACCTAATTTGTTTGTTTGTTTGTTTTGTAGGTGTTATCTTGCTGTTTTTTGGCTTTGATACCAAATGATAGCCTAAAAGACTATCAACACGTGAAAATGGGACAAAGAACACAAAATTTAGCAAGCACACTAAAAGGAAAAACAACATATAGAGAAAGGGAATGAAGAAGAATTGCTTGAAATTAAAGATACATAGAAAGACCCTTACTCCTATTAAATGATCAACAAAAGATGGTGTATCAAACCATCAATCACACCTCACCTATAGAATCTCAAACCTTCCTCTTAGGTGGATCAAAGGATTCACACTTCCTCAATCACACCTTTATTGCCAAATTTTCAACACAAATGAAATCCATCAATTGTATTAAACTCTAAAATTTTGGTTTCTACCTAAACTAAGCTAAGACTAAGAACTACAACTAAAGAGAAATCTCTCAATATTCTTCAAAAACTAATGAGAATGGAAGCTAAAATTTCTATTTATAGTATTGTATAATAATTAACAAAAATGTCCTTAACGAGGGCTTAGAAAAGGTGCCTCTTGAGTGTAAGCTGTCCTACTCCCCTTTCATTTTGGTCACGGCTTGAGAAGGATTCCAAAAGACTCTCAAATGTCTTGCCAATTCGGAGCTTGATCCTTTGAGAAGTCCTTGAAATCCTTATGCACTTTAGGATTGTATCTACTTGGCAACATGGTGGTTGGTGGACAAGGTAGGGATAATTGCTTTAACCGAAAGAAAATGTATGCATATTCTGATATCCTCTCAACTTTGAGATTTAAAATTGATAGACTTCTACTTAAAGAAGTGGCTCACACATACTCTGGACATCTAATAAATAGAGGACATCTACCCTTATTTCTAACATACTACCATTTTTTGAATTAAAAAAAAAATTATTTTCCTTACTTTTAAATTAGAAAATTGCAGCGTGGTTTTTAGGAAATAATTTTTTTGTTTTGTATAATCCCTATCCTAGCACAAGACATTTTAATAAACGAGTTAGGCTTATTTATTAAAAGCCACACGACAATTTTTGAATTAAAAATAAGGAAAATGTTTTGTTTAACTCAAATAATAGAAATTCATTAGAGAGAAGGGACAGTAAAAGTATATGTGAGTAGCTTTTTAAATGAGCGTAGCTCTAAATCGCAAAATTGAAGGATATATAAAATCTTTTTTTCTTTTCTGGATTATGAGAATCTATTTGGTACTCTTTCTCCTAGCATTGGTAATTTGTGACAAGCCTTCAGATTGTACATCACAGCAAGGAACAAACTTTTGGCTTATTCTTGGGCCTACTAAGATGATATCTTCACGGGGAAGGGTTCACGAATATTCATTTTTATATTGTCATTGAATTATTATTTGCTCCATATTTTTCTTTGAAAATTTACCCACTTTCAGCAAGAAGTCAGACATTCACGCATGAAGTTTGATAATTTTAGTTTGAAATTTTAACCTTATCAAGGCTAAACATCATACATTTTCATTTGATAGTTAACGTGACTTACAAAGGAAAAAATTCAAACATTTTATTCATACATGACTAAACCATTTGTAAAAATTCCAACACCCAAATCTATTCTAAATCTGTTCAAATTTAAAACATAAATGCAATATATCATTAAGAACAAAATGCAATCAACAATCTATTGAAAACAAACAAATCTAACAGACCAATTTAATGCCCTTTTATTTTTATAAAATCTGCACTTCAGTCAGCGGACGGACATGACTAACTACAAGTAAAAATTTGCTGAACTTTCAGGCATAAATGTCTGAAAGTTTTTGTCAAAAAAAAAAAGGGAAATTATTTTTTAAATTTAAACACCCAAAGCTACATTTTTTTTTAAAAAAAAAACACACAAAAAAAACTTAAATATTATTCAAATCATAGCTGAGTATATCATGAATTAAAGATGAGGAATGCCCAATCCACTCCATAGCATCATAAATAAAACCTGCCGCCCTAGCTAACATGTGGGCAAACTGATTTGATGACCTTTTAAGAAAAGACAAAGAAAGACATAAAGTCACACATGAGTGTATTACAATCTAGCACAATAATATCAAAATAAGAATTGTTGCTCTCTAATTTTTCCAATGCTTGCTTGGCCTAAGACAATCCATCTCTATGACCATAAGTGTTGTGCAGTAGTAATTCTTTGACCAACATAAAGCTTCACGTATAGTGAGGATTTCAGCTATTAATGCATCATATGGAACTTCCATCGGCACGCCCAATCCTCTAACAAAATTTTCCTCAGAATCTCAGATCAACATATCTTCCCCTGTCCTTCTAGTGTTAGCATTGAACGAAGCATCAATATTGCATTTCAGAATAACTGGATTAGGAGAAGACCATTTAAACAAGATCTGGTTCTGAAATAGAATAGGTATCATGATTAATACGTGCTTGATATGAGACAAATGACCATCTTATATTTTGATGACATCTTTAGAGACCAACACATAGAGGCTTTAGGCTTGGTCACCTCGAGGATACGAGAACATGCATGGAGGATCCATTTTGAGCATGTCATTAAACAAACTCGTGTGTGGAAGATTGGGTGGGGGATTGCATTTGATGTCAGTTCGAGACTACAAATTTTGAAGTGTGACCCCATGATTTTGGAGCATTGAAGAAGTACCCTTCATTAAGGGTATTTTGAAAATTGCACATGTTAAAGAAACAACCCATGACCTCCCCTTTCATTAAGGATATTTTGGTCCATTATACTATGTAATAAGCTAGGCTATATATAGTCTCTTATATGGTCTTTTCCCTTGATTTGTTAAATGATAAGAATATGAGACATTGAAAATCTTCTATGTAGATCATCTTAGGTTAGTTCTTAGTTAGGGATTGGACTAGCCATTGTAGCTTAGATCTTGGAAAAACTAATATTGTTCTTTGCTTAAAAACGGTGGATCTTGAGGTGAGTTGATTCCCTTGACGGTCACCGTAAGAACTTGGTGCTTGTTAACGTATTTTGTAGAGGTTTTAGAGTTTAATAAACTCTTTAATTGCTACATTATGTGTTCTCTTTGTGTCAAGTTACCTATTTTCTTTTTCGTTTAAGTTTGTGTTTGCTGTCTCCGTTTGGTGTCTTGTCATGCGGACTATTTTGCGAAGATTGTAAGATATTTTGTACTCATTTAGATACCATTGTTTATTCCTTCCAGAAACTACTGGCTCTATGTATTATGTGTTTGGCCGTGTAGTTTTACCATTCCAAATTAGATTGTTGCGTACAGTCCAAACCTCCAAGAGAAGCATGATAGCCTCAAGAAGGTGATCTCGCATCACAGCTTGTGCAAGTGTGTCGTAAACCAGGTCATTAAATGAGTTTCCTGTTGGTTTCCATCTCAAAGAAGATTTCCGCCAGATTTGTTTTGCATTATTGCACATTACTAAGGCAATGGAAAATGGTTTTTGGTTCCTGAAGACATGTTGGACAAACATTATGCTCAAGTATCTTTCGAGCAAATGAATTATCCTCCACTGGCAGCACTCTTTTCAATGCCCGCCAAAAAAAATTTAAGATCTCGGGTGATATTTTCAACTTTCATATTTTCTTCCAAATGTTTCCATCCGAACTAGGGAACCTATTTTCTTGTAGCACAAAATAACCTCTCCAAACAGTGTATCTTCCCCGTCTATCTAGCCTCCACATCCAACGATCAATTTGGAACTTCAGTCCCAGAAGAACGGTTTTGATATAATCTATCTCATCTATGGTAAACAGAGTTTCCAAGAGATGTAGCTTCCATGTTTTTGTATCATTATCTATCACTTCTGCCACACAAAGATTCGTGGCTTCGTCAGCTGGAACACCTTGAATAATATAGATTGGCTAGTAGGTAGCCAGAGAAAATGGAAGGAAAGGTGACTTTTAAGTCTTGAATGAAGGATTGATGATATTGACCAACTTAAAAGGTCAAACATAATTAAGAAATTTGATTAGGTTAATTGTGAACTTGATTAATCTTTTTCAAACTTTTTAATCTTTTCAAAAATACAAATCAACCCACACCCACAAAATTTTCCTCTCTCTGTAAATCAATCTCTCTTCTCTCTTTGTCTTGATAGTTTCTCTCTCTAACTTCTCCCAACCAATAACTTTTCAAATTTCTCCCTTCAATCTTGTGCAACTTAAACCTCTGACAAAAAATAGTTTTGAGTTCTTGCCCGTTCCTTTTTGACTTTCAACCACCAGTCGATGTGAAAACATTCTCCGGCGACAACAACTTCGAGTTCTTCATCTTTTCTTTTCAATTTTCACGGGTAAAAAATTAGGGTGTTTTAGTTATGACGAAAATGAGGAACTTCATTTGTTGGTGTTTTTTATTTTTTTATGTTTGTCATTTTTTAGTTGAATTTCTCATTTGTATGTATCTGCTACTGATGTTTTTTCAATAATAGATAAAACATGTAATGTGAATCCAACAGATGAGTAATCTGTTGCAACATATATGCCTAATTTGTTGCGCAGATTAGTAATCTGTTGCAACATATATGACTAATTTGTTGCGTAGATTAGTAATCTATTGCAACATATATGACTAATCTATTGCAATATTTTGGTGACAACAATTTCGAGTTCTTCATCATTTCTTTTCAATTTTCACAAGTAAAAAATTAGGACTTTTTTGTTATGATGATGAAAATGAGGAACTTGATTTATTCGTGTTTATTATTTTTTGCATGTTTGTTATTTTTTAGTTGAATTCTCATTTGGATGTATCTGATACTGCTGCTTTTTCAATAATGGATAAAACATGTAACGTGAATTCAATAAATGAGTAATTTGTTGCAACATATATGACTAATCTATTACGCAGATTAGTAATTTATTGCAATATATATGACTAATTTGTTGCAACATATATGACTAATCTATTGCGCAGATTAGTAATCTATTGCAAAATATTTAACTAATCAGTTACACAAATTAGTAATCTGTTGCACAAATTAATAATCTGTTGCAACATATATGACTAATCTGTTGTGCAGATTAGTAATCTGTTATAGCTTATAACATATATGTCTAATCTGTTGTAACAGATGAGTCATCTGTTACAACATATATGACTAATCTGTTGCAACAGATGAGTCATATATTGCAATAACATATGGGTAATCTGTTGCAATAGATGTGTCATATGTTGCAACAGATTACTCATTTGTTAGATTTATATTATAGTGTTGTAACATCAATCCAATATATGGGTCATCTGTTGCAATAAATTAGTTATATGTTGCAACAAATTACTCACTTGTTGCAACAGATGACTCATATATTGGATTCATGTTGCAGGTTCTATCCATTGTAGCAGTAGCTGATAAACCAAATAAAAAATTCAACAAAAATCATAATCTTACTTACAAAATCACCTATGAAGTAATGTCCAAGTGATATACAAATAAAATTTGACCTAAAAAAATTCCAAAAATTTCAATAGGGGCGCAACAAATAAGTAAAACACATGAAAAATTTCATGAAATAAGTAAAGAAGACAAAGATAATATATCATACATCAAATGCAAAAGGATCAGGGGGACAAATGATTGAGTTCTCTAAAAACGTTTAAGTTCCCTAATATTTTAATTGTCTTCTAATAGTTGACCCATCTATTACAATAGATTTTCTATCTGTTTGATAATTTTCAACAGATGAATCATTTGATGCAACATGTTAGTCATCTATTGGTTCACATTAAGTAATTATTAGTAATAACTAAATTGATTTAGCTAAAATTAAATATGTCTCTAAGACAATGGGACAAACATTTGAGTTCTCCTAAAAATATTTGAGTTTCCTTGTATTTTAATTATTTTTCAATAGATGACCTATTTGTTGTAACACGTTAGTCATCTGTTGTAATAGATGTTTATAACAGGTTAGTCATTTGTTGATTCAAATTAAGTAATTATTAATAATTAATAAATTAATTTAATTAAAATTGAAGAGAAGTCTTTAATACAAGACCTTAGGCAAGAGGACAAATATTTGAGTTCTCCTAAAAATATTTGAGTTTTAGTATTTTAAATTGCTTTTCAACATATATCTTGTCTATTTAATAATTTTCAACAGATGAGTCATATGTTGCAACAGATGTCTATATTTTTTTACAGGTTAGTCATCTTTTGCAACAGATGTCTATATCTGTTTGATTATTTTCAACAGATATCTTTAACTGTTTGGTCTTTTCCAACAGATTACGCATCTATTGCAACATGTTAGTCATCTATTGATTCAAATTAAGACATTATTAGTAATAACTAAATTTATTTACTAAAATAAAATATGAATTAATAAGTTTAATTACAGTTTTAATTAATCTCATGGTACTTACACAATCAGGTAAGTATGTTCGTCCTGAGTAGAGTGATCAATTGATCAGTTTTATTTGAAATGATTCAAACTAATCCATCGTTAGAAATAATTATATTAATTTAACTAAAATTAAAGATGAATTAGTAAGTTCAATCACGATTTCAATTAATCTCATGGTAAAAATGGTGTATTGATAAATGATGATTTGTTATTGTTTTATTGAATAAATCTTGCTATTGATTTATTTTTTCAACAAATGAACAGTTTGTTGCAATAGATGAACCATATGTTTGCAAAAATTAATCAATTACTCCAACATATGAGTCATATGTTGCAATAGAAGGGTCATCTATTGTAACAGATGGACCATATGTTGCAAAAAATAGATCATATGTTGGAAGAACTCAAGGGTCATGACTTTTCGATCATTTAATTAAAAAAATGATTTGTAAATAAATAATCTAAAAAAAATATGATAAACACAATTATGTAGATATTTAATTTAAATAGCTAAAATATCAAAACGCTGAAAAGTTATGACTTTTCACCTTTTTTGTATTTAAATCTATTTTTTAATTTAAATAATCGAAAAGTCACCAAATTTGATTTAATTAAGAGATATAATTATTAAAAAAGAGGTAAACGGTCGTGATTTTTTTCCTAACTCACTACACTACTCACTCATTCAATAATTTATAAATAGGTCTCCTCAGCTCTATCTCTTGCATCTTGTCTTGTATAAAACCGCCATTATATCTGTAATCACTTCTCTTTCAAAAATAAATTTCTTGTTCTTCCGTTAAGGTATGTTTTATTTTTTTGTTATAATATGAAAATTATTAACATGCATTTATTTTATAGTTAAGTTTCACATTTGTTTTGTTAAACTACTAGTTGATAGCATATGTTGTTTAGTGTTTTATGTTATGTGTTCATGCATCTTCTAGATATGACTAATTTGATTTGGTACATGGCGATTATACTTGAAAACGTGTAGGAACTTGAAAGGATGGTTCATGAACTCGAGTGAGAGTTGGGGGCAACGAGAGCAAGGGTGCTTCATGGGATTCGAAGGCTAAGGGGTCTGCTGCCCAATGGATTTTCGATTGACAATAATAATAATAATTAGGTTATATATTTTGTTTATTTTATCGGATCTACCTAATGTTGTAAATATTTTTTATGTAATGAATGAGAAAATCTATATTTGATTGATTGAGTTTATTCTTATTTTTTTCATTCTGCCTATTTTTTAAGATGTTGTGAGGTGTAGTTTTTTGAGCATTCGGGAGTGGAAAGAATCAATTACACGAAAGAATGTGTTTGGTTGAGAGCAAGGTCATAGACTAAAATTAAATAACAACACAAGATTATTTATAATTGCAATAAAATTAAAGATAGATTGATAACAGATGGCCCATCTGTTGCAATAGACGAGTAATCTATTGGAAATGATCAAGTAGAGACATCTATTGCAACAAATTAACAGTCTATCACAACAAATTAGTAATATGCTGAAAATGACCAAACAGATAAAGATATCTACTGCAAAGATAAGTCATCTATTGCAACAGATTAGTAATCTGTTGGAAAATCTGTTACAACATATGACTTTATCTGTTTGATAATTTTCAACAGATGAGTCATCTGTTGCAACTTAAATTTGTTGCAATAGGTTATACACTTAAATGATCATGTAATTACTATAAGATTAATTGAAATTGTAATTATTAAATCAATTTATCTATTACTAATAATGGCTTAAGTTGAATCATTTCAAATAAAATCAGTCAATTGATCACTCTACTCAGAACGAACACACTAAGATGATCATGTAATTAATATGAGAATAATTGAAATCATAATTGAACTTATAAATTCATCTTTAATTTTAGTTAAATCAATGTGGTTATTACTAATAATATCTTAATTTTAATCATTTCAAATAAAATTGGTCAATTAACACTTTACTCAAGATGAATATACTTAGATGATCATGTAATTACTATGAGATTAATAGAAATCATAATTAAAATTATCAATTCATCTTTAATTTTAGTTAAATAAATTTAATTATTACTAATAATTGCTTAATTTTAATTATTTCAAATAAAATTGGTCAATTGATCATTCCACTTAAGACTACACACTTAGTTGATCATGTAATTACTACAAAATTAATTGAATTTGTAAGTGATCTTACTAATTCATATTTAATTTTAGTTAAATCAATATATTTATTTCTAATTATGGCTTGGTTTGAATCATTTCAAATAAAATTGGTCAATTGATCACTCTACTCAGGACGAACACACTTAGTTGATCATGTAATTATCATAAGATTAATTGAAACTATAATTGAAATTAATTCATGTTTTATTCTAGTTGAATAAATTTAGTTATTACTAATATAATGGTTTAATATGAATCAATAGATTACTAACATGTTTGTAACACCCCAAATCTGGTACCCGGAATGCTATAGGTTCTCATGAACCTGAAGGACCACAAGCTAACCCATGACTGATATTTGTACTTGAACACTAAATAATATACCATATAAATGTGGAAACATGTACTGAAAGGCCATAAGGCTCAAACTGTAACATAATTTCTGATAAAATATAACATCCGAGTGGAGTACGAAATAGCCAAAACAATTGAAATAAATAACTGAACATGATAGTCTGAAACCCTCTAAACTGTCTGAATAAGGAGTTGAACTGGGATGCTACTGGCGTCCTGGATCTCGCGCTTTTAAACATATGGTATAAGACACCATAGTGCAAATGCGTCAATACTTTAAATGTACTAGTATGCAAGTGAGGCAGGTAGAATGCAAAAGGGTCATATGCATAAACAATACTAAGTGACTTAATAACATGAACGTAAGAATACATGCATGACTATGCAACTGTAACTGAGATCGTGATAGGACTAAATACTTATTTTTGACTATTGAGTCTACTGATATTGACATCTGAGTCACTGATATGTGAGAAAGACTGATATTGTATTATTGAATACTGAGGGACTGATACTATGTTACTGATACAGAATAATTATCTCTGGTTTACTATATCTGATAGTCCTAAAGCTGAATACTGATAATATAAGTTCTGATAACTGATAACATAAGTGACTGTATCTGACAGTCCTGAATCTGATGGAACTAGCTGAGTTTCGTACTGTATCTAAGTGACTATATCTGACACTCCTGAGATCTATAGAATTATCTGAGTTCTATTACTGATATTGAGACTGAAATTGAAACTAAGGCTGTGGGAAGTTGTTATCTAACCGAAATGCCCCATACTAAACTAATTGGGATCCAATATGTAACCCCAGTTGGAAGGGTGTCAGTACCATGCCACGGGTAAAGACAACTGCTGTAGGGTCAGTCCTAATCTAGCGGGTGACACCTGAGATCAGTCCTATACTAGTGGGTGATCCCTGAGTATGCTGGTCCTATCTAATGGGTGACATCTTGTGCCTATGCTGGCTACGTAGTTCTAGAACTTAGGGATTGTTTCTAAGGATCTTAGTCCTATCTAGTGGGTGAACCCTCATCCCTAGGCTCGCTCGGTGCTAAATCCTACTCCCATCTGAAGGACACTAAATTGAACTGATACTAATGATATTGTTTAGCATAGCTAAACTGAGTTTACTGAGTTTCGTTGACTTACAAAATTCTACTGAGTTCTGAGAATTGACTGAGAGTACTGAAGTTACTGAGATTTACTAGGAATACTGAGGTTACCGAGATTTTGGAATACTGAGATTACTGAACTATTGAGATTATTAAGATTTCTGAGATTTTCTGAGTCACATGACTGACTGAGTTCTATGGATCATGACATGACTGAGAGTATCATGAAAACTGACACTGACTGTAGGCGCACAACTAAATTATCGAGTACAAGTACCCCCAGGACTCGATGGAAAGAAACTAACAAAGCATGACTTTCTTGAATACATAATCACATCATCAGTCCATAATATAATAAATTGGAAAATTCATAAAGTACAAGTTATTAAGCTCCACAATGGCCACAGAAACATCTATAATTCATTGACCAAGGCATTTCATCAAACACGTGACATGCATGAACTTATACATGAATGGAGATTTCATATTATCATACTAGTAGGGCACTTTTCCTTCATATAGGCATTTAATCAAACACAAGGTGAGCATAGTATATGTGGACAACATTATACAATAAGTAAGCATCATGATTGAACTCTAATTTCATCATTCAAGGGTTTAATCATAGGTTCACATGAGGCTACACCTACAATAATAAATTTCACTTAAGATTTATCACTAAAACATGGAATAGAATTCAATTGGTCAATATCAACATAAATAAATACAAACCCAACATGAAATTCATAAACATCCATACACTTGAACTTTGAAAAGATATTCTTGGGCTTCATGGACGAAAGGAGTCCATGAATGAAAACAATGCATACCTGAGTTGTGATTTCTTAAAGATCTATAGAGGAAACTTGAATTCTTGGCTTAGAGTTAAGCACCTACGGTTTCTTGTTCTTGGGGATTGATCCTTGAGAGAAACCCTAGTTTGTTGTTGTAAAAGAATAATAAACTTCTGAGCTATGGTCAGGTGTATTTAGAGGTTAAATCGGGTGGAAAAAGACCCAAATGCCCTTTAAAAAAATCAATTTTTGAGCACTAAGATAAGAAATGAACCTTCCCTTAGGCACTAAGGAACTACCTTCCCACTCAATCACCAGCTCATTCGGGAATTAGAAACTATCCTTTTGGGTCCTACAATCAAGAGACTAATAGCATGATTACAACCAATCCATCCACAAAATTACACCAAAATCTAATATGTCAAACTCTATCAGATCCACTAGCAAATCCACTAGCGTCTCCCTACTACAGATAGAAACCACACAACCCCTATAGACTCTTCTAGCCACAATAGATCCACCCATCGGGGTGGACATAGAAAAAGGATTCAAAATACACTCTAATCTAAAACCAAAATGAACAGCCACAAAAGGGGTCACGTAAGAAAAGGGAGACTCAGGATCAAGCAGACAACATACATGACGAGAGAAAAGTTTTAACGTACCAATTAAAATATCAGGAGAAGCCTCAAAATCCTAATGGGTGGCAAGAACAGACCAACGATATCAACTAGTGTCGGAGCCAGAAGTAGCACCCTTTGGTGCATGAGCTAAAGAAGAAGTAACCGGGACCTTATTATCCCAGTAGCAACATCGCTTCAAGGGCAGTTCCTCTGAATATGGCCAGGCTAACCACATCTAAAACACTTATTCCTTCCTTCATCACAAAATCCACAGTGCAACTGTCCACAAAATATGCAAGGAGGATGTGATTGAGCTAACTGATCTCCACTGGACTGAGATTGGGTGTCTTGTTCTTAAACCTACTGTTGCTCTGAACACGGCGATCACCGAATGGCTTAGGATACGGAGCACTAGCCATAGAATAAGAATCAAAATTCCCCCACTTCTTATCAGACCACTGCCTTCCAACTCTACTTCTAATTTATTGGATACCACCCTCTTAGAATATCGGGACCTCTTACTTTGCCTCTCTCCTAATTTGGCTTAATTTTTTTTCATCTTCCACATGCTGCATATACACCACAAACCTAGTATATCTATGTCACTATAATAGGGCAGTCTTGCACTCCAACACCAAGTCTCGAGACAAGACCAACACAAATTTTCTCATCTTAGCCTTCATTCTAGACACTAGCTCAGGAGCATTACGGGACAGCTAACGAAACTTTATGGCATACTCTTTCACAGTCATCTTGTCTTGCTTTAAATTCACGAACTCCTCAATATTTACCTCCCTCAAATCTTGAGGAAAGAAGCGATCAAGAAAAGAACAAGAGAAGTCCTCCTATAAAGACAACTATGCATCATCATCCCTAGATTAGTCCCACTCCTCATACCACTGATACACATATCCTTTAGCTGGTATGGAGCAACTTCCACACCATCAGAGTTAGAGACATGCATCACGCAAAAAATATTCTCCATTTCATCTATGAAACCTTGAGGATCTTCCTCAACCTTAGAGTCAGTAAAGTTTGAAGGATTAAGCCTCATAAACTAGCAAAAACTAGTGGCCTCAGAAGAACTCACAACAACAATAGCAAAACCTAGATGACATGACTGAGATGTCACCAACTAGGTCAACAGATTCTTGGAACAGTGGAACTCAATAATAGTAATATCCCCCTGAGGTGACTGAGCAGGAGTGTCACTAGAAGAAGAAGGATTAGTGGGGACTAGTTGAACTCCACAAGGGCAATTAGAAAAAGCGACCCTAGACCAGGTCTGAACTTCATAAAAAGGATGAGACCCATCCATAGTGTCCTCAAGCGAGACAGAGGAGTTTCCACAAGCATCAGATGTTCTAGGAGCGATGATCTGAAAAGTGTACGAATGGGAATTAGAGGATATTTTAACACCCTAGACTCTTCAACCCAAAAGTAGATCACAAGAAAGGAAAACATTCCTAAATTCCTCGTAGAATCTCTCAAATAAGTAAGGCATGCTACACATGCATAAAAGAGACTCTACTTTACACGGATTTATAGAAACCTAATAACACCAAACCTAGGCTCTGATGCTAACTTTGTCATGACCAGAACTATGGTTTGGCTATGACAGGTATCTTATGTCCACCAACGATTAGAGACCAACCCCGTTGCCTAGTAAACAACATGTAACACACCTAACAGTGGCTAAATTTTAAACATATAACAAGAAAAAAAATAATAAACTCAAAGATATATAAGAGTTTCAATATCAATACCCAATCCACAACAATATCCACAAAGCCTCTACTAATCCAAAAACAACCAATATCGGTACTTGCCCCTGACTTTGACAATGACAATGAGAATGTTAATGTGAAGTCTTCAATTTTAAATCATGGAAAGAAACTAATGAAAGGATTAACTCTTCTAGAGAATAGAATCTCACCTCTTTACCATAATTGACCGACAAATCGAGCCGATCCACCTAACACTATGCAGAAAAAGTAGTATTGCCTTTGGACCATGCATCACATAGGGATACAACATCCGAAAATGGTTAGTGGGTTGAGAACTAGCATGCAACTCAGGGATAAAGGATAAAATAATGCCAAGTCAAATCCAATTCAAAATCATACCCTCCTCATTATATACATGTATAAGCAATATGTCGGGATAGGGAATAAGGTTTAGCATGAAGTAAAAATTTATCCTAGACTATGTATCTCAACCATTAAAAATAAGCACCCATGGGCTATATGGGTTCATCACCTCCTACTGTAAGCATCCCAACGCGTGTTAGCTGCACGAACCAATGGTATCAAGGAATGAATCGACCCCACATCAACCTAAGATACAAACATATCAATAGTATGAACTATGCAGGCGGTCATCAAGATCAAACTTCATGTCAAAAAACATGAGTTTCCAGTACAATTCATCCAAGACCCATACCTTCATGGCCTAGCTGCATAACCCCCATTAATCCCAAATTAAAATAAGTTTTACCTAACCTATTTATTTAACTAAGTATTAAACCATTAATGAACTCCATGGGTATGTCATACCCTTACACTTGAAGGCTTATCTCTATGCCATAACAATCATATTAACTTGGGGAATACCTCGACCTCCTTTGATAATTAAATCCAACATAGCCAACAAGGCCTTCAAAATCCATGTTCATTATTTAAACATTTATGCAATGCAATATCATTAGTGAGTAAGTCAAACCAAGTGACAATTTAACAATTCAAAGCTAATTACACATGTGGTCTGATGGAACACAATTATTCAAAACCAATTTTAAGTTTAAAACATCAATTTGGGGGAATACCTCGACTGTCATTCCAATTCACAAACCCACGCACCCCATTAATTCAAAACATTTAGTTAAAGTCATGAACAACTCACCAAAACCATGGGAAAACAATTCAAGAATCCAACCTTCCAAAGCCCTCACCCATATCAAAATCCACATTCAAATCCATACAATTTAAACTATTTAAAACACATGACTATCACAAAATAAGAATTAGGGAAGAGTAACATGCCTGAAATGCCAAGATTTATGGAGAGAAATAAACCCTTGAGACCCTATATGACCAACTTCTTGGAAACCCAAAGTACCTTGACCTTGGAGAATTTAGAGAATTTGAGAGAGTGCTCTAAGTGCTAAAGTGTTGAAAATAATATCCAATGGGTGTTTCATGGTCGTGGGTATTAAGTGGGTAAAGTGGGAAATATCCAAAGTGTCCTCAACTTAAGAGATGCAAAATTGTCGCCAGTGACTATGGGTCACTATACAACTCGTAAGGAATCACTATGGCTCATCACAACAAGTCATAGTCTGGGCAGTAGCTGAGGGACACCCTTCTGGTAACCCTACGACTACTACCTAATGACACGTTAAGAGACACAATGACTCATAGGGTCCAAGCAAGATAAAATAATTTGGGCATCACACTAGTTTGGCCATGGATGAGACCATACAACTCATTTAGAGTCTTTACGACTCGTTAGGAGACACTCATAATCAGGATAAAAACATAGGCTACCATCACTAGATACCTTATAATTGGGGTCCTATGGCCTGTAATGACACTCTACTGACATGACCCAAACGAAGGCCTTGTGTAATGGGATCTCAAGCCCAACAAGAACCGTAAATTGACTTGCTACCAAATCCAACCAACCAGCATATACCCTGAGTCAGATGATTTCCAAACATATAACAAGATAGGGTGATTAACAACACAAAGACTTTGGGATAGGTCCAAGAGCAAGACCAACCCAAAAAATTCTAACCATCTAATGCCCAACACACAACCATATCCAACCCAAAATAATAACCAAGTCTGTCCATAACATAATAGGATGGAACAATCATAAATACAGTCAACCAGTATCATCCATAATATAAATACCAATGCCAAGCCTAACACCAATGCCGACACCGCCAATATTAATTCCATAAAGCTTCTATCCAAAAGTAAAATAATATCTGGTCGGGACATTTCCCCGACCATAGCCAAAAACTATTGTTAAAGAAACCAAATAAAACAACAAGAAGCTAAATAAGAAATGGAGAATTTCAAAGTATGAAAGCTCACTACTTCAAGTCAACACAAGCTGATCTTGAGTCCAATCACTGAGTAGGAGGTGTAGTATGACCAACATCAGCATTATATGGGGATACAATGTCGAAGATGGTTAGCGATAGGCGCGCAAACATGTAACTCAAGGATAAAATAGTGCTAACTATTTAAAACCAATCAAATAATGCATACACCAATGCAATACATACACATATATACTTATACCATGCCGAGATAGGCAGCAAGATTAACATGAACTTTGAAATCATTAACCTAAGATGTGTAGCATGACCTTCATAAAACAAGGCACCCACAGGCTATATGGGCCCAGCTCTTCCTAGGTAGAAGGGACCTAGTGCGTGTAGCCATATGAACTAGAGAATATCCAAATCCGTATATGCCTATATGGGGAACTCAACCCTCCCGTAATAATAAAGGTGACTTAAGCACCATTACATGTGTAATTGGGGACTCGAACCTCCCATTCTATATTCATTTGGGGGACACAAACCACCCAGTCAAAAGACACCTACACCGGCTAGCCCAATTTCTAGTATTAGTACCTCAGACTCCACTTTCACAGCTCGACTACACATCCCGCTATTAAGACTAATTTAAAACCATCATTTTATATATACATCCATTAAGTCAAGTACTTACCAAAGGCATTTCGTTGGTATCGCCATACCAACACTACTTGTAAGTATACCACATGTCATTACAATTAGCAATCCAATAATCCTTCATTTAAATTTGGGACTTGAACCCATCGCCTAACAAAGACACTTGTTCAATTCAAAGTTTAAGGACTCGAACCTATTGTCTAACAAAGACATATATCAAGTTAATATTTAGGGATTCAAACTCATTTAACAATTTAAACCACCACGGTTACCATTTAGATCATTACGTGTCCAACAAGACCTTCACAAAATTGTTTATCAAACATTCATATTCATGAGGCCAATGCCTTAGTTCTAATTACCATTGTCATATGACTATTTCATTCTCTTAGACATTTCACAAACACTTTGAGGGCATGTTATTATCAAGACCAAACTCACAGTAAAAACCATTAAGTTTAGGGTTACCCATAACCCATTTGTTGAACCATAATTACCAAGCACCCATATGTGTAGTCCATGATCAAAAGATGTATAAATATAAGTTAAACCAAGAGTAAACAATACTCCACCATATGCAACAAACCCTTAATTTTGGTTTTAAAAACCACCATTTAAGAATCATAATCACTCTTTAAAACATGTGATATTTATGAACTAATATTGAGGAAAGAGTCACAATCCTTATTCAAGAAGATTCATGGAAGAAATTTGACTCTTAAGCCTAAAGAAATCTTCAAGAGAGAGTTTAGAGTGTTTTTTGAGTGTTTAATCTTACAATAGTATGTTATGAGAGGCCACAAAAAGTTTTAAGATGTGGGGACTTAAGGATTTTGGGGTGGGAAATATCTAGAATACTTTTAGCTTAAAACCTGAAAGCTAACTCATAGGAGGGTACAACCATACCCCCTAAACCATACCCTAGGGTGTGAGTGGTACCCTTGTATCAAACCCTAGACCTCACCTTGGATCCCTATATTGACCAACATATGACCGCCAAGGTTTTAATCCTATCCTAGCAGATGAGAAGTACCCTATAACTCGTACCCCAAGTAGAATACTCTAGACTAACTTAGGGGCATCACACGACTTAGCCACATATTAACCGTACCTTAACATACTTCCAGTAAGTAGTCCATTCATACCTTGGATAAAAAGTTACATGCAACATACTGATTTACATATGATTATAGACCCCAACCCGTATCCTATCATACGAACAGTACCCTAAGTTATACGTTGTCCAGAACTTAAATTTTCATAAATTTTTCTTAGAGTCAAAAGCCAAGGTGTTTCAATTCTACCCCACTTGGATAATTCTCCCTCAAATGACGGGTAAGACAAGCACAAGCATGAGTTAACACATCAACACCTCTACTTTAACCTTTATCTAAGTTTGAAAACAAAGATGTAAGGAGATCAACCTTTCCTTTAATAAAGCTTGAAAGCAAAAGTATGATGGAGAACACATACCTTCTACATGAATTTCGGGAGAAGAAAATAGTAACGAATACTTAGACTTCAGGTCCTCTTTCGCATCCCAAGAAGCTTCTACAACCTTATGGTTCTTCTAAAGAACCTTTACCAAAACACATCCTTTGTCTGCAACCAACAAAGTTAACTATCAAAGATCTCTACCGGGACTACCTCATAAAATAAGAAATTTAAAATACGCAACCCTTCTGAAGAAACTACCAAAGAATGATCACCCATATACTAACTCAACATAAAGACATGGAAAACAGAATGAATGGAGCTTAAACTAGGAGGCAACTCCAATTCAGAGGCAACATTACCTACTCTCTTCAAAATAAAGTAAGGACCAACATAACAAGGACTTAACTTCCTTTTCTTACCAAACCACATCATTCCCTTTATGGGAGATACCTTTAAGAATACCCAATCACCAATATTGACCTCTAAATCTCTATGCCTTACATCTGTATAGGACTTTTGGTGACTTTGAGCGGATTTAAATCTAAATAAAATCACATTCACCTTTTTCAAGGCTTGGTGAACCAAATCAGGGCATAATAACTTACCCTCACCTACTTTATACCACCCAATAGGAGAACGACATCTCCTACCATACAGTGACTCAAAAGGAGCCATACCAATGCTAAAGTGATAACTACTATTATAAGCATACTAAATCAAAGAAAAATGGTTGAACCAATTACCACTATAGTCAATCACGCAAGCATGGAGCATATCTTCTAATGTCTAATGGTCCTATCCACTTATCCATCCGACTGTGGGGGAAAGAGGTACTAAGGCACACTTTAGTTCCCAAACCTTTCTAAAATAACTGCCAAAAATGTGATGAGAATAGAGTACCATGGTCCAAAATAATAGAAACTAGAGCACCATGCAACTTCACAATCTCCCCAAGACACAACTTAGCATAATCCTCCGTTGAATAACTAGTCCTCACTGACAAGAAGTGAGCGGACATAGTCATCATATCCATAATGACCTAAATCAAATATTATTAATTTCGAGACCAAGAAAGATCGGTAATGAAATCCATGTTAATCACTTCCAACTTCCATTCAGGCAACTCTATCTCTAGGTACAAACCACCGGGTCTCATATGCTAAACTTACACTTGTTGACACACCATACACTTAGCCACAAAGCTAGCCATATCTCTCTTCACATTGTTCCACCAATAAAACTTCTTAAGATCATTGTACATCTTACTATAACCAGGATGAATAGCATAATGAGATTCATGAGCTTCGACTAGAACCTTTCCCCTCAATCCATCGACGTCAGAAACACATAACCTAGCTTGGTACATCAGGATACCATCATCACCAATCAAAAAGTCAAAAACCTTTTATTGACCCAGTTACACTTAATCTTCATCAATTTGGGATCCAATGTCTACTTTTCCTTCACTTCTATAACAAGAGATAACTGTGATACCTGGAGTTAAAGTCAACTTATCCTTAACTTCTCAAAGCTTCCTTCTCACACATTGACCACAAGAACTTGACCTTCTTCTGGGTCAACTTAGTCAATAGGGTAGATTTGGTAAGAAAAAGTTCTAACAAATCTCCTATAGTAATCGGCTAAACCTAAGAAGCTCCAAATATCAATTGGAGTCGCAGGTCTAGGCCACCTCTTAACTATTGCAGCCTTTTGTGGATCCATCATGATCTTTTCACTAGAGATAGCATGACCAAGAAAAGTTATAGCCTTCAACCAAAACTCATAATTGGAGAACATGGCATATAAACATTAATCTTTCAAGATCTTCAGCACAGCACGACGGTGATCGATATGATCCACCTCACTCTTAAAGTAGACCAAGATATCATCATTAAAGACAATGAAAAACAAAACAAGAAACTAATGGAAGACTCTATTCATCAAATCTATAAATGCCATTGGGGCATTGGTTAACCCAAAAGACATACTGAGTTCTGAAAGCAGTCTTAGGGATATCTACCTCCCTAATCTTAAGCTAATGATAACCCGACCTAAGATCAATCATAGAGAAAAACTTTGCACCTTGAAGCTGATCAAACAAATTGTTAATCCTAGGAAAATGATACTTATTCTTTATGGTTACCTTATTCAACTGACGATAGTCAACGCACGTCCTAAGAGAACCATTCGTCTTGTGGACAAACAACACCGAATCACCCTAAGGAGACACACTTGGATGAATAAAACCTTTATCTAAGAGATCCTTTAGTTGTTTTTGAAGATTCTTCACCTTATTCGGAGCTATTCTATATGGAGGGATAGAAATAGGATAAGTGTTCAGAACAAGATCAATCCCAAAATCAATTTTCCTATTAGGGGGGATACCAGGAAGATCATCAGGGAAAACCTTAGGATACTCATTAACATAAGGAAGGATTCTGGAGAAATATCTTCTAAGTTAAAATCTTTAACTCAGACCAAATTATACAAACACCCTTTGGAAATTATCTTTTGGGCTATAAGATATGAGATGAACCTCCCCTTAGGCACTAAATAACCCCCTTCCCGTAAAGTGACTGGCTCATTAGGGAAATTAACGTGACCTTATGGGTTTGATAATCTATGGAAGCATAACACGAATGCAACCAATCCATCCCCAAAATGACATCATAGTCAATCATATCTGACTCTATTAAATCCACAAGAGTGTCTCTATCACTAACGGATACCACACATCCCTTATAGACTATTTTAGCAATCACAGAGTCACCAACTGGGGTAGATACAGAAAAGGGATTAGAAATAAGTTCAGGGTCAAAATCAAAATGTACAACTACAAATGGGGTCACATAAGAAAGAGTGGACCCTTGATCAAGTAAAACAATATACATCATGGGAGATAAGTTTTAACATACTAGTCACTACATCTAGAGATGCCTTAGAATCCTGGCGAGAGGCAAGAGCATATAACCAATTTCAGCCAGTACCAGTACCAGAAGAAGAAATAGATATAGAAGCAACACCCTTTGGTGCAGGAGTAGATGAAGAAGCAACAATATCCTTACTACACCCAGAAGCCATCCTAACACGACATTCACACTACATGTGACAAATCTAACAATAGTAAAAGCACTTTTTCTATTATTCCTCACAAAACCCACTATACGAATGTCCATAAAATCTATAACGAGGGTGACAAGGAGTAGACTGTGCCCCACTAGCCCATAATTAGGCACTCTATGCCCAGGACCAACCATCATTCTAAGAACAATGATCACCCAATGGTTTCAGGTAAGGAGTGCCATCTGTGGAGAAAGAACCAAAACTCCCCCACTTCTTCTTCAGCCACTTACCCCCATCTCTGCTACCTTGCTCAACAAGCCTAAATTTTTCCCTTTTCTTTCACTAAACTTAGACTGCTTTCTTTTCTCCTCTTCTACTTGTTACATGTAGACAACCAACCTAAAGATATCTATGTCCTTAATTAGCAAGGTTTCCTTACTTTCAAGAATCAACTCACGAGATAGTCCCAAAGTGAACTTCGTCATGCAAGCTCTTATATCAGACACTATCTCCAGAGCATACCAAGATAGCTGGTGAAATATCAAGGCATACTCTTTAACCATCATCTTTCCTTTCTTCAGATTAACAAACTCCTCCACATTTGCTTTCCTCAACTCCTGAAGTAAGAAGTGGTCAATAAATGCATTAGTGAAATCTTTCCATAGCAATTACTCATCAGTATCACCCCTTTCCCGATGTCATTCCTTGGTATGTCATATTTTTTAGCTGATATGCTGAAAACTCCACCCCTTCCACATTAGTGGCATGCATAACTCTTAAAATATTTTCCATCTTATCCAGGAAACCCTAAGGATCCTCCTTCTCCTAAACCCCATAAAATTTAGAGGATTTAATATCCTAAATTGGCCAACTCTTGTAGCCTCTGAAGATGGAGTAACAGATATACCATGCTTAGCTTGAGAAGCTACCAATTGAGCAATTATATAAATCAACTAACGAAACTCAACATTTATCATATTAGCTTGAGAAGGACTAGAAGGAACCAATGGAACTCCAGGATAACCAGGAATTGACCCCTAGATCGAGTATCGATCCCATGAGTAGAGCATGTTCCATAAATATTGTCCTCAATTGGGACAGAGGAGTTTATATGAGCTTTAGATTGGCGAGGCATGATCTAAAAGACAAGAAAATGGAAATAAAAAAATCCAAGATCTTAGACTCTATAGCTCAAAATAAGATAACAAAAAAGTGGAATATTTCTAAATGTCTTATAGCGTCTCCCTTATGAGTGTGGCGATCTACACACCCTTAAAAGAGACTTTGTTAAACATGCCATTGTGGACTCCTAATTGACCATGAACCTAAATCTAATACCAACTTGACAAGACCCGAACCAGGGCCCTGTCGTAATAGGTATCTCAAGCCAAACAAGGACTAAAGATTGCCCTACTACCAAATCTAACCAACATATACCCTGAGTCGGATAATTGGCAAATATATAACAAGATAGGGTGATAACAACACAAACACTTTGGAATAGATCAAATACTATGACTAACCTAAATAAGTCTAACCATCTAATGCCAAAATAACAACTATAACCAACCCAAAATAATAACCTGTGTCCATAACATAATAGGATGGAACAATCATATATACAATCAATTGTATTATCCATAATACCAATACCAATGCCAAGGATCACACCAATGTCGACACTGCCTAACCAACCCATAACAGTTCTATAAATTCTATATCTAAAAGTAAAACAATATTCGATCAGGACATGCCCCTAACCATAGCCAAAACTGCTATCCAAGACTAAACCAAATGAAAACATAAGAAGCAAAAACAAGAAATAGAGCCTTCTGAAGTATGAAAGCTCACCACTTCAAGTCAACATAAGCTGATGCCAAGTCCAATCACTGAGTAGGAGATTTAGTATAAGCAATATCTGCATTGCATGGGGATACAAAATCGAATATGGTTTGCAGTTGGAGCACTAGCATGTAACTCAAGGACAAGGAAAAAATGCCAACAGTTCAAAACCAATCAAATAATGCATATACTAATGCAATACATACATACATACATACATATATATATATACCATGGTAGGATAGAAAGCAAGATTAACATGAACTTTAAAATTATTAACCTGGGTTGTGTAGCATGACCATTATAAAGCAAGGCACCCAGGGCTATATGGACCCAACTCTCCCTTAGCGGGAAGGGCCCCAGTGCATGTAGCTGTATAAACCAGGTATATCTAAATCCATAGATGCCTATATGTGTTACTCAAACCTCACTGAATAATCAAGGTGACTTAAGAACTATTACATATGTTATGGAGGAATCGAACCTCCCATTTATATATTCATTCGAGGGACTCAAACCACCCGTTAATAAGACACCTGCACTGGCTAGCGTAGTTTCTAGAGTTAGTCCTTCAGACTCCACTTTTATGGCTTGACTACACATCCTAATATTAAGCCTAATTTAAAACCATCATTCCATATACACAACCATTAAATAAATTACTTACCAAAGGTATTTCATTGGTGTCATTATACCAATACTACTTGCAAGCATACCACATGACATTACCATTATCAATCCACCAATTATTCATTTAAATTTAGGACTCGAGCTCATCGTCTAACAAAGGCATTTGTTTAATTCAAAGTTTAGGGACTCAAACCCATTGTCTAAAAAAGACATATATCAAGTTAATATTTAGGGACACAAACCCATTTAACAATTTAAACCACCACAGTTACCATTTAGATCATTACGTATCCAACAAGACCTTCATAAAATTATTTATCAACCATTCATATTCTGAGGCCAATGCCTTAGTTCTAAACACCATTGTCATGTTACTATTTCATTCTCTTAGACATTTTCACACACTTTGAGGGCATGTTATTATCAAGACCAAAATCAAAGTAAAACCAATTATGTTTAAGGTTACACATGACCCATTTGTTGAACCATAATTACAAAGCACCCATATGTGTAGTCGATGATTAAAATATGTATAAACATAAGTTAAACCAAGAGTAAACAATACTCCACTATATGCAATAAAACCCTCAATTTTGGTTTTTAAAACCACCATTTAAGACTCATAATCACACTTTAAAACACATGATATTTATGAACTAATAATGAGGAAAGAATCACATGTCTTATTCAAGAAAATTCATGAAAGAAATTTGACTCTTAAGCCTCAAGATGACCACCTTTGAAGAACCCTAGCCCTAATCTTCAAGAAAGAGTTTAGAGAGTGTTTTTGGAGTGTTTAATCTTAAAATAGTATGTTATGAGAGGCCACAACATGTTTTATGATATGGGGATTTAAGGGTTTTGGGATGGGAAATTTCTAAAATACCTTCAGCTTAAAAGCTAAAAGCTAACTCTCATGAGGGTACGGCCATACCCCCAAAACCATACCCTAGGGCACGAGTGGTACCCTTTTTTCATAGCCAAAACCTCACGTTGGACCCCTATACTGACCAACATATGAACACCAAGGCTTAACTTGTATCATAGCATTCTAGAAGTACCTTATAACCCATACCCCAAGCAGAATTCTCTAGACTAACTTAGGGGCGTCCTATGAATTAGCCACTTATGACTCGTACTTTAACATACTTCCAGTAAGGTGTCCATTCATACCTTGGATAAAAAGTGACATAGAACACAATAATTTATATTTGAGCTAAAAATCCCCAACTAGTAGCCTATCATACAACTTATACCCTAAGTCATATGTCATCCAGAACTCAAATTTTTAGAATTTTTTCTTTGAGTCAAAAGCCAAGGTGTCTCACTTATGACTTGTAAGGAGAGTCGTAGTCTGGACAGTGAGTCTAAAACTCAGAAACTTTTCAGGGTATAAATTCCAGTGTGTTACATAGGTCCTCCAAATAGGAGAGATTATAGAAGATAGGATTATGAACAGTGACATTGTAAGTTTTGCAACATAGAAGCAACTACTCAAGCAATTAAAAATGGTTTAGAAAATTTTAAAGGAAAGACAAATAAATAATATGTAGCTACTATTATTCTTGGGATACAATGGAACTTGAGAGTCCATCTCACCAATACCAACACCCTCATCCCTTTTATACATAAGATCTGTATATACATTCATAACAAGGTTTCTTCTCTCAAAATAGAAAATATTTATTTTTTTCTCAGTATCCTCTATATAGTGCACAACCATATGACAATCAATCTTCTTATCCACAATGGCAGGACCCAACCCTTAAAATCATCCTTCAACTTCATAAATATATCAAAGTACTTTGAGACCTAATTATTTATCCAAGCAGACTATGAAAAGAGGCAGAATCCAAGGGATAGTTTGTAATGACCCTTCAGGTTATTTTCCATATTTGTGCTTATATTTATTGTTTGAGATTATCCATAGCTTCCCCAATTCATTTATGACCTTTTGGGACAACGGTGAGGTTACTGGCAATTCATTTAGTTTTAAGAGCCAATTCCCTTTTTAGAAGTCTTTGCTGGTCCAAATGCTAACCAAGTAAAAGCCTCAGTGAAATGATGTCACATGCAAATTCCCACTGATCCATCAGATATAGAATATCAATTTTAGTCTAGGTAGACCTTTTTTTTGGGTCCTAATACACCTGAACTCATTTCAACCTATTGGTCAAAAAGTTAAAAATTGAAAAGAATGGGCGTGGGATCCATATTTGGTTGGAATGACATCAGATTGAAAATTTGACTTCTCTATCACGTCTAGAATATCATTTTAGGCTAGGAATACCCCTGGTTCAAGTCCCAAGACTCCCGACTTATCTTGGGCTATTGAGCAGATTTTATGAAAAGTGATAAAACTATAAGTGTGGTCCCTATTTTTTCCTAAGTTATATCCAATGAAATTTTTGATGATTCCAATGGATTTTTAATGTAGTTTACACTCAAAAATCACTATTGTATCATGTTCTTTGGATTTCAGATAAGATCTGAGGGTCAAAATTTTATTTTTGAGTTTGTCGTCATCTGGTGCAACCACGATTGTGGCCATGAATGTACGATAATGAGTAGTCTAATCACAACCGTAGGACCATAATTACAATATCTACGTACCTGTAGTGGCTATATAAAGGCCCCATGATGAGTTTGGGATATTTCCCTTCACTATTTAGACCTAAAAAACCCTAAATAATGTAATAACTCAAAATTGGTCATGGGGGTGACTTGAGAGCTTAAGTATCATCTTGTATCATGATTGTCTTCAAGATTAAGGTAAGAATTTCTTGAATTCATGCTTGAATTTCTTAGTTTTGACCCAAAACCCTAATTTATCTTAGGGCTTGATTGTAGCCCAAAGTATGCTATATTCTTTAAGGGTTATGATTCCTTATTCATGTGTAAACATTGGGTTGGACTTTGGAACTCATTTTCTGTATGTGGGACCCACTTGGGGTTTTAGTGTCATTTTTGGACCCAAAACACAATATGCAATATGGGTATCATTCGACTTGTATTAATGAGTAGGTTATAGTTTTGATAGTGTGATGGTATTTTGGAGGTTGTAAAGTGAAGATGAGCATTTGGTGCATAAAGTAAGGTTTTGTGGTTTGGCCTTAAGGTAGGCTTCTATCTATTTTTCTTCATAGATGATGTGTGATATATATTGCATGTGAATATGGATGTTGGGCTTGATTATGAGTAGGATAACTTGTCCTTTATTGTTGATGTTTGGGGAATAGATAAGGGTTTTGGACAAGTAAGATGGCCTATTTATAACCCTTTTGTATCCTATTTCCTTCCTTATTTATCTTAGATTAGTTATAACATGATATGATATGACATTATGCTATGTTTGGAATATGGTTTTAGCTTTTGAAGCATGATTTGTATAGTTAGCCTTATTGGGCTAGTGTGGTAGTCTTAAAATCGTAAGCTGGGTAGAGTTGACTTGACTACCCTTGATTCTAGTTGAAGTTGCTATCTTAGGCTTAAATATGGCTTACTCAACATCTAGAAGATAAACTAGATACCTTAGCCTAGTTTGGGAAATAATATGCATAATTATAGAAATTGTGGATTATAAGTGGGATAGTGATAATGCTCAAACTACAGCTCTCATAAGAGTGTAAGCAGTCGTTGTCAAATATGGAACCGAACTGGGTTAGGTGTCGAATCCCACAGGGAATACTTGGTCAGTAAGTAAGCTACGATTAATAGACTGTTGAACAAAAATTCTACAAAAAGGGGGGTTTAGGGTTTGGCGTGAACGAGAAGTATCAAAATAACAAAATAAAAACGAAATGTTTTGTTTAGCAAGATTTTAATCAATGAGAATTGTAAGTTAGGGTTATGTCCACCTTCTGAGTTCTACGTATCTATTGGGTATGGGTTATGCGGAATTCAGACATGCATGAGCTTATAGAGTTTCGTATTCTATGGTAAATCCTAGTGTCTTTCGACCATCAAGGATTATCTCACTTTAACTCTTTCGAGCTTAAAGCGTATAACTAATGGTACGAATTCTCCAAGAGGTTAATCCAGTTACGGCACAAACTTTTAAACAGGGGTTGGTAGCCCTATTTCCTTATCACTCTCTCTTTTCCAGACATGCAACTTTTCTTTCGAACAAGTTAATGCTATACTGGCGTATTCTATATGTTTGCAACCACAAGAATTCAATTAATATGAAGAGAGTAATGATATAAGCAGCATGCGTATCAAGAATTCACAAACTCATAGCAATAGATAGTATCTCATAAGGCTTCCATAACCCTAACAGAGAAGTTTAGCTACTCATAATTGTAAAGAAAAACCACGAGGATATCATCATCATACCAAAGTAATAACAATATCATGATAAGTAAGTATTGGCGTCACTTGTGGTATGAATTCCTTGCTAGTAGCATTTCTCTTGTCGTGAAAATTAAAAGTCGAATAGATGAATAATAATGTCAACAACGAATTTAAGAATAGAAGAGAATAAGAATGAATTGAACGAGAATGAATTGATTGCTGAAAAGTTCAGCAAAATAGGGTTTTTATAACACCCATATCCTATTCCTACTAAGCTACTGCATACTTTTCCTAATCCTTCTAGGTTACTGCTTCCTTATCCTAATCCTACTAAGTTACTGCTGATCCCCAAGTCTTTGTAAATACTGTTTTTGCCCGGGACAAGTTTTCCATGCATCACTTTCAGTCCATAGGCTTCCAAAAGCTGCCTTCCTTCATACGTGAAACTTCTTTTGGCGTCAACCAGTCCATAAAATGCTGAAATCTTCATCATTTATACCTGAAAACTTGCTAATCACATTGGTTAGCTTACTTACAGGAAAATGAAATAAAAGTGCAGGAATTATATATTTTGTTCTTAAAACTTAGCTAAAATATGGGTGAATTAAGGTGCTTTAGGCGTGTAAATACGCCTAATATCAACACCCCACACATAAAGCATTGTTCGTCCTCGAACAAAATATCATGTCCATGTAAACATCTACTTAGGATTTCACAGTAACTGTACAAAATATTCATCAAGACAGGCACGACAATTATTAACAAAGAGTATTTTTCTGATCACTACTAGAAACAATTCAACCTCCAACCTAGACTCGTGATGATGGTTAATTCGTATCCAAAAGTTAAGGCACAAAGAATCATACTCAACTAACCAAAACTCATCAACCATGTGTGTCTCACAATATATCACCCATAATCACTTATAAGTATTTCATTTTTCAAAACATGGGTATAAGATTTTTCTTGCTCTCACTCTCACAAAGAATTCATATGTTGCAACTGATGAACATAGGCTTGCCCTTAGTGTAATGCTCCACTAATATCAGAATGCTAAGCTTAGGATCAAATAGGTCTTTACAGGTTGTAATGTAGGCTAAGGGATGGGTAGGACTATTTTGGCCAGAAATAGTGACTAAGTTCCGTAAGCTCTTTAATACATCACATTATGCCATTTACACTTTCTTTCAAACAACCTTTGTACTTTCTTTTAATCTACCACCCCTTCTCACCTCTTTTGTTATTCGATTTTAAACAAAACTAACTTTTTAGTTTTCTTTTCATTTTTTTTTATTTTTTTTTATAACACACCTCTATGATAGCCACTCTTTTTCATCACTAATGATAGCCACTATTTTTCATCACTAATTCAAGCACCAATACATTCGAAGGCATCACTCTCACCCAATTTTCTCTTATTTTGTCATATGAATTTACTATTTAAAGCGCTTAGGAATTTATATCAAATTACGGTCTTGAAAAAAATGGATTAGGATACATATGAGGCTGTTAAAGAAAATGGCTAAAGGCTCAAAGGGGTTGACTAGGATAATGTCCACGGGTAGGTAAAATGAAGGTAAACAATCACATGTTTCCAAAGAAATTCCTAAATCATCTCCTAAACTCACACTCTTTATTTCACTTTACACACACACCGGGCAAGTTCTAGCATCAGCCACAAACACAGAATATACTATTGCCTTATACACACAAGGCACATGGTCAACCTTATTGGGAGTAGTATAGACTCTTGACCCAACAGATGAAGGAATTAAACCACAGAACTATCACACAGTGAGTCACACTTGGAGCCTAAACGTCTCAACAGTACTGATTTTATCACAGACTCTTGTCATAATACCATACTGCCTATCAGAACAATTTCATGCAAAGTTAACTAAAAAAAATTCCAAAAATTTAACTACTAACAAACAACAGAAACAAACATAAATAAATGCAAATGCAGATAAAGAAGTATAGCATACAAATACCATCATCCCACACTTAGACGGGACACACTGCCCTCAGTGGATGATAAATAAGAAGAACATGGTTAGTCAGACTTCTCCTCTATGTCTGGGGTCATACCCCCTGCATCTGAATCATCATCAGAGTCATCGTCATTAGAGTTCTCCTCCACATCGGAGTCTGGCATTCGGTGATCATCATCGGTTGGCACATCGTCATCAAGAGGTTCCTCAAAATATACACCTACTCCACACATAGCCCTCCCATGCTCATTCATTGGGTAGTCATAATCCAACTGTTGGAGCTCTGCAGCAGTTGGAACACGACCCCCGTTCATCATGGTGAACCTCGTCATGCCATATAAATGGCGGAAAAAGCTTCCATCGCGAGCATGTCTTTCTGCAGTGGTAAGGTTGGCTCCATGCATAGATTCAACATCTTTAACCTTTGTAAGGTCAACCCTCTTTGGGTTGTGTGGAAGCTTATGATCTGCAGGTTCCACTTCGATGTCCTCCTTCCTCAATATTTCAGTCAACAAATTGCCAAAGCTGAAGTAGGACCTCTTGTGCAGCTTAGCCTTACGCATTGAAGATCGAATAATCACCCCAATGTTGATGGGGATGTTCGTCATCAATGCGAGCACCAAGAACACTCTATCTCATGTTATCTTTGTGTACTGCATCCCTGGAATCAGGCAAGAGTTAAGTATTCACAACCATATCTGAGCTTCTCTGTTCAAAGAAGCATATGGGAAGGTATTGTGCCGGTCGGTGTCCTTGTGTCTTCTCCAACGTGCCATTGATCTTGTTCCGTATAGTGTGTGTCTGATTGCCCTGTACGGAGGTCTGTTATAAAGCTCCTTGAGTGGTGATGGATCAACAGCTGGCAAACCCAAAAAAGAGTTGAAGAACTCCGCATTTAGTTACAGGACTTGGCCTCGAATCTTTACTTCACTCCCTGTAGTCTTTGGGGACCAGTTGGCATAGAATTCTCGCGTTAGATCGAGATTGCACTCCCCCATATCTTGGAATATGAAATCAAGATGTAACGCCATTATCTTAGCCAAAATGCGGGGTTCTTTCTTTGCTAGGCTTTCCTTTTGTATCAGCTCCACATGAACATACTTTTTCATTTTGTTGTTCCTGTACCACTCCTTTTCTTCCTTCTCTAGGACCCATTTTATCCCGTACATGCGGCGAGGTATTTGCAGCGAGGAAGATTCAGCTTGCTATTTTCTTCCCCTGTTTTGGCCTTTCTATGAGGTGGATGCTTTTTCTTTTCCTGGACGACTTTTAGGTGCCATTATACCTGAGATTAAAATAAGGTCATGTTAGCTTCATCTCGGTAGGATTCAATCGACAAACAAACAGAAGTGGCACCACCCCACACTTAATTTGTTGGCACAAACTAATTAAGGGAACGATGTCGATTGCTCAGACTTCATCGATATACGTTTAGGTGTTATGTTCCAACAATATAATCAGTGTAGTCATACTTTTCTTGTCATCCTAACTATCCTTTTCGATTCTATTTCATGTAATCTTGACAATACTTTCATGTTTGGATTAATGTACCCTTTTGAACAAGACTACTACACAGAGATTGTACCAAGTTATGGCATCACAACATCACATGTTTGTAGTTAACCATGATTTTTCATCTCAATGAACAAGTCATTCGAACATGAAAGCTTTCAAGTTACAAGATTATGAAATTTTCTTGACTATGTCAATTCCGTAAAAGTATGACAGTGTATCAAAATCAAATACAAGTTGGAAACAAGTCAAGAGCATCCCTACGTATTCTTTCACTCACTTAGTTGTATCACAACAAATCAACCACATTCAAATCACCAACACTACTTCAAGATTTAACAATTTATTATAGGCGTAGTATTGTAGTACTTACGGACTATAAAAGAAGAGTAGAGAAGTACTTACTTGGTTGATGGCCTTGGGAGATGTTCTTGCAAAGTTGAAAGAGCAAAAGTAAAATTTTTGAGAGATTTTGGAGAGGTAGACGGCGCTTAAGTTGAGTTTGCAATGCATTTTTGTTCTAAGACTACGGTTCTATTTATAGGACAAGCTTGGGTCGGGTTTTGACCCGTTTGGAATCAGGTTAGGAGACCAAAAAGTGACCATAGGCGGCGCCTAGTGCTTTGCCTATGCTTGGCATAGGCGGCTCCTTTTGTAAAGCCTAGTTGGACATAGGCGGCGCCTATGCTATGGCATACTAGATTCAGAGACAAAAGGCTTTGGCATAGGCGGCGCCTATGCTATGGCATTGTGGAATCCGAGACCAAAGGCTTTGGCATAGGCGGCGCCTATGCAATAGCATTGTTGGGCATAGGCGGCGCCTATGCTATGACATTCTAGATTAAGAGAGCTTAGGCCATAGCATAGGCCTTGCCTTGTTCGTTGCCTAGATTTACATAGGTAATGCCTATCCCATAGCCTTTGCTTCTTCATTCCAAACTTACCACCTTCAACATGAACTACTTCCAAATCAACATTTTAGACCAATTTTCTCCTTTATACGTCTTGCACCTACACTTACTCAAAAACAACAAAAATGATTAGAACGATGGGTTGCCTCCCATCTAGCGCCTTAGTTTAGGTCGTGGCTCGACTACAAAATCAAACTCCTAATAAAACAAAACAAGTAAAGACGATGGGTTGCCTCCCATATAGCGCTTGATTTATTGTTGCGGCACGACATAGTTACCTCGATTACTTAGACTTCATCGAGATAGATGATGGCTATGCATTTTATCGAGTCAAAAGGACCGATATATTGCTTCACTCGTTGGCCATTCACCTTAAAGACAACACCATTATTTTCTTCTAACTCTACTACTCCGGACAAGTAGACTTGGCTAATTTTGAACGGGCCAGACCATTTAGATTTCAACTTACCTGGAAATAGCTTCAGTCTGGAGTTGAAAAGAAGTACCATATCACCCTTCTGAAAGTTTTGTTGTATAATCTGCTCATCATGATACTTTTTCATCCGTTCATTGTAGAGGTCTGATCTTTCATACGCATAAAGACGGAACTCATCCATCTCATTCAGCTGCTTCAATCTCAGATTCATAGCATCATCCCAATTCAAATTTAGCCGCTTCAACGCCCACAATGATTTATGCTCGAGCTCAATGGGAAAGTGACAGGCCTTCCCATAAACTAGTTGGTACGGGGACATGCCAATTGGCATTTTGAATGCAGTCCTATGAGCCCATAAGGCATCGTCCAACTTCCGAGACCAATCTTTCCTATTAGAGTTTACAGTTTTAGCAAGGATCAGCTTGATCTCTCGATTAGAAACCTCTACCTATCCACTAGTTTGTGGGTGGTAAGGTGTGGCTACCTTATGTTGCTTGACCCCATACTTCACTAACACGGCTTTGAACAGGTTGTTGCAAAAGTGTGATCCTCCATCGCTTATGATGGTACGTGGTGCCCCAAAACGAGAGAAGATGTTTCTCTTTAAGAATGCAACAACATACTTACCTTCATTATCAGACAGTGCTACCGGTTCGACCCATTTGGAAACATAATCTACAACCACTAGGATATATTTCATCCCAAACAAATTCATGAATGGGCCCATGAAGTCAATACCCCATACATCAAACAACTCCACTTCAAGAATTTTTGACATGGGCATCTCATGGTGCTTCGAAATCATGCCCTGTCTCTGACATTAGTCACATCTTCTCACAAATTCATAGGCATCTCTAAATATCGAAGGCCAATAATAGCCGCTTTGCAATACCTTCCTTGCTGTCCGACCACCTGCATGGTGTCCCCCAACTTGGGAAGCATGACTTGCTTCCAATATACTCGGCACCTCCACATAAGATATGCATCGTCTGATAACACCATCTGCACATTGTCGAAACAAATATGGCTCATCCCAGAAGTAGTGTTTTACATCATGCATGAACTTTCTATTTTGATGAAAGGACATAATGCGCAGGTATCACATTACTCACCACATAGTTTGTAAAGTCTGCGTACCATGGTGATTTTTCCCCCTCTGTGGCCAGGATCTCTCTTCGTCGGGGAATACATCATTAATCTCAAGATCGGGCTGCGCTATATGCTCATTTTCAAGTCTGGATAGATGATCAGCCACTTGATTTTCGCACCCTCGTCTATCTTTTACCTTGAAATCAAATTCTTGCAGCAACAACACCCATCGAATCAGCTTTGGCTTTGCATCCTTCTTCGCCATTAGATATCTCAGGGCTGCATGATCAGTACGAGCTACCACTTTAGTCCCCAACAAGTAAGCACAAAACTTTTCAAAAGCGTAAACAACTGCTAAAAGATCTTATTCCGTGACAGTATAGTTCTTCTGGGATCCGTTCAAGACCTTGATTGTATAGTAGATTGGATGAAATAACTTTTCTCGTCTCTGACCAAGTACAGCACCCAAAGCTACCCTGCTAGCATCACACATAACTTCAAACGGTAGAGACCAATCAGGTGCTACAATGATAGGAGCTTCCACTAGTTTCCCTTTGAGGCATTCAAATGCCTTCAAGCAATCTTCACCGAAATTGAAATTTGCATCCTTCTCTAAAAGTTTGCATAGTGGAATAGCAATTTTGGAAAAGTCTTTGATAAACTGTCGGTAAAAACCTGCATGACTGAGGAAACTATAAACTCCTTTTACAGAAATTGGAGGTGGTAGCTTCTCGATAACTTCAATTTTAGCTCGATCAATCTCAATTCCTTTTTCATAGATTTTATGCCCAAGAACAATACCTTCTTTAACCATAAAGTGGCACTTCTCCCAGTTTAGTACCAAGTTGAATTCAACACATCTCTGCAACACCATACTCAGATTTGCTATACATGATTCAAACGACTCACCCACGACTAAAAAATCGTCCATGAACACCTCTAAGGTGTCTTCAACCATATCAAAATAAATAGACATCATACAACGCTGAAAAGTGGCGGGTGTGTTACATAGCCCAAATGGCATCCGTTTGAAGGCAAACGTACCATATGGGCATGTAAACGTTGACTTCACTTGATCTTCGAGAGCAATACAAATCTGATTATAGACGGAAAAACCATCTAAGAAACAAAACCATCCTTTCCCTGCTAATTGATCGAGCATTTGGTCCATAAATTGCATTAGAAAATGATCTTTAAGTGTCTACGAATTCAGCTTCCGGTAGTCCATGCATACTCTCCACCCTGTGACAGGTCTGAGTGGAATTAACTCATTCTTTTCATTCGCAACTACCATCATGCCACCTTTCTTGGGTACACACTATACCGGGCTTACCCATTTACTATCGGATATTGGATACACAACCCCTGCATCTAACCACTTAATAATTTCTTTCTTTACCACCTCTTACATAGGTGGATTTAGACGCCTTTGATGCTCAATAGTGGGTATGCAATTTTCTTCAAGCTGAATCTTATGCGTATATATCCCAGGCGAAATACCAATAATATCAGCATTGGTCCAACCAATGGCTCTCATGTATTTCCTTAGAATAACGATGAGAGTTGCAACTTGCTGCTCACCCAAATCTGCCGCCACAAAAATAGGGAGTGTGTTTCCGCTTCCCAAGAATGCATACTTTAAATGACTAGGCATCTTCTTTAATTCTAATATTGGTGGCTCTTCAATGGATGGTTTAGCTGGTGGTGTAGGTCAATTTTTGAGATCAAGGTCCAGCTTCTTGGGAGCATGAGGATGCGCCCCTATTCCTGTTAGAGCGCAAATAGTTTTTTCATAATTTTCATCATCTTCACGCTTTACATTCATAAGTACAGCCGCCAATGGGTCAACAATAAGCTACTCTTCTACAAATAATTCTTCATCATCAAAATAAACATCAGCTACCGAGAACACGTTCAGATCTTTGGGTTGCTTCATTTATTTGCACACATCAAAGCGGACTATTCTGTCATTCATCCAGAATAGAAGCTCATTAGCTCTTAAATCAATAAGCACACTTCCTGTTGCAAGGAAAGGGCGCCCCAAGATTATGGGAACTTGAGAGTCCACCTCACAGTCCAGAATAACGAAGTCTTCCAGAAAGATGAATGAAGAAACCTTCACCAATACATTATATAAAATACCAACAGGTCGTTTTACCGACCTATCAGCCATCACGAGCCTTATATTGGTTGGAGTAGGATCATCCAACCCCAACTTTTTGTAAATAGATAGCGGCATCAAATTGATGCTGTCTCCTAAATCGCATAATGCCTTGGAAAAATTCAAAGATCCAACAGTGCAAGGAATAGTGAAGGCACCAGGGTCGACCTTCTTTTGAACTAATGATCTGGTAGCGATTGCACTGCAATGATGAACATTGTCTGTCAACTCATAACTTTGTTCCCTCTTCTTGGTTAAGATATCCGTTATAAATTTTGCGTACCCAGGCATCTGTTCTAGCGCCTCAACCAACGGAATATTAATGGTCAGCTGCTTTAACATCGTCATGAATTTATTGAACTTGGTATCATCAGCTCTCTTCTTTAGTCTTTGAGGAAAAGGTGGTGGTGGAAGGGGAATAGTTTTATCCAGGACTTTCTTTTCATCTTGCTTCAGATTGGCGATCTTTTCTAGCTATAGATCTCTCGGGGTGACGTCATTAATGCCTTCCTCAGCTTCTTCGGCGTCTTCTGGTTCTATATTATCTAATGTATCATCGGCTACTTGCTTGATTTTGGATAAATTTTCTAGCACCTTACCACTCCTGGTAGTAATAGCCATGCATGATCCATCATTCCTTGGATTTTGCACAGTGTCGCTAGGTAGGGTGCTGACTTTTCTTTGATTAAGTGCCGCTGAAAATTGACTCAATTGCTGCTCTAGCTGTTTTATAGTAGTAGAATGCGAGTCAACCAATTGATATATTGAAGACAAGTCTTTCTTCACCTCATTCAGTCCCGTATTAGTTGCCTCCACTCCGTTCAACAGCTTTTCCATCATATCTTCCATTGTTATCTTCCCCGAACCAGATTCCTTAGCTTCCCTACTTCCAAGAGGAATATATAGACCACTCCTGTCAGTCTTGTTCTTCCAACTACCTTGATCACGGTCCTTGTTTTCGGATTTATCATAATAGTTCTGAACTTGTTTTCCTTGGGCATTGCCTCGGAAACCCTCCTGATTGTTCAACTAATTGGCTTCTTTCTCAGAATCAGATTCCTCTCTTCCTTTTGATGCAACCACTTTTACTTTTTCGGTATTCCCTGATAATAAATGCTTGGTAAGAAGATCTATCTATGTTTTCATGTGCGCCATATCTTGATCGCGTTTCTCCTCTCTTCGCCTTTGTTCTGCAGTTATGCCAATTGATATGGTAGAGCTTGCTACCTCTGAATCCCTGGTATGCCAAGCTCTACTTTGATTTGTCATTCAGTCTAACATGTCGCTTGCCTGAATAAAATTGAGGCCCATGAATGATCCTCCAGCCGCATTATCCACCACTGGCTTAGTTACCGAATTCAAGGATCTATATAATATCTCCATCAAGTGGACATTGGTCATATGATGGTTTGGGCACCTTATAAGCTTCTTCTTGAATCTCTCCCATGTTTCGTGAAGATCTTCAGTTGGAAGCTATCGAAAATTGCTGATCTCATATCTCAACTGTGCTCTCTTAGATGGCGGAAAGAATCTTTCTAGGAAAGCGTCTTTCAATTGCCTCCAATTTGCAATAGAATCAGGAGTCAGCCCATTCAACCATAGAGTTTCCTCCCCAGATAGAGACAATGGAAATAAGCATAGCCGAATTGAATTCTGTCCAACGCCTGGATTGTCGAATGACTTGCATGTAGAGATAAAATTGACCAGATGCATATCCGGATCATCACCTGCAAGTCCACCAAATAGTCCCTTGAGCTGCAATAATTGAATCATGGTGCTAGTGATGTTGAACTTGGCTCCGGGTGCCAAGGGCGGAGGAATAATAGCTCCTGTGGCACCAGCTTCGTCCAAATCGTCATCATCATCATCGAAAGGCATCTGCATAGCACGGCGTTCAGGCCTAAATCTGGCTTGACGATCTTTTCTATTTGCAGGTGTCGCCACCTCAGCATCACGCCTAGGGTTTAGTAGCTCGTCATCACCTAGGTCCTTATCGTCAGGATTTGTTGCCTTCCTAGGGTTATCAATATTCTATTGATGTACTTAGGCAGCGGCCAACGCAGCTAGTCTAGCCTGCTCCTATTGAGTAGCCATTCTCTCAATGTCACGTTGTGCATCCATCCTTCTAATAAGTTGCAGTTCAGGATTTATGGGTAATAATGGTTGTCCCGAACTTCAAGTATTTGGCATGCACTGAACAAAAACCTGTAGAGACCAAAAACAACAACTAAAAGTAAAATCTGAGAATCTTTGACCAAAGGGTCTAGTAACTATCACAAACTTAGTAGACAACCGTATTCCCCGACAACGGTGCCAACATTTGATAACACTCAAACTACAGCTCTCGTAAGAGTGTAAGCGGTTATTGTCAAATATAGAACCCAACTGGGTTGGGTGTAAAATCCCACAGGGAATACTTGGTCACTAAGTAAGCAACGATTAGTAGACTGTTGATAAAATTCTACAAAAATGGGGGTTTAGGGTTTGGCGTGAACTAGAAGTATCAAAATAACAAAGTAAAAATGGAATGTTTTGTTTAGCAATATTTTAATCAATGAGAATTGTAAGTTAGGGTTATGTCCACCTTATGAGTTCTACGTATCTATTAGATGTGAGTTATGCGGAATTCAGACATGCATGCACTTATAGAGTTTCGTATTCTATGGTAAATCCTAGCGTCTTTCAACCATCAAGGATTATCTCACTTTAACTCATTCGAGCTTAAAGCGTATAACTAATGGTACAAATTCTCCAAGTGGTTAATCCAATTATGACACTAACTTTTAAACAGGGGTTGGTAGCCCTATTTCCCTGTCACTCTCTCTTTTCCAGACATGTAACTTTTCTTTCGAACAAGTTAATGCTATACTGGCGTATTCTATATGTTTGTAACCACAAGAATTCAATTAATATGAAGAGAGTAATGATATAAGCAGCATACGTATCAAGAATTCACAAACTCATAGCAATAGATAGTATCTCATAAGGCTTCCATAACCCTAATAGAGAAGTTTAGCTACTCATAATTGTGAAGGAAAACTACGAGGATATCATCATCATACCAAAGTAATAACAATATCACGATAAGTAAGTATTGGCGTCACTTGTGGCATGAATTCCTTACTAGTAGCGTTTCTCTTGTCGTGAAAATTAAAAGTCGAATAGATGAATAATAATGTCAACAACGAATTTAAGAATAGAAGAGAATAACAATGAATTGAACGAGAATGAATTGATTGCTGAAATGTTCAGCAAAATAGGATTTTTATAACACCCATATCCTATTCCTACTAAGCTACTGCATACTTGTCCTAATCCTACTAGGTTACTGCTTCCTTATCCTAATCCCACTAAGTTACTGCTGATCCCCAAGTCTTTGGAAATACTATTTTTGCCTGGTACAAGTTTTCTATGCATCACTTTCAGTCCATAGGCTTCCAAAAGCTGCCTTCCTTCATACGTGAAGCTTCCTTTGGCGTCAACCAGTCCATAAAATGCTGAAATATTCATCATTTATACCTGAAAACTTGCTAATCACGTTGGTTAGCTTACTTACAGGAAAAAGGACTAAAAGTGCAAGAATTATATATTTTGTTCTTAAAACTTAGCTAAAATATGGGTGAATTAAGGTGCTTTAGGCGTGTAAATACGCCTAGTATCAGATAGTTCAGCCCGCTTAAGCCTAAGCTTGTGTTAATCTTGTGGACTTAGTGCAGATGTTAGATATAGATGAGCCTAGTAAACCTTAGAATAAGGTTACTTCATAACCTGGTAACTATCATTGTTGTTCCTGGATTATGGATTTTGAGTTATGTTTATGATACTCCTTGTGGAAGTGATATTGGGCATTTAGAGATGATATTCCTCCTAGATACGTTATGTGTCCTATAGAGATGCTATTTTCTCTTAGACTTGATAATTGGACTATAGTGATGTTATTTTCTCTTAGACATGTTGATTGGCCTATAGAGATGCTATTTTCTTTTAGACTTAATGAATGGCCTATAGAGATGTTATTTTCTCTTAAAATTATTGATATTCCTATAGAGTTGTTATTTCTGTTAGTCATGATTGTTGGACCTATATAGATGATTCTCCTCTTGGATATGCCTAGAGAAGTAATATTCCTCGTAGTCACAATGTATGACCTATTGATATAAGATATCCCATAGACGGTATATATCTATGTATATTATGCCTCTTTGATGTGAGATGCCTCTTATATGAGAGATAATTATATGTCTATCTATATTATGCCTCCTATATGTAAGATGCCTCTTGTGTGAGAGATGATTACATGCTTATTGATATTATGCCTAATATATGTGAGATGTCTCCTATATGTAAGACAATTAGAGATATGCTACGACTTATAAATATGATTATTGATATGAGTCCTGGATATGTGTATGGGCCTATAGCTGTAATTATGATGTTATGAATATTTTGGATAAATTAAAGGGCCAAGGACCGTGTTAGGATATTGATTGAATATCGGAGAAGTGTATCATTATCGATAATATGATTACAGTTTATGAATATGAATATGTATATATTTGTATACACATCTCTCCGGTATGGGATGGAAGAAGATGTGGTATGATGCTTATTATCCACTTATTAAATGCTGGTGATAGCATGCATATATTTGGTATGTTCATGATTATTTTCCATTATAAATGATGTGATTATAGCTTAGATGTGATCTTATGACTTCTCTTCTAGTTAGATGGTTAAGCTATATGATAACTAGTTCTCTATTATGGGACTATAGCACTTGATGGTTAGGAATCTAATGTATTAGTTAATGAATCTTGCTTAGCTGAAACATGGTAGATAATGATGGTTATTTAATGAATGGTGTCTGTTAATAAAAGATGGTCAGGTGACAAGTAGTAGTGTATTGTCTAGTAATGATTAACGGATATAAGATGATTAGTTGATAATAATGAATGGTGGATTTATGGCCGTTTTGGTCTAGTGATAAACCTTGACTAGATGTTAGACGTTGGCTATTAAATAAAAAGTGATTAGTTCCAATCCCGTGAATAAGGATTATATGAAGTATAATGTTTAGGCTAATAACTAGAGGTTATGTGATGACTAGCGAACTAGTGATTTAATAAGAATAAGTGTTGGTTAGCTAATAATGAGTAGTTGGGAAGTATTGACTAGATAGATATTCTATCGTAATATGATTATGTTTGTGAGTATTTTAGTGCATGTTATTCGGAAATGACTATTATGATGATATTGATACCTGGCAAAGCCGGAGGACACTATTAGGATGATATTTGATACCCACAAAAACTGGAGGATACTATTGTAATGATATTGATACCCGGTAAAGCCGGAGGATACTATTGTGATAAATTGATACCCGGCAAGGACGGAGGATATATTTATGATATGTTGATACCCGACCTCTCCTATCTTATGATTGTATTAATATGCATGAGTATTTCATGTCTAGCCATGTGAATTAGTAACCCCGAGTATGATAATATTTATATCCTGATTCTATTATAATGAGGTATCAATATGAGAATATGATGATATAGGTTATGCTTTGAGATGACCTTGTGTTTATACTACCGTATACCCCTTCTTTCATTGTTCATGTTGTATAGTTATTTCTTTGCCTTGTATATATATATATATTTCACTCTTTATTCATATACTGACCTGGGATATACAATATAGCATTGACGTATATTGAATGTAACTAGAATAGGATAGTTCGCCCTGATGCTTCCTTAGTCTTATTATGTTAGACTCTTGGACATGAATAGGATAGTTGTTCCTTATTATCTTATTGACTTTTCATATGATTTCTGGACTCTTGGGTGTAGTTTTCATTCTATTTATATGTTATATATATCTGCTTTATCTTTGGAGCTCAGTTGGCAGTATCCTACTGAGTAGCATTCATTTGGTACTCATACTACACTTTTGCAGCCTGCAGATCATAGTATGGGTTAGCGCCATTAATGTGTGCATCGTGCGGAGCAGCCCTGATTCAGAGACTTAGAGTGAGCTCCTAATGTTTTGAGTGTTACTTATCTCTCTCTTATGTATTAGACTTGTCTTTAAGTTGTATTCGGAGATAAGTTGTATCATTGTATTTCTCTTGATATTTCACTTTTGTACTCTTTTTATATTAGAAACTCTTGTACTGATGCCACCAGGTTTTACGATTCTTCTATGTATTGATCTTTATTTCATATATTCCACATTTTTTCCTTATATTATTTAGTAGTCCATTACTAGCTCTTCCGGAATATGGTTTTGCTTTTTTACTGGTGGGTTATGGTAGGCGCCATCATGGCCTAATAAAATTGGGCCGTGACATAGTTTCACACCAATTGAGGAATCCTAAACCAATTTGTTTCAAAGATGAAGATAGTAGGGCATTATTACTTCTCTACTTGGATAGATTGCCATTGTAACACCCCGTATTTTCACGCTAGAATTGTAACCGTCGCTCCTACATGTGTAAGATCTAATCCAAATGATTCCCGTGAGAATATAAGTTTCATTATCATTAACCTAGTTTATGAAGTGCTTTTTAGGTGAAAATATTCATAAAAATCACCTAGAACCAAGTTGATTTAAGAGCCCTTGATTCATCCGAAGCTTGGTATTCGATTCTACAAGGGTCTACTTTAAACGTGTATAACTTTTTATAGGAATTTCTCAGCTCAAGACCCGCTAAAATATAGATAATTGGATTAGTTTTCTAATGATACCTATTACATCTAAATCTGATAGTCGGGTGAAAACTCATGCCATTTTTTTGTGTGAGGCAGTAAGGGATCGCATAGCCCCACGACGCGATGGCTGCTTGACCCAACTAAGGGTTGCGTCATGAGGGATGCTTGACCCAACTAGGAGTCACGACACGGGGGTCATTCCCCCACTGTTTTAGCTTCCTAAGGGTCAAGGGACACTTTGGTCCTTTCTCCTCGACCCCAAAAGTCTAAAGCATGAATTATAACACCCAGAAGGACATTATTTGCCCATGTTATTCAAATCAACTCACGCAAAAAGCCTCTCCATTCCCAAGAAAATAATTCAAGCTCTTTCTCTCAAGAATACAAGGAATCAAGCTTCAATTTCTTTGTCATTAAAGTATGTGGGGTTATGAACACAGACACTCCTTTCGTCCTTGTTCCCAAAACTATCTTTTAAGTTTAATTCATATGTTTTGCAATTAGGATTCATACCCAATTATCATTATTTAACGATTATGATGTTTCAAGAGATTTAATTATTGAATTGCATGTCTAACATTAGATCCTTATGCGTATGATATGATTTTTCAGATTTCCAATTTGAGTTTATAGAATGATTTTGTGATTTTTGATTTCCATTACCTTGATATTGTTGAAGTACTTCAAGAAGTACATTGAGCATGATGTTTTGCAATGAAGTTACGTGAATTTAAAGTATGGGTTTTAAGCCCTAGTTGAGTATTGATAATTCAAGAAGATTTTTCTTTTAAGCACCTTATGACTAGCATATATATTCAGATTTTAAGAAAAGATTTGATCTTTTGATCCTCAGTTTTAATACAGAATCCACTTTACAATTTTGATTACAGTTCATCATGGCAGATGCCTAATTGGTTTTCCTTATAAGCTCGTATACTAGTTTTAAAGTGGATTTCCAATAAAATGAGCATACAGATTAAAGGGAGTAGTATTTAGCACAGAGCGGGAAGTGTGGGATTAGCGTGCCGTAACTTCTAGAGAACTACGTAGCCAACATAGGTACAGATTATCAGATTATTTCCCTTTTTATATGGATGACAATTATAGATGTGATTACTTAGATTAGGTTATACTCTTTTGCAATAGTATGATACCTCTCCTCATCGTGAGGTTTTCCCTATAGGGGAATAAGATGTTGGACTCTATGTTATCTCACATGGTTTATGTCGGTTAGAAGAACCTCCCTACTAGTAAAGAATTATAGAAAAAATTTTAAATATATTCCCTAACAAAAAAAAGAATAACAGAACAGTTTTTAGAAACTAAGTGTAAAGGCTCACAAATTTACTCAGATGTTGTCTTACATAAGACTTTGGTTATCAAATTTCAGCTTTCAGTTTATAGATATATAGGTGAGTCCTATTTACACTTATCTTGCATGATTTGAAAACAGACTTAACCTCAGTCCTACTTATTCTACAAACAGAAAGAGTAATAACCCCACTTTTTAAACTAAGTGTGATGGCTCACAAAGATTATCTTTATGCTTTACTACAGTATATTTGTATTTTGCAACTTTTACTGTATTCAAGCCAATGTGAGTCATTTATGCTTAGCATGCATTCTTTATAAACTATATAATTTATTGAGTTACTGTTTTACTTATCCATTCATCCCCACATGCTTAGTACATTCCAACATTACTGATCCATATATATGTTTATGTGCTACATTATTTAATAATTTAGGTAGCAATTCAGTTGTAGTCCATATATCATGATCAGATAGTTGCAGATTCCAGCCGGCAGATGATAAGTCCTCCTACTTTGGGGACTTCAAATAGATGTTATTCATGTACGTTACTTTCTTACTCATTTGTATTGATTAGTGGTAGTTAGAGTCATATCTCAGTTAGCTATAGTCAATATAGTAGAGGTTTCATAGACAGTCAGTATAGTTGATGTATTCAGTTTCAGTTTTATTTTGTGTAAGCAGAGTTGTAATCATCTTGATATAGCTTTGTATTGATCAAGTTCAGAAAAGATTTATCTTTTGCATTTTCTTCAGATTTATATGTTTTATCTAGTTGCTTATGATTTATGCTAGTATAATGGTTAGCTTGGGATCACATGTGGTCCTAAGCACTGTGTGACATCTCAGAACCAATTTTCGGGGCATTACAAACTTAGTATCAGAGCACAGAATTCAAGTGTTCTAGGGTGTCTGTGAAGCCGTGTCTAGTTGATTTTTATGGAATGGTACGAAGACATTTGTACTTTTCTTTGAGAGGCTACAAAGCATTTAAGAAAGGTTTCCTTTCTTTCATACTCTAGATCGTGCTTTAAAGTTGTTCCTTTAGAAACTTCTATCGATTCATATGTTAATCCATACTTCTATATCTATGCTATATTCTTGAAATAACATAATTAGCAAGTTCCAATTCCTCCTAAGTTGATGCTCTCAGATTTATTATCAGTAACTTCAGAAGTCACACAAGCGGCTTGAGAGGAGCTCGCTAGTGTGTTATAAGTTACTCAAGTTGAAAGTTATTTCCTCATCCGTATGAGTCCTTTAGTTAAGATAGAGTAAGATATGTGTTCAGATTCCTCATTAACCCTTCAATACAGATAGTTCTTGTAAGAGAAGATAGTATGAACCTAGATTGTTAAATAGAGTTTGCGTTTAAGAGATTTTAAAAACCTAGAGTGTTATGATTTATAAGTAGTAGAACCTTCTTATAGTTGAAAATATGGGTTTAGAAGGGTAGGGACCAAAAAGGTGGTGAGGGCGATTGGTTGAATATATATAGCTGAACGTTTGCATACGATTGAGTTATTAGTGAAGCTATATGTCCTTATGTGTTAGTTTAGTGGAAAGTAGAGAAGGAGTAATTAGTTAAGGTGAATTGTTGTTTTCTTGAATTATCAAAGGAGTTATGGATGGTATTTATTTTGTTAGTAAAGTATAGGATATAAATAAAAGTATTTTATGGCTGAGTATTGTTAATTTAGGCTTCCCCTGAGGTTGTAAAAAGAAGTCTAGTTGAAACTTACAGAGCTATGAAAGTAATTTAAGTGTATAGATGGGTAAATAGTCATAATGTGTAGAAGGAGGATGTGCTAGCGTATTTTAATAAGATATATTACATGATTATGACTGATTATTGTTATCATAAAGTTCTAGTGGACTAGTGTTTCTTGATAATATAGCTTTTGAGCAAGAATAGTATGTGAGCTTGTATTGTTCATTATGCCTAGCACTAGACACTAAGTTTGGACAGTGTATGGTCATCAAGGTGGATGTAATATTTGCTTGGCTAGTGATGCTAGTTATATGGAGGTGAACCAGTAGGCTTGAAATAGTGAATGCAAGAATTTAAGTTTATTGATTGAGATTAAGTATAATGTTGTAGGTATCATGTAGACATGTGCCCAAGGTGATATGGGGATGCATTACTTTTGAAGTTTATTAAGTGTTGTGCATAGTTAGTAGCACCCTTGAGTTACTAAATGTAAGAAGGCTAGCTATATAGTACATGGTGTTCTTAATAGCTAAGTTATGGAGTTTTGGATAGATGGTGTTGAGTCTTTTAAGTATGATTTTGATTCTTACGATTTGGAAAAAAAATGTAAGTATAAAAGTGTGATCTTGGTAGGCTATGATTATTTGTTTAGTGAGTTAGATATGTTTGCTAATGAGAGTGTAAGTCTTTGGTCATAAATATTCAAGCTAGAAAGTTAAGGATGATATACGAAAAGAGTTATTCCAGAATAAAGTCAGTAAGTTTGAAATATAGTTTATTCTTGTGAGTTTAGCGCTTATGTGTAGACATTAGAATAAAGGAATAATGGCTTAATCTCAAGAATATAGAGTAGACCCATAATCATAGAATATCAGCTTTGACCTAAGGGGGAGATGGTAGAGTGCAGAACCAAATCAAGTTTTGAGAATTAGATTATGATAAATGTTAATAAGAGTTGCAATGAGATAGTGATCCCTTATTACTCTAGAGTATTCCTTGGATTTCAATCATTATCACACGAAATCTATGTCTTGCATGATAGATCCATGTCAAAGGCCAATGCTTATAGACTTCATGCGTATTCAAGTTCCTTCTCAGCTTTTAGCAAGTAAGTAACAGCTTCACTCTGCTATTCGAGTTATCCCTCGTGAATTTTTGAACTCCAGTCTTATGTTGAATAGCATATGATAAGTATTAACTCGTTATCCTAATGAAATCCAGTTTATATCATGTATGTCCTCAGTTTTGATCTTTTTAATGAGTTCATGCCTTTGACATTCTATTCTTCGGGCCTCAGTTAAGTGTAAGAGTTATACATAGTATTCTTTTGTGCTTCAGGTCCTTATATGTTATCCTTTCAGTAACCTCTTTCTACGTTAAGACAGTGGAGATTATAATGGATAAGCAATGGTTTAGATGAGAGGGAGTTGATGACTCCCATTAAGGAATAGTAGTTATAATTTTCCATCTAAGGCTAAAGGATGAAGGAATATTGAGGTAAATTTGTGGTATACTTCATAGTTCGTTGAGGATTTTGGGTATGTCTTCTTAAGCGTGGTGCAAGAAAGTTATTGTTAATAGAGGTATAGAGAATATGAGAAGTATGCCTTGTGGGTTTTTGCCTTGATGTTCATATATGGTTGTAATGATAAACTTGAATATTGTATTGGGATGCAAGTGGAGGAATGCAATATGCGCTAGTGAATCCATAGTAAGAGTTCAGAGTTAGTCATTAAAGTGGTGAGACATGTTATGCTTAGGGTGTAAGCTCCAAAAAGATATAGAAGATTGAATCATATGGTTTAGACTAGTATTAGAGTGTAGCGTGTTGTACCTTGTGATTTCAAGTTAGGCTTGATCATGGTAAGAGGATTTAGTTCAGTTTAGACTTTAGTAGATAGATTTAACAATGCCCATGTGAGAATTATAAATTGAATCAAATAAGTATGGTATTTAAGGGAAATAGTATAGTTGAGGGAGTATTTAATAAGTGTTTCTAAGCTTGAAAGCAAGAAGTTGCAATGCCTCAGACCTAGTAGTTCTATCCTATCTTATGAGTTATACGGTTATGGTCCATATTATAGAGCTGTATCAATGTTTTGATTCCTTCTTCAGATATTGTATTCAAATCATGCTCAAGATTCATTGCTCCTTAATGTTACTAGAACTTCTTTAGAAAAAATGTTGAAGATATACTCCAGTTAATTATAAGTTTCCAGTATAATTCAGTCAGTATAGCCAGCAATTCAGTTTAGCAGTTAGGCAGACAAGTTCATATGGTTTTCCACCTTTCCACCCAGTCCTACTATCCGAAGTCTCATGTGTATAACCATTCCAAGACATAATTTATTTGCATCCCTGAAAATTACGAATTCAATTCAGTCCAAGCATTATGTTTAAATTCAGTTATTTAGTCACGACTCAATTCATAAGTGTTCAGTGCATAAACCCAATTTTCCAAGTATTTTAGCTTAGACAGTGTAGTACCCCTTGTACAATATAAGTCTTGTTGTCTCATGATTTGTACTTGCATCAGTTATCACTTCCCAATTCAATATGTATGATTGTATCATGAACACTTCAAGTGAATTCTAAACTCTCAGCAAGAATCAGCTCCTTAAAGCAAGTAAAGTCATGATAGCTCAGAATTCAGCTTCATGATAGAATTTTTAAAGCTTCATCTCACCTATATCCTTCATTAGCAGACACATTATTCCATATTTTTAATGTTTCAATAAGTTCCAACCAATCATTCGAGGACGAATAATTCCAAGAGGGACATCATGTAACACCTCATATTTTCGCGCTAGAATTATAATTGTCGTTCCTACGCGTGTAAGCTCTAATCCAAATGATTCCCATGTGAATATAAGTTTCATGATCATTAAAATATTTTATGAAGTGCTTTTAAGGTGAAAAATGTTCATAAAAATCAACTAGAACCAAGTTAAGTCAAGGGCCCTTGATTCGTTCAAAGTTTGGTATTAGATTATACAAGGGTCTAATTTAAACATGTATAACTTTTTATATACGTGGAATTTCTTAGATCAAGACCCACTAAAAGATAGATAATTGAATTATCTTTCCAATGATACCAATTTTGTCTAAATTTGATACCAGAGTGAAAAGTTATGTTATTTTTTGTTTGAGGTAGTAAGGGGTCGCGATAGCCCCGCGACACGAGGGCTGCTTGACCCAACTAGGGTTCGCGTCGCGAGGGCTACTTGATCGAATGAGGGGTATCGATGCGGGGGCTATTCCCTTAAACTTTTAGCTTCTTAAGGGTCAAGAGACATTTTAGTCCTTACCCCTCGACCCCAAATATCCAAAATACGAATTATAACACCCAAAAGGGCATTATTTGCCCATCTTCTTCAAATCAACTCATGTAAAAACCCTCTCCTTTCCCAAGAACATAATTCAATATATTCCTCGCAAGAACACAAGGAATCAAGCTTCTATTTCTTCGTCATTAAGGTATGTGGGTTTATGAATAAGGTCACTCTTTTCGTCCTTGTACCCAAAACTATCTTTTTAAGTTAAATTTGCATGATTTGCAATTAGGGTTCATACCCAATTATTATTATTTGAAGATTATGATGTTACAAGAGATTTAATTGTTGAATTGCATATCTATTTTCACATCCTTATGCGTATGATACGATTTTTTAGATTTCCACTTTGAGTTTAAAGCATGATATTATGATTTTTGATTTCCATTTCCTTGATATTGTTGAAATATTTCAAGAAGCATATTGAGCATGATGTTTTGCTATGAAGTTGAATGGATTTAAAGTATGGGTCTTAAGCCCTAGTTGAGTATTGATAATTCAAGAAGATTTTGCTTTTAAGCACCTTATGACTAACATATATATTCAGATTTTGAGAAAAGATTTAATCTTTTGATTCTCATTTTAAATACAGAATCCACTTTACAGTTTTGATTACAATTCATCATGGAAGATGCCTAATTGGTTTTCTTTATAAGACCTTATACTAGTTTTAAAGTTGATTTCCAACAGAATGAGCATACATATTAAAGGGAGTAGTATTTAGCACCGAGCGGGAACTGTGGGATTAACATTCCCTAACTTTCACAGAACTACTTAGCCAACGTAGGTATAGATTATTAGATTATTCCCATTTCAATATGGATAACAGTTACAGATGTAATCACTTAGATTAGGTTATACTCCTTGGCAAGAGTATGACACCTCTCCCCATTGTGAGGTTTTTCCCATACTAGAACAAGACGTTAGACTCCATGTTAGCTCACATGGTTTATGTAGGTTAGAAGAACCTCCCTACTAGTAAAGAATTATAGAAAAATTCCCTAACAGAAAAAGAATGATAGAATAGTTTTTAGAAACTAAGGGTAAAGGCTCACAAATTTACTCATATATTGTCTTACATAAGGCTTCAGTTATCAGATTTCAGTTTTCAGTTTACAGATATATAGGTGAGTCCTATTTAACTTATCCTCCATGATTTAAAAACAGACTTAACCTCAGTCCTACTTATTCTACAAATATAAAGAGTAATAACCCCGTTTTAGAACTAAGTGTGATGGCTCACAAAGATTGTCTTTATCCTTTATTACAGTATGTTTATATTTCACATCTTTTACAGTATTCAAGCCAATATGAGTCATTTATGCTTAGCATGTATTCTTTATAAACGATATGATTTATTGAGTTACTGTTTTACTTATGCATTCAGCCCCACATGCTCAGTACATTCCAAAAGTACTGATCCATATATATGCTTATGTGCTACATTGTTTAATAATGTAGATACCAGTTTAGTTGTAGTCCATATATATCATGATCAGACAAATGCAGATTCCAGTCAGTAGGTGATGAGTCCTTCTACTTTGGAGACTTCAAATAGATGTTATTCATGTACTTTACTTTCTTAATCATATGTATTGATTAGTGGTGGTTGGAGTTGCATCCCAGCTATCTATAGTCAGTATAATAGAGGCTTCATAGACAGTCAGTATAGTTTATGTATTCAGTTTCAGTTTTGTTATGTATAAGTAGAGTTGTAATCATCATAATATAGCTTTGTATTGATCAAGTTCAGAAAAGATTTATCTTCCGTATTTTCTTTAGATTTATATGTTTTATATAGTTGCTCATGAGTTATGCCTGTACAAAGGTTATCTTGGGATCACTTATGGTCCTAAGCACCGAGTGACGTCTCGGGACCCTTTTGCGGGGCATTACAGCCATGTTTAGTTTCATTCTTCAGAGATGGTGGGTTATGAACACCCAATGACGTAGGATTTCATGTAATTCATGTATACACTTATGAGTGCAAGATCTTCCAGCCTACATGTTATTTAATACTTTAAGATTAAGATTTTATTTTCTATTTTCAAAATATTATTATTACTAAGCATTGTCAGTATTGTCAGTTATTAGTGTCATTTAGTTGGGAGTAGTACCTAACACCGAACGGACAAAGGGATGAATGCTCACCCTTAGTTAGGTTGAGACCTTTAGTAGAAGTCCATAAGTCTCGAAACTATGACATCAATTCTAAAGAGTCATTGTTCAGACCAGGATTGACACCTAAGTACTTTTAGATATCAGTTTAGTGGATCAACTCCAGTTAGTGTTCAGATGTCAAGGTACTGAACACCTATCCAACTGGGGTTACAAGTTGGACCTCAATTAGCTTAGATTGGGGTATGTTGGTTAATGATAGCTCTCACAGTCTACAGTTCATAGTTCAGATTCATATACTTGCATGACCTTTTATTTAGTTGCTCAGCTTACCATATAGTACATGTTTATTACTTGTTCTTGCATCAGTTTATCATGTCATATGCATCATGTTTAGCCAATATCAGTTATTTCCCATATCACATACCTATTACATTCAAAGTACTAATTGCTCTTTTGCTCTATATTGTCTTATAATATAAGTTCCAATATTCACCATCTAGATTGCGCTTAGTTACACACTATATCAACAACAGATTTTGGGGAGTCCTCATCATTCGAGGATCATATATTAGTGTTTCATTTTAGTAATATTTTGGTTTCATACAGCTGAAGTTAGTTGGTAGATTGTCCTAATAACTCATATGATTTAGAGTCTTTCAGAAGGACAGTTATATTTTCAGCATGTTGATTATGTCACATAGTATCGGTTTTGACATCTAGTATTAATTTTGCTTTTATTATGATCATGTCGTTTCAATTTAGTTTCCACTTATTATCTCATTATTTGCTTCACATTGCACTATTTTTTTTTATAAGAAACCACCTTAGTTGATATTTTATCAACTTTATTCTTAGAAAAAATTATACTAGCTATCTATACAACTTATCCTAACATACACACATATTTTTCCTAAATTGACTACCACTGTCATAAATTTGCCGGACAATCTCATACATGAAGAAGAAGAAGAAGAAGAACAAACAAAATAAACTTCTTGCCATCAATTCTCATTTTTTCTAGCAATATGCTTTCATTAGTACTATCAAACAACTACCTCAAGTGTACTTCTACAAACAAGACAAATATGGCGTTTCAATAATAAGTATCAACACATTCATTACAAAACCTACGGTTACAATCTGGTACAATTCTTTCCACTTGTTAACTCTCAATAATATCCAAACAAACAACATAAATGCTCTCTACTTTTTCATACACGCATACTCTTTTTCTCCCCCCTCGCACTGTCACACGCTCCAACAAGTAAAAGCAACTCAACAATGGCTTACCTAAATCCTCTGTCTCTAATAAGTCATCAAGTGCTAGCAAGAAAACTCTTTTTGCCCTATCTTTGTCCTCTCTTACTCCTTTGATTTTGATGAATCTTCCCGACCAAATTTATACTTGACTTGAATGAACGAAGATTCTTGGGGAGGAAAATTTTAGTTTAGGGATTTTACTTCTTCATGGCTTAACCTTTGATTGTGGAGATTTTATAGGTGGCAGTTAATTTGGGAAAAATGGGTATGTGTGTCTTTCGGGAGACGGTTAAGTCAATTAACTAGGTTTGAATCGATTAAAGACAGATTAGATGAGGAAATAATTAAGTTAATTAAAATCAGGTGTTTTGGATGGATTCCATCCAATTTGGGGCAATTTTGTTAAGTTAGATAACAATAAGGATATATTTTGCCACATAAACAAAGAGTAAATCTAACCTATTAATCAAAGTGGAGGAGGTATTTTTTAATTTTTTCCTACTTCCTAATTCAATTTCACGTAATAATTGAATGTATTTTTTACCCCTTTTCACTTTAAATATAACGGGTGTGTTTGGTATGAAGGAAAATATTTTCTGAAAAATGTTTTTCAATTTTCTCATATTTGGTTGGCTTAAAGATTTTGGAAAATGTTTTCCAAATCAACTTATTTTCCTCAAATCTAAGGAAAATGACTTCCCTTCAAAAAGTAAGAAAAATATTTTTCGAAAATCTCTTTCAACCTCACTTTTAAATTGAAATATTCATACAACTCTCAAAATCACATATCCCTACTCCGACCCCCAATTCCTTACCCCACTCCCCACCCCTACGATGTTAGGCGTATTTACATGCCTAAAGCACCTTAATTTACCCATATTTTAGCTAAGTTTTGAGGACAAAATATATAATTCCTGCACTTTTAGTCCTTTTTCCTGTAAGTGAGCTAACCAACGTGATTAGCTAGTTTTCAGGTATAAATGATGAAGATTTCAGCATTTTATGGACTGGTTGACGCCAAAGGAAGCTTCACGTAAGAAGGAAGGCAGCTTCTGGAAGCTTGTGGACCGAAAGTGATGCATGGAGAACTTGTCCCGGGCAAAAACAGTATTTCTAAAGACTTGGGGATTAGCAGTAACTTAGTAGGATTAGGACAAAGATAAAAACCCTATTTCAGTAGGACTAGGACAAGGGTGTTATAAAAACCCTTATTTTCTGAATTTTTCAGCATTGAATTCACTCATTCATTAATTCAAGTCTTTTTCATTCAACTTACACTCCTAATTCACGTTATAATTTTTAACAGAGAAAGACGCTAACTCGCGGGAAACACCAAGAGAAAAAACGTCAACCTTGTTGTGACGCTACACTCCTCTCCAACGTGAGATCATTCTAGTTTTGCTATGATGATGATGCTTATTGTCATCTCAGTTGCACTCATGAGTAGCTAAACTTCTCTGTTAGGGATATGGAAGCCTTATGAGATACTATCTACTGCTATGAGTTTGTGAATTCTTGACACGTATACTGCTTATATCATTACTCTCTTCATCTTAATTTAATTCTTGTGGTTGCAAACATATAGAATACGCCAGTATAGCATTAACTTGTTCGAAAGAAAAGTTACATGTCTGGAAAAGAGAGAATGACAAGGAAATAGGGCTACCAACCCCTGTTTAAAAGTTAGTGCCGTAACTGGATTAACCTCTTGGAGAATTCGTACCATTAGATACATTTTAAGCTCGAAAGAGTTAAAATGAAATAATCTGTGATGGTCGAAAGACGCTAGGATTTACCAAAGAAGACGAATCTCTATAAGTACATGCATGTCTGAATTCCGCATAACTCATAGTTAATAGATACGTAAAACTCATAAGGTGGACATAACCCTAACTTACAATTCTCATTGATTAAAACCTACCAAGCATTCCGTTTTTACTTTGCTATTTTAATTTTATTACTTAACGTCACACTCCAATCCTCCCTTTTCACAGAACTTTCTCCAAAAGTCTACTAATTATTGCATACTTAGTGATCGAGTATTCCCTGTGGGATTCGACACCCAACCCAGTTGGGTTCTATATTTGACAACGACCGCTTACACTCTTACGAGAGCTGTAGTTTGAGCGTTATCACCCTATCACCCCTAATCCAAAAAAAAATAAAAAATTCTTACCTCATCCCCTTACTCAAAACTCAAACCCTTACTCCCCGCCCCCCATCCTCACCCCCACCCCTTACAAAAAAAATATTTAATTTTTTTTAGAAAAAAATCAAACTTTCTCTTAACCTCCTACCACCCCCCTCCCACTTCAAAAACAAAAATTTAATCTATTTTTTGAAAAATTTTAAATTTTTTCGTACCCCACCCTCACTTCCCTACTTCGATCCCTACCCCCTTCCAACCCCCATTCAAAAAAATTATTTCAAACTTTTTTCTTACCTTATCCCCTAACCGAAACTCAAACCCCTACTCCCTTAAAAAAAATATTTATTTATTTTAAAAATAAATCAAACTTTTTTCTTTCCATCCGCTACCCGACCCCTCCTCTCCCCTTTCAAAACAAAAATTAGTTTTTTTACCGCCCCACCCTTACTCCCCTACCCCTAACCCCCCCTCCTTCCCCCCAAAAAAATTATTTTAATTATTTAAAAAAAATCAAAAGATTTTTATTGGCCTGCTTTTACTACCTATTTTGACAACCTCAACCCCCACCTACCAAACCCTTCCCCCCAAAAAATATTTTTTAAATTTGGTTTTTTAAAATAAATTCAAAATTTTTTTCTTTTTTCACCCTTCTTATCCTATTCGTTCTCAATATTTTTGTTAAATATATACAAAAACTTTTGAGACAATATATACTTACCCAATTTACATAATGAACACAAGAATAGACGTAAAAAGTGTCAAATTTTTCTAGAAAATATTTTTCTCCTTCATATCGGACACACCCTAAAATAGTATTTTTCAGGGTCAAAAATAATTTTCTAAAATGTATCTTTACTATTTAGCTAAATCCTAAAATGTATTTTCTGGAAAAAAAAAATCCATTCATGTCACGCCCCTTTTTCGCTCGGAGGTCGAGTTAAGGTTCTTTCCAATTAAAGTGACGATATTGAATAGGGATTATTTTAATTATTGAGTCGCCACTTAGAATTGAGTTATGGTGTTCCAGGTCACCTTTTTGAATCCCTAATCAAAAGGATATAACTATTTTATTGGTCTGCAAAAATAGAAGACCGGGTAAGGAATTTGGTTGATCGAGTGGAATGTGTAAGGCACCCCTCGAGTCCCGTAGTTCTAGCACGATCGCTTTTATTGACTTATCTTGACTTAAATTATTATGTTAAGGGCCTAGATTTGCTAAAAAAAATGTCTATTATCTTATTTAAATAAATCGGTGAAAAGTTTAAAATAAATTTATTCCCGTTAATTTTAGAAAAATATTTATCAAGGTGTATTTTACATTCTTGAATTTTTAAATGTCTCGAAAAGATGCGTACACCGCATTCTTAATTGAGACAAAAATTTCAAACGCACCTAATCTTGCCTAACGTTAAAGACTTTAACTACTTGAAATTTAATTTTAAAAGTAAAATTAAATAAAATTCAATTTAAACAATTAATTAATCTAAATAAATAATTATTAAACCTTGTTAATAATAATGAATAAAAGATGAAATAAAATAGAATAAATAAATAAAATAATAATATAATATATATATACAAAACCTCACTATAATATGACTGATACACACAGATAAAAAAATAATTGAAAGAAAAATTTTCTTTTAGAAAAACTGAATACAAAAACTGATTTATGCATTTCCGACGGGTTTTTGCTATGTTCTGATGAAGAAGAAAGTCCCCAGAACTAGCATCGTGGTGGAGTCGCCTGCCTGTCTTCACTCCCTCTTACCAATTCGTTACTAATTTTTTCACAATTTTTATTATCTTCTACTGTGTACGCTTGTGTGTTCACTGTATTGTCTATTGCTGTATGACTGGGAATGGAGAAGTATATTAGTTAGTGGGTTTGTGGATAAAAACAAGAATGAAGTATGATATAGTATGGAATGTATCCATGAAATCAACCATGTGGTGGATATAGTGTGAATGTGTAGATTTTTTATTTTCTCGGTTTTTTTCTTTCCGTTTCAAATTTTAATCAAACAGTGTCACACACAGTATTTTTATATCCAACACAGTATTAATATATAAATATTCAATGATTCGATAGCATAATATATAATAATAGAAAGTTTACGTAATCAATCAAATACACATACCGAATAATGCATAAGATCACTTTGAACATTTTCATTCATGCTAATTCATAATAAAGTTTATAGAATAAATAATACATGATCAAATAGAACCTGTGATTAAGTAAGAAGTTGACACCAAAATTCAAACGGAAATCCAAAACTCAATTTGCCACTCTTTCTCTTCTTTTCTCCCTTTTTCTCTCTTTTGTTTTTGATGTTTTCTTTTTCTTTGGTTTTTGCTTTGTCTGGTGTTCACTCTGGTTTTTTTGTCTGATGTAGTCTCTGTAATAATGTCCGTAGAATTTTGGGGGTGAAGAGTCCTATATAGGATGATTTTGGGGGGAGTAGTTAATATCAAATAGGATAGGATTTTGTTTAAATTTTGAATCTTTTCTTTTTCTTTTTTTCTTTATAGAAGATAATTAATAATAACAAATAAAAATAATAAATAAATAAAATAAAAATAAAAATAATATAATAATAACTAATTAATTTTTATATTTAATAAAATTTAATAAAAGTTTATAAAATAACCAAAATAAATATAATTAAGGTAGTACAAAAACTACTAGCTTATTTGTTTAAAATTTAAAAAGAAAAATATATTATTTTTTAAATTTTTGTATTATTTTTTAAAAAATTAGAATGAAAATAAAATAAAATATCTTAAAATTAATTTAAAATTTATTAAAATAAAAATTTAAATAATATTAGAACAAATATAATATTTAATATCAAAAAATATATATATTAAACTCGGGGAGGGTTAAAATCACATGTCTACATTTTTTCCCTCTTTGTTTAAAATCTCGAAGAGTTTTCATACAAAGAAGTAGACAAGATATGATTTTTGACCCTCCGATTATTGAAAATGTAATGATAAAATAAGATAATAATAAAATAAAAGATGTGACTGAGTCCTGGTTTTGGACCGCCTACATATCTCGGGTTATAAGGGAATCGGGTCATATGTAGTTCAAAGGTAAAAGGTGAGAGAAAGAGATAAAGGTCGAGTGAGATTCCGTTGAGTTTTTAGTTAACGACTTATGCTTTTTACATTCAAACAAAAATAGAAGAAAAAAAAGATACAAGTAAAAGATCCTATCTATACAACTTTTTAGAATCTTGACTTGAATCTTTATGACTTCTCAAGTGACGAGATAGTTGTTATTTTGAGTCGAGTCTTGAAAAATATAATGTTCCTCCATGTTGGTTCTTGGCATTAGAGGGGAACTTGACAACTGGTTTATTTTTTAGATTCTCTTCTGGCTTGGACTTGGAAATTTTCACTCTATTCTTCAGGCGGGCTCCTGAACTTGCAACTGATAATGTTCACTCTATGCTTCAAATAGGCTCCTGACTTGTTACTTCTTCACCTTGTTCTTCAGGAGGGCTTCTGATTTGTTGCTTCTTCATCTTGTGCTTCAGGCGGGCTCCTGGACTTACAATTTCTTCATTTTTCAAATATGTTTTTGAACTCAAAATAAATAGGCCAAACAGAAAAATAACATCCCATTCTTCAAGAGGGTCCTGGACATAAAATAAATTTCCATTCTTCAGGAGGGTCCTGATCAAAAAGTAAATTCCCATTATTTCAGGAGGGTCTTGTCCCATTATTCAGGAGGGTCCTGAGCATAAAATAAATTTCCATTCTTCAAGAGGGTCCTAAGCATAAAATAAATTTCCATTCTTCATGAGGTCATGTCCCATTCTTCAGGAGGGTCCTGAGTATAAAATAAATGTCAGTAAACACGAATAAAATTTTGCCCCAATTTGCACTAGTAAATTTTTCGAGTGTCATTAGATCACAACTTTTGAAAAGTACAGTATACAGTGTGAATTAAAGCCCTGCTAAAGAAATGTGTCTCATCAGAGTAAAACTGATGACCAAAATTAGGATGTGTGTCTCTTAAGAGTTAAATTGAAGGACTAAACTAGAAAGTGTGTCTTCTAAGAGTGAATGTTCAAGTTAGGAAGTTCTTCACCTAACAAATGAACACTGACTTATTCAGACTAGGAAGTGCGTCTTCTATGAGTTAAATGAAATGACTCAATGAGAAAGTGCGTCTTCTAGGAGTGATGGTTCAAGTTAGGAAGTGCTTCACCTAACAAATGAAAACTGACTTATTCATACTAAGAAGTGCGTCTCTTAAGGGTTAAATGATATGACTCGACTAGAAAGTGCGTGAAGGTTCAAGTTAGGAAGTGCTTCACATAACAAATAAAAACTGACTTATTCAGACTAGGAAGTGCATCTCCTAAGAGTTGAATAAAATGACTCGACTAGAAAGTGCGTCTTCTAAGAGTGAAGGTTCAAGTTAGGAAGTGTTTCACCTAACAAATGAAAACTGACTTATTCAGACTAGGAAGTGCATCTTCTAAGAGTTGAATGAAATGACTCGACTAAAAAGTGTGTCTTCTAGGAGTGAAGGTTCAAGTTAGGAAGTGCTTCACCTAATAAATGAAAACTGACTTATTCAGACTAGGAAGTGTGTTTCCTAAGGGGTAAATGAAATAACTCGACTATAAAGTGTGTCTTCTAGGAGTGATGGTTCATGTTGGGAAGTTCTTCACCTAACAAATGAAAAATGACTTATTTAGACTAGGAAGTGCGTCTCCTAGGGGTTGAATGAAATGACTCAACTAGAATCTGTGTCTTCTAGGAGTGATGGTTCAAGTTAGGAAGTGCATCACCTAACAAATGAATCTTAAATTATCCAGACTAGGAAGTGCATCTCCTAGGGGTTAAAATGATGAGTTTTTCCCATTATTGCTTACTAATACTGTGTAACAATACTGCCTCTTGAATTTCAGAAGTGAGAAATTGTAGCTTTAATAGTTAAGCTTTGAAACCCTTGATATGAAGGTAACACATGTTTTTGTTTCATATAAAGAAAACTTTTTAATTTAAAAATACGGTGGTTGATTTGTGGCATTTCGCTATTGATAGGATCTTTTGCACTTGTCATGCCCAACTCCGTTGCAAATCATTTATAGGTATTGTTGACTTGTTGTAGTATTGTCCCCAAATTCTAACTACTAAAACATTTTGACTCAAATCATAGTTCTCTTGCATGATGCCTTGGGATTCAGCTTCAAATACACCTTTTACACTTTTATGAGTCCAAAAACTGTCGGATGACAAGCATTCTCGAGTACTTGAATTTATTTTTGAAACATATTATCTTTGTGTGTTTGTCTTTTGTCTTGCATTGCACAACTAAAGTAGTTGGTAGCAAGTTTTGAAGTCCTTCCTCACTTATCTTGACAAAATTTTGACTCAAAAATACATGAAAGATGACGATTGTGATTTTCTCTTGACCACAAAGACACAAAAATTTAAAATCTAAAATAAAAATAAAAATAAAAATAAAAATTACAAAAAGAATAGGAAAGGACAATAGACATCTTTTCTTAAAAAAATGTCAAAAAGAAAATTTTATTTGGGTGTGGCAGCTGATTCTAGTGATTATGACATGCATTTTGAATTAAACAACCTGATCTATCCAAACTAATCACTATCACTTTTTGCCCACTTATTGAATTTGAAAAGGATCCATTCTTGAACTTGTTCCCTATGGATTATAATCCTCCTTAGGCTAGTGACACCTCGATGGGTTTCCGCCAACAAGCCGCTCCCACTTTCTTTTCTTTCTTATCTCACCATCGCCTTATGGTGTCCGTGAGGATTTTCATCAATAAGACTCTCAGTTTTTACTGTTCTCACAACTCACTATCGCCTTATGGTGTCCACAATATGAAACCTCATACACCCATACATGTTTATCCTTGACATTCTCAAAGATTAATCTGAAGGTCTTTCTTTGGTTGTAACTTGGCTCTTGGATAGAGTAGGAAAGAAAGGACGACATGAGGCTCAAAAATATACATGACATTAGGTGAAGCATACAACTTTTGAAATCGACTCTTAAGGAAATAATTTTTTCCCCAGTTTTATTTCATACTGGGTAAATTAAAATTTTTATTTGGCTGGACCGAACCCCAGAATAGGGCTACCTACGTATCTTGTTCTTTTGCTTGATTTTTTTTCTTTTCGTTAGACTCTTTTTTTCACTTTTTTTTCTTGTTTTGTTTTTTGAAACTTTTCTGATTCTAGTCTTTTGCTCGACACTTTTTTTTCAAGCTTTGCTGACTCTATCTTGATTCCAAAAGAAGGGGTACGAAAGAAAATAATACTAGAGCTCAAAGGGGGTAATAAAGGATGACACAATATTTAGGTAGCAGAATGAAATGTCTTCGTCATATCAATCCTATAAGTACATAACATGCAATCTAGGAGTGCAACATGAAGATCATATGCATCTTTTTTAACATTGATCTTGACTAAGCTCGTGCACATGCATCATTTTTTAAGCTTGTGAAACATGCAGGTCCACTTATATTGTACTTTTCTCTCAATGAATGATTCATGTCTTTTTTTATCTAACCCTTTTACTTTTCTTAACAGTGGAGACTATATATCCTCTAATTGCTCCCATTTAAAGTTCTTGAGATTGACATTCTCATTGATGAACAAGTCATTTTTTATTCACAAAGAGATTACTTCAGTCCATTCAAGTGAGGTTTTAACTCGGTCAACAAACATCTCAACACTTTACTTATCTCCCTGCATGTTTGTTTTCAACTCTATCTTCTTGGTCAAGTGTTTCAGGATTAGATTAGATTTTAAGATCAGGTGAAAATTTAGCATGCATATCATATCACTAGAATCCAAATAAAAGAACTATATAAAGAAAGGAAAGACGAACAAATAATATATATATTAAAATAAAGTAAAATAAAATTATAATAAATAAATAAAATGGACACTACATTTTGTTAAAAGAAAAGATGACCGAGTTTTAACATAAATGACATATAGAAAAGACAAGATAGACTCTGAACTACAATCTTGAAATAATTTGGATTAACAGAAAGAAAAACAAAATAGACTTTCACAAATCCTTTCTAGGAAGGGAAGGAGTGACTTCTCAATTGTTGAGCTTGATATCTTCTCCAGTTCGCACATCAGCATGACTAGATCCTTCACCACTGTCAATGTCCTGCACGATAATCAATTTATCTTGAATCATTCTTTCTATTTCTCTTTTCAAAGCACGATAATCTTCTGTACTATGACCCTGAACATTAGAATGATATACACATCATAAATTAGGATCAAAGTTCCTTGAATGTGGGTCAGGGGGGTACCCAAGAAGAGGAGTGATCATGTCCTTTTGTCTCAATTTCTGAAATAAGCTGGTATATGATTCTCCAATTGGTGTGAAATTATCCCTTAGCTTTTGTTTCTTTTCATTGTTTGGCTTGGAGTGAAAATCGAATATAGAGGGGCTTGGTTATGTTGGTGGAGTTGGAAGATGATTCTGAGGGGTTGGTGCACGCCATTGCGAGTAAAAAAGGGTTCGGGCATATGGTTGTGCATTATAACTAGGATACTGAGGGAATGAAATGAAATATAATGGACTTTGTGCATATGATTGATGTGTATATCTCAAATTTTGTCGTGGACCTAGCACTACAGTTGCTACATCCTCTTTTCTTTTGTTTTCACCAAAGCTTCCTGAACCCCTTTGAATTGCCTGTGTTGTTGCTTTCAAAGAGGCCTAGCTGATAATCTTTCCTAACTTAATTCCATTATCTACCATCTCTCTAAATTTATTAACTTCAGCAAATGTGATTCCAATAGTAGAAAGTAAATGATGGAAATAATCAGGTTCTTGGGCTTGCAAAAAGATATAGATCATTTCAGATTCCTTTATTGATGGTCTGACTCTTAAAGCCTGCTCTCTCTATCTAACAGCATATTCTCGAAAACTTTCAGTCATTTTTTCTCATGTTTGAAAGCATAGTGCAATCTGGCACTATCTCAATATTATATTGAAATTGTTGAACAAAATCCTAAGCCATGTCATCCCACACGTGCCAACGAGAAATGTCTTGTTCAATAAACCATTAAGAAGCTATTCCTATCAGGTTTTCTCCAAAGTAAGCCATCAATAGTTCTTCTTTTCCTCCTGCTCCCCTTAATTCATTGCAGAACTTTTTCAAATGAGCTATAGGATCGCCATGACATTCGTATTTGTCAAACTTTGGCATTTTGAACCCTAGCGGAAAATGGACATTAGGAAACATGCATAAATCTTTATATGAAAAACTTTTTTGTCCTCTTAATCCTTGCATATTTCTCATACTCTGCTCCGAGATTCTTAATTTTCTAGCCATCTCCTATTGTTCCTCATTCTTAACAATTTTCTCAATCATGATAGGAGAATCGTGTTAATGAGCATGATAATGTGGATTTTGGGGTTTGAAAATCATTTCAGGAGGATACAACTGATCATGACTTGGTTCTCCCGTATTCTTAGGTACTGTCGATTTGGTGGGCGCATGGTAGAAGTACCAGCAACGATGGACTCATTAGCAAATAGGCCGAATCCTGGTGGGTAAAATAGATCACCAGTTTGAGCTTGGGCGGAATTTGGATCATTCGTATTTGAAAGTCCAGGGATTGATAAAGGGGGGCTTGTCCATTGAACCAAGCTCGATATATCTCCACCATCTGTTATTTCAATAATTTAATCTCTTCCATTGATGCTAGTTCTTGCGAAATCACCTAATTTTGCTCTTCCTCACTATCAAACCCTACACCCTCTTTTAGGGTCATTTTTCCTCTTTTATTTAAACCTCTGTTACATGGATGAGAAGCCAACTTAGACACAAACCAACCACCTTAATACTATTTTGATTTCGTAGAAAATTAATGTGTCAGAGTTTAATTTTTTCCAGATCACCGAATCCATTGAGGACTCCCTACGTATCTCATTAAGATGAGAATCAGGTGTGAGTAGTTCTCGAAAATTGGAGATACAATGATATATACCATTTTTTTTAATAATGAGAAATTTATTTATTTATTAAATAATATATTTTTCATTTTTGAAAACAACTTTCCTTTTTTTTTAATTTAAAGGGAAAGACAACCATTTTTTAAAAGATCACCGAATCCATTGAGGAGTGTCAACGTATCTCCATAAAATGAGAATCAGGTGTGCATAGTTCTTGAAAATATATGTCGTACAAAACTTAGCATCAAAACCCCTAAAGGTTCAAAGTTGTTAAGATTTATATATATTTTTTATTTTGTAAAAACTTAACCTCATGACCCTTAAAGATTCAGGGCTATTAAGATATATAAAAATTGGACTTGGGGATTTGAAAAATAATTATGAAAGGAATCATATTTTCAAAATATTCCCCAATAAATCTATGAATAATTTTTCAAAAGATAGGGTCGTATCCTGGGAAGGACTTCCTACGTATCCCACTAAGATGTGATAATCAAACCCTCGTAGTTCATGAAAATCGTAAAACTATGTTACTAAAATCTTTCTTTCTTTTAAAAGTAAAATTTTTATTTAAAATGATTCACTAAATGTGACAATAATTTAATCTCTTGCATTTTAAAAGTTACCTAAAGCCGGCCAACAAACAAATAGCCTTCCAATCAAATATCAAAGAGCACGTAGGATGCACATGTTGGTCTTTATAAAGTAGATCACCTGTCTTAGACAGATCCAGCCCCTGTGCCGAGTCCCGCTAAGTCAAATGCATATGATGCAAATAAAGCGACACCTAATAGGGATAACCAGATTCAGAGTTTTCAGTTCTTATGAGTTTAAGCCTAATAGGGATAGATGTCTAGACTGGCTTACCCGAGCGGACACTCGAGCCGGGGAGGGACAACTTGGTCGGTAGTAGGGCAACATCGCCTTCGTTGTCTATCCAAACCCCGCCTAACATGTGTGACTATAATCCTTCACCAGGTGCCTTGACACTCCGGCTATCTTAAAAAAAAGTAGGATGCATGTGTTGCATTCCTTCTATCCTATTTCAAAGACTCAGAGGGGGTGCACAAGAGAAGACAATATATAATACAGTTTAATTAATATCAAAACGGTAAATAAGCGACAAGTAGCTCATAAGGCCAACAAACACAATATCAAAAATAATTAAAGCAAGTATAAGTCAATATAAGAAACTCGAATTCTTATTATTCCCCAGCAGAGTCTCCAGAGATGTCACATCCTTTTTTCGCTTGGAGGTTGAGTCAAGGGTCTTTCCAATTAAAGTGACGATATTGAATAGGGATTATTTTAATTATAGAGTCGTCACTTGGAGTTGAGTTATAGTATTTCAAGTTACCTTTTGAATCCCTAATCAAAAGGATATGACTCTTTTATTGGTCTGCAAATATAGAAGATCGGGTAAGAAATTCTGTTGACCGGGGAAAAGGTGTAGGGAACCCCTCAAGTCCCATGGTTCTGGCACGGTCGCTTTTATTGACTTATCTTGACTTAAATTATTATGTTAAGGACCTAGATTTGCTCAAAAATTTGTCTATTATCTTATTTAAATAAATCGGTGAAAAGTTTTAAAAAAATTTATTCACGTTAATTTTAGAAAAATATTTATCAAGGTGTATTTTACATCCTTGAATTTTTAAATATCTCAAAAAAATGCATACGCCGCATTCTTAATTGAGACAAAAATTTCAAACGCACCTAAACTTGCCTAACATTAAAGGCTTTAATTACTTGAAATTTATTTTTAAAAGTAAACTTAAATAAAATTCAATTTAAACAATTAATTAATCTAAATAAATAATTATTAAACCTTGTTAATAATAATGAATAAAAGATGAAATAAAATAGAATAAATAAATAAAATAATAATATAATATAAATATACAAAACCGTACCATAATATGACTGATAAACACAGATAAAAAAATAATTGAAAGAAAAATTTTCTTTTAGAAAAAACTGAATACAAAAATTGATTTATGCATTTTCCGACGGGTTTTCGCTACGTTCTGATGAAGAAGAAAGTCCCCGAAATTAGCATCGTGATGGAGTCGCCTGCCCGTCTTCTCCCCCTCTTACTAATTCTTTATTGATTTTTTCACTATTTTTATTATCTTCTAATGTGTACGCTTGTGTGTTCATTGTATTGTCTATTGTTGTATGATTGGAATGAAGAAGTATATTAGTTAGTGGTTTTGTGAATAAAAACAAGAATGAAGTATGATGTAGTATGGAATGTATCCATGAAATCAACCATGTGGTGGATATAGTGTGAATGTGTAGATTTTTTCTTTTCTCTGGTTTTCTTTTTCTTTCCGTTTCAAATTTTAATCAGACAACGTCACACACAGTATTTTTATATCCAACACAATATAAATATATAAATATTCAATGATTCTATAGCATAATATATATTAATAGAAAGTTTATGTAATAAATCAAATACACATACCGAATAATGCATAAGATCACTTTGAACATTTTCATTCATACTAATTCATAATAAAGTTTATAGGATAAATAATACATGATCAAATAGAACTTGTGATGAAGCAAGAAGTTGACACCAAAATTCGAACGGAAACCCAAAACTCGATTCGCCACTCTTTCTCTTCTTTTCTCCCTTTTTCTCTCTTTTGTTTTTGATGTTTTCTTTTTCTCTGGTTTTTACTTTGTCTGGTGTTCACTCTGGTTTTTTTGTTTGTTTGATGTAGTCTCTGTAAGAATGTCCATAGAATTTTGGGGGTGAAGAGTCCTTAAATAGGATGATTTTGGGGGGAGTAGTTAATATCAAATAGGATACGATTTTGTTTAAATTTTGAATCTTTTCTTTTTTTTCTTTTTGTTTATAGAAGATAATTAATAATAAAAAATGAAAATAATAAATAAATAAAATAATAATAAAAATAATATAATAATAACTAATTAATTTTTATATTTAATAAAATTTAATAAAAGTTTATAAAATAACCAAAATAAATATAATTAGGAGAGTACCAAAACTACTAGCTTATTTGTTTAAAATTTAAAAAGAAAGATTTATTTTTTAAAAAAAATTGTATTATTTTTTAAAAAATTAGAATGAAAATAAAATAAAATATATTAAAATTTATTAAAATAAAAATAAAAATTTAAATAATGTTAGATCAAATATAATATTTAATATCGAAAAATATATATGTATTAAACTCGAGAAGGGTTAAAATCACATGTCTACAATTCACCAATCAAACACTATAAAATATTTTTCAAAAAATATTTTTCATTCACCCAATATAAGAAAATAAATAAGAACTAACTTATTTTCCAGAAAAAAACATTTTCCATTTTCCTTCGTACCAAACACACCCAGTGTCAACATAAGGGACCGTTTGGTCTTTTTCTCTCACGGATGTCCAAAAAATTCCCTCAAAATTGCCACAGAACACGCATAAGAATATGAAGCCATTTAGGCAGGCAGGAGAGGAGGTAGAAAGGGATAGCAGAGAGCAGCCATGGCTTATTGCTTCTCTTTGAACATCACAGCCATCTCCTCAAAGCTCCAAAAGACTCCTCCTCCGTCAATTTCTTCTCCCATTGTTCATCTGTCTTTCACTTCCCATTTTTCATTTTTCATTTTCTACATCTTCTTTGTCCCTTCATTCACATCAAACCCTTTCACAACTCATTCCCGATAGTCAAATGGTACCACTTTCTTGGTATTTCACACCCTTTTAAATATTTGAGCTAATTTTATTGGTTTTGTAGCTTAGTGATCACGACTAAATATTGGCTTTTTGGGTAAATTTAGGTTTATGGATGTGCTATAAAGACACAACCTTTGAGGATACTAATATCTGGTGCTCCTGCCTCTGGAAAAGGAACGCAATGCAAGCTCATTACCAAAAAAGTAATCCCTCTATTTGCTTTTAGTTGTTCACTATTTCAAAAATAGATTTTGACTTTAATTTATCACTTTTAACCTATCAGTGTGATTTTAAGATATCAAGAAAAGACAATTAGTTATTCTCCATATTTTATCCTTAGCATAGATTACTTATTGTCCAAATCAATATCAAGATCCAATACTAAACATCAATTAATATGGGTATTATGGGAAAATGCTCATACCAATCATTGTTCCTTACGAGGCGTGCAAAGGTCGAAGTGGACAAGTAAAAGTTAACAGAGGGAGTAGTACTATTCTCTGTGTGTAAGTTCTGATTTTTTTCTTTTCCCAACAAGCTGATCTTATGATTGTTAGCATGTATTTGGACAAAATTTAAGCCGAAGATGAGAAGTGAATTCTCTGAAGTTGAAAGAAAACTTGTTGATATTGAGATTGTTCTCGAATACTTCTAATAGCTTTTTAGGAAAAAAGAAAATTAGTGAAAGTTGAAGCTGTGTGAAAAACAAAATTCAAGTTGAGATACACCTTCAGACCACTATTTCAGCTTGAAATAATGTCTAAATTCTTTCCTAATACTTATTAAACAAACTTCAACATCCAAATAAAGGAAGGGCCACTACCCAAAACTGGAGGGCATGTGATCACAAACCAATAGGCCTAGCGCTAGCAGAGAGAACACTTAACACTGTCAAATCTAGTAATCGTGAACAAACATTGGAGGTCCATGCATCCTCGTGCCATCCCACATGCAAAATGGAACGTGCATTTCCATATACTCTTGCAATATATGTATAAAACTAGACAACACCAAAAATAAGCCCAAAAACTTCATCCAAAATAAGAAATTATGAGGTGTCATTCAAATTTTATTCCATAAATTTTGATTTCTAACCACAGGGATTCACAGAGTTTCTAAAGAGTGCAGTATAAAAAGTTAGAAAAGGGACGTAACCTAAAAAATGAAAAAATGACAAAAGAAGCAGCCACTATGGGGCTCAACACTGGAAATATGATGGTGGTATTCAACTCGTGGACTCTGGTGCGATGTTTGAACCTTTTGACATTCAAGGTAAATGGAGTGAGCATAATAATTAGTGAGTCTCATATATCGCCTCTAGAAGTTGGGGCAAGCCTTTTGAGAAAACATGCACTTGTATCAAATATCACAATTTTGGAAATTTAAACATTTTATACGTTGTCCATATTCAATTCCTAAATGTGTTGAGATCATATGAAAACTTATTTAAAACATAACCTGTGCTGGTGCAGACCTTTGATTTTATCATACTTCGCTTATGAGAGCCATAAGACATTGTAATCTTAACGTTCTTTTATAGGGATGTTTTCTTCTTGAAACTGGAATTTTATCATGTGTATTATCACAACATCAAATAAATACCCACTCGATCAGTTAGGGAAGGACATCCCAGCATTGTGCAGTATGAGAGGGACCACGGATGCTAGCAAAATGCTATGCACCACAGCACTTCAGGAGCACAGAATTTGCCGCCATTAATATGGTTTGACTTATCATCTTCACTTGCATGTGTGGTTTTGCAATTAAGATCTTCTGGCAATTTGGTTGGCTAGATGAGTTGGGGATGAGAAAGATAATTCTCTCCAGAGATGATGAGCGCATTAAAATGAGAATACTTGTCTGTGGCCCGGTCTCCGTATGTTCAAACTAATGTTCTATTTCTCTTCTTTTTATTTGGTCAATGCATCTTCTCTGATATTCTCACAAAACTGGTAGCTGGATGAAGCTGACTGCCCACAACAAGTGCACAATTATCAATATCTATCTAATGCACAAGCATGAACCACATAATACACGTATCATAATACTTAACAACCATGTACTTGGACTTGACCAATCCTGCCTCAGCTATGCACTTAATTGCTTGCTGAAACTTCTTTTACTAGTGTTTTGCTCAGTCTCCAGATCTTGTTTTCTGCAGGAAATATTGGAGTTATTTAGATCTTTTAAACTACATAGATCCAGAGTAGGTTTGAAAGAATTCATTTTCTGGCTCATATTACACCTTGAAGGAGATTTTTGGTGTCGTAAACTCATAGAACTATGCACCCAAGGGTCTGGCCTAGTGGTTCAATGACGTAAGGTTGAGCACTATGAGGTTTCAAGTTCAATTACCAACAAAGACAAAAACTAGGTGATTTCTTCCCATTTTCTCTAACCTTGGTGGATAGAGTTACTTGGTACTTGTTTCTAGCAGGAGGTGGCAGGTATTCCGAGGAATTAGTTGAGGTGCGCGCAAGCTAGTCCGGACACCACAGTTTTCAAACTAAAACTCACAGAACTTTCCCTATGCTTATTTAGTTATCTTAAGAATCTTTATTTGTGCCTTAACCCTTAAGACTTAGGCGTAATGGTAAGAGCGTGGCACATGATGTGTGGATTTGGGCGCAAACCACAACTTCAAATCCTCTTGCAAACAAATGTTTTGTATTTAAGTAGAGAAGGGTAGAATGACGGCTCATAATCCACTGAGTTTTGAACTGTGTGCCATCAGACCCTCGGGGAGTTCTTGGTTACAAAAAACAGCCATCTTTGTTTTTGTTAATAGTGAATTCTTAGAAAAATTTTCATTTACATTTGAGATGTTATCTTATCTATATTGAGGGCTTAATCAGTAGGTAGAAAATGTATCCTCAACCAAAAGTCGAAACGGAATAAGCTTCTCCTTTCCAATTTGAATGGGATCTAGGAAGATTTTTAACATGCTTTAAGGGTAGGGGCAACGATTATAAAGGATTTTAGACCCATTAGTCTAGTAGGAAGCATTTACAAGATTATATCTAAGGTTCTTTCTAACAGACTTAAGGTCTGGGATGAGACAAGGTCCTCTTCTAATAATGCTTTTGTTGAAGGGAGACAAATACTAAATACAGCTTTGGTGACAAATGTGGTGGTTGATTCTTGGGAAAAGAAAGATGAATCGACAATTTTATGTAAGCTAGATCTCGAGAAATCTTGCGATCATGTCAACTGGGATATCTTGGATTGCATATGATGAAGATGGGTGTTGGAGATAAGTGGAGTAGATGGATCAAGTTTTGCATTTCTTCTGCAGGTAGATAGTATTGGTAAATGAAAGTACTTGTGGTTTCTTTGGGAGTTTGAGAGGCTTGAGACAAGTGGATCCTTTATCTCCTATGTTATTGATTTAGGTAATCGAAGCTTTGAGAAAGAGAATGGACAGAGCAGTTAGCAGAGGTCTTCTGAATTCTTTAATGCTTCATTTAAAGGGCAGAGTAACGTGACCATTACAAATATGTTGTTCGTAGATGATATTTTGATATTTTGTGATGCAGATGTCCCAGTCTAATTTTTTGAGACAGGTCCTTATCTAGGTTCAGGAGTAAAGATCAATCTTAGCAAATGTGAAGTCACACCAGTGGGAGTAGTAAATAATATTGAGGAAATTGCGCAAGAGTTGAATTGCAAGTGAGGAATCTACCTTCTACATATCTGGAACTACTTTTGGGAGCTTCTAGCAAAGATTTCTGATCTTGGGCGTATTTATACGTACAAATGCCAAGAATTACTCATAATAGGACTTGTTCTATGAACTAAAATGTGTTATTCCTATTGTGTTTGATCTATAATTGCATTCCTTATCTAATGGACATGATTAGTTGATACAGGGCTAAATTGTGATGAAATTGGACGTAATCGGATGCATTAATGTGAATTTAATGATGTATGGAAACATTGGGAGTGATTTTCTGAGCATGAGGATACTGGGATTGATCTCGAAACACATGGAAATAAAGATGGAATCAAGGAAAGAGGCAACGAGCTTGTTACACCTCCCGCTTTAAGCTTAAGTCATAGTTGTAAGTGGAGGTGTTATGGCTGCATAATTGATCTTGTTGTGCTTTAAATTTTGTTGGAAATCTACTTGGAGTGATTCATGTATGTTTTGGGGGTTATAGGGGTGTAAATCATAGCTGGGGAATAAAGATTTAACTATTGCATCATCGCAACAGTACAAGGGAAGGAAGAAGGGCTGCAAGCAGCGGGCTACTGCCAGGAAGCCCCTCAAAGGGCATTTTTGTCCTTTCCTTTTTACCTAAAACCCCAAATGATTATATCCCCTTCTCCATCAGTTTCGTACATTTTTTTATGATCCTTCATGTTTTAAATCATCAGTTTTATCCATCAGCTTAACAAGTTAAAAAACTCCCTGCCCCATCAATTTCACACATCTCCTTCTCCATCACCTTCACACATCTCTCTCTATGAGTTCACATGTCTCATTCTCCATAAGTTTTATTTAATATTCCATCACTGAATATTCCTTTTCCTCTTCTCAAATGCTGCTATAATAATCTCAAGAGAATTGGTTCAACAAAACAAATTTACATCTCCTCTTCCGATCTCAAGTTTTTCAATGCTTAGAGGTATGTAGAACTGTCCCTTCATATATTCTGTAAGTTGTATTGTTCCTATGAATTCAGATTACGCTAAACATGTTTGAGTTCTTTAAATAAGTTTTCTGGAAAATCACTCTAAATCATGAATAATACTCTTCAACTTTTGCGAAACTCATTAAATCCTTTGAATTGTTGCGAGATTTGTGAATTCTGCATATATCTTGAAACTATTGGAATTCATGAACCTTGTGCTTATCGATTTATGGTTTAGAATCTGTAACATGAATTATATTTACTCAAGTAAAAATTCGTTCAACTTGGGACTTTGGTATTTGTGGGTAATTTGTTTTGAAGTCTTTGTGATGACTCTCTGTTGATTCTCTTTTAACTAAAGACAATTTTTAATTATGTTTCTAAGAAGACATCATACTGGAAAATCCTATTATTTTGATATGAACCATGATCCATGAAGCTCAACTAGATCACCTCAATTTCCTCTTTAGTTCCATTAAGTGTTATGAAAGTTATGACGTGGAATATTGTCATAATGATGTTGCAAGACGTTACTTTTCATGATCCCCAAAAATACTTAGTGTTAGTTCATGATTTATGAAACAAAGTCGATGAATTCCCAATGTGAGCCCATAAAAAGTCTAAAACATTAACACGAGCCTAGTAAAGCTAGCACGTTGCTCAAAAATCAGCAAAGATAACTATGCTATAATGACTTGAATTTTCTATGATATCCAAAATCATAAGCTATGCTAAAAACATGTACATTCCAAAGCTCACTCTTGATAAAGTTATGAAAATCCTTCACTGATGAATTAATCTTAGTGAATTATGATTCTACCACTCATGAGTCCTAATGATGATAATACTTGATTATGAGCCTAAGGTGGCTTAACCTCAAATATGAACCCAAGTTAGTTAATTCTAAGGCGTGAGACCTAAAGTGGCTAAACCATGAATATGATATGGCTAATCTATGAACATAATCAGTAAGATAACATTATGAGCTAAGGGAGTTAATTAGCTGACCGTGAAGGCATAGGGTTAAATGACAAATACCCATAACTATGTTTGCTGACATAGGATAGAGATTATTCCACAAATCGGGTGACATTTTTTTCATGTGTCCCAAAAAGGGACTAATAATAAATATTTGCTAGCAAATTATGTCATGTCATGTCCTATGCCTAGCATGGTATAGGATGGCATAGCTGATAGGGCTGAGATCAGACTTTATGCGCTCACATGGTGGTTTATGACGGTTCATTACTTTCTCCCATAAATAATCAAAGACATTAATCCACCTTACTTGATTAATTATAAATTTAGTTTATATTCTTGTTCCTTTCTAGATATCTTCACTTACATTTGAATTTTATTGTCATTTCTAATCTCTTGATGTACTACCCTCTCGAAATGGTTTTGTATACCAATACATTTAACGTATTGACCTTCTTTGGTGCTACATTTTTTCATGATGTAGGTTCTGGATCTCAAGTCCGTGGTCAAGCACCTTATTAGGATCCCTATCTCCTGCCGTTTGTGAGCCTCTTTTCTACCAAGAAGCTGGACGAGATATGCTGACTTCTTTATATTTTCTTTCCTTTCAGTATTGGTACTTATTAGAGGTTTCACAAGTTGGTGTAGTTATCAAACAAATTTTGTAATTTTCAGTCTTTATTCGTTTTAACTATTAGTATTGTTTAATATTAAGTTGTGTTAATAAACCTTTATGATAATATTTATCTTTTGAGAAATCTTATTTCAATCTCATATTGATTCAGCTATATTCTTTCGTATTGGTTGATCCTAATGTGCTATGATAGAACGTTCGCTCGTACTAGCAATAGTATCGGGTACGTATCACACCTCGGCTCGCGATGAGACAGAGTTGGAAAAGAAATAAGGCAATAAGCTTCGCATCGTGGACCTTAGTCCCTGCAATAGGGTCCGTGTCGCACTTCGATGGCAATTTCCAATAAGCCTCTGTGACAGCCCTACGTCGCAAAGGCTGAATTATTTTTCAATTCACATTCCAATGAGGGTCCGCAATAGCCCCACGACGCGAACCCTAGTCCACACGTTGAGCTTCGCTGCGCGGAGAAGGCCAATACTCGATCAAACTGGTCCTACTATAAAAGGAACACTTCAACTCAATTGGAAACACTTTTGGCATATGTACAACAGAGGCAAAAACAATTACAATACTTTTCTTAGGGTTCTTTGAACACTTCATCTTCGAATATTAATTTTGGGTATGATTAAATTAGCTTTCTTTGATGTTGATTTAGAACATGAGTGGCTAAACACCCTTGATCTGGGGTTGAGGCCAAGAACATGATTATACTTTGATATTCTTAGAATGGATTAATGTTGATTTATCAAATGGGTTATTCTTATTTTCTTGTACTTACTATTTTGATGAATGGCCACCTTAAAATACATCTATAATACTTTGTGAATCCGAGTGGAGAATCATTAGGATAGATTGAAGAGTTTAAGGAGCAAGTTTTTTTTTTTTTTTTTTTTTTTTTTTTTTTACAGAATAAAGGATTTGAATTAGCGGCTAAGATAGAGATATACCTAGAAGCCTTGTTTGGTTCACATAACTGATTGACTACAGATTTTCTAAGTTAATGTGTGCAAAATTCAATAAAAATATTAAACAGATTCTTCTTTTTTTTATCTCTCAAACCTAGTTATTAAAATTTGCTTGTTTTATGTGATTTCTCTGTTGTTTTTAAATGTGAGTTTGGTTTCTTGTTTCTATGTTTAATTTGAAAAGAGTATGTATATTGCTATGGCAATTCATTCCCATCCCTGAAAATAAAAAGAAAAAATATCTTTGTGCCTAGATGATTCTCTCATAATACGTCTTAATACCAAGGTATATTCTATAGAGGTACCACTTAAGAGTTATGACTATTTACTAATTGTTGTGCTTGCCATAAATCCGTTTGATCATACAGTAAACATTACACATCTTATTTGTTATTTCTTCTACATGTATATGTCCTAAAATTTTCTGTCATGTTTTTAACTTGGTTATCGTAGCCTTATTTGTGAAAGTATGGTTACAAACCTCCATAATACATATAGTGATACGAAGATGAAAAGTTGGTTACCTCTTATATGTCTGAATATTTTTCCAAATTTGTTTTTCAAGACATAAACTTACCTATGAGTGACGTGTCGAATTTGATTTCTATGCCCTGCTTATGTTCTTTTTTTGTGATTATTTCTTTTGTTTTGCTAGCTGTTAGAATAAATCGACGATCTGTCAATTCTTAATCATTTATTCTTATAATCATGTTATTTTTCTTTAGTTTGATGCCACAAAAGCCATACTATTGGGTGTTACCCATCTGTGCATTCAACTTGAACAATCTTTGGGTTTAGTTAAGATTGCTCTCTCGACAAGAACCATTTTAGCTAGTTATGATTTATGTGCTGAAATAATAAGCACTCTGTCCATTATAAAACCATGTAGGTACATACTTGTGTAAAATGCTTTGTTGTCATGGACTTAGACTTTTGAACGTGTTGGGCATGTATTTGTTAACCTTTGTATTAGTGGTTTTGTTCTCGTGGGTATTTTGGTGTGTTGTAATACCCCCTGTTAATTTTCATACCATCCTAATCTTTTACCTTTTCTTATTTCACATGTACACTCACTCAGGAGCGCGTTTGGTGTCTCATGGCTTGACTCCATCTCTGTCCAAATTTGAGATGCGAACGAATATTGCATGACATATTTTCTTTTGACAGTCTAATGTCTTCTCCCCTCTTTTCAAGATTTATTCTTCTTTTGTAGATACTTCTTTTTATTTTGGTTAACATTTCACATGTTATTATTCAAAATTTATGTTTTATATGTTTTTATTTGAATTAGTGTGAATCCTTAAATTTTAGCGAATCTAATTGTTCTCCTTTCTACCTTAGATTTTAAACTTAGCATAAGCACTACGCTTCGACATTTAGTTTATATCATTAAAAGTTCTAACATTTGGTAGGTTAAAACATACCTTTAGAATAAATGACCGAGTTCGTTAGAATCTTTTAATACGAAATAGTAGTCTACCTTTAGAATCGAGTTAGTTTGTCTCTAATTAGTAATATCGGATTAATAAAAATATATGTTTTTGCGGTAAACGAGTTTATCATCACTAAACTTGGAAACCGATTTTAACTATTTTGGATATGTTAAATCAATTTTGTTTTCATCGATTATAAATAAGAAATATTATAACTTCGCCAATTTGATTCCGCAAGACTCTTTTTAGGATTTCAAGTAACAAAAAATGTATTTTTAAAACATGAGCTTTTTTTCCGAATAAAAATAAATAAATTCTCAAGTCATTATAGATATATAAAATTATATCTTTTAGTTATCTCAATATTTCACTTAGCGAATGCTAATTCATCATTTTATTTATATCTATAGTATATACAAAGCGCAAATTTATTTTTAACATTGAAGAAAAACATAATTTTCTTGATATAACATAATTACCCCCTTTTTAGCCTAGACTTTTATTTAAATTATTAAATGCTTTGTATATCCTTTAAGAGAAATGACTTGAAATAATTATCTTTTGACAACAATAAGATTGCATCATTTTTTAGAGTTATCATTGATCATTTCTGAAAAGTGCGTAAATCCTTAATTTACGACGAGGGCATTATGAAGTTTTCTAATCTTTTCTTATAAATATTTAGCATGTTTTTATTTTAATAAGATGTATATTTTAATACCCTAGTTTTCTTAACACATCATTTGTAGTTTTCTTAACACCACTTGATTTTCTTAACGGATTTTTTAGGGTGCCTAATCCCTTTCCTATAGGATAATTAGAACCCCTATCTAGAAACCTAGGATAAGTAGACCTTTAAATGAAGTATTTAATTTCTTTTATCACTTAGCTTATAATTATAACACCCTAGGTTTTTTGTCCTTAGAAAATTTCCCGAATCTGGGATCCTAGATAGGATATGACTAGGAGAAATGACTCTTACACTGCGATACGAGTGGTATGGATTAGTCGTATGCTGACCAATGTTGGTGGGTTGGATTTGGTTTTTGGAATAGATACAACTTGGATGGTACAAGTCGAATTTATAGATACGAATTGTTTTGTTACTTTACTTAATCTTAGACTTGATAACTTAAGGTGGATCTAAGTACGAGTGGCTCACCAAGAGCCGTAAGCTTGGGTACCAGTCGTACCATGGACTCGTATGGTAAATAGTGTTTAGTCCTCTTAGGATTCTATTCTTCCAGGGGTACGAAACATGGGTACTAGTCCTATACTTGAATACGACATGGTTTTGGGTGAGTCATACCTTAGACTATGTTGGGTCCAAGGGAGATGGCCTTGGGTACGGGTAGTGGGTACCACTCATATTGGAGGGTATGGCTGGTATGGATGGTCGTATCCCTCTGGCGTGATTTTGATGTAGTTTAAGTGAAGGTAATCTGGATATTTCCTCACTTAACCTAATAAGGCCCCACGACTTTTAACTCACTTGAGAGGATATTTTCTCTATTATTCTGTTCATTAGCACTTAAAAAACACTCTCTAATCCTCTCTAAAGTTCTCAAGAAAATAAAGCTATGGTTTCATCTTAAGGATTAATTTGGAGCTTGTGTTGGTGATTTCTCACCATCATCTACTCATTTAAGGCATGTTCTCTTCCCTCATTGTTAGTTCCAACTAAAGGCATGGTTTTATATAATGTTTTCATAGTTTGAGTATTGTATGGTTTTGGGTTTTCAAATATAATTTAGGGTTTTGGTTATAAATGCTTGGTTATGGTTTTCCCATGTTTTAATTATGCTCTTATATGTATTAATGGCGGTTTTGGATAGTTGGTTGCATAGGAATGGTCACATGGTAATTGGTTTTGGTTTGGAAAATACTATGCCCCCAGTATGTTTGATAAAATTCCTATGAGAATGTTTTCACTACATTGTTGGATTTTAATGGAATTATTGCATGCTTTGAACTTGGTAATGGAACCCTAAATGGTTTAAATGGTTTGGTTTAACAAACACCCTTGTAAGGTACAATGGAATCCTCCAAAAAAACATAATGAAACACTTGTGGGGTACATGGGACCCCCAAAGTTAACTTGGTAAATGGGTAAACGGGAATTCCTTTACCTTAAAAAGGTTTGTCTAAGGACAATACTTGCAAGTTATAGTTGGTATGATGATACCGCTATGTATAGCGTCGGTTAGTAATAATGGTTTGATTGGAAATGGTTTTAATTGGGAAATAAAGGCAGGGTATGATAACTAACCATTAAGGTGGGAGTCCAATTGATGAATACTGGAATATCATGTTTGCCAACATGAGTGGTAGGTCATGGCAACCTTATATGATACTATGAGGTACACGAAAATCCTTTAAGTACACATGACATAAGTATCATGGAGAGTGAAGGATACTCGGGAATCCCTTACTCTTAGGGTATCTCTAGTTCGTGCAGCTACCCATATCGGGTCCCCTTTAGGGGGTTACACTAGACCCATATAGCTCGTAGGTGGTTAAGGATAGTTAAGCTACACATACCCAAGTTAATGGTTTCAAATACATGCTAAACCTGATTCCCATTCCTAGTGTAGTTATATATATGTATGGTTTGTATGCATATGGAATGTTTACTTGGTTTATTAAATTGTATTATTTTATCCTTATCCTGAGTTCATGCTAGCATTCACCTGCTAACCCATCTTTGGATGGCCATATCACTATATGTGCAAGAACCGACCATTTTACTTCTCCTGCTTAGCGATTGGACTTTGGGATCAGACATTGGATTGAAGCGATGAGCTCCATCTTTTTTAAAGGCTATATTTTATGGATATTATTTCATACTTTGGTCTATTTATGGATATTGGTTTTGTCTATTATTGGGGGCATATCCCAATCGTATTTTGGTATTCTTTTGGTTGGAGGCTTTTGTGAAACTACTATGGGTTGGTATGGGTGGGATAAGTATTGGTGTCATCCTTAGTACTGGCATTGGTATAGAGTTGTTACCGTATGACTAAATTTCTCATTGTTCTACCCTCTTTTATTTTGGGAATATAAGTAATTATTATGGAACTTATATGGTTATAGTTTGGATTATGGTTTTGTTGGTATTGGTCATAGGTTGGGTATCAGATGGTTGGTTTTATTTGGGAGGTCACATATAAAGACCTATACCAGAGTCTTGAATTATGCAATAACACTATCTTGTTATTTGTGGAAAATTCAGCTGACTCAGGATATGAGTAGGCTGGTTGGGTTGGGTAATGGGGGTGGTCCCATATCCTGGTTGGACTTGGGATGACCATTATGAAAAAGCTCTAGTTTGGGTCATGTCAAGTTGGTATTAGAGCTTTAGGTTCATGGTCAATTGAGAGTCTACAAAGGTGTGTCTAGTAAAATCTCTTTTAAAGGTGTGTAGCACGCCACACTCATAAGAGAGAGGCTAAAAGGCATTTAGGAATGTTCCACTTTCTTGGTATAGTATTTTTAAGCTTGGAGTCTAAGTCCTGGAATTTCCTCTAATCCTTGTTTGTTCACTTTTTAGATCATGCCTCGACAATCTGGAACACAAGAAAATTCTTTTGTCCTATCTGGGGATTATGTTGATGGGGTACACGCTATATCTGGCATTTACACTCGGTCTCAAGGTCCTATCCCTATTGCTCTGGAGTTCCCTCGATTGCTATTAGTCCTCCTCAAGGTGAGGTGACTAATGTAAAATTTTGCCAATTATTTCATGCTATTGCTTAGGCTGAGCCGGATGCATATGATGTTTCATCTGTTGAGGCTACAAGGGTTGGCCAATTTATAAAGATGAATCCTCCTAGTTTTACTGGAGTAAAAGTGGAGGAGGATCCTTAAGGTTTCTTGGATAAAATAGAGAAAATATTTAGGGTGATGTAGGACACAAATGTGGAAGGTGTAAAATTTGCAGCTTATCAGCTCAAAGATATTGCATACCAATGGTATGAGGAGTGGGATAGGGATATAGATAATGTTGAAGAGTTATCTTATAGGAGGCCTTTTCTAATGCTTTTTTGGATCGCTTCTTTCCTCAGGAGTTGAGGGAAGCAAAGATAGAGGAATTTGTAAATCTTAAGCTGGGATAAATGTCTGTCAAGGAATATGCCCTAAAGTTTCATCAATTGTCAAGGTATGCTCTAAATTTAGTGCCTAATAAGAGAGTGAGGATGAGAAAGTTAACTTCTAGGCTATCTCAAGATTTGATCCTTGAAAGAAAGACTACCTTGTTGATCAAGGATATGGATATTTTGAGGTTAGTTTTCCATATACAACAGGTGGAGGATGAAAATAAAAAATATGTAGAGTTTTAGGAAAGGTAGGGTAAGAGAAAAAGGTTCTCTAAGCAGGATGGTGCTCAACAGTAGGGTGGTCGGGATGGCGGTAAGTGGTCAAAGAAGAAGTCGGAGGGTCCTTCTTTATCTTCAGTTCCAGTGGTAAATAAATTCTTTGAGGTCTTTTCGAATGATCTTTCTGGTGTTCCTCTAGATAGGGAAATCGAGTTTGGTATTGATTGGGTTAGGACACTCATTCCATATCTATTCCTCTTTATAGAATAGCTCTGCCTGAGTTGAGAAAATTCAAGGAGAAACTTAAAGATCTTCTGGATAGTGGGTTTATTCATCCTAGTGTATCCCTGTGGGGTGCATAGGTGTTGTTCATCCGCAAGAAGGATGGTTCTCTTCAGATGTGCATTGATTATGGGTAGATAAATAAGGTAATGGTAAAGAACAAGTATCCCCTTCCAAGGATAGATAACTTGTTTGATCAGTTGCAAGGTGCCAAGTTCTTTTCTAAGACAGATCTTTGGTATGGGGTATCATCAGCAAAAGGTGGCTGCGTGTAACACCCTGAATCTGGTACATAGAATGACACTTAGTGCTCATGATCCCTAAGGACCATAAGATAACCCATGACTGATATCTGTACCTGTATACTATATGATATACTGTATAAATACAGAAATAAACTCTATAAGGCCATGAGGTTCAAAACTGTAACATAACTGATAAATCATAACACATGGATGGGGTATGAAATACCAAAAACAACTGAAATAAACTGTCTAAACATGATATTTTGGAAAGCCCTAAAATGTCTGAATAAGGAGTTGATGGGTACATATCCCCAACTAACTCCAACTACTGAAATAAACTAAGTACTGAAATGATGAAATAACTAATCATATCATCCTCGAAGGATGAGGACTTTTTGCTGACTATCTGCTGATATCTAGAATCTATTGATGCTTTAGAGCTCGTACTTTAGAAACTATGGTATAAAACACCATAGCGCAAATGCATCAGTACGATTGAATATATGGTATGCATGTGAGGTAGGCTGAATGCAAATGGTTCACATGCATGAACTATACTAACTGATTGAATAACATGAACGTGAGCATACATACATGAATACATAATTACTATAGCTGAGTTCCTGATAACATAATTACTGAATCTGAGTATTGATAATATGAGATACTGATAACTCTATAACTAAAATAACTGATACTGAGCGACTGTATCTGATAGTCTAGTTTTTGATAGAACTAGCTGAGTTCTATTTTGGTCTAAGTTAACTATATCTAACAGTCCTGAATTCTGTAGAACAATCTGAGTTCTATTACAGAGACTGAATCACTGTATCTGACAGTCCTGAATTCCATAACAGAAATTATGGAAAGTAGTCATCTAACCAACATGCCCTTAATACACTATTATGGTTGAGTTGGGGTCCAATCTGTCCCAATTAGAAGGGTGTCAATACCGTGCCACTGGTAAAGACAAGATGTGAGTAACCCTCATATAATAGGTAACTCTAGTGAGAACGGTGGGAACCCTCATATAACAGGTTAAGCCACCTTATCTACTCTCATATAACAGGCCATGATGTCTCAACCTTTGCTGGCTATGTAGTTTTGGAACTCAAGGATTGCTTCTAAGAATCACACCCTCATGTAATAGGTGAGCTCCCATCCTTGGGTTCACTCGGTGCTAATTCCTACTCCCATCTAAATCCTGAACATGGATTATTGAACTGAATTAATTGAATTTCCGTTGAATGGTGGAATAATACTTAGATTACTTGATTACTAAGCTTTCTTGAGTCATATGACTAACTGAATTCTATGGATCATGGGGAGCATGCTTTGGTTATACAATCATCGACACATCTAATAATCATGGATACATCAATCAACTTAGAAATTGAAGGGGGATTATCATAATTATTATGCAAATCTTCATATACTTGGGCCAATCATTGGAGTATGTGATTTAAAACATGAAGCAAAACCCTACAACATCATAAACATGAATTTTAATTCAATTGAAACAAATCTTGGATTTTAAAAGAGATTCTTGAGCTTCATGGGTGAAAGAGATTCATGAATCAACACATAACATACCTGGGTTGTGAGTTTTTTGAAGTTCTTGGACTTGAAGAACTTTAATCTCTTAGTTTCTTGAAGAAGATTTGGATCTTTTTTCTTGGGGATTATCTTTGAGAGAAAACCCTAATTTGATGTTGTGAATGAATAATGAACTTATAAGCCTTGGTCTGATATAGTTAGGGGTTAAAATGGGTGGAAAAAGTCCCAAATACCCTTTTAAAATGATTTTAAAATAATAGAACAATCTATGCGATGGTAGGTACAATGGTCTGTCGTTGGGTCGACGGTCTGTCGGTCCCAATTATCGTACCTAGGCAGAATAGGGGTTCACAGCCTCTGTTGCGATGACTTGGGCGATGGTCTGTTGCTTGCTCGATGGTCCGTCTTCCTGAGCCATCACTCTTAGGTAGACTGTGGTCTCACTGCCTTGCTGCGATGGCTTGGGTGACGGTCCATTGCTAGATCGACAGTCTGACGGCCTTCACCGTCGTACCTGAGTAGTTTTGATTGCTTTCTATATTTCGGCCATAACTTTCTACCCTGATACTAGATTCATCTTTCAAAGTAAGTTTCTAGCATTCTTGGGACATTTTCAAGCTAGGATGAAGTATGGGGTATTACAATATCTCTCCTTGAAAACATTTATCCTCGAATGAGACTGATTAATAAGGGAGAAGATAAACTAACGTACATACTAAACATGACTTTATGACTGACATGACTTCATGACTGACAAGACTGATAACTGATTATATCATGCTGAACACTCATATCTGATTCATATGTAACTGATTCATGAATGCATGACTGAGGGTTTTGATGAACTAAGGTTCTCACAATGAGAATGCATATTTGATGCATGATTATATACCTAAACTAACATATGAATGCATGACTGAATATGCAATGGTATTTAATACCAAGTTTATAATGGAATTCTAAATATAAAATGAATAAGCTTAAGGAGAACTGTTACCTTGAGCAGGATCTGAGTTAGCGGAGAAGAGTTTAGGATACTTGGTACGCATGTCTGGTTCTGCTTCCCAAGTAGCTCTCTCAATGGAATAATTATGCCAAAGAACTTTGACTAGAGGGACTTATTTGTTCCCCGCTCCACGAGTCTGATAGTTTAGGATTTCGACTGAAATCTCTTCATAAAAGAGGTTGTTATGAACATCTATGCTCTGAAAAGGGTCTATGATTCCTGGGTCACCTATGCACTTCTTGAGAAAAGATACATAGAAGACTGGATGAACTGAGGCTAGATTTGGAGGCAATTCGAGCTCATAAGCTACCTTGCCGAATCGATTGAGAACTTTCAAGGGACTGACATATCAGGGACTGAGATTTCCCTTCTTGCCGAATCTCTTCACTCCCTTCGTGGGAGAGATCTTTAGATAGACATATCACCAATCTCAAACTCGAGATCTTTTTTGCGTATATCTGCATAAGAATTCTATCGGCTCTGAGCATCTTGGAGTCTTTCTCTGATTAGCTGGACTTTATCTAAGGAATTAAATACTAAGTCAGGCCCTATAACTGGGGCCTCACTAACTTTAAACCAACCGGCCGGAGATCTGCATATCCTACCATAAAGAGCTTCGACTGGAGCCATTCGAATGATGGAATGATAGCTATTGTTGTATACAAACTCAATCAAAGGCAAGTGGTCATCCTAACTGCCCTTGAAATCAATTGCACATGCCTTTAGCATATCTTCTAAAGTCTGAATGATCCTTTCTGCTTGGCCATCTGTCTGAGGATGAAAGGCTGTACTGAGATGAACTTGGGTACCAAGACTCTTTTGGAATGCTTTCCAGAAGTGAGAGGTAAACTGGGTACCTCTATCTGAGATAATAGATAACAAAACTCCATGCAATCTGACCAACTCCCTGATGTAGAGTTTAGCGTAATCCTTAGCTGTGTAACAGATATGGACTGGAAAGAAATGAGCTAATTTTATATCTTGTCTACAATGACCCAAACTGAATTATGTCGATGACGAGTTTGAGGTACACCCATCACGAAATTAATGTTCACTTCCTCTCACTTCCAAGTAGGAATAATGAACTCCTGCATAGGACCACTAGGATTCTGGTGCTAATCTTAACCTGATGATATGTAGAGCACTTACCCACAAACTCTGTAATATCTCTCTTTATCCCACTCCACCAATATGTCTCCCGCAAGTCGTGGTACATCTTTAAGGCCTGTGGATGAATAAAGTAGCGCGCACCACGCGCTTCTGCAAGAATTTGCAACCTTAAGTCATCTATACCGGGACACAGAGATGACCCTGACAATACAAGACACCGTCTCCCCATTGGGAGAAAACCTCTACTTTCTGATCCTTGACTGACTCTTTTAATCTTGACTAGAATGGGGTCTCTATCTTGTTTTTCTTTCACCTCAGAAACTAGAGATGATTCTGAACTACTCTGAACCCATACGTCACTCTCCTCTGTATCGACTAAGAGAACGCCTAGTCTGGAAAGATGATGGACTTCCTAAGCTAGCTTCTTTTTACTATCCCCAACATGAGCAACACTACCCATAAACAGTTTACTAAGAGTGTCGGCCATAATATTGGCCTTGCTTGAATGATAACGGACACTCATGTCATAATTTTTAAAGAGCTCTAACCACCTTCTCTGACAAAGATTGAGATCTTTCTGACAAAAGGTATACTGAAGACTTTTATGATCTGTGAACACATTTACATGAACACCGTATAGATAATACCTCCAAATCTTTAAGGCAAATACTATGGATACTAACTCAAGATCATGAGTAGAATAATTCTTCTCATGGAGTTTAAGCTGTCTTAAGGCATAGGCTATGACCTTACCATGATGTATAAGGAAACAACCCAAAACTACTCTGGATGTATCACAATACACTACGAACCCATCTAAACCATCTGGAAGAGATAGGATTAGAGCTGAAGTGAGTCGAGTCTTCAACTCTTGAAAACTCTTCTCGCAAGGATCTAACCACTAAAACTTGACTTTCTTCTGAGTCAATCTGGCCATAGGGGATGGAATATAAGAAAATCTCTCAGCAGACCGTCTATAATAGCTTGCCAAACCCAAGAAACTCTTGATGTATGATGGAAAGACAGGGTGAGGCCAGTTTCTTAATGCTTTGGTATTTAGAGGATCTACTCTAATACCATCACCATAAATGATATGACCAAGGAATTATGCTGACCTTAGCCAAAACTCGCACTTATTGAATATGGCGAACAACTGGTGATCTCTGAGAGTCTAAAGTACAATTCTGAGATGGTATGCATGACACGCTCAGAATAGATCAGAATATCATCTATGAAAACTATGACAAACATGTCTAAGTAATGATTGAACACATGGTTCATCATCCCATAAAAGTTGTGGGGCATTGGTAAGACCAAAGGAAACGACTAAGAATTTGAAGTCACCATACCAAGTATGAAAAGCTATTTTTGGAATGTCACATTCTCTAAATCTGAGCTAATGATAACCAGATCTGAGGTCTATCTTAGAGAAATAGCTAGCACCCTGAAGTTGGTCATACAAGTCATCGATATTGGGAAGAGGATAATTGTTCTTAACTATGACTAGATTGAGCTGACGGTAATCAATGCACATTCTGAAAGAACCATCTTTCTTGCACATGAATAAGATTGGTGTGCCCCATAGGGATACACTGGGTATAATGAATCCCTTATCTAAGGGATCTTTCAACTGGTCTTTCAATTCTATGAGTTCTGCTGGTACTATTCGGTATGGCAGAATAGATATGGTTGAGTCTATGTAAGAAGATCAATGCCGAAGTCTATTTCCCTATCGGAAGAAATTCCTGGAAGATCTTTGGGAAAGACATCTGAATATTCATTTATGAATGGGACTGATTCAAGACTGGGTGTCTTGGAATTATAATCTTTAACATGAACAAGGTGATAGACACGACCCTTAGATATCATCTTTCCTGCCCGAAGGTAGAAAATAAGCTGACCTCTGAAAGCTGAAGTACTACCCCTCCACTCTAGGATAAGTTTATTTGAAAACTGAAACTATACTATTCTGTTTCTACAGTTGACTGTGGCATAGCAGGAATGAAGCTAATCCATGCCGAGAATGACATCAAAATTAGTCATCTCTAATTCAACTATGTTTGCTAAAGTGACTTTCTAAAATATCATAATCGAGTAGTTCCTGTATACCTGTCGGGCTATGATGGTTTTCCCACTGGGGTAGAAACTGAAAAGGGCTCTGCTAGAATTTTGGGATTGAGTTCAAAATCGCCTGCTATATAAGGAGTAACAAAAGATAGGGAAACACTTGGATCTAGAAAAGCATAAGCATGCAATGAAAGATCTATAATGTACTAGTAATCACATCAGGAGAATTTTACTGATCTTATCGGGACTGGAGAGCATAGAGTCTATTTGGGTGTTGCCCACTAGTAGTGCTGGAGGTGGCACTCTACTGGTTCGGGTGACCAGATTGAGCAAGAGAACGGTTCTGCTGACCTGCGGACCTGACTGGGGACAGTCTCTGACTCTGTAGCCTCGCTTGCCACATCCAAAATGAATACCACTGCCAGCTCTGCAAATACCTTGATAGTTCTTTCCACAAGTCTAGCTAAGAGAATAGGTATGGGTACTGCTAACACTTCCCTAAGACTTTGGGCAAAGAAATCTATCTTTATTACCTTCCATGAACTTAGGACCTGGAGCGCTAGCTGAATAAGGAGCTGGAACCAATGACTTAGGAAAAAACTGAGAATGGTTTTCTCCTTCTGATTTGGGCTGAGCAAAGTTGAAGCTACCTGTCCTTGCTCTTTTATTCTGCTTCTCCCTTATATTAATATTTTTCTCCTATATCTGCTGAGCATGATTCATAAGCCTAGCTAAAGTCATATCACTATTCAACATTGTAGACCTATACTCATTGACTATACTATCATTTACCCTAAAACAAACTTAGTCATCTTGGTCCTGCTATCTGCAACCATATGATGAGCAAATCTAGCTAATTGAGTAAATTTAAGAGAATACTCTTTCATTGTCATGTTGCCCAACCTGAGGTTGATGAATTCTAACACCTTAGCTTCTCTCAGCTCTAGGGGAAAGAACCTCTCTAAGAATATGGTGACAAACTCTTCCCACTCAAAAGGCCCTGCATCATCTGTCCTTTTTCACTTTCACTGCTTGAACCAAGGGTGAGAAATATCCTGGAATTGATATGCAGCTAGATCAACACTCTCACTAGGAATAACCCCCATGATGTTAACAACCTTTTGGACTTGATCGATGAATTCATGAGGGTCCTCATCTGACTTAAACCCAAGAAAGAATAGAGGATTCATTCGGGTGAAGTCCCAAATCTTGACTGTAGCTAAATTGGCTATTGGGTTGGCTGGAATGATAGGTGGTCATTCATTCTGAGCAGTAACTAACTGAGCAAGAGTAGTGAATGAAGCTTTGAACTCTGCATGAGAAACATGTTCGCCCAAAGGATCTTCGGGATGACGGATGATTGATTCCCATTTTTTCTTTTAAGAGGCATGTTCTATAGAAGAAAGGGAGAAATGTATTAGACTGAGAGATCATCTTGAGATTATGTTCAATGGCATGAAATAAATACTGAAAGAAGGGAAACTGTTCCTAAACATCTCATATCCTCCTGCACATAAATATGGCGTGCAACACACCCATGTACAAGACTCTACTAGATGCGACTTTTAGACTTCCTAGGACTTTATTGAACCTTAGGCTCTGCTATTAAGTTTGTAATTACCTGAATATGGTACCTGGAATGCCACACAGTGCTCATGACCCCGAAGGACCATAAGATAACCCATGACTGATATCTGTACCTGTATACTGCATAATATACTATATAAATGCAGAAATAAAGGCTATAAGGCCATAAGGTTCAAAACTATAACATAACTGATAAATCATGACACATGGATGGGGTATGAAATACCCAAAATAACTAAAATAAACTATCTAAACAATATAGTCTGGAAAGCCTCTAAATAAATGAATAAGGAGTTGATGGGACATGTACTCAACTAACTATGACTACTGAAATAAACTAAGTACTGAAATGATGAAATAACTAATCATATCATTCTTGAAAGATGAGGACTGACTGCTAACTGACTACTGATATCTAGAATCTACTGATGCTCTGGAGCTCGTGCTTTTGAACCTATAGTATAAAACACCATAGCACAAATGCATCCGTATGATTGAATGTACTGGTATGCATGTGAGGTAGGCTGAATGCAAAGGGTTAACATGCATGATCTATAATAACTGACTGAATAACATGAACGTGATCATATATTCATGAATACATAATAACTATAGCTGAGTTCGTGATAACATGATTGTTGAATCTGAGTACTGATAACATAAGATATTGATAACTCTATAACTGAAATAACCGATACTGAGTGACTGTATCTGACAGTCTAGTTTTTGATGAAACTAGCTGAGTTTTGTTATGTTCTGAGTTGACTGTATCTGATAGTCCTGAATTTTATAGAACTATCTGAGTTCTATTACTAAGACTGAATGACTATATCTGATAGTTTTGAATTTGTAACTGAAACTGTGGGAAGTAGTCATCTAACCGATATGCCCCTAATATGCCATTATGGCTGAGTTGGGTTCCAATTTGTAACCTTAATTAGAACGGTGTCAATACCATTTAACTGGTAAAGACAAGCTATGAGTAACCCTCATATAACAGGTAAATCTAGTGAGAATGGTGGGAAACCTTATATAAAAGGTTAAGCCATCTCATCTACCCTCATATAACAGGCTATGATGTTTTAACCTACGCTAGCTATGTAGTTCTATAATGCATAGATTGCTTCTAAAATCACACCCATACATAACAGGTGTGCTCCCATCCTGGGGTTCACTCAGTACTAATTCCTATTCCCATCTGAATAGGCACCGAACATGGATTACTGAACTGAATTAATTGAATTTCCATTGACTAACAGAATAGTACTGAGATTACTCAATTACTGAGCTTTGCTGAGTCACATGACTGACTGAATTATATGGATCATGGATTTAATAAGGATATCGTAAAAATATGACACTAACTCTAGGCACACAACTATATTTTTTGGGTACAAGTACCCCCAGGACTTGATGGAAGAAAATTGACAAAGCATGACTTTCTTGTATACCTGATCACATCAATAGTCTATAATATAAATAGTTGGAGAATTCATAAAGTACAAGTTCTAAAGAACCACAGTGGCCACACATATATCCATAATTCATTGACTAAGACATTTCATCAAACACTTGACATGCATGAACTTGTACATGAATGTGGATTTTATCTTATTATACTAGTATGGCACTTTTCCTTCACATAGGCATTTAATTAAACACATGGGGAGCATTCTTTTGTTATACAATCATCGATACATCTAATAATCATGGATACATCAATCAACTTATAAATTGAAGGGGGGTTATCATAATTATTATGCAAATCTTCATATACTAGGGTCAATCATTAGAGTATGTGATTTAAAACATGAATCCAAACCCCACAACATCATGAACATGAATTTCAATTTAATTCAAATCATAGATATTCACAAATATAAAAATCATGGATTTTAAAGGAGATTCTTGAGCTTCATGGGTAAAAGAGATCCATGAATCAACACATGACATACTTGGGTTGTGAAGTTCTTGGACTTGAAGAACCTGAATCTCTTAGTTTCTTGAAGAAGATTTGGATCTTATTTCTTAGGGATTATCTTTGAGAGAAAACCCTAAGTTGATGTTATGAATGAATAATGAACTTATAAGCCTTGGTATGATATAATTAGGGGTTAAAATGGGTGGAATAAGACCCAAGTAACCTTTTAAAAATGACTTTAAAATAACTGAATGATCTATGCGAAGGTGGGTGCGATGGTCTATCGCCGGGTCGATGGTTCATCAGTCCTGACCGTCGTACCTTGGCAGAACATGTGTTTACTACCTCTGCTACGACTCTAGGGCGACGGTCCATCGCTATCTCGATGTACCGTCAACTTAGGCCATTTATATTAGTCAAACTTTGGTCTTACTGCCTTACGGCGATGGCTTGAGCGACGGTCCATCGCTGTCTCGATGGCCCATCGACCTTCACCGTCGCACCTGAGCAGTTTTAACTGCTTTCTGTATTTTTCCATAACTTTCTATATCAGATTTTGATGAAATTGGCATCGTTGGAAATCTAATTCAATTTCCTACTTAACAGAAAGTAAAAATTTTAAAAATTCTAAGTGTACAAAAGTTGATGCATCTTTCAAAGTAAGCTTCTAACATTCTTGGGATGTATTCAAGCTAAGAAGAAGTATGAGGTATTGCACGGTGGTTAAAAGATGGCCTAGACCCATGAATCCAACCGATATTTAGAGATTCTTAGGTTTGGCTAGGTATTATAAGTGATTTGTGGAAAGCTTTTCGACGATAGCTTCTTTTTTGACCAAATTAACTCAGAAGAAGGTCAACTTTTCTAGGTCAGATGCTTGTGAAGGGAGTTTTGAGAATGTTAAGGCTAAGATAACTTCAGATATGATTTTGACATTGACTGAAGCTAATAAGGGGTTTGTGGTTTAGTGTGATGCATCTCAGGTGGGAATTGGCTGTGTTTTGATACAGCATAAGAAGATGATTGCCTATTTTTCCAGGCAGTTGAAGGTGCATGAGAAAAATTATCCTACTCATGATTTGGAGTTTTTAGCGGTGGTGTTTGCTTTAAAAATTTGGTGACATTATTTGTATGGAGTGCACGCGGATATATTTTCTAATTATAAGAGTCTACAGTATGTGTTCACTCAAAGGGAGATAAATCTCAGGCAAAAGAGATAGTTGGAGCTTGTTAAGAACTATGATATGAGTTTTCACTACCATCCAAGTAAAGCTAATGTGGTTGATGATGCTCTTAGTAGGTTCTCCATGGGGTGTTTGGCTCATATGGAGAAGGGAAAATGATAATCGATAAAGGATATTCACTGTGTGGTCAATCTTGGAGTTCGTCTCTTAGACTCCAAGAATAGTAGGGTCATATTATATTAAGTGGTTGGGTCATCTTTTGGTGCAGAGATCAAGGAGAAACAAATTCTAGATCCTATCTTGATAAAAATCAAGAGTTATGGTGGTGTGCAAAAGGTGATGGTATTTGAGATCAGTGGTAATGGTACTTTACGTTACCTAGGGAGGTTATGTGTTCTCGATGGTGACATTTTGCGAAAAAGGGTTTTGGCTGAGGTGCATGAATCGCGCTATGTTGTTCTTCCTGAATCGATAAAAATATATCATGATCCTAAGGAGATGTATTGGTAGGATGGTATGAAATGGACATGGATGATTTTGTATCCAAGTGAATGGTATGCCAATAAGTCAAAGTTGAGTACATGAGGCCCAGTGGGTTGTATCAAGAAATGAGAAGTAATCAGTATGGATTTCATTACTGGTATTTCACGATCTCGAAACTAATTTGATTTCATTTGGGTAATCATGGATAGGATGACGAAGTCTACTCACTTTTTGCAATGAGAAATACCTGATCGACGAAGGATTCTATAAAGTTATATCTTTAAGAAATTTTAAAGCTATACAGGGTACCTGTTTTGATTATCTCTGATTGGGGTACACCATTTTCATCTCATTTCTGGCGGTCTCTTCAGAAAGGGTTGGGGACTAAGGTTAATCTAAGTATATCTTTTCATTTGTAGAAGGATGGGAAATTATGAATGACCATTAAGACATTGAAGTATATGCTTGGGATATGTGTGATTGATTATAGTGGAAATTGGGTTGAGCATCTACCTTTGGTAGAGTTTTCTAACAACAATAACTATCATTCAAGCATTGGTATGCCCCTTTTTGAGGCATTGTATAGTAGGAGGTGTAGATCTTCTATTGGGTGGTTTGAGTTTGGTGAGCCAGATATGTTTGGTTTGGACTTGGTTTATCAGGCGATATAAAAGGTAAAGGAGATTATAGATAGACTTAAGGATGCCCAAATTTGCCAAAAGTTCTATATGGATTACGGTGTAGACACTTGGAACTTAAAGTTTGGGATAGGGTGTTCCTACAATTATCTCCCTTTAAGGGAGTAATACAGTTTGGTAAGAAGGTAAAGCTCAATCTTTGGTTTGTTGGTCCTTATGTGGTTTTACGGAGGGTTGGTAATGTGGCTTATGAATTAGAGTTGCCTTTTAGATTAAGCTTCGTTTATCCAGTATTCCATGTTTCCATATTGAGGAAGTGCATTGGTGATTCTTATTCGATTATTCCTTTGGAGGAAATGGGTGTCTCAGATTCTCTATGTTATGAAGAGGTCCCGATTAATATATTAGATAGGTAGGTTCGTCGGTTAATAATGAAGGGTGTGGCCTCGGTTAAGGTTCTATGGAGGAACCATAAAGTGGAAGAGGGTACATGAAATGTAGAGGATGACATAAAGTCAAAGTATCCGTAGCTATTTTCTGCTCTTGGGATTCATGCGGAAGGTATGTGTTCTTCAAATTACTATTGTTTTCAAACTTTGTTAGTAGAAATATTAATGTCTTTGAGTTTTTATTTTCTAATGTGGTTAAAGGTTGAATTGATATTTGATCATGAAAATGACTTTGTTTACGGTTACCCTACCTTGTCCAATATTCGGGGATGAATGTTCCTAGCATAGGAGACTATAATTGGGTTTCTGGCCCAAAAATATTTTCCTAGATTTTAGGTCCCTGGAAAGGATACGACTAGGGGAAATGACTCGTACACTAGGATATGAGTTGTATAGGTTAGTCGTATACTGACCAGTGTTGGTTGGTGGGTTGGATTTGGTTTCTGGAATGGATAAGACTTAGGTGGTACGAGTCATATCAGTGGATATGGGTTGTTTGGTTACTTCACTTAATCTTAGATTTTGTAACTTAAGTTGGATTGTGGCTCACCAAGACCCGTAAGCCATGGTATGAGTCATACCATGGATTCGTATGGTGGCTAGTTTTTAGTCCTCTTAAGATTCTATTCTTCCAAGGGTACGAAACATGGGTACTAGTCATATACTTGGATACGACATGGTGTGTCATACCTTGGATAGTGTTGGGTACAAGGCAGATGTCCTTGGGTATGAGTGGTGGATACCACTCGTATTGGAGGATACAATTGGAATGGATGGTCGTATCCTTCTGTCGGGATTTTGGTGCAATTTAAGTGAGGGTAATCTAGACATTTCCCCACTTAGCCTAATAAGGCCCCACTACTTTTTACTCACTTGGGAGGTTATTTGCCCTATTCTTTTATTCATTAATAGTTAGAAAAACACTTTTTAATCCTCTCTAAATTTCTTGGGCAAAGAAAGCTAGGGTTTCATCTTAAGGATTAATTTAGAGCTTTTTTTAGTGATTTCTCTCCATCGTCTACTCAATTTAAGGCATGTTCACTTTTCTCTTTGTTAGTTCCAACTAAAGGCATGGTTTTATACAATGTTTTCATGATTTGATTATTGTATGGTTTTGGGTTTTAAAATATAATTTGGGGGGTTTTGGTCATAAATGCTTGGTTATGATTTTCCCATGTTTTAATTTCTCTCTTATATGCATTAATGGTGGTTTTGGATAATTGGTTGCATGGGAATGGTCACATGGTAATTAGTTTTGGTTTTGGAAATACTATGCCCACAATATATTTGATAAAATGCCTATGAGAATGTTTTCACTATATTGTTGGATTTTAATGGAACTAATGCATGGTTTGACCTTGGTAATGGAACCCTAAATGGTTTAAATGGTTTGGAGTAGTTAAGTAGAATGGTTTGGTTTAATAAACATCCTTGTGGGGTACAATGTAATCGTCCAAGCAAACATAATGGAATACTTGTGGGGTACATCAGACTCTCCCAAGTTAACTTGGTAAACGGGTTCAAGGGAATCCCTTTACCTTAAAAGGTTTGGCTAAGAACAATACTTGTAATTTATAATCGGTATAGCCATACCACTATGTATAGCATCTATTAATAATAATGGTTTGGCTGGTTGGAAATGTTTTTAATTGGGAAATAAAGGCGGGGTATGAGAGCTAATCGTGAAGATGGGAGTCCAATTGATGAACACTGGAAAATCGTGTTTTATGACATGAGGGGTAGGTCAATGCTACCTTATATGATACTATGAGGTACATGAGAATCCTCTAAGTACACTGTACATATGTATTATGGAGCGTGAAGGGTACTTGAGAATCCCTTACTCTTATGGTATCTCCAGTTCGTACGGCTACATGCATCGAGGCCCGTTCAGGGGGTTACACTTGACCCATATATCCCGTGGGTGGTTAAGTATGGTTAATATACATATACCTAGGTTAATGGTTTTAAATGCATGCTAAACTCGATTTTATTTCCCAACATAGTTATATATATGTATGTATGGTTTGTATGTATATGGATGGTTTACTTGGTTTTATTAAATGACATTATTTCATTCTTAGCCTTAGTTCATGCTAGCGTTCACTCGCTAACCCATCTTCGGGCGGCTATATCCTCACGCGATGCAGGAATCGACCATTCTACTCTTCCTGCTTAGTGATTGGACTTCGCGATCCGCTATTGGATTGAAGTGGTGAGCTTCCATCTTTCCAAAAGGCTCTATTTCATGGATGTTATTTCATACTTTGGTCGATTTATGGATATTGGTTTTGGTATTCTTTTGGTTAGAGGCTTTTGTGGAACTACTATAGGAGGGATCGATATTAGTGTCATCCTTGGTATTGGGGATGATATTGTAGGACAAAATTTCTCGCTATTCTATCCTTTTTTATTTTGGGATTATATATAATTATTATGGAACTCATATGGTTATGGTTTGAATTATGATTTGGTTGGTATTGGTCATCAATTGGGTATCAGACGGTTGGACTCATTTGGGTGGTCACAGATATAGACATATCCCAAAGTCTTGGATTATGGAATAACTCTATCTTATTATATGTTCGAAATTCAGCCGACTCAGGATATGCGTTGGCTAGTTGGGTTGGGTAGTAGGGGCGGTTCCCGGTCCTTGTTGTACTTGGGATGCCCATTATGACAAGGCCCTGGTTTGGGTCGTGTCAATAATTGATGTCGTAATTCACTATAGAACTAATTAGTTGGAAACTTATTGATTTTAATTAGAAGTTTTTCAATATTTTGTACCTCGATCTGACCTGTGTTGAAATGGGGTAAAATAATTTGGCAACTTTACTGGGGAAATTAAGTTATTAATGATAAAAAACCTAGGTTAATGTTTAAGCTCTTCTAAATTGTTATTTATTTCACCCTAATTGTCATGATTTATTATGTTTTGCGGCATAAATTGTTTATTTGCTATAAATTGCGTATTTGTTTATCACTTTAAATAAATAGGCATTCTATTCATATTTTCTCCACTTTGAAAAATTGACACTTACACATATTGTACACACGGATTGTACATTTTACTTTTAAAAAATTCTTTCAAATCACCATACTTTAGAGAGTAGGCGCATACTTGGGGTGAGCAAAAGTTTTATTGTCGTGGGACCATATGCCTTTTCATAGAGGAAATCCAAGTCTTTGTCTATCCAAATCGTAGAAAACTCAAGTAGAGTGTTACCACCCTTTATTTTGGCCATGCATGCATAAAACTAAGGTGTCTTGACCCATGGTGTTATTCCATAAATAGGAAAATACCTTTTATGTCAAATGGGTTTCACAACCCAATGACGACCCTCATATTATGTACAAAGATAATGATAAATTGTCCAAGTCAAAATTTGACCATAATTGAGTTTGGAAAATTCTAAATCCAAGCTCGAGTAATGTCATTAATTAATGCTTGGATCAATTTATAAAAATTTGATTAATATTTGACGCTTAGGCCTACCTCGGGCATAAAGGAGTCATCCACATATTAGGAACCACTATTTTTGCTTGATATATTTGTCAACATGTTATCTTATAATTTATTTGACTCTATTAAATTTACATGAACATGACTTTAGTTAATCCCTTATTAAAACTGTAATGCCCTGAGACTGCACCTTGCGCGTCACAGGTGCTTACAATCCTAAAGGATGACAAGCTAACCCATAACTGTACTTGCTGTGAGCACTGAATAATAATCATGAAAACATATGTGGAAGAAATCTAAAAATTACATAAGGTTCTAAAAATACTGAAATAATAACTGAGTATACTGATAATAACATATGAAAAACTGAATAGCTGACTGTGCTAGTCTGAAAGCCTCTAACTATTTGAATATGGAGTTGATAGGACAAACCCCCAACTAACTCCGACTGAAATAACTACTGAAATGCTAAATTACCGAAATAGATAAAACTCTGTCCTTGCAATATAAGGACTCACTACTATATCTGCTGCTGATAGCCTGAACTTCTAAGTATGGTCAGGACCTTGAGTGTCTGAACCTATGATAAGAGACATCATAGAGCAAAAGAGAGAGTATGCGTCAGTACATGAAATGTACTAATATTCTAAGTGAGGTAAGGATGATATACATGGGTTCATATGTATGAGATAATAACTGACTGAACAAACATCATGAAGTAACTGGATGAGAGTACATGTAAAACTGTTACTACTGAACATACTAAACATGCACTACTATGCACATCTATAGGTATACATCATGTATTTGAGATTTATACTGAATCTGAGAATTGAATTCTGATTGCTGAGTAGCTGATAACTGATAGCCTTGGTTCTGTAGAACTGTTTGAATTCTTTACTGAATATTGAGGCTAAATATTAAATACTGATTATTGAAATTGTAATTGTAACTGTAGGAGTGTTCATTTAACCGATATACCCCAATTATAGACTAATTTGGGGTCTAACTTGTGACCCCAGTTGGAAGAGTGTTAGCACTGTTCCACGGGATACTAACAAAGCTAGGTCAACCCTAATCTGTCAGGAAGACTCATGAGATAAGTATATGATTTTGTCAACTCTAGTCTGGCAGGTGAACATCTTACCCTATGATGGCTACGTAGTTCTGCAACTCAAGGACTGCTACTAAGGGTCAAACCCTCAGCTGGTAGGAATTCCCCAATCTCTGGGATATATATATATATATATATATATATATATATATATATATATATATATATATATATATATATCACCAACTGAAAGACACTGATCACTAGATTGTACTAAGCTTGATTGAACTGACACTGATCGTGTTGATTGACTGAACTAGACTGAGTGCACTGAGTTCTGTTAACTGACTGAGTACTACTATTCTTGACCTTTACTAGAACTATTCTATATCTACTACAACTAAGTAAACAACTAGATTTTAGGTAATAAATACCCCCAAGACTCGATAGCATAATTGATAAAACATAGCAAATCTTGAAAGCATAACAATAGTAATTGTTCACAATTCATTCACTGAGGAAATTTGTCAAACACTTGGAGGTGATGAACTTGTACATGAATGAAAAAATAAGCTAACATGTCATGATGACACTATTCAATTCACATGGACATTATATCAAACACTTGGGGAGCATAATTAATGCACATGATAATAAACAATACAAAAGGATCATGACTACAACTTAAACTTGATATTTCAAGGGGTTTGATGTGATAGATTCATAATTCAACAAACATGCTAACTTAATATCATGTAACTAATGAAACATCTTAAATTGAAACCCATACAACAACACAACATAAGTATAATTCAATTCATAACATGGGAATCATAATTCAAGTTTTAAAAAGGGTTCTTGAACTCCAAGGGTAGAAGAAAACCTAAGAATGAACACCTAACATACCTTGATTTTTTATTCCGTAGGAGTAGTTGGTGAATTCTTGAAATTTGAACTTGATTGCTAGAGGGGCTAGGGTTTGTTCTTGAAAGGGAATGCTTTTGAGAGAATTATGATGAATGAAGAAAAAATGCGGTTTTGGGACCTAATTCCTATGTTAAAGTGAGGGAAAAAGACCAAAGTACCCCTCTAGACTCAGGATTAAATGAGCTGAAAATGGCCAGTGACGCGATAGGCACCGCGCTGTGTTGATGGTGTCGACATAATTGTTGACACTCTACGTCCAAACATATCTTTAATGATATTTGAAAACTTTGAAACTCACCCAAGATGACCTATTGACACTCCTGATCATGAATAAACGTAAAAATCAACATTCCAAGGTCGTAAGGATCGAAATAAGACCATCCAATTATGTAGTCTAAAAATGATTCCAAGTCTTAACACACAACTGAAATTTTCTATGTTTGGGACATCTTTTGGCATGCTATATGGGGCTGAAATGACTAGAACTTTTACGGGGTCTTACAATATCTCCCCTTTGGGAACATTCATCCTCGAATGAGACTGATTGAATTGATAGGAACTGTACTAACATTGACATACATAACTAAAGCATGACTAAATTTTGGAGACATGACACATTACTGAACTATTTCATGAATGCATGAAAGATATGAGAATGATATGCAGTTGAAACTGGGTATGGAAGAGAGAGATTTTAAGGAAAATTGTTACCTTAAGCTGAGAATATAAAGAATCTGAGATCATTTAATGAACATACATGAATGGGAAAATGAGATCAAAATAGAGTCTGAAACATGATGCATGAACTAGATATCATGAACTGAACTGATTCCTTGAACACATGTAATGACATGGGAATTGCTATAAGACCGAGATAGGAACGAGAGAGTAAACATATGAGTAACCAATACCTCCATCTAGATCTAGTTTCATGAAAAAAAGATGAGAGATTTAGTACATGAAAAGATCAGAGGGATTAGAGTGCATCTCTCCCTTGGGGTATTATGTCACCCAAAAGATACTGACGTGGCTGAAATACTGAGGAAAGAATGAGGTGATGCATGATACACTTACAAACTTAATCATGACTGAATGTCTGGAATCTGAAACTGGTGCATGGTGCGTGAACTGAACTAGATTCACAATCTACATGGATGCGAACAACTATCTCTTGAAAGTTCCATATTCATGAAACTTTAAACAACAAGACTAGACCGAAAGACGAAAAACCATAGGAACCTGTCTTCCTAATTGCTAGACTGATTTACTAGCTTTGGGAAATAGCTCATACTGAAAGCTTACACTTAATTGGAGCAATTTCTTCAACGCTCTTTCTAAGAAGTTCTAATAAAATTAGAAAATAGAGAATCTTGGGCATGATCTGAACGAGACATTTGTATAAGGAACCCCAACATAGATATAATTCTAGGACATGGAACATAGGCCTACAAAACATACATTGGGGTAGAATTACTATGCCTTAAATTATTAAACTGCCATTTTCGATTTAGACATACTTATGAATGCTCCATAAACTACACATTCTTCTTTAATACTGCACTATACTTGAGGCTACTAAAGATGCTCACCTGAGCACTGATAACTCTACCTACTGAAGTCTGAGCTGGACTAAATTCTACCACTATGTATAAGCACTCGAATCTACAAAATGCACACATAACACTATAATGCTAGTCTGAATCATGAATTCAACACGCCCTGGATTTTCACAGTTTCTCCTCTCATGAATAATTCAAATTTCCCCTTCTACAACTAATCACAACCTATTACCAGCCATTTACTATTGCGTAATGCATGTATCCACTTACACACCATCATAACATTCAAGCCTATCTCCGTAACTACAACCTTCTATAAAACAAACATACACAATCTCTCTTTAACATAAAATATTTACTCTCTCCCATTTAAGCAATTTCTCATCACTATATTATTTCATAAGGAGAGTTCACTAAAGAGTTAAAACATAAGGACCTGAAGCATAAATGATAGGCTCACCCTGAAAGACTACACCTGATAATGTAAAATCTCTACTAGTACTTTCTTTTAAGATACAACTCTTAGCCCCCTATAACCCCAACAGTCATCGTGTAATAACTTAAAATTTGATCGACCTAGAATTTTCAACTCCTTTTTCTGTTAGCTCAACCTTCAAAGATTCAAGCTTAGCTTCTAACCCATAACATGGATGTCCCCAAATCTTTGATGAAACATACTACTTTCATGATAACCCACAAAACCGTCTGAACCATCGGGCAAAGTCAAAACTAGGGCTATAGTGAGTTGAGTCTTCAACCCCTAAAAACTCTTCTCACAAGAATCTAAACATTAGAACTTGACTTTTTATTGAGTTGATATGGACATGAGGGATGCAATAAATAAAAATCCCTCAACAGACCATCAAAAAAAGCTAGCAAAACCCAATAAACTCCTTATATCTGAGGGAGAGATAGGTTTGGGATAGTTTTTCACTGCATCGATCTTTTGAGGATCAAATTTAATGCCATTAATGGAGAAGATATGACCAAGGAATGCTACTTACCTTAGCAAAAAATTGCACTTACTAAATTTAGCGAATAACTAACAGGCTCTGAGGGTCTGTAATACTATTCTGAGATGGTTTGCGTATCATTCTCATTATAGGAGTAAACAAGAATGTCATCGATAAAGACTATGATGAACATGTCCAAGTACTGCTTGAAAACATGGTTAATCAAGTCCATGAAAGTTGCTAGGGCATTGGTAAGACCAAATGACACGACTAGAAATTCAAAGTGATATACCGAGTTTTGAAAGATATTTTTGGGATATCACATTCTCCGACTCTGAGACGATGATAGCTGGATCTGAGGTCTATCTTAGAAAAGTAACTGGCACCCTGAAGTCTTTAAAACAACTTATCGATTCTAGGAAGTGGATACTTAATCTTGACTGTGACTTTGTTCAACTAATAGTAGCCAATACAGATTTTGAGTAAACTATCTTTATTACACATGAATAGAACTACTGTGCCCCACGAGGAGATGCTAGGCCTGATGAATTCCTCATTTAGGAGATCCTTCAACTGTTTCTTCATCTCTTTAAGTTTGGATGGAGCCATTCTAAACGAGAATAGAGATAGGCTAAGGATCAAGAAGAAGGTCTATTTTGAAGTCAATTTCCTTTTCGGTAGGAACTTTGAGAAAATCTTCAGGAAACACATCTAGAAATTCACTTGCGACTAGAATTGACTAAAGGTTAGGAGTCTCAGATCTTGAGTCTCTGAATCGCACAAGATGATAGACACACCCCTTGGATATCATTTTTCTCATTTTAAGGTATGAAATAAGTTGACCCTTAAGCGCTGTGATACTACCCCTTTATTTTTAGATAGGTTTATTTGGTAACTGAAAATAAACAACTCTATTTCTATAATCAACTAAAGCACAACATGAGTAGAGCCAATCCATGTAGAGAATGACATCAAAATCCATTATCTCTAACTCTATTAAGTTTGCTGAAACAACTTTCTGAGATACCATAACCAAAAATTTCCTGTATACCTGCAGGGTTATGATAGATTTACCCACTGGGTTAGAGAATGAGAAGGGTTCTACTAAGATTTCAGGACTAACTCTGAAGTTGATAGCTGTATAAGGATTTATAAAGGATAAGGAAACTCCTGGATCTAGCAAAGCATAAATATGTAAATGGTAAACTGGTAACATACCCGTGACCACATCGGGAGAACTTTCCTGATCCTGTCAGGACTGAAGCACATAGAGTCTGTTTGGGTGCTGCCCACTGGTGGCATTAGAAGTGGTACCCTGATGAGATGGGATATTAGACTGAGCTGGGGGAAGATTATGCTAACTCTACAAAACCACCTGGGGACATTTTCTGACCCTATGTCCTAGATTACCATACCCAAAACACAAACCACTACTATCCTTACACATGACTTGATGATTTCGACTACACTTTCCATAGACAGGGTTAGTACGATCACTCTTTGGACTTAACGTTCTGGTCCTCTTATTGTTTCTCCCTTTCTTCTTATTTTCTCCTCCCCACTCTGTGGAGTAGGGGCCATAATCCAATATTAGAAAATAGACAGCTGATTATTCTGAGCAAATACTAAATAAGCTAAGGCAGTAAAAGTATCTCTAAATTCATACTGAGAGATATGCTTATTCAGGGGATCTTTCTAAATGAGCGGATATGCTACCTGGTTCCCAGCCCCTTTTTTGTTAGTCTTACTGGGAGGCATGTTCTATAATGGAAGGAAAATTTGGATTAGACAAAGTTTTAATGGAGATCATGCTCACTTGCATGATCTGAACACTAAAAAAAGGGCACTCTTTCTAAAAATGCCTCATAGCCTCTTGTCCATAAGTGTGGAGCACTACATACCCATGCACAAGACTCTACTTATCGCGAATTTCAGACTCCCTAGGACACTATTGAACCTCAAACTCTGATACTAAATTTGTAATTCCCTAAGACTGCACCTTGAGCATCACACGGTGCTTATAATCTTGAAGGACTACAATTTAACCCATGTCTGGTACCTTCTGTGAGCACCGAATTAGAATCATGAAAACATATACAGAAGAAATCTAAAAATGCCATAAGGTTCTCAAAATACCAAAATAATAACTGAATATACTGATAATAATATCTGAAAAACTGAATAGCTGACTGTGTATTCTAAAAGTCTCTAACTATCTGAATATGGAATTAATCAGACAAATTGTAACACCCCATACTTTTACCTAGCTTAAATTCATCCAAAAAATTTCAAAGACTTACTTTAAAGATGAATACACTTTTATACATGTGGAATCTTTAAGATTTTGAATTTTCATTGTGTGGGAAATTCAATTAGATTTCCAATGATATAAATTCACCTTAATCTAATAATCGGGTAACAAGATATGGCAATTTCATATTTCAATCATTAAACATCATCATTCAGGCCCGTAGTGCATCGCAGAGTGTGTTAAAATAGCAATTGTCAATTTCTAGTATTGCTCCACGATATTAGTGTGTCGCACCATAGACCCAGTTCACAAATTTCAATTTCTAGTGTACCAACACGATTCTACCGCATCGCGGTACACTTCTAGTTCACAAACAAAGTGGCAACGCGATACCACCACATCGTTCCACCAAGAAATTTCCCATTTGTCCTATTTCCAGTGTCATGGCGCAATAATTCCGCATCGCGCCAAGGGCCCAGATCGAGATTTTTTAGTTAATATCTAGTTTTTAATTCAGAGATTTTAAATTATTCCAGGGGTATTTGAGTCTTTTTCCACGACCCTAGTCAATCTTTAACATAAAACTCAACTCTGATAAACCTTGTTACACCTTTATTCATTCAATTTTTTCCTAAATTAAATCATTCTCTTTCAAGAGGCAAAAACCCTAGTTCAAGAATCAAGGTCAATCCTCAAGAATCTCTCCAAGAACCTTCAAGAACTCCTCAGGTATGTTAGATGTTGATTCATGGGTCCCTTTCACCCATAAAGCCCAAAAATCCTTTTCAAAGTACAACGATGATGTATTTATGATTTCTATGTTTGAATTAGATTGAATTAATGATTATAATATTAGTTGGGTTTCAATCCATGATTTAAGTGCAAGTTTCATGAAATTGAATAGCATGTGTGGTGAATATGTGATTATCTTGATAAACCCTTGAATTTACAAAGAGATTAATGTATCTATGATGTTGATTTTATTTTCAATCCATGATTATGATAAGATTCATGAAAAATTAGATTAGTATTTTTGTAGGGAATTGTATGAATTGATTGCTAATAAGCTTCTCAAAATACTGAAATAATAATTGAGTATACTGATAGTAACATATGAAAAACTGAATAGCTGACTATGCTAGTCTGAAGGCCTCTAACTTTCTGAATTTTGAGTTGATGGGACAAACCCATAACTAACTTCAACTAAAATAACTATTAAACTGCTAAAATACTGAAATAGATAAAACTTTGTCCTCAAAATATGAGGACTCACCACTATATCTACTGCTGATAGCCCGAGCTACTAAGTACGATTAGGACCCTGAGCATCTGAACCTATGATATGAGACATCATAGCACAAAAAAGAGAGTATGTGTCAGTAGTTGGAATATATAGGTATGCTAAGTGAGATAAGGCTAATATACATGGGTTTATATGCATGAGATGATAACTGACTAAATGAACTTCATAAGTAACTGGATGAGAGTACATGCAAAACTATAACTATTGAACATACTAAACATGCACTACTGCGCATATACATACATCATGTATTTGAGATTTATACTAAATTTGAGTATTGAGTTTTAATGGTTGAGTAATGGATAACTGATAGTCATGGTTCTGTAGAACAATCTGAGTTCTTTACTGAATATTGAGGCTAAATACTGAATACTAAAATTGTAAATGTGGGATTATTAATTTAACTGACATACCACGATTATAGACTGATTTAGGGTCCAACCTGTGACCCCAGTTGGAAGGGTCTTAGCACCGTGCCATGAGATACAAGCAAAGTTGGGTCAACCCCAATCCAGTAGGAAAACACATGAGATATGTATATGATTGCATCAACCCTAGTCTGTCAGGAGAACGTCTTACCCTATGCTGGCTACATAGTTCAGTAACTCAAGGATTGCTACTAAGGGTCAAACCCTCTGATGGTAGGAATGCCCCCATCCATGGGTTCCCTTGGTGCTGAATCCAACTCCCAACTAAAAGGAACTGATCACTAGATTGTACTAAGCTTGATTGAACTGACACTAATCATGTTAACTGATTGAACTGGAATAAGTTCACTGAGTTCTATTAACTAACTGAGTACTACTATTCTTGAACTTTACTGGGACTATTCTATATCTACTACAACTAAGTAAACAACTAGATTTTCGGTAATAAATACCCACAGGTCTCGATAGCATAATTGATAAAACATAGCAAATCTTGAAAGCTTAACAATAGTCAATTGTTCACAATTCATTCAGTGAGGCAATTTGTCAAACACTTGGAGGTCATTAACTTGTACATGAATGAGAACACATGCTAACATGTCAGGATTACACAATTCAATTCACATGGACATTCTATCAAACACTCGGGGAGCATAATTAATGCACATGACAATGCACAATACATAAGCATCAAGACTACAACTTAAAATCTTAATGTCAAGGGTTTTGACATGAGAGATTCATAATTCAACACACATGCTAACTTAATATCTTGGAACTCATAAAAGATCTTAAATTAAAACCCATACAATAACACATCATCAGCATAATTAAATTCATAAAATGGGAATCATAATCCATGTTTTAAAAAGGGTTCTTGAACTCGAAGGGTGGAGGGAAATCCATGGATGAACAACTAACATACCTTGATTTTTGATTCCTTAGGATTTGTTGGTGAATTCTTGAAATTTGAACTTGAATGATAGGGGGACTAGGGTTTGTTCTTAAAAGGAAATTCATTTAGTTTTGAGAGAATTATAATGAATAAAGCAAAAATGTTGTTTTGTGTAATGCCTTGAAATCGGGTCCCGAGACGCCAAACGGTGCTTAAGGCTACGAGTAGCTCCAATATAATCCTTAGATATGGTTTCCACCTATGACACCCAATTTAAGATAAGAATAGACTCAATATTAGCATAGTCATAGCCCATGAAAGGAAATATAGGAAAAGATACTCGGTCCATATGACCATAATATAGATAAATCTCAATAAAACCACAATACTGAATCCTTGATACATCAAAAGTCTGATACTAGCCTGACAAGCCTCTACGAATCAAAATCTAAAGAGCCATTGGGATAGGTGCCCAACTGACTCGAAATGAACTGAAGATAAAACATAGTCTCTCAAGTACAGTAAATATCTAAAGATCGGCCCTTGAAACATGAGGACTCATCACTGTAGATAACGTAGGCAGGGTAATCGAAGAATCATGGGTGAGGCTGGGACTGAGCACCTGAACCTACATTATGACACAATTTAGCACATAACATATATGTGGATCAGTACTTGGAATATACTGAGTATGTGGGGGTGAATGCATATGCATAAAGTAGTAACGATTTTCTTCAATCAGATCATGTATGCATACTGACACGACTCATATATCTTGAACAAGTATAAAATCTAAAGGTAATAAGTCATGTAGAATGAAGCATGTAACACAATCTCGTGAGTCATCATTGTTTAAATTCAAAATTAGAGATCTTCTATTATTCTCAATGTCCAAAGGCTAAGGGACTTTAAACAATACTTTCAAGTCATGCACATGTCTCATAGAGAGTAAACATTCCTCAATGCTCAACACTTCACAATCATTTAGAAACTCATATGCTTGGAATTCGGAATCATATAACTTGAAAACATACTTGAAGGCATTTTATTCACCTTAGGAAAATATCTTATTTCAAGAAAATACCTTGGTCGGGAAATATCTTTACAATTCAATAATTTAGGAAAATAGACTATAGGAAAGGAAAATAAGTTTTTGATCTCGAAGTTTGAAAGGTCAAGGGAGGTTCTCGTAACCAAGATAAACTATGCGAGCTACATGGAGTCCAACATTTTGTCCTCCTAAGGAAGATACCCAACGTTGGGGAGGAGCATCATACTCTTTCCAGGGAGTATAACCTAGGTCTAGTGATCACTAAATGAAACTCAACCTTGGGCCCAATCATAATCATCATAAACTTGGCCTCAGACCCAACCAACATTGGGACGTAGTTTTGGGGGTAAGAAACCAGATTAACTTACCCGTTCGATGCTAAATACTACTCCCTTTAGATTATTTGGGCTCATCTCATAAAATTCCACTTTTAGAATAATTTCATGGTTCACCACGAACCCATTTATCAAATCAATAATCTCATGTAGTGAAGTGGATTTTAAAGCTTTCGGACCATTAGGTCAATTCATTTCTTAATCATCTTAAAATACTCAAATGATGGGTGCTTATAGCATGCGAGTTCATAATTTCACAAGTCTCAAATAGGGCTTACTAACCCATAGCTCAATTTCAAGTTAAAGCTTATCAAAAGCATAATATATGTATCATATAGATTCATAAATCATGTGAAAATCTGGGAATTTCAGCAATTTATCTCAAAGTCTCAATATAGTATATAATTTAATATTTCAACATTTCAAATATTAGCTTCTCAAAGAGTAAAGTCATAGGGTTTATACCCAGCTGTAAATACTCAAGAAAATATGTAGAAATCATGCCATTTAACTCACAATTCATTGAAAATATAAAGGTAATGAATTTAATAATAATGGGTGAAACCCCCCCAATTCAAATTCATGTAAAAACTCCATAAATTTAAGCAAAATCATGATGTAAATAAGATTTTGGGAACAAGGGTGAAAAGGGTTACCCTTGTTAAAAACCCCACATACCTTAAGTCTTAAGCTTTGGATGAACTTTTGACTCCAGAACTCTATTCATGAAAACAATGAGTGCTTCTTGTAGCTCGCGGGATGGGGAGTCCGAATCTCCAAAAATTATCAAAAATCCACGGTTGAATCTCTAGATTTGTGTCTTTAGGTTGGAACCCTTGTGAGATTTCTTGAGAATTTTTGATGAAATGAGGTTATTTTTGGTGTCCTAGGTATTTAATCCCGTGTTATAGCTGAAAGAGGATGGGGAAAAATGTCCAATTTACCCCTAGGACATGGACTTTTGAGTGCTGAAATAACTGGGCGTCGATGCTATGGCCGACGCTTCGCGTTGACCCATCGATGCAAACTTAACGCATCGATCCATAATCATGCTAAGCCTCAATACTTTTCTTGCACAAAAACTGACCAACACGATAGGCAACATGGCGCGCTGATATCGTATTGGTCCATTGTCTTGGAGGACCAAACGAGGTCTAAACGAGTTTTGAAAGTTTTGAAACTTGTTCGGGAACACTTATGGACTTCTCGGATCAGGAATTAGCCATAATATCAACTGGTGAGGGTCGGAAGGGTGGTGAAATAATTCAATGAAGATTGGGGCTCAGAAATAAACTGTATTGGACACTTAGTAAGAAAAATTGCGAGTTTTAAGCTCTTCTTGGCTTTGCTTCAGAATTATAACGCCACTGGAACATTATGGGGTCTTACATTTTGGGACCTAAATCCCGTGTTAAAGTGAGCGGAAAAGAAAAAAGTACCCCTATGGACTCAGGATTAAATGAGCTAAAAATACCTAGTGATGAGATGGCGATGCACCATATAGATGGTGTCAATGCGATTGCTGACGCATTACATCAATGGTGTTGATGCGTCGTGGCCCGATCGCATAGAACTACTGGTTTGGACATCCAACCATTTCTCTAACAATGTTGGAAAAATCCAAAACTTACCCAAGATGACCTATTAACACCCTTGATCATCAATTAACTTAAAAATCAACATTCCTAGGTCATAAGGATTGAGTATAAGCCATCCAATTACGAAGGGTAAAAATGATTCTAACTCTTAACACTTCGCTGAAAATTTTTAAGTCTGGGACCTTTTTTTGCATGCAATATGGAGCTGAAATGACTAGAACTTTTATGGGGTCTTATAAAAACTAACATTATTTCTATTTTATTTTATACCCTTTTTATTTTATCCCGAAATATAGTTGATTCATGTTGACGTCGAACTGGCTGACCATCCTTACTTCACAAGGTCCAAGGCTTCAATATTACCGTGACGTGGTTGGGCTATTCAAGGAAGAAAAATCACTGTGTTAGATCCAACCACATCTAATCCAATTGGTACTGGTAACAATGTGATTCGTAGTGACCCTTTTGAGACTCCTAAAAATGAAACGATTGTGCACTTAACTCAAGAGTTTGAGGATATGCATAGAGATCCGAATCGGTTTAAGGACTTGACCAATCTATCTATTACACACCAAAGTCCACCTCCCTAAAATGTTGGGTAGTTTCTCAGAAAGGTAGGGATGTGCGCCAATAGGGCCAGTCTCATCTGTTGTCAGTTTCATTCGGTCGCCCGACTTAGCAGGGTGCTGCTTCCAGTGCTACCAGTGGTCAGCGTCCGAATAGATTATATGCTCTCCAGTCCCACCAAGATCAGGAAAATTCTCCTGACATAGTTACCGATATGTTGCAGGTCTTTTACTTATATGTTTGTGATTTATTAGACCATGGATCTTCTCATTCATTTGTAACTCCATATATAGTTATCAATTTTGGAGTCAGTCCCGAAACTCTAGTAGAGTCTATTTTAGTGTCTACCCCAGTAGGTGTTTCTATTATAGCTAGGTAGGTATACAAGAACTGTGTGGTCCCAATATCTCAAAAATTTACCTTAGTTGATCTCTTAGAGTTAGAGATGGCGAATTTTGATGTCAGGCATGGATTAGCTCCACTCATGCTATGCCTCAGTTGATTGTAGAAACAAAATAGTGCATTTTCAGTTCCCAAATGAACCAGTCCTTGAATGGAGTGATAGTAGTACAGATCTTAGGGTCAGTTGATCTCAGACCATAGAGCTAGAAAGATAATATCGAAGGGGTGTATTTACCATCTCGTACGAGTCAAAGACTCTTACTCAGAAATTCCTACTCTTGAGTCACTCCCAGTAGTAAAAGAATTCTTAGATATGTTTCCTGAAGATCTTCCCGGAGTTCCCCCAAAAGGGAAATCGACTTCGGAATTGACCTTCTCCTAGATGCTCAGCCTATATCGATTCTGCCATATAGAATGGCTCCAGCTAAACTCAAAAAACTAAAAAAAAGTTAAAGACTCTCCTAGATAAAGGATTCATCAGTCCTAGTGTCTCCCCATGGGGTGAACCTATTCTATTAGTGCATAAAAAATATGTTTCTCTCAGAATATGCATAGACACCACCAATTGAACAAGGTCACAACCAATAATAAATATCCCCTTCCAAGAATCAATGATTTGTTCGACCAACTTCTGGGTGCCTGTTACTTTTTCAAGATACACCTCAGATTATGCTATCATTAGTTTAGAGTATGAGAATGTGATATTCCAAAAATAGCATTCCTAATTCGGTATGGTCACTTTAAATTTCTAGTCATGTCCTTTGGTCTCATGAATGACCCAACAGTCTTCATAGACTTGATGAACCGAGTAATCAAGCAGTGCCTGGATATGTTTGTCCTTATTTACTCCCGTAGAAAAATGAGCATGCAAACCTCCTCAGAGTAGTGCTCCAGACTCTTAAAGCTCATCAGTAGTTTACTAAATTTAGTAAGTGTGAATTTTGGCTAAGATCTATAGCTTTCCTTGGCTATATTATTTCTGGTGATGGCATTAAAGTTGATCCTCAAATGACCGATGCAGTGAGAAACTAGCATAGACCTATCTCTTCATCAAATATTAGGTGTTTCTTAGGTTTAACTGGCTATTGCCGTTAGTTTGTTAAAGGGTTTTATTCTATTTCATCCCCCTTGTCCATATTGACTCAGAATAAAGTTAAGTTTTAGTGGTCAAATTCATGCAAGAAGAGTTTTCAGGAGTTGAAGACTTGACTCACCTTAGCCTTAGTTCTTACTATACTAAATGGTTCAGATGGTTTTGTTGTCTACTGTTATTATCCAGAGTAGGTTTGGGTTGTATCCTCATGTAGAGAGGTAAGGTCATAGCCTATGCCTCCTGGCAGCTTAAGCCCCATGAGAAGAATTATTTGACTCATGATCTTGAGCTAGCGGCAGTAGTGTTTGCCTTACAGATTTTTAGGAATTACTTGTATGGGATGCATGTAGACGTATTCATAGATCACAAAAGACTTCAGTATGTGTTCTCTTAGAAAAATTTAAATTTACGTCAGAGAAGATCGTTAGAGTTATTGAAGGATTATGACATGCGCATTCTGTATCATCCGCGCAAGGCCAATGTAGTGGCTGATGCTCTCAGTAGAATGTCTGTGGGTAGTGTAGCTCATGTTAAGGATGGTAAAAAGAATTTAGCTGAGGAAGTCCATTAGCTTGACCGACTAGGTGTCCATTTACTCTATTTAGTAGAAGGTAGTGTATGGGTGCATCGTAGCTCAGAATTATCTCCAGTTTCTAAGGTTAAGAAAATGCAGGATAGAGATCCCAGTCAAGTTAAGTTGAAAGAATCAGTTAGAGATCAGAAGGTGGAGGTTTCTCTTAAGGGACATATGGTATTTCTTATTGTCATGGTAGGTTGTGTGTGCTTGGTGTAGATGAGTTGAGGAAAAAAATTCTTGCAGAAGAGCATGCTGCATGTTACTCTATTCATCCAGGGGACACTAAGATGTACCACAATTTGCGGGAGATATATTGGAGGAGTGGGATAAAGAGAGATATTGCAGAGTTTGTAGCTAAGTGCTCTACATGCCAGCAAGTTAAAATTGAGCACCTTAAGCCTAGTGGGTCTATGCAGGAGTGGGTCTATGAAGGAGTTCAGTACACCCATCATTAATGTGGCTCTTTTTACATTATCATAGGTAGGATGACCAAATCAGCTCATTTCTTGCCAGTCCATACTCTTACTCAGCTGAAGACTATGACAATTTCTATCTTAGAGAGTTGTTTAGGTTGCACGGTGTTCCCTTATCTATCATCTCAGATAGAGGTACCCAATTTACCTCTCATTTCTAGAAAGCATTCCAAAAGGGTCTTGGTACCCAAGTCCACCTCAGTACAACCTTTTACCCTCAGACAGACAGACGGTCAAGTAGAAAGGACCATTCAAAATCCTGAGGATATGCTGAGAGCATTGCTTTGTTGATTTTAAAGGTAGTTGGGATAAGCATTGGCCTTTTATTGAATTCGCATATAATAAAAACTATCATTCCAGTATCCGTATGGCTCCATTTGAGGCTCTCTATGGTAGGAGGTGTAAATCTCTAATTGGTTGGTTTAAATTAGGTGAGGCCATAGTGGTAGGTCTTGACTTGGTGTTTGATATGTTAAAGAAGGTTCAGTTGGTCAGATAAATACTTAAGGATGCCTAGAGCCAATAGAAATCATATGCAGATGGGAGGAGAAAGGATCTCGAGTTTGAGGTTGGTGATCTCATGTTCTTGAAAATCTCTCCCATAATGGGGTGATGAGATTCGACAAGAAAGGGAAACTCAGTCCCCGATATGTCAGTCCCTTCAAAATTCTTAATTATTTCAGAAAGGTAGCTTACGAGCTTAATTTTCCTCCAGATTTAGCCTCAGTAGACCTAATATTCCATGTCTCTTTGTTGAAAAAGTGTATTGGTGATCCAGCTGTAGTTGTTCCCTTAAAAAGTGTAGACATCCAAAACAGTCTTTCCTTTGAGGAAGTTCTAGTCAAAATTCTTGATCATCATGTTTGTATACGAAGGAACAAAGAAGTTCCACTAGTCAAAGATCTTTGGCGGAATCAGTCCATTGAGGGGGACACTTTCGAAACTGAGGCAGATATGTGGAACAAGTACCCTCATCTCTTCTCCGTGAATCCAAATCAGTAGAAGGTATCAAATATTTTGAAGTTTGTTATCTATCATGATCAGTTTTAGTTGCACATCATGTTCTTGTTTGTCATGCATTCAATGCATTAGATATGCATATTAAGTGTGTAATCTTAGTCCAATAGTTTTCCTCAGCTTAACTAGTTTCATTCGTTGACGAATGATCCCAAGGGAGAGATATTGTAACACCCCGTATTTCCCTAGAATAATCTAACTCCCAAACATAAGTATTCATATTTAAAATTTCTCAAATTCTCATTTATTTTTCAGTTTAGAGCTTTCCATTGCGTATGAAATTCAATTAGCTTTCCAATGATATAAAATTCGTCCAAATCCTATAAGTTATGGCGATTTTAAGTTTCAGTCGTTAAAAACCATCATTTTACCCATCAACGCATCGTGGAGAGAGTCAAAATAGAAATTTTCAATTTCCAGTGAGGTATCACGATTTTGGCGTGTCGCGCCATAAGCCAATTTGGCATTAGTCATTTTCCAGTGTTGCGGCGCGATGCCACCACTTCACAGAGAACTTTTAGGTCCCAATCAGTGAAGGATTGTGATTTCCCCGAATCATTACACAGACCAGTTTACCATTTATCAGTTTTCAGTGACACGACGCGATAGCACTGCTTCGCGCTAGAGGTCCAAATTGAAAATTTTTTACGAAAATCTAATTTTTCATCCAAGGTTAAAACAGCCATAACCCATTATTTTTATCCACCCAGATAGAATATTTAAGCCCAAAAAATGTTTTAAAAGTTTATTCTTTATTAATTTCCCCCAAAATTCAAGAACTTTCTCTTTAAATTACAAACCCTAGCTCTGAAGAAATCCAAAAGCAATCTAAAAAATTCACCCAAGAACTTCAAGAAATTCATCCGTTAAGGTATGTTAGATGTTCATCCATGGATTCCTTTCATCCATGGAGCCCAAGTAACTTTTTTAATTATAAAGTTATGATCTTTTTAAGTTATTTGATTTTAAATCATGATTTCATCCATTAATCTACATGAACTTTGATTTAATACCATGTTTTAATGAAGTTATTATTGTTATTCGATTCCTCATATTTTAGTGTTATCATTTATTGAATTAAATTGTGACTTAGTGTTTTCCAAGATAATTTTATGTCAATTATGCCGGTGCTTTAGTAATTCTATGATTATTTTAAACCATGAAATATAAGTGTTTGATAAATTTCCTACAAGAGCAATTGATTTAATAAGAGTCGTCATGCTATGTCCTTCAATGTTTTAGTGTCATGCTACTACTATTGTCTTGAGTCCTGGGGGTTTTGATTGCCCAAAACCATAGCTGTTTAATTAATGTTATCTCATTAACTTCATAATAACTTTAGCTTATTGTAACACCCCAATTATCTGAACCGAAATGCTACACAGTGCTAATGACCCCGAAGGAACACAAGCTAACCCATGATTGATATCTGTACCTGTACACTGCATATTATACATGTAAAATGCAAAAAACATGAACAATAGGCCATAAGGTTCAACTAAATAAAGAATCTAATAAAAATAACATCCATATGGGTGGTAAATACCCAAAACAATTGAAGTATGAATCAAAACTGAACATAAGTCTGAACTAAATTTGAAAGCCTCTAAGTACTGTCTGAATAAAGAGTTGAAGGAATATGTTTCCAACTAACTCCATAAAACTAAAAACTAACTAAAATAAATAATGAATCAAATCATATTGTCCTCGAATGAAGAGGACTCACTGTAACTCTGTGATGAGTGAGGTACATGGGAACCATAGTGCTACAACTACTACTGATCTGGAGCTCGTGTCTCTGTACCTATGGTGTAACATGAAAAGAAAGAACCATAGTGCAAATGCATTAGTACATGGGAATTTAATGAGCATACGAGTGAGGTAGGCTAAATACAAAAGGGTTTACATGCATGAACAATGCTAACTGAGTGACTGATATGAATGTGACAGTGCAAACATGCATACAAAGTGACTGAAATTGTAAATACGTGATAGCTAGATCTGTATGCTATTACATGGTTTACTGATAGCTAACATGACTGATACTGTAGTTTTGATAACATGGGTGACTGTGTCTAACAGTCCTAAATCTGATGGAACTATCTGAGTTTTGTACTGTAACTGAATTTTACTATATCTAACAGTCCTAATATATTAAAATCTGAAGAACTATCTGAGATCTTTTACTGAGAATGATAATGAAACTATGGGAGGTAGTTCTTCAACTGACATGCCCCATGTATACTATAATAGTTGAGCTGGGTTCCAATCTCTACCATGGATGGAAGAGTATTAATACCACTCCAATAGTAAAGATAATTATGGGTAACCCTCATCTGACAGTGTTCCCAAAAAAGAACAATGGGGACCTTATCTGACAGTGCTAAGCCACCTTATCAACCCTCATCTGATAGTGTTGATGTCTCAACCTATGCTGGCTATATAGTTTTGGAACACAAGGATGACTTCTAAGAAACACACCCTCATATGACAGTGTGTGTTCCCATCCTTGGGTTCTCTCGGTACTAACTTCTACTCCTATTTGAAGAGACTGAACATAAATAACTGACTGAACATGTACTGAGCTGACTGAATTCTGTTGACTGACGGAATACTACTGATATATGATAACTGACTAAGATCATGAGGTTTTCCTGAGTCACTTGACTGACTGAATTCTACTGAATCATGGCTTGAGTTTGGATATCGTGAAACATGACATGGCTCTAGGCACACAACTATATTTTTTGGGTATGAATACCCCCAAGATTCGATAGAAGGAAGCTGACACACATAGCATGACTTGATCATAAGATTGGAGTCCACAATTCATAATATCATAAGTAGGGGATTTCATACTAATCATGGTTCTCAACATTTTATACATAGAAAGGGAATTTCATACGTCATGTATATATTTTCATAGCTTCGATATCATGGTCATTCCAAACCACAACCATAATCACATAACAATAACATGGAAATTCATATGAAACCATGAAGCATAGAGCATGGAATTCATATCAAATTATGATGTTTATCATGAGCTTGTCATTTAAATACTATTGAGTCATGGAAACTTGGTTTATAACATGCTAAGCATTTTATCAAACACCTTGCATGCACTCTTTAAGGCATAGGTGTATTTACAAATTTACACCACATTAAACCACCCAAATTCATGGGTTCCAACTATATGATCATAACTTTCATGAAAACTCATCAAATTTCTACTCTATAGCACCAACAAAAACAAGAAACATGAATACAATCACATTAGCACAAAAAATTCATGAGTTAGTATTTAAAGACTATTTCTTGAACTCCATAGAGGAAAGGAATCTGTGGATGAACACTGCGTATATGTTAGATTAAGAATCTGTGAAGGTAGTAGTGAAATAGACTTGGAATTTGAAACCCCTAATTAAACCCTTGACTTGTTCTTGATTGTTCTTGAGAGGAGTTCAACAAAATCACTATATTTTGGTGTTTTGGAGCTCAAATCCCGTTTTAACATGCGTATATATGGGTGGAGAATGACCAAAAATCCCTTCAAAACACGGAGGTAGAGTGCTGAAAAATTGGGCACCCACCAGACTAGCCAAGCGGTGGCTACTAAGTCCACTGGCCTAGCCTAGGCGATGCCCACCTTAGAGCGGTACTCTTTCCTAGGTGGCGGGCTTATCACGCAAGGCTACTATTTTAGGCACCCAAAAGTACCCTTATGCTATCTAAAAAATTCCAAAACTTACCCGAGATGTGCTATGACCTTTCCCCATCGCAATGCAACTTGAAAATCCAAAAATAAAGGTTGAGAAGGTCGCCAAATAAATCTCCAAAGTTTGGAGTTTAAAATGATACTAAGTGTTGAACTTTATCAAAATTTGGTAAGTCTTGAGGCTTGTAAAGTCACATGAGATGAGTTCTAGACTTAGGATTTTATGGGGTCTTACAACTATATCATGAGAATTACTACAACAGTAAGTTAATCTCAGAATAGTCTAGTGTTTCAGTTGGAAGTAGGATTTAGCACCGAGCGAGTGTAGGGATGGCAACTTCCCTTCCAGATAGGCAGAGTAGTTAGTAGCAGTCCCTATACTCTATAACTACATAGCCAGCATAGGATATGAGTAGTCACCCATCAGATTAGGCTTGACTATCTCACAGGGGTCACCCATCAGTTCAGGATTGACACCCTTAGTCCTTTGGAAATGATATAAGTTTATTGGATCCACACAACCAGCGTTAGTACCTGTGGCATGGTATTAACACCCTTCCAACTGGGGTTATAGGTTGGACCCCAATTAGCTCACATTGGGGAATGTTGGTTAGTTGATACCTCCCACAGTCTCAAATATAGTCTCAATTACAGTCCCAACTCAGTTATTTAGTCTTAGTGTTTTTTGACCAAAGCATATAAATTATAGTTATTTCAGTATTTTAGTTTACAAATTTTACTCAGTTTTTGTTATATGCTTGGTCATGCATCCACAGTATTTGCGGATTTTCCTTCATATTCAGTATCTACATATTTTATGCTCTTTATTCAGTACTCTGCGCTTTACATGTATGTCCAGCTAATTATTATTATTCCTATTCATGAGATCATGCATATCAACCTACCTCATTTAAAATACCAGTACATTCAAAGTACTGATCGCATACCTTTCTTTTACGCTGTGATGTCTCATATAATAGGTGCTGATGCTCAGTTCCCGAATGACACTTAGTCCCTCAGATTCTTAGCAGTACCGTAGCAGTAGTGAGTCCTCATCACCCGAGGACAGACTGCCTTATTTCATTTATTTATTTCAGTAGTTAGTAGAGTTAGTTGGGGGCTTGTCCCATCAACTCTCAGTTAGTCAGTCTTAGAGGTTTTTTTAGACATTACAGTCAGTTAGTTCTTCAATTTATCAGTACTTTATCATATTCAGACAGTTGTTTTCCTAGATTTATATTTCAGTTTGAATTCAGATACGTAAAACCTTTTGGCACTTCATTTATTCTTCCGTAATTCATGATTATATTATCCAGTGCTCATAGTAGGTACCAACTTATGGGTTAGCTTGTGATCCCTCAGGATTGTAAGAACCATGTGACGACTAGGGGGTAGTCTCAGGTCTTTACAATAGATGTTTGTATATATATATATATGTATATATATATATATATACAACCTTTAAATATTTTTCTTACAAAACTTTCACTACTTGTTCATTTACCAAGTCTTAATGGAGATCACAATGTATGAATAGAGAAAATGAATGGAGGGTCAACAAAGTTAATCTTTGAGTCAACACGAATCAGCATCGCCCTACCAACTAAAAATTTTTATTTGAGTGCAGTAACAACAAAGATATAGGATGAAAACTCTAGGTTGATGTCAATCTGACTAAAGACATAATTTGGCCCCTACTAGGAATTGCTCAACAAAGATAAGTGTCAAAGATCAGAAGATGACATTCAACCAATCATAATCACTATCTGCATCCTAGCATCTCGACTTATTTTTTCTTTATCCTATTAGATTCTTTATAATTAATTTTAATCACTTAAGAACTTCACCTTGAATTTTACAGGAACCAAAATCAAGTCTTTGAAGACAAATGGAGTCATCACTTGACCATGCCATTCCATCATCATAAGCTACCCGAATTTATTTCTTATTTATTACTTACTCTATTTTTACTTTATGACTCTATTTAATGACTTTACTCTAAAGCAAAACAAGGATTTATATCATTCATTATCAGGTCTCCCTAGAAAATCAGAGTCCATCATCAAGTTTCCGTAGACAATCAGAGACATCATTCATTATCTGCTTTTATAGATGATACAAGTTCATAAACATAGGTCCTAATAGACAATCTGAGACAACATTCATTATCAGGTCTCTGTAGACAATCAGAGTCCACCATTAAGTCTTCGTAGATAATCAGAGATGTTATTCATCAATAAGTTTTTGTAGACAATCAGAGACTTCATTCATCATTAAGTTTCTGTAGACAATCGGAGATGTCATTCATGATCAAGTCTCTGTAGACAATCGGAGGTGTCATTCATCATCAAGTCTTTGTAGATAATTAGAGACATCATTCATCATCATCTCTCTGTAGATGATATAAGTTCATAAAATTAGTCCTCATAGATAATCAGAGACAACATTTATTATCAGGTCTTTGTAGACAATCAGAGTCCATTACTAAGTCTCCATAGATAATCAGAGACATCATTCATCATCAAGTTATTGTAGACAATCAGAGACATCGTTTATTATTAAGTTTCTGTAGACAATTGAGATGTCATTCATGATTAATTATCCCAACACAATAGTACGTATCATTCATCATCAAGTCTCTGTAGATAACCAGAGATGTCATTCATGATCCCGTAGACAATCATAGGTGTCATTCATCATCCAGTCCACGTAGACAATTAGAGATGTCATTAATGCATTGAAGACAACCAGAGATATCATTTATCACTGAGTCTCTAAAAACAACCAGAGACTTTATTACACTATCAACATAATACAAACGGATACATTCTTACTTTACCCTCTACTTTACCTATTACTTTAAATCACTCTACCTACTTTAATAACTTTACCTTAAATCCTACAGACATCATTAATCAATGAGTCTTCAAAACAACCTAAGATATAATGAATCATTCATTATTGAGTCTGGAAGACAAGTGGAGGCCTTATTGAACATTAAAGTTTCCAAGGATAATTGGATACTTTATTACATCATTTGCATTAGCCGAACAATTACACTCTTACCTCTACTTTTTCTTATATATTTTTGTGTTCAATTGATAATTTTATTATGAGTTTTATTTTGATAGAAAATACAATTTGCGATAACAAGACATACATCACAAAATTTAAATATCTCTTTGCAGGGAACTGTGGTAAGCTGGCGGAATGTCACACATCCCTAGCAGCGTTGATGACTCAAAACTCGACTCAACTCAATTTTCATAAGTTCTCATGTAACTCTAAATGTATTCACAAATAGGTACTTATATTTTAGTGTCATCATAATTTGGAACTACAAGCAGTTTGATTCTAGAGATGGCCCTACCCACTATACTCATGCTAAATCATTTTTTCTCACCACAAGTAAGATCAATGCAATCATAATTTTGACACTGGGACACTAATTTGAGTTTCTCTCAAAATTTTATCATAGCATAACTTTTGAACTACACCGACCTAATTCTCGTAACTCTCAAGATATTTAGGAGATTCAGAAACTAGGGGTCAGTGGAATCCATAACCACCGCAATCATACTACTTCAAACTACTCCATTCCTTAAAAGGTCTGCCCCTTTTAGTTGCATTCTTTCTATTTTTCTCTTTTTCCTCAAATTTGTTCTTCTAGTCGAGACAAATTGGCTATTATGTCAATGTCTTCGTCTGAAGATTCTTACATCTTCTCCAATCGAAGAGGGACAAGATATTGACGCCCAATTTTGGCTCTCATTTTCATATAATTAATTTTTCTAAGCTTCTTAGTTCTGAATACTTTACCAAAATGACTATTTCAATTCTTCATATTAATTTTAGTAATTTTCACATAAACCTAATAATTTTTCTTTAACTTATTTTTTTAATCTTTTATATATAAATACATACAAAATTTATATATATTGCATCAAATGATTAAATATTAGTATGTTTAATTTTACTTTTAACTCTCAATGAATTTTATTTTATCGATATAATATTTTTTCAAATATAATTATGTTTGTTTAAATTTATATGTATACATACATTAGGAAAATTATTTAAGATGAAAAAAGCATTGTTAAGTTAATCAAATGAAGAATAATCAAAAAATCAAATTTTCTTATAAATTATTCAATCTTCACATGCTTTGGGCCGAGTTATATTGTTTCCTTTTCTAAATGTGCAACCCAGAATATTGAAATCCCTATTTTTAGCCTAATCACACATAAATCCAATACAACTAATTTATAACCCAAACCAAATTCTATATCCTAAATCAGCGACTAAAAAACCCCTAAATTACCTTTCTTCTTCTTCATGTTGAAACTCTACCAGAAAATAACTATCAACTCCTCTTTCTTGCTGCATTGTCGGTCCTCCCTCGAACCATCAAATAATAGTGATTCTAATGGTCTTCGACCTCTCCTTTATATTTCTTCCCATATCCAATCAATTCCATAGTTTTCCATCAACTTTAAATCACTTCCATCACTTTTCTTCAAAAATCAGATCCCAAAAGCTACTCTACCTCCACTGCTATGTTTAAAAAGGTGAACAACATGAAAGATCAATTGATTTAGGATTTTTATTCCCTTAATTCTATTAGTCTGAATGTAAAGCCTTCAAGTTATCCTGAAAAAGATAAACCTAATTTGATTCACGAGAATTCAAAATTTGAAATTCTTAAAATTTCCTTAAAAGAGCCATTAGACTCTAAAAATTTATTTGTTTATAAATATTCATGTTTGGGACTTTTTTCAACAAGTTTTTCAGCCTTCTCTCTCCCCTCCTACTCTTTTCTTAATCTACTGATTTTAATCTAAGTCATCTGATCTTAGCATTCTCTTCTGATGTCTACTTCAAGCACATTCAAGCCGATGGTGTAGATCTGTGACTGAAAAACCCAGTTTGCTGCTCCATATAAGGTTAGTAATCACCCTCGTATACATTTTTCTTCTCAATTTTTTAAGATATAGTCGTTTAATAATTATCGTCATGTACCCTGACTTTGTTTACTTGAAATCTAGTTGCTACTCTGTTTTTCCCTAGTCTATTCATAATGATTGATGAAGATAAATAATTCAAGGATGAATTATTATTGACTTGTTGAATACGTGAATAATTGTATTTATTCTTTCAAATTTTGTGCTGCTACTCTACTCTTAATTTTGTAAACTGAGATGACTTAACGATTAGTTCGCAATAAGTTATGATTAGGACAATTTTTCAAATTTGATTCGAAACATCTACGTTGGCTTCTTCACTTTATTTGTGTGTATGTACCCGAGGCTTTGTTTCTAAATATGTTACTTTATTTATTTTGAGACTTGAAAATCATCTTCACAAAATTCTAGTTTTGGCTGCAAAAAAAGTGTGAAGCTATACTCTGTTTATTTCTTTGATATGATTTTTTTTTTTGCATATATATATATATATTTGATCTATTAAATAGACAAATCTGTGTAAGGATAGAAATTTTTGTGGCATGATCACACGTTGCTAACCTCTACTCCAATCTAGAGGGATTGGACATGAATAACTGACTATACATGAACTTGATCTTACTGAATTCCATTGACTGATGGAATGTTACTGATATCTGACAACTGACTGAGATCATGAGGTTTTCCTGAGTCACATGACTGACTGAAGTCTATGGAATCATAGCTTGAGTTCGGATATCATGAAACATAACATGGCTCTAGGCACACAACTATAGTTTTCGGGTACGAATAACCCCAGGACTCGATAGAACGAAACTGAATCACATGACATGATTTGATCACAAGAGTTGAGTCCACAATTCACATTATAATGATTAGGGGATAGCATGCTTCATGGTTTTATTCATCATCTCAACATGGTAGTAAACATGGATAAAATCCGCATACAATTCATATTTCCAGCATCATACATGCTTCATGAAACCACCATAAAATACATAAATGGTATGGAAATTCATTTTGAAGTGGATAGATAACATGGAATTATCATTTAAATATCATGGAAAAATGTACATAGGATTTTCTAGCATACTAGACATTTTATCAAACACTTTGCATGCATTCTTTTAGGCATAGGTGGATTTCATGCTTTCATTATATCAAAGCTCCAGAAATTCATGCTTTTCAACCAACAACCATATATATTCCATGAAAACATTCTTAGATATCATCTTGAAACTAAAACATCAATTATCAACATGTACATATTCATATCACCATAAAAAGTCTACAAAACAACCTTTAAAAACATGGTACTTGGGATCTATGAACGAATTAAGTCCATAGATGAACACTATACATACCTTAGAGTAGTAATCCATGAAAATTTTGGTGAAATAGGCTTGGAATCGTAAACCCCCAATTGAACCATAATATTTCTCTTGGTTGTTCTTGAGAGAGACTTGATAAAACCTCAATATTTTGGTGATAAATGGCTCAAATATAGTGTTAATGACTATATATAGGGTAGGAATAATTACAAAAATAACCCCTAAGACACAGACGTTGAAGTATGAAACTAGGTGGAGCAACGCCTTCCTTAGTCCACCAAGACAGACCAGGCGACGCCTTCCTTATTGCAGTGTACTACCCCAGGCGGCGCCTGCAGATCGCCCGAGGTTACTGTTTTGAAATACAAATGAGCCATAAATGGATTCAAAAAATTCCAACACTTACCCGAGATGTACTACAACCTTTCCCCATCATAACGCAACTTGAAAATCAAAAAACGAATATCGAGAAGGTTTTTAAATAATTCCCCAAAGTTTGGAAGTCTAAAATGAGATTGAGTGTTGAACACTTTTGAAATTTGCTAAGTCAGGCTTGTAAAGCCAAATGAGCTTAACATGGACGCAACAATTTTGTGAGGTCTTAAAATATCTCCCCCTTGGGAATATTCATCTTCAAATGAGAATCAACGGAGAGGGGATACAAGACAAGATGGACATGAACTGAACATGAAGGACTGAAACATAATCTTATGACTGACATACTAAACATACTGAACTCATGCATATCTAATGCATGAACAACTGATACATAAATCTATAACTGAGTAATCTGATAGACTGAGTTTCTCAAGATGAGAATGCATATCTGATGCATGACCTTATAACCGAACTGATACATGAATGCATGACTGAGTGTGAACTGGTTTAAACTAGGGGCATGGGCATGAAACTAAATAATATTAAGAATTGTTAACTTGAGCTTGATCTAAATTTGTGGAAAATAGTGAGGATAATTGGTATGCATATCTACTTCTGCTTCCTAAGTAGCTCCCTCATGAGACTGATTTCGCCAAAGAACCTTGACTAGAGAGACTTCTTTGTTCCTCAATCTACACGTCTGACAGTCTAAGATTTCAACTGGAATTTCTTTATAAGAGAGGCTTTTCTGAATGTCGATGCTCTGAATAGGGACAATAACTTCTAGGTCATCTATGTACTTCTTGAGCAAAGGGACATAGAAGACTGGATGGGCTGAGAATAGATCTAAAGGCAACTCAAGCTCATAACCTATATTGACGAAGCAACTGAGAATCCTGAAGGGACCGATATATAAGGGAATAAGTTTCTGTTTCTTGCCGAACCTCTTCACCCCCTTCATGGGAGAGATCTTAAGGTAGACATAGTCATTGAACTCAAAGTTGAGAACCTTTCTACGGATATCTACATAAGACTTTTGTCAGCTCTGAGCAGCCCAGAGTCTCTCTCTGATCAACTGAAATTTCTCTAAAGAGTAGAATACTAAGTCAGGACCTATGACTGAAGTCTCACTAACTTTTATCCAACCAATTAGAGATGTACATCTCCTACCATAGAGAGCTTTGAATAGAGCCATATGAATTCTAGAATGATAGCTGTTGTTGTATGCAAACTCAATCAAAGAAAAGTGGTTATCCCAACTTTCCTTGAAATCCATTTCACATACCTTTAGCATATATTCAAGAGTCTAAATGGTCCTCTCTACTTGACCATCTGTCTGAGGATGAAACACTGTACTGAGATGGACTTAGGTATCGAGACCCTTTTGGAATGCTTTCCAAAAGTGAGAGGTTAACTGGTTAACTCTGTCTGAGATGATAGATGAAAGGACACCGTGTAATCTTACCAAATCCCTAATATAGAGTTTGGCATAATCTTTGGCTGAATAAAATGTACGAATATGAAGAAAATGAGCTGACTTGGTTATTCTGTCTACAATGACCCAAAATAAATCATGTTGACTACAGGTATGAGGAAAACCCGTGACGAAGTCCATGTTCACTTCTTTCCACTTCCAAGTAGGAATGGTGAACTCTTGCTTGGAATCACTAGGTTTCTAATGCTCTATCTTAACCTGTTGACATGTAGAGCACTTAACCATAAACTCTATAACATCTTTCTTTATCACACTCCACTAATATATCTCCCACAGATCGAGGTATATCTTAGTGGTCCCTAGATGAATGGATTATCGCACACTATGTGATTCTACAAGAATTCACTGCCTTAAGTCATCTATACCGGAACACACAAACAACCCTGACAACGAAGGACACTATCTCCCCCTTGGGAGAAAACCTCAACTTTCTGATTCAGAACTGACTCCTTCAGCTTGATAAGGCTAGGATCCCTATTTTGCTTCTCTTTCACCTCAGAAACTAGAGATGAATCTGAACTACTGTGAACACATATACCACCCTCTGAAGAGTCGACTAAGTAAATGCCTATTCTGGCCAGCTGATGAATCTCTTGAGCTATATTTTTCTTGCTATCCTCAATATGAGAAATACTACCCATAGAGAGTCTACTGAGAGCGTCGGCCACAACATTGGCCTTTCCCAGATGATAAAGAACACTCATGTCGTAATCCTTCAAGAGATCTAACAATCTTCTTTGGAAAAAATTGAGATTTTTCTAAGAAAAAGCATACTGGAGGCTCTTATGGTCTATGAAGACATCTACATGAACTCTATATAAGTAATGTCTCCAAATATTTAAAGCAAAAACTATAGTTGCTAACTCAAGATTATGAGTAGGATAATTTTTGTCATGTGGCTTTAACTGTCTGGAGGCGTAGGCTATGAACTTACCATGCTTGATGAGGAAATAATGTAAACCCACTCTATATGCATCAAAATAGACTACAAAATCGTCTGAACCATCTGGAAGAGCTAGAGTTAGAGTTGAGGTGAGTCGAGTTTTCAACTCTTGAAAACTCTTCTCGTATGAATCTAACCACTAAAACTTAATATTCTTCTGAGTCAATCTAGACAAGGGAGATGAAATAGAAGAAAATCCCTCAACAAAATGCCTGTAATAGCCAGCCAATCCCAAGAAACTCCTGATGTCTAATGGAGATACGGGTCTGGGCCGGTTTCTTACTGTTTTCGTTTTCTGAGGATCTACTCTAATGACATCACCAAAAATAATGTGGACATGGAATACTACTGATCTTAGCCAAAATTTGCACTTACTGAACTTAGTGAATAACTGATGATCCCTGAGAGTCTAAAGAACAATTCTAAGATTGTCTAAATGATCACGCTCTATGTGAGAATACACCAGAATATCATCTATAAAGACTAAGAAGAACATGTCCAAGTATTGCTTGAACACTCAGTTCATAAAGTCCATGAAAGTTGTAGGGGCATTGGTAAGACCAAAGGAAATGACTAGAAATTCAAAGTGACCATACCAAGTACAGAAAGTTGTCTTCAGGATGTCACATTCTCTAACTCTGAGCTAATGGTAGCCTAATCTTAGGCCTATCTTATAGAAGTAACTGGCACACTAAAGTTGGTCAAATAGATCATCAATCTTGGGAAGAGGATATCTATTCTTAACCGTGACTTTGTTGAGCTAACGGTAATCAATACATATCCTGAGAGAACCGTCCTTCTTGCACACAAATAGTACTGGCGCACCCCATGAGGATACACTAGGCTTGATAAATCCCTTGTATAAGAGATCCTTCAACTGATCTTTCAGCTCCCTGAGTTCTACTGGTGCCATTCTGTATGGCAGAATAGAAATTGGCTAAGTATTTGGAAGAAGATTAATACCAAAATCTATTTCCCTTTTGGGAGAAATGCCTGGAAGATCATCGGGAAAGACATATGAGTATTCATGAACAAATGGGACATTTTTGAGACTGGGAAATTCAGAACTAGAATCTTTAATATACACGAGATGATACACATACCCCTTATAAATCATTTTACTTTCTCGAAGGTAGGAAACAAGTTGATCCCTGAATGCTGAAGTGCTACCCTTCCACTCTAGGATAGGCTCATTTAGGAATTGAAATTGAACTATTCTATATCTGCAGTCGACTATGGCATAGCAGGAGTAAAGCCAATCCATGATGAGAATGATATCAAAATCAATCATCTCCAACTCAACTAAATCTGCTGATGTGGATTTCTGAAATATAATGACTGCACAATTCCTGTATACCCGCCAAGCTATGATGGTTTTACCCACTGGGGTAATGACTAAAAAGGGATCTGCTAAGATCTCGGGATTGATTTCGAAATTGCCTGATATATATGGGGTAACAAAATAAAAGGATGCATATGGGTCTAACAAAGCATAAACATGAACATGGAAAACCTGTAATGTACCAATAATGACATCAGGAAAATTTTCCTGATCCTGTCGGGTCTGAAAAACATAGAGTCTATTTAGGTGTTGCCCACTGGTGGCACTGGAAGTGGCACCCTACTGGTTCGGGCGATCGGACTGAGCTGTGGAATGATTTTATTGACCCTGAAGACCTGACTGCGGACACTCACTAATCCTATGGCCTATCTTTTCCTAACCAAAATAGCCATCACTATTAGCTCTGCAAATACCCTTGTGGTTCTTACCACAAGTCTGACAAAGGGGATTTGTTTGGGCACTACTAACACTGCCCTGAGATTTAGAACCTGGAACTTTGTATTTGTTGCCATCTCTGAACTTTGGCACAGGATCTCTGGTAGAAGAAAGGGCTGTAACGGCTAACTTGGAGCAAAACTGTGAACGGTTTTCTCCATCTGACTTAGGGTGAGCAAAGTTGAAGTTACCTGACATTGTTCTCTTATTCTATCTATCCCTAGTCTTAACCTTCTACTCTTCTACTTGATGGGCATAGGTCATGAGTCTGGCTAAGGTCATATCAACGATCAACATCACTGACCTACACTTATTTACCATGCTATCATTGACCGCTGATATGAACTTGATCATCTTAGCCCTATTGTCTGCAACCACGTGAGGGGTGTATCTGGATAGCTGAGTAAATATGAGAGAATACTCCCTGAACATTATATTCCTCTACCTGAGGTTGATAAATTCAAGAACTTTGGCTTTCCTCAGCTCTTGGGGAAAGAATCTATCTAAGAAAGCCGTGACAAATTCCTCCCACTCAATAGGACCTGCATCATCTTCCATTTTATACTTTCACTGTTTGTACCAAGCATGAGAAAAATCTTGCAACTGATATGAGTCTAACTCAGCACTCTCAATACAAGTAACACCCATGATGTCAATGACCTTTTGGACTTGGTCAATGAACTCTTGAGGGTCTTCATTAGACTTAGACCCATGGAAAGATAGAGGTTTCACCTGGGTGAAGTCCCGAACCCTAGCTGCTATGGAATTCACCACTGAATTGGCCGAAATAATTAATGGCCATTTATTCTGTGCAGCCACAAACTTAGCAAGTGTGGTGAATGCAGTTCTAAACTTTGCATGGGAAAATGTTCGCCCAAAGGATCTTTATGCTGAGGAGTTGGCTAGTTTCTTCTCTCAGGGCCATGGTCTGAAATAAGAGAAAAATGGATTAGACTGAGAGTGTAACTTGTGATTATTCTCACTAGCACGACATGACTACTGAAAGAAGGAAAAATATTCCTAAAACATCTCATAGCCTCCTGTACAGAAATGTGGTGCGCAACACACTCATGTGCAAGAATTTACTAGATACGGCTTTCAGACTTTCTAGGACTCTATTGAACCTTACGCTCTGATACCATGTTTGTAACGCCCCGATTATCTAAGACAGAATGCTACACAGTGCTCATAACCTCGAGAGACCACAAGCTAACCCATGACTAATATTTGTACCTGTATACTGCAATTCATGAAATATAATGTGGAATATGTAAAACTGTAAGGCCGTAAGGTTCAACTGAAACATCTATATCAAAATAATACCCAAAATAAAACTGAAATAACTGTCTAACATGATATAGTCTAAAAGTCTCTAAACTGTCTGAATAAGGAGTTGAAGGAACATGTCTCCAACTAACTCCATAAAACTGAACTGAAGAAATAAATAAATAAATTAAATCATATTGTCCTCGAATAGATGAGGACTCATTGTATCTCTATAACTGGAATGATACTGCAACTGCTGGTATTAAGCTCGTGCCTTAGAACCTATGGTGTAACATAAATAGAAAGCACCATAGCACAAATGTGTCAGTATAACTGGAGTACTGAGTATACGAGGAAGGTAGGCTGAACATAAAGGGTTTCATGCATAAACAATACTGACTGACTAATATAAACGTGAGAGTGCAAACATACATAGATAAAAACTGATACTGTGAATGCATAATAGCTAGATTTGTAAGCTACTACATGGTTTACTGATATCTAACATGACCGATACAGTAATCTGATACCATGGGTGAATGTGTCTGACAGTCCTAAATATACTAAAATCTTAAGAACTATCTGAGTTATTTTACTGATACTTATACTGAAACTGTGGGAGGTACTAGTTTAACTGACATGCCCTATGTAAGCCATCATGGATAAGCTGGGTCCAATCTCTGCCCTAACTGGAGGGGTGTCAATATCGCACCACTGGTAAGGACAGTTGTGAGTGACCCTTATCTGGCAGGTACTCAAATGAGAATGGTGGGAACCGTAAACTAATAGGTTAAACCACCTTATCAACCCTAATCTGATAGGTCAAGATGTCTCAACCTACGCTGGCTACATAGTTCTGGAATGCAAAGATGACTACTAAGAATCATACCCTGAACTGGCAGGTGAGTTCCTATCCTTGGTTTCACTCGGTGATAAGCTCTACTCCCATCTAAAGGGACTGGACCTGAATAACTGACTATACATAAACTTGATCTTATTGAATTTCGTTGACTGATAGAATGTTATTGATATCTGACAAATGAATGAGATGATTATGTTTTCCTGAGTTACATGATTGACTAAAGTCTATGGAATTAGAGATTGAGTTTGGATATCATGAAACATGACATGGCGCTACGCACAAAACTGTAGTTTTGATGATAGGCGAATTTACATGCCTATCTCCCTAAATGCGGCTCATATGTCCCTAAATGCTATACACTATGCGCCGCATATGTCCCTAAATGCACTACACTATGCGCCGCATATGTCCCTAAATGCACTATACTATGCGCCGCCTATACTATGATTATGCAAAGCACTATGCGCCGCATAGAGGTCATTTTTGTCTCCAAAACCGTTTGTAAATGGGTCAAAACCCGACCCATTCTTTTCCTATATAAAGGGGACTTAGTCTTGAAACATAACCACATTGGAAATTGACCTAAAGGCGCCGCACATCCACCCAAATCATCTCAATTTTTTTTTTTGCTCTTCCAATTCACAAGAACATCTCCAAAGGCTTCAATCACGTAAGTACTCTTTTATTTTTCATCTATTTCTCGTAAGTACTATGTTGCTATGAGTATTATGAATTGCTACATCTTGAAAGATTATTGGTGATGTTAATGAGTTTGGATTGCTGATACAAAAACATGTGAGTGAACATATACGTTTGGATAATCTTGACTTGTTTCCGACTTGAATTTGGTTTTAATAGCATTATTTTACTATTTGCGGAATTGCTATGGTTATGAACATTGCTTAAGCTTGTTACTTGGATACTTACATGTTAGACTATCCCATTCATCGAGATAAGACATATAATGCCTACCGACATAGGAGGTTGTGATTGTTGCTAGTAGCTATACCATGATGTAACCCCTATGTAGTAGTATTGTTATGCCTAACATGAAAGTAGTGCAATGGTTGCAAGTAGTGATACATCACTGATTTTCTTGATGGAATATAGTTCCTAAAAACGTCTGTCGATGAAGTTTAAGTAATCGACCACACGCACTTCACTGTTTTGTATCAACGAACCTAAGTGTGGGGTGGTACCCCGATGGCTTGCGTATGGATTGTTTCATTTGAGTTGATGCTAACATGAATATTGTGTAAGTCTCAGGAACAGTGGCACCTAAAGCGAGACAAGATAAGGCTACCACATCCCAAAAGGGCAAGAAGAGAGGTCGCACGGACCAAGGAGAATCATCCTCAATGCAACTACCCCGCCGAATGTTTGGAATAAAATGGGTTCTTGAGGAGGAAGCCAAAGAATGATATAGGAACAACAAGGAAAGAAAATATGTTCATGTCGACTTGATCAACAAGGACACCCTAGCGAAGAAGGAGCCGCGTGTGTTGGCAAAAATCATGGCATTGAATCTGGATTTTATCTTTCGCGACATAGGAGAATGTAATCTTGATTTGACAAGAGAATTTTATGCCAACTGTTCGCCGAAAACCACAGGCAGCGAAGTCAAGATTCCGGGCCAAGTTTTACTGCTCAACGCGGAATGGATCAACTCCTTTCTTGGCTTACCTTCGATCGACCCAGCACCATTCAAAGAGCTGTACAACAGACCTCTTTATAGAGCAATACGACACACACTTTGTGGAAGTAGATCCATGGCAAGGTGGGGTAGACACCGAGACACCGGATGACACAACACCTTCCCCTATGCTCCATTGAATAGGGAAGCAAGAATCTGGTTGCGTATTGTCAACTCATGCCTTATTCCTGGGATGCAATACACCAAAATATCAAGATATAGAGTGTGTTTGGTCTATGCTTTGATGATGAATGTCCCTATCAACTTTGGGGCAATCATTCGCTCTACAATGCGGAAGGCCAGACTCCACAAAAGGTCCCACTTTACTTTTGGTAATCTGTTGGCAGCAATCTTGCAGAAAGAGGATATCGAAGAGGAACCAGCTGATCACAAACTCCCACATAACCCTAAGAAGGTTGACCTCACCAAGGTCAAAGATGTTGAAACAACACATGGTGTCAACCTTACTACCGCGGAGAGACATGCTCGTGATGAGAGTTTCTTCCGTCATCTTTATGGCATGACATGATTTACTATGATGAGTGGTGGACGTGTTCCAACTTCTGCAGAGCTCCAACATCTGGACCATGACTATCCAATGAACATGCATGCACGGGAGATGTGTGGAGTGGGCGTATACTTTGAGGAACCTCTAGACGATGATGTGCCGACCGATGAGGATCGACGCTTGCCAGACTCCGACGAGGAGGAGAACTCTGACTACTCTTATGATGATTCCGACGAAGGGGGTATGACCCCCGACATAGAGGAGGATTCCTATTGACCAGGTTCTTGGTATTTATTTTCCACTGAGGGCAGTGTCCCGTATAAGTGTGGGGTGGCGGTATTGCATGCTATACTTCTCTATTTGCATCTATGTTTGTTTACTTTGTTTTTGTTTCATTTTTTTAGTTTTGTTTAAGTTTTTGATTGTTTACTTTGTTTAACTTTTAGCTTCGCAAGAAATAATTCTAATAGGCAGCATGAGATTATAACAAGAGTATGTGCTACAATTATGACTATTGAGACGTTTAGGCTCTAGTTGTGACTCATTGTGTGATATTGTGTGGTTCAATTCCTTCACTTGTTGGGTCGAGAGTCTATATTACTTCCAATCAAGTCGACCATGTGCCTTGTGTGTGCGAGATTAATAGTATATTCTATGTTTGTGGCTGATGCTAGAACTTGCCCGGTATGTATGCAAAGCGAAAATAAGGAGTGTAAGTTTAGGAGATGATATAGGCATTTCTTTGGCAACCTATACATGTTTACCTTTGTTTTACCTACCCATGGACATCATCCTAGTTAAACCCTTTTGAGCCTTTAGCCTATTTCTTTGACAACCTCGTATGTAAGCCTAATCCATTTCTTTCAAGACTGTAATTTGATCCAAATTCCTAAGTGCTTTAAAGTGAAAAAGTCATGTGACAACATAAGAGGAAATTGGGTGATTATGATGCTTTAAATTGTAATGGTGCTTGAAATTGTTATGAAAAAAAGAAGAAGTGCTATCATAAGAGGTATGTTATGAAAAGAAAAAGGAAAAAGAAAGCTGAAAAGTGAGTTATGCTTAAAATTGAAAAAACAAAAGAGGAGAACAAGGGTGGTAGAATAAAAGAAAGAAGAAAGGTTGAAAGGAAAAAGTGTCAGTGATACAATGTGATGTATTAAAGTGCTTAGGAACATAGTCACTATTCTGGCCAGAAATAGCTGATCCTACCCGTCCCTTAGCCTACATTACAACCATCAAAAGACCTATTTGATCCTAATCTTAGCATTCTGACATTTAGTGGAGTATTACACTAAGGGCAAGACTATGGTCATCAGTTGCTGCATATGAATTCTTTGTGAGAGCGAGAGCAAGGATATTTTCATACCCATGTTTGAAAAATATGCTATACTTGTGAGTGACTATGGGTAATATATTGTGAGACACACATGGTTGATAAGTTTTGGATAGTTGTACATGATTCTTTGTGCCTTAACGTTTGAATATGAGTTGACCACAATCACGAGTCTATGTTAGAGGTTGAACTGTTTCTACTAATGATCGGAAAGCTACTCTTTGTTAATAATTGTTGTGCTTGTCTTGACGAATGTTTTGTGTTGTTGATGTGAAACACTAAGTGATGTTTAGAGGAACATGATATTTTGTTCGAAGACGAACAAAGCTGCAAGTGTGGGGTGTTGATGATAGGCGAATTTACACGCCTATATCAATATATTTTGCCTATATTTATGCCATGTTTTGAGAACAAAGTATATATTTCATGCGCTTTTAGTCATTTTTCCTGTAAAAGAGCTAACGAACATGATTAGCAAAGTTTCAGGTATAAATGATGCAGAAATCAGCATTTTATGGCTTACTTGACGCCAAAGAAAGCTCACGAAGGAAGGAAAGGGAGTTTGAACGCCTAAAGGACCAAAAGTGATGCATGGGAAATCTGTCCCGGGCTAAAACAACATTTCTGAAGACTTTGGGGACTTGCAGTAACTTAGTTGGATTTGGATAATGATACATTAACCTAGTAGTTATAAATACCCTATCAGTCTAGAGATTTTTAACAATCTTTCAATTATTCACCATCTTACAAACAATTCTACAACTCTTCTAATCTTTCCATTATTTCTATTTTTCTTCTTCTATTCATTTATTCTTAATTTCCGCAACAAGAGAATCGTTACTTTTCCTAGGAATTCACGCCTAAACGCTTACCACTTGAGCTACACGAAATTAATCAATATTGTGGTATAACAACAATGTCAATCGTGATCTCCTTCGCACTCATGGGTAACTAAACTTCTCAGTTGAGGTTATGGAAGCCGAATGAGATACTATCTATTGCTGTGAGTTTGTGAGTTCGTGACACGTATGCTGCTTATATCATTATTCTCTTCATCTTAATCTACATTCTTTGTGGTTTCAAATGCAAGAATACGCCAGTATAACATTTAACTTGTTCGAAAGAAAGGTTATTTGTCTGGAAAAGAGATAATGTCAAGGTAGTAGGGTCCCATACCCTATTAAACAGTTAATGCCGTAACAGGATTAACCTCTTGGAGAATTCGTACCGTTAGACACACTTTAAGCTCGAAAGAGTTAAAGTGAAATAATCCTCAAATAGGTCGAAAGACGCCTGGATTTACCATCGAATACAATTATCTATAAGCACATGCATGTCGGAATTCTACACACTCATAGCCAGTAGAGACGTATAACTCAGAAGGTGGACATAACCCCAACTCTTCAATTCTCATTGTTTACAACTTACATAACAATCCTTCTCTTTTTACTTTGCTATTTTCAGCTTTTACTTCATTGTTTTATTTACATTACTTGCACGACAAGACTCCTCCCTTTTTCGAGACTTGCACCAAAATTTTAGTAATTTTGCTTACTTGTTGGCCAAGCTATTCCCTGTGGGATCGACACCCAACCCAGGTTGGGTTCTATATTTGCTAACGACTACTTTACACTCCTACGAGAGCTGTAGATTGAGCGTTATCAAGTTTTTAGGTACGACTACCCCCAGGACTCGATAGAAGGAAACTGACTCACATGACATGACTTGATCACAAGAGTTGAGTCCACAATTCAGATTATCATGATTAGGGGATAGCATGCTTCATGGTTTTATTCATGATCTCAACATGGTAATAAACATGGATAAAATCCGCATACAATTCATATTTCCATGATCATACATGCTTCATGAAAACACCATAAAATAAATAAATGGCATGGAAATTCATTTGGAAGTGGATAGCTAACATGGAATTGTCATTTAGATATCATGGAATCATGTACATAGGAGTTTATAGCATACTAGACATTTTATCAAACACCTTGCATGCATTTTTTAAGGCATAGGTGGATTTCATGCTTTCATTATATCAAACCACCCAAAATTCGTGCTTTTCAACCAACAATCGTATATATTCCATGAAAACATTCTTAGATATCATATTGAAACTAAAACATCAATTATCAATATGTAAATAATCACATCACCATAAAAGGTTTACAATACAACCTTTAAAAACATGGTACTTGGGCTCTATGAATGAATTGAGTCCATAGATGAACACTACACATACATTAGAGTAGTAATCCATGAAAATTTTGGTGAAATAGGCTTGGAATCGAAAACCACCAATTGAACCCCAATATTGCTCTTGTTTTTTCTTGAGAGAAACTTGATGAAACCTCAATATTTTGGTGATAAAGGGCTCAAATCTCGTGTTAATGACTATATATAGGGTAAGAATAATTACCAAAATAACCCCTAATACACGGAGGTTGAATTCTGAAATTGGGTAGAGCACCGAAGTATAGCAGGCATCGCCTGTCTTAGTCAACCAAGATAGACCAGGCGGCGCCTGCCTTATTGCAGTGCACTACCCTAGGCGGCGCCGGCATATCGCCTAGGGCTACTACTTTGATATCCAAACGATCCCTAAACGGATTCCAAAAATTATAAAACTTACCCAAGATGTACTACAACCTTGGCCCATCACAACGCAACTTAAAAATAAAAAAATAAATGTCTAGAAGGTCGTTAAACAATTCCCCAAAGTTTGGAGTTTTAAAATGAGACTAAGTGTTGAACACTTATGAAATTTGCTAAGTCTTGAGGCTTGTAAAGACAAATGAGCTGAACTTGGATGCAATGATTTTTTGAGGTCTTACAACCTAGGTGGTCGTTAATAAATACATCTTACCTGTGGTGCCGTGGGTTTTTTTAGGGGTTCTTTGTCTTGCCTTAGGTGGCATAGATAATTCTTGTAATTTGGTCCCTTAATGATTAATCTTGTTCTAGGATAGTAGTCTTGGGGAGGATGGTGATGTTTTAAAACAAGGAATGTAGGAGTACCTAAGTGGGGAAGAGTCTTAGGTGACTACTAAAGTTATGGTTTAGGAAGGTGAGCTAATGTTGTTGTCAAGAGAAATAATTAGGAAAGTAATAGGAGTTTGAAAACTTAGTGAAATATTAAAGAGTGCTATATCTTTGGAAGGATAGATCATACTATAATTATATAGGTGGTAGGATTGAATGTTGTGATTGGTAGTGTCATGACTCGAGGCTACCCCCTAGTCGCGATACTGTTGCTTACGATCATAAGTGATCACAAGCTAACCCATGAACTGGTACCTGCTGTGAGCACTAAATATAATAGAACTAATATAACCTATGTGGAAAATAAGAAGATAAAGTACTTTAAAACTTGATACTAAAATACCAATCGAAACATGTCTGAAATATCTAATAACAACTGATAATACCGGAATGACTTACTAACTACCTAACGAAGTGTCTGGAAGCCTCTAAATTGAATAAGGAGTTGATTGGACAGACCCCTAACTAACTCCAACTGACTGAATACATGAATTATTGAAATAACAAAAATAAACAAATTAAGTCCTCAATGGATGAGGACTCACCATTACTAATGCTGAATAAATTGAGTTATCTAAGAGCAGTCGGTAAACTTAGCGTTTGAACCTATGTTATAAGACCACATAACACAAAAGAAAAGTATGCAATTAGTACTGTGAATGTACTGGTACGTGAGATAACGATTGGCTAAAATGAATGAGATAACTGAGCATAAATTCATAAACATGTAAAAATCTGAGAATGCAAGACCAAGTATAAATATGTTACTGAGATAATCTATAATCTAAAAGAATAATATCTGTATAGCTTAAAATCTACACTTTTGGTCAAGAAAACCTGAACTAAAATACACTGATTACAGTATTAAGATTGTGGAAGGTATCATATAACCAACATTCCATAATCTGAGCTAAACAGGGTCAAAGCTGTAACCCCAGTTGGAAAGATGTCAGTAATGTACCACAGGTACTAACACTGGCTGTGTCGATCCACTAATCTTATATTTTGAAGGACCAGGGTGTCAAGCCTAAACTGATGGGTCAACCCTGAGAGAAAGTCAAGACTAAGATAATAGGTGAATCCTCATATCCTATGCTGGGTAAATAGTTTTGGAATACAGGGACTACTACTAACAACTCTGCCTAACTGACGGGGAAGCCTTCATCCTTTCTTTAACTTGGTGCTAAATCCTACTCCCAACTGAACTAACACTAGTACTAGATTGAACTAAGTTTAATTGAATATTATTTCTGATAACGGATACTGCTCATCGTGATAATAAATGTCTGAGTAAATAACAAGACTCATGGTTTCAATAAATTATTACTTGAAAATCTGAAATTATGTAAAACACGTAGGTATTGGATGTTGATAACCCTCCAGCACTGAAGACCATAAGTTATGATAATAAGCTTATAAAATGGCACTATATGATCATAGTTCAAGCCCAAAATCATAGACATTTCATAAAACATGTGAAAAATCATGAACTTGAACATAGGAATGTCTTAAACATAAGGAAATAATATGATTCTAAACTCATAAAATAAAGGTTTAACATGAAATTAACTTGAATATGTAATTGGAATTGCAACACTCAAAACATGATATGATTCATTCCACTTGATGAAAACACTTAAAAACATAACTTGTAATTGAATTAACATGAGATTTATTGATTTACTACATCTTGAACATGTATAGACTCAAAATTTAAAGAAAAATATGGTTTTTTGGCCCCATGGGTGAAAGGAACCCATTGATGAACATCCCACATACCTAACTAGATGAAGAATCGAAGATTCCTTGGGGATTTATTTAACTTGAATCTTGAATTTCTTGCAAAAAGGATTTGGATTTGTTCTTGGGGAAGGGAGGGTTTGTTGATAGCAATTTGGGAATAAAAGGGAAAATAATGCTCTTTGGAATCCTGAATCTTATGTTATCGATGGGTTAGGTTAAGGGAAATGACCCAAATACCTTTAAAATGCCGAGAACAAAATCTAGATAAAATAGAAAGGGGGTGACATGGGCGTTGAAGCGGCAGACTAAGACAGGAGGCACCCACCTTTCCTCGATGGATTGGAAGGAGCGACGCTCACTTATCCTAGTTATGCTACGTTTTTAGTTTTCTAAAAACTCCCTTACACTTGTACAAAACTTTGAAAACTCACCCGAGACATACTTTGAACAACCCTGCACATGAATAAACTAAAAAAAATGTCTCAGGGCTGGGAAGACAAAAATAAACATCCTAAAATTTTAGAGGTATTAAAAATGACTAAGTCCCCAACACTAGTGAAAATTATAGGCATTAAGTCCCTTTTGCATAAAATCAAAAGCTAAATCAAGATAAGATCAGTACAGGGTATTATAATATCCCCTTTGGGAACATTTGCCCTTCTATAAGACTGGTTAGATTGAGAGTTTTGAATGCGAACTAAGACAGCTGAGATCACATACAGAACCTGAGTGACTGGGAACATAATTTCATAACTGATTCTGAAACATGATACATGAACTGAACTGATTTCATCAATGCATGCAATGACATGAGAATGGTTACATAGCTAGAACTGAGAAAAAACAAAAAAGAATCAATCTAAGGAAAATTGTTACCTCAAGCTGAGTCTGAGTTTTCAGAGAAAAGATAAGGGTACTTGGTATGCATATCTACTTCTACTTCCCAAGAAGCTCACTCATCAGACCGATTACACCCTAGAAATTTGACCAAGGGAACTTCATTTTTTCTTAGTCTACGAATCTGACTATCAAGGATCTCAATTGGGACATGCTTCCTGGAAGGAAAGACTATTCTGAATATCTATACTTTCTAAAGGAACAACAACAGCTAAATCACCAACGCACTTCTTTAGCTAAGAAATTTGGAATACTTTATGCACTGATTCCAAATCTATGGGTAACTCAAGATCATAGCCGACCTTCCCAAGATAATTCAAGATTCTTTAAGGGCCAACATAATAAGGACAATGTTTCCCTTTCTTGCTAAACCTCTTCATTCCTTTCATAAGATAAATTTTCAAATATACCAAATCACCAATATCAAACACAAGATCCCTTCTCCTCAAATCGATATAATATTTTTGAAAGACACCATAAAAGTCTAAGTCTAGTTCAACTCCTTAAACCTCTTCAAAAGCTTCAACACTTATAATAATTTAGATAAGTTTTTAAGGACTTAGTCTTACTTTTACCCTTTGAACTTTGAGGATTTATTTCATGACCTTACCAACCTACGTTTTTTGATTTTCAAGTTTCATTATGATGGGGCAAGTCAATAGTACATATTGGGTGAGTTTCAAAATTTTTACAATAGAGTGAGGGCGTGTTCAGTTGCCTAAACCAGTAGCTCTCCACGATCAGCCTGCGACACCCTAGTTATTCTAGGCAATAATAAGGGCATTGCCCTATCTAATCCGATGGTCTAGGCAGGGCACCGCCTTAGCTAGTCTGCCTGGACCAAAAATTGACAATTTATACTCAAATGTTAAAGTGAAAAAAGGTCAATTTACCATCCCTATTTAAGCAGAAAACACCTAATTTAGACTTTTTGAATCAAAATATACTTGGTTTCTCTAAAAATACACTCAAGAACAAGTTAGGGTTGATATTTCAAAATTCAAATTCAAGAAAATTCCACTGTCAATCTTTATGGAATTAAGAACTGAGGTATGTTAAGTGTTGATTCATGGGTCCATTTCACCCATGAAGCTTAAGAGTTGTATTTTAAATTATAAATTACGATGTTCATATAGTAGATTGATTATGACCTTGTTGATTTTGTTGTATGATTCCCAAGTTTGAATCTTTATGTGTTTTTATGAAACTATGTTAGCATATGAGTTGAAATCTATGAATTGAGTTGGTTATGATTTGTTAATTTGATTATTATGCCTGTGCCCTAAGTGGTGCATGTAAGGTGTTTTCATAAAATGTCTAAGAAAACAAGAATTATGCATTATGACTCAATAGGCCCTAAATGATGAATTTATGCTTTGCCCTTATGTTCAAATGACTCCTATGCTATTGTTGTGAATTGTAGATGTTTGTTAGAATGATAATGATATTAAAGTACGAACTTATGACATGGTTATATGCATACCTATCCATGTACAAGATTATGACAACCAAATACCCCATGAAATATCCCCAACTATTGTATTATAAATTGTTGATATTTGTCATGTATTTAAGAAGTTTCATGTCTTGTCAGTTTCTTGCTATCGAGTCCTGGGGGTTTCTAACCTGACAATTTTGATGTGTGCCTAGAACCAGTGTTAGTTTTCAAGATACTCTCAGTCAAGCCATGATCAATAAAATTAAGTCAGTCACATAACTCAGGAAAATCTCAGTAATTTGAGTAATTCAGTAATCTTAGTAGTATTTTATTAGTCAAAGGAAACCCAATAAACTCAGTCAATTTTAGTTCAGTTAATCATTTTTAGTGTCTATTTAAATGGGAGTTGTATTCAACAACAAGTGAACTCAAGAATGGGAACCTACCTACTAGTACAAAGTGTGATTCTTAAAAGAAATCCTTGCATTCTAGAACTATGTAGCTAGCATAGGTTGAGACATAAAACCTACTAGATGAGGGTATATGAGGTGGATTAACCTAATAGATGAGGGTCCACCATTCTCATTGTAGTACGTTATAGAGGAGAGTCACTCACAGTTTTTCCTTACTAGTAGAGCGATATTGTCATCCTTCCAATTGCGGTTATAGATTGGACCCCTACTCAACTATAATATATTATTTAGGGCATGTTGGTTAGATGACTACTTACCATAGTTACAGTCTCAGTCTCAGTAATAGAACTTAGATAGCTCTATATATTTCAGGATAATCAGCTATATTCACTCAGCTTAGTACGAAACTCATCTAGTTCCATCAAAATATAGACTATTAGATACAGTCACTCAGTATCAGTTATATCAGTTATCAGAAACTTATGTTATCAGTATTTAGAGTCAGTAGACAGTATTACCACAAATTCAATTACAGTTATGCATTCAGGTATGTATTCTCACATTCATGTTATTTAGTCAGTTAGTATTGTTGATTCATATGAACCCCATGCATTCAGCCTACCTAACTTTGCATGCCAGTACATTATTACACAATGACACATACTTTTCTCTTATAATATGGTGTTTCACATATTTTACAGTATAATAGTCAGTGCTTAGTTACAAATATCGATCATGGGTTAGCTTGTGGTCCTTTAAGGTTATGGGCACCATGTAACATTCTGGATAAGCACTACAGATTTTGGTGGCTAGTTTTAGCAGTGAGTCCTCATAATTTGAGGATGTTATTATTTGATTATTTAGGTCATTATCAGTAGATGGAGTTATTTGGGGACATGTCTGACCAACTCCTTATTCAGATAGTTTTAGAGGCTTTCTGAGTGCAGTATTTTTAGACTAGATGTATTCAAACATTTATTATCAATTTTGGTATTGTTATACTATATTTAGAAATTTATTTATTAGTTTTATAGTTTTGAACCTTATAGACTTACAACTTATATTCTATATATTTTATAGTATAATATTCAATGCTCCGTTACAGATGTTAGTCATGAGTTAGCTTGTAGTCCTTTGGGGCCATGGGAACCGTGTAACATTTGAATACTAGATTTGGGGCATTACAAAATTGGTATCAGAGTCAGGTTCAACAGTGTCCTAGAAAGTGTGAAAGACACATCAAGTAGAGTCTTGTATAGGGGTGTCTTGTACGCCATACTTATATGTAGGAGGCTTGAGATATTTTACGAACAATTTCCCTTCTTTCAGTATTAATGTCATTCCAGCGAGCATAAGCTCAAATTAAACTCTCGGTCTAATCCTTTCTCTTACATTTATAGAACATGCCTCCCAAGAAGATAAGTGGAAATCAGTTAGCCCCTCAGCCTATCCAAGCTGATCCTTAGGATGAGCATATTTCTCATGCATAGTTTACAGCTGCATTCACTAGTCTTGCTAATTCAGTTTCTACTTAGAATAAACATCCAGTAGTCGTTCTAGCTAATATAGAGGCCAACTCTACTGTAGCTAGGATTTGGTATTTTACCCGCATGAACCTTCTATATTTAACCGGGTCTAAGTTAGGTGAGGACCCACAGGAATTCCTAGATCAGGTTCAAAAGGTTATAGACATCATGGGTGTGACATAGTGAGAGTGCTGATCTAGATACATACCAGTTATAGGATATAGCTCTCGCACTTCATTCAAGCAGTAGAAGTCAGAAAGGGAAGATGATTTAGGGTCCGTAGAATGGGAGGAGTTTGCTTCTGTTTTTAGGGATTAGTTCTTTCCCTTAGATCTTAGACAACCTAAGGTGTTATGATTCATTAATATTAGGTAGGACAACATGACAATGAAAGAGTATTCAGTTTACTAAATTATCTAGATATGTTTCTCATGTAGTGGCAGATAGCATAGACAAAATGTATAAGTTTTCTTCTGTGGTGAATGATAGTATGGTGAATGAGTACAGGACCGCGATATTGAATAGTGACATAAGCATAGCTGGACTTAAGATCCAAGATCAACAGATAGAAGAGTAGAGGATTAAGAAGAGGAAGAAGCAGAATAAGAAACCTAGGATAGGTAGCTTTAATTTTAATCAGCCCAAGTCAGAGGGTGGGAATCGTTCTTAGTTCCTCCCAATGTCTTCTGTTCTAGTTCCTTACTTAGCCAGTGCTCCAGTGCCAAAATTCAAAGATGGCCATAGAGATAGGGCTCTATGTAACGCCCAAAAAAGTGTCCCAAGGCGTCACACGGTGCTTAAAGCTTCAAGTAGCCCCAAGCTAAGCCTTTGATCCATTTTTCTACCATTCAACACTTATCATCAAGATCATTATAATGAAAACATCTAAACATCCTCTATAATTTCATACTGCAATACTAATGAAATATGAAAAGTAATAAAATACGACATCTCTGACAAGTCTGATAAATCTAACCATCTAGCTTGACAAGCCTCTACTAAACTATATATCAATGAGCCATTGGGATAGACCCCAACTCACCCGAACTTAGGAAATAAACTAAAAAAATCAAAGTAAGTGAGGAAATCTGAATAACTAGTCCCCAAATCATGAGGACTCAATACTGCAAAAAATGTAGATCAATATGCTCGGAGAATCTCGGTCAAGTCTAGAACTTAGCACCTAAACCTACATTATAGGGAAAATATAGCCCACGTATGAATATGTGGGTCAGTACCATAGAATATGGATAGTGTATATGGGGGTGTATGCAAGTTTTCAAAATTTATATATATCACAAATATCCATGGAAAACATGCATGCAATAATAAGTGACTCACATAATCTTGAATAAAATCAGCTCAATCATAAGAGAGTAAGATACATCAGGTAAAACATGTGAGTCATCATAATAAATTCTCAATTCACTTTCACCTCATTTTTGAATCATCAAAACAATCAAATCTCATGACAATTCTCTTTGGAACATATTCATTAAATCTTTCGAAAACAATCATTTTTCTTAACTCAATCCTTCATGCAAATACATTTTCATCTCAGATAGAAGAATAAACACACACATACTAGGAGTCTCTTACAACCGACATAAACCATATGAACTACATGGAGTCCAACGTCCAATCCACGTTGGGGAGAGCTCTCCTATCCTTGCTATCGGAGTAGGACCTTAAATCATCAATCCAAACACTAGTGATCACTATATAAATCATTCTCAGGCTCACAACCTATGGGGGCACGTAGTTCTAGGGAAGTACGAAATCCTTCTATAACTCCCGCTCGGTGCTAAAGACTACTCCCAAACTTAGCTCAGATCTTTTCAAAAGAAAATCCACTAATAAATAGTTCAACATTCCATAACGGGAGACATTATGCTACCCTTTTCATAATCAATAAATAAATAAATAAATGTAGATTATCTTTTCTCATCTCGGGTTCAAAAATACCCCATTTTACGGCCAAATAGGTCAAAGCTTCATTATCATCACAAATCATTCAAACTTAAAGTGTTTATAACACATGATTTCTTAAAAGGAAAATCTCAAATAGAGTTTAAAACTCATGCCTCAATATCATATGAAAATTTATCAAGGTTCAAGCTTTACATCATAAAAATGTATAAATTCCTTCAAAATCAGGAAAAATTCAGCCATAAGGCATAAAATATCATCTTTCTCATACCATTCAACTTCTAAAACATCAATAATATCATAATCTCATGATGATCAATATAGTATATAAATTCATGCTTCAAAATCATAGTAAAACATATAAAATCCATAACTTTGTAAAAGAAAGTGTTTTGGGGCACAAGAATGAAAGGGTGTTCTTGTTGAAAGACCCCACATACCTCAAAATAAAAGCTTATAATGACTTTATGAACCACATAGTGCTATTCACGAACTTTTGGGTTTCCCACATAGCCTTCGTAATGGGGATTCTGAATATGTAAAAATATTAAAGTTCCTACGGTTGAATCTCTAGCTTTGGGGGTTTTTATGTTGAAACCCTTGTAGGTATTCTTGAGGATTTTTGATGTTTTGAAGTGTAATTTGATGCTATGGGGATTGAATACCATGTTAAGGAGGATAAGACATTGAAAATTACCATAAACCATCAATTAAATGGATGAAGTTGTTGAAATTTGGCCGGGCACGCTAGGCAAGGTTGCGCCCTACCTAGAGAGGGGGTAAGAAAAGGTAGGTGCCCTACTTTGAGAGGGGGGTGAGTTGGGCGGCGCTCCGCTTAAAGAGGTGGGAGAATAGGATGGCACCCCTCCAGCACCTTTAGCTTGTGAAAATGCAACCCAAACACAACCTTAAGCTCGTTTAAAAATTTTGAAACTTACCCGAGGCTTACTACAAACTTGACCCATCACAACACAACAAAATTATCAAGAAACGAACATCGGGAAGGTCACAAAATAATTCAATAAAGATTAAAGGTCCAAAATAAAACTAAGTGTTGAATCATCTTGTAGAAAATTCTAAGTGTTGAACTTAATAAGACTCACTTTGGAAACTTTAATGAGAATGAAAATTTACAGGGTCTTATATGCTAGGATCTAAGTCTCAGGGAAGTATTAGCAGTACATGAACAAATCCCCTTTGTCAGACTTGTGGTAAGAACCACATGGGTGTTTGTAGAGCTAGTAATGATGTTTGTTTTAGATGTGGAAAGCCAAGCCACAGAGTTAGAGATTGTCCCCAGTCAGGTTCTTAGGGTCAGCAAAATTCTCCTTAACTCAGTCATTCGCTCGAATCACTAGGGTTCCACCTCCAGTGCTACTAGTGGGAAACAGCTAAATAAACTTTATGGTCTTCAGTCCCGATAGGATTAGAAAAATTCTCCTGATATAGTTATTAGTACGTTACAAATCTTTCACTTGTATTTTTATGATTGGATATATCCAGGAGCTTCTTTGTCTCTTGTTACTACTTATTTAACAGTTGACTTTGGAGTCACTGCCAAAATTCTAGTAGAGTCCTTCTTAGTCTCTACCCAGTTGGTAAAACTATCATAGTTCGACGGGTATGTAGGATTAGAGATGATTGATTTTGATATCATTCTTGGCATGGATTGGCTCCATTCCTACTATGCCACAGTTGACTACAGAAATAGAATTTTCCAGTTACAGTTTTTGAATGAACCCATCTTAGAGAGGAGAAGTAGTACTTCAGTATTTAGAGGTCAAATTATTTCTTACCTACAGGCTAGGAAACTGGTATCTAAGGGTGTATCTATCTTCCTGTTTAAGTTATTAACTCCCATTCTGAAACTCCCAGTCTTGAATTAGTCCCAGTCGTAAATGAATATTTAGATATCTTTCCCGAAGAACTTTCAAGAATTCCTCCCGAAAGGGAAATAGACTTCGGCATTGATCTTCTTCCAGATATTCAGCCTACAAATATTCTTCCATTTAGAATGGCACTTGCAAAACTTAGAGAATTAAAAGAACAGTTAAGGGATCTCTTATATAAGGGATTCATCAGAACCAGTGTTTCCTCGTGGGGTACACCAGTTCTATTCGTGCAAAAGAAAGATGGTTCTCTTAAAATGTGTATAGATTACCGTCGTCTTAATAAATTCACATTCAAGAACAAGTATCCACTTCCCAAAATCGATGACTTATTTGTACAAATTAAGGGTTCTAGCTATTTCTCTAAGAGAGACCTCAAATTAGGCTTTCATCAGTTCAGAGTCTGAGAATGTGATATTCTAAAGATAAATTTTTAGAATCGGTATGTCACTTTAAATTCTTAGTCATGTCCTTTGGTCTTACCAATGTCCCAACAACTTTTATAGACTTAATGAACCATGTCTTCAAGCAGTACTTGGACATGTTCATCATAGTCTTCATAGATAACATCCTTGTCTATTATCGCAGCGAGCATGATCATGCAAACCATATAAGAATTGTATTGGATACTCTCAGAAATCATTAACTATTTGCTAAATTCAATAAGTGCAAATTTTAGCTAAGGACAGTAGAATTACTTGGTTATATCATTTTCGGTGATGGAATTAGAGTTGATCCTCAAAAGACTGAAGTAGTGAGAAACTGGCCCAAAACCATCTCTCCATGTGATATCAAGAGTTTCTTGGGTTTGACTGGATATTACAGATCATTTTATAAGGGATTTTCACCGATTGCATCCCCTATGTCCAGAATGACTCAGAAGAAAGTCAAATTTTAGTAGTCAGAACCTTGGGAGAAGAGTTTTTAGGAGTTGAAGACTCGACTAACCTGAACTCCAGTTCTAGTGTCACAAGATGGCTTAGATGTTTTTTCTTGTATTATGATTAATCCAGAGTAGGTTTGGGTTATGTCCTCAAGCAGCATGGTAAGGTCATAACCTATGCCCCTAGAAAAATTAAACCCCCATGAGAATAATTATCTGACTCATGTTCTTAAGTTAGCAGCCGTGGTATTTTCCTTAAAGATTTGGAGGCATTACTTGTACAGAATTCATGTAAATGTCTTCACAGTTCATAAAAGCCTTCAGTACATATTATCTTAGAAATTTCTCAACCTTCATCAAAGAAAGTGATTAAATCTCTTGATAGATTACGACATGAGTCTTCTTTATTATCCTGTCAAAGCCAATATAGTGGCTGATGCTCTCAGTTGACTGCTTATGGATAGTATTGCTCATGTTTAGGAAAGTAAGAAGAAGTTACCTCAAGAAGTTCATTAGCTTGCCAGACTAGGTGCCTGCTCTGTCGATTCAGTAGATGGTAGTATATGGGTTCAGAAAAATTCAGAATCATCTCTAGTAGTCGAGGTGAAAGAAAATCAAGATAGAGATCCCAGCCTAGTCAAGTTGAAAGAGTCAACCAAAGATTAGAAAGTAAAGGTATTCTCCCAAGAAGGAGATGGTGTGTTGAATTATCAGGATCATCTATGTGTTCCAGGTGTAGATGATTTAAGGTAGAAAATTCTTACAGAAGATCATGGTGTGTGATACTCTATTCATCCAGGGGCCACTAAGATGTACCATAACTTGAGGGAGATATATTGGTGGAGTGAGATGAAGAGATATATTGCAGAGTTTATGGCTAAGTGCTCTACATATCAGCAGGTTAATATAGAGAATTATAGGCCTAGTGGTTCCATCCAGGAGTTCATTATTCCAACCTAGAAATAGGAAGAAGTGAACATGGACTTCATGATGGGTTTGCCTCGTACTCGTTGTCAGCATGGTTCAATTTGGGTCATTTTAAATAGGATAACCAAATCATCTCATTTTCTTCTAGTTCATACCTTTTATATAGACAAGGATCACGTCAATCTCTATATTAAGGAGTTGGTTAGATTGCACGGTGTTCCATTGTCTATTATTTCAGAAAGAGGTACCCAGTTCACCTCTTATTTTCGGAAAGCATTCCAAAAGGCCTTGGTACCCAAATTCACCTCAGTACATCCATTCATCCTCAGAAAGATAGTCAAGCAGAAAGTACCATTCATATAGTAGAAAAGATATGCTGCGAGCGTGTGTAATTATTTTCAAGGGGAGTTGGGGTGACCACTTGCCTTTGATTGAGTTTGCATACAATAACAACTATCATTCCAATATTCAAATGACTCTATTTGAAGCTCTCTGCCGTAGGAGATGTAGATCTCCAGTTGTTTGGTTTGATGTTTGTGAGGCCTCAATTATAGGACCTAACTTAATATTCGATGCCCTATAAAAATTTTAGTTTATAAAAGAGAGACCTTGGGCTACTCAGAGCCAACAGAAGTCTTATGCAGATGAATGCAGAAAGGATCTTGATTTTGAGATTAATGACTTTTTCCTTCTCAATATCTCTCTCATAAAGGGAGTAAGAGATTAAACAAGAAAGGAAAGCTCAGTCCCTGATATATCGGTCCCTTTAAAATTATCAATCACTTCAGAAAAGTAGATTATGAGCTCAAATTGCCTTTAGATCTAGCCATAGATCATCCACTATTCCATGTCTCCTTGATCAAGAAGTGCATAGGTGACCCATCAGTTGTAGTCCCTATATAGGGCATGGATTTTCATAATAGCCTCTCTTTTAAAGATATTCCAGCCAAAATCCTAGACTAAAAATTTATAGACTGAGGAACAAGGAAGTTCCTTTAGTCAAAGTTCTTTGCCAGAATTAGTCTATTGAGAGAGATACTTGGAAAGAAAAAGCAAACATGCGAACCAAGTACCCTCACCTCTTTTCTGCTAACTCAGACTCAGCTCAATGTAATAAGTTATTGTTAAGCTTATTTAATTTTATATTCAGCCTCCCCTTATAAACTTAGTACTAGTACCATTTCATATTCAGTCATGGATTAATATATCAGATCGGTCAAGTAATCATGCATCATATATGCATTCTTATTGTGATAAACTCAGTTAATTAGAAAACTCAGTCATGTATTCATGAATTAGTTAGTAATGCATCAGATATGCATGGTCAGTATGATATATTTAGCTTATTGATGTTGGGTGTATTTATGCATTCTAACATCACCATTGTAACCTTTTTTGCCTTGTTTTGAGAGTGATTCTTATATTCTATGTGTTGATAATAATATAAATAAGCAGTTTCGTGTCTAATTATGTGTTTACAACATTTAATGGTGTTTACAAATAATCTTTTTATTCAATTTGACCATTTAGAATTCGACAGAGAAAGCTAGCGTGACTAGCTTGAGCTAGGTGTTGCCTAGTCTCTTGTGTTTTGTTCTAACGTGTTTTAATGAGGTCATAAGGTTGTTATTATGTATTTATATGTTAAAAAACTTGTTTATATTGTTTAAAGGTCAATTTAATAAATAAAAAAGCCAAAACAATTAGCTAAAGATCAAAGTGAAATTAGCCTATGCTTAGCTCGTGTTTTAAGTTCATCGTGTTGGATGTTGTGTTGTTTTGAACTTTTAATAGTTATGTTTAATGTTTTATGATGACTTTTTAATGTAATATGATGATATATTAATGACAAACAAGCTTCAAACCAATAGGAAAAACTCAATAAGGCTCGGAATGACTCAACGAGACCAAAGTACAGAAATTAACTCCATTGGGAGTTCTGAAATGTATTGGGCTATTATGGGCGTGTGAACAATGCTATATTCTTGAAAAAGTATATATGGAATTAAGTAAGTTCAACATTCCATATATTAGGTGATTTGACCATCCAAAAGAGCATTTGACTACGTATTTCAACCAATATAATAGTCAATTTTGCCAGGTGCGGCTGAACGCGGTTTCACATTTGGAGACTTGAAAGTCTTGGTCAAAATTTGGTTCCACACGTGAATATTGATACATATACACCTACCAAAACCTGGATACATGTACCATACATAACCATATATATACTACACCATTTTACAGAATAGAGAGAATAGATAGACACAATGTACATATAGATATACACATAAATCTCTCTATTAGGATTCTTAGGCATTTTTTACAACTCTTTCAATTGAAAATTTGTTTTGGTTATGTTTTATTACTTGTTTTTGATTTTAAATGCAATTATTAGTACCTAAATACCCTTGTTATGGGATTGAGGCCAAGAACATAAATGCTCTTTGATATTCTTTATTGTAGTTTAATTTTAGATTATCACATAGATTGTTCTTAATTTCATGAGCTTACTATTTTAATGCTTAGATATCATTAAAATAAATCTATATTTTCATGTGAACCTGGGAGGACAATCACGAATTAGAAAGAAGAAATTTGGGAACAAGGTTCTTATTCTTTTATGAAATGAGGAATGTCAATTAGCTTCTAGGATAGGGATATACCTAGAAGCCTTGTTTGGTTCACATGCACGAAGATAACATAAGAGATATAGAATAATATTTTTATATCTACGGGAGTTGTAGGCACATTATTTCATAGATAATAGATATGATGTTGGGAGACTAAGGTCGTGGTATAAACCTTGCGAACCAACAATCCGATAACCAAATAAACTATGATAGGAACAGATATTTGTATTATTGTTTGAAATGCCTCAACCCCAGGATTTACTCCACTGATTTTCCAAGTATTTTATTTTATGCATTAGTTTAGATTAGTTTTAATTTACGAAATTACAATTCAATTTGCTACAGTTAGACTAGAATAAGATAGGCGGAGAATACAAGTCCCTGTGTGATTGATGCTTGGGTCTTCTTTGAAGCCACTATATTACTTGATAAAACCAGGTACACTTGCGTGTGCGCATGGGCGCTGCAAATTTTTTGACGCCATTGCTGGGGACTTGTTATTAGGCAACTATCTTATTTTTAGTTTTTCTATATTGAGTTTTACATAACTTTTATTTAGTTTATTTTTAATTTATTTTATTTCTATTTTCTCACAATCTTCTTGAGATGTCATTCTTGGATAGATGGTTTTTAGTGATCATGAATTTTTATTTGTGGAGTGAGACGCAAATTGGTGTTTGGCTTGTGGTCAAAGTGATCATTTAGAAAATATGTGTGCTAGAAATCCTGATTCAGTAATGTTTGTGGACTATGATGAATTGCAAAATTATATAAACAACTACAATTTAACGGGGTTGACTCAGTCACAAATTTTATCACAGACCAACCAATAGCAAGTCCAAAGTAATCAAGCTACCATATCGACAAGTAGCATGGAGGAAATGTTTAAGCAGGTGTTTGCGAATAAATCCAAGTTTGCAGAACAGTTGAATAATCTATAGTGAAGTATAAAAAATATGGATTTACAGATTGTCTAGATTGCTGAAACAAAAAACACAAGACCTCAAGTGATATCCCAACCTATTGTAGATGAAGTTGCAGATAATTCGAGGAAGTCTGAGTACTCAAAAGCTAAAATTGTTGAACAGGTTGTGGAATTTTCACTACTGCCATGTCTACAGTGGCTAAGAAAAGAAGAATATAAGAAGGATATTAGCTAATTTGTTGAGCCAACATAAGAATAAAAGTCACTCGATTGTCATCCTTATCTTGAGACTGACATTGAAAAGGAAAATACAAGTGAAGGTGTTGAGGATAGTGTAAATTTTGAAGTAGTATTGGTTGGGACTCATTCGAAGAACTTTTCTACATTATATTTAAATGATGTCTTGTCTGTATACTCATTTAATATTGTAGAAGTGTGTGAAAATGAGGAACAAGAATCCTATGTTCTTGATTTTACACTAGATAAGCAACATAATAACCCACCTCACTTTAAAGCCAAATGGTTTACCATGCTCAATCCATTACTCGGCTTCATAATTTTTATACCACCTCTCTATGAGCGAGGCAAAAATATAGATGCTAAGTGGGGGTGAAATTAATATCTTCGAGGTGGAGGAAGAAGTTGATATAGGTCATGCTGCAATACTAAATTAGGAGCTTCTTAGGAGGTAACCCAAGATAAGGTATGTTTTATTTTCATTTTTTAGTCTTTTTTATTTTATGAAGATTTTATTTTTTGTTGAGTCACAAGTTGATGGGAAGTCTGAGTACCGAAAATCTGAGCTTGAAGCATGACTAATATTAAGTGTGGGGTTCCATAGATCTCATTCATGTGAAGATGCTACTATCTAGGCCTATAGGCCTTAGGGAGTATTTCTATCTCTTACTCTAAAATTTCACTTTGAGGACAAAGTAGATTTTTAAGTGTGGGGTGGGGAAATTCTGAAATTTTGGCATAATTATTTTTTTAAAGTTTGGAATAAGCGAGATATTCTTGTTGGTGATACTTTTAAGACTCTTAGGCTCATTTTTGTGACTTTTGTACTTGTTGGATTAAAATTGAATTCATACTATTATTTGGTTGGGAGTATATGATGATCCTATTGAGTTGAACATATGCCATGTGCATGTAAGGTATTGTGTATATTTCTTTTTGCATGTGATGTATAGAACTTTCCCGGTGTGTGTGAAGTGGAATAAAGAATATGGGTTTAGGAGGTGATATAGGCATTTTTTTGATAGCCTTATTTATACCTTCTATTCGTCCTACCCTTTGTGCATTATCGTAGCTAACCCTATTGAGCCTTTAGTTTATTTTATTTGGAAACCTCATAAATAGCCTAATCCATCTTTGATAGACCATAATTTGATCCAAAAAGTTCCTAAGTTCTTTAATAAAAAAATTAAATTAGCAAGGATTTTGTGAAATTGAAGGAGGAAGGTGAAAGTGAAATTCGAAAGAAATGTTCATTGTGTGTCCAAATTGTTATGATTAGGAGATATAAAAAAATGAAAGACAATTTAGTTTTTGTTGCCTAGTTTTTGTTACAATGAACCTATTTTGGCCCTGGTCCATTTAGGACAATATGCACCTCAACTAAGGGGAATAGCTTTAGTGGAGGGTGGCTACTATAGGGGTGCGTAATAACAATTGGAGCTGGGAATTGATTTATGATGTAAAAGGAAAGTAATCCTACCATAATTTTGTTAATGCATTGAGCAAAAATTGGGGTGAAACAATTGATGTGTGAAAGTAATGAATTGGGTTGATAGAAGGTGATTTTCACAGGTTTGTCATGTATTAAAGCGATTAGGATTGATAGTCACTATTCTTGGCCCAAATAGTTCCTACCCATCTGTTAGCCTACATTACAACCCAAAAAAGACCTACTTGATCCTAAGCTTTACATTTAACTATTTGCGGAGCATTACACGAAGGTCAAGCCTATGGTTCATTATTTGTAACTTATGAATTCTTTGTGAGAGTGAGAAAACTTGATTTTTTACCCGTTGTTATAAATTGCATTATTGTGAGGTTTATGGGCAACTCTCTTATTGTGAGGGGTACATGTTTGATGAATATAGGTGATTTGTAAGATATCTTTGACTTAATAATAAGCATGCGTTTGCCAACAAGGTGAGTAAACTCTTGAGGCTATGTTGTATCTAAGTAGTGTTCTTGATCTTTCAATTGTGTTGAAACATGCTAGTAGAGCATCTTGCATTATGTGGACATTTTAGTACTAATTTTAAGGTCTTGCATGTAATAGGAGTGTGAAGTATATGCAGATCATGATACTTAGAGAGAAGATTTGTTCGAGGACGAACAAGGTTTTAAGTGTGGGGTGTTGATGTTGGGTGTATTTATGCATTCTAACATCACCATTGTAACCTTTTTAGCCTTGTTTTGAGGGTGATTCTCATGCTATATATGTTCATAATAATATAAATAAGACTTTTTGTTTCTAATTATGTGTTTACAACATTTAATGGTGTTTCCAACTAATTTTTGATTCAATGTGACCATTTAGAATTCGACCGAGAAAACTAGAGTGACTAGCTTGAGTTAGGTGTTGCCTAGTCTCTTGTGTTGGGTTGTAACATGTTTTAATGAGGTACACAGGTTGTTATTATGTATTTATATGTGAAACAAATTTTTGATAATGTTTAAAGGTCAATTAAATTAAGAAAAAATCTCAAACAATTAGCTAAAGATCTAAGTGAAATTAGCCTATGGTCAGCTCAAGTTTTGAGTTCATCGTTTTGGATGTTGTGTTGTTTTGATCTTTTAATTGATGTGTTTAATGTTTTAGGATGCTATTTTAATGTACTATGATGATATATTAAGGGCATACAAGCTTAAAAACAAGAGGAAACAAGTCAATAAGGATCTAAATGACTTAACGAGACCAAACTACAGATATCGACTCCAATAGGAGTCCTGAAATGTATTGGGATATTCTGAACGTGCAAACAATGATATAGACATGAACAAAATATGTATGGAATCAAAATAAGTCTAGCATTCCATTTATTTGGCGCGTTTACAATCCAAGAGAGCATTTGACTACGTATTTCAACCGATACAGTAGTCAATTTTGCCAGGTGCGACTGAACGCGGTTTCAAATTTGGAGGCTTGAAAGTCTTGGTCAAAATTCAGTGTTACACGTGAATATTGATCCATATACAACTACCAAAACATTGATACACATACCACACATAACCATACATATACTACACCATTTTACAGAATAGAGAGAATAGATAGACACAATGTACATATAGATATACACATAAATCTCTCTATTAGGATTCTTAGGCAGGCTTTACAACTCCTTCAATTGAAACTTTGTTTTGGGTATGTTTTATTACTTTTTTTTTATTTTGAATTCAATTATTAGTACCTAAATACCCTTGTTATGGAGTTGAGGACAAGAAAATGAATACTCTTTGATATTCTTTATTGTAGTTTAATTTTGGATTATCACATGGATTGTTCTTATTTTCTTGAGCTTACTGTTTTAATGCTTAGCTTCCATTAAAATAAATCTATATTTTCATGTGAACCCGGGAGGAGAATCATGAATTAGAACAAAGAAATTAGGTAATAGGGTTCTTATTCTTATATGAAATAAGGAATGTGAATTAGCTTCTAGGATAGGGATATACCTAGAAGCCTTGTTTGGTTCAAATACATGAATATAATGTAATAGATATAGAATAATATTTATATCTCTCTGGGACTAGTAGGTATATTATTTTATAGATAATAGATGTTGGGAGACTAAGGTCGTGGTGTAAACCTTGCGAACCAACATTTTGATAACCAAATAAACTGCGATAGGAATAGAGATTTGTATGATTGTTCGAAATGCCTCAACCCCAAGCTTTACTCCACTAATTGTCCAAGTATTTTATTTTATACATTAGTTGAGATTAGTTTTAATTTACAAAATTACAACTCAATTTGCTACTTTCCTCAATTAGTTAGAGTAGAATAAGATAGGCGGCGAACGCAAGTCCCTTTGAGATCGATATTCGGGGCTTTTTTGAAGCCACTGTATTACTTGATAAAACCAAGTACACTTGTGTGTGTGTGCTTGGACGCTGTCACTTATCAGTTGTGTTAGTCATGAAATCATGTTTCAATAGTGTATGCCTTGTATTTACTTCACTTCACATTTTCTCCCTTATCAATCAGACTCATTCGAGGATGAATGTTCCCAAAGGTGAGATATTATAAGACCCCATAAATGTCTAAGTCTATTTCAGCCCCTTAAAGCTCTTCAAAAGTTCGAACACTTTGTCAAATTTGGCTAAGTTTTTAAGGAATTAGTCTCCTTTTAAGCCTCCAAACTTTGAGAATTTATTTCATGACCTTCCCAATCTCTGTTTTTATATTTTCAAGTTGTATTATGATGGGAAAAGTCAATAGTAAACTTGGGTCCCTTTCACCCATGAATCTCAATAATCCTATTTTAAATTATAAATCATGATGTTCATTTTGTAGATTGATTATGACCTTGTTCGTGTTGTTTTATGATTTCCAAGTTGGAAGCTTTATGTGTTTTTATGAAACTATGTTTGCATGTGAGTTAAAATCTAGGAATTGAGTTGGTTATGATGTGTTAAATGGATGATTTGCCTATGCCCTAAGTGGTGCATGTAAGGTTTTTATTAAAATGCATAAGGAAATAAGAATTATGCATTATGACTCAATAGGGCCTAAATAGTGAATTTATGCTTTATGTTCAAATAACTCCCATGCTATTGATGTGTATTGTACATGCTCATGATATTATAGTATGAACTTATGAAATAATTATATGCATCCCTAGTCATGTACAAGATTATGACAACAAAATACCTCATGAAATATCCCCAACTATTTTGATATGAATTGTTAATGTTGGTCATGTATTCAAGAAGTGTCATGTCTTATCAGTTTCATCCTATCAAGGGTTGGGGTTATTTATACCCAACAATTTAGCTATGTGCCTAGATCCAGGGTCAGTTTTCAAGATAATCTTAGTCAATCCATGGTTAATAGAATTCAGTCAATTACATAACTCAGGAAAATCTCAGTAATCTCAATAGTATTTTGTCATTTAATGGAAATCCAATGAACTCAGTCTAGTTCAGTTCAATTAATCATGTTCAATGTCTATTCATATGGGATTAGGATTCAGCACCGAGTAAACCTAAGGATGGAAACCTATCTACTTATAGAGGCTATGATTCTTAGAAGCAATTCTTGTATTCCAGAACTACGTAGCCTGCATAGGTTGAGACATCAAATCTGCTATGTGAGGTGGCTTAACATAATAGATGAGGGTCCCACCATTCTCGTCAGAGCACGTGATAGATGAGTGTCACTCACAGCTTGTCCTTACTAGAGGTGCGGTATTGACACCCTTCCAATTGGGGTTACAGATTGGACCCCAACTCAGCTATAATATCTTATTTCAGGCATGTCGGTTAGATGACTACTTCCCACAGCCACAGTCTCAGTCTTTGTAATAGAACTCAGATAGTTCTACAGATTTCTAGACTGTTAGCTACAGTAAATTAGCTCAGTACGAAACTCAGCTAATCACTTTAGAATCGAGACTTTCATTTACTGTCACTCAATATCACTTATATCAGTTATCAGTAATTCATGTTATTAATATTCTGAGTTAGTAGTCAGTATTACCACAAATTCAGGTATAGTTAAGCCTTCACCATGTATTATCACATTCATGTTATTCAGTCAGTTAGTATTATTCATGCATAGGAACCCCATGCATCTTACCTACCTCACTTTGAATGCAGTACATTCTTACCTACTGACGCATACTTTCTCTTATGCTATGGTGTTTTATATCATAGGTTTAGAAGTACGAGATACAGAGCATTAGTAGCATTCGAGATTTTGGCAATCAGTTTTAGCAGTGAGTCCTTATTATTCGAGGATGTTATTATTTGATTATTTCATTATTTTAGTTCATTATCAATAGATGGTGTTAGTTGGGGATATGTCCTATCAATTCCTTATTCAGACATTTTTAGAGGCTTTTAGACTAGTATTTTCAGACTAAATGTGTTTAGGAATTTATTTGCAGTTTTGTTATTGTCATACCAAATTCAAACATTACTTTATTAGTTTCACAGTTTTGAACCTTATGGCCTTACAACTTTTATTTTTTATATTTTATAGTATAATATTTAGTGATTAGTTATAGATATTAGTCATAGGTTAGCCTGTGGTCCTTTGGCATCATGGGCACTGTGTAGCATTTCGGAGACTAGATTCGGGTCATTACAATTTTTGATGGCTTTATGTTGTCTTCATTCTTTATCAAATCAACTAAACTTTCTGCATTGCTTTAAACACTAAATCCGGCCATATTAATGTAGCCTCACTTGCCTTAAACCAACCAATAGTAGATCTACATCTCCTCCTATAGAGAACCTCAAATGGAGCCATTGAATACTGGAGTGATAATTATTGTTATAGGCAAACTTAATCAAAGGTAAGTGGTCATCCTATCATAACCTGAGGCTACCCCTAATCGCAACAAGGACTCATATGATCATAGGTGACCGCAAGCTAACGCATGAGCTGGTACCTACTGTGATCACTAAATAAAAATGAACATAACATCTGTGCATAAGATAATATGAGAAGGAGAATATAAATCTGAATACAAAAATACCAAATCAATCATAAGTTAGAAATATCTGATAAAAATTGAATATAGCTGACCGACTGTCTAACTGATTTTCTGAATGTCTGAAAGCCTCTAAATTGAATGAGAAGTTGATGTGATAGACCCCCAATGAACTTCGAATGACTGAATATAATAAAATACTAAAATAATCGAATAATAATAACATGTCCTCAATGGATGAGGACTCGCCACTATGACTGCTGGATTACATTGAGTTGTTTAGTTATGGTAGAGAAACTATCAGTCCAAACCTATAATATAATACATCACAGAGCAAAGAAGATTATGTGGTCAATACTTTGAATGTTTTGGTATATGAGATAAGGTCGGGCTAAATACATGGGGTACTGTGCATATAAAATAGGGAATAACTAAATAACATGAGATAACTAAACATAAATGGATGAAAATTGTAACATTTAAGAATGCAAGACCAAGCATAAACATATGTATGAAATAATCTATAAACTGAAACACTAAAATCTGATAACTGAATAACTGAAAATCTCTTTGCAAAACTGAACTGAAACTGTATTGAATACTTTACTGATGTTCCAGCATTCGATGGAACATTTTAGGCCTTTTCCTTAAGATAATTGAATGATTTAAAGCAACTATTGTGTATTTAACATTGTATTTGAGTGTTTTTAGAATAAAAGCTAAAGTGGAAGTAATAACAAAGAAAAGCTAGGAAAAACAAAAGGAAAATGAACTTCGACGGTACAGTAAATGGAACACCGGTATAGCCATGGAACATTGGCCTATAACATCAGACAAAACCAGAGGGACATATTACTTAAATCAAGCAATGATACGATCTGACCGAATGTCGTACCCCCAAATTATCGAGATCCATCATTAATCCGAAGGTAGAAACCCAAATGCTGGAAAACAATGATGGAATACTACGATAGTATATCAGATCTTTGGTGGACTAGCTATCGTGGCCGTCAAACAGTAACAACATTCAATGCCACTAGAAGATAGTGACGGTACATGCGATGGCTCCGTCGGACCTACAACGCACCATTGACTTGTACTATTAGGATTGACGTGATGAAGTTATGTTTCAATTTTTAAAATTTGACTTTTCAAAATGCTCTAAATGCTAAGTGTTAGGTTTTAGATGGCATCCATGCTTAGACACATTGACTTCTTAGTCTCTCCCTTGGTTTAATTTTTCTTCATCCTCACCTACTCTTTGACTTTTCTTTTTAGAAGTTGGATCTGAGATCTACATTTCCAGATCTGGCTTTCATATTTCATTATTCATAAAGTTTTCAAGTTGGTAGAACTCATTGGAACCTTATTTCATATTGGAAAACTAAGCGTTAGCTTGTGGATCTAATCACATCAACTCTATTGAGGTCCCAAGAACTTATTGTTGTAAGTTTTATTACCTTATTTATGATTAATACAATGATATCTTTGATTTCTTCTATGGAAATGAGTGGCTAAGAGTCCATAACTAGAGTTAGGGAGGCCTGCATGTAAGAAACTAGTTTTGGGTTGTGGATCGAGGTAATTTCCATGAATACTTGATGTTGTATAAACCTTTCTTCAGTTTTAGTATCTTTTAATGGTTACAAATTAGGTGAAGTCAGCACTATAACACCGCATGTGTTGTTGAGTTCCTTCGATGAAGCAAATTACTTATATAGAAAAAGATCACCACATGTTCTGTTGGGTTACTTCAATGAAGGTGATTGTTGAGAAATATAATGACTTCCCTTGTTTGTAACTAGAAGAATCAGCACTATAACAACATATGTCCTAAAGGAAAATATTGTTAGGTTACTTCGATAAAGCAATCACTTGTCTGAAAGGAAGGTGACTGTCGATCAATGTAATGATTCTTCTTGTTCGTGACTTGAAAGGTAAACCCTAGGGTGCACAATAGAAGGGTTAGCACTAGAACATCACTTTTCCAAAAGGAAGGTATTGTTAGGTTACTTCGATGAACCAATAACTTGTCTGAGGGGAAGGTGATTGTGGAGAACTATAACGACCTATCTTGAGTGTAACAGGGTAAGCCCACAAACAACACTTATCTGGGTGGAAAGTACATGTTGAGAACAGAAAAGTTCCCATGGAATCTTAAAGACATTACTCCTTTTAAGTTTAAGAGAGAAGAATTCGAGTGAAATTTCTTACATGAGAACATTACTTTTGCAGGAAGAAAGTGGATGGGTGAAAAGAAAAAGTTTATGTTTACTCTAAATCTTCTAACCTTTAGATTAATGGCAAATGCCTTAACCATATTTGTCTACATGGGGAAACAATTGACTAACAACCGCATTCTTTAAGTTCAAAAGAATTAAAGTATAGGGTACCTATTGGAGTCGAGAGATGAATGGGTAATAATAGAATTCAATTATCCCTTCAACTTAAGTTATCAAATAGAACTCTACCGAGATCTGCAGCCTTAGTAGTTCACACATCTTGGTAACCATAACTCCAATTTGTTTAACATCTTGAATTTTTGATTGAGAATAGAATTTTAAGTTTGCGTGATTTATTTACAGCATATTGGATGTTATGTTACAATATCCAAAACCCCCTATTTATTGGAAATGATTAACTAACAGCTGATTGCATTACAAATAACTTATATCAATACTTTATTCCTTATGGTATTTGACCCCAACCTAGTTGGGTTCTATATTTTCCGGCGACCACTTACATTCTCATAAGAGTGGTTTAATTTGAGCGTATCATATTCTGAGATTGTAGTTGGTATCATATAACTGCATGCCCCAATTTGAGCTAATTGGGGTCCAACCTCTAACCCTAATTAGAAGGGTATTAGTACTGTGACACAGGTACTAATACTGGCTATGTGGATCCACTAAAATGGTATCCGAAAGGACTAAGGAGTCACCCCCAACTGGAAAGTGCTCTAAAGATATATGTGTCACCCTCAACTAAAAGGTAGAAAATTAGTCAACCCTCAGTTGATAGGTAGAAATCTCTAACCTATGCTGGCTATATAGTTTGTATCTCGGGGATTTCTACTAAGGTTCATACCCTATACTGTTAGGTGATGCCTCATCCCTGAGTCTACTCAATGCTAAATCCTACTCCCAACTGAACGGACACAAAGACTGGAATTTATTGAACTAGACTGAACATTATTACATTCCAATAGTTCTCATCATGATCATAAATATGTAAGTATATAGCTAACAGTCATGTACTAACTTTCTACATATACGAAAAGTTGAATTCATGTAAAATACATAGGAATTGGGTGTTCATAATCCACCAGCACTTAATGAACATGAGTATGCAATATCAAACTTGAAATACAGCAATACATGGTTACAGTTTAAAGACCCAAAAATTGCATCTCATAAAATCTTGTAAAAATTATACACTTAAACATGAGTGTATCTTAAACACGAGGAAACAATTGGATTTTTATGGCTAAACTTATAACTTGTAGATTCATCTTGAAACATATTAAACATGTCATGGAAATCCCAATATTTAAACATGATACGGTTCATTCTACTTGAAAAAACTTGTAATCATAACTTGTAATTGAATTAACAAGATATTCATGGAATTAGTTCAACTTAAACATTTAAAACTCATAATTTAAAACGCCAAAAAGGGTTCTTAGACTCCATAGGTGAAATAAACCCATAGATTAACATCACGCATACCTCACTGGATGAATTCGTAAAGATTCTTGGGAATTTCTTGAGGTTTGAATCTTGAATTCCTTGATTACTTGTGAAAGAGTTAGGGTGTGTTCCTGATGAAAGCGATATTTTTTTTGAGAGAACTAATGATAAAAAGATTAAATAATGCTCTTTAGAAACCTAAATTTCATGTTATGGATGATTCGGGTAAAGGGTAAATGATATAAATTCCCTTAAATCATAAGGAACTAAAGCTGGACAAAAAGGAGAGGGGGCAATGTGGGCTCTAGACCATCGGACTGGAATAGCCAGCGAGGGCTCTAGAGAAGTGCATTGGGGGGTGCATTGCAGGCTAATCTCAGTAGTGCTACTTCCTTGGTTCTCCAAACATGCCTTTATATTCATCTAAAAATTTCAAAACTCACCTACGACATACTTTTAACTACCTTAATCATATATCAACTCAAAAATCAATATACCGAGGTCGGGAAGGTTAAAAATAAAATCAACAAAGTTTAGGAGTCTCGAAAATGACTAAGTCTCAATACTAAGTGAAAATTTCAAGTGTTGGACCCCTTAGACATGAAATTGAGAGCGGAAATAAGCTAAGACTTTTATGGGGTATTACAATATCTCCCCTCTAGGAACATTCATCCTGGAATAAGACTAATTTAGCTGAGAGTACTGAAGTAACTAGGATCATATACTGAATATGAATGATGGGAAAACTGATTACATAATTGAGTCTTAGATATGATAAATGAACTAAACTGAATATTTGTAATGAAATAAGATGGATTACATAGCTGAAACTGAGAATGGAAGAGATTCAATCTAAAGAAAAAAATTACCTCAAGATGAATCTGAGTTCGTAGAGAAAAGGTGAGGGTACTTGGTTCGCATCTCTGCTTTTGCTTCCAAAGTGTCTCTCTCAAAATAATGATTTCGCCAAAGAACTTTGACCAAGGGAACTTCTTTGTTCCCTAGTCTATGAATCTGATAATCAAGGACCGTAACTAGTATTTCTTCATAGGAAAGTGTATCATGAACATCCATACTTCCTAAAGGAACTACTATAGCTGAATCACCAGTGCACTTCTTTAACAGGGAAACATGGAACACTGGATGCACTGATGCTAAATATGTAGGTAACTCTAGCTCATAAGCTATATTCCTAAAATTACTTAAGATTCTAAATGGGACTACATATCAGGGACTGAACTTTCCCTTCTTACCAAATCTCTTCACTTACTTCATGGATGAGATTTTCAAATAAACCAAATCACCAACCTCAAACTTAAAATCTATTCTCCTCACATCTGCATAGGATTTCTGATAGCTCTGGTCTATCTTCAACCTATTTTGAATCAACTGAACTTTTTTTATCACATTAAGAATGCATTTATCCCTATCAAAGAAGCTTTACCTTCCTCAAATCAACTAATAGGATACTTATATCTCCTTCCATAGAGAGCTTCAAACTGAGCCATCAAGATACTGAAGTGATAACTGTTGTTACAGGTAAAATCAATCAAATGTAAGTGATCCCAACTACCTTTAAAATCAATAATACGTGCTCTAAATATGTTCTCTATGGTCTGAATGGTCCTCTCTACCCGACCATATTTCGAGGATGAAAAGTTTTACTAAGATGAACATGGGTACCAAGAACCTTCCGAAAAGCCTCCCAAAAGTAAGAGATAAACTAAGTGCCTCTATGTGATATTATAAATAAGAAAATACCATGTAACCTAAACAACTCCCTAATATAGATCTTGACATAATCCTCAAATTAGTAAGAAGTATGAATTGGCAGGAATTGAGCCGATTTAGTCATTCTATCTATAGTGAATCATATCAAATTATGGTGATGACACGTGCGAGGTAACCCATTCACAAAATCTATGTTCACCACCTCCTGTTTGCTAGTGGGGATACTGAACTTTTGCAATATATGACTAAACCTTTGGTGATCAACCTTAACCTGAAGACAATGAGAACACTTAGCTACAAAATCTTCAATACCCCTCTTTATACCACTCTGCCAATATATTTCCTAAAAGTCATGATATATCTTAGTGGCTCCTTGATGGATAGAGTATCATGAATAATGTGCTTCTATAAGAATTTGTTGTCTCAGGTCATCAAAACATGGAATACATAATCTACCCTGACAACGAAGTACACTATCTCTCCCTTGGGAGAAAACATCCACCTTTTGATCTTCAACCACCTCCTTAGACTTAACAAAACTAAGATCTTTATCTTGCTTTTATTTCACTTCTATTGTAGGATTAATAGAGGTGACGAGAGATGAAGCCAAGGTTCCTTGCTACACTCTATATATGTTCGTATGATTCTTATGGATTTAGGGTATGTTTGAATTCAGCCTCTCGTTAGTTCTTTAATGAAGGATTTTCCACCTTCTCAAGCCTCTCTACAATACCCTTAGAAAGTGACAACATATGACTTCCATTACTAAATAGGAAGAACTCTTCAAACTAGTTTATAGTTGTTCTTTTCCCCACAATGGGTTCTAATTTACTAAATCACATGTTGATGTTTTTGGAACAACATATGTAGACCTTTATGGGAGAGAAAATAAAGAAGATTCTGAACCCATACACTACCTTCAACTGAATCAACCAACCAAAAATGTAATCTAGAAAGTTGGTGAACCTTCCTTACTAACTTCTCCTTATCCTCCTCAACATGGGAAACACTATAAAATTTACTGAGGGTATCTACCACTACATTGGCCTTGCTCAGATGATACAAAAACTCTTATCATAATCTTTTAGCAACTCAACATATTATATAACAAAGATTCAAATCTTTCTACAAGAACACATATTTCAATCTTTATTGAACCTTTAACATAGCCATATGAACCCCATAAAGGTAATGTCTCCATATCTTCAAAGAAAACACAAAAACTGCCAATACAAGATCATGGCTATGAGAATTCTCTTCATGGGGCTTAAGATGTTTAGAGACATCGGATATTTATATGGCATGGAAATATGATAGTTTTGATGCTTAAAACCAAGAATTTATGCATGAACTTTGGATGTTTTTTTAGATATAATTGTAATACCCCGATCATTTACTAAGCTTAAATCCGTCTTTTGAGTGGACATATATGGCTTCCAAAGTGTTTGATGACTATATCATGCCATGTTTCTTTTATTTATACTTTTTAATATGTAGACCATTGAATAATATTTCCATCAATACCAATTTCATAGAAATTCGATATCGGACAAGTGAGTTATGGCCGATTTACTGAACAGTATCGAATTGCCCAGGTTTGACGGTTGACCTGATGGACCGCCAAGTCCTTGGTGGATTATCAGGTTTACCGTAAATCCAAGGCATTAGCTAATCTTTTGGTCCTTCGTGTGACAGCAAAAGTGATGGACCGTTAGAAGTTTGACGGTCCATCAATTGTACCATCAGGTGGAAAACAGAATGGCCTATTCCTGACCCCTGAGTAACGGACAACTTGGTGGACCGTCACTTTTCTAATAGACCGTTAGGTCAAACATCACTTAGAGAAAGAACATTCTAGTTTTGGAATTCTAGTGATGGACGACTTTGTGGACCATCAGTCCCTCTGACGGACCATCAGGTTGACCGTCACAGGCCCCGATCAACAAATTTCAGCATTTTCAAAAATGGCATTTTAGTCATGTCCTCTGTATGTGGTCTTATAAATATATATATATATATATATATATATAAGTAGAGAAGAGCCACTCATTTTCTCTTCCTTTCCTTTCCAATATTCAAAGAATCTCCAAGAAACTAGAGTTTCTACAAGATCCAAAATCCAAATCATCTTCAAAGAAATTCAAAGAATCCTACATGAATTTCTGCAAGTTGTTTAAGAACTAAGTTTCCCAAGTCAAAGTCATCAAGAATCTTGGTCTAAAAGTGTGAGAAGAGTTCCAAGAAAGTTTTTACATCTTCAAATCAAAGTCCAAGGTATGTGGGGTTTGAACAAGGACACTCCTTTCGTTCTTGTGCCCAAATATTTAATTTATATTGTTAAAATACATGTTTTTGTAAATGGTTTTACACCCAAATTTCTTTATTAATGATTTATAAGATTAGAATTGAATAAGATTGATATTTATGGTTATTCCGGTGTCATGCTTCTTAAATTGAGAATTTATTTCATGAGATGTATATTGCCATTATGTATTGATAATTTCTAAGCAATTGAGACAAGTGTCATGAGTTATGCCTTCCATGAGAAATTTAACTATTGAATATATATATTGATACTTGAGATTGAAAGTCAAGAATGAGTTCTATGATGTTTTCTTGAAACTTTTGATATTTGAAATGATTTGATAAGCAAGAATACTTGATGTTGAGAACGATTATTTGATTGTGAGTTGAGTTTCAAATCCACAGTCATATATGATTTACCGATGAGACATACTGTTGTTTTGGTCATCATGATAGACCCATGAATTGATATTGATTGGAGTGGATTTCCTAACGTGTTCTGAGCTTAGTCTGGGAGGAGCATTTAGCACCGAATGAGAAATTTGGTATTTCTCCAAAACTACGTGCCACCATAGGATTGATGTTGATATCGGTAGACCAAAGGCCAATTGTGGGATTGTGATTATGACCTTGAGGTTTTACTACCTAGCAAGAGCATGACGCTCCTATCAATGCGGGGTTCTCTCCTTAGGAGGGTAAAACATTGGACTCCTTGCGGCTCACATTGTGTAGTTATGTTGGTTATAAGAAACTCCCAAACCCATAATGATCTAAATAACTGGAGTTATCGAGTCACTCTAAGTCATGATTCAAAGATTTTGAGTTGAGTTATATGATTTATAAGATTTATGAAGCATGTGTTATTACTGATGACTTATGGAAATGAATTTTCAGATAATTCAAGCGAAGGGAGTTATTATTGTTAGCATGCATGATTTTTTTATACATTTATGATAATATTTAAATATTTTCATCCACCCCCGCATACTCAGTACATTCCCAAGTACTGACTCTCATACCCTTTTATATTTTATATTTCATCATGATGTAGGTTCAGGTGCTCAGTTTCAGCAACAACCATAATCCTTAAGTATCTTTATCTACCTATCTGCAGTTGGTGAGTCCTCATGGTTCGAGGACCTATGTACCTGATTTTTCTCGTGTTAATAGATGGTTGTTTATTTTTAATTTAGTACGACTTAGTTGGTGATCTGTTCCAATGTGTATTCATACTTATGTAGTAGAGGCTTTGTCAGACTAGAGTACAAGTATGTATTGAACGTTAATATTTTACTTGTACAGGATAGTATTATTTTTTATCTCAGTATGTTCATGGCATGATTATTCTTCCCTATTACCACTCAATTATTGTCATTATGAATTATAGCAGTAAAAACAGGCTCAGAGGGTTAGCTTAAGGCTGTGTGTGGCCTTAAGCATCTTGTGACATCTCAGGATAGCTTATTGGGGTATTACAAGCTTGGTATCAGATTCTAAGGTTTGAAGAGTCCTAGGGAGTCTGACAAACTGTGTTATGTAGATTCTTGATCATCGGTGTGTAGCGCACCCCATCTATGAGCAAGAGGCTACAAGATGTTTTAGAAAAAGTTATTTCTTTCTTTCAAGAGTCTATTGTGCCTATGACTATTTCTATCTGCTATTAATCCATGCTCTCTTATGATAGAACATGCCTCCTAGTAAAGTTTGCAAAAACAATGAATGACCTCAACCCATTGGTCCTTTCGATAAGATGGTGTCCCACGCTTAATTTCAGGCATCTTTTTAAGTGCTAACCTAGGCGGTCACCGCCAATGCTCAAGTCAACACCCAGGCTATTACTTTACCTCTAGACGAAAATAATTCTGCCACAGATCAGGTTCGTGACTTTATGCGAATGAATCCACCTAAGTTATATGGGCCGACAGTAGATGACAACCCACAAATGTATTTAGATGAAGTGAGAAAGATAACTCAAATTGTGTAAGTGACTGAGGAAGAGAGTGTTAAATTGGCTGCTTATTAAGTGAAAGATGTTGCTTATAATTGGGTGGAGATGTGGAGGAAAAGTTAAGGGGAGAATAATGCTCCCATGACTTGGAAATTATTTCAAGATGACTTCTAGATAGATTCTTTCCTCCTGAGTTGAGGGAAGCAAAGCTAGAAGAATTCATGAACTTAAAACAGGGCTCCATGAAAATTAAGGAGTATTGCCATAAGTATAACCAGTTGTCTAAATATGCTCGCGGTATGATGGCTGATTCTAGAACTAGTATGAGTAAGTTTTTGGCAGGTGTGTATAGTTATGTTGTGAAAGAGTGCAGATCTGCTATGCTTAATAGGGACATGGATCTTTCTAGATTAATGATACATGCTCAGCAAATTGAAGCAGACAAAGTGAAGGAGAGAGAGAGTGAGAGGGAATAAGAGGGTTAGATCTGAGAAGCAGGGGTTTAGTCAGACTAGATTTTCTGGAGGGATCCACCCTCACTTCTAGAGATATTCTCTCATGCCAGCGCCTTCATCAACCAGTACTTCTATATTCAGAATCAGGTAGAAGTAGGGTATTAGGCCCTCTATGACCCATTCCCAGGATAGTATGAGTAACAAACCTTGTCCTCCCTTATGTCTAAGGTATGGTAGGGACCATCCTGGTAAGTTCTTAATCGATTAGAAGGGTTGTTTGGTTCCGGTAAGTTGGGCCACAAATTTAAGAATTGCCCATATGCTAGATAAGAGAGTTGTGATGTTCATCATTTGAGTCAGACTATTAGTACTCCAGCCACTGTAGTTCGTCTTACTCCTCCTTAGGGTGCCTCATCTAGTACTGCTGGCAATCAGCATCAAAATTGCTTTTATTCTATACAACCACGCCGCCAGGAGCTGGAGAATTCACCAGATATTATTACTGGTACACTCAATGTATTTTATTTTGATGTGTATGTGTTGTTCGAACCTGGGTCTAGTCTTTCTTATGTGACTCCGCTGGTGGCTATGAATTTTGAGATCAAGGCTAAGAAGATTCTCGAGACTTTCCTAGTTTTTACCCCCTAGATAAATCAATCGTTGCTAAGCGAGTATATAAGAAGTGTCCTATCACTGTCCTTCACAAAGTCATGTATGTGAATTTGATTAAGCTAGACATGGTTGATTTTTACATTATTCGTGGTATTGATTGGCTTCACTCTTGTTATGCATCCATAGACTGTTGTACCCGGGTAGTCAAGTTTCAATTTCTCAATGAACCAGCCTTTGAATGGTTTAAAAATTTTGTATCTCCTAAAAGTCATTTCATATCTTATCTTAAAGCTCGGAAATTGATATCCAAGGGTTGTATCTATCATTTGGTTAGAGTAAAAGACACTAAGTCTGAGACTTCAACCATTTAGTCTCTTTGTTTTGTCAATGAGTTTTCTGATGTTTTCCCGAAAGGTCTTCCGGGAGTACCTCCCAATAAATAAAGAGGATTTATAATCGAACTCCTCCCTGATACACAACCTATTTTTATTCTTTCAAATCGTATGGACCACACAGAACTTAGGGAGTTAAAAGATCAACTCAAAGACCTTCTTGATAAGGGTTTTATAAGACCTAGTCTATCTCCTTGGGGTGTACTTGTTCTATTCACGCGAAAGAAATATAGTTTATTGCGCATGTGCATTAACTATCATCAGCTCAATAAGATCATAGTCAAGAACAAGTATCCTTTTACTAGAATTGATGACATATTTGATCAGATGCAAGGTGCCATTATTACTCAAAAATAGATTTGAGATCCAATTATGACCAACTTAAATTCAGAGAGTATGATATTCCAAAGATAGCTTTTATGGTCATTTTGAGTTCTTGGTTATGTCTTTCGGGCTAACTAATATCCCAGCAGCTTTTATGGACCTTATGAATCGGGTGTTCAGAAATTATTTGGATATGGTTGTTATCTTGTTCATAGATTATATTCTTGTATAGTCTAGAAGTGAGAACGACCATACAGATCATCTCCGAATAGTCCTGCAAACCCTTAGAGATCATCAACTAGCCAAATTTAGCAAGTGTGAATGCTGGCTATGATCAGTTACCTTCCTAGGTCATATTGTTTCTTCTGAAGGTATTTGGGTTGATCCTCAAAAGGTAGAAACTGTGAAAAATTAGCCTAGACCTATTTCCCCATCTGATATTAGGAGTTTCTTAGGTCTAGCTGGCTACTACCATCGTTTTGTCGAATGTTTCTCTTCCATTGCCACTTCTTTGTCCCAGTTGACCCAAAAGAAGGTTAAATTCCAGTTGTCAGATTCATGCGAAAAGAGTTTTCAGGAGTTGAAGACTTGACTAATTTCAGCCCCTGTGATGACCCTACAAAATAGTGTTGATAATTTTGTGGTATATTGTGATATTTCCAAAATTGGTTTGGGTTGTGTATTGATGCAAATGGGTAAGGTTATAGCTTATGACTCCCGACAGTTGAAACCTCATTAGAAGAATAATCCGACCCATAACATTGAGTTAGCTATAGTGGTTTTTGCTTTAAAAATTTGGAGACACTATTTGTATGGTGTTGATGTTGATGTATTTACAGATTATAAGAGTTTACAGTATGTGGTCACTTAGATAGAGTTGAATCTTTCGCAGAGGCGATGGTTAGAAATACTGAAGGACTAAGATATGAATGTGTTTTATCACCCGGGCAAGGCCAATGTAGTAGCATATGCCCTTAACATTTCGTCCATGGATAGTGTAGCACATGTCGAGATATATAAGAGGGAGTTGATCTACAAAGTGAATCGTCTGGATATGTTGGGTGTTAGATTACTCGACTCAGCGGAGGGTAGCATTTGGGTTCAGAGTAGTTCTGAATCTTCCTTAGTTTTGGAAGTGAAGGAGAAGCAGGATATGGATTCTTATTTGGTTAAATTGAATGGGGCCGTCAAAGACCAAAAGGTAGAGGTTTACTTCCAAGGGGGAGATAGTGTGTTAAGCTTTTAGAATTGATTGTGTGTGCCTGATGTTGATGATTTGAGGCAGAAATTATGGTAGAAGCATATGGCACGCATGCTACCATGATGTACCATAATTTTTGGGAAATCTATTAGTGGAATGGTATGAAGAAGGATATAGCAAAGTTCATTTAGAAGTGTGCAACTTGCCAGCAGGTAAAGATAGAGCACCAGAGACCCGATGGTATGATGCAAGAATTTAGTATTCCTATTGGGAAATGGGAGGAAGTGAATATAGGTTTCATGACCGGTTTGCCTCCTTCCTGTCGTCATCATGATTCTATTTGGGTTGTTATGGACAGGTTGACTAAATCCGCACATTTTCTTCCACAACATACATCTTTCACTACCGAGGACTATGCTTAGCTGTACATTCGAGAGTTAGTAAAGTTGCATGGATTTTTACTATCTATCATCTCTAATAGAGGTACTCAATTTACTTCTTAGTTTTGGAGAGCCTTCCAGAAGGGTCTTGGAACCCAAGTTCATCTTAGCTCTGCTTTTCATCCGCAGACACACGGCCAAACTGAGAGGATTATACAGACTTTGGAGGATATGTTGAGGGCTTGTGTTCTTGATTTGAAAGGAAGTTGCGATAAACATTTTCCATTGATTGAATTTTCTTATAACAATAGTTTTCATGATAGTATTGGAATGGCTCCCTTTGAAGCTTTGTATGGAAAAATATATAGATCGCCCATAGGTTGTTTCAAAGTGGGTGATGCTGCTATGATTGGACCTGATGCTCTGTTCGAGGCTATAGAGAAAGTTAAGTTGATTCGAGAAAGGTTGAAGACAACTCAGAGTGGTCAAAAGTCGTATACAGATGTAAGAAAAAGAGATCTCGAGTTTGAAGTTGATGATTTAGTGTACTTGAAGATTTCACCCATGAAAGGAGTGAAAAGATTTGGAAAGAAAGGAAAGCTTAGTCCCAGATATTTTGGCCCTTATAGAGTTTTTAATTGCATTGGGAAAGCAGCTTATGAGATCGAGTTGCCTGCAGAGTTGTCAGCTGTCCATCCTGTATTTTATGTTTCTATAATCAAAAAACACATTGGTGACTCTGTTGTAGTTAATCTGTCAGAAAGTTTGGATTTTCATGATAGCCTTTCGTATGAAGAAACCCCAATTAAAATCCTAGGTTATCAAGTTCGTAGACTAAGGGACAAGGAAATTCCCTTGGCTAATGTTCTGTGGCAAAATCAATCTATTGAGGGTGCTACTTGGGAGGCAAAAGCAGATATGCGAGCTAGTTACCCTTATATTTTCTCCGCGAGTTCAAATCAAGCTGAAGGAACTAATCTCTTAATTCAGTTTCCTCTTAATCTAATGTATTCAACTATGTGGTTATCCCCTCTATGATTCGTGTATTTGATGAAGTACTCAAAAAGTTTAGAGAAGGGAAGCCCTTCGGGTGAGTCTTTCCAGCTATATGTCCTTATTTTCTCTTGTTCTTGGCCTATCTAGCAACATTCGAGGATGAATATTTCCAAGGGGGAGATATTGTAATACCCCAATCATTTACTAAGATTAAATCCATCTTTTGAGCAGACATGTATGAATTCCAAAGTGTTTGATGATTATATCGTGTTGTATTTATTTTATTTCTAATTTTTACCATGTATAGCATTGAATACGCTTTCCGTCGATGCCAATTTCATTGAAATATGACATTGGACGAGTAAGTTATGGCTGATTTATTGAACGGTATCGGATCGCCCATGTTTGACGATTGACCTGACGGACCGCCAAGTCCTTGGTGGACCGTCAAGTGTCCCATCAAGCAAAGGAAGTAACTCCTCTTTTGAGCCTTCATGTGATGGCCAAAGTGGTGGACCATCAGAAGTTTGACGGTCCGTCAATGGCCTATTTCTGACCCCTGAGTGACGGATGATTTGGTGGACCGTCACTTTTCTGACGGACCATCAGTTCAACTGTCACGTCGAGGTAGAACATTTCAGTTTTGGTATTCGAGTGACGGATGACTTGGTGGACTGTCAGTCCCCCTAACGGACCGTTAGGTCTACCGTCACAAGCCCTGATCTGTAAATTTCAGCATTTTCAAAAAGGGCATTTTGGTTATTTCCTCTCCCTGTGGTCTTATATATATCTAAGTGGAGAAGATTTACTCATTTTCTCTTCCTTTCCTTTCCAATCTTCCAAGAATCTCCTAGAAACTAGGGTTTCTACAAGATCCAAAATCCAAATCCTCTTCCAAGAAATTCAAAGAATCCTTCATGAATTTCTCCAAGTTGTTTAAGAACTACGTTTCCCGAGTCAAAGGCATCAAGAATCTTGGTCTAAAAGTGTGAGAATAGTTCCAAGCAAGTTTTACATCTTCAAATCAAAGTCCAAGGTATGTGGGGTTTGAACAAGTACACTCCTTTCGTTCTTGTGCCCAAAGATTTAATTTATATTGTTAAAATACATGATTTTGTAAGTGGGTTTACACCCAAATTTCTTTATTAATGATTTATGAGATTAGAGTTTAATAAACTTGATATTTATGATTATTCCACTGTCATGCTTCTTAAATTGAGAATTTATTTCATGAGATGTATATTACCATTATGTATTGATGGTTTCTAAGCAATTGACACAAGTGTCATGAGTTATGCCTTTCCATGAGAAATTTAACTATTGAATATATATATTGATACTTGTGATTGAAAGTCAAGAATGAGTTCTATGATATTTCCTTGAATCTTTTAACATTTGAAATGATTTGATAAGCAAGAATACTTGATGTTGAGAAAGATTGATTGATTTTGAGTCGAATTAGGAATCCATAGTCATATATGATTTATCGATGAGACATATTATTGTTTTGGTCATCATGATAGACCCATGAGTTGATATTGAATAAGGTGGATTTCCCAACGCGTTCTAAGCCGAGTCTGGGAGGAGTATTTAGCAACGAGCAGGAAATTTGGTATTTCCCCAAAACTATGTTCCACCATAGGATTGATGTTGATAATTATGGGCCAAATGTCGATTGTGAGATTGTGATTGTGACCTTGAGGTTGTACTCCCTGGCAAGTATACGACGCTCTCGCCAATATGGGGTTTACTCCTTAGGAGGGCAAAACGTTGGACTCGGTGCGGCTCACATAGTTTAGTTATGTTGGTTATAAGAAACTACCAAAACCATAATGATCTAAATACCTTGAGTTATTGAGTCATTCTAAGTCATGAGTCAAAGCTTTTGAGTTGAGTTAAATGATTTATGAGATTTATGAAGCACATGTTATTACGGATGACTTAGGGAAATAATGTTTAAGATAATTCAAGCGAAGGGAGTTATTATTGTCAGCATGCATGATTTTCTTATACATTTATGATATTATTTAAATGTTGCATCCACCCCCGCATACTCAGTACATTCCCAAGTATTGACTCCCATACCCTTTTGTATTCTATATTTCATCATGATATAGGTTCAGGTGCTCAGTATCAGAAGCGACCGTAATCCTCGAGTATCTTTATCTACCTATCTACAGTTGGTGATTCCTCATGGTTCAAGGACCTATGTCCCTGATTTTTATCTGGTTAATAAATGGTTGTTTATTTCCAGTTTAGTACGAGTCAGTTGGGGATCTGTCCTAATAGGTCATCAGACTTATGTAGTAGAGGCTTTGTCAGACTAGAGTACCAGTATGTACAGAATGCTAGCATTTTGATTGTATAAGACAATTTTATTTTGTATCTCAGTATGTTCATGGCATGATTATTCTTTCCTATTATGGTCAATTATTGTCATAGTGAATTATAGGAGTAAAGACAGGCTCAGAGGGTTAGCTTTACACTATGTGTTACCTTAAGCACCGTGTGACGTCTCGGGATAACTTCTTGGGGTGTTACAATAATGGACTTTGATGTGAATTGCAGTAAAATTGGTAAACAATAGTACTTGAACAAAAAAAAAGAAAATACCTAAAAAAGACCAATCGTTATTAGTATATGAGTAAGCACCTAAGTCGTAACAAACCAATATGACTCATATGTTAAATCGTACGAGGAACAAAATAAAAAATAAAATTGAAAAACCAAATCTAAGTAAGCTAAACTCAAGTATCTAAGACATAAGGTAGCATACGAGTCATATGCTGAAGTCGTAAGAATAAAAGAATCCAAGCTACTATCCCAAAATTAAATGTCAGAAGTATACGATTTGGAAGTTTTATTATGACTCATATCGATATGTCATATGCAAACTAGTGATCAAGATCTAAAAAAAGACTAAAGTCCCAAGTAGATATAGATGATGAATCTGATTTGTACACAAGGTTATGACTCATGAGATAGAATCATAAGCTGAGAAGAGAGTTGAATTCATAGGCAGACTGGATTTTGGATTGGTTACGACAAGGAAGGGTATGCCTTATTATCGGAGGATACAAATGATGAACGAGTCATAACGACTATCAAATTAACTTTACCTTTCCTATTTTTATTAGGAATTTACTATTATTTTGAGATACTATAAAAACATTAGGTTTTATATTTTATTAGGTTAGCTACTATTACATCCTACAACTTACTTTAACATACTTTACAATTGTTCTTGAGATTTTAGGGTTTTATTAAACTTAATACTTTGGAGTTTATTCATCTTATATTTGTGCAATTTATTGTATGTATTCTTCATTGATAATTATAGTTTCTTGCACAAAAATGAACAACTAATATCCTTTGCTAGGGTCGTGTGAATCCTAGAGAATTAGCAACATAGAAAAAGTGTGAAAACATTTGTTCTAGGTTATGCATGTATTCTAATCTTTCTTTATTACATCTAATTTTAAGTACCTGCAACATCTTGAGATAAAAGCATGCATTTGCATTTTTGGATAAGAAAGAAATCTTGTGATTGGGAAAAAAATATTAGAACAGTAATTTGGGATTTCTACCTCCATCTTATCGTCCCTATATTCCATCTTATTACTTCATCTAATAAACAAGGATTAAGTGAACTGGGGCCATAGAAAGGGGGAACTAGGTGACACTCGACGATCATAACCAAGTCAAATAGTGAGATTTATCTTCACACTTAAAAGGTGGCTGATAATACATAGCTTGTAGGCTTGGCATGCATAGCAATAGAACAGTGGGTTGATCATGAGAAAACTATAGAGTTGCGATACTAGGGGGAACATAGACCTAGAGTTCGTCTCTGATTGATTACAACTCAAAAGTACTCAAGAATTTGTTACTCTTTGATATTGATAACAAAATCCACCCATTTATTTTTATGCATTGATCATTGTTTATATCTAAATAAGGAACTTCTCATGTTTTCAATGTGGGATCGACCCTAACCTAGATGGGTTACTATATTTGACTATAATTATTTTATCCTTCAAATTGGAGGTATATTTTAGGCATCATCAAATTTTGGCACCATTGCCAGGGATTACAGTTTAAGGAGTAATTTGAATTGGTGAAGTTCTTGAGTTTTTACTTTTTATTTTTTGTTTTTTCATATATCGATGTATGCCTAGCACTAAGAGTAGAGGCAGTCCCTTAGTCCCTTTTGATCTAGATCCATAACGGATCCTTTAAACAGTAAGAATGATGTCAGAACAAGTTTGTGAAGGGGTGCAAATCCCCCACCTATGGACCCAAATGAGACAATCTTGTGTGACCCATTAGACTCATAAAATCTTGTAGATATTCAGATATATCAATTATTGGATCAAGAACAATGAGAAGCCAAAAAATCTAGACAGGTTGCTGAAGCCAAAGCCGTACAATGAGGTGGATTAAGACATATGATGAGGATGATGAAGACATGGGATATGTTGACTTTGCTGATACAGGAGATATTGTTCCTCCCCCATTAGCCCCTAATGTGAAGTTTGATATTACTAGTTCTATAATCCAATTGTTGAATCTGAAAGGTTTATTGTTTAGAGAAGCTAAGGATGATGCAGAGATGTACCTTACTATTTTTTTGGGGATATGCACAAATTATAGCCTCCCAGGGTTTGATCGGGAAGCATTGAGATTAAGGTTGTTCCTATTTTATCTAACTGGAGAAGCATCCCTATATCTAGGGTAATTACCAAGAAAGAACTATCACAATATGGAATAAGTTGAAAAAATAGTTTCTATGTAGATTCTCCCATCCTGCATAGATGTTATAGCTGAAGGATGAAAGTTATAATTTCAAACAACTACCTACAAAATTGATGTATAAGGCATGGTTTAAATTTAAGAAGAAGTTGATCTTAGTGCCAAACCATAGAATAAGAGGATCTAATATGTCATAAATCTTTAATAGATTACTAAGTGATAGTTCGAGAGCCCTGATAGATACTATCTCTGAAGGTTCTTTTATGTGTCTCCATTGAGATGCTACGAGGGAATTGCTTTATGATATTTCAGTCACCAATAGAGAATTGCTTACTAGAGATTCTGACTGAGGTAGTGGTACATATGCTATTAGAGAGACAAACACATATGAAGCAGGTAATGATATGGTTGCACTAGAGATAGCACAACTTCAAACTGATATTATTTTTCTCACAAAATAGTTTGCTTTATTAAATGCTTAGAAATTGAATGCAATAGCAGCACAAAGATCCGCACCCAAACCATTTGACATTTCATCTAAAGAAGATACTAACTACCTTGATCATAGATTGACTGATTTACTCCAAGGGTAAGGGAATCAAGGTTGGAACTATTATAATGATTGATACAGAGATAGAAGATGAGATAGAGATGGTGATTAGCAATGCAAGGATGATTATAAGGAAAAGAGTAACAAATATATTCCACCAGATAGTCGAGATATAGAGCCCAGAGTTGAGGCTCTTTTGTCTAAGTTAGTGAAAGGGCAAGAAACTCAAGAAAACTCTATGAAAGGTATCAAAGAAGATATGTAATGACTCAATCAAAAATTTAAATCACATTCCACAACAATTAGGCAATTGGAGAAAAATTTGGGTAGATGTGAGCCATAGTAAATCAGAGATAGCATGACACTCTTCCAAGTAATACAATAGTAAATCCCAGAAATGACAACCAATTTAATACCATTACTACTTAAAATGGGAAGTTTATTACAGATCTACCTATACCTACTATTCATGAGCAAAACTAGAAGTATGATAAGCCAGCTGATATGGGCTGCTGTAACAAGCTAAAAATAGGAGATGAGAGAGCTATAAGTATTGTGTTGAAACCTATTCCAAGGACACTTCCTCCCTATCTACAAAGAATATAAAAGATACAAAAATAGGATAAGTATTCAAAATTTTAATCTATGTTAAAATAGATGATATTCAACATACCGTTGGTCGAAGTATTAGAGAATATGCTTGGATATGCAAAGTTCATGAAGGTCCTGATTATGACAAAAAGAGTAGTCAGTTATGAGCTAATTGATAATGTCCATCATTGTAGTATTCTATCCACTAGGTCATTAGTGGAGAAGAAGTAGGATCCTAGTGTAGTAATTATACCTTGCACTATTGGATCCTTTCACTTTGCATGTGCTTTGTGTGATTTGGCTGCAAATATAAACCTTATGCCATTTGTATTATTCAAGTAGTTGCGGTTGGACACGACAAGACCCACTACCATAAGTTTAGTAATGGTAAACGGAAGTGTGAAGAAGCTAGTCGGTATCCTTTATGATGTTCTAGTAAAAGTAGCTTCTTTTCCTACTGACGTCTTTGTTTTGGATTAAGAAGTGGACTTTCAAGTCCTAATTATTCTTGGCATACCTTTTATGGCTATAGGTAGAACATTTATTGATCTATTGAAAGTACATTTGATGTTGAGATTCAATGATGAGTAGGTGATATTCTATATATGTAAATCCATGATGTAACTTAATAAGTTAAGGGTGATATCTGTGATTAATGTGGAAGATAAAGAAGCAGACTAATTCCATGACATTGATGCGGTGACTTTTTGGGATGATGGTTCTGATGTAGTTGTTCCTTTTGAAGAAAGACTAGGTGTTGAAGTATTTACATCTGTGATCATGAATTTTGACTCTAATGGCGTAGAAGAATATGAAGAGATTTTTGGTGCATTACATGGTACTGGTTAAAAATTTTCACCTAATAATCTTGATCTAGATTCAAAGAATAGAACAACTCCAACTTCTCACCCATCTATAGAGGAGCCACCAGTGTTAGAGTTGAAGACTTTTCCATATCACTTAAGGGACAATAACACTTTACAGGTAAATGTTGCAGCGGACATAAAATAGTCAGAACCAGAAATATTGTTATCACCTTTACAAAATTTCAAGAGGACCATTGGATGGTCCATTGCAGATATTGTAGGTATTCCACCTAGTTTATGTACTCAAATAATTTATCTTGAGCCAAATTTTTCTTCATCAATTGGGAATAAGCACTACCTTACTCTACCTATTCAAGAGGTGGTTAAGAAGGATATAATCAAATGGTTGGATGGTGGGGTGGTTTTTCCCATTGCTGATAGTAAATGGGTTAGCCCGATTCAATGCATTCCAAAAAAGGGTGGAATAATTGTTGTTCCTAATGAGAAGAATATGGTGGTGCCTATACAAACAGTCACTATATGGAGAGTTTTCATGGACTATAGGAAGGAAAATGCATGGACATAGAAGGATATTTTTCCTATATCGTTCATTGGTCAGATGCTAGACAGGTTAGAAGACAGAGAATGATATTGTTTTCTTGATGGGTACTCAAGTTATAATTATATTTCTATTGCACTAAAGGACCAAGAAAAGACTAATTTTATATATTTTTATGGGACCTTTGAATTCAAATAAATGCAATTTGGTCTATGCAATACCCCAGCCATATTTCAGAGTATAATGTCTATTTTTTTTTTGATTTAGTGAAAGACACTATTAAAGTTTTTATAGATGATTTTTGGTGGTAGGTAAATCCTTTCATGATTGTCTCATTTACTTAGCAAAGGCTCTACGAAGATGTAAATAATGCAACTTGGTACTCAATTGGGAGAAGTGCTATTTCATGGTTAAAGAAGGAATTATGCTTGGGCACAAAATTTCAAAGAGAGGAATAGAGGTTGATCGAGCAAAGATTGAGGGGATTAAGAAATTACCTTATCCAATTTTTCTGAAGTAAATTAAAAGTTTTCTTTGTCATCCAGGTTTAGATAGAAGAATTATCAAGGATTTCTGAAAGATTGCTAGTTCTCTTTAGAAGCTTCTTGAGAAGGAGGTAAAATTTAATTTTGATGATGTACACATGGAGGCTTTTGAAACCCTTAAAGAGAAGTTGGTGAATTCTCTAATCATTATGTCTCCCGATTGGTATGCACCTTTTGAGATTATGTGTGATGCTAGAAGATTGGCCTTAGGGGATGTACCAGGCCAACGAAAAGAAAAGATCCTTCATACCATTTACTATGTTAGTAAGGAAATAATTCCAGATCAATAGAATCGCACTATCACAGAGCAAGAAGATTTATTGGCGGTGGTTTTGCCTTTGAAAAGTTTAGATCTTACTTGATTAGTTCCAAGGTTATACTACACTGATCAACATTGCGGTACATAATGGCTAAGAAATATTCAAAGATGGGGCTTATTCAAGGGATGTTTTTGTTGCAAGAATTTGACATTGAAGTTAAGGGTGGAAAGGGTAGAGATAATCAAGTTGTAGATTACTTGTCTAGTATAGAGGAGGATGCTAGGGGGAAGGTTGCTATTGGAGTGTAGTTTGATGATAGTTTCCTAGAAGAACAGAAGCCTCCCAAAATCTTATTCCATGTTTGCAAACTTTGCAAACTATCTAGCCTGCAATCTAGTTCCATAAGATGTTTCTTATCTGTAAAGGAGAAAATTCATGCATTAGGTAAGAAAGTTTTTTTGGGATGAACCTTATATTTAAAAAAATTATGCAGATGGAATCATTCATAGTTGCATAACTGGGGTGGATATGATGAGCATACTTGAGGCTTGTAATTCATCGCGAGTTGTGGGTCATCATGGAGGGGCCTATATATTTCATAATTTCCTGCAATGCGGCTACTATTGGCAAAAATCTAAAAATATTCTCATGACTATGTATCTTCTTGAAATCAACGGCAACGACAAGGTAGTATTTATAGAAGACATGAATTGCCTATGACCCCTATTCTTGAATTAAAAGTGTTTGATGTATGGAGTTTACATTTCATCGGACCTTTTGTGAGTCTGGAAGGCATGAAGTACATACTTATGGTTGTTGACTATGTTTCAAAGTTGGTGGAAGCATTTGCACTTCCAAATAATAAAGCAAAGAGTGTTGCAATATTCTTAAGAAAGAATATCTTTTCACTATTTGGTATGCCACGTGCTATTCTTAGTGATGGAGGGTCATATTTTTGAAATTATCTACTCAAGAGTCTACTTGGAAAATATGGAGTGAATCATAGATGGTAGTACCATATCATTCGCAGACTAATGGAAAATTCAAAGTATCCAACAAATAGATCAAGTCCATCTTGGCAAAGACTATTAATGCCAATAGGAATGATTGGCCCAAGAAGTTAGATGATGCATTATAGTTTTACTGTACAGCCTACAAAACCCCCATAGGTGCTTCACCTTATCAGCTTGTCTATGGAAAGGCTTGCAATTTACCAATTGATCTTGAACATAAGGCGCTATGAGCATTGAAGAAGTTTAATTTAGAGTAAAATGATGCAATTAAGTAAAGATTAAATAACATCAATGAGTTGGATGAATTCCAACTCTGTCCATATGAAATTTCAATAACTTAAAAGGAGAAGGTGAAGCTATATCATGAAAAATAATTGAGAAGAAGGTATTTGAGAAAGGTGACCAAGTGTTATGATATAACTTTAGGCTTTACTCGTTTCTAGAAAGTTGAGGTATAGATGGCATGGTCCATTCATCATTTAAAAAGCTTATCCCAATAGTGATTTAGAACTTAGAAGGATGGTGCACAACCATTCAAAGTAAATGGTCATAGAGTAAAACACTATCAGGGAAATGAAAAAGAGGTGAATGAAATAGTCGATATTGACCTTGATGAAGTCTGAGTAGTCAAGGAAACTATATCATGCCATGATGTTAAATCAAGCTCTACATAGAAGAAAACCCATGATTTTAGTTCCAACTTGTCCAAATTATTTTGCGACATTAAATCAAGCATTGTGTGAGAGGAAACCCATGTTTTTGTACATATTTCTTTTATAGGGTAATGTATTGGTTCAATGTGCAGGACTAAAAGGGTGTAGACACAAATCATAAGGAGTTAGAAAGGTCTCATTGGACCCTTCACGAGTCGTATCTATATGGTACTACTTGTAGGTAGGAGTTGTAATGACATAGGAGATAAATTAGAATAAAAAATTGAATTATGGAATGCTTATGACTCCTTGTACGAGTCATAGTCTATGGTTATGGATCATAACAAGGATTCATACCCACTCTAGAACTCAAGTAAGAATATTGAGCCATATGAGTCAAGGAAATGACCCATAATCCTGGGTATGAATCATATTCACAAATCATATCTCAGCTTAATAGGTCAGTTCTCAGGTTGACCTGATCCAAATATTAAATAAAAAGAGAAGTATTGACTTGATAGGACTCCTGAGGCTTCACACTTATACACAAACCATTTTCTTCTGAATTTTAAACTCAATTCCTAAAGATAAACTTGTTTTTGGATAAATATAACTACTAATAACTTCAATTTCTCAATTTGGTGTGATTTTTAACTTAAATTTAATGTTTTTAAGATCCAAAATTGGAATCCTCTACTATACACATACTAAGTGAGTTCTCGACTCTATATTTGCTATATTATAAGTTGTAAAGTATAGTATGAGGTATTGACAACCTAATTTAAGTGAAATTTCTTCAAATATCAATTGTTCGTACCATATATTTGGATCTTTATTATGAAAATGTAGAATAGGGATGAACTAGGGTTTGTACTTGGAATTTTGTATGATTATGGTTATGGAAATACTGGATATAGCTGAATATAGTAATGGGTAGATTAGGAATTTCATCGGAGTCAAAATTTGAAGGTTGGAATTCTATGTTATAGTAGATATGGAACTCTTTATGACTCGTACCCACCGTCAAAGGAGTCGTAATGAGACTTGTACCCCCTGACAACATAGAAATTTGACAAATTTATAGTTCTAGAAGGGATACGACTTAACCTTATGGTTCGTATCCAGACCTTACGACTCATATATATATATTGTACTCACCGGGGAAGAAAATAGATTAAACATAAGTTTCTGACCATTATATGACTGTTGGACATGAGTCAAAACCAGTAGGTATAACTAATGAGAAGGATTCATAAGTTGGCCAATAAATAATGATAATGTGTTGTTTGGGTTACGCCTCAGGTATACGAGTTGTACCTAGTGGTTATGAATAGTAATCACCACTCGTACCCAACTGAACCAAGTCTCATTGAACTTTTATTTTCAATTTTATTTTTTCTTTTCTTTTCTTAGTAACTAACTTTAGCATATTTTCAGGGAAAATGCCTCCAAAGAATGTGTCGTCTTCCAAAACTATGGCAAAGAAAGGAAATAAACAAAAGACAATAGAAACTGAAGAAACCAGCGAAACCATAAGCTGGACTGAAAGTAGCAGAGTGAAGAATGCTGGGATATCTTCCAAGGAAGCATCAGAAAAAGCAAAGGCAACAGCTAAAGCTAAGGGGAAAAAGTCATTTCCAAGATTCTGATACTCCACCACTGAAAAGACTAAGAAAAAAAATGTGACTGTCTCCCATCTACACACACTAGTACCAAGTAACGATGATAATGATGAGGTTGATTTTAATTTAGCCAAAAATACTGTAGAGGAAAGCCATGGTACTGCAGTGGATGTACCACCGATAGCCTGACATGACCCCCAATTACTATTAGCCCCTTCTTTGATTCTAGTCATTGAATAATGGGGGCACCCAAAAATGAAGGCGATATTTACCCAAAGTTTTTCTCAGTTATCAAATGGAAAGATTAAGAGAGTATTATACGAGGAGCGGAGAATAGCAACTACCGAGATGGAAAAAGTGCTGGAGTTTTCTAAATATTTCATACAATATGGTTTTGAATGGCTGGTAAGAGCATCGGGTAGATATAGTGAGGTTCTTGTTTTGGAATTTTATGTAACTTAAAAGGGTTAGATCATGAGGTTATGTCCATAGGGAATGTTTTGGAAGGGATGCAAACCTATTACCTCCCTGGTTATTAGAGGTATTCGTGTCAAAATTTCTCCCCAGACTATTAGGAGATTTCTATATGGGCTAACATATTAGGCTCTGACTAACACATCCAAGATGTATTACAAAATAGCGGATATGAGCAAGTTGACTAACCAAACTTTAGGTATAGATGACAATATGGCTATGTTTTGATGGATATCTCAAGGGATTGCTACACATTACGAGCATGACACTTGGGTTGCAGGTGGTATTAGGTATTCATAGAAAATCAAGAAGAGTTCCCTCACTATTGATGGTAAGTCATGGTGGAATACAGACCATCACATGCTATGTTTGCCTACAGGTGATAACATCTTGAGCCCATTTTAGGATACGATGATGGTTGGTTTTACACGTGGATTTCCATTTAATGTTGGTTAGTTCTTGGCCCGAGAGTTGAAAGATAGGGCTATTGTGGATCAAAAGGTGTTGCTATCATACCCCTGTACGGTTATATAAATATGTTTAGCTATAGGGGTATTGGATATGTCAACTATTAATGAGATGATAAAAGCCCATTGGTATTTTTTTATTTGGCTTATTAATGATGTAGCCAACCCAGTGGTCGGACCTATGATATAGGCAACAGGGATTATGGTGGAAGCTTTCCTGTATGATCATTAGATATATGTTGCTACTAATGCTGAGGTACTGATCTAGGTGAACAGATTGAGACTGCAGCCATATGTAGAGCGAGTACTTCTAGTGCTCCACTACCAGTTTAGTCCATGCCACTAAGTCCAAGAGGTATTCCCCCTGGTATTATGATAATTTCATAGGCTACATGGATAGAGGTGATGATTCAGTTGTTAGGATTGCTATGAAAGTCAACAATATAGAATGTGGACTACAAATTTTGATAAAATAGCAGTTGGAGGTACAGGATAGGCGCATTCAATATTGCCTTGATGTATTTGAGTAGAGGATCACTTGATAGTTAGGGAGTGGGCGGACACTCGATGTTAATACTACACGAGTAGATATTGCTGATATAAAGGGTATGGTTCCTAAGCAGTCCAAGAGTCTGATGATTATTGAAACCATTATGGAGACTGTGATCCCCTGAGTAGAGGTGCAAAATATATGGGTAATCTTGGTGTATGAGCAGACTTTCAAGATCGAGGTTGAAAGAGAAGAAAAGAAGAGAAACAAAAGAATAAAAAGGAAAGAGTTAGGTATTTTATAATATAATTAGGATAAAGGATAATATAGGTAGGGAGAAATCAAGTGTAGAGTTGGATATAGCACTTAGTAATATAGACCTGTGTGAGTGTGCGTAATGTTTATGTAACATCCCAAAATCTCATCCCGAAATGTCACAGGTGCTTAAGGCTATAAGTATCCCCAAGCTAACCCTTTGAGCCCACTACTACTTTTAACACTTAGTTTAGGATAAACAAACCAAGAAACAACACTGTATCATATACAATCTGAGCAGATATAACTGAGATAATCATCTGAGTAATCAATACTGAACATTTGAAATTTAACTACTAGTCTAGTCCAACAAGCCTCTACATACTAATGAACTAGAGAGTTATTGGGACAAACCCCCAAACGACTAGACTAAACTAAAAGCAATAACAACTGATATAAGAACCGAAAATCTGAGAAATAGCTCCTCGAACCATGAGGACTCACCAATGTGGAGCATAGACAAAAGTACTCGGGAGTCACTATCGCGGCTGAAACTGAGAGCCTAAACCTACATTATAAGAATATGCAGCACACAGACGAATATGTAGATCATTACTTTGAGAATGTAATGAGTATATGGGGGTGTATGCAATAATCAGAGCAACAATATCATCAATCTTTATAGAAATTGTGCATGGTGATATAAATGATTTACATAGCTTGAATAAGTCAAAAAATCATAAATCTCATAAATTATGAATAAAGGAACGTATAGTATAATTCTCGTGAGTTAATATTCTTATTTGTAAAATTTGTAGTTCTAGTCCCTTCTCAAAACATATAGAATAAGTGGTAAAATGCTCACTTCTATATCTGAAAACTAAGACTGTATCTTTGATACTGAAATCTCAAGTAAAACAGTATATGCATATGTTTGTGAGCCTTTACACTTAGTATCTAACAAAAAAAATCTTTACTGACTAGGATATTTTCAAAGCTTTAGGGAAAATATCTCATCTCAAAGGAACGTGCTTTACTTTAGGAACTGATTATTTACTTTTACTAGTAGGAAAAAATATTTTCTTTAAAGGAAAGATACTTCAAGAAACTACTCTGAAAATCTTACTATTAGGGAGGTTCTCTTAACTGACATAAACCATTCGAGCTATATGGAGTCCAATGTTTTATCCTCCTAAAAAAGGAACCTTATGTTTGGGGGAGGCGTCATACTCTTGCCAGGGAGTATAACCTCAACATAGAGATCATTATCCCGGCCTCGGGCCTATAAATGTCAATCCTACACTGGCATATAATTCTGGGGTATAAAACCATAGTAACTTACCCAACTCGGTTCTAAATACTACTCTCTTTTTATTAGATAAACTTATATCATAGAAATCCATATTTAATTATCTGATGGTTAATGATGAAACCAACTACAAAATCTGTAATCCCATTCAGTGAAGTGGATTTCAAAGCTAATATAACCATTAAGGTCAAAACTTTCTCAATAATCTCAAAATACTCAAATCATGCGTTCTTATAACACAAGAGTTATTAAAATTGCAATCTCCAGTAGGGCTTAATAACCCATAATTCAATTCAGGTTGAGACATATCAAAATGCACACTAGATATCATAAAGATCTGTAAATCATATAGAAATCTGGAAATTTTTCGCAATATGCTTTACAACCTCAACATATTCATGTACTTCAATTTCTAAAACATCAAAAACATCATTATCTCACGAATAACAACATAGGTTACTAACCCATACTTCAATTCCATAAGAAAACATGTAAAATCATATATCTTTGTAATTAAAGACAAGTTTTGGTCACAAGGACGAAAGGATTGTCCTTGTTCAAACTCCGCATACCTTAAATTATGAATTTACATGACCAAGTTTGCTTAAGATGCTTTTTAATACTCTTGAGTGAGGGTTCTTAAAGCTTGTGACTTGGGAGCCTTGAATCTTAAATTAATTTACAAAAACTATGGTGAACTCTTGGAGAAGGAATTGGGTCTTGCTCTTGAGGTATTGAGAGAAAACCCTAGTTCCTGATGATATAGATGAATCTGAAGTTCTATGCTTCATTTTGATATATCTAGGTCTTAAAAGGGGTGGAAAAAGACCAAAAATCCCTTTTAAAAATGTCTTTAAAATTCTGAATGGGATCTATGATGGCTCATGCGATGGCCTATCGCTGGATTGACAGTTTGTCGGTCTGACTGTTGCGCATGGGCCAAAATAGGGACTTAATTCCTTAATTGGGATGACTTGGGAGATGGTTCATCGACAGCTCGATGGTCTATCGTACTGACCATCGCACTTGGCTAGTGAAAGAATCTATTGCCTCGATTGTGAAAGCCAGAGCGATGGTCTATCGTTAGCTCAATGGTTCTCCAGCCTACCCGTCGCTCTTGGGAAATTAAGACATTTCTTTGTAAAATGTCCATATCTTTCTTCTCCGACATCGGATTTTGGAGAAATAGGTATCATTGGAAAGGTAATTCAATTTTACTCTTTATAAAAAGTCAAAATTTGTGAAATTATATATGATTTAAACATTACTCACTTAGGAAGTTTTCCCTTAATATTTTAGAGGAGAAATTAGGCTTAAATAAAGTTTGGGGTATTATAGTTTATTGAGTTCCCAGTTGTATTGGAATCTAGAACTTGCTCCGTTGCTTTTACGGAGGTCAAGGATAGTTAGGTAGGAAGTGATCATAGTCACTCTTTGTATGAGTCCACTTCAGCCTATAGCTCCTGCCAAACGAGTAAATCCCCTTGATCCAAATGTTTGAGCCTTAATAGACCAATTTTTCTTCTTGAGTCTTAATAGACCAATTTTTCTTCTTACACCAATTATATTCCAATTTAGCTAAAATAAATTTGTTTTGACACTGATCCTCCTATGGATATTGTGTACCTCAACTCACACAAATAGCTTAAGTTGAGGCTGGATATTTTGAGTATGCACAAGAGCAAACACGTATCAAGAAAAGGTGTAGAAGAAAAATAGTTGAAATATGGGAAGGTATGAAAAGAAAGAAAAGTGCCAAGTGTTGTAAAATAATATGAAAATAAGCACTAAAAAATACCAAACCTAACCTGATTAGAATATGCTTAAAAATAATAAAGAGATATAAGGATGCAAAGAAATGAAAAAGTGGAAAGTACCCTAAGAAAAGTGTAGGGTCCAGGAGGCGTAGTAACTAAAAGCATCCCAAAGATATCATACATGCCCCTAGCCTACATTACAATCCAAAAAAAGTCCTATAGTGATTTTACCATGATTGTCTGAAAACATAGGAAAAGTCCATAAAGTCAAGCCTATGGTCTTTTATGCACACCGATGATACTTCTTTATGAGAGTGAAAGTTATTTGTTAGATCCCTAAAGAAGTCGATATATGAATAGAAAATAGGATTTATTTGACTTTGAGTGCACATGGGTTATGTTCCTAGGTTTATAGAGTGTATGACAGCTATAAAATACATTTGTTCCCACTTGTCAATTGCTAATGTAATACCATCATTGGATATTTTCATTTGTCTACATGTGTTGCAATTGCTATACGCAAGTGCGAGTTGAAGAAGTTGAAAATAAAGGGGGGAACAACAAAATTGAAATTCAATTCAAAATCACTGCCATGGGTTGTTGTTTGAAATCTTTATATTATGAGCACGCCTCGAGGGTAGAAAATAGTATTTGCTTTTGTTTTCCTAAGGACATGCAAAAGTTTAAGTTGAGGGTATTGATATGGAACAAAACATGACACTTTCTATGCCTAAAACCAATAATTTATGCGTGAACTTAGGGTGTTCTGTTAAATATCATGCACTTTGGTGTGAATTGTAGGTAAAACAGGCCAACAATAGTACTTGAATGAAAAAAGGAGAGGAAGACTTAATAAACACCAACTGTTATCAGTTGAAAGTAAGCACCTGAGTTATAACAAACCAACATGACGAGTATGATGAATCATCTAAGGAATAGATCATTGGGGATTCCCCTTGGGATGATCTTCAGGAAACACATCTAGAAATTCCCTTACTACTAAAACTGACTCGAGACTCGGAGTCTTAGAACAAGAGTCCTTGAATCAAATAATATGGTAAGCATACACTTTAGATATCATCTTTCTTGTTTTAAGCTAAGAAAAGATTTGACCCCTAAGCACAGAGGTATTACCAGCACTAGTTCATTGGGAAACTAAAACTAAATGACCCTATTTCTACAGTCAACTGAGCAATTGCATGAGTGGAGCCAATGCAAGCCAAAAATTACATCAAAATTAGTCATCACTAATCCACAAATCAACTGTAATGATTTTCTAAGATAGGGAAATTCGTGTATACTCATCTAGATATGATAGATTTACAAACTGAGGTATACACTGACAAAGGTTCTGCTAAATATTTCGGGATGACACTAAAATTGACTACTATATAAGGTATCAGAAAAGAAAGTAAAGATATGGGGTCTAATAAAACATACACATGAAGGTGAAAGACTTGCAATGTACCCGTAACCAAATCAAGAGAACTCTCCTAATCATGCCCAGTCTGGAGGGCATATAGTATATTTTGGTGTTTTCCACTAGTGCCACTAGAAGTAACGTCATTTTTAGCTGGGCGACGTGCTAGAGCTATAAAATAAGTAGTCTTGCCCTGTTGGAGATCATTTATGCCCCTATTTCAACCATCATACACTCATAGATCCTATAGCCTGTCTTTCCAAATCAAAAACACACATCACTACCAGCCTTACATACACCCTAATGATTCCTACCACACTGTCCCTCGATGGGATTTGTATGACTGCTATTTACACTACAACAGGACTTAGAGCCTGGCACTTTATCTCGACTGTTTTGCCTAAACTTAGGCAGTAGCGAACTAGCTGATGGTGAAGATGGTGCTAAAAATTTTTGATGGAACTGAGAACGATCACCACCTTTTGACCTTGTCTGAGAAAATATAAAATAATCTATTCTGGCCTTCTTATTTTCTATCTCTCTCCCTCCTTAAGCTTCTCCACATAAATCTATTGAGCATAAACCTTGAGTTTAGATAGGTCCATCTCCTTAATCATTATGGTTGTTCAACACTCCATAACCACACTATCAGCTACATTAAACACAAAATTACTCATTATAGACCTATTATTAGCCACCATTGAAGGAGCATACCTCGCTAAGTGAGTAAACTTTAGTGAGTACTCTTTCACGCTTATATTAGCCTACTTCAAGTTGGAAAACTCCTGTACCTTAGCTTTATTCAACTCTAAGGGACAGAATCTGTCTAGAAAAGTCATGGAAAACTCTTCCCACTCTATAAGCCCTATCTCTACACCTCTGTCCTACTTCCACTACTTAAATAAGGTGTGAGCTACATCCTACAATTGATATGCAGCCAACTCTACACTCTTTCTCAAAGTAACTCCCCTGATAATGGTCACCTTCTGTACCATATATAGAAACTCTTGTGGATCCTTCTCTGACCTGGATCCTTAAAACAAAGGGCGATTCAGCCCAGTGATATCTCAAATCCTAAAAGCAACTATAGTTTCCACTTAATTAGCTGGGGAAATAGACTATTATTCATTCTAAGCTTCTACTAAATGGTCTAAAGATTTGAAAGTAGCCCAAAATTTAGCATGAGAGAGATGCTTATTCAGGGGATCTTCTAGAATAGGCAGTGGAGTGGACCGGTTCCCATTCCTTCTTTTAGGAGGCGTTGTTCGTAAATAGAACAATGTATGAATTAGAAAGATATTTTAAATAAAAATCACGCTTTTTTGGATGACATGAACATTGAATGAAAGTAAATTTTGCTAAAACTTTTCATAGCTTGTTGTTCATAAGTGTGGGATGCTTCACACCTATGCACAAAGCTCGACTCAATAAGGATTTCAGACTCCCTGGGACACTTTGAAACCTTATGCTCTGATACCAAGTTTTTTCATAACCAGAGGCTACCCCTAATCACAACAATGGTTCTTACGGTCACATGTGACCATAAGTTAACCCATGAGTTGGTACTTTCTATGAGCGCAAAATATCATAACACTAATATAACATATGCAAAAAATAAGATGATAAAATACTATAAAACTGGATACTAAAATATGAATTAAAACATATCTGAAATATGAAATAACAATTGATAATTTGTAATGACTGGCTGATTGTCTAACTAATTGTCTGAAAGCCTCTAAACGGACTGAGGATTTGATGGGATAAAACCCCAACTAACTCCTACTGACTGAATATATGAAATACTAAAATAACTGAAACAAAAAAATCATGTCCTCGATGGATGAAGACTCACCACTTGTATTACCCTACACTTTTATTAGCTTTGTTCAAGTCCTACTGTGTTAGGGGTCACCTTTAAAAGTGAGTAAATCTTGATACAAGCAAAATGTTCCAGCTTTAGAACTACCAAATTGTAGATAGTTCATTCATCTTTCCAATACCTTAATATGATACCCAGGTGGAAAGTTATGGCATTTTTTATGTGAGGCATTAAGCCAACGCAATAGCACCACATCGCAGTGGAGTGAAGATTCACGATCATTCTTTCTAGTGAGCCACAACAATTGTACCATGTCATGATTAGGCCCTAAATCATACTATTCCCTTTCTAGTTTCTTACCGTGATTAGCTAGTGTCATGCCAAAAATTACAATAAAATAGGTACAACATTGCATTGGAGTTCAATTTAGTACTTGTCCTTTTCCAGTGATGCAATGCAATAGAACCATGTCGGGCCCTAGTGCAAAATCACTCTCATTCCTTTTCCAGCAAACCATCGCAATGGCGTCGTTTCATGCCGAGGTAAAAAAGTAGGACTCCAGTTTAAAACTTAAATTTCCAATAGGTAATTTAGTCTTTTTTCAAGCCCCCAAATCATGAAAAACAAAATATTAAATCTATTCTTAGCCTAATACTTTTATTTTCACCAAACTTTCTCTTAAATAAACCATAGAACTTCAAATTTTAAACCTCAAGAAATCTAAATTTCACCATTATATTTCCAAGATAACCCAAAATTCACGATTCCCAATTCAAGATCTTCAAGAAACAATATTCAAGAGAACAAATAGAAATTCAAAGCTCAAGTTTCTTCATCTATTCATCTAGTAAGGTATGTGGGGTTAGGAACAAGCATTCTCCTTTCATCCTTGTGGCCAAAATTAGTTTTAAAGCTTAATTGTACATGAAATTACATAAATTTCATTTTAGGATTTATACCCACTCATCACTATTTGAAGATTATGATGTTACAAGAGATTTAGATGTTGAATTCATGTCTAATTTCATATTTTTATGCGTGTGACTTTATTTTCAAAATTTAGAATTGAATTCTCAAGAATTTCACTATCAAGCACGAACTTAATAATGATTTGACATGTATTTGATGCATGAGTAATCAAGCCCTAGTTTGAATATTGATATTTCAATAATGAATTTGTTTTAAACACCTTATGATTAGCCTATATTAATATTTTTATCAAGATTAGATCTTTTGATCTCAGATAAGATAAGGAATCCACATTACAATTTTTATTATAGTTCAAAATGAACAAATGCATGATTGGTTTTCACTATAAATCCTTATACAAGTTTTAAAGTTGATTTTCTACAAAATGAGCATATAGACTAAAGGTAGTAGTATTTAGCACTGAGTTGGGTATGTTCACCTGCCTCAGAACTACAAGACAACGTAAGTTCAAATTATCAGATTATTCCCATTTATATGGTTGACATATAGAGATTCTGGTCACTTAACTTAGGTTATACTCCTTGGCAAGAGTATGCCACCTCTCCCCACCGTGAGGTTTTCCCATACGAGAACTTGATGTTGGAAACTATGACAGCTCACATAGTATATGTTGGTTAGAAGAACCTCCCTAAAGACTAATAACTTAAGTCCTAAAATAAAATAATAGAACTGCTTCTAGAAACTAAGTGTAAAGGTGAAAGAATTTACTCAGATATGGTCCTACTTAGGACACTACTTACAAAATTTTAGCTTTTAGTTTTCATATGATAAAACTGAGTCCTTCCTAGACTTAGCATGCATAGTTTGAATACAGATTTAGAACTAAGTGTGGTGGCTCAAAATATTCATACAGTGTGTTTTACCATTTATGATTTATGATTATAGATTTCAATTACTCAAGCCAAAGTGAGTCATTTATACTTAGCATGCATTTTTTATGATAAATATATATATATGTATATATTCCCTCACTATTTTACTTATGAATTCATCCACATGCTCAGTACAATCCCGAAGTACTGATCCACATATATGTTTGTGTGATACATTGTTTAATAATGTAGGTTCAGGTGCTCATTTTTAGTAGCGTATGATTTTGGGAATCTCCATCTCCATCCTGACAGTTGGTGAGTCATCATAGTTTCGGGACCTAGTTATTCAGTTATCCAGATTATTAAAGTTCTTGATTTGGTATTTATAGTTAGTTTGAGTTATCTGGGGGTTTGTCCCAGTGGATTTCTCGTTTTTAGTAGTAAAGGCTTGTTAGACTACTAGTAAAAACTTTAGATTTTTAGTGTTGATTGTCTAAACTTTTGATTCACATGTTTTCTGATATTGTGTTTAGATTATTTAATATTAGATTAGATAGAATTCTACATTGATTTTATGTTTATATTTGCCGATTATAAGTTACAGATTTAAGAGAAGGCTCATGGGGTTAGCCTGAGAATACTCGTAGTCTTTAGCACTATGTGACAACTCAGTACCTATTTTTGGGTGTTACAAACTTGGTATTAGATCCTAAGGTTACAAGACTGATAATGCTCAACTTAAACTTCAATTTGGTGCAAGGCAGCCGTCGTCAATATATTTACCCAACTTCAGATTCGGGGTCGAATCCACAGGGAATAATGTGAGTGGCGATTAAACTAGTTCGAAACTATAGCTACAAGTTAAATTCAAATAAATAATAAGAAAAGACAGAATGGGAGTTTTTATCAATCAAACAAATTATAACGTTTCAACTTATTTTAGAACTCAAAACTTATATTTCAATATTTTGAATCAATGATATAGAGAAACTAGGGCTGTGATTGCTATTACTATTAATCTCTATTGAATAATAACTATTAATGATTCTCATGATAGGTGGGAACAACAACTTATCCCAGCTGATGATACTATCTGACTTTTCTCTCGACCTCACCAGACAATTTATTTTTTGTTTCTCTCAAACTTAGATAACATATCTATTTCCAATTGGATGTTATCTTAGGTAGATTGATCCAGTTATGGCATCAATCATTAAACAGAAGGTTGGTTGCTTCCGAGTCCCTGTTGATAATTCACGACCTCTAGTCTATTTCTTTGTTAGAAGCAAATAAAACCTAAGGTATAACCTAATGTTTGCAACCAATAGATTCAAGTTAAATCAATAGAATTTCAAGACGTTCCCACAATCACTCAAACCCTAATCCAACTATTAAATTGATGAAATAATAATCATAAATACCGCAACCCTAGGTTTAGGTTTTAGTTGCTCATAAGATAGAAAGTGATAACAAAGATTGAATTCATAATTTAAAGAAAGTGAGCTTACAAAAGATGAAATTCAAAGTTATTTCTCCTTTAAGTACAACAAGAATTTCCCACAACTACATCAAAGGATGGAAAATTGAATTCTATGTTAAGAGAGTCAAAAACAAGTGAACTCCACTTTACTAAGTTACAAGATGTCAAAAGTTTCTTCCAAATTTTTTTTGAATGAAACCCTAAAGGCTGCTATTTATAGCGGTAACTTATGACAAATTCGAAATTAATTAGAAAACCCTAAACTATGCCTTAAATACTTCAACCTAATTATGAAAATAAAATTACAAAGTAAATAAATTCTCGGATTAGGTGACACCATGGCTGATGCTACGTCAAGGTTCTGACACCTTATTACGGATGACATCAAATTAGCTCAAGTTTTCTTTAAGCTCTGTCTAAAGCTAACGAAGTTGCATCACGAATCAGATGGCGTTTCACTGTCTTCATCAGATGTCTTCTCTTTTTGCTAATTCTCTGCTCAAGGCTAACGCCCTTATTGATGCCTTATCACTACTTTGGCGCCACATCACCAATATCGTCAGAACTTCTTCTTAGACTGAAACTCCCTGGTTAAGGCTGAAGACAATGCTGATAGCCTATCACAAGGCTGACGACTTTTCACGGTTGTCGTCAGCCATGTTTCCAACTCTTTTTGCTTAGATTTCAGCTCTTTTGCTCCATTGTTATTTATTTCCATGCATCTTGACTTTCCTACAAAATCTTAAGAAATAACATCAAAAACACCAATAATTACTTAAGAACTTACAATTATTTCAAGTTACAAAGTCTTAAATGTGCTACAAAAATCTAGCACATCAACATCCTCAAATTAAAACAATTGCTTGTCCTCAAGCAACTACATAACCAAGAGACACATAAGATACCTATCGTAGCTGATTATTAAGTTTAGGTCAAAACTAATTCCACTCTCCACATTTAATTACATATAAATCCAATTGTGCATATCAATGAAGATTAATAATGTGAACCAAAGGAACCAAGATATGGCATCAATTCAGCAACAATAACCATGCATATGTACAAGATACACTACCCAAACAAGTAAATAGCTAGCAATACAACCGATGTTCCCTTACAACAAAGAAGTCCCTCCTCACTTATATATGAACTCAAGCATCTCAATGCGGGGACGGTTAAGAGACACTCTCAAAAAGAAATTACAATCAATGCATGTTAAATACCATATACTTGCCCTTATTTTTATTACCAAGGTGTCTAGACAGGTATGTTAGGATAACTATAGCTCTTTTCATTGGCTTGTAATGTAGGCTAAGGGCAGGTATGATATTCAATCGAATTTAGAGTGAATAAGACTCCTTGGCACTACCTTAACTTTTAGGGTTCACTTATTAACCTTTTTCTTCTTTTTCTCCTTTTCTTGATCACACATTATTCAGAATGGATATGGATTTTATTTGTCATTCTTTTTTTTTATTATTATTCTGCTACACCACCCAACTTTTTATTCTTTTTCACTTATTCTTTTCCTTTTATTTCACCTTTATTCATACCTAGTTTACATTACCTACCTCTATGATAGCCACCCTTAACTTAGGTTGTTTACCTAAGTCAAGGTGCATAGTGTCCAAGGAGGAATAGGGCCACAATAGGTTCATTATGATCTAAACGGGAAGGTGATAGGTGTAATTGAAATAAATGGTCAATTCAGGCTCAAAATAGGGATCAAGAGATATCATGCATATAGGGAAGGTCATTTAGGCCAAAAAGTGATTTAAAAATCAAAACGGCCTATAATTATGTCCTAACCACTATCTTTAAACAAAGGTAAGACTAACCAGGAAAGTTCTAGATTCAACAAACACAGGGAATTGAGTAAGACCTCACACACACATGGCACAATGGTACATCACAAGATACTACCCATTTGGTTTATGCAATTGTTAGCAGTGATTATTCAGTCCCTAGTACTAATTCCATAAAAAGATTCGCAGGAGCTACATAAAAATGCATATCACATAGTTATAAAACAGAACAATGGAGACGTGTTTATCAGCCTTAAAAATCAACAAAAATATGTCAGCTGCTATATATACTATTTTTTTCCAGTTAACCACAACACATCACAAAACAAACACAATACACCTAGCCGGCTCTACTAGGAACAAGACTCTCGGGAAAAGAGGCACATCAACAAATACTCGAAGAGGACATCAATACCCATAAGTAGTCTCACCCTTAAATTAAAATCATGAAATGTCCCCAATGCATCTAACGAGAGAGTTAGAAACATACCTATGACATCATGGGTGTAAAGATTTGATGTCAATCATATAATACGAATACAAACAATAAAATACTTTGGGTTTTCTTTTAAGAAGTGCCTAATTTAGTATCGCGGTATGACTCAGTTATCTTGACTACTTAGACTTTATCAAGATACCTTATTGATAATTATTTATGTCTCTACTTAGAGGATTTGAAATGTCGACCCAAATTTTGATCAATACATCTTCGAGGTGCATTGGGTACGGATACAATGACACTTCCTTTATCTCTCCACTTTGATGACTTAAATCTTTTATCCAACTTCATATCAAATTTTTGGATAGGGTATTTGGGTATTGATGAGAACATCAATAATTCACTTGATGCACATTGAATTTTGCCTTTACTGACCTTCAAGTGAGGGTTTTCATTTTGCTCTTTTTTAATGCCAAACTCAAAAATATAAGGATTATGTTACTCATCCTCAAAACACCTTAGTTTCTTGGGTAGGTGGACTTCCATATCATCCAATAAGCCCAATGTTGAACAACTGTTCAAATGGGGTCTTCTCCTTAATTGTGGGGTTGCATCATTCTGGGCATCCTCACCCTGAATTGGGCTAGAGTCTTCAGTAGAGATTTTCTTGGTTTCTTATTTTTACTCTATCACCATTTCCTCAATGTTGGCATCATCCCTTATGGTTGGTTTGGTTGGTTGGAAAATCATTGAGGATTGCTCAACATCAAGAACAACATCGATATAGGATTCTTATTCCTCATATTTACACGTATCCATTATGTTAAATAATTCCACATACAAGATATCATCTAAACATAATGTGGGAAAGTTCTTTGAATGCTTGACCTCTATATCTATACCTTCTATTATTCTTTTTTCCTTGTTATTTTCCCTTATGTTTTGTTGTATATCACATATGATATCATTCATTGTGTCTACATAATCCAACATTAGTTGAAGTATAACTTAAATGCGTCTCTTTCTGGTGCTTTATTCTTTTTGTTCTTAACCATAAGGCCTATCAAAATCATAAGAAGAACTAGAATTTGGCTTACCATATCGGGCGGAGGGGCATTTGGGCAATCACTCCAATGTCCATCTTGACAACCACATAAAGAATAATCATACTCTAAGTAGGATAGAGATGGTGCAGACATCTCTTTTCGGGGAGCATATCTATTATCTTGCCAAAGCTGAGGTCCAATCCACAGGGAACCATGTGAGTCGCGATTAAACTAGTTAGAAACTATAGCTACAAGTTAAATTCAAATAAATAATAAGAAAATACAAAATGGGGGGGGGGTATAAATCAAACAAATTCTAATGTTTCAACTTATTTTAGAACTCAAAACTTATATTTCAATATTTTTAATCAATGATATAGAGAAACTAGGGTTGTGATTGCTATTACTATTAATCTCTATTGAATAATAACTATTAATGATTCTCATGATAGGTGGGAACAACAAATTATCCCTTCTGATGATACTATCTAACTTTTTTCTCGACCTCACCAGACAATTTATTTTTTGTTTCTCTCAAACTTAGATAACATATCTGTTTCCAATCGGATGTTATCATAGGTAGATTTATCCAGTTATGACATCCATCATTAAACATAAGGATGGTAGATTTTAAGTCCCTGTTGATAATTCATGACCTCTAGTCTATTTCTCCATTAGAATTAAATAAAACCTAAGGCATAACCTAATGTTTGCAACCAATAGATTCAAGTTATATCAATAGAATTTCAAGACGTTCCCACAATCACTCAAACAGTAATTAAATAATTAAATCAATGAAATAATAATCATAGATCCCACAACCCTAGTTATGGGTTTTAGTTGCTCATAAGATAGCAAGAGATAACAAAGATTGAATTCATAACATAAAGCAAGTGAACTTACAAAAGATGAAATTCAAAGTTGTTTCTCCTTCAAGTAAAATAAGAATTTCCCACAACTTAATCAAAGGATGGAAAATAGAATTCTAAATTAAGAGAGTAAAAAAAAGTTAACTCCCCTTTACTAAGTTACAAACTATCAAAACCTGCTTCCAGGAAACTTTTGAATGAAACCCTAAAGGACGCTATTTATAGCCGTAACTTACGACAAATTCGAAATGACTTAGAAAACCCTAAAATGTGCCTTAAATACTTCAACCTAATTATGGAAATAAAATAACAAAGTAAATAAATTTTTGGATTAGGTGACGCCCTGGCTGACACCACATCAAAGGTCTGACAGCTTATCACGGATGGCGTCAGATTAGCTCCAGTTGTCTTCAAGTTCTATCTAAAGATGGCGATGTTGCTGATGCTGCATTATGAATCTGACGGCATATCACTGTCGTCGTCAGATGTCTTCTCCTTTTGATAACTCTCTGCTTAAGGATAATGCCCTTATTGATGCCTTATCTTCTGTGATTGCAATATCCTGGTTAAGGTTGGAGCCAATGATGATAGCCTATCACAAGGCTGACGACTTATCATGGTTGTCGTTAGCCATGTTTTCAGTTTTTTTGCTCAGATTTTAGCTCTTTTTCTCTATTGTTATTTATTTCCATGCACCTTGACTTTCCTACAAAATCTTAAGAAATAACATTAAAAAAACAAATAATTACTTAAGAAATTACAATTATTTCAAGTTAAAAAGTCTTAAATGTGATACAAAAATCTAGCACATCAAAGACTCCAAGTCAGTCAAACAAGCCGCAATGAGCAAGAGGCAATCAAATATTTTAGGAAATCATCCTTTTATTTTATGATATATCATGATTAAGATGTCTCTATATTCTTTTAGATCATGTTCTTAATTGATAGTTTAATATGTCTCCTCGCTGAGATAATACACAATGAAATGATTACTAGTCAGCCTAGCCTGCTAACCCTTTGAATAAGAATATATCCTATGCCAAATTTTAGGCTTCCTTTCAGGCATTTTCCTAGGTTGTAATCCCAATGTTTAGGGCAACCATCATGCGATAGTCCCACTTTATAAGAATGGTGATTTAGCAGCAGCCAAAATTTATGATTTTATGAGAATGAATTCGCCTAAGTTCTTTAGGTCAAACGCAAGTGAGGACCCATATATTTAATTAGATGAGGTAAGAAAGATAACCTAAATTATGCATGTTACTGAGAAGGAGAGTATAGAGTTGGCATCCTATTGGTTGATGGATCTGGCATATGATTGGGTGGTTATGTGGAAGAATAGTAGAGGTAAGAATGCAGCTCATATGAGTTGGCAAGATTTTCAGGATACATTTCTAGGTAGGTTCTTTCTATGTGAATTGATAGAAGCTAAGGGAGAGGATTTTGTGAATCTTATGTAGGCTCAATAATAGTGAAGAAATACTACCTTAAGTTGAACCAATTATCTAAGTATTTCCCTGACACAATGACTGACTCCTAGCTTGAGTAAGAGTAAGTTTGCTACTAGAGTATCTGGATTGGTAGTGAAAGAGTGTAGGATTGCCATACTTATTAGGGATATGGATCTTTCTCAGATTATGATTCATGCTTAATAGATTGAGGTAGAAAATTTAAAGAAAAGAGAGAGGGGAAATAAGAAGTCTAGAACCAAGCAGTTTGAATATGGCCAAATGAGGTTTGTAAGGGTAAATCTCATTATTTTAGGGTCGCTCATCTATCCCAGTGTCATATATAGCCAATTATCCCACCCACAAAGTAAGGCAAAAGTAGTGATGTAAAACTTCTATGTCCAGATCTCAGAATAGTGAGAGTGGAAAACCCAGTTATCCTTTATGTGTTAAGTGTGGTAAGAATCATCTTGGTGAGTGATTGTTGGGACAGAAAGGTTGTTATGGTTGTGGTAAGTTGGGTCATGGAATCAAAGAGTATCTGCATTCTAAGCAGTGAAATGGGGATTATTATCCCCAGACACAGGATACTATCGCACCAACTCCTCTAGGTCGCCCAGTCCCCCATTCACTACCAATGGCGGTTAGCGCCAAAATCGGTTTTATGCTTTACCATCCCATCAGGAGTAAAATTTTTCACTAGATATTATTACTGGTATTCTTTATGTTTGTAAACTTAATGTTTCTGTGTTATTACACCCTGGGTCAAATCTTTCTTATGCCACCCCATTAATTGTAGTAAATTTTGGGTAGGATTTAAAGAACTCCTTAAGCCCTTCTATTTTCCACCTCAGTAGGTGAGTAGATGTTTCAAAATGAGTCCATAGAAATTTTCCTATCACTGTCCTTCATAAGATCATATTATCAGATTTAATAGAGTTATACATAGTCGATTTTGACATTATTGTTGGTATAGATTGGCTCCATTCCTATTATGTATCTATAAATTTTTGCTCTCGAGTAGTGAAGTTTTTACTTCCTAATGAACCAGCCTTTGAGTGAGAAGGTAATTTAGTGTCTCCCAAGAGCCATTTTATATCCTATCTTAAATCCAGAAAGTTGATATCAAAAGGGTGCATCTATCATCTAGTTCAAGTCAAAGACACTAGGTCTAAGGCTCTAACAGTTCAGTCAGTTTGCATAGTCAATTAGTTTACTTGATTTTCCAAAAGATTTTCTAGGGTACCTCCCAATAGGTAAATATTATTCAGGATTTACATTCTTTTAGATACTCAACCAATCTCTATTATTCCATTTTGTATGGCTCTAGCCGAGCTTAAGAAGTCAAAAGAGCAGCTTAAAAAACTTTAAGATAAGGGTTTTATAAGGCCCGGTGTCTCTCTATAGGGTGCTCCCATCCTATTCGTGCAAAATAAATATAGTTCTTTGAGAATGTGCATTGACTATCATCAACTAACTAATCTCATTATAAAAAACAAATATCCTCTTCCTAGGATTGGTGACTTAGTCGACCAACTCCAAAGTGCAAGTTACTTCTCCAAGATAGACCTTAGATCCGGCTCTCATCAACTTATAGTATGGGAATGTGATATTCCAATGATAGCTTTTAAAACACATTATGGCTATTTTGAGTTTCAAATCATATCCTTTAGGCTAGTAAATGCCCTAGCAACCTTCATGGAATTGAATAACAGAGTGTTCAAATAGTATTTAGACATGTTTGTCATAGTATTTATTTATGATATTCTTTTCTATTCTTGTAGTGAGGATGACCACGCGGACCATCATAGAATAATGTTGCAAACTCTTACAGATCATCAATTATCCACCAAATTTAGAAAATGTGAATTTAGGATACGATCAATAGCCTTACTCAATCATATTATTTCCAGTGATGGCACAAGTGTTGATCCCCAAAAGATAGAATCAGTAAGAAATTGGACTAGACCTATCTCTCCATCAAACATCAATTGTTTCTTAGGCTTGGCTAGATTTTATAGAAATTTTGTTGAAGGGTTATCTTCTATTGCATACCCCATGTATAGATTCAACCTAAAGAAAGTGAAGTTTTAGTGGACATATTTTTGTGAGTAGAGTTTTTAGGAGCTGCAGGCTCGACTCACTTCAGACCAATTTTAGTGCTACATGATGGTACAGATGGATTCATTGTCTATTGTGATGTTTCTAGAATCAATCTGGGTTGTGTTTTGATGCAGCGGGGGTAAGGTTATAGCTTATGCCTCTAGATATCTTACGCCTCATGAAAAGAACTACCCTACCCATGACCTTTAGCTAGATTTTGTTGTGCTTGCATTGAAAATCTGGAGGCACTATCTTTATGGGGTGCATGTCAATGTATTCACGGACCACAAAAGCTTGCAATATATATTTACTCAGAGAGAGTTAAATCTTCTTCAGAGAAGGTTGTTAGTATTATTGAAGGATTATGAAATGAGTATGTTATATCATCTGACCAAGCCTAATATTATGGCAGACACCCTTAGTAGATTGTCTATGGGTAGTGTTGCTCATTTGGAGATTGATAAGGGAGAATTACTTGGAGAAATTCACCGGTCAGTTAAATTGGGTGTGAGTTGGTAAACTCAGATGAGGGGAATGTTTGGGTTCAAAATTGTTTAGAATCTTCTATAATTTTTGAAGTGAAAGAGAAGCAGGATAAGGACTCTAGTTTGGTCAAATTGAAGGGGTCAGTTAAAAACCAAAAGGTAGAGGTTTTCTCCCAAGGGGGAGATGGTGTATTGAGCTACCCCAAGACTTTTCAACAGCTTACCCAATGTTACATGTTTCCATATTAAAGAAGTGTATGTACAATTCAGCTATTGTAGTCCCTCTACAAAACATGAATATTCAGAATAGCCTGACATAAAAAGAAATTCCGATAGAGATTCTTGATCACCAGATCCATACACTAAGGAACAAAGAAGTTCCCTTGGTCAAAATTTTGTGGAGGAATCAGTATTTTCAGGTTGACCTTTAGGAATAAGAAGCATACATTCAAGCCAAGTATCCTCACCTTTTCTCCGTAAACTCATTCAACCTAAGGGAACAGTCTTCCTTAACTCAGTTATATTCCAGTCTCAGTTTCAGCCATGTGATTATCTTCATGTAAATTCATGCATTCATAGATTAGTTCAGTCACTTATTATATTTTAGATTTATTCATTCATTTATGTTTTAGTGTTACATTATAATATCTAGTATCAGTTCCTCAGTATCGTCAGTTTAGCTAGTCTCATTCGAGGATGAATGTTCCTAAGGGGAGATATTGTTATACCCCATACTTTTCTTAGTTTAGTTCATCTCCTATTGTAGTAAGGGTCAATTTTAAAAGTGAATAACTCTTGATACACGTGAAATTTTCCATCTCTAGACCCACCAAACTGTAGATATTTGATTCTGGTTTCTAACGATAAAATTTTTTCCATAATCCAATACCTAGGTGGAAAGTTATGTCATTTTTTGTGTGAGGCGGTATGCCAATGCAATAGCACTGCATTGCAGTACAATGAAGATTAATGATAGTCTTCTCCACTGAGCTAACACAATTGTACTGGGTTGTGGAGAGGCACTAAATCACACTCTTTCCTTTCTACTAGCTCACCGAAATTGGCCAATATCGTGCCAGAAATCATGATGAAATACTCACCATGTCGCATTGGAGTTCAATTTGGCACTCGTCATTTTCTAGTGACACAACACAATACCACCGCATTATGTCAGAGTGCAAAATCTCACTAGTTCCTTCTCCAGCAAACAACCGTGATGGCATTACGTCGTACCGATGTGAAAAATTGGGACTCTTGTTTCGAACTTAAATTTCCAAGTTATAATTTAGTCATCAACCATGCCTCCAAATCGTGGAAAACAAAGGATTAAACCTATTCTAAGCCTAATATGCTTATTTTCACCAAAATTTCTCTCAAAGAAACCCTAGAACTTCAAATTTTAAACCTTAAGAAATCCAAATTTCACCATTATTTTTCAGAGATAAACCAAAAATTCACGGTTCCCAATTCAAGATCATCAAGAAACAATCTTCAAGAGCACAAGTAGGAATTCAAATCTCAAGCTTCTTCTTCTATTAATCTATTAAGGTATGTAGGATTATGAACAAGGATACTCCTTTCATCCTTGTGCCCAAAAATCATTTTAAATTTAAATTGTTCATGAAATTACATGAATTTCAGTTTAGAGTTTATACCCACTCATTACTTTTTGAAGATTATTACATTACAAGTGATTTAGATGTTAGGTTGCATATCTACTTTCATATTTTTATACATGTGACTTTATTTTCCAAATTTAGAATTGAATTCTCATGACATTCATTATTAAGCATAAACTTTATGATGATTTGACATAAATTTGATGCATGGGTTACTAAGCCCTAGTTTAAATATTGATATTTCAAGAATGAATATATTTCAAACACCATATGATTAGTTTATATTAAGATTTTGATGTTTTGATCTCAGCTAAGATAAGGAATCATCATTATAGTTTTTATTATAGTTAAAAATGAACAAATGCATGATTGGTTTTCACTGTAAATCCTTATACTAGTTTTAAAGTGGATTTCCTACAAAATGCGCATACAAATTAAAGGCAGTAGTATTTAGGACCAAGTTGGGTATGTTAACATGCCCCAGAACTATAATTCAACGTAGGTTCAGATTATTAGATCATTCCCATTTATGTGGATGACAGATATAGATTGTTATCACTTATCTTAGGTTATACTGCTTGGCAAGAGTATGAAACCTCTTCCCAACATGAGGTTTTCTTATAAGGGAACAAGACGTTGGACATAATGAAAACTCACATAGGGTATTTGGTTAGAAGAACCACCCTAAAGACTAATAACTTAGGTCCTAAAATAGAATAATAAAACAGCTTTTAGTAACCAAGTGTAAAGGCTCACAAATTTACTCAGATATGGTCCTACTTAGGACACTCCTTACAGAGCTTCAGTTTTTATTTTTCATATGATAAAAGTGAAAACCAATCATAAATTTGTTCATATAGTATGTTTTACCATTTATGATTTGTGATATAACTTTTAATTACTCAACCCAAAGTGAGCCATTTAAATATATCATGCATTATTTCTGAGAAGGATGTAAATATATATATATATATATATATGCTTTCAATGTTGTTGTAACACCCTAAGTGTATACTCCGGACACTACACAGTGCTTATGAAGCCGAAAAACCCCAAGGTAATCCATCACTTGTACCTATTCTGAGCACTGGATGATAATACTGAAATAAATGCGAAAGTATAACTGAAATGCCATGTGACTCATAAAGTAATGAAATGAATACTAAAAACTGAACATATGTTTGGAATATTATAGTCTAAAAAGACTCTAACTGAACTGTCTGAATGTGGAGTTAATGGAATAAGTCCCCAATTAATTTCAACTACTGAACTAACAAGAATATGGATATGAATAACTCTATCCTCAAAATATTAGAAATCACCACTGTATTGAAGCTGATAGTCTGAGCTGTTAAGTGTGGTCAGAACCCTGAGCGTCTGAACCTACAATATGAGACATCATAGTACAAACAAAGTATATGCATCAGTACGTGGAATGTACTGGTATGGTAGGTGAGGTAGGCTGTAATACATAGGTTTGAATGCGTGACTAATAACTAACTTAATGATATCCATATATCTAAAGTTCTAGGTAAGCATCTAGATTTTGGGTATTAAATACCCCCAAGACAATAGTATTGAAAGTAAAGCATGGCATGATATTGGGAGCATAACAATAGTTGCTTGTTAACAGTACATTCATTTAGAGATTTTGTTAAACACTTGAGAAGCATGAAATTGTACATGAATAGGAATACATGATAACATGTCATGTTTTGCACTATTCAATTCACATAGACATTCCAACAAATACATTGGGGAGCATGATTATTTTCACATAATAATGACCATATAATAGTATGGCTACAATATTAAACTTGTAAATTCAAATCGTTAATCATGAGAATCGCATAATTCATATCACATGCTATTTAAATTTCATGATACTTGTAAGTAAATCTTGAATTGAAAACCAACCATCAATAAATACATGAACACAAGTAAATTCAAGCTGGTAAATCATGAAATCACTAATCTTGTAATTTGAAAAGGGTTCTTAAACTCCAAGATTGGAAGGAAACCGAAGGATGAACACCTAACATACCTTGATTATTGATTCTCTTAATGTTTTTAGTGATTTCTTGAGCCTAGGACTTGAAATTGAATGACTTCGGGTTTTGTTCTTGAGAAAAATTGAGAATAAAGAATGAATTTTTCCTTTAGATGTCTTAATATTGTGTTTTAGGGATAAATAGAGGTGGGTAAATTGACCTAAATACCCCTATGGATGCGGATTTAATTACAAAAAAATGTGCCCAATGATGTGTAGATCGATGCACCATCTCGATGGGTTCTACGCGATTGCTGATGCGATGCATCAAGATTATGTTGGCATATTAAAATTTGCATTCATCAACTAGGGACAACACTATCAACACGATGGGTGATGAAGCGCATTGAGGTCGTGTCGACCCACTATTTTGTGCATCCAAATGTGCCATAAATGACGTCTAAAATATTTGAAACTCATCCAAGGATACCTATTGACATCTCTGATCATGAATCAATCAAATAATCGACATTTTAAGGTTGTAATATTGAAAAAATAATCCATAGAAATATAGAGGACAAAATAAGACTAAGTGTCAATGCGTAGCTTGAAATTTTCTATGTCTAGACCTCTTTTGTCATGATATACGTGACTGGATTAGCTAGGATTTTGCGGGGTCTTACAATATCTTTCCCTTGTGAAATTCATCCTCGAATAAGATTGATTAAGCTTAGAATACTTATTTACTGAGTTTATATACTAAACATGCATAATTAAAATATTATTACATGACTGAAACTACTGAAAAATAGAGTTTTCACACTAAACATGCATAACTAAAGCATGACTAAAATTTGAAGACATGACAAATGACTAAGTTGTTTCATGAAGGTATTCATGTTATGAGAATGTAATTCAGCTGAAACTGATACCAAGTTTTAAAGGTAATGTAACAGCCTGTACTTTCAAGCTAGAATTAAAATCGTAGTCCTTACGCGTATAGACCCGAACTAGATGATTCCTTGTTAATATATATGTGGTGATCAATCCAATAGTGTAATAATTTCTTTTAATATGAATTGAGTTCACAAAAATCCCCTAACTATAAGAAGAGTTGCATTTCTACCGAATAAGTTTTAGTGGATGTTTAAACTTGGGTCAACTTCCATCGACCATAACTCCTAGTATATGATGAATTAGAAGGCCTATTATATATCAAATGAAAGGTCTTTGAATAAGCTTTCCAAAGATACCATTATTGACTAAACTAGGTATCCAAGTAAAAAGTAATGGCCATTTTAGTGACTGAGACAGTAGCAGCATGCGATAAGCACGCGACCCACGCCTTATCGCATGCTCCAAATTTTCAGATTCTGTTTATACATTTTTATCGGAAAATAGGTATTTTCAGACCCTCTTCTTCATCTTAAACATGGGATTTTAATCCCAAATGACCTCATTATTGATATTTTGATCAAATTACTCCAAGAACACTCTCCAGGGTTTTGAAAGTTATTAAATATTTGGACTCCCCACATAAAAGGATTCAAGAATCATCCACTTTTCTCTGTAATACAGGTACCCGATATTTTTCTAAAATCTCATGGGCATAGAAATCATGGTTTTAAGATTCTGTTTCCGCATTTTTAAGGGCAAAATGGGTATTTTCATCCCCCCTTCTTCATCTTAAACATGGGATTTTAATTCCAAATGACCTTATTATTGATATTTACATCAAATTACTCCAAGAACACTCTCTTGGGTTTCAAACTAAGGCCAAATAAATCAAGATTCAACCATAGGTTTTCGAAACTGATTAAAGATTTGGACTTCCCGCACCAAAGGCATCAATAATCATCCACTTTTCTCCATAATCAAGGTACGAAGGATTTTTCTAAAATGTCATGGGCATAGAAATCATGGCTTTAAGAAAGGGGTTTTTGGATTTATGAATATATTCATGTTTCAGAAACATCAATGACATTGTTTTGGTCTTTAGTCCTTCCCCTAATTGATTTGAATTGATATATGTATATGTGTACATATTTTAATGCTTATGACTGCACTGAGAGCATGATTCATGTGAAAATCCCTCTCTTGTTATGATTTTTCCTTACATATCACATGACATGAATTGTTTCAAAAAGCATCTTGTAAAGCTTATTACGAAAGCCTTGATTATGAATGATTTGATTATGAATCTTTAATTCAAAAGAGAGGGTTATTTGTATTAATAAATGTTAAATATACATTTAATGGAAGATGAATAGTTTTTCCAAAAGTACATGACCACCTTATGTTTGAAGGACTCGTGCATAGTTGTGACTCATGATTCAGAACATGAAATCTTTTACACTGTTTGCATGTTTTGGTGGTCTGAACTATGTTTTATTGATAGATCATGCTTATTTCATTTGGCTCATAAATAGGACATCCAAGTCTTGGTGTGACAGCACCAATTTAGATTATGCCATGATAATTCAGACTAGAATAGACCACATGTTTGAAGTCAAATTTTCAGATGTTGAAACTAGAAATATGCATAATTCAGAACGGGATAAAATTGGAGATAAAGAGAGTTTAGGCGGTTCCCCAAAGAAGGTGTGAGTTTAGAAAAATCATTACCCAAAATCGTGATTTGCCGATCCAGATTTATTTATTATGCTGGACTAGAGCCCTGTGGCATATCAGATTCAGGAGCTCCAACCCTTGTGGCACACTTGGGTTGGGGGCTTCCCTGCCGAGTCAATGGCAAATTCCATACCACCCGTGGAATATTAAAATTGTAGGGGAGCACCACCTAACTCAGAAGTAATACGCAGATCAGAATTTTTATTGACAGAAAGGTTACATGTCTTCAGAAAGTGCACATGTGTTTTATAAAAAAAACTTGACGTATGATGTTTTGAAAAAAATGCTCTCAACTATTTTATTTATATAAAAGCTTTGTTTTTGGATTTCTTTGTGTACCAATACATCTGTATTGATCCACCTCTCTTCCCTCCAGGTTCTAAGTCTCGATCTAGGGGTCCAGAAAAGAAGTAGAGTTTATCACGCAGAGTTGGAGGTGTCCAGTTGGTGAGCCTTCTCTTTTCCATAAGGCCTGTCTTTTTAGATTATGACATTTATTTCCATTTTGGTCTACTAGGGCCTTGTCCCAGTTTCAGACAGTGGTCAGATTTTTATGTAGTAGAGATTACGCAGACTGAGTCAGATCTTATTTAGACGTTATTGAATTTCAATTTTCATACTTATGTTGAACTCAGAATTGACCATGTTTTCATAGAAGATTATATTTAATGGATTTCCTTTTATCGTATGAATGTTGTGCATGATTACCAGATAGAGAAGGGCATTTTGATCCTTTATGATTCAAGATGTTCGACACGGCTAGGCCCATGTTTGGGTCTTGACAGGTAATTTGAGTATGGATCTAAGTAAATCTAAGGAAGTTTGTTACCTTGATCTGGGTTTGAGTTTGCAGAGAAGAGGTAACGATACTTGGTTCATATATCTACTTCTTATTCCCATGTAGATCCCTTAACGAACTGATTCTGCCAAAGAACTTTGACTAAAGGAACTTCTTATCTCCTAAGTCTGTGAATCTGATGATCAAGGATTTCAACTGGGACATCCTTATAAGAGTGACTTTTCTGAACATCTACACTTTCTAAAGGGACTATACCTACTGGGTGACCTATATACTTCTTTATAAAGGAAACGTGAAACACTGGGTGTATTGAAGTTGGGTCTAAAGGAAACTCAAGCTCATAAGCTACCTTTACAAAATGACTGAGAATTTTGTAAAGCCCGACATATCGGTGACTGAGCTTCCCCTTATTGCCAAACCTCTTCGCTCCCTTCATGCGAGATATTTTCAAGTACATATAATTACAGATCTCAAAGTCAAGATCTTTTATTCTCACATAAACATATGATTTCTGTTGGCTCTGAGTTATCTTAAGCCTCTCCCTGATCAACTAAACCTTCTCTAAGGCATCGAACACTAAGTTAGGCCCTACTACTGCAGTCGCACCTACTTTGTCCAACCAATGAGAGCTCTACATCTCCTCCCATAAAGAGCCTTAAACGAATCTATCTAAATACTGTAATGATAGCAGTTATTATACGCAAACTCAATCAAAGGTAAGTGGTCAGCCTAAATACCTTTAAAATCAACAACACATGCTCTTAACATATCTTTCAATGTCTGAATGGTCCTTTCATCTTGACTATTTGTTTGAGGGTGAAAGGTTATACTTAGGTGAACTTGGGTACCAAGACCCTTTTGGAAGGCTTTCCAAAAGTGAGAGGTTAACTGTATTCCTCTATTTGAAATAGTGGACAACGGAACTCCATGCAATTTAACCAACTCTCTAACATAGAGCTTGTCATAATCCTCAGCTGAATAAGAGGTATGGACTGTCAAGAAATGAGAATATTTGGTCATCCTATCTATAATTACCCAAATCGAATCATGTTAATGATGAGTACGAGGTAAACCCATCACAAAATCTATATTTACCTCCTCCCACTTCCATGTGGGAATATTGAACTCTTGCATGGAACCACCAAGCTTTTGATACACAATATTAAACTACTGACATGTAGAACACTTAGCCACAAACTCAACTATGTCTCTTTTCATCCCACTCTACCAATAGACTTCCAGAAAATCACGGTAAATCTTAGTAGCCCCTGGGTCAATTGAGTAATGCACACCACATGCTTCGGCATGAATTTGTTGCCTTACTCCATCCATATATAGAACACATAATGTACCATGGCAACATAGCACACCATCTCCCCCTTGGGAAAAATTCTCTACTTTGTTGTCTCTGACTGACTCTTTCCGCTTGAATAAATTGGGATCTCTGTCCTTCTTTTTCTTCACCTCTAAAACCAAAAAAGATTTTAAACTATTCTATACCTCAAAATTACCCTCAACTGAGTCAACTAACCAAACACCTAATCTAGCAAGCTGATGAACTTCCTGAACTAACTTTTTCTTACCATTCTCAATGTGAGCAACACTACCCATGGACAATCTACTGAGAGTATCAGCCACTAGTTAGCCTTTCCCTGATGATATTGGATACTCATGTCATAGTTGTTTAACAACTCCAACCAGATTCCCTACTATAGGTTCAGGTATTTTGAGAAAATACATACTGTAAACTTTTATGTTCTATGAAAATGTCAACATCCACCCGATACAAATAGCATCTCTGAATCATTTAGGCAAACACCACAGCTGCTAATTCAAGATCATGGATGCGTAATTCTTTTCATGGGGCATAAGATGTGTAGATTCATAGGCTATTACCTTACCTCACTACATTAAAACACACCTCGAACAAACAATGGAGGCTTCACAATACACAACAAAATCACTTGAACCATCCGATAAAGTCAAAATTGGGGTTGTAGTTAGTTGACTTTTCAACTACTGAAAACTCTTCACACATTATTCTTACCAATGGAATCTGACTTTCTTCTGAGTTAATTTGGACATAGGTGATGCAATAAATTAAAATCCTTCAACAAAACATCGATAATAACAGCCAAACCCACGAAACTCCCTATATCTGATAGAGAGATGGTCCTGGGCCTTTTTTAATTCTTTGGTGTTTTGAGGATCAAATATAATGCCATCAATGAAAAGTATATGACCAAGTAAAACTACTAACCTTAGGCCAAATTTTCCTTTGATGAATTTGGTGAACAACTAATAGGCTCTGAGAGTCTATAATACTATTCTGAGATGGTCTGCATGATTATTTTCACTGCGAGAGTAGACCAAAATGTCATGTATTGTAACACCTTAATTTTGTGAACCAAAATGCTATACAATGCTCATGACCCTGAAGGACCAAAAGCAAACCTATGACTGATATCTGTACCTTTAAACTACATAATATCTCATGAAATACAGAAACATGAACTGAAAGGCCATAAGGTTCGATACTAAATAAAATCTAAATAATAACAATGTTTGAATAAAGTTGTATAATAATACTAAAACAAAATTAAAATACTGAAGTCTAAATTTGGAAATATTGTAGTCATCTGAAAACCTCTAAACTGTCGAAATAAGGAGTTGAAAGAACATCTCTCCAACTAACTCCCAAAATAATAGGTCTCACTGCAACTGTGAGTACTAGAATGCTTCCACTACTGATGATCTGGGACTCGTTCGTTTGGACTTATGGTGTAAAATAAAAAAGAACACCATATCACAAATGAATTAGTACTTTTGAATGTAATGATCATACAAGTGAGGTAGGCTAAACTCATGGGGTTCATATGCAGGAATAATGCTATATGACTGACTAAGATGAACATGAGAGTGCATACATGACTACATAGTAACTGAGATCATGCTAACATGAAAACTGAATCTATATGTTGATGGCATAAAGTTACAGATATCTGACATGTCTGATAAATTAATTCTGATAACTGATATAATGGATAACATAATTGACTGTATCTGACAGTCCTGAATCTGATGGAACTATTTGAGTTGCGTAATGCATCTAAGTTACCTGTATTTAACAGTCCTAAATCTGAAATCTGAAGAACTATCGGAGTTCTTTTACTGAGATTGGAACTGAAACTGTGGGAAATAGTTATTTAATTAATATGCCCTATATATGTTGATATATCTAAGATGGGGTCCAATCACTGCCCTAATTAGAAGGGTGTCAATACCGCACCACTGGTAAAGAAAAGCTGTGGGTAACCCTCATCTATGATTATCCCCAAAAGAAACTAGTGGGACCTTATCTGACGGTGCTTATCTACCTCATCAACCCTCATCTGATGGTGTTGATGTCTCAAAGTATGCTAGCTATATAGTTCTAGAATGCAAGGATGGTTTCTAAGAATTACACTTTCATCTGACGTGTGTGTTCCCATCCTTGGTTTTACTCGGTGCTAAGTTCTACTCCCATCTGATTAGACTCTGAACATGATTAACTGTACTGTCCATGGACTGAGTTTACTGAATTTCCATTGACTAATGGAATACTATTGATATTTGATAATTGCCTGATATTATGAGATTTTTGTGATTTCCTGAGTTATATGACTGACTAAATTTTATGGAAAATAGACTGACTGAGGATATTATGAAAACATGACACTAGATCTAGGTGCATGTCTGTATTTTGTTCGTTTAAGTACCCCCAGGACTCAATGGAAGGAAACTGACACAACCATGACACTTCTTGATCATAGGAATAAGATCCACAATTCATACTACCATAAGTAGGGGATTCCAAAGTACACAGTCCTCAAAATATTATACATGGTAGGGAATGCATATAACATGTACATAATTGTATAACTCCATTATCATAAACGTTCTATATCACAACACTAACAACACAACAATAGCATGGAATTTATGTTGAATCATAAAGGCTAGCATACACTTGTCCTTTAGGTACTATTGAGTCATGAAAACTTGATTTTTAGGCTCAAAGGAATTTTATCAAACACCTTTCATGCACACTTTAAGGAATAGGTGTATTCATAAATTTAGCAATTCAAACCACCTAAAATTTATATATCTCAAGTAATATGTCATCCTAGTTTCATACAAACATATAAAGATTTCATCATGAATCATTCAACTGCTAAACAAGAAAATAGTGGGACCTTATCTGACGGTGCTTATCCACCTCATCAACCCTTATCTGATGGTGTTGATGTCTCAAACTATGCTAGCTATATAGTTCTGGAATGCAAGGATGGTTTCTAAGAATTACACCTTCATCTGACGTGTGTGTTCCCATCCTTGGTTTTACTCGGTGCTAAGTTCTACTCCCATTTGATTAGACTCTGAACATGATTAACTGTACTGTCCATGGACTGAGTTTACTGAATTTCCATTGACTAATGGAATACTATTGATATTTGATAACTGGCTGATATTATGAGATTTTTGAGATTTCCTGAGTTGTATGACTGACTAAATTTTATTTAAAATAGCTTGACTAAGGATATTATGAAAACATGACACTAGATCTAGGTGCACGTCTATTATTTTTTCGTTTAAGCACCCCCAGGACTCAATGGAAGGAAACTGACACAACCATGACACTTCTTGATCATAGGAATAAGATCCACAATTCATACTACCATAAGTAGGGGATTCCAAAGTACACAGTCCTCAAAATCTTATACATGGTAGGGAATGCATATAACATGTACATAATTGTATAACTCCATTATCATAAACGTTCTATATCACAACACTAACAACACAACAATAGCATGGAATTAATGTTGAATCATAAAGGCTAGCATACACTTGTCATTTAGGTACTTTTGAGTCATGAAAACTTGGTTTTTAGGCTTCTAGGAATTTTATCAAACACCTTTCATGCACACTTTAAGGAATAGGTGTATTCATCAATTTAGCAATTCAAACCACCTAAAATTTATATATCTCAAGTAATATGTCATCTTAGTTTCATACAAACATATAAAGATTTCATCGTGAATCATTCAACTGGTAAACAAGATCAACAATCAAATCACAACTAAATTCCATTATATATAGTTTAAAATAAGTTCTTGAGCATCCTGGACGACAGGATTCCATGAATTAACGCATCACAAACCTTAGGCTGAAAATTCATTAAAGTTAACGGTGATAGTTCTTGGATTTGGGTCTTCAAATTTAAACCCTTGCCCTAGTTCTTGATAGAAATTGATGAAAAGTAGTATATTTTGGTGTAAATGAGCATAAATCCTGTGTTTTTGAATTATATAGGGATGTGGGAATAACAAAAATACCCTTAAATCTAGGAATAAAAATGCTGAAAACTAGGCACCCACCAGACATCCAAGGCGTCGGCCTTCCTAGAGAATCGCGGCACCTAGGTTGGCGCCCGGCTTAGAGAGGTTTTGAAGCTTGGGTGGCGCCCTACAATTACCTCGAGCTACTATCTTGAAATCCAAATAATCCGTAAACAGATTCCAAAAATTCCAAAACTCACCTGAGATGTGCTGTGACCTTGCCCCATCGCAATGGAACTTAAAAATCTAAAACGGAGGTAGAAATGGTCATCAAATAAATCCCCAAAGTTTAGAGGTCTAAAATAAGACTAAGTGTTGAACACTTAGCAAAATATTTTCTATGTCTTGGAGCTTGTAAGGATTAAGGAGCTAAATTTTAGACTTAGGATTTTATGGGATCTTACAAATATGAAGACTATGATGAACATGTCCAAGTACTACTTGAACACTCGGTTAATCAGGTCCATGAAAGCTGCTGGGGCATTGGTAAGACCAAATAACATGACTAGAAATTAATGAGTTCTCAATGCTATTTTTATAATGTCACATTCTCTGACTCTGAGCTAATAATAGCCTGATCTGAGGTCTATAATAGAAAAGTAGTTGTCACCCTAAAGTTAGGCAAAGAATTCATCGATTTAGGGAAGAGAATGCTTATTCTTGACTGTGAATTTATCCAACTGATGGTAGTCTATACATATTCTGAGAGAACCATCTTTCTTACGTACGAATAGAAATGGTAGGCTCAATAAGGACATACTGGGTTTGGTAAATCCATTATCTAGGAGATTTTTCAACTGCTCTTTCAACTCTCTGAGTTCTATTTGAGCCATTTTGTATGCAGAATAGAGATAGTATAAGTATTAGGAAGAAGTTCTATTCCAAAGTCAATTTTTCTTTCAGAAGGAGCGTTTAGAAGATCGTAGGGAAACACGTCCAGGAATTCACATGCTACTAAAACTAAGTCAACAATTGGGGGCTTGGAACTAGAGTTTTTAACTTGAACGAGATGATAGACACACCCTTTGGATATTATTTTTCTAGATCTTAGGTAGGAAACAGGCTAACCCCTAAGTACTGAAGTACTACCCCTCCATTCCAGGAAAGATTTATTCGGGAACTTAATATAAAAAACTTTTTTTCTACAATCAACTAAAGTATAGCAAGAATAAATCCAACCCATGCTGAGAATGATGTCAAAACCTATCATCTCTAACTCTACTAAGTCTGTTAAAGTAACTTTTTGAGATACCATAATTGAACAGTTCCAGTATACCCGCTAGGCTATGATAGACTTACCCACTTGGGTAGAGAATGAGAAGGGATCCGCTTGGATTTTGGGACTGACTCCAAAGTCAACAGCTATAAAAGGAGTTATAAAGGATAAAGAAACTCATAGGTCTAGCAAAGCATAAAAATGTAAATGATAAACTTATAACGTACTAATGACCACATTAGGAGAACTTTCCTGGTCCTTTCAGGAATAAAGTGCATCAAGCCTTTTTGGGCATTGCCCACTGGTATGGAAGTGGCACCCTACTTATTTGGGTGACCAAACAGAGCTGGGGGATGAGTATGCTGACTTTGTGAATCCACTTGAGGACACTGTCTAATATTATGTCCTGGTTTGGCACATTCAAAACGTACATCACTGCTATCTCTAAGACATCCTAATGGTTTTTCCCATATTTTTGGCAAAGAGGATTTGTTCGGGAACTACTAACACTATCCTGATATTTAGAGCCTAGGTCCCTATCATTATCACCATTTTTTAACTTAGGCACTGGATCACTAGCTGAGGATGGATCTAGAACTAAAGATTTCAGGCAGAACTGGGGATGATTATCGCCCTCTGACTTAGGCTAGTTGAAGAACCAATTTTGGCTCTCTTATTCTCTCTTTTTTTCTCCTTAGTTTTTTGCTGTTTTATATATTGATAATGGAATATCAATATAACCAATTACATCTCCTTAATTAGCATCGTGTTAATACACTCCTTGACCATACTATCGGACATACCAAAAACAAATTTACTCATCTTTGATTTGTTATCAGCTATCACATGGGAAGCATATCTGGCTAACTGAGTACACCTGAGAGAATACTTCTCCATTGACCTATGACCCTACTTCAAGTTAATAAATTTTAACACCTTAGCTTCCCTCAGCTCCAATGGGAAGAACCTATCAAGATAGGCAGTAACAAACTCCCCCATTCTATGGGCCCTATATCTGGGACCCTATTTGCATTCCACTACTTACACCATATATAAGCCATATCCTATAATTAATATGTAGCTAGTTTAGCACTCTAACTATTGGTAACGCCCATAGTATCATAACCTTTTGCACCATGTCAAGGAATTCCTAAGAGTCCTCTTCAAACTTAGACCTTGAAAATAAAGGAGGGTTTATTCCGATAAACTCTCGAATTCTAGTTTCATCAGTATTGCCACTGAGTTAGCCTGTATAATAGTTGGGTGTTCATTCTAGACTTCCACAAAATAGACTAGAGTGGTGAAATTAGCTCTAAATTCTACATGAGAAACATATTCATCTAGGGGATCTGACAGAACGAGCGGAGGTGCTAGCTGGTTTCTAGTTCTTATTCTGTTAGTATTTTTGGGAGTCATATTCTTTAAACGGAAGGGAAACTTAAATTAAATAGAAAGTTTAACTTGAGATCATGCTCACCCGTATGACATGAATACTGAAAAAAGGGAAACTTTTCCTAAAATGCCTCATAGCCTCTTGTCCATAAGTGTGGCGCGCTACACACCTATGTGCAAGACTCTACTTGATGCGGATTTCAGACTCCCTCGACTTTATTGAACCTTAGGTTGTAACACCCCACGTCTATACCCCAATTGCCACACGGTGCTTACGACCCCAAATGAACCTAATCTAACCCATGACTGGTACATGCTATGAGCACTGAATGATAATACTGAAATAAATGCAAAAGTATAACTACAATTCCATAAGGTTCATAAAGTAATGAAAATAATACTAAATGTTGATAGTAATATTGAAAACTAAATATCTGTCTGGATTAGTCTAGTCTGAAAAACCTCTAACTGAACTATCTGAATGTCGAGTTGATTGGACAAGTCCCCAACTAACTCTAACTACTGAACTGACTAGAATATGAATATGAATAACTCTATCCTCAAAATATGAGGACTCACCACTGTATCTGTGACGAATATTCTAAGTTGCTAAGTGCGATCAGAACCCTGAGTGTCTAAACCTATTATATGAGACATCATAGCACAAAGAAAATGTATGCCTCAGTACATGGAATATACTGGTATGATAAGTGAGTTAGGAAGTAATACATAGGTTTGTATTCACAAACAATAACTGACTGAATGAGAGCACACGGATAACTGAAATTATTGTGATTACTAATTGTGCAAGACTATGCATATATATATACTATAACTGAGATCATACTGAAATTGAATACTAAATTTTTATAACTGAGTGACTGATATCTAATGTTACTGATAACTGTCTTATTTATAACTAGGTGACTATTTCTTACTGTCTTGATTATGCAAAACTGAATTGAATTATATACTGAGTCTGAAACTAAAATTGTAATTATAAGAGTTTTTATATAACTAACATACCCCAATTATAAATTGAGTTTGGGGTCCAACCTGTAACCCCAGTTGGAAGGGTGTTGTTAGCACCTTGCCAAGGGACACTAACAATGCTAGGTCAACCCTAGTTTGGTAGGAAGAATCATGAAATATATGTATATGGTTGCATCAACCCTAGTGTGGTAAGAGGATGAATTACCCTATGTTGGCTACATAGTTCTATAATGCAGGTACTTTTACTAGGGGTCAAATCCTCTGCTGGCAGGAATGCCCCCATCCCTGGGTTTTCTCGGTGCTAAAGCTTACTCTAAATTGAATTGGCACTGAATTGAATTGACTGAACTGACACTGATCGTGTTAACTGACTGAATGGGACTGATTTCACTAAGTTATATAGCTGACTGAATACAATTCTCATAACATTACTAATAATATTCAGTAGCTACTATAGTTCTAGGTAAACAACTAGATTTTGGGTATTAAATACCCATAGGACTATATAGCATTAAAAGTAAAGCATGGCATAATATTGGGTACATACAATAGTTTCTTGTTAACAATGCATTTATTTAGACATTTTGTCAAACACTTCAGCAGCATAAACTTGTACATGGATGGCAACATATGATAACATGTCATGATTTGAACAATAATTCACATAGACATTCCAACAAATACTCTAGGAAGCTTAATGGTTTTCACATAATAATGACCATATAATAGCGTGGCTATGACATTCAATTTGTAAATTCAAAGGGTTAATCATGTGAATCAAATAATTCTTCACACGTGATATCTAAATTTAATGGAACTTGTAAATAAATCTGGAATTGAAAACCAACCATCAATACCTATATGAATACAATTAAATTCAAGCAAGTAAATCCATATAATCGCATGGCTATGACATTCAACTTGTAAATTCAAAGGTTTAATCATGATAATAAGATAATTCATATCACATGCTATCTAAATTTCTTGAAAATTATAAATAAATCTTTAATTGAAAACTAACCGTCAATACATACATGAACACAACTAAATTCAAGCATATATATCATTAAATCACTAATCTTGTGATTTGAAAAGGGTTCTTGAACTCTAAGGGTGGAAGAAAACCCAAGTATGAATGTCTAACATACCTTCATTGTTGATTCTCCAAAAGCTGTTAGTGATTTCACGAGCCTAGGACTTAAAATTGAGTGACCTAGGGTTTTGTTCTTGAGAGAAATTGAGAATAAGGAATGAGTTTTTCATTTAGAAGGGCTTAATCTCATATTTTAGTGCAGAATAGAGGTGGGGAAATTGACATAAATACCTTTCTAGAAGCGAATTTAACTACTGAAAAATGTGCCCAGCAACGTGCAGACAACAGTCGATGGGTTTAATGCGATGTCCAAAATGATGAATTAAGATTGCATTGGCTTATTGGAATTTGCGTTCTTGAACTAGAGATACACTGTCGACATGATAGGATACGCAATGGGCTGTGCGGTGCATTAATATCGCATTGACCCACTATTTTGTACATCTAAAATCTAAAACTCATCCGAGAACACCTATCGACATCTCTGATGATGAACCAATATAAGAATAGACATTTTAAGGTCGTAAGGGTCAAAAATTAAGCCATAGAAATATTGATGCCAAAATAAAATGAAGTATTAATACTTAGCTTGAAATTTTCCAACTTTGGGACCTCTTTTGGCATAATTTTATGTGGTCTTATTGTTTTACATATGAATTCACCCCCACATGCTCAGTACATTCTAGAAGTACTAATCCACATATGTCTATGTGCTACATTGTTTAATAATATAGGTTCAGGTGCTCAGTCTCAGCAGCGTGAGTGATTTCAAGCATCACTAGCTATATCTCGACAGTTGGTGAGTGATAACGCTCAAATTACACCCTTGAATGGGTGTAAGTGATCATTGTCAATATAAAACCCAAATAGGTTGGGGTCGAATCCCATAGGGAATAGGGTGTGAATGACAATTTGTTTACGAAATGCTTTACTGGTAGTTTATCATTTCCGAAAGATAGGGGTTTAGAGTTTGAAACGTATCAATCTTCACTTTTTGAATTTTGAGTTGTTATCAATATAAATGGGAAACCAGGGTTATGATTACCAAAGGTTTTGGGTGTTAACAGATACTAGGTAATGCTAGAGATCCTTGGAATGAATAGAACAATAGAATATCCCTGACTATGATAGTATCTGACTTATCTCCCGACCTCACCAGACAATTTCTTATCTAATTCTGTTGAACTTCTATAATTTATCTATATCTAATCAGATGTTATCTTTGGTAGATTAATCTAGTTACGGCATTAATCATTAAACAGAAGGTTGTTAGCTTTTGAGTCCCTGTTGATAATTTACGTCCTCTAGTCTATTTCTCCATTAGAAGAAAATAAAACCTAAGGCATAATCTAATGTTTGCAACCACTAGATTCCAGTTAAAACTATAGAATTTCAAGATGTTCTAGTACTCTTTGAATCAGTTACACGCGTAGCATCATATCAAACCCTAATCCTTGGAACCCATAAACCCATCTAATGGAATTAGCCCCTCATGATTTGATGAACAATATTACAATTTGAATTCATGATGGTAATGATAAACTTATGAATATATGGAAAACAACAAGCAATTTCATCAATTAAATCCCAAGTTAGAAACCCAAGAATAGTTGATAAGCAAGAAATAAAAAATAATTAGCAAAAATGAACAATTTATGTGTTTCTGTCTCCAAAGTTGTTTTGAATAATGAAAACTTGATAATTTAAAAAACCTAAAAACTGCTATTTATACTAAAGCCTAATTAAGGAAAGAAAATAACAAAATCACAGCTGGGCTGGGATTTAGGTGACAGTATATTGGTGTTAGTCGTAAGGCTTCTCACGGTGTTTCATTTATGTCATCAGAAGTCCTGACTTCTTAACCTATTCTGCCTCACTCTGATGATGTCCTCTGACAACTTACCAGAGTTGTCATGGTCTACAGCAAAAGTTGTCAGATCTTCACCTTGTTTCACCATATTCTATCCCACTTGATGACATTTTCTGACCGTTTACCACACGTGTGATTACATATTGAGAATATCATCACCTTTATCTAGCAACTCTTCTTCACTGTTCTTCCTGACACCTTTTTCTGGTAGCCTACCACATCTCTGACGGCTTGCAAGAAATGCCATCAGACTCATATCATCTCATTTGTTCCAAATTTTACTTATTTTGTTCATCTTTCCTTTGTTTTCCTTGCATCCTTTCTACAACTTCAATAGCATAAGAAAACGATAAAAAACAACCAATAATTGCTTAAGAATTCACAATTATTTAGAGTTAAAAGATTCAAAAATGTTAGCATCTGCTCACACATCCACACCCTCAAAACAATTGTTTGTCCACATGCAACCAAAGCACAACTAAGAGAATACAACCAATTTTAGCACAAAACTCAGTTTACTGTCTCAAGGGTAACCAACTCAAACTACTGTACCATTTATTGAAAAGATAAAATGTAACACAAAGGTTTCTACCCATGGCATCACCTAAGTACCAACAATCATGCATGTAATGTGCACTACCTAAACAATCAAGTAACTTAGCAAGATACTAGTGTTCCCTCACAATAAACAAATTCCCCTCTTTCTCTCTTATCAAACATCAAAAAAATATAAATACGGGGATTATCACAAAAACACTCACCCTCACAATGAATTTCAAACCACTATATGCCAAATACCATATGCTTGCCCTTATCATTATTACTAGGGTTTCCAGATAGGTATGCTAGGATCACTATAGGTCTTTCTTCTGCTTGTAACGTAGTCTAGGGCTGTTATGATATTACACGGTATTTAAAGTGACTAACCTCCTTGGCTCAACCTTAACTTGTGATGTCCACTTATTAACCTCTTTTTCTCTTTCTTTTTTAAGATCATACTTTCAAGATGGGTGCACTTTTTTTTTATTCCAATAGATTTTCTTTACTTGCTCTTTTTTATCAACACCAAACCTTTTATTCATTTTCTTTGATTCTTTCTTTTTTACTCTACCTTTCTTCATGACCAACTTATATCACGAACCCCTATGATATCCACCCTCAACTTATGATGTTTGCCTACGTTGATGTGAACAGTATCCAAGGAGGACTAGGGACAAAACAGGTTCAGTATGATTTAAAATAGAAAGGTGATGGGTTTCATAGAAAGAAAATGATCAATTAAGGCTCAAATGGGGACTAAGGGATATAATGTATTACATGGAAGGTCATTTAGGATAAAAGTGACTTAAATTGAAAAACGACCTATAATCCTGTCCTAACCCCTATCTCTCAACCAAGGAAAAATGAATTGGGCAAGTTCTAGATTAAGCAATACTGTAGGGAACACAGTAAGATCTCACACACACTTGGCACACAAGCATTTCACTAACTACTACTTATCTAGCTTATGCATTTGTTGTGATTGTTAAGCATGAAACTAATGCCCTAACCAGATGCTCAATAGTCATAATTTGAGGCAATTCACACACTAATGCAAAACTATCCTTCGGAGAGGTGTACAAAATCACAAAAATTAGTTGACTACCTACAGAACTTGCACTACTCCTAGTTATTTTAAGTACATGCGACAACATCATGCTACCCTACAGCCTCAACTTAATATCAAAACAAATAGAACTAAGGGTTTAGAGCGTACCTGGTATAGATCAAGCATGAGGATCATGGGGTTTTTACCCCCACATCAATATCTCCAGTTGGGACACTTATATCTCAAGACTATTGCTACAGTGGCTCATCTACCACTGCATCTGAAGGAGTTGCACTGGATAAGGCTCATACGGCTCTAGCTCTAAGCGTCTCCTCCCTTCTCAAGTGGTCCTCTAGGGATGCTTGTATTTCTCTTTTCAAGGTTTCTTTGTCAGTGGCTGCTTCCTCATCACTTACTTGCGTCATCTCTTCTACTCCTATTTTCTGAGCCTTCTTTTTCTTATTTTTCTTTTTCTCGGCTTTGCCCTCATTCTCATCACTCCTTATCTCTTTCTCTTTTCTCCTCTCTTTTTGTATTTCTTTTCTTTGTTCTTCTTCTTCTTCTCCATGGGCTCCTCCATAAGATCAATCAAATCTAGTTCACCTTTGGGCTCCTCAACCACATCTTTTGTTGATGTAATGCACTAGAGCTTTCTAATCACTCCAAACTCCGTCTTCATCTGCTTAAACTTAGATTTGAACTGATTGAGTTCTGTACTCGACATTTCTCTTCCTCACGTATCAAACCGATCTTCCAAGTCAAAATTCCTAGCAGGCAAGGACTCATAAAGCTCAAGTTCATCTCTGATTCTCTTATCTAGTGTAGTTCCAAACTATTTGGCAAACTACTTCAGCTGACCCTCACACCATTAAGTTTATCTTGTGATCTTTATAAAGTTTGGAAAGTTGAAAGGAAGTCTTGTTGGTACTGTAGATGATAATGGAGTTGTCTCAGTTGCAGGCACTGAACCTGCCTGTACTAAAAGTGGTGGTGGTACTACTATTGCCTCAGGATCTTGTGCCTCCACAGTAGGCACTGAACTAAAATCTAGAATAAGAGGCTCAAATACTACCTATGCTCCCCTCTCAATCCTTAATACAGGTATATTTTACTCACCTCTAATCGGGTTGTGAGTCTTTCTAGCAGTGACATCCTCATCTACACCTACAATCTTGGGCACATTTGTTGCTCCACATAGCCTAGTGATTAGACACGGGAATGGATATGTATTGTCGGTACTAGACACCCAAATCTTTATCTCCTCAGTAATAATTTCACCAAAATCCATGGACATCCGAATCACTAGAGTAGCAACTAGTACAACCCTGTCATCACCCAATAGATTATTATTTTTTATAGGGATCAAGTGTGTGCACACTATGCCCTACTAGAACTTTGCCTCAAGTGTCAAAGAAGCTTTATAGATCCTTTCATTCTAGTTGGTCGCCCAAATAGTCTCTCCGTCTACTATGTGAATAGCCAACCATATGCACTGATTCACCTTATCTTTCAAATGGGAATAGAATGTGGGTGAAGTATCTTGAATATTAAAGTTTGTCCCATGAAGAAATTGGTTGATTTTTGTGTCTGAGATACTCACCATCTCTCCCCTCACTGCAATTTTCTCCAGTAATGGAATGTTTGATATTCTCTCACCTTTCTTGCATATTTTTTCAAAGTCTGCTTGGTATTTTCGATAGAAGTCCCGTACTACTACTGGACTATAGAAATATCATATTTTGGTTTTTCACTCTAGGCCATAATCTTGGAACTTTTTCATCACCTCCGGGTAGTTGATCAACTCTTTGGTAATGATTTGTTTTTCTTCAAATATAGGTCTCTAAATAGGTCTCCACTGAATCAACGTAGACCTTCAAGATATACATTCTCAACTCCCAGAATGAGCCATCTGATATTATCTTTAACCTCTGGGTTTTTGCATCTCCCTAAAGCTCTCTGAATTGGAGAATCATTATTACTTTACTTTTTTTAGAATGGTGATCCCGATTCTTTCTCCTCAGATACCGACTCTTTAGATTTAGCCTTCTCAGACTCAGGCTGTTTGGACTCGATTTTCTTGGAACCTTATATCTCAGAGGACTCACTCTTAGGTGGGATAGTAGTTTCAGTATCATTACTATCCTCCACCTGAATGGGTTTAGGTAGAAGAGATACCTTTGATCTTGGTTTCTTTCTCTTCAACCTGAGCAGTGGTTCTTCATCTTCATAGTCAGAGTCCTTATTAATAATCTTTCAATACACTTTTGTTTTCACCACTTTCTTTGGAGTGTTAGGAATTTTTCTTTTGGGTGCCATTTTTATTCCTGCAGCAACTTAGAGTCAATCTTCAGTGTTCTAAATCATATAAATAAACAATATGTATCAGTGGTTGATTAGAATCCCTGAAAAGGGTTCACTACAGTTTTATTTTAGAAGCTTAACGACATCTCTGGTAAGTCGTTGTATTTCTAATATCTTACTATAGACGTCATCAGCCTCAAGAAGTGACTTCTGAAATTTCTCAGCTTTTGATGACATTATCTGGTAAGACGTCACACACGTGATGACATTATTCGGTAAGACGTCACACACGTGACGACTTATCAGATTTGTGGTCAGACCTTAACAAAACCTTATCTTTTTTTCTTAATCTTATGGTGACATTTGTGGTAAGTAGTCACAGATGGGATGTCCTACCCTAAATGTCGTCAGTTCGAAACATAATCTTTCAAATCTCTTTTTCATTGATTTTTAACTTCAATTTCATCTTGATTTTAACTTAAGTTGAGTTCTTTAGACACACTTTAGTTCTTTTTCACTTAGAACCGAGTGAAACCCTAGATTCAAAGTATCTTGTAATTCTTTAATCAACTTAAGCTCTTTTGAAACAAGTTTAAACTTCACCTGTTATACATACCCAAAAGAAAGAATAGTTTTAAGCATCAAGCATACCTGATTGTCAACTTGTACATTTTCTTAACAATGGAGCTTAGTTCGTGTGAAGTGTGAGCTTGAGATGAGAGAATATGGATGATACAATAAAGTTGGTTACTTTGTATTCAATCTAATTTATCAAGGGAAAGGTTTCCTTATTTAGTTGGGATCAAGTTGGAGAATTAAGGAAAATATTAGGTATTCTAACTAAGGAAAGAAATAACTGAACATGGAACCCAAATAAACTACTGGAAAGGTGATGGGTTTAAGGCTGGGCCGGGGCGGATCTAACTTAATAGCTGGGCTCATAATACCTGGCGATATAGATAAATGCCATCAGAGTTGTGGTAACTCATTAGGAAATATCGTCAGGGTTAGGCAGACACTTCTTCATACAAGACCTGTCTGATGTCATTTTCTGGTAAGCCGTCACATGTGTGACATCTTACTATAAAGGTCGTCAGGATCCTTTTTAGTAGATAATCTTGACTTTACCTTCCAGGTATTAAAAACCTAACAATAAGAATAAAAACTAACATAAACATAAATGAAAATAAAATTTTGGGTTGCCTCCCAATAGCACCCGATTAAGTGTTGCGGCAGGACTTGGTCATCTTGACTACTCAGAATTCATTAAGATGTCGTATCACTATTTCATTACTACCTTCATGGAATACATCCACAACTGAGAAGATGTTTATCGCCTCGAACTGCTTTGTAAGAGGTTATATTTTAAATCTGGCCTCTTCTTTTCCATATCTGAACTTGAGCTCATTGATTATGCAATACTCTCCCATTGGCTAAAAATGGTCTACCCAAAATGATGGGTAACTCAAAATCAACATCACAATCAATATCTGAAGTCTGCAGGTAAAACAAAGTTGTTCACTTTTACCGGCACATTATGCAACACACCCACTGGTCGTTTCACCGATCAATCTGCCATCACAAGACACGTCGTTGTGGGGGTAGGATCCCCTAATTCCAGCTTCTGATATATCTTAATAGGTAGCATATTAATACTTTCTCCTAATTCATATAAAGATTTTGTAAACTTTATGGAACCAACTGTGCACGGTATGGTAAATGCTCCACGATCAAGCTTTTTCTACACTAAGGATTGTGAAGATACTGCACTACAGTGGTGCTTGTTATCCACTGGCTCACTATTTATTTTTTGCTTCTTTGTTATCAAGTTCTTAATAAATTTAGCATAGTTCGACGTTTGCTTAAGTGCCTCTATTAATGGCACTGTTACTGTCCGTTGTTTCATTACTCCCATGAACTTTCTAAATTTCTCATTATCTTCTTTATTCTTCAACCTCTGAGGAAATGGAGGTGGTGGTCTTGGCCTTTTTTTACATACCACTTCATCTTTCTTGTCGTCTTCTTTCTCTAGCATGTCAATAAAGCCATCCAGCTTTTCAGACTCTACCAGATTTCTTCCTTCTGATTCATCAACACTTAGCTGCTTCTTCACAGCTTTACCCATAGAAACCCTTTGATTACTCATGTAGTTGACCTCAGCCTCAGGACCTACAAGTACAGTACCCTGAGTATCCAAAGCCTTAATTATTTCAGTCTTTTCGGATAGCAATTTCTTAGCCAAAAAGTCCATCTGTGTCTTTAAATGGGCTATATCCTAATCTCGCTCCTCATCCCTTCTACGTTGTTCTGCAGTGATACCACCAGCAATAGTAGGACTATCCACTACTGAATCCGTAATGTGCCAAGCCCTACTTTTATTGGTTATTCTACTTAGCATATCAGACGTATCCTGAAAAGAGAGGTCAATGAAAGAACTACCTATAGCATTGTTGACTATTGGATTTGTCACATAGTTGAAAGATCTTCTCAAGGTCTCCATCAAATGCAAGTATGTCATATTGTTGTTCGGACATTGTGCAAGTTTCATATTAAACCTTTCCCAAGTCTCATGTAGTGCTTTAGTTGGAAGCTGTCTAAAGTTGCTTATCTCATCCCTCAACTGTACCCTTCTGGAGGGTGGAAAGAACCATTCTAGGAATGCATCTTTCAACTATCTCCATTTGGTTATAGAATTAAGATCTAACTCATTCAACCACATTGTTGCCTCTCCAGATAGACACAATGGAAATAACCTCAATCTAATTGCATTTTGTCTCACTCCCGGATTGTCAAAGGATTTCAGATGCTGATAAAGTTCACCAAATGCATGTTAGGATCATCACTAGGCAAGCCTCTAAATAACCCCTTCAGATTCAGGATTTGGATCATGGTACTTGTTAAGATGAAATTTTCACCTGGATCCAATGGCGGTGGGATAATATCACCCGTTGCACTAGCTCCATCCATTCCTTCATCATCATCATTAGCATCATAGTGCATAGGTTGTTGACCATATCTACCTCGAGCTGGATGATTTCTGTTGACATTTCACTATACTAGTATAGCAAATTACTCCGCTATCCTTGGGTTTTGAGGATCCAAAAATTCCTCATCACCTAAGTCCTCATCATTAGGGTTTTGGTGATGTACTTGTTGACTTAAATTTTGCACATTCACCTGAGCCCTGGCTAAAGTAGATCATCTTTCTACTTTTTGTTGTTCATCCATTCTTCTAATTAGTTGAGGTTCCAAGTTGATTGGTAATAGTGGTTCTCCATAACATCTCATTTTTGGTAATAATAACACAGTACCTACAATAATAAATAGCAACACATAAACGCAAATCAAGGAAACTTAACCATTAACAAATTTTCCACAAAACTTTTAGTCTACAATCATATTCCCCTGCAACGGTGCTATTTTTAATAATGCTCAAATTACACTCTTGAATGGGTGTAAGAGATTGTTGTCAATATAAAATCCAACTAGGTTGGGGTCGAATCCCACAGGGAATAGGGTGTGAACATCAATTTATTTACGAAATTTTTTACTGGTAGTTTATCATTTCAAAAAGATGGGGGTTTAAAGTTTGCGATGTATCAATCTTCAGTTTCTGAATTTTTAGAGTTGTTATCAATATATATGGGAAACCAGGGTTATGATCACCAAAGGTTTTAGATATTAACAGATACTAGGTAATGTTGGAGATCCTCAAAATAAGTAGAACAACAGAATATCCCAGAAAATGATACTATCTGACTTATGTCTCAACATCTCCAGACAATGTTTTATCTAATTCTATTAAACTTGGATAATTTATCTATATCCAATTGGACGTTATCTTAGGTTGATTAATCTTGTAACGCCCCAATTATTTGAACCGAAACGTTGCACGGTGCTCATGACCTCGAAGGACCATAAGCTAACCCATGATTGATATCTGTACCTGTGCACAGCATAATACATACATATAATACATGGAAAACATGAATATGTATAACATAAGGTTCAATTGAATAAATCTCATACATCAATGGGGTAATATACCCAAAATAATTGAATATAAAACTGAATACTGAATCGGATAACTAAGTTTGAAAGTAAATCTAAAAAGTCTCTAATACTATCTAAATAAGGAGTTGAAGGAACATGTATCCAACTAACTTTATAAAACTGAACTAAAGAAATAAATGAATAAATCAAATAATATCATCCTCGAATGGATGAGGACTCACTATAGTAATGTGGTTCAGAAGCTACTGCGGATCTGGGACTCGTGTCTCTGGACCTATGGTGTAACATAAAAATAAATCACCATAGCCCAAATGCGTGAGTACAACTGGAGTACTGAGTATACAAGTGAGGTAGGCTAAAATAATAGGGCTTCATGCATGAACAATGCTAACTGGTTGGATAATATGAACGTAAGAGTGCAAACATGCACACATAAAAACTGAGATTATGATTTACGTGATAGCTAGATCTATAAGCCAATAAATGATTTACTGATAACTAACATGACTGATACTGTAAATCTGATAACATGGGCGACTGTGTTTGACAATCTGAACCTGATGGAACTATCTGAGTTCCATACTGTAACTGTTTTGACTATATCTGATAGTCCTGATATACTAAAATCTAAAGAACTATTTAAGCTCTTTTACTAAGACTTATATTGAAACTGTGGGAGGTAGTAGTTTAACCAACATGCCATATGTATGCCATTATGGCTAAGTTGGGGTCCAATCTCTGCCCTAACTCAAGGGGTGTCAATACAGCGCCACTAGTAAGGAAAGCTGTGACTAACCCTTATCTGATAGGTACTCAAGGTAAGAATGGTGGGACCCTAAACTGGGAGGTTAAGCCATCTCATAAATGCAAATCTGATAGGTTAAGATGTCTCAACCTACGCTGGCTACGTAGTTATGGAACACAAAGATGACTGCTAAGAATCACACCGTGAACTAGTATGTGAGTTCCCATCCTTGGGTTCACTTGGTGGTAACCTCTACTCCTATCTGAAGAGTCTGAACATGAATAACTGATTGTACTTGGACTGAGTACACAGAATTCCATGACTAACGGAACCACCACTGATAGCTAGTAACTAATTAAGATCATGGGGTTTTCCTGAGTCACATGACTGACAGAATTCTTATGAATCATGGCTTAATTTTGGTTATCATTAAACATGACATGGCTCTAGTCACACAACTAATTTTTTTGGGTACGACTACCCCCAGGACTCAATAGAAGGAAACTGACTCACATGACATGACTTGACCATAAGATTTGAGTCCAAAATTCACAATATCATAAGTAAGGGATAGCATGCTTCATGGTTCATTCAACATCTGAAACATTGTAGGTAGAACATAGAGATATGAATTATGAACATAGAGTATATCTCCATTATCATACATGCTTCATACCACAATAATAACAACACATTCAAAGCATGGAAATTCATATTGTAGTGTATAGCTAGCATGGACTTGTCATTTAGATATCATGGAATCATGTAATTATGGCTTTCTAGCATCCTAGGCATTTTATCAAACACCTTGCATGCATTCTTTAAGGCATGGGTGGATTTCATACATGCATCATATTAAACCACCCAAAATTCATGAATTTTAATCAACAACCACATAATTTCCATGAAAAAATCCTTAGATATAATATTGAACCTTAAACAACAATCATCCATAAGTACATGTCCATATCACCACAAAAAGTTTACAAAATAACCTTTAAAAACATGTTTCTTGAGCGCTATGAATGAATTTAATTCATAGATAGACACTACTCATACCTTAGAGTAGAAATCCGTGAAAATTGTAGTGAAACAAGCTTGGAATTGGAAACCCCCAATTGAACCTTAACTTGCTCTTGGTTGTTCTTGAGAGAAAATTGATGAAAACATAATATTTTGGTGGGGTTAATCCCGTGTTTATGACTATATATAGGGTAGGAAAAATATCCAAAATACCCTTTAAGACACGGAGGTTGAATGCAACAAAAATGTGAGCACTGGACTTAACCCGGCGACACCTGCCTTAGTCCGCCGGGTTTTCCCAGGCAGTGCCTGCCTTAGTCCCCTGGGATTTCCTAGGAGACACCTACAGATCGCGTGTAGTCACTGTTTTGAAATCTAAACGAGCCCTAAATAGATTCAAAAAATTCTAAAACTTACCCGGGATATACTACAACCTTTCCCCTTCACAACACAATTTGAAAATCCAAAAATGAATGTCGGGAAGATTGTCGAATAAATCCCCAAAGTTTGGAGTTCTAAAATAAGCTAATTTCAAATGCAACAATTTTACGGGGTTTTACAATATCTCCACCTTGGGAACATTCATCCTGGCATGACAATCAACTGAAAGGGGATAATAGACAAGATAAACATGAACTAAACATGAATTACTGAGACAAGACTTCATAATTGACATGCTAACATTCTAAACTAATACATATCTGATGCATGGATAACTGATACATAAATACATGACTGTGTTTTCTAATAAACTGAGTTTCTCAAAATGAGAATGAATAGTTGATGTATGATTTTACAACTAACTGATACATGAATACATGACTAGGTATGCAGTAGTAATAGATACCTTGCTTATACTAGGAACATGAACATAAAACTGAATAAGCTTAAGGAGAACTGTTACCTTGATCTTATTCTGAATCGGTGGGGAAGAGGTGAGGATACCTGGTATGCATATCTGATTCTATTTCCCAAGTAGGTCCCTTGTGAGCCTGATTTCGCTAAAGAACCTTGACTATAGGGACTTCTTTGTTCCTCAATCTATGCGTCAGATAGTCTAAGATTTTGATTGGAATCTCATTATAAGAGAGGATGTTCTGAATGTCGTTGCTCAGAATAGGGACAACGACTTCTGGATCACCTATACACTTCTTGAGCAAAGATACATAGAAGACTGGATGAACTGAGGCTAGATCTGAAGGCAATTCAATCTCATAAGCTACCCTACCGAAGTGACTAAGAATGCTGAAGGGACTGACATATCAGGGACTGATCTTCTCTTTCTTGCCAAACCTCTTCACTCCCTTTTATGGGAGATACCTTAAGATAGACATAATCATTGACCTCAAACTCGATATCCTTTCTACAAATATCTACTTCAGGCTTCTGTCGGCTCTGAGCAGCACAAAGTCTCTCTCTGATGAACTAAACTTTCTCTAAGGCGTTGAATACTAAGTTAGGACTTATAACTGAGGCCTCACTAACTTTGAACGAACCAATTGGAGATCTACATCTCCTACAATAGAGATCTTAATAGAGCTATCTGAATACTATAATGATAGCTGTTGTTGTATGCAAACTCAATCAAAGAAAAGTGGTCATCCCAACTTCCCTTAAAATCAATTGCACACGCCCTTAGAATATCTTCAAGAGTCTAAATGGTCCTTTCTGCCTGACCATCTGTCTAAGGATGAAACACTGTACTATGATGGACTTGGGTACCAAGACCCTTTTGGAAAGACTTACAAAAGTGAGAGGTGAACTGGGTACCTTTGTCTGAGATGATAGATAATGGAACACCATATAATCTGACCAACTCTCTAACATAGAGTTTGGCATAATCTTCGACTGAATAAGAGGTATTGACTGGAGAAATGAGCTAACTTAGTTATCCGATCTATAATGCCCAAACTGAATCGTGTTGATGACGAGTTCTAGGTAAACCCGTCACAAAGTCCATGTTCTCTTCTTCCCACTTCCAAGTAGGAATGGTGAAATCTTGCATGGAACTACTAAGTTTCTAATGCTCTATCTTAACCTGGTGACATGTAGAGCACTAAGCTATTAGCTGTGAAACTTCTCTCTTCATCCCACTCCACCAATAGATCTCTCGAAAATTGCGGTACATCTTAGTGGACCTAGAAGAATCGAGTATCGCGCACCATGTACTTCAGCAAAAATTTGCTGCTTTAAGTTATCTATACCTGGAACACACAGATGACTTAGACAACGAAGAACACCATATCCCCCTTGGGATAAAACCTCAACTTTCTGATTCTGAATTGACTCTTTAATCTTGAAAAGGCTAGGATCCCTGTATTGGTTTTCTTTTACTTCAGAAACTAGGGATGACTCTGAACTACTGTGAACACACACACCATACTCTGAAGAGTCGACTAAGAGAACGCCTAGTATGTCAAGCTGATGGATCTCCTGAGCTATCTTTTTCTTTCCATCCTCAACATGAGAAACACTACCCATAGAGATTCTAATGAGAGCATTGATGTTGGGCGTATTTATACATCTAAGAACCATAATTTACCCATATTTTAGCTAAGTTTTGAGGATAAAATATATAATTCCTGTACTTTTAGTCCATTTTCAATTAACTGAGCTGACCTATGTGATTAGCATATTTTTCAGGTACTAATGATGAAGATTTCAGCACTTTGTGGACCTGTGGGTAGCAAAGGAAAACTTCACATAAGAGGGAAGGCAGCTTTTGGACTGAATATGCTGCATGGAGACTTTTTCTCGGGCAAATTCAGTATTTTTAAAAACTTAAAGATGCAGTAGCAAATTAGTAGAAAGGGATATTATTAAAAACCTTATTGTTGCATTTTCAGCATTATCATTCATTACTCATTATTCAGATTCTATAATATTTTCGGAAGAGAGGAAAAATGCTAGGCTTGAGCAACGGCAAAAGAGAAACACGTTCTTCTCTTATTGTTGCTAATCATCTCGATCGCGAGGATTATTCTAAGTTTTTGTATGATGATTATTTCGATTTTGATTTTCATTGTATTTATGAGTAGCTAAGCTTATCTGTTAGGGTTATGGAAACCTTGTAATATACTCTCTATTTCTATGAGTTTGTAAAGTATGATGTGTCATACAACTTATATCATTACTCTCTTCATTTTGATTGAATTCTCATGGTTGAAAACATAGGGAATGCACCATTATAGCATTAACTTGTTCGATAGAAAAGTTACGTGTTTGGAAAAGAGAGTGTGACAAGAAAATAGGGCTTCCAACCTCTATTTACACGTTAATGCCCTAGCAGGATTAACCTCTTGGAGAATTCGTACCATTTGTTGTACACTTTAGGTTCGAGAGAGCTAAGGTGAATAAATCCTTGATAGTTGAAAAACACTTGGATTTAGAATTAGAATACGAATCTCTATAAGTGCATGCATGTATAAACATTACTCATAGTTAATAGAGAAGTAGAAACTACAAGGTGGACATAACCCTAACTTGTCATTCTCTGTGATTAAATATTATTACATATATCGTCTCATTCGTTACATTAACAATATTATTGTGCACTTAAACCAAAACCCCCTTACCTTGGAACCTTTGATCAACAGTCTACTAATAATCGGAATACTTAATGACCAGAGTATTCCCTGTGGGATTCGACACCCAACCTAGTTGGGTTCTATATTTGACAACGACCACTTACACTTTCTAACGAGATTTGTAATTTTGGTGTATCAAGCATCAGACACAACATTGGCTTTGCCCGGATGATAAAGAACACTCATGTCGTAATTCTTAAAGAGGTCTAACCACCTTCTCTGACAAAGATTAAGATCTTTCTGGGAAAAAACATACTAAATAATATTATGGTCTGTGAACACATCTACATGATCTCCATATAAATAATGCCTTCAAATCTTTAAGGTAAAAACTACAACATCTAACTCAAGATCATGAGTAGGATAATTCTTCTCATGAGGCTTCAACTATCTAGAGGCGTAGGCTATAAAATTACCATTCTACATAAGGGCACAACCTAAACCCACTCTGTATGCATCAAACTACGAACCTATCTGAAATATTTAGAAGAGCTAAAACTGGAGCTAAAGTGAGTCGAGTCTTCAACTCTTGAAAACTCTTCTTGCAAGGATCTGACCACTGAAACTTGACCTTCATCTAAGTCAATCTAGACATAGAAGATGCAATAGAAGAAAATCCCTCTAAAAACCATCTGTAATAGCTAGCGAAACCAAAGAAATACCTGATATCTGATGGAGATATGGGGAAAGCCTAGTTTCTTGCCACTTCAATTTTCTGAGGATCTACTCTAATTCTATTACTGGAAACAATATGGTGAAGGAATTCTATTCATCTTAGCCAAAATTCACACTTGCTGAACTTAGCGAATAACTGATGATCTCTGAGAGTCTAAAGAACAATTTTGAGATGGTCTTAATGATCATGCTCTGTGCGAGAATAGACCAGAATATCATCTATAAAGACTATGAAAAACATATCCAAGTACTACTTGAACACACGGTTCATCAAGTTCATAAAAGCTTCAGGGGCATTGGTTAGACCAAAGGACATGACTAGGAATTTGAAATGACCATATCAAGTATGAAAAGCTATCTTCAGAATGTCACACTCTCTAACTCTGAGCTAATGATAGCTTGATCTGAGGTCTATCTTAGAAAAGAAATTGGCACCCTAAAGTCGGTCAAATAAATAATCTATCCTAGGAAGAGGATATTTATTCTTGATCGTAACCTTGTTGAGCTATCGTAATTAATACATATCCTGAGAGAACTATCTTTCTTACGCACGAATAATACTGGTGTACCCCATGGGGACACACTGGGTTTGATGAATCCCTTGTCCAAGATATGTTTCAACTAATTTTTCAGTTCCTTGAGTTCTGCACGTGACATTCTGTATGGTGGAATAGAATAAGCTGAGAATCCGAAAGAAGGTCTATGCCAAAGTCTATTTCCCTATCGGGAAGAATGCCTAGAAGATCTTTGGGAAAGACATCTGAGTATTCATTAATAACTAAAACTGACTTAAAACTAGGAAACTCAAAACTAGAATCTTTAACATGCATGAGATGATAAACAAACCCCTTAGAAAAAAATTTTCTTACTCGAAGATAGGAAATAAGCTGGCCCTGAAACACTGATGTACTACCCTTCGACTCTAGGACGAGCTCATTTGGGAACTGAAACTAAACTATCCTATTTCTGTAGTCAACTGTGGCATAGCATGAATGAAGCTAATCTTTACTGAGAATGACATCAAAATCATTCATCTCCAACTCTACTAAATCTGCTAACTTGGATTTCTAAAATATCATAACTGGGTAGTTCCTATACACACATCGAGCTATGATGGTTTTAACCATCGAGTTAGAGACGGAGAAAGGCCCTGCTAAAATTTTAGGACTGATTCCAAAATTGCTTGCGATGTATAGGGTGACAAAAGATAAAGATCCACTTGGGTCAAGCAAAGCATAAAGATGAACATAGAAAATATGTAATGTACCAGTAATGACATCAGGAGAATTTTCCTGATCTTATCGGGTCTGAAGAGCATAGAGTCTATTTGGGTGTTGCCCAATGGTAGCACTAGAAGCGGCACCCTACTAATTTAGGCGACTGGACTGAGCTGTGGTATAATTCTACTTCCCCTGAAGACCTGACTACGCACACTCTCTAATCATATGTCCTGGTTGGCCACATCCAAAACACATATCACTACCTGATCTGCAAATACCCTTGTGGTTCTTACCATATGTCTGACATAGAGAATTCATATGGGCACTGCTAAAACTGCCCTGAGCCTTTGAGCCTGGTGCTTTATCTCTGAACTTAGGTGTTGGGGCACTAGCTGAATACTGAACTGGAACTGGTGGCTTGGGATGAGACTGCAAACGATTTTCTCCCTTTGATTTGGGCTGAGCAAAAATAAAATTGCTTGATTTTGCTCTCTTGTTTTGCCTCTCTCTAGTTCTAACCTTCTTCTCCTCTATCTGATAGGGATGGGTCATGAGTCTAGCTAAAGTTATATCACTGTTCAGCATTACAGACCTATACTCATTCACCACACTATTATTCACCCCTGACACAAACTTGCTCATCTTAGCCCTATTGTTTGGAACCACATGAGGGGCATACATGGATAGCTGAGTAAATCTAAAAGAATACTCCGTAACAATCATATTTCCCTGCCTGAGGTTGCTAAATTCTAGAACTTTAGCTTCCCCCAGCTCTTGGGGAAAGCATCTCTCTAAGAAGGCCATGAAAAATTCCTTCCACTCAATAGGACCTGCATCATCTACCCCCTAATACTTTTACTCTTTATACCAAGTATGATCCACATCTTGCAGTTTGTATGTGGCTAACTCTCCACTCTCAATAGAAGTAACACCCATTCGGGTGAAGTCCTGAATCCTAGCTACTGCGGAGTTGGCTAATGGATTGGATGGAATAACTTGTGGCCGTTCATTTTAGCTAGTCATGGACTGAGCATGTGTGGTGAATACATCTCTAAACTCTACATTGAAGACATTTTTACCCAAAGGATCTTCGGGCTGAGGAGTTGGATGGTTTCTTCTCTTTAGTGCCATGGTCTGAAATAAGAGAAAAATGGATTAGACTAGGAGTTTAACTTGAGATTATGCTCACTAGCATGACATGAATACTGAAAGAAGGGAAACTGTTCCTAAAACATCTCATAGCCTCTAGCACATAAATGTGGTGCACAACACACCCATGTACAAGACTCTACTAGATGCGGCTTTCAGACTTCCTAGGACTCTATTAAACCTTAAACTCTAATACTTAGTTTGTAATGCCTCAATTATTTGAATCGGAACACTACACGATGCTCATGACCCCGAAGGAACATAACCTAACCCATGACCGATATTTTTACCTATCCACTGAATAATACATACATATAATATGCGAAAAATATGAACATGTAGGCAATAAGGTTCAACTGAATAAATATTGAATCTGATAACTAAGTCTGAAAGTAAATCTAAATATCCTCTAATACTGTCAGAATAAGGAGTTGACGGAACATGTCTCCAACTAACTCCATAAAATTAAACTAAAGAAATAAATAAATAAATCAAATAAGATCATCCTCGAATGGATGAGGATTCACTATAGTATTGCGGTTGAGAAGCTACTGCTGATATGGGTCTCATGGCTCTGGACCTATGGTATAACATAAAAACAAAGCACCATTGCACAAATAAGTCAGTACAACTAGAGTACTGAGTATAGGAGTGAGGTAGGATAAATAAATAGGGTTTCATGCATGAATAATGCTAACTTACTGGCTAATATGAACATAAGAGTGCAAACATGCACACATAGAAACTGAGATCGTGATTTGTGTGATAGCTAGATCTGTAAGCTAATACATGCTTTACTGATAGACAACATGACTGATACTGTAAATCTGATAATGTAGGCGACTGTGTCTGAGAGTCTGAACCTGATGGAACTATTTGAGTTTCGTACTGTAACTGAGTTTTGACTATATCTGATAGTCCTGATACACTAAAATTTGAAGAACTAGCTGAGTTCTTTTACTGAAACTTATACTAAAATTATAGGAGGTAGTATTTTAACCGACATGTTCTATGTATGCCATTATGGTTAAGTTGGGGTCTAATCTCTTCCCCAACTGGATGGGTGTCAATACCGTACTACTGGTAAGGACAGCTTTGAGTGACCCTTATCTGACAGGTAGTCAAGGTATGAATGGTGGGACCCTTAACTGGCAGGTTAGGCCACCTCATCAGTCCTAATTTGACAGTTTAAGATGTTTCAACCTACACTAGCTCTGTAGTTCTGGAACATAAGGATGACTACTTAGAATCACACCCTGAACTGCCAGGTGAGTTCCTACCCTTAGGTTCACTCAGTGCTAACCTCTACTCCTATCTGAAGAGTCTGAACATGAATAACTAACTATACTTGGACTGAGTACAATAAATTCTGTGACTGACGAAAATACTACTGATAGCAGATAACTGATTGAGTTCATGAGGTTTTCCTGAGTCACATGACTAATTGAATTCTACTAAATCATGGCTTGATTTTGGATATCGTGAAACATGACATAGCTCTAGGAAAACAGCTATAGTTTTTGGGTATGAATACCCCCAGGACTCGAAAGAAGGAGACTGACTCACATGACATGACTTGATCATAAGATTTATCATAAGTAGGGGATAGCATGCTTCATGGTTCATTTAACATCTTAAACATTGTAGGAAGAACATGTATATACTTCATGTGCATAATTAATTTCTTCATTATCATACATTCTTTATACCACAACAATAACAACACATTCATAGCATGGAAATTCATATTGTAGTGTATAGCTAGCATGGAATTATCATTTAGATATCATGGAATCATGTAATTATGGATTTATAGTATCCTAGGCATTTTATCAAACACCTTGCATGCATTCTTTAAGGCATAAGTTGATTTCATACATGCATCATATTAAACCACCCCAAGTTCATGAATTTTAATCAACAACCGCATAAATTCCATGAAAACATCCTTAGATATAATATTGAAACTTAAACAACAATCATCAATAAGTACATGTCCATATCACCACAAAAAGTTTACAAAATAACCTTTAAAAACATGTTTCTTGAGCGCTATGAATGAATTTAATTCATAGATGAACACTATGCATACCTTAGAGTAGAAATCCGTGAAAATTGTAGTGAAACAAGCTTGGAATTGGAAACTCCCAATTGAACCCTAACTTGCTCTTGGTTGTTCTTGAGAGAAAATTGATGAAAACAAAATATTTTGGTGAAATGTGGGGTTAATCCTGTGTTTATGACTATATATAGGGTAGGAAAATATCTAAAATACCCTTTAAGATGCGGAGGTTGAATGCAGCAAAAATGTGAGCACTGGACTTAACCTGGCGACACCTGCCTTAGTCCGCTGGGTTTTCCCAGGTAGTGCCTGGCTTAGACTAAATTAGAAGCAAATAAAACCTAAGGCATAATATAATATTTGCAACTACTAGATTTCAGTTAAATCTATAGAATTTCAAGATGTTCTACTAATCTTTGTATCAGTTACACACCTAGCATTATATCAAACCCTAATCCTTAGATCCCGTAACCCCAGTTAAGTGAATTAGATGCTCATAATTTGATGAACAAGATCACAATTTGAATTCATGATGGTAATGATAAACTTAAAAATAGATGGAAAACAACAAGAAATTTCTTCAATTAAATCCCAAGTTAGAAATCTAAGAATAGTTGATAAGCATGAAATAAAAAATAATTGGCAAAAGAGAACAATATACATGTTTCTCTCTCAAAAGTTGTTGTTATGAATAATGAAAACTTGATAATTTTAAAAACCTAAAAACTGCTATTTATACTAAAGTCTAATTAAGGAAAGAAAATAACAACATCACAGCTGGGCTCGGATTTATGTGATGGTATATTGGTGTTGGTCGTAAGGCTCTGACAGTGTCTCAGATATGTCGTCATAAGTCATGCTTTATTAACCTGTTCTGCCTCACTTTGATGATATCCTCTGATGTCTTACTAGAGTAGTGATGGCGTATAGCAAATGTTAACAGACCTTCACCTTATTTCACATATCCTATCCCACTTGATGCCATCTTCTGACGCCTTACCACACATGTGATGACATATTGAGAATGTCGTCACTTTTATCTAGTAACTCTTCTTTACTGTTCTTCCGGATGCCTTTTTCTGGTAGCTTACCATATCTTTGACGGCTTGTAAGAAATCCCATCAGACTCATATCAGCTTACTTGTACTAGATTTTACTTATTTTGTTCATCTTTCCTATGTTTTCCTCCCATCCTTGCTACAACTGCAATATCATAAGAAAACGATCAAAAAGAACCAAAATTTTCTGAAGAACTCACAATTATTTAGATTTAAAAGCCTCAAATGTGTTAGCATCTGCTCACACATTAGTGAGTCCTTATAGTTCGGGGACCCTGTCATTCAGTTTTCCTGCTTATTAAAGTAGTTGATTTAGTATTTATAGTCAGTTCGACTAAGCTAGGGATTTGTCCCACTAGCTCTCTAGTTGTTAGTAGTAGAGGCTTTTCAGACTGCTAGTTAAAACTTTAGATTTTTAGTGTTGAGACTTTTGAGTAATATGTTTTTCAGTTATTATGTTCTGATAATTTTAGCTTAGATCAAATAGACTTCTGTATTGATTATATGTTTATATTTCTCCATTATGAATTATAGCTGTAGAAGAAGGCTTATGGGTTCAGCTTGAAACTACTCGTAGTCTTGAGCATCATGTGACATCTAGGGACACATTTTTATGACATAACACCACTACTGCTACAGAATATACTGAGTTGTCTAAGAGTGGTCAAGAAACTAATCGTCCAAACCTATGTTATAAGACAATATAGCACAAAAGAAAAGTATGAGATTAGTACTATGAATGTACCGGTACATAAGATAAGGATCAGATGAAATGTATGTGATTCCTGAGCATAAATGCATAAACATGTAAAAGTATAAAAATGCAAGAGTAAGTATAAATATGTTACTAAGATAATACATAATCTAAAATACTAAAATCTAAATAATTGAATAACTAAAAATCTACACACTTGGTCAAGGAAACCTAAACTAAAATACACTAATTATGGTACTGAGATCGTGGAAGGTATCATATAACTGACATGCACCAATCTAAGCTAACCGAGGTCCAACCTGTAACCCTAATTAAAAGGGTGTCAGCACCATTCCATGGATACTAACAATGGCTTTATGGATCCAGTAATCTAATATCCCAAAGGACTAGGGTGTCAAGACTAAACTGATGGATGAACCCTGAGAGGAATTCAAACCTAAATTAAAGGGTTACCCCTCATATGCAACACTGGCTACGTAGTTATAGAATAGAGGGAATGCTACTAATGACTCTGCCTAACTGATAGGGAAGCCTCCATCCCTGCATTTGCTAGATGCTAAATTGTACTCCCAACTTAAATGAAACAGGTACTAGACTGAACTAATTTTAACTGAACATTATTTTTTATAACTGATAGTGTTCATCATGATCATAAATATTTGAGTAAACAACAAGACTCATGGTTCACTGAATTATTACATGAAAATCTAAAATCATGTAAAAAACATAGGTATCGGGTGTTTATAATCTGCTAGCATTGAATGACCATAAGTTGCAACAATAAGCTTATAAAACAATATTATAGGATCATGGTTCAAGCCCAAAAGTATAGACATTTCATCAAATATATGAAAATTGTGAACAGGAACATAGGAATGTCTTAAACAGGAAGAAACAATACGATTACGTGGCTAAATTCGTAAATCAGGGGTTTAACATGGAATTCACTTAAACATGTCATGGGAATTACAACACTTAAAACATAATATGACTCATTCTACTTGAAAAGACTTGAAAACATAACTTGTAATTGAATTAAAAAGAGATTCATGTATTTACTTCATCTTGAACATGTATAAACTCATAATTTAAAGCAAAAGAGGGTTTTTGGGCTCTGTAGGTGAAATGAACCCATAGATGATCATCCCGCGTACCTCACTAGATGAAATCTTGAAGATTCCTTGGGAATTTCTTGAACTTGAAGCTTGAATTTTTTAATTTCTTGAAAAAAAGGTTTTGATTAGTTCTTGGGGAACGGAAGGGTTTCTTGAGATAAATTTGGGAATCAAAGGGCAAATAATGCTCTTTGGAAGTCCCAATCTCGCATTATGGATGGGTTAGGTGGAGGGAAATGACCCAAAGACCCTTAAAATATTGAGGAAAAAAGTTGGAAGGCATAGGAAGGGGGAGACGTAGTTCATTGAGTAGTGGACTAAGTTGAGCAATGCTCTCCTTACCTCAGAAGACTGGACCAGGCAGCGCCCGCCCTACACTGATGAACTAAAGGGGATGGTGCCTGCTTATCCCAATAGTGCTACTGGTTTGGCTTGCCAAACACGCCCCTATGCTCATCCAAAAATTATAAAACTCACCTGAGACATACCTTGAACACCCCTGAACATAAATCAATGAAAAAACAAATATCTTGGGGTCAGAAAGACCAAATTAAAAATCCTCAAAGTTTAGAGGTCTTAAATATGACTAAGTCGCCAACACTTAGTAAAACTTTTAGGCCTTAATCCCCTTATGCATACAACTGAAAGATGAATCGAGCTAAGATTAGTATAGGGTATTACAATTCTATAAATCCATAGTTGTGTTGGGAACTTTAGAGGTTTGATAAGTCATGCTTTTATGAATTGTTTTCATGGCATAGTAGTTGTATGGTTTTGTGTGTTCAATTATAGGTTGATTTTTGTTTTTTGCTAAAATGGTTGGATATGGTTCGTCTATGTCCTTTAATCATGGTTTCCATATTATAATGGTGATGAAGGCAGAGTATCACTTTGGGATAGATGTAAGGAGTAGATCCTGGTAGCCTAAGTTAAATCCTCGTAGCTTTGGATAGGCTTGAACATAGAAGTGGAGTATAGTTAGACTCAAGCTCTCGTAATGGTGGGTCTTGGTAAATTCTAAGTAGAATTAGACTTTCCCTTTAGCATGAGTTCATTCATTCGGTATTCTATTTATTTGTGTCGGGGTAAAGTATGGATGGTCCTTGGTTGGTTTGTTCCTTTGGGCGGTATTGGTATCTCAGATTCCTTTTTCTTTAAGGAGATCCTAATGAGGATTCTTAGATCGGTAAATTCCCTGGTTACGAATTAAAGGTGCGGCTTCGGTAAAGGTTCCATGATGAAACCAAAAGTCTGTGAAAGCAATTTGGGATACATAATTGGACATGGAGTCCAAGCATCCACGTTGGTTCTTTTTTTTGTAAATTCATTCACAAGGTGTGTGTTCTTCAAACACTTCTTTGTTTTTGAACTTGGTTAAATGTAAGGCATGGTTTATCTTGCATTTTTGTTTTATAATATAGTTAGAGGCCAGAATTGGGGTGTTGGGGTGTAAATTATTTTTGAGTTATGTGATGTTCTTCTCTTGTTTGTTTGTGTTTTTATCCTTTATTTTGGTTGGAGGTAAGTTTGATGTGTGTTAATGTGTTTCCTTATGCTTATCCTTACCCTTATCCATTATTCGAGGATGAATGATCCTAGTCGGGGAGAGTGAAACACTCCAAGTCTTGGACCCTTGTAAAATTTTCGTGATTTTGGGCTCACTAGGCTTCGTACCGCTCAAGAATACCACTCGTACCCTTGGATAAGAGTTAGGTGTCATAAAAAAGTTTGACATCGAGATTGGTTTTAAGGGGCATATCTTGCGTTTAGGAAATCCACCTTGCATTCAACATTGATGACATGATTTGATCAATTCAATGGAATCTATTACTAGTGGGCCAATAATAGCTACATTGAAGAACTTTGGAAACCGTTCTAATTCCCCTATGGTGACCATCAAAAGGAGAGGAGTGACACGCTTCAAGGATATCTTTTATTTCCACTTCCATAACATAACTCCAAATCAAACCATCTGTGCATTCCCAAAATATAAAGGGATCATCCTAAAAATATTTTTTACATCGAATAAAAACCACTTTATTTGATGGTAGGTATTTCACCACTTACCATATAATTAGCATAATTTGAATACCAATGTGCAATATTTCCTGAGATTGACATGACATGCTCATCGAGAAATATGTCATTGATCTCAATCTCACCCCACTTCTCATGATTATTTTCAAGGTGGGAAAGGTGGTCTTCCACTTGGTTTTCACAACCCTTTTGATCCTTTACCTCAAAATCAAAATCTTGTAAGAGAAAGATCCACCTAATCAATGTAGTTTATCCGCTTTATTTTCAATGAGATATATAAGAGTGGCATGGTCCTATGAACAAAAAATTCCATGCCCAATAACTATAAGGTGTGCAATATTTGAGAAATATTTGATGAATTATCAAAAAAACCTTCATGTCCAAGGAATCTTCTTACACCTTTCATGGAGATCGGAGGGGACAACATCGCAATTGCCTCAACTTTTGCGTGATGCACTTGGATACCATCTTCTGAGATTTTATGACCAAGTAAAATTCCTTTCTTACCATAACGTGACATTTCTCCTAATTCAAAACTAGATTGGTTACCATAAGCCTTGTGATAACTTTGCTTAAATGAGAAAGGCATGACTTAAATGGCTCAGCTACAATGGAAAAGTCATCCATGAACACCTTTATCGGATCTTTCACCATATCCGCAAAGACAGATAGCATTCATCATTGGAATATAGTCAGATCATTACATAACATAAAAGGCATGTGCTTGAAGGAAAATGTGTCATAGGGACAAGTTAATGTTCAATTTCTTGATGTTTTTGGGCAATGCAAATTTAGTTTTACCTCGACATTCAGAAAGCAATACCTCCCTTACCAGGCTAGCCTATCTAGTATTTGATCTCTAAAAGGAATTGGGAAATGGTCCTTCTCAGTCCACGAGATTAACTTACGGTAGTCTATGCATACCCTCCACCTCGTAACCATACAGATAGGGATAAGTTTACTCTTCTCATTTTTTATTATCGTTATGCCACCCTTTTTTGGGACACATTTCACAAAACTTACGTATATGCTATTTGAGATCGGGTAGATGACTCCTACATTAAGCCACTTTATGATTTCCTTTCTTATCACCTCTTACATTGGTTTTTGAGTCTCCTTTTATAGACCACACTTGGTACATGATCGTTTTCTCATTTGATTTTGTGGGAACAAATTTTGAGAGCTATGCCTATAATATCCACTATAATTCCTCTGATAGCACGAATGAACTTCTTCACTATAAGTTTCAAGGCTTCCACTTTGCAAGGTTCAAGATCACTCGTGATAATAATTGGTAATTTGTTGTGATATCCTATAAATATATACCATAAGTAAGAAGGTAATGGTTTTAACTCAAGTTGAGGAGGTACAATGATGGATGGCTTAGTGGGTGTAAGATCCAAGTCCTTTAACTAAAGAAACTACCTCAAACTAACCTTCAATTTATTCACTCCCGAAGTTACACAATACACCCACTAAATGGTCATTCACTAGATCCGCATAAATGGTATTCATTACTTTATCATCAATTACACCAATCATTGAGATCACTTGTAACTCCATAGGTTGTTTCATGGCCTTGCATACATTTAAAGTGACCCCCTTGTTAGTTACCAAAAATTACATATCAACACACTCCATATCAACTAATTCCTTTCTAGTGGGTAAAAAAATCTACCAATAATGATAGTAACTTTATGATCAATTGGAAAATTGAGGAAAACAAAGTTAGTTGGAAAGATAAATTAGTTGAGCTTAGCAAGAACATGATATATCACCCCTATAGGTTTCTTGATTGATCGGTCTGCCATCAATCGTCTTATTATTGTAGGATAAGGATTAACTAAACAAAATTTTTAAAACATGGAAAATGATATCAAGTTGATACTTTATCCTAGGTTATGCAATGCTTTAGAAAATTTTAATGTCCCAATTGTGCATGGGATGGTGAATGCACCCGGGTCTTTCTTCTTTAATGCAATTTTGATTGACATAATAACACTACAATTATGAGTCACCTCTATGGTTTTGCACTCCATATCTCAATTTTTATGAACCAAGTCTTTCATGAATTTTTCATACCCCGACATTTCTTGCAAAGCTTCTATCAATGGGATATTGATGGATAGGTTGCTAAATTTATCAATAAACTTATTAAACTTGACAGTATAATATCTGTTCTTAAGACTTTGTGGTAATAGGGGATGAATTTTAATTGGTGGAAATGGGGAAATTTGATTTCCATTCACTTTTGAATCATCACCCTTAACCGCTCTAGGAGGCTCTTCTTTATCACTTTTCTCTTCCACAACTTTTGAGGGTTCATTAATTTCATTATTGGACTTATGGGACTCATTATTTTTATTATCCAATTGTTTTTGTTTCACATTTTCTTAACCATCACTTGTCTCATCATTTCTATTTTTACCAAGTGATCAACCACTCTTAGTGAAGATAGCCTCTGTGTGAGCATAGTATTTGGATTGATCACCACATCACTAAGTTGCTCTTATTTTTGTCTGACATTGAGTTATGTTGTTATTTGGTCCACTTTTTCTTCTAATTGCTTGATGGAGGTTTAATTAGAAGTCACAAATTGTTGTAACCTATAGAAATCACTTCTCATTTTTCTTACCATCTTGTCGGTACCTTCTACTCCCGTTAAGATTCGGGATAAGACATCTTTATTTATGTACCTTGGTTGATTGTTTCAACCTTGATTCCCACCTTGAATTTGACAAGTAAGGCAGGAACCACTAAATTATTTGACAAATATCTTACTTCTCCATTGATCTCCTCCTCTTCCTCATCCTCTAACACCTTAGTATTCTTGGAGGATATGACATTGACTATCCCAAGAGAAGTCCCCATCACATTCTTAGTAAATTCTTGAGTTGTTTCCTTAACTTGAACATATTTGCATCTATCTCTCTTCATATATTCTTCTTTTTTCTTGGCCCACAAAATATATGAAGGGAGTCCCCTTGGCCACCTCATCATTTCCCATGTTCCAAACTCTATCTAGATTTATCGCTTGGTGTAACACAATTCGATAATACTCTATAAGGCAACTTGACAATAGACCCTCTGAATACATTGTCAACCACAAATCTATTTAATTGATCTAATTCCTAATAAAATATATGTAAAAGCATCTTATCTGGCACTTCATGATTCTGGTATTGTATAATTTTGTTATTGAACCTTTTCCACACTTCATATAAAGGCTCAACACTAAGTTGACAAAAAATTGTGATTTTGTCTCTTACTTGTAACATTTTTTAAGGAGGGAAATATCTATCCAAAAAGGCTTTCATAAGTTTTACCCAAGATATAATAGACCTTGCAGGTATAGATCTCTACTACTGAATAGACTTTTGAGTAATATTGGGAAAATCAAATGGGGAACACACCTCAATGAAAGTTTTCCTATGTAAGTTTGCATATTCATGTGCTTTCCCCTGAATAGACCTTTCATTTTGTAACATGTGGAGCATAACACTAATGACATGGAGTACCCCATTTCTCTCGGATGGTGGCCTACAGATGGCACTAGCATGCCCCATATCATCAACAAAATCCATATCTCTGATATTCCTATGAAAAGAGCCATCATCTCTCCCAGGTCAACTCATTACAATACGAATGCTAATAATTTCCCTTAATCGAACAACAATAACAACAACTAAATTAAACCAACACCGCAGTTAACCCAAAGTTACTAACAACACAACATTAGTAAAAACTAAGTTTCACTCCCCTGAAAATGGCACCATTTTTTATAATGCTCAACTTGCATGATGATTTTGATGAAATAAGGTCATTGTAAATATAAATCCAACAAGATTCGGGGTCGAATACATAAGAAATGTAACTAGTTTTTTATTCTTAGTAGAGTTGAGAGTTAACCCATAATGCAAACTTAAAGCAAAACATTAAATTAAATAGAGGGTTTGGAATTTGAACTATGTTCAAATTAATCAATCTGTAACACTAAACAAGAGCAAACAATTATTTAATAAATTCAAATGAGAGAAGTCTTGGGGCTAGTCTATCCTATGGGTAATTAGTGTATAGGTATGAAAGAGTTAGTTACAATTTTTTTAATTGAGCTTTGGTTGGGCTAGGTTTAGGGTCTTAGCATTAGTATTTCAACAAAACACTAATTTCACCCACGGACTCTTTCGAATACGTCATCAGTATAGCAAAATCATCAACCCAATACCTCCACTTAGCATCCCAATTTATAGGATGATTATTATGAACATGCAAAATCCTCATAAGATCATTATTTCTGAAACTATGCTAAATAACAACTAATATCAATTAATTGTTCACAATTACTGATAACCCATATTCCTGTTTTAAGGATGATAAAGAATCCAAGGAAATTGGGGCTTATGATAAAGAATCCAAGGAAATTGGGGCTTTCACCCATAATTCTCAATTCAAAAATATAGTAATAGAAAAACCTAGAACCATTAAATATCAATTTGAGATAACAATCAATACCCATACACATTAACACCCTACTCAAACATAACCCAAATCTAGGAATTTAGCAACTCACAAATCTAAAGAGAAGAGAAATACCCAAATTTGCATTAAAATATTCCATTGAAAGTTAAAATAAAGTGAAACCAAACTTTATTTTGAATCTTCAACTAAATCCTCAATATGAATCAAGCATACAATTCACTCTTTACACTTGTGCAAGGGTTTATGCTTTTATGTACTGGAATTAAGCTTCATAAATTTATGAATCTACCCTTGAAAAAATTTTATTCCATTGTGATATCTCTTCGTTGACCGCATTTGAAGTGATCCCATCATGATTACTAAGGATTAAGTTGGCATCGAATTCAGATTGCAACCCTCAGGACACAATGGTAGTACTTGAGGGTCGATCCCCTATCCTGATTTTTAGCTTGTGCAAGAACTTTATTTTTTTACTTTCCTCTTCAGCTCAACTTTATTCCTTTTTATCCAATTAGTTGAAAACATACAATCCATGGTATTTAATGCACTTTAATAAATAATTTTCCTCATACATACAATTACTTCATCTTAGTGTGCATGAATTTGGATATAGATGAGTAACCAATTTGCCGTTTATCATCTTCTAGGTAGTTGAAAGTTCATGAAAGGAAATATCGGACTCCTGATTTAGAATGGTTTCCTATATTTTTTTCTATGAATATTTGGTGTCATTATTTCTATGGAATTCATATGGATATCCTCTCAAATCATAAAAACTTACAGATGTTTTCACCCAAAATGAGTTCAATCTTAGGCAAAAGAGATCACTTGAATTGCTTAAGGACAATTATATGAGTCTCTACTACCATACAAGTAAAGATAATATGGTTGTTAATTCTCTTAGTAGGTTGTAAATGGTTAGGTTGTGTCATATGGATGAGGAGAAGAAAATATTGGTGAAAGATATTCACTTTGGAGTTCATCTATTGGATTCTAGGGAGGGAGATGTAAGTTTACAAGAGGTGGTAAAATAATATTTTGGTGAAGAGGTGAAAGGAAAGTAGGTTTTGTACCTTATATTTATGTAGATTAAGGTTGATGCGGGTCAGAAAAAGGTAATAGCAGAGATAGTATCTTGAGGTACCAAGGTAGACTGTGTATTTCTGATATTGATGGGTTGCGAGAAAGGGTTTCGAATGAGGCTCATGATTCAAGGTATACAGTTTATACTGGTTAGAAAAATATGTATCGTGACTTATAGAAATAATTTGGTAAAACAACATAAAAAGGGATGTGGCTAATGTTTTGCCTAAGTATAGGGTGTGTCAGTAAGTGAAGGTTGAGCACTTAAGGCTTGGTGGCATGTCTCAAGAGATTGATTTTCCTATATGAAAGTGGGAGGTGATCAACATGGACTTCATTACTATTTTTCTATGGTCTCTCCATCATTTTGATTTGATTTGGGCCATCGTGGATAGGATGACTAAATCAACTAAGTTTTTGCCTATGAAGACTACTTACACTAGAGAGGACTATACGAAGTTGTTTATTTAAGAGAGAGTTAAACTTTGTGGTTCTCCAGTTTCCATTATTTCATATTGAGGTATTCCATTATCTTCTCCTTTTTGGCATTTGTTTCATAAATGCTTGGTCACACAGGTGAACCTTAGCACTACATTCCACCCTCAGATAGATAGACAAGAAGAATGAACCATTCAGGTTTTGGAAGATATGCTAAGTGCCTATGTGATTGATTTTGGTGGTAGTTGGGCGGATCATTTGCCTCTTATTAATTTTTCTTATAATAATAGTTATCACTCGAGTATAGGGATGGTTTCTTTTCAAGTTCTTTATTGTAGGAGGTATATATCTATTATTATATGGTTTGAGGTTGGTAAAACTAGGATGTTTGGTCTATACTTGGTTCGTCAAGTCATTGAGAAGGTGAAGTTGATTCCAGATAGACTTAAGACTTCTTAGAGTCACCAAAAGTGACATGTGGATGTGAGGCAAATAGAATTAGATTTTAAGGTTGGTGATTGGGTGTTCTCAAAGGTATCTCCTATGAAAGAAGTGATGATATTTGGGAAGAAGGGAAAGTTCAGTACCCAATATGTGGGTACATACTTGATTTTAAGGAGAGTGGGTAATGTTGTTTCAAAATTGTATTTTCCTTTGAGTTTGGATCTATTCATCTAGTTTTTATGTTTTGATGTTGAAGAAGTGTGTGGGTGATCATTATTTAGTTGTGCCTATCGAAAGTGTTCACTTTTTAGATTTCTTGTCTTATGAGGCAGTCTTGGTTGAGATTTTTGATAGTCAAGTTCATCGTTTAAGGAATCAGGATGTGTATTCAGTAAAGTTCCATCGAGGAATCAAAAGGTAGAAGAAGCTACTTGGGAAGCTAAAGAGGACATAAAAGTTAAATATCCATTCTTGTTACCAAGATTAGAAAAATGTGCTTAAGGCATGTGTTTTCCCTATCATCATTGTTTTGGGACTTTGTTAAAGGAAATTATGATTGTGTTTCGATATTAGAATAATGATAAAGGATGCCTTGACTCATCATTCACGGATAAATGATCCTACAAGGGGTGGAAGAATGTAACACCCCAAAAATTAGGCCTTTGAAAATTTTGATATTTGAGGTTACTACCCAAGATATGACTCACCCAATGAGTCATAAAGTCTTCTTACGAGCTGAACTTAAGTCATAAGGTTACCCGTGAGGTTTTCCATGTTTTCTATCATAACCATGACTCCCATATAGTGAGTTGTGAAGACTTTATACGAGTCGTATATGTGCCATCCGTAACCAAACTAGTGTAATATCCAAGGTTTCTGTTGTGACTTCGATTAGGATTTCATGAATCATAATGACTCTTTACAGGTAATAGGGTCAATTATATAGTCAACTAAGTCAGGAATCCCCGTTTTCCTTCCTAGACTATTAGTCATCACAAAGACTCGTAATGTATCTTCACGAGTTATAAGGTAACCCTAGTCACTTGCAATAATTGTTTTGTGTTTTACTAAGGGTACTTTGGACATTTCCTTTTTTCCCAATTCTGACCCATGACTTTAAAAAACTTTGGGGTCCTATTATCACCCATAAACAAATCAAATACACCCTCTCTACTCTCTCAAATCCCTACGTCATGAACAAGCAAGGGTTTCTTAAGGTTGATCATTTAGAGCTTCCAAGTGAATTTCTCTCCATAATTATGATACTTTTAGGCATTTTACTCTTCCCTTAAACTTTTTTTACTCAAAACATCTGTTTTAATGGTTGTTCATGTGGAATTGAATATGGGTTGAGGGTTTTGGAATTATTAATTCTTGAATTGTTTTCCCATGAGTTTGATAAATTGTTCATGCTTCGGATTGATGGTTTTTTAAACAACTGGGTTGATAACGCTCTACTTACACATCAATTTAAGTGTAAGGAGGTCATTGATAATATATTTACCTAACTTTAGAGTCGAGGTCGAATCCAAAAGGAACAATGTGACTGGCGATCAAATTAATTTAAAATTACAGATACAAGATAAATTCAAACTAATGGTACAAAAAGATAAATTAGGGGAGATAGGATCCTGTACTAATATTTATATTTTGGGTTTTTCTAGAATAAATTCTGGGCTACGAATAATTAGATTTTTAACAATTAATCATGGATCTTGGGATTATGCACTACTAAGGGAGTGACAATTGGGTGCTAATCATCAACATCAATTTAGTAGATCAAATATGAATAGGCTTGGTTGTAGATTTTGATGCCAGTCTTTCAAAAAAACACTAAAATTTCATCCATTGATTCTTTTGAATACCATGTAGGTGTGTTCAATAATTGGTAACCACAACCTCAATCTAGGCATCCCTATTTTTTGGATGATACCCATGGCATTGTTAACCTCACTTTCACCCTTATGTCTAAGATAGTGAAAATTTAGCAAACTACACGCATAATTTATTATCATTGCTTTGGTTTCCACATCCCTATTTCAAGGATGATATGGATTCCTAAAGTTCACCCAAAACCCTTCTTTTGAAGATGTCCTTGAACTTTCTAGAGTATGGAGCTTTTACTCATCAAACCCATGTGGGTATTTAGGGCTTTTACCCATCAAATCCTAACAAAATTAGAATAGTAATGATAAAACCCATAAACATGAATTACCTAATATATGCTAACAATCATAACCCACACACACTTAAACCCCTATTCATACAAAAACCCCAAGAGGGATATTTATCTACACATAAGATAAATAAGCATAGATATACCCTTAATATCTATTGAATTAACTTGTTGAAGTTCTAAGCGAATATTACTTTAAACTTAGTTGTACCATAATATCAACAATAGAAGTGATAAAATATTACACTTAAAATGTTTTCAATGTATTCTTCACCCAAAATTTATACAATATTTTCTTCTCCCAAAATGGAGGCTTATGAACTACAAAATTTAAACCTAAAAAGATTGGGGAAGACTGAATGTCCCCTTTAGGCTAGGGTTTGAGTCTTTTTGTCAAATTGTGATCAGCACGTCCAATTACAGTTTTTCCCTTGGGTTGAATGCTTCCACTGAGCTGTGATTTAACCACTTATCCACGATCGCAGCTATGCGATAATAGATTACATATGGGACCATGATCAATTGACCATCTTTGACTATTGTGTTTGCGGTCAGCGGTCAGCAGACCATGACCACGGTACCTGAGGCACTTCTATTGCAGGTCTTCAGCAACACTTTTCCTTCTTCTCTTTGATCATTGTAAGCTCCAATCTACATCTTTCTGTCTTATCAACTCTATACCTACAAAGAGTGGTTACTAGTGCATTTACTCACAAATATGTCTCATTTATTCATTCAAATTGAAGCAATGTTCATGAATGTTGAGTGAGAATGAGTGGTAAAATCACCACTCATAAACACCCAATGAGTGGTAAAATCACCACTCATAAACACCCCAACTTAAAGCATTTGTTTTTCCTTAAGTAGTACTACCTCTTACCATGAGACACAATCATTTATGCCCAAACTTAATGTTTCAAAGTCCATAATGACTTTAACTTTAGTCGCAACCACAAGTAGCTCTAATCATACGTGCTAGGTTAATTTGATTACACCCCTCATCATATAATGCAATACTCAATGATCCATAATACTTTAAAAAGAAACCAAAGCAACAACGACCAATACTCTAGAGGTGGCTCCCTTTTTTCCTTAATTAAGCTATACTCTATTTTATTCATTGTTCGGGAGGTGACAAAAATCACGTACCTCAAATTAATCGCATGTCATCCTCACAATAAAGAGAATATTTATACAGCAAACTACTAAATACATAACAATAAATTTTAAGTGCACAAACTCTCTCTCACACAAAAGAAATCTCAATGGAACAAGTTTCATACGATAGGTTTGCCCCTATATTCAATCCCCACTACAAAGAAAGGAAATGGTTGGAGATATCAAAGTACTTTCTAAGCTTGTAATGTGATTTGGGTTAGGATAGTATACAATTTAGGAGAAACATGGATACACCCTTCCTTGAACGCCTTACCCTTTTCAATTTTCCTTTTTCGACTAAGGGCTACTCTTCTTTATTTTCTTTTTTTTCTTATGCCTACAATTCTCTTCCTTTGTTCATCCCTTTTCTTCACTTCTTTTTCTTGCAACTTACATGAAATTCATTCCTTTGTTGGATCCTTTCTTTTTTCTAAAAATTTGTTTTCAACACTTAGGTACATTCGGCATTTTACTAATACTCTGTGGCTCCAAACTTCCCTCCATCACTTTCACCACCCCTAACTTAGGCTTTAAGCCTCAAGTTGAATTTTTAAGTTCAAGAAGGGTACGATTCAAAAGAGGGATAAAAATAATGAAACACTGCTTGTAATGAGTTTGCTAAAGAAAGGACCAAAGGCTCAAAGTAGGTACTAGGGATTTCAATTATGCACAGAAAGGCTTTTTTAGGCTTGAGTGGGTTCCAAAATCACAAGGATGGCCTAATTTTATTTATCCAACCACATACAATAAAAATTAGTTTTGAAAGACTAAAGGGGCAAGTTCTAGATAACACAAGTGTATAAGAGATGAATAAAAAAAATTCACCACACATGGCATGAAAAATTCGCCAAGGGAGTTAAAATTTTCCTCACGCAAGAGATAAAAGTGGAGTATTTATCACAATTTACAAGTCAACAATTTGCAGAGCCATAAAAAGAGAAAAATATTTGTTGCAACATAGCTCACGTCCATGCCCTTGATTTTTCAAAATTTTTGGATGGAGAGGGTTTCTTATTTTGCAATAGAACTATGCACAATTTTCAAAGATATGACTACAACCAAAGCCTTAGTATCACACCTTAGCTCAAAATTGGCTAACTACCCATATGGCTACTCAGGTATCTCTAATAGTGTACAAAGTAACCCCAACTTTTACAAAATAAAACGTCACAGGTACTTAGACTTCCCTTGCATCTTAGACATTTATGCTATGGGTACTTAGAATTACCCTGCACCTATGTCTCAAAATTCAAAAACAACGCTAGTAATGCATAACTATATTCCATAATAAAATCTACAATACAAAGAGAAAAAATAAAAACAAAGATAAAAGCATGATAATCCATAAAAGCGTGGACACCATTAGAGTACCCATATAAAACATTTCGAAAAAGCAATAAAACAATATCCAAAATGCCATCCCAAGACAAAATTAAAAACATCATCCAGAATATTATCAAAACACTACCCAAAAACATTCAAGTGGTGCAAATATAGGGACAGGCACCCTCAACTGAAAAGATGGCACTGCCCCCCACTGCGTAGTCAAGAAGATAAGAGCAAATGATGCTCCCTGAATTAGTCTCACAAACTGCTCTCTGCACAATACCCTACATCATATCCACTTTTATAAAAAACAGACAACTTAGCAGAGGCTCTATCATTACTTTTGACCCTTTTCAAAGTTAGATGATTCTTAGGCTTGAGCACCTTAAAGATGCCTTTTACCATTATTCGTATATTCGTAAGGAATTTTTCTCTCTTTTTTACCCTGTTCATCATCTTTTCTTGTGACTTTATGAGGTCCATGTGCGATATTGTCAAATATGGATACGCTCTCTCTAATTTGGAAACCCTGGCACCCTACTTTTTTACTCCCCCGGTATGTTTCATAATCAAACCGAGATACATATGAGTGGCAAGCAGTAGAGGATTCCCCCAGCCTCTGAGGTAACCTTTGAACACGTTCCCTGATAGCATCAAGCTTGTCAAAGAATGTTGGGAAATTTTCTAAGAATCTATCCATAGAAATACTCCTTTCAAGGAGTAACTTAGTCCTTGGGAGGTCATCGTAAAACTGGCTGTGGTATTCCAGAGGAATTAATATGGTATTGTCTAAGTCTTCTATTAAGTAGCTGAGTATCTATATAGAACACACTTCAGACTATTTTTTTGATACTTTGCAAAGCAAAACTTATGATAGATTAACAATAAAAGTGCATATGGCAATGCTATAGAAGATTCTATTGTGAAAAATAGATGGGCAGAAATTTTAATATTTGTTGATAGATGTCCTCAGGTATGGAGATCATAGAGCATTGACCGCAATCGCGCTTCAACAATTGCAGTCATCAAGATCGCGATCATGATACATGATACCATAGTCAACAGTTCTTATATTTCTCGAGATACACGAGACTAACACCAACTTTGTCTTCCAACTAGGCACGCAAACATCATGATCATATAAAGTAAGCCTAGATTGCAAGGTTTTAGCCCGAAACATAAGGAGTACATATTGAACTCTTTTAAGCATTGAATGAACACATAATATACATCTCAGTTTCAAACATTTTAGGCTAAAATATAGATACTTAAGACTTCCCCAAAGGATATGTACACACCCTACAGCTTCTAACCACAACCATAAACATAGACAAGCACAGTTCTAGCATTAAAATAATGAATTTATGCCTATTTATAAACTACATGTCCCATTCCAACAATGACAATAATAAGGGAGTTTGAGACTATTTACCAAATAAATAATGCAGAAAGTTTGAAATGAAATCTCGGATACTCTTACGCAATGCCAACAAATAGAACATATTTAAGAGAATCTTAAAAATGAATAGCTAGGGGAAGATGGTAGTTGGATGGTCATTTAAACTTGTATGATCACGATCGCGATCCTAGTTTCACGATCGTAGATTTGTAAATTCCATAATCACGATGATACAATCCAAAAACATGATACTTGAGGCTAAAATCTAGGCCTCTACACTTTGTTGTTCAGTGCAATAATCCACTTTCACAACTCCCTTTTTCAATTTCAATAAAATTTATACTAGAAATCACTTTTTCATGGATTATGCCTAAACAAATACAAAAGTAAAATCTACTATATCATGCATAAATAAAAGGATATGAGTCACTTTTAATGGAATGATAGGGTGCCTCCTACCTAGCGCCTTAGTTACTGTCATGGCACGACGTTTTTCTTCCTTCATTATCAAGGTAGGTCTTCAAAGCTCTCCTCATTCACCTTCTTATTTTCCACATCCACCACAAATCCTACTTACAATTGTGCAGTTTGCTTCTTTAACTTATAACTTATAAATTTTGAAAAAGACATCATCCTTTTACACTCTAAATTTTATCTCCCCTATCTCTAGATAAAAAATGTCTCTCCCAATGAAAAAGAAAGTATGACCAAGAATGATAGGAACCTCTTGGTCCTTTTCACAATATAATACCATGAAATTCACTGGGAGAATGAACTTGTCCACTTTAACAAGGACATCAAAATCTTTTTTATAGAGTGGTCCACCATCAAGAGCTGCATAGAGGTCGATGTTAGGGTATCCAAACAAAGTTTCTTGTATATGACAAAAGTCATTAGGTTGATGCTTACACCAAGTTCATATAGAGCTTTTTCAAATTAATGTATCCCAATTGTGCAGGGAATAGTGAATGCTCTGGGGTCATCTTTCTTTTTTCAAACTTGATATCCATAATAGCACTACACCCATGAGTGACCTCAATAGTTTGTCCTTCAACAAGTTTCTTCTTGGATATCAACTTCTTCACCAACTTAGCGTATCCCATGATTTATTGGATTTATTGCTAGGTTTGGCCATAAACTTTCTCAATTTTTCATTTTCCTCTTTTTTATGCAATCATTGAGGAAACAGAGGAACTTGGATGGTTGGTCTTGCTTCAACTTCTGTTCTTTAAACTCCAATCACCTCCTCATTGGTTTCATCGATCTCTTTATCATCACTCGCGTCTTCTCTTTGACGAGTCACCCCTTTTTCTTTGTCCTTGGGCATATTCTCATTTACGTCTCCTCTAAAAGGTTTCTCAAGTGATTTTCCACTCCTTGTGAAAATTTCTAGGATTTGAATGTCGTTCTTTGGGTTAGCAATTGTGTCACTTAAAAGTCCACCTCTAGGTCTAGCATTTCATTGCATAGATATTTTCCCCACTTGGGTCTCCAATTGTTTGATAGAGGTAGAGTGAGACACCACTATTTGAGAGAGTTCAGAGAAATCACCCTTTAACTCACAGGAAATCTTGTTGGTTCCTTCTACTCTATTCAAGATTCTTGCTAACATATCCTCGCTTTTGAAATTTTCAGGGTCAATCATACTAGATTCTTTAGCTTTTGAGGAGGGACATAAAGGTCATAATCGTATTCATGATATATTTAATCTTAATCCCGCTCATAATCCATCCAACCTTGGTTCTCACTATTCCTTTGATAGGCGGGGTGGTAACCCTCGAGTAGTTTGCCAAGCACCATATTTCTTCATCCAACTTCTTTTCCTCTTCATCATCTTCATAAGATTTTATGGCATTTAACACTTTTATGGGTTTACCCATAATATGCATCATCAAGAGCTCAAGTTGGGTCATCATTTTGGCCATGTTCTCCTACTTTTATTCTTCTCATTTTCTATTTTAATTAGCCACTACGGGGGTAGTATATGGGGTTTTGGAAACTTTGGTATCTTGGGTATGCCAACCTTGGTTTTGTTTTTGATATTACTCTTATCAATTGGAAGGCTGGAAGATGATGCAATTTCACTATAGAGATGCCCACTGCATTATCCACCACCATTTTGTTTAATGGATCAAAAACCCTACAGAAAATCTCGAGGAACATCTTTCCTAGGACCTCATGATTTGGGCATTGGACTAGATTTCCATTAAACCTCTCCCAAGATTAAAACAACGGTTCTCTATTCATTTATTGAAAGTTCAAAATCTCATTACACTTTTAAAACATTTTTATGGTGGGAAGTATCTATCAAGAAACACTGTGGTAAGCTCTTCCCATGATATAATTAAGCTGTGTGGAAGTGATCAAAGTCGTAAAACTGCCTCACCCATTCGAGAGAATGGTAAAAGTTGAATATGGATGGATTCTTGTGTAATATGTGCTATATTGAATGGCGCACAAACTTCCACAAAGTTCTTCAAATGGACATTTCGGTGATCATATGCTTGACCCTTATACAACCATTTCATTTACAACATGTGAAGCATAACACTAGTGACATGAAATACTCTATTCCGGTTGGTTGGAGCGATGCGAATTGCACTTGTTTGTCTTTCTTAATTTAATTGGCCTTCATCATCAAGAGGGGCATTGGAGGAGCCCATAATTCTTGTGTTATTGCTCATTTATCCATTTATACTTTGATCACCTACAAGAGATTTAAAAATAACAAATAAAGTAAATTACATTACTCCAGGTATTCCTGAGTATGAATGACACCATACAACCAAAATCTATATTTTATTCTCCGATAACGACGCTATTTTTTATAACACTCAACTTACACGTCAATTTAAGTGGAAGGCGGTCATTATCAATATATTTACCCAACTTTGGAGTTAGGGTCGAATCCACGAGGAACAATGTGAGTGGAAATAAAATTAATTCGAAATGATAGATACAAGATAAATTTAAACAAATGGTACAAAAATATAAATGGGGGAGATAAGATCCTACACTAATATTTCTTTTTTGGGTTTTTCCAGTATAAATTCGAGGCTACGACTAATTAGAGTATTAATAATTAAGCACGGATCTTGGGATTATGTACTACTAAGGGAGTGGAGTGTTAATAATTGACAGCGCCCAAGCGTACACGCAAGTATATGCGGTCTTATCAAGTAATGTAGTGGCTTCAAGAAAGCCGAATATCGATCCTGCAGAGACTTGATTTGGTAATGATTTAATTTTTGTTCACAGTGTAAATTAATTTAGTGCAAAAGTCACAAAAGAGAGTTTTGAAATTTTGTAAATTAAAAATAAAATAAATAATGTGGAAACATAAATTCTTGGAATAATAATGGGAGAAAACCCAGGGTTAACACACTCAGAACAATCATATTATGTTATTTAATTTTATCCATTAATTTGCTTTTCTTGGTTGTTGATTCATAGGGTTAATTGCATGATCATGCTTCCCCAACCTATAATCTTTTACCTAATATGGACATTACAACTCATAATTGAACGGGGATGTAATAATCCAATTAAGTTAATTAAAGCTATCATCCTACATTTGAATCAGGCAAGGAATCTAAGTACATCCTTGTCCTAGACACTAAGTTTAATTCTTTATTTTATAAAAAAAATAAAAATCCAAACTTTATTTATTCCCATGTTCTATCACCCTATTCCATCTCCCGAGATCAAAAGGTCTACAATATATGTATTTTATGGGTGATCAATTCATAAGATAATTAAAATAAGAATAAACAAACAACCAAATATAATAAGCAAAATTAATGAATTAAATCCAAAACAATTGTAATACTAAATCGTTCCTTGAGTCTAAATCCATCTATTAAGTATATGGAAATGACTTTCAAAGCGTATGATGATAGAACCATGTATAATTTCTCTAATTTGTAATTTTTTTCATGTAGAGAATTTAATAAGCTTTCGATCAATACCAATTTCATCAAAATCCTACATCGGACGAAGGAGTTATGGTCATTTTAATAAGCGTTGTCGGAAATGGCCTGTCTTGATGGTGAAACTGATGGACCACCAAGTCCTTGTTGGACTGTCAAGTGTCCCTTCAAGATAATGTAGTGACCCCTTCTTCTGGTCATCGTGTGACGTCCAAGATGGTAGACCGTCAAAAAGTTGATGGACCGTCAAGGGGTCGATCAAGTTGAGGCAGAATGTCCCATTTCTGGCCCCGAGTGACGGATGATCTAGTAGACCATCAGTTTTCTGACGGACCATCACTTGGACCATCACGTTGAGGCAGAGTGACCCATTTTTGACACTCAAGTGATGGACGACTTGCTGGACTATCAGTTTTATGATGGACCATTAGATTGATCGCCATACCCCCCAATAAACAATTTTCAACTCTTTTAAAATGGGTATTTAAGATTATTTTTTCTTATTTCTCTCCAATCACTTTGAAGAATTCTCTAGAAGCTAGGGTTTCTCTCCAACCCCAAAAAATCCAATCTTCTTCTAAGAAAATTCAAGAATCTTCCATAGAGATTCAAAGTGATTTAAGAATCAACCTTTTCTAGTTAACGAGATCGAGAGATTTAGCTCAAGAATGTTATAAAGAAGTTTCAAATAAGCTTCTTCATCTCAAAATCATAATAAAGGTATGTGGGATTTGAGCAAGAACACTCCTTTTGTTCTTGTGCCTACGGATTTAATTTCTATTATGGATTGACATGATCATTGCAAGTGAGTTTACACCCAAATTTATTTATTGATGATTTATGAGATTTGATTAAGTTTGATATTATGATATATTTACCATCATATTTCTGGAATTGAGGATTTATGACATGAGTTGAATATTCTTATTATAAATTGATGATTTTCGAATGATTTGAGATAAGTGTCATGATTTAAGCTTTTCATGAGAATTTGATTATTGATATTTGAACTTGAGAGTCAAGAATGAGTCCAATGATGTTTCCTTGAAGCTTTTGATATTTCAAATAATTTGATAAGCAAATGTACTTGATATTGAGAAAGATTGTGTTGAGTTGAGTCGAGTTAAAAATGCACAAGATGTTTATAATTTATAGATGATATATATATAATTATGTTTTGGTCTTTATAATAGAACCATGAGTTGATATTTATTAAGGTGGATTTCCTAACGTGTTATGAGCTGAGTTTGGAAGGAGTATTTAGAACCGAGCGAGAAATATGGTATTTTCCTAAAACTATGTGCCATCATAGGATTGATGTTGATAATTATTGTCTAAATGATGAGTATGAGATTGTGATAACGATATTAAGGTTGTACTCCCTGGGAAGAGTACAACACCCCAGCCAATGTGGGGTTCTCTCCTTAAGAGGGAAAAACATTGGACTCCATGCGGCTCACATTGTGTAGTTATGTCAGTTATAAAAACTCCCAAGCCCATAATGATCTACGTTTTTTGAGTTACCCAGTCACTCTAAGTCATAAGTCAAAGATTTTGAGTTGAGTTAAATGATTTATGAGATTTATGAAGCATGTGTTATTACTAATGACTTATGGGAATAATGTTTCAATTAATTCAAGTAAAGGGAGTCATTATTGTCAGCATGCATGATTTTCATAATTACACAAGATATCATTTATAATGTTGCATTGCACCTCCATATACTCAGTACATTCCTAAAAGTACTAACCCCCATATATTTCTATATGCTACAGTGTTTTCTAATGTAGGTAGAACTTGTAGCACAGATACCACATTTAGTCAGTTTGCAGCTTCCAGTCAACTGGTGATGAGTCCTTTTGATTCGAGGGCTTGAGTTAGTTATACAGTTCGAGAAAAATTGTATTTTCTTAATTTAGTCATAGCTAGATTGGGTATTTGGGAGTTGTGACCCATCTATCGAAAGTCAGTACCAGTAGAGGCTTCATAGACAGTCAGTAGAAGTTGATGTATTCAGTTTCAATCTCGTTTTGTAAAAGTAGAGTTGTAATCTTGTAAAGTTCATGCTTGTATAAAATAAGTTCAGATAAGTTCTATGTTTCATTGATCTTATGTAGACTTGGGCATTTTATTCAATTGCTTATGAGTTATGCCAGTAGAAGGGTTAGCTTAGGGTCACTTGTTCCCCTAAGCACCATGTGACATCTCGAGACCTAATTTTTGGGGTGTTACAAACTTGGTATCAAAGCATAGAGTTCAAGTGTCCTAGGGTATTTGTGAAGCCATGTCTAATAGAGTCTTATGGAATGGTACAGAGACGTCTGTACTTTTCTTCAATAGGCTACAAGTCATTTAGGAATGGTCTCCATTCTTTTAAGTCTTAGATCGTTCTATAGAAAGGTTTGTTGAGAAACTTATACGAATTCTTATCTTACCCTATTTGGGGCATCCCAGCCTTATTTTCAAGGTATTAAAGATAGTGAAACTCAATTCATTTTAGATAGTACTCTCTTGAACCATCCCCACAAATAGTTGTAAATTTTTAAATAAGCTAGAAAGTATCCTTTTAGTGCCTTATCATGCTTTGCCTATAAATCGTCCAATAATCCCAAGTCAGTTACGCTTCCAGATTTTCTTCTCAAAATTGATATTGATAATTTATACTTCCTTATCTATCTACTATTCCTGAGGTAACATGATTAGTGATTTCTAATTTTCTCCCTTTGATGATGCTTTCAGACTGACTAGTGAGGAGTTTCAGAAGTTTTATAAAGCGATTTGAGTGAAGCCTCCCAGCTTGTTATAGGTTCCCCAAGCTTAATGTTATGTCCTCACCCTTATGAGTCATTCAATTAACACAGAATGAGATGTGTATTCCTAATCATCAAATATTATATGTCAAGTTTCCACATTTCATAATTTTGTCATCATTATGTTGTTGAAACTAAAAGTTTAGTGAAGTCGTATGGGGTCCTTTTGATTCACTAGCATAATTACTTTGTTATCCACCTCAAATTCTTTTTCAAATTGCAAACATCAAAGATTAGTGAAATCGGGTGAGGCCTATTTTGAGTGACTCGTTATTTATCTTGTTTCCTCGTGCTGGTTGGAACTAAGTTTTGAGGCGTGGTGGTAAGAATGGTGGTAAGCATGATTTATTGAAATTATGTATAGATGAGTCTTTTTGCATGTGATTGAGTTAGTGATAAAGTGATATCTCCTTGTACATTAGCTCGTGGAAGGAGGAGAAGGAGTTATTGGTTAAGGTAAATAGTATTTTGCTAAATTATGAAAAAAGTTCTTGACGGAGTGTTGCATAAGATGAGTATAGGTTATGGATTAAGATACTTAATGGACGGGTGTTGTTAAATTAGGTTGTCCTAATATTGCAAGAGGAAGTTAAAATGAGGCTCAGAGGGCTATGAACTAAGTTAAGCTAGGTATGAACGATAGATAGTAAAGATAGGTAGAAAAGTATGTGTTGATGGATTGTAAATGAGATAGGCCATATGATTATGACCAATTATTGTTATAAGGTTTAAGTAGTCTAGTGTTTATTGATATTTTGTTTTATAGTTTCCAAGTGAAAATTTTGTGTGTAAGGTGGAGCTGTAAGTTATGTTGAGTGCTAGGAATTATGCTTGGATGATTGGTGGCTATGAAGGTAGATATGACGATTTCTTGGTTAATGGTACTATTTATAGAGAAGTGATCTAATAGGTTTGAACAGTGTATGAAAGAGTTTGACTCTAATTGTCTTGTTATTAAGTTTGATATTGTATAATGATAGGAAAATATACCCAAGATGGTATGGGGCTATACTATTTTTTAGTATCATTGCACGTCGTGTAGATAGTGTCACGGTGGAGCTACTAGGTGGAGAAAACACTAGTCAGGTAATAAACGATATTCTTGATGTTAGAGTTAAGGAGTTTAGATTGAAAATGTTGAGCCTTTTTTTGTGTGATTTTTTATTCTCATTATTTTTAAATATAAGTTTACAAGCGTGATATTGGTAGGCTATAATAGTATTAGTATGATCTGTCAAAGTTTGGGAAGTATTCAAGTTGAGCGTTAGAATCTAAGATTTGAAATTTCTAAAACTAAGTTAATAAGAATAAGCATCAAAGTGTTAAATAATGTATACTCCGACTATGGGGATGATCGTATAGATCAAAAGTTAGTGAGTATGTAGGTATCATATGATAACTACTGGAGGTATAGAGGGATAGGATGTAACTCAAATGGTGGTGTAAGGAAAGAATATTGAGATCACTGAGATTACTAAACTACTGAGATTATTGAGATTTCTAAGACTTCCTGAGTCACATGACTGACTGAATTCTATGGATCATGACTTATCTGAGAGTATCATGAAAACATGACATGGCTCTAGGCACACAGCTAATGTTTTGTGTATAAGTACCCCAAGGATTCTATGGAAAGAAACTGACATAACATGACTTATTTGAACACATGATTAACAGCATAAGCCACAATTCATTTATTGAATCACTTCATCAAATGTGTGATATGCATAAACTTGTACATAAATGGGGTTTCATGATATTGTGCTAGTTGGGCACTTTTCCTTTACAAAGGCATTTAATAAAACACATGGTAGTCATAGTATATGTAGATAACAATAAACAACAACCAAACATCATAATTCTTCTCTAATTTCATCTCCCAAGGGTAAATTATAGGTTTTTACATGAACTTACATCTTTACTACTCAATTCCACATAAAATTTATCACCAAACATGGATTAGAATTCAATTAATCATTATCAACATGAACAACAACAACCCAACATGAAATTCATAAAGAAAATCCATAAACTTGAACTTAGAAAAGGGATTCTTGGGCTTCATAGATGAAAGGAGTCCATGAATGAACACTATGTATACCTGGATTAAGTTTTCTTGAAATTCTTAAACTTGAAGAATTTGAATCTCTTTGCTTCTTGAAGAAAATTTGGATTATTGTTCTTGAGGATGCTCTTAGGGGAAAACCTCTAATTTAGTTTTTGTGAAGGAATAACGAACAAATAAGCTGAGGTCCGATATAACTAGGTATATATAACTGGGTGGTGAAAGACCAAAATACCCCTATTAAAATGACTTAAAATAAGTAGTACATGTGATTGTGGGGTACGACGGTCCGTCGCTAGGTCGACGGTCCGTTGGACTCACCATCGAACTGGGACAGAATTAGGACCGACTACCTTGGTGCAACGATGGGGTACGATGGTCTGTCGCTACTTCGATGGTCCGTCGGACCTCTCCATCATACTCATATAAATAGATGGCTTACTGCCTTGATTTGAAGGTCATGGTCGATGGTTCGTCGCTAGTCCGACGATCCATTGGCTTGCACCGTCGCACTTGGGTGGTTTTTACTACCTTCTGTATTTTGGCCATAACTCTCTCGTTTCAATACCAAACTTTTATGAAATTTGTATCAATGGAAAGCTTATTCAATTTCCCACGTGACAAAAATAAAAAATCTTAGGAATACTACATGTACAAAAGTTGATTCATATTTCAAAGTAAGTTTCTAACATTCTCGAGATGAATTTGGGTTAGAAAAAAGTATAGGGTATCACAGTAATAGACTTGCAAGCTCTAATTTTATTATGACGATAGCAATGGTTAATTTCAAATAAAAAGAATACTTAGTAAATGGTTGGTAATGTGTAAATGATTTAATATGGTCTTCAAGGGGTTTGAGTAGCAAAGTCATGAAAGGTGGAGGTCCTGGGGGGACCGACACTAGAAATTCACACTTATCGATGTTAGGGTGGTGTTGGTGACTGTGTGAATGATATCACACTTTATATTTTGGTTATTTACTAGTCATCTCATGTTCTTTTTTTTGGCCGTGTGGCCAACACTATTGAAGACCTTTCAGCAAAGGGAGTTGAACCCATATAGCCCATGGGTAGTTTTAGGATGGTCAAGCTACACAACCCAGGTTAAGGATTTATATGCATGATAAACCTTGTTCTCTACCCCAACATAATATATATGTATATATTATTTTGTATATGTTTATTTGATTTGGTTTTGAATAATGGAATTACTTTATCTTTATCCCGAAGTTATATGCTAGCATTCACTCTGCTTACCATTTCGGGTGCTATATCCCCACGTTATGCAGGAACCGTCCATACTACCACTTCTCCTATTCATTGACTTTAATTTGGGGATACCATTGATTCAGATTAAAGTAGTGAGCTTTTATACTCCAAAAGACTCTATTTCATACTGTGGACTTTTTTCATTATTGTTATTTCCTTTGTTTTGGTTTTGGCTATGGTCGAGGGCATGCCTGGACCAGATATTCTTTGATTTTGGATAGAGACTTTATTGGACTAATATGGTCATGGGTTGTGTTGGTATTATTGTTATCCTTTGTATTGGTATTAGAATTGGGATTGGTATTGGTCACACATTTGGTTGTGGTTGTTTGGCTATGGTTATAAACTCCATCTAATGTCTTTAAATTATTATTATTTTATCTTGTTATATGTTTGGAATTCATCCGACATGGAACATAGGGTGGTTAACGGTAAGTTATTGGGGATGGTCTCTGGTCTTTGATAAACTTAAGATACCTGATACTACTAGGCCCTGATTCAAGTCGTGTCAATTATCTAGGCTTATGGAGGCTTGCATTGGGATACTTACTTTTCAACACTTATTGGCTTATGCGATCCAATTTTGTAGTTATAATGGCATGTGTTTGAATCTTTATGCTATGTTAGTATTCCAATTATTTACTACATGGTGATATTGGCGTTGTTCAAGTTTGCCTCTTTATCTTGGCTTAGTTATGTTATCTTTCATTTTATCATATTTATATCATGATTTAGCGTAGTCCACCTATGATATCTACTAAGTACCCGTGTTTTTGGTACTCATACTATACTTTTGTAACATTTTGGTGTAGATTCGAGTACTACTTGTTATCTTGATTAGTGTTGTGTTGGATTTTAGAGATATGGTTAGCTCTTGGAGTCGGAGTTGCCCATTTCCCTCTATCTTATTTATGTCTAGTCTTTTGTTTTAAGACAGATTGTATTGATTATTTTAGAACATGAATTATAAATATACTACCTCTTATACTAGATTTACTAGGTCATGGGATAGTTATTTGTATTGTTGACTACCTCTTGTCTATTTCTATTGCATTACTTATTGTAAGTTTAAACTGTCATTTTTTCTCTTTTGGGCATTTTTCACCAAGTTAACCTATTACCTTTGGCTTCTGTTACGATTCAGCTTACCTACTGGTGGAATAAAGTACGTTCCATCATGACTCATAAATTTGGTCGGTGACAATCAAGTAATAAACATGTACTATATGATAAGTTGGAAAACTAAATAGAAGGTCACGCTAGTATCTAAATCTGAATTATAGGAGCTACTGTTAACCAACATACCCCAATCTAAGCTAACTGGGGTCCAACTTGTAACCCAGTAGGAAGGTTGGGATATCTTATACATTTCCAAGGGTAAAGACACTGAGTGGTTTGGATCCACTAAACAAACGTCCAGAGGGATTAAGGGGTCAAGCCTGATCTAAAGGGTGACCCTTTAGAAACTAAGCTGGAGCCATAGTTTTGGGATTTATGGACTTCTACTAAAGGTATCAACCTAAAGGACTTATACTAATGGTCTCATCCGAACTAACCGGTGATCCTTCATCCCTACCTCTGCTCTATGATAAGTACTAATCCCAACTAAATTACATTGATAACTGAAATACTCAATAATAGTAATATTTTGAAGACTAAAAGTAAGTGTATTATCAAGGATCATTCAAAACCTGTAAGCTGGAGGATATAATACTCATAATTATATGCATGAAATCATGGGTTATCAGGTGTTCATAATACACCATTCTTACGAATACAACTACTATGCCAATTCCATAAACTGAGTGATTAAGGAATTTAATAACTCAAGTCCAACAATCATGAATTTCATAATATAATTAGGTTTTATAATTTTGAACATGTAAAGGTACTGAAATTCATGTTAAAACATTGTCACGGACAGATTAATGAGTTATGATGGTACCTACTTTATCTCACCAATAGGTAAGCCAAATTATAGCTCGGAGCTATACGTGATTGGCTAATTTTGTGGAAATAGCATAAATATAAAAATTACAAGTTGAAGGCTCGTAAGCAATAATCCAATAATAAGAATAATAATAATAATAATAAGGAAGATGAAATAATAGAAAATAACAATCCCATGACCTAGAAATATTGGTACAGAGCCTCTAATCTTAAATAATACAAAATACGATCGAGTTAAATATACATCAGTCTCAAAATATGCAAAAACTAAATATAAATTGAATAAGGAGAAATAGGCAACTCTAGGTCTGAGAGTTCACCCTATCAAAAATTAAATAAGCATGATTGCATCATCAACTATGACCACTAGTACTTGGAGCTGCACAAAAAGGTATAGAAGTATAATAGAAGTATTAAAGCCATAGGTACATAGTAGGCTTCATCAGCCACTGAGTTAAATCATAATATAAGTGTAATAAAAATTCAAGATAAATAAGCTAAGTCAGGATAAAGGGGCAAACCAAGAATAACGCTCCAAATATTATAATTAAATAAGCAGAATAATGGTAATATGAAAGAAAGCATAACTAATACTAAATATTGCCTCCCATATGCCAGTAAGAGCAAAAAAGTAAATTACTCAATATAGGCCCTCATAAACCCGGGGAGTGCAATCAAGGGAACCAATAACTAAAAATCATGCCACGTAATCATATCTTAAAAGCATAACAATGAATCCTCACATGCCATAAACATATCATAAATAACCTCTCAATACTAGACTTGAATCGAAACGCATAACATCATCTATTGTCAGACTTGAACCGAAATTCATACTATTAATCACTGAAATTGACGAAACTCATATCATCAATTACCAAACTTGAACTAAAACTCCATATCAACTCTAGAGTACCAATATATCATAAATACCATGTATCCAACTTCTTTAAGCTCACAAATATATATATTTCAAATGGTATAATATGCCTACAAAGTCTACAAGGAGCTAATAAAAGTCTTGAGCTAAGGTGGGTCTAAAAGGCCCATCTCTAATCCCAAAAATCCATTTTAAGGCAATTTCTATCTTAGCTAGGCTAAGGTATCTAATTTTACTACTAGATCTTAAATGTGCTACATTTTAGTCCTAAGATAGCAATTCTACCTAAAGCATTAGTACTAAGTCAATCACATCTAATTTATTGTTCCTTAATAGGATAAATAATCTAATCTACACTAAATATTCCTCTAAAACCTAATTCAAAACCCATATCAAGCACATTATCATCAATAGACTATTAATTAGCCCAATCAATGAGAGGGGAAATCTAGCCTACTTGGATGCTGAAAAAAGCCCGGTGAAATTCAATAAATCGGTGATTCTCCCTTTCACGGACCTTTCGCATGATTCCATACTATCAAAATGATAATATACTTATCAATACAATAACAACGATACCCACACTTTATTTTTTTCTTCGGTTCCAAAATTATGTAAAAATTCCATGGTGTAGACCATTTGCATAATTGTATTTTCATAACTGTCAACACATCTCTCAATGCTCAAGAATGGGCAAATTCCAATCTCAAATGGTGTTAAAATTAAACCTATTATAATCTAGGGGTTTTGGGAAATAATAAAGAATTTTACCATGAAATTAATGAAAACATACCAAGAATTTAGAGAAGAAATATGTAATTTAAGATTCCACACTTTCTAGGGTTTCCACACTTTTTAGGGTTTTTCACACTTTCTAGGGTTTTTCACTCTAGAAATTGAGTGAAAATAGGAGAAAAGGGGCTACTTGGGAAATTTAATGGCTCCTAAGTGCCACTAAAGCGAGCACTGGGCCAATTTAGTGGTCAATGCTAAAGCACATTGGTGTCGCTAAAGTGGAACCCGACTATGCTTGGCATGTCGCTAATGTGAACAAGTTGGCACCAAAGTGGAATGCCCTTTACCAGTTAGCTTGATGATAAAGAGGCTCACCGGGGTTGGTTGGGATGCTAAAGCACCTGGAAGGACACTTAAGAAGACTCCGCTAAAGTACCCAAAATGCCGCTTTAGATGATGCACCAACTGAAGACTTGGAATTTTTCTAAGTCTCCGCTGACCCCTTGGGATTTACCCATATACACAAACAAACTATGATACCATATCAAATTTGATGTTCTATGCTCAATGCAATGGTCAAAATTTCCATCTAATGTCCTTTCTCCAAAAATTAGGTCCCACACCTAAGTGTCATTTCTCTTAATTTTTTTCCAATATCCCAGAATGAGTCTAGAAGCCTTAGGAACTTACCAAAAGATCCACCTAGCATAAAATCAATGTTCCAAAACTATTGGAATCATCAGAATTAGCATACGAGGTCATTTGACTAATTTTTTAACTTGATAGCCTATTTTAACCAGGGAAGACTTCAAATAGAGAATTGACTTTAAAAACCAAAAAAACTACTTAATAACAAAACTGTTAGCTCTAGTAAGTCATAAATAAATGAACGGTTAGCTCCAACAAGTCATAAATCAGTTGAGAAAGCTATTTGAAAGCTCTAAATAAGGAAAATTAGAGGAAATACAAAAAAGGATTAGAGGTTCATTACAAACTTAGTTCTATAACTTAAGGAGATCAAGTAATTTAAATACCAATAAATTAAAAAATTCATAAACCCTAAACTATGAGGAAGGAATTAAATTGACAAGTTGAGTGAACTTTAGCACTCAATGGGTAAAAATATACCGATTGATAAAATTCGACAGATTTAGAGATAAACACCCTGAAGAAATCTTTGAGATTTCAATATTAAAGAAGATGAACCCTTGTTGCTCTGAAGAGGAGAATTTTATTCTTTCTTTCTCCATGATGCTAAGTGTTGTTTGTTTTATGAGTAATAAAGACTTAGGGTTTGATTAATATTAACACTCAGCTTTGGGGTGGCTTAAACAATGTAGGTTTGATTTAAAAGAGTGGGAAAATAATACAAAGATCCTCTTAAAACATAATAAAAATTTTCCAAAATTGAGTTGTACGATCAATCCAAGATCATCGAACCCACCTATGATTATGAGTGGTGCGTGTGGTTTGGAGATTAAATTTTGGGCTTTTTTAACTCCTCCATTCAATCCTTGATATGATTGTAAGACCCACCTATGACCACACCTTGGTACATAGGATGTAGGTTCAACCGTATCAACTTTAGAATTTTAAGATCATACCTAAGATAGTGGCTCTAACAATGGTCGTGGTTCTCACTCATTGTTTGAAGGTATACTTATCAACTTTCAAATGTTTGAGACTATTTTGATTAAACCAGAGCATTTTATAATAGTACAATCTCCGTCTGATTGTGCCTATGCTCGTAGGTTTCTACTGTTGGACAATGCTTCACTTAAATTACCATAACCTTGTACTCTGATATCAGATTAAGGAGAAACTGTAATCTTTTGAAGGTGTACTCAACAAAATTTCATGTAGGGTGTCTTTCACTCAAATATACTTCTAAATCTAGTAGTTATGCTTATTTTAATTTGACCATCATAACATTTTTCTTAAGAAATTAATCGGACAGGAAGGTTTTGAGCTGGCCATGAGCTATGAGTTTCTTGTCACCTTAATACATTTCTAAATAACTTGACTTTACATGTACTAGAAGTGTGGTTCTAATATTATCTTGTATTTTTGGGGTGTTGGATTCTACATGTACTTGAAGCACGGTTCTAATAATAGAAAATCTCTCAATGAACCACGTGTAGTATCTTGCTAAACCTATAAAATTGAAAACCATAGTTGGATATGTTGGCTAGACCAATCACGAATTGCCTCAATCTTTTCCATGTTTATTATAATTCCATCCTTACACATTATGTGTCCGAGAAATACAAATAGACTCATTTTAGAACTTGCACTTTTAGAATTTGTCATAAAGGCCATGGTATCTCAAAGCGTGGAATATAGTTCTCAATGTTTCTTATTCACTTACCTAGTCCTTGAATTAAACAAAACATAATCAATAAAGACTATTATAAAGGACTCCAAAGAAAGCCTTAAAACATAGTTCATTAAGTCTATAAATGTTTCTAGGGAATCGGTCACCCAAAAGGCATCACCATGAACTCATAATGGCAATAATGAGTAAGCTATCTTAGGGATGTCCTCACCCCTAATCCTTAATTGATGGTAAACAACCTTCAAATTAATCTTAGACAACACTAATGTGCCTTGAAACTTGTCAAATAAATCATCGATACGATATATAGGATATATATTATTCACTGACACCTTATTTAGTTGTTTGTAATTGATACATATATGTATGAAACAATCCTTATTCTTTACAAACAAAATAAAATTACCCTATGGAAATACACTCAGATTAATAAAACACTTACCTAAAAGATCCTAAAAAAGAATATTTATCTTTTTTAACTTAGTAGGAGACTTACATTAAGAATCCATAAAAATGGATTGGGTGCCTGGCTTGAGGTATTAGAAAACTCTATCTCACGCTCAAAAGGAAGGATAGGTAGTTAATAGGATAAACCTCAAAATATAAAAATATCAATAAAGACAAGCAAAGGACTCTTAGTGGAAACATCCTAAGATACGGAAGGAAAGACTCACAACCCCTAAATAACAGTCTCCTAGCCTAAATATAGGATATAATCAATGTCGATTTGTGACTAAAAGAACTATTCCATACAATTAGGGGTATTAAAAGTATGGTTAAGGTAACGGTCTTGAAAAACTAATCCAAGAATGCATGATAAATAGATAGCCAATCAATGACTAGAATCAAGTTGAAATCCATCATATGTAATATAATAATATTAGTCTAGGTGCCAGACTCTTATCAGTAAGGTAACACAATGTATAAAACAAAAATAACTACTAGAGAATATCCTACTAGAGTAGGTACACAATGGAAAATATAAAGGCTCCAAATGCAACCCTAATTGTGATGAATAATAGGTCTAAATATATAAAATATTGAGTTTGAATCATATAAAGCAAAAGCTAGATGATGACATACTAAAATTGTACCTATCATAACAACATCTAAAGCATCAGCCTCTGGACTATCATGTTCAGACTAATCTAGACCTTATCCTAAAGACCCTGGTGATGCACCTCTCAATAGATGATCAAAAATACTCCAAAACTTTAGTAAATAACTTATTTGACCCCTATCTGAATAGTTGCCAGAATGGTCTTACCAGACTGACCCTAGTGCTCATAAGATAAACAATAGGGTTACTTACCCTAAAATCTTCATCCTCTAAATTGTGAGTCATTGTGTCTCCTGATGATTATCAATGTTTCCACTTATTTATATCTCATTTATTATGATTTATTGTTTTTAATTAATAATTTGAGGCTAATTACCCTTTGAATTATCTTAATCTCAGGTATGTTTTGTGTTATAAGAAGTTCTGATAAAAAGGTATGAAATCAAGCTGAAAGGAAAAAGCTGGGAAAATATGCAAAAAAGGGCCCTCAGGTACCACTAAAGCAGACAAATGAGATATTTGGTGTTCAAATGATTGCTTTAGTGATAAGTTTGTCAAAGTCAAAGGGGTGCTTTAGCATCCAAATTGACCACTTTAGTTGTTATCAGGTAGATTTTAGGGATAATTATGTAATTTCATATTTTTGTATCCCAATTCATCAAATACTCTATCCTAATCCATTCCATGGAATCTTTTACATAATCTATAGTGTTCGGCGTTAGGTTCTTGACCTAACACACTTAGAATTGAAGATTGGAGTTTTGTATTGATAATTTTTTAAACTTTTATTCTTTCCTCGTTTTTTTTAGACTATTTGGGTGTAATTTAATTTTGATTCAATGTTGGTAGTTATAAATAATTCTATACTTGGATATTGATTTTGTGTTTTAATTCTCTCTTATACTTTTATATTGATTGATTAATCTTTATTTGAGAATTGAAGTTATTATATAAATTAATTTAGGGTTCTACCATTTTTACTTTAGTTGATCTAAAAAAAAAAAGAGATTAGAGTGGGTGTTACCTATCTACTTTAATTAATGCTTCATAGAGATAATTGAGGTTGTGAAAGATTAATTTAGCGAGATTTAGGTCATATGGTCTATCTTATGGAATTTGATACTAGACATTGTCAAATCCTAGCATAGCCCAAAATTTGTTTTATACTTTATGCTTCTAAGCTTATTTTGAAAGGGAAAGTGAGGACTAAACCCTTAATGGTTGAAAAAAGTTAGTGGGTGATATGAGTCCAAGGCTAATTTACTAGATCCATGATTTAGTTGAGAGTAGTTAATGATATGATGTCTCATTGATAGATTTGATTCCTATGTCATATTCCTTGTTTTTTCATAGTTGGGATAGCCAATGATCACTTGTTCATAATTTATATTAATTTTATCTATGTTTCATTTTTATTATCAAAAACTCTCCAAAATACTTATATCTTAGGTTTGAATTTAGCGAGTTACTTTTATTTTGAGCTTACTTAGTCACCACTCACATTGTTCTCTATAGATTCGACCCCGACTCCATGTTGGGTAAAATATATTAATGATCTCTACTAAACCTATTCAAGAGTGTAATTTGTGCATTATAAAAAATGGCACCATTGTCGGGGAACAATTTGGTGTATTGACTTAGTTTGAAATTGTAGTCTACTTGCTTTGAATTGAACTTATGAATATGTGTTTGTGATTTTTTTTTGTTTCTTGTGTTAGGCAGATTTTTGTTTTTGTTACACTTGTCACCAAGGCATCATAGGATGAAAATGAGTTAGGTGGTTTCAAATCTTATCTTAATGATCCATGTCTTTATAATGAAGGACCCCACTTTTAGGAAGATTGTAAATATGTTATCGAGATAGTTGTATGTACACCATCTCAATCCTATGGTAGTATGACTGTTCTTTATGTGGTGGTCGAGATGGACACTTGAGAAATTGTCCAAGTTATTGTGCCCCATCCCCTAGTTATGCTAACGAATATACTAGTTCTTCTTATGAGTTGGATAGGTCTCATGATATGATAAAGGAAGAACAACATGCCCCCAAAATACATATATCTTAGGTTTGAATTTAGGGAGTTGCTTTTATTTTGAGCTTACTTGATCACCACTCTTATTGTTCTCTATGGATTTGACCCCGACTCCTTATTGGGTAAAATATATTAAAGAAGTCCGCTTCACCTATTTAATAGTGTAATTTGAGCATTATAAAAAAATGGCATTGTTGTCGGGAATAATTTGGCGTATTGAGTTAGTTTGAAATTGTAGCCTACTTGCTTTGATTTGAAATTATGAATATGTTTTTGTGATTTTTCTTTATTGTGTTAGGTAGATTTTTTTTCTGATACACTTGTCACAATGGCATCATGGAACGAAAATGAGTTTAGTAGTGCAAATCTTATCTTAGTGATCCATCTCCTTATTATAGTGGACCCAAATTTTGGCAAGATTGTAAATATGCTTTTGAGATAGTGGTATGTATGCCATGTCAACCCTACAGTAGTAAGATTATTCTTTCTGTGGTGGTCGAGATGGAAATTGGAGCAATTGTCCAAGTTATTGTGCCCCCTCCCCTAGTTATGCTAATGAAAATTCTAGTTCTTCTAATGAGTTTATAGGTCTCATGATGTGATAACGGAAGGAAAAAATGCCAAAATAAAGGTGTTAAAGCTATAATTAAAACTATCTTGGACCTGGTGACTATAATAGGAGAGGATATGCATCTCTTGTATCAATCCATGGTGGTATTTTTAAAGAAATGTGAAAAACAAGAAGAAATTGGTAGGATGCCAACCTTTTAAGGTCCATGGATATGACCAATCCTCAAAATAACATTGTTGAAATAGAGTTTTAAAGCCATGGGGTTGAGCCAAAATGGGGAAAAAAAGTTAGAAAAGTTAAAATATGGCTCAACTAGAAGAAGAAGAAATCTCAGACTCTCTAAAGAAGCAAATAGAGGATATGCTGAAAGACACGATACAGAAGAATGAAAAATATGGAAAAATCTTGGCTAAATGATGGAACCTAGTCAAACATAGTGATGACAATGTTTTTCAAAATATTAATTTTTCCATACATGGACTTTTGCAAGAGATAACTGAGTTACAAAATTAAAAAAAAAAAAACTTTAGAAGGAAGAGCCAAGAGAGGCTAATGAATCAAGCTCAACAACTTGAAGTCCATGAGGGTCAACTTGATAGTATGTTACTAATAATGGATAAATCCCTCATATTGCAAGTTGAGCGATGTTATGTGTGGGTTCATAAAACACCTTGGGTTTGGGACCCTTAGAAAATTTCTAGATTTTTGGGTTCTAGACAACATACGATAGTGGATACCAGTCGTATAATGGGGTATAAATGGTATGCCTTCATTGTATAATGAACAGTGTTGGTTCATGGGTTGGATTGGTTTCTAGAATGGGTATAAATTGGGTTGGTATGATTCATATGGTTGGATATGGGTCATTTGGTTTGGGTTTTTCCTTTACTTTATCTGACACTTAGTAAAATAACTTGGTTCTGAGTATGAGTGGCTCACAATAAGTTATAAGCCAGGGTAAGAGTCGTACTATGGACTTGTATAGTGGACAATGTTCAAACCTCTTGTGATTCTATTCTGCCAGGGATATGATTTAGGGTTTGGGTATGACTTGGTTTTGGTAAATCATATGTCGAACTGTGTCGGGTCCAAGAAGAAGTCCTAGGATACGAATGATGGGTACCACTCGTATTGGAGGGTACGACCAGTATGGTATATTCATACCCTATAATGGTATTTTTATGCATTGTAAGTGAGGGCAATATGGATATTTCCCTACTAACCCTATTAAGTCCCTATGACTTCTAAACCACATGGGGGTTATTTACCTTATTATTCTATTATTAAAAACATAGAAAACTCTCTTAAACACTTTATAATTCTCTCAAAGGCTTTTGGGTAAAGAAAGTCTAGGGTTTCACTAAGGTAATCAATTTGGGGCTTGATTGGTGATTTCTCTCCATCATATTCATCATCTACGGCAAGATACTTCTCCCACATTGTTAGTTCCAACTAAGTTTTGTCATGGAATTATTATTGTATAGTTTTGGGGTTTATGAATATGTGTTGGGTGTTTGGTATTAAATGCTTAGTTATGGTTCTCCCATGTTTTAATTATGCTTTTACATGTTTTAATGATGGTTTGGATAATTGGTTGCATGGGAATGGTTAATAGATAATTGTATTTGTTTTTGGAAAACACTATGCCCCCAACATGTTTGATAAAATGCCTATGATAATCCTTTTACTATATTATTGGACTTTAAAGGTAACTATTGCAGTATGGTTTGGTAATGGAACCCTAAATGGTATAAATGGTTTGGAAAGGTTAAATGAAATGGTTTGGCGGTCATGGTTAATTAAACTTTCTTATGGGGTACAATGGAATCCCCCAAGAAAACTTAATAATGGAACACTTGTGGGGTACATGGGGATCCTCTAAGTTAACTTGATAATGTAATCTATGGGTACATAGGAATTCTTTTACATAATAAGGTTCGCTAAGGACATTGCTTTCAAGCTATAGTAGGTATAAGGATACCACTTTTTATAGACTTGGTTAATATTAATAGAATAATGGTTTTGTTGGTTGGAAATAGTTTAATTAGGCAATAATGGTGGGGTGTGATAGCTGATCGTAAAAGTATGAGTCCAATGGACGGACACTAAAATCTCATGTTTGTCGACATGAGGGATTGGTCATAGAGACCTTATATGATACTATGACGTACAAGGGAATCCTCTAAGTACATTGTACATACATATCATGGAGATCAAAGGGTACTAGGGAATCACCTACTCTTATAGTATATTTGATTTGTGCAGCTACATGCATCAAGTCACATTCAGTGGGTTACACTGGACCCATATAGCATGTGGGTAGTTCTAGGATAGTTAAGCTACGCATACGTAAGTTAATGGTTTTAAAGTCATGATAAACCTGATTCCCTTTCTCGTCATGGTTATATTTATATGGTTTGTATTCATATGGTTGGTTTACTTGATTTTATTGGATGAGATTATTTTTTCCTTATCTTGAGTACTTTTTAGCATTCACTCGCTAAACTATCCTCGTGTAGTTGTATCCCCGTGCAATGTAGGAACCAGATATTACACTCTTCTTACTTAGTGATCGGATTTTAGGATCAACTTAGTTGGATTGAAGTAATGATCTTTCGTGTTTCGAAAGGCTCCATTTCATGTTCATGGATGTTTTTACAAACTTTGGTTCAATTATGGACATTAGTTTTTGCTATGGTTGGGGGTATATCCCAATTGGATATTAGTTTTCTTTTGGTTAGATGCTTTTTTGAAAATACTATGTGTTGGTATGGATGGTATCAGTATTGGTGTCAGCCTTATTATTAGCATTTGTATTATGGCTGATACCTTTGGGATAAATTTCTTACTATTTCATTCTTTCATATTATGTTATGGAACTTGGTCTGATTATTGTTATGGTTTTGGCTTATGGTTTTTATTTGGTTATGGTTATCGGTTTGCTTTGGGATGGTTGGGCTCGTTTGGGACGATCTCGGTCATAGAACTATCCTAGAGTCTGTACTTTTACAATTACATGCTATATTGTTATACGTTTGGAACTCACCCGACTCAGTGTATATGTTGGATGGTTAGGTTGGGTATCTGGGGTGGTCTCCTGTCCTAGTTGGACTTGAGATGCCCATTACGACAATGCCTCTGGTTGGGTTAAGTTTGTATCAGATCTTTAGGTTCATGGTCAATTGGGAGTCCACAAAGCCGTGTCGAGTAGAGTCTTTTTTAGGGGTGTGTAGTGCGCCATACTCAAAGGGGGAGGCTATAAGGAATTTAGGAATATTTTACTTTGTTGGTATTCTATTTTTAAGCTTAGAGTCTAAGTCTTGGAATATCCTCTAAATCTAGTTTTTTCACTTTTTAGATCATGCTTCAACGCTCTGAGATGCAAGGTAACTCTTTTGTCTCAGCTGGGTACAAAGTTGATGGGACACACACTACTCAGGGGATCTATACTTGATGTAGGGGTCCAGTCCTTGATGTTTCCAGAGTTCCACTAGTTGCTACTAGTCCTCCTCAAAGTGAGGAAAGTAATGAAAAAATTTTCCAGTCAATTTATATTATTGCTCAATTAGTTGTTGCTCAGTCTAACCGGGATGCATCTGGTGTCTCATCCACTGAGGCTAATGTTGGGTGTATTTATGCATGCTAGTATTGACATTATAGACTTTTTAGCCTTGTTTTAAGGATGATTCGTGTGTGTTATGTGTTGATAATGATATAAATGTTCATTTAAGAGACCACATATGTGCTTACAATGTTTGATAATGTTTTCACACAATTTCGGGTTCAATTTGAGCATTTAAAGTCTAGATGAGAAAACTAGTGTTCTAGATTGAGTTACTAGTTCATCGTCATGATTGTTGTGTTGTTTTGAGCTTTAATTCGGGGTGTGTAATGTTATAGGTGGCTTGGTGAGATGATTATAATAATACATGAAGGATTTACAAGCCTCAAATCAAGTGGAAACATCATACAAAGGCATCGAGTGGACCGACGAATGCATAAGACCATATGATGAGAATACGATGCCTGGGAGCACATCACCGCAATGACATTCTTATAACGATTATGGTGGTGGCGCGTCACGGCAATGGGAAAATCAGCAATTGCTACTACCAGTAACTCAATGTGTTTAGGACGTGCCATGGGCTTATAGCGATGGACACCTTACCACGATGCGATAATCATCAAAATCTACAAAACCATGCTTAGCTATAAAAGAACAGTATGAAAACCTAATCCTATGCGGTTTATGATTGGTCTCTTATAAATATAACGTGTTAAAACCCATTTTGGACATGTTGGAATGACTGGGAGCATTGAGAAGGCTACTACAACTTTATTTTAGGTTTTTATTCTTTAATTTAGCTTCTTTTATGGTTTTAATCATTCATACAACTATTGGATGTTGATTATGGCTATGAGTGGCTAAAAACTCCCTTTCCGGGGTTAAATACAAGAACATGAAGACTATTGTTTTGAATTAATTTCATTAGATTTTCTTATCATTATTGGTTGTTTGTTTATTCTTGTTTTAACTATTTTGAGGATTTATCACCCTTAGAATACATCTATTGTCTACCTTGTGATCTCGGGAGAGGAAATAGGGAGATAGAACATGGGAATAAACAAACTAGGGTTCTTATTCTTTGATGAAACAAGGAATTTGAATAAGCATCTAGGATAGGGTATACCTAGAAGCTTACTTGATTCATACGTATGATGATACTTAATTGGACCATTACATCCCCATTCAACTATGTAGTTGTAATGTTCAATTTAGGCAAACGGTTAGAGGGCGGGAGACCATGATCATGCAATTAACCCTACGAATTAACAACCAAGATAAAAATTAACGAATGAAGTTCAATAACATAGTATTATTATTCGAAGTGCCTTAACCCTAGGTTTTCTCCTATTGACTGTTTCAAGACCTTTATTTTACGCATTGTTTACTTTACTATTAATTACAACTTTTAAATTTTTTTTGGTTACTCTTGTACCAATTGAATCTAAATTGTGAACTGAAATCGAACAGTTGTTAGAACAAGTCTATGTGGGATCAATACTCGACTTTCTGAAGGCCAATATATTACTTGGTAGACCACGTACCCTTACGTGTGCGCTTGAGTGCAGTCATATTTTTGGCACCATTGTTGGGGACTTGTAATTTGACAACTGTTTTATTCTTAGTTTTACTTTTAGATTTCATTGGTGTTTTTATGCTTGGTCTTGGTTTTGCATTTGCAGAAAATAGGTTTACAACGTAGTAAGCTGGGGTTGAACCAAGATCCAAACCTGAGCAACTTTCCCATAAACGCAGAAGAGAAGCAATACTTCTCCCTTGGATTTCATAAATTGAAGAAGATTAAGGAAATCCTAATCCAATAGTTGAAGAACAAGAAGCCCACATGACAGTTAGGGAAGTGGCAATCCCACTTCCAACAAATTTGACCTCTTTATTTTAGAACTCGGCAGGTGGAGGCAATTTTGAGATCAAATAGAATATGGTATAGCTTTTTATTAGTAGTGGACAGTTCACAGGGCTTTCACGGCTTTCATGTGATGATCCATAGGTCCACTTGTAGAATTTGTTTAAAATTAGTGACACATTTATTCCTATGGGGGTGAATATAGATTATGTAAGGATGACGTTGTTCTCTTTTTCACTGTAGGGGAAGCAAAAGGTGGTTGAATGCAGAGCCAGAAAATTCAACCACATCATGGGACGAGATGGCTCAAAAATTCCTTATCCAGATTTTCCCATCTAGCAAGATTATGAGACCTCATAGTCAGATAGTGTGCTTCAAATAAAAGGTAGAAGAGAATATTTACCATGCTTGGGATCACTTAAAAGAAATTATTTGGCACTGTCCACACCATCAACAGTCCAATGAGGTAATTTCTCATACTTTTGTAGAGGCTCTTGACCACAATACAAAAAACAAATTTAGATTCAGCTATAGGTGGTCAAGCTATTGAGATGACTTATGATAAACTATACACTTTCTTGAACCACATTGCTCTAGGGAATCCGAAGTGGAATTCATACTCGAGGAGTACTACAAAAAGAATTGTTGGTGTATTGGAGGTTGACCAATTCACTGTTATACATGCTTAAATCTTCACATTCCAAAATCAAATAAGCAGTCTAAAGCTGGGAGTAGCAGAACCTGCAGCCGTAATTAATGCAATCTAACAAGTTGTAGGTTGGTGTGAAGTGTTTGGTAATAGTGTCCATTTAGCGGCTATATGTGTGGCCAATCCAGAATTGGTAATGTTAGCGGGAAATGCTCAAAGGTAGAACTATGTAAACACATAAACATAAAGTGGCAGACTCAGGCACTGAATTAAAAATAGAACGCCCAGTCATAGTAATTTCAGCAACCACTGTCAACTAGCAATGTGGAGGAGACGATGAAAAACCTTTTAGTTGTTCAAGCATAAATGGATGCGGACATGAAAAGTTAACAAGAGGAATTAAAGAATCAGCAAGAAGCCATAAGAAGCCTAGAGTTGTAGTTAAGGTAGTTACAATAGACATTGAATACCAGGCCTCAAGGTGGTTTGCCAGCAGATATAGAAAATCCAAAACAAGTAATGAAAGTCACTTAGACGAGTGGTAAAGAGGTCGATGAAGAACCTCCAAAGGCAAATAAAGAGGTAGATATAGATTTGACTCCTTATAGGTATCCAAAAATATTGATGGAAATTCGAGGAAGTCTAAATACTTGAAAGAAAAAATGGTTCCAGAAGTGGAGAAGCAGATGTTGCAACTTTCTTTCCCACACAAGCATAGAAATCAAAGGAGTATGCATGTTTTAAGAAGTTCTTTGACACGTTTAGAGAGATTCACATTAACTTACATTTGATAGATATTTTGCAGAGTATGCCCAAGTACGCTAAGTACTTGAGGGATATGGTTGCTAATAAGGTAAAGTTGCTGAATGTGGAGTTGATAACACTTACTGAAGAGTGTAGCTCTGTGGAGACACAGAAAATCCCTACAAAACTAAAGGACTTCGGAAAGACTACTTTGTCTATTCAAATTGGAAGTAGTAAAGTATTACATACACTGAGTGACTTAGGGACAAGTGTTATCTTGATACCCCTATCCTCATTTATTAATTTAGACTTGGGGAAGCCTAAACCAAGCCTAGTGCTACTATAATTGGCAAATGGGATCATTGCTCTCCCGGAAGTAATTATTGAGGATTTCCTTAAAGAGGTTGGTAAATTTGTTATTCCTGCTGACATTATTATTTTAAATTTTTAGGCAGAGGAACAGGTACCAATCATTTTGGGGAGTCTGTTCTTAGCAACTGGAAGAGCTTTGATTGATGTTAAAGAAGGTGCACTCATAATGAGGTTAGAGAATGAAGAGGCGGTATTTAAAGTTATAAAGCACTTAACACACTATCCCACTATAAGGACTTGTTTATGAAACTATAATTAAAAGGGAGAATTGTGGGGTGGTTAGTCCACCAAATACCTCTTTGGGCTACCTTATTAAGCTTTCTAAGTCACAACCACCATAGCCCAACCTAATGCAAATTGATGAGCCTGAAAAGGCTAAATTTTACAAAAATTGTTGCTCTTGAGAGTTCACACCCAAGAAGGGTGAAAATAATAAGAAGATAGAGACCAAGTATGAGAAATATGAAGAAATAGAACAACTAAGTCATATTGTGACACTAAATCAGGCCCTACTTGGGAGGAAACCCAAGTTAAGTAAGTATGTTTTCTTTTTGGCATTTTTTAATTTCACATAGTTGTTTGTTTTTATTGAGTCATAGGTTGATGGGAAGTTTGAGTATCGTAAAACCTGAGCTAAAGAGCATGGCAAAGACTAAGTGTAGGGTCCCCAGACCCTCTTGATATATGAAGATGCTACTAGCGAGTCCTAGAGGCCTCATAGAGTATTTCTATCTCTACTTTTAAGTACACTTTGGGGATAAAGTAGATTTTTAAGTGTGGTGAGTGGAAATTCCTATTTTTAGGGTAAATTTTAAAAAAAATTATGTTAGGAATAAGTGAGATATTCTTGTTGGTGAAATAAGTGATTGTGTAATGCAAGTGTTTTGTTTGTGAAGCATGGTAATTGAGTGAATTACTAATTTTGACACTCTTAGGCTCATGATTATGACTGTTGTACTTATTGGCTTAAAGTCAAATTCATGTTATTATTTGGTTGAGTCTATGATGATCCTACATGAGTTGAGCATATGCTATGTGCATGTGAGGTGTTGTACATTCCTTGTTGCATGTGATAGCTGGAACTTGCCTAGTGTATGTGCAAAGCGAAATAAAAAGGGTGGGTTTAGGAGATGATATAAGCATTTCTTTGATTGCCTTGTTTTACCTTGTATTTGACCTACCCTTTGTGCTTAATCCTAATAAGCCTCATTGAGCCTTTATCTTTTTCCTTTGGCAGCCTCATAAGTAGCCTAATCCCTTCTTTTATGGACTTTAATTTGATCCAAAGATCCTAGGCACTTTATTGTAAATTTAATTGAGTTGGAAGTGTGAAATTAAAGAATAAAAAGGTGAAATTAAAGACCCAAGGTGATAGTTATTGGTGTTCAAAAGAATTGTTATGTGTTGTAGTGGGGAGTTGAGTAATTAAAAGAAAGAAAATTATTCAAATTGTAACAGTTCTGCATAAAATCCTCTCACCATAGTGTATGTAAATGAGCTTAATGAGATAAGGTGAAAACAACTAAATGAGGTACGCAAAAAATGGTGTGATTTGGTTTTTAGAGTTGAATTGAATGTATAAAGTGATGTATTAATGCACTTAGGGAAGATAATCACTATTAAGACAAAATAATTCCTACTCGTACCTTAGCCTACAGTACAACCATTGAAGACCTATTTGATCCTAAGCTTCACCATTCTAATATTAGTAGAGTACTACACTAAGGGCAAGCCTATGGTTCATTATGTGTAATTTGTGAATTCCTTGTAAGAGTGAGCGTAATTTGATTATTTTACCCATTATGTTATAAATTATATTTATATGAGTGATTATGTGTTACTCTCTTATTGTGGGGCACATATTTGATGGATGTGGGTGATTTATAATAATGTCTTGTATTGTGCAATTATCATGAGTTTTCCACTTATGGTGTCAATTCTTGAGGCTAGGATGTTTTGAATTGGGATTCTTGAGCTTTAAGTTGTGTATGTAATATGCTTAGTGAAGAAACTTGTGTTCCGTGTAGTCATTGTACTACTAGCTTATTGTAGTGCTAACTTGAGTGTCTGGCTTGTAGTATAATTATGAAGTATCTTCAGCTCATGATGCTTATATTTAAGGGTTGTTCGAGGACGAACAAGTCTATAAGTGTGGGGTGGTGATGTTGGGTGCATTCATGCATGCTAGTGTTGCTATTCTATCCTTTTAAGCCTTGTTTTAAGGATGACACATGTGTGTTATGCGTTGATAATGTTATAAATGCACATTTAAGGGACCACATATATGCTTACAATGTTTAATGGTGTTTTCACATGAGTTCGGGTTCAATTTGAGCATTTAAAGTCTAGACGAGAAAACAACTATTTAAGCTTGAGTTACTAGTTCATCGTCATAATTGTTGTGTTGTTTTGAGATTTAATTTGGGGGGTGTAATGTTATAGGTGGCTTGGTGAGATGATTAAAATGATACATAAAGGATTTACAAGCTTCAAATCAAGTAAAAACATCATACAAAGGCGTGGAGTGGACCAACGAAAACATAAGACCACATGACAAGAATAGCATGCCTAGAAGCATACAACCACAACTGCATACTTATACCTATGATGGTTGTGGCACACACGGCAATGGGAAAATAAAAAATTGTCACTTCCAGTAACTCAACGCGATTAGGTCGTATCACGATCTTATAGATATGGACACCTTAATACGATGTGATGATCATCCAAAGCGTTAGGTAAATGATTAGAGGTCGGGATAACATCATCAAGCAATTAAACCAATGAATCAACAACCAAGATAAGTAAATTAATGAATAAAGTTCAATAACATAGTATGATTGTTCTGAGTGCCTTAACCCTATGTTTTATCCTATTGATTGTTTCAAGACCTTTATTCTATGTATTACTTACTTTACAATTAATTAATACTTTTAAATTATTTTTTTGGTTACTCTTGCACAAATTGAATCTATATTTGAACTAAAATCAAATGATTGTTAGAACAAGTCCTAGTGGGATCGATACTCGCCTTTCTCGAAGTCTACTATATTACTTGGTAAACCACATACACTTGTGTATGTACTATCAGAGGCCATAAATGTTGGCCATTTGATGATAATAAATTCTCCTACTTTTACTGGTGTAATGGTAGAGGAGGATCCTAAGGTTTTCTTAGATGAAATGGATAAAATATTCAGGGTTGTGTAGGTGACGAATATGGAAACGGTGAATTTTGCTGCTTACAAGCTTAAGGATGTGGTATACCAATGGTATAAGGAATGGGATAGGGTTAGAAGTGATGTTGAGAAGTCAAATTTATGGGAGACTTTCTCTAATGCTTTTCTAGACCACTTCTTTGCTCAGGAATTGAGGAAAGTAAAAGCAGAGAAGTATTTCAACCTGAGGAAAAGGAAAATGTTTATTAAGGGATATGCCTTGAATTTTTATCAGTTGTCAAGGTATACTCTAGATATGGTGTCTAATATGATGGCCAAGATGAGAAAGTTCACTTTTGGACTATCTTAGAAGTTGACCCTTGAAAGCAAGACTACATTGCTGATCAAGGATATGCGTGTTTCTAGGTTGATTGTTCATATGTTACAGGTGGAGAAAGGAAAGATGAAATAGGCAAATTTTGGGGAAATTCAGGGGAAGAAGTTTAGGTCACCTGAATAAGGTGGTTCTCAATAGTAAGGTGATAGGTATAGTGGTAAGTGGCCAAAGAAGAAGTGGGGGACTTTTTTCTCTACAGCTAGTTCTCAATAGTAAGATGGTAGGTATAGGAGGGTGATAGATGTCAGCAGGGTGGTGATAATTTTTTCGAATAGGGTGTCCAATCTTAGTCAAGTGTGGATCAATCTTCCTCATCATGCCCTTCTTACTGGTTTCATTGTCGGCCTCATTGGGGATTTTGTGATAAAGGAAGAGATAGATATTTTAAATATGGCCAGCTGGGCTATATTCTCAGAAATTGTCTGGTTGGTAAGGGTTCTTTGGGATTGAGTAAGGCTTCAATTGCTTTATCTTTTGCTCTTGCACCAAAGGGTGTTGATTCTGTATTTATTTTTTCTTCTAGTACCAATGCTGGTGGGAGTAGGTTATATGTTCTTATTACTAGGTAGAAATCTAAGGTATCACCTGATGTCGTGACTGGTACATTACAACTCTTTTCTTATGTCGTATATTATTTTCTTAATCTAGGGTCCACTCTCTCTTATGTGATCCCATTTATGGCTGTGTGTTTTGGTGTTGATCTAAAGGTTGATTTGGATCATTTTTCTATTTCTACCCTAGTAGGTGACTTTGTGATTGCAAAAAAGGTCTACAGGGGTGTGTGGTATCTGTTCGTAGTAGGATAACTTTGGTGGATTTGTTTGAACTAGATATGGTGGATTTTGATGTTATTATGGGGATGGATTAGTTATACTCTTTTTATGCGTCCTTAAATTGTCGGGCCCGTAATATTTTCTTTAAGTTCCCTAGTAAATTAGTTATTGAGTGGGAGGGTGGTTCCCTAGCTCCTAGGGGAAGGTTTATTTCTTATCTTAGATCTTAGAGCTTAATCTTTAAGGGGTGTCTCTATCATCTAGTCTTGGTTAAAGATTCAAACTTGCAAGGTCTTTCTTTTCATTTGGTTCCAGTTGTAAATGATTTTCCTGAGGTCTTTCTAGATAATCTTCTTGGTGTTTCTTCGGATAAGGAAGTTGAGTTTGGTAATTATTTGGTTCCAGACACTCGTCCAATATTTATCCCTCCTTATAGAATGGCTTTACCTGAGTTAAGGGAACTCAAGAAGCAACTTAAGGATCTTTTAGATAAGGGTTTCATCCGACCTAGGGTATCTTTGTGGGGTGCACCGATTTTATTCGTGCGCAAGAAGGATTGTTCCCTTTGGATGTGCATTGACTATAAGCAGTTAAATAAGGTAACGATCAAAACCAAGTATCCTCTTCTAAGGATTAATGATTTATTTGCCCAGTTTTAAGGTGCCAAATTCTTTTCTATGATAGATCATTGATTTGGGTATCATCAGCTTAAGATTAGGGAGGAGTATATCCCTGATATGGCTTTTTGTACTCAGTATGGGGACTTTTAGTTCCTAGTTATGTCATTCAATTTGACTAATGCCCCGGCAGCTTATGTGAATTTAATACATAGGGTTTTTAGGTAGTTTCTGGATATTTTTGTCATTATGTTCATTGATGTCATCTTGGTGTATTCTAAGAGTGAGTTCAATCACGCTAGTCACCTCCATGCGTTTTTGTAGACCTTACAAGAGAAATAATTGTATGCCAAGTTCTCTAAGTGTGAGTGTTGGTTTAATGTTGTGACTTTTCATGGTCATATTATTTCTAATAAGGGGATCATGGTGGATCCACAAAAGGTGGTTATGGTTAAAAGGTGGCCTAGACCCGCAACTCCAATTGACGTTCGGAGCTTCATAGGTTTGGTTGGGTATTATAGCCGGTTCATGGAAGGTTTCTCAATGATAGCTACCCCACTGACTAAGTTAACTCAAAAAAAGTAGTGTTTTCTTGGTCAGATGTTTGTGAGGGGAGTTTCAAGAAGCTTAAAGGTAAAGCTAACTTCGACTGCCTAAAAGTAATGATGGGTTTGTGATTTATTGTGATGTATCTCGGGTGGGATATGATTGTGTTTTTATGCAACATGGAAAGGTAATTTCCTTTATTCTAGACAATTGAAGATGCATGTGAGAAATTATCCTACTCGTGATTTGAAGCTTTTAGAGGTGGTCTTGTCTTTAAGAATCTGGCGGCATTATCTATATAGAGTGCATGTGGACATATTTTCGGATAATACGAGTATACAATATTTGTTCAATCAGAAAAAGCTAAATCTCAAGCAGACAAGATGGTTGGAACTTCTCAAGGATTTATATGAGTCTTTATTACCATCGAGGTAAAGCTACCATGGTTGTTGATGCTCTTAGCAGGTTGTTCATAGGGAGTTTGGCTCATATGGAAAAGGAGAAGCAAGAATTGATAAAGGATATACACCTCTTGGCTAATCTTGTAGTTCGAATATTGGACTCCAATTATAGTGATATGATGGTTCAGGAAGTGGTTCGGATGTCTCTTGGTGCAGAGATCAAGAAGATGTAAATTTTAGATCTTATCATGATGAAAATCAAGAGTGATGTAGTAGAGCTAGGGTTGTGCAGATTTCGGTTTAAACCGTTAAACTAAACCGATAATTTGTTTATCGGGTTAATGGTTCGGTTTTTTAACTTATCGGGTCGGATGTCGGTTTCAAATTTTTCATTAATGGGTTATCGGTTCGAGTGGCGGTTTTCCTAAAATTTATATCGGGCCACCCGATAACCCGATAGTCAAAATATGTACATTATAATTATATTTCCCAACTTCCCAAGGCCCAACCAATTAATCAATTAAATATTTAAATCTCATTCCCCAAGCCCAGCCCACCATCATTACTTACCCTAAGGAGAAAGGGATTCACATATCACATTTCATATTTTCATTTCTGATTTCACTCCGCCTCTTACTCTCTCACTCAGTCTTTCTCTCAAAGTCCGATAATATCAGTAGGCCCAAAGACGATTTGCTGAATTTTATTTCTGATTTCACAATCAGGCATCAGATCTGAGGGTTTTAGGAGTTTAGCTGAAGGTGAGTCTGTCGAGTATGACCGAGGTGGTAGCCATGGTTATGGTGGTGGTGACAGTGGGAATGGAGGTGGCAGTCATTATGGTGGAGGAGGTGGTGGTGGTTACGGGGGAGGCGGTGGCGGCTATGGAGGAGGTGGTGGTCGTCTCAGATGCCTTCGTTCGCTGTAAGTCCAATTTCCCATCTTCATAATTTCTTGACTCATCATGTTATTGATTCCATTACACTGTGTTAAATATTGCAAATCAAATCAGCAACTTGTCAACCAATTTCTTCTCAGGTGAGATTCGAGATATTGGAGTTCTGAATTGACCTTCACTTTAATTTCTTCTATATTGGGGGATGAAGAACATTTTCATTATTTAGTTCTGCCAATAATGGCTATCTTTTATCAAACTTTTCCTATGAGGATAATGCTTATGCTTAGGTTTATTGTCAATTTAGATCTCTGTGGACAACAAGTTTCCAAGCCTTGCAGAACATCAATGGGATTCCCTGTGGTATTACCTCATGCTGAAAGAGACGAGGCTGCAGGTTGTTGTTTGTGCTTCATTTTTATTTTACTTTAGAAGTTTAATGTCTTTAAAGCTTCCCTTTCTTGCACTTCGTGGATTCTATTGTTTCCTCCTTTACTTCTCTGTAGAAAGTCTGATTTGTAGCTAACTTAATGTGGTTTCTGCAGTCCCAACCAAGCAATCCTCTCACTATATTAGAGCAACCGTTATTGGTGCAATATCTACATTGGGATTTGTACTCATTGTGCTCTTTATTTTCCTCTGGGTTTGGTTGTTATCTAAGAAAGAAAGGGCAGCAAAAAAATACACAGAAGTCAAGAAACAAGTCTACAAAGAGCCAAGTAAGCCGGTGAATGGTGTAATCACCATTTCCTTTTCCTTCTCCATATCTTTGTCTTAATATTTCAAGGCTGCAGGTGCCAAGCTTATCACTTTCCATGGCGATCTTCCTTATCCTGGAACATTTGCTGTTAAAAGGATAGACCGGAGTCGTGAAGGCTCTGGTATGTTTCCAGCTTTTCTTTATTTGTGTGCATCTTTCTTCCTCTCCGCACCTCTTCTTAGCTTATAGAAGACATCAAAGATGGAAACTGTGTATAGTGTAGCATGAAAAGGTAGGCTTACCATGCATCTCTTTTATTTCTTTTAGGACCAAATGAAACCATTATTTTCAGTCATCTATAGAATATGGATGAAGAGGAAGGGCAGTAAAAGGTAATTAACCCAAAAGTTGGACTACTAAAGGTGGACCTTTTCTCTGTGCATTACTGAGTGTAGAGTCTACATACACATGTAGGAAACATTATAGTACTTATTTATTTTTTTACACCCCTTTGAAGTCGGTAGTTACCTTTTCAGTTGACTGGTATTCTTTGGTTTTGAGAGCGTCGCTTGTATTGAGCTTTATTGGTCATGGGGTGTTGGTCTGTTGGAGATTCAACCCGACACCCGATGTTGATATTCTGTGATCGTGTGTTCTATCATGCTCTATACACAACTGCACATTGTCAAGTTTTGGTGATTTGGTCATGTTATGTTGTAATTTTGTTGTTGGCTTGTTGTTTGACTATTTTTGGACTTTGGAATTTGAACTTAATTTTCAACCTCTGTGAGCATGTGACTTGTAAATTTGGATTTTTCTATTTTGTTTGTACTAGCAGTTTTAAATTAATTTGTGACTTAGAGTTTTAATGTTTAATGTTAATGGTTAACCCGATAACCGAACCGATAACAATGAAAAATCGATAAACCGATAACCGATTAACCAATATCTTAATGGTTCTTTAACGGTTTAGCATATATACAAACCTATAATGAATAAGTGAAACCGATAATTTTCAAAACCGAACCGAACCGACCGATATGCAGCCCTAAGTAGAGCAAAGAATAATTGTGTTTGATATTAGTGGAAATGGTACCTTGAGGTACCAAGGGTAGTTATGTGCTCCTGATTTCTATGGTTTGCGACAAAAAGTTTTGGATAAGTCACATGAATCGTGCTATGTTCTTTATCTCTGTTCGATAAAAATGTATCACGGTCTCAAAGAGATGTATAATTAGAATGGTATGAAAATGGATGTGGTTGATTTTGTGACCAAATTCATAGTGTGTCAACAAGTGAAAGTTAAGCACATGAGGCCTTTTGGGTTGTATAAGTAAATGGGATTGTAGGAATAGAAATGGAAGGAAATCATTATGGATTTCATTTTTGGTGTTTCTCGATCTCGAAACTAGTTTGATTCGATTTGGGTCACATGGATAGGATGAAAAAGTCTGCTCACTCCTTGCCAGTACAGACTAACTTTCTGATTGAGGATTATGTGAGGTTATATCATTATGAGATTTTAAAGCTGTATGGGGTACCTGTTTTTGATTATCTCTGATCATGGTACACAGTTTTCATCCCACTTATGTTGGTCTTTTCAAAAGGGGTTGGGTACTGAGGTTAGACTGAGTATTTCTTTTCATCCAAAGATGGATGGACAAGCTGAGAGGGATATTTAGACATTGGAGGATATGCTTCGGGCATGTATGATTGATTATGGTGGCAAATGGGTTGAGCATCTACCTTTGGTAGAGTTTTCTTACAATAATAGCTATCATTTTAGTATTAGAATGGCCCCTTCTTAGGCATTGTATGGTAGGAGGTGTAGATCTCCTATTGGTGGTTCGAGCTTTATAAGGCGGATATGTTCAGTCTAGATTTAGTTTATCAGGCTATGAAAAATGTAAAGGTGATTTGATATAGGATTAAGGTTGTCTAAAGTCGACAAAATTCCTATGCAGATGTAAGCCGTAAATACTTGGAGTTAAAGGTTGGGGATAACGTGTTCCTAAAGGTATCTCCCATGAAGGGAGTTATGCGGTTCGGTAAAAAAGGGAAGCTCGGTCCTCGATTTATTGGACCTTATGCATTTTTGTGGAGATTTAGTGATGTGGTATATGAATTGGAGTTGCCTTCTAGTTTGAGCTCTATTGCTTCGGTATATCATGTCTCTATGATGAGGAAGGGTCTTGGTGATCCTTCTTCGGTGGTTCCGTTGGAAGGATTGGGTATCTAGAATTCTCTATCATATAAAAAGGTCCAAGTTAAGATATTGGATTAGTAGGTTTTGATTACAGATTAAGGATGTTTCCTCGTTAAGGTTCTATGGTGGAACCACAAGGTAGAAGAATCTATGTGGGAAACGTAAGCGGACATGATGTCCAAATATCTGCAATTATTTTCTACTCCAGATATTCGGGTAAAAGGTATGTGTTCTTGATCAAATCTTTATTTTCTAACGTAGTTAAGGGTTAGAATAGATCCTTGCTTCTTTATTTGCTAGCTTGGTTAAAGGTTTAATTGATATTTGATACTGCAAATGACTCTTCTTGATTTCTTCTTGATTGATAGAGGTATCTTAGGGGTGTAAGTATTACTTCTACCTACCTTTTCTGTCATTCTGAGAAAATGATCCTAGCGGGGGATACTGAAGCACCCTGGGTTTGGGACCCTTAGAAAATTTTCTAGATTTTTAGGTTATGCACAACATACGACTGGTAGGTACCAGTCATATAATAGGGTACGAGTGGTATGCCTTAGTTGTATGCTGGTCAGTATTGGTTAATGGGTTGGATTAGTTTCTGGAATGGGTACGACTTAGGTTGGTACGAGTCATGTGGTTGGATACTGGTCATTTGGTTTGGGTTTTTCCTTCTCTTGATCTAAGACTTAGTAAAATAACTCTAATCTAAGTACGGGTGGCTTACCATGAGACGTAAACTAGGGTATGGGTCGTACCGTGGACTCATATAGTGGACAGTGTTCAAACCTTTTGTGATTCTATTCTGCCATGTATATGGTTTAGGAGTACTAGTCGTATGCTTGGGTATGACTTGGTTTGGGTAAATCATATGTTGGACAGTGTTGGGTCCAAGGAGGGGAGTGGTAGGTACCACTCGTATTTGAGGGTATGACTGGTATACTATAGTTTTACCCTATGATGGGATATTTATGAAATTTAAGTGAGGGCAATCTAGATATTTCCCCACTTAACATTTTGACGTGGCCCGACCGAGGGCCTTGTAGTAATGGGAGTCCCAAGTCCAACCGGGATAGAGACCACCCCCGTTACCCAACCCAATCTCTAGCTTCCTTCCTTGAGTTGGTTGAATTCTGAGTATGTAGCAAGATAGTGCAAAAACTTATATGAATAATCTGGTATAGGATCTCAACCGTTACCAACCCAACCGAGTCCAACCATTCCATACCAACAATCCAACCATACCAAAACAAGGGCCATAAACCAGGACATAACCAAAGATATTCCAAGACATAATATAATTAATCCCAAATGAAATACAATGGAAAAACCAACAATATCATCCAATGATGTCATTCCTTTAGCTTGTTCCAATGCTAAGGCTGACACTACTACCAATCCCACCCATTCTAACTCGTAGAAGTACTATAAAGCCTCTAACCAAAAGAGTAATAAAATCCAGTTGGGACATGCCCCCAACCAAAGCCAAAAAAAATATCTAGAAATAAACCAAAATGTCTAAAACTATCCATAACATAAAATAGAGCCTTCTGAATGGATGAAAGCTCACCACTTTAGTCCAAATGTTATCCCCGAGTTAATAACTATGTAGGAGGAGTAGAACGGCTGGTTCCTGCACAGCATGGGTATACAACCACCAATAGACGGGTGAACGGGTGAACGCTAGTATGATATCAGGATAAGAAAAACATAATGCCATTTATAAAACCAAGTAAAACCATCCATATGCACACAAACATACATATATATATATATAACCATTATGGGAAAAGGGATCGGGTTTAACATGCCTTTAAAAATTTTACCTAGCCATATAGCTTTGCCAATCTAAACCATCCACGGCCTATATGGGTTCAGCTCTCCCTGCTAAAAGGGCCTTGTGCGTGTAGCCATATGACCAGGGAAGAAAAACTGGGATGAATAATACATCCCCAAAAACATAGTGTGACATCATGCACACGGTCACTAAGACCAATCTCAAATTGCCAAATATAAGTTTCTAGTTTTGGTCCCCTCGGGACCTCTACCTTCCACCACTTTGCTACATATCCCGTCGTTATTGTCCAATTAAAATTAATTTCCAAATAACAAACCATTATCCATTTATTAACCAAGGCCATTAATATTGGTATTGTCATACCAATCCTTACTTGCAAGCATTGTCCATAGCCAACAATATATAGGTTTAAGGGGACTTTTAAGTGCCCTTCCAATTACCATATTAAACCACTTGGGGGATTCCATTTACCCCTCAAGCATAACCATTTATCTATTTACCTTTCCAAACTATTTAAACCATGCATAATTCCTTTACCAAGTTTTAAAACAAGCAAGAGTTCCATTAAAAGTAGTCAATGCAATGAACATCATCTTTATAAGTATTTTGTCAAATACATTGGGGGCATAATATAACCAAAACCAATTCCAATTACCATTAAACAATTCCCATGAAATCCAACTATCCAAAACCACCATTAATGCAAATAAAAGGATAATTAAAACCATGGAAAACCATAACCAACCATTTAATATCAAAACCCCTAAATCATATTTGAAAACCAAAATCATACAATCAATGAAATCATAAAAACATTCAGAAAGCCATGCCTTTAGATAAAATTAACAATAAGGAAAGAGAAAATACATTAAACCAAGATGATTATGGAAACTAATCACCAAGACAAGCCGCAAATCAATCCTCTACATAAAACCCTAGCTTTCCTTGCCCCAAATCTTTTGAGAGAATTATAGAGTGTTTAGAAGAGTTTCTAGGTGCTAATGAATGGAATAATAGGGTAAATAACCATCCAAGTAGGTTAGAACTTGTGGTTCCTTATTATGATAAGCGGGGAAATATCCAGAATACTCCTACTTAAGTTGCACAAAAATCTCATCATAGAGATGCAACTGACCCTCACGAGTTGTATCCTTCCAATATGAGTGGTACCCTCCACTCATATCCTAGCCTCAGCTATTGGATCCAACACTGTCAAGCATATGACTCATCCAACCAATTCATATCCAAAGCATATGATTTGTACCCTTCATCCATACCCCTATCAGATTTAAACCCAAAGAAGATTTAGACATTGTCCACCATATGAGTCCTGCGTATGACTCGTACCTTGGCTTACAACTCACGGTGATCCACTTATACTCAGATCCAACCTAAGTAACTAATTCTAAGATTAAGTTAAGGAACTAAATAATCTGTCACCACCAATAACAAAAATCCATCACACTAACCAACACTAGTCAGTATACGACTAGACCATACCATTTGTACCCTAGTATACAGCTCGTACCCTTGATTTGTATTAGGTACAGAGACCGAAATTATATGAAATTTTCTAAGGTTCAAAAACTTGTGTATTTCAGTCTCCCTTACTAGGAACATTCATCCCCGAATGATGCACTAGGTAGGGGTAACCACACGCATGAGTTATTTATATTATCAAATATATTTCCAATCTCTAAAAAGGTTTGAAAATAAAGGGGAAAAGATATTGATTTTTCCTTTAACACACTCTGAAAAAAAAAGATGTGTTGAAGAAACATACCTTCAATCCCAAGAGCAGAAAAGAAATGTGGATATTTGGATTTCATGTCCTCCTCCGCTTCACATGTAACTTCTTCCACCTTATGGTTCCACCACAGAACCTTAACCAAAGTCACATCCTTAGTCCGCAACCAACGAACCTGCCTATCCAATAATTCAACAGGGACTTCTTCATAAGACAAAGAATCCAAGATAACCAGTACATCCAAAGGAACAAGCAAATAAGGATTACCAATGCACTTTCTCAACATAGTAACTTGAAAGAGCGGATGAACCAAGCTTAAGATAGAAGGAAACTCCAACTCAAAAGCAACATTACCAATTCTCCGCAAAACCTTATAAGGACCAACATACCAGGGACTGATCATTCCCTTCTTTCCAAACTACAATACTCTCTTCATCAGAGATACCTTGAGGAAAACCTTATCCCCAACCTCAAACTCCAAGTCTCTATGCCTAACATCCGCATAGGACTTTTAGCGACTTTCGGCATTTTTAAGCCTCTCCTAATCACCTACACCTTATCCATAGCCTGGTAAACCATGTTTGGACCAAATATGTCTACCTCACAAAGATAAAACCAATTAATAGGAGATCTATACCTCCTACCTAACAATGCCTCAAAAGGGGCCATACCAACACTAGAATGATAGCTATTGTTGAAACAAAACTCCACCAAATGTAGATGCTCAACCCAATTTCCACCATAATTAATCACACAATCTCAAAGCATATCCTCCAATATTTGAATAGTTCTTTACACTTACCCATCCACTTGCGGGTAGAAAGCGGTACTCAAACTAACCTTAGTCCCTAATCCTTTCTAAAAAGATCACCAAAAGTGAGATGTAAACTGCGTACCATGATTAGAAATAATTAAAACAGGCACCCCATTCAGCTTCACAATCTCCTGAAGATATAACTTCACATAACCCTCTACCGAGAAGGTAGTTCATACTAGTAAAACATGCGCAGACTTAGTCATCCTATCCACGATGACCCAAATCGAATCATATTGATTATGAGATTGAGAAAGACTGGTAACAATGTCCATATTGATCATTTCCCACTTTCATTTAGGAAAATCAAGTTCTTGATACAACCCTCTTGGCCTCGTGTTCTCAACCTTAACCTATTGATACACTATGCGCTTGGCCACAAAATCATCCACATCCCTCTTAATGCCATTCCACCAATAGATCTCCTTCAAATCATAATACATCTTAGTCGAGTCGGGATAAACAACATAGTGTGACTTATGTGCCTCAACCAAAATCATTTGTCACTAACCGTCGACATCAGGAACACACAACCTTCCTTGGTACCATAAAGTACAATCACCACTGATCTTAAAAACCACTAACTTTTCCCACCAATGTCACTCTTGATTTTCATCGAGATAGGGTTTAGTACTTGTTTCTACTTAATCTCTGCACCAAGAGATGATTGAATCACTTCATGCACTACCACCACACCATTCTTAAAGTCCAAGAGGCGAACTCTAAGATTAGCCAAACGGTGAATGTCTTTTACCAACTCCCACTTTCCTTCCTCCTCATGAGCTAAAATCCACATGGATAACCTACTAAGAGTATCAGCAACCACATTAGCCTTCCCTAGGTGGTAGTAAAGACACATATTGTAGTCTTTGAGAAGCTCGGGCCATCTCCTCTACTTGAGGTTAAGTTCCCTCTGTATAAACACACACTATAGACTCTTATGATCAGAAAAGATATCCACGTTCACACCATACAAATAATGGTGCCATATTTACAAAGTAAATACAACCACCAACAGCTCCAAAGCATAAGTAAGATAATTTCTCTCACGCACTTTCAACTACCTAGAATCATAGGAAATCACCTTCCTATGCTACATCAAAACAAAACCAAGACCTATCGGAGATTCATCACAATAACACAAATTCATTATTGCCTTTTGACAAAGTTAGAATTGAAGCTGAAGTCAACTTATCCTTCAAATTCTTAAAACTCCGTCACATGCATATGACCAAGAAAACTTGAGTTTTTTCTGAGTTAACTTAGTTAAAGGAACAACTATCGATGAAAACCTTTCCACAAACCACCTATAATACCCAGCTAAACCCAAAAAGCTCCGAATGTCAAATGGAGTAGAAATTCTAGGCCACCTCTTCACCACAACAACCTTTAACGGATCCACTATGATCCTCTCACTAGTAAATATGACCCAAGAAAGTTACAGCATTCAACCAAAACTCACACTTGGAGAGCTTGGAATACAACTGTTGTTCCTGTAGTTCTACAACACTATATAAAGATGATTAGCATAATCCACCTCACTCTTCAAAAAATCAAAATGTCATTAATAAACTTAATAATGAAGAGATCCAAACACTAATGAAAAACCCTGTTCATCAAATCCATATATTCCACTAGAGCATTAGTCAACCCAAATGACATTATCAAAACTCAAAGTGCCCATATCTAGTAAGAAAAGTCAACTTATGGATATCCACCTCCCTAATCTTTAGCTGATCCTACCCAAACCGAATATCTTCTTAGAAAAGAACTCGTCACCTTGCAACTGGTCAAACAAATCACCTATCCTTGGAAAAGGATACTTATTCTTAATTGTCACCTTGTTTAATTTCCTATAGTCAATGCACATCCGAAGGAAACCATCCTTCTTACGCACAAACAACACCGGAGCACCCTAAAAAGATACACTAAGATGAATAAACCCCTTATCCAGAAGATCCTTAAGTTGCTTATTGAGTTTCCTCAGCTCAGCCAGAGCTATTCTATGTGAAGGAATTAAAATTGGGCAAGTTTACAAAACGAAGTCAATACCAAACTCTATTTCCTAATCCAAAAAAGCACCAGGAAGATCATTAGAAAAGACCTTTGGAAACTCATTAACCACTGAAAATAACTTGAAAAAGGGACCTTTTGAGTAAGAATCTTTAACCTAGACCAAATGATAAAAACAGCTTTTAGAGATTTAACTCAGAGATCTAAGATAAGAAACAAATCTCCCCCTAGGAGCTAAAGAACTACCCTCCCATTCTATAACTGGTTACTAGGAAACCTAAAAATAACCCTACACGTCTGACAATTCAAGGATGCATAACAAAAATGCAACTAATCCATACCCAGAATGACATTGAAATCTATCATACCCAACTCAAATAGATCCACCAAGGTTTTCTTGCCACCAACATATACCATACACCCCCTATAGAATCTCTTAGCAATAACCGAGTCAGCTGCTGAGGTAGAAATAATAAAAAAGATTTGAAATAACTTTCGAATCAAAAACAAAATATACAGCTATTTAAGGAGTCACATAGGAGAGAGTGGACCCTGGATCAAGCAAATAATATACATCATGAAAAAAAAGTTGTAAAATACCAGTAATGATATCAGGTGATGCCTCAATTCCTGTTAGGATACTAAAGTATACAACCTATTCCAATGAACACTAGAACCAGGAGCAGTAATAAAAGCAGATGCAACACCACCAGGTGTAAAAGCAGAAGATAAATCCTCGAGAATCTTATTCGCCTTTATAGCAACCTTAGTAACCAAACAATCCCTAATTTGTTGGAATGCCTAGCTATACTTGAAGAATTTATCCCTCCCTTCATCGTAGTAACCCTAATGAGGATGACCCAGAACTAACAAGGAGGGCATGAAGAAATTAACTAACCTCTGTTTGCCTGAGATTGGGCACCTTGTACTCAAAATTTGTCACCACCATTATGATGCCTATCGCCCACCTAGTAAACAGCACTAGTAGAAGAGAACGGACCAAAACTTCCCCAGTTATTTTTCTACCATTTGCCACCATGTCGACCACCTTAAGACTGAGCATCTCCTTGGTCAGAAAACCTGCTCCTCTTACCCTATCTATCCCCAAGATTCTCTTGTTCCTCTTTTCATCCTCCATTATTGCATATGAACAGTTAACCTAAAGATGTCCATATATTTAATTAGCAAAGTTGTCTTGCTCTCCAAAATCAAATCCCGATTCAACCCAGAAGTGAACTTCCTAATTATTGCTCGTATGTTAGAAAATAAATCCGGAGCATACCTTTACAATTAGTGAAACTTCATGGAATATTCTTTGATAGAAATCCTCCCCTACTTGAGGTTCAAAAAATCCTCTATCTTTTCATCCCTCAACTCTTAGGGAAAGATCCAATCTAAGAAGACCTTATAAAAAGTGTCCCACAACACTAATTCTTCCGTATCACCCTATCTTTGTGCTACTCTTCATACCACTGATATGCAATCTCTTTAAGCTGATAAGATGCAAAGTTTACCCCTTCCACATTGGTAGCCTGAATCATTAGAAATATTTTTTCTATTTTATCCAAAAATCCTTCTAGATCCTCCTCCCCCTTTACTCTTGAAAAACTGGGAGGACCCATCTTCATAAATTGGCCTACCCTTGTGGCCTTAATAGATAAGGAACCAGTTGCACCCCGCTCAGCCTAAGAAATGACCATCTGAGCAATAATATTAATAGAATGATAGATTTTTGCATTAGTCACCTTGTGTTAAGAAGGAATAGTAAAAAACTAGTGGAACTCTAGAACTATCAGGTATAGGATCATGAGATTGGAGATAAACCCTAGAAAAAGAAAGGACCCTTTCAATATTACCCCCAGATGGGATAAAAGAATTTCCTTTTGCCCTAGCTATACATGGCATGATTTGAAAGACGAACAAACAAGGATTAGAGAAGATTTCAGGACTGAGACTCTAAGCTTGAAAATAAAATACCAAGAAAGTGAAATATTCCTAAATTTCATGTAGCATCTCACTTAAGAGTGTGGCGCAGTACACACTCCTAAAAGAGACTCTACTCATCATAGCTTTGTAGACTCCCAATTGACCATGAACCTATGCTCTAATACTAACTTGAAGAGACCTGATCAGGGGCCATGTCATAATGGGCATCCCAAGTTTGATTAAGACCTAAAACCACCTTTGTTACCCTACCTAACCTCTAACCATCTGCCCTGAGTTGGTTGAATACCGATCATGTAGCAAGATAGTACAACAGCTCATATGAAAATTCTGAGATAGGATCACAATCGTGACCAACCAAATCGAGTCTAACAATCTCATACCAATAATCCAGCCATACCAAACCATACCAAAATAAGGGCCATGAATCAGGACTTAACCAAAGATGTTCCAAGACATAGCATAATTAATCCCAAAATTAAATAAGATAGAATATCCAATAATATCATCCAATGATGTCAGCCTTTAAGCTTATTCCAATGCCGAAGCTGACACCACTACCAATCCCACCCATTCTAACTCGTAGAAGTACTAGAAATCCTCTAACCAAAAGAACAATAATATTTGATTTGTACATGCCCCCAACCATAGCCAAAATAAATATCCAAAAATAAACTAAAATGTCTAAAAGTACCCATAATATGAAATAGAGCCTTTAAAAAGGATGGAATCTCATCACTTTAGTCAAAATACTATCACCGAGTCACTAACTATGTAGGGGGAGTAAAACGGCCAATACCTGCACAGCGTGGGTATACAACCACCAATAGATAGGTTAGCAGGTAAACGCTACCATGATATCAGGATAAGTATAAAATAATTTCATTTATAAAATCAAGTAAAACCATCCATATGTAGACAACCATGCATATATATATAACTATGTCAGGAAAAGGGACTAGGTTTAGCATACCTTTAAAACCATGACCTGGATTGTGTAGCTTGCCATCCTAAATAATCCATGGCCTATATAGGTTTAGCTCCCCATGCTGAAAGGGACCTAGTATGTGTAGCCATATGACTAGGGAAGAAAAATAGATATGACTTGTACATCACCTAAAATATAGTGTGACATCATTCACACAGACACAAAGACCAACCCCAAATTGGAAAATATGAGTTTCCAATTTTGGTACCCTCGGAACCTCCACCATCTATGGCTTTGCTACACATCCTATCATTATTTCCCATTTAAAACTAATTTCCAAATAACAAACCATTATCCATTTATTAACCAAGGCCATTAATATTGGTATCGTCATACCAATCCATACTTGTAAGTATTATCCATATCCAACCATATATAGGTTTAAGGGGACTTTTAAGTGCCCTACCATTTACCAAATTAAACCACTTGGGGGATTCTATGTACCCCTCAAGCATAACAATTTATTAGTTTACCTTTCCAAACCATTTAAACCATGCATAATTCCTTTACAAAGTTTTAAAACAAGCAATACTTCCATTAAAACTAGTTAATGTAATAAACATATCTTTATAAGCATTTTATCAAACATATTGGGGGTATAATACAGCCAAAACCAATTCCAATTACCATTAAACCATTCCCATGAAATCCAACTATCCAAAACCACCATAATACATATATATATATATATAAGCATAATTAAAACCAAGGAAAACCATAACCAACCATTTAATATTAAAAACCCCGAATTATATTTCAAACCCAAAATCATACAATCAATTAAATCATGAAAACATTTATAAAACCATGCCTTTAGATAAAATTAAAAATGAGGTAATAGAATATGTCTTAAACAAAGATAATGATTGAAACAAATCACCAAAACAACCCCCAAATTAATCCTATAGTAGAAACCCTAGCCTCCCTTGCCAAAAAAAATTTGAGAGAATAATAGAGTGTTTATAAGAGTTTTTAAGTGTTAATGAATGGAATAATAGGATAAATAAACTTTTAAGTTAGAATTCATGGGGCCTTATTAGGATAAGTGGGTAAAAGTCTAGAATATCCCTACTTAAGTTGCACAAAAATCCCATCACAAGGGTACGACTGACACTGACGAGTCGTACCCTACCTATATGAGTGGTTACCTTAATTGGTATCCTATCCTCAACCTTAGGATCCAACACTGTCCAGCATATGACTCATCCAACTAAGTCGTATCCAAAGCATGTGATCAGTACCCTTTATCTGTACCCTTGGCATATTTACACCAAGGAAGATTTAGACACTGTCTATTATAGGAGTCCTGGATATGACTCATACACTGACTTATGGATTTTGATGAGCCACTTGTACAGAGATATAACGTAATTAACCAAGTCTAATATTAAGTTTAGGAACCAAATAATTAGTAACCACCAATACAATTCGTACCCCTGTGTTTTATCTATTCTACTAACCAAAATCCATCCCAGTAGACAACATTAGTTAACATACGACTATACCATACCATCCATAACCCAATATATGGCTCAAACCCTCGAGTCTTATTGGGTCCAGAGACCGAAATTACAAAAATTTTCTAAGGTCCAGAAACCCAGGTTATTTAACTATTAAGGCTACACGACTTCTATACCACTTGGGAGGTTATTTACCCTATTATTATATCTTTAAGCACGTAGAAAACTTTCTTACAATTCTCTCTAAGGATTTTGGGTAAAGGAAGGCTAAGGTTTCACTATGGTGATTAATTTGGGGCTTGATTAGGTGATTTTTCACCATTATTTTCATCCTCTAAGGCAAGATACTTCTCTCTCATTGTTAGTTCCAACTAAAGGCATGATTTATACAATGTTTTCATGGCATGATTATTGTATGGTTTTGGGATTTATACATATATATTGAGGGTTTTGGTATTAAATTCTTGGTTATGGTTTTTCAATGTTTTAATTACGTTTTTACATGCTTTAATGGTGGTTTGAACAATTGGTTGCATGGGAATGGTTTATAGGTAATTGGATTTTGTTTTAGAAAATACTATGCTCCCAACATGTTTGATAAAATGCCTATGATAATGCTTTTAATATATTATTAGAATTTTAATGGAACTATTGCATGGTATGGTTTGGTAATGGAACCCTAAATAGTATAAACTATTTAAATAGTTTGGAATGGTTAAATATAATGGTTTGGTGGTTATGGCTATGGCTAACTAAACTTCCTTATGGGGTACAATGGAATCCCCCAAGCAAACTTAATAATGGAACATTTTGGGGGTATATGGGAATACTTTAAGTTAACTTGATAATGTAATCTATGGGTAAATGGGAATCCCTTTACATTAAAAAGTTTGTTAAGGACATTGCTTCCAAGCCATAGTTGGTATGATGATACCACTTCTTCTAGCATTGGTTAATAGTAATGGAATAATTTTTTGGTTGGTTGGGAATGGTTTTAATTAGGAAATAATGGTTAGGAGTGATAGCTAATCATAAAGGTGTGAATCCAATGGACGAACACTAGAAACTCATATTTGTCGACATAAGGGATTGGTTATAGTGACCATATATGATACTATGAGGTACACGGGAATTCTCTAAGTACACTGTACACATATATCATGGAGTGAAAAGGGTATTAGGGAATCCCTACTCTTATGTTATCTCCAATTCTTGTGGCTATAACTATCGAGGCCCGTTTAAGGGGTTACACTAGACCCATATAGCCTGTGGGTGGTTTTGGAATGGTTAAGATATACATACCCAGGTTAATGGTTTTAAAGTCATTCTAAACCCGATTATCTTTCCCAACATGGTAATATATATATATATATATGGTTTGTTTACTTGCTTTTACTAGATGATATTATTTTATCCTTATCCTGAGTACTTGTTAGAGTTCACCCTATGAACCATCCTCGGGCGGCTGTATCCCCACGCAATGTAAGAGTCGGCCATTCTACTCATTCTTCTTAGTGATCGAACTTCCGGATTAGCTCATTTACATTAAAGTATTAAGCTTCCATGTTTTAGAAGGATCTATTTTATTTTCAGAGATATTTTTACATACTTTTGTTCAATTATGGATATTGATTTTGTCTATGGTTAGGGGAATGTCCCAACCTAATATTGGTTTTCTTTTTGTTAGAAGCTTTTGTGGAAATAATATGGGTTGATATGGGCAAGATCATTATCGGTGTCTGCCTTATTGTTGTCACTGGTATTGGAGATGATATCATTGGACTAAATTTCTCACTTTTCCATCCTTTTATAATAATTTATGGAACCTAGTTTAGTTACTATCATGGTTTTGTCTTATGGTTTTGGTTTGGTTATGGTTATCAATTGGGTTTGGGATGGTTGGGCTCATTTGGGTTGGTCTCGATTATAGACCTATTCTAGAGTCTGGATTTATGCAATTTTACTCTGTCTTATTATATATTGAATACTCATCCGACTTAGGGTATATGATTAATGGTTGGGTTAGGTATCGGGGGTAGTCACTAGTCCTAGTTAGACTTGAGATGTCTATTACAACAAGGACACTGGTTAGGTCGAGTTAATTCAATTTAAAATGGCTACCCAAAATTTAAATGCAAAAATTAAAGCATATGGTGAGTAAAGTCAAATAATTGTGTATTATTATGTTAAAGCAATTTTCAATGAAGATGGCGGAGAGGTTCATATTGAAGAATGCATGGTTATTTTCCAACCAACTGAACCAAAAATAAAGGATGCAAAAATTAATGAAGTAATACTAGAGTTGCAAAAAAGTCAAAAAATCATTTGCAAAAACTCTAGTTCATTATGGGATAAGAATGTCAAGAGAAATTCAAATTGGAAATGGGGGGGGCGACCTCAGTCCAATAACATTTCAATATTATGATTGGTGGATATGATGAAAGTCGAGCTTCCTTACCTTTGCTCCAAGTACCTCAAAGAGATGTTAATCTAAAGTTGGTCCAAAGATTTAAATCCTTTAAATTAATACATAAAGGGTAAGGTTACTTGATTCATGTCGCGATGTTAAACCAAGCTCTAGATTGGAGACAACCCATCATTTCAAAACAAAATTTACATTTATCCATTTAATATTAATTTTTATACTAGTTTAGGATTTTATTTTAACTAATCAATAAAATTTTAGAGTTTTGGAAGTGATCCGAACAGGTTTGGATGCAACATGGTGATATGGATTGGGTTACAAAGATTGTCCTGGACATCCAAAATAGTACCTGTCCAGTCCAATGACTAAGCATCAGATACTACTAAAGCAGTAAAAAGACTACTAAAGCATATCAAATATCCACTAATGTGGATATTCAATGCAGTGCCAAGGGAACTAAAGCGGCTAGTCAGGTAATGTCTCAAAGATGCTACCACAACCCATTTGTCTTCTAAAGCGGGTAACTGCTAAAGTGACCTTTGGTCCTCTAAAGTGGTAACAGATGGTTAAAAAAGGTCCAGGAAGGGTGAAAGACTTCAAATGCTTAACTTTATAATCTTGAACATCCAAATTCCCATTCATTCTAATAACTTTAACAGCCTTGAAGTTTCTCTACATCAACATTATTTGCACACGACTATAGGTTTACCTCCTACTCTCTCTCTCTTTGTGATAAGTAAATTTCCTCCTTAGTTTATCCTTTATGGTCAAATTTTGTGTGACTTTTTAATCACTTTTTCTTTAATTCTAGTAATTTGTGTGTACAAAAGGATTCAACTAGCAAATATCTTAGTGTCTAATTTATTAGTGAAGTCTAGAGTAACCAAAATATATTCAAAATGATTGTGAATTTAGCAACCCACCAAGTGTTTAATGATTTTCTTAAATGAGATTTTGAGAGTTGTTCTTTGGTTCTACACGAAGTTATAAGTAAATGTGGATTGAATCTCATATTTGGTGGGTTATAAAGCATGTGTTAATGTGTTTGTGCAACAAAGAATGGGAAAATCTAATTTTGGTTTATTAGAGACAAAGGGCCGCCAAAGCAGGCTCCGATCCCTAAACCGAGGCTCACTAAATCATCCCAGGACTACTAAAGCATGGCCCACTATAGTGTCCCTAGACCACTAAAGCGTGTCCTACTTAATAATCCTAAGACCTCTAAAGCACGGTCTGCTGAAGAATCCCAAGACCACTTTAGCAATACCTAAGGCATGTGTGCATGTTTGGGCAAAAATTTGTAAGTTGATGTTTGAGCCAAATTTGACTCTTAATTCATTTCTTTTTCTTTTCTCAATCATATAACATTATTTTTACATATTAATCTTTAAATTTTATGTGTGTGTATGGCCATGAGGTTTTCAAACAAAAGGATAAGAATAGAGCACAATTTTACTGATGAAGTTAAAGTTGGAGGAGAGTACATTTTGAATCATTTTCACTCTCCAAATATTCAAGATGAATACTATTCTTAACTGGCTATAAAGCAGCTAACCGATAGGGGATCCTACTTTACTGGGTCCTTGAGACCCTATTCGAGTTCTACCAAAGAATGGACACCATCGGTTAGATCTTTTTTGCTCCCGAACTATGCAAGATAAATGAGCAATGGGTAAGGAATTATTATGTGAACCCTAAGGTTATTGAATTGAATAACCCGGTGACTTGGATTCAAGGAAATACAATCAACTTTGGGTGGTCAATGGAATATATAGGTTACCAATCCTCGATCATTCTGAATATACAGCAAAGGATTGTGCCTCAGGGAGTTGGTTGATTTCAAAGCTTTATTTTGGACATAGTGCATCTTGGGGAGTGACAATGGCAGGGATCACAACTAAGGAGTTCATAGTTAAGGTAAGGAACTAGATATTTATCATCTGTATTCGAGTGTCGACCTACAAAAACACATTCATTATCCCTTTGGTGAGGCTTTAGATGGGCTCTTTTATTTTAGACAACATTTCTGTGAATGTTGGTCACTTATTAATATTATAATTGAGGGAATTTACAAAACAAAATAACCCATTTCTTATGTTTCCTTTATTAATCACTGATTTATGTAAACAAACTAGATTAGAATAGTTTGAGGATATAATTGGGTTGCACCAACATCGCCAATCTTTTCGTTAAATAAGTGGAGTGAAGAGAGTGTCCCCAAGAATAATATAAGAAATGTAGATTTTGCAAGTTGTCTTAGGTGTAGACTAATTCATCCAGACCATCATCCCTAGGATTGTTCGAGGTGTTGACTAATGAGTTCATAGGGTTTGAGAGATCGTATCTAGACTGCCTACAAAGCCAAATAAGAAATCTGAGGGTCCCATCTATCATGTCCCACAAAGAAGCTATGATGGGTTGTTAGAAGACTAGATAAGTAAATGGGCTTATCTTGTGAGATTAGAGAAGGCATACTCTAACTTAGATAGATCACACCGGTAGTTGAGTGAGTTTTATAAGAAGATGAAGAGGAATGAGAAAAGTGGAACAATTTCTTCACTCGGATGTGGAAAGGTGTGAGAGGGTTGTTGAAGGTTATGAAGCCTAAGATTCCACTTTCTTCATCAATTAATATAGAGGATGATGATGTTCCCACACAATTATTTGAGGAAATCAAGGCTAATACTGAGGCTTCGAATGATAATGAGACTGATAGTGATGAGAGTCAGTGATGCTAATTTAGGGAGCCCTTTACTTTCTTATGCTTTCATGTTATGTAGAGAGATATTGCAATTTTTGTACCTGGGGTGCCTTGTGTTTGAATTTTTTCATGTTTTCATTTAGATATTTATGATGAATTTTTGTGTATATTATGTTCCCTTATCGGGCTTTCACTTTATTTGAATTTTTCTAAATTATATTTTTTTAATTTTATTTTCATTTTTAGATGAGCTTTTTCTTTTGGTAGTCATTTTTTGAAATCCTTTCCCTATGATATATTGAATGAAAAATTCTTAAGGAAAAATCTTGGTTTTGGGTGTTGGAGTCATTTATGTAAGGGAAATTTTAGAACCTGTAGCATTGTTAACTAGGGTTGCAATTGTAATTATGGTGAAGTCTAAGTTGATGTCACAATATTTCCCTTGTTGGACCCAAAAGAAGAGATTGTAACTTATTTGACAGTAATAATAATTTGTTTTTCATTGTGAAATGTGAAATACGCATACCCCTCTGTGGAACAAGCGTGTGGAACTGAATAATGTTGTGAAAATGCTTTCTCTCTTTTCATGACTACTAATTCTTTAGTGTGTGGTAATATAGAAAATGACTCATCTCGTTCTTTCTTAGGAAGTTAAACCAATCCTTCTAGAATAGTTTGAATGACATGTGTGGTGACTATTTGTTGAATAATTCTTGTTCTTGATAGTGTCATCTAGAACTAGCCCCATTGGTCTTTCAATAGTAGTCTTGATTATACTTGATTGTGAAATGACTTTAGGCCTTCATTGTGACTTGTGGAAACCTCTATAGCCTAAAAAATCCTACCCGTGCATGAATTATATCACTACTCACCCTATTTAATCCTATTAACCATACATTGGAAACCACATTACAAGGCTTTAACCATTTGAAATTTTTCCCTCTCTTGAACCCCACCATTCTTTAACTTGAAATTGCCAGCTTAAGGCTAAAATCCTAAGTTAGGGGTCTAGTGGAACTTTATAGAGGTGATTATTTTCCATGGTTTTATAAGTTAGTGCCTTAAAATCAAATTAATGATTGAATATGAAAGAGGAAAAGAAAGGAATGAAAAAGAGAAAAAGGAAGAAAAAGAGAGAGTTTTAAATAAGTGGGCAAGCTAGAATGAAGAAAGTAGGCACTTGTGTTGTATAAAACAGTGAAGTGGTCAATAAACCAAGTTGCGATTTATATTATGTTTTGTGTAGTTTAAGGAGGTTGTAGTCACTTTTATCCTAAATACCCATACTACCCTTCCCCGAGCCTTCTTATAATTTTGAAAAAGTCCTTCAAGATCTCCAACCAAGTGTTTTTGAGTTTATAGAGATAAAAATAAGGGCAAGCATATGGTATAATATTTTTTTACATTGGACGTTTTTTGTGAGTGTGAGTTTTTGAATATTTGTCCTTTGTTAAGTGTTTTAAATATTGTGTGTTTTTTGGACTTTCCTTTGTGCGAAGGCCTGTAAACTTGGATAGATAGGTAAAGTTGATATATTCCAAAAATAGGGCAAAAGAGCATGTTTGATTTACTATTGATCATGAGTCACTTCATGATATTTTGTTGTTGTTACTTGATCATTCTTGAAATTTCATTGTGCTTTTGAAAATGTTCTTAAACTTGAGGGAGTTGTTTGGTTAACAACCTACATTTTTGTTGACTAAATGCTAGTACCAACTGAAGTCATAATCATTGTTACCATGTGAAAAGAAAGTGTTGATTTAGGTTTTGAGCTTAATTTGATAGTCTCATTGAGTTTTTATATTATTTTGCTTGAGTACAAGCAAAGTCTTTAAGTTGGGGTTAATAAAGAGTGGCGATTTTTCCACTCATTTATACCTCAGTTCTTATGATTTATTGTTTTTAATTGATAATATGAGTCTAATTATCCTTTGAATTATCTTATTCTTAGGCATTTTTATGTTACAAGAAGTTCTGATAAAAAGGGATGATATTAAGCTATAAGGGAAAACCTGGGAAAATCTACAAAAATGCCCTCAGGTACAGCTAAAGCGGCACTTTAGCGGTAGGTAAAACTCCGAGTCAATGGCACTTTACCACTAATATGTTGCATTATAGGTGAGTTAAGTTTGGTCAACTGGTTCTTTAGCATTTAAATGATTGCTTTAGTGGTCAGTCGGTCAAATTTAAAGGGGCACCTTAGCAACCAACTTGACTCTTTAGTGGTCGGTCAAGTCAATATGACCGCTTTGGAAGCTGTTGGTCTGCCTTAGCGATCATGAGGTAGATTTTGGGGGAAGTTATGGACTATGATATTTTTGGATCCCAATTCATCAAATACTCGATCTTAATCCATTCCAAGACATCATTGGCGTAATCTACAATGTTGGAGGCTATGACTCCTTACACAACAACCTTAGAATTGAAGATTGGGATTTTGTATAGATAATTTCTTAAACCTTTATTCTTTCCTCATTTTATTTAGACTTTTTGGTTGTAATTTAACAATGATATTTAAGTATTGATAGTTAGAAATAATTCTATTCTAGGATATTGAGTTCGGGTTTTAATTCTATCCTACACTTTTGTATTGATTGATTACTCTTGATTTGAAAATGGCTTTTGTTTATATAAATTTATCTCATGTTCTAACATTTCAACTCTAGTTGAGCTCTAAAGATGAGAATGGAGTAGGTATTGCCCATCTTCCTCAATTAATGCTTGATAGAGCTGAAAAGGTTGGGAATGATTAATTTAGTGCGATTTAGGATGTATGAACTATTTTATGGAATTTGATGCTAGACATAGCCAAATACTAGTGTAGCCCAAAATTGGTTTTGTACTTCATGCTTCTAAGCTTGGTTTTAAAGAACAAGCAAGGACTAAACCCTCAATGGCCGTAACACGTTAGTGTGTGATAATGAATGCAAAGCTAATTTACTACATCCATGATTAATATGAGAGTAGTTAATTAAATATGATGTCTCATTGATAGATTTTATTCTCATTTTATATTCCTGGTTTCCATCGTTGTGATAGACATTATTCACGAGTTCATACCTTATATTGATTTTATTCATGTTTCACTTTTATCATCAAAACCTCTAAAATACTTATAGTTTAGGTTTGAATTTGGGGAGTTACTTTTATTTCAAGCTTACCCAATACCACTTACATTATTCCCTAAGGATTCAACCCGGAATTCTTGTTGGGTAAAACTATTGACAACATCTACTACACCTGTTTAAAAGTGTAATCTGAGCATTATCATCTCCCACTATAACTAACCTGATGTCGCCTCTTTGGGCCTTAGGATGCATCTCTTCCATTGACATTGTACAATTAGAAATATCTACGAATTACCTAACTACTATAATGTAACTCTGAGTAGCCATGCCAATCAAGAGTCTCAGTCCCCCAAATAAAGTATCATGTCTGCTCATACTCAATTAGTAGGATTATAGTATCATGCCTATCCAACTCATGAAACTTTACCTCACGCTCAACAACCTACATCAAACCTTTCTCCAAAACTGTGAATTGATCCCTCGGATGTTGTTGCTTGATTTGAGGCATATATTTCCCTAATAATGCCTTAAAGAACTACTTCTATGTCATGGATAATGATAAAGCTAGCCAAGAATCTATATAACCCCTCCACTAATGTTTGGTTGCCTGATCAAACCAGCAGGTCATGTAATCTACACCATGGGAGTCTACTAGGCCCAAATATCATACCTTTCCTAACAACTAGTCAAAAGCTCAAAGGCATCTCCGCTTGGGTCCTCAACAAACCCTGATGAAGCCAATCTCAAAAATCATCCCAGCATCGTCTTCTCCTTCATAATCATTACTTGTTGAGCTACTGTGTGCTATAGAACTACCTGTATCAGGGGAACCATTAATCTAAAAGTTGTGATTATAGGCTACACTCCTAAATCAATATCATCCTAGGATCTTATCACAACCTCATTTATCAGTGGATCTCTTTGGACTAGGTTTTCCTCTGGACAACCTATTGCTGGGGTGCCTAAAGCTATGGTTTTGACCTCTAAAAATTTTAAGATTTCTTTTCACTGCTTAGACATTATGTCATAAGAACTAAAATGTAGCCTGACCAGTAAGGTTTGAGTAAGTTTCTACCTTGGCCTTGACTCATATCTCATGAGTTATGAAGACTAAGTACGAGTTGTGATGTGCCAATTGTAGGGTGACTAGTATATTACCTAAAGTCCCTATCTTGAGTACGATTGCGACTATATGAGTCATATAGACTCTTTCTGAGTCGTAGTGTACCTTTTGTAGCCAAAAGAGTGTAAGGGGCCTATTGCTTATGTCCTGACTACAACTTAGACCCTACGAGTCGTAGGATCACAACACAGGTAGTAAGGTAACCCATAGTCACTAGCAATAATTTTTAGTATTTTTATTAAGGGTACATTCGATATTTTCCTATTTCCCTACTTAAACAATGACTTAAAAACATATTGGGGACTCAATTTTCAATAATTTAGAAATCAAAATACGTACTCTCTTCTTTCTCAAATCCCTATGTCAAGAACACTATGGTTTTGATGAGTTTGTCAATTAGGGCTTCCAAGGGGTAGTTTCTCTCAATAATTGTGATACTCTCAAGCACGTATCTCTTCTCCAATATATATTTTTGTTAAGTCATATGTTTTAAATTGTTATTCATGTGATTTGGTGTTAGTTTCAGAATATTATTGTAGGTTTTGAATGATTATTTTCTTAAATGATGTTCCCATGGTTTGTATGAAATAGTTCATGCTTTATTTATAGTTTTGAACTTTTGGGGTGCTTGGGCATGGTGAATAGACTAGGGGTCACAGATTTCTCCAAATTGATAATTTTGTATAATAGGCATTGGTATAAACTCATCCCAATCTGGTGAAATTATTTTTTAATATGAGTATATGAACATTGTACTACTCTTGAATTATGGTAATTGCATAAAAAAATAATGAAACATGAACGGTTTGAAAGGCCTTTATGGCCATGAATTATTTTGAGATGGAACCTTGGAGTCCAGATGACTAAATGGGTTTTTCCCACATGACTAAATATTTTAAAGTCCTATTAGTTGATGGGTTATAGTCTTAGTTGGCTAATAGGTCAAAGTCATATTGGTTAGTGGGCTAGAGTCCCATTGGCTATTTCATTTGGCATGATGACATTTGCTTGCAATCTATAGTCAGTATGACGATACCACTTGATATTGCCATAACAAAGTACTCCTTGATTAAATGCTTGGGTTATGTGCTAAATGTTCTCATTATGCGTAAAGATAATTGTTTAGTTCACCATGAAAGTGGAGGTCCATAGAGGACTTGTACTGGAAACCACGTTTGTCGGCGTGGGCATCTAAATGACTGGGTGTTTGAGTCATCCTTGATATATGACTGGGAGCTTTAAGTCCCCTTTACTTGTATGCTTATGATTATCCGCTGGTTCATATGGCTACACACACTAGGGCCCAACCAAGGGGTAAGAGTTGGGGCCCATATAGCCAATAGGTACTATTATGATGGTTAAGATACACAACATAGTTTAATGTTTTACTTTAATTCTAAGCCTTGTTCCCTATCCTAACATGATATATTATAAATGTACGTGCATTTGATTATGTGCATTGGTTTTGAATGGTTTTGAACTTTTAATCATGGCATTACTTTACTCTTTTCCTTAGTTACATACTAGCACTCACCCCGCTAACTGATAATGCCCAAAGTAGACCTCCAATTGAAAGATAAAGCGGAAACTATCAAATATAGTGACCAACAAAGGTTGGGATATATCCCATAGGGAATAGGCTGGAAATTCTTCTAGGACTTATTGAAATTACTAGGCAGTGCAGCAAAGTAAATAGGGGATTTGTTGAAATAGACAAAGGAAAAGAATTAGTTGTTCTTAGTTATAAACAATCTAAGATGAACATTAGGCTTGTGCTCCATTTGTCTTCTTAACTCAGTAGACTTATCGTGCACTGTCGAACTATTCTATTACCTTACATGCAGAATTTGATAAGTTATATGTACCATTAACAGTCTTTTGGATAAGTAGATAGATTTCACCCTTTACCTTTTGAGTCTCAGGATGCCGCCTTACTAACCCTTATCCTAGATCCCAGTTAACTATTACCTTTTGGGTCTCTAGTTATTAGATGATAGTTAGCGATCTTTCTTGGATAATACCTAGTAGGGTGGATCAATTATTAATCTTCAAATTACTGTAGTGATCTTCTTTTCCTAGTCACTACTACTCTTTTGGAATAAGTAGCAATAATGTATGTAGGATCTTAACATTGGCCACCGTAAAGAAATTAATAATAACAAAGAAAACCCAATACATGCAAGAATCTTTATCTAGAACAACTTGGCACTTCCTCTACTTCGTTAATCTGCCAGCATTCCCACACTGCTCATAGTTATGAGATCAATTATGGAATCCATAGAAAAAATTACAAAATTCATCTCTCAATAATAAGAGAATAAATCCCAAAATCTTAATTGAATAACAAACCAAGAACAACAAGATGTTTGTGAACTTGGCACCAAAGGGGCCTCCTTCCCAATCAATAAATATGTGAATGTATTTTTCTAAATAATGTCAATGAATAAACTAATCAAAAGATAAAAGGGTATTTATATATTACAAGAAACCTTAGAGATCAAATCATAACTAAAGTAGTAAAACTTAATTACCCATACATAATAGGACTTAGAAACATCATAGGTGTGTAATTGGGATACATGGAAACCCTTGGAAATGATTTCGAAATGATCTAAAAAATCACCATCGGTGACCCCTTACCATGGACACTTGTGACCTATCCTTGGGCGTAGGTAGTACCTATATCCTTCAGGGAGGGTGCAGGTAGTGACTGTAGGTGTATTTCTTATACTTTAGCTCTTAGGATTTCAACCTTGGACACTTGCTTGCCTATATGAAGACCGTATGTGCTACTTGTGGTACGCAAGTTGACTTACAAAGTGGAAAAGTTCCCACCATCAAATAGATAATTAAATTATCTGTCCAACGATACCAATTTCACCTCAATCCGATATCAGGCTGGAAAGTTATGGCCAAATTACTGAAGCACTGTCAACTCTCGAGATCTTCAACTCTGGCACTTGCAACCAAGCTTCAAATCTTCAACTTCAATCACACGCTTTGGTCACGTATAATTCGTAAAATGTTAAGGATGCCCAATAATGATAAAGTAAGTGCAAAAACATCACTTTTCATCTCTTTTTAGAACTTATCATCCAAAATCTAATTTCCTGAAAAACACTCCAAAAACATATCAAATCCAAAAAGTAGCCTTAAGTACATGTATATTCTCACAATTTTAAGAACTGTAAATGCTATATTTCTATAGCACATCAAGACCTTCAATTTATAATGTTGCATTTCCTCTGGCAACAAAACATAACAAAATTATATGATGATGCTTAACCAAGAGAAACCATAGATATCTATGTCAGTCAATCACAAAATTTAAGCTCAAGATCTTTACCCTCTCCAAGTTTAATACGTTAAAACTCAACTGTGTGTATTAATGAAGCACAACAATGTGACACAAAGGAATAAAGCTATGGCATTACATTAGCAATAAAAAACCATGCATATGTACAAGTTACACTACCCAAAGAAGTAAGCAGCTATCAATACAACCCATGTGCTCTCATATTAAAAAGTCCCACTCACTCATGTATGAAATCAAGCATGTTAATGCAGAAATGGTCAAGAGATACTCACACTTACAAAAGAAGTTCTAATCAATGCATTTCAAACACCATGGGCTTGCCTTTATTTTCTTTACCTTAGCTTTCGGACAGTCAAGTTAGGATCACTATAGGACTTTCTTGGTTTATAATGTTGGCTTAGGTGCTGGTATGGTACATATGGACATATCAAATGACTAAGCCTCGTTGGTACTAAACTAAACATGGGGTTTCACTCATTAGTTAATTTTATTTTTATTTTACCTTTATTTCTCCCCTTTTTATTCTTTATTGCATATTTAGGTTGGGTGTGGTCTCTTTATTATTTCTTTTTCACAATTTATCTTTTCTTTTTCTACTACACCCAATCATACTTTATTTTCTCTTATTTTACCCTTCTTCATACTCACTATACATTATGTTTTCCTATAATAGCCACCCTCCCCTGAGTTGAGGTTCATAATGTCCAAGGAGGACGAGGACCAAAGCAGGTTCATTATAGAACAAATGGAAAGGTAAATAGGTGAAACAAGAAAAATAGGTTAAAAGTCTCAAAATAGTATCAAGGGATACAATTTTCACATGAAAGGTCATTTAGGCTAAACGTGGACTGAAATAAAAAATGGCTTATGATCTTTTCCTAACCGACTATCTTTCAACCAAGGTAAGACTAACTAGGCAAGTTCTGGATTCAACACACAAAGGGAACTAGGTAGTATCTCACACATACATGGCACAGAGTCACTATTACCAAATACTACCTATCTGGTGATAACGCCCAAACTACAGCTCTCGTAAGAAAGTGTAAGCGGTTGCTGTCAAATAGAGAACCCAACTGGGTTGGGTGTTGAATCCCACAGGGAATACTTGGTCACTAAGTGTTGCAATTATTAGTAGACTGTTGGTCGCAAATTCAACGGAAAAGGGGGGTTTGATTTATGCGTGAACTACGAATATCAAAATAACGTTGGAATGCTAAGTGTAGTAAGATTTAATCGCAGAGAATAATAAGTTAGGGTTATGTCCACCATGTAAGTTCTACGTATCTATTAACTATGAGTAATGCGGAATTTAGACATGCATGCACTTATAGAGATTAGTATTCTAATGGTAAATCCTAGTGTTTCTCAACCATCAAGGATTATTTCACTTTAGCTCTCCCGAGCCTAAAGTGTATAACTAATGGTACGAACTCTCCAAGAAAGTTAATCCGGTTAAGGCATTAACGGGTAAACAGGGGTTGGAAGCCCTATTTTCTCGTCACACTCTCTTTTCCAACATGTAACTTTTCTCCCAAACAAGTTAATGCTATAATGGCGTATTCTCTATGTTTGCAACCATAAGAATTCTATTAAAACGAAGAGAGTAATGATATAAGTAGCATACACATCAAGAATTAACAAACTCATAGCAATAGATAGTATCTCACAAGGTTTCCATAACCCTAACAGAGAAGTCTAGCTACTCATGATTACAACGGAAAACAAAGTAGACATCATCATCATACCAAAACTATAACAATCAACATGATGAGGATTCTATGGCGTCAATACAAGGATGACATGATTCTCCTTATCCGTACCTCACGTGAGCCGTTTTTTGAAATTACAAAATCTGTAAACTGAATTATGCAAAGTATCGAATCTTATGATAATAGAATAAGGCTGAAAAATTCAGCAATAAGGTTTTTGTAGTATCCTTCTTCACTAAGTTGATACTGCCTCCTTAAGTATTTAAAAATACTGGGTTTGCCCAGGAAAAAGTTTCCATGCATCAGTTTCAGTCCAAAAGTTGCCTTCCCTCTAATGTGAAGTTTTCATTTGCTGCTCATATGTCCATAAAGTGCTGAAATCTTCACCATTAATACCTGAAAAACATGCTAATCACGTAGGTCAGCTCATTTAAAGGAAAATGGACTAAAAGTGCAGGAATTATATATTTTGTCCTCAAAACTTAGCTAAAATATGGATAAATTATGGTTCTTAGGGGTATAAATACGCCCAACATTACCACCCCACACTTAAAGCTTTGTTCGTCCTCGAACAAAATATTACATCCATGCAAACACTCAACTTGGAATTTCACAATAGCAACACAAAATGTTCAACAAGACATGCACGGTAATCATTAACAAAGAGTAGGTTTCTTGACCACTACTAGAAACGCTTCAACCTCCAACATAGACTCATAAGGATGGTTAATTCCTATCCATAAGTTAATTCATAAAGAATCATATAACACTACCCAAAATTCATCAACCATGTGTGTCTCACATAAGATATCACCCATAATCACTCACAGATTTGCATTTTTCAAAACATGGGTACAAGACTCTCTTTGCTCTCACTCTCACAAAGAATTCATATATTGCAACTGATGACCATAGGCTTGCCCTTAGTGTAATTCTCCACTAATATCAGAATGCTAAGATTAGGATCAAATAGGTCTTTAACGGTTGTAATGTAGGCTAAGGGACAGGTAGGACTATTTTGGCCAAAAATAGTGACTATGTTCCCTAAGCGCTTCAATATACCACATTATGCCATTTACAATATCTTTTAGAAACCCTTCTACTTTCCTTTCATCTACCAACCCCTTTTCACCTATTTTGTTATTCAATCATAAACACAACTATCTTCTTATTTTTTCTATTTCTCTTCTTTTTTCTCATTCATTTTTTTCTTTTTTTTATTTTATTTATTTATTAAGCACCTCTATGATAGCCACTCTTTTTCACAACAATTTCAAGTACCAATACACTCTGAGGCATCATTCTCACTATTTTCCTCTTATTTTGCCACATGGCTCTACAATTTAAAGCGCTTAGGAATTTGGATCAAACTATGGTCTTGAAAAAAAATGGATTTTGCTACATATGAGGCTATCAAAGAAAATAGCTAAAGGCTCAAAGGGGGTTAACTAGGATAATGTACAAAGGTAGGTAAAAAGAAGGTAAACACTTACAGGCTGCCAAAGAAATGCCTAAATAATCTCCTAAACTCACACTCTTTATTTCGCTTCGAACACACACCAGGCAAGTTCTAGCATCAGTCACAACACAGAATATACTATAACCTCACACACACAAGGCACATAGTCAACTTTATTGGGAGCAGTATAGACTCTTGACCCAACAGATGAATGAATCAAACCATGCAATTATCACACAATGAGTCACACGTTGAGCCTAAATGTCTCAATAGCAATGATTTAACACAAACTCTTGTTATACTACCATGCCGTCTGTCAGAATAATTTCATGCAAAATCTAAAAAAAAATCTAAAAAATTCAAAAATTTAACTAACTGATTACGACAAAGTAGCAAAAACAAGAATAAATGTAGGCAAAGAAATACAAAACAACATACAAATAACAGCACCCCACACTTATACGGGACACATTTCCCTCAGAGGATAATAAATAAGAAAAACCTGATTAGTTGGACTCCTCCTCTATGTCTGGGGTCATACCCCCTGCGTCGGAATCATCATCAGAGTCGTCGTCATCAGAGTTGTCCTCCACGTCTAAATCTGGCAGTCGGCGATCATCGTCAGTTGGCACGTCATCATCAAGAGGTTCCTCAAAATGTACCCCTACTCCACACATAGCCCGCGCATGCTTATTCATCGGGTAGTGAACTTTGTACGGAATACTGAACGGAGACTGTAGGAGCTAGCTACAACTGACATGCCCTAATGTACCATCAGGGTCCAACCTGTAACCCCAGTTGGAAGGGTGTCAGAACCATTCCACGGGTACTAAAATTGGTTGTGTGGATTAACTAATCTGATATCCCGAAGGACGAGGGTGTCATGCCTAACTAACGGGGGACCCCTAAATCTACGGTGATGCCGTAAGTCTGGAACCTAGGGACTTATACTAATGTCTCATGCCTACTGTCATGGGATACAAGTACCCCGTGCTTATTGATGGGGGAGATTCCATCCTAATGTTCACTCGGTGCTAAGTCTTTACTCCCAACTGAAACCCACTGATTATTTGACTGAACTTGGCTTAATTGAACTCATGACTGGCCCTAGTACTACTGAATGATATTGATCATGGTATACCTAAATTTATTGTGTAGATAATTAAAATTAGGAAATTAACTAATTTTTGGGTATTCATAACCCCCAAGACTCGATAACAATAACAATAGGACATACTAAAGCTTCGAAAATCATAATAAGTAGTCATTGTTCAAACTCAATCATTTAGGAATTTCATCAAACACTTAGAATTCATGGGCTTAAGCATGAGAATATTTAATTCATGTGGTAATAACATAATTTCAAATATGAAAATCATGGGTAAAGGATTTAACATGCAAATATCATCCTTTAAACGTGTCAAGGGATAATTCCAACGAAAACACATGTAAATATGATATAAAAATAAAAATTCAAGGAATTTCATGGATATAATTCATAATAACATGTAAACATCATAATGTTAAACTTGAAAATGGATTTGTGGACTCCATGGGTGAAAACGACCCATGGATGAACATCTAACATACCTTTAATGCTTAAATCTTGAAAGGCAAAAACTTTCTTGAAAGTTCTTGGATGGTGAAGATTGATTCTTAAGTTTTGTTGAAGGAGAGAAGATTTAATTTGATGAACTAGGGGAAATATTAGGGTTTATTTTAGAAAAAAATTAGGGAATGTCGGGAAATAATTCCCTATCAGTGGTTTAATCTCATGTTTTTACAAATTAGAATGTTGGGAAAACACAAGACTACCCCTTTGAAATTTAAATTCATAATTGGGACACCAATTAAGCCATCACCGCAATGCACCAATGATGCCATTTCTATACCCACCACGACACATCAATGATGCCATATCTATACCTACCATGGCGTGCCACAATCGCTGTGAGGTCTGGAATTGAAGTCGAAACGTGCCTCAATCCTCATCCAAAAAATCAAAAACTTCCCCGAGACATGCTACTTACACTCCTGAACATGAATTAACTTAGAAACCATCGTCTAGGGGTTGTGAAGGTCAAAAAATAAGGCAAAGTACCCAACACTTAGCTAAAATCTCAGGTTTTAAGACTCTTATGCATGCACGATGAGTCAAATTGTCTAAGACTAACACGGGGTATTACAATATCTCCCCTTTGGGAACATTTGTCCTCAAACGAGACCAGTTAAGTTGAGAATACTAAGGGAACTGAATTCACATACTGAATATGTATAACTGAAAACATAATTACATAACTGAGTCTAAGACATGATACATGATTGAACTGATTCGTAAATGCATGTAATGACAAAAAACTGATAAGATAGCTGGAACTGAGAATGGAAAAGAGATAATCCAAGGAAAACTATTACCTTAAGCAGAGTCTGAGTTTGTGGAGAAAAGATGAGGGTAGTTGGTATGCATTTTTGCTTCTATTTCCTAAGTAGCTCCCTCAATGGACTGATTCTGCCAAAGAACTTTGTGATTTTGGGCGTATTTATACTTCTAAGCACCATAATTTACCCATGTTTTAGCTAAGTTTTGAGGATAAAATACATAATTCTTGCACTTTTAGTCTATTTTTAGTTAAGTGAGCTGACCTATGTGATTAGCATAATTTTCAGGTATTAATGAGGAAGATTACAGTACTTTGGGGACCTGTGGATAGCAAAGAAAACTTCACATAAAAAGAAAAGCAGCTTTTGGACTGAATGTGATGTATGGGAACTTTTTCTCAGGCAAACTCAATAATTTTAAATAGTTAAGGATGCAGTAGCAATTTATTAGAGAAGGGTGTTATTAAAAGCCTTATGGCTGAATTTTTAGGGATTATTCACATTCTGTATTATTTTGAAAACAAGAGAAAGCGGCTTAGCTTGAGGACGGAGAGAGAGAGAAATGTTTTTCTCTCTTATTTTTGCTATTCATCTTTACCACCAAGATCGTTCTAAGTTTTGGTATGATGAATATTTCTATTATGAATTTCGTTTTATTCATGAGTTGCTAAGTTTATTTGTTAGGGTCATGGAAACCTTGTAGTATACTCTCTATTGCTATGGGTTTTTGAATTTATGATGTGTTAATCCACTTATATCATTACTCTCTTCATTTTGATTGAATTCTCGTGGTTGCAAACATAGGGAATGCGCCATTATAGCAATAACTTGTTCAATAGAAAAGTTAATATTTGGAAAAGAGAGTGTGACAAGAAAATAGGGTTTCCAACCTCTATTTTACACGTTAATGCCTTAGCAAGATTAACTTCTTGGAGAGTTCGTACGATTGGTTATACACTTTGGATTCGAGAGAACTAAGGTGAATAAATCCTTGATGGTTGAGAAACACTTGGATTTAGAATTAGAATACATCTTTCTATAAGTGCATGCATGTTTAAAATCCTTATTACTCATAGTTAATAAAGAAGTAGAAGCTATAAGGTGGACATAACCCTAATTTGTCATTCTCTGTGATCAAATATTATTACACATCATATCATCATTACACTGATAATATTATTGTGCACCTAAACTCAAACCCCCTTACCTTGGAACTTTTGATCAACAGTTTAATAATAATTGCAATACTTAGTGATCATAGTATTCCCTGTGGGATTCGACACCCAACCCAGTTGGGTTTTATATTTGACAGCGACCGCTTGCACTTTCTAACGAGAGTTGTAATTTGGGCGTATCACTTTGACCAAGGGAACTTCTTTGCTCCTTAGTCTATGAATCTGACGATAAAGTATTTCAACAAGGATTTCTTTGTAAGAAAGACTATCCTAAACATCTATACATTTTAAAGGAACAACCACAACTGGGCCACCAATACACTTCTTTAACAAGGACACATGAAATACTGGGTGCACTGATGCCAAATCTACAGGCAACTCAAGCTCGTAAGCTACTTTTTTAAAGTGGATCAAGAACCTGTAAGGGCCAACATATCAGGGACAGAGCTTTCCCTTCTTGCCAAACCTTTTCACTCTCTTCATGGGAGATATTCCCAAATAAATTAAGTTGCCAACTTCGAACTCAAGATCTCTCCTTATCACATCTGCATAGGATTTCTGATGACTTTGGTCTTCCTTGAGCCTCTCCCTTATTAACTGAACTTTATCCATCGCATCAAATACTGAATCTAGAACTATCAATGTAGTTTTACCTATATCAAACCAACCAATTAGAGATATAAACCTTCTCCCATAAAGAGCATCAAATAGAGTTATCTAAATGCTAGAATTATTACTATTACTTTAGGCAACCTCAATAAAAGGCAAGTGATCATCCCAATTACCCTTAAAGGTGATAACACATGCTCTCAATATGTCCTCTAGGGATTGAATGGTCCTCTTTGCCTAACCATTTTTCTGAGGATGAAAGGTCGTACTGAGACAAACTTAGGAATCAAGACCCTTTTGAAAATCCTTTTAAAAGTAAGAGGTAAATTGAGTACCTCTGTCTACAATAATGGACAACGGGACTCCATACAACCTAACCAACTCTCTAATATAGAGCTTGGCATAATCCTCGACTGAATAAGAAGAACGGACTGGCAAGAAATAAGATAATTTGGTCATTCTGTTGATGACAACACAAATCAAATCGTGTTGACGACACGTATAGGATAACCCTATCACAAAGTCTATGTTCACCTATTCCCACTTCTAAGTGGGAATGCTGAACTCCTGAATCATGGAACTAAACCTCTGATGCTTAACCTTAACTTGCTGACAATTTGCATACTTGGCTACAAACTCTACAATATCTCTCTTTATGCAACTCCACCAATAGATTTCCCACAAATCACTGTACATCTTAGTGGCTCCTAGGTGAATAGAATAACATGCACCATGTGCTTCTGCAAAAATCCACTATCTCAAATCATCTACACACGGCACACACAACCTATCCTGACATTACAACATGCCATTTACACCTTGGGAGAAAACCTCTACCTTTTGATCTCTAACTGGTTCATTAAATTTAACTATACTGGGATCCCTATCATGCTTCTCCTTTACTTCAGTAGCCAATGAATATTACAAACTATTCTGAACCCATACACTACTCTCAGTTGAATCCACCAGTTGCATACCTAATCTAGCAGGATGATGAACCTCCCTAATTAACAATTTTTTATCATCCTCTACATGAGGAACACTACCTATAGACAATCTACTAAGGGTGTCTGCCACTACATTAGCCTTGCTTGGATGATACAAAACACTCATATCATAATCTTTCAACAACTCCAACCATCTTCTCTGATGAAGATGCAAATCTTTTAGTGAAAAGATATACCGCAAACTTTTGTGATCCGTGAACACATCAATGTGAACCCCATACAAATAGTATCTCTAAATTTTTAACTCAAAGACAACAGCTACTAACTCAAGATAATGAGTGGGATAATTATTCTCATGGGGTTTAATCTATCTAGAGGCATAGGCTATGACCTTACCTCTCTGCATCAAAATATAACCCAAACCAACTCTGGAAGCATCTCAGTAAACAACAAACCTATTTGAACCATATAGCAAAGTCAAAACTGGGGTTGAGGTGAATCGAGTCTTCAACTCCTAAAAACTCTTCTCACAAAAATATGACCACAAAAACTTATCTTTCTTATGAGTCAATCTGGACATGGACGACGCAATAGACAAAACCCCTTAAATCATCATAGGTAATTGCCAGAAAAACCCAAGAAACTCCTGATATTTGATGGAGAGATGGGTTTAGGCCAGTTTCTCACTAGTTTGGTCTTTTAGGGGTCAACTTTAATGCCTTCACTAGAAGCAATATGGCTAAGAAAAGCTACTGATCTTAGCCAAAATTTGCACTTATTGAATTTGGAAAACAACTGATGGGTTCTAAGAGTTTGTAATATGATTCTGAGGTGGTTTGCATGATCATTTTCATTTCAGGAATAGATAAAGATGTCATCTATGAAGACTATGACGAATATGTCCAAGTACTACTTGAACACTCGGTTTATCAAGTCTATGAAATTTGTTAGGGAATAGATCAATGACATAACTTAGAACTCAAAGTGACCATACCAGGTTCTGTAAGTTATTTTGAGAATGTGATATTCTATGACTCAGATGATATCCGGATCTGAGGTCTATCTTAAATAAATAACTAGCACCCTAAAGTTGGTCGAACAAGTCATCAATTATAGGGAGTGGGTACTTATTCTTAACTGTGATGTTGTTCACCTGATGCTAATCGATGTATATTCTAGGAGAACCATCTTTTTTCACACAAAAAAAACTAGAGCATCCCATGGGGAAATACTGGGCCTGACGAATCATTTATCTAAGAGATCTTTCAGTTGATCTTTCAGCTCCCTAAGCTCATTTAGAGCCATTCTATAGGGCAGAATAGAGATAGGCTAGGTATTTGGAAGAAGGTCTATTCCAAAGTTAATTTTTCTTTGGAGGAACTACGAGAAGATCTTTAAGGAATGCATCTGGAAACTCCCTCACTACTAAAACAGACTCGATACTAAAATTATCTGAACTATAGTCTTTGACTCAAACAAAATGGTAAATACACCCCTTGGGTATCATTTTTCTCGCTATAAGGTACGAAATAAGCTATCCCCTAAGCGCTGAAGTACTACCTCTCCATTCAAGAACTGGTTCATTCAAGAACTAAAAATGAACAACTCTGTTTCTACAATCAATTGAAGCATATTATGACTGGAGCCAATCCAAGCTAAGAATGACGTCAAAGTCAGTCAATCTCTAGCTCTATAAGGTCTACTGAAGTGACTTTCTAGGATACTGTAATTAAAAAGATCATGTATACATTATAGGCAATAATAGATACACCTACTGGGTAAACACAGAGAAGGGCTCTACTAAAGACTCAGGACTAACATTGAAATTATCAGCTATATTAGGGGTTACAGAATAAAGCGAAGCTTCAGGGTCTAACAAAGCATAAACGTGGAGGTAAAAGACCTATAATGTACCAGTAACCACATCAGGAGAAATTTCTTAATCCTATCGAGACTAAAATGCATACAATCTATTCTGGAGCTGACCATTAGTTGCATTGGAAGTGGTGCCCTATTGAGTTGGGTGTCCTGCTGGTGCCGCTGAAGAGTTAGTATAACCCTGATGGCAATCAGTCCTACCTTTCCACATACCATTCAGACATTCTCTCCACCTGTGGCCTAGCTTGCCACATCCAAAACACATATTGTTGCCATCTCTGCATACACCTTGATGATTCTTACCGTACTTCTAGAAAAAGGGATTAGTATGGCCACTGTTCACACTACCCTGAGTCTTAGATCTTGATGCCCTATCCTAATTACCATTTTTTAACCTTGGAACTGGAGCACTAGCTGAATAAAGGACTGGGATTAAAGATTTCTGATGGAATTAAGGATGGTTACCACCCTTCAACCTTGACTGAGAAAAATTAAAGCCACCTGTCTTAGCCCTCTTACCCTCTCTTTCCTTCTTCTTAAACTTTTCTTTCTCAAACTACTAAGCATGGACCATCAACCTAGACAAGTCTATCTCATTAATCAACATCATGGTCCTACACTCCTTGACCACGCTATCAGCTATACCAGAGACAAACTTACTCAACCTAGATCTATAATCAGATACTACATGAGGATCATACCCCGCGCGCTGAGTAAGATTAAGTGAATACTCTTTCATACTAATATTACCCTACTTCAAATAAACTCAAAAACCTTAGCTTCCCTTAACTCCAAAGGAAAGAACCTATCTAAAAAGGTTGTAGCAAACATCTCCCATTCAATAGGCCTTCCATCTACACCTTTATCCCCCTTACACTTCTTTTACTAGGTGTGAGCTACATCCTACAACTGGTAAGCACCCAACTCTGCCCTCTCACTATAAGTCACACTCATAAGGTTAATTATATTGTGAACTATGTTGAGGAACTCTTGCGGATCCTGATCAGACATAGATCCCAAAAATAAAAGAGGGTTTATTCGGGTAGAGTCCTGAATCCTAGCTGTGGCAATATTAGCCACTGAAATGGTTGAGACAATATCCTACTGACTATTCTGAGCTACTAATGAGTGAGATAAAGTAGTGAATATGTCTTTGAATTTGGCATGAGAGACAAGCTCATCCAGGGATCTTCCTGAATGGGAGGAGATATGGGCTGATTTCTATTTTTTCTTTTTCTAGTCTTTATGGGAGGTATGTTCTGTAAATAGAAGAAAGATTGAATTAGAAAAAAAGTAAAAATTAATCTCATTCTCATTCACATGACATCAATATTGATAGAAGGGAAAGTTTTCCCAAAATATCTTGTATCCTCTTATCCATAAATATGGCTCACTTCACACCATGCACAAGAATCTACTCAACATGACTTTTAGACTTCCTAGGATACTGTAAAACCTTAGGCTCTAATACCAAGTTTGTAATGCCCTATGAGTACACCCTAGAGGCCACACGGTTCTCACAGTCACAAGTGACCACAAGCTAACCCATAAGCTAGTACCTGCTGTGAGCACTAAATAAAACTGATATCAAATAACATATGCAAAATGAAACTGAAAGCACCGTAAGGTTTTAAATACTAAAGACATTACTAAATTATAAATCTAAAAAAATAGTTTGAAAACTGACAAAATTATGACAAACTAATGACTGTCTAAAGTATTCAAAAGCCTCTAAAACTGAGTGAATAAGACTTGATGGGATAGGCCCTAACTAACTCTAACTAACTACTAAACTGAAATACTGAAATAACTTAATCGTTCCCCGATATATGAGGACTCACTACTGTTATTGTTGCTAATGTGCTGGAATATCTAAGTGCGGTAGGGAACCTAAGCGTTCGAACCTATGATATGATAAATCATAGAACAAAAAATGATTATGTGGTCATTTCTTTAAATATACTAGTATTCTAGATGGGGTTAGGCTGATATGCATGGGATCATGTACATGGATAATAACTGACTTAATGAATAGCATGAGATAACTGATGCATATTATGCATGAAATCTATAAAATCTGAGGATGTATGACCAATCATATAACATAATACTAAAATAGTTTTTAGGATAAAGTACTAAACTAATGATACTACATAACTGATAATTGTATTCTATGGTTAAGAAAATCTGAAAATATACTTTGTACAGAATACTAAACTGAGACTATAGGAGCTAGATACAGCCTACATGCCCCAATATACTATTAAGTTCCAACCTATAACCCTAGTTAAAAGGGTGTTAGTACCGTTCCATAAGTACTAACATTGGTTGTGTGGATCCATTAATCTAATGTCCCGAAGGACAAGGGTGTCATGCCTAACTGACGGGAGACCCTTCTAAGTCTATGGTGGTGTTGTAGGTCTGGAACCTAGGGACTGCTACTAATGTCTCATGCCTACTGATGGGGTAGACAAGTGCCTCATTTCTACTAACGGGGGAAATTCTATCCCTATGTTCACTCAGGGCTAAGTTTGTACTCCCAACTGAAAGACACTGATTACTGGACTGAACTAGGATTATTAAAGTCACAACTGACCCAAGTAACTTACTGAATGATATTGATCGTGGTCTAACTGAATTCATTTTGCAGAAAATCAAAACTAGGAAATTAGCAAATTTTTAGGTAAGCATAACCCCTAGGACTTGATAATAATAATAATAGGACATACTTAATCTCTGAAAACCATAATAAGTAGTCATTGTTCAAACTCAATCATTTAACCATTTCATCAAACACTTGGACTTCATATGGTTAAGTATGGGAATAGTTTAATTCATGGGGTAATAATATAATTTCAAGTATGAAAATCATAGGTTAACGATTTAACATGCAAAGATCATCCTTCAAACGTGTCAAGGGCTAATTCAGATAAAAACACATGTGAACATGATATAAAGATCAAAATTCATGAAAGTTCATGGATATATTCATAATAACATGTAAATATCATAATTTTAAAATTTAAAATGGATTCTTGGATTCCATGGGAGAAAAGGACCCATAGATGAACGTCTAACATAACTTTAATGCTTAAATCTTGAAAGGGAAGAACTTTTTTGAAAGTTCTTAGCTGGTGAAGCTTGAATTCTTGAGTTTTATTAAAGGGTAGACGATTTAATTTAATGAACTAATGGAAATATTATGGTTTATTTAAGTATAAAATTAGGGAATGTAGGCAAATAATGCCCTATCAGTGGTTAAATCTTATGTTTTTATGAATTAGAATGCTAGGAAAAGACAAGACTACCCCTATTAAATCTAAATTCTTAACTAGGATACCGATTATACCATTATCATGACACACCAATGATGTCATTGCTATACCCACCGTAACGCACCACAATCATGGTGAGGTTTTGGAATTGAAATCCAAACTTTCCTCAATCCTCGTTCAAAAAATCTAAGACTTTCCTGAGATATACTACTTACACCTCTGAACATGAATTAACTTAGAAACTATTTTCTCAGGGTTGAGATGGTAACTTTAAAAATCATCTAAGTTAAGAGGCCAAAAAAAGGCTAAGTCCCTAACACTTACCTAATTTTTAGGCTTTAAGCCTCTTATGCATGCACTATGAGCTGAATTGAGCTAAGACTAACACAGGGTATTACAGTATCACGCCACACTTATAAGAGGAAGGCTATAAGGAATTTAGGAATATTTTTTTTGATTATTTTTTGGGTTGTAGAGTCTAAGGTCTTGAAATCTTCTCTAATTCTATTTGTTTACATTTCTGATCATATCTCTCTAAAGATCTAATGCTGGTGGAAACTCTTCTATCCCACCTGAGGATAGTATGGATGGAACTCATTCTGTTTATTATGTATAGACCCAGTCTAGGATCACAACTCCTGATTATATTGTCCCTTATAGAGCTCAACCTATTCCTACCAGTCCTTTTTTGGCTTTTTGAAATGATGATGATTATGCCCACCACCCCAAGGAGATATTTCCAATGTTGATTTCTATTGGTCTATTTATCTGTTGACTCAGTTGGTTACTTCTCAGTCTCATCAACTGATCGTGATGGTTCGGTTGCTCTATCTTCTAAGGTCACTAAGTTTTGCCAATTTATGAGGTTGAATCCTCTGATCTTTACTGGATCTAAGGTTAAGGAGGATCCTTAAGGGTTTATTAATAATATAGATAAGATATTCAGAGTTATGTATACTACTAATGTAGAAGGTGTGTTGTTTGTCACATAATAATTGAAAGATATGACATATCAGTAGCATAAGAAGTGAGAGAAATTGAGGGAGGACGATGCTGAGAAGGCTAAGTTAGAAGAGTTATCAGGTGTTTTTCTTGACTTCTTTTATTCTTAGAAGTTGAGGGAGTCTAAGGCTGAAGATTTTGTGAACTTGAGGCAAGGTAGGATGAATGTGAAAGAATATGCCCTTAAGTTCCATCAGTTGTCTTATTATGATCCTAAGTTGGTGTCTAGCATGAGGGATAGAATGAGGAACGTTTCTTCAAATTTGTCTTAAGACTTTGTACTAGAGTTTAAGTACAACACACCAGATATTTGGTCCAAGAAAATTTCTGAGATTTTATCCTTCCTGCTCAGACTATGACTCTCTATATTAGTTGTAAGGAGTCTTGAAAGGTCTTAAGGATCCAATCGTAGCTTGGCCAGTATGTCATCCCAGAGTTTCTACTGTTACAAAGACTAGGGGTTATGATTCATCAAGACTTACAACAAGTTGTATGGTGTCTTTCGTAGCCTAACCAATGTGATGCCCAATTGTTTATTCCTTGACAATGTCTAGATCATGCAAGTCTTAATGTCTGAGTAAGAGTCGTATAGTATGAATCATAGCCTAGTCAGTGTTGGTGGTCATGGAAATTTCCCAGACTATGAGTGGGACCTTACGAGTCATAAAGTAACCCTACAAATCATGAGGTCACCCATAGCGACTGTGTAATAGTTTTTTTCTTTTAAGTTAAGGGCACTTTAGACATTTACCTTCTTATGCAATTAAAACCCCATGTCCATAAAATATGTTGATGACCCTATTTTCATCCTTAAAACAAAATCAAAACACTCTCTAAACTCTCAAAGGTCAAGATACATAATGCTTTCAAGAAGTTGGTCATCTAAGGGCTCAAGGGTTGACTTTTCTCCATAATTCTTGATATTTTAGGCATGTTACTCTTCCCTAATTCTTATTTTATAAAAATTATGTGTTATACATGGATTAATTTTATGGTTTTGAATGTGGGTTTTGATGTGGTTGAGTGTTTTGGATTAATTTTTGAATTGTTTTTCCATAGTTTTGATGAGTTATTTATGTTTTTTAATTAATGTTTTGAACTAATAGGGTGTATGGGTATGGGATTAGAAATTGGGGTTAAGGTATTTCCCCCAAATTGATGTTTTGAACTTGAAATTGGTTTGAAAAGTTATGCTCCCTCAACTCACTTGTGTAAATGGCTTGAATTATGGATTTTGTCGCACGGTTTGACTTACTCACTTATACAATTGCATTGCATAAATGGATAAACAATGAATATAAATTTGTAAGGCCTTAATGTCTATGTTTTGGTTTGATAATACTAAGGGGGTTGAGTAATTCCCCCAAGTTAACGTAATTGTTATGGCATAGAGATAAACTTACAAGTATAAGGATATGACGATACCCATAGAGTAACTTAATGGTTGGTTCTTTAGTTAACAAATAGGTTATGTGAAACTTGCTTCAAATTGGGCTTAATTTGGGTTATGTAGCAAATTCGTAAAGGTGTGGGTCTTGGATGACTTATACTGAAAACTCATATTTGTCGACGTAAGGTTTGGTCTTGATGACCTGTGTTCATGGTTTACACTATTGATATATTTGTATCTTAGATTGATGTAGGGTCTGGTCATTCCTTGTTCTTCTCTTATACTTTCAGTTCTTATTGCTAACATGTATTGGCGCTCTTTTAGTAAGGGTTGAACCCATATAGCCCATGGGTGCCTATTTATAATGGTTGAGCTACATAGTATAGGATAAAGTTTTACTTAATTTTGCACCTTTTTCCCTATCCTGGCATATTATATATGTATGTTTATGATAATGTTCACATGGTTTTAAATTGGATTTGACTTGGCATTATTTTATCCCTTATCTACAAATTACATGCTAGTGCTCAACCTACTAACCATCTTTGGATGTTTATCCCCATACGATGTAGGGTCTAAAGGTAATTCTAATTTTTCTATGCATTGTTTGGTAGATCGGCTCAATTCATCGATCGATTATAGTAAAGTGGTAAGCTTTCATACTCTGGAAGACTTGGTCATTTCATCGATTTCCTACCATAGAATAGAATTGAAAACTTTGCATTAATATTTTCATTATCATTGTCATTGTCTGATTTGAGGGCAAAACCCGATGCTAGATGGTTTTCATATTAGTAAAGGCTTCGTGGATATTACTGTGGATTGGGTTTTTTATTGTTGAAAATATTAGTTGTCTTGAGTTTATTTTCCTTCTATATTTTAATATGTTTGGATTTCAGCCACTACTAGGTGTGTTATGTTCTTGTGTTTAGGTAACGGGGGTGGTCTCTAGTCATTGATAGACTTAATATAACAATCATGGCCAGGACCTAGTTTGGTTCATGACAAAGTTTGTATCAAAGACTAGGTTTGGTATCATTGGGTGTTCACAAAGTCATGTCAAGTAGAGTCTCTTTTATGGGTATGTAGTACACCATATTTATAAGAAAGAGGCTATAAGGTATTTAGAAATGTTTCTTTTTCTTGTGATCTACTTTCGAGTTATAGTGTTTAAGGAGTTTAAATCTCTTCTAATTCCTATTTTCTTGCTTCTTATATTATGCCTCCCATAAGATCTGATGCTTATGGAAACTTCTCTGTCTCACTTAAGGACAATGTGGATGGGACTCATCCTACTTATAGAGTTCAGACTTGGCTTAGGGTCACTGTTTCTGAATGCCCTAGTGGAGTTCCACAGGTTGCCACTGATCTTTCTTTTGATGGTGTTAATCTTGTTCGGCCAACTCTAGGAGATATTACTAATACTGAGTTTTGATGTTCTATTCATCTATTGACCCAGTGGATGAACTCTTAGTTACTTCAGTTAGGTCCTGCTACTATTTTGCTGTTGTGAGTTCTTCTGAGGCTACCAGGGTGGGCTACTTTATAAGGCTGAGCCCTCTGACCTTTCCTAGTTTTAACATTTAGGAAGATCCTCAATAGTTTATAAATGATATAAAGAAGATTTTCCATGTGATGCATGCTTCGAAATATAAAGGTATGGAGTTCACTGCATACCAGTTGAAGGATGTGGCATATTAATGGCATGAGGAGTTGGACAAGTCTAGTGTTGATGATGTGGAGTTGGCTTTATGGGAGGATTTCTTTAGTTCTTTTCATGATCATTTTTTTCCTTAATAGTTGAGGGAGATGAAGGTTGAGGAGTTCATAGATTTGAAGAAAGGCAAGATGATCATAAAAGAGTATGCCTTATTAGTTTCCCCATTATGATCCCGAGATAGTGTCCAGCGTGGGGACTAAGATGATGAAGTTTTCTTCAAGCTTGTCTCAAGACTTAGTGTTAGAGTATAAGGCTATTTTGCAGAATTGCGACATGGACATCTCTAGGCTTGTGGTGTACATTCGATAAGTTGAAGAGGAAATAAACAAAGAAGTCAAATTAGGGGATAGGCAAAGTAAGAGATCCTAATCTTTTTTAGTAGGGTGGTGGCTAGTTGCATAATTGTAGAGATGGTAGGTAGTGATCTAAGAAAAAGTGGGGGAATCATGGTTCTTATTCTATGGCTAGTACTCCATATCCTAACCAGCTAGTGATTGCCAATTTTATAAAAAGGGGTGGGTTTAAGGCATAAGGTACCCAATCTTAGGCCAATGGGGCTCAATGGGCTCTATCTTATCCTTCTTTTTATTTTGGTGGACAAGTGCACCATGGTTTCTTAGATAAGGGGAGGAATAACTATTTCTGATGTGGTCAGCCTAGCCACATTTAGAGGAATTTTCCTCTAGGAGATGTTGCTATTGGGACCTACCCAATTGTTGCTTCTTCATCTTCTGTACCAAAGGGTGCTGCTTTTAGCTCCGTTAGTGGTCAAAACTATCTATATGCTCTTTTCGCTATTAGGATTCTGATGTATCTCCTGATGTTGTTATTAGTAAGCTAAAACTCTTCTCTTATGATGTATATTAGTTGCTTGATCTCAAATCTTTTCTTTCTTATGTGACCCTTTATGTGGCTATATATTTTAGTTTTGGTCCTAGGTGTATTCCTAATCTTTTTTCTATGTGTATCCCGCTGGGTGACTATATTATGGATAGAAGAGTCTATCAGGGTTGTATGGTATACATTTGTTGTAGGGAGAGATTAGTGGATTTGATTGAATTGGACATATTAGACTTTGATGTGATCTTGGGAATAGATTGGTTGCACTTGTACTATGCTTCGCTTGATTTTCGTACCCAAAGGGTGAGTTTCTAATTTTTGAATTAGCCAGTGACTGGGTAGGAAGGGAGTTCCTTAGTGCCCAAGGGGAATTCCATTACTTATTTTAGAGCCCCGAGGTTAATTTCCAAGGAGTGTCTCTACCATTTAGTAAATGTTAAGGATTTTAGATCTGAAGGTCCTTCATTGCAATGTTTCTCTATGGTATGTGATTTTCTCAAGGTGTTTCCTGATGATCTTCCTAGTGTTTCTCTCGATAGGGAAATTAATTTTGGCACTAACTTTCTTTCGAACACTCGTCCTATCTCTATCTCTCCCTATATAATGGTCTTAGATGAGTTGAAAAAACCTAAGGATAGTTGAAAAATCTTCTGGATAAGGGTTTTATTTGCCCTAGTATTTCTACCCAGGGTGCTCTGGTTCTCTTTGTTCGTAAGAAATATGTCTACCTTTGGATATGTATAGATTACCGACAATTGTATAAGATGATTGTGAAGAATAACAATTTTCTTCCTAGGATTGATGATCTCTTTGATCAACTTTAGTTACTAAGTACTTTTCTAAGATTGATCTTCAATCGGGTTACCATCAATTGAAGATTTGGGAGATGGATATCCCTAAGACTGCTTTACAAACCCGATATGGTCATTTTGAGGTTTTGATGATATTCTTTGGTTTGACCAATGCCCCAACAGAATTCATGGATCGTATGAGCCAGTTATTCCATCTGTTCTTGGATTTGTTTTTAATTGTGTTTATTGATGATATTTTGGTATACTTTAAGAGTAAAGTGAATCATGCTGATCCCTCTTCCTTGTGTTGAAAATCTTAAAACATCAGTGGTTGTATCAAAGATCTTAAATGATGAGTTCTGGCTGAGTGTTGTGACCTATCTGGGTCATGTTGTTTTAAGTCAAGGGATCATGGTGGATCCACAGAGAGTTGAGGTGGTTAAAAAGTGGCCTAGATCCCTAACTCTAACCGATATTCAGAGCTTCTTGGGTTTAGCTGGTTATTATAGAAGGTTTATGGGAAGTTTCTCTTCTATTGCTACCACATTGACTAAGTTGACTCAGAAGAATGTGAAGTTTATATTGTCTAATGCTTATGAGGGTAGTTTTGAGAAGTTATAGGATAAGTTAACTTCGGCTCCAGTTTTCACTCTACCCAGGGATGCCGATAGCTTTATTATTTATTATGATGCATCCCATATGGGACTGGGTTGGGTGTTGATACATCATGGTAAGGTGGTTGCATATGATTCTAGGAAGTTGAAGGTGCATGAGAAGCATTATCTGACTCATTATTTAGAATTACTAGTTGTGGTCTTTACTCTGAAAACTTGGTGTCATTATTTGTATGGAGTTCATGAGGACATCTTCTCAGACTATAAGAGTTTGTAGTAAGTGTTCACCCAGAAAGAGTTGAATCTCAGGCCGAGAAAATGGCTTGAGTTGCTCAAGGACAATGACATGAGTCTTCATTATTATCCAAGTAAAGCTAACATGGTTGTTGATTCTCTTAGAAGGTTATATATGGGAAGCTTATCTTATATAGATGAGGAAAAGTGAGGTTTTCTGAAGGATATTCTCCAGTTATCTAATCTTGGAGTTCATCTTTTGGAATCCAAAGATGGATGTGTAGTTGTGCAAGATGTAGTAATGTCAACTCTTGGTGCTAAGGTGAAGGAGAAGTAAGTCTTAGACCCTATTTTGATGTAGATCAAGGATGATATGGGTCACCAGAATGTGATGTTTTGAGATTGTGGTGACATTATCCTGAGGTACAAAGGTAGATTGTGTCCTCCCGATGTTGGTGGATTGGTAGGTTGATTTTTTGTTGAATCTCATTAGTTGAGGTACATCGTTCATCTTAGTTTGATAAAGATGTACCATGATTTAAAAGAGATCTATTGGCTAAATAACATGAATAGAGATGTACACAACGTTGTGTTTAAGTACATCAACAAGTGAAGGTTGAGCACTTGATGCTGAGTGGCTTGTCTCAAGAGATTGAATTTCTTGGGTGGAAATTAGAAGTGATTAATATGGATTTTATTACTGGTCTTCTGCGGTCTATCCATCAGTTTGATTCCACTTGGGTCATCATGGATAGGATGACTAAGTATGCTCACTTACTGCCAGTGAAGACTAACTATTTGATAGAGGATTACGCTTAGCTTTTCATTAAGGAGATAAAGTTTCATGGTTCTTTAGTTTCCATCATGTCTGATCGAGGTACTTGGTTCTCTTCTCAATTTTGCCATTTTTTTAGGGAGGTTTTGGGACTAAGGTGAACCTTCGCATTGTTTTCCATAACCAGATGGATGGACAAATGGAAAAGACAATACTGACTTTTGAGGATATGATAAGGTCTTGAGTGATCAATTTTGGTGGTAGTTGCTTATAATAATAGTTGTTATTTTAGTATTAGTATAGCTTTATTCATAGCTTTGCATGGTAGGAGATGCAGGTCTCCTATTGGGTGGTTCGAGGTTGGTAATAATAGGTTGTATGGCCCTGAGTTGGTTTACCAGGCTATGGAAAAGGTAAAGGTGATTTGGGTTAGGTTTAAGACTATCCAAAGTCTCCAATAGTCCAATTCGGATGTAAGGCGAAGGGATTCAAAGTTTGATGTGGATGCTTTAGTGTTCTTGAAGGTGTCTCCCTTGAAGGGAGTGATTCGGTTTAGAAAGAAAGAAAAGCACAGTCCTTGTTATGTGGTTCTATATCATATTTTAAGGCGAGTAGGCACTGTGTCTTATGAGTTGAAATTGCCTTCGAGTTTGGGTTCTATTTATCCGGTCTTCCATACCTCCATATTGAAGAAGTGTGTGGGTGATCCTTCTATGGTTATTCCTTTGGAGAGGGTGGTGTCTCAGATTCTTTATCTTATGAAGAAGTCCCAATTGAGATTTTGGATCAATAAGTTTGCCAGTTGTGAGAGAAGGACGTGGCTTTGGTAAAGGTTGTATGGAGAAACTAAAAATATGAAGAAGCTAGTGTGGAAGCCGAAAAGGACATGAAGTACAAATATCAATTCTTCTTTCCCGCTTTATATAATCGTTCTTGAGGTATGATGATAGGCGAAATTACGCGCCTATATCAATATATTTTGCCCATATTTTAGCCTAGTTTTGAGAACAAATTATATATTTCATGCACTTTTAGTCCTTTTTCCTATAAATGAGCTAACGAACATGATTAGTAAAGTTTCAGGTATAAATGATGCAAAATTCAGCATTTTATGGCTTACTTGACGCAAAAGAAAGCTCACGAAGGAAGGAAAGGGAGTTTACACGCCTAAGGACCAAAACTGCTGCATGGAAACTCTGTCCCGGGCTAAAACAGCATTTCTGAAGACTTTGGGGACTTACAGACACAAAGCTGGATTTTGACAATGATACATTAACCTAGTACAATTGGGTTATGTATTTCATTAGTTTATTTGGATTAGGAGAATGTTACATTAACCTAGTACAAATGGGTTAAGTATTTCCTTAGTTTAGTAGGATTTGGTTATTTATTTCATTAGCATAGTAGGAGTAGGATAGGAGTATTATAAATACCCTATCATGCTAGAGATTTTAATCAAGTCCTCCCTTAGTGGAGGCAACTCCTCCCTTAATTCAAGAAATTCATTCTTAAACTATTAATTTTCTTCCATCTCTCTCATCTTCCACCACAAACACTTCTAATCTATTCTTCTATTCTCAAATTCCACAACAAGAGAATCGTTACTTGCTACGGAATCACTAAAACCACATGCCAAACACCTACTATTCACGCCAACCACCAAGCAAAACGTGATATCCTTCGCATTCATGGGTAACTAAACCTCTTAGTTGGGGTTATGGAAGCCGAATGAGTTACTATCTATAGCTGTGAGTTTGCGAGTTCAAGACAAGTATATTGCTTATATCATTATTCTCTTCATCTTAAATCTACAATCTTTGCGGTTTCAAACACATGAACACGCCATTCTAACATCTAACCTGTTCGAGAGAAAGGTTACTTGTCTAGAAAAGAAGACACATAGACTAACGCCAGTCTAACATTTAACTTGTTCGAGAGAAAGGTTATTTGTCTGGAAAAGAGATAATATCAAGGTAGTAGGACACCCTTTCCTATTAAAAAGCTAGTGCCGTAACTGGACTAACCTCTTGGAGAATTTGTACCGCTAGACACACTTTAAGCTCAAGAGAGTTAAAGTGAAATAGTCCTTGTTTAGGTCGAGAGACGCTTGGATTCACCATCGACTACAATTCTCTATAAGCAATTGCATGTCAAGACTCTACACACTCATAGCCAATAGAGACGTATACCTCAGAAGGTGGACATAACCCCAACGCTCCAATTCTCATTGTTTCACAACCTACGAAATACTCTCTTTTTACTTTGCTATTTTTCAGCTATTATTTCATTACTTTGGTTACTTATTACAATCCCCCCCTTCTTACGAGACTTGCATCAAAAGTCTATTAATTTTGCTTACTTGTTGGCCAAGCTATTCCCTGTGGGATCGACATCCAACCCAGGTTGGGTTCTATATTTGCTATCGACCGCTTTACACTCCCACGTGAGCTGTAGATTGAGTGTTATCAAAAATTGGCGCCGTTGCCGGGGAATACGAGTGTCAATCAAGTTTGTGATAATTACTAGACCCTTTGGTCAAAGATTCTCGTACTTTTACTTTTAGTTGTTGTTTTTGTTTTTTTTTAGGTTTATTCAGTGCATCAATGGAGGCACAACGTGAAATTGAAAGGATGGCTGCTCAAGTGCATCAACAAAATATTTATAACCGTAGGCGAGCAACAAATCCTGACGATAAGGATCTGGGCGATAAAGAGCTATTAAACCCACAGCATACTGCTGAGATGGCGACACCAGCAAACAGAAGAGATCATCAAGCAAGATATAGGCCTGAACGTCGAACTGTACCAATGCTGTTCGATGATGATGAAGATGATCTTGACGAAGCTGGTTCCACAGGAGCTATTATTCTTCCTCCCTTAGCACCGGGAGCAAAGTTCAATATCACTAGCGCCATGATTCAGCTTTTGCAACTCAAGGGATTATTTGGTGGACTGGCAGGCGATGATCCGAATATGCATCTGATCAACTTTATTTCTATATGCAAGTCATTCGACAATCCTGGCGTTGGACAGAATGCAATTCGACTACGCTTATTTCCATTGTCTCTGTCTGGGGAGGCAACTATGTGGTTGAATGGGCTGACTCCTGATTCTATTACTCATTGGAGGCAATTGAAAGACGCTTTCCTAGAAAGATTCTTTCCGCCATCCAAAAGAGCACAGTTGAGAGATGAGATCACCAATTTTCGACAGCTTCCAACTGAAGCTCTCCACGTTACATGGGAGAGGTTCAAGACGAAGCTAATGCAGTGCCCAAACCATCATATGACCAATGTCCACTTGATGGAGATATTATACAGAGCTTTGAATTCGGGGACTAAGCCAGTGGTTGATAATGCGGCTGGAGGATCATTTATGGACCTCACCTTTGTTCAGGCAAGCAATATGCTAGACCGGATGACAAAACAAAGTAGAGCTTGGCATACCAGGGATTCTGAGGTAGCAAGCCCCACTTTATCTTTTGGCATGACTGCAGAGCAGAGGCGAAGACAAGAAGATCGTGACCAAGACATGGCTCACATGAAAACACAATTGGATCTTCTGACAAAGCACTTATTATCAGGGAAGACCGAAAAAGTGAAAGCTATTGCGTCAAAAGGAAGAGACGAATCTGATTCTGAAGAGGAGGCTAACTACTTGAACAATCAAGGGGGTTTCCGAGGGAATACCCAAGGAAACCAAGGTCGGAACTATTATGATAAATCTGGAAACAAAGACAAAGGTAGTTGGAAGAACAAGAATGAAAAGAGTGGTTTGTACGTTCCCCCTGGCAGACGTGATACCACCATATCTAATTCTGGGAGTATGGAAGACATGATGGCTAAGTTATTGAAAGGAGTGGAAGCAACGAGCGCAGGAGTTAAGGAGGTGATTGATGATTTGTCCTCCATGAAGAAAATAGTTGATTCTCATTCCACTTCTATCAAGCAAATAGAGCAGCAATTGAGCCAACTTTCAGCAGCATTTAATCAAAGAAAGGCTGGAACCTTACCAAGCGATACTGTGCAAAACCCAAAGAATGATGGGTCATGCATGGCCATCACTACCAGAAGTGGTAAGGTGCTAGAAACTTCAGCAAAAGGCAAGCAAGTGGTTGACGAAGTGGTATGGTTTGATATATGCAAAACAATGAAGCAGCCCAGCGATATGAATGAGTCATCTGTAGCTGATGTTCATTATGAGGATACGAAAGCATTATCTATAGAGAAACAACCTACTGTTGAGCCATTGTCTGCTGCGCCACTGAATGTTGAGCATGAGGATAATGAAGATTATGAAGAACTTATGGGTGATCTAACAGAAATAGAGTCTTATACTCCTAAGAAACCGGATTGTGATCTTAAGAATCAACCAACAGCGAAGACTCACTTTGACGAGCCACCAATGCTAGAATCGCAAGAGCTCCCCGATTATCTAAGGTATGTGTTCTTGGAAAGTAGAAATATACTTCCAGAGAGAGCAGATGATTTAAGTGAACAGCACGTAGAAGCTCTCATCTCTGCTCTGAGGAGATACAAGAGAGCTATGGGTTGGACTATTGATGATATAATTGGTGACTCTCCGGAGAAACGTATGAGCCAGCTCGAAAAAGATCGCATGCCCACAGGTAAGCCTCATTGTCGTCTAAATCCTTTCAGAAAACGATCCACCATTTACCTCGACGAAGTCTAAGTACTCGAGGTAACTATGTCGAGCCACGACAATAAATAAGGCGCTAGATGGGAGGCAACCCATCGTACTAATCGTTTTCATTTGGTTTTGAGCAAAAATAGGTGCAAGAAGTATGCAACGAGGAGATTGATTTTAATTGACGATATGGTCGCATTGTATGGTAAAGTCGGTAAGTTAGGAATGGTGATGCATAATGCTATGAATTGAGCCTTTCTCACGTCATAATAGGCCTCGAGAAAGGCTAGGCCTTGGTAAAAATAGGCCACGAACGATGCACAACCTATTCTATAGCCTAAAGACTTGGAATCTAGTGTGCTATACACAATGCGCCGCCTATTCCTAGGTGTGCTTTTGACTATGCGCCGCCTATGCTATAGCATTTGAGATACTGAGACCAAATGCCATAGACTATGCGGCGCATATGTCTAGAAATGCCATAGGATATGCGGCGCATATGTCCCATTATGCCATGGACAATGCGCCGCATATGTCATTGATATGCCAAGAGATATGCGCCGCATATGTGGTGATTTTGCCCCCAAATCCGATTGTAAATGGGTCATAACCCGACCCATACTCTTCCTATATAACGGGGACATAGTTTTACAACACAACCACATTAGAAAACACCCTAAAGACGCCACATAACCTTCCAAATCTTCTCAAAATTTTCTTCTTTTGCTCTTCCAATTCACAACACCGTCTCCACAAGCTTCAAGCAAGTAAGTACTCTCATATTCTTCATTTATTTATCGTAAGTACTACGTTGCTATGCTTATTATAAATTGCTAAATCATATAAGATTGTTGGTGATGTTCATGTGTTTGAATTGTTGTTGCATAATCATGTGAGTGAACATATACGTAGGGAATTCTTGACTTATTTCCGACTTGAATTTGGTTTCAATAGCATTGTTATGATATTTGCTGAATAGATATGGCTATGAACAGTGCTTAAGATTGTTGTTTGGATACTTACATGTTAGACTATCCCGGCCATCGGGATAAGACTTATAGTGCCTACCGACATAAGAGGTTGTGATTGTTGTAAGAATAACTATTCCATATAGTAACCCCTATGTAGTAGTGTTGCTATAGATACCATGAAAGTAGTCCAATGGCTGCAAGTAAGTAATGCATTGCTGATTTTCTTGTCGGAATACAATCCTAAAACGTATGTCGATGAATTCTGATTAATCGATCACTTTCACCTCACTAGTTGGTGCCAACACCCTAAGTGTGGGGTGGTACCCCTACTGTCTGTGTATAGATTGTATCCATTGAGATTGTGCTACCATTAACACTATTTCAAGTCTCAGGTACAATGGCACCTAAAGCGAGACAAGGCAAGGAAGAAGGCTACCACTTCCCAAAAGGGCAAGAAAAGAGGCCGCAAGGAGCAAGGAGAACCCTCCTCGCTGCAAACACCTCGAATCACGCTTGGAATTAAATGGGATACTTATGCGGAACTTATGAGGATGATGACTCTTATGATGATCCCAACGCAAGGGGTATGACCCCAGACATAGAGGAGGAGTCCGACTGACCAGGTTCCTCGTACTTATTTTCCACTGAGGACAGTGTCCCGTCTAAGTGTGGGGGTGGCATTGCATGCTATACTTCTCTGTTTTCACCTATGTTTGTTTGTTTACTTTTGTTTCATTTTTGTTTCGTTGTGTTTTTTTTAGTAGTAAAATTTTTTTTTCTAGCTTTGCATGAAATTATTTTGATAGGCAGCATGAGATTATAACAAGAGTATGTATTACAATTGTGACTATTGAGACGTTTAGGCTCTAGTTGTGACTCATTATGTGATATTGTGTGATTCAATTCCTTCACTTGTTGGGTCAAGAGTCTATATTACTTCCAATCAAGTCGACCATGTGCCTTGTGTGTGAGATTAATAGTATCTTCTATGTATGTGGCTGATGCTAGAACTTGCCTGGTATGTATGCAAAGCGAAAATAAGGAGTGTAGTTTAGGATATGATTTAGGCATTTCTTTGGCAACCTATACATGTTTACCTTCAGTTTTTCCTACCCATGAAAATCATCCTAGTTAAACCCTTTTGAGCCTTTAGCCTATTTCTTTGACAACCTTGTATGTAAGCCTAATCCATTTTTTTTAAGACCATAATTTGATCCAAATTCCTAAGTGCTTTAAAGTGAAAAAGTCATGTGACAACATAAGAGGAAATTGGTTGAGTATGATGCTTTAAATTGTAATGGTGCTTGAATGTGTTATGAAAAAGAAAGTGCTATCATAAGAGGTATGTTGTGAAAAGAAAAAGGAAAAGAAAGCTGAAAAGTGAGTTGTGCTTAAAATTGAAAAACAAAAGATGAGAACAAGGGTGGAAGAATAAAATGAAGAAAGGTTGAAAGAAAAAAGTGTCAATGATACAATGTGATGTATTAAAGTGCTTAGGAACTTAGTCACTATTTCTGGCCAAAATAGCTGATCCTACCCGTCCCTTAGCCTACATTACAACCATCAAAAGACCTACTTGATCCTAAGCTTAGCATTCTGACATTTAGTAGAGTACTACATTAAGGGCAAGCCTATGGTCATTAGTTGCTACATATGAATTTTTTGTGAGAGCGAGAGCAAGGACATTTTGATACCCATGTTTGAAAAATATGCTATACTTGTGAGTGATTATGGGTACTATATTGTGAGACACACATGGTTGATGAGTCTTGGATAGTTGTACATGATTCTATGCACCTTAACGTTTGCATGCGAGTTGATCACCATCACGAGTCTATGCTTGAGGTTAAATTGTTTCTACTTATAATCGAAAAGCTACTCTTCGTTGATAATTGTTGTGCTTGTCTTGAAGAATGTTTTGTGTTGTTGCTGTAAAACCCTAAGTTGATGTTTAGAAGGACATGATATTTTATTCGAGGACGAACAAATCTTCAAGTGTGGGGTGTTGATGATAGGCGAAATTACGCGCCTATATCAATATATTTTGCCCATATTTTAGCCTAGTTTTGAGAACAAATTATATATTTCATGCACTTTTAGTCCTTTTTCCTATAAATGAGCTAACGAACATGATTAGTAAAGTTTCAGGTATAAATGATGCAAAATTCAGCATTTTATGGCTTACTTGACGCAAAAGAAAGCTCACGAAGGAAGGAAAGGGAGTTTACACGCCTAAGGACCAAAACTGCTGCATGGAAACTCTGTCCCGGGCTAAAACAGCATTTCTGAAGACTTTGGGGACTTATAGACACAAAGCTGGATTTTGACAATGATACATTAACCTAGTACAATTGGGTTATGTATTTCATTAGTTTATTTGGATTAGGAGAATGTTACATTAACCTAGTACAAATGGGTTAAGTATTTCCTTAGTTTAGTAGGATTTGGTTATTTATTTCATTAGCATAGTAGGAGTAGGATAGGAGTATTATAAATACCCTATCATGCTAGAGATTTTAATCAAGTCCTCCCTTAGTGGAGGCAACTCCTCCCTTAATTCAAGAAATTCATTCTTAAACTATTAATTTTCTTCCATCTCTCTCATCTTCCACCACAAACACTTCTAATCTATTCTTCTATTCTCAAATTCCACAACAAGAGAATCGTTACTTGCTACGGAATCACTAAAACCACACGCCAAACACCTACTATTCACGCCAACCACCATGCAAAACGTGATATCCTTCGCATTCATGGGTAACTAAACCTCTTAGTTGGGGTTATGGAAGCCGAATGAGTTACTATCTGTAGCTGTGAGTTTGCGAGTTCAAGACAAGTATATTGCTTATATCATTATTCTCTTCATCTTAAATCTACCATCTTTGCGGTTTCAAACACATGAACACGCCATTCTAACATCTAACCTGTTCGAGAGAAAGGTTACTTGTCTAGAAAAGAAGACGCATAGACTAACGCCAGTCTAACATTTAACTTGTTCGAGAGAAAGGTTATTTGTCTGGAAAAGAGATAATGTCAAGGTAGTAGGACACCCTTTCCTATTAAAAAGCTAGTGCCGTAACTGGACTAACCTCTTGGAGAATTTGTACCGCTAGACACACTTTAAGCTCGAGAGAGTTAAAGTGAAATAGTCCTTGTTTAGGTCGAGAGACGCTTGGATTCACCATCGACTACAATTCTCTATAAGCAATTGCATGTCAAGACTCTACACACTCATAGCCAATAGAGACGTATACCTCAGAAGGTGGACATAACCCCAACGCTCCAATTCTCATTGTTTCACAACCTACAAAATACTCTCTTTTTACTTTGCTATTTTTCAGCTTTTATTTCATTACTTTGGTTACTTATTACAATCCCCCCCTTCTTACGAGACTTGCATCAAAAGTCTATTAATTTTGCTTACTTGTTGGCCAAGCTATTCCCTGTGGGATCGACATCCAACCCAGGTTGGGTTCTATATTTGCTATCAACCGCTTTACACTCCCACGTGAGCTGTAGATTGAGCGTTATCAAGGTACATGTAATATCTTTGTTTTCTTTGTTTGTTAAAGGTAAGTGTGGATATACTCTATGTCAAATCGTGCTAGCAAAACCCTTGTCCCATCATTCAAGGATGAATGATACTAAGGGAGGAGAATACAACACCTCAGTTTTTTGTCCTAGAAAATTTCTGAGATTGTATCCTACCCAGACTACGACTCTCCGTACGATCTGTAGGAAGTCTTAACGGGTCTGAAGGACCTAATTGTATCCTGGCCAGTATGTTTTTCCAAATTTTTTGCTATGACTACGACTAGGTTTAAAGAGCTATAATGACTGAAAACGAGTTGTATGGTGTCTTCGTAGCCTAACCAGTGAGATACCTAATTTTTCTGCTTTGATAACAACTAAACCATGAGAGTCATAATGTCTAAGTACGAGTCGTATTGTACAAATTATAGCCAAGTCAGTGTTGGTGGTCATGGAAATTGTCCAGACTACGAGTAGGACCTTACGAGTCGTAAGGTGACCCTATGAGTCGTGAGGTCACCCGTAGCGACTGGCAATAGTTTTTATCTTTTAAGTTGAGGGCACTTTGGACGTTTTCCTTGTTAATAAATTAAAAACCCACGTCTATAAAACATGTTGTGAACACTATTTTTATCCTTAAAACAAAGAATCAAAATATTCTCTCCCACTCTCTAAACTCCCCAAGGTCAAGATACTTAGGGTTTCCAAGAAATTGGTCATCTAACGGCTCAAGGGTTGACTTCTTTCCATAATTCTTGATCTTTCATAAAAGTTACTCTTCTTAAATTCTTTTTTTATGAAAAAAATATGTTTTACATGGTTTAATAGTATGGTTTTGTATGTGGGTTTTGATGTGGTTGAGTTTTTTGGAATAATTGATCTTTGAATTGTTTTCCCATGGTTTTGATGTGTTACTCGTGCTTTGAAATTGATGTTTTGAACTACTGGGGTGCATGGGTGTGGGATTCAGAATAGGGGTTAAGGTATTTCCCCCAAATTGATGTTTTGAACTTAGAATTAGTTTGAATAATTGTGTTCCCTCGACACACTTATGTAAATGGATTGAACTATGGATTTTGCCACACAGTTTGACTTACTCACTTATATAATTGCATTGCATAAATGGATAGTCTAATGTCTATGTTTTTGTTTGATAAAACTAAAGGAGTTTGAGGTATTCCCCTAAGTTAATATGATTGTTATACAATAGAGTTAAACTTGCAAGTGTAAGGGTATGACGATACCCATGGTGTGCCTTAACGGTTGGTTCTTTGGTTTACAAATGGGTTATGTGAAACTTTTTTAAATTAGGCTTAATAGGGGTTTTCTAGAGAATCCGTAAAGGTGTAGGTCTTGGATGACTTATATTGGAAACTTATGTTTGCCGACGTGAAGTTTGGTCTTGATGACCTGTTTGCATGGTTCACACTATTGATATATTTTTACCTTGGATTTACATGGGGTCGGGGCATTCCCTGTTCTTCCTTGATACCTCCAGTTTGTGCGGCTAACACTCACTAGGCCCTTTCAATAGGGTGTGCTGAACCCATATAGCCCATGGGTGCCTGTTTATGATGATTGAGCTACATAGTCTAGGATAAATTTTTACGTCATGCTACACATTTTTCCTTACCTCGGCAATTATTTATGTATATTTATGATGATATTCATATGGTTTTGAATTAGAATTGACATGGCATTATTTTATCCACTATCCCCGAGTTACATGCTAGTGCTCAACCCACTAACTGTCTTTGTATGTTGTTTTCCCATGCAGTATAGGGTCCGAAGGCAATTCTATTTTTCTTGAGCAGTGTTAGGTGGATCGTCTTGGTTTGTCAGTCAATTATGGTGAAGTGGTGAGCTTTTATACTCTGAAAGACTTGGTCATTTCATTGATTTCCTTCCATAGATTGGAATTTAAGTCTTCACATTAACATTTTCATTACCATTTGGCATTTTCATTGTTATGGTCGGGGGCATGTCCATCATTAGATGGTTTTTGAATTAGTTGAGGCTTAATGGATATTACTGTGGATTGGGTTTATGATAATTGACACTAGTAGTTATCTTGAGTTTACTAGCCTTATAGCTTTTTATATGTTTGGATTTCAGTTGTTGCTAGGTATGTTATGTTCTATGTGTGTAGGCAATGGGGTGGTCTCCAATCCTCGGTGGATTTGAGATACCCGTTACTATGGGTGTACATCGGTCGGGTTGGTTTGATTTTTATAAAAAAAAAAACAAATAAATCATGTCGGTTTATTAAACTATAAACCAAATCAAAGCAACATAAAATTGGTTTTTCGGTTTAGGTTTTAGTTGGTTTTTTTGGGTTTTTTATTTTTTTGGGTTTTTTTATAATATTTAGTTTTTACAATTATATTGTGATTGAGACTCGATTAAATATGTTTTCACTCATGTGCTAATGAAAAACCATAATTATGGAAAAATGAGGAGCGAAAAACTCTCTTGAAACTAAAAAGTGAGATGAAGATTGAAAAGTTTAGGCTTTAAATTTATATTTGGTTTTGGATCATTTAATTAGCAATTAACGGACAAATATTACACCTTAAAAGCCCAAATCTAAATATATATCTACATATACTTTCAAATTATTGAAAATTACTAAAACTAGTTGAAAAAATATTTAAAAGGTATATTATAATTAATATTTTATGTATAAAAAATTTGAATATTATATATATATATGTATGTATATATTATGTCGGTTTGACTTTTTTTTCGTCAACACCAAACTAAACCAAGAATGGTTGGGTTTTTTTTCTAACTCCAAACCAATCAAACCAAACCATAAGTTGGTTTTTTCTCGGTTTGGTTCGGTTCGTTAGTTCGGTTTGACTTGACGGTTTGGTCTATACACCCCTACCCGTCACAGTCAGGCCCTAGTTCGGGTCATGACAATAAAGTGGAGATGTTGAATAATGATATGGATATATCCATACTCGTGATATACATGCAATAAGTAGAGGATGAGAAGAAGAAACAGGCAGAGAAAACAAAAAACAGAGTAATAAGTTCAGATATTCAGAGCAAGATGGAGGCCAGCAGAACAGTGGTAGAGATGGTAGACACTGGAGCAAGAGGAAGAATTGGGCAAATTTTGGTTCTTATTCTATGGCTAGTGCTCCATATACTAAGTTGACTGGTGATCGTCTCTTTCAGGCTTACAATGGGTTTAAGGAACAAGGTGCACAATCTCAGGCTAATGGAGCTCAGTCAACCCCATCTTATCTCCCTTTAGGTTTTATGATCAGGTTCATCGTGGTTTCTGTGATGGGGGAAGGAACAAGTGTTTTATATATGGTCATCCTAGTCATATTTAGAGGAATTTTCCATCAGCAAATGCTGCAACTACAGCTAATAAGGTTTTGATTTCTACTACTTTATTTCATGCACAAAAGGGTGCTACTTCTAGCCCCGAAACTGGTCGGAATCATCTTTATGCTATTCTTACCAGTCAAGAATATGAGGATCCCCTGATATTGGCACTGGTATGTTGCAACTTTTCTCTCATGATTTGTACTATTTACTATATCTAGGGTCTACCCTTTATTATGTGACTCCTTATGTGGCTATTCATTTTGGTTTCAGTCCTGACTGTATTATCCCTTCTCTGTTTCTACCACAATAGGTGATTCTATTATTGATAGAAAGATTTATAGGTCTATTATGGTATTTATTAATGACATCTTGGTATATTCTAAGAGTGTGTCAATCACATTAGTATAGTGTTGCAGACTCTTAAGGATTATGCCATGTTTTTTAAGTTTGAATTTTTGTACAAAGTTGTGACCTTCCTTGATCACGTTATTTCTAGTATAGGGATCATGGTGGATCCACAGAAAGTTTAGGTGTTTAAGAAGTGGCCTAGACCCATGACTCCAATTGGCATTCAGAGCTTCCTAAGTTTAGTTGGGTATTATAGGACATTTGTGGATAACTTTTCATCTGTTGTTGCTTATTTGACTAAGTTGACTCAAAAAAAGTTGAAGTTTCTGTGGTCTGGTGCTTGAGAGGCTACTTTTGAGAAGCTGAAGGACAAGTTGACTTTTGCACCAGTTTTGATCTTGTTTAAGTGTAAATGGTTTTTTTATGTAATGTAATGTGTCCCATATTGGACTAGGTTGTGTGTTGATACATCATGGTAAGGTAGTGGATTACGCTTTTAGGAAGCTAAAAGTTCATGAAAGGAATTATCTGACTCATGATTTGGAGTTGGTGGTTGTTGTGTTTGCTTTGAAGATTTGGTGCCACTATTTGTATGGAGTTCATGTGGATATCTTCTTAAATCATAAGAGCTTTCAGTATGTGTTCACCCAGAAGGAATTGAATCTCAGGCAAAGTAGATGGCTTGAATTGCTCAAAGACTATGACATGAGTCTCCACTACCATCCAGGTAAAGATAATGTGGTTGCTAATTCTCTTAGTAGGTTGTCCATGGGAAACCTATCTCATGTAGAGAAGGATAAGCGAGGATTGGTGAAGGACATTCATCAGCTAACTAATCTTGGAGTTCATCTTTCGGATTCTGGGGATAGAGGTGTGATTGTACAAGAGGTGGTAAAGTCATCTCTTGGTGAATAGGTGAATGAGAAGCAGGTTTTGGATACTATCTTGATGTGGATTAAGGCTAATATGGGGTATTAGAGTTTATGGCATTTGAGATTTGTGGAGATGGTATCTTAAGGTACCGAGGTAGACTGTGTGTTTCTGATATTTTTGAGCTATGAAAAAAAGTTTTGACTTAGGATTATGATTTAAGGTATACAGTTCATCCTAGTTTGATAAAGATATATCATGACTTAAAGGAGACCTATTAGTGGAACATCATGAAGACGGATGTAGCTAAGTGTATGGTGTGCTAGCAAGTGAAGGTTGAGCATTTAAAGCCGGGTAGTTTATCCTAAGGAATTGAGTTTCCCATATAGAAATGGGAAGTGATTAACATAGATTTTATTACTGTTCTTCTGTAGTCTAGGAGTCAGCATAATTTGATTTGGGCCATCGCGCATAGGATGACTAAGTGTGCTCACTTTTTTCCTATGAGGATGACTTACTCTGATGAGGATTATGCTAAGTTATTCATTGAGGAAATGGTTTGATTGCATAGTGCTCCAGTTTCCATCATTTCTGATTGAGGTACACAGTTCTTTTCTCCTTTTTGGCGTTCATTTCAGTAGGGTTTGGGCACATAGGTTAACCTTATCATCGCATTCCATCCGTGGTGAATGGACAGGCAGAAAGGAATATTCCGACATTGGAAGATATGCTATGGGCCTGTGTGATTGACTTTGGTGGTAGTTGGGTTGACCATTTCACTCTCATAAAGTTTGAGTATAATAACAGTTATCACTCGAGTATTCAGATGGCTTCGTTTGAGGCTTTGTATGGTAGGAGGTGTAGGTCTCCTATTAGGTGATTCGAAGTTGGTGGAACTAGGTAGTTCAGTCCGTACATGGTTCACCAAGCCTTAAGGTGATCCAGGATAGACTTAAGACTGCACAAAGTTACCAAAAGTCCTATGCGGAAGTGAGGTGAAGGGAGTTAGAGTTTGATGTGGGTGATTGGGTGTTCTTGAAGGTATGTCTCATGAAAGAAGTGATAGGTTTAGAAATAAGGGAAAACTCAATCCTCGGTATATGGGTCCATACTTAGTTTTAAGGAGAGTGGGCAATGTTTCATCCCTAAAACAATCCCTAAGGTTGTGAGGCATGTACTTCTCCATGAACATCTCAGAAAGTTGTGTCCACCTCTCCACCAATGTCTAGCATCCAAGTCTAACTAAAAGGTGGTGTAGTCTACACCACGAGTCTCAAATAGGCCAAAATTACGGAGCCTATCCTCACAAGCAATCAAAAACTCATATACATCCTCGACTGGAGCACCATAAAACCTAGGCGGAGCCAATCTCAAGAATCTACCCAACATCCTCTGCTCCTCAGAAGACATAACAGATTATGTAACCACTGGCCGAGAATCTACCAGCTGAAAAACTACCGATGCAAGAGAAACCTCAACTCTGGGAGCCACATATACAAGTTGCACCCCCGTATATGTACCACTCTGATCTGTAGAATATGCACCATCAGACGGCACACCACTAACTATCTCCAAAAGTTGAACCAATGCATCTTTGAGCACTAAAGAAGAAATAAACCCTGGTGGATCCAGGGCTAGTCCATGGACCACCTCTGGCTGGGGCGAGAAACTCTCTGGCTCATAAGCGATAATAGGACCTGGGGAAGGCGGCCTAACATGTCCCCTAATAGGGGACACATCCCAAGGCTTTTCACGACCTCTAGGTCATCCATGAACAGGATTAGGATCCTAAGGCTCGGTCTGAGGGACCCTCATCTTATGTAGTGGTAGCATGTTTCCTGGACATCTGTGAAAGTGTAAAGAAAAGGGAATACTTCTACAAACTAACTCAGACTCTTATCGCAATATGAGTGAAGGAAGTGAAGAACTCCTAAGAATATCCCATATCTTCCCAATTATTTTGATCCGCAAGACTTTACTAGACATTCAATATCTGTAGCCTAGGCTCTAATACCTATTTGTCATGATCTAATTTATGAGTCGTGATGGAAACTATAAATCTCACCAGTGGGTAAGCCAAATTAAAACCAGGAGCTAACACAATGGGTTAATTCAGTAGGAAATGCGCAACATAGGCAAAATTTCAAGAACATAATTTACAAATAACAAAGGTTCTAGATGAAATAAATAGAAAAACACAAGATACCAATCCCACGACCTGGTAGAGCCAGTACAAGAGCATCTAATAATATCAATACAACTCAAGTCTAGGACATTCAATAAATCTGTCTCAAAAGAAAAGATTGAGATTAAAGATTGACCAAAATGAGCGACTCAAACTCCAAGAGCTCACCCTATCTCCAAATATTAGTCACTGCACGAACAATGATCAACGGTGACAGCTAGTACTCGTATTTGCACCAAAAATGTACAAAAGAGTAGTATTAGTACCAAAATAATGAGTAATTAGTACGTATCATTGGCCGACTGAGCTAAATCATTATATAAGATAACATAACTAAGTCAAGGTACAGAAACAAACCAGAATCATCTTCAATACTATTGTAATGACAAGTAAGTAACTGGACTAATATCATAATGTAACAAAATATCACACAAGCAATCACAAACTACATAATTGGCTCTCATAGGCCAATTGGTGTAAAAAAGTAAGGAACTCATCACAACCTCCCATAACGATTGGAGAGTACACTCAAGAGAAGAATAAGTAATCAACTGATACCCATATTCCATCATGTTACCATCATTTAACAACGTTATCACCATTGCTCACTAATTACAATTTATTAGATAATCATCACTTATTAATTAATTTGTTTAATAACTAGTGTCCATTTATGTCATACCACACTTTTACCATTTCCTCATTTTTCAACCTAGCCAAATTGTTGCCTTTCAACTTCACATCCCGATATTGTCAATCATAAAAAGTATGCCATCATAGCATAATATGCATATCTAGACTCGAAACAGTAAATATAATCAATAGCTTGACTTGTAACAGTAAATAATCAATAGCCAGACATGAATCGGAAAATATAATCAATATCCAGACCTAAACTGGTAAATAATTAATAGCCGGACTCAAACCGATAAATATAATCAGTAGTTCCATAGTAATCCTCCAAACTCGAACTGGGAATATGTGATCAACAGTATATTCATTTTCCGAACACAAACTGGAGATATGTATTTTCACAACCCAATTTTCTCAGGTAATGATGGCACCTACCATAGTCCACTAGCAAGCAAGCCAACCCATAGTCCAGAACTGCTAGAAATGGACTACTCAATAAAATAAGGAAAAAATTGCAGAGTATATGAAATAAAGATCAATACATAGAAGAATCCCAGAACCTGGTGATATCAGTACAAGAGTTTCTAATATAATAAGAGTACAAAAGTGAAATATCAAGAGATAAACACGGATACAACTTATTACCGAATACAACTTAGAGGCTAGTCTAAATACATAAGAGAGGGATAAGTAATTCTCTAAATGTCAAAAGCTCACTCTAAGTCTATGAACCACGGCTGCTTCGCACGATGCACACATCAATGGTGATAACCCGTACTATGACTTGCAGGTTGTAGAAGTGTAGTATAAGTACCAAACAAATAGTACTCAGGCTACTTCTAACTGAGCTTCAAAGATAAAGCAGATATATACAGCACATAAAAAAAATAGAAACTACACCTAAGAGTCAAGAAATCATATGACAAGTCAATGAGATAATAAACAACAACTATCATGTTCATGTCCAAGAGTCTAACGTAATAAAACTAAGTATCAGGGTAAACTATCCTATTCCAGCTACATTCAATACGTTAATGCTATATTGTATATCCCAAGTCAAGATACGAATAAAGATCTAAAGAAAAAAAAACATATATATATATATATATATATATATATATATATATATATATTAGTATACATGACAAAGAAATGACTATGCAACATGAACAACGAAGGAAGGGATATGTGGTAGTATCATAGCTTCATATAGCTAGATACATATAGGTATATATACATATAAACATGAGGTCATCTCACAGCATAACCTATATCATCATATTCTTATTTTGATACCTTATTATAATAGAATCGGGATTTTGATATTATCATACTCGGGGTTTCTAATCCATATGGCTAGATCTGAAATAATCGAGTGTGGTAATGCAATCATAAGATAGGAGAGGCCAAAAATGTACCTTAAATCCTGATACTAGATCAATGACCAATCTGTCATAAGGTAGCCGTAATAATGATCATAACAATGATAACAACAATATCAATAACGGCGTGAATAACTATCAACTCCGAACAAAAAAATACCTAGTCAAGCTTATACGTACCCCCACTACCCTAGGCTCAGAAGGTTCAATCAATATACAACAACACAAAGCATATTCTTCACCTATATCTATGCAATCATCCCATACCAGCTAATAAACATAGGTGCATACTGGTGATAAGCGATGCACATGCAGGAAAGAATGCAAAGTATACAATCAATATCACAAGCCAACATAGTTGTCCTCATCAGGATCATCATTATCATAGTCAACCTCTGGCCTTGCCGAATCTCAATATATCATAAAAATATCCTCCGGCCTTGTCGAGTATTAGCATTATCACAATAATATCCTTCGACCTTATCGGGTATCAATATTATCATAATAGTATTCTCTCACTTTGCCAGATATCAGTATCATCACAATAGTATCCTATAGCCATACCAGGTATCAATATCATCACAACAGTATCCTTCGATCTTGTCAGGTATCAATAGCATCACAATAGTATACTCTGGCCTTTTCGAGAATCAATACATTATAGTAGTATCCTTCATCTTTGTCAGGAATCAATATCATTATAATAGTATCCTATGACAATGTGGGGTGTAAATATCATCATAATAGTACCCTCCGACCTTATCGGGTATCAATATCATCATAACAATATTCTCTGGCCTTGGCGATTATCAATATCATAACAATTGTATCCTCTAGAATTATCGGGTATCAATATTATCATAATAGTATTCGTCAGACTTTTCACGTGTCAATATCATCACCATTACCATTACTGAATAAGATACACTAAAATATTCATAAACATACACATATCACCATAGAATATCTATCTAGTCAACACTTCTAAACTACTCATTATTAGTAAACCAACACTTATTATAATAGAACCACTAGTTTACTAGTCATCACATAACCTCTAGTTATTAGCCTCAAAATTATCCTTACTCACGGAATAGCAACTAACCACTATCTATTAAATAGCCAACATCTAACATCTAGTCAAGGTTCATCACTAGAAAAAAACCACCATTTAACTACCATCCATTATTATTAACTAATCATCTTATATCCGTTAATATTTACTAGACAACACCTTACTAATTGTCACCTAACCATCTTTTAATAACTGATACCATTCATTAACTAACCATCGTTAGATACCATGTTTCAACTAAGCAAGATTCATTAACTAATATAATAGATTTCTAGCCATCAAGTACTATATACACCAAAAAGAAATCTAGCTACAACTTAGCTTAACCCTTAATGAGGAAGAACAGTCATAAGATCATATTTTAACTAGAATCATATCAATTACCGATACAATAATCATGAATGTACCAAAACTATGCATGCCATCACTAGTATTCAATCAGTGGAATAGTAAGCATCATACCGCATCTTTCTTCATCCCATACCGGAGAAATGTGTATACAAATATATACATATTCATATTTATAAGTTGTAATCACATCATTTATAATGATAAACTGTTATCGACTATTAAATAGATATCATAACACGGCCCTCAGCCTATTAATTTACCTGAAATAATGACAACATCATAATCACGGCCTTAGGCCCATACACATATCTGTTATTCATATCAATAATCATATTTATAAGTTATAGCATATCTCGAATCATCTCACATATAGGAGTCATAATATCAATAAGCATGTAATCATCTCTCACATAAGAGACATCTCACATCTAGGAGGAATAGTATAGATAGACATGTAACCATCTCTCAAACAAGAGATATCTCACATCTAGGAGGCATAATATATATAGATACGTAATCATCTATAGGATATCTTATATCAATAGGTCATACATCATGAATATGAGGAATATCACTTCTCTAGGCCAATTTACATATCAAAGAGGAACATCGTCTTTATACGTCCAATAATCATGACTAAAAGAAATAACAACTCTACAAGCCAATCATCAAGTCTAAGAGAAAGTAGCATCTCTATAGGCCAATCATCAAGTCTAAGAGAAAATAGCATCTCTATATGCCACATTATATATCTAGGAGGAATATCATCTCTAAATGTCTAATATTAGTTCTGTAACGAGTATCATAACCATAACTCAAAAGTCACAATCTAGGAACATCAATACAAGTTACCAAGTTATGAAGTCACCTTATTCTAAGGTTTACTAGCCTCATCTATGTCTAACATCCGCACTAAGTCTATAAGACATAACACAAGATTAGGCCTAATTGGGCAAAACAAACCCACTTCTAACCCATAATTTCCATAATTAGACATACTATGTCCAAAACTAGGCTAAGGTATCTATTTCATCTTTTAGATGTCAAGTAAGCCATATTCATGCCTATGATAGCAACTTCGACTAGAAATTAGGGTACTCAAGTTAACTCTACCTAGCTTACGATTTCAAGACTACTACACTAGCCCAATAAGGCTAAATACACAAATCATGCTTCAAATGCTAAAACTACATTCCAAACATATCATTATATCATATTTATGCTATAACTAATCTAAACTAAAGAGGGAAGGTAATAGGATATAAAAGGGTTATAAATATGCCATTGTATAAGTACAAAACCCCATCTAATCCCCAAACAAAAATATATTAAGGCCAAGTTTCTTCGTTTATTAATAATAAGGCTTGGGGGTGCATGGCTCAACCCCTAATCATCTCAGGAGGGAGAGCCCAAAAACTCTCAATCCTCGGATGATACTTTCTTTAAAAAAATAAAAAAAAGGCCAAGTTATCCTACTCATAATCAATCCTAACATCCATATTCACGCACAACAAATATCACACATCATCAATGAATAAAAGTAGATAGAAGCCTACCTCAAGGCCAAATCATTAAACCTCGCTTCATGCACCACATGCTCATCTTCACTTTACAATCCACAAAATGCCATCACACTATAAAAACCATAATCTACTCATCAATATAAGTCTAAGGATACCCATATTTCACTATTGTGCTTCAGGATCAAAAACAACACCAAAACCCCAAGTGGGTCCCATATATAAAAAATGAGATTCTTAGACCAACGAAATGTTCATACATGAATAAGGAATCATAACTCTCAAAGAATGGGTGAAAAATAAGCATACTTTAGGCTAAAATCAAGCCCTAAGCTAAATTGGTGGTGTTGTAGGTATGGAACCTAGGGACTGCTACTAATGTCTCATGCCTACTAACAGGGGAGATAAGTGCCTCATTCCTACTAATGGGGGATACACCATCCCTTCGTTCACTTGGGGTTAAGTCTTTACTCCCAACTGAATGACACTGATTATTGGACTAAACTACGATTAATTGAACTCACGACTGGCCCTAGTAATTGACTGAATGATATCAATCATGGTATAACTGAATTTATTCTGTAGATAATGAAAACTAGGAAATTATCTAATTGTTGGGTATTTATAACCCACAGGACTTAATAACAATAATAATATGACATACTAAAGCTTCAAAAAACATAATAAGTAGTCATTGTTCAAATTCTATCAATTAGGCATTCCATCAACACTTGGAATTCATAGGCTTAAGTATAGGAATAATTTAATTCATGGGGTAGTAAAATAATTTCAAGTATGAAAATCATGGGTTAAGGATTTAACATGCAAATATTATCCTTCAAACGTGTCATGGCCTAATTCTAACAAAAACACATGTGAACACGATATAAAGATCAAAATTCATGTAAGTTCATGGATATATTCATAATAACATGTAAAGATCATAATTTTAAACTTTAAAATGGATTCTTGGACTCCATGGGTGAAAAGGACCCATGGATGAACATCTAATATAGCTTTAATGCTTAAATCTTGAAAGGGAAGAACTTCTTTGAAAGTTCTTGGATGGTGAAGCTTGAATTCTTGAGTTTTATTAAAGGGCAGAGGATTTAATTTGATTAACTAATGGAAATACTAGGGTTTACTTGAGTATAAAATTAGGGAATGTAGGAAAATAATACCCTATCAGCGGTTTAATCTCATGTTTTTATGAATTAGAATGCTGGGAAAAGACAAGACTACCCCTATAAAATTTAAATTCATAACTGGGACACCAATTATTCTATCACCATGACACACCAATGATATCATATCTATACCCACCGCAACACGCAACAATCACGGTAAGATTCTAGAATTGAAATCCAAACGTGCCTCAATCCTCGTTTGAAAAATCCAAAACTTCCCCGAGATATGCTACTTACACCCATGAACATGAATTAACTTAAAAAGAATTTTATTGGGGTTGAGATGGTAACTTTAAAAATCATCTAAGTTAAGAGGCTAAAAATAAGGCAAAGTCCCTAACACTTAGCTAAATTTTTAGGTTTTAAGCCTCTTATGAATACACTATGAGCTGAACTGATGTAAGACTAATACGAGGTATTATAGTAGTATGCCACACTTATAAGAGGGAGTCTATAAGGAATTTAGGAATATTTCCTTTCTTGTGATCATTTTTTGGGTTGTAGAGTGTATGGTCTTGAAATCTCCTTTAATTCTATTTGTTCACATTTTAGATCATGCCTCTCCAAAGATCTGATACTGGTGGAAACTCCTCTATCCCACCTAAGGATAATGTGGATGGGACTCATTCTAGTTATTATTTACAAACCCAGTCTAAGGTCCTAGCTCCTAATTGTATTATCCCTTATGGAGCTTCACCTGTTCGTACCAGTCCTTTTTTCGCTTCTTGAGTTGATGATGATTATGACCCACCACCCCAAGGAGATATTTACCATATTGAGTTCCATTGATCTATTCTTCTGCTGACTCATTTAGTTACTTCTCAGTCTCATCAACTAATAATCATGGTTTGGTTGCTTTATCTCTTAAGGTTACTAAGTTTGGCTAGTTCATGAGGTTGAATCCTCTGACCTTTACTGGATCTAAGGTTGAGGAGGATCTCAAAGGTTTGTTGATAATATAGAGAAGATATTTAGAGTTATGTATGTTGCTGGTGTATTACATGTGTTGTTTGTCACATAACAGTTAAAGAATACTACATATCAATAGTATAAGAAGTTGGAGAAATCGAGGGGTGATGATGTTACCAGGCTATGTTGGAGGAGTTATCGGGTATTTTTATTGACTTCTTCTTTCCTCAATAGTTGAAGGAGGCCAAGACCAAGGAGTTTGTGAACTTGAGGCAAGGTAGGATAAATATGAAAGAATATGCCCTTAAATTCTATCAGTTTTCTCATTATGATCCTAAGTTGGTGTCTAGCATGAGGGCTAGAATGAGGAATTTTTCTTCAAGTTTGTCTTATGACTTTGTACTAGAGTGTAAGTGCAACAAACCAGATATTTGGTCTATGAAAATTTCTGAGATTTTATCCTCACTGCTCAGACTACGACTCTCCATACGAGTTATAGGGAGTCTTGAGGGGTCTTAAGGACCCAGTCACAGCGAGGCCAGTATGTCATCCCAAAGTTTCTTTTGTTACAAAGACTAGGGGTTATGAGTTATAGAGACTTAGAATGAGTCATATGGTGTCTTTTGTAGCCTAACCAATGTAATGCCTCATTGTTTATGCTTTGACAATGTCTAGACCATGTGAGTATTAATGTCTGAGTATGAATCATAGCCAAGTCAGTGTTGGTGGTCATGGAAACTATCACAACGATGAGTGGGACCTTACGAGTCGTAAGGTAACCCTACGAGTAGTGAGGTCACCCGTAGCGACTGGTGATAATTTTTAGCTTTTAAGTTGAGGTCACTTTAGACATTAACCTTTTTATGCAATTAAAAATCCATGTCCATAAAACATGTCTATGACCCTATTTTCATCCGTAAAACAAAATCAAAACACTCTTTAAACTCTCCAAGGTCAAGATACTTAGGGTTTCCAAGAAGTTGGTCTTCTAAAGGCTCAAGGGCTGATTTTTCTCCATAATTCTTGATATTTTAGGCATGTTACTCTTCCTAAATTCTTATTTTATAAAAAGCATGTGTTTTACATAGTGTAATTGTATGGTTTTGAACGTAGGTTTTAATGTGGTTGAGGGTTTGGGATTAATATATGGATTGTTTTTCCATGGTTTTGATGAGTTACTCATGCTTTGCAATTGATGTTTTGAACTAATGGGGAGCATGGGTATGGAATTTGGAATGGGGGTCTAGGTATTTCCCCCAAATTGATGTTTTGAACTTAGAATTGGGTTAAAAAGTTGTGTTCCCTCAACCCATCTGTGTAAATGGTTTGAATTATGGATTTTGTCACACGGTTTGACTTACTCACTTATACAATTGCATTGCATAAATGGCTAAACAATGAATATGAATTTTTGAGTCTGTAATGGCTATGTTTTGGTTTTATAATACTAGAGGGGTCGAAGCATTCCCCCAAGTTAACATAATTGGTATGGCATAGAGATAAACTTACAAGTATAAGGATATGACAATACCCATGGAGTTCCTTAATGGTTGGTTCTTTAATTAATAAATAGGTTATGTGAAACTTTCTTCAAATTGGACTTAATAGGGGTTATGTAGAAAATCCATGAAGGTGTGGGTCATTGATGACTTATACTGGAAACTAATATTTGGCGACATGAGGTTTGGTCTTAATGACCTGTGTTCATGGTTCACACTATAGATATATTTGTATCTTAGATTGATGTAGGGTAAGGGCATACCCTGGTCTTCCTTTATACTTTCAGTTCTTGTGGCTAATATGTATTGGGGCCCTTTTAGCAAGGGTTGAACTGATATAGCCCATGGGTGCCTGTTTATAATGGTTGAGCTACATAGTACAGGATAAAGTTCTACTTTATTCTAAACCTTTTTCACTATCCTGGTATATTATTTATGTATGTTTATGATGAGTTTCATATGGTTTTAAATTGGATTTGAGTCGATATTATTTTATCCCTTATCCAAGTGTTACTTGCTAGTGCTCAACCCTCTAACCATCTATAGATGTTTATCCCCATACTATGCAGGGTCCAAGGTAATTCTACTTTTCCTATGCAGTGTTTGGTAGATCGACTCGATTCTTCGATCGGTTGTAGTGAAGTGGTGAGCTTTTATACTTCAAAAGACTTCCTTATTTCATCTATTTCCTACCTTAGAATAGAATTAAAGACTTTCTATTAATATTTACATTATCATTGTCGGAGTTGGGGACATGACCCGGTGTTAGATGGTTTTCATATTAGTAAGGGATTCATGGATATTACTGTGGATTGGGTTTTTGATAATTGACACTATTAGTTGTCTTGAGTTTATTTTTCTTCTATCTTTTAATATGTTTTGATTTCAGCCACTGCTATGTGTATTATGTTCTCTGTGTTTAGGCATCGGGGGTGGTCTCTAGTCATCGATGGACTTCATATACCCATCATGGTCAGACCCTAGTTCGGGTCATGAAAAAGTTGGTATCAAAGACTAAGTTTGGTGTCATTGGGTGTTCACAAAGTCGTGTTAAGTAGAATTTTTTTATGGGTAAATAGCACACCACATTTATAAGAGAGAGGCTATGAGGTATTTAGGAATGTTTCCTTTTCATGTGATCTACTTTCGAGTTATAGTGTCTAGGGTGTTTAAATCTCTTCTAATTCCCATTTGTTTCCTCTTTAGATCATGCCTCCCAGAAGATCTGATGCTTGTGAAAACTTCTCTGTCTCGTTTGAGGACAATGTGGATGGGGGTCGTCCTACTTATGGAGTTTAGACCTGGTCTAGGGTCACTGCTTCAGATTGCCCTAGTGGAGTTCCACTGGTCCCCACTGATCCTTCTTTCGATTGTGTTAATCTTTTTTGGCCACCTCTAGGAGATATTACTAATACTGAGTTTTGATGTTCTATTCATCTATTCACTCAGTGGGTGACCTCTTAGTTACTTTAGTTAGGTCCTACGGTTGTTGCTGTGAGATCTTCTAAGGCTACTAGGGTGGGAAAATTTATGAGGCTAAGCTCTCCGACCTTTATTGGTTTAAACATTAAGAAATATCTTCAATGGTTTATAAATGAGATAGAGAAGATTTTCTATGTGATGCATGCTTTAAAATATAATGGTATGTAGTTCGTTTCATTCCAATTGAAGGATGTGGTTTATTAGTGGCATGAGAAGTGGGACTAGTCTAGGGCTGATGATGTGTACTTGGCTTTATTGAAAGATTTCTCTAGGCTTTTTCTGATCGCTTCTTTCCCCAAAAGTTGAAAGAGAGAAAGGTTGAGAAGTTCATAAATTTGAAGCAAGGCAAGATAATCGTGAAAGAGTACGCCTTGAAGTTTCATCAGTTGTCACGTTATGATCCCAAGCTAGTGTCTAGCATGGGGGATAAGATGAGGATATTTTCTTTGATCTAGTCTTGATACTTAGTGTTAGAGTATAAGGTCGTTCTACTTAATAGCGACTGGGTCATCTCTAGGCTTGTGGTGTATATTCAAAAAGTTAAAGAGGAAATGAAGAAAGAAGTCAAATTAGGGGAAAGGTAAAATAAGAGATCCTATTTTTTTAGTAGGGTGGTAGTTAGAAGAATAGTGGTAGAGATGGTAGGTAGTGGTCTATGAAAAAGTGGGGGAATTATGGTTCTTATTCTATGGCTAGTGCTCCATATCCTAATTGTCTGGTGATTGCCATTTTTAGGGAAATGGTAGGTTTAAGGCATAAGGTGCCCAATCTCAGGCCAATGAGGCTCGATCGACTCCATCTTATCCCTCTTTTCATTTTAGTGGACTGGTTCATCATGGTTTTTTTTATAAGAGGATGAATTACTATTTTTGGTGTGGTCAACGCGGACACATTTAGAGGAATTATCCTCCAAGATATATTGCTACAAGGACTACTAAGGTCCCAGTTATTGCTTCTTCATCTTCTGCACCAAAGGGTGTTGCTTTTAGCTCTGTCACTGGTCAAAACTGTCTATATGCTCGTGCCACTATTAGGATTCTAAGGCAACTCCTGATATTGTTATTTGTAAGCTAAAACTCTTCTCTCATGATGTATATTGTCTGCTTGATCTTGGATCTACCCTTTATTATGTGACCTTTTATGTGGCTATTAATTTTAGTTTTGATCCTGAGTGCATTCCAGATCTTTTTTCTGTGTCTTGCCTAGTGGGTGATTCTATTGTGGCTAGATTGGTTACACTTGTGCTATTCCTCTCTTGATTTTTGTACCCAAAGAGTCAATTTCTAATTTTTTAATAAGCCAGTGGCTGTGTAGGAAGTTAGTTCCCTAGTTCCCAAGGGGAGTTTCATTTCTTATCTTAGAGCCTGGAGGTTTATTGAACCAAGAAGTGTCTCTAACATTTAGTAAATTTTAAGGATTTTAGATCTGAAGGCCCTTCATTACAATATTTCTCTATGGTATGTCAGTTTCCCAAGGTGTTTCCTGATGATCTTCCCAGTGTTTCTCTCGATAGGGAAATTGATTTTGGAATTGACCTTTTTTTGGACACTCATCCTATCTCTATCCCTCTCAATAGAATGGCTTCAAAAGAGTTGAAAGAACATAAGGACAGTTGAAAAATCTTCTAGATAAGGGTTTTATTCGCCCTAGTATTTCTCCCTGGGGTGCTCTGGCTCTCTTCGTTCGTAAGAAGGATGGCTAACTTTGGATGTGTATAGATTACCACCAATTGAATAAGATGATCATGAAGAATAAGCATTTGCTTCCTAGGATTGATGATCTCTTTGATCAACTTTAGGGTACTAAGTATTTTTCTAAGATTGATCTTCGATCGGGTTACCATCAATTGAAGATTATGGAGATGGATATCCCTAAGACTGCATTACGAACCTAGTATGGTTATTTTGAGTTTTTGGTGATGTCCTTTGGCTTGACTAATGCCCCGACAGCATTCATGGATCTTATGAATCGGTCATTCTATCAGTTCATGAATTTGTTTATAATTGTGTTTATTGATGATATTTTGGTGTACTTCTAAGATTGAGACGGATCATGTCGGTCCCTCTGCCTTGTGTCACAAATCTTAAAATATCAGTGGTTGTATGCAAAGTTCTCAAAGTATAAGTACTGTCTGAGTGTTGTGATCTATCTGGGTCATGTTGTTTCAAGTAAAGGGATCATGGTGGATCCACAGAAAGTTGTGGTGGTAAAGAAGTGGCCTAGATCCCTGACTCCAATCGATATTCAAAGCTACTTGGGTTTATCTAGTTATTGTAGAAGGTTTGAGGAAAGTTTCTCTTCTATTGATACCACATTGACTAAGTTGACTCAGAAAATGTGAAGTTTATATGATCTAATGCTTGTGAGGTAGTTTTGAGAAGTTGTAGAATAAGTTAACTTTGGATCCAGTTTTTACTCTACCCGGGGGTACCGAGGGCTTTATTGTTTATTATGATGCATCCCATGTAGGACTGGGTTGTGTGTTGATACATCATGGTAAGGTGGTTGCATATGTTTCTAGGAAGTTGATGGTTCATAAGAAGAATTGTCCGACTCAAGGTTTAGAATTACTAGTTGTGGTCTTTGCTCTGAAGACTTGGTGTCATTATTTGTAAGGAGTTCATGAGGACATCTTCTCAGACCATAAAGTTTGTAGTAAGTGTTTACCCAAAAAGAGTTGAATCTCAAGCAGATAAAATGGCTAGTGTTGCTCAAGGACAATGACATGAGTCTTCATTATCATCTAAGTAAAACTAACGTGATTACTGATGCTTTTAGAAGGTTATCTATGGGAAGTTTATCTCATGAGGATGAGGAGAAGTGAGGTGAATAATCTTACCTTATGTGAATAAGCATATCCAGATATCAATATCATCACGATAGTATCCTACGGCTTTGCCAGGTATCAATTTCTTCCCAACGCTATCCTCCATCCTTGACGGGTGTCAATAGCATCATAGTAGTATCCTCCAGCCATGTCGTGTATGAATAGAATCACAGTAGTATCCTCCGGCCTTGTCAGGTATCAATATCATTACAATAGTATCCTCCGACATTGTCGGGTGTCAATATATTCACAATAGTATCCTCCGGCCTTGTCGGGTATCAATATCATCATAACAGTATCCTCTGGACTTGGCAAGTATCAATATCATAACAATAGTATCCTCTGGAATTGTCGGGTATCAATATCATCATAATAGTATCCATCGGTCTTTTTAGGCGTCAATATCATCACCATTACCATTATCGAATAATATACACTAAAATATTCATAAATATACACATATCACCATAGAATATCTATCTAAGTCAACACTTCCCAACTACTCATTATTAGTTAACCAACACTTATTAAAATAGAACCACTAGTTCAGTAGTCATCACATAACCTCTAGTTATTAGCCTTAAAATTATCCTTACTCACTGCATAGAAACTAACCATTATCTATTAAATAGACAACATTTAACATCTAGTCAAGGTTCATCACAAGACCAAAACTACCATTTACCTAGCATCCACTATTATCAACTAATCATCTTATATTCGTTAATAATTCCTAGACAACACCTTACTAATTCTCACCTAACCATATTTTAATAACTGACACCATTCATTAACTAACCGTCGTTAGCTGCCATGTTTCAACTAAGAAAGATTCATTAACTAATACAATAGATTTCTAGCCATCAAGTACTATAGCCACCTAAAAGACATCTAGCTACCACTTAGTTTAGCCCTTATTGAGGAAGAACAATCATAAGATCGTATTTCAACTTGAATCACATCAATTACTGATGAAATAATCATGAATGTACCAAAAGTATGCATGCCATCACTAGTATTCAATCAGTGGAATAGTATGCATCATACCACATATTCAAAAATATACATATTAATATTCATAAACTGTAATCATATCATTTATAATGATAAACAGTTCTCGGCTATTCAATTAATATCATAACATTGCCCTTGTCCTATTAAATTATCCGAAATAATCACAATATCATAATCACGGCCTTAGGCCCATACACATATTTTCTACTCATATCAATAATTATATTTATAAGTCGTAGCATATCTTTAATCATCTCATATATAGGAGGCATCTCACATATAGGAGTCATAATATCAATAAGCATATAATCATCTCTCACACAAGAGACATCTCACATCTAGGAGGAAAAATATAGATAGACTTGTAATCATCTCTCAAACAAGAGGCATCTCACATCTAGGAGGCATATTATATAGACACGTAATCGTCTATAGGATATCTTATATTAATAGGTCATACATCATGACTACGAGGAATATCACATCTCTAGGCCAATTTACCTATCAAAGAGGAACATCATCTCTATAGGTACAACAATCATGACCAAAGGAAATAGCAACTCTATAGGACAATCATCAAGTCTAAGAGGAAGTAGCATCTCTCTAGGCTAATCATCAAGTCTAAGAGGAAATATGATCTCTATAGGCCACATAACTTATCTAGGAGGAATATCATCTCTAAATGCCTAATATCACTTCCATAACGAGTATCATAACCATAACTCAAAAGCCACAATCCGATAACATCAATACAAGTTACCAAGTTATGAAGTAACCTTATTCTAAGGTTTACTAGCCTCATCTATGTCTAACATCCGCACAAAGTCTACAAGACATAACACAAGCTTAGGCCTAAGTGAGTCGAACGATCCCACTTCTAACCCATAATCTAGGTATCTATTTCATCTTCTAGATGTAAAGTAAGCAATATTCAAGCCTATGAAAACAACTTCCACTAGAAACAAGGGTACACAAGTAAAATCTACCCAACTTATGATTTCATTACTGCTACACTAGCCTAATAAGTATAAATATACAAATCATGATTCAAATGATAAACTATATTCTAAACATAGCATTATATCATATTCATGCTATAACTAATCAAAACTAAAGAGAGAAGGCAATAGGATACAAAAAGGTTATAAAGATGCCATCAGACGAGTCCAAAACCCTATCTAATCCCCAAACATCAATATATCAAGGCCAAGTTATCCTACTCATAATCAATCCTAACATCCATATTCACATGCAACAAATATCATACATCATCAATGAACAAAAGTAGAGAGAAGCCTACCTCAAGGCCAAACCGCTAAACCTCGCTTCATGTTCCATATGCTCATCTTCACTTTACAATCCACAAAATTTCATCACACTATCAAAACCATAATCTACTCAGCAATATGAGTCTAAGAATACCCATATTGCACTATTGTGCTTCAGGTCAAAAAACAACACCAAAACTCCAAGTGCATCCCACATGTGGAAAATGAATTTTCGAGTCCAAACCAATGTTCACACATGAATAAGGAATCATAACTCTCAAAGAATGGGTGAAAACTAAGCATACTTTAGCCTAAAATCAAGCACTAACTAAATTGGGGTTTTAGGTCCAAACTAAGAAATTCAAGCATGAATTCAAGAATTATTACCGTTATATTAAAGATAATCATGATGCAAAATGATAATTAAGCTCCTAAGTTATCCCTCACGACCAATTTCGAGTTATTACACCCATTTTAGGGTTTCTAGGTCTATATAGTGAAGGCGAAACACACCAAATGCATCTTGGGGCCTTTGTATAGCCTCTACAGGTACTTAGATGTCACAATCTCGGTCCTATGGTCCGCGATCGCTCTACTCGCAATCATACATGCTTGGTCGTGATCGCGGTTGCACCAGATGACAGAAAACTCAAAAAAAAGTTTTTGACCCTCAAAACTCATCCAGAATCAAAAGATTATGATCCAATAGTGAATTTTGACAATAAACCACATTTCAAATGCATTGGACTCATCAAAACCTTTATCGAAGGTTGTTTAGGAAAAAGTGGGACCCACACCTAGAGTTTTATCACTTTTCATAAAATCTGCTTAATAGCCCTCAATGTGTCTGGGAGCCTTGGGACCTGAACCAAGGGTCTCCCAAGCCTAAAATCAGTGTTTCGAATGCGATAGCGAAGTCATATTTTCAATTCAGGGTCATTTCAACCAAATATGGGTCCCACACCTATTCTTTCAAATTTTCAACTTTCTAACCAATAGGTCGAAATGAGCTCGGGTGCATCGGGACCCAAACCAAAGGTCTATCTGGACTAATATTGATATTCCAGATCTACTGACATAGTTGGAATTTACATCCGAGATTGTTTCACTGAAGTTTTCGTTCGGTGGCGATTAGGAACCAGTAAAGACTTTAAAACAGGAAATTGGTTCTAAAAAACAAACGAACTACTCGATAATCAAATTGTTGGTCCCAACAAGTCATAAATAACTTGGGGAAGATATGGAGAAGCTCAAACGGTGAAGATAAGCATAAATATGGAAAATGAACTAGAGGGTCATTACAATATCCACTACTAAAAGAACTTTCGTTCCAAAAAGTCAACAAACAGAAAGAATCTCAAAAGCTCGAAAGGATGAGATAATAGGCCCGCAGCTCCAAGTATAACTTCCTAGATAACCTCAGTGGAGAGAAAACACCTGCAAGGGATATCACCAGAAGTATCCTTTTTTCAACCAGCACTCTCATTTACTTCCAAAATAGCCAACTCAACTTAATTGCTAACTGGCCTCCAACTAAACTGAAAAGGTTGATGCATGCACATCTGAATCACATCATGTTGATACCTTCTCTATATCCATATAAATAAACAAAGGCTCATCCAAGCTAAAAGAAAACATAGACATGAGTCATAAAACCAACTCCAAATCCAAAAATAACCTTCTTTTACCTTTTTGCACTTGTTATCTACTCCAAGCCAGGAGGAAAATCACTAGAGTCGCATCCACATAATCTCATCACAAAAAACTCAAAGAACTGAAGATGATCCGCTGAACGTCAAAAAGAAAACATGAGAATAAACTCATAAGGCATTATCTAGGCATGCAAAAAGAGATAATCACGGAATACAATCTATGCCAATTTTGTAACCAATCCAAATAAAAATCAAACTGAAATCTCAAAATCCAAGGTATAACTACTCATCACTGAATATTACACTCTAAGATATCCCATCCACCGAGAATAATGACATACTAAATCCAACTTGAGAACATTACTCTCGCTGAGTAAATCATCCAAAACTCCCAAAGAAAACTGAAATTTGAGGTCGATACTAAAATAACCAATACGAGGCCCATAGGCTATCACATGAACACTTATCAACTATAATCCAGCCGAAGTCTAGAATACTAAATAGGCAACCACGGAGTAGGCTCAACCAGCCTATAAATGAATTCTGAACTAAAACAAGAACAAAATAAAGGTTGCATGATAGCTCTACAACACCAAGCTAAAATCTCAATACCAAGGCTGAATTGCTTAATCTCAAAATCTAAATCAAAACTAAAAATGGGTGGGCATTAATGCTCCAAATCTATCATACTTCCAAGTCTCCATTCTAAGGAGTTAAACTCCAAAATGGGGCCAATAAGGCTATATCAATGTCAATTATCTCAAATCGCCTCTAGTATCTAGATCTGACATATATGAGATAAATCATACCAAGCCAAAGTCGAGACATATCTAGGGAGCAAAATACCACAGGGATAACCACTAACTGATAACACAAGCAACCAACTCTATATCAAATGAGGGAATAAAACATAGCTGCAAAATAGGAGTCATGCCAGAGGAAAAATCACTGGCTAAAAATGCATATAACCCACTATATATCCAATAGAGGAGATAAACTATCCAAACATACTCAAAATTTCTCAAGGTTAAAAACCACACTAGTGAAGGCAAAAACTTTAGCAACTCGGATAAATACAACTTAAGCTTGGAACTAACCAATGCATTACTCAATCTAGGCAAAGAAAAATCCATAGGCTCATATCATCAAGGAGAATCACTCTACCAAGCCTCACTAAGCCGAACAAACGTTGAAATGGGGATTTCCTTAATCCATCCAAGAACAACATCATTGAAGAAGAAATACCAATCTCAAAACCAAGTTCAAAGTTATAACCAGCACTAGAGAACCAATAACTCAAGCTAAAGAGTTTCTAATTTTCCAACTTAAGAAGTGATCACGGTAAAGGCCACCCACCTCTAACTCTCTAACACCACTTAAGACAAAACCATATCACAATGACAAAAAAGTATCCAATCTCCGCATTAACAATAAAGAAATCATCACGAGGGAACAAACCCAACATACCTATGAGATAAATCCATAATATCTCAATGTCAAATATCAAAATCTCTATCAGATTATAAAATAGCCACAAACAAAGAATGAACCTCAAACTGGTCTATCTCACAAATGGGTTATATTAGAAAGGATAGCCAAAGCAAATGCTTTCATAACCCAGGAGGTAAGTCTAAGAATCTGAAACTTAATAACAAGCAACATATTTAAATTATCGACTCAAAATCCATAAAAACCATGGAAGGTCACTTACCTTCGATACCACAACATATCCCTAAAATCAATCTAATATAGCCAATAAAGAAGAAACACAGTTAACCTCGCTGTGCTAGGGAAAAGAATCACCAAATCTGGCTATATCTACTCAATCCACCAAATAATATCACAAGAAAATAAAAGTCTAACTAGATAACACTAGTTTATACAGCTACACAGCGAGAATCAAATTCATCGTCTAAAAATATCTAATAATAACATCAAGTAATATCAATAACCTTACATAGTGGTAGCAATAGCAGCGGCGATATCACTATCAACATACTGAATAGGCAATACCAAAATAAATATCAATATCATGTACTATTTAATGGACATAATAGGGCTAATATGCGAAGATAAATGGGACTCAAACCCAAAACCACTCCCATAGGGGAAAAAATCAATATATATCTACTCCAACCACTAGTAAAAGAAATAAACCACGGAGTAGTAACATAATCATGTATTTAAAAATAAGGCATAGAATAACTGATATAAATTCATCAAGGCATACAATCACCAATGGGTATGAAGACCCCAATACATATAATAAGATATAAATGTGAGAAATAAAATCATACTAATTATGGTAACATCCATAATCACATGCCTGATGGGCATAGAAAAATAAATCTGAACGTGTCCAACTCGGACAAACCGATTGAATTATCAATTGAGGCGCCAAGCGCACCATCTCTAACTGAAGATGTCACAATATCACAAGCTAATCTAACTAAGGTAAATGATTGGAATCTCATATAAGGGATACATCCTAGACTAGTAGCCGGTCTCTCTGCGGTCGTAACAATTCTTGAAGCATCAATATGGAGAGAACACTAATTGAGCCCAAATGGTTGGTCATCTGATGCTGAGGGAAATTTGTAAGATTGTGTCCAAACTTTTGAAATCACATCCTGTCTTAGGAACTTTAGGCCAGCGGGTAATAAGGCCAACTCTAGCTATCACCTATCTCATACCAGGGGCATTCTCTAAACTGGTGTCTCATCATAACACAACAAAACCAAAAACCCAGAATACTTCAAGATATTTCCCTTCATAATCTAGAATAGTCTCTATGGCCTGAAGAACCATGCGACACACCACTAGTCTAATGGGGACTATTCTCAAATCCTTTTATGGTTGTAACTGAAGATCTTCAATATCCATATTTGGATCTCTAGTCTAATGTCATACTAAAATTATAAAAATAAATGTTGGAGTCTCATCTACATCTGTTGACAGTATCGCATCATTCTTTGGGGATGGAATTGAGTCAAAGAATGTGTTCAAGGTTTATAGAAACAAAGACACACAATAAGGAGTAATGAAGTAAATTTCCTAAAAGGTTACTGAAGTAATTCAAAGATAGGCTATGGACGTCTTTACACTGATACGCAGGACTCTACTAACACATAGCTCTTGTACTAATACACAAATGAAACCTAGGCTCTGGTAAAAATTTGTCATGAATCAATTTTCTCAGGTCATGATGGTGCCTACCATAACACAACAGTAGGTAAGCTAACCCGAAGTCTAGAACGGCTAGTAACGGATTATGTAATACTATAAAGAAAAGAATCCAGAGTATATGAAATAAAAATCAATACACAAAAGAATCCCAAAACCTGGAGGTATCAGTATAAAAGGTTTTAATATAAAAAGAGTACAATAGTGAAATATCAAGAGATATACACTGATACAACATATCTCTGAATACAACTTAGAGACTAGACTAATACATAAGAGAGATAAGTAATGCTCTAAATATCAGGAGCTCTGTAAAACCCCACAAAATCTCACGTTAATAATCAGTTTTATTAGCTCCTAAAAGCTCTTTAGAAAGTCCAACGCTTTGAATACTTTAGTTAGGTGTTCAACACTTAGTCACATTTTAATACTTTTAACTTCGGGGATTTATTTGACAACCTTCCCGACCTTCGCTTTTCAATTTTCAAGTTTTGTTGCGATGGACCAAGGCAATAGTACATTTCGGGTAAGTTTTGGAACTTTTGGGATTTGTTTAGGGCATATTTGGATTTTGAACCAGTAGCTAAAGGATATGAGGGGGCTTCACCCAGCTTAGAGCCTTGGCCCCTCCCCTCAATAGCAAGACGCGACCCAGCTACTTAAGGCTCTAGGAAAGGCGTCGCCTAGCTATAGCCTTTATGCCCAGTTTTTCAGCATTCTACCTCTATTCTTTAAGAGGTAATTTGGTCATTTTCCCACCCCTATATATATATCAAAAACACGGGATTAAGACCTCAAAACACCCAATTATACTCTCTTTTATTAATTTTTCTCAAGAACAAGAGCAAGGGTTTCAGCTTGAAGACCCAAGTCTAAGAGATTTCACCGTAGATCTTTAAGAAACTTTCAACTAAGGTATGCATAGTGTTCATTCATGAATTCTATTCATCCATGAAGCCCAAGAACCCTCTTTTAAATTCTATATCATGATATTTACATGGTTAATTGATTATGTTCATGTTATTATGGTTGTATGACTATCAAGAATGAATATTTACCATATTTTCATGAAACTATGTTAGTATAGGGTTGAAATCCATGCAACAGAGTTAAATGGTGGAGCCATATTGTATTTAATTAATGATCATACCTATGCCCTAAATTGTGCATGTAAGGTGTTTGATGAAATGCCTAGTATAGTAGAAATCATGTATAGCTACTCAATTGTGGTTTATATGATTAATACATGTCATTTACTTTTGTTCAACATAACTCCCCTATAATTTATTTAAATTATACTTGATTAGTTAAAATGTTCATGATATTAGAAGTATGTAGTAAAATCCAGGTATAAGGTTATCACAATCAAATGCTCATGAAATTTCCCCAATTTATTATATCATGGATTGTTGGTGTTGGTCATGTATTCAAGAAAGTTATGCTTTGTCAGTTTCCTTCTATCAAGTCTTGGGGTAATTGTACCCAAAAAATATAATTGTAGGCCTAGAGCCAGTGTCATGTATTCACGATATCCTCAGTCAAGCCATGATCCATAGAACTCAGTCAGTCATGTGACTCAGGAAAGCTCATTAATTTAGTAATCTCAATAGTATTTTGTCAGTAAATGCAACTCCATGAATTTGATTTGGTCGAATTCAGTTAATCATGTATAGTGTCTGTTCAGATGGGAGTAGGAGTTAGCACCAAGTGAACCCAAGGATGAGAACACATACTGTCATATAAGGGTGTGATTCTTGGAAGTCATCCTTGCATTCCAGAGATATGTAGCTACCATAGGTTGAGACATCAACACTATCATATATGGGTTGATGAGGTAGATAAACACTATCAGATAAGGGTCCCATCATTCTTTTTGGGGACACTATAAAATGAAGGTCACCTACAGTTTGTCCTAACCAGTGGCGCGGTATTGACATCCTTTCAATTGGGGTTACATAGTGGACCCCAACCAAGCCATAATGGCGCATTAAGGGCATGTCGGTTAAATGAATACTTCCCATAGTTTCAGTATTAGTCTTAGTAGGAGAACTCAGATAGTTCTTCAGATTTCAGGACTGTCAGATACAATCAACTCAGTTCAGAAATGAAACTCAGCTAGTTCCATCAATATTAGGATGTTAGATACAGTCACTTATGTTATCAGATATATCAGTAAACTTTTGTTATCATTACTCATATTTAGTAATCATGTTATTGTGGTCTCAGTTATTATGTAGTCATGCATGCATTCTCACACTCATGTTAGACAGTCAGCTAGTATTGTTTGTGCATATGAACCCCATACATTCAACATACCTCACATGCATACCAGTATATTCAATCGTACTGACACATTCACTCTATGGTGTTTTATACCATTAGTTCAGGGACACGAGCTATAGAGCATCAGTTGATTTCAAATATCAGCAGTTCATTAGCAGTGAGTCCTCATCCTTTGAGGGTGATATGATTATTTATTTCATTATTTTAATACTTAGTTATTTCAGTAGTCAGAGTTAGTTGGGGACAATTTAGTTATAGCTAGGATTTGAGACTTCTCCCGAATGAATCCTCCGTCCTTTCTCGGGTCTAAGTCAGATGAGGACCCTCATAAATTCATTGATCAGGTTTAGAACATAACCAAAATCATAGGCGTTACTCCTAGTAAGAGTGCTGAGCTAGTTACATATCAGTTTCAGCATATTGCTCATATTTCGTACAAGCAGTGGAAGCCAGAAAGGTCAGTTGATGCAGGAACTGTAAAGTGGGAGGAGTTTGTCACCGTATTCTTAGAGAGGTTCTTTCCCCTATAGCTGAAAAAAGCCAAAGTGTTAGAATTCATAAACCTCAGGCAGGGAAATATGACGGTGAAAGAGTACTCTCTTAAGTTTACTCAATTAGCTTGATATGCCCCTCATGTGGTTGCAGATAGCAGGGCCAAGATGAGTAAGTTTGTTTCTGGGGTGAATGATAGTGTGGTCAACAAGTGTAGATCTGCAATGTTGAATAGTGACATGACTTAAGCCAGGATCAAGACGATGCTCAGCAGATAGAGGAGCAAAATATTAAGATGAGGGAGAAGCAGAATAAGAGAGAAAGGATAGGTAGTTTCAACTTTGCTTAGCCCAAATCAGAAGGAGGAACCGTTCTCAATTTCATCATAAGTCATCAGTTCCAACCTCTTCTTCAGTCAGTTGATGATAGGCGTATTTACATGCCTAAAGTACTTTAATTTACCCATATTTTAGCTAAGTTTTGAGGACAAACTATATAATTCCTACACTTTTAGTCCTTTTTCCTGTAAGTGAGCTAACCAACGTGATTAGCAAGTTTTCAGGTATAAATGATGAAGATTTCAGCATTTTATGGACTAGTTGACGCCAAAGGAAGCTTCACATAAGAAGGAAGGCAGCTTTTCGAAGCCTATGGACTGAAAGTGATGCATGGAAAACTTGTCCCGGGCTAAAACAGCAATTCCAAAGACTTGGGGATCAGCAGTAACTTAGTAGGATTAGGATAAGGATGCAGTAACCTAGTAGGATTAGGATAAGTATGCAGTAGCTTAGTAGGAATAGGATATGGGTGTTATAAAAACCCTATTTTGATGAACCTTTTAGTAACCAATTTCCGCCACCCTCACCCTTATTCCTCCCTATTTGATCCTTTCCCCTTTTCTTCACAAATTCGTTGTTGACATTATTTTTTATCTATTCGACTTTTAATTTTTACGACAAGAGAAATGCTATTTGTAAGGAATTCACTCCACAAGTGCTACCAAAACATACTTCATGTGAGATTCTTATTTTGGTATGATGATAATGTCTATTGTGTTTTCCGTTGCACTCATGAGTAGCTAAACTTCTCTGTTAGGGTTATGGAAGCCTTATGAGATACTATCTATTGCTATGAGTTTGTGAATTCTTGATACGTATGTTGCTTATATCATTACTCTCTTCATCTTAATTGAATTCTTGTGGTTGTAAACATATAGAATACGCCAGTATAGCATTAACTTGTTCGAAAGAAAAGTTATATGTCTGGAAAAAAGAGAGTGACAAAGAAATAAGGATACCAACCCCTATTTAAAAGTTAGTGTCGTAACTGGATTAACCTCTTAGAGAATTCGTACCATTAGTTATACGCTTTAAGCTCGAAAGAGTTAAAGTGAGATAATCCTTGATGGTCGAAAGACGCCTGGATTTACCATAGAATACGAATCTCTATAAGTGCATGCATGTCTGAATTCCACATAACTCATAGCTAATATATACGTAGAACTCATAAGGTGGACATAACCCTAACTTACAATTCTCATTGACTAAAACCTACAAAACATTTCGTTTTTACTTTGCTATTTTTTATACTTTTTATTGCACTCATAAAATCCCTCTTACTCCGCAGAACCTTAGACCAAAAGTCTAATAATAGTTGCAACACTTAGTGACCGGGTATTCCCTGTGGAATTCGACACCCAACCCAGTTGGGTTCTATATTTGACAGTGACCACTTACACTCTTATGAGAGCTGTAGATTGAGAGTTATCAAATTTTCGCACCGTTACCGTAAGAGTATAAGCGGTCGCTGTCAAATATAAAACCCAACTGGGGTGGGTATCGAATCCCATAGGGAATACGGTTGTCAACTAAGTTTGTGATAATTACTAGACCCTTTGGTGAAAGATTCTTGTATTTTACTTTTAGTTGTTGTTTTTATTTTATTTAGGTTTTGTTTAGTGCATGCCCAATACTCAAAGTTCTGGTCAACCATTATTACCTATAAACCCTGAACCGCAACTTATTGGCAGGATGGAAGCGCAATGTGACATTGAAAGAAGGGCTGCTCAATAGGAGCAGGCTAGATTAGCTGTGTTGGCCGCTGCTCAAGTGCATCAACAAAATATTGATAACCAAGGGCGAGCAGCAGATCCTGATGATGAGGACTTGGGTGATAATGAGTTACTAAACCCTAGGCGTGATGCTGAGGTGGCGACACCGGCAAACAGAAGAGATCGTCAAGCAATATTTAGGCCTGAACGCCGAGCTATACAGATTCCCTTTGATGATGATGATGACGATCTGGATGGGGCCGGCGCTACAGGAGCTATTATCCCTCCACCCTTGGCAGCTGGAGCCAAGTTCAATATCACAAGCACCATGATTCAACTACTACAACTCAAAGGATTATTTGGTGGACTTGCAGGTGATGATCTGAATATGCATCTGGTCAATTTTATCTCTACATGCAAATCATTCGACAATCCAGGAGTTGGACAGAATGTAATTCGACTGTGCTTATTTCCATTGTATCTATCTGGTGAGGCAACTCTATGGTTGAATGGGCTGACTCCTGATTCTATCACTAATTGGAGGCAATTGAAAGACGTTTTCCTAGAAAGATTCTTTCCGCCATCCAAGAGAGCACAATTGAGAGATGAAATCAGCAACTTTCGTTAGCTTCCAACTGAAGCTCTCCATAAAACATGGGAGAGATTCAAGAAGAAGCTTATGAGATGCCCAAACCATCATATGACCAATGTCCACTTGATGGAGATATTATACAGGGCTTTGAATTCGGTGACTAAGCCAGTGGTTGATAATGATGTGGGTGGGTCATTCATGGACCTTACTTTTGTTCAGGTAAGTGATATGCTAGATCGTATGACAAATCAGAGTAGAGCTTGGCATATCAGGGATTCTGAGGTAGCAAGCTCTACTATATCAATTGGCATGACTGCAGAACAAAAATGAAGAGAGGAGGAACGTGATCAAGATATGGCGCACATGAAAACACAGATGGATCTCCTTACCAAGCATTTACTATCAAGGAACACCAAAAAAAGTTAAGTCCGTGGTAGCACATGGAAGAGATGAATTTGATTCTAAAGAAGAAGCTAATTACTTGAATAATCAGGGGGGTTTCCGAGGCAATGCCCAAGGAAACCAAGGTCGGAACTATTATGATAAATCTGGAAACAAGGACCGTGACCAAGGTAGTTGGAAGGATAAGACTGACAGGAGTGGTTTGTATGTACCTCTTGTAAGATGTGACGCCCCAGCATCTGGTTCTGGAAATATGTCCATGGAAGATATGATAGCTAAGCTGTTGAAAGGAGTGGAGGCAACCAGCACGGGAGTAACCAAGGAAATAAATGATTTGTCCACAATGAAGCAATTGGTTGACTCGCATTCCACTTCAATAAAACAGCTGGAGCAACAATTGAGTCAATTATCTGTGGCATTCAACCAAAGAAAGGCTGGAACCCTACCCAGCGACACTGTGCAAAATCCAAGGAACGACGGATCATGCATGGCTATTACCACTAGGAGTGGTAAGGTGCTGGAAATTTCATCCAAAAGCAAGAAAGTGGCCGATGAAGTCATTCGTGACGTCACCCCTCAACATCCATAGCTTGAAAATATCGCCAATCTGAAGTAAGAGGAAAAGAAAGTCGTGGAGAAAACTATTCCCCTTCCACCACCATATTTTCCTCAAAGATTAAAGAAGAGAGATGAGGATACCAAGTTCAATAAATTCATGGCGATGTCACAACAGCTGACCATTAATGTTTCGTTGCTAGAAGCACTAGAATAGATGCCTGGCTACGCAAAATATATGAAGGATCTTCTGACAAAGAAGCGGGAAGCAGGTTATGAGTCGACGGCGACTGTTCATCATTATAGTGCAATCGCTACCAGATCACTAGTTCAAAAGAAGGCCGATCCTGGTTCTTTCACTATTCCTTGTACTGTCGGATCTTTAAATTTTGCCAAGGCAATATGCGATTTAGGAGCCAGCATCAATTTGATGCCACTATCCATTTACAAAAAGTTGGGGTTGGGTGATCCTACTCCAACCAATATGAGGCTTGTGATGGCAGATAGGTCGATAAAACAACCTGTTGGTATTTTATATGACGTATTGGTGAAGGTTTCTTCATTCATCTTTTCGGTAGACTTCGTGATTTTGGACTGTGAGGTACATTCGGAAGTTCACATAATCTTGGGATGGCCTTTCCTCGCTTATTGACATGAGAGATAATGAGCTTTTATTTCGAATAAATAACGAAGTGATTCATTTTGATTTATACAAATCGATGAAGCATCCGAGAGATATGGATGTGTTCTCTGTAGCTTATGAGGATAAGAAAGCATTATCTGTAGAGAAACAGCTTACTGTTGAGCCATTGTCTACTGTGTTGTTGAATGTTGAGCATGAGTATGCTGAAGATTATGAATAAACTATGTGTGCTTTAACAGAAATAGAGTCCTATTCTCATACTCCTAAGCAGCCGGACCTTGATCTTAAGAATCAACCGCCACCACCAGTGCTAGAATTGAAAGAACTACCAAGTCACCTAAGGTATACATTCTTGGGAAGTGGAAATACACCTTCGGTAAGTGTTGCAGCTGATCTAGGTGATCAGTACATAGAGGCTCCCATCTCTGCTCTGAAGAGGTACAAGAGAGCTATGGGTTGGTCTATAGATGATATAATTGGTATCCCACCTGGGATATGTATGCACAAAATGCATTTCAAAGAAGATTGCGTGCCCACAATGAAGCATCAGACTCGTCTGAATCCATTCAAAAAATGATGCACCAAATATCTCGATGAAGTCTAAGTAATTGAGATAACTATGTCATGCCGCGACAATAAATCAAGCGCTTGGTGGGAGGCAACCCATCATTTTTAATTGTTTTAATTGTATTATTTTTCTAGGATTTTATCGAGCCACGACCAAAACTAAGGCGCTTGGTGGAAGGCAACCCATCGTTCTAATTGTTTTTTGTTGTTTTTGAGTAAGTGTAGGTGCAGGAAGTATAAGGGAGGAGATTGGTCTCGAATTTTGATTTGGAAGCGGTTCATGTTGAAGGTGGTAAGTTAGGAATGAAGAAGAAAAGGCTATGGGTTAGGCATTTCCTATGCAAAACTAGGCAATGGTAAAGGCAAGGCCTATGTAAATCTAGGCAATGAACAAGGCAAGGCCTATGCTATGGCCTTCGGTCTCTGAATCTAGAATGCCATAGCATAGGCGCCGCCTATGCCAAAGCCTTTGCTCCAACAATTCCATAGCATAGGTGCCGCCTATGCCAAAGCCTTTGCTCTCTAAATCTAGAATGCCATAGCATAGGCGCCGCCTATGCTATAGCCTATGTCCAACTAGGCTTCGCAAAAGGCGCCGCCTATGCCAAGCATAGGCAAAACATTAGGCGCCGCCTATTCTCACTTTTTGGTCTCCTAACCCAATTTTTAATGGGTCAAACCCGACCCATGCATTGGGATATAAATAGAACTTCATCCTTAAGGCAAAATCACATTGTTTACTCAATCTAAGCGCCACCTACCCTTCCAAAATCTCTCAAACTTTTCTTTTTTACTCATCTAACCTTGCGAGACCATCTTCTAAGTCCATCACCAAGTAAGTTCTTCTTTTATATACCATAAGTTTTACACTACTATGCTTATAATGATGTGTTAGATCATGAGGTGGTGTTGGTGATTCGAATGTGCTTGATTTATTGTGATACAACTAAGTGAGTAAAAGAATACATATGGGTGTTCTAGACTAGGTTCCAACCTGTATTTAATTTTGATACACTGTCATAATTTTTCGACATGGTTAAGATAATAGCATAATTTGACTATGCTGAACATATCGTTGGAACATATCACCTATATGTATGTCGATGAAATCTGAGTGATCGACATCACTCACTTAAATAGTTTGTACAAACAAATTAAGTGTGGGGTGGTGCCATTATAGTTTTTTTGTCAATTATATCGAGATGAGCTAACATGAATCTCAAGTAGAATGGCACCAAAAGGACGACAAGGAATAGAAAAAGCATCCACCTCGCAGAAAGGTCAGAAAAGAAGATTAAAAAAACAAGTTGAATCTTCCTCGCTGCAAATACCTTGACGCACTCTTGGAATCAAGTGGGGTGTATTTTGAGGAACTTCTGAGGATGACAACTCTGATGATGATTCTGACGCAGGGGGTATGACCCCATACATAGAGGATGAGTCCGAATAACCAGGTTTTTCTTATTTATTTTCCACTGAGGGCAGTGTGTCCCGTCTAAGTGTGGGGTGCTGGTATTTGTATGCATATTTCTTTGCCTACCTACATTTATTTATGTTCATTTGTTTGGTTTTTAGTGGTAGTTAAATTTTCTAAAAAAAAAATTCTTCTTAAGGTGCATGAAATTGTTCTAACAGGCGGCATGGTATTATGACAAGAGTTGTGCTAAAATCATTACTATTGAGAGGTTTAGGCTCTAAGTGTGACTCACTATATGATAAGTGTGTGGTTTAATTCATTCTTCTGTTGGGTTAAGAGTCTATACTACTCCCAATAAAGTCAACCATGTGCCTTGTGTGTGTGAGGTAATAGTATATTCTGTGTTGTGACTGATGCTAGAACTTGCCTGGTATGTGTGTAAAGCGAAATAAAGAGTGCAAGTTTAGAAGATGATTTAGGCATTTCTTTGGCAGCCTTAATTGTTTACCTTCTTTTTACCTACCTGTGGACATTATCCTAGTTAACCCCCTTTGAGCCTTTAGCCATTTTTCTTTGACAGCCTCATATGTAAGCCTAATCTATTTTTTTTCAAGACCATAATTTGATCCAAATTCCTAAGTGCCTTAAATTTTAAAGTCATGTGACAAAATAAGAGGAAATTGGGTGAAAGTGATACCTTAGAGTTTATTGGTGCTTGAATTTGTTATGAAAAAAGTGGCTATCATAGAGGTGTGCTATAGAAAAGAAAAAGAAAAAGAAAAAGATAACTTGTGTTTATGATTAAATAAAAAGATAGTTATGTTTGAATGGCAAAATAGGTGAAAAGGGGTAAGAGAAGAAAGAAAGGTAGCAAGGTTGATTAAAAGAGAGTGTTAATGGCATAATGTGATGTATTAAAGCGCTTAGGAACATAGTCACTATTTCTGGCCAAAATAGTCCTACCTGTCCCTTAGCCTACATTACATCCTGTAAAGACCTATTTGATCCTAATCTTAGCATTCTGATATTTAGTGGAGCATTACACTAAGGGCAAGCCTATGGTCATCAGTTGCAACATATGAATTCTTTGTGAGAGTGAGAGCAAGGAAAATCTTATACCCATGTTCCAAAAAATACAATACTTGTGAGTGATTATGGGTAATATCTTATGTGAGACACACATGGTTGAACAGTTTTGGGTAGTTTTGTATGATTCTTTGTACCTTAACTTGTGGATACAAATTAACCATCATCACGAGTCTGTGGTAGAGGTTGAATTGTTTCTAGTAATGATCAGAAAACTACTCTTTGTTGATAATTGTTGTACCTGTCTTAATGAATATTTTGTGTTGTTACTGTGAAACCCTAAGTAGATGTTTATATGGACATAATATTTTGTTCGAGGATGAACAAAGCTTTAAATGTGGGGTGTTGATGATAGGCGTATTTACACGCCTAAAGTACTTTAATTTACCCAAAGTTTAGCTAAGTTTTGAGGACAAACTATATAATTCCTGCACTTTTAGTCCTTTTTCCTGTAAGTGAGCTAACCAACGTGATTAGCAAGTTTTCAGGTATAAATGATGAAGATTTCAGCATTTTATGGACTGGTTGACGCCAAAGGAAGCTTCACGTAAGAAGGAAGGCAGCTTTTGGAAGCCTATGGACTGAAAGTAATGCATGTAAAACTTGTCCCGGGCTAAAACAGCATTTGCAAAGACTTAGGGTTCAGCAGTAACTTAGTAGGATTAGGATAAGGATGCAGTAACCTAGTAGGATTAGGATAAGTATGCAGTAGCTTAGTAGGAATAGGATATGGGTGTTATAAAAACCCTATTTTGCTGAACTTTTCAGCAACCAATTTCCGCCACCCTCACCCTTATTCCTCCCTATTCGATCCTTTCCCCTTTTCTTCACAAATTCGTTGTTGACATTATTTTTCATCTATTCGACTTTTAATTTTTACGACAAGAGAAATGCTATTTGCAAGGAATTCACGCCACAAGTGCTACCAAAACATACTTCACGTGAGATTCTTATTTTGGTATGATGATAATGTCTATTATGTTTTCCGTTGCACTCATGAGTAGCTAAACTTCTCTGTTAGGGTTATGGAAGCCTTATGAGATACTATCTATTGCTATGAGTTTGTGAATTCTTGATACGTATGCTGCTTATATCATTACTCTCTTCATCTTAATTGAATTCTTGTGGTTGCAAACATATAGAATACGCCAGTATAGCATTAACTTGTTCGAAAGAAAAGTTACATGTCTGGAAAAGAGAGAGTGATAAGAAAATAGGGCTACCAACCCCTATTTAAAAGTTAGTGTCGTAACTAGATTAACCTCTTAGAGAATTCGTACCATTAGTTATACGCTTTAATCTCGAAAGAGTTAAAGTGAGATAATCCTTGATGGTCAAAAGACGCCTAGATTTACCAGAATACGAATCTCTATAAGTGCATGCATGTCTGAATTCTGCATAACTCATAGCTAATAGATACGTAGAACTCATAAGGTGGACATAACCCTAACTTACAATTCTCATTGATTAAAACCTACCAAACATTCCATTTTTACTTTGCTATTTTTTATACTTTTTATTGCACGCATAAAATCCCCCTTACTCTACAGAACCTTAGACCAAAAGTCTAATAATAGTTGCAACACTTAGTGACCGAGTATTCCCTGTGGGATTCGACACCCAACCCAGTTGGGTTCTATATTTGACAGTGATCGCTCACACTCTTACGAGAGCTGTAGTTTGAGAGTTATCATCAGTGCTCCAGTTCCTAAGTTCAGAGACGGCAACAGATATAGATCACTAGGCTCTAAGTATCAGGGTAGTGTTAGCAGTGCCGCACCCATTCTCTTTGTCAGATATGTGGCAAGAACCATCAAGGTACTTGCAGGGCTGGTAGTGATGTCTGTTTTGGTTGTGGTAAGCCAGGCCACAAAGTCAGATATTGACCCTTGTCGAGTTATCAGGGTCAGTATAACCGTTCAGCAGCTCAGTTCGGTCTTCCAAATCAGCAGGGTTCCACCTTCAATGCTACTAGTGAGCAACGCCTAAAATGTCTTTATGCTCTTCAGTCTCGGTAAGATTAGGAAAATTCTCCTGATGTGGTTGCTGGTACATAACAGATCTTTCATGTGCATATTTATTCTTTACTAGATCCATGAGGTTCTTTGACTTTTGTTACTCCCTATATAACAGGCGATTTCAGAACCAATCTTGAAATTCTAGCAGAGCCCATTTCAGTCTCTACCCCAGTGGGTAAAACCATCATAGCCCGGCGGGTATACAAAAACTGCCCGGTTATGATATTTTAGAAAGTTACTTCAGTAGACTTAGTCGAATTAGAAATGACTGATTTTGATGTCATTCTCAACATGGATTGGCTTCATTCCTGCTATGCCACAGTCGACTGTAGAAACAGAATAGTTTAGGTCCAGTTTTCGAATGAACCTGTCCTAGAATGGAAAGGTAGTACTTCAGTATTCAGAGGTCAACTTGTTTCCTACCTTCGGGCAATGGAAATGATATCTAAAAGATGTGTCTATCACCTTGTTCATGTTAAGGATTCTAGTTCCAAGACTCCCAGTCTTGAGTCAGTCGCATTCATGCACGAATATTCAAATATATTTCCCGAAGATCTTCCAGGAATTCCTCCCGACAGGAAAATAAACTTCGACATTGATCTTTTTCCCGATACTCAGCCTATATCTATATCTATTCTGTCATATAGAATGGCACCAGTAGAACTCAAAAAATTGAAAGAGTGGTTGAAGGATCTCTTCGATAAGGGATTCATCAGGACTAGTGTTTCCCCGTGGGGTGCACCAGTCCTATTTGTGTGCAAGAAGACGGTTCTCTCAGAATGTACATTGATTACCATCAGCTCAACAAAGTCTCGGTTAAGAACAAGTATTCGCTTCCTAGAATTGATGACTGTTGACACCTAATTTTTGCCCTACATGACCAAGTTTAATTTTGAGTTTCTCTAATTTTAAATAAAATTACAACATTTATTTCATCCGAATAAAAAAATTTCAAAAGATATTTGTATGTAATCCTGCCGTTTTTAAGTAGTGATTATATATTATCGTGTTCAATTATATTAGATTTTAATCAAGGCTTATCTTGAAAATATATTCAAATGATTAAAATTTTGATTTTTTTTACAGTCTATTCTAAAAAAAAATAGATAAATATGTGTTTTATTTTATTAAATCAAGAATCTCGAGATTAAATAAAGTATTAATTCGTATTGAATTTCAATATAGTTTACTCAACCTATTAAATTTGGCCATAATTGAAACTCAATCGACTACAACTGCAATGCAATTGGTCAATTAATTTTCAATTTGATCAAAATTTAAAAGGATGGCTAAATCCTGATTTGAGGATATTGGGGTTATAATTTAAATAACATCAAATCCTATTGATACCCAATTCTTGTAAATTATACCCACCAGCCCATTCTTTTCAGTAGCCAAATTTCTTTATTAATGTTGTCAGCCCATTTTTCCAGCAGCCCATTTCATTTATTAATGTTACCAGCCCAACTTAAACAAGCCCCAAAAATTAATTACCCAACAAATTCAGCCACAAATCCAGTCAACCAGCTAACTTTAGAGACCCGAAACCAGCTCCGATCGAGCGGCGATGACCCAGATTTTTATCAAAAATCGTTCTCCAACATACCAACAATGAAAAGTCCAATTCGGAAATCATTTTGAAATTCAAATAGTTGTACAATTTTTGTCCTCAAGTGACGTACTCCAACATGCCCAAAGTTCATTTTGTCCTACATCGGTAGAATAACAAAGGGTGACTTTTCACCCTCTCTATAAATAGATCATTTAGGAGCAATTCTAAGACAAGTCTTGAACGTGGAAAAAATCTGCTTTCGAGCAACGAGTTTATATTTTACAGTAGAAAATTTATTCCCAAAAGCAGATGCTTTTCCGGTGGTGGCGAGAAAACTCGGTTGAAGGTTCGTAGTTCCGTTTTGTTGCCTCAATAAAGCTGAACACGTTGTTCTCTTCTATTTTATTATAGATTATTATTTTTTATTTAGTTATTTATTTGTTTTTTTATTATTTATTGTTTATTTATTTATTTGTTATTTTTATTATTTATTTATATTATTTTCAGTTTTTATTTATTTATTTATTTCATCTTAATTATTTATTTATTATTTATTTGTTTATTTATTTTATTTATTTATTTATTTTTATTTATTTGTTATCTATTTATTTGTTTATTTATGTTATTTTCATTTTTTTTCTTTTTTTATTTTTTATTTTATATATTTGTGTTATTTGATTATTATATTTTGTCTAATTGGTATTTGGAATGTTAGTTTGCTCATTGTATTATTAAATGCGTAATAATCTTTGTTTTTCGCTTTGCATGAAATTTTTTGGATGAGCACAATTGGACTCCCTATATCCCTGTATTTGTACGTCGTCGAGTCGAGCCTCATTAAGTCTAAAATTGGGCTGATACACACAATAGCACACGTATACAGTCTGATTATAGGAAATACTTGTTAGGAATGGTCTCCAAAGAAAATTAAGTTTCGTATTGTATTTTTTATATTTTTATACTTGTACAAAATAATATAGTGAAAACTTTATTTTTTGGGTACTGGGTGGGGATATTCTTACTTACGCAATCTTTAACACACGTTTAGGCAAATTTAGTTAATATTTATATTAAACTGATTTAGATATCTAATCAAATAATTCTCAATTTCATAATCTTTTTCTTTAAAACAAATTTTCCTTTATTCAATCTTTAATTTTCTTTTCATGTACATTCTTATATATATTTTTATTTACATATCTTCATATATTTTATACACAGTTTTACTATAATATAGTTAATTTGTACATCTTTTATACATAAATTATTTTCATCATTTTAATACATGTTTTATATTTGTATATATACACAGAGATTTTTTTTTCTATCTTTTAATAAACCTAAGTCTGGCTGGAAACCACATTTGTGGATTTTGAAGGGTGCCTAACCTCTCCCCTTCAGAATAACTTGAACCCTTACCTAGAATCTAAACTGGTTTTGTAGATTAAAACTCGAGTCATAAATGTTGATAAAATAAATAGATTTCTTTATTTTCCTTAAAAATTAGGTAGCGACTCTGTACAAAATTAATTTATTCTTTTAGAGTCCATAAGTTATGCTCATTTTGACCTTACGTTAAAAAGAGGGTGTGACAATGACCAGTTTGACCAACTTTAGGGTGCTAGCTATTTCTCTAAGATAGACCTCACATTAGGCTATCATCGGCTCAGAGTCAAAGAATGTGACATTTTGACAATAGCTTTTCGTACTCGGTATGATCACTTTGAATTCTTTGTCATGCCCTTTGGTCTTACTAATGCCCCAGCTGCTTTTATGGACTTGATGAATCGGGTGTTCAAGCATTACTTGGACATATTCCTCATAGTCTTCATAGATGATATTCTGGTTCATTCCCGCAGTGAGCATGATAATACAGAACATCTCCAAATCATACTTCAGACTCTAAAAGATCATCAGTTGTTTGCTAAATTTAGTAAGTGCAAATTTTGGCTATGGTCAATAGCATTCCTTGGCCATATCATTTACGGTGATGGCATTAGAGTAGATCCTCAAAAGACTAAATAAATAAGAAACTGGACCAAACCTGTCTCTCCATCAGATATCAGGAGTTTCTTGGATTTCACTGGCTATTACAGATGGTTTGTTGAGGCATTTTCATCTATTGAATCCCCTATATCCAGACTGACTCAGAAGAAAGTCAAGTTTCAGTGGTCATATCATTGCGAGAAAAGTTTTCAAAAGTTAAAGACTCGACTCACCTCAGCTCCAGTCTTAGCTATTCCAGATGGTCCAGATGGGTTCATGGTGTATTGTGATACATCCAGAGTGGGTTTAGGTTGTGTCCTCATGTAGGATGGTAAGGTCATAGCCTACGTTACCAGATAGCTTAAACCCTATGAGAAGAATTATCTGAATCATGATCTTGAGTTAGCAGTCGTAGTCTTTGCCTTGATGATTTGGAGATATAATCTATACGGTGTTCATATAGATGTATTCACGGATCACAAGAGTCTTCAGTATGTTTTTTATCAGAAAGATCTCAATCTATGTCAGAGAAGGTGGTTAGAGCTCTTAAAATATTATGATATGAGTGTATTTTATCATCCGAGCAAGGCCAACGTAGTGGTCGATGCTCTCAGTAGACTATCTATTGGTAGTGTTTCTCATGTCGAGGAAAGTAAAAAAAAAATTTAGCTCAGGAAGTCCATTAGCTTGCTACACAAGGCGTTTTCCTAGTCGATACCGACGAAGGTGACATATGGGTTCAGAGTAGTTCAAAATTATCTCTAGTTTTTGAGGTGAAAGAAAAGAAAGATAGAGACCCCAGTCTGGTCAAGTTGAAAGAGTCAGTCAAGGATCAGAAAGTAGAGGTTTTCTCCCAAGGGGGAGTTGGTGTCCTACGTTGTTAGGGTTGTCTCCGTGTTCCCGGTGTAGATGAATTAAGGCTGAAAATTCTTGCAGAAGCGCATTATGTATGTTACTCTATTCATCCAGGGGCCACAAAGATGTACTGTGACTTGCAGGAAATCTATTGGTAGAGTGGGATAAAGCAATATGTTGTAGAGTTTATGGCTAAGTGCTCTACATATCAGCAGGTTAAGATAGAGCATCAGAAGCCTAGTAGGTCCATGCAGGAGATCGGTATTCCTTCTTGAAAGTGGGAAGAAGTGAACATGGACTTTATGACGGGTTTACCTCGAACTCGTCCTCATCATGATTCAGTTTGGGTCATTATAGATAGGATAACCAAATCAGCTCATTTTCTTCCAGTTCATACCTCTTATTCAGTTGAGGATTACGCCAGACTCTATATTAGGGAGTTAGTCAGATTACACGGTGTTCCGCTATCTATTATCTCAGACAGAGGTACCCAATTCACCTCTCATTTCTGAAAAGCATTTCAAAAGGGTCTTGGTACCCAAGTTCATCTTAGTACAGCCTTTCATCCTCAGATAGATAGTCAAGAAGAAAGGACCATTCAGACCCTACAAGATATATTAAGGGCATGTGCAATTGATTTTAAGGGTAGTTGGGGTGACCACTTGTCTTTGATTGAGTTTGCATACAATAATAGCTATCATTCAAGTATTAAGATGGCTCCATTTAAAGCTCTTTATAGTAGGAGATGTAGGTCTCCAATCAGTTGGCTCAAAGTTAATGACGCCTCAGTCATAGGGCTTGACTTAGTATTTGATGCTTTAGAAAAAGTCCATTCGATCAGAGAAAGACTCCGGGCTGCTCAAAGCCGACAGAAGTCTTATACCGATGTATGCAGAAAAGATCACGAGTTTGAGATTGGTGACTAAAGATCTCTCCTATGAAGGGAGTGAAGATTCTCAATCGGTTTGGCAAAGTAGCCTATGAGCTCGAATTGCCTTTAGATCTAACCTCACTTCACCTAGTTTTCCATATTTCTCTGCTCAAGAAGTACATAGGTGACCCAACAGCTGTAGTCCCTATTCAGAGCATTGATGTTCAGAATAGCCTCTCTCATGAAGAGATTCCAGACGAATTCCTAGACTATCAGACTTGTAGACTGAGGAATAAAGAAGTCCCTCTAGATAAATCTCTTGGGCGAAATCAGTCCATCGAGGGAGCTACCTAGGAAGTAGAAGCAGACATGCATACCAAGTATCCTTACCTCTTCTTCGCCAACTCAAATCAAGCTCAACATAACAGTTCTCCTTAAGCTTACTCAATTTCATGTTTATGTTCATCCCAAACTTGGTATCAAGTGCCATTGCATATACAGTCATGCATTCATGTATCAGTTTAGTTATGTAATCATGCATCAGATATGCATTCTCATTGCGAGAAACTTAGTTCATTAGAACACTCAGTAATGCATTCGTGGATTAGTTATACATGCATCAGATATGCATGTTCAGTATGATATGTTTAGATTATCAGTCATGCCGGTCAAGAAATTATGTTTTAGTTGTTCATTCTCAGTATTCACGTTAGTTATTTTTCGCCCCCTATTAGTCAGTCTCATTTGAGGATGAATATTCCCAAGGTGGAGATATTGTAAGACCCCGTAAAATATTATGTTTATAATCAGCTCTTTTAGCTCCTAAAAGCTCTTTGGAAGGTCCAACACATAGAATATTTTAGCTAGGTGTTTAACACTTAGTCTAATTTTAAGCCTTCAAAATTTGGGGATTTATTTGATGACCTTCCCGACCTTCATTTTCCAATTTTCCAATTGTGTTGCGATGGGGCAAGCCAATAGTACATTTTGAGTGAGTTTCAGAATTTTTGGGATTTGTTTAGGGCATGTTTGGATTTTGAACCAGTAGTTAAAGGCTATGAGGGGGTGCTGCGCAGCTTAGAGCCTTGGCCACCTCCCTCAATAGAAAGGTGCCTCCCAGCTACAAAAGGCTCTAGGAAAGGCGCCGCCTTGCTATAGCCTTTGTGCCCAGTTTTTCAAAATACTACCTCCATGCTTTGAGGGGTAATTTGGTCATTTTCCCATACCTATATATATCAAAATCTTGGGATTTATCCCTCAAAACACCAAATTATACTCTCTTAATTTTTTTCAAGAACAAGAGTAAGGGTTTAAACTTAAAGACCCAAGTCCAAGAGATTTCACCGTAGATCTTTAAGGAACTTTCAACTAAGGTATGCATAGTGTTCATTCAAGGATTCCATTTATTCATGAAGCCCAAGAACCCTCTTTTAAATTCTATATCATAATATTTACGTGGTGAATTGATTATGTTCATGTTGGTATGGTTGTATGACTATCAAGATTGAATCTTTACCATATTTTCATGAAACTATGTTAGTATAGGGTTGAAATCCATGCAACGGAGTTAAATGGTGGAGTCATTTTGTATTTAATTGATGATCATACCTATGCCCTAAATTGTGCATGCAAGGTGGTTGATGAAATGCCTAGTATAGTAGAAATCATGTATCGCGACTCAGTTGTGGTTTATATGATAAATACATGTCATTTACTTATGGAGCATGGAGCAGTTACAACTTACCGAGGACATGACCCTAGATAGGAAGGTCTGGAGGACGCGAATTAGGGCAGAGGACTAGGGCCTGTTTGGGTCGCTAGTGTAGGGAATTACCTGCTGGGGGTAGTATCCTGGTTATGATCCCGTGTTCCTTGTTTTAGTAAGAATCTGGGTGCTTTCCTCTGTTTCCCTCTGTTTTCTTTTACTTATGGTTGTCGTATTTATGTTATGTTATGTTATGTATGTTATGTATGTTATGTATTCTTGTAGCCTTGTTCGGTGTTTTACTTTGTATTTGTGTGGTATCTTTTACCTTGTGTCTTGAGCCGGGGGTCTATCGGAAACAGCCTTTCTACTTCTTTAGAGGTAGAGGTATGGTCTGCGTACATCTTACCCCCCCCCCCCAGACCCCACCAGGTGGGAATGCACTGGGTTTGTTGTTGTTGTTGTACATGTCATTTACTTATGTTCAACACAACTCTCCTATAATTTATTTGCATTATGCTTGCTTGGTTAAAATGATCATAATATTAGAAGTATGTAGTACGCCATGATTATTTGCTCTCTTATCCATGTATAAGATTATGACAATCAAGTGCTCATGAAATTTCCCCAATTTATTATATCATTGATTGTTGGAGTTGGTTATGTATTCAAGAAAGTCAAGCTTTGTCAGTTTTCTTTTATAGAGTCCTGTGGGAACTTGTACCTGAAAAATATAGCTGTGGGTCTAGATCCAGTGTCATGTTTTTACGATATCCTCAGTCAAGCCATGATCAATAGAACTCAGTCAGTAATGTAACTCAGGAAATCTTAGTACTTCAGTAATCTCAGTAGTATTACATCAGTCAACGCAAGAATTAGCACCGAGTGAATCCAAAGATGGGAACACACACTGTCAGATGAAGGTGTGATTCGTAAAAGTCATCCTTGCATTCCAAAACTATGTAGCTAGCATAGGTTGAGACATCAACACTGTCAGATAAGGGTTGATGGGGTGGATAAACATTGTTTGGTGAGGGTCCCGCCATTCTATTTTAAGGACACTATCAGATGAGGGTCACCCACAACTTGTCCTTAACAGTGGCGTGGTATTGATACCCTTCCAATCGGGGTTACAGATTAGACCCCAACCCAGACATAATGGTGTATTAGGGGCATATCGGTTAGATGACTACTTCCCACAGTTTTAGTATTAGTCTTAGTAAGCGAACTTAGATAGTTCTTCAGATTTTAGTACTGTCGGGTACAGTCAACCCAATTCAGAAATAAAACTCAGCTAGTTCCATCAGTATAAGTACTAATAGATACAGTCACTTATGTTATCAGATATATCAGTAAACGCATGTTATTAGTATTCAGATTTAGTAATCATGTTATCGCAGTCTCAGTTATTATGTATTCATGCATGCATTCTCATGTTCATGTTAGACAGTCAGCTAGTATTGTTCATGCATATGAACACCATGCATTCACCCTACCTCATATGTATACCAGTACATTCAATCATACTGACGCATTCGCACTATGGTGTTTTATACCATAGGTTCAGAGTCACGAGCTCCAGAGCATCAGTAGATTTCAAATATCTGTAGTCTGTCAGTAGTGAGTCCTCAACCTTCGAGGATTATATGATTAGTTATTTCATTATTTCCGTACGTAGTTATTTTAGCAGTTGGATTTAGTTGGGCACATGTCCCATCAACTCCTTATTCAGACAATCAGGTTTTAGAGGCTTTTCAGACTACAATATGTTTAGACAGTTTTCTTTTAGGTATTTATACCCCAACCCAGATGTTATATTTTTATCAATTATGTTGCAGTTTCGAACCTTATGGCCTTTCATCTCATGTTTCCACATTTATACAGTGTATTATGCAGTGTTCAGGTACAGATATCAGTCATGGGTTAACTTATGATCCTTAGGGGTCATGAGCACCGTGTAGCATTCCGGGTACCAGATTTAGGGTGTTACAAGCTCACTCTAAGTCTCTGAACTAGGGCTTCTCTGCACAAAGCATGCATCAATAGCAATAACCCGTACTATGATCTGTAGGCTGCAGAGGTGTAGTATGAGTACCAAATAAATGGTACTTAGTAGGCAACTGTCAACCGAGCTCCAAAGATAGAGCAGATATATACAATACATAAATAGTATAGAAACTACACCCAAGAGTCCAGAAATCATATGACAAGTCCATGAGATAATAAATAACAACTATCATGTGCATGTCCAAGATACTAACATAATAAAACAAAAGAAGTATCAGGGTGAACTATCCTGTTCTAGCTACATTCAATATAAGTCAATGTTATACCGTATATCTTAGGTCAATATACAAATAAAGAGCGATAGAAAAATATATATAGTAATATACAAGGCGAAGAAATGAATATACAACATAAACAATGAAGGAAGGGATATACGGTAGTATCATAGCTTCATATAGCTATATATATATATATAGGTATATATACATATAAACATGAGGTCATCTTAAAGAATAACCTATATCATCATATTCTCATTTTGAGACATCATTATAATAGAATCGGGATTTAAATAATATCATACTCGGGGTTTCTAATCCACATGGCTATACATGAAATAATCATAAATAATAATGCAATCAAAAGATAGGAGAGGACGAAAACGTACCTTAAATCCCGAGACTGGATCAAACACCAATTTGTCATAAGCTAGCCATAATAATGATCATAATAATGATAACAATAATATCAATAACGGCATGAAAAAATGGCTACTCTGGATAACCAAATACCCAACCGAGCCTGTGCTTACCCCCACCGCCCTAGGCTCGAAAGGTTTAGTCAATATATAACAACAAAAAGGCAAATTATTCACCCATATCTATGTAATCATCCTATATTGGCTGATAGAGATAAGTGCATATTGGTGATAAGCGATCTACATGTAGGAATGAATGCAAAGTATACAACCAATATCATAACTCATCATAATTGTCCTCATTAAGATCATCATCATCGTAGTAACCCTCCAGGCTTCCTGGATCTCAACAAATCATCAATATATCATCTGGCCTTGCTGGGTATCAACATCATCACAACAGTATCCTCCGGCCTTGTCGTGTATCAATATCATCAAAATAGTATCCTTCGGCCTTGTCGGGCATTAATATCATCACAATAGTATCCTCTGGCCTTATGGGGTATCAATATCAACACAATAGTATACTCTGGCCTTGCCGGGTATCAATACCATCATAGTAGTATCCTCCGTCCTTGTAGGGTATCAATAGCATCACAATAGTATCCCCCGGCCTTGCCGAGTATCAATATCAACACAATTGTATCCTTTAGCCTTGCCAAGTGTTATTATCATAACTATAATATCCTTCATCCTTATCGGGTATCAATATTATCATAACAGTATCCTCCGGCCTTATCGGTATCAATATCATCATAATAGTATCCTCCGGCTTTGCCGGGTATCAATATCATCACAATTACTATTAACAAATAATATACACTTAAATACTCATAAACATACACATATCACCATATATCATCTATCTAGTGAATAATTCCCAACTACTTGTTATTAATTAACAACCACTTATTATAATAGAACCACTAGTTCACTAGCCATAACATACCCTCAAGTTATTAGCCTAAACATTATACTTATTCACGGGATAGAAACTAACCACTATCTATTAAATAGCCAACATCTAACATCTAGTCAAGGTTCGTCACTAGACCAGAACCTCCATTTATCCACCATTCATTATTATCAACTAATCATCCTATATCCGTTAATAATTACTAGACAACACCTTACTACTTATCATCTAACCACTTTTTATTAACTGGCACCATTCATTAACTAACCATCATTAGCTATCATGTTTTAAATAAGCAACATTCTATAACTAATACATTAGATTTCTAGCCATCAAGTGTTATCGCAACCTAAAAGACATCTAGCTACCTCTTAGCTTAACCCTTAATTAGGAATAACAGTCATAAGTCGGTATTTCAAATAGAATCACATCAATTACCTATATAATAATCATGAATGTACCAAAACTATGCATGCCATCACCAGTATTCAATTAGTGGAATAGAAAGCATTATAACATATTTTCCTTCTACCCATACCAGAGAGATGTGTATACAAACATATACATATTCATATTCATAAACTGTAATCACATCATTATAATGAAAAAAGTTCTTAGTTATTCAATCAACATCATAACACGACCCTTTGCTCATTAATTTATCCAAAATAATTACAATATCATAATCACTGCCTTAGTCTCATACACATATCCGCTACTCATATCAATTATTATATTTATAAGTCATAGCATATCTCTAATCATCTCACATATAGGAGGCATCTCACACATAGGAGGCATAATATCAGTAAGCATGTAATCATCTATCACATAAGAGGCATCTCACATCTAGGAGGCATAAATAGATAGACATATAATCATCTTTCACACAAGAGGCATCTCACATCTGGGAGGCATAATATATATAGACATGTAATCGTCCATAGGATATCTTATATCAATAGGTCATACATCATGACTACGAAGAATATCACCTCTCTAGGCTAATTTACATATCCAAGAGGAACATTATCTCTATAGGTCCAGCAATCATGACTAAAGGAAATAGCAACTCTATAGGTTAATCATCTAGTCTAAGAGAAAGTAGTATTTCTATAGGCCAATCATCAAGTCTAAGAGGAAATAGCATCTCTATAGGTTACATAACGTATCTTGGAGAAATATTATCTCAAAATGCCCAATATTACTTCCACAAGGAGTATCATAACCATAACTCAAAAGTCATAATCCGGGAACATCAATAAAAGTTACCAAGTTAAGAAGTAACCTTATTCTAAGGGTAACTAGCCTCATCTATGTCTAACATCTGCACTAAGTCAACAAAACTTAGCACAAGCTTAGGCTTAAGTGGGCCAAACGATCCTACTTCTAACCCATAATTTTCATAATAAGGCATCCTATGCCCCAAACTTTTCAAAGGTATCTAGATCATCTTCAAGATGCCAAGTAAGCCATATTCAAGCCTAAGATAACAACTTCGACAAGAAACAAGGGTACTCAAGTCAACTCTACCCAACTTATGATTTCAAGACTACTACACTAGCCTAATAAGGCTAAATATACAAATCATGCTTCAAAAATTAAAACCATATTCCAAACATAGCATTATATCATATCCAAGCTATGACTAATCTAAACTAAAAAAGAAAGGTAACAGGATACAAAAGGGTTATAAACATGCTATCGTACGGGTTCAAAACCCTCATCTAATCCCCAAACATCAATAAATCAAGGCCAAGTTATCCTACTTATAATCAAGCCAAACATCCATATTCACACGCAACATATATCACACATCATCAATGAAGAAAAGTAGATAGAAACTTACCTCAAGGCCAAACCACAAAACCTTACCTCATGCATCACATGCTCTTCTTTACTTTACAATCCTTAAAATGACATCACACTATCCAAACCATAATCAACTCATCAATACGAGTCTAATGATACTCATATTGAACCATTGTGCTTCGGGTCCAAAAACAACACTAAAATCTCAAGTCGGTCCCAAATACAAAAAATGAGTTTCTAAGACCAACCCAATGTTCACATATGAATAAGGAATCATAACCCTTAAAGAATGGGTGAAAACTAAGCATACTTTGGGCTAAAATCAAGCCCTAAGATAAATTGGGGTTTTGGGTCCAAACAAAGAAATTCAAGCATAAATTCAAACTAATAAATTTAAGAAATTCTTACATTAATCTTGAATATAATCACGATGCAAGATGATAATTAAGCTCCCAAGTCACCCCCATAACCAATTTTGAGTTATTACACTCATTTTGGTTTTTTTAGGTCTAAATAGTGAAGCGGAACTGCCTCAAATGCATATTGGGGCCTTTATATAGCCCCTATAGATACTCATATATTGCAATTGTGGTCTTACGGTCCATGATCGTTCTACTCGTGATTGCACACTTTTAGCCGCGATCATGGTTGCACCAGATGACAACAAACTCAAAAATAAGTTTTTGACCCTCGAAACTTATCCGAAATCCAAAGAACATGATCTAATAGTGAATTTTTAGTGTAAACCATATTTTAAATCCATTGGAATTATCAAAACTTTCATCGAAGATCATTTAGGCAAAAAGTGGGGCTCACACCTATAGTTTCATCACTTTTCATAAAATTTGCTCAATAGCCCAAAATAAGTTCGGGAGCCTTGGGACCTGAAACAAGGGTCTCCCTAGTCTAAAATTAACGTTCCAAATGCGATGGAAAAGTTATATTTTCAATCTGAGGTTGTTTCGATCAAATATGGGACTTACACCCATTTTTTCTAATTTTTAACTTTTTGACCTATATGTTGAAATGAACTCGGGTGCATTAGGACCCAAACCAAAGGTCTACCTAGGTTAAATTAAATATTTTGGATCTGTTGGGGCAATCAAAATTTTTATTCAGGATTGTTTTACTAAAGTTTTTGCCCTGTGGCGATTTGGAACCAGCAAATACTTCAAAATAAGGAATTAGCTCTAAAAACCATATGAACTGCCCGATAACTGAACTGTCAATCCCAGCAAGTCCTAAATGACTTGAGGTATCTATAGAGAATCTCAAACAGTGGAGATAAGCATAAATATAGAAAATGACATGACGGGTCTTTACACATATATATGTACATATATATAATCAACATCATAAGTAGTATCATTAACATGCATAAACATTACCATACTCAATATGCTTCAACCATCACTTAACTAACATAACTATCATTTATCAAGATTTCCTAATATTACCTCAATACAAATTTCCAAGGGTCTAATAAGCATAAATAGCTTTACCAATGCTACCACATGTCATATCCTAAAGTGATTAATTTGCCCAAATATGATAAACTAGGTCAATTATGCCTAATTTGAGTAATCTAAGGCATTCTCATGCTAAACATGTTGAATGAAGTCTAGTACATCTAAGGCACAAGGAAACAAAATAAGTATTTTGAATTTATGGTTCAAAATAGCCTAAACAGTCCCACTAAACCAAGTCTTGCATTTCAATAGTCCAACAACTAAAACTCATCCCAGATCTAATACAATATCATAAGAATACTATAAAATAGCTCATCTAATAAGGGATAAACCTAGTATACCTTGACGCTGAAGAAAGCTCGATGAACTGTTCAACCACCATTTTTCCATTCTAAAAGCCTTCTTAAGATGCTAAGGTATCATAAACAAATTCAACACATCAATACAAAATTATTGATATCTATATTTCACCATTATACTTCGGGTCCAAATAGCACCTTAAAAATACTATCGGGTCCTATTTATGGAAATCGAGTTTCTAAGACCATCCCAACATTCTCACAATCTCAAGGAATCATTACTCTTAAAATTGGGTGAAACCCAAGCTAAATTAAGGCTAAAATCAAGTCCTAAGGGTTTTGGAACTTTAAGAAATTAATCAAGAAATTTCATCAAGAAAAGGGTGGATTCTTACCTCAAATCGGATGATAATCACAAAAATAAATATTAATCTAGCTTTCCAATTACCAACAAGCATCAATTTTAAGCACTCACACTATTTAGGGGTTTTGGTCTTAAGAGAATGGGTGAAGAATAAGAAAAATCGGGCAAATGGTGTCATTTTATGCACAGTTCGGGTACTTGGGAGTCGATATCTCAACCCTGAGGTGTGCGATCGCCACATTTTATGGCTACAAAAATTAGTCGCAATTGTTCACACCATCTTTGGGTAGTACGAGCTGGTTGCGATCGCAAACCAAGCCCTAGATCACACCACTATGATTGCGGCCATAGAATAGCGATAACATATACACTAGATGACAGTTGATGACTTAGAAGTCTTCCAAGTCTCTGCCAAGGCCTCAGGATTCATCCAAAATCTCGTATATGCAAATAAACTATGTGACATACCAAGTACGTATTTTGAATGCAATGGCACACTAGAATTTTCCATTCAGGTTATTTAGACCAAATATGGGTCCCACACCCATATTTTATTTTCTTAACTTTCTGACCAATAGGTTTAAATGAACTTAGGTGCCTCGAGACCCAAACCAAAGGTCTACCTAGCCTAAAATCAATATTTTGGAGCTATTGGCATACTCAGAATTTGCATTCGAGATCATTTGCTGAAGTTTTTGCTTGTAGTAATTTGGAACGAATAAAGACTTCTAAAGAGGAAAATGGCTCTAAAAACAAATGAACCGCCCGATAACTGAACTATTAGTCCTAGCAAGTCATAAATGACTTAGGTCAGCTATAGAAAGCTCTAACGGCAAAAATATGTAAAAATATGGAAAATGACCTAAACGGTCATTAAACACAACTATGTGTAACATACATAAATAAGTCCACAAGGGCTAATGCAAGTCTTAGCCTAAGGTAGGCTAGAGGAACCTACTTCTAATCTTCAAGTTCTATATTTAGTCAATACTGACTTCTAGATAGTACATAGGACATAATTATCCATAAGATAGGAATTCCACCTAGAACATGAACAATTAAGTCAACTCCACCTAAATTACAATTTCAAGGTTGCTAAATAGTCCACATAAGGATATTAATACTAATCGCACTTCTAGCACTTAAGATATATTCAAAATATAGCATAATAGCATAATCATTCTATGAATATCTCCATCTATGAAGAAGGCAATAGGATCCTAAAAGTGTAACAAGTATTTCACCTTATGGATAATATCACCCATCTAATCCCCAAAGCTCAATAATCAAGACTAAGTCCTGGTATTGTACCTATCATAAATCTTAAAATTCACATTCACATGGAATATACAAAGCACATCATCTTATGAATAAAAGTAGACAGAAGCCTACCTCGATGCCGAACTGCAAATCCTTGAATCGTTCACTAAATATCCATCTTCACTCTATGATCCTAAAATGCCAGCACAATATTTAAATCATAATTTATGCATCATTAGGAGTCAAATGAGACCTATATTATGATACAATGGTTTGGGTAAAAAATGGGTCAGTGGGGCCTGTAATAAAATCCAAAATTGAATTTATCATGAGATCCCATGGAAGACAAGAAAGTTGTGTTCAAAAGTTAGGCACAATGGAGCACATATCTGGTCTCAAATCAACCCTTAAAGTTTAAGAATTCAAAGACCTAATTTCTATGATCTTATCATGAAATCAAAGAAATATTACTATGAATTCGAAGGGAAATCATGGAATAATCGATAACCATGCTCCCCAAATAATCTACTAGCTTCAACCCCAAGCTCTCCTAACTTTTTAGGTTTAGGTCTTCGAGAGTTTTTATCATGACTCAACAGTCGCTATCGCGATATAGGGCCTCAGAATCAAAAGTTAAAATCACGGCATTTTCCTCCGCAATTATAGTTTTGGCTGACTAAAAAGAGGGGTCATATTTAAAACCTAAAGTTTCACATTCAGGACACTTGCTGGTGCTACTAGATCGTGATCACAACCTAAGGCCTATGATCGCGGGTGCACTAGATCAAAACTGATTTTCCAAGTCTCTGTCAATGCCTCGGGTTCTTCTCAAATCCCATATATGCAAATGAATTATGTCATCATACTAAATTTAATATTTCAGACACAATGGCATAGTCAAAATATCCACCCAAGGATATTTTGATAAAATATGGGTCCCTTACCTAATTTTCAATTTTTTAACTTTATGACCAATAGGTCAAAATAAGCTCGGGTGACTTGGGACTCAAACAAAGAGTCCACCTAGCCTAAACTCAGTGTTTTGGAGTTGATAGAACTATCAGAATTCTCATCCAATGTCATCTTCTAGGTGTTTTGGTTTGAGATCAAATCTGAAATAGCGAAAGCTTCAAAATAGAGAAATGAGCCTAAAATCTATATTGTTCGATCACTAAACCGACAGTTCTGACAGGTCATAAATAACCTGTAACTACTATGGAAAGTCTTAAATTCAAGTAATTCAAGGAAATGACCTGGAGAGTCGTTACATATCCACTACTAAACCCCTTTCAAAATTTCTTGAGTTTTGAATATTCTGGACAACATACGAATTAAGAGTGCTACTCGTATGCTTGGGTATGGTTTAAGGGCCTTCCAATTGTATGATAATAAGAATTATTGTGTTGGTTTCTATCCAAGATACTAGTTGGCAGCATACTAGTTGTATGATAGGATAATAGTTGTATCTTGCCAAACCGTATGATGCCTATTGTTTAGTCTAGTGGATTCTAACCAAGGTACGATTCCAACGGTACTACTTATAAGTTAGGATATGAGTTAGGTAGGTGTGGTTATATGATGGATAATATAGAGGTACAAAGTGATGTTAGGATACAAGATAAGGGTACTACTCGTACCTTAGGGAATGGTTTAGGGAGATGGGTCGTACCCTCCTCCGGTTAAGTTTTTAGCTTTTAAGCTAAGGGTAGTCTGGACATTTCCAACCCTAAAACCCTTATTTCCCAACGTTATATAATACTTGGTGTCCTCTCATAACTCACTTGGAAAGGTAGAAACACTCTCAAATCCTCTCTAAACTCTCTCAAGGGGGTTGGCTTCGATTCTCTTCAAGGTGTTTATCTAGAGGATCAAGATTCAAGTTCTCTTCATAAATCTTCATTAATAAGGCAAGTCAATCATGCCTCATTGTTATTTCCAACTAAGGGCATATTTTATGTACGATTTTCATGGCATAATTGTGGTATTTGGGTTTTCAATTGATGTTGGGGGTTTTGGTTATAAATGGTTTAGTTATAGTTTTCCCATGTTATAATTATAGATTTCATGTTTTAATAGTGGTTTGAACATGTGGTTGTATGGGAGTAGTTAATTTGTACTTGATTTTGATTTTGAAAACTATATGCCCTCAACGTGTTTGATAAAATGCCTATGAGAATGTTTTTACCAAGTTGTTGAACTTTAATTGAAAACTTTGCATCGTATAAAGTGGGAATAGAACCCTAACTGATTTGGATGGTCTTTAATTATTAAATGGTAAGGTCTTGGTGGCCATGGTTATGTATTAATTGAATATACTTGTTATATGGCAATACCCCAAGAAAACTTAATGATCATCTTGTGGGGTACATGGGAATCCCCCAAGTAACTTAATAATGTAATCTATGTGTACATGGGAATTCTTTATTTGAAGAGGTTGGCTAAGGACATTGCTTACAAGCTATGGTCGGTATGATGATACCAGTACTTATAACCTTGGTTAATAATAAATGGAATTGGTGGTTTGGTTGTGTGCTACTAGTTTTAATTAGGCAACAATGGCGAGGTTTGACAGCTAATCGTGAAGGTGTAAGTCTAATGGACGGACACTGGAAACTCATGTTTGCCAATATGAGGATTAGTCATGGTGACCATATATAATACTTATGAGGTACACGGGAATCCCCTAAGTTATTCTTGTATATATGTATCATGGAGAGCGAAGGATACACCGGAATCCTCTACTCCTATGGTTAATCTGGTTTGTACGGCTACATGCATTGGGGCCCATTCAGGAGATAAAACTGGACCCATATAGCCCGTGGGTGGTTCTAGGATAATTAAGCTACATATTTCCAGGTTAATGGTTTAAAGGTATGCCAAACTTGGTTTCCTCTCCCAATATGGATATCTATCCGACATGGAAATCTCTCTCTCTCTCTTTATATATATATATATATATGTATGGTCATGGTTATGTATGTATATGGTTGTTTACTTGGTCTTAAAGGTTGGAATTATTTTATCCTTATCTTGAGTGCATACTCGCGTTCACCCGCTAACCCGTCTTTCAGCGATGTATCCCCATGCGATGCAGGAATCGGCCATACTACTCCTCCTGCTCACTGATCAAATTTGGGGGCGGTTGGTGTAGGATTGAAGTGGTGATCTTCCATAGTTTGAAAAGCATCATTTAATGTTATGGGTTTCTTTTCATACTTTTGGTATCTCATAGACTTGGTTTTAGCTATGGTCGGGGGCATGTCCCGACTAAATATTCTTTTGTTTGGTTTAGAGTCTTTGTATGGACAAGTGTGGACTTGGGTATGAAATGATTGTGACATATATATAAATTGGGTTATCATTTTTTGTTTGGTTGGTTATTGGACTGATTGACTTGGTTGGGTTGATCTAGGAAGTAGACTTATCCTAAAGTCATTATACCTTCAAATATGCTATCTTCTTAAATGTTAGAAATTCATTCGACTCAGGGTATATGTTGGTTGGTTTGATTATGTATCGAGGGTGGTCTTCAATCCTGGTTGAACTTGAGATGCCCATTAGGATAAGGCCTTGGTTCAGGTTATGTCAAGTTGGTATTAGAGCCTAGGTTTCGATGTCATGTGGTGTCCATAAAATCGTGTCAAGTAGAGTATTGTTTATGGGTGTGTTGTGCACCACATTTATAATTAGGAGGCTATGAGGCATTTTGGCAAGTTTTACATTTTGTTGTTCTACTTTCGGTCTATGGAGTTTGAGGTCTTGAACTCTTCCCTAGATCTTTTTTGGTGCACCTTTTAGATCATGCCTTCCCGATGATCTAAAGTTCGTGGAAACTCACCTGTCACACTCGAGGACAACATAGATAGATCTCCTCTAACTCATGGGGCACAAACTAGGTCAAGGGTCATAGTTTTTTATTTTCCCCATGGAGTTCCACTGACCTTACTTTGAAAGGTGGCACTCATATTTAATTACTTCAAGGAGAGGCTACCAATGACGAGTTTTGACATTCTATTAATCATTTGACCCAGATAGTGACAACATTGTCACGCCAGTCTGGTCTTATTGGTATGGGGGAGAATAAGGCAAAGTCAGGAAATAGGCAGAGAAGAGTTCTCGGTTTTCTAAACAAAGTGGAGACCAATAGTATAATAGTAAGTGGAGGCAAAGTCAGGGGAATCCAAACTCCTATCATATGGCTGATTCTCCCTACCCAAATCCATTAGAAGATAGATATTTTTAGTGTGGTAATTCTTCTAAGGCACAAGGTGCCCCATCTTAGGCCATTGGGGCCCAATCCCTACCATCCTACCCTTTTTGTAGATTTTATGGTTGTTCGCACAGTGGTTGTTATAAAGGAGAGAGGAATCAGTGTTTTAGTTGTGTTCAGTTGGGTGAAATATAGCGGGAGTGTCCCACAAGGATTGCTTCTTGGTCAAATAGGATACCAATTGCCACTTCTCTAGCTCTTGCACCGAGAGGTGCTATTTTTAGCTCTAACAAAGGTCGAGATCGTCTCAATGACCTCATTTTCCTTCAAGAGTCTGAGGCATCTCCTGATGCTGACATTGGTATATTGATAATTGTCTTCCCGTTATGTGTATTATTTACTTGGTCTGTGGTTCCCTCTCTCTTATGTGATCCCATTTATAACTATGTATTTTGGTTTGTTCCGGAGTGTGTTTCGAACTATTTTTTTATTTCTATCCCAATAGGTGACTCTGTGATTGTTAAAAGAGTCTATAGGGGTGTGGGGTATCTATTGGTAGTAAGGAGACTTTGGTTGATTTTTTTGATTCAAATATGGTGGATTTTAATGTTATTCTGGGGATAAATTGGTTGTACTAATGCTATGCATTATTAGACTATCGGACTCGTAAAGTTGTCTTTGAGATCCTTGTTGAGTCGGCTATTGAATGAGAGGGTGGTTCCTAATATCCTAAGAGGAAGTACACATCGTATCTGTGAGATCGAAGACTAATCCTCAAAGAGGTTTCTTTATTATTATCTGGTCTGGGTTAAATATTCTAACTCAGAAGGTCCTTTATGCATTTGATTTTGATGGCAAATACGTTTCCTAAGGTCCTTCTTGATGACCCTCATGGTGTCCTTCTAATGAGGAGATTGAGTTGAGATTAATCTTATTTTGGACATTTGTCCAATCTATATTTCTTCTTTATAGAATGACTTTGGTTGAGTTAAAAGAGCTTAAGGAGCAATTAAAAGATCCCTTAGATAAAGGTTTTATCCATCTTAGTGTGTCTCTGTGGGGCGCTTTTGTTTTTTCATGCACAAAAGAGAGGGTTTCTTCTGGAAGTGTGCAGATTATCGGTGAGTGAATAAGGAATTTAGGATGTCCTTCTTGTGGGGTGGACCATATATGTATATTCTACATGGAGTACTTTGTTAGTAGTGAATGGTGGTTGATAGATACTAAGTTTGAACCTAGATGTTGATTTTGATTGGGGTGTATGTTAGCTTGGTAATAACAATGCGAGAATTGGTGAGGTATATTTGGTAGGTTAAATGAGGTGTGCGGAAGGGGTAAGGTTGATAATGCGGGGACATACAAGAGTGGGAAATTTGTGACATATATGCCAAGGGTTTAGGTTGAACTTGTGGATTGGGGGTTAAGTCATTAGATGGGTTAGAGCATGGAAGTTTGCATGACTATTCTGGACTCTAGGTAGCATTTGGATGGATGAGGTTCTAGGTATAGGAGAACTAAGCGTCCCTAGTGTACGCACTTGGTGATACCCATTAGAGTAGAGTATCACCATGATATATTAATCAATAAAGATTAGTTTAATTGTATCAAAATCTTAGATTATTTAATTTGACATGTACTCTTCAAAGTTTCTTTTATTTACTTATTTATTTCACCACTTACTAATATTTTTAAAACTCAAGTACTTATACGAATTGGTACTCCTTTAATTTTTTTCGTTATTTATTTTATATACTAAAGATTCATAAAATGTAAAAGAAATAAAATGACGGATTTCATATTTTAGATATTAAGTTTGTTATTTATATGATAATAAAAGAATAAAGTCCATCTTTTTGTAGGAAAGAAAAATTATTAATCTTTAAACAAATTATATATTTTAAGAAACATTAACAAATTGATCTGTTCTTCAGTGCTAATACAAATGGATTATTGAAATATTAATCAATTATTATTTTTTTTTTGTGGATTTAGAATGAAGTTCAAGAATAAATTGGCATTTAATTGTATAATAAAATAAAATATCAATATAATGGTCACAAAAAAAAGTGAAGAAACTAAATTAAAAATAGTACTATTTTTTTCTATATTTTTATGTCTTACCTGATGGATTTACTTTCTTTATCAATGAGCAATTACTTGTGAAAAATTGTAACCCCCCAAAATTTGGGTCCCGAGACGTCACACAGTGTGCTTAGGGGCACAAATGATCCCAAGCTAACCCTAGTACTGGCATAACTCATAGTAACTGAATAAAATACTTAAATCTATATAAAATCAGCAACAATCACAGAACTTCTCTGAACTTAATCCATACCAATATGAACTATACAAGATTACAACTCTACTTTTACCAAACAAAACTGAAACAGAATACATCAACTGCTACTGACTGTCTATGAAGCCTCTACTGGTGCTGACTTTAGATAGCTGGGTCATGACTCCCAACTATCCAAACTCAATACGACTATAATAAGAAAACACAATACTTCTCGAACTGTATAACTAACTCAAGCCTTTAAATCAAAAGGACTCACCACCTACTCACAGAAAGCTGCAAACTGACTGATTGCGGTATCCGTGCTACAACTTGTACCAATACTATAAGACACTGTAGCACATAGAAATATATGGGGGTCAGTACTTTGAGGAATGTACTGAGTATGTGGGGGTGTATGCAACATTTTAAATACTATCATAAATGTAAGATAAAATCATGCATGTTGACAATAATGACTCTCTTCGCTTGAATTAACCTGTAATATAGTTTCTCATAAATCATCAATAGTAAAACATGCTTTATAATTCTCATAAATCATTGTACTCAACTCAAACTCTTTGATTCAAGACTTAGAGTGACTCGGTAACTCAAGAAACTTAGATTATTATGGACTTGAGAGTTTCTCATAATCGACATAAACCATGTGAGCTTACATGGAGTCCAACGTCTTGCCCACGTTGGGGAGAGCTGTTCTATCTTTGCTATCGGAGTAGAACCTTAACTTTAGTGATCACTATCTCGGCCTTTGGCCCTTCATCTCAATCCTACGGTGGCACATAGCTCTGGAAAAGTAGGATGTGCTAAACCCACACTTCCCGCTCGGTGCTTAATACTACTCCCAGACTTAAGCTCAGAACGCGTTAGGAAATCTACCTTAATCAACTCAAGGGTCAACCATAGAGACCAAATTATAAATATTTCTCATCTTTAAATCAAAACAATTGTGGATTCCTAACTCGACTCAAATTCAAAGCAACCCTTCTCAACATCAAGTACACTTGCTTATTAAATCATATTAAGTGTCAAAACTTCAAGAAAACATCACAAGACTCATTCTTGACTCTCTAGCTCAAATATCAATATATTCAATAATCAACTTCTCGTATAAACGCTTAAATCATGACACTTGTCTCAAATCACTTAGAAATCATCAATACATAATAATAATGTGCATCTCATGGCATAAATCCTCAATTTAAGAAATATGATGGTAAATAAATCATAATATCAAACTTAATCAACTCAAATCTCATAATTCATCAATAAAGTAATTCGTGTGTAAACCCACTTGCAAAGATCATGAAATTTCCATAGTAAAAATCAATTCTTTGGGCACAAGAATGAAAAGATATTTTTGTTCAAGCCCCACATAACTTGGATTATGTATTTGAGATGAGCAAGCTTGACTGGAAACTATTCTTCACACTTTTGAGCTAAGTTTCTCAATGTCTTTGACTTAAAGAACTTTATTCTTGAATAACTTGGTAATATCTTTGGAAGATTCTTGAATTTCTTGGAGAAGATTTGATTTTTGGGTTGAGAGAAAACCCTTGCTTCTTGAATGTTCTTGAAAATATATTGGAGAGAAATAAATCTCTCTCCTCTACATTGGATATATACATAGAGGCCAAAATGGCCAGAAAAGACCAAAATACCCTTGAGCAAATTCTAGAACTAGAGCCCTATTTTTGTCCCTGGCGCGGCGCGCCATGATCGCGGACCTTCACTGGATTTTGACAATTGGGAAACTGTTCAGTGGCGCGACACGGTGAAGGCATTTTTGCCATCTTGGTCGTGACCGAAAAAGGTACCACGATGCGGTGGAATTGCGTTAGTGCACCGGAATTTGACAAATACTGAAATTAAGAATTGGCGCGATGCGCCAATATCGCGAAGGCTCACTGGAAAATGATAATTGCCATTTTGGCTGGCTCTACGACGCGCTATAGTGCCAAGTGGTGCACTATCTCACTAAAATGGCTCTAACTCTTCACCCGAGTGATGGATTTGGGCGAATTTGGTATCGATGGAAAGCTTATTCAAATATCCACATGATAAAAAGTACAAATTAGAGAAATTGGAAGTCTTCCTCATTTTCTCAAAAGATGGATTTAGGCTTACTAAATGATTGAGGTATTACAATATCTCCCCCTTGGAAACATTCGTCCTCGAATGTTACTACTTTGGCCAAGAATACAGAGAAAACTGAAGATAAACAGCTGAAAGAACTTGCTAATCTGAAGCTATATCTTTCTAAACTTTGGAATACTTCGTTGAATGTATAAACTCATAATGAGAATAGCTATACCGCTGGATCCGAGACTGGAAAAGAATAAATTAAAGGATAGTTGTAATCCTCGACTGAGTCTGAGCTAATTTGCCTTCTGCTTATAATAAAGAGCGGGCTTATACTGAGAGTTTAGGATTTTATTGATGTGATCAGGGTGGAATTGTACTCATAGACAACGAAGTGATAATTTATACAGGCATAGGTCATGAGAAACAATGCTAAAATTACACAATGGGTATTATATTGTCTGGGATAGAATACTTGGAAAAATAAAGATCGTTCAATGAATGCTTACAAACTGAATCATAATTAGATATCCGAATCTGAAACCGATGCCTGATACATTTACTGAACTGAATTCACAGATTTTTGGGTGCGAGCAACTACTTACCTGATTGACCGTACTTATGAAACTTCGAGTAGTAAGACCAGACTAGTTCGAAATATGGAAGACTATAGAAACCTATCTACCAAACTTTAAAACTGAGTTGCTGACTATGCAAACTGAATCGTACTAGATACTCATACTTAAGTGGAGGATTTCTTCAACACTCTTCCAAGGAATTCTAACGGTATGAATGAGCAAGGAACTTTAGGCAAGATCTAAACAAGACATCTGAATCAGAGATCATAGAATTGCCATAATCCCATAGTTTGGAACATAAACCTATAAATCATAAGTTGGGATAGAATTACTAGGCCTCAAGCAATGCAACTCCTTACTCTCTAACTTAATCATACTTCTCAAATGCTCTCTCGACTGTACTATACCCTTCCGATACTATACTTGATCGATATGACTTAAATTACTCACATGGCACTGATACTTCCATCTACTCTCATATCTCCTTGAACTAAACCCTCTCATCGTCTTCATGCCTAACTTAGAACCACAAGATTCGCCACATAACACCATTCTGAATCATGGACTTCCACACACTTACACCTTTTTTTTATAACTTCTCACTTCAAGAGTAATTCTCATTACCACTTCGACAACTCTAATCCACCTAGTACTAGCCATTTAATAACATGCAATGCATCCATTCACACGTACACCAACACGACATTCAAGCCTATCTTCATAACTACATATGCATTCCTAATCAAACACTTATAAAGTATAAAGCCTCTTCTTCATATTCTACACACCTCTTATCAAGAACAACTTCCATATACTCTCCTTAAGTAAGCACACCCGACATACTCCTAACTAATCAAGTCCTACACAAACGCTTCACTTTAATGTTCCTTCAGACCCATTTTATTATACAAAATGAACATACAACAATCTCCCCAATCATAACACCTTAAACTTCAACTAACCATGACATGTATCAAAGAATTAGCCTCAATCACACTTTAACTTACTGCCTAGCCAAAGTAAGCATGCCACCCTCTATCGTTAATAAGGAAATATCTTATCTTTCCTATCTAAACAACTATTCACCACCGCTATCTTGATTAAGGAAAGATAACTAAAAGATTAGAGTATGAGAGTTGACACATGAATAAATATTATGAATAACTTGACACTCAACTGAGGCTTGAGGAATAGAAGATTTAACATCATAAACTTATCAAAGAAATACGACCCGAGAACACGCACGATATAAATCTGAATTTTTGAAGCATTACTTGAGTACTTGAACTGAACATACCACAAGGCTCGAGTACATGAGTCATGAGCCGTATGACCTAGATTTGGAACTCGCAACTTACGGAATGTAATTCCACTGCTGAAAGATCTGAAACTCCACATTTTGGGAACTAAGAAAAGGCATAATTCTTCATGACATGCATGAGTTATGATCATAGAACTAAAACGTAAAGCATGAGTAATTATTGGATAACTGCAAATATCAAAATAAGAATAGGTCGACCATCATTCTCTTATCGCTACCTTATAACTTACTGGTACATCTCCTAAAATCCGAAAGCTTAACTTGGTTACTCGTCCAATCATCTCCCCCTTAGACTTGAGCCATCACTCTGAGTAGGTAAACTACTGTTTATACACTAGTCTAAACTGAAATCATTTTACTAGAGATTTCGGGATATAATCAATACACAATATCAATAGAATTTAATCCGAATGACTACACCTGAAAACATACAACCACTTTCTTACACCATCGTCTCAGTTACAACCTATCCCTCTATACCTCTAATAGTCATTATATGAATGCTCACTAACTTCGAATCTGCACGATCATCCCCATAGTCAGAGTATACACTATCTAACGTTTCAACCCTTATTTCTATTAACTCAACTTCAAAATTTCAAATCTTAGATTCTAACGCTCAACTTGAATACTTCCCAACCTTTGACGGACCATACTACTACTGTCATAGCCTACTAATATCAAGCTTGTAAACTTATATTTCCAAACAATGAGAATCAAAATCACACTAAAACACTCAACATTTTCAGTCTAAACTCCTTAACTTAGCCATCAAGAATATCGTTCATTACCTGACTAGTCTTTCCTCTACCTAGTAGCTCCTCGTTGCCACTATCCACATCACATGCAATAATCCTCGAAAATAATGCAGCCCCATAGCACCTTGGGCAAACTTCCTTATCATAGATACAATATCAAACTTGACTATAAATAAACCAAACTTAAGCTCGTGCATACACTATTTAAGTATATTAGGTCACTTCCCTATAACTAGTGCCATTAACCAAGAAATCATTACATCCACCTTCATAGCCACCAATCATCCAGGCTTAATACCTAGCGCTCAACATAACTTACAACTCTACCTCACACATACAAATTTTCACTTGGAAACTATAAAACAAAATATAATTAAACACTAGCCCACTTAAACACCATAACAACAATAATTGGTCATAATTATATGGCTTATTTCATTTACAATCCATCAACACATCCTTTTTATACCCATCATTACTATATATCCTTCATACACAACTTAACTTAGTTCATGGCTCTCTAAGCCCTAACTTAACTTCCTCTTGCCATCTCAGGAGAACCTAAGTTAACAACATTCATCCACTAAGTATTTCCATCCCTAATTTATACTTGTCTTGCGCAACACACACTGTCAACAACATTTTTCATACTTCAAGCAAACTACTATTTGCCTTAACCAATAACTCATTCTTTTTCTTCCACAAGCTAACACACAAGGACATATCACTTCATCACTGACTTAATCACATGCAAAATGGCTCGGCTATACATACCTTCAATAAATCACACTTACCACCCTTCTTGCCACTACACCTCTAAACTCAGTTCTAACCAGCACGAGGAAACAAGATGGACAACGAGTTGCTAGTGAATCATAATAGGCCTCACACGGCTTCACTAGTCTTTGATTTTGCATTTTGAAAAAGAATTTGAGGTGGATAATAAAGCAATTATGCTAGTGAATCAAAGAAGCCCCACACGATTTCACTAGACTTTCAGTTCCAACAACATAATAATGATAAGATTATGAGAGGTAGAAACCTGACATACAATATTCGATGATTTAAGAATACATATCTCACTCTGTCTTTACTGAACGACTCATAAGAGAGAGGACACAACATTAAGCTTGGGGAACTTAAAATACGCTGGAAGGCTCTACTTATCAATCCGCTTTGTGAAACTTTTGAAACTCCTCACTAGTAAGTCTGAGAGCATTATCAGATGGAGGAAATTGAATCTCGCTGATCATGTTACCTCAAGAACAATACATAGATAAAGAAGTATAGATTATCATTAGGGATTCCAAGAAGGAATCTGAAAGCGCAATTGACCTGGGCTTATTGCACGATTTATAAGCAAAGCATGATAAGGCACTAATAGGATACTTTCAAGCTTATTTACAGCTCCCTAACTATCTGTGGGGATTATTTAAGAAAGTACTATCTACAAAGAATTGAGCTTGGCTGTCTCTAATACCTTGAAAATAAGGCGGGGATGTTCTAAATAGAGTAAGATGAGAATCCGTATAAGTTTCTCAAAGTACCTTTCGATAGCATGATCTAAGACTTGAAAGAATGGAGACCTTTCCTAAATGCCTTGTAGCCTCTTCAAGAAAAGTACAGACGTTTCTGTACCGTTCTGCAAGACTCTACTAGACACGACTTCACAGACACCCTAGGACACTTGAACTCTGTGCTCTGATACCAAGTTTGTAATGCCCTGAAATTTGGGTCCCGAGACGTCACTTGTGCCCCTAAGCACCACGTGACGTCTCGGGACCTAAATTTCGGGGCATTACAAAAATATGCAAGAATTTTTTTTTAATCTTTTCACTATATATTTATCAAAAATCATCTATCATAAAAATTTGCAAGTAATCGACGTCCAAATTAAAGTTTTCAGATACTAATACATATTAAAAAATTTCATTGTATTTTGTTTGGCAACAAAAAAGATCATAAGTTTGCCATTGGTTTTTTTGGTAATTTTTTTTATAAGAAATAGATTACATAAAAATTCTTTTATATAATTTTCAAACAAGTTTTCACGTTATTTATATTTTTTTTGTACTTTATGAGACATTAATTTGAATAAATAGCTTTAATCAATAAAATAAAATTTAGTGATATGACATGTCAATTAGGAGAAAAAAATATTTTTAAAGTGTTAAGTAGCTTTTTTAAAAAATAAAAATAATTAAGTGATTTGAAGACAATTTCTAAATATGGTAACTATTCATGGAAAAAATAACTCGATTTTCACGAGAAAATTTAGCTATTAAGCCTCTTCAAGTTTTCTAATTAGCAAAATGGCCTACTTCTATTTTCTTACATGTCGGATTGATAATCGATCTGTCCATATATAAATCGAATTGATAATCGATCTAACCGTATATAAATCAGATCGACAATTAATCTGTCCACTCAATAATTGATCTGTTTATATATCACTCTGATAGATAATAGCTCTGTCTAAAATATGACTCATTTTTTTTTTAAAATATAGTCTATTTAATTAGAAAAAACACTTAAAAAAAATCATTTAACAAGGAATTCGACTTTCACAATTTTGAGTATTTTTATCTTTAATATTTTTCAGGGGTAAATTATGTTAAAAGGAAAAGAATACATAAGGAAAGGGCAAAGAAGATGAAATGATAGGATACATGGAATGGGTAGAAAGAACTATAATCACTCCTTCCAAGAAGTTGATGATCCGAAGACCAAAACCGTTTAAGTTGTGAAGAAATCGAACTCTGGTTCCATTGGTTTTACATCTTTTCAATGGCGAAACCCGAGAGTATGAAGTTAAATTCATCAAAGCTACCCCAAAAAATCTACCCCTCTAATGATCCATCTGAATTCAATCCTCTTTCCTATTCCCTCGAAAAGTTTCGCCTCTATGAAACACGTGCTGTACGTTTCCACTTCTCTGTCTTATTATTATTATTATTATTTTTTTTTTTTTCTGGTAAGAACCCAATTCGTTTTTTATTTTGATTGATTGGATTTTTGTTTTTTGCAGAGGTTTTATTTAATAGGTAGTGATAGGAATAAGCAGTTCTTTAGAGTGCTAAAGATTGATAGAATGGAGCCTTCAGATCTTAACATAAGTGAAGACCCAGTTGTGTACCCCCCTGAGGAAATAAAAAGTTTACTTCAACGGATTGCTGAAGGAAATAGAGCTACTGGGGGCTTGAATTTTGTGGCTAAAGTTTATGGCATTGCTGGTTAGTCTTTTGTATCAACTCTTTTGCCTGTTATAGTTTCTACTACTAATTTTGGGCTAACTGATGGATTTGTTAGGTTGCATTAAATTTTTGGAGTCACATTATCTTGTATTGGTGACAAAAAGGCGCCAAATTGGATGTGTATGTGGTCATGCAATATATAGTATAGACGAGAGCCAAATTATTGCAATACCTCATGTCTCGGTCCAAACTGATGTTGCTCATTCGAAAACTGAGTTAAGGTAGTAAGTAAGTCTCTTATTTGGTTGAATTTTTGGAATAAGAAGCTTTAGTTGCATACTGTTTATATGTCTTTTGAGCCAGTGCTACAATTTCCTTTCTTTTAATGGCGTAATAGTAAATGTTGAAACTTTTTTAAGTATACTCGGAGGGGTTGCTTTAAGGTGCTGTTCGTTTCTTGGATATGATTTACTGGCCATTTTCAAACCAGCCGCAACATATCTATTTGAGTTTCAGTTGTGATAATTTTATTCTCTATATAGTGCCAAGAAGGTGCAAATATGTACAAAAAGGACCCTGCTCTTTAAGGAGGTCCCTGAAGGAGTGATTACAGTTCAGCTTTGGAGACTTTTTTATCAGCCTTAAAAGGCATTTCTTGGATAATGCCCAGAAAGATAACTGAAGTTTTACATGGTGGGGAGGAAGCAGGATTCCAGGTGGAAGACGAGTAGATGGAGAATTGTCCTTGCTAGCATTTGGTGGACAATCGGGAAAGAAAGGAATTCCAGGTGTTTTGAGGATCTGAATAACTCGGTGCACAAGATCAAATGGAATTGTTTTCTGCCTTTTTGTTTTTTGTGTGAACAGATTTATTCAGAGGATTCTGTTGATATAGTTGATGTTCTAGGTTCTAATTTTGATAGAGAATTCTATTTCCTTAGAATCTCAATTGTAAATATGGTTTCAGTACGTTGTACTGTTTGTCTATTTATACATACTAGTAATCCGAAAATAAAATTTTCTTTTGGAATGTAAAAGATAGACAGAGTATCATATAAGTTTGTTCGGAGAAAGTAATTCACTGGTCATATTTCTTCTGCTTCCTTTTTAAAATCTTCATATTTCTATTTGGATCCTGTTCCTAGTTTAGGGTTTTAAGGTGTCTACTTTCGCATCTGGTACTGTATTCTGTAGAAATCATCATTGCTTTGTGTGGATTTATTTTCACTTCACTAGAATTTTGTTTATGTGTTTACTTTCTCAAGTTTTGAGTCCTCTATTTGATTTAATGATCAAAATTTGGACCTTAGGTTGTTTCTTGGCTGACTAAGTTTTCAAAAATTGCAGGTACAAAAAGCTTTTGTCTAGTGTTGACTTGACAAAAGATTTTTTCTACAGTTATACGTATCCTATAATGCGAAGCTTGCAGAAGAATGTCTTGTCTACTGGTGAGGATGGGATGCCATATGACAATCTTTTTGTCTGGAATAGTTATCTAACACATACAATTCGATCAAGATGCAAGAACACAATGTGGACAATTGCTTTAGTTCATGGGCACTTTAAGCAGGTGTTTGATTACTTTTCCATTACATTTTTTGATAACCGAGAAATCCTCGAGGGCTGGTGGTGCACGGTTCCTAACCATCACATGCTCATAACCACACATCATCTATTGAACTCTCACCACTAGACCAAAGCCCGAGGGAAAACATTAAGATTTACTTTTTCATTACTTATGTTGTTTTTCTCTGCTGATTACTCTAGTTACAAGTATATTGGATTTAATTTCTCAAGCTTAAAATAACCATACTGATACCTCTGGTTACAAACACTTTTGATTCAATGCTCAACCTTAAAATAGCTCCACTCTAAGCTTCTTCTGGCTTGTTGCTGCGTCGTGCTTTTCCTGATTTTCCTATGCAATCTTGCTGCTGTTTCTTGTTGGAGAGCACATGAGTTTGTCGTTTTTGAAGGACAAATTAGCATGTTTTATCTTTTTGTATATCCATACAATATACTTGGATAAAAGCTGCCTCAAATTAATTGATATGGGAATGAGAATCAAAGATTACATTATAGAAAAAATTACTAAATATTTTCCTTGCTTCTGGTTCGGAAATAGCTGATTACAATTATAGTAACATAGGTTGTACCTAATAGTGTGGCCTAGTGGATGATGAAGTGGATTGAGAACGGTTGAGAATATAATTAAATAATTAAAGTGTGTTCTCTCTAACAACTTAAGCTTTTAGATGAGATGGTCACGCCCTTCAACATGGTATCAGAGCCGGACCCATCCCAAATCTTTGTTCACCAATGTTAGGCCCACCCAATTCATTTGCTTCTGATGTTGAGCCCCCCTATCTTATATTGTCCACGCTCTAGATGTCCAGTCCTGAGCGTGCGGGTGGGGTAGGGTGTGTGTTAGAGTCCCACATCGTCGGGTTAAAGGGTCCTTGGTCTCCTTATATGGTCTTGGGCAATCCTCCCCTCACGAGATAGCTTTTGAGGTTAAGTTAGGCCCAAGGTTCATTTCTTTATTATGGTATTTGAGCCAGACCCATCCCAAATCTTTGTTATTATATTGCCCACGCTCCTATTAACGAGTTAACGAGGCTTGGGCGTGCGGGAAAGTGTTAACTATACCACATAAAAAAAATGGGAAATTGATCGCCTTATATGGACTTGGACAATCCTTTCCTCATGAGCTAGCTTTTGAGATTGAGTTAGGCCCAAAATGCATTCTTAACATGTTATCAGGGCAAGCAGAGGTCTTGTCCAAAAATGAATTTTGGGCCTAACCCATTATTAAAAATGAATTTCCACATGCTTGGCCTATGAAAAAATTAGGCCCGTATGTGAGGGGGCGTGTCGAGAATATAATTAAATAGTTAAAGTGTGCTTTCTCTAACAACTTAAGCTTTTAGATGAGATGGTTACACCCTTCAACAAGAAACATGACTTCTCAAGTTTAAATCCCAAGTGAAACCTTGACGGATAAAGTTACTTGGCGTTACCGGGTACTTGTGTTGTTGGGAAATTGCAGACATGTCTTGGAATTAGTAGAGGCGCGCGCAAGCTGGTGATTATAATATAACATAATTACAGTGACATGGGTCAGGTTGTGTAATCCCCTCTAGCTACAATCATATAAAAATACCCAGTGATATATTTGAATCTTAAATCGCCGTGGATTTTGATCCTAACAAACCCTGGATATTAATTTGAAGCAGATGATTCAATTTTTGGTGAAGTTTTGAAAGTTTAGGTGTAACCCCTCCCCTCCCCTAAACCTATTAAAAATGTTGTGCGTTCTTTCTTTATCAAAATTTAGAAAAAAGAAAGTACAAAGGAATTGGTATGGAAGAAAGTACAAGGACATAACTATGAGAGAGGATGAGGAAGAAGTGGTCCAACAATTTAACTGGTCTCTATGACAAGGACATAACCATATCCCATCTTTAACCAATTTGTCAGTTCACTTGGAGGCTTTGATATGAGAGAGGATGAGGAAAAAGTGGTCCAACAAGGCTACAACAACATGGCCTTTGCTACTCAAAGAGGAAGAGGTCGTGGGGGTTACTCTCACAAAAGAGGACACTCAACTTTACCTTAAGAGGCAGGGGTTTCAGACCTGCTAGGCAAGACAGCAACAAAGCTGGTCAGTCTTCTCAAAATGTTGAGAATTCAAACCAGGCTAGGACTATTCCTACCAAGCTGCCGAGGATCTGCCATAAGCCTTCTCTACAGTTAATCTGCGGAACACCACAAGTGAGGATGAGATCATGTATGTTGACTCTGGTGCAAACAGTCATATAACACATTCAACCGGTAACTTGTCAAATCTTCAACCTTATATTGGCCTTGATAAGATAATAGTTGGAAACGGATCAAAACTTGACATCACATACTGGCACTGGAGTAAAAATAGAGGAAGTTCTTGTTGTTCCTAAGATTAAAAGGAACTTGTTATCCGTTAGTAAGCTTGCTAAGGACTACTCTTGTGTACTTCTGTTTGATGAATCTGAATTTGTTGTAAAGGACAAGAGCTCGGAAAAACTTCTGGCCAAGGGATCTAGGAAGGATGGATTGTATGCATTGGAGGACAACAACTTTTATTCTTTATCCGCAACTAAGAAGTGGAAGAACTCAGACAATATTTGGCATGCTAGATTAGGCCATGTTAGTCTAAAGTCTTTGAAGATTCTTAGTAGTAATCAGTGTGTTGATGTCAAGTATTGGAATAAAGTTCCTACTGTATGTGTTGGCTATCAGTTAGAAAAAGGATGTAAACTTCCCTGTGAATTGAGAAAGAAAATTGAAAAAGAGCCTTTGCTTAAAATTTATTGTGATCTTTGGGGTCCGACACTTGTTGAGTCATCTCAACACATGAAATACTACGTAATATTTGTTGATGATCGTACAAGATCCACATGGTTATATCCACTAAAGAGGAAATCTGAATTTTATGAAGTATTTGTTAATTCTCAAAAGAAGGTTGAGAAACAATACACAAAAACCATTAAGATTTTCCAATGTGATGGAGGAGGTGAATTTAATAATATTGACTTTGTTAAGCATCTTGACAATTGTGAAATTGTTAGACATATCTCATGTCCTCATACACCTGTACAAAATAGGGTCTCTGAAAGAAAGCACAGGCAAATTGTGGAAACAGGTTTGACCTCACTATTTCATGCAAACTTGCCACAATTTCTGTGGGCTGAAGCCTTCTTGACAGCAGCTTTCTTGATCAACAGAATGCCCTCATCAGTGTTGAAAATGGAAACTCCATTCTTTAAGCTATTTGGAGAACATCCGGTCTGTAACAATCTTAAAGTATTTGGATGCATGCAGGTGTTTTCCTTATTTGAAAGGCAATACTAAATTTTCTCCAAAGACCTATCCATGTGTGTTCATTGGATACAGTAGCCTTCATAAAGGTTATAGGTGCTATCACCCCTCTACCAGAAGAGTGTTTGTCTCAAAACATGTGATATTTGATGAACATACACTGCTTTATGTTCAAACAAATGAGCCACTAGTTGGTTTGAATGCTTACACTCACCTTGCTACCTTTACTGAGTTTTTCTCTTGGTTGTAAGATGCCTCAAACTCAATTGAGGATCACTCTACTTTAGGGGAAGTGTTGTCAAGTACTGGACCACCAATATGTTCCGAGGAAGTGTTGAACACTGCACCACCAATATGTTCAATGGAAGTATTGTCAAGTGTTGCACCACCACTAGGGGTGTGCAGAAATCGAACCGACCAATAAACCGAACCGATAAAAATGCTATTGGGTTATTGGTATTGGGTTAATGTTTTTATATTGGTTTTTATAAAATATTTTATTGGGTAAACGGTTCGGTTTCAGTTTTAACTTATTGGGTTATCGGTTAAATCGATAACCCAATAAGGATACACTAAGTTATTGTTTTATCCCTATTTATGTTATATACATGAATATCTATATTACTTCTCTCTCTCTATATGCACTATTTATTCACAATTCAGTGATTCACAAAGTATTAATCTATTCAGGGCAACAAAGGAGCAATATAAAGTTCGGGTATTATCGTATTAGAAAGCTTGAAGCATTTAGTAGCTTCCAACAATTAGGATTTAATTTTTTTTCGAACTAACATTCAGTTCAACTTTGAAGATTCTTTTGTAAATTAAAATGCATTGCATAGATTTTGGCAGTAACTAGGATTTCATTTTTTTATGTTAGTTGTTACTATTTTTATTTTATGAGCATTTTCTTATTGGTTGAACCGAAAATCGAACCGTTAAGGACCAAAAACCGATAAACCGAACCCGATAAGAAAATATCTTATTGGTTGGTTATTGATTTTACATATTTAAAAACCGAAAAACGATAAACCGAACCAATAACACATAAAATCGACCCGACCCGACCGATGCACATCCCTAACCACCACCAACTGATCAGTCTATTCCTATCAAAGATGATCACATTACTGTAGTTGACACTTCTGGTGAGACTAATAGTGTGCCTTGGTTTGCTGGATCTAAGGGGAGATTCAACAAATGCTCTGTCAGTCCATGACCCAGAGGATTCACCTTGAACAAGATTCGTCACAACGGTTTAACACTAGTGACAATCAAGAGGAACTGACTCCGACTGTAGAAGTACCTGCCACTGAGACATCAAATGCACAGCCTCATCACATGGTGACAAGGCTAAAATCAAAATCCATGCCAGTCATATTTCTTTTATTGCAGCCAAGAAATCAATAGTGCAGGAACCACAAACAGTGAGTGAAACACTCAACTCTCCAAAGTGGTTTGCAGCTATGGCCTATGAAGGAGGAGATTGATGCACTTCAGCAAAACAATACTTGAACATTGGTGCTTAAGGCAATTGGCATGAACATAGTTGGCTCTAGATGGGCGTTCAAAACCAAATTGAAGGCATATGGATCCATAGAAAGGCATAAGGCAAGACTAATTGCCAAGAAATACTCACAACTTGAAGGAGTAGAGTTTGAAGAAACCTTCAGTCCAGTTGTGAAGGCCACTACTATAAGAATAGTTCTTTCAATTGCCATTAGCCGTCACTGGTGTATCATGCAGCTAGATGTAAAGAATGCATTCTTGCATGGACATCTCCAAGAAGAGGTGTATATGACTCAACCACCAGCACCATGCAACTAGATGTAAAGAATGCCTTCTTGCATGGACATCTCCAAGAAGAGGTGTATATGACTCAACCACCAGGTTTCAAGAATCCTGGCAAGGTGAGTTTACTAAAGAAAGCATTGTATGGCCTTAAACAGGCTCCTAGAGCTTGGTTTGATAGGTTTAGCTTACATCTACTTCACCTTGGATTCAAGCGTAGCAAGGCAGACTCATTACCTTTTGTACTACACTGTAAAAGAGGAACAATTCTACTGCTCCTATATGTTGACGACATAATTATCACTGGAAGTCATACTACACTAATTTCAGAAATTATTGGTGGGTTAGGAAAAGAATTTTCTGTCAAGGATCTTGGCTCCTTGCACCTCTTTCCAGGAATTGAGGTCACTTACTTTAGTGGAGGCATTTATCTAAGTCAGAGTAAGTATGGAGCAAAACTACTCTCCAAAACCAGCATGACCCTTGCTAAATCGGTAAGCACACCATTGGCACAAAAGCATGGCTTGCAGGAAGCTGAAGGCGACCCACTGGATGCTTCATTATACAGAAGTATTGTTGGCAGTCTACAATACTTGACACTAACCAGACTAGACATAACTCATGCAGTAAATTTGGTAAGTCAATTTATGCAAAGTCCCAACAATACACACTATCAAGCTATCAAGAGGATACTTAGATACGTGAAGGGCATAACTTAGTTTGGTTTGAGGATCTTGTCTCACTTTCCATTTAGGCTATATGGTTTCTCTGATGCAGATTGGGGGGATGTCCTATGACTAGAAGATCAACTACAGGCTACAATATCTACCTTAGAGCAAATTGTGTATCTTGGACATCCAAGAAACAACATACAGTGGCAAGGTTCAGTTCGGAAGCAGAATATAGGGCACTAGCCTCAAGAAATAACATGGATAACATACGTTCTCAGAGACATTGGAGTACATCTAAAGGCTGGACCTATATTGTTTTGTGACAACTGGAGTGCATTATACATGACAGTCAATCCAGTCATGCATGCCAGAACAAAACATGTTTAGATGGACTATCACTTTGTTAGGGAAAAGGTTGCCAGTCGATAGCTTGTCACAAGGTTTGTTAGATCAAAGGATCAGTTAGCTAACATCCACACAAAGGCACTGACGAAGGAGATGTTTGCACGATTTAGAAGCAAGCTAGGAGTGGTTATTACACCTCCCACTATCTTGAGGGGAAGTGTTGAAGAGATTGAACCAGAACAGGGGTGTAAGAGATATGTCTGCCTTGAATAGGATAGCTATTGTAGAGTTTGTATTTAAACCAATGTATTAGTCATGCATATTGTAGAACTCTATGCTCATTGTAGAAGTTTAAGATACTGGAGGAGTCTACTTAGGTCACAATTCAGCATATTGGATTTGTATAAAAACAGGCCATGTCTGCCTTTGAAACTAAATGAGAAAAACATCGATTGTTCCTAAAATATTTTGCCAATCTTATGTTTTGCTATAGGACACGAGCCTAGATAGAAAAATTTGGAGGTCATTGATTAGGATAGAAGGTTAGTAAGTAGTAGAGTGTATTCCCACTTTATTTGGGAGAGCTAGAAGTTGTCTAACCTTCTCCTCATCTTATTAGTAGTATTATTTAGTAGTCACACAGTTTCTTATTTTTCAATGTGTATTACTATCAGTTGTTGCATTTGCTTTGTACCTTGCTATTTTGCTGTCATATTTTTCTTGCAATACTGCTTCAAAAACATCCTTTTAAGTCGAGGGTCTATCGGAAACTTCTTCTCTACCTCACGAAAGTAGGGGTAAGTTAATGTGTACATCCTACCCTCCCCATACACCACTTGTGGGATTACACTTGGTACATTGTTGTTGTATCTTGTCCTTTAATTTTCTATTTTCGTATTTATTGTAGTAAGTCCCTTCGACTAGAGTTCTGCCGACCAGTTGATGATAAATTGCTCGGGCATCTGATATCTACTTTTTGCTTAATGTCTGCAGACTAGGCTATCAATATTTGGAAAAGACTTCAGTGTTTCCCTGGTTTCTAGACGTTCTCGGCATTTTGCAGGAACACGGTAGGCCAAGTGCCATTTTCATTTTTTATTTTCTATTGTAATTTCCCAAAGGTTTTCTTTTGTTTGCCAGCTTCTTAAATTGACGATCTGTACAAACCAAAAAGTTGTAAACAATGAACTTATCTTTTCTCCACACTATAGAAGAAATTTGAAATAAAAGACATAACTTGTCCGAGGAGACGTTGACAAGGTCAATTTGCTTACTTTTCAGTTTATCTTTCTGTTTCTATAGGGTTTTCCTTCTCGAGTTGCTTCAAACTGATTACTCCCTTTGTCCCACTTTATGTGACACAATTACGAGTTCAACAGTCAACGGAGTTTTCTAGGACTGTGATTTTTTTCTTATGCCTTTTAAATTTTTTGAATTGTAAACTATTATAACTTGTATTACAATTTATGAAGCTCCTAAATATATAACTTTTATTTCAAAACACTTGAAGATTATATGTTTGAATTCACACTGAAAATTAGATAGTTTGACTTAGACCCTCGTACTCCGAATCGTGTCGCATAAAGCGAGACAAAAGAAACATTTTTATTATTATTTAAACATTGTATCTGCTGAGCATTGATGTGCAAAAAGTTATTGTACAAGATCTTTGAATTGAGACTAAGCATGTAGTCCTATCCAAAAAGTACGCTTTACAATTGAAGTCAAGCTGGTTCATATGCAATAAGAGAGTGCTTTGTTTTTTTGTAAGCTAATATGTGCTGCTAATGTCTGTAAGAACATAATTCTGCTTATGAGCTAACAAGTTTTCACATGTCTAGACTCTAGAAGACTGATTTAGAATCTTGTGTAGAATGGCTTAATCGTGTTGCATTAAATTGTAGAATGGGTTAAGACCTGAGCTAATTACTCTTCTTCCTTGATTTAGTAAGTAACTTGCTCATGATTTGTTCTATGTAATATTTGTGATTAAAGTATTTGATGTCAAGTTGTAGGGAATTTCACTTTTGAGCAAGGTGGACATTGTTGAACTGCAAGTTTATTTTTCGTGGGGCACAAAATTTGAATTTAGTATATCGTCTATGATTTAGTTTGTTATCAGCTTCTCTAATCAGTTTTTATTTTCATGTCTATGAGTTTATAATGATACTTATATTTGATCTTATATTCTATCAATTACTTGCTTGAATCATTCCGTGTTTATTCGATATCTGGAGGTGGAAAGCATTGTTGGGTTTCCTGTGTTATTTGAGACTATGGAATGGTCAATCATCAAGTTCATTGCGAGATTTATCACAATTATTCAAGAATTTAAAAAGATTATTACTACATGAGTTAACAGATAAGGTATAAGAAAGAATCTTTCTTCCTAAATATTTGAACTATTAATCCTACTTGTTCTGATGGGTGTTCACCCCAAAGTGTTTCCGGACTGCATGCGTACATCCTTAAGTAACTTAATGCAGCACGTCAAATTTCACTGAGACGGATCAGCAGAATCAAAGAGATATTCAACTACAAGAAGAAAGATTAGGTTATAAAGAATAAAGAAAGAATTAGGGCCCTTCACACTTTCAATATATTATAGATTAACATGTATGCTATGTCAAACTGTATAGTCCCCTAATGTTAGAGATAGAAAATAGAAGGATCCTATGATACTTCTTACATATTATCTAAAACATCAAAAATATCTTCTGTTTGTGCTAAACATTCCTGTTTACACCAAAAATTATACAGAGCTAGGCAATTCCTCTTCAGCTTCTGAATGTTGCACTGCTTTCCCTCAAAGCACCTCTGATTTCTCTCTTTCCATATAGTCCACCTAATACATGCTGGGACAATCCTCCATCTCTCTGTCTGATTGGAAAAATACCCTTCTCTCCCCCAACTGTCAAGAAACCCCGTTGTTTTTCCGGGGTACCTTACCCCCCCTCAGGTTAATGAAAATTCTTCAGATTTGTTGTTCCATTTGTAGTGTAAACAGATATGGTTGGTTGTCTCTACCTGTTCCCCACACAAATAATATCTAGAACATAAGTTAAATCCCTTGCTTTTCAATTTTTTCTGTGTCAATACTGCTTCATTAGCCACCGGCCAAGAGAAACAAGTTACTTTTCGTGGAATCTTCACTTTTCAGATCATTTTCCATGGCCAGCAACCCACTTGGTTATTAGTTTGCTCAGAATCTTGTAAGCCTCTGCCACCTTAAAAGTTCCTTGAGCGTTTCCTTTGCATACCAAAATATCTGCATTTTCAGATGTCCCCTTAAATAGAGTTGGAGTATGATAGAACATTGTTATCCTCTCCTATGTCCAATCTACGGTAGAAGAGAATGTTCCGTCGGAACAATTATTTATTTCAGTTCAGGGATCCCAGTCATTTAGAAATGTTCTAATAGTCCATCCTTGCTCAAACTAAGCTTCAGCCATTTTTGCTTCCTGTTGTTTGCATAGAGTGTATACGTCTTGGGAATAATTTTTGTAGTATACCTTGTCCAATCCACTTATCTTTCCAGATAGAGATCTTCATACCATTAACCCTCTTAAGTCTTGTTTTGCTCCACATTTTTGCCAAAGATTCCTAATCACTCCAAATGCTGCAACCATATGGAGTGGTTACTAGATTTGTAGTCCAACTACCCTCTTCCCCATATTTCTTACTAATCACTTTCTGCCAAAAAGGTTCTTCTTCTGAATCATATCTCCGCAATCATTTTATCATCAAACACCGGTTCTTGAGTCTTTAAATTCCTTATACGCATTCTTCTATCTTTCTGGCTTCTTATCATGATATCTGATTTGACTAAATGGCACTCTTTTCATCATTGTTCCTTTGCCTGAAGAAATTATTTCTTGAAGTGTCAATTCTCTTTGTCTCACTAGCAGATAGGGGTGTTCACGGGTCGATTTGAGTCGGTTATTGGTCAAAACTAAAACCAAATCAATATAATCAATTTTTAAATTATTAAAACCAAACCAAATCAAATATAATATATGTTTATCGGTTTGGTTGTTATCTGTTTGGGTTCGGTTTGTTTCAGTTGATTGGTTTATTAACCATACACCAAAATACAATAAAGGATTTATTCAAAAGGAAAAAAAAAGACAACAATTCATTCAAAAAGAAAAAATAAATCCCGAGATTACCACATAAAACAGTAACATGTCATACATCTAATACAAGATATTTAAATTATAAATAAATTTCGCTGAAAACAAATATACTGATATATTATGTATATGTAATTATAAAAAAATATATATGTAGCTTGTCGGTTTGGTTATTTCTTGTTTTTTTTGTACAAAACCAAAACCAAACCAAATATTATTGGTTTTTAAAAATCTAAAAATAAACAAACTAAATCAAACAAAAATCGGTCGGTTTTTCGGTTTGGATCGTTTTTTATCCCAACCGTGAACACCCTTACTAGCAGGGGTTGAGATACATACTGATATCATATATGTTGGTAGAGCATCTAACACACTATTAATAAGAGTCAATTTCCCTTCCGTAGGTAAAGTATTGCATCTTCCAGTTTGTCAACTCCTTCTCACACTTCTCTATCACACCACTCCATATTATCATAGATTTGCGTTTTGCTCCCAAGGGCATACCCAAGTACGTTTTAGGTAGTTCTCCCACTTTCCCTCCCAGGATGTCACCTAGCACAACCTGAATCTCCTCGACTGTGTTAACTGTATATATGTAGCTCATTCCCAATTAATATGAAGCCTTTAAATGACTCAAAGATGATGAAGATAATCCTCAAAAACCCTCAGCAGCTCCACATCAGCATCACAGAAGATCAAAGTGTCATATGCATATTGTAGGTGAGATAATTCCATGTTGTTGTCAGCCTCAGCATTTACCTCAAAATTCCTAGTCCAACCCTTCTACTTCTGGGGCATATCATTCATCCCTTCCATTGCTAATATGACTAAAAAGATGATAGAGGGTCCGCCTGTCTAAAGCCCCATTAAGAGGAGAAGAAACCTACCGGTGAACTTTGTAACCAAATTGAGAACTTGACTGTACTGATACAATATCTGATCCATCTATTGACAAAGCCCATCTTCCGTAGCATTCCCAATAAGTATGCCCCATTTTGGTGGTCATATGCTTTCTGGATATCCAGTTTGCAAAGGGCTCCAGGTACTTTACTTCTTTCTCTAGCCTCCTCACACTCATTTGCTGTGAATATTGCATCCATGATCCGTCTTCCCCATATAAAAGTCATTTGGTGTCCATCAACAAGGCTATGGGTCACCTTCTTTAGTCTCTGAGCTACCAATTTGGCTATGATCTTGTATACACTACCAATCAAGCTGATAGGCTTGTAATCTTGTAGTTCCACAACACCAACTTCCTTAGGTATGAGTGCCACAAAAGTGGCATTAAAGCTTTCTCAAACACTTCTTGGTCATGAAAGTTCTGTATTGCAACAATTACATCTGGACCAATAACATCCCAACCTTTGATGAAAAAAAGCAATAGTATAACCATCAGGCACGGGAGCTTTTCCACTTGCACTAGATTTGACAGTTTTCAGAATCTCCCGTGAATTGAATGGCCTCATCAGATTATGGTTCTCTTCTTCAGTGGTTATTGGACATTCCTGCATATTGAAATGAGGTCTCCAATTCTCTGTTTCAGTATACAACTTCTCGTAGTAATGACAATCTACTTTTGGATATCTTCTGCCCTTGTAAGTTCTGTCCCTCCACAACAAGCTTATCAGTATTGTTCATTCTTTGATGAGCATCTGCAGAACTATCTCACAGTTACTTGGTTTGGTATTGGCTTTTTGATGAGTGTTGTAAGTCACTTTCTAGACTCTGTCTAATAGTCATTGAAATGCAACTGCCACATAATTATATAGTCTTTTTGAGGAAAAGTATTACTGCATGAGGATCGAGGATATTGACCGTTTGTTGGGTACATAGATGCTAATTGGGCAGGATCATCAGTTGATAAATGTGCTACTTCCAAAAGCAGTATTCTAGTTAAAGAGAATTTAATGTCAAGGAGAGCAAGATCTGATACATAGTTTCAGATATAGTGAAAAGCAGAATAGCAAGTCATGGCAGTGCAACTTGTGAACTATGGATCAAACCTTTAATCAAAGGAATGAAATTTTGAAGAGATTAGTGGATTCTGTGCTGAAAAATCAGTTTGCGCTTCATATTGCATCAAATATACTATTTCATGATCGGTCACATACATAAAAGTCAATAGTCAATTTGTCAGAGAAAAGTTACGAAGTTTGTGAAGTCCAGTGATCAGTGATCAGTTTGCGAGAGCATATTTACGAAGTCCTTCACCTATGTCTGAACTAGTTACCTATGTAGCAAGCTTCGTATATACAACTTGTATGCAATAATTTGAGGGGAGTGATAGATTATTTAATTATAAATGGAGTTGAGTAAGCTAATTATACATGTAGTTCTTCATTAAAAAAAATTATGCACGATATGATAGAGTTAATATCCCACCTCCGTTGATTATAACAATGTTCACTGACCTGCGTATAAAATGATTCAAGAGTAAGACATTAGTCTTCATGCGTTTCCTCAGTTCTTTCTACTGTTTCTTTGATTTCTCACAAATGGTGATTTGACCTTAGATAGGAAGGTATGGAGGACATGAGTTAGGGTAGAAGGTTAGTAGGTAGGAGTGTGTCCACACTAGTAGATATGAGTGCATTGTCTTGTTGCCCTTACTAGTATTCGTAGGACTACGTAGTTTCTTGTTGTTCGATTTCTGTTACTAATTGTTTCGGGTAGTTCGATTGTAGTATTGTTTTGTTGTAGTATTGTTCTGGTATATCTATTGGTTTTGTTACTATTTATTCTCTTGTACTTCCATTACGTTTTTTCTAAGACTATTTCTGTCTTTAGCTCAGGGTCTATCAAAAACATTTTCTCTACCTCACCTTTGAGGTAGAGGTAAGTCTGGGTACACCGTTCCAGACCCCACTTTGTGGGACACTGGGACTACATTGCGTTTGTTGTTGTTGTTGTTGTTGTTGTGGGTAATATGAAGAAAAAGAAAGTAACAAGTGTGTTATAGCACTTCTGTGCATCGTGATTATGTGCTATACTAGATACTGGCACGGACCCAACATATGTTATTTACGTTATCTCAATTTACGTAGCACAAATAACATTTGGAGTGTCAATCAAATTTTTATTAATATAAATTTCTAAATAATTTAAGTTGCTAATCATTGTGATTTATAGTATCTTTTATGTAATTTAATAATTTATGTTACTCGCTTTGTCCCAATTTTAGAATTTAGTGAGTCTGTCAAATTTTTCTTACTAATATATATTTTTAAATATTTTAAGCTGTTAATCTTTGTGATTTTAGTATCTTTTAATGTAATTTCAAATAATTTATGTTACTTGCTTTATTGCAACTTATGTGACACTATTAGAATTTCAAAAGTCAATCATATTTTTTACTATATGTTGTAAAAATATTATAAGATGTTAATAGTTATGACTTATAATTATTTTTTGCATAATTTTTAAATATATAATATTTTACAAAAATAAAGTAAATAAATTAAAATAAACAAAGTACTAAATTTGTAAAACATGTTAAATTCGAAAACATCATTTGGATCAACAAATTACTAAATTAAAACAATAAAACATGCAGATTATAAAATATCAAAACTATCCCGAATTTATGTGACACAAATATAATTTAGATAATCAATCAAATTCTTAATATGTTTTTAAATGTTTTAAATTGTTATCTATTGCAATTTATAATATTTTTTATGTAATTTTCAAATAATATATGTTACTCTACTTAATCCAAATTTTTGTGGCATTGATATTCAATTATATTCTAAAAATAATTTAAGTTTTTAATTATTATGATTTATAATACTTTTTCTTCTATTCCAATTTAAGTAGCACTGAAATAAATTCGAGAGTCAACCAAATTTTATGATTGAAGCAGCGAAGTGTATATGTCCTAAATGACATAATACCTAATTAGAAGTGATATAGCAAAATTACTATGAAAAAATATTTGTGAAAAAAATTTGAATGTCTTATATTAAATGTCATGTTAATTTAAAACATCCCCCCTACCTACTCTTCTCTCTCTCTCCCCGGCCCTCCGATCTCCGGCCTTCGGCGCCGACCCCCATTGCCGCCCTCGGCCCTCGGCGCCGATCCCTGCTCAGATCTCCGGCCCCGTCTCCGGCCCCGATTGCCGACCTCCGGCGCCCCGGCCCAGATCTCCGACCCCCGGCCCAGATCTCCTCTCCCCGGCCCTCCGATCTCCGGCCTTCGGCGCCGATCCCCATCGCCGCCCTCGGCCCTCGGCGCTGATCCCTGCTCAGATCTCCGGCCCTGTCTCCGGTCCCGATTGCCGACACCCGTCTCCGTCGCAGATCTCCGACCCCCGGCCCAGATTTTCGACCCCCCCCCCTGCATACCCTCCCCCGATCATACCCCCCTTCTCCGTTCACCCCCTCGCGCAGGCTCCGGCGAGATCCGAACCCCCCTCGGTCTCCAGCAGCCGCCGCCTGGCCCCAGCAGCTGCCGCTCGGTCTCAACTAGCAGCAGCTCGGTCGCCGGCCAGCCGCCTACTCTCCAGTCGACGACTGGTCTCCGACAGCCGCAGCTCCGTCTACACCCGTCGCTCGGTCGCCAGTAGCCGCGGTTTCCAGCAGCCGCAGCTCCATCTCACCACCGGAACTCCCCGGAACCCGTTCTACGCTGGGTTTTGGTTTTCCGGCTTCGCCGACAAGCGTAACCCGGTGACTCCTAACCTTTGCTATTTCATTTTAGTCTTTTATTTCGTTATTTTATTCCTCGTATTGTGCTAGTATTATCCCCTGTACCTTGACTTGCGTTTGATTTGTCGATATTGTCTGTTGTCTGTTGCCGTTGCTGTGGTCGCTTCTTGCACTGCTGTTGTTGGGGTTATCTACTTTTGCTTTGTTGATATTGTCTTTTGTTGATATCCTCTGTTATCTGTTGTTGCGGTTGCTGTTGGCTGTTGTTGCTGTTGCTGTGGGCGTTTCTTGCCTTTGAGTATATTTTCTTATATTTCCTTATAGTAGTGGCGGTGGGCGAAAATGGTTGGATAGGGTCATGTTCGAGGGGGTTGGGGCGTGGGGCCGTTGTGGGGGTGGGGGATGGGGATAGGGCGGGAGTGGGAAGGAGGCCAAGGTTTGGCAGCGGGGGTGGTAGAGGAGGGCGCATGGATAGCGGTGGTAGGCTGAGAGTTGGGTCTTGGAATATAGGGACCCTTCAGGGTAAGTCCATAGAACTTGTGAAGATCCTTAGGAAGAGGAGGATCAATATTGCATGTGTCCAAGAGACCAAGTGGGTAGGGTCTAAGGCTAGGGATGTGGATGGTTACAAGCCGTGGTACTCTGGGAGCGAGAGGCGTAGGAATGGGGTTGGCATCTTAGTAGATGAAGAGCTTAGAGGTCAGGTCGTAGAGGTGAAGAGGATCAACGATAGGTTGATGACTATTAAATTGGTCATCCGGGGGTTTACCCTGAACGTGTGTAGTGCTTATGCTCCCCAAGTGGGTTCGGAGGGGGAGGAGAAGATGCGGTTTTGGGAGGCTTTGGAGGAGGTGGTGAGAGGCTGCCTAGCTCGGAGAAGATTGTTGTAGCAGGAGATTTCAACGGGCACATCGGGGCGTTACCGGGAGGCTTTGGTGATGTGCATGGTGGTTTTGGTTTTGGGGACAGAAATGAAGAGGGGACTACTCTTTTGGAGTTTGCGAGGTCCTTTGGGCTGGTGGTGGTGAACTCGGGCTTCTCGAAGGACGATCACCTGATCACCTTTCGAAGCGCGATAGCGAGGACCCAGATTGACTTTCTGTTGCTCCGGGAAGGGGATAGGGTGTTGTGTAAGGACTGTAAGGTTATCCCGAGCGAGAATCTTTCGACCCCGCATAGGCTCTTGGTCATGGACTTGGGTATAAAGAAGAATAGAAAGAGGAGAAGTAAGGAGGGTAGACCTAGAATTAAGTGGGGCGGCTTGACGCCAGTGAAGGCGTGGGAGATAGGGGAGAAGTTGGCGGGAATGAGGGTGTGGGAGTGTAGGGGGGACGTGGATAGTATGTGGGATAGGGCGGCGAGGTGCATTAGGGAGAATGTCAGTGAGGTGTTGGGTGTTTCTAGGGGCCGTGCCGGGCACCATCGGGGGAATTGGTGGTGGAATGAAGAGGTGGAGAAGAAAGTGGGGACCAAGAAAGAGGCGTATGCTAAGTTGGTTGAGAGTAAGGACGAAGAGGAGAAGCGGGTAAACAGGAAGGAGTACAAGCTAGCTAGGAAGGAGGCTAAGTCAGCTGTCTCGGCAGCTAAGACGGTCGCTTTCGAGAGCTTGTATGCAGGGTTACAGGGGAAAGGAGGGGAGAAAAAGTTGTTTAGACTCGCTAAGGCTAGGGAGAGGAAGGGGCGTGACCTCGACCAGGTGAGGTGCATTAAGGGGGAGGACGGTAGAGTGTTGGTGGAGGATGGCCACATTAAGGATAGATGGAAGTCGTACTTTCATAGGCTCTTGAATGACGAAGGGGATAGAGCTGTTGAGTTAGGGGAACTGGAGCACTCAGAGGAGTGTCGGGATTTTAGTTATTGTAGACGTTTTAGGGTAGAAGAGGTTAGAGAGGCGGTTCGCAGGATGCGAAGGGGTAGGGCGACGGGGCCGGATGAGATACCGGTGGAGTTTTGGAAGTTCGTTGGAGAGGCTGGTGTAAGGTGGTTGATTGAATTGTTCAACGAAATCTTCAGGACGGCAAAGATGCCCGAGGCTTGGAGGTGGAGTACCATGATCCCTCTCTATAAGAATAAGGGGGACATCCAGAGTTGCAATAACTATAGGGGGATTAAGTTATTGAGTCACTCTATGAAGATTTGGGAGAGGGTGGTCGAGGTTAGGCTGAGACGGATATTGTCTATTTCGGAAAACCAGTTTGGGTTTATGCCTGGCCGCTCGACGACGGAGACAATTCATCTGGTACGGAGGCTGGTGGAACAGTATAGGGAAAGGAAGAAGGACCTGCACATGGTGTTTATTGACCTGGAGAAGGCATACGACAAAGTCCCCAGGGAGGTGCTTTGGAGGTGCTTGGAGGTGAGTGGAGTACCGCAGTCATATATCAGAGCAATTAAGGACATGTATGAGGGAGCGAAAACTCAGGTGAGGACGGCGGGAGGAGACTCAGAGCATTTCATCGTCTTGACAGGATTACATCAGGGATCTACTCTTAGTCCCTTTTTGTTTGCCTTGGTGATGGATATGTTGACGCGGCGTATTCAAGGGGAGGTGCCGTGGTGTATGCTTTTCGCAGACGATATAGTTCTGATTGATGAGAGACTGATAAATTAGAGGTGTGGAGACAAACTCTTGAGTCTAAAGGGTTCAGGTTGAGCAGAAGCAAGATAGAGTATTTGGAATGCAAGTTTAATGACGTGAGGCTGGAGGATGAGGTGGTAGTGAAGCTGGAATCACAGGTGGTATGTAAGAGGGATAGTTACAAGTATTTCGGGTCCGTGATCCAGGGTAACGGTGACATTGACGAGGATGTCTCGCACCGTATTGGGGCGGGATGGATGAAGTGGAAGCTCGCGTCGGGGGTGTTGTGTGATAAGAAGGTGCCGTCCAAGCTTAAAGGTAAATTCTATAGGGTGGTAGTCCGTCCGGCCATGTTGTATGGAACGGAGTGTTGGCCAGTTAAGAATTCCCACATCCAAAAAATGAAGGTGGCAGAGATGCGGATGTTGCGCTGGATGTGTGGGCTAACTAGAGGGGATAGAGTTCGGAACGAGACTATCTGGGAGAAGGTTGGTGTGACTCCAGTGGAGTGCAAGATGCGGGAAGTCCGATTGAGCTGGTTCGGACACGTGAACAGGAGGGGCGTGGATGCCCCGGTTCGTAGGTGTGAGAGGATAGCGTTGGATGGTTTTAGGAGGGGTAGGGGTAGGCCGAAGAAGTACTGGGGTGAGGTGATTAGGCGGGACATGGAGCAGTTACAGCTCACCGAGAACATGACCCTAGATAGGAAGGTCTGGAGGACTCGAATTAGGGCAGAGGACTAGGGCCAGTTTGGGCCGCTAGTGTAGGGAATTACTTGCTGGGGGTAGTATCCTGGTTATGATTCCGTGTTCCTTGTTTTAGCACGAATCTGGGTGCTTTCATCTGTTTTCTTTTACTTATGGCTGCCGTATTTATGTTATGTTATGTATTCTTGTAACCTTGTTCGGTGTTTTACATTGTATTTGTGTGGTATCTGGTGTCTTGAGCCGGGGGTCTATCGGAAACAACCTTTCTACTTCTTTAGAGGTAGAGGTATGGACTGCGTACGTCTAACCCCCAGACCCCACCAGGTGGGAATACACTGGATTTGTTGTTGTTGTTGTTGTTGTATTAATTTATTATTATATGTCAATTTTATTTTTATTAAATATTATTAAATTTTTAATACCTAAATGATTTATAATAATTAATTAGGGGTGATATAGTAAAATTACGGTTGAAGCAGCTGAAGTAGACATGTCATAAATATCTATTTTACCTTTTTTTTTATTAAATATTATTAATTTTTATATATAAATGTCTTACTATAATTAATTAGGGGTAATATAGTAAAATCATGGACCAAACATACTTGTAAATTTTTTAAAATAAGTCTCATATAAGATGTCCTATTAATTTAAAATATCAAGAATTGATTTATCATTTATATCAATTTTATTATTTATTAAATATTATTAATTTTTTAATATCTAGATGACTTATAATAATTAATTTGAGTTGATATAGTAAAACTACGATTGAAGCAGCTGAAACAAACATGCCATAAATGTCTATTTTACCTTTTTTTAAATTAAGTATTATTAATTTTCTTATATATAAATGACTTAAAATAATTAATTAGGGATAATATAGTAAATTCACGGAGCAGCTGAAGCAGGTGAAGAAGCAGACATGTTGACGAAGAGCTACCTGCTTCTTCACTCTTATTAATAGTAGTAATTCTATGTAGCATTCTGTGAAAAGACTCAGATGAGAATCTACAACCATGAACCATTTGATTGCTTGACATCATTTGTATTTGTGCGTTGACGTATGACTTTGCGCATATGATATATATGTGCAAGAGAAGATGTATCTGTTGTTTTTCCCTCTGTTCTTGGGTTGTGTCTCCCTGGGAACTTGCTTCCTTGCCGTTATATGCTTGACTTGGTTTTCATACGTGCTCGCACAAATAGTACAATTTCTTAAACCTCAATCTAAAATATGTGTTCTGTTTTGATGAGGCATTTCTTTAATTCCATTATGCTGTATCTGCATTTCTTTATTTTTCTTTATATTTGCTAACCTCAGGGAAGGACCAAAAGAGGGAGAACAACAATCCAGGCTAGCATATGTCCTTTTCTTGGATTGCCGAAATATTAGGGAAGTTCAAAATTGAACTGTGGGTTACTTGCTATGTAATGTCGACTTGGATTTGACAATATTTTGGCCTCACTTTTCTGCTAGGCTAGTGAGACAGGGTCGTTTTCTTTTTCGTAACACCACTACTTGGCAGTCGTACAACACTACACAACTTAAGCCACACACACACTGCACAGTCTAAGTAAAATAGACTAAGGTTGCAGAAACGTAAAAGCACTCAACAATATTACAAGAAACAAGTTCCCAAACTTTTATTCTTTCGAAATAAAAAAGGACTATGTTACACGAATTGTACAAAGGCAATACAACATCACTGCCTTGTACAATTTCCAGCAACACAATAAATAGACTGCATATGGGCAGTTACAACAGTTACAACAATGACACTTGGCAGCATGTCATTGGACATGGCCTGCATGCCTATCACATGACTCAACAACCTGAACCAAGCATTCAAATATATTCTGAAATCACACGTTTACAACATTCAAAATTCAAGCTACCAACTGCCCCATGTGACAAGCACATGGGCAGCCTTGCTCCTTTAGCCCCGCATAGGTGCCATGCGCCTGTCATTGGCTCATGCGCCCAAGGTTGCCTTGCCATCACTCCAGCACCTTGGTTATCATCAGCTGCCTGCTATCTCATAGCCACCACATCATCACATTGCTTGCCTTAGCACATGTCAAGACCAATGTGCACCTTGACATGGCTTGTCAGCCATCATGTCTTAGTCTGGGGGACTAACAATGCACCCCTACTATATGAACTCGACGCCCTTGTCGAGGTTGTTTTGAGATAGTCCTCCATCGCTTGTCGAACTGGCACAAGTTCTGCCAAATTATCCAAAACAATTGAAACCATAACTTCAAATGTTCTTGGACCAATTTTCAGATTCTAAGAGCTAAAACTAGAGACTAAAGCTGCAGTATAAGAGTAATATCAAATGTCATCAAAGTCTAATGAAAATACAAGCTAAAGGGTCTATTTATACTTATTACAACCAAATAACAAAAATACCCTTAACGAGGGGATTAGAAAAGGGCTCCTATAGAGTGTTATTTTGGAGTGTAAAAAGTCCATCATGCCCTTAGTAAAAAGGCGCCTCTTGAGTGTAAGGAACCTCCTCCTTTCTTCACTTGGACAAGGCTTTGTAATGGTTCCAAAAGGTCTTCAAGCACTTGCAAATCCGAGACTTGATCCTTTGACAATCTGAAGCTTGAACCTTCTACAAGACCTTGTAAACCTCATGCTCCTTGTGCTTGTATCATCCTCTCCATCTTGAAGGGATTTGTCCTCAAATTCAGATCTTGCAAAACCAAAGAGAGCAAAACAAACACAAAATTCTCTTGGTAGGAGTGTTAGCATTAGTACCACATTTATATAATCACCCATGGTTGCTCAAACTTAACATACATCCACATATCCTTGGTTTTTAACTTAAAAAGCTTAGCATAACGTATACCAAAGACATGAATAGCATAGATATCAAGAATAAGTGAGCACGACCAACAACTATAATCTTCACATCTCAAGAGTATTCCGGGGTCAAATGGGAGTGAATGATAAAGGTTTAAGTCTAGATGACCCATTCTTTTCACTAGGTTACCAATTTCATAATCATTCAAGGCATTACCCACCACTAGGACAAACACAAGGTTATTATAAACAAGATTAACATAAGGGCTTTCATTACACAAGTTCAAAGGACCATATTCTTTATCAAGATCAACAATACAATTATGCCAAGGGGTACACTTTTGGAATACACCCAACTATCCTTTGTTATAATCATGAAATACCTACCACAAGCAAAGGACACGGCTGAGGTAAACATCAAGGAGGGAGGCAACTACAAAGGCCCACAAAAGCCATTTAGCATTGCAACTCCAAGTTGGTCAATAAACAAGTGTCCTACCCCTACATAAAACAAATCCAAGACTAGCATAGATATCGTCATAAGCAAAGAGGTAGTATAGGAAGGCATCAAGTGTAAAGGCATCATCCACGGTGCTATCATCGATAAGAATGCCAAATGATTCAATAGTTTTAGCACATAAGGATAGAATCATATCATTTAAACACGTATGACTTCCTTCTTTCAAATGAAACATAAACTTGGCATCTACAAGTTGAGATTCAAGCAACTTAAGCACAAGTGTGTCAAACAAGAATGCACATGTATAAGCAACACCCCAAAAAGGCAATGACACATTTGCCCTAGGGTCCAAGAATATGAAACCACCTTTGGGAAAGGGGTTACAAATAAGAATCAAGTCACCAAGAAAGGCACCGAGATCAAATGGAAGAAGTAGCCAAGGATCTAGGCTGAGGCTAACCTTTCCTTTACCTAGAATGCCATTCCCACAATCATGCACATCATTTGCCTTTAAGAGGAGACTAACATTCAAGGTTAAAGACCTACGGCCTAAAAGGCTTCTCTAAACAAGGTTCATTCCATCATTCACAACATTTTAAAACACATGATCACTATGAGCAAAACTAGTAGCATGGTTTGCATCACACAAGCTCAAAGAGTCATGTCCAATATCATGATCAACCCTATCAACATCATCACTAACTTGAGACTCCTCAAGCACATCATACATAAACTCAAGTAATGGACTACATTCGTGAATAAATTGATCTTCATTCACATCTTCACTAGTTGTTGGCAACTCACATACCAACGTAGACTCACCTTGGTTTTCACAAGGGTCAACTAGTGTGTGAATACTCTTGTCACTTGGTATTGGAACTTTATTCAAGTCATGAGTGCTAGCACTAGATGGACAGAAATTATTCTTACGAAAAGAATTGATTTTGTCATCTAAAGGATCAATTAGTGCTTGCGGACTCATAACAAGAGTTTGGTCCTTATGCAACCTAACAACACCAAGAGTATCACAAGAGGAGGATTCACACACTTCTTCACTAAGAAAATCCGAAACTACACTACTTTGGCCACTACTAGCCACATCACAACATTTTAAGTTCAAGGAAATGTAGAGTGTAGGAATGTCACCTTGTGGATCGTAGGAAGTGTGTTTTCCCTCTTGTTTAGCATTAGGACAGCCTTCATGCTCCTCATTACAAGGGAATAGTTCAAGTTTTCCCATTGGACTCACTTTTTCATCAGTTGTCTCAAAATGGGGACTTTCGGCCAAGGGTTTGGATGGAGCTTTCTTGGGCTCCTCTTTGAGACTTCTAGGGCCTTGAACCTGCACATACGGAGGGAAAGTACTAGGCAAAATGCTAGAATTTGGGTTAGTGAATAACAAGGGTCCTTTGTGGGCAAGACCCGCAATCAAGTGTTCCTTTCCCTTTCAATTTCACTACCCTTGGTTTCCCCTTTTCTCTCCTTCCTTTCTCCACACTCTTCTTGTATCTCACCCTCAAATTGCTATCCATCTTGAGATCCAACCTCGTCACCCTCTCATTCTTTCATTATCTCTTGTCTTATTTGAATGGAGTGGTTTCCGTTTAGGGGATCTTGGAGAGGAGGCATTGGATTGGTGATGGATTTGAATTTCTGGCATGGAATTTGATGGACTGTAGGATCTTTGGTTTTGAGGGGTTTGAACTTGTGGAGGGTTTGGTGGACATAGTCTATCACAGAGTCGATCAACCCCCACTTTCAATCTAGCTACACCACCCTTCAAGGATGTCATTTCACTCCTCAAGGCATCATGATTATCTTTCATTTTCCTCCTTAAAGTATCATTTATCTTCCATTTTTCGACCCAAGGCATCAATCCGAGCCATCAAGGCTCCAATAGCATCATTTCCCAAAGGTTGGAAGTAGTACCCTCAGATTCCATGGCAAATGTACCTAAAAAGTACAAAAAACAGCAAGCAAACAACCTACAAAACGAGCAAACAAGTTAGTTTAAAAAGCCTCACTTCACTCACACTCAACCTCACCTTACACTTGGCTTCACAAGTGCTGGAGAATCGGCAATACTTGGCAAATTACTTGAGAGGTGAGAAGCTTTGGATCGGAATTGATCTTTGTTTGAAATGACTCAAATAAAGTGATGCACGCACTTGAACCAACAAAATGCTACGACTTAAAAATGAGAGAAGCACATAAAAAAAAAAACCCGGAGACACGAGATAAACAAACTCTAAACTAATTACCAACCTAGTAGGTACTTACTAGTTTGCTAATTAGTGATAGAATTAGCTTAAAAGAAACTAGAATAAAAAATTAGAAATTAGGAAATCTAACTTTAGAGTCGAATTTTGGTTGAGCACATGTGATGACGTGGCACTACGTGGTTGGTTGTCACTTTTTGAAATTCCAATTTTTTTTTCCCAACTTGTTTCAGCCAAACACCTCTTAGGAAGGAAGAGAATTTGGTTTTGGAGGGAAAAATTTCAAGTTTGAAGCCTTTTCAAGCTTCAAAATGAATGAGAAATGAATTGGTCCCCCCTTTGTACTTGCAAATGTATTTTGTTGTCCCCTTGTCCCCTCCTCCTTTTGGAAGAATGGAATATTCTTTGAATATGCTTTTGGACAAACAACTTTTTCACTCTCTTTCTTCCCTTTTTTGGATCAAACAAGAACTTTGAATATCCTTCTTCACTAAGTTATGAAGATCATGGATGAACAAGATGAATATTCAAGCGTTGACCAAGTTTGACCACCTAGCAAATGAACTCCAAATTTGAATTTTTTTGAAGATCTAGGTTCTTTAGCCCAAAACAACTTCAACCAACCAAAAATCAGCCACAAATCAAGTCACCAACACCAACCAAAAACGTCACCCTCTCCCAAAAAGCTTCAAACAAGCCACAACAATGGTGGATCTAGCTCAAAACCAACCAAACTTCACTCTAGAAGTAGATCTAGACTCCTTTGGCAGTAGAGAGCAAGGATCTAGTGCAAGAAACTACAAAGACAAAGTAAAAACTTGTAGATATAAGTCCTAAATTCGGATCTAACACAAGACACCACTAGACAACATTTTTTGTTTTGTATTTTATGATTTTTTGACTCTTTTTTGTTGAGATTTTCTAGATAAGAACACTCAAACCAAGATTTAGGGATGTTGGAACAACCCTAACCAAGGCTTTGATACCAAATGATAGCCAAGTGGCTATGAACACACGAAAATGGTTCCTAAGATGCAAATTCCAGCAACCAAATAAAGAGAAAACAACATATAGAATGGAGAAGAAGAAGAATGCTTGAAATTAAAGAATATATAGAAAGACTCCTATTCCTATTCAATGATTAGCACTAGAAGATATTTCAAAATCTTCAACACACCTCACAAATAAGAGTTCAAACCTTCCTCTTAGGTGACCCAAAGGAAACACTCTTCCTCAAGTACACCTTTCTTGCCAAATTATCCAAAACAAGTGAAATCCTAACTTCAAATATTCTTGGACCAATTTTCAGATTCTAAGAGCTAAAACTAGAGACTAAAGCTACAATATAAGAGCAATATCAAATGTCATCAAAGTCTAATGAAAATACAAGCTAAAGGGTCTATTTATACTTATTACAACCAAATGACAAAAATGCCCTTAATGAGGGGATTAGAAAAGGGCTCCTATAGAGTGTTATTTTGGAGTGTAGAAAGTCCATCATGCCCTTAGTAAAAAGGCGCCTCTTGAGTGTAAGGAACCTCCTCCTTTCTTCACTTGGACAAGGCTTTGTAATGGTTTCAAAAGGTCTTCAAGCACTTGCAAATCCAAGACTTGATCTTTTGACAATTCGAAGCTGAACCTTTTACAAGACCTTGTAAACCTCATGCTCCTTGTACTTGTATCACACACCGAACTCCATTGCACGCCTATGCTAATCAACATATTTCTTCATGCATTTATAGGCCTTTCTCAAGTTGTCTTGAGCCTCAACAAGCATGTTATGCTTGTCTTTTGCATATCTGTAAGCAGCAGGGCAAATGCCATGACTCTTCAACGTCACCGCCTCCAATGGTGTCATAGGCTGCATGCCTAAGACAAGTCCAAATGGGCTCTTTTTTTTGCCGATGACATATGTAGATTGTAGCAAAACTGCGCTGTATCCAACAAGTCTGCCCAATTTCGTTGGCTTGCCGTCACATAATGCCTTAAGTATTCTTCTAGCAAGTGATTGATCCTCAATTTGGCCATCAGTTTGAGGATGATTTGCTGTGGAAAACTTCAGATCCTCGTCATGCTGAACAATGTATGCCAGAACCGACCAGTGAACTGCGCATCTCTATCACTCACGATATCACTTGGCAAATCAAAGTGCTTCACCATGTTCTTATAGAATAATCCTGCAACAACTTTCGATGAGCAAGTAATTGAAGCAACAACAAAAATAACATACTTTGAGAACTTGTCCATCGCCACTATTATGGATGCATGGCCATCCACCTTAGGAAACCTAGAAATGAAGTCCATAGAGACAGATAACCATGGCCTTTTAGGAATAGGCAGAGGCTGCAACAAACCCTCCTCCTTCATACGTTTGGTCTCGTCTCTTTGACACATATGACATGTCTTCACGTATGCTTCAATGTCATCTTCCATCTTTGGCCAGAAATATACATGGGATAACAAGGCTAGCATCCGTTCAACACCCGGATGACCAGCCCAAGGAGTGTCATGCGCCTCTTTCATCATGTCTTTACGCAGTCTACTGCCTTGAGGTACCACGATTCACCCCCTTTAAAGTAAAAAAAAATCGTTCTCGATCCAATACCTTCGAACGGTCCCATCTTTCACTTGACCCATCCACTTGACATAAAGTGGGTCATTTGCAGCACATAACTTAATTCTGTCCAGAAAATAAGTTTCAAGTCTAGAAATAGAGTATACTGCAACAAATACCTTTTTCCAACTTAGTGCATTAGTAACCTAGTTGTGCTTTCCGGGTTTATGCTCCTACATGAAGTCATACTCAGCCAGAAACTCTTGCCAACGTGCCTGCTTTGGACTCGGCTTCTTCTGCATCTTAAAGAATGTGTTTGCGACATTGTCAGTCCTCACAATAAACTGAGTGCCCAACAAGTACACCCTCAAAGTTTGTAAGCAATGGACTACTGCTACCATTTTTTTTTCATGGGTCGAGTATCGGTTCTCAACATCACTAAATTTTTGACTTTCAAAGGCCACAAGATGACTTTCCTGCACCAACACACCCCCAACAGCTTTGTTCAACGCGTCAGTATGTACTTCAAAAGGTAACTAGAAATTTGGCAGCTTTAGTGTGGGTTCTAAAGCAATAGCTTCCTTCAACGTCTGAAATGTTGCATCACACTTTTCAGACCACACCCACTTGACATCTTTCTTCAGTAAATCTGTCAATGCCGTCGCTTTCTTAGAGTAACCTGCAATAAACTTGTGATAGTAGTTAGCCTGAACCCAAGAATGATCTCAATTCTTTGACCCCGCTAGGCTCCTGCCATTCAACAATTGCTTGCACCTTTTTTGGATCCATCCTCACTTGGTTTTGACTAACCAAATGCCCAAGGAACTTCTTCCTTCTTAGCAAACTCACACTTTTCCATCTTTACTTAAAGTTTGTACTCCCTCAAACGAGACAATACTAACTTAAAATGTTCCAAGTGTTCATCAGGGGAGAAACTATAAATGACTGTCATCTAGATATAGAACCACAAAATTGTCTAGGTAATCAAACAACACATCATTCATCAAGTTGCTGAAAGTTGCCGGGGCGTTTGTCAACCCAAACGGCATAACAAGAAACTCATATGAACCATTCCTCGTCACACACGTGGTTTTTTGTTCATCTCCTTCTGCTATCCGAAACTGCCAATAACCTGATCGTAATAACCTGATCGCAGATCAAACTTAGTAAACCAACATGCCTTTCTTTAGCCTATCCATGAGATCTTGCACCAGCGGGACAAGATACTTGTTCTTCACAGTCACTTTATTCAATGCCCTATAGTCCACACACATCCTCATTGAACCATCTTGCTTCTTTTGGAACAAAACAAGAGCACCGTAAGGAGCCTTGAATGGAAGAATCAAACCCGCATCCAACAATTCATTCAATTGTTTTCGAAGTTCAGTCAACTCTTTAGGAGCCATTCTATAAGGAGCTTATGCAGGGGAAATAGAACCTGGCAACAACTCTATTTTGTGATCAATGTCCTTTCTTGCGGCAACTCTTTAGGCAACTCGGGAGGCATCATATCAGCAAATTGCTTCAATACTTCGGCAACACAGTCCGAAACCTCCACCCTTACATCTGGTTTCACGTCTATCATGGCAGCAAGGAATATTTCATCACCTTTCTTCAATCCTTTTTCAACCGACATTGCATAAATGATAGGGGACTTGTTCTTCACTTTCTTTGCTTCTCCATAAGGATGAACAACCTTAATGAAACTTCGATTGGCCTCGTTCATGATCATCACTCCAGCTAAGTGAGGAAAAGGAACAAAGCAAAATTTTCTAAGGAAATCGATCCCTAGAATGACTTCAAAATCACCCAACGGCATAGCCATCAAGTTGTGTTTCCCCGTCTACTTTCCAGTCACCATCTGCACATCATAAGTAATGCCTACAATGACTTGTGCCTTGGAACTCACAGTTTGGACGTTGGATGGAATTTTCTTCAACTTCAGTCCATATTTTGCAGTAACCTTGGTATCCACAAACGTATAAGCGGCCCCGATATCCACCATGGCCATCAACTTTCATCTCTATGTGAATTAAAGTAGCATGAGGGTTGAATGACTTTGAGGAGTCACCCATAACGTTCTACAAACTGATTTGATTCAGTGACAAACCTAAAGGATTCTCCAAAGCCGCAACAACTTCTTTACCCCCACCTTTGTTCACATTTCTAGCGAGCATAACATTCAGTCTTTCACGATTGGGACAACTCTTGGCCAAATGCGGTCCACCACAAGTCCAGCAACGCTTAGTATTGCCCTCTTTCCCCTTGTTCTTGGTGTTTCTAGCATTTATTGGGGCCTTGCCCTTGTCATCCTTGTCATTTGGTCCATATTTCTTCTTTTCCCCTTTCTTCTCAGCCTTTTTCTTAGACTTTGAAGTAGTGGGAATGTTAGAATTAGAACGAGTTGAGCGAAAATCCACTTTCACATTTTGCCTCCTTAATTCGTTTTGGGACCATACCTGCATTCCTGAAATGAAGTTATGTAACTTGTCTTCATTAGACATGTTTTGGATGTCCAACATCAAGGAAGTAAATTCCTTAATATAGTCGCGAATCGTTCCGTTCTGCCTTAGCCTTTTCAACTTGTCTCTAGCTATCTATGAGGCATTGCTAGGAAGGAATTGGTCCCTCATTTCCTTCTTCAACTTTCCTAAGTATCAATTCTGGGTCAGCCAACATCTCGTCATTCGTGTTCCGAGTCCACCACAATTTCGCATCACCTGTCAAGTACATCGTGGTGATGTTCAACTTGTCTGTTTCAGCAACTCGGACAGTAGAGAAATACTGCTCCATGTCCCACAGGAAATTCTCGAACTCCTTGGCACTTCTACCACCATCGAAAGGTTTAGGCTCCAAAATTTTAACTTTGGAACTCCCTTTATGAGACTGCCCAGATGCAGCCCACTGCACGTCGCAGCACCAAAATTTCTGCCTGTAGATTTTCTGTGACCTTGCCTTGGACCTGCACTTGCAACATTAAGGCCTTGCGTGTATTTAGAAACTCTGCATTTTGTTCATCAGATTGGGCACACAACAGTGCCAGTTCTTCCTTCAAGGCATTGATCTGAGTTATCAAATCCATCAGGCCTTCACTTTGTTCGAGTTCGTCAGTAATGTCGATGAAGTTTCAAACCCGTGTAACATACTCGTTTAGTTGAGCGACAGTCACCAATTTCGTATAACAATGCTCTGATACCAGTTGAGATAGGGGCGTTCTCTTTTTCGCAACATCATTGCTTGGCAGTCGTACAACACTGCGCAACTTTAGCCACACACACTGCACAGTCTAAGTAGAATAGACTAAGGTTGCAAAAACATAAAAGCACTCAACAATATTACAGGAAACAAGTTCTCAACCCTTTATCCTCTTGGAATTAAAAAGAACGATGTCACACGAATTGTACAAAGACGAATACAGCACTCACTGCCTTGTACAATTTCCAGCAACACAATAAATAGAGACTGCACATGGGCAGTTACAATAGTTACAACAATGACCCCTGGCAGCATGTCATTGGACATGGCCTGCATGCCTATCACAGACTCAACAACCTGATCCAAGCATTCAAATACATTTTGAAAATCACACATGTTTACAACATTCAAAATTCAAGCTACCAACTGCACCATGTGATAAGCACATGGGCAACCTTGCTCTTTTAGCCAATTTTGCTATGTTCAACACTTAGCCAATTTCCAGCTTTCCAACACTTGGAACATTTCGTCTTTGCCTTGTCATGTCTTTCAGCCACGCCTTTGCCTTGCCTGTGTCCAGGGGCGAATGCACAACATAAAGTGCGGGTTTCCGGAAACCCATAACTTTCGTCTGTTTCTTGAATTTATATTGTAAAAACTAGTAAATATATAAAAATTGTAAGTTGGGAACCCTCAAACAAAGTGTGTTATTGGTCTAGTGGTAAAAATTATAGGTTGGGAACCCACAACCTTTAAATTCTAGATCTGCCTCTGCCTGTGTCATGTCACTGCCTGCGCCTACTCCTGCGCCTGCGCTGTGACACTGTCTTGACCATGCTAATGCCTTCATCTGTGCCATGCCATCGCCTGCGCCTGTGCCTGCGCCTGCGCTGTCTTGACCATGTTAATGCCTTCGTCTGTGCCATGCCATCGCTTGTGCCATGCCCATGCCGATGTCATGCCCGTGCCATGCTTATGTCACTGCTTGCACGCATGCCCACATAGGTGCCATGCGCCTGTCATTGCCTCATGCGCTCAAGGCCGCCTTGCCATCACTCCAGCACCTTGGTCATCATTAACTGCCTGCTATCTCATAGCCATGCTATCTCATAGCCACCAACAACACATTGCTTGCCTCAGCCATCATGTCTTAGACTGGGGGTTCTAATAACTAGCTAGTATCAATCATTTGCATGCTCTTATTATTGTCTGGAAATCCACTTGTCATTTAGAATAATCCAGAGTACTATGAATTCCCCAACAAATAAAAAAATTGAGATGAGGCATATAATTATCTAAATTCGTGATTTGTAGTTGAAGAGAAATAGGATATCCTATTCATTATGGAACTGTAGATCATGAATATGTTAAGGGACAAGGGCGGAGCTATAGCCACACGTGATCAGATGAACATCCTTCGCCGTAAAATTGCATGGTGTGTATAGATCAAATTCTTTCTTTAAGAGGTATGTGTTAAACGTTGCAAAGCCTTGACGCAAGCTGTTCCTCTGGGCAGTGGTTAAGGGTGTGCATTTTTATCCACAAGATTCCGTGGTCGGACCTGTCCTAGTGCGCAATTTTTTTGATTTTATTTTGACACCAGATCATTGGCACATGCTTACACTTCATTTTATTTTGATTGAGATCACTGGTCACATGCACCAATCACTCTTCATGCAAATATAATTATTTTAGTTAATTAAGTTTAGTTTACCTAAAATTATTAAATATTAGTTAAATTTCTTAATATTACAATTTTAGACAATACTTCCTCTAGTCCATAATAACTTAATTTGTGAGGCAATGCACATCTTTTAAGGAAAAAAATTCATAATAACTTAATTTGTGAGGCAATGCACATCTTTTAAGAAAAAAAATTTGCACATTAATTGAAACCACTTTCCATTTTTTCCCTTTTAAAGTCAAATTTAAATCATAAATATGAGCGATTAAGTCTCTTGACCTAATCAACTAATCAACTGGAAAATACAAATGAAAAATCAAAAATTAAAAAAATTTCCAACAACTCTCTTGAAGATTGAACAATTGAGTTACTTTGAATGGAAAAATGGCTCACAAATTAAGTTAATATGAACTAGAGAGTATATGTATCTCTCTCTTTGTCTGTATATATAGAATAATTTAATAAAATTGTATTTATAATTTATCCAATATGTAATGCGTTTTTGAAGGGTTAAAAAGTCTTATCAACATTTTAGGTTAATGTTTTGTGTGTGTGTTGTCTCTCTCTCTCTCTCTCTCTCTCTCTCTATATATATATATATATATATATATATATATATATAACTTTAACTTCAAAGCTAAAATCAATAAATCCATGTTATCTGTTTTTTTTTTTTCTGAAATATCTTTTTCTTTGATTTGTGGTTTGTGTTTAGTATAAACCTAGACTTGATTTTGTATTGGGCTTAAATAGATGTTGGAAATCGTTTATGGATGAATCACTAGGTTAAACAAGATAAGATTGAACTCTCTAATTAAAAAAAAAAAAAATTTGAACTCCCTTGATAAAATTTCTGGCTCTGCCACTGTTTAGGGGCCATTTAATCTTGAGATAAGATCCATAAATACCCATAATACAACATCCAATGGGAGTTTCGTGCAAAGCTGGGAATGCACATTAATTTGTTCAGGTCTTTCATTGCGGAACAGAATATCTACTAAGTTCTGTATTACAATCGTGGGTGAGGTTTCTAGATGGAATGCCATCTTCTAGGTGGTTTACTTTATACACCTCAAGAAGGAAAAAGGATGGAGAATAACTAGTAAAGGGAATGTCATGGTAGTCCTTTGCTGTTCTCCCCTTAAGTTATCCTGTTTCTGAAGCCTGAGCTCCCATTCTCGGCATTACAATCGATCTAATTTAATTTTTCATTGCATGTATCATTTGACCTCTGTCTGTATAGGAAAACAAGATAATCTTAATGGAATGGGCAGAAAGAATACCAGAAGACTTCCTCCCTTTGTCATCGTTTACTTGGAAACCTATCTGGAACCATAAGGCTCTTCCTGGGGTTGATTTCTTTGTCGTGACTGCAGTGCTTGATTCTATTTTGACTCGAGACAATCTCCAGAAGAGGGGTAGAAAGTTCACTGACAAATGTCTTTTGTGTGACTAAATGTCAGTTTGTCAATCATTATCTATTGGACTGCCAAGTTATCAGTAATTTTGCACTTGTTTCCCTGTACTTTGGCTTTCAATGGGTACACATTCTCTAGCACATGACGAGGGTGTTTGGATTGACTTATTTTTATGTGCTTTTGGCTTTTAAGTACTTTTTTTATTTTTGGAGGTGTTTGACAAAGACAAGAAATGCTTTTAAGCACTTTACTTTAGGCTTAAAAGTACAAAAAAAAAAAAGCCAAAAGCCAAAAGTAGGTTGTTACCTACTTTTGACTTTTGGCTTTTAGCCTTTACGTCACTTAAAAAAAAGCCTATCCAAACACCCCCGACATGAACTCTTGATTTAAAGTTGGGCTGATTGGTCATACTCCCGAACTACATTATGTGGACCCTAGGGAAATCTTGAAGGACAGAGATAGTGGATGTTTCAAGGATTTTTCATAGTTCCAAACTGAAATTGTGGTGATCTTTTAAGACAACTCCTTTTTTTTTTTTTTTCTTTTGAGATAACTAATAAGTAAAGAAGTCAGTGCAGAGGGAAACACTGCTCTATCTTTGTTCTTTCTTGTTTCTAGATAGTTCATTTGATCAAAAGACAATAATACTAAAACCAATTTTAAAAAAGTATAACAAGAAGTTTTTTTCTACTTTGTCGAGTCTGTTTGTATTCATGACTTTATTGGCTGATCAGAGATTGTCTACATTTGCTAAGAGGTTTATAGTTGTCTGGTTGTTAAAAAGTTAAAGATTAGTTTTTAGTAGTCTGGCATCATGTATCTTGCAATTCTATCTAGGGTCTGTCCTAAGAGTGTTATGGGAGTATGGAATACTAGTCCCTTTTTATTTACATTTCCTTGAAAAAACTTTGCCTTTCACTAGAAAACCATCACACCTCTATTGTTCTCAAGTAGGAAAGCTGAATAACTAGATTTTCCTGTTCATGTGCGAATTGGCACTTCTGTGATCTTTCATGAGTAACTTCAGTATCTCTCATGAAAGTCTTACCAGTGAAAATTCATGCTTCACTCATGCTGCAGATACTTGAAAAGGGGAGTTAATGATCATGGAAGAGTGGCAAATGATGTTGAAACTGAACAAATTGTGCTTGATGAAGAAGCTGGCTCATGCAAAGGAAAAATGAGCTCTGTTGTTCAAATGAGGGGCTCAATTCCTCTTTTCTGGTCACAAGAAGCTTCAAGATTCAGCCCAAAGCCAGATATAATCTGTAAGAGCAACTAAATTCATCTACCTGGTTGTTGCTAGAAAATTTAAGTTGGAGTCATGTTCTGACTGGAATGAGCTTGCTTGTCTCCTTTCTGATACAAGTACAAAGATATGATCCTACTTATGAAGCAACCAGACTGCATTTTGAAGATCTTGCAAGGAGATATGGAAACCCAATAATCATACTTAATCTGATCAAGGTTTGTGCAAAAATGAATCTTGTGGTCTCCAGAAAATTCACATTGTGTTTGCTGTTTAAGTTTATTAAACTAACTTTGGTTTGTCCACCTCTTGCGCACTATTTGCTTCGAATGATGCTAGTCTTTGAATTCCAGCATCAAATATTTGCCTTTCAATATTTTCTTTAAATTTTGTCATTTATGAATTCAATGACTGCAGACAGTTGAGAAAAGGCCACGAGAAATGATGCTTAGACGCGAGTTTGCAAATGCAGTTGGGTACCTAAATCAGATACTTTCCGAAGAAAATCACCTAAAATTTATACATTGGGATTTTCACAAGTTTGCAAAAAGGTGTATATTATTTTCCCCGAATTATACTAATAAGTTAATCTTTTAAGTGCTTTTTTGCTAATTTTCCTCTTTTCCCGTGTTAAGCAAGTCTGCGAATGTATTAGCAGTTTTGGGTGGTGTGGCGAGTGAAGCACTTGATTTAACTGGATTTTACTACAACGGAAAGCCAGTGGTTGTTAAGAGGCGGGCTACAAAACTCAGCCGTACAAGCACTGCAAGGTATGTTCATGCATGTCACGCCCCGAAATGGTAATGACAAACAAGAACCGTATGCCCCTACTTTACAAACGATCTATAGATATACAAGATTATGGGATAATAATGAGCAGGATATCCAATAAGATTTGTATGTACACACGAGGGAGTTATATTAACAAAAACTGTACTATACAATACTGTATGATGTCCATGAAGCCTCAGCCAGTTTAATACAATATACTACTAATAACTAGTTGGGACAGGGCCCGAAATGCCCAACTAGAGACCTGCATATACTACTAATAACTAGTTGGGACAGGGTCCGACATGCCCAACTAGAGATTTGTATATACTACTAATAACTAGTTGGGACAGGGCCCGACATGCCCAACAAGAGATCTGTACATATTTTAAAAAATGCTATACATAGGCGGACTTTAGATTGAGATGAAGCTCACCAAAATATCAGCCGGATAAAGCCTAATGTGGACGTTTGCTATCCTGGAATTTGAGCCTGCATCAATAGAACGTGTGCCCCCAAGACATTAGTACATACTAGTATGAAAGATAACAACTGGACAAGTGCGGAAGTGATAACGATCCTAGTCGAAGGTGACTAAAATCGATATCGAAATGGGGAATTAAATAACAAAATTAAAGAATAGTTGAGAAATAAGAGGTGAGGAGTGAAAAAAGAAAGGCATTGAACAACAAGTAAACCAAGAGAGAAGGAGAACTCAATCAAATGCATAACTCGTTGATCAGTCAAGCGAAGAAGATAACATAAGCAATTCGGGAATCCACCCTAATCACTCGATCTAAGCTAACAATTGGAATTGAACCCAATTACTACCCTAAACTAGAGTAACTAAATATCAAGTCTATTCAAGACGATTCATTCATCAAACTTAAGTGCTGAAAATGGCTAAGGCAACTATTTATAGTCATTGCCTATACAAAAATAGCCTATTACAAAAATAGCCCATAAGTGATTATCTATCTATATATAATAACAGAGGCAAAACTGCCACATGTCATAACAAGAAAAAAACATGTTTAAATTATTAAAAAATAAATATGAATTCACTCAGAATTGTTTAAAAAAAAAAAAAAGTTAATCCACAAAAAAACTCAAATAAAATAATAACGGTATAAAAAAAACTGCCATATACTAATTAAGATTATGAAAAACTGTCACATGGACAAGTAAAAACACATTTTTTTTACGTAAGAAAAAATCATGTTTTTTTACTTCTTTTTTTTTTTTATATAAAAAATAGTAGGCCATTAAACTTAAAAATAAATTTAATTTTAAAATTCAAATGGTTATATTTAAAATTTACATTTATACCGTTTACTTCAATTTAATGTTTATTTTTTTGAATTTGAGTTATGATAAACATGTGATTCTTTAGATAAAGATACAAATTCAATTTTTTTTTTTTAAAATGCCACATGGGCAAGTTAAAACACTTTGTTTTACTTACGAAAAATTAAATCATGTTTTTTTTACTTCTTTTTTTTATATAAAAAATAGTAGGCCATTAAACTTAAAAATAAACTTAATTTTAAAAATCAAATGGTTATATATAAAATTGACATTGATACTACTTAATTTAATTTAGTGTTTATTTTTTTGAATTTGAGTTAAAATAAACGTGTGATTCTCTACATTTTTACTAGTTAATTTAATTTAATGTTTATTTTTTGAATTTGAGTTAAAATAAACAAGTGATTCTTTACATTTATACTATTTAATTTAATGTTCATTTTTTGAATTTGAGTTAAGATAAACATGTGATTCTTTACATAAAAGGTAAAGTTTCAAATTTATTTTTTAAAAGAAAAAAACTGCTACATTAGCAAGTTAAAACACATTTAGCAAGTTAAAACACACTCTTTACATACGAAAAGTTACATCATATTTTTATACTTGTTTTTTGTTATATAAAAAATAGTAGGCCATTGAAGTGAAAAATGAATTTAATTTTAAAATTCAAATGGTTATATTTAAAATTTATATTTATACTATTTAATTTAATTTAATGTTTATTTTTTGAATTTGAGTTAAGATGAACATGTGATTGTTTAGATAAAGATACAGATTCAAATTTAATTTTTTTTAAGAAAAAAATTAGAGTAATTGCATTGCATTCTCTATTTAAGCACCTTTTTGGGACATTTTTCAATTAAACTCAACAACAACAACAACAACAACAACAACAAACCCAGTGTATTCCCACCTGGTGGGGTCTGGGGGGGTAAGATGTACGCAGTCCATACTTCAATTAAACTCCAGTTTTTCAAATCCTAAGCAAGTCTTACGGTTTTCGTCCGTGCCTTCTTATTTTGGTATTTTGATTGAAATTGTCTTTTATATGGATAAAGTCCCACAATAAAAATCCTATGTATCACAAGCAGCAGCCAGGGGCATTGACAACAATTTCTTATTCTTTTTATTGTGTATCTACTTTATTTATCGTTTTGATTTGAATATGTTGGTGGGCAAAGATTTTCTTCTTTTTCTGCTATTTTTTACGAGAACCTTTTCTATTAAATCTTTAGTATCGAAACTGTATTTTCTGGAATTTGAAATATATTTTTGCAGAATATGATTTGCTTTCAACAAGTTTAGGATGATGATTTACTATAAAAGTTTGTTTTAGCAGGAAAACTGAACTCATCTTTATGTTCACTACTCATGCTACATTATATTATGTTTAGAATGATATAGTAATTTACTATAAAAGTTTGTTCTATATTCAGAATAATCATTATCAACTTAACGTTCATCATGTTACTATTATGGTAATAATCTTTTTATCACGCTTGAATTATCACACATCAAAGATCCACAACATAAGTTACGTCGTATTTCTTTTATGAAAAAGAATATCTATGAAACAGTTTTGATTTTTAAAGATTATAAAACTTTACACTTGACACTTAAGTTGTTTGACCTGTTCATTTTTCATTTTTCATTTCTAAAGATTCATTTTTAATGTAAAGTTATTATATAGTAAATCTCATATTTATTGTGTTTGTTTACGGAAATTAAATATCTGAATACGTTGATGCACAATACCACATAATTAGAATTTTGTAATAGTTATGTTGATTTTAAGAGTACAGTTGTGACAACTACTTTAAAGACCTAAAAAGATAGATTTGTGGTTTTTATGCAAATATAAATGAATCTTTTTTTTTCAATAAAACGTAAATATTAAAATATCAATGAATTTGAATACACCTAAAAAACACTTAGTTGTAATTTAATCATGGAATTAACTACCCTAAGCTTCATCCCATCTAAGTAAAAATGTCACCAACAAACATAGAACAATTCCTAGCCTCTTTAGAATCTCTCTCTATATACTTGCCGGTCTTTTCTCTAATGATCATTTGTATTTGATGCACTAAAAACTCAAGATGCAAAATCTTACCAGCATGGATCTCTTTGTATTCCTAGCTTGCTACATAAAATATAGCATTTCACCATAACACCTAGCAACAACTATTTAAATGTATAATTAACACTTATTATGCATAGATTTAAATATTTTGTTTATTTTATTTTGAAATTATATTCATACAGTAATTTATGAATTATTAAGATTGTTCTTATTTACTATGCAAAATTAAAGCACAAGTTAGTAAAACTAAAAAAGCAAATTGCAGACCTACAATTGTATCAAGTATGTCACAAGTGAAAAAAATATGAATATGATAATATTAATTTGCAAATCAATTTATAATCACTATATTAATTGTCTCAAATTTATTGCGTTTAGGTTAATATTAATATTAATCTCAACAAAAATATAAATTTAAATATTGAAGCAAATAAATTGAATATGATTTTAAAAACTAGATACGACAACCATATTATAACCGTGTATCGCGCGGGAACTATACTAGTTTTACAAATAACCCACAAGGGACCTTCTTGATTGCCCAAATGGCATTTTTATTACCTATGACCTTGTGTAATTATTTCGTCATGCCTTTCTCCGGTCTCTAAGCTGTCATCCATATATGGAAGCCCTTCCTAATGTGCTCCAAGCTAACCGTGCTCGTATCAGGAAACTCATATGAATCAAATACCAAAGTAAAAGAAGCATGAACATACAAGCAACAAATATACGATATGAAACTGTAGTCTATCGCTAACTTTATTAGCTCATCATATGTCCAGGGGAGCGTTCATTATAATATAACACCTATAATTTCCCTAGGTGATGTACTTAAACTGTTTGTAGTGCGAATAATCATAGGATGTCCTACCAAAGACGATTTGAGTCAAATATAAGACGTATGTTTCCCAAATACATATGTATATAACTGTAGTTGTAGTCTGATACAAGTTCGCCCCCTTGGGTTCGCTATAATGGTCTAGTCTCGATTCTGTGCCAAGTAAAACCCATATACCCTCCCGTTGTGAACGTATATCATATAATGCCTTAAAGACATGTGAATTACGAGAATGATCATTTAGATAATGCATACAAGTGCAACTATGCTATTGCTATTTGACATATATACCATGTGGCCTAAGAATTTCAAGTTAAGAAACTAATATGGAATATTGTGAAGACTTGACATAAAGAGAGCAAGACCGATACTTATAAGCTTGAGGGTAGGACGTGGGAACGATATATAAGACAAATAAGGGTTCTATCCTCGTATTTCATGAGAATTATATTAACGTTGATAAAAGGAGCACATGATGTGGGTGGTTCCTTAGTGGTGAGGAAATATTTAGCTTTACATACCTTTAGTACTTTACTCGCTACGATAGTGTTCTGAGCCCCAAATAATTCGACCCGCGGAAGTGTAGCGTTTATCTTTCCAACCACCAATTCCGCTAGCCAATAGGCAATTTAGCTACAAAGATAACATATACATCCATCAATAACCCATAGATGCATTTGACAATTTATTCTAATAATCTTCACTTATACTCGAAATCAATCGAATTTCTAAATAGGAATCGAATATGAGTTCTTTAGGTTTCCCAACTTATGTTGTCCAATACCAAGTTCGCCCAATTGGTTGGAATTCCCCAAAAAAATTCCCTTTCTATCCCAATTCCATCGCTTTTCATCCTTTTTCTCAAGAACCCTTGTTAAAGGCCCATGTTAAGAAGTAATGAAAAGATTCAGATTAGATATCCCCAAATACTTATCTATAATTAAGTTCAAGAGAGGGATAGAGAATTTATCTCTTGGAGTTCAAATTCCAATTATAGATTTTAAATTGATTCCTTGATGTTGAAAGAAGAAATGGGAACGGAACAATAGAGAATCGATACTTGTAGTGTTATTGCTTCTCGTTTTGGGAGTACAAGCAAAGCCCCCAACCAATTGTTTTCTTCTTGTACTTTTGCAAGAAGAAGAACAACTACAACAACAACAAACCCAGTGTATTCCCACCTAGTGGGGTCTGGGGGGGTAAGATGTACGCAGTCCATACCTCTACCTCTGAAGAAGTAGAAAGGCTGTTTCCGATAGACCCCCGGCTCAAGACACGAGACACCACACAAATATAAAGTAATGCACAGAACAGGATTTCATAACGTAAATACGGCACCCATAAGTAGTAGGAAACATCGGAAAGCACCCAGATTCGTAATAAAACATGGAACACCGATAGCATAACAAGAAGAAGAATAGGAATAGGAATAGGAATAAAAGTAAGAATAGGAAGAATAACAGGAATAAAACCCCCACCAAATACTTCCCTACCCTAGCGCCCCAAACTGGCCCTAGTTTTCTGCCCTAATTCGCGCCCTCCAGACCTTCCTATCTAGGGTCATGTCCTCGGTGAGCTGTAGCTGCTCCATATCCCGCCTACTCACCTTACCCCAGTACTTCTTCGGCCTCCCCCTACCCCGCCTAAAACCATCCAACGCTAGCCTCTCACACCTACGAACCGGGGCATCCGTGTCCCTCCTCTTCACGTGTCCAAACCAACTCAATCGAACTTCCCGCATCTTGCACTCCACTGGAGCCACACCAACCTTCTCCCTGATAGTCTCATTCGAACTCTATCCCTTCGAGTCATCCCACACATCCAGCGCAACATCCGCATTTCCGCCACCTTCATTTTTTGGATGTGGGAGTTCTTAACTGGCCAACACTCCGCTCCATACAACATGGCCGGACGGACTACCATTCTGTAGAATTTGCCTTTAAGCTTGGGCGGCACCTTCTTATCACACAACACCCCCGACGCGAGCTTCCACTTCAACCATCCCGCCCCAATACGGTGCGAGACATCCTCGTCAATCTCACCGTTACCCTGTATCACGGACCCGAGATACTTGAAACTATCCCTCTTACATACCTCCTGCGATTCCAGCTTCACGACCACCTCGTCCTCCAACCTCACGTCATTAAACTTGCATTCCAAATACTCTGTCTTGCTTCTGCTCAACCTGAACCCTTTAGACTCAAGAGTTTGTCTCCACACCTCTAATTTGTCATTCACACCCTTTCGGGTCTCGTCAATCAGAACTACATCGTCTGCAAAAAGCATACACCAAGGCACCTCCCCTTGAATACGCCGCGTCAATACATCCATTACCAAAGCAAACAAAAAAGGACTAAGAGTAGATCCCTGATGCAATCCTGTCAAGACAGTGAAATGCTCTGAGTCTCCTCCCGCCGTCCTTACCTGAGTTTTCGCTCCATCATACATATCTTTAACTGCTCTGATATAAGCCATCGGAACTCGACTCACCTCCAAGCATCTCCAAAGTACCTCCCTGGGAACTTTGTCGTAAGCCTTCTCTAGGTCGATAAACACCATGTGCAGGTCCTTCTTCCTTTCCCTATACTGTTCCACTAGCCTCCGTACCAGGTGAATTGCCTCCGTCGTCGAGCGCCCAGGCATAAATCCAAACTGATTTTCCGAAATAGACACTATCCGTCTCAGCCTCCCCTCGACCACTCTCTCCCAAATCTTTATAGAGTGACTCAATAACTTAATCCCCTATAGTTATTGCAACACTGGATGTCACCCTTATTCTTATAAAGAGGGATCATGGTACTCCACCTCCATGCCTCGGGCATCTTTGCCGTCTTGAAGATTTCGTTAAACAGACCAGTCAACCACCTTACCCCAGCCTCTCCAACGTACTTCCAAAACTCCACCGGTATCTCATCCGGCCCCGTCGCCCTACCCCTCCGCATCCTGCGAACAACCTCTCTAACCTCTTCTACCCTAAAACGTCTACAATAACTAAACTCCCGACACTCCTCTGAATGCTCCAGTTCCCCTAACACAGTAGCTCTATCCCCTTCGTCATTCAAGAGCCTATGAAAGTACGATTTCCATCTATTCTTAATATGGCTGTCCTCCATCAACACTCTGCCGTCCTCCCCCTTAATGCACCTCACCTGATCGAGGTCACGGCCCGTCCTCTCCCTAGCCTTAGCGAGTCTAAACAACTTTTTCTCCCCTCCTTTCCCCTGTAACCCCGCATACAGACTCTCAAACGCGTCCGGCAAGTCGTGGACCTCGTTTCTTGCTTTTCTTATTCCCAGCCAAAATGTTCCTTTTCCATTTCATTTCATTTATGTAGTATAAGAGAAGTCAAAGTGGTCCCCGCCACTTACTAAATGTGGAGTATTTTAAAAAAGAATCACTTAATACTATATATTTTTACCTTATAGTACATAGGCAAGTTTTACACTTCAACTATAAATCTTTGTTAGTCATTCTACAGAGTGGCATTACCTTTGGCCATGCTGTATGGAGCGGAGTATTGGTCAGTCAAGAACTCCCACATTCAAAAATTGAATGTAGCAGAAATGTAGATGTTGCGTTGGATGTATGCGATTACTAAGGGTGATAGAGTTAGGAATAAGACTATCTGGGAGAAGGTGGGAGCGACTGCGGTGGAGGACAAGATGCGGGAAATTAGGTTGAGATGGTTCGGGCATGTAATGAGGAGGGGCAAGGATGCCCCAGTTTGTAGGTGTGATAGACTAGCTTTGGATGGTTTCAGGCACGGTAGGGATAGGTCGAAGAAATACGGGAGAGAGGTGATTAGGCGTGACATAGAGCAGTTATAGCTTACTGAGGACATGACCTTAGATAAAAAGGTATGGAGGACACGAATTAAGTTAGAGGACTGGTGCATGTGGGCGGGTCGTAGCCGGTAGCTAGGAGAGCTTTAGGGTAGCCGAACTGGTAGTCTTAGAGCTATGTCCATAGGTTGGAGCTGCTAGTAGGAGGGTATTGGGGGGTGCCTTTGGTTCTTTAGTGTAGGGTATTACTTTGTGGGTGTCTTATTTTTGTTATTTCATCTTGTTTCATGCTTTATTACGAATTTGTTTACTATTCTGTCTTGAGCCAGGGGTCTATTGGAAATAATCTTTCTACTTCTCCAGAGGTAGTGGTATGGACTGCGTACATTTTACCCTCCCCAGACCCCACTATGTGGGAATACACTGGGTTTTTTGTTGTTGTTGTAGTCATCCTTATATACCTTGACCGATTTACAAATTCTGGAAATTTCAGAATTGTGATATTTATTATAACTCCCCAGGAACTTCTCAAATGTCACATTATTTATTCCACTGAAAGAAAAACTCGGAGATCACTAACTCGGTATGTAGCGCAGCCTGTAACTCTTTATAAAATCTCGAGTTGGATTCGTTTAAAATACTTAACTTAATTTAATTTTTTTTTTCCCGAGGTGCTACAAGTCTATTGAGATTTGTTGGAACAATGGAGCATCATAATTATTAGACTTGTAATGAGTTCTTTGAATCTGAATATCTTGTTTACCGAACTTGCATGGTTTGACTTGCAACGGGTAAGGTGAGGCTAGTTATATATCATGTAACTAAATTCTTTCTCTATCCCATGCTGCTCATTTTGTCTTTGGTCTCTCTTTCTTGCCTATATTGTGTTTTCCGCCCTTCCGTGAAGTTGACGATAAGGATGTTCAAAAGCTTGTATACTATTTCCCCCCTCTTCCTTCTTATTTGTCACTCTCTTTTCTCATTTGTCTGTTTCATTACTGTTGCTTCTCAGAGTGCTGCAAAGAGAAAATAGTAGTACTAATTGATGGGAAAGGAGTGTAATATTGAAATTGGATTACCTCTCTATATGTTAACCTGTCTGCATCAAAGAGGTGCAGTGTTCATTCAAAACTTGTCTAGTGGATAACTGTTTATTTTCTGAAGATAGGTACCTATTGAGGTTTTAAATCATCAACTTAGCATTTAAATTATACAACTGAATGAAGTCTTAGATCTAAATAAGATAAGATGTAGCACCGGAAGAGAAGAGAGAAAAGGGTGGTGGGTGTGTAGAATAGTCAAAAATAGGAGGAATTGGAGAAAAATAAGAGCTGTTGATTTCAGAAAGGGTTGTTGATCAAGTCAAATTATAGTTAAGTTTCCAAATAAAGTGTACGAGGGTTTTATGTATATGATAGTAAGTTCTGAATAAGTCAAAGCTCATAAAATTACTAGAACTCTACCTCTAACTAAAAAATAGAGTCATGCACCCTTTGGGTGTGGCCTTGTGGTTAGTGAAGTGCTTAATCCTTGGTGGACAAAGTTACCCGATACTTGTGCTAGTGGGAGGTAGTAGGTACCCGGTGGAATTAGTTGGTGCATGCAAGCTAGTCCGGATACATAGTTATTAAAATAGAAAGAAGATAAGAGTCATACTCTTCTCGTAGATTATTTGATCTCATCTTTGTGGATAATTATATCTTTATGTAGATCCTTTTTGGTACACCTCTTGTATAACTGGGCTTTTCTATTATTAACAAAATTATACTTTACTAACGTTAATCCGAATGAATAGTCTTAGTCTTCTATATTTTTGGTGTAAACAGGATATGGTGGGGCATATAGAACTTTTGTTGATTTTATAGCGAAATTGTAAAGCTCCATAGACTAGTTCTTGTGGCTTTCTGGTTTTTGCGCTATGGGATGTAATTGCTCAGTTTCTTCACTGTTTGGGTGATGGAATTTTGTGAATATACAGATAACTTTTCCTCAAAAAAAAAAAAAAGAAGATAAAAAGATTATTTCTAAATAATAGCAATGTTATCACAGACTTGCAGAGGAATAGAAGTAAGAGGAAATGAATTCGTGAATAGCTATTAATCAAGTCTAGTGGTATTCTAAGTCTTTTAAACAAAGTATTTGAATGTCCTACTTGTAGAATTGTGAATCTGAACAAAAATGAAATCTTACACTTGTAGAATTCTAAGTGTAAAGACTAGACTAGATTAAAAGCTTATTAATGAATGGAGCCTTATCTTCAAATAAGAGAGAACATTACCTCACTCTGTTTCTAAATAAAGATAAAGAAAATAAAAACTAAAGATAATATTACTGCAATCTTTTACTGAGCTATATCTAGATACCAAGTATCATAATCGTGTTTGCATTATTGATTCCTTCAGCAATTTTCTGGTAAATGGAATTTCTACTTAATAATCCCTCCTTCCCCATTTTTAAGATGAATTTTGTCTGAGCACAAAGATTAAGGAATTAGAGACTTGAAACTTGTACTCTAAAACAAGAGATAGATATTTCTGTGGCTATAAATCATCCCATTGGGATGATGGGAGTAATATACTTTTCAATAGACAATTCTAACATTATTCTGGCACTTGGACTTTTGAGAGCGTGGACCTTTGTTAAATGGTATTCATGTATAGTTGCTCGAGTTTGAAGAAGTTGACATCCAGACAAATATAAGCTAATTATCGTTATTCTAGTCTCAGCCTTTGTATGACCGTTCCACATTATTTGCTATCAAAGACACATCTTGCTTGATTCATAAGATAATGCTGCTACTCTGTTGTGGGCCTTGTGGCCAATATGTTTCTTTGTCTCCATGTAACATTCAGATCTTCTATCAGGTACTATTTCGTTTTGAGTGATTGAGTTGCTAAGGGGAGCTTATCCTTGTGACTTTTGTCTGGAGGATGGACATTTAACTGCGTTGATGCACAATTGATTTATGACTAGATATAACAGATTCATGGTGGTTCGTGCAGGGATTCTTCTCTTAGAGATTTGAGGGCAAATTCAGGAGAGCTCTCAAGGATTGGAAGCAACAATGAAATTCTGAATTCACTGATCAAACCAGAAAGAGAGGCTGATAATAGTCAACAAATTGGCAAAGATAATGATGAGAATGCAGCACCGAGGTTTCAAAGTGGAGTGCTGCGAACCAACTGTATTGATTGCTTGGACCGAACAAATGTCGCCCAGTATGCTTATGGTCTTGAAGCTTTAGGTCGCCAACTCCATGCTATGGGCTTGACTGATCGACCTAAAGTGGATGCTGACAGTAGCATTGCTGCTGCTCTCATGGATATGTACCAGGGTATGGGTGATGCTCTTGCTCAACAATATGGTGGCTCGGCTGCTCACAACACCGTATGTTCACTGATTTTACTGTCCGACTGATAAACCAATTTTTCTTAATATTTTTGAATAAGTGTTGCTTCCTAGTAATTGTTCATATTGTTGAATAGTTATTTTGGTTAAACTAGGTGTTTCCGGAGAGGCAGGGCAAGTGGAAAGCTACAACTCAGTCGAGGGAATTCCTCAAGTCTATCAAGCGATATTACAGCAATGCATATACAGATGGTGAAAAACAAGATGCAATTAACTTGTATATTCATCCCCTAAACTTTTTAACTTCCATGTAATTTTCCTTGTTATGATGCTGCATATAGGTGGTTAAGAATTGCCTAATCTGAGTTTGTGGAATTCTCAACATATAGTTCTCTGTTGGAATTTTCATTCTTAAAAATTGTCATTTTTTTTTTCAGATTCTTGGGATATTTCCAGCCTCGGGAAGGGAAACCCGCACTTTGGGAGCTGGATTCTGACTATTATCTTCATGTATCTGGCATAGGAGACGATCTTATCCCAGATTATGGGTACTTTGTTGCAAATTTATTTCTTGTGAAATATCTAGAGCAGATGCTGTCTATTTAAATTGTTGTGCGAAGTCCATTTAAATTGGCTACTTTTGAGTAGAGATCAAATCAAAACCCATTTTTTCTGGAAGTTTCAATTTTCTCTGTCAAGTGTATTCCTTTTTTCCGGTTTATCCTTCTTTATTTTTGTTTTGGGTGTACGACAACATCACCCATTTGATAATTTTTTTTTTTTTTTTTAATTAGACTATGAAGTGTTTTTCAATATCCTACCATTGAAAAGGTACCATTTCCCCCCCTTTTTCAGTAAAGAAATTTCAACTTTATCAAGAGGCAACTTTCTCCATTGACAAACTGGAATTTAACTAAAATAAAACTTGAATTCTCAACTTAATGCTCTTGCCAATTAGAGGAGGATACTTAAATTGGGATGGAAGAGTAGTGGAATAAAAAATATAAATATGTCTTCCTTTTGTTGCGCTACGAGCGTGATGAGTTGTGACTATTGAGATGCTGCACTTCAAGTAAGTAACCTTTGTGGAAGTAAAAAGGATAAGGATTCTTGGCTGCACATATGGACTCTTTTTCCTGTCAACCTACAAAATCAATTGTCTTTTTGAGCAGCGTGAATGGGATTCTTAACTAAACAGAATGTTCCTGAAGTTGATTTCAGTCCCCGGTTTTGTCAACTGTGTATTTTTAAATAAAGGAAAGATTCAAGAAGAGAATTCTCTTTTGTCGTATGCTTGTCTACTCACTGATAGATGCTATTTTAATTCCTGGCACAGTTTGTCATTTGATGGCAGTGCTGTTGGACAAGGAACTACACTAGTCCCTGTTCCAGCATGCAGGGAGGATTTCTTGCGCATGAAGTTGACATCGTTTGACAAGTTGCTTGAAAGAACATGCTGCCATATTAAGAATGTACGGCTCTGTAGTGAAACTGATAAAAAATCAGGGAATTCTGGAGTGGCACCTGATGCTGCGTAAGTGTTAGCTGTAGTTTAACATATAACTTAGTTTGGCGCTTCGTTTTCAACGTTCGTTTTCTGTAGTTTCCATTTACATGCTGGGAGAATTATAATCGCAGCTTCTATCTTTGTACATTAAAATATTTGCCCTTAAAATCATGAGTTATAACTAACATGGCATCTGTCAATAATGTGTCCGGAGATACAAATTGGCATCGTGCCAACAAACAGTTAACTTAGTTCTCTCCTTCATGCTCATTATATTGAAAAAATTCTGAGTCTTCAATGTTGAGATGCCTTCTGGGTCGATTCTTAATTTTTTTGTAATCTCATTTCTCTTCTTTGAGTTGAAGGGACATGCTTAGAAATGAGGTGTACCTTTTTCTTTTTACCCATCTTGCTTCGTCTCCCTCCATAGTTTCTTTAATTTTTTCTTTCTTCTTCTTTTTTTTTTTTTTTCCTTCCATCAAATTTTAGCTGTAGTATTAGTAAATAATTTTGTATAGTCAGTCATGAGAGGAACTTACATGGTTGTAAAAATATTTTTGCATCTTGGCTGAATTGGCAATTTTCCTCATTCCTAATTCAGTTTTTACATCGCTATCAATTAACACAGGTCAATTCTTATTTCATCACTAACTCCTTGAATTGACACCTTTCCATTAGTTGCTTAATCCCATTTAATTTAATACTTCTGCTAAAAGGATTATTGTAGTACTTATATTTTTACTTGGGACTTTTTTGTCGAAATGTTCTACATATACTCTTATGGTCAAGCATTACTTCGACTTACCGTTGGTTTTCAAACTTTGTTATGCTGTTAGTTTCAATAGTGTAGGAGATACTTGCTACACAACGCCTTATTGTTTTGGGGCGTGGTGGTTGTTAGATAATAACCTTAATCCATTTAGGCTAATAAAACTATTCCCTAATGCTTATTCAAATGGATATAGAAGATACTTCTAGATTTTGTTTGAGCCCTGAGAAAGGAGGAGCTTACGTGACAAATGGAAAAGAAAAGGTGCGAACATGGCTGCATAAAGCCTACAGGGTATATTTTATTTTTATTCAATTTTTTTTTTTTCTTTTTTTTATAGTTCATGTTACTTTATATTTGTGTGGTGTCTCGTGTCTTGAGCCGGGGGTCTATCGGAAACAACCTTTCTAGTTCTTCAGAGGTAGAGGTATGGACTGCGTACATCTTAACCCCCCCAAACCCCACTAGGTGGGAATACACTGGGTTTGTTGTTGTTGTTGTTGTTGTTTTATTTTAGTTCATAGTTTCCTCTTCTTTTTGTTCTTTTACGCAACTGGTTTGGTTCTGAATAATGGCGTAACAAGAGAAATCAATTCTAGAATCACAACAATTAGTTATCACAGATTTTTTTTTTTAAAAGTACTTAAGTTTTTCATAGATCAGAAAGTGACACATCACCTTAGTGGTATTAATCGTAAATATAAACTGTAATGGTTCTTATACGAACTATAATGAAAAATGGTTATTGTGGCTGAAATATTCAACCTATGTTTCTAACTTTCCTTTTTAGTCCATTTAAAAACGAATGCCACTTTCTATATTTAGTAATTCCTTAATTCCAACGTCCCGCATGGAATGTTTAAAACAACAAGTTCGATGGGAATTTTGGTACATTATACGCATCTTTAGTTTTAGGCCACAAGGTTCTAAAGGTCTCTTTCTTGAACTTTTCCGGTCAAAACTAAAACAACATTGCCAGTGTAATCCCACAATTGAGGTCTAGGAACGGTAGAGTGTATGCTTGGGAGGTAGAGAGACTATTTCCGATAGTCCTGTCAAACTAAGAGATAAAATGGAATGTACGGAGTAATGCAAAATGGTCAAGTGAGGAAAAAATAGTCAGTGAGCTTACTGTATGATAAAATGAAGTGCCTTTCTCTCTCAACATATTTACAAATAAGTGATATGCTATTTCATACCCTTTTAGTTTTCTAGTTCTTCCCTTTGTTTATTATCCTATTTCTACTAACATGATGACAACACTATCATTTCAAACTTACTGCCTTCTAAATTTTGGTGACCAAATTATTTTATGTGATATATTGTTAGTTTGTCTTTATTCTTTATTAATTTCTGACATATAAGTGAGAAATACATGTCTATTCTGTTTGAACAGCTAAATAAAGTTTTTTTTTTTTTTTTTATACTTGAAACAAGAAAAATGATTGGGCATAGGGCGTGAGATAGTGCGGCTATGCGGGTGGTGGTACTTATAACTAAATAAAACAGAAAAGACTATTCTAAGAGTAAATCAAATTTATAGGCTCCCAACTGCTTCATCTTCGTCAGACTAATTCAAACGAAAGTTTTGAGTCTTTGAAGTCATTCTTGCCTCTATTCGGTTTGATCAGCTAAATAAACTTCTGATTAAAAAATTATTTCATGCTTATACCAAGAGAAATAATTGGGCATAGGGCCTGAGTAGTGCGGGTGTCGGTACTGATAACTAGGTAAAACAGAAAATACTATTCTAGTAGTAAATCAAGTTTATAGGCTCCCAAACAGCTGCATCCTCATCAGACTAATTCAAAAAGACAGTTTGAGTCTCTGAAGTCATTCTTGCCACTTTTTCTGTGAGATTTTAAAGATTGTTTTTGTGTATTTTGATAAACTAGTTTATGTTTATTTTTATTTTCAGTATATTGATTCATTTCTTGTAGTGTAAAATTTGCAATAGCTGCTAATTTGAGTTCTGTTGCAGTGAAATACAGCTTAAGAGCCCGAATTGGCTCTTTGGACAGAGGAAGTATGATGACAGTAATTCTGCATCCAAGGTGTCTTCACATGCAGTTTCTAATGGGGCTTCAAATGGTGAGAATGAAGCAGATGGTCTTGGTGATCTTAGCTGGATTTCTGGTGTTACCGATTTGAATCAAGAAGATATCTTTAAAAGGTATGTTTAACCTCATAAACGTTTCATATAGCTCACTTGTCCATTTGTTTTTCTATTCTCCTTTTCTCGTTGCAACATGTGTTAGAAACATACTTGATGAAGGTGCAGAAGTTTACAAGCTTCTTTTAATCAATTTACTTATCATAAGAGAGTGAAAATGATGAACTCTACGGTTCATCATCAGCTGTATGTGCAATGCTATGGCAAATTATAGTTTCACCATTTTATCAAGGTTGATTAGACCGCTTGGAGATGGCATTAGAATCTGTGATCTAAACTTTATTTTGTGTTAAAAAATTAAAATAGATATTTACCTAGCTTATGCTGGAAATATAACTTCTTACGCGATTGATTTGTTTCTTAAAGTGCAATCAGAAAAATTCAAAACAAAAAAGCTACTAAGCTAACATCTAAGCAAGGGTAATTGTTTAAAGTTGTTTGAGACCTTATTTTGCAGTATTTCTTAGGTTTTTTATCTATTTGTTTTAGTATGTGGTAGAAAAACTGAACTGAATTGTTATTTGTTTCTTTATATTAGTCAGTGCTAGTGCCCTACCTGTTATATGCGAGAGGAGTCACCTTCAAAGCTTACCATATTTGAAGAAGAAATAATATTGACAAATTGAAAGGTTTGGGGTTCAGTGTTGAGCCTTAATTGGCCCGCTCTGTAAAAACCTCTCTCAAGAGTTGTCTTTAATTTCTCTGGAGAGCTGTAGTTTAGAAAAATATATCTCGATAGAGCTTTTCTATATTTGTCAATCACTTTCTTTTTCCCTTTATTTCAATCAAGGATTTGAAGTTATGGGTTCGTTCGACGACCTCAAGTTAATATACAATAATTCACTGTCAAATATTTATAGATATTTAGTGGATTTCTTAATACATATATAGGGTCACAAAACCTATTCGATTTACTTGAACGGAGAGGTTACATGGCAGGTCTGCCCTGCATGGGCAAACACACCTTGAGTTAAGGGGTGTCACCCTACAATACTTTGTTGGGAAGAAATATTTGATAGACATATATGGATTTGCAAATTGAGTTAAGGGGTGTCACCCTACAATACTTTGTTGGGAAGAAATATTTGATAGACATATATGCCAAAACCTTGAGTTAAGGGGTGTCACCCTACAATACTTTTCTCTCAAGGGTTGATCGTCCTCTTCTTCATAATTTTCGTATAGAGTATGGAGCTGATCATATATGGCAGGAGCTATATCTTGGAGAAGAGTATCATTGGCTTTGGCATCTAGCTAGATATTATTTATATCCTCCTTTGTGTATAACTCACAAGTTTTGAGACCAATTCATTCTCTTTTATCGTCTTGGGACTGAAGGATTCCGGGACCATCTTTAGTTATACCCGAAACCTCCGTCTCTTGTAGTTTAAAAGTCATGCATTCTTGATTTCCACCATTGAAATGATTTTAACTGAAGTATGGTGGCCTTGTGATTGATAAGCCTTCTTGAACTCCTTGGGTGCGTCCATCTTCAGTCTTTCAAGGTGTTGGTGTTTATTGAAAGATTTGGCTCTAATATCAATTGTTGGTTTGATTGCAACTGAAGCACTCAAAGAACCAGGTTCTTTGAGCAACTGTGCAAAAAAGTAAATTGTGGAATATAAATCTAATACAAGTATTTTATGTGGAAATCTCCTTGCTCAAAGAAGTAAAAATCATGGCATACCTCAGTAGGACTTCCCTCCAAACTCTTCCACTAAACTTGAGCCCAAACTTCAAATAGGTTTACCACTGCCATTGTAATAACTAAAGAATTGTTCCCAACAGTTCTACCTCTACCCTCTCAAGTCTTCTCTTCAATGACTCTACCTAGACAATGTGCAAAGAGGGGTTACCTGGTATCCTATGCTTTTAGCATATTTTAGCTCTTCGCTGTAATAAACACCGACAAATTCACCAGTAGGGAGGATTAGTGTGTTTTTCGAAGTCCTATATGGTATGAAAGTCTTTTCATATCCGGTGGGGCGACAACATATGCCTCAATTAAGCCAAACCCTCTATTCACACTTAAACATCATATTCTTATGTGGATAGCTACTGAAAGGGTGTAGGGCACGACGAAGAACTTGGCCTTCCCCAATCTATCGAACAAGTTGGTGATCAAGGGAATAGGGTATTTCTTCTTCACAGTTATCTTGTTTAGTGCGCGATAGTCGCAAATCCTGGAATGACGGTTCGACCCCGTCCTTGGCCTCGAGGAGTGGTGAGTAGCACGAAACTTGTTTCAATCAAATGGCATAGTATTAGGGTAGGAGGCTTTCTTTTGTTATAGAAATCCACAGACAAGATTCTGGAACTTCCAAACCAAAGAAATGCAAGATGAGGAGCTTTTTACGTTATGCTTCAATAGATGAGCTGATATCATGCTTTCCCCTAGACAGTTGGTACACGTGGTTAGAAGCTCTATACCTCCCTGGCAAAGGCATTTCCCTTTTTCTTCCGCGAAGGCAGTGAAAGCCTTATCCAAGCCTATGAATCCGGTACGAAACACGGGATTAACTACAAAGCAAATGAAACTGAGAGTAGCTAGAGACAACAATTTTCTGATAGGATAGTTCTGTTGTTGTGACAATAATATCGCATTACCATGGCGTCTGCCTTGTTAGGAAAATGGTTGATAAGCAATCCGTCTGCTGTGGCAGGGCGACTTTTTTTCTTTCACAATGAGACCTGGACGATTATCCCTATCTTCGATAGCTTACGAGTTTATTGTCCCCAACCCTCTCTCTCGATGTGGTGCCTCTCTCTGCTCTGTCAACACTTAATCGCAATGTCGGAAGGTAGGGATTTCAGGTCTTTTGGCAATGCAATAGAAGGCATATTACTAATTGATTCTTTGGCCATTTTGTGTTCGGGCCGGATTGACTAACCTAACCTACCCTTAAAGAGGCTTGATTTTAGGATTGTAGCTTCGATCGATAAGGTAAGCGCTCATTTCGTTCTTGCTTGCTTTCATTCTGTTATGAGAGAGAGGCTTTTTCTTCTTTATTTCTGCTTTTATCATCTATATCCCTGCATAAATTTTCCCAAAACTCGTTGATAACAGTATGATTAGATGTACTATATTCTTTTCTATCAAGGATCAAGATTAACCTCAAGACAACACCTACTACAATCAACTATGAAGGTAATCAAGATCCCGCCTTGGAACCACTCGAAGATACTGACTATTATAGCTAAAGAACTCTATGGATAGAACTTGATAGGAACAAGCTCTTTATTGTTGCAGGAACTTCTTCGAGTCTCTGTGTAGAATTGAAAAGATTATGAAGGCTCTTTTTTTGGGGTGTGTCCAACGTCAAAGTATAAATCGTGTTGTATATAGGAGTAAGCTATTGCCTTCTAGCTCTCAAATCCAACTTAGAATTGGTTCAAATCTCACCATGACTCATCCTAATTTTACTTGGTCACCTACTTCTTCATGTGTACAGGCTTTTTGATGCCCTTATTCCATGTTGGTTCCATGTGCATAAATTATGGTAAATTTCCTTGTCAGGGATCATAGGGCTTCAACACCCACCAACCTTGTAAAACAAAATTTATTTGATGGATAATGAGGAAAGTGGTATGGACTACGTTAAGGGTGGTAACAGAACTGGAATTTTTCGTTCCGGTCCGTTTACACCGTTTCCGGTGATGTTCCAGTACCGGTTGCAACCGTATACCGGTACCCAATGGTTCGGAATACGGTACCGATGCTTCTATCCAAAAAATTCCGGTTCTAGTAACAGTTGACCGGTCCGGCGACGTGAAGACCGTTAAATTTTTTTTTTAAATTTTGGTCATTTGGAATTGTTATATTAATATATTATATTTTAGTAAAATATAATACTATAAGTTATATAAGTTAATATATTATTTTATATAAGTTAATTATATAATATAATTTAAATTAAAAAAAAAAGTGAACGGTCGTCGTTTCCGGTACTGATCCGGTGCCGGTCCGGTTCTACACCGGTAACCAGTGGACCGGTGCGGACCAACAAAAATGTCCGGTATTACCGGTTCCGGCGACAAACTCCGGTAAGGCTCTCCGGTTCTGGTTACACCGGTCCGGTGGTACCAGTTCCGGTCCGTTGCCACCCTTAGACTACGTACACTTTCCCTTCCTAGACCTCACTTTGGGGGAATACACGGGGTATGTTGCATGTTGCTTTGTATAATGAGGAAAGTAGCACGCCCCCCCCAAATTTTCCCAAAGAAAAATGAACATCTTGTCAGATATGCTCCCAAGCATGTTTCTCAAGAAAATTTCTGTCCTACTTTCTAGGACTGTAGAACACTTTCTTCGGCGAAATCTAAACCGGAATCTGACCGTTTTTTCTTCAGCCAACAGTTATCACCCAATGTAGTTACTGAGATAACCACTTAGATAGGAATTTCTACATCATCATGGGGGAAAATAAAATCTACTTTGCAGTAGGTTTCAAGTCTTATGATATCACGAGGTTAGCTACTAGATCGGAAACCTGGTTCAAATTGGTGGAAAGAATTCAAAACTTGATGCTTAGAACTACTTTCAACAAAAAAAACTATGGAATGGTTAATCTTCGCGTTACGAGAAGCTTCAAAGGATTCTGGTATACACACGAGGATGTGGAAGCTTAATGATCAATTTGCAGATTTTCTTCTTTTCCGGTAAGCATAACAAGTTCGGTAGATTTATTAGCATTGTAACAGTACAGGGGGGAAATAGATCCGTCATTATAATAATACCAGAAATTGCATTTAATAGGGGTTGGGGGGACACAACATTGAAGATAGAAAGGTTTATTAACGACCAAAAAGAAGCTGATAAAGACCTTTTTGAAGTAACAGTAAATAAAAGGAGTAAATAATACATACCAAAACTGATACTAAAGTACTGATGCTTAACACTAGATACACTGATATTATAACAGGAAATCTGAAAACAACCACCCGGACACTTCTAACACCTTAAATTACTTCCTAATACATGAATGAACTTTAGTTACACAATACATAACAGTACAATTAAACAGATCACAGCATTTCTAGACATTGACAGGCCAGAACTCTCCCAGAATTCCCTTTTCCAATTTTCTGAATATCACCTTCTAACTGCCTTGCCCCTTTTTCTACTCTCATGGTAGTTACCAAGTCTTTTAATTGTTTATTTTGATCTCCTAGAATAAGTTTTTATAACTTGAGTTACATCAGAAGCTCATAGCACAAGTAGACTCAACTCAGGATGACAGGTCCAGAAATTCTATATGCTGACTCAGTAAGAAACTAATAAATGGCAGTCACTGGCAGCACTGAAGCAGTGACTTGTCAGAACAGGGAAGAAATTCCCACTCTTGGGACCGATACAGAGCAAAAACAGGGCCTACTCGGAAGATGCATCGTTGGGATCTTCAATGTAGATGAGAAGGAGAAACCTACACTAACAGACATCAGAAGATGGGCACCAGCACATGGAAGAAAATGGGGAGTCTCTTTTCTGGTCGACTTCCCAAATAGACACATGGCAGAACACATTCTTCATGGAGGCTGGACCTGGACCTGGACCTGGACCTGGAAGCACTTAAATCTCCATCTTGAATGGTGGCTGCTGACAGTGGGATGCTAAGTTGTATGGACTCGGGTGCGGGTATCCGAGAGCGGTGCGGATGTGAGAGTCGGACTCAAATTTAGGGTCGTCACATATTCTCCCTTCCTCCTCCGACAACAAATTTTGTTCTTGATCTTGGGTCAACGTCTCCGGATTCGTTTGACCGAATCGGAGACGCACCCCGCACCAGCATCTGGTCGGGACGGGTTCGGTAGCGAAACCAACGAGTCCGCGCAACATAGGTGGGATGTTGCTCTCAACGAACGAACTCAACATGGATGAGAGTTGTGGGTCTTCCGCTATTTCTCTGGGTGGAGAATATTTTTATAATCATTGGAGAGTAATGTGGAGGATGGCTGGAAACTAAGGAAGAGACATCTCTTAAGAATCTCTTAAAATGGGCAAGGTTAAATGTTCAAAGTAATGGGGTAAACATTCTGAATGAAGGCGGAATAACAGATAAGGGATTTACTTTCATCATTCCGATTGGTCGGAAACACATTCTTTGGTGATGGACGGCGAAATGAAGGAGATGAATGGCAAAGACCGCTGCATAATTAAAGAGAACAGGGGAAGGAACAATTGTTTTATCATTGGCAAAACACTGGTACAATCACATGGGTTTTATATCATGCCCTGCAGCTGGTGTGTGCCAATCATCACACGCACAAGAGTGGGGCCAAACTTTAAAAATAATGGGCTAATTTTAGGTCACAAGGAAAAAGAAGGGGTATGGGATCATTATTTAAAAAGGTCCCAGTTCCTTTTAATGAGGCCCAAATCTTTAAACCCATCCAAATATTTGAAGCGGTGATTTCTAAGTTAGACCTCGTGCTAACAAAGGTAGAAGCTAATATCACAGAGAGGGAATGTTTTGACAACGTTGGCAAAGAGATAAATGTGACTATAGATGAACAGGAAAATCTTTTGGTGGAATTCACAAACACTGGAGAGGGGGAAGATTTTGTGGACGAAGTTACAATTCTACATGAAGATGGAAATTTTCTGCTAATAATAGTACACAACTAGAAATGCAAATTCCGGACAATATGGGAGAAGAGACATGGAAAATTGAGGACGCAGAGCATTTAAATTTTCGAAAACTCCCAAAATCTAGGGACCGTAGGAGCTTAAGGGGTTGGCAATTGAGATGGATTTTCAACGCAATGGGTCGAGAACCAGCATGAGGGGAAAAACTGCCAATGCATGATGAATATGAAGATAATATCATGGAATGTGCGGGATTAAACTGTAGGGATAAAAGGAGGGTTGTTAACAATGTGATGCAGGAATGAAAGACAGATGTCAACCAAATTAGAAGGGGCAAGTAAGGAGGTGATTAAACAGGTGTGGGGAAATAAGGCTGTTAAATATGTGCAATTGGAGGCAATTGGAACCGGGGGGAGCATATTATTTTGGATAGCAATGTTTGGCAGGAGGATGTTGTGCAGATAGGTTCCTACGCTCTAACTTGTAACTTCAAGTCAAAAGTTACCGACTTTGAGTGGCATATGATAGTGGTCCTATGCACCAACTTGTAATGTGGAAAGGCAGGAATTGTGGTGGGAAATAAGGGCAACTAGGAGTCTATATACTGGACCATGGGTTGTAGGTGGAGATTTCAACATTGTCAGGTCTGCTTCAAAGAAGAGTTGTTCTAGGACTTCTGTCTACATGAATGAATTCTCTGATCTAATTGAAGATATGAAGTGGATTGACCTCCAACGTGAACGAGGGAGCTACACTTGGACTAGTGGAAACAATTGGGGATCTGCATCTAGAATTGATAGAATATTATCCTCTACTGAATAAGGAGAAATTCAATAATGTGAAGCAGGAAGTGTTGCCAAGAGTGTGTTCAGATGACACACCAATTGCACTCACTAGTGGCAGTTGGGTATATACCACGTCTTATTTCAAATTTGAAGGATGGTGGCTTGAAACTAAAGGATTCAGTAATAGAATTAAAGAATGGTGAATGTCTTTTGAGTTTGAAAGGAGACTGACTGGATTCTAGCTTCCAAACTAAAAGCTTTGAAGACTAAATTGAAAGAGTGGAGCTCAACTCCATATGGAAATTGATACAACTTTGATACACTTGTTGAGTTCGAAATCGAGAGGACGTCATGCGAAAGCTATTAGTTGTAAATCATAGAGGCGGTAATTTAAACTACAAAGAAAAACATATAGAAGCATAGTTATTCTACCGTTAAGACTACATTGTGGATGCTATTGTGTTATAGTATGAGAAAATGAGTGTTCTATTTATAGAGGTCCAAAACCTTTCTCCAAGAAATAGGCTAGCCAAATATGGAAGAGTTCTATATTTCCCTTCAAGGAGACTTAAAAGCACTTATGGTAATACTTTGACTTTCATTTAATAGAAAATTAAAACTCAAATTTGGTAAGAAAATCTGGGCCAAATTCTTAATAAATCTCCTTATTTTGCCTTGATTTTCTTGACAAAACTTGATCCACCTTCTTCACATGCATCATTTAGGCACTTGTATCCTGAACTTACTTTATATGCTCCTTTATTATGTCCATTCCACCATAATCTGTCCATCCTATTTTTTAGCCCTTGGAATGTATCAAGAGGTTTGAGTACCTCAACCATTCTTGTAATTTCCCAGTCATTCAATCTTCTTCTGAAGAGTAGAGTCCACCCATGAGGAGACCACATGTCTGCCACATTATTATTCTAGTTTAGCGCTAAATCAAACAAATCTGGAAACACTACTAATAAACTCCTATTTCCTAACCACTTGTCTTTTCAGAATGCAGTTCCTCCATCATCATTGACCGAAATGGTAGTGTGATTAGGAAGAATAGGCCACCAACGTCTGATAGGTCTCCAGGCAGTAACCCCATTTGAGTTGTTTGCTTCTTTAGTAACCCAACCATCCAATTCTCCGTACTTCAATTTGATCACCTTTTTCCATAGGGAATGTTGCTCATGTGCATATCTCCCCAACCATTTGATTTTCAGAGCTTTGTTCTGGTTCTTCAAATTTTTCATTCCAAAACCTCCTTGTTTCTTTTCTGTTATCAACCCTTTCCACTTGACTTGGTGATAACCCTTTCTGGTTTTGTTTCCTTGCCAGAAAAAGCATCTCCTAATCTTATCTAGCCTCTGTACCACATCTGTAGGGATTGGAAATAAAGTAAGCATATAAGTTGGAAGGGCATCAAGACCCCTTTGGGATGCAAAGAAGCCTTCAGGTGCACCATTGATTAGCAGTGAAAACTTCACTGTGGACATGCAAAAACTAATTCATCTAATCCACTTTTACCCAAATCCCATTCTCTTGGGTGTGCTAAGTAGATTCAATTCACATGATCATAAGCTTTTTCAATATTCAATTTGCTTAAGATTCCAGGCTTTTTTTGAGCCAGCCTTGAATCTACTGCTTCATTAGCAATCAACACTGCGTCCATAATTTGTCTTCCTTGGATGAAAGTCATCTTGGATGGAAGCCATCTGTTGAGAATCTACTAGCTTAGCCATCACCCCTTTTTAACTGCTCAGTTAGCACTTTAGACAGTAGTTTATAGAAACTTCCTATCAAGCTGATTGGTCCAATGTCCTTTAGTTCCTTAGCCCTTTTTTTCTTTGGAACCAAAACAATATATGTGGCATTAAAGCTCTTTTCAAACTCACTTTTATAGAAGTTATGAAAAACATCCATAATGTCTTGCTTTATAACATCCTATCATTTTATGAAAAAACCCATGGTGTACCCATCAGGTGCCGGAGCTTTGTCCATAGCACACATCTTCAAATAGTTGAACGCTTTTTATTCCTCAAATCTTGCTTGTAGTTGTGCTTTCTCATCTTCTGATATTGTGGAGCAGTTTCTACTCCACTCTGCTAAGAATAGAACTCTGTCTATTTGATGTTGTATTATTAGTGTCTCATCTGGACCATGTATAACTTCCTCCTTCTAGAGGCAGATCTATGAGTTCCAGGTTATTAATGGTATCTGATAGCTCTATCATCGCAGAGGTCCTTCTTACAGTCCCTTTTTTCTGTTGGAAACCTACACACATTGAAATCCCTACATACTGCCCAGGGACCTTCAAGTATCCCTTTCACCGCCCTAGCTCATCCCATACTTCTCTTCTTTCAACCTTATAGTTTGGAGCATAAACCCCTGTAATGTGGAAATTAATGTTTTGGAACACAGCTTTAAATCTACTAGTTAAGGTATGTACCCCTGTTTCAATTACCTCTCCCTTCCACATTCTACTATCCCATAGCATAATGATACCACCCCTAGTACCACTAGCTTCTAAACAAGCGAAATTAACCCCTCTCCCTCCCCATAATTGTTTCACTATCTCTTGCAAGTTCCCCTGTAACTTTGTTTTTTGAAGACACTGTATCAACCCTCCATTGCTCAATACAACTCTTCACCACTCTTCTTCCCCTCATCATTTAGCCCCTTAACATTTAGCTTCATGGATAAGACTGTGTACCCCCTTTCCCCTTATTTCTGACTTTTTTACTTTTGAATTTAACATCAGAAGTGATTAAATTCTTCAGTTCATTGGCATCCTTAAACCTGTTTTTCCTGATCTCTGAGGATGCCTCCGACCTTCTAGCTTGTCTTCACTTGCATAAGTAACTCAAGAGCTTCCTCTTCATGACCTTTGAAACCAGTTCCGAACATTTTCCCTAGCTTAATTATGTTCTGCCGAACACATTTTGTGGTGGATCTTCCCATTTTGATGATATCTGTTGTTGCTTCCGTTGCTATTGGTGTTGCTTTTTCCACGTTCCATAACTCTCCTCCCGTACATGAATTACCCAACATGGTCTGTTGTTCCATTTAATTTTCATGTGCCTTTTCCTTCCTCCCCATTATTTCCCCCACTGTCTCAATTTATCCTTCCTCAATACTTGATTTGTTTTCTGTGTTGATACCTGCACCTGGGTTATTAATGGAAATTTGAAGCTCTTATGTGTTTTTTGCTCTATCGACTTCTAGGACTGCTGTTCTTAGCCTCGTAATTCCTCCCCACAGGTCTTCAATGAATACACTTGAGATGGGTTGGGCTTGGGACTTTTCTTTTGTTTTGGCACTTGATTTTGTTGGGCCGGTCAGCTTTTGGATGTGTTTGGGGTCTCATTTTCTTGACTTAAAATTGTCACATGTTTCTCACATGGGTGTAACTTAAAATTATAGCCCACGTGTGTACTCCAATCAACTGTCAAGGATGCTATTTTTGTGATAACCTCGAAAGAGGGTTTTATCAGCAGGTCATTCTCCTTCGTCTTTTCTCTGCGAAGCAAGGACCTATGTGTAAAACCCTCTTCTAGGTTTCTCCCGTCACTAATGCTTCCGCCATGGGTTTTGCCGTTACGACCGACATCCTCTCAAAAGTTGTAGCTTTTTCTATCCTTGTCGGGATTTTGAAGATGTAACCCTCTTTAGTAATGAAGATCTCATTGGGTATTTTCCGACCATCTCCCCTGACCTCGATACGCGCCCATTTGAAATGGTTCCTCAGGGCAGTTTCCTCCTCTGTTTTACACCACCCTCCACATTTATCTCTAATTTCTTGAAAGGTTTCTTTGGACAAAAAATGCATTGGCAGTCCGATGGCTCTGATCCATGTTGTTTCTTGATTGTGCTTGTATGATATGCAACCAAAGAGGGGGTTTCACCATTCTAGATGAATTTTTGACTTTCTTCGGACCCAATCTCCTTGTAGTATTTGTTTAGCCATGTGCTTATTTGGAAAGTTGAAGAGAAAATTGTGCCCTGCCATTTCATAAATGTTGACTCTAAAAGCTTCCTTCCAAGTCAAAGATACCCACTTTCTTACATCTGCTAGGGTGGGTATCTCCACGCCTCCAAAAGATCCAGTAAGGCTTCTCCCTAGAGGGCCTTTCAAATTGTCAGCCTTCATTATGACCTTGTTGCCATTTACTGCTCTCAACCATCCTGGTGTATGGAACAATCTGTTTTTAAGGTTGTTTACTGGTACTTTTGTGAGTAGCATTTATGAATCTTTCAATCTTTAATGCTATGTCCTTCCATCCTGTATTTATGGCTAGTTCGGGGACAATAATAACTTCTCTAGCCTCCCCATTCAGAGACAGAAAGCTCATGTATCTGCCGTGTGTATTATATTTTCTGGTGGCATAATATTCAGCCACTTGTTCTTTTGTCCTCCACCTTCTCACCATATATTTGTTGTCCTTCGAAGCTTCTTCTAGTATGTGGCAGATCCATTCCAAATCTTTCTGCTCAGAGTTATCCTGCATTCTGTTTCTACTTCTCTCTACCCAATCAAACCATGTTGAGTTGCCGTAGTTCCATCTTGTAATATCAAAATATTTGAAGCCTGCGCTGAAATAGATTCTGTTTTGTCCTATTGAATTATGTCGATAAGTAACTAGCTAAAAGGGGCTGGAGCAATAAACACAATGGGTGACTATTGATTGGTTGAGAATAAAAGGTTTGTTGACGGTGATCGGTGTCGGAATGAGACCTCTACAGTCCTAGAAAGTAGGAGAGAGAAAGTCCTTGGTTACCGTGCCTGGGAGCTAGGGTGTCTTCCTTACATTATTTCTTTATAGTTATATGGGTGAAGGATATTATTGAATTGTTGTATCAAATTATTACATTGAAACCCTATTTATTGGTGCTACATTCCAATCCTTTTTCAAGTAGGATTCTATATGCTATTCCTATTCCTACTAATATTCCAACACCTGTAAAAGAAGAAGAATGAAATACTTACCAAGATTGCTGATTTTGATGACATCCAATAGGACAAACCCTTATTTGATGATGAAGTGATTCAAAAAGCAAATCTAGTTTAGGAGTCTGAAGATTATGCAAAAAAGGAAAAGACACGACCTGGAGGCAAAGGTCAAGAACACTGTGGGTCAAACAAGGGGACAAGAACACTAAGTTCTTTTGAAGGATTGCAAATGTACACCAGAAGATCAATCACATTGATAAACTGGTGGTAGATGGACATGATTTAACAGAAGATGCAGACATAAAGAAAGAGATGGTATGTTTTTTTTACCAAAAGTTGTATTGTGAAAGTGAGAATTGGAGACTTACATCAACATGAATCCTTGTCCTGTGATCAGCAGAGAGGAGGAACAAGATTTGCAGAGACCTTTTGAAGAAGAAGAGGTGTTGTTGGGGCTAACGGCTTGTGCTATTGGTAAGGCTCCTGCGCCGGATGGCTACTACATGGGATTTTTTGTGAAATGCTGGGAGGTATTGAAGGGGGATGTGATAGCTACCATTCAAAACTTCCATTCTCAGGAAGTTTTTGAAAAGAACTTTAATGCAACCTACATAGCACTTATCCCAAGAAGAATGGAGCTAAAGGGCGGAGAGACTTAGTCTGATACGAAGTGTGTACAAGTTGATCTCCGAAATCCTAACAGAGAGGCTAAAGATGGTGATGCCCAAGCTAGTGGTTTCTGAAAAGATGTCCTTCCTTAAAGGAAGGCAAATCACTGATGCTTTCTTATTGCAAATGAGTGTTTAGACTCAAGATTGAAAGAGAAGATCCCCAGGTGCAAGTTAGATATTGAGAAGGCATATGACCATGTCAACTGGAACCTTGTAAAAATGGGTTTTGGGATGAAGTGGATTAGATGGATAAGATTCTGCATAAGTACTGTTAGATTCTCAGTGTTGATCAATGGCTCCCCTGAAGGTTTTTTTTCCAGCAAGCAGAAGATTGCGACAAGGTGATCCCTATCATCTTTTTTGTTCATACTAGTGATGGAAGGTCTGAACGACATGCCTATAACAGCTCACAACGAGGAATGGATAAGGGGATTTAATGTAGCCATGGAGGTGAATACAAGAATGGAAGCTACTCATCTGCAATATGCATGTGACACTTCAATTTTTGTGATGCAGAAGATGACCAGTTAAAGATTTTGAGGATAACTCTTATCCTGTTTGAAGCTGGTCTTCACATCAATTGGAGGAAAAGTCACATTTTTCCAATTAATGAGGTGCCTAAAATTCAGCAATTGGCAAATATGTTGGGTAGAGTAATAGGTCAACTACCATCAATTTACTTGGGCATGCCCTTGGGAGCCAAAAGCAAGTCCAAAGAGATATGGAATGGAGTGGTGGAGAGATGTGAGAAAAGATTGTCCAGATGGAAATCACAATGTTTATCGAGAGGTGGCAGACTATTTTTGATTAATTCAGTCTTAGATGCATTGCCAGCTTATCTGATGTCAGTTTTTCCTATTCCTGTTAATGTAGAAGAAAGAACTGATGCTTTAAGGAGTAATTTTTGGTGGCATGGGTGCGATGGAAAATAAAGGTTTCCACTTAGTCAAATAGAAAACTGCATTACTATTTAAAAAACAGGGAGGTTTGGCTATTAGAAGCCTGAGAAAGCAGAATAAAAGTCTTCTTATGAAATGATGGTGGAGGCTCCCGAAAGAAGAAATACTCTTTTTGGGGGTAATGGTGATTCAAGCCAAATATGGAAATGGACAGCCCGTGGAGATCAATCAGAAACTTATGTCATGGTTTCTATGGAAAATCCGGATTCAATGTGAATAATGACTGGAAGATCATTTTCTGGGAAGATACCTGGTTGGGCAATGGAAGACTCAAGCACCCATTCCCAGATATTTATCAGTTGAACTAGCAGCAAAAGTCCCCATTACAAGAAGTATGGTCTGATCATGGGTGGAATCTAACTTACAGGAGACTAATGCAAGACTGGGAAATGGAAAGTTTGGCTGAGTTCTATGGGATTTTAGATCAGTTTATCGGTCTGAAGGATGTAGAAGACTCTTTAAGATGGAAATGTCATAGTAAAGGCTGTTTCAATGTCAGTTTTGATTATGAAGACATGAATCAGTTGGGAACTCAAGTTAGTTTTCTCCCTTGGAAGCTTGAAGGTGAAATCCCTTTCAGTAAAGTTCAGTTGACTTTTTCGATTCGGAACTCTTAGTCGAGCTGATGGCGAGATCGATTTTTTGTTCGAGGTTCAAGAGGAAGGAGAGGTGGCCTTTGATAGCCCTTGCGCTATTCATAGTGCTGTTGTAGAAAAACCTTTCAAGATGGTCACTGCTAATCGCTTTTGGTCTCAAATCTTTGGGTTGCTTTTTCCAATAAAAAGTGTCAGCCTTCACCTGGTTGGCAGTAAAAGAGGCTGATCTTACCCAGGAAAATCTCATGAAAAGGGGAATACATATGTGTCCAAGATGTTTCGTCCGTGAGTAGCATGCAAAGGCAATCAACAATTTGTTTCTACATTGTAAAGTGGTTGGCCAACTATGGAATTTGTTTACTAACTTTAGGGGTATTAGATGTGCTATGCCAGAAAGGGCAGGATAAGCTCTAGTAAGCTGGTGGAATATGGAGCGCAGTGGTAGCACAAACAAGAACAGATGGAGAATTGTCCTAGCAGTAGTAATATGGTGGACCATATGGAAGGAAAGGAATTCTAGATGTTATGAGAGCAAGAATAGTCCATTGCACAAGATTAAACGAACTGCATTGCGACTTTTTGCTATTGGTGTAGTTTTGAGTACATAGATGATCTAGGGGCGATAAACATATTAGGATACTTGTAAGATGAAATCGGATCCAGTGATATTTTTTTCCTTTTTTGTTTTAGGTCCTACACATATGGATGTAGGTTGTGATGTAAGTTTTTGGAATCCAGCTTTGATGCTGAAGATTACAACAACAACAACATACCCAGTTTATTCCCACATCGTGGGGTCCGGGGAGGGTAGTGTGTACGCAGTCCATACTACTACCTCTAAAGAAGTAGAGAGGCTGTTTTGCGATATATATATATATATATATATATATATATATATATATATATATATATATGACAAAGTCCCCAGGGAGGTGCTTTGGAGATGCTTGGAGGTGAGTGGAGTCCCGGTGGTATATATCAAACCAATTAAGGACATGTATGATGGAGCTAAAACTCAGGTGAGGACGATGGGAGGAAACTCAGAGCATTTCACTGTCATGATGGGATTGCATTAGGGATCCACTCTTAGTCCCTTTTTGTTTGCTTTGGTGATGGATGTCTTGACATGGCGTATTCAAGGAGAGGTGCCTTGGTGTATGCTTTTTGCAGATGATGTAGTTTTGATTGATGAGACGCGGTGGGTGTGAATGATAAATTAGAGGTGTGAGACAAACTCTTGAGTTTAAAGGGTTCAGGTTGAGTAGGAGCAAGACACAGTATTTGGAATGCAAGTTTAATGACGTGAGACTGAAGAATGAGGTGGTAGTGAAGTTGGAATCACTGGTGGTATGTAAGAGGTATAGTTTCAAGTATCTCGGGTCCGTGATTGAGGGTAATGGTGAGATTGACGAGGATGTCTCGTATCGTATTGGGGCGGGATGGATGAAGTGGAAGCTCGCTTCGGGGGTGTTGTGTGATAAGAAGGTGCCGCCCAAGCTTAAAGGCAAATTCTACAGGGTGGCAGTCCGTCCGGCCATGTTGTATGGAGCGGAGTGTTGGCCAGTTAAGAACTTCCATATTCAAAAAATAAAGGTGGCGAAAATGCGGATGTTGCGTTGGATGTGTGGGCTGACTAAGGGGATAGAGTTCGGAATGAGACTATCAGGGAGAAGGTTGGTGTGACTCCAGTGGAGAATAAGATGCGGGAAGTCCGATTGAGATGGTTCGGACACGTGATGAGGAGGGGCATGGATGCCCCGGTTCGTAGGTATGAGAGGCTAGCTTTGGATGGTTTTAGGCGGGTTAGGGGTAGGCCGAAGAAGTACTAGGGAGAGGTGATTAGGCGGGACATGGAGCAGTTACAGCTCACTGAGAACACGACCCTAGATAGGAAGATTTGGAGGACGCGAATTAGGGCAGAAGGTTAGGGTCAGTTTGGGTCGCTAGTGTATGGAATTACTTGGTGGGGGTATTATTCTTGTTATGATACCGTGTTTCATGCTTTATTACGAATTTGTTTACTTTTCTCTGTTTTCGATTACTTATGGGTGTCGTATTTACGTTATGTCATCTTGTTCCATGCTTTACTATGTATGTATTTGTGTAGTATTTCGTGTCTCGAGTCGGGGGTCTATCGAAAACAACCTTTCTACTTTATTAGAGGTAGAGGTATGGACTGCATATATCTTACTCTTTCCAGACCTCACTATGTGGGAATACACTGGTTTGTTGTTGTGTGTATATATATATATATGTATATATATATATATATATATATATATAAATAGGCACTTAGATAAAAAGCTGTTTCAATAAATAAAAATAGATTTGGTTGGTTAATGCAAATATATAGTAAAATCCTACTCAGTACTCCCTCTCTCCTGTAGTTTCTTCATTAAATAAGTTCTTTTTAGCCTTTATTTTTCCCATTTTTATCTTTTTTTTTTTAACTTGTCCATCTCTCTCTTTTAACTTAAATTCTTAATAGCTTCTTCTTTAACCACACCCTGGAATAGTCACCTGGCTATTAACACTTGTCCTGTTGTCTTTTCAGCTGACTTGGCGGACTTTCAAATCCAGAATTTCTAGGAATTTACAAGTTAATCCATCGTTGCTATTAAAAGGTTAAAAGATTAACCATATACTAAGGGTAATAAGGACTTATATAAAGTTACATGTTATATAAAATTAAAAACTTCATAAACGTAAATATTTTTTATGGGAAAAACAGTGTAAATAAGAACTTATTTAATGAAGAAACTATAGGAGAGAGGGAGTATTGAGTAGGATTTTACTACATATTTGCATTAACCAACCAAATCTATTTTTATTTATTGAAACAACTTTTTATCTAAGTGTCTATTTTTAGGGTGTCTGTATCATTTGGTTCGAGTTAAAGATTCTAACTCAGAAGGTCCTTCTTTGCAGTTAGTTCTAGTATTTAATAAGTTTCCAGAGGTCTTTCTGAATAATCTTCCTGGTGTTCCTCCGGATATGGAGGTAGAGTTTGGTATTGATTTGCTTCTTGATACTTGTCTAATATCTATTCCTTTATATAGAATGACTTCTGCTGAGTTGAGAAAACTCAACTAGCAACTTAAGAATTTTCTGGATAAGGGGTTTATTTATCCTAGTGTTTTTCCATAGGGTGCGTCGATATTGTTCATGTGCAAGAAGGATGGTTCCCTTCGGATGTGCATTAACTATAGGTAGTTGAACAAGGTGGCGGTCAAGAATAAGTATTCTCTTCCTCGGATAAATAATTTGTCTGACCAGTTACAGGATGGCAAGTTCTTTTCTAAGATAGATCTTTGGTCTGGGTATCATTAGCTTAAGATTAAGGAGGTAGATATCCCTAAGACATCTTTTCATACTCGGTATGGTCATTTTGAGTTCTTAGTGATGTCATTTGGGTTGACCAATGCTCCGACAACATTTATGAATTTAATGAACAGGGTGTTCTGGTAGTATTTGGATTGGTATCAGAGCGAGGCGGTTTTGGGAACATTACCTATTAACTCGCAAATTTTTTAATTTTGTATGAAAAGACAGATCTTTTCTAGACATAAGGTGTAGCTATTTCTATTTATATAGAGAAATTAGAAAAAGAGATAATATTATAGCTAGAAAATATAACTTAGAAGAAAGTAGAAAAAGGTTACTAAAGGCAAATAGATTATATAAATTATATAATACATCTAGACCAGTGTGTGATAAATTAGTAAGTGCGTTAAACTGGGAAATACAAGGTTGTTATAGAGATTTAGATAATAATAATAGTACGAGAATAAAGTGGCTTAAGGAACGTATTAGTAAGAAATCTTATCAATTAAGATAATATATGCAAGCCCTACCTATTTTCCAAAGATTAAGAAAAATAAACAAGTGGATAGATGAAGAATTTGGTATAAAAACTGAATTAAAAAAGATAGATTTCTTAATAAAAAATAAAGAACATAAGGAACCAGATAAAAATCCTGAGATAGACGAACTAATTAATCAAAAAGAACCGAATTATCTCCTAGACAAGAAAGAAAAGCTAAAAACCCAAAACCACAATGGACTTTCTTTCAACTAGATCAGGAAGAGCCATCGAAGAAAATAGAGAAAGAGATGGAGAAGAAAGGGTAAGTTTTTCAAATAATAGAATAGGAAGTAATATATTCTCTAGATTACTACCAAGGACTTGCCAAAATATAAAACAACATGAAGAGTTAAATGAAGTAATAGACGTAGACAGAGACTTACAAATTTTCCAGCAAAATCAATTAAAACTTTTAAGTCCTAAAACTTTATATAATACAAAGTACTTCACTACAGATAATCAGTTATATTGACATTATAGAGAGAAACAAATATCCGCATTAGGAGAAAATTTCACCACGTTAAACTTGTAGACTCCGAATCTTTAAGATAAATAAGAAACAATAAAACTATGTTAATGCACATGGGACTAATAGTAATAGGAATTAAAGGATTAACTAGAAAAAATTTAGGATCCAAAGTACTAGTAGTAATATATGATGATAGATGGATAGATATTAGAAAATCAATAATAGGATTAACTGAAGTAGACATGACAAACAATGAAGGAATTTCTTACATCAGTCCAGACTTTTTAATGAACTTAAAAGAATTTGGACAAATATTAAAATAGGAATTCAAACTAAAGGATATGAAGAAATGAGTAGTGGAAATAATTTACTAATATGTATATGATTTATTGGAAGAATGACTTCAAGTAGCAACACTAAATATAAATTAAAAGTAAATGATGTAGTAGAAATAATGGGTAATAAAAGGAATAAATTTAATAAAACCTATAAAGATAAATCCAGAAGAATATGCAGGATTAGAATGGAATTTAGATAAATTTAGTAAAGCAAAGGTATTTATTCCAAAAACCCAATTATTATATACTAGTAGTAAAGGACAAACATTTGTCAGATTCACAGACTATAATTACACAAATCAAAGATCATTAGATGATAATGAAACAGAGAGTACTGTAGAAATAGAACAAGAATTAATGAATGTAGAAATATTACAAGAAGGATATGAAGTAGATTATGCAATAGAACAAGTACTAATGTTGCATGAAGAAAATAAAAATAGGGTTTTTAGATGTAAAGGATGCAAAAAGGAATAACATGGATATAAAAGAATGTATAAAACATTTCAAAACATGTTTAGAAAGAGATGATAACTTCGGATATAGGACGCATGAATCAAAAAATATTAATGATACTAACTCAGAAAAGGGAAATGAAGGCACAATGTCTATAATAAGCTATAAAGAATTAGCAGAAGTAGAAGCACAAGCTCTACAAGTACTAGTCCTTTCCAGCCAACTAACCCTAATGTTCAACCAATAAGTTATAGCACAGGTAATATACCTAGAAAACCAGCAATTAGGTTAAATCCAGACCAAGAAATTAAAGGTGAAAATATAAAACCAGCAATTAGGTTAAATCCAGACCAAGAAATTAAAGGTGAAAATATAAGATCGACTGGAAAAAGAATGTCACTAGAGGAACAAATTAAACTCCAAGAAGGAGGTAGTAAAGGAAAAATTTTAAATATAGCAGCTCATGATCCACAAATGTGGGATACTGTAATTGATCTATGGAAAGGAATAGTAGTAGCAGATTATCTAAGACATTATACAGAATCAGATGTAGAAACAATGTATAAGTATCTAGAAACCTTTTTAGGAGAATCGACAAAAGCTACATGGGAAAGATTCAAATCTAATTGCCCACAAGATTTTCAAATTTTAATAGCAATGGGACCAAACCCCTATAATTTTACAAATAAAATACATAATTTATTAACAGGAAAAGACCCAAATAGTGGTCTAATAACATTACAAAAAGATGCATTGATAAAATTAGAACAATTAAACATCTCACACTAGATGGACTATAGGACAGAGAATACATGTAATATACAAATACAAAAATAGTTAAAAAGAAATGAAATGAATTTCTGTAAATCAATAATATATACCACCCAGAATATGATAATAACCAAAGAAAACCAAGAAAATATAAAAAGAATTACAATAATTACAACAAAAAAACATACACTCGTAAAAGATATTTTCTAAGAAAATCACAAGCAAAGAAACCTTATTTAAATAGAGATAGACATGTTAGGAAATATAGAAATGATAGAAATTATAGAAATAAACTAGAATGTTATAGATGTGGAAGTTCAGATCATTTGGCAAATATATGCCCTAAAAGAAACAATAGCAGAACTAGAAACTCTCAGCTAATAAAGGATTTTCAAGAAACATTATTAAATGTAGACGAATATATGTCAGACACAGAAAGTATATATTCTATAGTAAGTTTCGAATTAAATGATAATAACAAAATAGACTCATCAGACTCTAAAGAAGATAACCTGACAAATGAAATAGGACAAGAAATAGATGAGTTAGACTTAAACAGTTTAGTAATAAATAACTTAATGAATGTCGCAGAAGAGTGTACCCATGAGTTCCAAAAGAATAAAAGAATAGATAGTAATAGATGCCAAATTTGTAGATGGTATCCTAGTAAGGAATACAGAGCTAAATGTAGAAAATGTTACATGGAAGCCTATATAAATTGTATAGAAACTACCTTAAAAATAAAAATAGAATCAAACTTAAATAATGAACAGAGATATACAACTAACCAAATCACGAATCTAAGAATAACAACTATGGAGGCTAGATTAAATGAGCTAGAACACAAAATAAATACATTAGAAAAAGGAAAAGCTAAACAATATGAAGATGTAAATAGTACACAAAGAACGGAACATTTAGAACAAATAGAAACAGAGCTTATGAATATAGAAAATAATAACGGCCTAATATGCAACGAAGATAAAGACCTTTCTACGGCCTAATGTTTTCACTGAAGCAACAAATCATGCTAGAGGATACTTAGGACCAAATTATTATATATCACCTTCACTCAGACAAAATCCAGATCAAATACCTCAATACAAGAGAGACATAGGAAAAATTATTTTTTGTGATCATTGTTCTTCTATAACGGAGAATTTCAAGAAGCTTAATGCTCAGAAGGAATCTCTTCTTATGGAAAACAACCGACTGATAAGACAGATACAAATACTGGAAGCAAGACTCGGTCATTAGACATATAAATATGACAAATAATCAGACTCAGAGTTCTCCATCTCCTCAAAAAATGGATGAGAAGGGTGTGCATTTTCCTCTAAATGCTCAGAAATCCACTGTACTGGATATTGGTACAACTAGTCCAGTTCAAACGATAACCGGTAAAGACAAGTCAAACCCGTTGATTGCTGTCACTTTGCCAAAAATTGAAGATGAAGATTGTTCTTCATCAAGACATAGAATCGTAAAATCAGGCAATAAGACTTCAAAGAAGACTCTAATCTCCAGAAAGAACAGTGAAACTATAGAGACTATAATTAAACAGACTTTGGATAAATTCTTCAGCCAACAGACACAAGATAAGCATGTTGATGAACAGCCTAGTACCAGTACAGACAGATTAGTCCCAAAAATAAATGATGAAGACATTAATCTTTCAAGATTAGATGAAGACAATGAATTTACTCATTTCCAAGATGCTCAAGACCCTTACGAGAATAATGACTCAGGAATGAGTTTCGATTCAATCGCCCGGCACAATTTTGATACTTAGTCCAGAAGAAGACAAGAGAATAAAGACAAGCTACTTATAGTAGGAGATAAGATTGACAGGTGGGGATGCCCACTTTGTGTCCTGTAATAATCGAGTCAGTGTTAGTATCAGAATGATGCTTCCTTTATCATTACTTTCTAAAAAGAAAGAAAAACTGTGAAGCATGTGTCTGATTGAGTCAAGAAAGAAGCAATAATGCATGTGACGATGGGGCCCAATGAGCACTCGGCTAGCATTAATAAGATTCTTTCTTGTCTTTTTATCTTTAAGAGTCGGCCACATATGTCCAGACCTCGTAGTTGTTTTTATATCCACTCCTTTTCTAGAAATTTGCCTATAAAAGGCTTAAGACTTAGTAGTAGAAGGTAAGAATGAAAAAATCGAACACAACATATTCCGCTTCCCTCTAAATGTGTAAAATCCTTCTTCTAAACCATCAAACCCCATTCTCCTTTGTATAATCAAAGTTGTATAATATTAAGAGTCTGAATAAAAGTTTTCAAGTTTCTATTCAATCTTAAGGGGGTTCCCGAAAGGGAAACCTCTCCCCCAGTTACTTCACGTTAGTTCTTATTTACACTATGTTTTTCCCACAAAAAATATTTATGTTTATGAAGTTTTTAATTTTATATAACATGTAACTTTATGTAAGTCCTTATTACCCTTAGTATATGGTTAATCTTTTAACCTTTTAATAGCAACGATGGATTAACTTGTAAATTCCTAGGAATTCTAGCTTTGAAAGTCCGCCAAGTTTGCTGAAAAGACAATAGGACAAGTGTTAATAGCCAGATGACTATTCCGGAGTGTGGTTAAAGAAGAAGCTATTAAGAATTTAAGTTTAAAGAGAGAGATGAACGGTAAGTTAAAAAAAAAAAGGTAAAAATGAGAAAAATATAGGTTAAAAAGAACTTATTTAATGAAGAAACTACTATTTTTATTGTCTATTTTTATTTATTGAAACAACTTTTTATCTGAGAAATTTGTACGTTGCCAAAAAAAAGGACACCAAAGTCCTCCTAGTTACCGCCTACGACTCACCTACACATCTTAGCCCTCTATCTTAATGTTTTTCCTCCATAATTTTCTATCTAGGTTCATGTCCTCAGTCAGCTGTAACTGCTCTATGTCACGTTTAATCACTTCCCTCCAGTATTTCTTCGGTCTACTAATACCCCGCTTGAAACCATCTAAGACCAACTTCTCACACCTACGAACCGAGGCATCCGAACCCCTCCGCATCACATGACCAAACCATCTCAATATCACTTCCCGCAATTTATCCTCCACCGACACCACCCCCACCTTCTCCCAAATAATCTCATTCCTAACCCTATCAGTCCTTGAATAACCACACATCCAACGCAACATTCTCATTTCCGCCACCTTGATGTTGAAGATTGATATACAAAATGTTACCTTTGTAAAAAAAAGTATCACGCCTAAAACCTTGGTGAGACAGATGGCACTCAGTGCCTTACTTTTGGTCGAGCAGACCTACCTTACATGTATCAATAAACGTGGGCCGTGACATGTCTAATTGTTGAAATGGAACTTTTCATGAAACATTCTTACCTTACATAAAATGTGTTAGAATATGAGTAGAAATAGGAGTATATAAAATTCTACTTGAAAAAGGATTGTAAAGTTAGTGTCCTAGTTGGAAAAGGAGTCGAGTGTAGTGTCTGTAAATAGGGTCTCAATGTAATAATTTAGACACACACAAACAATTTAATAATATTTTCTCCCTTGTTTCTTATATGGTATTAGAGCATTGGTGCGAAAAGTAGCCGTCTCTATGCAAATTTTTCGGTGTCCATATCAGTCAGTTCTTTCATTTTAGAAAATCAGCCCACCACTAGTTTCAGAATTATTCGGCAACAAACTCCAGTCATGATGTTTGAAAATAATTGTAACATGCTCCCTCGCGTGGCACCAGAAACACTTCTCTGTCGAGTGTCAGATGGAGGTCGTTTGGTAGATCTTGACCTAGGCGTATTTATTGTAAAAGGCTTGGACACACTTGTGACATATGCTATGCTCGACTTAAGTGTAGTTATTGTAATAGGCTTGGACATACTCGTGAATATGCTATTTTTTGCATAATCGACACACCAGACTAGATTGTTCGACTTAAGGTTCGCTTGTTGCCAAGGGGTACACTCATATATTTGGGCTTGATTATAATGATACTTTCTCTCCCATGGCTAAATAACATTTGTTCGTCTTTTTCTATCCATAGCTGTTATTCGACACTAGTCTCTTTTTCAGTTGAATATTAAGAATGTTTTACTCCATGGTGAACTTAAGGAGGAAGTTTATATGGAGCAACCACCTAGTTTGGTTGCTCAGGGGGAATCTAGTCTGGTGTCAATTGCGTCGATCACTTTACGCTCTCAAACAATCTCCTCGAGTCTGGTTTGGAAGTTCATCACAGTAATTCAGAAGTTTGGTATGATTCATAGTGAAGCAACTCACTCTGTGTTTTATCGACATTCTGCTCCAGATATTTGTATTTAGTTGGTGGTTTGTGTTGATAATATTTTTATTATTAATCAAGATGGTATCATTAGTTTAAAGCAACACCTCTTTCAACTTTTCCAGACAAGATATCTCGACAAATTGAAGCATTTTATTGGTATTTTAGTTGCTTAGTCCAAATCAAGTGTTATTTCAGAACGCAAATATGCCTTATACATTCTCAAGGAGACAAAAATGATGGGATGTAAACCTATTTACACTCATGGATTCGAATACTAAACTCCTGCCAGGAAGGGAGAGCCACTCTATGATCCTGGAAGATATAGGCGTCTAGTTGGTACGTTGAATTATCTCACAGTGACTAAATTTGACATTTCCTATCCCATGAGTGTGGTAAGTTGAATTATTTCCCTGTGATAGTCATTGTGATGCTGTTGTTCGCATTGTGCGATATATTAGGTCATCTCCAGGTAACGGACTATTTTTCGAGGATCAAGGTCTTGAGCAAGTCATTGACATGCAGACACTGATTGGGTAGGATCACCTTCTGATAGACGTTATACATCTGGATATTTTATTTTAGTACGAGGTAATTTGGTGTCCTGAAAGAGTAAGAAATAGAGCGTGGTTGGTTGATCTAGTGTAGAAGTAAAATATCGAGCAATGACGGTAGCCACTTGTGAGCTAGTTTGGATTGAACAGTTGTTGAGAGAGTTAAAATTTGGAGAAATCAGTGAAATGAAACTTGTGTGTGATAACCAAACGACTCTTTATATCGCATCAAATCCGGTATTTCAATAGAGGACTAAGCATATTGAGATTGATTGTGACTTTGTGAGAGAGAAGATACTTTTCAGAGATATTATTACTAAATTTGTGAAATCGAGTGATCAGCTTGTAGATATTTTGACCAAGTTCCTCATTTGTCCTCGTATTAATTACATTTGTAACAAGCTCAGTACATATTACTTGTATGCACCAGCTTGAGGAGAAGTGTTAGAATATGAGTAGGAATAGAAGTAGTATATAATCCTACTTAAAAAATGATTTTAAAGTCAGTGTCTTAGTTGAAAAAGGAGTCTAGTGTAGTGTTTATATATAGGATCTTAATGTAATTTCTAACGCAACAATTCAATAATATTTTTTTTTCAATTATTTCTCACAATGTGAAACTATAATTACGAAATAGTACTTATTCATATAGCCATAGAGTTTCTCCATTCTACCCTTTTCTTTCTTGTTGCCGAATATCTCAATCTTACATATCTCCTCTTTGTTTCCCGTGTTTCTAAAGAGTTGCATATAGCATTTGCATAACCACAATAGAATGATAAAAGGAACGTGATATAATTAACTGTGTATATGGAGCCTCTATGACTTAATGAATTAAAGAAATGTTGGTGACAAGGCCCCGACTATAACCAAAAGAATACACAAGTTTGTATTTTCAACAAAAATGCATCGAGTAATAAGTGGGGCTCACCAAAAAGGGAAGAAGATGTTGGATGTGTCGAGCGAGTACCTGCATCCATAACAAAGCGTGCCCAACAAAAGGGAGATGAGTACATAATGAATAATACTCGTATTAATCAGAGTTCCTCAGATAAAATGGGACAAGATAGCTATGCCAAAACATGAAAAAACAATTTTGTTTTCAAGTTTCAAGACTATCATTTCATCAAAATAACTTAAATTCGTGTTTGAGATTTAAACAAACATGACATTTTCTTTGTGGTTTATCTTAGTAACTGACATAACTTTAGCAACCATGTTTACCTTATAAATAAAATAGAATACTTGGCCAATGATTATCTTAGCAAAAGTTGGGTCAATAATATATACATGAAAAAAAAACAATCATGTTGAGAGGGACTAATTTGAGAAGCATTCGGGACTGAGAAAGTAGTCGCAATGCTTCTTTCTGATGACTACTTTCTCATATCTAATTTGCTATATTTCTAGTGACTACTTTCTCATATTTGATTGTCATAACATCGGGCATCTTTTAGGACTACTTTCTTGAATTCGAGTTGCGTAGCACCATGCGTCTTTTCGGTGAGTTCTCAATCTGATTTATGTACTTGCACTTTTCGTCGGTGTTGACCAATACCTCCAAGAAGTCGAGTGTCTCCCTGCAGTCGAACCCCAACCAGTGCTGCTGTGAATCACCTCCCACATGCTGTTTAGGAGATCATCACCTCTGGCAAAATCTGACTGTCAGCTAGTGAGCCTATCCGGAAAAGTTTTTTGCTGGCTTTTTTTCTTCAAGATCTACTCGTCTCTTGATTTCAAGATGGCCTGTATATTTTATATCAGTTTCTGACAATTTTTTAGTGACAGATTGACTTTTCGACGGTGTTTACTACTTTTCAGATCACTTTTTAAGTTTTCCCTTCTTTGCTGAGGTCGCCTAGATGTCCCAACCAATCTTTACCAATTTTCTTGCAGATATCTTCACTAAACCCTCAGTGGTCCTTGTATTAATTACATTTATAAAAAACTCAGTACATATGACTTATATGCCCCCAGCTTGAGGGGGGAGTGTTAGAATAAGAGTAGGAACATGAATATTATGGAATCCTAGTTGAAAAGGATTGTAGTGCAGTGTCCACATTGGAAAAAAAATTATAAAGTAGTGTCTATAATAAGGTCTTAATGTAATAATGTAGTTACACAATTCAATAATATTCCTCTCTTATATTTCCTTGTATTAATTGCATCTATAAAAAGCTTAGTACATATGACCTATATGCCCCTAGCTTGAGGGAGAGTGTTAGAATAAGAGTAGGAAGATGAGTATTATGGAATCCTAATTGAAAAGGATTGTAGTGTAGTGTCTATTATAATATAGTTACATAATTTTCTCAAAAAAAAAATTCTTTCTCAAAAAAAATAATATTCCTTTGATATTTCCTTGTATTAATTACATCTATAAAAAGCTTAGTACATATGACCTATATGCCCCCAACTTTAAGGGGAGTGTTAGAATAGGAGTAGGAACATGAATATTATGGAATCCTAAATGAATAGGATTATAGTGTAGCAGTGTCCTCATTGGTAAAAGATTTTAATGTAGTGCCTATAAATAGGGCCTTAATGTAATAACATAGTCACACAATTCAATAATATTCCTCTCTTTTATTTGTCACATACCCTCATCATGCTCTGACCTTTAGGTCAGACATATTGGGCATCTCACAACAATGTCATGTAGATATTTAAAATCTACTAGCATTGGTAGACCTAACTAAGGGCGACTATCTAATCGCCCTAACCAATGGAAATGACCATAAACCTACACTGACACATGTAGCTTCAGGTAGTTTGCCTTCTTTTTTCAAATACCTTCTTAGTCGTCCAAAAATGCTCCAATTTTTTTTTTATTTCATTTGGCGCCTTTGGCCCGTTTTAATAATGCATGTGTTTCGACTCAACAGCCCCGTATCGTCCTTTACATTTCCTAACATTATCTGTCATCATCATTTAATACGTCACGAAATCATAAACGAGAACTTTTGACACCTTAATGCCATAATTCAATATCATTTGAAATGTTAAAACATTCATAATCATGGGAATTGACAATTGAATTGCTGGACATTTAGAAAATAAAATAAAAACACAATGAATAAAGTATGTACATAGTGGCTCGTCACCCATAATTATACCCTAAAGATATATGACCATGACAGAGGGATTAAGTGGAATAGAATTGACTGTGTGGTAAAGTCGTGGAAACAGTTGCTTCTTCCATATTTTGGACCTTAACTCCATGGAAGAATATGTTACTGCTGAAACACGAAAGAACTATGATCATATCAAAATACTATGCATGGATGGTGTGGAATGCTTAAACCAAAATTTTTGAACAAATGTTTGGGGATGTTCTTTATAGTAAGGTTTCTCATTTTCAAATTTACGACATTTCATGAAGAAAAATAATCCTATGCAAGTATTCATCTCAACATACCTTGAGTGACCTGTGCTAACATGGCTTTTTGGTTTCCAATCAAACAAGCACAAGTTGGAAAAGAAATCTATAGACGAGACCATCAAGGGTCGAACCTTTTTATCTTCTTCTCTTTTTGTTCCGGCTTGCCAAGGACCTATGTTTTCATAAAAATGTAGTGCTGCTATAAGGGAAAGGGCTTTAGGAGAGATGGTTAGATTGGATGGGCATAGTTGATTTGATGAACTATAATGATTGGGATGAAAACATACAAACTTCTGTGAGAAAGAAGAATGACTAAACTTCATTATTATTGTACTATTTTCCTAAACTTCGTCACAACTATCCACTTATTTATTGCTTATGATCTACACAATTTAATAAATACATGTTCATATTTTGAATCTGATCATCTCATTTCCATTCTAAGCTTTATGGGGTTCAACTAAGAATGAAAAAATTCCTTATCCAAACAATGATTTTTAACTCAAGCTATACCCCAAATACTTGGCTTAAATGGAAAAGAAATGTTACCCTTTTGGGTTTAGAGCCCTTGGTTGGATTGTGGCGATTTTTTGAAATTTTAGATGGATTCTTATGGATTTGAATTTGTTGAAGTGTTCGAATCTATGGTAATAGGCGTTGAATCACTAAAATCCATTAAGGGAAATCATCTTGGTTGTTGTTTACGTAGAGATGCTCATTCTCTCTAAAATGAATGTCCATGCCAAGAATAGAGGTGAGTTGAATGCTCACGCTGTAAAATGAATGTCCAAGCCAAGAATTGAATGCTTATTCTAGACATTCAGGGGGGAGGTGAATTGAAAATTTGTGCGAGTCGACTATTGACTTCTCACCGCCGACTTGCCTGCAGATTAGTACACTTCACGAAAACAGATTAGTATGAGATAAACAAGCAAATAAATAACTGAATTTAAAGTAAAGACAGATTTATTCTAGTTTGGAACACCAATGTGGTGCCTACTTTTAGTCCCCTTGGGTATCAATGTTTCCTTAGATCTTTCAATGTTGGGCTCGAGTACAAAGACTTATTTTGTTCTTCAGATCTTGTGACACAGCTTCAGTTTGTATTACAAAGTTGACTCGATCCTATTCTTAACTATTGTAAACTAAGGATTACGAAGCTTTGTGAGACTAAGATTGAGACATATTGAGATTTCTCCTTGAAGTTGTGTAGTGTCTTCTTTCTTCTGTTTTGGACTTTATAGTCTTCTGCTACGCATGCTTCTTTTCTTCAAAAGAAAACCAAGAGATTTTTTCTCAATCAAGGATATGGGTTGATTCCTTGATTGTGGGAGTTTTGCACCTTGTGGTATGTCCATATTAGATATGTCCATACTTGGTGCGATTTTCCTTTCTCACATCGATACATGTCCATATCAAATATGTCCGTGTAAGAGGTGAGATCTTCCTTCTTCTTTGGTCTTACCGTGAGGTGCGTCCAATTGCCTTGTCTGTTGGGATCTTTAGTTGCTATGATTTTTGCTGCCTTGTCAAACGGGATCCTACTTTGATGTGGTTCCATGTTTAGCACGATCTTTTTATTCCTTGCCTTGTGCGAGATATCTTTTCATTTTGAGATCTTAAATGTCCTGAGTGTGAGATCTCCTTCCATCATTGGGGATCTTCAATATCCTGCAAAGTTCACTTATTAGTTTGTCATTATTAAAACATAAATCATAAATATAGGAGGCTAACAATTTTGTCTCCCCAATCTGCTATATTTATAAGCGGATTTGTGCTCATTGTGCTCCTCGATTAGCGAAAGGGGTCTCGTGCCCCTAGAACTGCAGCCAATGCCTAGGTGGCCCTCGCGTCGTGTGTGACAGCACGAAGCATGTTGGGCACCTGCCTATGCGCACTGACGCTCGAGTGGTGCCATGCTTCACTGTCTCGCACGACTACCAGGTCCCCTTGCACGTGAGGCGAGCCCCATGGTGAGTTACCTTGCCCATTTCTTCTTTCCTTCTTTTCATTTATCGTTTTGGCCTTCCATCCTTGACTCTAAAACACCTCGATTCTTGTCCTAGTTCATTCAAACACCTTATTACCCTTGAGGGGTCCCACAATCCAGACTTGATGTGACCTTAGCATTTTTATCTTTAAGCTAATAGTTGGCCGGATTTGAAGTTTGAATTTGCAGGGCCTTATAGAAAGAAAAGGGAGCTGGTATTATTCCTCATTTTTCCTCTAGGTGGCACTTATTGGGAATTGATTAATATATTTGTTTGGTTCCTTTGAAGGCTCTGTAGATAGGGATGGCAATGAGGCGGGTGTGGTCGGGCTTTGGGATATGCGGGGAGGATGAGGGTTTAAGGTTGTGGGGCATGGCAGGTTGAAATAATTATTTTAAAAATTAACGCGGGGCGAGGCGAGGTGAGTTGCGAATTTAAACAAAACAAACGCTACTTTTTTTTTTTTTACAAAATACTATTTTCTTTTATAATTTACCATTTCTCTAATACATTATCTTAAAAGTTTCAAGAACGATAAAAATAGTTACTAGGATTACGAAGCATTCGCATCGTTGAGTTCAAAATATATTTATGAAAGAACTTCTGGAGAATGGAAGTCTAAAATTTTTAATATAATATTCATATATTAGGCTTTCTGACCTTATGGTAAATGTATCCATTAGCATTTTTTTTTTAATACAATTACGATTGGAGCAGAGCCATGTTCATCCTTTGATGATGCGTTATTTTGGTTATCATAATCATATATAATTTTTTGTAGTTATTCCTGTTTTCTGTGTTAGTCTTAAAAAGGTTCAATTTTTTTTTCATTTATTAGATCTTGTAGTTAATTTTGGTTAAATGTGTGTGAGTTTTGATTTTAGTGGAAAAAAAAGAAATCTGGGGTTTTGTTTTTTGAGGTAAATATGTGAGCTTTCATGAAAATGCAGTGCGTTTTGCACAGTTCTTCAGCTTTCAGGTTATTCACACAATTCAGCAGTTGCATAAATAATGTGGAGCGGGGCAGTGAAAAATCTTGTGGGTTTGCTCTGCACCCTCCCCATTGCCATCCCTAACTGTACATACTAAATGCTTCCTTTAGTAGCAGCTTTCTGTTTCATTTTTCACTCCCTCACTGGTTTACTCTTCTAGATACCTTACAATGACGGCAGCAAATGAAGCTAATGGCTGGTATGGTGGTACATTGCTTGGTGATCAAGATGAAAGCAGTGAAATCTACCGGCATTATGCAGAACTTATCCAGGTACAGATATTTGCAACTTTTATCTGTAGTCATACTTTGCTATATTCTGGTCCGTGGAAATGTTTTGCTGGTCAAGTCACTCAAGTCTTTCAGTTTTTCTCAAAATAAACTAGGTTAGATCATTACCGTGTTGGAACACTTCCTTTTTTATTCAGGACTCACCTAAGCATGAGGCTGAAGATTTAGTTATTGCAACTTTCAATAACAATTGTCTTATGGCTTCGAAGGAACTTTAGACCAAGATCGATTTCAAAAATTTTATTTCGGCTTCAATGAGCAATATTCCTCCATGAGATGCGTTGTTAAGTACATGTTTTTATGTTACGTAAAGTTGAGGGTCTTTAGATTTTCAATAACAATTGCCTTATGGCTTCGAAGGAACTTCAGACCAAGATCTATTTCAAAAATTGTGTTTCGGCTTTAATGAGCAGTATTCCTCCATGAGATGTGTTGTTAAGTACATGTTTTTATGTTACAGAAAGTTGAGTGTCTTTAGATTTGCCTTACTCAGATGATGTTGTGTAAACAAGCAGGGGCCTGCAATGGAACCTTTTGAACATGATTCTGAGAATGAGAAGTACTACACCGAACTTCTCCTGAAAGGCTCAGTTGATGCCATGGACGATGCAGCTATTGAAGCAGAGATGGAATCTGCTTTCAAAGTGTATGACCAAATTGGTACAGATCTTGGGATTTTCCCCAAGTCGTGTAAGGCATTGGCTGCTGATCCCAGCCAACTAACGAGATGGCTGGTTGGTGAAGACAAGCTGCCCAACGTATGAAAAAAAAATACACAGATATTGTGGCATGTATGCATTTTACCATGTTCATATGTTTTATCGTAATATTTGAGGAACTCTTTTTGAACATTTAAATTTAGGGAAACAGGTAAAAGTGGGTGATTGTTTGTGAGCAGCAGGTTTGACTGCTGAAAAGCATGTTGCTCCTGTACAGTTGTATTTTACATGGAGAAATGTGATCATCAGTATTTGACTTCGACGTCGTGTTTGACGTGTTCCTTAAGAAGCATAACTTGGTCTTCCATTTCTTCTCATTAGTTTCAAATAGGATGCCAACATTGATGTTAATTTATAGGGAAAATGGTCAAATTGACCCATTTACTTTGGAAAATTGTCCAAATATATTCTGTCATATTGGGGTCAAATTTACCCTCGCTATTATATTTTGGGTTAGATTTACCTTCTATTTTGAAAAATTGGCTAAATATATCATTCGTCATATCAATACACAAAAATATACAAACAAATATACCCTCAGTTTTCTTGGTCAAAATTTCTCAATGAACAAATATTCTCTTTCAACGTGCAATGCTGGGAACAAAAAATAATATTGAATGAGATAGCGCAAAAGCACGGGATTTGTTTATTACAAAATCTGCTTCTATTCTAATTATGTTCAACTTTCAAATTTCGGTATGTAATTCTCTGTGTTCTAGATTTTAAAATTAGTGGATAAAGTTTTTGAGCAAATGACATTATGAAAAATTTATGTAGATTCAAATTTTGTATAAAGACAAGAATGAAGAGATGTCACAGTTGACACATTAGGAGGTCTCTTAACTCAATTATTTACGAAAATATCAGTGGGACTAATCTATTGGATTTGACATAGGTAGAAATAAGACTAGAAAAAGAGAATTTCTTTTGGTTAAGATAAAGATTAATAGCTAGAAAGATTCATGGGTCGAAGCGAAAGGAGCTCAGCTCCCGCTAATCTGTTGGATTTGATTGTTAAGTATTATTTTTCATGAGCTCTGCACTGATGCAGATTCATGAACCGAGAGGGGTATATTTGTCTGAGTTTGTGTCGATGTATATTATTTTTCATGAGTTATGCACTGATAAATATTCAGTGACTTAATCTCGTTGAAAAAATTTGAACAACAACTGATTGGGTATATTTCTTTGTATTTTTTTTCGTGGATCGAGTCGAGTTAGACTAGTTAGATTAGGGTGCATTTGACATTGATTTGAGTTTTTCTATTAAAAAAGGAAATTGTAAAAGTTTCTTAACTACGAGGGTAGAGTTGATGCCAAAGTATGACATCGAGTATAAATTTGATTTCAAAGTATGACTAAGGGTATATTTAACCAATTATTCAAAATAGAGGGGTAAATATAGACCCAAAGTATGGCAACGAGGGTAAAGTTGACCCCCCAAATATGACGAGTGGTATATTTAACCAATTTTTTAAAGTAAAGATAAATTTGACACTTTTTCCTAAAATATATGTGAACTAACAAGTATTGGTCTTGCAAATATAGGGAACGAAAAATTTAGACTAATACAGCAGACTACAATTTTAGAATAAAACTAATACAACAAACTAGAATTTTAGAATAAAATAAATCATTGCGTACTATTTTGTACTTATTGTGGATATGGAGGGCAAAATTGAAGCTCTCCATATGGAACAATTTTTTTTCCTCAACAACCATTCTTTGATGCAACCTCTATGATATTCATGTTTGATTTGAATGTCCCAATAATTTCTTCATGCACAAATTTTAAATGACATATGACACAAATTTGTTAGTTTTTTTTTTTTTTTTGGAATTATTTGTTTTGTTTTTAGGTGATGTAATATAATGAGTTCAACAAAGTACCTCAATGTAACGTCCTCCTTCTCCACCACGTAAGACTCTTGATAATGATGGATCGACTTTCTAATCAACTCAAAGGGGCCGCTTGCCAAGAGAGAATGATATGGTGTATTTCTTCAATGTTGCGCGGATCGATTTTGTAGATTCCATGTTACACTAGTCCTTGAAAGCCTATCTACTGAATCACGATCACCCATGTTAATTCTAACAACACTAGATGAATGATCGTGTGAGTTACTCATTGTTAATGATTCTAATTAAAGAACAAATTATACTAAAATAATATTAAAATTTGTTTGTGTTCTTAAAAGGAACACAACCAACAAAAAAGAATGTATAACAAGTTTGAGTGAAACTGAACTATTTGTAGAGATGACTCATCATATATTCCACTTTATTTGGAAAATTAATAAATTTTGTTCTTAGTTTATGTGCAAAACTAATAAATCACATTCCAAGTTTATGAGGAAAATTAATAAATAATATTCCTAGTTCATATGGAAAACTAATAATTTATGTTCATAGTTAATATGAGATATTAATAAGATGAATTCCTAATTTGTTTTAAAATATTACGATATAATGACAATATTAGAAGTACATTTAGCTAAAAAATTGCAGATCTAAACTACCAAATTTGTTTTCGATCCTTTTATTAAAAGTACGTATAGCCAAAAATTTGCAGTTCATTTCCTTTTTAGACATTTAAATCTAATGTATTCAAAGAAGTCCAAAACATTTTCTATGGAACCCTGATCTACACTTTGACCATCTAACAGGAGAATAACATCCTCCAATAGATTAAACGTGATAACCATATATCACTAATGTGAACCATCCACCTTATAAACTTGACGATCTGAAAGGTGGTAGACTTGTCAGGCCTTCCGATAATTCATCGATGACAAATGTTTTTGCTGATGGAACTGATATTTTGCTACAATTTAGCCATAAATTAAATTATTTAGTGAATATAATAAAACATTGTTGAGTTTCTAGAAGCCAAGAAAGAGAAATATATCCTTTTGTCCAGCTGAAAATGTATTTTTTTCATATCATCTCCAACCATGAAACACAAATATCTAAACCAAGAATCTATGTGAAAATGACTATCATTCCTAGTATAAGAATAAGAAATTAAGCACAAGCAAGCTAACACCTAAAAATATCGTAACATAGACCTTGAGGAACATGACCTGTAGTTAAGTAGGTCTTTTGGCCCTTCATTGTTGTGGCCTTCTTAAATGCATCAATCTAATGATCTATCATTATATAGGTTTCCTTTTCATGTCTTGACAAATTCACCAATAAATTATACCTAGTTTCTAAATCCAAACATCTACCAGCAAAGTAAATGTCTCGTGAACTATCATGAGACTTGTGAGGAACACTTTCATGATATTCATGCCCATAGTATGTTGAGAAGCTTAGGTTGACAGCATTGGAACATTTTGAATAATTTTCGGTTAAAACAATCCTTGTTGAGAAAAAAGTTTCGCAAAAATTCATTAAAAAATATTTCAATCGTACACAAAACAATCCTTAAACTTAAATCACATTAAATATCAGGAAATGAGTCGCTTTCAAAGTCATCAACTTGGTTGCAATAAATAGGACAATTCTAAATTCACAGATATAAAAATTGTTTTATCCTTTTTTTTAAAGGACAAACATTGAGTGTTTCATTTGAATACTGAACAACATAGAAAATTAAAATCCATTTCACTTTCTCATATGTCCCAAGAAACCTGCAGATACAAACATGCGATATAAATAGGTAGTTTCTGAATTCTCATGGTTCAGCTACTAGCATAATTGTTCCAGTGCTCAAATTACTATCCCCTCTATCCTCCCCAAAAGCAAATAGTTTAGAAAAAGATAAATTAAGGATGGAATGTCCGAGTTAAATCATAGCAATAACAAAACTACCCAAAAGTAAAAGAATTTTATTTATAAGAAGTGCTTGTTCTTGAGCAACAAAAAAGGTAACTTAAACACAAACAATGATTCATTAAACAATTTGATGACATGAAAGGTTATAAGAAAAAGTATGTCAGCATTAATCATAACGATAACAACTATTCTAAATACATTACAACTTAATGTTACTATTAGTAAAGTAAGCAATATTGACTTTGAAAAATGGCTCTAGTGGTTTCCTGTTACATTAATAATATGTGGTGCTCACAGATACAGATGGTATTTTTGGGTTCATTTTTCTTTTCCAAAGCAGAACAAACTGAAATATGAAGTACAACTACGGGGATTAGAGATGAAAATAAATAGATAAATAGAGAAAACGAAATTGAAAAAAAAATAGAGGAAATATATGTAGATACATGGTACAGGGGTGAAGAAATAGATAAAAATTAGGGGTGAAGAAATTGAGGAGACTTAAGCATGGTTTCTCAACTTGGCCATAGACCATCAGGTCTATGTAACTCTTCTATCACAGATCCGTAACTGCCACAACATCATCACCCACATTCCATCTTCTTGAATGCTAGATCCACCCTTGTTACACCACAGATAACCACTCGAAACACCCAAATGGAACCACCACAGCCGATACTCGAAGCTTCAATCACCAAACGTCTTCCTCTTCAGTGTCGGAGTTGTAGCAGCGATGGTTGCATATGTCATTTGCATCTTTGATGTGAAATCCTTTGGAGGGGCTAAAACATTCTCAAGTACTTTTATCTTCATAAATAATCCTTGAAGTAATTGTAATTCCTGTCCTTGGCTTCTAGTAAATGGTCTTGACTTTTGGATTGTCTTAAATTCTAAGGCTCTATGGCCTCCCAAGCAAGAGATAACAAACTTGCATGGGTATCACATCACACTAATCATGGTAATTCTTAACTTTAAACCAAAGCCCCACTTGCATAGTCACCTTTAAATTTCCAGTCATTTAACCATTGAAACTTGTATGGTGTGGCATGTTTGGTGGTGGGCAACTTCAAGAAATTAACCATGCTGCACTAGCCACATTAGCACAACTCTCACTATCAATGATTAAAGAACACATATTGTCCTTGATAAGACATTTAGTATGGAAATTTTTTCCTCTTTCTGTTCTTAAGCTATTTATTATGATGTGAAATCCTTTGGAGAGGCTCAAAACATGATCAAGTACTTTTATCTTCATAAATAATCCTTGAAGGACTTGCAATTCCCATGCTTGGCTTCTAGTAAATGGTATTGAATTTTGTATTATATCAAATTCTAAGGATCCATGGACTCCCAAGCAATAGATGACAAACTTGCATGGGTATCACATCATAAAGCACCCCATCACGATAATTCTCGAATTTGAATCGAAGCACCAATTGCCTAGGAACCTTCAACTCTCCAGAGTCGTTTAAATATTGAAGTTTGTATGATGTGGCATGTTTGGTGGTGGACAACTTCAATAAATCAACCATGGTAGTACTATCCATATTAGTACAACTCCCACTATCAATGATTAAAGAATGCATATTGTCCTTGATAAGACATTTAGTATAGAATAGATTTTTCCTTTGACTAGGATCATCTATTTTGTTACTAATAGTTGAGCGCTTCTCAACAAAGTTTGGAACATAAAACTATCTATATTGAGGCCTAACATCCTTATTATCTTCCTTTACTTGCTCTTCTTCTTCGAACCCCTCTATATCTTAGGATGTTTCATCGTTCTCATCTTTCAATCTGACTTCTTCTCTAAGGTAATATAACTTTTCTTCCCTAAGGATCATAATTCTCCGGTTGGGATATTCACTTTCTTTATATCCCCGTCCTTGGCATTTAAAACGTTGAAAATCTTTAAGATTGGGAGTGGGATATTTGTTACCTTCATTCCTTGGTGGGTACTTTGGAGTGGTCTTCTCTGTAGGATTCTTATCATAAGAATTATTAGAGTCCCTGTTGTTGTCACATCTTGATGAAGATTGAGCTACCTCTTTGTTCTTAATCCAAGAGTGTCATTAAAATACCTTGGGTTTTTGGTCTTTGAAATTATTTTGAGTTTTGAGCTTTCTTCCCTAGTAATGACTTACCTAACAAGTCATAATGTGTCTGTATGGGTCATAAAGCCCATTCGTAATGAGCCTAAAAGGATTTTACTAAGTCACTACCTTGATAACGACTGGACTTAAAGATTCGTATAGACTCCTAACATATCGTAAGGAGGGTATTTTGTAATATATCTAATGTAGTGCCTTTATTGGACTGTTGTGACTACCACCTGACCCTACGAGTTGTAGTGTCTCATTATGAGATGAAGGGTGCTAGTCATGGGTTCACAGTGAATAGCTAAGGGGGTTTGGTTTGTCTATGATTAGAGGGTCCGAGTCATAGGGTGACCCTACGAGTCGTAAGGTCACCCCTAACTACTGATGGTTTAATTTCTAAATTTTAATAAAGGTATTTTAGACATCTTCCTCTTTCCCTAAATATAACCTACAATATAAAAACCCTATTTAGACTTTATTCCCGCCCATAACACAATCAAAATATATCCTTTTCTCTCTCAAATTCTCTTAAGCTAAGCAAGCTAGGTTTGCTTAATGTTTAGCATACAGGGGTCAATTCAAAGTTTCTTCTACATAATTGTGAATATTTTAGGCATGTTACTCTTCCCTCATTCTTGATTTGTTTAAATAATATGTTTTAAAGTATTGTTCATGAGATATTTATGTTGGTTTTATAACAAGGGTTGAGAGTTTTGAATGCTTATTGTTAAATAGTGTTTTCCATGGTTTAATTATGATCATTCATGTTTTAAATATGGTTTTGAACTTATGGCAGCATGGGAATGATGATTAAACTGAGGTGTCATGGGTAAACCCCAATTTGATGATTTTGACTTGATCGTGGTTTTTGAAATTGTATGCTCTCAATATGTTTGTGAAATTGTCAATAAAAAAAGGCTCTTCTCATATAGTTTGGTTTACCCTCTTGTAAGAATGCATCGACATAAAAAGGATAATGAAGAAGTATGCATGTTTTCCTTGAAAGGCCTTGGTGTCCATGTATAAATGATGGAATTGGAATCTTGTGTGTTAGCTTGATTAAATGGGTTTGAGTCTCGGATGATTGATTTTTGAATATATTTTGACTTATGGGTTTGATTCTTAGTTAGTTAAGTAGATAACATGGAATGATTATATTAGCTTGTAAGTGAGGTTGGTATGACGATACCAACACGATGCTTTGGTGTGCAATTGGTTTAATAAAAATGGAAATATGTATTAATGTTTTAATTGGGCTTTGAAAGAGGGTTGTGTAGATGAGTCATGAAAGTAGAGGTTCGAGTAACCGACAATGGAAACCACACTGGTTGGTGCAGGGGTCATTATGGCTTGAGGTTTTGAGTCCCCTTTCTTGTGACCAGGTGGTTCGAGTCTACCTTATTGTTATGATTAGAGGGTTTGAGTCCCCCATATCATATTTCATGATCGGGTGCTTAAGTTACCTTAGTATATGATTGGAGGGTTTGAGTCCCCCGTGCATATATATATATATATAAGATCTTTCTTTGATTTATGCGGATACATGCATTGGGGCCAAACCAGGAGGTGAGAGTCAGGGCCTATATATCTTATGGGTACTATTATATGATGGTTTAGCTACACAATCTAGGTTAAAGTTTTCAAATACACGTTAAACCTTCTTCCCTATCCCAGCATATGACATATATATATATCTGTCTATGCATTTGATTAATTGCACTGGATTTTGAATGAGATTGAGACTATTGATCATGGCATTATGTTATCCTCATCCCTGAGTTACATTCTAGAATTCACCCTGTTAATTATCTTCAGACGCTGTATCCCCACGCGATGTAGGAATTGGCCATAATTGTACCTTTTTGGCACAATGATTCAGATTCAGGGTCGGTTCGCTAGTTGACATTGAAGGGGTGAGCTTCCATACATCGAAAGTCTACATTTCATGTTTTAGTCTTATATATTAGATTTATTAGACTTGTTTTGGCTATATTCGCGGTCATGTCCCGACACTTTATTGTATTCAATTTTTGTCATTTGTTTAGGAGGCTTTGTATTACTGGGGGCTTGGGTATTGTTGGTAGGTCATTAGCCAATTCCTGGTTGACGAATTATAGACATGGTTCAAATATCTTTAAGCTTATCCTTATTTTATATTATTATATGTTTGAAATTCATTCAATATGGGTGATAATGTGGTGGTTGGTTAAGTGCAAAGGGGTGATCTCCGATCCCCGCTGGACTTGAGATACCCGTCAACGGCAAGCCCTGGTTTGGGTTGGGAATAAGTGGTATCAGAGCCAGGTTTGGTGTCATTTGGTGTCCAACAAAGCTCTGTCAAATAGAGTCTCTTTTATGGGTGTGTAGCGCACCATACTTATAAGAGAGAGGCTATGAGGAATTTAGGAACGTTTCCCCTTCTTATGATCTATTCTTTGGGCTATAGATATGAAATCTCCTCTAATTCCCATATGTTCACTTTTCAGGTCATGCCTCCCAAAAAATTTGATGCTCGTGGAAACTCTTTTGTCTTGGGGTATAAACTCGGTCTAAGGTCACTGCTTCTGATTTCCCTTGAAGAGTTCCACTGGTTCCCCCTAGTCCTTCCCAAACCTCTCAGAGTGAAGTGTCCAATGCTGAGTTCCACCATTTTATTCATCTATCAACCCATATGGTAGTCTCTTTGTCACTCCAGTCAGATCTTGTTGGTGGGAGAAGGAATCAAGCTAGAATGGGGGAGAGGCAGAACAAGAAGTTCAGATATTTAGAGTAGGGTAAGGGTCATCACAATAGAGGTAGACATGGGAGACAGTGGAATAAGGGAGGGATCAAGGAATATTCTGGTTCATACCCATTAACTAGAACCCCTTACCTAAAGCCATTTGGTGATCGTTATTTTCAAAAGGATGTAGGGCACAGGGTACCCAATATCAGTCTAGTGAAGCCCGATTAGTCCCTCCCTATCCTCATTATTGGTTTTGTGGTCAGTGGAATCATGGATTTTGTCATGAGCAAAAGAATAGATGCTTCAAGTGTGGTCAACCTTCCATATACAATGACAGTGTCCTCCGATCAGTGTTGCTACTAGAGACAATAAGATTCTAGTTGCTAGCTCTTCAGTTTTTGCACCAAGGGGTGCTACTTATGATACCAACAGTGGGAAAATTAACTTTATACTCTTGCTACCCACCTGAGACATCACCAGATATCATTGCTTACACTAGCACTTTAACTCTGAGTTAAGCATTAACACGGGAGAGAGATGCAAAAATACTCAGGACTTTTAGTTATATGTTTCATTGGGAAGTTATAAGGTTGAAATGGTGGAGTATTGTAATCATATTAGAAAGCTTAATGGATAATGTTGTCCTATTTAGGGGTTATTAGATGTATTTTTAGGAGGAAGGAATTATATGGAAAGCTAGACGGGACATAAAATCTAAATTTTTATTCTTGTTCCCCATTCCTGATAAACATGCTTGAGGTATGTGTATAACTTGACATTCTATTTTTTGTCTTTGTAAAGGTAAGTGCGGTTATGTTTAGAGTTTAATCGTGCTCATAAATGCTTGAAACCATCATTCGAGGACAAATAATCTAAGTAGAATGATGAGTGGTGATTTTACCACTCATTCGCACTCAGTTTTAGTGCACATTACCTTGTCTCAAATGTGTTTCAGAAATAATTGTGATTTGATGCATTAATATCCACTCTTTGTAGTTATAGAAGTTAAAAAGACAAAAAGATGTGGATTGGATCTTGAAATGATCAAAAAGGAGCAGAAAAAGTATAGTTGAAGACCTACAGTGAAATAGCCTCAGTTACCGCGATCGCGGTACATTGTCCATGGTCGCGGTTAGTTAAGATGGTTAATTAATCATGACTGTAGAAGAAAATCACAGTCGTGTTGTTGCGGTCGCAACCAAACTTGTGCGATCGCAGCTTGGCAGAAATGTTCAGCCTAAGGGAAAAACTGTAATTGCACATGCTAATCCCAATTTGAACAAAAATACTCAAACCCTAATTTCATGTATCATTTATTCCATCACATTGTTTTTTCCCTAAATTTTTTTTAGGTTTTGTCTTGAGACTTTGTAGTCTCCAATTTTGGAGAAAACATATTGTGTAAATTTTGGGTGGCGAATAAATTGGTGACTTTCTATGTGGAAGATTTGCTCACTTCCATTGTGTATATAGTGGGAGAGCCAAGTTTGAAGCAATATTCGATTAGATCTTCTACAACTTTGATTCAATAGAGATTATGGGTGTATCTATACTTTTTTATCTTATGTGTAGCTAAATCTTCCTTTTGGGGATATATGTGAATAGGGATTTAAGTGTGTGTGGTTTGTGATTGTTAGCATCTATTTGGTAGTGCATGTTTATGGGTTCTATTGTTGCTATACTATTTTGGTTGGGATTTGATGGGTGAAATCTCCAAATATCCATATGGGTTTTATGAGTGGAAGATCCAAGCTCAAGAAAGTTCAATACCATCTTAGAAAGAAGGGTTTTAGGTGAAATTTAGGAATGCATATCGTCATCAAAATAGGGATATAGGGACCAAAGCAATGATAGACAATTATGTGTTTAGTTTGCTAAATTTTTTTACTATCTTAGACATAAGAGTGAATGTGAGGTTAACTATACCATGGGTGTCATCATAGAAATAGGGATGCCTTGATTGAGGTTGGGGTTGCTATTTGTCAAACACACCCATTAGGTATTCAAAAGAATCAATGGGTGAAAGTTTGGTGTTTTGTTGAAAGGCTAACATCAAAACCTATAACCAAGCCTACCCATATTTGAATTACTAAAGTGATGTTGATAATTATCTCCCACATGTCACTCCCTTAGTAACGCATAATCCCAAGATTTGTGCATAATTGTTAAAACTCTAATTATTCGTAGCCCCAAATTTACAATTGGAAATTCCAAAAAGAAACATTAGTAGAGGAACACACCTCTCCCATTTTATCTTTTTTGTAACATTTGTTTGAATTTAACTTATATCTATCATTTCAAATTAATTTGATCACCACTTACATTGTTCCTCATGGATTCAAGCTCGGCTCTAATGTTGGGTAAATATATTGACGACGATTGCCTTGCCCTTAATTGACGTGTAAGTTGACCGTTATCAAAAAGTGGCGCCGTTGCTGGGGAACGATTTGGTATATTGAGTTAGTTTCGAATCTTAGCTTACTTGCTTACATTCAAGCTTGTATATTTGTGTTTGTGATTTTTCTTTGTAGGTAGATTTCATTTTATTTTTACTTTTCTTGATGGCATCTTCTAACAAATATTAGTTCAATGATTGTAAGCCATATTGTGACCCCACATGTTAATATTGTTATGGACCACACTTCAGGAGAGATTGTAAGTATGCTTACTGGGAAAATATTTTGCCTTCTTAATCCTAGTGGGAGTATGGTTTCCCAATGTGTGACCATCTACAAGGACATTGGGATAAGTGTTCAAACACCCCCTCCCACTATTATACTAATCGAGTTGCTAGCTCTTCTTATGAGTTTGATAGGTCCCATGAAGAAAAGTAAGAAGAGCAATAATCTAAACACACCAGTCTTGAAGCAATGGTCCAAACTATTTTGGACCGAGTAGATGCAATAGGGGAGAATACGGAGTAGATGTACAAAGAATGGATGGGTGTCAAGGAAGAGTTATTGGGCAAATAAGAAAAGCTTGAAACTATTACTACCTTTCCCATTACTCAAGAGTAGTTTTATCATAAAGAGAAACCAAGCTATGATGATGAGCTTGGTAGCACAGATTCCTCAATGACTTCCTAATCATCTGACTTATATGAGGGAGAAGAAACCATAAAAAAGGAAATGGGGATAAAGTCCAAAGAAGAAGTCAAGCAAATATCTTATGATGACTTTAACTCATTTCGGGGTGGCTATGCTAAGTTGGATGTAATTTCTAAATTAACAGAGGGACCCCATTCTAATTACTTTTCAACATTTTTCTTGTTGGATTGGACAAAAATTTATCTACTCGATTTAATGATGAATTGTGAAGAGAGGGAATCCACTATTATATTATGGAATTTGACATTCCCACAGAGCATATGGAGCCCCACACATCAATGGTCGATAAACTCAACTTCCAAAGTACAAAGAACGAACAATTGATGAACATGCTTTTACCCATGGAACCAATCCAAAAATTTGATATGAAGTTGCGTAAAAGGTTCAAATCTTCAAAATGGTGAGATTGAAGCTTTCCCTCCATTCTACAACCTCTTTCATGTTTTATCTTGGAAGATTTGAATTTTCTGTCTCTCTGCCGCTTATTGCGTATTGAGCGAAGGATGGGATGGGGATTCAAATTTTGTAAGTAGAGACATAAAGGGAAGCAGTGAAATCGTTGTACTATGATTTTAAACTAAGTACTAGATGGGAGGAAACCCATTACGCCACGAAAAGTGGCCCATATTCTTTTATTTACGTATGCTAGGGTAGATTTTGATTTTATTTGTTGTTTGTGAGCATGCATAGTCCATAAAGTATTGGTACTTAGGGGTATTTTTGTGAAATTTGGAAAGAAGGGATATGAGAATTTGGTAAATGGACTAAGCAGGGCATGGAGGGACCCCGGGTGCTTGGTCTCAATTACCGCGACTGCAGTCTATGCCCCCGCTATCACGGAGACCATGTGAATGCGATCACATAACTTTGATCCTAATCATGGTTAACTCAGATTAAAAATACCATCCGACTGCCATGCATCCATGCACTTTAGTTTAAAATTTTCTCATAATTTCCCTCAAATTTATGGCCTCTCAAGAATATCCAAGTTTTCATATCAAACCTTTTCCATCAGTTGCCTGGTATGTAGTCTAAAACTCCCTTACATTCACTGTTATTGTAGGCTTAGGACATGTAGCTAGGAATGAAATTGCAATAGTGTTATAATGCCAAAACTATGTTTATTTGTAATTATAATTATGGTTCGCAGTTGTAGGGTAACTACACATCATTTGGGGAAGTCTTGAGTACCCATATTCTAATCTAGACTAGTTATAACTGACACGTACAATAAGTGTCCATTCATTGATCAAATAGGTTCATCATGAATTCCTTCATATTTAGGGATACAATCTTGCTATCTAGGGTTATTTTATTTGTTCATGATATTGTACACCTAGTTGAAAGATAAAGTTGGTGTTAAGCTCGTGTCTATTGAGAAATGGAAGCACTGTTAGCTGCGGTATTGGGTATCACGACTGCGGTCTTGATGACCACAACCGCAGTAGCACAATTGCGGTGAATGCTCCACGATATCCATACCTAAGGACAGCTGCCTAGCAAAACCCAACTTTCTGCACATCTATTTTGACCCCAAAATCTCTTATAACAGTGTCACATGTTCTATCCTTATTAGTCTAACATACATTTTGCTTTGAAAATATTAAAAATGGTCCGAAGTATCCAATATGCAGGTACTCAGCTACAGAATGAGAGATTTAGATGAATCCAGAACCTTACTTCTGAAAAGACACCACCAATATTACAAGAACCTCCCAAGGTTCCAGCTACACCTAGAATGGAGTATTACTATAGACAAAGCCCCAAGGAAGTTCCCAAAATTCCTTGATAAATTTTTTGCTATAAGAGAACATGCTCTAGGAATACCCCATGGGACAGGATAATCATCCACTACTCACATTCATATGTGGATCACTCCAACTATGAAATATATACCAGGAGGAGCTGAAGAAGCAAGTTGCTAGGGTCGCTGTAACACCCCATATTTTCGTGCTAAAATTTTAATCTTCGTTTCTACGCATCTAAGATCTAATCCAAGTGATTCTCACGTGAATATAAGTTTCATGATCATTACCCTAGTCTATGGAGTAGTTTAGAGGTAAAAGATGTTCATAGCAATGATCTAGAACAAAGTTGAGCTAAGATCAATTGATTCATCCAAAGTTTGACATTCAATTCTATAAAGGTCTAATTCAAATATGTATAACTATTTATATACGTGGATTTTTTAATCCCAAGACCTATAAAATTGTATATAATTGAATTATCTTTCCAACGATATCAATTTCACAAAAATTTGATACCCGAGTGAAAAGTTATGGCAATTTTAGTGACTGAGGTAGTAGCACCATGCGATAAGCATGCAATGCACGCTAACAATTTTCAGGTTTTGTTTCCGCATTTTTAAGGGCAAAAGTGGTATTTTCGAACCCCCTATCTAGGTATAACATCGGATTAAACTCCCAAAACACCAAAATATGATTCTTTTCTCTCAAATTCATCAAGAACTCATCCTAGGGTTTCAAACCAAAACCTAAGAGAACTCAAGATTTAACCGTAACTTTTCAAAATTTCTTCAAGAATTGAAATCACCAGACCAATATCTTCAAGAATCTCTCATCAAAAGTACAAATAAAGTCCCAAAAGCAAGATTTCATTCAAGTTCCTAATCCAAGGTATGTGGGGTTTGAACAAGAACACCCTTTCATTCTTGTGCCTAAAAGTTTTAGTTTTTCTTAAAGAATTTCATATTTCCAAGATGAATTCATATTAGTTTGCTATATTTCAAGTTTATAAGATTATGGAATTGCCCAAGTAGTGGATTGCATGATTATCTTTTTTAATTATGATCTAAATTGAGAGTTCATAACATAAACTGCACATGCCTATATTGATATCCTATTTTTAAGAATTTCCAAGATTTGTTGTCGTGAATTGAGCCTTATTGTGAAATTGTGAGTCTTTGAGAATGACTTATTGATACTTTTTAAAGTGTTTCAAGAAGAGTACATATATTTCCATGTTATGGAGACTTTAAAGCTTATTCATGATAAGTTTATCGAAATTTCAAGAAAGAAGTGATTTTGTATCCTAAGTTAAGAAAAAAATCCACATCCTTGATTTTGAGATAAAAGGCATGCATTTTGGCTCCCATCACATATTGTTGAAATGTTTTAATGTGGATTTTCTTAAGTTCTGAGCTAAGTAAAAGAGTAGTATTTAGCATCTAGTTGGGCTTGATTCCAAGGTCTCTTGCCCCAGAACTATGTGTCCCAGTAGGTTTTTGTTTTACCCCAAGTGGGTTAAGATAGTGATCACTAAAGTTAAGGTTCTATCCGATGGCAAGGATAGAAAAACTCTCCCCAACGTGGGTAAGACGTTGAACACCATGTAGCTTACTCGGTTTATGTCGGTTAGAAGAAACTCCCAAAGATGTTCCCCACTCTTGAAATAGTTTTATGGATTTAAAGTATTTGAGAGGATACAAGGCATTTAGGGAAAGTGTTTGTTCTTTCAAGTCTCAAATCATACTATAAAAAGGTTCTCTAAGAAACTTTTATAGATTCTCAACTTACTCTATTCAAGTCATCTCTGCCTCATTTTCAAGGTACTAGAAATAGTCAAACTTAATTCTCCACAGATAGTATTGGGATTATAAGAGAGCTATAAAGTATTCCATCAGTGCTTTTGAGTCCCAAAGAGTGAAGGGCTTTATTCTTGTTCATGAAAATTGTGCACTAAACCTAAGTCAGATGTGCTTTCAAATTCCTCCTTAGAATCTATAATGATAATCCATACTTCTCTATATGTACTGTTCTTGAGGTAACATGATCGGCAAGTGGTAATTTCCTCTCCTGATAATGCTCTTAGACTTACTAGCAAGAAGTTTCAAAAGTTTCACAAAATGGCTTGAGAGGAGCCTTCTAGTGTGTTTATAAGTTCCTCAAATTTAAATTTATGCCCTCGTTCTTATGATTTGTTCAGTTAAGATAGAGTAAGATGTGTATTCTTAGATCATTGAATATTGTGTGTCAAGTTTCTATCTCTTATATTATGTAATCTTGTTATCATGATATTTTTGAAACCCAAAGTCTAGTGAAGCCGTGTGGGGCTCTTTCGATTCACTAGCATAGGTTCCTTGTTATTTATCTTATGTTCTTGTTAAAACACAAAAAATCAAAGTCTAGTGAACCGGTGTGGGGCTCTTTTGATTCACCAGTATATTTTCCTTGCTATTCATCTCATGTTCTTGTTCAAAACACAAAAAAAATTGAAGTCTAGTGAAGCTATGTGAGTTCTATTTTGATTCACTAGCAACTTGATGTTCATTTTGTTATTCTTGTGTTAGTTGCAAGTGCTGGTTTAGAAGTGTAGTGACAAGAAATGTGGTAAGGCAATTTATTAAATATGTCTAGCTGAATTTTCGCTTATGATTGAGTTAGTAATGAAGTAATATGTCCTTGTTTGTTAGTTTAGTGAAAGGTAGAGAAAAGGATTATTAGTTAAGGTAGATTATTGTTTTCTTGAGGTAAGAAGAGAGTTATTGATGGTATTTGTTGTTCTAGAAAAGTATAGGTTTTGATGGAAGTACTTGGTGGATGACTGTTGTTAATTTAGGATTTCCTGAGATTTTATGAGAAAGTTTAGTTGAAAATTATAAAGCTATGAAAGAGTTTAGATGTGTAAGAAGAGTTAATAGTAATGAGGTGTAGAAGAGGGAGGTGCTAGCAAATCATAATAAGATAGACCATAGGATTGTGATTGATTATTATTGTTATGAGGTTTTAGTGGACTTGTATTTTTGAATGTTTGGCAGGTAAGAATAGTTGTTAAGATTGTGGTTAATCATATCTATAATGAGATACTAAGTTCGAATAGTAGATAATGAGCAAGGTGGGGATAACGATTGCTTGGTTAGTGATGCTAGTTATATGGAGGTGAATCAATAGTCTTGAAACAGTGAATGCAAGAATTTAAGTTTATTGATTTAAGATTAAGTATGATGTTGTAGTTATGAGATAAAGGTGTAACCAAGGTGATGTGAGGTTGCATTATTTTCTAAGTTTATTAAGTATTGTGTGTGGTTAGTAGTACCCTTGAGTTTTAAGTGGAATAAACATAGTGTTTAGTACATGGTACTATGGATAGCCAAGTTAAGGAGGTATGGATTGGTGGTGTTGAGTCTTTTAAGTATGATTTTGATTTTTATAGTTTGAAAAAATATAAGTATAGAAGTATGATCTTGTTAGCCTATAATTATATGTTTAGCGAGGTAGGTATGCTTTTCGGATTAAAAGAGTGTAAGTCTTTGATGATGATTATTGAAGCTAAAAAGTTAATTATGAGATATGAAAGGGGTTGTTCAATAGTGAAGTCAGTAAGTTCGAAATATAGCTTATGCGTGCAAGTGTAGCATTTAAGTGTGGACCATTAGAGCAAAGATATTTTGAATCACTCCTAGGAATGTGAGATATCTCCATAGTTTAGAAGATAACTTTAATCTAAGAGGGAGATAGTATAAGACCCTTTAAGATTCTAGCTCATTTTAGTTCCTTGTTGCATGACAAAATAGGTCCCAAAACTTAGAAATTTTCAGCTACGTGCCAGGACTTAGTCTTTTCCAAAGCCTTCAAACTTTGAGAATTTTGTTCATGACCTTCTAACCCCTAAAATTTAATTTTCAAGTTGATTCATGATCGGGGGAGTAAATAGTACATCTTGGGTGAGTTTTGGAATTTTCAGAATCCGTTTAGGGCATGTTTGGAATTGAAAATAGTGGCATCATACAATTAGAGTGCGACACATGCTCTAGTCCACCCCTAGTAGCATGCGATAGAGCATGCGACGCACGATCCATAGCGTGTGATGCATGCTCTGTAGCATGCTACCTTATTTTTCCAGATCTTATTTCAGCTATCTAAAGGCCAATGTTTATATACTACATGCGTATTCAAGTTCATTCTCAACTTTTAGTAATTAAGTAACCGCTTGACTCTATGATTAAAATTATCCGTCAGAAATCTATGGACTCCAATTTTATGTTGAATAGATCATGATAAGTATGAACTCATGTTTCAGAGTATGACCAGTTTTAGAAATCATGATACTTGTGAAGTTCGCATTATATCATGTATGTCCTCAGCTTAGATCTCTTTAATGAATCTATGCCTTTAACATTTTATTCCTCAGGCCTAAGATAAGTCTTAAAGTTATGTATTGTAGTCTTTCATCCTTTAGGTTCTTATGTGTTAGCCCTTCGGTGACCTCTTTCGATGTTAAGATAGTGGCGATGATAATGAATAAGCAATGGTTTAGATGAGAGAGTTGATGACCCTCATTAAGAAAGAATGTTTATGCTTTTCTACCTAACGCCAAGTCTTATCTATATAGCTATTTTCATGAGAATTCATGCACTTGCAGATTGGTTCAGTAGCTCATTATATTTGAGATTCAGTTTATATCAGTTGTACATGATTGCTTAAAGACTATGATTTTTCTGTGATTCAACTTAATTATCCACATTGGAGGATGAATGCTCCCAAGGGAGATATAATGTAATAACCTATATTTTGGTACTGGAATTCTAACCATCATTTTTACGTGTCTAACCTCTAATCCAAGTGATTTTCACGTGAATATAAGTTTCATGATCATTAACCTAGTCTATGGAGTAGTTTAGAGGTGAAAAATGTTCATAGCAATGACCTAGAAAAAAGTTGAGCTAAGATCAATTGATTCGTCCAAAGTTTGACATTCGATTCTACAAGGGTATACTTCAAACGTGTATAAATCTTTATATACATGGATATTTTTATCCCAAGACCTATCAAACTTTCCAACAATACCAATTTCGCAAAAATCTGATACCCGAGCAAAATGTTATGGCCATTTTAGTGACTGAGACAGTAGTACCATGCGATAAGCGTGCGAGCACGCTAACAATTTTCAGATTCTGTTTCAGCATTTTTAAGGGCAAAAGTGGTATTTTCAAACCCCTATCCAACTATAACACGGGATTAAACTCCCAAAACACCAAAATATAATTCTTTTCTCTCAAATTTATCAAGAACTCATCCTAGGATTTCAAACCAAAACCCAAGAGAACTCAAGATTTAACCATAACTTTTCAAAATTTCTTCAATAATTGAAATCCCCAGACCAATAGCTTCAAGAATCTCTCATCAATAGTACGATTAAAGTCTCAAAAGCAAGAGTTCATTCAAGTTCCTAATCCAAGGTATGTGGGGTTTGAACAAGAGCACCCTTTCGTTCTTGTGCCCAAAAGTTTTAGTTTTTCTTAAAGAATTTTGTATTTCCAAGATGAATTCATATTAGTTTGCTATATTTCAAGTTTATGAGATTATGAAATTGTCCAAGTAGTTAATTAAATGATTATCTTGTTTAATTATGATCTAAATTGAGAGTTCATGATATAAATTGCACACGCCTATATTGATACCCTATTTTAAGAATTTCCACGATTTGTTGTCGTGAATTGAGCCTTATTGTGAAATGTGAGTCTTTGAGAATGACTTATTAATACTTTTTAAAGTGTTTCAAGAAGAGTACATATATTCCCATGTTATTGAGACTTTAAAGCTTATAAATGATAAGTCTATCAAAATTTCAAGAAAGAAGTGATTTTTGATCATAAGTTAAGAAAGAAATCCACATCCTTGATTTTGTGATAAAGGGGATGTATTTTGGCTCCCATCACATATTGTTGAAATATTTTAATGTGAATTTTCTTAAGTTCTGAGGTAAGTAAGGGAGTAGTATTTAACATCGAGTTGGGCTTGATTCTGAGGTCTCATGACCCAGAACTACGTGCCCCCATAGGTTTATGATTTACCCCAAGTGGGTTAAGATAGTGATCACTAAAGTTAAGGTTCTATCAGATGTCAAGGATAGAACAACTCTCCCCAATGTAGGTAAGACATTGGACTCCATGTAGCTCACATGGTTTATGTCGGTTAGAAGAAACTCCCAAAGATGTCCCCCACTCTTGAAATAGTTTTATTGATTTAAAGTATTGAGATAAGCAGTTTACTATACAGAATGAGTTTCAGAGTTTATCTAGCTTACAAGTTTTGAGAATAAGTGGAGAATATAGATTTTAGAATCAAGTGAAATGACTCACGATAATTAAACTAAATGTTCATTATTCATGATTTATGAAATTTATATTTCAGATATTATTCAATCTATGCGAGTCATTTATGTTAGCATCCATAATTTTATAAACTATGATGCTATTGAGATATTATTTTATATATGCATTGCACCCTCATATAATCAGTACATCGTTAAAGTACTGATCCACATATACGTCTGTGTATTACATTATCTCATAATGCAGGTACAAGTTTTAGTATGCACATCAGACTCAGACAGTTGCAGATTTCATCCAGCAGATGATATGTCCTTCTACTTCAGGAATTTAAGTTAGATGTCATTTATATATTTTCTTTCTTTATTATTCTTATATATTGATTAGTGATAGTTGGGAGTCATGACCCGGCTATATATAATCAGTACTAGTAGAGGCTTCATAGATTGTCAGTAGAGTTAATGTATTCAGTTTTAATTTTATCTTGTAAAAGTAGAATTGTAATCTTGTAAAGTTCAGATTTGTATTGATGAAGTTCAGAATTTTTTTATGTTTTTGGTGATTTTATACAGATTTAAAAATTTTATTCAGTTGCTTATGAGTTATGCCAGTAGAAGGGTTTTCTTGGGCTCATTTGTGACCCTAAGCACCGTGTGACATCTTGGTACCCAATTTTGGGGCGTTGCAATCACCAGATTGGAAAAAGAATATTTAACCTTGGCAATATCACACAAGACCTTTCGAGAGTCACAAGAAAGGTTGTTGAATAAGGAAAAGAAGAGAGAAAAGTTCTTCACCAAGCTATGGAGATGGGTAAAGAGAATCTTGATAGTGCTTAAGACTACAGAACAACAACCTTTATCGAGGAACGACAATGATGATGAATCCACTTTAAGGGGTCTGATACTAATGACGGTGGAGACGATACAGGGTATATCGGAGATGATGAAGCCGGTTCAAGGATCATCCTTTAGTCTTACCTTGCTAACTAGGTAGTGGGGGCACTGCCAATTTTTCAGTTGGGAATGCCTGTCCCTATAGTTGTACTATGTGGATATCCTTGAGTAGTGTTTTGGATGACACTCTGGATATTATTTTTATTATATTTTGAGATTCTATATTTTGGCTACTCTGCTGGTGCCTATGCTTTATGAATTATCATGTGTTTTTATTTTTAGTATTCTTTTGATTTAATTTTATTTTAATCTTGTTGATGCACGATTAGCTTTGCCCTATGATGGATTGAGTGACAATATTCTTAAGGGTAAAGTGTCGTGTTCGGGTTTGTGACATAGGTTTAGGGGAATTCTGAGTACCCGTAGCATTAGGTGTTATTTAATGCAATGGAAGCCTAAGTACCTGTAACATTATCCTTTGTTAAGTTGGGATCATTTTATTTACACCTATGGTGAAATCGGATTAGCCATATGGTTAGTTTGCCCAGTTTGAGCCAAGATGTGAGACTTAGGTTTTGGTTGTAGCCATAGTTTAGCTACTTGTGCATGGTGCTATTGCAGAGCAAGAAATTTCTTTCCCTCCCTGCCCAAATTTTTGAAAACTAATAGGCATGTATATGAGAAATGTGCAACAAAACTTTTTCTCTTTTATGGCTTCATAGATTTTGACTTATAGATAGGAAATAGACACTCTATGATTGTTTTCATCGGGAGGGACATTTGAGCCCCCTTTAAATTTTTTGCATGCCATATGTGGTGAGCTTATTGCATTCATCTCTTGTATACCTGTGTTATCTAGAACTTGCCCTATTAGTCTTTTAAAACTAATTTTGATTGCATTTGGTTGGAGAAATGATCTTAGGCAATCCTTGTGGCTTTAGAATCCACTCTAGACTAAAAACCCTACCCGTGTATAATTAAAACCAGTAGTAACCTCTTTGAGCCTTTAGAACTTTCTTTATCAAAATCATTACAAACCATGAACATTTCTTTTTATGCCTTTTTTGAACCATACCCTCCTTGAACTTGAAAATTCAACTTGAGGCTAAAATCCTAATTTGGGAGTGGTAAAAATCGATGGAATTAAGTTTGCGACCATGAGGTATTAGTAAAAATGCCAAATGTGCCTAAATGTTGAAAACAAATGTTTAGTAAAAGGAAATGACCTGACTAAAGGATGACTTGCACAAAAAATGCATGGAAATGGAAGCAAGAGGAAACGTGGTGAACAAAGGAAGCAAAAGATAGGCATAAAGAAGGAAGATAAAAAAGAGTGGTCCTTATTCAAAAGAAAAGGATCATAAAGAGTAAAGTAGATGTTCAAGGTAGGGTGTAATCATGTTGTTCCTAAATGATATCTTACCCTAACCCGAACCTACATTACAAGCTTAGAAAGTCCTTCGAGATATCTAACCATTTACTTTATTTGTAGTGGAGATTAAATATAGGGGAAAGCCTATGGCATAGCACTTATTGCATTGAGATTTCTTTTGTGAGGGGAGAATTTTACACTTAAAATTCCTTGTTAAATATTCGGTAGTTTGGTGTGTGATACTTTTCTTCCTTGTGATATTGCATGCAAATAAATTGAGGTAGGTGATTTTTGTCACCTCTCGGTTAATGAGGCAAGTGGAGTATGGTTTAGTTTTAGTCAAAAGGTGAGCCACTTTTAGAGTATTGGTCTTTGTTGCTTGACTGCTTTTTAAAGTCTTATGCATCCTTTGAGTATTGCATTTTATAAAGAGGGGTGTTGGGAAATTAACATAGCACATGTGCAACGAGCTACTTGTGGTTGTGATTCAAATCAAAGTTTCTATGACCTTTAGTGCATATAGTTGGGCATAAACAATTAGGTATCTTGGTGTAAGGTAGTGTTGCTTGAGGACAAGAAAATGCTTTAAGTTGGGGGTGTTGATGAGTGGTAATTTTACCACTTATTCGCACTTAGTTTTAGTGTACATTACGTTGTCTCAAATGAGTATCGAACATAATGGTGATTTAACGCACTAATATCCACTCTTCGCAGGTATAATAGGAGTTGAAAAGACAAAGAGATGTGGATTGGAGCTTGATATGATAAAAAGGGAGCAAAAAAAGTACAGCTGAAGACCTACAGTGAAATAGCCTCAGTTACCGCTGTCGCGGTCCATTGGTCGCGGTTAGTCAAGATGGTCAATGAACCATGATTGGACAAGGCAATCACGTTCATGTAGCTGCGGTCGTAGCCAGACTTGCGCAATCGTGGCTTTGGAAAAATGTTTAGCCTAAGGGCAAAACTATAATTGCACGTGCTGATCCCAATTTGAACAAAAAGACTCAAACCCGAATTTCATATATCATTCATTCCATCACATTTCTTCTTACGCAAAATTTTTCTAGGTTTTTGGATCGAGACGTTGTAGTCTTCATTTTTGGAGAAGAAAATATTGTGTAAAATTTGGGTGACAAATACATTGGAGACTTTATAAGTGGAAGATGATCTCAATTCCATTGTTGATATAGTGGGAGATCCAAGTTTGAATTAACGTTCTCTTAGATCTTCTACAACTTTGATTCAATAGAGATTATGGATATATCTATGCTTGTTCATCTTATGTGCACCAAAATCTTCCTCTTGGGGTTATATATGAATAGGGATTTAAGTGTGTGGGTTGTGATTGTTAACATCTATTTGGTAGTTCATGTTTATGGGTTCTATTGTTGCTATGCTATTTTTGTTGGGATTTGATGGGTAAAAGCACTTAATACCCATATAGGTTTGATAAGTGAAAGCTCTATAAAATTCAATACCATCTTCGAAAGAAGGGTTTTGGGTAAACTTTAGGAATCCATATCATCCTCAAAAGAGGGCTATGGGAACCAAAGCAATGATAGTTAATTATGTGTGTAGTTTGATAAATTTTCACTTTCTTAGACATAAGGGTCAATGTGAGGTTAACTATGCCATGGGTGTCATCCTAGAAATAGGGATGCCTTGATTGAGATTGTGGTTGCTAGTTGTCGAATACACCCATTAGGTATTTAAAAGAATCAATGAGTGAAAGTTTGGTGTTTTGTTGAAAGGATAACATCAAAACATATAACCAAGCCTACCAATATTTGAATTACTAAAGTGATGCTGATAATTATCTCCCACATGTCACTCCCTTAGTAACACATAATCCCAAGATTCGTGCATAATTGCTAAAACTCTAATTATTTGTAGCCCCAAATTTACACCAGAAAATTTCAAAAAGAAACATTAGTGTAGGAACTCACCTCTCCCATTTAATTTTTTTGTAACATTTGTTTGAATTTAACTTGTATCCATCATTTCGAATTAATTTGATAACCACTCACATTGTTCCTTATAACCCCGACTCCAAAGTTGGGTAAATATATTGACGACAACCGTCTTGAACCTAATTGTCGTGTAAGTTGAGCATTATGCTGGAATCAAAAGATAATTTAAATAATCAAAGAAAGATAACAATGACATCTAAATACTATTTATGAAAGTCTCTAAACAGAGAATTGATGTTGGGCATATTTACACGCCTAAAGCACTATAATTTACCCATATTTTAGCTAAGTTTTAAGGACAAAATATATAATTCCTGCACTTTTAGTTTTTTTTCCTATAAGTGATCTAACCAACGTGATTAGCATGTTTCAGGCAATAAATATGAACTTTTTGGCACTTTGTGGACCACTGGGCAGCAATGAAAAGCTTTACATAAGAAGGAAGGCAACTTCTGGAAGCTTGTGGACTGAAAGTGATACGTGGAAAACTTGTCCCGGGAAAAAATAGTATTTCTAAAGACTTGGGGATCAACAGTAACTTAGTAGGACTAGGACAAGGATGCAGTAACTTAGTAGGACTAGGATATGGATGTTATAAAAACCCTATTTTGCTGAATTTTTCAGCATTCCTTCCCATTCCATCCGTTAGTTCATTGTTGACATTATTTTTCTTCTATTCGACTTTTACTATTATTCAAGTTACAAATTCTATAAGTTTTAACAGAGAAAAACACTAACTTGTGGGAAACGCCAAGGGGTAAAACGTCAACCTTGTTGTGATGCCACATTCCTCTTCATCGTGAGACCGCTATAGTTTTGGTATGATGATGATGTCTTCATTGATTTCCGTTACCCTCATGATTAGCTAAACTTCTCTGTTAGGGTTATGGAAGCCTTATGATATACTATCTATTGCTATGAGTTTGTGAATTCTTGATACGCATGCTACTTATATCATTACTCTCTTCATCTTAATTAAATTCTTGTGGTTGCAAACATAAAGAATACGCCAATATAACATTAACTTGTTCGAGAGAAAAGTTATATGTTTGGAAAAGAGAGTGTGACAAGGAAATAGGGCTACCAACCCCTGTTTACACGTTAGTGCCGTAACTGGATTAACCTCTTGGAGAGTTCGTACCATTAGTTATACGCTTTAAGGTTGAGAGAGTTAAAGTGAGATAATACTTGATGGTCGAGCGACGCTAGGATTTACCATTAGAATACGAACCTCTATAAGTGCATGCATGTCTGAATTTCGCATAACTCATAGTTAATAGATACGTAGAACTCATAAGGTGGACATAACCCTAACTTATTCTTTTCAGTAATTACATTCTACTACATTAATCGTTTCATTAGTTATTTTGTTTACATTAATTCACGCCATAATTTAAATCCCCCTTTTTGCAGAATTTTTGACCAACAGTCTAATAATAGTTGCAACACTTAGTGACCGAGTATTCCCTGTGGGATTCGACACCCAACCCAGTTGGGTTCTATATTTGACAGCGATCGCTTACACTCTTACGAGAGCTGTAGTTTGGGTATTATCAAATTTTGGCGTCCTTGCCGGGGAATACGGTTGTCAACTAAGTTTGTGATAGTTACTAGACCCTTTGGTAAAAAATTCTCAGATTTTACTTTTAGTTGTTGTTTTTGTTTTATTCAGGTTTTGTTCAGTGCATGCCAAATATTCAAAGTTCGGGATAACCATTATTACCCATAAATCCTGAACCTCAACTTATTGGCAGAATGAATGCAAAACGTGACATTGAAAGAAGGGCCTCTCAATAGGAGCAGGCTAGATTAGCTGCATTGGCAGCCGCCCAAGTGCATCAACAGAATATTGATAACCCAGGTCGGACAACAAATCCTGATGATGAGGACTTGGGTGATGATGAGTTAGTGAATCCTAGGCGTACTGATGAGGTGGCGGCACCTATACATAGGAGATATCGTCAATCTAGAATGAGACCTGACCGCTGAGCTGTGCAGATTCCTTTTGATGATGATGATGATGACGATCTAGATGGAGCTGGTGTCACTGGGGCTATTATTCCTCCGCCCTTGACTCTCGGAGCCAATTTCAATATCACTAGCACCATGATTCAATTATTGCAGCTCAAGAGATTATTTGGTGGACTTGCAGGCGATGATCTGAATATGCATTTGATCAATTTTATCTCCACATGCAAGTCATTCGACATTCCAGGAGTTGGACAGAATGCAATTCGGCTGCGCTTATTTCCATTGTCTCTATCTGAGGAGGCAACTCTATGGTTGAACGGGCTAACTCCTGACTCTATTACTAATTGGAGGCAATTGAAAGACGCTTTCCTATAAAGATTCTATCCATCATCCAAGAGGCACAGTTGAGAGATGAGATCAGCAATTTTCGATAGCTTCCAACTGAAGCTCTCCACGAAACATGGGAGAGGTTCAAGCAGAACCTTATGCGGTGCCCAAATCATCGTATGACCAATGTCCACTTGATGGAGATATTATACAGGGCTTTGAATTCGGTGACTAAGCCAATGGTTGATAATGCTGTGGGTGGGTCATTCATGGACCTTACTTTTAATGAAGCAAGTGGTATGCTAGATCGTATGATAAAGTAGAGTAGAGCTTGGCATACTAGGGATTCTGAGGTAGCAAGCTCTACTATATCTATTGGCATAACTGCAGAATAGAGGCGAAGAGAAGAGAGACGTGATCAACATATGGCGCACATGAAAACACAGATGGATCTTCTTACCAAGCATCTATTATCAGGGAAGACCAAAAAAGTCAAAGTGGTTGTGTCTAAAGGAAGAGATTAACTACTTGAATAATTAGGGCGGTTTCCGAGGCAATGCCCAAGGAAACCAAGGTTGGAACAATTATGATAAATCTGGAAACAAGAACAGTGATCAAGGTAGTTGGAAGAACAAGACTGACAGGAGTGGTTTATATGTTCCTCCTGGAAATTGTAAGGCCACGACATCTAGCTCGGGGAAGATGTCCATGGAAGATATGATGCCTAAGCTGGTGAAAGAAGTGGAGGCAACCAACACGGGAGTAATTGAGGTAATAAATGATTTGTCCTCAATGAAGCAATTGGTTGACTCGCATTCCACTGCAATAAAATAGCTGGAACAATAGATGAGTCAACTATCGGCAGCATTCAATCAATGAAAAGCTGGCACCTTACCTAGAGACACTGTGCAAAATCCAAAGAATGATGGATCATGTATGGATATTACTACCAGAAGTGGTAAGGTGTTGGAAAATCCGTCTAAAGGCAAGAAGGTAGTTGATAATACAAAGGAGAATGTTATTGATGCAGATTTTGATGATTCTGTAGAAGCTGCAAATCATAATAAAAGCGTTCATGATAAAACTATTCCCCTTCCACCACCACCATTTCCTCAGAGACTGAAGAAGAAGGCTGATGACACTCCTAAAAAGGTTGATAATCGGAAGCAAGATAAAGATGAAGTGGTGGAGAAGATGATTCCCTTTCCACCACCACCTTTTCCGCAGAGACTGAAGAAGAAAGCTGATGACACCAGGTTCAGTAAATTCATGACTATGTTAAAGTAGCTTACTATTAATATTCCTTTGGTGGAGGCGCTGGAACAGATGCCTGGATACACTAAATTTATGAAGGACCTTTTGACTAAGAAACGACAGTAAGCTATGAACCGGCAGATAATGTTCATCATTGTAGTACAATCGCTACAAGATCTTTAGTATAGAAGAAGGCAGATCCTGGTGCTTTCACTATTCCTTGCACGGTTGGATCGTTGGATTTTGCTAAGGCATTGTGCGATTTGGGAGCTAGCATTAATTTGATGCCGCTATCTATCTACAGAAAGTTGGGGTTGGGTGATCCTACACCAACCAATATGCGACTTGTGATGGCAGATAGGTTGGTAAAATGACCTGTTAGTAGTTTATATGATGTATTGGTGAAGGTTTCTACATTAATCTTTCCGGCAGACTTTGTTATTTTTGATTGTGAGGTGGACTCTGAAGTTCCCATAATCTTGGGGCATCCTTTCCTTGCAACTGGAAGTGTGCTTATTGACTTAAGAGCTAATGAGCTTTTATTTTGTTTGAATAACAAAGTGGTCCATTTTGATGTATGCAAAGCAATAAAGCAGCCCAGCGATATGAATGTGTTCTCTGTAGAAGATATTTATTATAAGGATGAGAAAGAATTATCGGTAGAGAAGCAACTTACTGTTGAGCCATTGTCGACTGTGCTATTGAATGTTGAGCATGAGGATGTTGAAAATTATGAAGAAACCATTTGCGCTCTAACAGGAATAGGGTCCTATTCTCATGCCCCTAAGAAGCTGGACCTTGATCTTAAAATCGACCTTCACCAACAGCGAAGACTTCCATTGAAGAGCCACCAGTGATAGAATTGAAAGAACTCCCTAGCCATCTAAGGTATGCATTTTTGGGAAGTGGAAATACACTTTCGGTGAGTGTTACGGCTGATTTAGGTGAACAACATGTAGAGGCTCTCATCTCTTCTATGAAGAGGTACAAGTGAGCTATGGATTGGACTATTGATAATATAATTGGTATCCCTCCTGTGATATGTATGCACAAGAGTCATCTTGAAGAAGATTGCATGCCTACAAGTAAGCATCAGCGTCGTCTGAATCCATTCAGAAAATGATCCCCCATCTATCTCGATGAAGTCTAAGTAATCGAGATAGATATGTCGTACCGCGACAATAAATCAAGCGCTACATGGGAGGCAACCCATCATTTTTTTAATTGTTTTGTTTTTATAGTTTTTTTTCGAGCCACGACCAAAACTAAGGCGCTTGGTGGGAGGCAAACCATCATTCTAATCGTTTTTGTTGTTTTTGAGTAAATGTAGGTGGAAGACATATAAAGGAGGAGATTGGTCTCAAATTTTGATTTGAAAGTGAGCTATGTTAAAGGTGGTAAGTGAGTAATGAAGGAGCAAAAGGCTTTCTGTTAGGTATTGCCTATACAAATCTAGGCAATGGACAAGGCAAGGCCTATATAAATCTAGGCAACGGACAAGGCAAGGTCTATGCTATGGCCTAAGCTCTCTGAATCCACAATGCCATAGCATAGGCACCGCCTAAGCTCAACTAGGCAAAGATAAAGGCGCCGCCTATGCCATTGCCTTTGCTCTCTGAATCTATAATGCCATAGCATAGGCGCCGCCTATGACCAACTAGGCCATAGCATAGGCGTCACCTATACTCAACTAGGCAAAGCTAAAGGCTCCGCCTATGCCAAAGCTTTTACTCTCTGAATCAACAATGCTATAGCATAGGCGCCGCCTAACCTTCCCAAATCTCTCAAAACTTTTCTTTTTGCTTATCTAACCTTGCAAGATCATCTTCCGAGTCCATCACCAAGTAGAATGGCCTCAAAAAGGACGACAAGGAAAAGAAAAAAATGTCCACCTCATAGAAAGGTCAGAGAAGGGCGAGAAAAGAGCAAGTTGAATCCTCCTCGCTGCAAATACCTCAACACACTTTAGATCAAGTGGGGTACACGTGGAGGAGAACTCTGATGATGACGACTCTGATGATAATTCCGATGCAGAGGGTATGGCCCCAAACATAGAGGAGGAGTCCGACTAATCAGGTTTTCCTTATTTATTTTCCACTGAAGGCAGTGTGTCCCGTCTAAGTATGGGGTGATGGTATTTGTATGCTATACTTCTTTGCTTACATTTATTTATGTTTGTTTGTTTGATTTAGTTAGTAGTTAGTAGAATTTTTTTTTTGCATGAAATTGTTCTGATAGGCGGCATGGTATTATGACAAGAGTTTATGCTAAAATCATTATTGTTAAGACATTTAGGCTCTAAGTGTGACTCACTGTGTGATAATAGTGTGGTTTAAATCATTCATCTGTTGGTTCAAGAGTCTATACTGCTCCCAATAAAGTTGACCATGTGCCTTGTGTGTGTGAGGCTATAGTATATTCTGTGTTTGTGGCTGATGCTAGAACTTGCCTGGTGTGTGTGTAAAGTGAAATAAAGAGTGTGAGTTTAGGAGATGATTTAGGAATTTCTTTCGCAGCCTGTAATTGTTTACCTTCTTTTTACCTACCTGTGTACATTATCCTAGTGAATCCCCTTTAAGCCTTTAGCCATTTTCTTTGACAACCTCATATATAGCCTAGTCCATTTTTTCCCAAGACCATAATTTGATCCAAATTCCTAAGCACTTTAAATTGTAAAGTCATGTGACAAAATAAGAGGAAATTCGGTGAGAGTGATGCCTTAGAGTTTATTGGTTCTTGAATTTGTTATGAAAAAGATTGGCTATCATAGAGGTGTGCTATAGAGAAGAAAAGAAAAAGAAATAGAAAAATAAAAAGATAAATTGTGTTTATGATTAAATAAAAATATAGTTATGTTTGAATGGAAAAATAGGTGAAAAGGGGTGAGAGATGAAAGAAAGGTAGCAAGGTTGATTAAAAGAGAGTGTTAATAGCATAATGTGATGTGTTAAAGAGCTTAGGAACATAGTCACTATTTCTGGCCAAAATAGTCCTACCCGTCCCTTAGCCTACATTACAACCTATAAAAGACTTATTTAATCCTAAGCTTAGCATTCTGATATTAGTAGAGCATGACACTAAGGGAAAGCCTATGGTCATCAGTTGCAATATATGAATTCATTGTGAGAGTGAGAGTAAGGAGAGTATTATACCCATGTTCCAAAAAATGCAATACTTGTGAGTGATTATGGGTAATATCTTATGTGAGACACACATGGTTGATGAGTTTTGGGTAGTTGTGTCTGATTCTTTGTGCCTTAACTTGTGGATACGAATTAACCATCATCACGAGTCTATATTAGAGGTTGAATTGTTTCTAGTAGTGATCAGAAAACTACTCTTTGTTAATAATTGCCGTGCCTGTCTTGTTGAACATTTTATGCTATTACTGTGAAGTCCTAAGTAGATGTTTACATAGACATGATATCTTGTTCGAGGAAGAACAAAGCTTTAAGTGTGGGGTGTTGTTGTTGGGCGTATTTACACGCCTAAAACACTATAATTTACCCATATTTTAGCTAAGTTTTAAGGACAAAATATATAATTCCTGCACTTTTAGTCCTTTTTCCTGTAAGTGAGCTAACCAATGTGATTAGCATGTTTTAGGCAAAAAAGATGAACTTTTCGGCACTTTGTAGACCGCTGGGCAGCAATGGAAAGCTTCACGTAAGAAGGAAGGTAGCTTCTGGAAGCTTGTGGACTGAAAGTGATGCGTGGAAAACTTGTCCCGAGAAAAAATAGTATTTCTAAAGACTTGGGGATCAGCAGTAACTTAGTAGGACTGGACAAGGATGCAATAACTTAGTAGGACTAGGATGTGGATGTTATAAAAACCCTATTTTGCTGAATTTTTCAGCATTCCTTCCCATTCCATCCGTTAGTTCATTGTTGACATTATTTTTCTTCTATTCGACTTTTACTATTATTCAAGTTACAGATTTTGTAAGTTTTAACAGAGAAAAATGCTAACTTGTGGTAAACTCCAAGGGGAAAAACGTCAACCTTGTTGTGACGCCACATTCCTCTTCATCGTGAGAGTGCTATAGTTTTGGTATGATGATGATGTCTTCGTTGATTTCCGTTACCCTCATGATTAGCTAAACTTCTCGGTTAGGGTTATGGAAGCCTTATGATATACTATCTATTGCTATGAGTTTGTGAATTCTTGATACGCATGCTACTTATATCATTACTCTCTTCATCTTAATTAAATTCTTGTGGTTGCAAACATAAAAAATATGCCAATATAACATTAACTTGTTCGAGAGAAAAGTTATATGTTTGGAAAAGAGAGTGTGACAAGGAAATAGGGCTACCAACCCCTGTTTACACGTTAGTGCCATAACTGGATTAACCTCTTGGAGAGTTCGTACCATTAGTTATACACTTTAAGCTTGAGAGAGTTAAAGTGAGATAATACTTGATGGTCGAGAGACGCTAGGATTTACCATTAGAATACGAACCTCTATAAGTGCATGCATGTCTGAATTCCGCATAACTCATAGTTAGTAGATACGTAGAACTCATAAGGTGGACATAACCCTAACGTATTCTTTTCTATGATTACATTCTACTACATTAATCGTTTCATTAGTTATTTTGTTTACATTAATTCACTCCATAATTCAAATCCCCCCTTTTTGTAGAATTTTCGACCAATAGTCTAATAATAGTTGCAACACTTAGTGATCGAGTATTCCCTGTGGGATTCGACACCCAACCCAATTGGGTTCTATATTTGACAACAACCGCTTACTCTCTTACGAGAGCTGTAGTTTAGGCATTATCAAGAATACTAACCTAAGACTGGACATGCCCCAGACCATGAAAAAAATCCAAAAGTGCTAAGACAATAAAGAAAGAATAATGAAAGAACAAGACCTTTCAAAGGATGGAAGCTTACAATTTCATAGCTGATCAATAGAAGTAATCAACCACTTAACACTGTATAGGAGTTACAGAAAAGTGCTCCGAACCTACATCATGAAATAATACATCATCCAGGTTTGGCTAGTGGGGCACGCATTGTAATGTAACTCAAGTGATAGGGATTAAATAATTCATTTACCAAGTCCATTCATAAACTACATGCACAATATTTATATAATTATATATATAGGATATCGGGATAGGGGAAAGGATTAATTAACATGATAGTTTTAGACATTATCCTGAACTATGTAGCTCGTACTGATATTCCAGTCACCTACAGACTACATAGGTCCGACTTCCCTTACCAAAAGTACCCTATTCTATGTTAGCCTCATGTACCGAGGAAATGCTAAAGACACCAAGGTGATAGACATCACAAATATAATGTTTACATCAGAAACATAAGTCATATAGACCAAAATATTAGCAAACATAATTTCCAATGTTGGTCCCCCCGAGATAAAACACCCGAGGTTTCTGGCCCTTAGAAAATTTCTTGGATTTATGGTCTCAGATAGGATATGACTAGGGAAAATAGCTTGTACACTAGGATATAACTGGTATAGGTTAGTCGTATACTGATCAGTGTTGGTTGGTGCATTAGATTTGGTTTCTGGAATAGACACGACTTATGTGGTATGAGTCGTATTGGTGGACACCGGTCATTTGGCTTGGTTCTTTCCTTCACGTAATCTTAGACTTGGTAGAATAACTTGGATTTGAGTATGAGTGTCTCACCATGAGACGTAAGCCATGGTACGAGTCATACCATGGACTCATATGGTGGGCAGTGTTCACTCTTCTATAGATTTTATTTTGCTATGGGTATGGATCATGGGTACCAAACGTATCCATGGATATGACATGGTTTAGGGTGAGTCATACCTTGGATAGTATTCGGTCCAAGAGAGATAGAATTAGGAACGAGTAGTGGGTACTACTCGTATCGGAGGGTACGAAAGGTATGGATAGTTGATAACCCTTAATCTACAACTCTCGTAAGAGTGTAAAGTGATCGTTGTCAAATATATAACCCAACTGGGTTGGGTATCGATCCCATAGAGAATAACCGATCAATAAGTAAGCAACGCTTAGTAGACCTTTGGTGCAAGTCTCGTAAAATGAGGGATTTTAACGTGCAATTATTGTAAACAAAGTACTAAAGTAAAAACGGAAAATAGTAAAGTAAAAAGAAAGAATGTTTGGTAAGATGTTCAACAATGAGAATTGAGAGTTGGGGTTATGTCCACCTTATGAGTTATACGTCTCTATTGTCTATGAGTTATGCGGATTTCAGACATGCATGTGCTTATAGAGAATTGTATTCTATGGTAAATCCAGGCGTCTTTTGACCTAACAAGGACTATTTTACTTTAACTCTTTCAAGCTTAAAGTGTATCTAATGGTACAAATTCTCCAAGAGGTTAATCTAGTTACGGCACAAACTTTTTAATAGGGGTTAGTGCCCTATTACCTTGACATTATCTCTTATCCAGACATCTAACTTTTCTTTAGAACAAGTTAATGCTATACTGGCGTATTCTATGCGTTTGCAACCACAAGAATTTGCATTAAGATGAATAGAATAATGATATAAGCAACATACGTGTCACGAATTCACAAACTCATAGCAATAGATAGTATATCATAAGGCTATATTATGTGGTTCAATTCCTTTATCTGTTGGGTTAAGAGTCTATACTACTCCCAATAAAATCGACCATGTGCCTTGTGCGTGTGAGGATATAGTATATTATATGTTTTTGGCTGATGCTAGAACTTGCCTGGTATGTATGTAAAGCGAAAATAAAGAGTGCAAGTCTAGGAGATGATTTAGGCATTTCTTTGGCAACCTATAATTGTTTACCTTCGTTTTACCTACCCGTGGACATTATCCTAGTTAACCCCTTTCGAGCCTTTAGCCTATTTTCTTTGACAACCTCATATGTAAGCCTAATCCAATTTTTTTCAAGACCATAATTTGATCCAAATTCCTAAGTGCTTTAAAGTGTAAAGTCAGGTGACAAAATAATAGGAAATTGGGTGAGTATGATGATTTAGAATGTATTGGTGCTTGAATTTGTTATGAAAAAGAAGTGCTATCATAAGAGGTATGTTATGAAAAGAAAAAGGAAAGGAAAACTAAAAAGTTGGTTATGTTAAAATTGAAAAACAAAAGAGGAGAAAAAGGGTGGTAGAATAAAAGAAAGTAGAAAGGTTGTTTGAAAGAAAAGTGATAATGACATAATGTGATGTATTAAAGCGCTTAGGAACATAGTCACTATTTCTGGCAAAAATAGTCCTACCCGTCCCTTAGCCTACATTACAACCTATAAAAGACCTATTTGATCCCAAGCTTAGTATTCTGATATTTAGTGGAGCATTACACTAAGGGCAAGCCTATGGTCATCAGCTGCAGCATATGAATTCTTTGTGAGAGTGAGAGCAAGGATACTTGTATACCCATGTATCGATAAATATATTATATTTGTGAGTGATTATGGGTAATATATTGTGAGACACACATGGTTGATGAGTTTTGATTAGTTGTGTATGATTCTTTGTACCTTAAACTTTTAAATAAGAGTTAACCACCATCACCAGTCTATATTAGAGGTTAAAATACCCTGTGTTGATAATTGTTTCTACTAATGATCAGAAAACTACCCTGTGTTGATAATTGTTGTGCTTGTCTTGACGAATATTTTGTGTAGTTGATATGAAACCCTAAGTAGATGTCTATATGGACATGATAGTTTGTTTGAGGATGAACAAAGCTTTAAGTGTGGGGTGTTGATGATAGGCGAATTTACACGCCTATAGTGATGTATTTTACCCATATTTTAGCCAAGTTTTGAGGACAAATTATATAATTCATGCACTTTTAGTCCTTTTTCCTGTAAGTGAGCTAACGAACATGATTATCAAGTTTTCAGGTATAAATGATGCAGAATTCAGCATTTTATGGATAACTTGATGCCAAAGAAAGCTTCACGAAAGGAGAAAAGCAAAGCTTGGACGCCAAGGACCAAAAGTGGCGTATGGAAAATCTGTTCCGGGCAAAAACAACAATTCTGAAGACTTTGGAGACTAGCAGTAACTTATTAGGATTAGGATAATGATATATTAACCTAGTAGGATTGGGTTAAGTAATGCATTAGCTTAGTAGGAATAGGATATGGGTATTATAAATACCCTATCTTGCTAGAGATTTTTATCAATCATCTTACCTTTCAATTAATTCTTTTATTCAAGAATCAAAACAATTTTCTTTCAATTAAATCTTATTCACTTCTCTTCATCTATTCAATTCTTAATTTCCACAATAAGAGAAACGTTACTCAACAAGGAATTCACGCCATTCTTACCCCTATTCCTAACGTGAGGTCTTTATTGTGGTACAATGATAATGTCTATTGTGATTTCCTTCACACTCATGAGTAGCTAAACTTCTCTGTTGGGGTTATGGAATCCTTATGAGATACTATCTATTGCTATGAGTTTGTGAATTCGTGACACGTATGCTGCTTATATCATTATTCTCTTCATCTTAATGAAAATTTTTATGGTTGCAAACGCATAGAATACGCCAGTATAGCATTAACTTGTTCAAAAGAAAAGTTATATGTCTGGAAAAGAGATAATGTCAAGGTAATAGGGCACCAACCCCTATTTTAACATAACCAACTTTTTAGTTTTCCTTTCTTTTTTCTTTTCATAACATACCTCTTATGATAGCACTTCTTTTTCATAACTAATTCAAGCACCAATACATTCTAAAGCATCATACTCACCCAATTTCCTCTTATTTTGTCACATGACTTTACACTTTAAAGCACTTAGGAATTTGGATCAAATTATGGTCTTGAAAAAAATGGATTAGGCTTACATATGAGGCTGTCAAAGAAAATAGGCTAAAGGCTCGAAAGGGCTTAACTAGGATGATGTCCACGGGTATGTAAAACGAAGGTAAACAATTATAGGTTGCCAAAGAAATGCCTAAATCATCTCCTAGACTTGCACTCTTTATTTTTGCTTTACATACATACCAGGCAAGTTCTATCATCAACCACAAACATAGAATATACTATATCCTTACACGCACAAGGCACATGGTCGACTTTATTGGGAGTAATATAGACTCTTGACCCAACAAATGAAGGAATTGAATCACACAATATCACATAGTGAGTCACAATTAGAGCCTAAATGTCTCAATAGTCATGACTTTATCACAAACTCTTGTCATAATCTCATGCTGCCTATTAGAATAGTTTCATACAAGTTAAGTTAAAAAAAATTTAACTACTACTAAAAAACAATTAACTACTAAAAAAAAACAAAACAAACAAACATAAATTCAAATACAGATAGAGAAGTATAGCATGCAAATACCAACACCCCACACTTAGACGGGACACACTGCCCTCAGTGGAAAATAAATAAGAAGAACCTGGTTAGTTGGACTCCTCCTCTATGTCTGGGGTCATACCCCTTTCGTCGGAATCATCATTGGAGTTGTCGTCATCATAATTCTCCTTCACGTTGGTGTTAAGCATTCGTCGATCATCATCGGTTGGCACATCATCATCAAGAGGTTCCTCAAAATATGTACCTACTCAACACATCGCCCTTGCATACTCATTCATTAGGTAGTCATTATCCAGCTGTTGGAGCTCTGCAGCAATTAGAACACGACCCCAGTTTATTATTGTAAATCGAGTCATGCCATAAAGATGGCGAAAAAAACTCTCATCCCGAGCATGTCTCTCTGTAGCAGTAAGGTTGATGCTATGTGTGGATTCAACATCTTTCACCTTTGTGAGGTCAACCTTCTTTGGGTTGTGTGGAAGCTTATGATCAGCCAGTTCCTCTTCGATGTCCTCCTTCCTCAATATTGCAGTCAACAGATTGCCAAAGCTGAAGTGGGACCTCTTGTGTATCCTGGATTTCTGCATTGTAGATCGAATAACTGCCCCAATGTTGATAGGGACATTCGTCATCAATGTGTATACCAAGCACACTCTATCTCGTGTTATCTTTATGTACTGAGTCCCTGGAATTAGGCAAGAGTTGACTATGCGCAACCATATCCTTGCTTCCCTATTCAAAAGAGCATATGGTAAGGTGTCGTATCGACCAGTGTCCTTATGTCTACTTCACCCTTCCATGGTTCTTGTTCCACAAAGTGTTTGTCGAATGGCTCTATATGGAGGTCTATTGTACAGCTCCTTAAGTGGTGATGGATTGACTGAAGGCAAGTCTAGAAAGGAGTTGAAGAAATCCACATTTAGTTGTAACACTTGGCCCCAAATATTGATTTCGCTCCCTGTGGTTTTCGGTGACCAGTTAGCATAGAATTCTCTTGTTAGATCGATATTGCATTCTCCCATGTCTTGGAAGATAAAATCAAGATGTAACGCCATGATCTTGGCCAACATGCACTGTTCTTTATTTTCTAGGCTTTCCTTGTGTATCAAGTCCACATGAACATATTTTCTCTCCTTTTTGTTCCTATACCACTCCTTTGCTTTCTCCTCAAGGACCCATTTTATTCCGAACATGCGGCGTGGTATTTACATCAAGGATGATTCTCCTTGCTCTTTTCGGCCTCTTTTCTTGCCTTTTTGTGAAGTGGTTGCCTTATCTTTGCCTTGTCTTGCTTTGGGTGCCATTGTACCTGATACTAAAACAATGTTCATGTTAGCATCATCTGGATGGATACAATCTATAAACAAGCATTAGTGCCACCACCCCACACTTAGTTTGTTGGTGCAGACTAGTAAAGTGAAAGTGGTCGATTACTCAGACTTCATCGATATATGTTTTAGGTGCTACATTCCAACAATATAATCAGTGCAGTCATACTTCTTGTAATCTTAGCAATACTTTCATGTTTGATATATCAAGACTACTAAATAGGGATTGAATCAAGGTATAGCATCTAGAAATAATCACAACCTCATATGTTGGTAGTCAACCATAATTATTATCTCGATGAACAAGTTATTCCAACATGTAAGCTTTCTATTGACAAGATTATGCAATTTTTTTTGTGACCATGTCAATTACGCAAAAGTATGACAGTACATCAAAATCAAATAACGTTGGCAATAAGTTAAGATCATCCTTACGTATTCATTCACTCACTTAGTTGTATCATAAAAATTCAATCACATTCAAATCACCAATACTACTTCAATATTTAACAATTCAATATAGGCGTAGTAGTGTAGTACTTACGAAATATAAATGAAGAACAAAGTAGTACTTACTTGGTTGATGCCTTTGGATGATGTTCTTGTGAAGAAAAAGAGCAAAAGGAAATTTTTTTGAGAGGATTTGGAGAGGTAGGCGGCGCTTATGCTAGGTTTGCAATGTATTTTTGGTCTAAGAATAAGTCCCTTATTTATAGGACAAGCTTGGGTCGGGTTTTGACCCATTTTAAATCAGTTTTGGAGACAAGAAGTGATCATAGGTGGCGCCTTTTTCTTTGCCTATGCTTGGCATAGGAGGCACCTTTTGCAAAGCATTGTTGAGCATAGGCGGCATTCTTAGGCATAGGCGGCGCCGTTTTCATAGCATATGAAATTCAGAGACAAAAGGCATTGGCATAGGCGGCGCCTATGCTATGGCATACTTGGGCATAGGCGTCGCCTATGCTATGGCACACTAGATTTTGAGAGCTTAGGCCATAGTATAGGCCTTACCTTGTTCGTGGCCTAGTTTTACATAGGCCTAGCCTTGTTCGTTGCCTATATTTTCATAAGCAATTCCCAATCCATAGCCTTTTGCTTATTCATTCCTAACTTACCACCTTTAACATGCAATACGTCCAAATCAAAATTTGAAGCCAATCTCCTCGTTTTACACCTTTTGCACCTACATTTACTCAAAAACAATAAAGACGATTAGAACGATGGGTTGCCTCCCATCAAGCGCCTTAGTTTTGGTCATGGCACGACTCTTATTTTTGGATTTTTATTTATCAAAACCAAACACGTAATAGAACGAAAGAAATAAAAAATGATGGGTTGCCTCCGATCTAGCACTTGATTTATTGTCGCAGAATGACATAGTTACCTCGAGTACTTTAGAATTCGTTGAGATAAGTGATGGCCATATAGTTTATCGAATCAAGAGGACCGATATAGGGTTTTACTCGTTGGCCATTCACTTTGAAGACAACACCATTATTGTCTTTCAACTCAACTACTCCAGACGAGTAGACTTGGTTAACTTTGTACGAACCAGACCACTTGGACTTCAACTTACCTGGGAATAACTTCAATCTAGAATTGAAAAGAAGTACCATATCATCCTTTTGAAAGTTTCATTGAACAATCCGCTGATCATGATACTTTTTCATCCGCTCCTTGTATAGGTCTGATCTTTCATAAGCATGGAGACGGAATTCATCCATTTCATTCAGCTGCTCCAATCTCAGTTTCATTTCATCATCCTAATTCAAATTCAATCGCTTCAACACCCATAATGCTTTATGCTCGATCTCAATGGGTAAGTGACAGGATTTCCCATAAAATAGTTGGTACGGGGATATGCCAATTGGAATTTTGAATGCAGTCCTATACGCCCACAGTGCATCATCCAGCTTCCGAGACCAATCTTTCCTGTTAGTATTTATAGTCTTCGGAAGGATTTGCTTGATCTCTCTATTGGAAACCTCTACCTATCCACTAGTTTATGGGTGATAAGGTTTGGCTACCTTATGTTGCTTGACACCATATTTTGCCAACACGGATTTGAATAGCTTGTTGCAAAAGTAATATCCTCCATCGCTTATGATAGTACGTGGTACACCAAAGCGAGAGAAGATATTCCTCTTCAAGAATGCTACAACACGCTTTCCCTCATTGTCGGCCAACGCTACTGCTTCAACCCATTTTGAAACATAATCTACAACGACTAGTATGTATTTTATTCCAAACAAATTTACGAATGGACCCATGAAATCAATACCCCATACATCAAAGAGCTCTACTTCAAGAATTTTTGACATGGGCATCTCATGGTGTTTCGAAATTGCACCTTGTCTATGACATTGGTTGCATCTTCTCACAAAGTCGTAGGCATCTCTAAATATCGAAGGCCAATAATATCCACTTTCCAATACCTTTCTTGCTGTCCGATTAGCTGCGTGATGTCCCCCAACTTGGGAAGTGTGACATGCTTCCAAGATATTAGGCACCTCTACATGGGATATGCATCGCCGGATAACACCATCTGCGCATCGACGAAACAAATATGGATCATCCCAAAAGTAGTGTTTTACATCATACATGAACTTCCTCTTTTGATGGAAAGATAAATTTGCAGGTATCACATTACTCACCACAAAATTCGCAAAGTCGGCATACCATGGTAACTCGTCCATTATCGTAGCTAAGATCTCCTCTTCAGGGAATGCATAATGAATCTTGATTTTAGGCTGCGCTATATGCTCGTTCTCGAGTCTAGATAGATGATCAACCACTTGGTTCTCACAACCTCTTCTATCTTTAACCTCGAAATAAAATTCTTGCAGCAGTAACACCCATCGAATTAGACTTGGCTTTGCATCCTTATTCGTCATTAGGTATCTCAGAGCTGCATGGTCTGTATGAACTAGCACTTTGGTTCCCAACAAATAAGCACGAAACTTTTCAAAAGCATACAAAACCGCTAGGAGCTCTTGTTCTGTGACAGTATAGTTCTTTTGGACTTCGTTTAGGACCTTGCAAGCATAGTAGATAGGATGAAATAACTTTTCCCTTCTCTGACCAAGTACAGCACCTAACGCTACCCCACTAGCGTCACACATGACTTGAAACGGTAAAGACCAATCTGGTGCTACCATGATAGGAGCTTCAATTAGTTTTCCTTTGAGGCATTTGAATGCCTTCAAACAATTTTCATTGAAGTCAAACTTTGCATTTTCTCCAAAAGTTTGCATAATGGACTAGCAATTTTGGAGAAGTCTTTGATAAACCACCGATAGAAACCTGCATGACCGAGGAAACTACGGACTCCCTTCACGGAAATTGGAGGTGGTAGCTTCTTTATGACTTTAATTATAGCTCGATCAACCTTAATTCCTCTTTCCGAGATTTTATGCCCAAGAACGATACCTTCCTTAACCATAAAGTGGCACTTCTCCCAATTCAGCACTAGGTTTAATTCTACACATCTTTGCAATGCCATACTTAGGTTTTCCAAGCACGATTCAAACGTCTCGCCCATAACTAAAAAATCGTCCATGAATACCTCCAAAGTATCTTCAACCATATCAGAAAAATGAACTTCATACAACGCTGAAAGGTGGCTGGTGCGTTACATAACCCGAATGGCATACGTTTGAAGGAAAACGTACCATATGGGCATGTGAACTTTGTCTTCTCTTGGTATTCAGGGGCAATACAAATCTGATTATAGCCTGAATAACCTTCTAAGAAATAAAACCATCCTTTCCCCGCTAATCGATCTAGCATTTAGTCCATAAATGGCATTGGAAAGTGATCTTTGAGCGTCCATGAATTCAGCTTTCGGTAGTCCATGCATACTCTCCATCCGGTGATAGGTCTGAGTGGAATAAGATGATTCTTTTCATTCGCGACTACCGCCATGCCTCCTTTATTGGGAACACATTGTACCGGGCTTAACCATGTACTGTTAGAGATTGAATACACAACCCCCAAATCTAACCACTTGATAATTTCTTTCTTTACCACTTCTTGCATAGGTAGATTTAGACGCCTTTGATGCTCAATGGTGGGTGTGCAATTTTCTTCAAGCTGAATCTTGTGTGTACAAATCCCAGGTAGAATACCAATAATATCAGCGATGGTCCAACCAATGGCTCTTATATACTGTCGTAGAATAGAAATGAGAGCTGCAACCTGTTGCTCACCCAAATCTGCCGCCACAATGAGTGGAAGTGTGTTTTTGCTTCCTAAGAACGCATACTTTAAATGACTAGGCAGCTCCTTCAATTCTAACATGGGTGGCTCTTCAATAGATGGTTTAGCTGGTGGTGTGGGTTGATTTTTGAGATCAAGGTCCAGTTTCTTGGGAGCATGAGGGTATGACCCTAATCCTGTCAGAGCACCAATAGTTTCTTCAAAATTTTCAGCATCCTTACGCTCACCATTCATGAGCACAACCTCTAATAGGTCATCAATGATTTGCTCCTCTTCAAGTAATTCTTTCTCATCATCAAAGTAAACATCAGCCACCGAAAATACGTTCAGATCTTTGGGTTACTTCATTGATTTGCACACATCAAAGCGCACTACTTCATCATTTATTCGGAATGAAAGATCATTAACTCTTAAATCAATAAGCACACTTCCTGTTCAAAGGAAAGAGCGCCCCAAGATTATGGGAACTTCTGAGTCTGCCTCATAATACAATATAACGAAGTTTGATGGAAATATGAATGAAGAAACCTTCACCGATACATCATATAGAATACCAATAGGTCGTTTTACCGACCTATCCGCCATTACGAGCCTCATATTGGTTGGAGTAGGATCACCCAACCCCAAATTTTTGTAACTAGATAATGGCATCAAATTGATACTGGCTCTTAAATCGCATAATGACTTGGCAAAATTCAAAGATCCAACGGTGCAAGGAATAGTGAAAGCACCGGGGTCGGCCTTCTTCTGAACTAGTGATCGGGTAGCAATTGCACCACAATGATGAACAGTATCTTTCAAATCATAGCTTGCTGCCCACTTCTTTGTCAAAAGAACCTTCGTAAATTTTGCATACCCAGACATTTGTTCTAGTGCCTCCACTAACGGAACATTAATGGTCATCTGCTTTAACATCGTCATGAATTTTCTGAATCATGAATCATCTGCAATCTTCTTCAATCTTTGAGGAAAAGGTGGTGGTGGAAGTGGGATTGTTTTCTCCATGGCTTTCTTCTCCTCTTGCTTCTGTATTTCAGTCTTTTTAGAATGCAACATACTCGGTGTGACATCATGGACGTCGTGGTCGGCTTCTACGGCATTTTATCCATTTGCCTTATCATCGTTGTCCTCTACATCATCGACCTCTTTCTTGCCTTTGGATGAGGTTTCCAGTACCTTACCACTTCGAGTAGTAATATCCATGCATGATCCATCATTCTTTGGATTTTGCACAGTGTCGCTAGGTAAAGTGCCAGCCATTCATTGATTAAGTGTTGCTGAAAGTTGGCTCAATTTCTTCTCTATTTGCTTTATTGATGTGGAATGCGAGTCAACCAATTGCTTCATTGAGGACAAGTCATTTATTACCTCTGTTACTCCAGCGTTGGTTCCTTCCACTCCTTTCAATAGTTTAGCCATCATGTCTTCCATACTTCCAGAACCAGATGCAGTGGCGTCACGTCTTCCTGGGGAATATACAAACCACTCTTGTCATTCTTGTTCTTCCAACTACCTTGGTCTTTGTTTCCAGATTTATCATAATAGTTCCGACCTTGGTTTCCTTGGGTATTACCTCGGAAACCCCCCTGATTGTTCAAGTAGTTGGCTTCTTCTTCCGAATTAGATTCGTCTCTTCCTTTTGATGCAACAACTTTAACTTTTTCGGTCTTCCCTAATAATAGATGCTTTGTAAGAAGATCCACTTGTGTTTTCATGTGCGCCATATCTTGATTGCGTTCTTCTTCTCTTCTCCTTTAGTCTGCAGTCATGCTAATAGATAAAGTGGGGATTGCTACCTCAGAATCCCTGGTATTACAAGCTCTACTTTGCTTCATCATCCGGTCTAGCATATTGCTTATCTGACCAAAGGTGAGGTCCATAAATGATCCTCCAGCTGTATTATCCACCACTGGTTTAGTTATTGAATTCAAGGATCTGTATAGTATCTCCATTAGGTGGACATTGGTCATATGATAGTTTGGGCACCGCATTAGCTTCGTCTTGAACCTCTCCCATGTTTTATGAAGGTCCTTAGTTGGAAGCTGACGAAAGTTGCTGATTTCAACTCTCAATTGTGCTCTTTTGGATGGAGGAAAGAATCTTTCTAGGAAAGCATCTTTCAATTGCCTCCAATTTGTTATAGAATCAGGAGTCAACCCATTCAACCATAGAGTTGCCTCCCCAGACAGAGACAATGGAAATAAGCGTAATCGAATTGCATTCTGACCAACGCCAGGATTGTCAAATGACTTGCGTGTAGAAATAAAGTTGATTAGATGCATATTCAGATCATTGCTTTCTAGTCCACCAAATAATCCCTTGAGTTGAAATAACTGAATCATGGTGCTCGTGATGTTGAACTTGGCTCCGGGTGCCAATGGTGGAGGAATAATGGCTCTTGTGGCTTCGGCTCCATCAAGATCATCATCATCATCATCGAATGCTGGTTGTACGAGTCGGTGTTCATACCTAAACCTAGCTTGACGATCTTTTCTATTAGCAAGTGTTACTATCTCAGCATCACGTGTAGGGTTTAATAACTCATCATCACCTAGATCCTCATCATCAGGATTTACTGCTCGCCCAGGGTTATCAATATTTTGTTGATGTACTTGAGTGGCGGCTAGAGTAGCTAGTCTAGCTTGTTCCTGTTGAGTAGCCATTCTTTCAATTTCCGTTTGTGCCTCCATTCTGCCAATACGTTGTGGTTCAGGATTGATAGGTCATAACGGTTGACCAGAACTTCAAGTATGGGGCATGCACTAAATAAAAACCTGCAGGAAACAAAATCAACAACAAAAAGTAAAAGTACGAGAATCTTTGACCAAAGGGTCTAGTAATTATCACAAACTTAGCTGACAACTGTATTCCCTGGCAACGACGCCAATTTTTGATAACACTCAATCTACAACTCTCGTAAGAGTGTAAAGCAGTCATTGTCAAATATATAACCCAACTGGGTTGGGTATCGATCCCACAGAGCATAGCCGGTCAACAAGTAAGCAACGCTTAGTAGACTTTTGGTGCAAGTCTCGTAAAAGGGGGGATTTTAATGTGCAATTAATGTAAACAAAGTACTAAAGTAAAAATGGAAAATAGTAAAGTAAAAAGAAAGAATGTTTGGTAAGATGTTCAACAATGAGAATTGAGAGTTGGGGTTATCTCCACCTTATGAGTTATACGTCTCTATTGGGTATGAGTTATGCAGAATTCAGACATGCATGTGCTTATATAGAATTGCATTCTATGGTAAATCTAGGCGTCTTTCGACCTAACAAGGACTATTTCACTTTAACTCTTTCGAGCTTAAAGTGTATCTAACGGTACAAATTCTCCAAGAGGTTAATCCAGTTACGACACTAACTTTTTAATAGGGGTTGGTGCCCTATTACCTTGACATTATCTCTTTTCCTGACATATAACTTTTCTTTCGAACAAGTTAATGCAATACTGGCGTATTCTATGCGTTTGCAACCACAAGAATTTGCATTAAGATGAAAAGAATAATGATATAAGCAGCATACGTGTCACGAATTCACAAACTCATAGCAATAGATAGTATCTCATAAGACTTCCATAACCCCAACAGAGAAGTTTAGCTACTCATGAGTGCGAAGGAAATCACAATAGACATTATCATTGTACCACAATAAAGATCTCACGTTAGGTATAGGGGTAAGAATGGCATGAATTCCTTGTTGTGTAACGTTTCTCTTGTTGTGGAAATTATGAATAGAATAGATGAAGAGAAGTGAATAAGATTTAATTGAAAGAAAATTGTTTTGATTCTTGAATAGAAGAATTAATTGAAAGGTAGGATGATTGATAAAAATCTCTAGCAAGATAGGGTATTTATAATACCCATATCCTATTCCTACTAAGCTAATGCATTACTTAACCCAATCCTACTAGGTTAATGTATCATTATCCTAATCCTAATAAGTTACTGCTAGTCCCCAAAGTCTTCAGAATTGTTGTTTTTGCCCGGGACAGATTTTCCATGCGCCACTCTTGGTCCTTGGAGTCCAAGCTTTGCTTTCCTCCTTTCGTGAAGCTTTCTTTGGCATCAAGTTATCCATAAAATGCTGACTTCTACATCATTTATACCTGAAAACTTGCTAATCATGTTCGCTAGCTCACTTACAGGAAAAAGGACTAAAAGTGCATGAATTATATAATTTGTCCTCAAAACTTGGCTAAAATATGGGTAAAATACATCACTATAGGCGTGGAAATTTGCCTATCATCAATAGTTATCCCTCTAACGAGATTTTTCTATAGTTGTAGTGAGGGTATATTGGACATTTTCCCACTTAACCTAATGAGGCACCATGACTATTAACTTACTTGGGAGGTTATATTCCCTATTATTCTATTCTTTAACACTTATATAAACACTCTCTAATCCTCTTTAAAGTTCTTAGGCAAAGAAAGCTAGGGTTTCATCTTAAGAGTTAATTTGGGGCTTGTGTTGGTGATTTATCTCCATTATATTCTTGGTTTATGGCATGTTCTCTTCACTCATTGTTAGTTACAACTTAAGGCATGGTTTTAAATAATGTTTTCATGGATTGAATATTGTAAGGCATTGGGTTTTCAAATATAATTTTAGAGTTTTGGTTATAAAAGCTTGGTTATGGTTTTCCCATATTTTAATTATTCTTTATATGCTTTAATGGTGGTTTTGGATAATTGGTTGCATGGGAATGGGTATTTGGTAATTGGATTTGGGTTTGGAAATATTATGCTCCTAATGTGTTTTAAAAATGCCTATAATAATGTTTTCACTACATCATTGGATTTTAATGGAACTTATGCATGGTTTAAACTTGGTAATGGAACCCTAAATGGTGAATGATTTGGAATGGTCAAAATGGAATTGTTTTGGGTCTAACAATCATTCTTATGGGGTACAATGGAATCCCCCAAGTAATCATAACAATGGAACACACGTGGGGTACATAGGACTCCTAAGTAAATTAGATAATGTAAGCTATAGGTACGTAGGAATCCCTTGATCTATAAAAGGTTTTGGTAAGGACAATACTTGCAAGTTATAGTCGATATGAATATTCCATTATGTATAGCCTTGGCTAATAACAATGGTTTGGTTGGAAATGGTTTTAATTATACAATAAAGGAGGCTGTGATAGCTAATCGTAAAGGTGGGAGTCCAATGGATGAACACTAGAAACTTATGTTTTTCGACATGAGGTGTAGGTCATGGTGACCTTATGTGATACTACGAGGTACATGGAAATCCTCTAAGTACACTGTACATATATGTCATGGAGGCTGAAGGGTACTAGGGAATCCATTACTTTTATGGTATCTCTAATTCATGCGGCTACATACATCGGGGTCTGTTTAGGGGATTATACTAGCCTACATAGCCCTGGCTGGTTAAGGACGATAAATATACACATACCCAGGTTAATGGTTTTAAATGCATGCTAAACTCGATTCTCTTTCCTGGCATGATTATATATATTACGGTTTGTATGTATAAGGATGGTTTACTTGGTTTTGTTGAATGGCATTATTTAATCCTTATCCTAAGTTCATATTAGTGTTCACACTCTAGCTTTCTTTATGCGGCTGTATCCCCACATAATTCAGGAAGCGACCATTCAAATATTCCTGCTTAGCAATCAGACTTCGAGTTCAGCTATTTTATTGAAGTGGTGAGCTTTTATATTTACGAAAGGATCCATTTTATGGATACTATTTCATACTTTAATTTATTTATGGATATTGGTTTTGGCTATGGTTGGGGGCATGTACCGATAAAATTTTGGTATTTTTTGAGTAGAAGCTTTTGTGGAACTACTATAGGTTGCAATGGGTGGGATCGGTATTAGTGTGATCCTTGGTATTGGCATTGGTAATAGGGCTGATATCGTAGGACTAAATTTCTCACTTTTCCATCCTCTTTTATTTTGGGATTATTTAATTATTATGGATTTCATATGGTTATGGTTGGGTTGGTAGTATTCATTGGTTGGGTGTCGAATGGTTGGACTCGTTTGGGTGGTCACGAATATAGAATTTTCCCAGAGTCTTAAATTATGCAATAATACTATCTTGTTTTATGTTCAGAATTTATCCAACTCAGGATATGCGTAGGTCAGTTTAGTTGGGTAACGGGGGTGGTCTCCAATCTTGGTTGTACTTGGGATGCCCATTATGACAAAGCCCTGATTTGGGTCGTGTCAAGTTTGTATCAGAGATTTAGGTTCACGGTCAACTGGGAGTCCACAAAGCTGTGTCTAGTAGAGTCTCTTTTAGGGGTGTGTAGCATGCCACACTTATAAGAGAGGCTATAAGGAATTTTGGAATGTTTCACTTTCTTGTTTTCTATTTTCAAGCTTGGAGTCTTAGTCCCAAAATTTTCTGTAATCCTTGTTTGTTCAATTTTTAGATCATGCCTCGGTGATCTGGAACACAAAGAAATTCTTCTGTCCTATTGATAAAGCTCAAACTACAGCTATCGTAAGAGTGTTAGCGGTCGTTGTCAAATATATAACCCAACTGGGTTGGGTATCGTCGGTCACTAAGTAAGCAAAGATTATTAGACTTTTGGTGAAAGTCTCGTAAAAAAGAGGGGATTGTAACTTGTAATTGATGTAAACAAAATAATAGAGTAAAAACAGAAAATAGCAAAGTAAACAGAAAGAATGTTTGGTAAGATGTTTAACCAATGGGAAATGAGAGTTGGGGTTATGTCCACCTTATAAGTTATACGTCTCTATCGGCTATGAGTTATGCGGAATTCAGACATGCATGTGCTTATAGAGAATTGTATTCTATGGTAAATCCTGGCGTCTTTCGACCTATCAAGGACTATTTCACTTTAACTCTTTCGATCTTAAAGCGTATCTAACGGTACAAATTCTCCAAGAGGTTAATCCAGTTACGGCACTAACTTTTTAATAGGGGTTGGTGCCCTATTACCTTGACATTATCTCTTTTTCAGACATATAACTTTTCTTTCAAACAAGTTAATGCTATACTCGCGTATTCTATGCGTTTGCAACCACAACAATTTGCATTAAGATGAAGAGAATAATGATATAAGCAACATACGTGTCACAAATTCACAAACTCATAGCAAAAGATAGTATCTCATAAGGCTTCCATAACCCCAACAGAGAGGTTTAGCTACTCATGAGTGCGATGGAAATCACAATAGACATTATCATTATACCACAATAAAGATCTCACGTGTAGTATGGTGTGGTATGCCTTCAGGCGTGAACTCCCTTTGAAAGTAGCATTTCTCTTGTTGTGGAAATTAAAAATTGAATAGATGAATAGAAGAAGAATAAAAAGTAGAATTAATGGAAGAATTAGAATCCGAATTATAAGTTGTGGAATAATATGAGAATTGAATAAAAATCTCTAGCAACATAGGGTATTTATAACACCCATCTCCTATTCCTACTAAGCTACTGCATTACTTAACCCAACCCTACTGGGTTACTGCATCATTATCTTAATCCTAATAATTTACCGCATCCTTATCCTAATCCTAATAGGTTACTACTAGTCCCCAAAGTCTTTAGAATTGCTGTTTTTGCCCGGGACAGGTTTTCCATGCATCACTTTTGGTCCTTGGCGCCCAAGCTTTCCCTTCCTTCTTTCGTTAAGCTTTCTTTGGCATCAAGTTATCCATAAAATGCTGAAATCTGCATCATTTACACCTGAAAACTTGCTAATCACGTTTGTTAGCTCACTTACAGGAAAAAGGACTAAAAGTGCATGAATTATATATTTTGTCCTCAAAACTTAGCTAAAATATGGGTAGATTATAGGACTTTAGGCGTGTAAATTCGCCTATCATCAACACCCCACACTTAAATCTTTGTTCGTCCTCGAACAAACTAGCATGTCCATCCAAACATCTACTTAGGGTTTCACAGTAACAACACAAAATATTCATCAAGATAGGCACAACAATTATCAACAAAGAGTAGTTTTCTGATCATTAGTAGAAACAATTCAACCTCTAATATAGACTCGTGATGATGGTTAATTCGTGTCCATAAGTTGAGGTACAAAGAATCATACACAACTACCCAAAACTCATCAACCATGTGTGTCTCACAATATATTACCCATAATCACTCACAAGTATAGTATATTTATCAAAACATGGGTATACGAGTAACCTTTCTCTCACTCTCACAAAGAATTCATATGTTGCAACTGATGACCATAGGCTTTCCCATAGTGTAATGCTCCACTAAATTTCAGAATGCAAATCTTAGGATCAAATAGGTCTTTTACTGGTTGTAATGTAGGCTAAGGGACGGGTAGGACTATTTTGGCCAGAAATAGTGACTATGTTCCTAAGCGCTTTAATACATCACATTATGTCATTAACACTTTTCTTTCAAACAACCTTTCTACTTTGTTTTATTCTACCACCCTTTTTCTCCTCTTTTGTTTTTCAATTTTAAACATAACTAACTTTTTAGTTTTCTTTTCCTTTTTCTTTTCATAACATGCCTCTTATGATAGCAATTTTTTTTAACAAATTCAAGAACCATTAAATTCTAAAGTATCATACTCACCCAATTTCCTCTTATTTTGTCACATGTCTTTACACTTTTAAAGCACTTAGGAATTTGGATCAAATTATGGTCTTGAAAAAATGGATTAGGCTTACATATGAGGTTGTCAAAGAAAATAGGCTAAAGGCTCAAAAGGGGTTATGTAGGATAATGTCCACGGGTAGGTAAAACGAAGGTAAACAATCATAGGTTGTCAAAGATATGCCTAAATCATTTCCTAAACTTGCACTCTTTATTTTTGCTTTACATACATACCAGGCAAGTTCTAGCATCAGCCACAAATATAGAATATACTATATCCTCACACACACAAGACACATGGTCAACTTTATTGGGAGTAGTATAGACTCTTGACCCAACAGTTGATGGAATTAAACCACACAATTATCACATAGTGAGTCGCTATTGGAGCCTAAACGTCTCAATAGTAATGATTTTATCACCGACTCTTGTCAAAATATCATGCTGCCTATCAGAACAATTTTATGCTTCGTTTTTAACAAAAAAATAATTAAATTTAACTACTAAAAAAACGTTAACTACTAAAATAAAACAAAAAAACGTAAATGCAAATGCAGATAGAGAAGTAAAGCATGCAATCACCAGCACCCCACACTTAAATGGGACACACTGTCCTCAGTAGAAAATAAATAAGAAGAACCTAGTTAGTCGGACTCCTCATCTATGTCAGGGGTCATACCCCCTTCGTCGAAAACATCATTGGAGTCATCGTCATCAGAATTCTCCTCCACATCGGAGTCTGGAATTCATCGATCATCATCGTTTGGCACATCATCATCAAGAGGTTCCTCAAAGTATGTACCTACTCCACACATCGACCTCGCATGCTCATTCATTGGGTAGTCATAATCTAGCTGTTGGAGCTCTACAACAGTTAGAACATGCCCCCCACTCATCATTGTAAACCTCGTCATGCCATAAAGATGGCGGAAGAAGCTTTCCTCTCGAGCATGTCTTTCTGAAGTGGTAAGGTTGACGCCATGCATGAATTCAACATCTTTAACCTTTGTGAGGTCAACCTTCTTCGGGTTGTGTGGGAGTTTATGATCAGCAGGTTCCTCTTCGATGTCCTCCTTCCTCAATATTGCAGTCAACAGATTGCCAAAGCTAAAGTGGGACCTCTTGTGTAGCCTAGCTTTCCGCATTGTAGATCGAATAACTTCCCCAATGTTGATAGGGAGATTCGTCATCAATGCGTATACCAAGCACACTCTATCTCGTGTTATCTTTGTGTACTGAGTCCCTGGAATTAGGCAAGAGTTGACTATGCGCAACCATATCCTTGCTTCCCTATTCAAGGGAGCATATGGGAAAGTGTTGTGTCGACCGGTGTCCTTGTGTCTACTCCACCGTGCCATAGATATTGTTCCATAAAGTTTGTGTTGAATGGCTCTGTATGGAGGTCTATTGTACAGCTCCTTGAGTGGTGATGGATCAACTGAAGGCAAACCTAGAACGGAGTTGTAGAAATCCGCATTTAGTTGTAAAAGTTGGCCCCGAATCTTGACTTCACTCCCTGTGGTTTTCGGTGACCAGTTGGCATAGAATTATCTTATTAAATTGATATTGCATTCTCCCATATCTCGGAAGATGAAATAAAGATGTAACGCCATTATCTTGGCCAACATGCACAGTTCTTTCATTGCTAGGCTTCCTTTGTGTATCAAGTCCATATGAACATATTTTCTCTCTTGAACTACTTGAACAATTAGGGGGTTTCCGTGGGAATACCCAAGGAAACCAAGGTCAGAACTATTATGATAAATCTGGAAATAAGGACCAAGGTAGTTGAAAGAACAAGAATGAAAAGAGTGGTTTGTACGTTCCCCCTGGAAGACGTGACGCCACCACATCTAATTCTGGAAGTATGGAAGATATGATGGCTAAACTATTGAAAGGACTGGAAGCAACGAGCGCGGGAGTAACAGAGGTAATTAATGATTTGGACTCTATGAAACAATTAGTTGATTCTCATTCCACTTTAATCAAGCAAATAGAGCAGCAATTGATCCAACTTTTATCAGCACTCAATCAAAGAAAGGCTGGCACTTTACCTAGCGATACTGTGCAAAACCCCAGGAATGATGGGTCATACATGGCCATTACTACCCTAAGTGGTAAGGTGATGGAAACTTCAGTAAAAGGCAAGCAAGTGGTTAACGAAGTAGTGGACATTGATGATAAGACGAAAGGGGAAGATGCCGCAGCAGCTGATCCTGACGTCCATAACGCCACCCCTCACGATTTGCAACCTGAAAAATCAGAAAAATGGAAGCAAGAGAAGAAGAAAGCCATGGAGAGAACAATCTCATACCCACCACCACCTTTTCCTCAAAGATTGAAGAAGGTGGCGGATGATACGAAGTTCAACAAATTCATGACTATGTTAAAGCAGTTGACCATTAATGTTCCCTTGGTGGAGGCACTTGAACAAATGCCTGAGTATGCAAAATTTATGAAGGATCTTTTGAAAAAAAATCGGGCAGCAAGCTATGAGTTGAAAGATGATGTTCATCACTGCAGCGCAATCGCTACCTGATCAATAGTACAGAAGAAGGCTGACCCCGGTGCTTTCACTATTCCTTGCACCATTGGATCTATGAATTTTGCCAAAGCATTATGTGATTTAGGAGCCATCATCAATTTGATGCCACTATCTATCTATAAAAAGTTGGGGTTGGGTGATCCTACTCCAACCAATATGAGGCTCGTAATGTCGGATAGGTCGGTAAAATGACCTGTTGGTATTCTATGTGATGTCTTGGTAAAGGTTTCTTCATTCATTTTTCCGGCAGACTTCATTATTTTGGATTATGAGGCAGACTCAGAACTTCCCATAATCTTGGGGCGCCCTTTCCTTGCTACAGGAAGTGTGCTCATTGATTTGAGAGCTAATGAGCTTTTATTTCGAATAAATGATGAAGTAGTTTGCTTTGATCTGTGCAAATCAATGAAGCAACCCAAAGATCTGAGTGTATTTTCGGTGGCTGATGTTTACTTTGAAGATGAGAAAGAATTACTTGAAGAAGAGCAAATTATTGATGACCCATAGGCGATTGTGCTCATGAATGGAAAGAGTAAGGATGCTGTAAATTGCGAAGAAGCTATTTATGCTCTATCAGGATTAGGGACATATCGCCATGCTCCTAAGAAGCTGGACCTTGATCTCAAGAATCGACCCACACCACCAGCTAAGCCATCTATTGAAGAGCCACCCACGTTAGAATTGAAAGAGATGCCAAGTCATTTAAAGTATGTATTCCTAGGAAACAAAAACACACTTCCAGTCATTGTGGCAGCAGATTTGGGTGAGCAACAAGTTACAACTCTCATTACTATTCTATGCAAGTATATACGAGCCATTGGATGGACCATTGCGGATATTATTAGTATTCCACCTGGGATTTGTACACATAAGATTCAGCTTGAAGAAAATTGTACACCCACCATTGAGCATCAAAGACGTCTAAACCCACCTATGCAAGAAGTGGTAAAGAAAGAAATTATCAAGTGGTTAGACGCGGGGGTTGTGTATCCAATCTCTAATAGTACATGGGTAAGCCCGGTACAATGTGTTCCCAAGAAAGGAGACATGACGGTGGTCACGAATGCAAAAAATGAGCTTATTCCACTTAGACCCATCACTGGATGGAGAGTATGCATGGACTACCGAAAGCTGAATTCTTGGACGCTCAAAGATCACTTTCCAATGCCATTTATGGACCAAATGCTAGATCGATTAGCGGGGAAAGGATGGTTTTGTTTCTTAGATGGTTATTCAGGATATAATCAGATTTGTATTGCCCCCGAACACCAAGAGAAGACTACATTTATATGCCCATATGGTACGTTTTCCTTCAAACATATGCCATTCGGGCTATGTAATGCACCAGCCACCTTTCAACGTTGTATGATGTCCATTTTTTATGATATGTTTGAAGACACTTTGGAGGTATTTATGGATGATTTTTCAGTTGTTGGTGAGTCTTTCGAAGCGTGATTGGTAAACCTAAGTATGGCATTGCAAAGATGCGTAGAATTCAACCTAGTGCTGAATTGGGAAAAGTGCCACTTCATGGTTAAAGAGGGTATTGTTCTTGGGCATAAAATCTCTGAAAGAGGAATTGAGGTTGATCGAGAGAAAATTGAAGTTATTGAGAAGCTACCACCCCCAATCTCAGTGAAGGGTGTTCGTAGTTTCCTCGGTCACACAGGTTTCTATCAACGGTTTATCAAAGACTTCTCCAAAATTGCTAGTCCATTGTGCAAAATCTTAGAGAAAGATGCAAAGTTCGACTTCAATGAAGATTGTTTGAAGGCATTCAAATGCCTTAAACGAAAACTAATTGAAGCCCCTATCATGGTAGCACCAGATTGGTCTCTCCCGTTCGAAGTCATGTGTGATACTAGTGGTGTAGCCGTTGGTGCTGTACTTGACCAGAGAAAGGAGAAGCTATTTCATCCTATCTACTATGCGAGTAAGGTCCTAAATAAAGCCCAGAAGAACTACACTGCCATAGAACAAGAGCTCCTAGCAGTTGTGTATGCGTTTGAGAAGTTTCGTACTTATTTGTTGGGTACTAAAGTGATCTTTCATACATACCATGCAGCTCTAAGGAATCTAATGACAAAGAAGTATGTGAAACCAAGACTAATTCGATGGGTTTTGCTGCTGCAAGAATTTGATTACGAGGTTAAAGATAGAAGAGGTTATGAGAACCAAGTGGCTGATCATCTATCTAGACTCGAGAATGAGCATGTGGCACATCATAAAATCGAGATTGATGATGCATTCCCTGACGAGGAAGTCTTAGTAACGATAATGGAAAAGTTACCATGGTATGCCGATTTTGTGAATTTTGCGGTGAGTAATGTGATACCTATAAACTTATCTTACCATCAAAAGAGAAAGTTTATGCATAAAGTAAAGCGCTAATTTTGGGATGATCCATACTTGTTTCGACGATGCGCGGATGGTGTTATCCACCGATGCATATCCCATGTAGAGGTGCCTAATATTTTGGAAGCATGTCACACTTCCCAAGTTGGAGGACATCACACAGGTAATCGGACAACAAGAAAGGTATTGCAAAGTGGATATTATTGGCCTTCGATATTTAGAGATGCCTGCGACTTTGTTAGAAGATGCGACCAATGCCAGCGACAAGGCGCTATTTCGAAACACCATGAGATGCCTCTGTCAAAAATTCTTGAGGTAAAGCTCTTTGATGTATGGGGTGTTGATTTCATGGGTCCATTCGTAAATTCGTTTGGAATGTAGTACATCCTAGTTGCTGTAGATTATGTCTCGAAATGAAGTAGTAGCGTTGGCCAACAATAAGGGAAATCTTGTTGTAGCATTCTTGAAGAGGAATATCTTCTCTCGCTTTGGAGTACCATGTACTATCTTAAACGATGGAGGTTCTCACTTTTGCAACAAGCTATTCAAATCCGTGTTGGTAAAATATGGAGTCAAGCAACATAAGGTAGCCACGCCTTATCACCCACAAACTAGTGGACAAGTAGAGGTTTCCAATCGAGAGATCAAGCAAATCCTTGTAAAGACGGTAAATACTAATAGGAAAGACAGGACTCAGAAGCTGGACGATGCACTATGGGCATATAGGACTGCATTCAAAATGCCAATTGGCATGTCCCCTTATCAACTAGTTTATGGGAAGTCTTGTCACTTACCCATTGAGCTCGATCATAAGGCATTGTGGGCATTGAAGCGATTGAATTTGAATTGGGATGATGCAATGAATCTGAGATTGGAGCAGCTGAACGAGATGGATGAATTCCGTCTCCATGCTTATGAAAGATCAGACCTATACAAGGAGTGGATAAAAAAGTAACATGATCAGCGAGTTGTTCGACGAAACTTTCAAAAGGATGATATGGTACTTCTTTTCAATTCCAGGCTGAAGTTATTCCCAGGTAAGTTAAAGTCCAAGTGGTCTGGTCCATACAAAGTTATCCAAGTCTACTCGTCTGGAATAGTTGAGTTGGAAGACAATAATGGTGTTGTCTTCAAGGTGAATGGCCAACGAGTAAAACCCTATATCGGTCCTCTTGATTCGATAAGTTATATGGCCATTACTTATCTCGACGAAGTCTAAGTACTCGAGGTAACCATGTCGTGCCGCGACGATAAATCAAGTGCTAGATGGGAGGCAACCCATCGTTTATCGTTTATCATTTATCGTTTATCGTTTTTTGTTTTTTCTTCATTCCATTACGTGTTTTGCTTTTGATAAATAAAAATCCAAAAATAAGAGTCGTGCCACGACCATCGTACTAATCGTTTTCATTGGTTTTGAGCAAATATAGGTGCAAGAGGTATAAAACGAGGAGATCGATTTCAAATTCCGATTTGGACATATTGCATGTTAAAGGTGGTAAGTTAGGAATGAAGATGCATAAGGCTATGGATTGAGCATTGCTCATGAAAATATAGGAATCGAACAAGGCTAGGCCTAGGTAAAACTAGGCCATGAACAAGGCAAGGCCTATACTATGGCATAAGGTCTCGGAATCTAGTCTGCCATAGCATAAGCGCCGCCCATGCTCAAGTATGCCATAGCATAGGCGCCGCCTATGCTAAAGCTTTTTGTCTCTGAATCTCATGTGCCCAGTGAAAGGCGCTGCCTATGCTAGACAATGCTTTGCAAAAGGCGCCGCCTATAACAAGCATAGGCTAAGCAAAAGGCACCGCCTATGGTCAAAACCCGACCCAACCTTTTTCTATAAATAGGAGACTTAGTCTTGAAACACAAACACATTGAAAACTTATCTTAGGCGCCGCCCATAGTCCCCAAATCCTTTCAAAAGTTTTCTTTTTGCTCTCCCAATTCACAAGAACATCTCCAAAGGCTTCAATCACGTAAGTACTCTTTTGTTCTTCATTTATTTTTCTTAAGTACTACGTTACTATGTCTATTATGAATTGCTAACTCTTGAAGAAATATTGGTGATGTTAATGTGTTTGAATTGTTGTGATGCAACCAAGTGAGTGAATGAATATGTAAGGATGATCTTAACTTATTTCCAACTTGAATTTGATTTTGATGCATTGTCATACTCTTGCGGAATTGCTATAGTCATTAACATTGCATAATATTGTCACTTGAATACTTACATGTTGGAATGACTTGTTCATCGGAAAAAGACTTATAGTTGCCGACCAACATAGGAGGTTGTGATTATTGATAGATACTATACCCTGATTTAATCCCTATGTAGTAAGCTTGATATATCCAACATGAATGTATTTCCAAGATTATAAGAAGTATGACTGCTCAAATTTTATTATTGGAATATAGCACCTAAAATGTATGTCGATGAAGTCTGAGTAATCGACCACTTTCACTTTACTTGTTTGTGCCAACAAACTAAGTTTGGGGTGGTACCCCTACTGCTTGTTTATAGATTGTATCCATCGAGATAATGCTAACATGAACATTTTCTAAGTCTCAGGTACAATGGCACCCAAAGCACGACAAGGCAAAGATAAGGCTACCACTTCCCAAAAAGGCAAGAAAAGAGGCCACAAAAAGCAAGAAGAATCATCCTCAATGCAATTAACACACCGCATGTTTGGAATAAAATAGGTTCTTAAGGAGGAAACGAAGGAATGGTATAGGAACAACAAGGAAACAAAATATGTTCATGTCGACTTGATAAACAAGGAAAGCCTAGCGAAGAAGGAGCCGCGCATGTTGGTGAAGATTATGGCATTACATCTTGATTTCATCTTCTGAGACATGGGAGAATGCAATCTTGATTTGACCAGAGAATTTTATGCCAATTGGTCGCCGAAAACCACCGGCAGCGAGGTCAAGATTCGGGGCCAAGTCTTACAACTCAATGCGGATTTCTTCAACTCCTTTCTTGGCTTGCCTTCAGTCGATCCAGCACCATTCAAAGATCTGTACAGTAGACCTCCATGTAGAGAAATTCGACACACACTTTGTGGAACTAGATCCATGGCAAGGTGGAGCAGACATAATGACACCGGACGACACAACACCTTCCCATATGCTCATTTGAATAGGGAAGCAAGGATATGGTTGTGCATTGTCAACTCTTGACTTATTCCAGGGACCCAGTACACCAAGATAACAAGAGATAGAGTGTGACTGATATATGCATTGATGACGAATGTCCCTATCAACATCGGGGCAATCATTCGCTCTACAATGCGGAAAGCTAGGCTACACAAGTGGTCCCACTTCAGCTTCAGCTATCTGTTGACTGCAATCTTGAGGAAGGAAGATATCGAAGAGGAACCAACTGATCATAAACTCTCACACAACCCAAAGAAGGTTGACCTCACAATAGTCAAAGATGCTGAAACAACACATGGCGTCAACCTTACTAAGGCAGAGAGACATGCTCGGGATGAGAGTTTCTTTCGCCATCTTTATGGCATAACACGGTTTACAATGATGAGCATAGGTCGTGTTCCAACTGCTGCAGAGCTCCAAAAGCTAGATCATGACTATCCAATGAATGTGCATGTAAGGGAGATGTGTGGAGTAGGTACATATTTTGAGGAACCTCTTGATGATGACGTGTTGACCGATGATGATCAATGAATGCCAGACTCCTACGTGGAGGAGATTTTGATGACGACGACTCCTATGATGATTCCAATGAAGGGGGTATGACCGCAGACATAGAGGAGCAGTCTGACTGACTAGGTTCTTTGTATTTATTTTCCACTGAGTGCAGTGTCCCTTCTAAGTGTGGGGTGGTGGTATTTTCATACTATACTCCTTTATCCGCATCTGCATTTATGTTTGTTTGCTTAGCTATTTTGTTTGCTTAGCTTAGTTTTTTATGTTTGTTTGTTTAGCTAGTTTGTTTGCTTAGTTAATTTTTTTTACTTACCTTCGCATGAAATTATTCTAATAGGAAACATGAGATTATAACAAGATTTTGTGCTAAAATCATGACTATTGAGATGTTTAGGCTCTAATTGTGACTCACTATGTGATAATTATGTGGTTTAATTCCTTCACCTGTTGGGGCAAGAGGCTATACTACTCCCAATAAAGTCGACCATGTGCCTTGTGTGTGTGAGATAATAGTATATTCTATGTTTGTGGCTGATGCTAGAACTTGCCTAGTATGTATGTAAAGCAAAAATAAAGAGTGCAAGTTTAGGAGATGATTTAGGCATTTCTTTGGCAACCTATGATTGTTTACCTTCTTTTTACCTACCCATGTACATCATCATAGTTAAACCCTTTTGAGCCTTTAGCCTAGTTTCTTTGACAGCCTCATATGTAAGCCTAATCCATTTTTTTTCAAAGACCATAATTTGATCCAAATTCCTAAGCGCTTTAAAGTATATAAGTCATGTGACGAAATAAGAGGAAATTGGGTGAGTATGATGCTTTAGAATGTATTGGTGCTTGAATTTGTTATGAAAAAGAAGTGCTATCATAATAGGTATGTTATGAAAAGAAAAAGGAAAGGAAAACTAAAAAGTTAGTTATGTTCAAAATTGAAAAAAAAAACAAAAGAGGAGAAAAAAGGTGGTAGAATAAAAGAACGTAGAAAGGTTGTTTGAAAGAAAAAGTGTTAATGACACAATGTGATGTATTAAAGCGCTTAGGAACATAGTCACTATTTCTGGCCAAAATAGTCCTACCCATCCCTTAGCCTACATTACAACCATCAAAAGACCTATTTGATCCTAAGCTTAGCATTCTGACATTTAGTGGAGCATTACACTAAGGGCAAGCCTATGGTCATCAGTTGCTGCATATGAATTCTTTGTGAGAGCGAGAGGAAGGATATTTTCTATACCCATGTTTGAAAAATATGCTATACTTGTGAGTGATTATGGGTAATATATTGTGAGACACACATGGTTGATGAGTTTTGGGTAGTGGTGTATGATTCTTTGTACCTTAACTTCTGAATATGAGTTGACAACCATCACGAGTCTATATTAGAGGTTGAATTGTTTCTACTAATGATCAGAAAACTACTCTTTGCTGATAATTGTTGTGCTTGTCTTGACGAATATTTTGTGTTGTTGCTGTGAAAGCCTAAGTTGATGTTTAGATGGACATGATATTTTGTTCGAGGACGAACAAAGTTTCAAGTGCGGGGTGTTGATGATAGGCGAATTTACACGCCTATAGCACTAGATTTTGCCCATATTTTAGCTATGTTTTGAGAACAAATTATATATTTCATGCACTTTTAGTCCTTTTTTCTGTAAGTGAGCTAACGGACATGATTAGCAAGTTTTCAGGTATAAATGATGAATAATTCAGCATTTGATGGATAACGTGACTCCAAAGAAAGCTTCACGAAGGGAGAAAAGGGAGTCTTGGACGCCAAGGATCAAAAGTGGCGCATGGAAAATCTGTCCCGGGCTAGAACAACATTTCTGAAGACTTTGGGGACTAGCAGTAACTTATTAGGATTAGGATAATGATACATTAACCTAGTAGGATTGGGTTAAGTAATTTATTAGCTTAGTAGGAATAGGATATGGGTATTATAAATACCCTATTTTGCTAGAGATTTTAAGGAATTCAGCAATCAATCTTTCTATTCCATCATTCACTACTACTTTTAATTCTCAATTCCGAATCCTTCCATTAATTCTATTTTTCTTCTTCTATTCATCTATTCTTAATTTCCGCAACAAGAGAAACATTACTTTGCTAGGAATTCACGCCTAAACACCTACCACACTACTACTACACGAAATCTTTATTGTGGTATAAGAACAATGTCGATTGTGATTTCCTTCGAACTCATGGGTAACTAAACTTCTCTGTTGGGGTTATGGAAGCTGAATGAGATACTATCTATTGCTATGAGTTTGTGAGTTCGTGACACGTATGCTGCATATATCATTATTCTCTTCATCTTAATCTAAATTTTTTGTGGTTGCAAATGCAAGAATACACCAGTATAGCATTAACTTGTTTGAAAGAAAAGTTATATGTCAGGAAAAGAGATAATGTCAAGGTAGTAGGGTCCCATCCCCTATTAAAAAGTTAGTGCCGTAACTGGATTAACCACTTGGAGAATTTGTACCGTTAGATACGCTTTAAGCTCGAAAGAGTTAAAGTTAAATAGTCCTTGTTTAGGTCGAAAGACGCCTGGATTTACCATCGAATACAATTCTCTATAAGCACATGCATGTCTGAATTCCGCACACTCATAGACAATAGAGACGTATAACTCATAAGGTGGACATAACCCCAACTCCTCAATTCTTATTGTTTTATAACATACTAAACATTCTTTCTTTTTACTTTGCTATTTTTAGTTTTTACTTTAATATTTTGGTTACACGTTACAATCCCCCCTTATTACGAGACTTGCACTAAAAGTCTAGTAATCGTTGCTTACTTCTTGACCAAGCTATTAACTAAGAGATCGATAACCAACCCAGTTGGGTTCTATATTTGACTACGACCGCTTTACACTCCCATGAGAGCTGTAGATTGAGCGTTATCAGTTATACGTCTCTATCGGCTATGAGTTATGCAGAATTCAGACATGCATGTGCTTATAGAGAATTGTATTCTATGGTAAATCCAAGCGTCTTTCGACCTATCAAGTATTATTTAACTTTAACTCTTTCGAGCTTAAAGCGTATCTAATGGTACAATTTCTTCAAGAGGTTAATCCTATTACGGCACTAGCTGTTTAATAGGGGTTGGTGCCCTATTACCTTGGCATTATCTCTTTTCCATACATATAAATTTTCTTTCGAACAAGTTAATGCTATACTGTCGTATTCTATATGTTTGCAACCACAAGAATTTGCATTAAGATGAAGAGAATAATGATATAAGCAGTATACGTGTCACGAATTCACAAACTCATAGCAATAGATAGTATCTCATAAGGCTTCCATAACCCCAACAAAGAGGTTTAGCTACTCATGAGTGCGATGGAAATCACAATAGACATTATCATTATACCACAATAAAGATCTCACGTATAGTATGGTGTGGTATGGCTTCAGGCATGAACTCCCTTTCAAAGTAGCGTTTATCTTATTGTTGAAATTAAGAATTGAATAGATGAATAGAAGAAGAATAAAAAGTAGAATGAATGGAAGAATTAGAATCCGAATTGTAAGTTGTGGAATAATATGAGAATTGAATAAAAATCTCTAGCAACATAGGGTATTTATAACACCTATCTCCTATTCCTACTAAGCTACTGCATTACTTTACCCAACCCTACTGGGTTACTGCATCATTATCCTAATCCTAATAATTTACTGCATCATTATCCTAATCCTAATAGGTTACTTCTAGTCTCCAAAGTCTTTAGAATTGTTTTTTTTGCCCGGGACAGGTTTTCCATGCGTCACTTTTGGTCCTTGGCACACAAGCTTTCCCTTTCTTCTTTTGTGAAGCTTTCTTTGGCATCACGTTATCCATAAAATGCTGGAATCTGCATCATTTATACCTAAAAACTTGCTAATCACGTTTCTTAGCTTACTTATAGGAAAAAGGACTAAAAGTGCATGAATTATATATTTTGTCCTCAAAACTTAGCTAAAATATGGGTAGATTATAGTACTTTAGGCGTGTAAATTCTCCTATCATCACCTATTTGGGGATGATGTTGATAGGGTATGCCCTACACCTAGAATTTACATTCGATCTCAGGGTCCTATCACTGATTGTTCTAGAGTTCCCCCTGTTGCTTCTAATCCTCCTCAAGGTGAGGTGACTAATGCAGAATTTCACCAATTAATACATATTATTTCTCAGTTGGTTGCTGCTCAGGATGAGTAGGATGTATCTAGTGTTTTATCTGCTGAGGCCACAAGTGTTAGCCAGTTTTGGAAGATGAATCCTCTTACTTTTACTGGATTAAAGATAGAGGGGGATCCTTAGTTTTTCTTGGATAAAATGGATAAAATCTTTAGGGTGGTACAAGATAGGAATATGGAATATGTACCAATAGTACGAGGAGTAGGATAGAGATAAAGGTGATATTTATGAGTTATCCTTATGGGAGGACTTTTCTAATATTTTTCTGGATTGCTTCTTTCCTCAGGATCTGAGAGAAGTGAAGATGGAAGAGTTTGTGAATCTTAAGCAGGGAAGAATGTTTGTCAAGAAATATACCTTAAAGTTTCACCGATTGTCAAGGTATGCTTCATCCTTAATGTCTGATATAAGAGTGAGGATGAGAAAGTTCACTTTTGGGGTATCTCATAATTTGATCCATGAAACAAAGACTACTTTGCTAATCAAGGATATTGATATTTCAGGGTTAGTGTCCATATGCAACAGGTGGAGGATGAAAAGAAGAAATATGCAGAGTTTGGGAAAGGCAAGGTAAAAGAGTATGTTTTTTGAGCAGGGTGGTGCTCAACAGTAAGGTGGTCAAGATAGAGGTAAATGTCCAAATAAAAAGTGGCAGAGTTCTGGTTCCTTATCTACTACTAGATCTCCTTACCCAAAGTATTCAGGTGATAGGCGTATGCAAGGTGGTTATTATTTCCGAGCATATAATGCCCAATCTCAGGCGAGTGGGGATCAGTCAGCTTTTTTATGCCTTTTTTACCGATTTTATGGTTGTATTCATTGGGGATTTTATGATGAAGGTAGGGACAGGTGTTTTAAATATGGTCAGCCACATCATATGATCAAAAACTATTAAGTTGGTAAGGGTGCTTCAAAAGTGGTCAAATCTTTTGTTCCTTCATCTTCTACTCTTGCACCTAGTGGTTCTGCTTCTGCATCTGCTCCTATTTTGGTAACAATATTGGTCAAAATAGGTTGCATTCTTTTGTATCTCAGCATGAATATGAGTCATCATCTGATATCGTTACTGATATTACAATTGTTTACTCCTGACCTATATTGTCTGCTTGCTCCCGGGTTCACTCTTTTCTATATAACCCCATATGTGGTTGTATGTTTTGGCTTTGTTCCTGAGTTTGGTTTGGATCCTTTTTCTATTTCTACCTGGGTAGGTGACTCAGTTATTACTAAAAGAGTCTATAGGGGGTGTGGTATCTATTGGTAGCAAGCAAACCTTGGTAGATATTTTTGAGTTGGATATGGTGGATTTTGATGTTATTATGGTAATGGATAGTTACACACTTGTTACGTGTCCTTAGATTGTTAGACTCATAAGGTTTTCTTTAGGTTCCCTAGTGAATCGGTTATAGAGTAGTAGGGTGGTTCCCTAGCTCTTAGGGGAAGGTTTATTTCTTATCTTAGAGCTTTTAGATTAATCTTCATAGGGTGTCTTTATCACTTGGTTTGGGTTAAATATTCTAACTTAGAGGGTCATTTTTTTCACTCGAATCTGGTGGTAAGTGAGCTTTTTGAGGTCGGATGACCTTCCTGGTGTTTCTATGGATTGGGAGATTGAGTTTGACATTGATTTGGTTCCGGACACTTGTCCAATATCTATTCATCCTAATAGAATAGTTTCGACTAAGTCGAGCAAACTCAAGGAGTAATATAAGAACCTTTTAGGTAAAAGGGTTTATTCTTTTTAATGTATCCATGTGGGGTCATTGCAGTTGTTCATGTGCAAGAAGGATGGTTCCCTTATGATGTGCATTGACTATCAGTAGTTGAATATGTTAATGGCTAAGAAAAAGTATCGTCTTCTAAGGATAGATGACTTGTTTGATTAGTTTCAAGGTGCCAAGTTCTTTTCTAAGATAGACCTTTGATCTGGGTATCATCAACTTAAGATTAGGGAGGAGGATATCAGTAAGACAACTTTTAATACTTGGTATGGGCACTTTGAATTCTTGGTTATATCATTTGGCTTGACTAATGCCCTGGCGGCATTTATGGATTTGATAAATAGGGTTTTCACGTAGTTCTTGGATCTTTTTGTCATTGTGTTTTTTTAATGACATCTTGATGTGTTATAAAAGTGAGGTAGATCATGCCAATCACCTCCATGTGGTGTTGCAGACCTTTAAAGAGAAACAATTGTATGCCAAATTCTCTGAGTGTGAGTTTTGGTTGAACACTATGACTTTATTTAATCATTTTATTTCTAGTGAAGAAATCGTTGTAGATCTTCAAAAGGTGGCTATGGTGAAAAGATGTTCTAGAGCCATGACTCCAATCGACATTCGGAGCTTTTTGGGTCTGGCTGAGTATTATAGGCGGTTTGTGGAAAGCTTTTTGTCCATAGCTGTTCCTTTAACTAAGTTCACTTAGAAGAAGGTAAATTTTTCTTAGTCAGAAGCGTGTGAAGGGAGTTTTGAGAAGCTTAAGGATAAGCTGAGTTTGGCTCTAATTTTGAACTTTCTAGAAGGTACGAATGGGTTTATGGTTTATTGTGATGCATCCTGGGTGTGATTTGGTTGTGTTTTGATGCAATATTGAAAGTTGATTGCCTACATTTCCAGGAAGTTAAAGGTGCATGAGAGGAATTATACTACTCATGATTTGGAGCTATTGCAGTGGTTTTTCCTTGAAAATCTAGCAGCATTATTTGTATTGAGTGCGCGTAGGCATATTTTTTGACCATAAGAGTCTACAGTATGTGTTCACTTAGAAGGAGATAAATCTCAGGCAAAGGAGATGGTTAGAGCTTCTCAAGGACTATGATATGAGTCTTCACTACCATCCAGGTAAAGCTAACATGGTTACTGATACTCCGAGCAGGTTGTCCATAGAAAGTTTGGCTCATGTAGTTAAGGGAAAATGGGAATTGTTGAAGGATATTCATCGCTTGGCCAATCTTGGAGTTCATCTCTTGGACTTCGGATGGTGGGGTAATGGTACAAGAAGTGGTTAGGTCATCTCCTAGTGTAGATATAAAAGAGAAGTAAGTGCTACATCCTATCTTGATGAAAATCAAGAGTGATGTTGGTGGGCAAAAGTTGATGGTCTTTGAGATCATGATGATGGTACTTTATGGTACCAAGAGAGGTTGTCTATTCATGATATTGATGATTTATGACAAAGGGTTTTGGATGAGGCGCATGAATCACGCTATGTTATTCTTCCTGATTTGGAAAAATATATCATGATCTTAAGAAGATATATTAGTGGAATGGTATGTAAAGGGATGTGACTGATTTTGTAGCCAAGTGCATGGTGTGCCAAAAAGTTAAAGTTGAGCACATGAGGCCTGGTTGGTTGGTTGTATCAAGAAATTGATTTTCCCAAATGAAAATAAGAGATGATCAATATGGAATTAATTACCTATCTTCCTTATTTTAGAAACCAATTTTATTGGATTTAGGTGATCGTGGATAGTGTGACTAAGTTTGCTCACTTCTTTCTAGCGAGGACTACCTTTTCATAGGAGGATTATGCTAATTTGTATCTTCATGAGATAGTAAAGCTGCATGGAGTACCTATTTTGATTATCTCTAATTATGGTACACATTTTTCATATCATTTCTGGCGGTCTTTTCAGAAAGGATTGGGTATTAAGGTGAGTCTGAGTACTACTTCTAATCCTCAGATGGATGGTCAAGCGAAAAGGACTATTCAGACATTGGAGAATATGATTCGGGCATGTGTGATTAACTATGGTGGTAGTTGGGTTGATCATTTACCTTTGGTAGAGTTTGCTTACAATAATATCTATCATTCTAGTATGGGGATAGCCCTTTTCTAAGCATTGTATGATAGGAGGTATAGATCTCCTATTGGTTGGTTCGTGCTTGGTGAGGCAGATATGTTCGATCTGAATCTAGTTTATTAGGATATAGAAAAAGTAAATGTGATTCACAATAGTCTTATGGCTTCCCAAAGTTTCCAAAAGTTTTACGCATATATAAGGTGTAGAGATTTAGAGTTTAAGGTTGGGGATAATATATTCCTAAAGGTATCTCCTAAGAGGGGATTAATGTGGTTTGATAAAAAAGAAAAGCTCGGTCCCCGATTTGTTGGTCCTTATGTGATTTTATGGAGGATTGGTAACCTGGCATATAAATTAGAGTTGCCTTATGATTTGAGCTCCATTCATCCAATATTTTATTTATCTAAGTTTAGGAAGTGTCCTGGGGATCCTTCTTTGGTGGTTACTTTAGAGGGTTTCGGTATCTCAGATTCTCTATCTTACGAAGAGGCCCCGATCGAGATATTAGATAGATAGGTTCATCGGTTATAGACCAGGAATGTGGCCTCGATTAACGTTCTATGGCAGAACCACAAGGTGGAAGAGGCTACATAGAAAGCGGAGGAGGACATAAAGTCCAAGTATCCACATTTGTTTTCTGCTCTTGGGATTCATGCGGAAGGTATGTGTTCTTCAACATAATTTTGTTTCAAACTTTTTTAAAGGAAAGATTAATATATTTGCGTCTGTGTTTTCTAACACAGTTAAAGGTTGGATTGATATTTGATAATGGAAATAAATCGTGCTTGTGGTTACCCTACATTGTCCAACATTCGGGGATGAATGTTCCTAGTGGGGGAGACTGAAACACCCTGGGTTTGTATCCCTTAGGAAATTTCCTGGATTTCTGGGCACTGGAAAGGATACAACTATGGGAAAATGACTCGTACACTAAGATACTAGTGGTATGAGTTAGTTGTATGCTGACTAGTGTTGATTGGTGGGTTGTATTTAGTTTCTAGAATGGATAAGACTTAGGTGGTACGAGTTGTATCGGTGGACACGGGTCATTTGGTTTAGATCATTCCTTCACTAAATATTAACTTGGTAGACTAAGTTGGATATGAGTACAAGTTACTCACCATCACCCCTAACCCATTGTACAAGTCGTACCATGGATTCGTATGGTGGACAGTGTTCAATCCTCTTTATATTCTATTATACTAGGGGTATGGATTATGTGTACTAGTCATATGCATCGATACGACATAGTTAGGATGAGTCATACCTTGGAAAGTGTCAGGTCCAAGGGAGATGGCCTTAGGTACGAGTGGTTGGTACCCCTCCATCAGAGGGTACGACTGGTGTGGATAGTTGTATCCCTCTGATGGGATTTTGGTGCATTTTAAGTGAGGGTAATTTGACATTTCCCCATGTAACCTAATAAGGCCCCACTATTTTTAACTCACTTGGGAGGTTATTTGCCCTACTATTCTATTCTTTAACACTTAGAAAAACACTCTTTAATCTTTTCTAAAGTTCTTGGGCAAAGGAAGCTAGTGTTTCATCTTAGGGATTAATTTGGGGCTTATGTTGTTGATTTCTTTGTTTGATTCATGTTTTCTTCTCTTATGGTTAGTTCCAACTATAGGCATGGTTTTATACAATGTTTTCATGTCTTGATTATTATGTGGCTTTGGGTTTTCAAATATAACTTTGGGGTTTTGGTAATAAATGTTTGGTTTTGTTTTTTCTATGTTTTAATTATGCTTTTATATTCTTTAATGATGGGTTTGGATAATTGGTTACATGGGAATGGGTATTTGGTAATTGGCTTTGGTTTTGGAAATATTATACCCTTAATGTGTTTGATAAAATGCCTAAGATAATATTTTCACTATGTCATTGGATTTTAATGGAACTTATGCATGGTTTACACTTGGTAATGGAACCCTAAATGGTTAAATGGTTTGGAATGATCTAAATGGAATGGTTGTGGGTTTAACAATCATTCTTGTGGGGTACAATGGAATCCCCCAAGTAATCATAATAATGGAACACTTGTGGGGTACATGGGACTCCCCCAAGTTAATAGGATTATGCGATCTATAGGTACATGGGAATCCCTTGATCTCTAAAAGGTTTGGCTAAGGACAATTCTTGAAAGTTATAGTCGGTATGACGATACCACTATGTATATCCTCGGTTAATAGCAATAGTTTGGTTGGTTGGAAATGGTTTTAATCTTACAATATGGTGGGGTGTGATAGCTAATCGTGAAAATGGGAGTCCAACGGATAAACACTTTAAACTCATATTTACCGACATGAGGGGTAGGTCATGGAGACATTATATGATACTACAAGTTACACGGGAATCTGCTAAGTACACTATACATATGTATCATGAAGGGTGAAGGGTACTTGGGAATCCCTTACTCTTATGGTATCTTAGTTCATGCAGCTACACACATCGGGGCCTATTCAGGGTGTTACACTGGACCCATATAGCCCGTGGGTGGTGAATAAAGGTTAACCTACACATACCCAGGTTAATGATTTTAAATGCATATTAAACTCGGTTCCCTTTCTCAGTACGATTATATATATATGTATGGTTTGTATGCATATGGATGGTTTACTTGGTTTTGTTGAATGGTATTATTTTATCCTTATCCTGAGTTCATACTAGCGTTCACCCACTAACCCATCTTTGGGCAGCTGTATCCCCAAATGATGTAGCAACCTGATGTTCTATTCTTCCTAATTAATGATTAGACTTCAGGATCAGCTATTGGATTGAAGTGGCGAGCTTCTATCTTTCCGAAAGGCTCCATTTTATGGATGTTATTTCATACTTTGGTTTATTTATGGATATTGGTTTTAGCTGTGGTTGGGGGCACATCCCAATCGAATTTTGGTATTCTTTTGGTTATAGGATTTAGTGAAACTACTATGAGTTGGAATGGACGGGATCGGTATTGGTGTTAGCATAGGTATTAGCATTGGTATTGGGGATAATACCGCAGGATTAAATTTCACATTATTCCATTCTCTTTAATTTTGGGATTATATAATTATTATGGAACTCATATAATTATGGTTTGGATTATGATTTGTTTGGTATTAGTCATCGGTTGGGTGTCAGACGGTTGGACTCGTTAGGGTGGTCACTATATAAACCTATACCACAGTCTTGGATTATGCAATAATGCTATCTTGTTATATGTTTGGAATTCATTCGACTCAGGATGTTCGTAGCTCGGTAAGGTTGGGTAACAAGGGTGCTCTCTATCCTGGTTGGACTTGGGATGCCTATTACGACAAGGCCTTAGTTTGGGTCGTGTCATGAGACTACACCTTCTCGATGAGCTACACAATTCCCATTAAGACCAAATTAAAACAATTTGTGCATAGCCAACCATTAACCAAGAATTCTTTGTTAAGACTTTTTCAACATGATATCGTCATACCAATATGATTGCAAGATAATTCAATTATACCATTTCAGTCTATTTAACCATTTGTCTCCTGATTTCCATTTAAAATCCAAAATCATGTCCACCAAGGGAATTCTAAATCAATAGACACCAAAGGAATTCCAAATCAATAGCCACCAAGGGTATTCCAAATCCATTTTTATTTATTTATTTTTAAAGTAATGCAATGGTTTCAAAAGACAAGTTAAATTATGCAAATATCCATATTCAAAGTAAAGTTTACAATAAGGGTTGAGGTTAATGCCACTACCAAGTTAAATATTCATAAATTTTGATGAAACCCATGTCACCCATAATTCAGTCCCATAACTATCAATTAAAGCATAAATAATCCATTTAAATCATGAAAAAGTCATTCAAGTAGTAACAACCAAAAAACCTCAGCCCAATTTCAAACCCTTAAATTGAAATCACATAAATATTAAATAATTGATGCCACAGTGAGAAATTCAATTCAAGGAAAGACAAACATGTCTGACATATAGAAGAAACATAAGAGAAATCAAAATTTGGAGTCGAGAGTAATGATTTCTTATAAAACCCTTGAACTTTTCTTGATTTGAGAGTTAAGAAGGAAAGCAAGGTTTTGATATTGATATCTTAAGGGAAAAGGGTCATCTAAGTGTTTTAAATTCATGTCAAGGGTAAGGACCAAAAAGCCCATCACCCCAAGTGAAAAAAATGGAAAAAATATATATACCAGTGTGGCATGCCGCTATCACAGAGGTAACCTCTATGACATGCTCCTATCGTAGAGAATAAGTATCGTGGTGATCTTGGGTGTATTTATATGCCTAATCACCATAATTAATCCATATTTTTGATATGTTTAGAGAACAAAGTGCTTAGTTTCTTATGTTTTTACTCTACTTCTATGTAATTGAGCTAACCGATGTGATTAGCATGATTTCAGGTATTAATGAGGTTGATGAATACATTATGGGACTATGGAATCCAGATGGCATATGACATAAGATAGAGTAATATAGGTACTAATGAGGAAGATCACGGCACTTTGGGGACCTGTGGATACCAGAGGAAACTTCACATAAAAGGAAAGCAGCTTTTGGACTGAATGTGATATATGAGAACTTTTTCCGGGCAAACTCAATATTTTTTAATAGTTGAGAACTCAGTAGCAATTTATTAGAGAAGGATGTTATTAAAATCCTTATGGCTGAATTTTTAGAGGATTCAGTATTTTGTACTTTTTTTTGGAGAGAGCAGAGAAGGGCGGCTTAGCTTGAGAGAGAGTGAAAAATGTTTTTTTGCTTTTGCTCTTAGTATTTGCACACCAATATCGTCTTCTAGTTTTTGGTATGATGAATATTTCTATTGTGATTTTCATTTTATTCATGAGTATCTAAGTTTATTAGTTAGGGTTATGGAAGCCTTGTAGCATACAATCTATTACTTTGGGTTTTGAATTCATTATGCATTGATTTGTTTACAACATACTTTCTTCATTTATCTTGAATTCTTGCGGTTGAAAACATAGAGAATATGCCTTAAAATGCAACTTGTTCTAAAGAAAGGTTGTTGTTTGGAAAGGAGAGTACTGACAAGAAAATAGGATTACCAACCCCCATTTCATATGTTAATGCCTTAGAAAGATTAACTACTTGGAGATTTCATATTGTTTTGGGTAAACGCTTTTGATTTGAGAGAACTAAAGTGAATTAGTCCTTGATGTATAAGAAACACTAGGATTATGTTATTAAATACGATACATTTCTCTGTAAGCATGATGCATGTATGAATTCGTGAAGCCCAGAGTTAGAAAGTATTGAAAACTACAAGGTGGATATAACCCTAGCTTGCTCTTTCTCTGAATTTGAATACTACTAAACTTATTTTATCTTGTTAAACTGAAACCATTAATTTGTGAACTGAGTCAAATCCCTTCTATTTATTTTACAGAAATGAACGATTAAAAGTCAACTAATCTGCATACAACTTAATTAGCACCATATTCCCTATGGGATTTAATCCCAACCTAGTTGGGTTGTATATTTGACAAAGACCGCTTATTCTCTCGTAAGAGAGGTGTAATTTGGGCATATCAAATTTTGGCACCGTTGTTGGGGAATACGATTGTCGATTGAGTTTATGTGTGTAAGTTGATTGTTAGTCAAGTTTTCTTGCTTTATGTTTATTTGTTTCTTTTATTTGTTATAGACTCATTGCTGTTTATACCATGAACCAGAAGTTTAGGAGAACAATTATTACCCTTCAATGCTGAAGCTCATCTCATTGAAAGAATAGCTAACCAACAGGAAGCTGAAAGATTAGCTGCTTTGGCTAATGCTCAATTAAATCTCTAAAATACTGATAACCCAGGTTGGGAACCTAATACAGATGAAGGGGACCTGGGAGACGATGAGTTATTAGGTCCAGTTAATCAAAGGTGTGTAGAGGATATAGCTGCACCAGTGAACAGGAATGTGAATAGAAATCGTCCTTTCAGAACAAGACCTGAATGCCAAGCTATGTATTTTAATCTGGAGGATGATGATAATGACTTGGATGGAGCCGGTGCAACAGGGGCTATTATTCCTCCACCCTTAGCACCCAGAGCCAAGTTTAATATTACAAGCACTATGATCCAGCTGTTGTAACTCAAAGGGTTATTTGGTGGAATTGCAGGCGACGACCCGAATATGCATTTGGTTAATTTTGACTCAAAATGCGTGTCGTTTGACAACCCAGGGGTTGGAAAAAATGCAATTCGACTATGTATATTTCCATTTTCTCTATCTGGAGAGGCAACTCTATGGTTAAGTGGGCTACTTCCGACTCTATTACCAATTGGAGGAAACTGAAAGATGCTTTCCTAGAAAGATTCTTTCTGTTATCCAAAAGAGCACAGTTGAGAGTTTAATGGATGACCAATGTCCACTTAATGGAAATATTATATCGGGCCATGAATTCGATTCCCAACCCAGTGATAGATAATGCTGTGGGTGGATCATTCATGGACCTCTCTTTTACTAAAGATTTTGAGATGCTTGATCGGATGACAAAGCAGAGTAGAGCTTGGAATACTAGGGATTCTAAGGTATCAATCTCTACTGTATCTATTGGCATGACTGCAGAACAGAGGCGAAGAGAAGAAGAGCGTGATCAAGACATGGCTCATATGAAAACGTAAATGGATCTTTTCACTAAGCATCTATTATCAGGAAAGACAGATAAGGTTAAAGCTATAGCATCACAAGGGAGGGCTGACTCCAATCCTGAGGAAGAAGCCAATTACTTGAATAATCAGATGGGTTTCCAAGCTGGTGGCTGATAACACTCAAACTACAGCTCTCGTAAGAGTGTAAGCGATCGTTGTCAAATATAGAACCCAACTGGGTTGGGTTTTGAATCCCACAGAGAATACTTGGTCACTAAGTAAGCAAAGATTATTAGACTTTTGGTGAAAGTTTCGTAAAAAAGGGGGGATTGTAGCGTGTAATAATGTAACAAAGTGAAAACGGAAAATAGCAAAGTAAAAAGAAAGAATGTTTAGTAAGATTCTAATCAATGAGAATTGGAAGTTAGGGTTATGTCCACCTTATGAGTTATAAGTTTCTATTGGCTATGATTTATGCGGAATTCAGACATGCATATGGTTATAGAGAATTATATTCTAAGGTAAATCCAGGAGTCTTTCGACCATCAAGGATTATTTCACATTAACTCTTTCGAGATTAAAGCGTACCTAACGGTACAAATTCTCCAAGAGGTTAATCCAGTTACGACACTAACTTTTTAACAGGGGTTGGTGCCCTATTACCTTGACATTATCTCTTTTCCATACATATAACGTTTCTTTCGAACAAGTTAATGCTATACTGGCATATTCTATGTGTTTGCAACCCCAAGAACTTGAATTAAGATGAAGAGAGTAATGATATAAGCAGCATACGTGTCACGAATTCACAAACTCATAGCAATAGATAGTATCTCATAAGGCTTGCATAACCCCAACAGAGAAGTTTAGCTACTCATGAGTGCAATGGAAATCACAATAGACATTATCATTATACCAAAATAAAGATCTCATGTATAGTATGGTTTGGTGTCACTTATGGCGTGAAATCCTTGACAGTAGCATTTCTCTTGTTATTAAAAATTAAAAGTCGAATAGATGAAAATAATGACAACAACGAATTACTGAAGAAAAAGGGGAAGGATCGAATAGGGATGAGGGTGGTGGAGAATTGTTTTGATGGATGGATGGATGGTGGATGGATGGGAATGATAAAAATCTCCAGCAGAATAGGATATTTATAATACCCATATCCTATTCCCACTAAGCTACTGCATTACTTATCCTAATCCTACTAGGTTACTGCATCCTTATCCTAATCCTACTAAGTTACTGCTAATTCCCAAAGTCTTTAGAAATGCTGTTTTTGCCCGGGACAGGTTTTCCATACGTTACTTTCAGTCTATCGACTTCCACAAGCTGCCTTACTTCTTTCGTGAAGCTTCTTTTGGCGTAAAGTTATCCATAAAATGCTGAAATATTCATCATTTATACCCGAAAACTTGCTAATCACGTTTGTTAGCTCACTTACAGGAAAAAGGACTAAAAGTGCAGGAATTATATATTTTGTCCTTAAAACTTTGCTAAAATATGGGTAAATTAAGGTGCTTTAGGTGTGTAAATACGCCTATCATCAACACCCAACACTTAAAGCTTTGTTCGTCCTCGAACAAAATATCATGTCTATCTAAACATCTACTTAGGGTTTCACAGTAACAACACAAAATATTCATCAGGACGGGCACAGTAATTATCAACAAAGAGTAGTTTTCTGATCACTACTAGAAATAATTCAACCTCCAACCTAGACTCGTGATGATGGTTAATTTGTATTCAAGAGTTAAGGCACAAAGATTCATACACGACTACCCAAAACTCATCAACCATGTGTGTCTCACAATATATTACCCATAATCACTCACAAGTATTTTCATTTATCGAAATATGGGTATATGATTATCCTTGCTCCCACTCTCACAAAGAATTCATATGTTGCAACTGATGACCATAGGCTTGCCCTTAGTGTAATGCTCCACTAAATATCAGAATGCTAAGCTTAGGGTAAAATAGGTCTTTTATAGGTTGTAATGTAGGCTAAGGGACAAGTAGGACTATTTTGGCCAGAAATAGTGACTATTTTACTAAGCGTTTTAATACATCATATTATGCCATTAACACTTTCTTTCAAACAACCTTTCTACTTTCTTTTATTCTACTACCCATTCTCTCCTCTTTTGTTTTTCAATTTTAAACATAACTAACTTTTTAGTTTTCTTTTCCTTTTTCTATTTCTTTTTCTTTTCTTCTCTTTTTTTTATAACACTCCTCTATGATAGCCATTCTTTTTCATAACAGATTCAAGCACCAATAAACTCTAAGGCATCATAATCACCCAATTTCCTCTTATTTTGTCACATGAGTTTACAATTTAAATCACTTAGTAATTTGGATCAAATTATGGTCTTGCAAAAAATGGATTAGGCTTACATATGAGGCTGTAAAAGAAAATAGGCTAAAGGCTCAAAGGGGGTTATCTAGGATGATGTCCACGGGTAGGTAAAAAAAAGGTAAACAATTATAGGCTGCCAAAGAAATTCCTAAATCATCTCCTAGACTCACACTCTTTATTTTGCTTTACATACACACCAGGCAATTTCTAGCATCAGTCACAAACACAGAATATGCTATCATCTCACGCACACAAGGCATATGGTCGACTTTATTGGGAGCAGTATAGACTCTTGACCCCACAGATGAAGGAATTTAACCACACAATTATCACACAATGAGTCACAATTTAGAGCCTAAACGTCTCAATAGTAATGATTTAAGCACAAACTCTTGTTATAATACCATGCTGCCTATCAAACCAATTTTATGCAAAGAAAAAAAATTCTAAAATTTAACTTCTAACAAATAAAACAAAAATAAGCAAATACAGATAAAGAAGTCTAGCATACAAATACCATCACCCCATACTTAGATGGGACACACTGCCCTCAGTGGAAAATAAATAAGAAGAAACTGGTTAGTCGGAATCATCCTCTATATCTGGGGTCATACCCCCTGCATCGGAATCATCATCAGAGTTGTCATCCTCAGAAGTTCCTCATAAGTACCCCTCTTGATTCCAAGAGTGCGTCGAGGTATTTGCAGCACGGAGGATTCACCTTGCTCTTTTCGTCTCTTTTTCTGGCCTTTTTGTGAAGTGGTTGATTTTTCTTTTCCTTATCTTACTTTTGGTGCCATTGTACCTGTGATTAAAATAATAGTCATATTAGCTTCATCTCGGTGGATACAATCAATAAAAAATCAATAGTGGCACCACCCCAAACTTAGTTTGTTGGTACAGACTTGTGAAGTGAACGATGTCGATTACTCAGACTTTATCGATATACGTTTAGGTGTTATGTTCCAACAATATAATCAATACAGTCATAATTTTCTTGTCATCTTAACTATCCTCTTTGATTCTATTTCATGAAATCTTGGTAATACTTTCATGTTTGGATTGATGTACCTTCTGATCAAGACTACTACATATAAATTGAATCAAGTTTAGAAATAATCACAACTTCGTATGTTTGTAGTCAACCATGATTTTCATCTTTATGAACAAGTCATTACAACATGTAAGCTTTCTATTGACAAGATTATGCAATTTTCTTGACCATGTCAATTCCGTAAAAGTATGACAGTGCATCAAAATCAAATACAAGTTGGAAACAAGTCAAGATCATCCTTACGTATTCTTTCACTCACTTAGTTGTATCACAACAAATCAACCACATTCAAATCACCAATACTACTTCAAGATTTAACAATTAATTATAGGCTTAGTAGTGTAGTACTTGTGGAATATAAATGAAGAACAAAGAAGTACTTACTTGGTTGATGGCCTCGGAAGATGTTCTTGCAAAGTAAAAAGAGCAAAAGGAAAATTTTTGAGAGAATTTGGAGAGGTAGGCGGCGCTTAGGTATGATTTGCAATGTATTTTTGGTCTAAGACTAGGGTTCTTATTTATAGGGCAAGCTTGGATCGGGTTTTGACCCATTTGGAATTGGATTTGGAGACAAAAAGTGACCATTGGTGGCGCGTAATGCTTTGCCTATGCTTGGCATAGGCGGCGCCTTTTGCAAAGCCTAGTTGTGCATTGGTGGAGCCTATGCCATGGAATATGAGATTCAGAGACAAAAGGATATTGATCATAGGTGGCGCCTATGCTATGGCACTCTAGAATCCGAGAGCTTAGGCCATAGCATAGGCCTTGCCTTGTTCGTGTCCTAGATTTACATCGGCCTTGCCTTATTCTTTACCAATATTTTCATAGGCAATACCTAACCCATATCCTTTTGCTTCTTCATTCCTAACTTACAACTATCAACATACAATACTTCCAAATCAAAATTTGAAACCAATCTCCTCCTTTATACCTCTTGCACCTACAGTTACTCAAAAACAACAAAAATAATTAGAACGATGGGTTGCCTCCCACCAAGTGCCTTTGTTTTGGTCGTGGCTTGACAAAATCCTGAGAAAACAAAAACAACAAAAACAATTAAATGGGTTGCCTCCCACTAAGCGCTTGATTTATTTTTGCGGCACGACATAGTTATCTCAAATACTTAGACTTCATTGAGATATTTGGTGCATCATTTTCTGAATGGATTCAGATGACACTGATGCTTCATTGTGGGCACGTAATCTTTTTCGAGTTGCATCTTGTGTATACATATCCCAGGAGGGATACCAACAGTATCATCAATAGACCAACCAATAGCTCTCTTGTACCTCTTTAGAGCAGAGATGAGAGCCTCTGCGTGTTGTTCACTTAAATCATCCGCCACACTCACTGGAAGTATATTTCCACTTCCCAAGAATACATACCTTAGATAATCGGGGAGCTATTTCGATTCTAGCACTAGTGGATCTTCAATGGAAGTCTTCGCTGTTGATGACTGTTGATTCTTAAGATCAAGGTCCGATTCTTAGGAGTATGAGAATAGGACCCTATTTTTGTTAGAGCACACATAGTTTCTTCATAATCTTCATCATCCTTATGCTCAACATTCAACAACACATTAGATAGTGGCGCAACAGTAAGCTGCTTCTCTACAGATAATTCTTTCTTGTACTTATAACAAACGTCATCTACAGAGAACACCTTCATATCGCTGGGTTGCTTCATTGCTTTGCATACATAAAAATGAACCACCTCATCATTTAACCAAAATAAAAGCTCATTAGCTCTTAAGTCAATAAGCACACTTCCAGTTGCGAGGAAAGGGCATCCCAAGATTATGGGAACGTCAGAATCCACCTCACAATCCAAAATCACAAAGTCTGCAGGAAAGATGAAGGTGGAAACCTTCACCAACACATCATTCAAGATACCCATAGGTCATTTTACCGACCTATCAGCCATCACGAGCCGCATATTGGTTGGTGTAGGGCCGTCCAACCCCATCTTTCTGTAAATAGATAGAGGCATCAAATTGATGCTAGCTCCCAAATCTCACAACGCCTTAGCAAAATCCAACGTTCCAATTGTGCAAGGAATAGTGAAAGCACCAGGATCTGCCATTTTTTTGAACTAGAGATCTTGTAGAGATTGCACTGCAATGATGAACATTATCTGCTAGCTCATAGCTTGCTGCCTGTTTCTTTGTCAAGAGGTCCTTCATGAATTTAGCGTACCCAGGCATTTGTTACAGTGCTTCCACCAAAGGAACATTAATAGTCAGCTGCTTCAACATGGTCATGAATTTGCTGAACCTGGTGTCATCAGCCTTCTTCTTCAGTCTCTGAGGAAAAGGTGGTGGTGGAAGAGGAATCGTTTTCTCCACCACTTCCTTTTTATCTTTCTTTTTATGATCACTCTTTTCATGATGGTAACATCTAGGTGTAACATCATTAGCACTCACTTCAGCTTCTACGACATCTTTAAACTCTGCTTCATCAACAACATTCTCCTCTAAATCATCAACCACCTGCTTACCTTTAGACGGATTGTCTAACACCTTACCGCTCCTGGTAGTAATATCCATGCATGATCCATCATTTCGTGGATTTTACACAGTGTCGCTAGGTAGGATGCCGGCATTTCTTTGATTAATTGCTACTGAAAGTTGACTCAATTGCTACTGTAGTTGTCTTATTGCAGTGAAATGTGAGTTAACCAACTGATTTATTGAAAACAAGTCGTTCTTCACCTCATTCACTCCCGTATTGGTTGCCTCTACTCCTTTCAAAAGCTTCGCCATCATATCTTCCATGGAAATTTTTCCAGAGCCATACGTCACAGCCTAACGATTTCCAGGAGGAACATACAAACCACTCCTATCAGTCTGATCCTTCCAACTACCTTAATCGCGGTCCTTGTATCCAGATTTATCATAATAGTTCCGACTTTGGTTTCCTTGGGCATTTACTTGGAAACCCCCCTGATTATTCAAGTAGTTGGCTTCTTCCTCAGAATCAGATTCATCTCTTCTGTGTGTCCAATAACCTTAACCTTTTCGATCTTCCCTGATAATAGGTGCTTGGTAAGAAGATCCATTTGTGTTTTCATGTGCGCCATATCTTGATCACATTTTTCCTCTCTTATTCTTTGTTGTGCAGTCATGGAAATAGATAAAGTGGGACTTGATACCTCAAAATCCATGGTATGCCAAGCTCTACTTTTCTTTGTCATCCGGTCTAGCATATCGCTTGCTTGAACAAAGGTGAGGTCCATGAATGAACCACCTGCTGTATTATCAACCACTGGCTTAGTCACCGAATTCAAAGCCCTGTATAATATCTCCATCAAGTGGACATTGGTCATATGATGGTTTGGGCACTACATTAGATTTGTCTTGAACCTCTCCCATGTTTTGTGGAGAGCTTCAGTTCTAAGTTATCGAAAATTGGTGATCTGATCTCTCAATTGTACTCTTTTGGATGGCGGAAAGAATCTTTCTATGAAAGCATCTTTAAATTGCGTACAATTAGTAATAAAATTAGGAGTTAGCCCGTTCAACCATAATGTTACCTCCCCAGATAGAGATAATGGAAATAAGCGTAGCCTAATTGCATTCTGTCCAACGACTAGATTGTCGAATGATTTTCATGTAGAGATAAAGTTGATCAGATGCATATTCGGATCATCACCTGCAAGTCCACCAAATAATTCCTTGAGTTGTAATAACTAAATCATGGTGCTAGTGATGTTGAACTTGGCTCCGGGTCCCAATGGCAAAAGAATAATGGCTCCTGTGGCACCAGCTCCATCAAGATCATTATCATCATCATTGAACTATATTTGCATAGCTCGGCGTTCAGGCCTAAACCTAACTTAACGATCTCTTCTGTTAGCAGGTGTCGCTACCTCAGCATCACGCCTAGGGTTTAGTAACTCATCATCACATAGGTTCTCATCGTCAGGATTTGTTGCTCGCCCAAGGTTATCAATATTCTGCTGATGTACTTAGGCAGCGGCCAACACAGCTAGTCTAGCCTGCGCCTATTGAGCAACCCTTTTTTCAATGTCATGTTGCGCCTCCATTCTTCCAATATGATGTGGTTCAGGATTGATAGGTAGTAATGGTTATCCTGAACTTCGAGTATGGGGCATGCACTGAACAAAACCTGTAGAAAACAAAGAAAACAACAACTAAAATTAAAGTACGAGAATCTTTGACCAAAGGGTCTAGTAACTATCACAAACTTAGTTGACAACTATATTCCCCAGCAACAGCGACAATTTTTGATAACGCTCAAACTACAACTCTCGTAAGAGTGTAAGCGGTCGTTGTCAAATATAGAACCCAACTGGGTTGGGTGTCGAATCCCACAGAGAATACTTGGTCACTAAGTAAGCAAAAATTATTAGACTTTTGGTGAAAGTTTCGTAAAAAGGGGGGGATTGTGGCGTGCAATAATGTAACAAAGTGAAAATGGAAAATAGCAAAGTAAAAAGAAAGAATGTTTAGTAAGATTCTAATCAATGAGAATTGGAAGTTAGGGTTATGTCCACCTTATGAATTATAAGTTTCTATTGGCTGTGATTTATGCAGAATTCAGACATGCATATGGTTATAGAGAATAGTATTCTATGGTAAATCCAGGCGTCTTTCGACCATCAAGGATTATTTCACATTAACTCTTTTGAGCTTAAAGCATATATAGCAGTACAAATTCTCCAAGAGGTTAATTCAGTTACGACACTAACTTTTAAACATGGGTTGGTGCCCTATTACCTTGACATTATCTCTTTTCCAGACATGTAACTTTTCTTTCGAACAAGTTAATGCTATACTGGCGTATTCTATGTGTTTGCAACCACGAGAATTTGAATTAAGATGAAGAGAGTAATGATATAAGTAGCATACGTGTCATGAATTCACAAACTCATAGCAATAGATAGTATCTCATAAGGCCTCCATAACCCCAACAGAGAAGTTTAGCTACTCATGAGTGCAATGGAAATCATAATAGACATTATCATTATACCAAAATAAATATCTCAAGTATAGTATGGTTTGGTGTCACTTATGGAGTGAAATCCTTGACAGTAGCATTTCTCTTGTTATTAAAAATTAAAAGTCGAATAGATGAAAATAATGTCAACAACGAATCACTGAAGAAAAAGGGGAAGGATCGAATAGGGATGAGGGTGGTGGAGAATTGTTTTGATGGATGGATGGATGATGGATGGATGGGAATGATAAAAATCTCCAGAAGAATAGGGTATTTATAACACCCATATCCTATTCCCACTAAGCTACTGCATTACTTATCCTAATCCTACTAAGTTACTGCTGATTCCCAAAATCTTTAGAAATGTTGTTTTTGCCTGGGACAGGTTTTCCATACGTCACTTTCAGTCTATCGACTTCCACAAGCTGCCTTTCTTCTTTTGGTGAAGCTTCCTTTGGCATCAAGTTATCCATAAAATGCTGAAATCTTCATTATTTATACCTGAAAACTTGCTAATCACGTTTGTTAGCTCACTTACAAGAAAAAGGACTAAAAGTGCAAGAATTATATATTTTATCCTTAAAACATAGCTAAAATATGGGTAAATTAAGGTTCTTTAGGTGTGTAAATACGCCTATCATCAGTGGCCAAGGAAACCAAGTTTGGAACCATAAAGGAGATTGGAAGAGTAAAAGTGATAGGAGTGCACTGTATGTACCTCCTGGAATCCGTGATAATGCTACCACTCGTTCAGTCAAAATGTTCATGGAGGACATGATGGAGAAACTATTAAAGGGAGTCAAGGTGAAAAATTTTGGGGTGACTAATGTAAAGAGTGAAATATCTTCCATGAGTTAACTAGTAAATCGCAGTCAGTCGCTATTAAACAATCGAATCAACAGATGATCCAATTATCCAAAGCATTCAACCAAATACAGAATGGGACTATACTAAGTGATACAGTTCAGAATTCAAGGACTGATGGATCGTGTATGGCCTTTACCACTAGGAGCGCTAAGATGTTATCTAGTCTAGGTTTGGTAGCTTCCTCTTATAGTGATGGGGTTGAAATAGATTGGGAGATGGTTGATGAATCTCCAGTGGTGCCTGTGGAGTTGGGAGGTTTGTAAAAGAAGAGTGCGGAAGTTGAACAACCAACTAAGCTAAAGCATGTTAGTGATGTGGAGCAAGGCATAATAAAGGTGGTAAAATTTGCTCCAACTGAAATCCCAAGGCCGCCACCTCCATTTCCATAATGATTAAATAATAAAGAAGATGATGGAAAGTTTAGCAAATTCATGGCTATGTTAAAGCAGTTGACAGTAAATGTGCCCTTAGTTGAAGCACTGGAACAGATGCCCGGATATGCTATGTTTATGAAAGACCTGTTGACAAAGAAAAGGAATATGAGCTATGAAATAGTAGACAATATTCATCATTGTAGTGATATTGCTACAAGATCTATTGTCCAAAATAAAGATGATCCAGGAACATTTACTGTTCCATGTTTGATTGGATTGCTAAAGTTTAAAAAGGCCCTTTGTGATCTTGGGGAAAGTATCAATCTTATTCTATTGATGGTTTTCAAGAAACTGAGTTTGGGAGATCCTACGCCCACCAATATGCGGCTTCTAATGGTGGATAGATCGGTAAAAAGGCCAATTGGGATTCTATATGATGTACTTGTAAAAGTTGCTGATTTTATATTTCCTGTTGACTTTGTAATTCTTGATTGCGAAGTGGACTTTGAAGTACCCATAATTTTGGGTAGGCTTTTCTTAGCAACTGGGAGAGTGTTAGTTGATATGGAGATGAATGAGCTGAAATTTAGGCTCAATGAGAAAAAAGTTAGCTTTGAAGTATGTCAGTCTATGAAACAACAAAAATCTATTACTGTCTTTTCAATTGTTGATGTATTCTATGAAGATGAGCGAGATGTACCATTTAAGGATATGTCTTTTGTGGAGACCATTGCTGGTTTGGTTGAACTTGCAATCAAGGATGTAAGTGACTGCAAAGTGGTTGGACTAGGAATAAAGCATTTTCTTGATTTAGCAAATGAGGTACAAAAGGTATCATCGATGTATCTTGACGAAGTCTGAGTAGTCAAGATAATTGAGTCTTGCCGCGATGTTAAATCAGGTGCTGCATAGGAGGCAACCTCGTGATTTTATTTTCATTTTATCATGTTAAACAAAAATGCAAAAAGAAGAGTCGAGCCACGACCGAAACTACGACGCTTGATGTTAAAAATGCACGAAGTACTAAGGAGAATATTAGTGCCAATTTTGATTTGGAAGGGAGCCAAGTGAATGGTGGTAAGTTTAGAAGTGAGGGGAACATTACAGGTAAGTTAGAGTGGTCAAATGTGTAAGGATCAAGTATGATTTGCATTAGAGTCGCACCTCAAATTATGTAAATCTGACCCAAAAAGTTTTATGGTGTGGCTTTATTTTGTGACTTTCAATAAGGTCTGTGGTGGTACGTAGGGATCACACAATTTCCAAGGGGAATTTTGCTATTGTGACAATAAATCCATCAACGTTTTTTCTGAAAACACCGCTGAAACTTTGTTCGCCACAATCAAATATATCAAAGATGAAAAGCCAAAGAGAAGGTATCTCTTAGAGTTATAAAAAGTTGTTACTCAGCAACAACATAATAAGAAACAAAAATCTATTCTCTTCAATAAGTCATGCAAAAATTTTACTCGAGAAAAGAACCTCCCCTCAGTGAGCTTCGTTCGGAAATCAATTCTCTTTAGAATGAGATTAGAGAAGTGAAACATAGACTTCATAAGATTTAAATAGATGCTCTCACTGAACAAGTTCTTAAAAGAGTGGATCTACTTGAAGAGGGAACTTCAGGTCACAAAAATGCATCCCTTGATGATGCTGGTGATGAAGAAGAAGAAAGAGAACTAGGTATTAATGTAATTTCTCAAATTAAACCTCCTAGTAATTACTTTTTGATTAAACTAGTTATTAATAGTGATCTAATCCTTCACAAAGTCACTTTATTTGATAGTGGTGCATACAGAAACTGCATTATAGAAGGTCTTATCCCTACTAAGAACCTTCAGAAGGGTACTGCAAAACTCTATAGATCTATAGGAGAAAGAATTAGTATTCATTACAAATTACCTATAGCCCATATCTGTAATAATGGAATTTGCCTCGTTAAGGATTTTGTTATTACAAAAGATATTAACGAAGAAATTATTCTTAGAATACTTTTTGTAACTTAGTTAAAATCATGTATTACGGATTTTACTCATATATGCAATACCGTTTTAGGGATAGAACTTGCTTTTCCTCTAATTAAAACTATGACTTTCCAAGAAAGCCAATTTTTACATAAACATACAACTTTTAAACTAGATCTTTTGCAAAAACAAGTTGGTTTCCTCAAAGTCGACATTAAAATTTCAAAAATTGAGCAAATTGTAAAAACTCCAGAGATGGTATCTAAAAGTTCCAATCTTCAACAGACTTTCGAAAAAGAAATTAGCTAAGATTTTCCAAATGCCTTTTGGGAACGAAAAGCACATGTTGTTAATTTGCCTTACATTGACGGGTTTAATGAAAAGGCCATTTCTACTAAAGCACGACCAATTCATATGAACCATGAATTAATGGAAATTTGTAAAAAGAAAATTGGCACTCTTTTGAAAAATAAAATTATCCCCCTTTCAAAATCCCCTTGGAGCTATTTGGCTTTCTATGTCAACAATGCATTTATAGCAAATTTGATATGAAATAAGGATTTTGGCAAATTCAGATTGATGAAAAATATAAGTATAAAACTACTGCCTTCAATGTCCCATTTGGACAGTTCAAATGGAATTTTTTTTGGGTTAAAAATGCCCCATTAGAATTAGGCAAATTCCCTGATTTCATCACCAACAAAACCCAACTCCAAAGGTTTTTAGGAAGCCTTAATTATATTGGTGACTTCCTCCCTAAAGTAAGGAAGGTTTGTAAACCTCTCTTTGATAGGTTAAAAAAGAATCCTCTTCCTTGGAAGAAAGAACATACTAACGCCATGGTAAAGGTTAAACAAAGCGTTAAACAATTGCCTTGGAATCCCTAATCTAGAGTTTTTTATGATTGCAGAAACCGATGCTTCTAACATTGGTTGTGGAGGAATCCTTAAGCAGAGAGAATTCCAAAATCTGAGGAAAAACTTATTCGTTACACTTTCAGAGTTTGGAACTCTGCTCAGAAAAACTATAGTATAGTGAATAAAGAAATCCTTTCTATAGTTTTATGAATTACCAAGTTTCAAGATGATTTGATGAACAAAGAATTCTTTCTTAGAGTAGATTGTAAATCTGCTAAAGATATATTGCAAGCGGATGTTAAAAATTTAGTCTCTAAAAAAATATTTTCTAGATTGCAAACCCTATTATCTAGCTTTGATTTTCAAATTGAATTTTTGAAGGGAGAAAATAACTCTCTTCCAGATTTTCTAACTCATGAATTTTTGCAGGGAAAAAATGAAGCCAACTGGAGTCAGGCAAAATAAGAACCTTATCAAAGGAAAAGAGACGGAGAGCAAAAGCCCATCCACCAGCCCTTTCAACATCCGGCCATCCTGAAATGACCATAATAAATTTTCAGTTCTAGGACAATTACCACCAATAAATTTGAACTTAGCTATAAATCCCTTTCCAGCTTTACCTAGCCCTTCTTCTTTAACTTCGATGAAAAAAACCTTTGTTAAAGAATCCAAACCATGTTCGCTTTCTCCTCTTGGAAACCTAGATTTTCCGCACTTTTGATCCTTTTATGGTAGCATGAATGTATATGTATGGAATGAGGATGCAATGCTCACAATCAGCTCAATATGATGATGTTTAATACATCTAACATATATATGTATAAGTGAGACCAGAAATCAACTCAATATGTTCACAATTCATGATTTCAAATCTAATTAGGCACCATCAAATAAATATGCATGTAAGACATCATTAATATCATATTAATCCCTAACTCGGGAATTTCTATCTTGATTGGGAAACCAATGCTGAAATAAAGTTGATATCAGCAAAATGAGCCCTCGCACGAGCATTATATTTAGAATGAAGGTATTTAAAAGAACAGATAAGGTCAATGATGTCAAATAAAGCCCCCACATGAGCAACACACAACAGCAGATATGAAAAGTCAAGAATAACAAAATATATGCCCACACATTGGCACACATGAACAATAATCATCTCGAAATATAAACACCATAGTTATTTCCCCTAGCCCATAACATTCCTTACCTATTTATAAAGTACCCAACTCAATCTAAAAGAAGTTAAGCCATAACCATCCTCGAAATGATTAAATCTTGATCTAAGATGCTTTGACACGGAGCCTTCCCTATATGACTGACCTCAAAATCAACTACAATATTCAAATACAATATCTACACATTAAAGAAAAGGTAACGATATTCATATTGACAATGTTTAGATCGAGTCCAAAATAGGTTTGAAAATGAACAAGGTAGAATTGAAATTTTGTTTTACAAATACCTTCCCCAATGTTATAGAAATTTAAAGGTGAAAATCCACGTGAAAATGGGTTTAAAGCGAGTTCCAAATTGAGGAAAATTTCTTTTTAAGCTTTACCAATAAAGCCCATTTCTATTTTAAATCATTATTTAAAGATATTTTGATGAAGAATTAAAGACCTTAATAGGAATAAGGTTTTGGATCTTACCTATGCTCAATTGGTGAAGAAATCCTTAAGAATCGCCCAAACCCAAAGCTCAAAGGTCCAATAATGCAGGGAATACCTTAAAAATTGGATATATATTCATCCTAGTGTTGGCCTCTTAATGGGTCATCTCTTAAGAGATGGGTGATTGCTAAATAGGTCTGACCTACAAGGATAGGCCCACTATAGGAGCACCTACCAAAGCTGTTAAGTTCAAGCTTTAGCAGTAGGCAAGTGGTCAAGCTATTCGCTAAAGTGGTGATTTGATACTTAAGTAGCCACCATTAAAGAGGTACTTTGGCCGCTAAAATGGCTGCACCAACAACTTTGCTAAGTTGCTAAGTTTTCAGTTGATCCCTTGGGATTCATTTAGAATCCCATGAATGCAAATGAACTATACTACTAGGCTAATTTTAAATTTATAGACTCAATGGTGACGTTAAATTTTTGAATATTTTTTTTCCACTTATTGACCCTTGAGATCCCTTTTTACTAATTTCAAATCAATTGGGTCGAAGTGACATATAAAGGTCCCAAAATTGAACTAATCCTGCTACTAATACAAATTTGACATTATGGATTAGTTGGCGTAGTGCAAATTGCCATCTGACAATCAGAATAACAAATGTTGATCAAAGTCAACTATATGGTTTCATAAGCCTCTAAAAACAGTAAACTTAAGCAAATCATTCTTGATCACATCGAGAACTATGCCAACTCTCCCAAAACACTAAATTAATTATGTAGAAACTATGGAGAAGGGCAAAATGATCATAACACATATAAATGAAAATTGAAAAATTAGGTCACTATAGTATCCCCCACTAAGAATCTAGTTCATCCTCGAACTAAAAGGCAAGAAAATATCAAAATCAGTAAAAATGGAGGGTAACTACTATGCATGCCGGTTTTTACCTCCCACATAGCATCATCAATGGGATGGTGTCTTCATTGAACTGTAACCACTGAAATATATGTTGAATGTATTTATCTAATATTTATAGCTAAATTTAACACCGACTCTTCCACAAAGGTCAACTTCTCATCCTACTTAGCTAAATCCCAACAAAACATATGAGACTTATCTGAAATATAGCATTGGAGCATAATACATAGTAAACTTGAGGAATGGATGAGAAATATAAAGGTAAGGCCAACTCATAATTAACCTACGTAGTTGACTAAAGAATTTCAAAAGGTACAATGTACCTCAGAATAAGCTTATCCCTCTTTCAAAGCCTCATCATGCTCTTCACAGGAGACACAGAAAGGAAGACCTGTTCACCAATCCCAAACTTTAAGGCACGACCCCTATGGTCTGCATAACTCTTTTATTTTTTTTTGGGCTACCCAAAGCCTAACTCTTTTTCCTAATTTAGGCTATTGAATGCCTATCTTAAATCATCCAAATCCTATTCAAAGGCTCTCAAAGAAAGTTGGTACCAAAAAGTCGAACCTTTGAAGTCTCAAATTAACCAATAGAAGATCAAAAACTCCTACCACACAATGCCTCAAAAAGTTCCACCTTAATACCTAAATTGTAGCTATTAATATAAAAAATTTTGCTAAGGCCAAGTATTACTCCCACTAACCACCGAAATCCATACCACATACACAAAGGATATCCTCTAAAACCTAAATAGTTCACTTTGACTGATTGACAGTCTAGGGTCGGAAGCCATTCTAGGGTCAACTTGAGTACCTAACTCTTTTTGAAAAGACTGCCAAAACCTAGAAGTGAGCATTGATCCTTTGTCTAAAATAATAAGCATAGGTACCCTATGAAGACAAAATATCTTACGAACATGGATACAAACCAACCTCTCTACACTAAAGAAAATCTGAATAGGTACAAAATAGGATGATTTGGTCAACCAATACATGATGACCCAGAAGTTGTTAGAACTATGAAAAGTATGAGGTAACCCACTCATGAATTTCATAGTGTTCCGCTCCCATTTCTTCTCAAGAATCGATAATCTCTATAGTAAACCACCCTATATACAATGCTCGACCTTCACTTGCTAACAACACCAGCAAAAGCTAAAAAATTCACCATATCCTTCTTCATACCGTCTCCACTAGTAAAACTTCTTTAAATCACGATATATCTTGGTCACACCTAGATGGATAGAATATCTCAAACAATGTGCCTTTTTTAAAATCAATCTCACCTATCCACTAACTATTGGCACATAAACTCAACCTCCAATCCTCAAAACACCATCCAAATTAAGAGATACCTACCTATATTTCCACTCAAACTCCTTATCTCGAATCAACCTCAAACTTTTTGAAATCAAACAAGTGAGCTCAAATCTACTCCATCAAACAAAGATCTAGCATCAATGAGGGCTAAAAAATATTTACTGTCAAAATATCAATCAGGTTAGCTTAATATTGAACCTCTAATGTGAAAGGCCACTCTTAGGTCAAAACATAAGCCAAACTCTCCATACTAGTTGACTTCTAACTTAGGGAATCTGCAATCACATTAGCCTAGAAAAGATTGTAAAAATTAGTGAGGTCGTAATTCGTAAGCAAATCAATCCAACGTTACTGTCTCATAATAACATTTAGCTGAATAAAGAAGTACTAAAGGCTATGATGGGAGAAGAAAATATCAAAGGAACTCAATACAAGTAAGGACCGTACAAATTAAACACAAACACTACGACTACCAAATCCAATTATTGTTAGGGTAATTTCGGTCAGAACGATAAAACTGATGAGTGGTATAAGAAATCACCTTACCCTCCTTTATCAACACCATATCCAAACCAATACCATAAGCATCACAAAATATGGTAAAACCCACACCCTCCTTGGATAAATTCATGATAGGAGTTAAAGTCAAAAACTTTTTGAGCTATTGGAAGCTTTTCTCACATGCATCTGACCACTAAAATACCATGTTTTTTCTGAGTTAATTTGGTCAAAGGAGTTACAATTAATGAGAAACCCTATACAAAATGTTGATAATAACCTAAAACACTACTCTTTATAGGAGATGTAGGTCTAGCCCAATCCGGAATTTTTGTTATCTTAGTTAGATCAACCATAATACCATTATTTGTCACCATATGATCCAAAAAAGAGATAGAATCTAACAAATCTAACACTTGGAAAATTTAGCATATAACTTATCAACAAACAACATTTAAAGTACAATCCTCAAATGCTTCATATGGTTAGCCTCACTCTCTGAATAAAACCAAGATTTCACCTATAAATTCAATCACAAAAGAGTCAAGATATATGATGAGTGGTGAATTTACCACTTAATTGCACTCAATAATTGTGCACACTATCATGATTTAAAGATATAAGTGAGACAAATTAGTGATTAAATATAGTAATTTCCATATTTTTCAGACATAATGGTTAGGAGAATAAAATATATGGATTTGAGCTGACATGGACCAAAAAAAAGTATAGTTGGAGGACCTAGAATAGAATCAAGCCTCAATTATTGCAATTGCAGTCTATGGGCAGTGATCAAGGCCAGTCAAGAAGGTAAATAGACTGCGATCACGGCGTCCTTATAAGAACCAAGCACATTGAGGTAGAATATCACTTATTCCAAGAAAAAGTTCTTGATGGAATTATAAATACTTTGGATGTATAAAGTCATGAGAGTATTGTTGATATCTTCACCAAGTCAATTCCCAAAGCTTCATTTGAGTTCTTCCGTGACAGGTTTAGGGTAGTTTCCAAAAAATACTTTAAGAAAGAGTGTGAATAAAGTTCATTAAAGATGAGTTTTTGGAATATCATAGGTTTTTCTGGAATATCCTAGTGTAGTGTCTTGAATAAGTATCTTGTAGAATAGTCTAAATATTCTAGTGTAGTGGTAGAGTATAAGGATCACTAAATTTATCTTGTAAAAGTATCTAAAAAAATTTCTAGAACCATCCTGAACAAGTATAAATAGGGATGGTCTTGAACATTTGTAACCAACTAAAAAATAAATCTAATACAAAGCAAATTCAAGTAGTATTCTTCCAAATCCAAGTTCTCCCTTTTAATACCTTCCTTCACCTTTCTAGCTTTCTCTTCTTAGTTGAATATTTCAATCTTTGTTAAACAATCTTGGGATAGAAGAAGGTCACTACAACTATACCTTTTTTCTACTATTAGCTACACTAGAAACTATAACACACTTATGATTATTGAACTTTGAAGACATCTAAAAAATGCAAAACCTATCTAATGCTAGCATTATCCACTTTTTTAGCGATTCTAATAAGGTGGTGAACTCGTTGGCTAGCCTTGTATTTATATTTTATTCTTTCTATTTTGTAGAAACTATTTCTTAAGAAGCAATTACATTTATCAAGAAGATTTATTCAAGCTTTTATATTTAGGTATGTAGGGTATTCATCTGTAATACTCCGAGAAACTTTTTGTTGAAATTTTGTGCATAAATGTGTTGGGTTCTAGCTTCTAGAATGAATTATACATTTTCAGTGCAGAATGTCTTAGATTATGACCCACCATTGTGTAGAGTATATAATAATCTTTTCAACGATATGTGGATCATCCAAAACGGACACCCGAGCGACAAGTTATGAACATTCTGATCGAACTGTGAATAGTAGTAAACAATTAAACATGTAGGAAAAAGTACTGAGGCCTGGCGTATTTTTGTTCCAAATTTAAACGATCATAAATACTTGTACATAATGATCTGGGTGATCTACTATATATCAACGGAAAGCTCTATGAGTCCTATTTCCAATGAAATTGGTTTCATCCAATTTGTCTATCGTAGCAAAACGTTATGATCGATCTACTTTAGCCTATCGAAAGTGAATCTTTGGGTCAACTTCAAACGATCATAACTCCTCATACACAATGATCTTAGTGAGATACTATATATCAACGGAAATAATAAGAGTCCTCTTTCTAATGAAATTAGTTTCATTAAAATTGTATATCGGAGTAAAATGTTATGGTTGATCTACTTCAGACTATCCAAACACCCCATAAAGGACAGATTTAAGAATTATTTATTTTTTAGGGGAGTTTTGGTCATTTTCCCTCACCCAAAATTCATCCAAACCCTATATTAAATCCTATTAGAAGCATTATATGTTATATTTCATCAAATTCCCTAAAAAAGAAAACCCTAAGCTCCTACATCCAACTTCAAGAACCTCTAAAGTTCACCATTAATTATGCAAATTTATTCAAGATTCCAAGTACCTAGTTCAAGAACTCCAAGAACCAACATTCAAAGGCACGATTAACATCTCAAAAATGAGCATCGATCTAAAGTTCATCATTCAAGGTATGTGGGGGTTTTCAACAAGAACTTTATTTCGTTCTTGTGCCCAAAAGTAATTTTCTTTACAAAGGGATGATTTTTATTTGATTTTTATGAATTTGAAGCATGAACCCATATCTTATGATAATTATTATGAAATCTTGATGTTTATTATTTTGAATGATGAATTTACATATGTGGTGTTATAAAGCATGAATCTTGAATGATATTTATCATGATTTTTATATTTGGATCATGAATCCCCATAGAAAGTTGTGTTTATTTTAAGAAAGTGTGTGTTATAAGCACGTTGATATTGAATATTTGAGATATTTTGAGTGATTTGACCTTTTGGTCTTAATGGAGTTGTTTTGAACTCGAGTGTGAAAGAAATCCACAATGTGGTTGATTTTGATACATGAGCATGATGGCTACTGATGTATATTTTTATATTATTAAAATTATTTTGTTGTGGATTGTCTTTGAAATGATCTAAGCTATGTCTAGGAGAAATCTTTAGCACCGAGTGGGAGGAATAAAGTGACCTTACTTCCCTAGAACTATGTTCCCCCATAGGAGTGAGCCTGACGCTAATATATATAGTGATCACTAGTTTGTGTGGATTTGATACCGATAGTCCTACACCGATGGAAAGGATAGGATAGATCTCCCCAAAGTGGGTTGTACGTTGGACTCTATGTAGCTCACATGGTTTATATTGGTTATAGGATGTCCCAATGTGTGCGTGTTTTCTTGTGTCTATGATGAATGGTGAAGTGATTTGAAAGTGGAATTGTGAAAGTTATTCTTTCGAAAGATTTAAATGATATTACATTATGAGAATTGATATTCTTGATGACCTGAAAGTGATTGACAAATTTTATGATGACTCACATGTGTTATTGTACTTATTTCATCCTCTCATGATTATGATGATTTTCTTTGGGCTATGTGAGTCTTTTATACATCCTGCATATTTCTTATAAATATTTATGATGATGATATTTATACAACTGCATGCACCCCCATATACTTGGTTCCTTTCCATGGTAGTGACCCACATTTTTGGATGTGGGCCACATTTTCTTAGAATATAGGTTTAGGTGCTCAGTTCCAGGTTTGATAGTGATTCTTCAGGCACGTTGTTCTACATCCTCTGTTATGGTGAGTCCTCATGTTCTGAGAATGTGATGTCTGATGTTGGTTTCATGGAATTATTTATATTTGATAACTGAGTATGAGTCAGTTGGGGCATGTCGCAATGGCTCGCTAGTTTTATTGATTTTCTTAGAGTCTTGTCATACTAGTATAAATGTCGGGAGTTGACTAATAAGTCATATTTTGTTATCTTTTTGAAATTCTTTTATTCTTGGGTGATGATTATTCTATTGATATTTGAGGGTTATTTATGGAAACCTAGTTGATTTGTGTTGAACTAAATGAAAATGGCTCAAAGGGTTAGCTTGGGGCTACTTGTAGCGTCAAGCATTGTGTGACACTCCGAGACCCATTTTTTGGGGCGTTACAAACTTGGTATCAGAGCCTAAGGTTTTACGGTGTCCTAAGGAGTCTGAAAAGCTGCGTTAAGTAGAGTCTTGATCATCGGTGTGTAGCGTACCATATCTAGAAGCAGGAGGCTACAAGATGTTTTAGGAAAAAGTGTGATTATTTCTTTCAGAAGTCTATCGTGATTAAAGTGTCTCTCTTTGCTATTGATTCATGCTCTCCTCTTTTAGAAATATGCCTCCACTTCTAGCGAGAAGAAATAATGATGGTCAACAACCTCAACCCGCTGACCCATTGAATAAAAATGTGTCTCATGATGAATTTCGGGCAGCCTTTCAGGCGCTGGCCCAAGCTATTATAGTAAATGTTTAGGCCAACCCGGTCCTGGATCCACAGCAACAGAGAGGTGATTCAGCTACTGCCAAGATCCGTGACTTCATGCGAATGAATCCACTAGAATTCTATAGGCCAAGTCTGATGAGGATCCACGATTATTTTTCGAGGAGGTGCAGAAGATTACTCAGGTGATGCATGTATGTGAGGAACATAGTATGGAGTTGGCTGCGTATAGGTTGAAAGACCTTGCTTATGACTGGATTGTTTCTTGAAGGAAAGGTATAGCTGAGGGAGCTGTCCCTACAATTTGGCAAGAGTTCCAGGATGCATTCCTGGATAACTTTTTCCCTTTGGAGATGAGGAAGGGAAAGGTGGAAGATTTTATGAACCTGCGATAGGGCACTATAACTGTTAGGGAGTTCTATCTAAAGTTTAATCAGTTGGCCAAGTATGCTTCTGACTTAGTGGCTGATAATCGGGCTAGTATGAGTAAGTTTGTGACTGGAGTGTCTAGTTATGTGGTCAAGGAGTATAGGTTTGCTATGCTGAATAGTGAGATGAATCTTTCTAGGTTGATAACTCATGCCCGACAGATTGAGGTAGGCAAGATTAAGGAGAGAGATAGAACGATAGGGAATAAGAGAGCTAGGTTTGAGCAGCACAGACAGGGTCATACTAGATCATAGGAAGGGAGTCACCCTCAGTATTAGGATCGTTCGTCTATACCAGCACCGTCATTTGCTAGTGCCCCCAAGACTAGAGATAGGCAGGAGAAAGGTAACAGGTCATATGTATCCAAGTCCCAGTATAGTTTTAGCAATAAGCCAAATCGTCCCCTGTGTCCTAAGTGTGGTAGGTCTCATTCAAGTAAGTGTTGGGGTAAGAAGAGGGGTTGTTTCTGGTGTGGTGACATGAGTCACAGAGTCAGAGATTGTCCATAGGATGGACAAGGACATCGTGACTATCGTCCTCAGACGCAGACTCAGACTGTTAGTACTCCAGTTCCATCAACTTGCCCATCCCCAAATTAGGGCGCGTCTTCTAACAATACTGGTGGGCAGCACCAGAAGAGATTCTATGCTTTATCATACTACCAGGAATAAGAGGACTCTCCCAATATTATTATTGGTATGCTTCGTATATTTTAGTTTGATGTGTATGCTTTGTTGGATCCTGGATCTACTTTCTCATATGTTACACCTTTGATTGCTATGAATTTTGAAATGAGTCCTGAGATTATTCCTGAGCCTATCCTAGTTTCTACCCTAGTGGGTGATACGATTATTGCCCAAAAAGTGTATAAAAAGTGTCCTGTTACTGTTCTTCATAGAGTCTTGTTGGATGATCTAATTGAGTTAGACATGGTAGATTTTGATGTAATTTTGGGTATAGACTGGATGTATTCTTCTTATGCCTCTGTTGATTGTCGGACCTGAGTGGTCAAATTTTAGTTTTTGGGTGCATCCTTGTTTGAGTGGTCTAGGAATTCTGTGTCACCCTAGAGTCATTTTATCTCTTACATCAAAGCTAGAAAACTTATTTCCAAGGGGTGTATTTATCATTTGGTTAGAGTCAAAGACACCAAGTCTGAGACTCTAACTCTCCAGTCTGTTAACGTCGTCAATAAGTTTTCTGATGTCTTTCCAGATAATCTCCAGGGATACCTCCTGATACAGAGATAGAGTTTGGGATTGATCTTCTTCTCGATACTCAACCCTTTTTTTATTCCTCCTTATTGTATGGCCTCTGCAGAACTTAAGGAGTTGAAAGAGCAACTCAAAGATCTACTAGATAAGGGTTTCAAAAGGCCCAGTGTTTCTTCTTGGGGTGCTCCTGTGTTGTTTATGAGAAAGAAAGATGGCTCTTTGCGTATGTGCATTGATTACCTCCAACTGAATAAAGTCACCGTAAAAAATAAGTACCCCCTTCCGAGAATAGATGATTTGTTTGACCAATTGCAAGGTGCAAGTTATTTCTCAAAGATAGAACTTCATTTTGGCTATCATCAACTCAAAGTTAGGGAGTGTGACATCCCAAAAACTACTTTCCAAACTTGTTATGGCCATTTTGAGTTTCTTGTTATGTATTTTGGGTTAACTAATGCCCCAACAGCTTTCATGGACCTTGTGAATCGAGTGTTCAGACCATATTTGGATATGTTTGTCATAATGTTCATCGATGATATACTGGTGTACTCCCGTAGTGAGGATGAACATTATAATCATCTCCGAACTGTCTTGCAAACCCTTAGAGATCACAAGTTGTTTGCCAAGTTCAGTAAGTGTGAGTTTTGGCTAAGGTCAGCAAGTAAGCAAGGATTACTAGACTTTTAGTGCAAGTCTCATAAAAAGGGGGGATTGTAATGTGTAACCAAAATATTAAAGTAAAAACTGAAAATAGAAAAGTAAAAAGAAAGAATGTTTCGTAGGTTGTGAAACAATGAGAATTGACGAGTTAGGGTTATGTCCACCTTCTGAGTTATACGTCTCTATTGGCTATGAGTGTGTTGAATTCAGACATGTATGTGCTTATAGAGAATTGTATTTGATGGTAAATCCAGGTGTCTTTCGACCTATTCGAGGATTATTTCACTTTAACTCTTTCGAGCTTAAAGCGTGTCTAACGGTACGAATTCTCCAAGAGGTTAATCCAGTTACGACACTAACTTTATAATAGGGGATGGGACCCTACTACCTTGACATTATCTCTTTTCCAGACAAATAACCTTTCTTTCGAACAAGTTAAATGTTATACTGGCGTATTCTTGCGTTTGCAACCACAAAGAATGTAGATTAAGATGAAGAGAATAATGATATAAGCAGCATACGTGTCACGAACTCACAAACTCATAGCAATAGATAGTATCTCATTCGGCTTCCATAACCCCAACACAGAAGTTTAGTTACCCATGAGTGCGAAGGAGATCACGATTGACATTTTTATTATACCACAATAATGATTAATTTCGTGTAGAACAAGAGTGGTAGGCGTTAGGCGTGAATTCCTTAGCGAAGTAACGTTTCTCTTGTTGCGGAAATTAAGAGTAGATGAATAGAAGAAGAACAATAGAATTAATGGAAAAGTCTTGCGGAAGTAGAATGATTAATTGAAGAGTGAATGTATGAATATGAATAAGAGAAGAATGTAGAATGATGAATAAGAGAAGAATGTAGAATGATGAATAAAAGAAGAATGTAGAATGATGAATAAGAGAAGAATTAATAAAAACTAGAATGAGAATAATAAAAATCTCTAGCAAGATAGGGTATTTATAATACCCATATCCTATTCCTACTAGGCTAATGAAATACTTAACCAAATCCTATTAAACTAATGAAATACTTAACCCAATTGTACTAGGTTAATGTATCATTATCCTAATCCTAATAAGATAATGAAATACTTAACCCAATTGTACTAGGTTATTGTATCATTATCCTAATCCAAATAAGTTACTGCTAGTCCCCAAAGTCTTCAGAAATGTTGTTTTAGCCCGGGACAGATTTTTCATGCATCATTTTTGGTCCTTAGGCGTCCAAGCTCCCTTTTCTTCCTTCGTGAAGCTTTCTTTGGCATCAAGTTATCCACAAAATGCTGAATTCCACATCATTTATACCTGAAACTTTGCTAATCATGTTCGTTAGCTCACTTATAGGAAAAAGGACTAAAAGTGCATGAAATATATAATTTGTTCTCAAAACATGGCACAAATATGGGCAAAATATATTGATATAGGCGCGTAATATCGCCTATCATCAAAACCCCACACTTGAAGCTTTGTTCGTCCTCGAACAAAATATCATGTCCTTCTAAACATCAACTTAGGGTTTCACAGCAACAACACAAAATATTCATCAAGACAAGCACAATAATTATCAACAAAGAGTAGTTTTCCGATCATTAGTAGAAACAGTTTAACCTCTAGCATAGACTCGTGATGGTGGTCAACTCATATTCAAAAGTTAAGGCACAAGGAATCATATACAACTACCCAAAACTCATCAACCATGTGTGTCTCACAATATAGTACCCATAATCACTCACAAGTATAGCATATTTTTCAAACATGGGTATCAAAATATCCTTGCTCTCACCCTCACAAAGAATTCATATGTAGTAACTGATGACCATAGGCTTGCCCTTAGTGTAATACTCCACTAAATGTCAGAATGCTAAGTTTAGGATCAAATAGGGCTTTTAATGGTTGTAATGTAGGGTAAGGGCCGGGTAGGACTATTTTGGGCAGAAATAGTGACTAAGTTCCTAAGCGCTTTAATACATCACATTATATCATTGACACTTTTTTCTGTCAACCTTTCTTCTTTCTTTTATTCTACCACCCTTGTTCTCCTCTTTTGTTTTTCAATTTTAAGCATAACTCGCTTTTTAGCTTTCTTTTCCTTTTTGTTTTCATAACATACCTCTTATGATAGCACTTTCTTTTTCATAACAATTTCAAGTACCATTACAATTTAAAGCATCATACTCACCCAATTTCCTCTTATTTCATCACATGACTTTATACTTTTAAAGCACTTGGGAATTTGGATCAAATTACGGTCTTGAAAAAAATGGATTAGGCTTACATACGAGGTTGTCAAAGAAATAGGCTAAAGGCTCAAAAGGGTTTAACTAGGATGATGTCCATGGGTAGGTAAAACGAAGGTACACATGTATAGGTTGCCAAAGAAATGCCTAAATCATCTCCTAAACTTACACTCCTTATTTTCGCTTTGCATACATACCAGGCAAGTTCTAGCATCAGCCACAAACATAGAAAATACTATTAATCTGACACACACAAGGCACATGGTCGACTTTATTCGAAGTAATATAGACTCTTGACCCAACAGGTAAAGGAATTGAACCACACAATATCACATAATGAGTCACAACTAGAGCCTAAACGTCTCAATAGTCACAATTGTAGCACATACTCTTGTTATAATCTCATGCTGCCTATTAGAATAATTTCATGCGAAGCTAAGTTAAAAAAAAATTTACTATTAAAAAACTTATCAAAAAAAATGAAACACACAAAAAAATGAAACAACGAAACATAAATAAAACAAAGTAAACAAACATAAATGCGAATACCGCCACCCCACACTTAAACGGGACACTGCCCTCAGTGGAAAATAAATGAGAAGAACCTGGTCAGTCGGACTCTTCCTCAATGTCGGGGGTCATACCCCCTTCGTCGGAATCATCATAAGAGTCATCGTCAGAGTTCTCCTCTACGTTGGAGTCTGGCAAGCGTCGATCATCATCGGTCGGCACATCATCATCTTGAGGTTCCTCAAAGTATGTGCCTACTCCACACATCTCCCATGCATGCATATTCATTGGATAGTCATGGTCCAGTTGTTGGAGCTCTGCAGCAGTTGGAACACGACCTCCACCCATCATTGTGAACCGTGTCATGCCATAAAGATGACGGAAGAAACTCTCATCTCGAGCATGTCTCTCCGCAGTAGTAAGGTTGACACCATGTGTTGTTTCAGCATCTTTGACCTTTGTGAGGTCAACCTTCTTCGGGTTATGTGGGAGTTTTTGATCAGCTGGTTCCTCTTCGATATCCTCCTTCCACAAGATTGTTGTCAATAGATTACCAAAAGTGAAGTGGGAACGCTTGTGTAGTCTGTCTTTCCGCATTGTAGAGCGAATGATTGCCCCAATGTTGATAGGGACATTTGTCATCAAAGAATAGAACAAAGACACTCTATCTCTTGTTATTTTGGTTTATTGAGTCCCAAGAATAAGGCATGAGTTGACAATACGCAATCAGATTCTTGCTTCCCTATTCAAAGGAGCATAGGGGAAGGTGTTGTGTCATCCGGTGTCTTGGTGTCTACTCCACCTTACCATGGATCTACTTCCACAAAGGGTGTGTCGAATTTCTCTATAAGGAGGTCTGCTGTACAGCTCTTTGAATGGTGCTGGATCGACCGAAGGTAAGCCAATAAAGGAGTTGATCAAATCCGCGTTGAGCTGTAAAACTTGGCCCCGAATCTTGACTTCGCTGCCCGTGGTTTTTGGTGACCAGTTCGCGTAAAATTCTCTTATCAAATCAAGATTACAGTCTCCCATGTCGCGAAAGATGAAATCCAGATTCAAAGCCATGATTTTTGCCAACATACGCGTCTCCTTCTTCGCTAGGCTGTCCTTGTTGATCAAGTCGACATGAACATATTTTATTTCCTTGTTGTTCCTATACCATTCTTTGGCTTCCTCCTCAAGAACCCATTTTATTCCAAACATTCGGTGGGGTAATTGCATTGAGGATGATTCTCCTTGGTCGTTGCGACCTCTCTTCTTGCCCTTTTGGGAGGTGGTAGCCTTATCTTGTCTCTCTTTAGGTTCCATTGTTCCTGAGACAATATTCATGTTAGAATCAACTCAATGGAAACAATCTATAAACAATCCATCGGGGTACCACCCCACACTTAGTTTTGTTGATACAAATCAGTGAAGTGAAAGTGGTCGATTACTTAGACTTCGTCGACATACGTTTAAGCAGTTATATTCCAACAAGAAAATCAGTGATGTATCAGTTATTGTAACCTTTGCAATACTTTCATGTTAGGTATAACAAGACTACTACATAGGGGTTTCATCATAGTATAGTTTCTATCAACAATCACAACCTTCTATGTCGGTAGGCAACTATAAGTCTTATTCCAATGAATGGGATAGTCTAACATGTAGGTATGCAAATGACAAGATTATGCAATGTTCATAACCATAGCAATTCCGCAAAGAGTATAATAATACAATTAAAACTAAATTCAAGTCGAAAACAAGTTAAGATCATCCTAACGTATATGGTCACTCATATGGTTTTGTATCAACAATCCAAACACATTAACATCACCACTATTCTTTTCAAGATGTAGCAATTCATAATAGAAATAGCAACGTAGTACTTAAGAGAAATAGATGAAGAACAAGAGAGTACTTACGTGATTGAAGCCTTTGGAGATGTTCTTCTGAAGTGGGAGAGCAAAAAGAAAAATTTTGAGATGATTTGGAGAGGATGTGCGGCGCCTTAGGTCAAGTTTCAATGTGTTTATGTTTCAAGACTAAGTCCCCTTTATATAGGAAAAGATATGGGTCGGGTTTTGACCCATTTAAAAATGGTTTTGGAGACAAAAAGGGACCATAGGCGGCGCCTTTAGCTTTGCCTATGCATGGTATAGGAGGCGCCTAATGCAAAGCATAAGCTAGCATAGGCGGCGCCTAGTGCAATGCATTTAGGGACCATAGGCGGTGCCTTTAGCATGGCATATGAGATACTGATACCAAATGCTTTAGCATAGTAGGCGCCTATGCTATAGCATACTTGAGCATGGGCGGCGCCTATGTCTTTGCACACTAGATTCTGAGACCTTAGGCTATAGTATAGGTTTTGCCTTGTTCGTGGCCTAGTTTTACCTAGGCCTAGCCTTGTTCGATGCCTAATTTTTCATGAGCAATGATCAATCCATAGCCTTATGCATCTTTATTCATAAATTACCACCTTTACCATGCAATACGTCCAAATCGTCATTTGAAACCGATCTCCTCATTTTATTCCTCTTACACCTACATTCACTCAAGCCAATAAAAACGATTAGTACGATGGGTTGCCTCCCATCAAGCTCCTTAGTTTTGGTCGTGGAACGACTCTTATTTTTTTGGATTTTCATATATCAAATGCAAAACAAGTACTAGAATGAAAGAAAGAGAAAACGATAAATGATAAGCGATAAACCATAAATGATTGGTTGCCTCCCATCTAGCGCCTTATTTATTGTCGTGGCTCGACATAGTTACCTCGAGTACTTAGACTTAGTTGAGTTAAGTGATGGCCATATAATTCATCGAGTCAAGAGGACCAATATAAGGTTTGACACATTGGCCATTCACTTTGAAGACAACACCATTATTGTCTTCCAATTCAACTACTCCAGACGAGTAGACTTGGATAAATTTGTACGGACTAGACCACTTAGACTTTAACTTACCTGGGAAGAGCTTCAATCTGGAGTTGAAGAGAAGTACCATATCATCCTTTTGGTAGTTTCGTCGAACAATCCGCTGATCATGATACTTTTTCATCCGCTCCTTGTATAGGTCTGACCTTTCATATGCATGGAGACGGAATTGATCTAATTCGTTCAGCTGCTCCAACCTCAGATTCATCGCATTATCCCAATTCAAATTCAATTGCTTCAATGCCCACAATGCCTTATGATCGATCTCGATGGGTAAATGACAAGCCTTCCCATAAACTAGTTGATAAGGGGACATGCGGATGGGTTTTTTGAATGCCGTCCTATACGCCCATAGAGCATCATATAGCTTCCAAGACCAATCCTTCCTATTAGCATTTACCGTCTTTGCAAGGATTTGATTGATCTCTCGATTGGAAACCTCTACTTGTCCACTAGTTTGGGGGTGATAAGGCGTGGCTACCTTATGTTGCTTGACACCATATTTGGCCAACACGGATTTGAATAGCTTGTTACAAAAGTGAGATCCTCTATCACTTATGATAGTACGTGGTACTCCAAAGCGAGAGAAGATATTCCTCTTTAAGAACGCTAGAACACGCTTTCCTTCGTTGTCAGCAAACGCTACAGCTTCAACCCATTTCGAGACATAATCTACAGCAACTAAGATGTACTTCATTCCAAATGAATTCACGAATGGACCCATGAAATCAATGCCCCACACATCAAAGAGTTCTACCTCAAGAATTTTCAACATGGGCATTTCATGGTGTTTTGAAATAGCACCTTGACGCTGGCATTGGTCGCACCTTCTAACATAGTCGTAGGCATCTCTCATTATCGAAGGCCAATAATAACCACTTTGCAATACTTTTCTTGTCGTCCGATTACCTGCATGATGTCCTCCAACTTTGGAAGTGTGGCATGTTTCCAATATATTTGGCACCTCTACATGGCATATACATCATCGAATGACACCATCCACGCATCGTCGAAACAAATATGGCCCATCCCAATAGTAGTGTTGTACGTCATGCATAAACTTCCTCCTTTGGTGGTAAGATAAATTGGCAGGTATCACATTACTCACTACAAAATTTTCAAAGTCGGCATACCATGGTAATTTTTCCATTATTGTTGCTAATATCTCCTCGTCGGGGAATGCATCATCAATCTGAATTTCCGGTTGTGCCACATGGTCATTCTCGAGTCTAGATAGGTGGTCGGCCACTTGGTTCTCGCAATCTCTTCTATCTTTGACCTCGAAATCAAACTCTTGCAGAAGCTACACCCATCGAATTAACCTTTGTTTTGCATCCGTTTTTGTCATTAGATACCTAAGATCTGCATGTTCTGTATGAACGATCACCTTAGTACCCAACAAATAGGCTTGAAACTTCTCAAACGCATACACGACCTCTAGGAGCTCTTGTTCAGTAACAGTGTTGTTCCTTTGAGCTTTATTTAAGACCTTTCTCGCATAGTAGATAGGATGAAATAATTTCTCCTTTCTATGACCAAACGCAGCTCCAACGGCTACACCACTAGCATCACACATGACTTCAAACGGGAGAGACCAATCTGGTGCTACCATGATAGGGGCTTCAATGAGTTTCCATTGAGGCATTAGAATGCCTTTAAGCAATCTTCATTAAAGTCAAACTTCACATCTTTCTCCAAGAGTTTTCACAATGAACTAGCAATTTTGGAGAAGTCTTTGATGAACCGACGATAGAAACCTACATGGCCGAGAAAACTACGACCTCCCTTGACCAAAATTGGAGGCGGTAGCTTCTCAATAACTTCAATTTTTGCTCGATCGACCTCAATTACCCTTTCAGAGATTTTGTGCCCATGAACGATTCCTTCTTTTACTATGAAGTGGAACTTCTCCCAATTCAGCACTAGGTTGAACTCTACACATATTTCCAATGCCATGCTTAGGTTTGCCAAGCACGCTTCAAAAGACTCACCAACAACTGAAAAGTCATCCATAAATACCTCCAAAGTGTCTTCAACCATATCAGAAAAAATAGACATCATACAACATTGAAAGGTGGTTGGTGCGTTACATAGCCCGAATGGCATGCGTTTGAAGGCAAACGTACCATATAGGCATGTAAACATTGTATTCTCTTGGTCTTCGGGGTCAATACAAATCTGATTATAGCCTGAATAACCGTCTAAGAAGCAAAACCATCCTTTCCCCGCTAATCGATCTAGCATTTGGTCAATAAATGGCATTGGGAAGTGATCTTTGAGCGTCCAAGAATTCAGCTTTCGGTAGTCCATGCATACTCTCCATCTAGTGACGAGTCTAAGTGGAATAAGTTTCTTTTTCGCATTCGCAACCACCATCATGTCTCCTTTCTTGGGAACACATTGTACCGGGCTTACCCATGTGCTATCAGAGATTGGATATACAACTCCTGCGTCTAACCACTTGATAATTTCTTTCTTCACCACTTCTTGGATAAGTGGGTTTAGACGTCTTTGATGCTCAATGGTGGGTGTGCAATTTTCTTCAAGATGAATTTTATGTGTACAAATACTAGGTGGAATACTAATAATATCTGCAATGGTCCATCCAATGACTCTAATATACTTTCATAGAGTAACAATGAGAGCTGCAACTTGTTGCTCACCCAAATCGGCTGCCACAATGACTGGAAGTGTGTTTCTGCTTCCTAAGAATGCGTACTTTAAATGACTTGGCAGCTCCTTCAATTCTAACGTGGGTAGCTCTTCAATAGATGGCTTGGCTGGTGGTGTGGGTCGATTCTTGAGATCAAGGTGCATCTTCTTGGGAGCATAACGATATGTCCCTAATCCTGATAGAGCACAAATAGCTTCTTCGCAATTTTCAGCATCCTCATTCTCTTCATTCATGAGCACAACCGCTAAAGGGTCATCAATAATTTTCTTTTCTTCAAGTAATTCTTTCTCATCATCAAAGAAAACATCAGCCACCGAAAATACACTTAGATCTTTGGGTTGCTTCATTGATTTTCACACATCAAAGCGAACCACTTCGTTATTTATTCGGAATGAAAGTTCATTAGCTCTCAAATCAATAAGCACACTTCCTGTAGCAAGGAAAGGGCGTCCCAAGATTATGGGAACTTTTGAGTCTGCCTCACAATCCAAAATAACAAAGTCTTCTGGAAAGATGAATGTAGAAACCTTTACCAATACATCACATAGAATACCAACGGGTCATTTTACCGACCTATCCGCCATGACAAGCCTCATGTTGGTTGGAGTAGGATCACCCAACCCCAACTTTTTATAGATCGATAATGACATCAAATTGATGCTGGCTCCTAAGTCACATAATGCTTTGGCAAAATTCAAAGATCCAACGGTGCAAGGAATAGTGAAAGCTCCGGGGTCGGCCTTCTTCTGAACTATCGATCGGGTAGAGATTGTGCTGGAATGATGAACATCTTCTTTCAACTCATAACTTGCTTCCCGCTTCTTTGTCAAAAGATCCTTCATAAATTTCGCATACCCAGGCATTTGTTCAAGTGCCTCCACCAATGGAACATTAATGGTCAACTGCTTTAACATAGTCATGAATTTGCTGAACTTTGTGTCATCCGCCACCTTCTTCAATCTTTGGGGAAAAGGTGGTGGTGGATATGGAATTGTTCTCTCCACGGCTTTCTTCTCCTCTTGCTTTTGTTTTTCAGCTTTTTCAAGTTGCACGTTGTTGGGTGTGACGTCATTGTCGATAGGATTAGTTGCTGCGGCATCTTCTCCTTTCGCCATATCATCAATGTCCACTACTTCGTCAACCACTTGCTTGCATTTTACTGAAGTTTCCAGCACCTTACCACTTTTGGTAGTGATAGCCATTCATGACCCATCATTCCTTGGGTTTTGCACAGTATCGCTAGGTAAAGTGCCGACCTTTCTTTGATTGAATGGTGCTGAAAGTTGGCTCAATTTCTGCTCTATTTGCTTGATTGAAGTGGAATGTGAATCAACTAATTGTTTCATGGAGTACAAATCATTAATTACCCCCGTTACTCCTGCGCTCGTTGTTTCCACTCCTTTCAATAATTTAGCTATCATGTCTTCCATACTTCTAGAATTAGATGTGGTGGTGTCACGTCTTCCAGGGGGAACGTACAAACCACTCTTTTCATTCTTGTTCTTCCAACTACCTTGGTCTTTATTTCCAGATTTATCATAATAGTTCCGACCTTGGTTTCCTTGGGTATTCCCACGGAAACCCCCCTGATTGTTAAAGTAGTTGGCCTCTTCTTCCGAATCAGATTCGTCCCATCCTTTTGTCGCAATGGCTTTGACTTTTTCGGTCTTCCCTGATAATAAATGCTTTGTAAGAATATCCATTTTTGTTTTCATATGTGTCATATCTTGATCACGTTTTTCTTCTCTTCTTCTTTGGTCTGCAGTCATGCCAATAGATAAAGTGGGGCTTGCTACCTCAGAATCCCTGATATGCCAAGCTCTACTTTGTTTTGTCATACGATCTAGCATATTGCTTGCTTGACCAAAGGTGAGGTCCATAAAAGATCCTCCAGCAGCATTTTCCACCACTGGTTTAGTTATTGAATTCAAGGCTCTGTATAATATCTCCATTAGGTGAACATTAGTCATATGATGGTTTGGGCATCTCGCTAGCTTTGTCTTGAACCTCTCCCATGTTTGATGAAGAGCTTCAGTGGGAAGCTGACGGAAATTGCTGATTTTATCTCGCAATTGTACTCTTTTGGATGGCGGAAAGAATCTTTCTAGGAAAGCGTCTCTCAATTGCCTCCAATTTGTAATTGAATCAGGAGTCAGCCCATTCAACCATAGTGTTGCCTCCCCAGAAAGAGACAATGGAAATAGACGTAATCGAATTGCATTCTGACTAACACCAGGATTGTCAAACGACTTGCATGTAGAAATAAAGTTGATGAGATGCATATTTGGATCATCGTCTGCTAGTCCACCAAATAATCCCTTGAGTTGCAATAACTGAATCATGGTGCTTGTGATGTTGAACTTGGCTCCGGGCGCTAATGGTGGAGGAATAATGGATCCTGTGGCTCCGGCTCCATCAAGATCATCATCATCGTCGTCGAAAGTTGGTTGCATGGGTTGGCGATCATACCTAAACCGAGATTGTCGACCTCTTCGGTTGGAAGGTGTTATGATTTCAGCATCACGCCTAGGGTTTAGTAACTCATCATCACCTAAATCCTCATCGTCGGGATTTGTTGCTCGCCCAGGATTATCAATGTTTTGTTGTTGAACTTGAGCGGCGGCAAGAGCAACTAATCTCGCCTGTTCCAGTTGAGCAGCCATCCTTTTGATTTCTGCTTGTGCTTTCATTCTACCAATGCGTTATGGTTCAGGATTGATAGGTAATAACGGTGGACCAGAACTTCTAGTATGGGGCATGCACTGAATAAAAACCTGCAATAAACAAAAACAAAAACTGAAAGAAAAAGTACAAGAATCTTCAACCAAAGGGTCTAGTAATTATCACGAACTTGATTGACACTCGTATTTCCCGGTAACAGTGCCAATTTTTGATAACGCTCAATCTATAGCTCTCGTAGGAGTGTAAAGCGGTCGTTAGAAAATATAGAACCCAACCTGGGTTGGGTGTCGATCCCACGGGGAATAGCTTGGTCAGCAAGTAAGCAAGGATTACTGGACTTTTAGTGCAATTCTCGTAAAAAGGGGGGATTGTAATGTGTAACCATAATATTAAAGTAAAAACTGAAAAATAGAAAAGTAAAAAGAAATAATGTTTCGTAGGTTGTGAAACAATGAGAATTGAGGAGTTAGGGTTATGTCCACCTTCTGAGTTATACGTCTCTATTGGCTATGAGTGTGTTGAATTCAGACATGTATGTGCTTATAGAGAATTGTATTCGATGGTAAATCCAGGCGTCTTTCGACCTATTTGAGGATTAATTCACTTTAACTCTTTCGAGCTTAAAACGTGTCTAACGGTACGAATTCTCCAAGAGGTTAATCCAGTTATGGTACTAACTTTTTAATAGGGGATGGGACCCTACTACCTTGACATTATCTCTTTTCTAGAGAAATAACCTTTCTTTCGAACAAGTTAAATGTTATACTGGCGTATTCTTGCGTTTGCAACCACAAAGAATGTAGATTAAGATGAAGAGAATAATGATATAAGCAGCATACGTGTCACGAACTCACAAACTCATAGCAATAGATAGTATCTCATTCGGTTTCCATAACCCTAACAGAGAAGTTTAGTTACCAATGAGTGCGAAGGAGATCACGATTGACATTTTTATTATACCAGAATAATGATTAATTTCATGTAGCACAAGAGTGGAAGGAGTTAGGCGTGAATTCCTTAGCGAAGTAACGTTTCTCTTGTTGCGGAAATTAAGAGTAGATAAATAGAAGAAGAAAAATAGAATTAATGCAAAAGTCTTGCGGAAGTAGAATGATTAATTGAAGAGTGAATGTATGAATATGAATAAGAGAAGAATGTAGAATGATGAATAAAAGAAGAATGAATAAAAACTAGAATGAGAATAATAAAAATCTCTAGCAAGATAGGGTATTTATAATACCCATATCCTATTCCTACTAGGTTAATGAAATACTTAACCAAATCCTACTAAACTAATGAAATACTTAACCCAATTGTACTAGGTTAATGTATCATTATCCTAATCCTAATAAGCTAATGAAATACTTAACCCAATTTTACTAGGTTAATGTATCATTATCCTAATCCAAATAAGTTACTACTAGTCCCCAAAGTCTTCAGAAATGTGGTTTAGACCGGGACAGATTTTCCATGCATCATTTTTGGTCCTTAGGCGTCCAAGCTCCCTTTTCTTCCTTCATGAAGCTTTCTTTGGCGTCAAGTTATCCACAAAATGCTGAATTCTGCATCATTTATACCTAAAACTTTGCTAATCATGTTCGTTAGCTCACTTATATGAAAAAGGACTAAAAGTGCATGAAATATATAATTTGTCCTCAAAATATGGCACAAATATGGGCAGAATATATTGATATAGGCGCATAATATCGCCTATCATCAGTCAGTTGCTTTTCTGGGTCATATCATTTCTTCTGAGGGTATTAGAGTTGATCCCCAAAAGACCAAAGCTGTTAGAAATTGGCCTAGACCTATTTCTCTGACTGATATTTGAAGTTTCTTAGGTATATCTGGCTATTACCACCATTTTATTGAAGGTTTATACTCTATAGCGCCTCCTATGACTCGGTTGACCCAAAAGAAAGTGAAGTTCTTGTGGTCCAAATCTTGTGAGAAGAGTTTACAGGAGTTGAAGACTCGACTCAGTTGAGCCCCTATTTTGACTTTTCCTGATGATGTTGATGGTTTTGTGGTGTACTATGATGATTTGAGAGTTGGGTTGGGTTACATATTGATGCAGAAGGGTAAGGTGATAGCTTATGCTTCTAGACAGTTGAAACCCTATGAGAAAAATTTCCCTACCCATGACCTTGAGTTGACTATTGTTGTGTTTGCTTTGAAAATCTAGAGACACTATTTGTATAGTGTCCATGTTGATGTTTTCACTGATCATAAGAGCCTGTAGTATGTCTTTACCCAGAGAAAATTAAATCTTAGGTAGAGACGATGGTTAGAATTGTTAAAGGACTATTATATGAGTGTGTTGTACCATCCGGGCAAGGCCAATATTATGGTGGATGCCCTAAGTAGAATATCCATGGGTAGTGTTTCGCATATGGTAGAAGGTAAGAAAGATTTGGCTCGTGATGTATATCGTTTGGCTAGATTGGGTTTTAGGTTGTCTGACTCTAATGAAGGTAGTATAGGGGTTCAGAGTAGTTCTGAATCCTCCTTGGTTTCGAAAGTGAAGGAGAAGCAATACTTAGATGCTATTTCGGTCAGGCTGAAGGAGTCAGTCAAGGACCAAAAAGTAGAGGTTTTCTCCCAAGGGGGAGATGGTGTGCTGAGATTGTAGGGTAGATTGTATGTTCCGAATGTTAATGATCTGAGACAGAGGATTATGGTTGAAGCGCACGGGGGGCAATATTCTATTCATCCTGGTGCCACCAAGATATATAGATACTTGTGGGAAATCTATTGGTGGAGTAGCATAAACAAATATATAGCAGCATTTGTAGCTAAGTATGCAACATGCCAACAGGTTAAGGTTGAACACCAAAGACCTGGTGGTATGATGCAAGAGTTTAGTATTCCCAACTGGAAGTGGGAAGAGATAAACATGGACTTCATGATTGGTTTACCTTCTTCCTGACTTCATCAAGATTCCATTTGGGTTGTGGTTGATAGGTGATAACGCTCAATCTACAGCTCTCGTAAGAGTGTAAAGCGGTCGTTGTCAAATATATAACCCAACTGGGTTGGGTATCGATCCCACAGGGAATAGCCGGTCAACAATTAAGCAACGATTATTAGACTTTTGGTGCAAGTATTGTAAAAGGGGGGATTTTAATGTGCAAATAATGTAAACAAAGTAATAAGGTAAAAATAGGAAATAGCAAAGTAAAAACAAAGAATGTTTGGTAAGATGTTTAAACAATGAGAATTGAGAAGTTGGGGTTATATCCACCTTATGAGTTGTACGTCTCTATTGGCTATGAATTATGCGGAATTCATACATGCATGTGCTTATAGAGAATTGTATTCGATGGTAAATCCAGGCGTCTTTCGACCTAACAAGGACTATTTCACTTTAACTCTTTTGAGCTTAAAGCGTATCTAATGGTACAAATTCTACAAGAGGTTAATCCAGTTACGGCACTAACTTTTTAATAGGGGGTGGTGCCCTATTACCTTTACATTATCCCTTTTTCAGACATATAACATTTCTTTCGAACAAGTTAATGCTATACTGGCGTATTCTATGCGTTTCCAACCACAAGAATTTGCATTAAGATGAAGAGAATAATGATATAAGCAGCATACGTGTCACTAATTCACAAACTCATAGAAATAGATAGTATCTCATACGACTTCCATAACCCCAACAGAGAAGTTTAGCTACTCATGAGTGCGAAGGAAATCACAATAGACATTATCATTATACCACAATAAAGATCTCGTGTAGTAAGCTGTGGTATGGCGTTTTAGGCGTGAACTCCCTTGCAAAGTAATATTTCTCTTGTTGTTGAAATTAAGAATTGAATGGATGAATAGAAGAAGAATAAAAAGTAGAATTAATTAGAACTAGAATGAGAATGATGAGGAATGAATTAGAAGTAGAATGAATTAAAAATCTCTAGCAAAGTAGGGTATTTATAATACCCATATCCTATTCCTACTAAGCTAATGCATTACTTAACCCAATCCTACTAGGTTAATATATCATTATCCTAATCCTAATAAGTTACTGCTAGTCCCCAAAGTTTTCAGGATTGTTCTTTTTGCTCGGGACAGATTTTCCATGTGCCACTTTTGGTCCTTGGCGTCCAATCTTTGCTTTGATCCTTTCGTGGAGCTTTCTTTGGCGTCAAGTTATCCATAAAATGCTGAATTATGCATCATTTATACCTGAAAACTTGCTAATCATGTTCGTTAGCTCACTTACAGAAAAAAGGACTAAAAGTGCATGAATTATATAATTTGTCCTCAAAACTTAGCACTATAGGCGTGTAAATTCACCTATCATCAACACCCCACACTTAAAGCTTTGTTCATCTTCGAACAAACTATCATGTCCATCTAAACGTTTATTTAGGGTTTCACAGTAACAGCACAAAATATTAGTCAAGTCAAGCATGGAAATCATTAACAAAGAGTAGTTTTCAGATCATTAGTAGAAACAATTCAACCTCCAACATAGATTCGTGATGGTGTTCAACTCATATTCAAAGGTTAAGGCACGAAGAGTCATACACGACTACCCAAAACTCATCAACCATTTGTGTCTCACAATATATTACCCATAATCACTCACAAGTATAGTATATTTATCGAAACATGGGTATAAAATTCTCCTTGCTCTCGCTCTCACAAAGAATTCATATGTTGTAACTGATGACCATAGGCTTGCCCTTAGTGTAATGCTCCACTAAATATTAGAATGCTAATCTTAGGATCAAATAGGTCTTTTGCTGGTTGTAATGTAGGCTAAGGGACGGGTAGGACTATTTTGGCAAGAAATAGTGACTACGTTCCTAAGCGCTTTAATACATCACATTATGCCATTTACACTTTCTTTCAAATAGCCTTTCTACTTTCTTTTACTCTACCACCTCTTCTCTTCTCTTTTGTTTTTCAATTTTAAACATAACTAACTTTTTAGTTTTCTTTTCTTTTTTCTTTTCATAACACACCTCTTATGATAGAAATTCTTTTTCATAACAAATTCAAGCACCAATACATTCTAAGGCATCATACTCACCAAATTTCCTCTTATTTTTTCACATGACTTTACACTTTAAAGTACTTAGGAATTTGGATCAAATTGTGGTCTTGAAAAAAATGGATTCGGCTTACATATGAGGCTGTCAAATAAAATAGCTAGAGGCTCAAAATGGTTTAACTAGGATAATGTCCACGGGTAGGTAAAAAGAAGGTAAACAAGTATAAGTTGCCAAAGAAATGCCTAAATCATCTCATAAACTCGCTATCTTTATTCCGCTTTACATACATACTAGGCAAGTTCTAGCATCATCCACAAGCATAGAATATACTATATCCTCGCACACATAAGGCACATGGTCGACTATATTGGGAGTAGTATAGACTCTTGACCCAACAGATGAAGGAATTAAACTAAACAATATCACATAGTAAGTCACAATTAAAGGCTAAACGTCTCAATAGTAATGATTTTAGCACAAACTCTTGTCATAATCTCATGCTGCCTATTAGAATAATTTCATGCGAAGTTTAAGTTAAAAAAAAATTTAACTACTAAAAAAAATTTAACTACAAAAAAACAATCTAAAACAATTTAACTACTAAAAAAAACAAAACAAGCAAACATAAGTGCAAATGCAGATAGAGAAGTATAGCATGCAAATACCAGCACCCCACACTTAGACGGGAAACACTGTCCTCAGTGGAAAATAAATAAGAAGAACCTGGTTAGTTGGACTCCTCCTCTATGTCGGGGGTCATACCCCCTTCGTCGGAATCACTATTGGAGTCGTCGTCATAAGAATTCTCCTCCACGTCGGAGTCTGGCATTCGTCGATCATCATCGGTTGGCCCATCGTCGTCAAGAGGTTCCTCAAAATATGTACCTACTCCACACATAGCCTTCGCATGCTCATTCATTGGGTAGTCAGAATCTAGCTGTTGGAGCTCTGCAGCAGTTGGAACACGACCTCCGCTCATCATTGTAAACCGAGTCATGCCATAAAGATGGCGAAAGAAACTCTCATCTCGAGCATGCCTTTCTGAAGTGGTAAGGTTCACGCCATACTTGGTTTCAGCATCTTTAACCTGCGTGAGGTCAACCTTCTTTAGGTTTTGTGGGAGTTTGTGATCAACCGATTCCTCTTCTATGTCTTCCTTCCTCAATATTGCAGTCAATAGATTGCGAAAACTAAAGTGGGATCTCTTGTGTAGCCTAGCTTTCCGTATTATAGATTGAATAATTTCCCTAATTTTGATAGGGACATTCGTCATCAATGCTTATACCAAGCACACTCTATCTTGTGTTATCTTGGTGTACTGGGTCCCTGGAATTAGGCAAGAGTTAACTATGCGCAACCATATCCTTGCTTCCCTATTCAAAGGAGTGTATGGGAAGGTGTTGTGTCGACCGGTGACCTTATGTCTACTCCACCGTGCCATGGATCTTGTTCCACAGAGTGTGTGTTGAATGGCCCTGTACGGAGGTCTACTGTACAGCTCCTTGAATGGTGATGGATCAACAGCAGGCAAGCCAATAAAGGAGTTGAAGAAATCCGCATTGAGTTGTAAAACTTAGCCCCAAATCTTGACCTCACTTCCTATGGTTTTCGGTGACCAGTTGGCGTAGTTCGCGTGTTAGATCGAGATTGCACTCTCCCATATCTCGGAAGATGAAATAAAGATGTAACGCCATGATCTTGGCCAACATGTGCGGTTCTTTCTTTGCTAGGCTTTCCTTGTTTATCAAGTCCACTTGAACATATTCTCTTTCTTTGTTGTTCCTATACCATTCCTTTGCTTCCTCCTCAAGAACCCATTTAATTCCGAATATGCGTCGTGGTAATTGCATCGAGGATGATTCTCCTTGCTCTTTTCGGCCTCTTTTCTTTCCTTTTTGTAAAGTGGTTGCCTTATCTTTGCCTTGTCTTGCTTTGGGTGCCATTGTACCTGAGACTAAAATAATGTTCATGTTAGCATCATCTCGATGGATACAATCTATACACAAGCAGTAGTGGCACCACCCCACACTTAGTTTGTTGGTACAGGCTAGTGAAGTGAACGTTTTCGATTACTCATACTTCATCGATATACGTTTTAGGTGCTATATTCCAACAATATAATCAGTGCAGACATGCTTCATAAAATCTTGGCAATACTTTCATGTTTTATGTATCAAGACTACTACATAGAGATTGAATCAAGGTATAGCATCTAGAAATAATCACAATCTCATATGTCGGTAGTCAACCATAATTCTTATCTCGATGAACAAGTCATTCCAATATGTAAGTATTCAAGTGACAAGATTATGCAATTTTTGTGACCATGTCAATTCCGTAAAAGTAAGACAGTGCATCAAAATCAAATTCAAGTTGGAAATAAGTTATGATCATCCCTACGTATTCATTCACTCACTTAGTCGTATCACAACAATACAATCACATTCAAATCACCAATACTACTTCAAGATTTAACAATTTATAATAGGTGTAGTAGTGTAGTACTTATGGAATATAAATAAAGAACAAAGTAGTACTTACTTGATTGATGCCTTTGGATGATGTTCTTGTGAAGTAAAAGAGCAAAATGAAAATTTTGGAGAGGATTTGGAGAATATAGGCGGCGCTTATGCTAGGTTTCCAATGTGTTTTTGGTATAAGACTAAGTCTCTTATTTATAGGAGGGGCTTGGGTCGGATTTTGACCCATTTAAAATCGGATTTGGAGACAAGAAGTGACCATAGACGGTGCCTTTTGCTTTGCCTATGCTTGGCATAGGCGGCGCCTTTTGCAAAGCATAGTTGAGCATAGACGGCGCCTATGCCATGGCATATGAGATTCAGAGACAAAAGGCATTGGCATAGCGATGCCTATGCTATGGCATACTTGGGGATGGGCGGCGCCTATGCTATGGCACTCTAGATTCCGAGATCTTAGGCCATAGTATAGGCCTTGCCTTGGTCGTGGCCTAGTTTTACATAGACCTAGCCCTGTTCGTTGCCTATGTTTTCATAAGCAATGCCCAATCCATAGCCTTTTGCTTCTTCATTCCTAACTTACCACCTTTAACATGCAATACATTCAAATCAAAATTTGAAACCAATCTCCTCGTTTTACACCTCTTGTACCTATATTTACTCAAAAACAACAAACACGATTAGAACGATGGGTTGCCTCCCATCAAGCGCCTTAGTTTTGGTTAAGGCACGACTCTTATTTTTGAATTTTTATTTATCAAAATCAAACACGTAATAGAATGAAAGAAAAAGAAATGATGGGTTGCCTCCCATCTAGCACTTGATTTATTGTCGCGGCACGACATAGTTACCTCGAGTACTTAGACTTTGTCGAGATAAGTGATGGACATATAGTTTATCGAATCAAGAGGACCGATATAAGGTTTAAGTCATTGGCCATTCACCTTGAAGACAACACCATTATTGTCTTCCAACTCAAAAACTCCAGACGAGTAGACTTGGTTAACTTTGTACGGACCTGACCATTTGGACTTAAGCTTACCTGGGAATAGCTTCAGTCTGGAATTGAAAAGAAGTACCATATCATCCTTTTGAAAATTTTGTTGGACAATCTGTTGATCATGATACTTTTTTATCCTCTCCTTGTATAGGTCCAATCTCTCATAAGTATGTAGATGAAATTTATGTATCTCGTTCAGCTGCTCCAATCTCAGATTCATTGCATCATCCCAATTCAAATTAAGTCGCTTCAAAGCCCACAATGCCTTATGCTCAAGCTCAATGGACAAGTGGTACGCCTTCCCATAAACTAATTGGTACGGGGACATGCCAATTGGCATTTTGAATGCAGTCCTATAGGCCCATAGTGCATCGTCCAACTTCCGAGACCAATCTTTCCTATTAGCATTTACCGTCTTCGCAAGGATTTGCTTGATCTCTCGATTGGAAACCTCTACCTGTCCACTGTTTTGTGGGTGATAAGGTGTGGCTACCTTATGTTGCTTGACACCATATTTTTCCAACATGGATTTGAATAGCTTGTTGCAAAAGTGAGATACTCCATCGCTTATGATAGTACGTGGTACTCCCAAGCGAGAGAAGATGTTTCTCTTCAAGAATGCTACAACACGCTTTCCCTCATTATCGGCCAACGCTACTGCTTCAACCCATTTTGAAACATAATCTACAACAACTAGGATGTATTTCATTCCAAACGAATTTATGAATGGACCCATGAAATCTATTCCCCATACGTCAAAGAGCTCTACTTCAAGAATTTTCAACATGGGCATCTCATGGTGTTTCGAAATAGTACCTTATCGCTGACATTGGTCGCATCTTCTCACAAAGTTGTAGGCATATCTAAATATCGAAGGCCAATAATATCCACTTTGCAATACCTTTCCTACTATCCGATTACCTACGTGATGTCCCCCAACTTGGGAAGTATGGCATTCTTCCAATATATTAGGCACTTCTACATGGGATATGCATTGCCGGATAACACCATCCGCGCATCGTCGAAACAAATATGGCTTATCCCAAAAGAAGTATTTTACATCATGCATAAACTTCCTCTTTTGATGGTAAGATAAGTTTACCGGTATCACATTACTCACCACAAAATTCGAAAAGTCAGCATACCATGGTAACTCTTCCATTATCATGGCTTTGATCTCCTCATCAGGGAATGCATCATCAATCTCGATTTTCGGCTGTGTTATACGCTCGTTCTCGAGTCTAGATAGATGATCGGCCACTTGGTTCTCACAACCTCTTTTATCTTTAACCTCGAAATCAAATTCTTGCAACAGCAATACCCATCGAATTAGTCTTGGTTTTGCATCCTTCTTTGTCATTAAATATCTTAGAGCTGCATGGTCTGTATGAGCGATCACTTTGGTCCCTAACAAATAAGTACGAAACTTCTCAAAAGCGTACAGAACCGCTAGGAGATCTTCTGTTGTGACCGTATAGTTTTTTTGGGCTTCATTCAAGACATTGCTTGCATAGTAGATAGGATGGAATAAGTTCTCCCTTCTCTGGCCAAGTACAACGCCTAATGCTATCCCACTGGCGTCACACATGACTTCAAACGGTAAAGACCAATCTGGTGCTATCATGATAGGAGCTTCAATTAGTTTTCCTTTGAGGCATTCGAATGCCTTCAAACAATCTTCATTGAAGTCAAACTTTGCATTTTTATCCAAAAGTTTGCATAATGGACTAGCAATTTTGGAGAAGTCTTTGATGAACCACCGGTAGAACCCTGCATGACTGAGGAAACTACGGACTCCCTTCATGGAAATTGGAGGTGGTAGCTTCTCGATAACTTCTATTTTAGCTCGATCAATCTCAATTCCTCTTTAGGAGATTTTATGCCCAAGAACAATACCTTCTTTAACCATATAGTGGCACTTCTCCCAATTCAGCACTAGGTTGAATTCTACACATCTTTGCAATGTCATACTTAGGTTTGTCAAACATGCTTCAAACATCTCGCCAACAACTGAAAAGTCGTCCATGAATACCTCCAAAGTATCTTCAACCAAATTAGACAAAATGGACATCATACAACGCTGAAAGGTGGCTGGTGCGTTACATAGCCCAAATGTCATACGTTTGAAGGCAAACGTACCATATGGGCATGTGAATGTTGTCTTCTCTTGGTTTTCGGGGGCAATACAAATCTGATTATAGCCTGAATAACCGTCTAAGAAACAAAACCATTCTTTCCCCGCTAATCAATCTAGCATTTGGTCCATGAATGGCATTGGAAAGTGATCTTTGAGTGTCTATGAATTCAGCTTTCAGTAGTCCATGCATACTCTCCATACGGTGATAGGTCTGAGTGGAATGAGCTCATTCTTTTCATTCGCGACTACCGTCATGCCTCCTTTCTTGGGAACACATTGTACCGGGCTTACCCGTGTACTGTCAGAGATTGGATAAACAACCCCCGCGTCTAACCACTTGATAATTTCTTTCTTTACCACTTCTTGCAGAGGTGGATTTAGACACCTTTGATGCTCAATGGTGGGTGTGCAATTTTCTTCAAGCTGAATCTTATGTCTATAAATCCCAGGTGGAATACCAATAATATCTGTAATGGTCCAACCAATGGCTCTTATGTACTTCCGTAAAATAGCAATGAGAGATGCAACTTGTTGCTCACCCAAATCTGCCGCCACAATGACTGGAAGTGTGTTTCCGCTTCCTAAAAATGCATACGTCAAATGACTAGGCAGCTCATTCAATTCTAACGTGGGTGGCTCTTCAATAGATGGCTTAGCTAGTGGTGTGGGTCGATTTTTGAGATCAAGGTCCAGTTTCTTGGGAGCGTGAGGATATGATCCTAATCCTGTTAGAGCATCAATAGTTTCTTCAAAATTTTCAGCATCCTTATTCTCACCATTCATGAGCACAACCGCCAATGGATCCTCAGTAATTTGCTCTTCTTCAAGTAATTCTTTCTCATCATCAAAGTAAACATCAGACACCGAAAATAGGTTCAGATCTTTGGGTTGCTTCATTGATTTGCACACATCAAAGCGAACTACTTCGTCATTTATTCGGAATAAAAGATCATTAGATCTCAAATCAATAAGCACACTTCCTGTTGCAAGGAAAGGGCGCCCTAAGATTATGGGAACTTCTGAGTCTGCCTCACAATCAAATAGAACGAAGTCTGCCAGAAAGATGAATGAAGAAACCTTTACCAATACATCACATAAAATACCAATAGGTCATTTTACCGACCTATCCACCATTACGAGCCTCATATTGGTTGGATTAGGATCACCCAACCCCAACTTTTTTAAAATGGATAATGGCATCAAATTGATGCTGGCTCCTAAGTCGCATAGTGCTTTGGCAAAATTCAAAGATCCAACGGTGCAAGAAATAGTGAAAGCATCGGGGTCAACCATCTTCTGAACTAATGATCGGGTAGCAATTGCACTGCAGTGATGAACCGTATCTTTTAACTCAAAGCTTGCTGCATGTTTCTTTGTTAAAAGAACCTTCATAAATTTTGCATACCCAGGCATTTGTTCTAGAGCTTCCACCAACGGAACATTAATGGTCATCTGCTTTAACATTGTCATAAATTTGTTGAACCTTGTATCATCCTCAATCTTCTTCAATCTTTGAGGAAAAGGTGGTGGTGGAAGTGGGATTGTTTTCTCCATGGCTTTCTTCTCCTCTTGCCTTTATTTTTTAGCCTTTTCAGGCTGCAACATGGTCGGTGTGACATCATGGATGTCATGGGTGGCTTCTACGGCAGCTTCTCCTTTCGCCTTATCATCGATGTCAGCTGCCTCGTCAACCACTTGCTTGCCTTTGGATGAAGTTTCCAGTACCTTACCACTTTAGGTAGTAATAGCCATGCATGATCCATCATTCCTTGGATTTTGCACAGTGTCTCTAGGTAAGGTGTCATCCTTTCATTGATTGAGTGTTGCTGAAAGTTGGCTCAATTGCTGCTCTATTTGCTTTATTGAAGTGGAATGTGAGTCAACCAATTGTTTCATTGAGGACAAGTCATTTATTACCTCCGTTACTCCAGCGATGGTTGCTTCCACTCCTTTCAATAGTTTAACCATCATGTCTTTCATACTTCCAGAACCAGATGTAGTGGTGTCACGTCTTCCTGGGGGAACATACAAACCATTTTTTTCATTCTTTTTCTTCCAACTTCCTTGGTCCTTGTTTCCAGATTTATCATAATAGTTCCACCTTGGTTTCCTTGGGCATTGCCTCGGAAACCACCCTGGTTGTTCAAGTAGTTGGCTTCTTCTTCCGAATCAGATTTGTCTCTTTCTTTTAACGCAATAGCTTTGACTTTTTCAGTCTTCCCTGATAATAGATGCTTTATAAGAAGATCCACTTGTGTCTTCATATGCGCCATATCTTGATCACGTTTCTCTTCTCTTCTCCTTTGGTCTGCAGTCATGCCAATAGATAAAGTGGGGCTTGCTACCTCAGAATCCCTGGTATGCCAAGTTCTACTTTGCTTCATCATCTGATCTAGCATATTGCTTGCCTAACCAAAGGTGAGGTCCATAAATGATCTTCCAGACGCATTATCCACCACTGGTTTAGTTATTGAATTCAAGGATCTATATAGTATCTCCATTAGTTGAACATTAGTAATATGATGGTTTGGGCACCTCATTAGCTTCGTCTTGAACCTCTACCATGTTTCATGAAGGGCTTCAGTTGGAAGCTAAGGAAAGTTGCTGATTTCATCTCTCAATTGTGCTCTTTAGGATGGCGGAAAAAATCTTTCTAGGAAAGCGTCTCTCAATTGCCTCCAATTTGTAATAGAATCAGGAGTCAGCCCATTCAACCATAGAGTTGCCTCCCCAGATAGAGATAATGGAAATAGACGTAATCGAATTGCATTCTGACCAACGCCAGGATTGTCAAACGACTTGCATGCAGAAATAAAGTTGATGAGATACATATTCGGATCATCGCCTGCTAGTCCACCTAATAATCACTTGAGTTACAATAACTGAATCATGGTGCTTGTGATGTTGAACTTGGCTCTGGGTGCCAATGGTGGAGGAATAATGGCTCATGTGGCTCCGGCTCCATCAAGACCATCATCATCATCGTCAAAAGTTGGTTGCATAGCTCGGCATTCAGGCCTAAACCTAGCTTGACGATCTTTTCTGTTGGCAGGTATTGTGATCTCAGCGGCATGCATAGGGTTTAGTAACTCGCCATCACCTAGATCCTCGTCGTCAGGATTTACTGCTCGCCTAGGGTTATCAATATTTTGTTGATGCACTTGATAACGCTCAATCGACAACTCTCGTAAGAGTGTAAAGCGGTTGTTGTCAAATATATAACCCAACAAGGTTAGGTATCGATCCCACATAGAATAACCGGTCAACAAGTAAGCAACGATTATTAGACTTTCGGTGCAAGTCTTGCCTGTTCCTGTTGAGTAGCCATTCTTTCTATTTCGTGTTGTACCTCTATTCTTCCAATACGTTGTGGTTCGGGATTGATAGGTAATAACGATTGACCAGAACTTCGAGTATGGGGCATGCATTGAACAAAACCTATACAAAACAAAAATAAAAATGAAAAGTAAAGTACGAGAATCTCTGACCAAAGGGTCTAGTAATCATCACGAACTTAATTGACACTTGTATTCCCCGGCAACGGTGCCAATTTTTTATAACGTTCAATCTACAGCTCTCGTAAGAGTGTAAAGCGGTCGTTGTCAAATATATAACCCAACTGGGTTGGGTATCGATCCCACGGGGAATAGCCGGTCAACAAGTAAGCAACGATTATTAGACTTTTGGTGCAAGTATTGTAAAAGGGGGGATTTTAATGTGCAAATAATGTAAACAAAGTAATAAGGTAAAAACAGAAAATAGCAAAGTAAAAAGAAAGAATGTTTGGTAAGATGCTTAAACAATGAGAATTGAGAAGTTGGGGTTATGTCCACCTTATGAGTTGTACGTCTCTATTGGCTATGAGTTATGCAGAATTCAGACATGCATGTGCTTATAGAGAATTGTATTCGATGGTAAATCCAGGCGTCTTTTGACCTAACAAGGACTATTTCACGTTAACTCTTTCGAGCTTAAAGCGTATCTAACGGTACAAATTCTCCAAAAGGTTAATCCAGTTATGGTACTAACTTTTTAATAGGGGTTGGTGCCCTATTACCTTTACATTATCTCTTTTCCAGACATACAACTTTTCTTTCGAACAAGTTAATACTATACTGGCGTATTCTATGCGTTTTCAACCACAAGAATTTGCATTAAGATGAAGAAAATAATAATATAAGCAGCATACGTGTCACGAATTCACAAACTCATAGCAATAGATAGTATCTCATACGGCTTCCATAACCCCAACAGAGAATTTTATCTACTCATGAGTGCGAAGGAAATCACAATAGACATTATCATTATACCACAATAAAGATCTTGTGTAGTAAGGTGTGGTATGGCGTTTTAGGCATGAACTCCCTTGCAAAGTAACGTTTCTCTTATTGTGGAAATTAAGAATTGAATGGATGAATAGAAGAAGAATAAAAAGTAGAATTAATTAGAACTAGAATAAGAATGATGAGGAATGAATTAGAAGTAGAATGAATTTAAAATCTATAGAAAAATAGGGTATTTATAATACCCATATCCTATTCCTACTAAGCTAATGTATTACTTAACCCAATCCTACTAGGTTAATGTATCATTATCCTAATCCTGATAAGTTACTGCTAGTCCCCAAAGTTTTCCGAATAGCTGTTTTTACTCGGGACAGATTTTCCATACGCCACTTTTGGTCCTTGGCGTCCAAGCTTTGCTTTCCTCCTTTTGTGGAGATTTCTTTGGCGTCAAGTTATCCATAAAATTCTGAATTCTGCATTATTTATACCTGAAAACTTGCTAATCATGTTCGTTAGCTCACTTACAGGAAAGAGGACTAAAAGTGCATGAATTATATAATTTGTCCTCAAAACTTGGCTAAAATTTGGGTAAAATATAGCACTATAGGCGTGTAAATTCGCCTATCATCAATAGGTTGACTAAGTCTGCTCATTTCTTGCCTATTCATACTTCATATACTGCTGAGGATTATGCTATATTGTATATTCGAGAGCTAGTCAGACTGCATGGAGTTCCTTTGTCTATCATTTCGGATAGGGGTACTCAATTCACTCGCAATTTAGAAATCTTTTCAGAAGGGTCTTGGTACCCAAGTGCTTTTGAGTTCTGCTTTTCATCCACAGACCGATGGTCATGCTGAATGGACCATCCAGACCTTAGAGGATATATTGAGATCTTGTACACTTGACTTTAAGGGAAGTGGGGATGATCACTTACCGTTGATATAGTTTTCTTACAATAATAGTTTCCACTCTAGTATTGGCATGGCTCCGTTTGAAGCCTTATATGGGAGGAAGTGTAGATTAGCCATAGGTTGGTTCGAGGTGGGTGAAGTGGTTGTGAGTGGTCCTGATTCGGTATTTGAGGCTATGAAAAAATTTAAGTTGATTAGGGAAAGGTTGAAAACTGCGTAGAGTCGTTAGAAGTCATATGCGGATGTTAGAAGGAGAGGCCTTGAGTTTGAAGTTGGTGACCTACTGTATCTAAAAATTTCACCCATGAGGGAGGTGAAGAGATTCAAAAAGAAGGGGAAGCTTAGTCCCCGTTATGTTGGTCCTTACAAAATTCTTAGCCGTGTTGGTAAGGTAGCTTATGAGGTCTCGTTTCCTTCCAAGTTGTCCTCTGTTCATCCAATATTCAATGGCTCCATGCTTAGAAAGCATATTAGCGATGCTGTGGTAATGGATTCTTCTGTGAGTGCTGACATTCAAGAAAATCTTTCTTTTGATGAGATTCCTGTTGAGATTCTTGATTTTAGTGTCCGAAGACTAATGAACAAAGAAGTTCCCTTGGTCAAGGTGTTGTGGCGAAACCAATCTGTTGAGGGTGCAACTTGGGAAGCTGATGCGGATATACGATCCAAGTACCCGCATCTATTTTTTGCAAACTCGGATCAAGACGAAGGTACCGTTCTTTCCTAAATCATGCCCTTTTGATAAAAGTTGCAGTAGTTCAACTATAATTTATTATGTGTTCAGCTGTAGTTTCTTGAATTTATGCATTCCATGTTGCATCCGGAGTGAGAAACGACGTAGTGATGAGTCTAACGAATGGTTTTAGTTGTGTGATCTATTCCCTATCTAATCTTGGCATGTCTAGTGTCATTTGAGGAAGAATATTTCCAAAGGGGGGCTGATGTAGTACCCCAGGAAATGTTTCGTTGAAATTTTGTGCGTAAACGTATTGGGTTCTATCTTCTAGAATGAATTATAAATTTTTCATGTGGTATATCTGAGATTATAACCCACCATTGTGCAGAGTATCAAATAATCTTTCCAACAATATGTCCATCATCCAAAACCGACACCCGAGCGACGAGTTATTAATATTTCGATAGAACCATGAATAGTAGTGAACATAAAACGTGCAGTAAAAAGTACTGAGTCCTGGCGTATTTTTTCTCTAACTTTAATTGATCATAACTCCTTGTATATAATGATTTGGGTGATTTACTATATATCAACGGATAGCTATGCGAGTCCTCTTTCCAATGAAATTGGTTTCATCCAATTTGTTTATTGGAGCAAAACGTTATGATTGATCTACTTCAGCCTATCAAAAGCAAATTTTTTGGTCAAATTCAAATGATCATAACTCCTCGTACACAATAATCAGAGTGAGATACTATATATCAACGGAAATATACGAGAGTTCTCTTTTTAATGAAATTTGTTTCATCCAATTTGGAGATCGGAATAAAACATTATGGTTGATCTACTTCAGACTATCAAAACAGTCCACCAAAGGATAGATTCAAAAATTATTTGATTTTTACGGGCGTTTTGATCATTCCCCCTCACCCAAAATCTGTCCAAACCCTATATTAAAGCCTATTGGAAGCATTATATGTTATATTTCATCAAATTCCTTCAAAAAAAAAACCCTAAGCTCCTATATCCAACTTCAAGAACCTCCAAAGTTCACCATTAATTTTGCAAATTTATTCAAGATTCCAAGTTCCTAGTTCAAGAACTCCAAGAACTATCATTCAAAGGCACGATTAACATCTCAAAAATGAGTATCGATCTAAAGTTCATCATTCAAGGTATGTGGGGTTTTTCAACAAGAACTATATTTCATTCTTGTGCCCAAAAGTAATTTTCTGTACAAAGGCATGATTTTATTTTATTTTTATGAATTTGAAGCATGAACCCATATCTTATGATGATTATTATGAAATCTTGATGTTTATGATTTTGAAAGATAAATTTACATGTGTAGAGATATAAAGCATGAATCTTGAACAATATTATCATGATTTTAATATTTGGGTTGTGAACCCTTATTGGAAATTGTGTTTTGTGAGAAAGTGAGTGTTATAAGTACGTTGATGTTGAATATTTGAGATATTTTGAATGATTTGACCTTTTGGTCTTAATGGAGTTGTTTTGAACTCGAGTGTGAAAGAATCCACAATGTGGTTGATTTTGATAGATGGGAAGCATGATTGGTCCCCGATGTATATTTATATATTACTGAAATTGTTTTGCTGTGGATTATCTTTAAATGATCTGAGCTAATCCCGGGATAAATCTTTAGCACCGAGTGGGAGGTATAAAGCGACCTTACTTTCCTAGAACTACGTTCCCCCGTAGGAGTGAGCTTGAGACGGATTTATATAGCGATCACTAGTTTGTGTGGATTTGATATCGATAGTCCTACTCCGATGGAAAGGATAGGATGACTCTCCCTAACATGTGTTGTACATTGGACTCTATGTAGCTTACATGGTTTATGTCGGTTATAGGATCTCCCAGTGTGAGTGTGTTTCCTTGTGTCTATGGTGAGTGGTGAAGTGATTTGAAAGTGGAATTGTTAAAGTTATTCTTTCAAAAGATTTAAATGATATTTACATTATGAGAATTGATATTCTTGATGAACTGAAAGTGATTGACAAATTATATGATGACTCACATGTGTTATTGTACTTATTTCATCCTCATATGATTATGATAATTTTGTTCGGACTAGGTGAGTCTTTCATACATCTTGTATATTTTTTATAAATATTTATGATGATGATGTTTATACAACTGAATACACCCCAATATATTCAATTCCTTTCCATGGTACTGACCCACATCTTCGATGTGGGCTATATTTTCTTGGAATATAGGTATAGGTGCTCAGTTCCAGGTTCGACAGTGATTCTTCGGGCATGTTGTTCTATATCCTCTATTGTGGTGAGTCCTCATGTTTCGAGGACATGATGTCTGATGTTGGTTTCACAGAATTGTTTACATTTGATAACTGATTATGAGTCAGTTGGGGCATGTCTCAATGGCTCGCTAGTTTTATTGATTTTCTTAGAGGCTTGTCAGACTAGTATAGATGTTGGTAGTTGACTAATAAGTCATATTTTGTTATCTTTCTGAAATTCTTTTATTCTTGGATGATGATTCCTCTATTTATATTTGAGGGTAATTTATGGAAATCCCGTTGATTTGTGTTGAACTGAATGAAAATGGCTCAAAGGGTTAGCTTGGGGCTAATCATAGCCGCAAGCATCGTGTGATGCTTCAGGACCCATTTTCCGAGGCGTTACATCATTAATGGCCCCCTTTCACCCATTGAGTCCCAAAGTTCTCTAATTTTAAGTATAAATTTCCCTTTTATTTAGGATTCCATAAAAAGTATGAATATCACAATTCTTTAGTTGAATTCTCAAGTTTCACTATGAACATGCCTTTTCTTATGAATTTAAGCATTTCTTAGTACCCCAATCATGATATCCCTATATATTGATGAAATTACAAAATTCTAAAGTGGAGTTATAGAATTTCCCTATCATGTATTTATCTTGACATTATCATATCTAATACATATCTCAGTGCTGGTGGGTTATGAACATCGATTCTTAGATAGTCATGTTTCCTTAAGATGTCTGGTTACAAGTCATTTAGATTATGCTTGTATCATATCTTCAGATTATTATTATGTTGAGCATTTATCAGCTGTGAATCATGTTAAACTTTTATCACTATCAGTGTCAAATCAGTTGAGAGTAGAATTTAGTACCAAGAAAACATAGGGATGAAGGCTTACCTTCCAGTTTAGGGTGATACCTTTAGTAGTATTGGCTAAGTTCATGAACTATGTATCCAACGTAAGATATGAGAGGTCTTAATACAATTTTAGGGTTATTTCTCTCTTAGGATCACCTACCAATATAGGGTGATTCCCTAGTCCTTTCAAAAATTAGTTTATTGGATCCACACAGCTAGTGTTGGTATTTTTGGCAAAGTACGGACATATTTCAAATTTGGGTTTAGGTTAGACCTCGATTTTCTTAGATTGGGGCATGTAGGTTAAATGTTAGCCCCTAAACTTTTAGTTTAGTAGTCAAATTATATCAGTTTAGGTTTGCATGACCAAGTGTTTATTTATATATATTATAAATTATTCATATCATTTTAGTATATGTTTATGCTTGTTCTTATATTCATTTTTATATTCACGTATTCATGCTCAGTACCTATATGCATATTAATTAGTTCCTATCTCACATATGAGTACATTAAAAATACTAATTGCATACTATATTTTGTGCTATATTGATTTCATAATACAGTTTCGAATGCTTAGTTCCCAGAACACACATAGTCTATTCCTATATGATACAAGTCAAATGGCCACCTTTTATTTTGATGACATCGTTGGAAGCCAACACCTAAAGGCTCACAACTTGGTCACCCCAAGAGCACAAGAATATGCAACGAAGGCTCAGTTTGAGCATGTCATTAAACAAGCCTGAGTATGGAAGGTTGGTTGGAGCCTTGAAGACATGAGCAATCTCGGTTTTGGACCCTTAATGGCTTACTTAATTTTGTGGAAGCTTCATTAAGGGCATTTTGGTCACTTAATTTTGCAGAAAATACACTCATAGGCTCCCCTCATTAAGGGTAGGGATGTCCTTTTGTCCTTATTTTATAATAGCTATAAGTAGTTCTTTAGGGTTTATTTTATATTTGGTTGATTATCGTCAAGACGTGAAATATTTTTAACATGTAATTCTCTCTCTTGAGAGTGTAACACTTTAAAGTAGGGCTTGGAAAAGCCACCCCACCCGTAACTAGGGCTTCCAAGTGTGGAGATACTTGTGTTGTACTTTGGATTGAGATGTTGGTGTTTAGAGGAGGTAAATTCCCTCTTGTGTCAATGTAGGAGTTAGGTGTTTGGTGTGTGTAGTGTTAAGGGTCCAAGAGTGAAGGGTTCTTAAGATTATACCATCACTTGTCTAACTATTTATCTTGTATCTTGTTTTAGTTTTGATTTTCCTTGTCTTGTTTTTGAACCCATGGGGGTTTTGTTGTCGTAACATTGTTTCTCTTTATTTTATTGTTAATAAAGTTTGGGATTGTTGGGTGAAATAGGTGTTAAACACCTTGTTATATCATGTTCTTGTTGTTGTTCTTAAATTTGGCAGTGGTCACCATCTTAGTCCTTGGTTCTCTTAAACTTGTGGACTATTTTTTGGTGTATGTTTGGACTATTTTGAGCATATTTTGTGTCTCCCATTGTTGTCTTGTAGCATTTGGTATCAGAGCCATCTTTGATTTTGTTCTAACAAGATCAATCTTGGGCTTGAGAGTTAAGAAAAATATAAAAATAGAGTTGAAAACTGAAAAATTCCAGAAAAGGAGTAATCTTCCTGTTCTTGTTGTTCTTGGAAGAGAACTTGTTGTTCTTGTTGTTCTTGTCTTGGACAAGATTGTGGAGTCTAGGTCTGGGTGTCTTTTACTTGTTTAGTTGTTTCTAGTGTTAGTATTGTTCTTCACTAACACTTTTGAGTATATATCTAAACTTGAGCTTACGTTGCTAATGTTGTCGATGTGAACATTTTCGTGTGATGAAGTTGTTGTCAACTTGGCTGATTATGGTGGTTTTGTTGTTGTGGAGTTGGTTAGTCCATGTGGTTGTTGATGTTGTTCTTGTGTTCTTCACACCTTCATGTCTTGTTAAAATAAAGTGAATGTTATATCTATAAAGGTGAAGAAAAAGAGTTGAAGCCTTGTTTGTCTTGAAAGACTTTCAATCACTCAAGAACTTGTTAATCACATCTCAAAGACTTCCTTTGTTTAAGGTCCTTGTCTTAATGGAGAAACTGCAAGAAAGTCAAATATTCAATCTTTGAATTTAAAAAGGGATTTCAAGACTTATATTTCCCCCCAAACCAATTCCCACCATTTTCAACTTACAAATTGATCAAGACTTCCAATTTTCGAAAAAAATAAAAAATTTTAAGATCACACCCATTATGTGCTTCCACATCACATTTACTATTCACACGACAACTTTTAGGCTCAAATTTGGATTCTTATTTTCTTGTTGTTGATTCGTAGTTTTATTTTGTTGATTCTTATACTAATTGGAAACTAGTAAATACCTACTAATTTGTAAATTAGTTTTTAAATATGTTTCTTTGTGTTAGTATTATTTTTGTTCTTTTATTATTTTTAAATCATAGTATTTCTTGGTACAAGTTTGGACATTTCTTTCTTGAGTCTTCAAGCGAAGAATGCATTCTGACCAAGGAGTAGACTCACCCCTCGACTCATCACAAACTACAAGCTGACTTGCAATAATTATGAAACCAAATGTACGATGATTAAAGTTGAGAGAGTGTGGTGATGATCTTGTGACCTAATTTTTTTGTCTTTTGAGTTTGTTTTTTTTTTAGGTACAAATTTCAATGGAACTCACGGCTTCAACCTCTCAAACCTTGGGCAGTTATACTAAAAGTGCTATTTTGGCTAAAGTTGAAGCCATGGCCCATCAATAGAAAGTGATAAATAAGAGGTTGGATTATATGGGAGTTCTAAGGAAGCTAGTGGACTGTCCAGACCCACATTAAGATGAAGGTCGTAGCTCAAGTGAGAAATAAGTTAAAAAAGCTATCTCCTACACTCTTACAAACTTAAAATGTTATGATGTGGATAGTAGTAGCCAAGTGGATGTAGTTGGTAGTTTGCCGAAGGAGTTGCATGATCTTTCCCAAAGTGATACTCTTGACATTTCTAGGAGTGAACCCATGAGTTTGTTCTTTGATAAAGATTATGATGTTTTCTTGACTCATAAAAATAATCATGCATTTGAAGCTGCTTTGAAACTTGAAAATCTTCCCTTAGAGAGTAAAGGTTCTGAATCTGTCTGCGGGATAGATACCACTTTCTTCAAGCATAATATCTTGTTTGAAGATGGTACAATCACTCCTAATGAACCTAGTGGTTATATTAATAGTGTATCTTGTCTTGAAATCTATATCATATATGCTAATCCACTATGGTGTGACAACATTCCTCTCAAGATGGAAATCTCTTCTTGGAAGATGAGAGTATTCTTAAGGATAGGGAATGTGTATTCTTAGAAATGAATAGCCAATCGGGTAAAGATGACCTTGACTTTCTTGTTTTCTTGGGAAACCCAAATTGTGCATATTCCTTGAAAAATGATGTCAATTGTGATCCTTTGCATAACATACCACCCTTGATTGATTACTATAGGGCTGACTTACTTGATATTTATGATGACTTGATTGTGATCTCCTTGATATTAATGGTGGTTTGTGTTTACTAGAGAACCCTAGGGAAAATGTGTCATTGCCTCTTTGGAGTGTTGCTTATATACGTGCATCCATGTTTGACACAGTTATACTTAAGTTATGTGAACAATAACTTGTTGGTGCCAAGTTATATTCTTGTTTGTAGACTATTTTGTAACACTTTTTGTGTGTTCTACCTTGGCATTATGATGTTTATTATTATGCTAACTCTAACCATCATGCCATCTGGAAGTTGTGCTTATTTGTCCTTTCTCTTCTTTTACAAAGTATGGATTCAAGGTGTAATCCTTTTCAAGGAGGGGAGGATGATACAAATCAAATGACCACCTTAGCTTTTGATGACATCTTTGGAGGCTAACACCAAAAGGCTCAAGACTTGGTCACCCCGAGAGCACAAAGATATGAAACGAACGCTTGTTTTGAGTATGTCATTAAACAAACTCGAGTGTCAAAGGTTGGTTGAAGCCTTGAAGACTTGAGGACTCTCGGGTTTGGACCCTTTATGGCTCACTTCATTTTGGGTAAGTTTTATTAAGGGCATTTTGGTCACTTCATTATGCCTAAAATATACTCCATAAGATCCCCTCATTAAGGGTAGGGAGGTTATTTTGTCCTCATTTTTAATAGCAATAAGTGGTTCCTAAGGGTTCATTTTACATTAGATTGATTATTGATAAGACATAAAATATTTGTAACACCTAAGTCTCTCTTTTGAGAGTGTATCACTTTAGAGTAGGGCTTGGAAAAGCCACCCCCACCCGTAACTAGGGCTTCTTAGTGTGGAGACACTTGTATTGTGTTTTGTCTTGAGACATTAGTGTTTAGAGGAGGTAAAGTCCCTCTTGTGTCAACGTAGGAGTTAGGTGTTTGGTGTATGTAGTGTTAAGGGTCCAAGAGTGGAATATGCTCTTGGTTTCTTACGATTATACCATCACTTGTCTAACTACCTATCTTGTATGTTGTTTTAGTTTTGGTTTTCCTTGTCTTGTTGTTGAACCTTTAGGGGTCTTATTTTTGTAACATTGTTGTTCTTCAATTTATTATTGTAATATAGTTAGGGAATGTTGGATGAAATAGGTGTTAAACACCATATTATCATATTCTTACTGTTCTTCTTGAATCCGAGAGTGATCACCATATTGGTCTTTGGTTCTCTTGAACTTGTGGACTATTTTGGTGTCACTTATGACCTTAAGAATCTTGTTACGACTAGGGGATGTCTAGGTTCATGACAAACTTGGTATCAGAGTACAAGGTTTAAAGTGTCCTAGGGTGTCTGAAAGTCGCGTTAAGTGGAATATTGTTTATAGGTGTGAAGCGCGCCATACTTTTTGGTGAGAGGATATGAAATGTTTTAGGAAAGTTTACCTTATTTAAGTATTCATGTAGTATGATGGATCATAATATCTATTAAAATTCTTTCTCTAACTCATTCTCCACCATTTACAGAAAATGTCTCCTAGAAGGATAAATGTAAGGAGAAATAAGGACCAACCCGCACCACTTGTTCCCAAAGACCCTCTAAATGAGAGGATCTTTCTTGCAAAATTTAGAACTGTCTTCATAGTACTTTCCTAATCCATGGATACTTAGAACAATCAACAGATAGTTTCTCTAGCCCACCCCATATTTTATATGACTGCAACCAGAATCTGGGATTTCACTCGGATGAATCCTCCAACATTCTCTAGATCCAATTCTGAGGATCCCCAAGAGTTCTTACACTATGTATAAAAAATGAATGATATCATGAGTGTTACCCCGAGTGAGAGTGCTGAATTAGCTAATTACCAATTGTAAGGGGTGGATCACACTTGGGTTAAGTAGTGGAAGAAGGATAGAGGCACAAATATCGTGCCTATAGAGTGGGATGAGTTTGATGCTGCTTTCTTGGACAAGTTTCTCCCACTCAATTTGAGGAAGGAAAAGGTGTAGTAATTTATAAATCTAAAGCCTGGTAATATAAGTGTGAGGGAGTATTCACTCAAGTTTAATTAGTTGGCACAGTATGCTCGAACTATGGTGGCCAATGCTAGGGCAAAAATTAGTAAGTTTATGTCTGAAGTTTCGGAAGATGTTGTCAAGGAGCGTAAGACATCTATGTTGATTAAGGAGATGGACCTTTCTAAGCTGATGGTTCATGCTCAAAAGATTAAGAATGAGCAAATCAATAAGAAAAAGGATAAGAGGGCTAGAACTGGTAGTTTTAACTTCTCTCAACAAAAATCAGATGAAGGGAATCATTCTCAATTCCACTAGAAATTTTTATCCCTAGCCCCATCCTCTGCTAGTGCTCAGTGCCCAAGTTGAGAAAGGATAATCGAGATAGGGAACCAGGATCTAAGTTCTAAGGTAGTATTAATAGTGGTTGCACCAACCCAGTATGCAGGAGATGTATTAAGAACTATAAGGGTGAGTGCATGGTTGACAGCGATGCGTGTTTTGGTTGTGGCAAGTTAGGTCACAAAATTAGGAAGTGTACAACATTTGTCTAGAAGGGAAAAGATCTTCGTTAAGTAGATCAGTCTAACTTCTTATCAACTTCAATAGGTCTCCCGACTCAGTTGGGTGCCACTTCTAGTACAACTAATGGGCAGTGTCAGAATTAACTCTATGCCCTTCAAACTCGATAGGACCAGGAGGGTTATTCCATTGTGGTAACTGGTACATTAGAAGTTTTTCGCCTTAATGTTTATGCATATTAGATACTAGAACCACACTTTCCTTTGTGACTCCTTATATAGTCGTAGATTTTAGTATCAGCCCTGATATATTAGCAAAACCCTTCTTAGCGTCTACTCCAATAGGTAGTTTTATTATAGCTAGATGGGTATACAGAAATTAGCCGATCATAGTGTCCCAAAAAGTTACCTTAGTAGACCTTGTAGAATTATAGATGACTAATTTTGATGTCATACTCGACATAGATTGGCTCCACTCTTTCTTTGTCTAAGTTGATTATAGAAATAGAATCATCCAGTTTCAGTTTTATAATCATCTAGTCATAGAATAGAGGGGTAGTACCTCAGTGCCTATAGGTTGATTTGTTTCTTACCTTAAGGTAAGAAATATGATCTCCAAGGGTTGTATTTATTACCTATCAAGTTAAGAACTGAAGTTTTGAAACTCCAAGTCTTGAGTTAGTTCCAGTAGTAAATGAATTTCAAAAAGTACTTCCTGAAGATCTTCCTAGAGTTTCTCCCAAGAGGAAAATTGGTTTTGGAATAGATCTCCTTCCAGATACCTAGCCTATTTCAATTCCACCTTATAGAATGACTCCATCTGAGCTTAAGAAATTGAAACAACAATTGAAAAGTCTTTTAGATAAGGGTTTCATCATTCCTAGTGTTTTCCCGTATGGTGCCCCAATTCTCTTCATGTGCAAGAAAGATGGTTCTCTCAGAATGCGCATTGACTATCGTCAGTTGAACAAAGTGACAATCAAGAATAAGTATCCTCTACTAGGATTTCTGAATTTTTTTGACCAACTTTAGGGTATAAATTATTTCTCTAAGATAGACCTAAGATCCGGCTATCATCGGGTTAGAGTTAGAAAATGTGGCATTCTGAAGACAACCTTTAGAACTAGGTATGGCCACTTTAAATTTTTAGTTATGTCTTTTGGAATAACAAATGCTCCTATAGCTTTTATGGATTTGATAAATATAGTGTTCAAATAGTATTTAGCCATGTTCGTCATAGTCTCCATAGATGACATTCTCCTCTATTCTTATAGTGAAGGTGATAATGTAGATCACCTAAGGATTGTTTTGCAGACCCTTAAGGATCACCAGTTATTCACTAAGTTTATCAAGTAGGAATTTTAGTTGAAATTATTATCTTTCCTCGGTCACATCATTTTTGGTGCTAGCATTCGATGTGATTCCTAAAAGACCAAAGCTGTAAGGAACTGGCCTAGACCTATCGCTCCATCAAATATCAGGAGTTTCTTGGGTTTATCTAGTTACTACAGATGGTTTTTTGAGGGATTTTCTTCTATTTCCTCTCCTATGTCCATACTAACTCATAATAAAGTCAAATTTTAGTGTTCAGATTCTTGTGAGAAAAGTTTTTAAGAGTTGAAGGTTCAACTCACTTTTTCTCCAGTATTAATTCTACCAAAGGGTTCAAATGGGTTTGTACTTTATTGTGATGCTTCCAGAGTTGGTCTTGGTTATATATTGATGCAGTGAGGTAAGGTCATAGACTATGCCTCCAGACAACTAAAACCCTTTAAGAAGAACTACCCGACCAATGATCTCGAGTTGGCCGCAATTGTTTTTCCTTAAAGATATGAAGGTATCACCTTTATGGGGTTCATTTTGATGCATTCACTTTTCATAAGAGTTTACATTATGTGTTCATGCAGAAAGACCTAAATCTTTATCAGAGAAGGTGGCTTTAATTGTTAAAACATTATTATATGAGTGTGATGTATCATCGAGGTAAGTCTAATATTATTGCTGATACCCTTAGTAGATTGTCTATGGAGAGTGTTTCTCATGTGTAAGATGATAAGAAATAGTTAGTTCGTAAGGTTCATTATCCAGATTAGGTGTTTGGTTGGTCAATTTGGCTAAAGGTGGTATATTGGTTCATAATAGTTTGATATCTTCTTTGGTTTTTGAGGTGAAAAAAAGGAAAGATAGAGATATTGTTTTGGTTAAGTTGAAAGAGACAATTCAGGATCAAAAAGTTGAGGTTTTCTCCCAAAGGGGAGATGTTGTGCATGGTTGTCAGGGAAGGTTATGTGTTTGGAATATGGATGGTTTAAGGCAACGAATATTAGCAGAAGAGCATAGTTCATGATATTATATTCACCCAAGAGCCACTAAGATGTACCCTAATTTGCGAGAAGTCTATTGGTGGAATGGTATGAAGAAGGATATTGAAAAATTCATGGCAAAGTATCTGAATTATCAGTAGGTTAAGGTTGAGCACCAAAGACCTATTGGTATACTTCGGGAGTTTATCATCCTCACTTGGAAATGGGAAGTGGTGAATATGATATTTTTTATCAGGTTGCCTCGTACGTATTCTCAACATGATTCTATTTGGGTCATTATGGATAGAATGACCAAGTCAACTCATTTCTTGCAAGTCCATACTTCATATTCTACCGAGGATTATGCTATACGTCAAGGAATTGGTTAAGTTACATGGAGTTCCAGTGACCATCTTTCAGATAGAGGTACCTAGTTTACCTCTTATTTTTGGAAGTCTTTTGAAAAGGGTCTTGGTATCCAAGTTCATCTCAACACAAATTTTCACCCGTAGAAGGATGATCAAGCAGAGAGGACCATTCATACCTTATAGAAAATGTTGAGAGCTTGTGTTATCAATTTCAAGGGTAATTGGGATGATCACTTACTTTTGATTGAGTTTGCCTACAATAACAACTATTATTCCAGTATTTAGATGTCTTCTTTTGAGACTCTCTATGTAGGAGCTGTAGATCTTCTATTGATTGGTTTGAAGTAGGTGAGGCTACTTTGATAGGGCCAGATTCAGATTTGAGGTAATTTAAAAGGTTCAATTAATTTGTTAAAGGCTGAAGATAGCCCAGAGCCATCAAACATCTTATCAAGACGTAAGGAGAAGAGAGCTTGAATTTGATGTTGGTGATATTTTATATCTACAAATTTTTCCCATGAAAAAAATTAAGAGGTTTGTCAAGAAGGGGCGACTTAGTAGCCGCTATGTTGGCCCATATAGGATTTTGAATAATATTGGGAAGGTAGCATATGAGTTAGAGCTGCTTGAAGACTTATCATCAGTACATCTAGTGTTTCATGTCTCTTTGCTAAGGAAATGCATTGGTGACTCATCTTTAGTCATACCTTTAGAGAGTGTGGGTGTAGAAGATATCCTATCCGATGAAGAAAACCAGTTGAAATCCTTGACCGCCAGATTTGTAGTTGAGAAATAAGTTGATCGCCTTAGTAAAGGTGTTTTGGATAAATCAATCCATTGAGAGAGATACTTGGGAAGTTGAAATCAACATGTGAGCCAAGGACCCCTATATTTTCTATATGAATTCAGATTCATCTTGAGTTAATGGTTTTCTTAAATTTACCCTCTCATTTTCTATCTCAGCTATCCATCCATCCTCATTTCATAGTATGTATGCATTAATTTAGTTCAGTCTATGTATCTTGTTTCAGATTCAGATATTTAATCATGATTCTACTCTTAAGTATTCAATGCATGATCTCACTCTTCCTAGTATTCCAGGTTAGCTACTTTCATTCGAGGACAAATGATCCTAAGGGAGAGATATTGTAATACCCTAAATTTTTAAGCTCTATACCCCTTACAAGATAGGCCACCAAGTTAGGTTTCCATTGCTTCAAATCTTTTTTCAATCTGATGTCCTGATGAAAAGATGTGTAAAACTTTCCCTAAGGGCCTGACACATCACCGTGATGATGACTCAGGTAATGAGTCATTACCACACGTGATGAGTCATCACGGGTAAATTGTAATCACTCCATTAAAGCCCCCAAGTTTTTTCCAGTGACTACGAGTCTACCTTATGAGTCATAACCAGTGACTATAGGTGGTAAGGAGAGACTCGTAATTATTATAGTGTTCACCCAAGAATCCAGTCCCTTGGTTATGAGTCCAACATATGACTTGTAGTCAGAACTTATAAGTCGTTATATTGAATCGTAGCCTAACCATTGTATGATCCAAGAATCACTCCCAGTTTGTATGATTCAAGCATATGACTAGTAATCAACCATAATGCGTCGTCAGGGGGAAATTGTAGTCAAAATATAAAGGAACCAAACCTCAGAGTTCCAGGTTACGACTTAGATCACGACTCATAACCAGTCGTAATGAGTCTTGTAGTGAGTCATAATAACTGGATGCGGCTTTTTTCTGCACATTTTTCTAGGGACATCTGTCTTTTCCCACTCCTTTAAAAGCCTAACCCACGTCGTTTAGGCTTATCAAAGGGTAGTATAAAATCCCCAAAATCCCCTATTCTATGATTGACTATAATTTCACCTAGAGAAACAAAAAAAAAATGGTTTTCTGTTTTTCCAAGAAGAAACATGGGTTCATAAAGCAAGTCGAATTCTTAAGAAGATTTCTTCAAGCTTCTACATTCATGTATGTGGAATATTCATCAATGGTTCCTTTTCACAGATTGAGTCCCAAAGTTCTCTAATTTTAAGTTTAAATTTCCATTTTGTTTAGGGTTCCATGAAAAGTATGAATTTCACAATTCTCAAGTAAAATTCTCAAGTTTCACCATGAATATGTGTTTTCTCAATAATTTAAGTATACCTCAGTACCCCAATCATAATATCCCTCTATATTGCTGAAATTACCGAATTCTTGAGTTGAGTCAAGTATTTACTTATCATGTATTTATCATGAAAATACATATCTAATACATATCTCAGTGCTGGTTGGTTATGAACACCAGATACCTAGATAGTCATGCATGCTTCAGATGTTAGGTTACAAGTCATTCAGATTCTGTTTTTTTCATTATATTCAGATTATTATCATGTTGAATATTTATCAGTAATGAATCAAATTAAAATTTTATCAATATTATTTTCATATTAGTTGAAAGTAGAACATAGGACCAAGCGAACCTAGGGTTGATGGCTTTCCTACCAGATTAGGGTGAGAACTTTAGTAGCAGTCTCTAAGTTCTAGGACTAAATAGCCAACGTAGGAAATTAGAGGTCATCCTGCTAGTCTAGGGTTGATACTCTCTTAGGGGAAACTTTCCAGTATAGGGTGACACCCTATTCCTTTGAGGCAATAGTTTAATGGATCCACATAGCAAATATTGGTACCCTTGGTAAGATACTAACACCCTTTCAACTAGGGTTATAGGTTGAACCTCGATTAGCTTAGATTGGTGCATGTTAGTTAAATATTAGCCCCATAGTTTTGAGTTATGTATTCAAATTATATCAGTTTAGGTTTGCATGGACAAGTGTCCATTTATATCATTTATCAATTATTTTGATTATTTCAGTACATATTTATGCTTGGTCTTGCATTCATTTTTTATGTTCACACATTCATGCTTAGTACCTATATGAATTTCAATTAGATCCTTTCTCTCATACCTATACATTATAAGTATTGACCGCATACTCTCTTTTGTGCTGTATTGATTTCATGATATAGTTTCAGACACTCATTTCCCAGACCGCACATAGTCCGTTCCTGTATCACTCAATAGCACCATTGGTGAGACTCATCTGTCAAGGAGTAGTCATATTACTTATCATTCTTCCAGTACTTTATTCTATGTTATTTTAATAGTCAGAGTTAGTTAGACCTATCCCAACTCCTCATCATGTTTAGAGTATTTCAAACAGTCAAACAATTAGTATGGTCTTTCAATGATGATTTTTAGTACTCTTAACATTGTTTTTACTATTCAGACATTAGATTTTACAAGACTACCATAATATTTTATTATATTATTTGAATATTTAAAGCTTATGCTAGATAATGGGTTAGTTTGGGGTCATATGTGGCCTTAAGCACCATGTTACGACTACGGGGAGTCTCGGGTCGTGACATTTCAAAATCCTCTTTGCAGTTTCTAAGTGTGGTTTTCATCGTTATTGCATAAATCTACTAACATATCCAATATAAAAAGCAACGTTGGGCCTTGTAATAGTCAAATACAAAAGACTTCCAACTCGATCTCGAAAGGTTTTAGGATCTGCAAGAAGTGAGCCCTCTTCACATCTTAACCTCGTACTGGTCTTAAGAGGAGTATCATATTTCTTACTTTGTTTCAACCTAAACCTGTCAACAAGCTTCTTGGCATAAACTTCTTGAGTAAAAAAGATTCCTTTACTAGTGTTTGTAACCTCTAAACAAAGAAAAACATGTAGTTCTCCCAATTTATTGAATTCATCTTCTTGAAGCCTCACAACTTTATCATCATTGTTTCCTATTATTATCATGTCATCCATATACAAGATAAAAAATACATGCAAGTCTCTTTGTTTCTTAATAAACAGTCTAGGATCTGAATGGGATGTAGCATAGCCACAGAAATTTAAATATTGAACAATTTTTCCATACCATGCTCGGCATCCTTCTTGAGTTTGTAAAGTGCCTTCTTAAGCTTGCCACATCATTAGGATGTAAGTTATAGGTGTACTCCGGAGGTTTCTCCATATAGATATCTCTGTCAAGTTCTCCGTACAAGAATGCATTTTAACGTCAAGTTGCAAAAATTTCCAACCATATGAGCCTTCCATATCTTGTATAACTAAAACTAAGATCATCTTAACCACCGGGCTGAAGGTTTCTTCGTAGTCTTCGCCATACTTTTTGAGAAAAGACTTGAGCAACTAGCCTTTCTTTATATCTGCCTATGCTGCCATCTACATTTCTTTTGATTTTGTAAATCCATTTACAAGACATGGGTTGTATATCTCTGGTCTTTGGAACATGGTTCCAAGTTTGATTTTTCTTTAAAGGCTCTATTTTATCATCCATAGAAAGCTCTAATTCTTTGAATCCTTGAGCTTATTCAAAGGATGAAGGGTCTACATTGTCAATTGGCCCTGCAAAAAAGCAAGAACATGTACTAAGAAAATTTTCATCTATGAAGCAAGATAGCTTAACAATAGTTCTACTTGGTCTTTGTGAACCAAGTAACTAATCTTCTTGTTTATTTTCATGTTGTTGAGCTCCAGGCTCCCCCTTTCAATTAGATCCTCAACAATTAGATTCTTTGGAGAAACACTTATGATGGGTGAGTTTGAAACTCCAGGGTTCAATACTATAGAACCCTCTCTTTTCGATGCAACTCTATAATACAAGGAAATTTTAATAAATACAACACCTCAAAAAATAATTAAATTATGAGTTTCTGGGTCCATTCACTTCCAACCATTTTTCCTTTCATCATATCCAACAAATACATATTTTTTTGCCTGAGGATCCAATTTTCTCCATTAAGAATCCAGGATATGAACATAACAGATAGATCAAAAAACTCTAAGGTGTTTAATGCTACGTTTTTCTCCAAATATCAATTCATAAGGTGAATTCATGTTGTTTGGAGAAATTGGCATCCTATTGACCCCATACGCTGCACATTTTATACCTCCAGACATGGGATCTAGGTAATTTTCTAGCATGAATCCAAATTTTACATATCTCTACCAAGTTCTATATTTTTCTTTCAGTCACTTCATTTAGTTGTGGAATATCAGCCCAAGTAAGTTCTCTTTCAATGCCATATTGACAGCAAAAAGAAAAATATCTTTAGGAGTGATCTCACCACCATTATCTATTCACAACTGCCTTATCCTTGAACTAAGCTCTCCTTCAACTTATTCCTTAAACTTGTTGAATACTTTTGATTTTTTCTTGACAAAATAAACCCTTGTGAATCTAGTAAAATCATCAATGAAAAGTATCATATAAGAGTAGCAAGAGAACGAAGGATTTAGTGTTGGCCCCATCAAGTCAATTTGAATTAGTTCTAGACGATCTTTGCTTCTTGATAAGGATCTATCAAATAGAAGTTTTTGTGCCTTTCCATATTGAAATCCTTCACAAATCTCACCTCTACCAAAATTGCTTAAGTTAGGTAATCCTTTTCCTAAATTCAATTTTACCATGACTTTTAATTTATCTATGTTAATATGCCCAAGTCTAGCATGCTATAGATATGTAGTATCTTTACTACTCACCTTCTCAATATATGAGTTAGAGGCAGATAAGACATATAAATCATTAACTATCTTACCGGTATGAATAATTTCTTCCTCGAGTTCTTTAATGTTTATAAGGAACTTGACGTCATGTGGGAAAAATAGGAGATAATTTCCTGCATCTACAACATTTGAAACTGAAAATAGATTTTTCCTCATACCTGGAACATGAAACACATTGTTAAGTGTGATTGAGTCCTCTTATTTTTTGTTGAGGATGACTGTGCCTTCTTTCTCCATATGATGAACTATATTATCTTTAGTTACAATGACATCACGACCATTATATTCTCAAAAGTTGGAAAATTTAGATTCATCTTCATTGACATTGATTCCCACATCCTGAATCCATGATCCAATAACAACAATAACAAAAACCCTAGTATATTTCTACCTAGTGGGGTCTAGAGAGGGTAGAATGTATGCAGTCCATACCACTACCTCTAAAGAAGTAGAGAGGCTATTTCTGATAGGCCTTCGGCTCAAGACAAAGGACAATATACAAAAAAATAAAAAGCATGAAACATGATAAAACTAACATGATAAAACTAACATCGATACAACATCCACAAAAATATTGCACATTGCCAAATAAAGGACACCAAAGCCCTCCTAACTACTAACTACAATACATCCACCCACTTTATCCCTCTATCCTAGTGTTTTCCTCCAAACCTTCCTATCCAAGGTTATGTCCTCAGTGAGATATAATTATTCCATGTCATATCTAATCACTTCTCTCCAGTATTTCCTTAGTCAACCATACCCCATTTGAAACCATCCAAGGCTAACCTCTCATACCTATGAACTAGACCATTTGTTCCCCTCCTCATCACATGATCAAACCATCTCAACCTCACTTCCTATATTTTATCCTCCACCAACACCACTCCCACCTTCTTCCAAAAAATCTTATTCCTAGCCATGTCAACCTTTGTAAATCCACCATCCATTCACTTTCAAAATTGATGAAATTCATGGCATCAATTGCTTGACTCTTATATACAAAGCACTTTCCCTAGTCTTCTTCTTCTTCAAGAGGTTTCTTAGTTTGATCCATATTACTCTCTTTGACTCGTCAATATCTTTTTATGCATCCTATTTTGCCAAACTGATAGCATTTAAGAGTCATATAGTTATTAGTAGACTCTCCCTTATTTCTTGGTGTGATTAAAGCACCTGTAGATCAAGAGTGCATCATATCTCTTCCCATTTTCCCTTAAAGTTACTATTTCTAGCTAAAAGAGAAATTCCTTCCGCTTCTTTGATTGATTCCCTAACCATTTTTTTGGTAAGTAACTCTTGTGATGATAATAAATTTTTAAATTCCTCCAAGGATAGTTGTTGAGCCCATCCCTGAATTGATGTCACAAAAGGAATATATTTTAGATTCAAACCATGAATAATATTTCTTCTTATTTGTGCTTCAGATATAGACTCATGTGAATTTAATAAAGAGATCTCATAATATAAATTCTTGAACCTGAAAAAAATACTTGGCAATAGAAAGATTACCTTGGGTGGCAGCAACTGATTCATTCTCTAAGATTTTTAGTTGGGCTTCATTTTTCTTGTTGAACAACTAATCGAGGGTCCTCTATATTTCATGGGATAATTTTCACCTTATAATATGATCGAATAAACTAGAGGAGATGGATCCCTTGAAGATGAACTCTGCCTTTGTATTAGTCAGCTTTCACTTTTTATATGTACCATCATTTTCCAGTTCGTCAACATGAGGACTTATGTTACTTCCGTTGATAATATCCCAAAAACACTCACCCACAAGGTATAATTCTATACATTTCTTCCATACCTTGTAATTGGACTGATTTAATAACTCCATTCCCAGTCCATTACCACGACCGCTAAAATCCATAGAGAGAAACTAGTTGAATCTATTACTAGCCCAATCTAGAAAATAATTTAGAAGACAACTTGTGGCTATGGCTTTGATACTATGTAGAGAATAGTAGAAGAAAGGTTTAGTTGGAGAGTCCTTCTACTAGCCCAATATCATTTAACTAAGATCAAAAGATTCAACTACGAAAAGGAAGCTAGAAAGTCGAAGGAAGATGTTGCAAGGGAGAACTTGGATTTGGAAGAAGAATACTTGAATTTGCTTTGCATTGGATTTGTTTTTTAGCTGGTTACAAATGTTCAAGACCATCCCTATATATATTTTTTCAGGAGTGGTTCTAGAAAATCTTCTAGATACTTTTGCAAGAAAAATCTAGTGCTCCTTATCTTCTACCACTACTCTATAATATCTGGATAATTCTCAAGATACTTATTCAAGAGACTACACTAAGATATTTTAGAAAAACCTATGATATTTCAAAAAATCATCTTTAACTTTTTTTCACGGGTAGGAGAAACACCCCTTACCATATTTTTAATAGTAAGAGATATAATTTCTACTTCTAAATTTTGAAACCATTGTTGAAGCACCAATTGACAAAGCCTTTATTTCTGTAGCCAGGATTCCATTTATAATTATCATAAAGGATGATTAAACTATAAACATAAATCCAAAAATATAACATACGCAAATAAATAGCAAAAGAATAGTACAGAGAAAATTGTAAAAGAAGTATTGTATAAGTTGATGACAAGGAAATCAAAATTCTAATAAAAAATTCAGTTCTTGAAGTACATGGCACTCAAGGCATAGACCAATATCTTGAGAATGGGACAAGAACTGGGGAAAAATATTAACTCTTCAAATAAAACCCATTCCAATAGTAAATAATTAATTCAATTTCAAATGGGTGTTTGTCGATTTGATTCAAAAGGATTATGGATGGAGATACTATGGTTATTAGCGGTTGAAGGTGAAATCTGGTGAAATAGATGGTGATTAAAGATGGATTTTGGTGGAGCTACGATACTGATATCATGAGAACAAATAAAGGCATAAGACTCCACTTATTTTTTTATCATTGTCAAGTAAACAGTGTATAAACTGGTTCAAGACGGGTTACATGGACGTGCTAGTCGGGGAGTTTTTTCTTAGTAGGGTAGAAATGCATTAAAGTAAAAAAGTATTTTTTACAACACTCCGGGTTGCACTCAATATGATTTCAAAACAAAGACATTGGTCTCATTCCAAAAAATATAATGCGGAAGTGAAAAATACTAAGATTAAAGGTAAGAAATTAAATATAGGCAAAATTGGATAATGAAATCTCCAATTTCGAGGTTAAGTGCAAAGAATCCTAATTGATATTAGTATTCAAAATTAGTGGATTAAGAATAATTATGATAATAATAGAATCAATTCAAGAACTTAGGTCAAAAGTAATCTACACCCCTATTTTAAGAAGCTAAAGACAACAATTAGTATAAGACTAACCACCTTCTTTAATTAACTTTAAGAGAAACCAAAGATATCAAATTAAGAATTAATCTTACCTCCAAAAGAATCATTCTTATAGAGTTGCAAGATAAATTTCAAGTAGCCACACACAAAGGTGGAAATAAGTGAAACTCTCAATTAATAATAATATTGTCTGATTGAAAATAAATAAATCCATCCCTATATATAGGGAGAAAAACTTATCCCAAATAGCATGAGATTGGGATCTACCTTTATCAAATCTAACAAGGACTAGGAAAATGCTATCCCAAATAGTAGGGGATTCAAATTCTACTTTTATGGAATTAAATATATCTAGGAAACTTTAAACTAGGAAACTTTTAATTAGAAAAGAAAAATTTTCTAATTTTAATAAAAACCCTATGGGCCCGATCTTCTGTATTTAGACTTGAAATTGAATCGTGAAATATGTGTATCACTTTGCCCATGCTTCTCCATAAATTTTTGCCTCATTCTTGGGATCTTCTTCCATCATAAGCATCTTCTTGATTCATATTAAAGCCCATCAATCTTAATACAAGCGGGTTGGATGTTATCATTCCCCTCTTTTTAAAAATAATTTGTCCTTGAATTTGAATCTCGCATAATCTAGAAGATATACAATAATGAAAAACCTCCATTACTTGAAATCAACAATGGTAGGAACAAAACAAGATAGTGACCATGCATCCTCTTAACCCAACTAATCCTTGCATGTGTAGATACACCTTTATAAAGCATGTGGACATCATCATCCCAATAGAAAATTATCTTCCTTGTATGAGCATAACAATATTCATGTTTAGATGATGTAGGGAATGATATTTGTCTCTTGAATTTGATCTATCAATAAAGTACTCCACTGGGCTTGTCAAAGATGCCATAAGATCTATAAAATATGTATCAAATTTAACATTTTTATGATATAGCCAAGCATCATCAATTACACTTGAAGTTTTTTCCACTTAATATTTATTCACATAAGCATAGGATATTTCAAAAAGGTTAGAAGAATCTTTCAATCTCAAAATACAATCTCCATTAAGTTCTAAGTATCTTCTCAAATTCACCAACAAGGAATCATGAATAGGTTCAACAAAGGGCATTTGATCACTTGTATCATAAAAGTCACGGATTTCCTCATCACTAATATCAAACATTTTCTTTTTTTTAAAATCACCAGCACTTGGGGAGTCATGCCATAATTTGGTATTATGTAGCAAAGAAATAATATTACCTTATTTTTTCTTGCTCGTTAGAGTTAGATCTACATCTTCCTTATTGGACTTCTTGCCATAAGTATCATCTTGGACAAGTCCAAAATAATTCTCTTTACCTATATCCTTCTTATGAACAAACACTTGCTCAATAGGACACATAGTTTCAATCACCTTAGTATTAAGTTCATCCATTGAAGACTTTTCAATGCAAACTTTTCATGAGTACCTATAAGTGAATCAAATCAACTAAAATAAAAAGTAGGAAGGTTAGAGTTAGAATAATAAATAACCTTACTTAAACTACCTTGGTTCTCTTTCTCTACTTCATTATTATCCCTCTCTTTATTACTCTCATGATCATCTCTCCTTTTTTTCTCTTGATCTCACTTGACATCCCATCCTCTTCACACAACACAATACAACATTTCTTCTTTTCTCTCTTGGAATATCAACATGCACCTCCTTACTCCTATCATTCTTTTCTCTTTCAAAATTTTCATTGCTTCTTTCACACATTTGTGATCCTCATAAACTTGGGATGAAGTTAGAGGTACACGTTTATATTTACTTTCATTTAGTTCAAGAGAAACGCTATTCTTCCCGCTATCATAAATTGTGTTCCTATTAAACTGCTAGGAATGCCCAAGCTTGATATGACAATCTTGTATTGAAATTACATCATAAAGAACATTATCAGAGTACCATCCAATAGAAAAAGAAATCATGCATTTCTTTGTCACCTTAAGTTTACTGAAATCATTGTGTTTGATGCATGTAAGTTTAAACTTCTCCACCACATATGAACTTAGCACATTAGCATCACTTTCAAAATCAATAATCATAGAGAAAATATTATCCTTTATCCCACACCTTGTATGAAAAACTCTTCTCCTTAAATAAGTTATATTCACCTGATTATGTGGGTTTTGGGTGACCACTAATGGATTGAGTCGATAAAAAATCCTTCTAAGTGCCTCAGCTATGTTATTGTTTTGAGTCCCAACATCAGTATCCTTTATGGTTTGAGACATCTCCAAAAGTTAAAGAAAACAAAAACTCTCAATTTGGACCTTTTTTTATCTCACTCCTCTTGCCTTTTCCCACTCAAATTACAACCTTCGGCTGGTTTCTTTAGGATTTATATATTAACCCTACTAGTAACAATCCCTTTAGAAGTAAGATTTAGAGATAAAAAAAAATTACCAACTCCCAAACGGATTGGGTTTGCTGAGACAAGAAAAGGACCAATTAAAAAAATCTAAAATTTTTCCTCTTCTTGGTTTTCCTCCCTGAATTTGGAAAACAAGAAGCACAATAAATTTGGAATTTCTTGATATAAAGCAACCTCTTTTTTTTACCAGAAAACTCCCAAGAATTATCAAGAACGAAACCTTGATAAAACTGCTCTGATACCACTTGATAAGAATCATGTTACGTTAACAAACAAGAAAATAATGTGGAAGAGAAAAATACTAATAATAAAGGCAAGAAATTAAAGATAGACAAAATTGGAGAAAAAATCTCCAATTTTGAGGTTAAGTGCTAAGAACCCTAATTGATCTTAGTATTCAAAATTACTAGATTAAGACTAATTATGATACTGAAAGAGTCAATTCAAGAACTTAGATCAAAAGTGATCTTGACCCCCATTTCAAGAAACTAAAGACAATAATTAGTATAAGACTACTCACCTTCTTTAATTAACTTTAATAGAAATTAAAGATATCAAATTAAGAATTAATCTTACCTCCTAAAGAATCGTTCTTATAGGGTTGCAAGATAAATCCCAAGTAGCCACACACAAAGGTGTAAATAAGAGAAACTCTCAATTAATAATAATATTATTTGATTGAAAATAACAAAACTCATCCCATATATAGGGAAAAAAACTATCCCAAATAGCATGATATTGGGATCTACCTTTATCAAATCTAACAAGGACTAGGAAAAATCTATCCCAAATAGTAGGGGATTCAAATTCTACTTTTATGGAAATAAATATATCTAGGAAACTTTTAACTAGGAAACTTTAAATCAGGTAAGAAATTTTTTTTATTTTAATCAAAACCCTATGGTCCCAATCTTCCGTATTTAGACTTGAAATTGAATCATGAAATATGTATATCAATTATCTCATGCTTCTCCATAATTCTTGGACTCATTATTAGGATATTATTTCATCATAAAAATCTTCTTGATCACATTGGATCCCGTTAATCTTAATGCAAGTGGGCTATCCTAGATGCTATCACCTAGTCACAGCATCTATCATTACATTTTTACCTCTATAGAAGTGGGTCACTTGGGGGATTCTTAGTCTTTTTATTTTTGACCTGCAGTCATCAAGTAAAACATTATAGTGTAGGTTTTCATCTTTAAGCATTGCTATGATCTCCTTAGAGTCTATATTGATATCCAGCAAGAAACGATTTTTATCCTCAACTAGTTTTATCCCCTAAATTAATGCTAAATGCTCCATTTGATTATTAGTAGAGTACGAAAGTGTTTGGAAAAGCCAAAAATCCATCGTCTACCTCAGTTTCTTAGCATGCCCAGTCCCACCTTTCCTAGGGCTTTCTAGTCAAGAACCATTAGAGTTGATCTTGTAAGGGGGAAATTTTGAGGGGTGCCATATCATGTTAATGGTTTCCTTGGTTTGCCTAATAGTCCTACTATTTGTAATATTGCAAATTCCACAGCCTCTAAGTAAGGCTAAAGTTGGGTTTATCCCTTTTATATTGAAGGTGTTATTATTTTTGTTCTTCTAGATTTACTAGAGTGTGAAGGGAAGAATATCATGCCATTAATAAGGTTGTCAAATTAAATGTTGCTCAATATTTTCCAAGTATCATTCCAGTGCTGAGGGTAGAAACTAGTAATGAGCAGTCCTATATCATTGCCTTTAGTAAAGATAGGATTCCTGAAGTCTGTGACATAGGGGCATTGGAAAAAGATGTGGAGTATGTATTCACTAAGTTGGCTATAGCTGAAACAATTTGAGAAGGCATCAATGCCCATTTTGGAGAGAGTCATGTTGGTAGAGAGAGGGTTGTGTTGGGAAATCCACATGAAAGTTTTTATCTTGGGTTAGGTAGGGAGCGCTCCATATCTATTTGAAAGATTTAGTGGGGTCATAAAGGTTACCAGTATGCCTATGGTCGATTAGCGGGTAGGCACTTCTACTGGTAAAAAATCCATTCCCATTGAGTCTTCAAATAAGGTGGTTAGAATTGGTTATGGTATCACGGAAGAAGGAAGAAAAGATGTTATAAGCTAAGTCTTGGGGAATTTGGAATGGAAGATCATTGAGATGCCAAGAGTTATTATTCCAAAAAGAAGCTATTATGAGGTCAATGTGATCTTTATAGAGGGGGCATTGGAATTAGGTTCCTTAATAGTGCCTAATTTGGGACCCATCTATCCAGCCAGAAGTTGATTTTCACTCCATTGTGAACAACTTAATGAGAGGTTTAGATTTAGTTTTTCCATCCTAAATAAATGCTCCTCTAGGTTCTACAAGTGAGCTTTTTAAGGGTTCCATCCTGATGAGAGTATTTCACTCTCAAAACAATAGCCTAGAATTTATAAGACTGCTGGTGAAACTCCATGTCAAGTTGGTAAGAATGGTCTCATTTTGTATGGAGGCCCTGTGGACGCCTAGGCCCCTATCGTTCTTTGGGAGAGTAATGCTGTCTCCAATTTAAGAGGTGCATTCTCTTATTTTCATTAGTAGAACCCCAAATAAAGTTTCTTTGGATTCTATCTATTATAATGAGGATTTTCTTAGGGATGGAGATATACTGCATGGCATGAGTAGGGATGCTGTTAAAAGAGGATTTGGCAAGGGTAGATCTGCTAGCCATGTTGAGGAACTTAGTTTTCCACCCAGAGAATTTAGTGTTGATGTTTTCCACTAAGAATTAGAAGTCTCTGTTATAATGAGTATTGTAAAAAATTGGGCAACCCAAGTGATTTCCAATGGCCTCCCTAGCTTGGATATTTAAGAGAGAAGAGAGGTTGGCCTTCAAATTAGCATGAAAACTCCAAAAGAAAATGACCTTGGATTTCTAGAGGTTGATTTTTTTGTCAAAAAAACATGAAACTATTAAGAGTGCTCTTTATAGTGATGCAACTCATCTCATTAGCCCTAGAAGAGGATTGGGTCATCAGCAAAGAAGAGATGGGAAAGGGAAGACCCTCACTTATTGATGTTAATTGGATTCCAGTGGTGTATGTCTATCTAATGGTCAATCATCCTAGAAAGGATTTCCATGCACATGATGAACATATAAGGTGAGATAGGGTCACCTTATCTAATTCCTCTACTGGGTGAAAGTAATTAGTCCTCTCTCTATTGATTAGGACATATACCGAGGAGGAGGATATATATGACATAATGAAGGATCTTAGATTTGTGGGTACCTTATAGAAGAATAAGGCCTGTTTGATAAAGTTCTACTCAATTACTTCAAAATCTTTCTCAATATAAATCTTTAGGATCATGCTACACCTTTTACCATGCATTTTACTAAGATGAGAGACTGCTTCTTGGATAATGACTGCATTGTCAAATGTTCTCTTCACAGGGAGGAAAATAGCCTTACTGTGGCTAAGGATCATATCTAGATAAGGTTCAAGAATATTAGTAATGATCTTGGTGATGATATTGTATTGAGTGTTGCAGAGACCTATAGGTCTGAAATTCTTGAGATTAGAGGTATTAGGACACTTAGGTATCATAAACAGATAGCTTTTGTTGACCTATTTATCCATATGGATGAATTGGAAGGTATCCATATAGAATTTACCTACTTGGGCCCACAATATCTAAATACCTTTGGTAATGAAGAGGGTGTATGCCATTAGGTCCAGAAGTCTTCTTGGGTTTGAAGGAAAAAAAAGTATTCTTAATCTCCCTGATGAAGGGGACAGGCTAGAGAGGAAAGGGAAATAACATTGATAGGATTGATGAATCCCCTAATGGATGGCTTGTTCGGGAATTTTAAGGTGGAGCAAAGATGCTCAAAAGTGAAGAGATTCTTATAGAATTAAGAATATAGTACTTGATGGCCTCATGGTTATGATTCAGTTACTGCTGCCTTCCTGGAGGGCATCAATTCTATTTTTTCTCCTTCTATTAAGTGTAGAGGCATGGAAGAAGTTTGTATTGTAGGCCCCCTTGGTGAGCCAGTCAATTCAGAATTTGAGTCTCCAGAATTCTGGCTCTTCCTACAAGATGGAGTTGAACTCCCTGGTAAGTCTTACTTCAAGCCCATGGAGGAAGGAGTTGTGATGTCACTTCCCGATTTATAAGTCATCATGGAATCTACTCTATCCCTCTAGTAGGTAGCTCAAACCATAACCCAGAGTTAAATATAATGAGCTAACTTGGTTAAAAATGTCCGACATAAGAGGAAATCAATAACACAACTTATAATTAAGCATATTATTTGAAATATATAAAGGTAGTCAACATAGATACCATCACACGATCTGGTAGAGCCAGTACAAGAGCATCTACTAATAATAATAGTATAACCCAAGTATCAATAATAGTCAATAACATCTGTCTCAAAACAAAAGACTAAACATAGAAAGATAGGAGGAAATAGGTGACTCTGAATCCAAGAGCTCACCCTATCTCTGATTTCAACACAGTACGAACGTCGATCAACGACAGCAACTAGTACTTCGAGCTATATTAAAAAGGTACAAAAGTGTAGTATGAGAACCAAAACCACAGGTACTTAGTAGGCATCATCGCCAGACTGAGCTAAATCATTATATAAATATAATAAAATGGAAGATAGCATAACTAAGTCAAGGTATATATAAACCTAAGGTAACTCCAACATCTTTGTGCATAAACATGTAAATAAACTAGAATAATAGCATAACGTAACATAAAACATCTACACAAGTAATCATAACTATAAAATTGGATCACATCCACTAATTAGTGCGGAAAAGTAAATAACCATTCGCACGCCCCATAAGACTGGAAGGTACAAACAAGATAGAGAAGCCCACTACTACTGTTTATCAACTCTCATAATACAATTGGAATTTATCCAAGTCATACCACACTATAATCATCGATCTTCCATATTCATATAAGTTTTTAATTAATCAACACTTCTCAACTAACCATTATGTAAAAACTAATCCTTATGTATCAATAAATCATCCTTTATCAACTAAACATGAAACAATATTCATATAGCGGTAAATCATCACTTATCAACTAGTCACTATTAACCAATGAACCAAAAATTATCAACTAATCACTATTTCACTAGATCTAATTGTATCATACCACATTATAACCATTTCCTCATTTTTTAATTAGCTAGATTGTCAAACTCACACTCTAATGTCATCATATCATAATAAGCATATCATCATTGTATAATATGTATATTCAACCTCAAACCGATATGGATATTTAACAGTATCCTCATAAATATCATCATAATCATCTTGCGGCCTAGCTGGGCATGTATATATCATCACAATCATTCTCCGACCTTGCTGGGCATAGATATATATGTTTAGACTGGCCATATGTCTACGGAAGAAATGATATATAAAGATCCGTCTGAGTACCTAACTCCTCCTCTAAAGCTCTCCAAAATCTAGAAGTGAACACGAAACCTCAATCCAAAATGATAGATATGGGTACACAATGTAAATTGACTATCTTACGCACATAGATACGGGCAAAACTATCAACATAGAAAGACATCTGAATAGGAAGGAAATATCCTGACTTGGTCAATCAATATATAATGACCCAAATGCCATCAAAACCATGGGAAGTATGAGGCTAACCACTAACAAAATCTATGGTAATGTGCTCCCATTTCTACTCAAGAATAGGCAATCTCTGAATCAAACCACCTAGTCGCTAATGCTCGACCTTTACCTACCAACAACATAGGCAACGATCTACAAAATCTACCATATCTCTCTTCATTCCACACCACTAATAATGTTGTCTAAAATATCTATACATCTTAGCTATGCCTAGATACATAGAATATCTAGAGTTGTGAGCCTCGTGCGTAATCAACTAAATCAAGTCATCAATCTTCAAAACATAAATGCGGCCATCAAATTGTAAAACTCCCTCAAAATATATGGTGTTCCTATCGGACTCACCACTTAAAACTAGATCATGAAGGAAGCAAAGCTTACTATCCTCAAACTGATGATCCCGAATCTGCTAAAAATAAAAGAGCTAGCTTAAAACTAGAAAGAATCCTCCTAGTTATAAAATATCAAGGTAAACCATTAAGTTAGCTAAGGAATGAATGTAACATGCTAGCGGCCTCTGAGAAACTAAAATAATAGCCAAACTGCCCATACTCATTGCCTTTCGACTCAAGGTATCTGCTACCATATTTGACTTTCTTGGATGATACAAGATAGGGATCATAATGCTTAAGCAACTTTATCCACCTACCCAATCTAGCATTAAGCTTTTGTTGGGTCATAAAATTCTGAAGACTACAATGATCAATGAAAATCTCAAAATGCACACCATAGAGATAATACCATCAGATCTTAAGCACAAAAACTACCACTGCCACCTCCAACACAAGTTTGGTAGTTGCGCCCATGAACCTTAAGTTGTGTCTAAGAATAAGCAATAACACGACCCTACTACATCAAAATAAAACCTAGAACAACACCAAAAACATCATAATACACTATGAATTCCTCACCCTTTACAGGAAAAGCTAGAATAAGAGTTGAAGTAAGGAAATCCTTGAGCTTTCCAAAGCTCAACTCACACTTCTTGGACCTTCAAGAAAAAACCTCCTTTTGAGTCAATCTGGTCATAGGTGCCAAAATAGTTGCAAAACCATCGACATAACATCTATAATAACTAACCAAATCAATAAAACTACAAACCTTAGTTGGAGATGTAGGTCTAGCCCAATCATGAATCACCTCAATCTTAGCTGGGTCTACCATAATACCATTCTTAGACACCACATGCCCAAAAAATGTCATCGACTCAAGCCAAAACTCACACATAGAAAACTTGGTGAAAAGTCACATGATCTCTCAAAGACTTGAGCATAATCCTCAAATATTGCACATGCTTCTCTCTAATTTTCAATACACAAGGATTTCATCAATGAACACAATCATAATAGAGTCTAAATAAGGTCTGATTACTTGGTTCAGCAAATCCATAAATATCGCTACGGCATTAGTCAAGCCAAATGACATTACCAAGAACTTATAATGACCAAAATGGGTCCCAAAAGATACCTTTGGGATATCCTCATCCCGAATCCTCAATTGATGGTAATAAGATCTCAAATCAATCTTAGAAAATAGTATCTCTCCCTTAAGCTAGTCAAACAAGTCATCAATGTAAGGATAGAATAACAATTCTTCACTTTTTCCATATTAAGCTACCTATAATCAATACACATAAGAATGGAGCTATCTTTCTTCTTCACAAACAACACAGAAGCTCCCCAATTAGAAGAACTTGGTCTAATAAAACTTTTACTAAGAAGATCCTCAAGCTGAGAATTTAGCTTTTTAAGCTCGATAGGAGCCATACAATAAGGTACCATAGAAATAGGTCAAGTGCTAGGCTTGAGATCAATAACAAACTTAATCTAATGGATAGGGTAATCAAGGCAGGTTGGTAGGGAACACATCAGGGAACTTACAAACTATAAGAACAGAGTCAAGCGACAAACAATCTACACTGGTGTTACAAATATAAGTGAGATAAGACTCACAACCCCTCGAAATAAGCCTTCTAGTATGAACATAAGAAATAATTCCCATAGACTTGTGGATAACTACTCCTTACCACATGACTGGGGGCATATCCGGCATGGCTAAAGTAACGGACTTAGTAAAATCATCCATGACTGCATGATAGTAGAATAACTAGTCCATGCCCAAAATTTCATAAAATCCACCAAATACACAACAATAAGATCAACATGACTATCAACATCTCTAAGAGTCACAATACAAGATCTGAACACCATATCCACTACTAAAGAAACAACCACAGGAGTAGATACATACAAGGGCATAGATGATAAATCCCAAGATAACTCTAATCATGGATCCTAATAAATATATACATAAGAATAAGTGGATCCTGCATCAAATAAAGTAATGGTCAACTGATAGAACACCAAAACTATTCCTATAATTACAATATCCAAAGACTCATCCTCCGGTCTAGTAGGTACTGCATACAACAGACCACGCTCGTAACCTAGCTGGGCTTCTAACCGACCTCCTATCCTACCTACCTGAGAACCTCCTTTAATACCCTGGAAACCACACATGTGACCTTGGGAACTAGCTCTAACTAAGGGATGAACTGCTCTAATAGGGGGAACACTCTGAGCTGAAGCAACAATCACCTAATTACTAAGGTAATCTTATGAATTGTGACCATAAGATCTATAACCATAATATGTACAAGGAGATGAAATAGAACCAACAAATCTAGATAACCTAGAATAACTACCATATCTAGAATAACCATAAGACAAACCTCTTAAAGATTGACCATTACCCTAACCAGGCGATCACTAGCACTAGACTGACCTCCGTTAGTAATCTAAAGTGCTGCTTAAAGAGGTCAATTGGGATGATTCTAAGACTGATAGGATGGAGATAAATGATATCTATAATTAAAACAACTACCATTGAAATGGATCCCACTGAAACTACCTTAATGTTTAGGTCTCTTATCACTGCCCCAGAGGTCTCAAAATATATCTCCTTCATCACCTGAGCATGATTAGAAACCTCAGTAAAAGACCTACCTGCAATAACGAAACTCTGAGTAGACATATAGAGAGGAAATCTCAACCCCTATCAAACAAACAAACTCTCTCATACTCAGTTCCCAGAATAGAAGTAGCATACTTATCCAACTTGTAAAAATAATCCTCATACTCTACAACTTTTGTGGGGCTCGGCTTTAATCTAGAGAACTATCACTCAGATAATCCCTAGGGTTGTGAGGTATACACTTCTTTAATAACATCTCAGAGAATCGAGTCCATGTCAAAGAAGAAGATCTAGCTAGTCTACAATCCATATAACCTCTCCACCAATGTTGAGCAGCCAAGTCCAACTGAAAGGTATTGCAATCTATAATGGATCTCACCAACGCCTAAATTACGGATCCTATCCTTAGAAGTAATCAAAAACTCATATGTATCCTCCTTCTAAGCACCAAAAAACCTAGGTAGATCCAATCTTAATAATCTACCCAATATCTTTTGCTCTTTGGCAGACATAGCAGGCTGGGCAACCACTAGCTGAGTAACTACCATCTTAGCAACCACTAATAAAGGTGGGATCTCAACTATAGAAACCGTAACTTTAGTCTGTACTCCTGCCTTAGTACCACTATAATTTATAGACTGTGCACCATGATATGGTACACCACCAACTAACTAAAAATTTGAACCAATGCATCTCTGAGCCCTAAAGAAGAAATAAACCATAGTGGAGTCTGGGATGGACCCTGGCCTATCACTGGTTATGGAAGAAGAATCTCTGGATGAAGAAGTGGAATAGAGTCTATCTCTCCTGGCCCCTATCTAGGGACATATCTCTAGTCTATCCATAACTTCTAAGTCATCCACGAATAGGGGTAGGATCACTAGGCACAGTCTCGAGACCCTTATCTCTTGTAGTGGTGGCACATGTCCTATCAATATTCAAAAGAGTAAAATCAAAGGAATGTTCTATAAACCAACTCAGACTCTTAGCACAAAATAAGTAAAAGTAATGAAGAATGCCTAAGAATGTTCCACAGCCTCCCAAAGATAGGAAACAAATGTCATCGTTCTGATATACAACATTTTACTAAATATTTGCTCTTATACCAATAATACATCTCTAACCTAGCTTTGATACCTATTTTTAAGACCCAATTTACGAGTCATAATGGCACCTACTCTATCTTTCTAGTAGGTATGCCAACTCATAACTCTGAGTTCAACACAGTGGGTTTAACTTGGTGGAAAATGCCCAACATAGGTGGAAATTAACAACAAAACTTATAATTAAACATAATATTTGAAATAGATAAAGTTAGTTAACATAGATATCATCCCACGATCTGGTAGAGCCCGTACAAGAGTATCTAGTAATAATAATGCAATCCAAGTATCTATAATTGTCAATAACATTTGACTTGAAACAAAATATTGAACATACAAAGATAGAAAAAAATAAGTGACTCTAACTCTAAGAGATCACCCTATTTCCAGATATCAACATAACATAAGCATTGATCAATGGTGACAACTATTACTCATATCTGCACCAAAAAGGTATAGAAGTATAGTATGAGCATCAAAACCATAGTAGTCTAGAGGCATCTTCTGCCAACTGAGCTAAATCAAAATATAAATACAATAAAATGTAAGATAACACAACTAAGTCAAGGTATAGACAAACCTAAGGTAATTCCAACATCGCTATGCATAAAAAAAGTAAATAAACTAAAATGATAGCATAACGTAACATAAAATATCAACACAAGAGATAATGACTACAAAATTGGCTCCCATACAATGATTAGTGTAGAAAAGTAAATAAACTATCGCAAGCCCCAAAAGTTTGGAAGGCACAAACAAGATAAAGCAACCCATCACCATAGTTTATCAACTCTCATAATATAATTGGAATTTATCCAAGTCATACCAAATTATAACCATCAATTTTCCATAATCATCTAATTTTCTAATTAATCAACATTATCAACTAACTATTATCTAAAATCGATCCTCATGTATCAATAAATCATCCTTTATCAACTAAACACTATTTATTAACTAATCTTCATATAGCAGCTAATAATCACTCATCAAATAGTTATTATTTATAAATTAACCAACATTTATCAACTAATCCTTATTTCACTAGAATCCCTATGAGTTGTAAGGTCCATTTCTCATCCCAAACAACGAGTCATGACGATGACTCATAACCTGACATCACGAGTCATGACGTGACTCGTAGTCACTAGCAATACTTTTTTCCTGTGTTTTAATTAAGGGAATTTTAATTATTTCCCTCTTTCCCCAATTGTGAACCATCACTTAAAAACACTTTAGGGTCTTATTATAACTTTAAAATAACTGAAAATACACTTTTCTTCTCTCAAATTCCCCAAAGCAAGTAGAAGTCTAAGGTTTCTCAAGGTTAATCATCTAGGACTCAGAGGTTGATTTCCCTCCATAATTCCTAATACTTTGAGGCATGTGCCTCTCCCCTTACACATGTTTTAAGTAAAACATATGTTTAAATTTTTATTTATATGGATTTGAATATGGATTTTGATTTGGGTTGAGGGTTTTGGAAGGATTGTTACTTGATTTACATTCCCATAGTTTTAATACAAGTGTTCATTTTCTTGTTTATTTATTTTGAAACCCATTGGGGTGCATGATATGGTGAATGGGATAGGGTCGAGATATTCCCCCAATTTGATGATTTTGATTTGGAATTTGGTTTTGGAAATGGTGTTCCCTAAACCCACCTGTGTAATTGGATTTTAAATATGGTTAATTATATGATTTAGCTTACTTCCCTAAACTCTTACATTGCATAAATGGTCAAACGGATAAAAGGGGTTTTAAAGGCCTTGTTGACCATTTTTTTATTTTATACATGATTTAATGAACAAAGGGGGTCGTGGCATTTACCCAACTTATTTTAATGAACAAAAGGGGTTGTGTAATTTCCTCAAGTTGATGGAATTGGTATGTCATAATTATAAGATTACAAACAAAATGGTATGACTATTCCTATGGTTGATGCCTTAATGGATAATTCCTTAGTTAAATGAATGGGTTATGTGAAACTTGATTTAATTAAGATTAAAGGGGATTGTGTAGCCAAAACGCAAAGGTGAAAGTCCCAAGGGACTGATACTAGAAACCATGTTTGCTGTCGTGGGGGCGGTTGGTCTTTATGAACGTATGCTCTTTATGAATGTGTGCATAGTTCACACATTACATATATATATATTTATATATATACATATATATATATATATATATTTCTTGGAATGGTTGTAGCCTTGATGAATTTGGCCCTACCTCAAATTTCTCTGGTTTGTGCGGCCAACACGCACTGGGCCTAATCAGTAGGGAGAGACCTGGACCCAACTAGTAGGGTAATCTAGACCCATATTGCCCGTGGGTATGAATGATGATTTGAGCTAGACAGTCCAAGATGATGTTTTAAATCTTATGCTAAACCTTATTCCCTATCTCAGCATTATATATATATATATATATATATATATATATTTATATATATGTATGTATGTATGTATGTATGTATCTATATATGCATGCATGTATTTGAATATGTCAGTTGAGTTTGGACTGAATTTTGAAATTGCATTATTTTATACCTTCCCTTAGTTACATGCGAGGACTCACCCCGCTAACCATCTTTGTATGTTGTATACCCATGCGATGTAGGAAACGAAGACACTTCTACTTTCCCTGTACAATGATAGGTAATTATTGGATAGCTCATGAATCAACTTTGAAGTGGTGAGCTTTCATTATTTAGAATACCCTCTTTTAATGGTCTTGTTTAATTCATGTTTTGGACTATTCCTTTTGGACTAATTTTGGCTATGGTTGGGGGCATTTCCCAACTGAGGTTGTTCTTAGTTATTCATGATTTGTGGGTTACTGTGGATTGGGGTGGATGTTAAAGTTCTTTGATTTCTTTCTGAGCTAGTTTCTAAATATCTTTTTATACGTTCAGAACTTAGCTCTATGTTGTTATATGTTCAGAATTCATCTGATGCTAGTTGTATTATATTCTGGTTGGATAGGGTAAAGGGGATGGTCTCCAATCCTCGATGGACTTGAGATACCCATCACGACCAGGCCTTTGTTTGAGTCGTGAGAACCAGGATCCACCTTGGGTTGGAATCTTTTATGACTCCTCTTCTCTTAGTTTGACGGTGAAGAAATCAATGCCAATGTCAATTAGGCTTATCACTTTTTTCAATTTACATAGGTCAAAGATTTTTCCTCAATTATTCGTGATCCAATTTCTGCCCACTAACTTGATTATGACTGAGAGCTTCGATGGGGCATAGAGGGATTATTTTTCCGCTAATGCGAGATGTATGGATTCTTCTTCTAAATGGTAAATTGGTATCTCCCAAGATACACCTTCACTTCAAAGATGATTGTGGTTGCTGTCAAATGTAGTAATCCAACAAACGTTTAGGTCGAATACCAAGGGAATATATCGACTTGAGGATCTCAGATGCTGTAATCAATAAGAAATAACTAGAAAAATAAATTGGGGAATTTGAAGAGCAATATCAAATAAGAAGAAAATATCAACTTCAGTTGTAATCAGTATTGTTGAACACTAGGATTGTGTTCCCCCAGGCTTCTCAAATCCATAGTATTATCGTGCTTTATTGAACCAACCTAATTCCTTGCATGTAGAATCGACAAGTTATGTACCTTCTATTGTCTTTTGGACAAGTAGAAGAATTTCACCCTTTACCTTTTGAGTCTCAGGATATAGCCTAACTAACCTTTGTCTTGATCCAACTAAATATTATATTTTGAGTCTCTAGTTATTAGATGATATCTAATCATCTTACTAATATAAACCCTAGAAGTGTGGATCGACAACTAAACTCCAAATTATTGTTGTGTTTATCTTTTACTAGTCACTACTTCTCTTATGGAGTAAGTAGCAATAATCTAGGCAGGATCCTAGCGTTGGCCACCCGTTAAGAAAACTATATATTGAAGATGAAGAAATTCATGCATGGTATCAATTCAAAAGAACAATAGCACTTCCCCTACTTCGTCAATCTACCAGAGTTTCCATAACTCTAGCTATGGGTTTTCAGCCGCTCATGCTTTTGAAGAAATCAACAACATTCATAATTAAAAGCATAGGTGAAATCACAATAACAAGAAGTAAATAAAACCACAACCGTAATTGGACTCATAAAGTCAATACAAGAGAATCCCAAGATCACAACCAAATCTTGGAATCAAAATATGTTTGTATCAAAAGTACATAACTCCTACTAAAAAACACATAAAGGGTATTTATAGTACATGAGGAAACCCTAAAACCAAAGATTGAATGAAATAGGAGAAAACAGGGTCTGTGGCTAGATGTGGTCGGTACTTGTGCCCTAACCCTGAGAGCAGGTAGTACCTGCGGTCAGCAGAGTAAGCACAGGTACTAAATGATAAAAATCCTGCAAGTCAGCTCTCAGGATTTAGGACTTCTGGCACTTACTTTGCCTCTATGCAGTCCGTAGGTCATACATACGATCCATAGGTTGACTTACTAAGTGTCGTAAGTCATCTTTTCTTCTCTTATTCAATTCTCGAACATGCTTTGATCATAAACAAGACAAAAAGTATCCCAAACATCCATAATTGCTCAAAAAGTAGCAAAAACACCTTTTTCCCCTTATTCACGAACTTAGCATCCAAAGTATAATTTCTTACAAAGCATACCCAAAATGCATCATATCTATCAAAATAACCTCTGAAACATGCATATTTTCCTCATTTTAAGCATTGAAAAGTTCTATATTTCTACAGCACATGAACACCCTCAACTTAGAATGTTTACATTTCCTTAGGCAACAAAACACAATAAAAACAAAAACAACGCTTAACTTGGAGAATATAAGATATTCAAGGCAGTCAATCAACACTTAAAGCTCATAAAACAACACCCCATCCAACCTCACTTTTCAAAACCAACTATGTATGAAAATGAATCACAACAATGTAACACAATGGGAGCAAGGTATGGAATTACATTAGCAATAGACAACCACACATATATACTAATTACACTACCCAAAACAAGCAAATAACTAGCAATATGACTCAAGTGCCCTCACAACAAAGAAGTCCCAGCTCACGTATATAAAAACATGTCCAAGTACTGCTTAAAAACCCGATTCATCAAGTCCATAAAAGTTGCAGGGGCATTGGTAAGACTAAATGACATGATGAGAAATTCAAAGTGACCATACCGAGTATGGAAAGCTGTCTTTGAAATGTCACATTCTCTAACTCTGAGCTGATGGTATCCTGATCTGAGGTCTGTCTTGGAGAAGTAACAGGCACCTTGAAGTTGGTCAAATAGATCATCAATCCTAGGAAGAGGATATCTTTTCTTGACCATGACCTTGTTGAGTTGATGGTAATCAATATATATCCTGAGAGAACTATCTTTCTTATGCACGAATAACATTGGTGCACCCCATGGGGATATGCTGGGTCTGATTAATCCCTTATCTAATAGATCCTTTAACTGATATTTTAGTTTCTCAAGTTCTGTTGGTGCCATTCTGTATGGCAAAATAGAAAAGAGCTGAGTATATGGGAGAAGGTCAATGTCGAAGTCTATTTCTCTTTTCGGGAGTAATACCTGGAAGATCTTTGAGAAACACATCTGAATATTCATGAACAACTGGGACTAATTCAAGGCTGGGAGATTCAGAACTAGAATCTTTAACATGCACGAGATGATAAACACACCCCTTAGAAATTATTTTATTTGCCCGAAGGTAGGAAATAAGCTGACCTCTGAACGCTGAAGTACTACCCCTAGGATGGGCTTATTCAGAAACTGAAATTGAACTATCCTATTTTTGCAGTTGACTATGGCATAGCAAGAATGAAGCCAATCCATGTTGAGAATGACATCAAAATCAGTCATCTCTAACTCGACTAAATCTACTAATGTAGATTTCTGAAATATCATAATCGAGCAGTTCCTGTATACCCACTGGGCTATGATGGTTTTACCTACTGAGGTAGAGACTGAATAAGGCTCTTATAGAATTTTGGGACTAATTCCAAAATTGCCTTCTATGTATGGAGTAATAAAAGTCAAAGATGCACCTGGGTCTAGCAAATCATAAACATCAATATGGAAAATCTGTAACATACCTGTAACAACATCAGGAGAATTTTCCTGATCCTGTCCAGTCTGAAGAGCATAGAGTCTATTTAGGCGTTGCCCACTGGTGGCATTAGAAGTGGCACCCTGCTGATTTGGGCAATCAGACTGAGCTGTAGAAAGATTCTGCTGACCTTGAAGACCTGACTGTGAACACTCCCTAATCCTATGTCCTGGCTTGCCACATCCAAAATAGACATCACTACCTGATCTGCAAACACCCTTATGGTTCTTACCACAACTCTGACATAGGGATTAGTACGGGCACTGTTGATACTACCCTAAGACTTAGATCCTGGTGCTTTGTCTCTGAACTTAGGTAATGGGGCACTAGCTAAAGACTGAACTAGAACTGACGACTTAGGATAAAACTGCGAATGGTTTTCTCCCTCGGATTTAGGCTCGACTTAGTCTTAACCTTTTTTTCTCTGTCTAATGGGCATGGGTCATGAGTCTAGCTAATGTCATATCACTATTCATCATTACAGACCTACACTCATTCACCATGCTATCATTTACCCTTGACACAAATTTGCTTATCTTAGCTCTATTGTCTGCAACCACATGAAGGGCATACCTAGCTAGATGAGTAAATCTAAAAAAATACTCCCTAACCGTCATATTTCCCTGTCTGAGGTTGATAAACTCAAGAACTTTGGCTTCCCTCAGCTCTTAAGAAAATAATCTATCTAAGAAATCTATGACAAATTTCTCCCACTCAATAGGACCTGCATCATCTACCCTTTCAGACTTTTACTGTTTGTAGCAAGCATGAGCAATATCTTGTAACTGGTAGGAGGATAACTCGGCACTCTCAATAGAAGTAACACCCATGATGTCATTGACCTTCTGTACTTGGTCAATAAACTCATGAGGGTCCTTATCAGACTTAGACCTGTGGAAAGATAGAGGGTTCATTCAGGTGAAATCCCAAACCCTAGATGTGGCTGAGTTGACCACTGGATTGGTTAGAATAACAGGTGGCCTTTCATTGTGGGCAGCCACGGACAAAACAAGTGTGGTGAATGCAGCTCTAAACTTTGCATGGGAAACATGTTCACCCAAAGGATCTTCGAGCTGAGGAGCTGGCTAGTTTTTTCTCTTTGGGGCCATGTTTTGAACTAAGAGAAGAATGGATTAGACTGAGAGTTTAACATGTAATTATGCTCACTAGAATGGCATGAATACTAAAAGAAGGGAAACTGTTCCTAAAGCATCTTATAGCCTCCAATACATAAATGTGGCACGCAACACACCCATGCACAAGACTCTGCTAGATACGACTTTCAGACTTCCTAGGACTCTATTGAACCTTAGGCTCTAATACAAAGTATGTAACGCCCTGATTATCTGAACCAGAATGCTACACGGTGTTCATGATCCTGAAGGACCACAAGCTAACCCATGACTGATAGTTGTACTTGTATACTACAAATTATGACATAATAATACAAAATACATAAAATTTGTAAGGCCATAAGGTTCAACTGGAATGTCTATAACAAAACAACATCTATGGGGTAATAATACCAAAAAAAAACTAAAATAACTATCTGACATGATGTAGTCTAAAAGCCTCTAAACTGTCTAAATAAGGAGTTGAAGGAACATGTCTCCATCTAACTCCGTAAAACTGAATTAAAGAAATAATTAAATAAATCAAATCATATTATCATTAAATATATAAGGACTCATTGTATCTCTGTGACTAGAATGTTACCGCTACTACTGGTCTGGAGCTCGTGTCTCGAAACCTATGGTGTAACTTGAAAAGAAAGCACCATAGCATAAATGCATCAGTACAACTAGAGTACTAAGTATACGAAAGAGGTAGGCTAAATATAAAAGGGTTTCATGCATGAACAATGCTAATTGACTAACCGATATGAACGTGAAAATGCAAACATACATACATAAAAAATGGGATCGTGAAATACGTGACATACTGATAACTGAATATGACGAATACTAGAATTCTAATAACATGGGTGACAGTAACTAATAGTCCTAAATCTGGTGGAACTATCTAAGTTTTGTACCATAACTGAGTTAATTGTATCTCACAGTCTTAGTATACTAAAATCTAAAGAACTATCTGAGTTCTTTTACTGATACTGATACTGAAACTATGGAAGGTAGTTGTTTAACCGACATGCCCTATGTATTCCATTATGATTAAGCTGGGGTCCAATCTCTACCCCGACTAGAGGGGTGTAAATATTGCACCACTGGTAAGGACAGTTGTGAGTGACCCTAATCTGGCAGGTACTCAAATAAGAAGAGTGAGAACCCTAAACTGATAGGTTAAGTCACCTCATCAATCCTAATCTAACAGGTTAAAATGTATTAACCTACTTTGGCTACATAGTTCTGGAACATAAGGATGATTGCTAAGAATCACACCCTGAACTGACAGGTGAGTTCCCATCCTTGGGTTCACTTGGTGCTAACTTCTACTCCCATCTGAGAGACTGAACATGAATAACTAACTATACATGACTTGATCTTATTGAATTTTGTGGACTAATGAAATATTACTGATATCTGACAACTGACTGAGATCATGAGGTTTTTCCTTAGTCAAGTGACTGACTGATGTCTATGGAATCATAGCTTGAGTTCAGATATCATGAAACATGACATGGATCTAGGCACACAAGTATAGTTTTTGGGTAAGAATACCCCTAGGACTTGATAGAAGGAAACTGACTCACATGACATGACTTGATCACAAGAGTTGAATCCACAATTCACATTATCATAAATAGGGGATAACATGCTTCATGGGTTTATTCAATATCTCAACATGGTAGGAAAATATGGATATAATTTGCATACACAAGTCATACATTCATAATCATACATGTTTCATGATGCCACCTTATAATACATAAATGGCATGGAAATTCATATTGTAGTATATAGCTAACATGGTCTTGTCATTTAGATATCATGGAATCATGCACATAGGGGTTTTCTAGCATACTAAGCATTTTATCAAACACCTTGCATGCATTCTTTAGAGCATAGGTGGATTTCATACATGCATTACATTTAACCACCTAATGTTCGTGTTTTTTAACTAACAATCACATATAATCCATGAAAATACCTATAGATATTGTCTTGAAGCTTAAACAACAATCAACAACATGTACATGCTAATATCACCACAAAAAGTTTACAAAACAACATTTAAAAGAATAATTCTTGAGCTTTATGAATGAATTGAATCCATAGATGAACACTATGCATACATTAGAGTAGTAATCTGTGAAAATTTTGGTGAAATAGGCTTGGAATCGGAAACCCCCAATTGAACCCTAATATTACTCTTGGTTGTTCTTGAGAAAAACATGATGAAACCTCAATATATTGGTGATAAATGGATCAAATCTCGTGTTAATGACTCTATATAGAATAGAAAAATTACAAAAATAACCCCTAAGACATGGAGCTGAAGTACAGAAAATTTTAGGAGCACCAGACTAAAGTAGGCGGCGCCGGTCTTAGTGCACCGGGATATCCCAGGCGGTGCCTGCCTTACTCCGTTGGGATATCCCAGGCGGCTCCTGCGGATCTCCTGGAGCTACTGTCTCGAAATCTAAACAAGTCCTAAACGAATTTTAAAAATTTTGAAACTTACCCGGTATGTACTACAACCTTGCCCCATCACAACACAACTTGAAAATCAAAAAACGAGTGTCGTAAATGTTGTCAAATAAATCCCCAAAGTTTGGAGGTCCAAAAAGGAAACTAAGTGTTGAACACTTATGAAATTTGCTAAGTCTTGAGGCTTGTAAAGCCAAATGAGCTGAACTTTTACACAACGATTTTGCGTGGTCTTACAATTGACAGTCAAACTCCAAATTATTGTTATCTTTATATTTTCATAGTAACTACTTCTTTTTGGAGTAAATAGCAATAATTCTAGACTGATCCTAACGTTGGCTACCCATTAACAAAACTATTATATTAAAGATAAAGCAACACATGCATGGGTATCGGTTCAGAACAACAATAGCACTCTCTTTACTTTGTCAATCTACTAGAGTTTCCATATCTCTAGCTGTGGGTTTTTAGCCGCTCATGATTGTGAAGAAATCAACAACATTGATAATCGAAAGCATAGATGAAATCATAATAATAAAAAGTAGGAAACCCATAATTATAATTGAATAAATTAAATAAAGTCAATACAAGAGAATCCCAAGATTACAACCAAATCTTGGAATCAAAATATGTTTGTGAGTATAAAAAGTGAGTAACTCCTGCTAAAAAGCATAAAGGATATTTATAGTACATGATAAAAAACTAAAACCAAAGCCCAAATGAAATAGAAAAAATAAGGTCGGCGGCCACATATGGTCTATACATGTGCCTTGACCCTGGGTGCATGTAGTACCATCAGTCGATAGGGTGAGCATAGGTACAAATTACAGGTATCGGATGAAAAAAATACTATAAGTCAGCTCACATGATTTTGGACTTCTAGCACTTGCTTTTCCTAATTGCAGTTGTAGATCCTACATATTGACCGTACGCTGACTTAGTAACTGTCAGGAGTCATCTTTTCAGCTCTTCTTCAATTATCAAACATTATTCGATCATGAACAAGCCACAAAGTGTCTCAAACACCCATAATTTATCCAAAAGTAGCAAAAACACCTTTTCCCCCTTTTCACAAACTTAGCATCCAAAACATGGTTTTCTGCAAAACAAATCATATCTAACAAAATAACCTCAAAAACTTGCATATTTTGTTTATTTTAAGTGTCAAAATTTCTATATTTCTATAGCACATGATAAATCCAGTAGATTTGGTTTCGATGAGATAGGATATAGATATTGGATTGTGAGGGTATTGGTTGTTATCTTATTTTTCCCCTTTATAAAACTACGGTATGTTTGTTCTTTGGTAGTATTGATTACCATTTTGCAATTCGATGTCTCAGGTGGGTCTGGTGGGGTCAGTGTCTTATTGGGAGAGTTGGTCATACCTTTGTCAATGATTGGCTATTTTGGGATTTAGTATAGAGAGAGTTTGGTCTTTCTCTCTTTATAGTCGGTAAGAGTTAACCTTTAATTGGGGAGTTCTTTAAGTAAATTGAAGAATATTCATTACTTAAAGTAGAGTTATTTCCCTATCGAGTTTTAGGGGTCAAAAAAAGAGTTCCCAACCACATCTCGGCATGGTTGGTTTAAAACACTGATCTTAACTAGTCTAATAAAAAAAGTTCCTAGCATGTCTACATCAAGTCTTGGTAGTACAAACGCAGGAGCAACTCATAATATAATAGTTACACCAAAATCCTGGGACTTCATTCCCTCCCTAGATAGTATAATAACTAATTTGTTTTGTTCTCTAAATAACTGCGTCGGTGTTGCTTCCTCCAACTTTATCGATAGTAATCTCCATTTAAAATGAATATTACAATACAAAGGGTGATCATTGTTAATCATATCTATGATGAAACTATAGCCAGTGTTAACCAGTAGAGGTTTGAAGTTGTGCTACTTAGCTAGGATAAGACCCTTTCTAGGGCAAAAGTTTCAGCTAGGATAGGGGTAGTGTAAGGAACGTGTTCATAATACCCCAGCTCTGAAGTGCCAACACTATTTTTGAAGACCTCTCCAAGGCCACCAGGTCTAGGTTGTTAGCCTACAGATCCATCAATGTTAAATTTATATAATCTGATTGAAGGGGGGATTCCCATCTAACCTTTATAAGTTCCCTAGTATTGCCTCCACTACTGTTATTAGTAATAAGAACCTCATGTTCAATAACAAGATTGATGTTGATTTCAGGTTGGATATTGTCCCATTTTTTGTCAAAGAGGTTGTTGTTCCTAGTCAACCAAATGTTCTAGAGGTATTGACGAATAAGGTCATCCCAAGTAATAAGGTTATTATAATTTTTGTATTTGCCAAGGACCTCAAACACTCGAGCTAGTTGAGGCTTGTGATGGGGTTCTATTGGTGGTTGGTAAATAAGGAGTTAGAAGATCTGATCTTGTTCTATAATTGCATAACATTGGGATATTGGAAGAAGATATGACTTATAACCTCACGAGGGGCATTATATTTAAAGTATTCTCAAGGGATGTTCAGGCCAATTCTATGAAGTTAATGATTGGTGGGTAGTCTAACCTAGTATATAAGATAGAGGAATTTTTTTAATTTTATAGGGTAGGGGGCAAGCCATATTTTCCTAAAGTTTCACATCTTTTCCTTGTTAGGATTAGTATCACTATCCTTGAGGCTTTCATAAGCACTTCCAATAGAGAAATACCCATTGGAGGTGAGAGTCCACATGGGGGTATCCTTTTTGGTATTGAGAGCGAGAGGGTAGCTAGTCAAAAGCTAGTGGATATGGGTGTAAGGTCAAAGAAAATTCTAGAGAAATCCTATCTACCATTGATAAGATATCATTGATGGTGACAGTGTCTTCATTTAGAGTATAAGGACCACTTATGATGTTCCTTGTACTCTCCAGATGGGGGAAGGGGGTCCAATTATCAGTAAAGAATTTTACCTTACATCCTTTATGCACACTCCAGGATCTCCCTTTGGAGCAGTCTTTATATACATTATGGATGTTTTTCCAGGTTCTAGACACAATCCTCCTTCCCCTAAGGTTACTATTGGTTTTATGGTATTTGGACAACAATATTTTCCCCAGATGATATTAGGCTTTTGGAAAACTCTCCAAGCTAAAATAGCATAGAGGACCCATTGCTTGAACTCAGTTCTTCAGGCTTTTTTAAGTGATAGTGCCCCACTTTTGCAAGTAGAGCTTCTTTTTATCCATATTGATACCCCCAAAAAAGTTTATTTTGATTATGTTAATGTTATCTATAACTTTGGAAAGGAACTTTATATACTGGATGATATGAGTAGGAATACTGGCCAAGGTTGCTTTGGTAAGAATAGTCCTTCTAGTCATATTAAGATGGTTGGGTTTCCAACCTGCAAGTTTATTATTCATGTTGTCTATGATGAATTAGAAGTCCTTGTTTTGGGGCTTCTGATCAAACATATAAAAGACTAAGTATGTCTCAAACTCATTACTGCCATTTATGTTAAGAAGGTTAGACCCTAAAAGAGAGGATTCAAGGCTACAATTCATAGAGAAGATGACTTTTGATTTTAGCATGATTGACTTTTTAGTCAGATTTGGAGCAAAATTCATCTAAGGTGGCATTGATGGTGGCAGAGTTTGTTTGGGGACACTAGAGGTGATGTTGATGAGAGTCCAAAGCCTATACAATATAACATTATCTATGATTCTAGAGAGTCTCTCCATTCAAAGGATACATAGGTAAGGAGAAATTGGATCTCTTTGCCTAATTCCCCTAGAAGATTGAAATGATGGTTGTTTCCCATTTATCAAGATGGAGATAGAACTGGAGGTTACACAAGACATGATGAGTTTGATTAGATTAGGGGGAAATGGAAGAAAAGAATGGTACCCCTAAGAAAAGACCATTCTAACCTATCAAAAGCTTACTCCAAGTCTGTTTTTACGATCATGTTAGGGTTCTTACCTCTCATTTTTCTGAAATGAGAGATGTATTCCCAAATAATGATCGCATGATCACAGGCTCTTTAGTGTCCAAGAAGCTAGTCAGGCTGGGACCAATAATTTGGGGTAAGTAGGGTTTGATCCCATTTACATGAATTCTAGTGATTAGCTTGTAACTGGTGTTGCAGAAACCAATGTGTCTGAAATTTCTTATGTTAAAAATATTATTGCATTTAGGGATGAGGCACAATAGATTTTCGAATAAGTAACTTTCAACATATAATATAATTTTTATTCAAAATTTTAAAAATATATGTGCGTTAAAAGTAGTTGAAATTGTCGAGACAATTTAAAATTGACATATTTTTTATGGAAAAGAGGAAAGAGGGGGAAACTAGGAGTTATAATTGGAGTTAGTAACTTCCTAACTTTCAAAATATATATATATATATATATATATATATATATATATATATATATATATATATATATATATTAATTAAAATAATAAAAAGAGTAGTATTTTCACCATAAGAGTTAAACATAAATTTTAATTTGTGTTTATTATATTATTTTTTTTAGTAAGTTTATTTATTTTTTAATTAGTTCATTGATTTTTTATGAAAAAATACAATAACAATTTTTTATGCATGGTTTTAAGAAAAATAAATTTTTAAATCAATTTAAAATTTTCTTTTCTAAGAGTTTGTGCCGAAATGGGGGCAAGAGACATGAAGTTAGCTAGTTTTCCCCATACATATGTGTATATGTATATGTATATGTATGTATGTGTATATATACATATATATATATGTATGTATGTATGTACATACATATATACATGTATTTACATACATACATACATACATATATATATGTACATATATACATATATCTATAAACACACACATATATATACATTTTTGTGTGTATGTATGTATGTATGTATATATGTATGTATGTATATATATATTTTAAAAAAATATAAATACTTAATTATTTTTAAATTTAAACTGAACACAATAACTAATTAGTGCCTAACTTTAACTAATTCATCCTAAAACTTATAAATGGCATCATCATAGGCTACCACTTGACAAGTTTTTTAGTAATACTTTCATACTATTTAATATATAAAATAATAAATAATATATATTCATCAAATGAGGTCTAAAAACAAACACTTTTGAATATTGCAATATTATGCAGGATAAAGTTATTTAGAAAACATTTTTGTAGTATTATGGAAGATTTTATGTTAAAATCAAGTTACAAAAAAAGATAAATATGATTAAACACTAAAAATTGATATTATTTAAATAGACAAATTTTCGAAAATATTTATTATGAGATAACTTAATGAATCTTTTTCATGTATAATATAAAAATAAATTTACAAAATTGGAAGGGGGAGTATTATGAGACATTGATCATTGATGTGTTTTCAATAACAGGTGATGCTTGTTTGCTTTCTCCCACCGAAAATGATTGGGTAAATATAATACTTTGATAATTATTTTTATCTTTAAAAAAATAAAAATACAGTTTCTAAACTTACTTCTAAGGACACTTTACTTTTTATCAACCGTTCCCCCTCAACAAAACTAACTTCTATTTCAACTCAAAAATACTTATTTTTTCTAAATTAAAGATTTAGTTTGACACCTAAAAAATACAAAATAAGCAACTAAATAAAAAGGTACTGCTAGATTTCTAGAAATTTAGTAACAGATGTTATCGATTAATTAAGTAAATATATCAAAACCAGATATATGCGCTAATGAACAGGTGTTTTGCATTAAAAAGATCTTTCACTGAAAATTTAAATTTTGAACGCATTGTGATAAAATAACCTTTATACAAGAAATTGGCATGCTCCTGACAGTTGTCATGATAGTCTTTGTGGATAACTAAGTGCAATCTTGAAAAAAATTGATATTTCTGAAAATTTACCTTTACAAAAATTATGGTGATTTATCAATACTTAAAACCTTTCAAATAATTAAAATCCCACTTTGTCTCTTCAATATTTTTTTTCAAGGTCAACAAAATCCAACAATAATGTCCTTCAATTAGTTGTCTACTCATAATTTATATTTAAAAAGGAGGAAATAGGAGAATAATATAATGATAATTTGAAGGTCCGGGCTATTTTAGAACTGCTTAAAATCATGAACTAATAATCATTCAATGACGATTCATAGGATGATTAAATTTTTAAGTTTCAATGTATCACAATCCTAAATCTTTGATCGTGATGAAAATTAATGTATCACAATCCTAAATCTTTGATCATGATGAAAATTTTCTTACCCTAGTAATAGGTAAGCTAATCTAAATCAAACAACACTATACAAGTATTAAACAAGTGAAATGAAATCAACTAAATATGGCAAGTCACAAACAATCTTGCCATAAAAGGTTATGAAGGATAAAAAACTCCCCAAAATCTAGTATCACTGGTACAAGCCTCTAAGAAATTATGATACATCACTGGTAATATAAAATAGTCAAAAAATAAGAAATACGACAAAATTTATAGAAGAGATCCATCAGTTCATGGATCAGTCGAACAACTACCACCAGATCTTGAGAATGATGGCCTCAAATGTAGGTACTTTGTCAATATCCAGGACAACCCACTCAATTATTACACACAAGGTATAGAAATAAATAAGCATGGGTACTAAACCACATATACTCAACAACATTATCGACTGACCCTATATCATAGGGATGATGAGAAATAACTTTATTTACTACTATTCAATAACCTCCACATATATCATGTGAAACTAGGAAATTCACACCTAGTCTAACAGTCAATATTAAACAACAACAAGATTTTACTTCCATATAAGTAGTTCCATAGTTTTCAATAAAGAATATTAGTAACAAACCACATAATTACTTTTCATATTATAATGACCCTTCAGGTCATTTTCTTAATTTTTGTATATTAGCTTTATTGTGTCTCCCTGTAGTTGCTACAGGGTATTTGTCACTTTTGATTCAGGACTTGAGGTCTTACTTATTTTGGATATTTGGATGAATTTTAGTAGTAACTATTGATTTCAGTCATAATTTCATCGAAATAAGCTCTATTAATCATTTCATTAGTTTCGTTGAGTTTAAAATATCATTTCTTATAGGGTAGTAAATTAGATACATGCATAGGATTCTGTACGAATCTCAAGGACCCATTTGGAAAAATTTTAAAGCTTGAAATTTTTTGGGTTTTCAAATCTAGTGCAACCCAATTTTCATTGTTACATTCATGATGAGACCTTTGCTATTGTGAAAGTCAAGGTTGTTTGATCATTGCAATCATGGGGTCAGGGTCTCAATCATGATGAAAGGTTCTAGAAGGTCATTCTTGATGTCCTTTTCATGATTGTAAAAAAGATCATTGCGATCATGATGGATTAGGCCAGACAGCCCATGATTGCGATAGGTATCCTACAATCACGAAGGACCCCTAACAATATAAATAATTTCATCTTGTTTATCCTTCATTCTTTTCATGAATTTGAGCATTTTTGAGACTTGGGACTGGTTTTTATGGAATTTCCATCAACTTTGAGTAAGGGTATTTGTTTCACCACTCTACTGTGATTTCTTCAATAATTTTTGTTTGTATATCCATATTAATTCCATTAATTTCGTAGATTCATCCTTCATTGACTCTAGAGAACATTGTTTGATCCTAATAGAGTGTGTTTTGAGGGATTTTTTCACAAAGCAATTGTGTACATTAATCCTATTCCCCTAGTGTAGTTTTTCATCAATTATACATTAAATTCTATCGTTTAATCCGTTAAATATTGAATTTAAATTATTGATCATCTAACTTTTTTGAATTGATTTTAGCCCTAAAATGGACTCCATTATTGCTCAATTTTTGAGCAAATGTTTCTTCCCAATAGGGAAGTAATTGTAGATTCAACTTTGAATTTCTATTATCGGACCCTGAGGGTCAAATTTTGGTACAATTTTTGGCTTGATATATATAATTGTAATCTTGATCTTACTTTTTGCATATTGATATATAGATTATAATTTTTATAGAATGTCAACTTTTTGAGGTTGAGTGGATGGGAAAAATAGCTCTTTGTCAGTCAGAATCTTTTGTTCGACTTTGAATACATTCTACTTTCTTATAGACTAAGCTTTACAAGATAGTGTGTTTTATTAATTTCATGTGGGATAGGGGATTTAGAGGGTTTGTGTAGTTTTATTTGACTATTTGGATTTTATTGACCTACTTTGATGACCTTAGAGTAGAATATTTACTTTAGTGAAATTGCAAAAATAAGGTTTAGATACTGTTCTAATGAACAATTCCTTCTTTGCAGATGAAGTCACTCCCTCACGTTCACGAAGTCTACTGACCTAGACAAACCGTGAATTCGGTGGACTGATCATGAATTTATAGGAGCGAACCTACCTGGACCTAGCTACTTTTTGCTAACACGATTCTATCATGGAATTTATGAAGGATAATAAATTCCTTCTCCACAAATGATACAGCAGGGCCACGAACGCGAAGAAAGCCCATGATCTACACTAATAGCCTTGCACCAGCAATGATTTAAGACTACAAATCTCTCTGACTAGACTGTTAGGATTCATTTGAGCCTCGTAAAACTAAACCAATAATTCTACTAGAATAAATTTAATTTTTCATACTCGATGGAATTATTGAATTTATCAAAAGAGGTCATTATAAAAAGGTTTCACCCTAGGAACCATTTATGCCAAATAAACTAGTTCTCAGTAAAATAATCAAAAATATTAATAGAGACTCAAAATTCAAACCGACCATGCTACTAATTCAAATTCGACATTATGGATATAATGGAACTGACAAAACTTTCACCCAATGCTAAGTTCACAAAATGTTGGCCAAAGTCAACTATATCACTTAAAGGCTACTCAAAACCTCAAACTCATACAAAGCACTTACGAATGCTTCGAAGACTGTGCCAACCATCCCTACAACTAATAGATTATCTAAAGAACTAATGGAGAATAGAAAAATAGAAAAATTAGTAAAAGATAAAAATCACAAGGGTTGTTATGAGTGTTATTATTATTGCTCCTATTCTATATATTAGTTATTACTTTCTGTATATATCTAAAAATTTGTCTTAGCTACTGGAGGTATTATAATAGGTGTCATCATGGCTGATTTCGGGTCTTGACATATATCAATTATCAATTCATGTTAAGAGAGTAAAAATGATGTAATAAATGCATAAGATACATATGCTGGTACTTTTTAGCTTATATACTATATACACTTACTGCCCTGTATAACTTGTTGGGACTCATGGGGGACTCTATAGGTCCATATACTGGGTAAACATACCTTTTGTTCCAAAAATATTAATAATAATAATAATACGTGGAAAGCATGATCTTTGATCCATATAAAATTGTGCAAACATTCCACTCTGGCCTATACTATATTAGGTATGTGTGTTGCTCTGATCCATATGAAATGCAATGCATGATGTGTAGCCATCAACTCTAATACAGCAAACACGTAGAATTCCAGGTAATGCATTTTATATCATGATTCAATTCAATTATTAACTCAAGTTTACCTCTTTCAGTACAATCTCATGGGATCTCTTCCTAATCCTCAAATAACTAAAATCACAGTTTTTCATCAAGTATTATTATAATCCCACTCAAGTTCTTAAATTCGGGTAAAATCATTAAGTAGTATGTTTAATAAGTAACTTTCTGATATAATCCACTATAATTATGCTAGCAAATGGAGGAAAATAGTCCAAACAAGTCAATTAATTACTTCTTGCCCTTTCATAATACACAATAACTGCTTTAATGCTCACCATCTTATTTATATTGGAATCTCACATTCCTATCACTCGTTTTAGTATAAACACATAAGCATTTGAAAGAGAATCTAAACAGTCTCAATTTGTCTTTAAAGAAGTCCAAAAAATTAAACTATAGACTTCCCTTTTTGTAAAGCTTTTGAACATGCCCAATCATATCTCATAACATAAGAATCGTAAATATAAATTTATTAAAAATGAAGTTCAAATCGACCCTCAAATCATCAAAATATTATTTCCTACCCTAAGGCGTAAAATGCCCAATTTTCATGCGCTCATATGCGGTTTTAAATGATGAAATAATCCACAAATTAGATATTTGATGCTAAAATATGTTTTCCCATAACAAAGGGACCCTAAATATTAAATTTCATCTAGAATGAGTCTTAATCGATAATAACCCTAATTTGTTTTCTCTATCAAACCAACAAATAAACATGTAAACTAACAGAAAGATCAAGGTAGAATACCAAAATAAGGATTGCATACTTCCCCTTTGTTAAACCAAGAAGATTGTTAGGAAAAATACTTAATTTTGACTACTCAAATATGCTAAAAATACCAAATAAATATAGTCTGAAATTTAAATATAATTTTGAGAAAAACTACACTACAAATTTAGCACCATCTACCATTACTTTCACTAAAATGGCTACAAATACCATATATAATATAGAGTACACCTTATACATTTGTTAATTTTCCTAAAAATCTTAACTAAGGATATAGATCTATATAGATTCCATCTATTAATGTTCCTATAAATCTTAAATAAGGATATAGATCTACATCCAATCAAAACTCCATTTGTACACATTTCACAACATATATATATATATATATATATATATATATATATATATATTAAAGAAAAATTTCATATTTCGATATAAAAACTTAATCTAGACTTATCAATATTATACCAAACTTTTTTTAAAAAAAATCCTACAGTTAATGCATAAAATTTCAGAACTCTCCAAATCATGTTTTGATCTCTAAATCTAAAACATACATTTAGTCAACACAATCTTGATTAAATCCAAAGCATCCAAAATGGTAAAAATTCACTCAAAAATCATCTTGATCATCCCGAACACTAATCAAATATGATACTAGACTATAAACAACATTCTGGTCTAAATAGGATAATCAAAATACCAAAATAAGGTCATCTTGATCAGATATTGATCGAAGTTAATTTTTAACTTACAAATCTCAAAATCCAACCAAAAGACTCGTGACCCTAACCAAACCTTCAAACAAGACTAAAAAATCACCCTTTGGACCTAGTGGAATCATCGAAACTTAGAAACGATCTTTCAAACCTCGATTGTTGTCTTTAAATCATTAAGTGTTTAACTTTTAAAATTCAAAAGATCTTCAGGATGTCTCAAGATCTGAACCAATAATTATACCAACCCAAAAATCATGAACGAAGCTAATGACGCTAACAAATTTTCATTTTTAGCCCATCTTAAATAAAAGGTGACTATAATTAACCATAAATGAAAAACTTGCATAATTCTCACTCAACCATCTCAGGAACCTTACCACCCAAACCTACGGATTTATGAACACCATAAGCAATAAATGAATGATTAACTAGTTAAAATGCAAAATAATTTAAAAAACAACCACGAGGGATGTTACACAAGGCAACATGAATCTATATAGATAACTTATTACAGAGACGAGACTTTAAGATTGGACACTATGGGTGTGTGTGTGTTCAAAATTGGACATTTGGGGGATAATTCAAGATCAGAAACTTAGGGGGCACTAATCCTACTTTGCTATGTATCACGTCCATTAAGAAACATTAGTTAAGAGAAGTTTTTTTTATTATTTTGCCATTGTTTATTCCTTAATAGATAATATCTCTTCAATAAATAGTTATTCTATTTATATGTCATCTCTGTCAATTAAGTTGTCTGTAGTTTTAAATAACAATTAGTACTATGATAAAATTAAAAAATTAATCAGTTTTATCTTGAGCTTCTAAAATGACAAATAGTTTGAGAAACCTATTTTGATAAATTATGAAAGATAGTGCAAAACACGTAAATAGAAACTAGTGATATTAAAAGTAGGAACTCCTTAACTTAAAAGTTAAATTAGCTCTGTAACCTTATTATTAACTATCACATCCTAAAACTTAATCCCGATAGAACCTATCACACTCTCTATGATGGATAATCCAAACTCCATACATACACATAAGCTAAATAAGATAATAATAGGAAGAAGTAAAAATAAAAGTAAAACACAAACTGAATCCCATCCCAAATAATCAAAGTAGATGAAAAATAACAATCATTCCAACAAAACCTGGTAGTCACAAGGTACAAGCATCTAAGAGTAATAACAAAAAAATACACCAACACTTATATATTATCTTGAAAGAAGAGAAGATAACCAAAAAGCACTAAAGAGATCCGGTAGGCACTAAAGTAGATCAACTACTAACTCTGAATCTCAAGAAATACCTAAACATAGACTTGAATACAACATCTAGTAAGGATATACTCTACAATATCGTAAGGTGTAGAAATAACTAATCATGAGTACCAAATCACATATATTCAGTAGCATCATCTATTGACCCCAATTCAATGTGATCATAAGAGGCAAATATATGAGGTATTACATATCATATGTACATATGTACACATATATTTGCATTGCATATAACAGAGGCAAAATATACTATTGATATGGATCATCTACTAAAAGTATACATGTTGAAGTATAGTATACATTCTGATAGTTATAATGAACTAAATTCATGAATCTTCTATTTATATGTGTTTGACTATTTTGTTCTTCCCCGTAGTTGCTAAATATTGATTTTTAGATTCGGTGATGATTCGCATGGTTCTTGATGCGATCGAAAATGAGTTGTGTGATTTTACAGTTTTTAGAGGCTTGGAAAGCCATATAGTTGACTTCAAGCAATATTTAATGTTTTAAGTATTAGATGGAAATATAGACTACACCAGCAGATTTGGAATGCCAAATTTGGGTTAGAATCGATGTTGGCTTGATTTTGAAACTTTTCTATCTTATTTTGACCCATTCTTTAGAAAATACTAAAATAGGGCCTCGAGGATTAATTTATCAATAACAACTTTTTAAGAAAATCTAACATCACCATTGAATCTAGAGCACCAAAATTATCCTTGTAGCATATATGGTTCATCGCATTGGGGCCTCAATCAAATCTCATGGGTCTTATCGGAGCTTGGTAGGCTTGCACAATAATCAACATCAGCTGATATCTTATGCATCATCTTTATCATCCTGGTACCACTTTAGTAATAGTCGCTTAAGCAACCATTTAGCCTCTTTAGTGAGAACCATTGTATTTAATCTCCTTTTCTCAATTTTTACTATTTTGGACCTTTGAGCTTTTATCTTGGGTGATTCTTGAGGTTTTCTTCACCATTTGATCTTGGTTATGCTCCAAAACCTTTTTCCAATTAGTTTTCATTAATTTTATCGTCTAAAACTCCTTTAAATCATGATTTCAAAATAGAAAATTAAGGTTTTTATTGGTAACATTTAAAAAGTGGTTTTCTTTATTTTGGGCCTTATTTTAAATTCATCTTCATGTGGCTTTTCTCTTTTAGACTCCTATAAAATTGGAGAATGTGTTTTTAAAGTAAAACTCTAATTTTACCCTTTTTATTTTTGAAATTATTTTTGAAACCCATTTTGGCTTTGATCGAATATGAATAATATAGGTAATGTTAGCTTTCTTTTGATGCATAGATACTATATGTGATCATTGCAGTTGATTCTGATGTCATTTTCAAGGGGAAGGCTCTATGTTGAAGTTATTTATGTTGGAATTTCATATTTTTGAGGTAGGTTATGGATTAACTTCTTTTAGATTGAGCTGGATAGTTAATAAATTAGTAAAGAATGCTATGGTCTTGAAAAAATAACTATGGGGTTTATATTTTGAAATTAATTAAATATTGTATGATTGTATGGGGGCTTATATGTTGTTGTTGTTGACTTGTGATATATGATAATATGTATTGACTTTGTGAGGTTTTATTTGACATCATTGGCCTTATCTGTGCATTAGAATACCTTTATTCTAGATGTGATGCTTGTGCGGAGGCTAATTTTGATAATTTAGGCCTTAGTTGAGCATTAGTTTCTTTTATCATGATAAAATACTTGAGTTAGGGATTGATATGATATTAATGATGTCTTGTATGCATATTTGTTCTAACGATACGTAATTGAGTTTATAATTATGAACTATGGACATATTGAGTTGCTTTCTAGGCTTAGTTGTATATACATATTCCATGTTGGATGGATTAGATATCATCATTTGAGTTGATTGTGAGCATTACATCCTCATTTCATACGTATACATTAATTAGATACTGGTATCACTAGGAAACACTATTTTTAAAAAATTGAGACACTTTTATAAAAATACCGCTCTATGAACAAAAGCCAAAGAGGAGAGTTGAGATTTTGATATAAGAAACTATATATGGGTTGTGAACCCTCTATTGGTCCCACCTAATAGTTGCAAGATCTATGGATTATACAAAAAGTCATGCAAAAACTTTCATAATTCATCCCATCCACATTGAATTGCATTGCATTTATATTGTATTTTACCTGTTTCCTTTAATTTCCTTGACTCGTGTTTAGCTTATGTGTATTTATCCTTTATATCTATGTTCTTTCTATTTTGTGTACTTATATATATAATCGAAGTTGGCATCTCATACCTTCTCTTACTTTATTATATATTTACTTATTTTCAGAGATAGACTTTGTAGCTACCCAGATTGAATTTTTTGTTGCTTCGAAGAGGGGATAGGGTGTTGTGTAAAGACTGTAAGGTCATCCCGAGTGAGAATCTTTCGACGCAGCATAGGCTCTTAGTTATGGATTTGAGTATAAAGAAGAGTAGAAAGAGGAGGACTAAGGAGGGTAGACCTAGAATTAACTGGGGCGGCTTGACACCAGTGAAGGCGTGGGAGATAGGGAAGAAGTTGGCAGGAATGGGGTTGTGGGAGTGTAGGGGGGATTGGTGGTGGAATGAAGAGATGGAGAAGAAAGTGGGGACCAAGAAAGGGGCGTATGCTAAGTTGGTTGAGAGTAAGGATAAAGACAAGAAGTGGGTAAACAGGAAAGAGTACAAGCTAGCTAGGAAGGAGGCTAAGTCAGCTGTCAAGGCAGCTAAGACAACCGCTTTTGAGAGCTTGTATACAGGGTTACATGGGAAAGGAGGGGAGAAAAAGTTGTTTAGACTCGCTAAGGCGAGGGAGAGAAAAGGGCGTGACCTCGACCAGGTGAGGTGCATTAAAGCGGAGGACGGTAGAGTGTTGGTGGAGGACGGCCACATTAAGGATAGATGGCAGTCGTACTTTCATAAGCTCTTGAATGACGAAGGGGATAGAGATATTGAGTTAGGGGAACTGGAGCACTCAGAGAAGTGTCGGGATTTTAGTTATTGTAGACGTTTTAAGGTAGGAGAGGTTAGAGAGGCTATTCGCAGGATGCGAAGGGGTAGGGCGACGGGGATGGATGAGATACCGGTGGAGTTTTGGAAGTTCGTTGGAGAGGCTGGTGTAAGGTGGTTGACTGGATTGTTCAACAAAATCTTCAAGACGGCAAAGATGCCCGAGGCTTGGAGGTGGAGTACCATGATCCCTCTCTATAAGAATAAGGGGGACATTCAGAGTTGCAATAACTATAGGGGGATTAAGTTATTGAGTCACTCTATGAATATTTGGGAGAGAATGGTCGAGGTGAGGCTGAGACGGATAATGTCTATTTCAGAAAATCGGTTTGGGTTTATGCCTGGTCGCTCGACGACGAAGGTAATTCACCTGGTACGGAGGCTGGTGGAAAAGTATAGGGAAAGGAAGAAGGACCTACACATAGTGTTTATCGACCTGGAGAAGGCATACGACAAAGTCCCCAGGGAGGTGCTTTGGAGGTGCTTGGAGGTGAGTGGAGTCCCGCAGGCATATATCAGAGCAATTAAGGATATGTATGAGGGAGTGAAAACTCAGGTGAGGACGGCGGGAGGAGACTCCGAGCATTTCACCGTCTTGACAGGATTGCATCAGGGATCTACTCTTAGCCCCTTCTTGTTTGCTATGGTGATGGATGTGTTGACGCGACGTATTCAAGGGGAGGTGTCGTGGTGTATGATTTTTGTAGATGATACAGTTCTGATCGTTGAGACTCGAGAGGGTGTGAAGGACAAATTAGAGGTGTGGAGACAAACTCTTGAGTCTAAAGGGTTCAGGTTGAGCAGAAGCAAGACAGAGTATTGGGAATGCAAGTTTAATGACGCAAGGCTGGAGGATGAGGTGGTAGTGACGCTGGAATCACAGGTGGTATGTAAAAGGGATAGTTTCAAGTATCTCGGGTCCGTGATCCAGGGTAACGGTGACATTGACAAAGATGTCTCGCACCGTATTGGGGCGGGATGGATGAAGTGGAAGCTTGCGTCGGGGGTGTTGTGTGATAAGAAGGTGCCGCCCAAGCTTAAAGGCAAATTTTATAGGGTGGTAGTCCATCTGGCCATGTTATATGGAGCGGAGTGTTGGCCAGTTAAGAATTCCCACATCTAAAAAATGAAGGTGACAGAGATGCGGATGTTGCGCTGGATGTGTGGACTGACTAAAGGGGATAGAGTTCGGAATGAGACTATCAGGGAGAAGGTTGGTGTGACTCCAGTGGAGTGCAAGATGCGGGAAGTCCGATTGAGCTGGTTTGGACACGTGAAGAGGAGGGGCATGGATGCCCCGGTTTGTAGGTGTGAGAGGCTAGCGTTGGATGGTTTTAGGCAGGGTAGGGGTAGGCCGAAGAAGTACTGGGGTGAGGTGATTAGGCGGGACATGGAGCAGTTACAGCTCACCGAGGACATGACCCTAGATAGGAAGGTCTGGAGGACGCGAATTAGGGCAGAAAACTAGGGCCAGTTTAGGTCACTAGTGTAGGGAATTATTTGCTAGGGGTAGTATCTCTATTATGATTCCGCGTTCCTTATTTTAGTACGAATTTGGGTGCCTTACTCTGTTTTCTTTATTTATGGCTGTCGTATTTATGTTAGTTATGTAATCTTGTAACCTTGTTCGGTGCTTTACGATGTATTTATGTACTATGTATTTGCGTGGCATCTTGTGTCTTGAGCCGGGGGTCTATCGGAAACAACCTTTCTACTTCTTTAGAGGTAGAGGTATGGACTGCGTACATCTTACCCCCCCCCCCCTCCCAGACCCCACCAGGTGGGAATACACTGGGTTTGTTGTTGTTGTTGACTTTGTAGCTATCTATACTCAGATAATGTATTAGATGCACTGCACTTAAATATCACTTCTTAGGGCTTTATGTTATGTTTAAGATTTTAGTTTTGTTATATTTTATAGTGTTCTAACTTTATTCTAGAAAATTACAATAAAATTTCTAATTTTATTTCTTTGACCTATTTCCACATAGAAATTAGATCCACCACATATTTATTTCTATGTGGACAACATAAAAATAAGATTTAACTTTTATTTCTATGACTTATTTCCACAAAATAGTCAAACTCATTTTTGTGGTGGATGCTTTAATTACCTATTTTGTGGAACTTTTATTTCTATGTATTTTGACTATTTTGCACTTAATTATATTTTCTATGTTTGAATTTTGAGGTTCGGGGATGGTTGGCACAATTTTCAATACAATCATAAATTAGTCATCCGGATTTGTGGTTTTTAGAGGCTTAGGAAGCCATACAGTTGACTTCAATACAAACATTTGTTGTTTTGAGTGTTGAATGAAAAAATGGACTATACCAATAAATCTAGAATGTTGAATTTGGTTTAGCAGTTGGTTTGGTTTGGTTTTGAGAATGTTATATCTTATTTTAACCCTTCATTTGGAAATTAGTAAAATAGGGTTCAGTGTTAATTTAGTAATAACAACCTTTTTACAAAAATCTGATGTCACCATTGAGTCTAGAGAATTGAAATTAGCATAGTAGCATATATGGTTGTTCTTGATTAAGTCTTAGTCAAATGTCGGGGGCTCGGTCAGAGCTTGGCAGGCTTGCACCAAAATCACCATTAGCTACTATCTGGTGCAACCTCTAAACTAGACCTTTGTTTGGTAAGCGGCCACCACTTTAGCGTCCCAAGACTGCTTAAGTGGTTGCCGCTTTAGCGGACAGGTATCACTTAAATAGTAGCCACTTTAGCAGCCTGGTACTGCTTTTGTGGTAATTGCTTAAAAAACCATTTAGTTGCTTAAGCAGCAACCACTATATATAACCCTCTTTTTTTAAATTTTCACCATTGTTGGATCTTTGAGATTCTGTTTGGACGATAGGATTTCTTTACTAATTGAGATTGAGTAAGTACCAAAACCTTATTCCCATTAGTTTTCATCGATATGATCTCTTAAAACTCCATTATATCGTGATCTAAAAATGGAAAAATTGGGGGTTTTATTGATAAAGTTTAAAATGGATTTTTATTTATTTTAGACCCCATTTAAACCCAATTTCATATGGATTTTCTTCTATAGACTCCTATAATCTTGGGGAATCATTGTCTAAAACAAAATTTCCATTTTACCCTTTTTATTTCCAAACTTGTTTTTTGAACTCATTTTAGCCCTAACTCGAGCAATATAGGTATTATTAGCTTTCTTTTAATGTGAAGGTGCTATATTTGAATGTTGTAGTAGATTCTGAGGTCTTTCATGATGGGAAAGCTTCGTGTTTAAGAACTTTAGAACAGGATTGCAACATTTTGAGGTAGGTTAGGGATTACTTCTGCTCGATTGAGTTGGGTATTTAATGAATAAATAAAGAATGCTATGGTTGAGAAAAATGTTGTTTGTATTTTGAGATTAATTACACTATTGTATGCCTATATGGGGGCTTATATGTTGTTGTTGACTTGTGATATCTGATATTATGTGTTGCTCATGTGGGGGCTTTATTTGACATAATTAGTCTTATCTGTGCATTAGAATGCCTTTATTCAAGATATGATGCCCATGTGGGGGCTAATTTTTCTAGTATAGGCATTATTTGAGCATTGGATCCTTTTATCATGATAAGATACCTGAGTTAGCTATGGATATAATATTATTGATATCTTGTATGCATATTTTTCTGATGGTGCCCAATTAGAGTTGATAATTATGAACTATGGATATATTGAATTTATTTCTAGGCTCACTTATATATACACATTACATGTTGGATGGATAGAATATGATCATTTGAGTTGATTATGAGCATCAGATCCTCATTCCATGCATATACATTTATGAGATACTAGTACTATTAGAAAACACTATTTTTGAAAGAGATTGAAACACTTTTGTAAAAATCCCTCTTCGTGAAAAAGAGCAGGATACCAAAGTTGAGATTGAGATTGTGATTGAGATATGAGATACAGTATATGCGTTATAAACCTTTTCAGTGTAGATCCTGGTATGAGCACTCTATATGGTAGCTGATTCATGTTTTTCATAGATTGTTATCGAGGTACTGGTTTGCTTTAAGAATTGGAGCCAACATCTCAGACCTCTTATTATCTTATTATGATTTTACATATTTTTAGAGACAAACTTTGTACATATCTATGCTCAAATGATGTATTGGATACTCCACACTTTGAGACCACTTCTTGGAGTTTTATGTTATGTTTCTCGATTTAAGTTTTCTTATGTCTTATAAAGATTTGACTTTATTATAGAAATCTTTCCTTAGTTATTTTTGTTACTCTTTTTATCAGTTTGGTGATCAACTTTCTTATCAAGGTGGGTTGCTATAAGTACTATCATGACTTAGTTTTTAGGTCATGACACATAGGTATCAGAGCAACCAGGTCCACTAGCTCACAAGTGTAAGAGTAGGATTTCTATTAGAGTCTCATAGATCGCTACGTAGAAGTCCATATTTATGCTTTAGAGGCAATAAAATATCTTTAGGAAAAATTATATAATTTTTTGATTCATAGTCGTGCAAGTGATTCTTACCCAAGGTTCTAAGTTAAGTTCCACTCATTTCTACATATATAGTAAGTCCTAGATCTCATATGGTTAGAGATACTGAGCAAGCACCCGAGGATGAAGCCCAGACTTAAAGGTGAGATAGAGTTTATGGATGACCTAGAGGTAGAGGATGGGTTTCGAAGGTTGCCCCTATTAGAGGTAGTACTTGGTGGACCATCTTTGAGCCTAAGATTGAGCTTGCAGGAGATGCAGGACGAGCTCAGGTCCCATAGGGTTCAATTCCTAACATAATTTTTTAGGGTCTGTTGGTTCGATTTAGACTTATTCTGATGGTGTTCCCTTAAGTGCACCTAATGTTTCTCCTGTTTTGATAATAGTACCACCATCAGTGTTGATGTTTGATAATGATATTTCTCTAACCTTGAGTGTGGTACCACCATCTATATTGATATCTATTTATGATATTCCTTAGACTTTGAGTGGTGTTCAACCTTATATGATAGTATTTTCTCATGAAATTTCTAGTTTAGAGGTACTCTCTTTATATATGGTACCTCCACGTGTGGATTCTCAGCCTGCGAGACTACTATTTCTTTATTCACTTTGGGTATAATTATTTCTTTTGATGATCAGAAGTGGTTTTAGAGGACTGTTCACTTGTGTCCGTCCAAGTTCACCAGTGTTATTAGTGAGGATGCCTATGAGTTTTTATTTAATTATAAGAGAAGTTAGATAATCTTGGATCCCTTGAGTCTCATTGAGTTTCTTATATTATATATTAGTTGACAAATGTGTCCAAGCATTGGTGGATGTTGTTCCCTAGTCTTAGACCTCTAAGTTCTCCTGATATTACTTAGACTAAGTTTTTTTAGGCTTTCATAGAGAGGTTTTGTGTTATTTAGTTTTAGGGGCTAGATGACTGATGAGTTTGATCATTTTTCATCGGGCTCCATGTCTATTGCTTAGTATGAGGCTTGTTTTCACACTTTAAACATATATTTAATTGCTAGTATCTCCATCAAGTCTGAGCCGATTCAAAAGTTTGTGCAGGGAATGGATGATACTTATCAGTTGGCGATAGCTCAAATTGTAGTCATAGGGGATTTTTGTTAGAGTATTATTGAGTATGCCAAGATTATAGAGCCGGTTGTTTAGGCTACTCAGAGAGGAACCAAGAAGGTACATCTTCATGGTGAGTTTAGTGTCCACAACTTTTGAGGAAGAGACGTCTCTGGAAGAGGTTCTCGTGGTTATCATGGTAGGTTAGTTCAAAATATTTTGTAGGGATCCGATGGTAGATATTTAGATTTAGAGACTTTGGGAAGTTAGGCATTTGGATAGGATGGTCGTTCTGGTTTTGCCAAACCTATTTAGTTTGAGTTAGGTTATAGAGGATGTTTTGTATATTGATGAGTTAGGCTATGTGGCCAAGGATTATCCTTAGTTTGTCTTCAAACACACTTTTATATCTGTAGTGAAAGGTGGTTCACAAAGTTAAAACGGTGGAACTAAATGTTCTTGAGGTAGAGTTAGATATGCTTGTAGTGGTTATTTCGGGGTTTCTCAGTTGGGGAACAGTAGTGGATAGTGCTATGCCATATCTTCTAGGCTTGAGGTAGAGGACTTTGATGTTGTTATCAAAAGTATCATCGCATTTTTCTATAGATCTGCTTTCATATTATTTGATCCTAGGTCGACATTCATCATGTGTCTACATATTTTGCTTGTTGTTTCGATGTTTATGCCTCTTCATATTTCTACCCAGTAGGAGATTTTAGTAGTGGATCAAGTGTACTGATATTATGTGGTTACCTTTATGGGGCGTGATATTTTTACTAGACCTAATTGTCTTAAATATGGTTGATTTTGATGTTATTATTGGTATGGATTGGTTATCTCATTGTCATGCTATTTTAGACCATTATGCCAAGAATATGACCTTAGTTTTATTGGTTATGCTAAGGTTATCTTGGAAGGGTACATTTATTGCTCAAAGGGTGCTATATTTTTTGTGTGCTTATTGCCTGATAGAGATAGAATGTTTGTGTTATTTAGCTCAAATTCATGAAGCTAGTGTTGCCTTACCACCTCTTATGCATTTTATTTGAGTTTTTCATAAGTTTATGGATTTGTTTCCTACTAATTTGCCTAGTATGTCTTCAAATAGTGATATTGATTTTGCTATTGATATTGAGCGGGCACAAAGCTCACTTCTATCTATCCCTATAGGATGGCCCCGTCTGAGTTGAAAGAGTTGAAAAAGTAGTTTCAAGATTCGTTGAGTTAGGGGTTTATTAGACTTAGTGTATTCCCTTAGTGTGTTCCTTATTTGTTTGTAAAGAAGAAGGATAATTCTACTTGGATAGGCATTAATTATAGATGACATCTTGCTCTATTTAAGAAGGATGGTTCTACTCAAACAAGTATACTATCCCTTTCATTGATGTTCTATTTGACCAACTTTAAGGTGCTTTGATGTTTTCTAAGATTAATTTGAGCTCCAGGTACCATCAGTTGATAATTAGAGCTTCAGCGGTTCCAAAGAGAAGTTTTCAAACTCAATACTACCATTATGAGTTCTCGGTCATATGTTTTGGGTTAACCAATGCCCCAACATCATTCACAGAGTTTATTAATTGGGTATTTTGACCATATCTCAACTCTTTTGTGATTGTATTTATAGATGACATCTTTGTTTATTCAAGAATGAGGCCAACCATTTAAAGTATTTGAGGATTGTGCTTCAAAGGTTATGTGATGAGAAGTTGTATACTAAGTTTTCTATGCGTGATTTTTGGTTAGATTCTATCTCTATCTTAGGTCATGTGGTGACTAAGGATGGTATTTTGGTCAACCTAACCAAGATTGCAGTGATTCAAGACTGGATAGACCTACTTTTCCTATCGAGATTTAGAGGTTCATTAGTTTGGTGGGTTATTATACAACTTCTGTAGTCATGTATTGTGGTTTGTTTGACCAAGTTGACAAAAAATATGGTTTTTAGTGGTCAGATGCATGTGAGAATAGCTTCTAAAAGCTCAAAGAGTTATTGACTTTGGATTCTATTTTGACTTTACCTAAGGAGGATGTGGGTGTTACCATATTTTGTGATGCTTCTAGTATTAGTGTGGGTGCGGTGTTGATGCAAGAAGGTTAGGTGATTGCTTATGCCTCTCGTCATTTGAAGCCTCATGAGAGAAATTACCCTATCCATGACTTGGTGTTGGCAGTCATAGTGTTTGTGTTGAAGTTATGGTATCATATAAGATGGAGTGCCTTCTGAACTTTCTTGGACTATCGTACCCTTTAGAACTTCTTCTAACTGCGAGACCTTGATATGATATAATGGCATTGTATTGAGTTGCTTAAGGATTATGACATTACTATTTTGTACCATTCTAGAGGTATCCCTTTAGTTAAGGTTCAATGGGCACGCCATCCTATTTAAGATGCGACTTGGGAGGTCGAGTCAGTCATGCATAGTAGCTACCATAAGCTTTTTACAAATTAAGGTATTTCTTGCCTTTTATTTCAAGGATCGACTAAATTTTTAGTGGTGGATTCTATAATGACCTGAATTTGTGAATCTTTCATCACTATGTGTTTTGACTATTTTGTCCGTCCTATAGTTGTTAGGTATTGATTTTGAGGTTTTGGGATAGTTGTCATCATTCTAGATGTGATTAGGAATACGTTGTACAAATTTGTTGTCTTTAGAGGGTTAGGAAGCCATATAATTTACTACATTCAACAATTGTTGTAAGGAGTGCGACAACAAATCTAAAATATCAAATTTAGGTTAGTAGAGGGGTTTTTTGGTTTCTAAACTATTATATCACATTTTGACCCTTCATTTGGAAAATAGTAAAATAGGGTCTTGGGGCTTAATTTATTGATAACATCCTTTTTACAAAAATCTGACATCACCATTAGGCCCGAAGCATCTAAATTAGCCTAGTAGCACATATTATTTGTCTCGGTGGGTCTTGATCAAATCTCAAGGGTCCAATCAGACCTTGGTAGGCTTGCAAAAAAATCAACATCAACTAATATTTGTTGCAGACACTTAAGCGGACCTTGGATCGCTTAAGCGACGGCTAATTTAAAGGCCCATGACCGCTTAAGCGATAGCCGCTTTAGCATCCAGTCACCGTTTAAGTGGTAGCTGCTTTAGTGGCCTAGTACCACTTTTGCAAGAGTTTCTTGAGAGACCATTTAGCTGATAAAGTAGAAACCACCGTAGATAAATCCTTTTTCTCACTTTTCACTATTTTAAAACCTTTGAGCTTCGGGTTTGGTTGGGCGAGTCTTGAGGGTTTCTTCACCATTTGAGCTTGGGTTAGCTCCAAAACCTTATTTTCCGTTAGTTTTCATCGATTTTATCATCTAAAACTCCTTTAAAACATGATATCAAAAATGGAAAATTGAGGTTTTATAGATAAAGTTTAAAAAGGGTTTTACTTCTTTTGGACCCTATTTTAACCTCTTTTATGTGTTTGTTATCTTGTAGACTCCGATAACCAAGGGGAATGCAGTTTTAAAACAAAATTTTGGTTTTACCCCTTTCATTTTTGAACTCATTAATCAAACTAGTTTTGGCCCCAACCTGAATAAGGGCAATATGGGTATCACTAGCTTTCTTTTAATACATCGACGTTGTATTTGAATGTTGTAGTTAATTTTGAGGTCGTTCACAAAGGGAAGGTCTTATGTTAAAGCAAATTAGCCTGTGATTTCAATATTTTGAGGTAGGTTATGGCTTGACTTCTTTCAGATTGAGCTGGGTAGTTAATTAATAAGCAAAAGACGCTATGAGTTGGTGAAAATAACTATAGAGTTTATTGTTACGATCCATTTTCGAAAGTCAAAACCATTTCATAACTTTGTGGCAAAAATAAGAAAAGTCTATTTGATTTTATTTTGAAAAAATAATTTAGAGTCGCCACTGAACTTTAGAAAAACTAAGAAACCATTTTAAAAATGTAATTTTGCAAGAAAAAACTTAAAAAATAAGCAGACCCTAGGTAAGGGTTTAGATAAATTCGAAAGGTCTTAGCCACTTTCAAAACTCCACAAAGTGTGGTTCCCGTCAGATTAAACTTATGTGGATAATTTTAAAAATTTCTTAACTTGTAAAAATCTTGAAATTATTTTTACAAAAAAAAAATCTTAAATTAATTTTAAAATCTTATTACAAGTAAATAGAATCTATCTAATACTAATTCGTTTAATTTATTCTAAGTAATAAAATAAACTAAACGTCAAAGTTTTAAAATAATTCCAACTTTAATAAATTTATTCAGATTAAGATTTTGGGCTAAATAGTTAACCCAATTTCTTAAACTTGGATTTTGAGTTGATAATAACTATGAAAGGATATAAGTAAATCCTCAAGTTATTCTTCAAGCTTAAATTTGCCTAAAATAGAAAAATTAAACATCACAAATATTAAATAACCAACATAAATGAGTAATGTCAATATAATTTACTCCCCAAGGATTCCTCTAGATTAAATCAAAATTCCGAACAAATAATCAAATTAAATACAAACAAATAATGGAGAAAGGATATGTGCTCTTTTCTAGACCATTTTTAAATCTGCCCAGGTTTGGGCCTTATTATTTATGGACTTTGGTCCTTCTTCCTGACTGTATACTGATTGTATATCAACATTATACTGTTGCATTTCTGGTGTATCTGGCATGTATATGGCTGTATATCTGCACATATTATTGTATAACTGCACATCCATTGTCTTTCACCTGTATAATTGCTCCTTTTCCTTCATTCCTTCTGTATAGCTCAGTATACTAGTGTATACAAGTCCCATTGGGACGACTTCGGAGCTAGGGAATCGATGTCATTGGGCCACAATGGCCCCTTGGGAATGCAAAAGGGAGAATTAAACGTGATATACTTAGATTCGTATCACATGCACCAAAGAAAATAATAAGGATTAGGATTTGCTTAAGTCAAAATGCACAAATAACAGTCCTACTTAATTAAGGGGAATCTAATGAGATCATATGAATTTTAAACAGACAATCCGTGTGTCTTTCTATTTCATTAATTTTACTTGCACCCTAAATTGCAAGAAACAAAACTGTGAACCAAATTTGAGAGGCAAATCCTTTCTCATCTATAATTGAATACAAATTCCAAAAAATTTCCTTTGAATTACATTTACTTAAAAACTCAAACCTTGAGTGTGGGCTGACTAGGGGGGATAGAGTTCAGAATGAGACTATCAGGGAGAAGGTGGGTGTGACTCCAGTGGACTGCAAGATGCGGGAAGTCCGATTAAGCTGGTTCGGACACGTGAAGAGGAGGGGCATGGATGCCCCGGTTCGTAGGTGTGAGCGGCTAGCGTTGGATGGTTTTAGGCGGGGTAGGGGTAGGCCGAAGAAGTACTGGGGTGAGGTGATTAGGCGGGACATGGAGCAGTTACAGCTCACCGAGGACATGACCTTAGATAGGAAGGTCTGGAGGACGCGAATTAGGGCAGAAGACTAGGGCCAGTTTTGGTCGCTAGTGTAGCGATTTACTTGCTGGGGGTAGTATTCTTGTCCTGATTCCGTGCTCCTTGTTTTTAGTACGAGTCTGGGTGCTTTCCTCTGTTTTCTTCTATTTATGGCTGCCGTATTTATGTTATGTTATGTAATCTTGTAACTTTGTTCGGTGCTTTACTATGTATTTGTGTGGTATCTTGTGTCTTGAGCCGGGGGTCTATCGGAAACAGTCTTTCTACTTCTTTAGAGGTAGAGGTATGGACTGCATACTTCTTACCCCCAGACCCCACCAGGTGGGAATACACTGGGTTTGTTGCTGTTGTTTTAATGCTAATAATTTTAAATTTAAATCATATTGAAAGTCAATTGGCTAATTACATTGCAATTGTGGTCAAATTGATTTCAATTATAATAAAATTCAATATATTGTCTATGATTAAAATAAAATTCAATATGAATTATCAACCAGTTTAATCCGGACCTTATTGGTTTTAAAAAATCAAACAAATATTTTTTAAATAAATTATTTTTGACAACAAATTATATTTGGATCAACATTTTGTCCATTGAATAAATTTTAGAGACAACCTTTTATTAAAATCAAATTTTTAATAACATAATTATTCAGGTAATAAAACTATACGATCTCGTATATACAAATATGAGAATATATAATTGCTACTTATAATGAAAAAATTGTCTTGAAAAGTTTTTTTATTTGAATAAAATAAATATTGTAATTTTATTTAAAATCAAATTAAACTTAGTCCTGGGGAAAAAAATTAGGTGTAAACAACTACCCCCTTCCCTTAGGTAGGGTGAATATAAGTAACCCTGAGTAAAGAGAGTTTGACGTTTCTAATTTTGTCCAACCCTAAATTCTTTTCTTGAACGAGGTTGATTTTTGCATGAGTTTTCTGGATTTATGGCTGGACCCCAGTATCGAATTTCCGACATATCTCAGGTTGCATGAGAATTCAGGCCACTTGTAGTTTATAAAGCTTGATTTTTAAGGAATTCACAAGCTATCCTAATTTTTAAATTTTGGTGAAATCGAAAATCTAGGTTTAGAGAATTGGAGGGAAGTTTGAATGCAATCGAGTTTCCAATATGGATCCCAACCTATCTATACAAATGTTAAGGAAATCAGACTGTATGTAGTTTGACTTAATCGATAGAACAGATAGTATTTCATTTTAGACAATCTTTTGCTCGGGATGAGTGACAAGTCAATTGAGTTAAGGAAAATAGGTTTGTAACCTCTTAACCATGAATATGGGATCCTTCACATCCATACGTAAGAATTTACCTTGACATAATTTTCAAAACTCTAAGTGCGTTATCACTCTAATTTGAAGGAATGGGAAGGTTACTTACAATATGAGTTTAGAAATATCCTAAAAGTGAAACTGAAATTAGAATATCACGAAATATCCAACATGCCTTCTAAAAGGGGTGTGGTTTGATGATGGTATAATTCATCCTTCAGCTCACGTCTAAAGAGTTTGATATTCCTTTTTGGACTATGTCCCAGTTGCTTCTAAGAAAAAGTTTCACATTATGCTGCGTTTTTTTTTGGAGTCGTTCACACCTATAGTTTTGATTTGAGAATTTCATGGTTTTGGATGCTCTCGACAATATCTCAAACAAAATGGTTAGTTGTAAATATAGCACGACATAAACATAAATTAGTGCAAACCTGTTTGAACTTGCTATGTTGAGATAGTTGATGAACCAATTTGGACAACATGTTTTAAAGATATTATTCCACTTTGAAAGGGGTGACAACCCAACATGTACCAGTAAAAAGGCAAATGACTTATCTTGAATATAACATGCCACTTTGGACGGAGTAACATTCCAACATGTTTTATTGAAAGGCAAACGACCTATTTTGAATGTAATACGCCACTTTGACAAGAGTGATGGTCCAACGTATCTCATTGCAAGGCGAACGACCCATTATGAATATAATATGACACTTTGAATGGAGTGACGGTCCAACGTGTCTTATTGAAAGGCAGACGATCCATTTTCAATGTAACATGACACATTGAATGGTGTGACAGTCCAACATGTCTCATTGAAAAAAAGACGACCTCTTTTCAATGTAACATGCCACTTTGAATGGAGTGACTATCCAACGTGTATCATTGATAGGTAGACAACCAATTTTAAATATAACATGCCACTTTAAACGAAGTGATGGTCTAATATGTCTCATTGGAAGGCGGGCTACCTATTTTGAATGTAGCATGTCACTTTGAATGGAGTGACGGTCCAAAGTGCCTATTAATCATCTGCACTAAACTTATTAATTGCAAATGTAATATAAGGGGAAATATGTGAACCTTTCGTTATTATTCCACACTGAAGGAGGTGACGGTCCATAATATAATAATTTGTCACTCTGAAGAAGGTGACGGTCCATGACATAATAATTTGTCCCTCCAAAGGAGGTGACGGTCCATACATAATCATATGTCACTCTAAAGGAGATAATGTTCCATAACATAATAATATGTCACTCTAAAGGAGGTGACAATCCATAACATAATAATATATCACTCTGAAGGAGGCAACAATCCATAATATAATAATTTGTCAATCTGAAGGAGGTGACAATCCATAACATAATAATATGTCACTCTAAAGGAGGTGACGATCCATAACATAATAAAATGTCACACTGAGGGAGATGACAATCCATAACATAATAACATGCCTCGCCGAAGGAGGTGACGATCCATAACATAATAACATGTCACTCTAAAGAAAATAATGATCCATAACATAATAACATGTCACTATAAAGGAGATGATGATCCATAACATAATAATATGTCACGCTGATAGAGGTGACAATCCATAACATAATAATATGTTTCAAATAAAGTGATGGTTCATCATCTTCTTAAAGGATTGAAAACCTAAATATAACAATATATGTCCTTTTGAAAGGGTGAATGACCCAAATATAATAAGATGTGTCACCTCTAATAAGTGAAGATTTAGTATGTCCTCTTTAAATGATAGATGACCCCAAAATAATAAGATGTGTTATCTCGAATGGGCTGGCAATCCTGTAATTTTCTTGGAGGGTAAGAAACTCTGACATGTAAAAAAAGATAGAAGTTGACTGGTGTAAGACCCCATAAATTTGACCAAGTGTTCATGCTTTGTTTACGCACTTAGTTTTATTTTGAACCTTGAATCTTTATTGAATTATTTCGTGACCTTTCCGACCTTCGTTTTTTGAGATTTTTGTTGCGTTGCGATGGGGCAAGGTCGTAGGATATTCCGGGTGAGTTTCAAAATTTTTAGACGAGCCTAAGACCATGTTAGGGTGTGCATAACAGTGGCAACATGCGATTAGCAGGCGCCGCCCGCCTTATCGCGAGCCTTAGCATTTTTGCAAAGGGGCGATCCAGCCTGCGCCGCCTGGCTTCTTGCGGGCAATCCACCAGGCGCCGCCTGATGGATTGCACTGCATTAGGCCAGGCGACGCCAGCTAGATCAGCCTGTCCAATTTTTTTTGCAAGTTTTATCCGAATCAGTTATGGTTTTTTGGTAATATTTGATACCCTTATCCACCTTAACACGGGATTACATCCCAAATACACCAAAATAAGATCATACTTCACAAAAACTTCAAGAAAACTCTCTTAGGGTTTCAACATAAAAACCATTACACCTAGAGATTCAACCGTGGAAACTTCCATATTTTTACATAGTAGAAATCTTCATCACGAAGGCTACGTGGGAAACCCAAAAGTTTGTGAGAATTACTTCATTGTTTGGGAAGTCATCCTAAAATTCATATTTGAGGTATGTGGGGATTTCAACAAGAACCTTCTTTCGTTCTTGTGCCCAAAAATTGTATTATTTTACGAATATATATGATTTTACAAGCTTTATCATGAATTTGAGATGGAAATTTGCATTCTATATTCTTGTTGAAGAAGTTATAATATATTTTGAGGTTTTGAAGATAAATTTCATGAACCTTGATGTGAATATTGTGTTTAAAGTTGAATTTCCAGATTTTGGTATGAATTATACATGTTTGCTACTTAAAGTGTAAATCTTGAAACGTTTTGCTCAAGTATTGAATTATGGCTTTTGAACCCGGTTAGAGATTATTATTTTATTGAAGTAATGTGTTATACACACTTTGAGATTGGATTGATTTGACCTTTTGCTCTTGATGGAGTTAGTTTTGAACTCGAATAAGAAAAGAAATCCATATTTTGATTGAATATGATAAAAGGGTAGCATGATGGCTCCCGTTATGAATTGTTGAAATGTGTTGTTGTGGATTTTCTTTTGAAAGTTGATCATTTTGATGAATTGGTAAATAAGATAAAAGTGATTGAGAAATTATGTGAAGACTCACGTGTTTTACTTTATATATATTGCTCATTCATACATTATGATGATTTTACTCGAGCTATGTGAGTAATTTGATATAGCATGCGTGATTTCTACGAATGCTTATGATATTTGATTTTTATGAGACTTGCATACACCCCCATATGCTCGATACATTTCCTTGGTATTGACCTACATCTTCAGATGTGGACTACATTTTATCGGAATGTAGGTTCAGGTGCTCAGTCCTAGGCTCGACAGTAATTTTCCGAGCATCCTGATCTATATCTTCTGCTGTGGTGAGTCCTCATGATCCGAGAACGTGATATTCAGGCTTATGTTTCATTCGAGTTGTTTACTTCTGGCATTGAGTATGAGTCAGTTGGGGCATGTCCCAATGGCTCTCTAAGTTTGTTGATTTTTAAAGGCTTGTCAGACTAGACTAGATGTTTGGAGTTGTCATGAGACGACGTATTTTGTTATTTTCTGCATCTCTTTCATTTTGAATTATGACATTAAGGAGAGTATTTTGATGATTGATTATAGAAATCCTGTTGATAATTGTTGAATGGAATGAAAATGGCTCAAAGGGTTAGCTTGGGGCTACTTGTAGCCTTAAGCACCGTGTGACGCCTCGGGACCCGATTTTGGGGCGTTACAAACTTGGTATCAGAGCCTAAGGTTTAAGGAGTCCTAGGGAGTCTGACAAGCCGCGTTAAGTAGAGTCTTGATCATTGGTGTTTAGCGCGCCACATTTAAGAGCAAGAGGCTACGAGATGTTTTAGGAAAATAAAGTGTGATTTCATTCTTTCAGAGTCTATCATGCTTAAAGTGTCTCTCTCTGCTATTAATTCGTGCTCTCCTCTTTCAGAAATATGCCTCCTCGTCGAGCTAGAAGAAATAACGATGGTCAGCAACCTCATCCTGCTGAACCACTAAATGAGAATGTGTCCCATGCTGAATTTCGGGCAGCCTTTCAAGCGCTGGCCCAAGCTGTTACTGTAAATGTCCAGGCTAATCCGGCCCCGGCTCCACAGCAGTAAGGAGGTGATTTAGCTGCTGCAAGGATCCATGACTTTATGCGAATGAATCCGCCAGAATTTTATGGGTCCAAGCTAGATGAGAATCCACAATTGTACTTGGAGGAGGTGCAAAAGATTACTCAGGTAGTGCACATGTCTGAGTAGCATAGTGTGGAGTTGGCCTCGTATCGATTGAAAGACCTTTCTTATGATTGGGTAGTTGCTTGGAGGAAAGGTAGAGCTGAGGGTGCCGCCCCTACGTCTTGGTGGGAGTTCCAGGATGCATTCCAGGATAAGTTTTTTTTCCCTCTACAGATGAGAGAGGTGAAGGTAGAGGAGTTCATGAACTTGTGACAGGGCTCTATAACTGTTAGAGAGTACTGTTTGAAGTTCAATCAATTGGCCAAATATGCCCCTGACTTAGTAACTGATAATCGGGCCAGTATGAGTAAATTTGTGACAGGAGTGTCTAGCTATGTGGTTAAGGAGTGTAGGTCTGCTATGCTAAATAGTGAGATGAATCTTTCTAAGCTGATGACTCATGCCCAACAGATTGAAGCAGACAAGATTAAGGAGAGGGATAGAATGAGAAGAAATAAGAGAGCTAGGTCCGAGCAGCACGGACAGGGTCAGACTTGATCGCAGGGAGGGAATCGCCCTCAGTTTCAAAACTGTTCATCTACACCAGCATCATCTTCAGCTAGTGCTCCAGTGCCTAGGGGTAGGCAGGAACAAGGTAGCAGGTCATATGCATCCAGGTCCCAGTATAGTGTTGGCAGTAAGCCAAATTATCCTCCATGTCCTAAGTGTGGTAGGACCCATCCGGGTGAGTGTTGGGGTGAAAAGAAGGGTTGTTTCGGGTGTGGTGACATGGGTCACAAACTTAGAGAGTGCCCTTATGCTGGGTAAGGGCGTCGTGATAATCGCCCTCAGACCCAGACTCAAACTACTGGTGCTCCAGTTCCAGTGACTCGTCTAACCCCAATTCAGGGCGCCTCTTCTAGCACTGCTGGCAGTCAACGCCAGAATAGGTTTTATGCTTTGCCATCTTGCCAGGAGCAAGAGGACTCTCCCGATGTTGTTACTGTTATGCTTTGTATATTTCAGTTTGATGTTTATGCATTGTTTTTCATATTTAACACCTCTGGTTGCTGTGAAGTTTGAAGTAAGTCCTGAAAATATTCCCGAGCCTATCTTAGTTTTTTCCCCAGTGGGTGATTTGATTGTTGCTCAGCAAGTGTATAAAAACTGTCCTATTACCATTCTTCATAGAGTTATGTTGGTTGATCTGATTGAGTTAGATATGGTGGACTTTGATGTTATTTTGGATATGGACTGGCTTCATTCTTGTTATGACTCTATAGATTGTCGTACCCGAGTAGTCAAGTTTTAGTTTCCTAATGAACCTGTGTTTGAGTGGTCTGGGAGTTCTGTATCTCCCAAGAGTCATTTTATATCATATCTCAAAGCTAGAAAGCTTATTTTCAAAAGGTGCATTTATCATTTGGTTAGAGTCAAGGACATTAAGTCTGAGACTCTAACTCTCCAGTCTGTTAGCATTGTTAATGAGTTTCCTAATATCTTTCCGGAAGATCTCCTAGGGGTACCTCCTAATAGAGAGATAGAATTTGGGATTGATCTTCTTCCCGACACCCAGACTATTTCTATTCCTCCTTACCGTATGGCACCTGCAGCACTTAAGGAGTCGAAAGAGCAACTCAAAGATCTGTTAGATAAGGGTTTTATAAGACCTAGTGTTTCTCCTTGGGGTGCTCCTGTTTTATTTGTGAGAAAGAAAGATGGTTCTTTGCGTATGTGCATTAACTATTGTTAGTTGAATAAATTCACTGTTAAAAATAAGTATCCTCTTCCGAGAATAGACGATTTGTTTGACCAATTGCAGGGTGCAAGTTATTTCTCAAAGATAGACCTTCGTTCCGGCTATTATCAACTCAAAGTTACAGAGTGTGACATCCCGAAAACCATTTTCCGAACTCGCTATGGTCATTTTGAGTTTCTTGTTATGTCATTCGGGTTGACTAATGAACCAACAACTTTCGTAGACCTCATGAATCGAGTTTTTAGGCCATATCTTGATATGTTCATTATAGTGTTTATTGGTGATATTCTGGCGTACTGCTATAGTGAAAATGAACATGCAGATCATCTTCAAATTGTCTTGCAAACCCTTAAAAAACATGAATTGTTTGCCAAATTCAGAAAGTGTGAGTTCTGGTTCAGATCAGTTGCTTTTCTGGGTCAATATCATTTCTTTCGAAGGTATTAGAGTTGATCCCCAAAAGACCGAAGCTGTTAAAAACTGGCCTAGATCTATCTCTCCGACTGATATTCGAAGTTTCTTGGGTCTAGCCGGCTATTACCGCCATTTTGTTGACGGGTTCTCTATAGCGTCTCCTATGACCAGGTTGACCCAAAAGAAAGTGAAGTTCTCGTGGTCTGATTCTTGTGAAAAGAGTTTTCAGGAGTTGAAGAATCGACTTACTTCGGCCCCTGTTTTAACTTTGCCTGATGGTATTGATGGTTTTATAGTATATTGCGATACTTCTAGGGTTGGTTTGGGTTGTGTTTTGATGCAAAAGGGTAAGGTGATAGCTTATGCTTCTAGACAATTGAAACCCTATGAGAAAAACTACCCCACCTATGATCTTGAGTTAGTTGTTGTTGTGTTTGCTCTAAAAATCTGGAGACACTATTTGTATGGTGTTCATGTTGATGTTTTCACTGACCATAAGAATCTACAGTATGTTTTTACCCAGACGGAGTTGAACCTTAGGTAGAGGAGGTAGCTAGAGTTGTTGAAACACTATGACATGAGTATGTTGTACCATCCAGGCAAGGCTAATGTAGTGGCAGATGCCCTTAGCAGGGTGTGTATGGGTAATGTTTCGCATGTTGAAAAGAGTAAGAAAGATTTGGCTCGTGATGTGCATCGTTTGGCTAGATTGGGGGTTAGGCTGTTTGACTCTATGGAAGGTAGTATAGGGGTTCAGAGTAGTTCCAAATCCTCCTTGGTTTCGGAGGTGAAGAAGAAGCAAGACTTAGATGCTAGTTTGGTCAGACTGAAGGAATCAATCAGGGACCAAAAAGTGGAGATTTTTTCCCAAGGGGGAGATGGTGTGTTAAGATTGCAAGTCAGATTGTGTGTTCCGAATGTCGATGATCTGAGACAGAGAATCATGGCTGAAGCGCACGGGGCTCGATATTCGATTTATCTTGGTGCCACCAAGATATACCACGACTTTCGGGAAATATATTGGTGGAGTGGCATGAAGAAAGATATAGCAGCATATGTAGCTAAGTGCGTAATGTGCCAACAGGTTAAGGGTGAACACCAAAGACCTGGTGGTATGATGCAGGAGTTTAGTATTCCCACCTAGAAGTGGGAAGAGATAAATATGGATTTTGTGATTGGTTTACCTCCTTCTTGATGCCATCATGATTCCATTTGGGTTGTTGTTGATAGATTGACTAAGTCTGCGTACTTCTTTCATGTGTATACTTCTTATACTGCTGAGGACTACGCTAGATTAAACGTCCGAGAGTTAGTCAGACTGCATGAAGTTCCCTTGTCTATCATTTCAGATAGGGGTACTCAGTTTACTTCGTAGTTTTGAGGAGCTTTTCAGAAGGGTCTTGGTACCCCAAGTACATTTGAGTTCTGCTTTCCATCCGCAGACAGATGGTCAGGCTGAGAGGACCATCCAAACCTTAGAGGATATGTTGAAAGCGTGTGCTCTAGACTTTAAAGAAAGTTTGGATGAGCATTTATCGTTGATAGAATTTGCTTACAATAATAGTTTTCACTCTAGTATTGGCATGGCTCCGTTTGAGGCCTTGTATAGGAGAAAGTATAGGTCACTCATAGGTTGGTTCGAGATGGGTGAAACGGCTGTGAGTGGTCCTGATTCGGTATTTGAGGCTATGGAAAAAGTCAAAGTGATTAGAGAAAGATTGAAAACCGCACAGAGTCGTCAGAAGTCTTATGCGGATGTTAGGAGATGAGACCTTGAGTTCGAAGTTGGTGACTTAGTGTATCTGAAAATTTCACCCATAAAAGGGGTGAAGAGATTCAGAAAGAAGGGGAAGCTTAGTCCCCGCTATGTTGGCCCTTACAGGATTCTTAGCCGTGTTGGTAAAGTAGCTTATGAGGTTGAGTTGCCTTCTGAGTTGTCTTTTGTTCATCCGGTGTTCCATGTTTCCATGCTTAGAAAGCATATTAGCGATTCCGTGGTAGTGGATTCTTCTGAGAGTGCTGAAATTCAAAGTAGTATTTCCTTTGATGGGATTCCTATTGAGATTCTTGATTTTCAAGTCCGAAGGCTAAGGAACAAAGAAGTTCCCTTGGTCAAGGTGTTGTGGTGAAACCAATCTATTGAGGGTGCAACTTGGGAAACCGATGCAAATATGCGATCCAAGTACCCGCACCTATTTTTTGAAAGCTTCGATCAAGCAGAAGATACCATTTTTTAAAATCATTCACTTTTTGATAAAATTGCAGCAGTTCAACTGTAAATTCCCCTTGTTCAGCTGTTATTTCCAAGGATTTATGCATTCTATGTTGCATCCGGAGTTTGAAATGATGTGGTGATGAGTTTTATGAGTGGTTTCAGTTGTATGCTTTGTTTCCTGTCTACTCTTGGCATGTCTAGTGTCATTCGAGGACGAATGTTCCCAAGGAGGAGATAAAGCCTTGAATTTTCCGCATCGTTAAAGCCTTCGAAGTGAGTTAAGTGAGCTTAACACTTAGAAATTTGACTAAGTGTTCATGCTTTGTTTCCACACTTAGTTTTATTTTGAACCTTGAATCTTTATTGAATTATTTCGTGACCTTTCCGACCTTCATTTTCCCAGATTTTTGTTGTGTTGCGATGGGGCAAGGTCGTAGTATATTCCGGGTGAGTTTCAAAATTTTTAGACGAGCTTAAGACCATGTTTAGGTGTGCAAAACAGTGGTAACGGGCGAATAGCAGGCGCCTCCTGCCATATCACGGGCCTTAGCATTTTTGCAAAGGGGCGATCCAGCCCGCGCCGCCTGGCTTATCGCGGGCGATCCACCAGGCACCGCTTGATGGATTGCACTGCATTAGGCCAGGCGACGCCAGCTAGATCAGCTTGGCCAAATTTTTTTGCAAGATTTATCCGAATCAGTTATGGTTTTTTGGTAATATTTGATACCCTTATCCTCCTTAACACGGGATTACATCCCACATACACCAAAATAAGATCATACATCACAAAAATTTCAAGAAAACTCTCTTAGGGTTTCCACATAAAAACCATTACACCTAGAGATTCAACCATGGAAACTTCAATATTTTTACATATTCAGAATCCTTGTCACGAAGGCTACGTGGGAAACCCAAAAGTTCGCGAGAATTACTTCATTGTTCGAAAAGTCATCCTAAAGTTCATATTTTAGGTATGTGGGGATTTCAACAAGAACCTCCTTTCATTCTTGTGCCCAAAAATTGTATTATTTTACGAATATATATGATTTTACAGGCTTTATCATGAATTTGAGATGGAAATTTTCATTCTATATTCTTGTTGAAGAAGTTATAATATATTTTGAGGTTTTGAAGATAAATTTCATGAACCTTGATGTGAATATCGTGTTTAAAGTTGAATTGGTATGAATTATACATGAATCTTGAAACGTTTTGCTCAAGTATTGAATTATAGGTTTTGAACCCGGTTAGAGATTATTATTTTATTGAAGTAATGTGTTATACACACTTTGAGATTGGATTGATTTGACCTTTTGGTCTAGATGGAGTTATTTTTTAACTCGAATGAGAAAAGAAGTCCACATTTTGATTGAATATGATAAAAAAAGGTAGAATCATGGCTCCAGTTATGAATTGTTGAATTGTGTTGTTGTGGATTTTCTTTTGAAAAGATCTGAGCTAAGTCTAAGAGTAGTCTTTAGCACCCAGTGGGAGGTATAGCTGTAATTGGTACTTCCCTAGAACTACGTGCCCCTGTAGGATGTGTGCCTAAGGTTGATTGATATAGTGATCACTAGTGAAAGAATGATTAAGGTCCTACTCCGATGGCAAGGATATGACAGCTCTCCCCAACGTGGGTTGGACGTTGGACTCTATGTAGCTCACATGATTTATGTCAGTTGTAAGAGACTCCTAGTGTATGTGTATCCTTCTATCTGAGATGAAAATGAAATCGTTTGAAAGTTTGAATTGTGAAAGTTTATCATTTTTGAAAGGTTTAATGACCATATATATATATATATATATATATATTTGTTATGAAAGTTGATCATTTTGATGAATTGGTAAATGAGATAAAAGTGATTGAGAATTATGTGATGACTCACGTGTTTTACTTTATATATATTGCTCATTCGTACATTATGATGATTTTACTCGAGCTATGTGAGTAATTTGATATAGCATGCATGATTTCTACGAATGCTTATGATATTTGATTTTTATGAGACTTGCATACACCCCCATATGCTCGATACATTTCCTTGGTATTGACCTATATCTTCGGATGTGGACTACATTTTCTCGGAATATAGGTTCAGGTGCTCAGTCCTAGGCTCGACAGTAATTTTCCGAGCATCCTGATCTATATCTTCTGCTGTGGTGAGTCCTCATGATCCGAGAACGTGATATTCAGGCTTATGTTTCATTCGAGTTATTTACTTCTGGCATTGAGTATGAGTCAGTTGGGGCATGTCCTAATGGCTCTCTGAGTTTGTTGATTTTTAAAGGCTTGTCAGACTAGACTAGATGTTTGGAGTTGTCATGAGACGTCGTATTTTGTTATTTTCCGCATCTCTTTCGTTTTGAATTATGAAATTAAGGAGAATATTTTGATGATTGATTATAAAAATCCTGTTGATAAGTGTTGAATGGTATGAAAACGGCTCAAAGGGTTAGCTTGGGGCTACTTGTAGCCTTAAGCACCGTGTGATGCCTCGAGACCCATTTTTGGGATGTTACAACTGGTTGAACTTCATCTTTTGAATACAAAATCCTTAAAAGGTCTTGTGCATGTCCTAAGCTTCTGGATTAAATCCTTAAACTTTGAGAAGATTGAATCCTCCTCCAAATTAGAGTCATCTTCTGTTATACTATTCTCTTTATCAAAAGTATAATAGAAGATAGAGTTTAAAGATAAAGTCGTTTGACGCATGATGATTTAGAGATAGTATTACGAATAATATCTCCATATCTCAATACTTATACCCGATCATTTTCCTAAAAATTTAGAGAAAGTGTTGGAGATCATAACGAAGTAATAGTAACATAAATCAAGAGGAAAAAGGAGAATAGAAGTTGTCTAGATTATTTCAGAAAGGCCACAGTGGATTTAGTATTGCCCTTTATCAAGATTAACATTGTCAACATTATGACTTCACTATTCTTTAATCTAAAGAAGAATTCTTAGTTTTGAGAGATTGACTGTGTTGGTATTGCCTTGCTCTCCTAATGCTCCTTGTTGATTATCAATTTCCAAGCTTGAAGTGCAGTTTTTGTGAAATTTTTGAGGATCTTTCTAAAAAATTTTGCCCCAATTTATAACATAGAAAATCTTGAACTTCCATGTAAATTATGACATCATTTAGTATGGAATTTTTGAGATCTTCTAAAAAATTTTGCCCAGTCTAAAATGCATAATACTTGAGTTCTTTCTGATATAGTATAACTTGAAATTAGAGAACTTCTCAAAAATTATTCCTCGATTTTAGCTTTAGCAACATCTGGTGGTCACCTTTGTAGCAAATGTTGAGCTTTTTGAAAATTTTGAGACCTCCTTAAAAATTTCTGCCCCAGTTACATGCTTCAAAGTCATCTCCATGTAACTTGAAAACGATTCTCTTAGTAGAATTTTGAGACCCTCTAACAAAAATTATCCCAAATTCTATGACAATCTTATGGGGAATATGATTGGGCTAATGGGGTGTCAACATGTTCCATTGAGGAGGAATCATATAAAATGTAGTCCTACCATAAGATGAAAAAATAAACTTTCCAAAGGGTTGACCGAAGCCAACATCGCCTGCCTACGTATCCCATTCTCGAAAATTCAGGTCAAATATAGATTGCAAAATTGAAGAAATATTTAATTGTTTTGATCATGTGTTCGAAGCCAATACATGCCGCCTCCGTATTCCACTAGAAAATTCAGGTCAAACGTAGTTCATTAAAAAGAAATTAATTCAAGTGCAATTACAAGAAAATAATGACAAGAAAGTACGATTATAAGAAAAGAAAATAATAACTTCAAAATGCAAGATACAAGGATGCCAAAAGTGCACCTTTGAGGAATTTTCATTTTTTTCCATGACTAATGGCGCCAATGATTACTTTGCTTTTAGTCTTTGCGAAGCGACCAAGTTTGATTACCAACACAAATCAGTCTCTCCCTAAAAGAAAAGAAAAACACTCAAAAGATAAAAATGTTAGTTCATTAATTGTAGCAATTAACCAAAGTAATATATGAAATAAATAACATTTGTTTGGTTTGGAACAGATCAGTTCAAAATTTGAAGAATATGATACATTGAAAAAGTGATCGAATGATCAAAACTTTAAGCATTTGATGAATTTTGAATTTAGTAGCTAAAACAACATTTTGAATAGATTAAACTAAGTGATTTGAAGAGGTCAGGTATTTATGAATAAACACCCTAAAGGCATATCTGCAAAGCTCTTTTGAGGACAACATAATATTTTCATTAATAGAATATTTGGATAGCTCTAACTATAGTTAAGTATGAGAAAAAGTGAATTGTAAGAGCAACGTGATCAATGTAAATTGGACAATGGCCTAATGAATTTTTTTGAACAAAACTTTGGTGAATTGGAAGGGATTTTATCTATGGACTTTTAAGAGCTTTTTAAGGAGGATCCATATTTTAAGTCTTAGGTGCCTAATAGCACTCTAAACTTCGAGATAGAATAATGGAATAGTCCTGTTTAAAAACAAAGTATGTTATTTAAACTAGGGGTGTGCACCGGTCAGTTCGCTTTGATTTTACGTGTTATTGATTCGATTTATCGGTTTTCAGTTTTTAAATATGTAAAACCAATAACCAACCAATAAGATATTTTCTTATCGGCTTCGGTTTATCAGTTTTTGGTCCTTAACGGTTTGATTTTCGATTTAACCAATAAGAAAATACTTATAAAATAGAAATAATAACTAACATAAAAAAAATGAATTCTTAATTACCGCCAAAAGCTATGCAATACATTTTAGTTTACAAGAATCTTCAAACTTAAACTGAATGTATGTTAGGAAAAAAATTGAATCCTAATTGTTGAAAACTATAAATGCTTCAAGCATTTTATTATGATAATAGCCGAACTTTATATTATTGCCTTTGTTGTCCTGAATAAATTAATACTTTGTGAATCACTGAATTGTGAATTAGTTGTGCATATAATCTATATACATACACACATCTCTCTCTCTATATATATATATAGAGAGAGAGAGATTGATAGATAGACAGATAAACAGACAGATAGATAGGTAAATAAAGAGAGAGAGAAATTTAAATATATAACATAAATAGGGATAAAACAATAACTTAGTGTATCCTTATTAGGTTATTGATTTAACTGATAACCCAGTAAGCAAAAACTGATACTGAACCATTTACCCAATAAATTTTTTATAAAAGCAATAAAAACCGTTAATCTGATAACCCAATAACATTTTTATCTGTTCGGTTTATCAGTCGATTCGATTTTTGCACAGCCCTAATTTAAACACACAAATCAAGCAAATAAGATAAAGCAAAATAATGAAACACTTTAACAGATAAATAAATTTTAACGCTTCCTAACATACATGGGACCTCTTAAGCCAAAGGTAAGCCTAACGTTTGAAAAATATACATGCCATTTGTAAGATATTCCATTGTCCCCAAACTATAATAAAAACTTCATGAATAAATAAAATGGGGATACAAAATGAGGGACAAGGTGAAATACATGATATCAGTCTCATGCAGGGGAGAAAATCTAAACTAAACCTCCTTCGGAGTCCTTCAATCTTGAACTTCTTAAAATTGTTGAATACCTTCCGAATGATGATTACAATAAAGGAAACTATAAAATAAAACCCTCAGACCCAAGGGATAATGGTCCGTAATTATATCCGTCAATTTAATACATAAAGAATAATCATCTGTTATAACTCGTGGTCAATAGATGCAAGGTAGGTTGTTTAATGGGCCCAATACCCCCTCAGGTATTGGGTCATCCTAGGCTCATGCCTAAATAGAGTTTTGATTTTTCTCTATCCTAGATATCTAGGATGGGCTTCGACCAAGTTCCAAAGTGGACAACTTGAGTTTGAAAACAAAAAAAGATTTAAAGTAGGTTCACAAAGGGAAGGCTTCATTTTAAAGCAAATTAGCTTGTGATTTCAATGTTTTGAGGTAGGTTATAACTTGACTTCTTTAAGATTGAGTTGGGTAGTTAATGAATAGGCAAAGAAAGCTATGGGTTGGTGAAAATAACTATAGAGTTTACTGTTACAATCCATTTTTTGAAAAATGAAAACCATTTCATAACTTCGTGGAAAAAATAAGATAAGTCTATTTGATTTTATTTTGAAAAAAAAAATTAGAGTCGCCACTTAGTTTTAGGAAAATTAAGAAACCGTTTAAAGAGGTAATTTTGAAAGAAAAACCTTTTAAAAATTAGCAGAGTCTAGATAAGGTTTCAGGTAAATACGAAAGAAGGTGTTAGGCACTTTCGAAAATCAACAAAGTGTGGTTCTCGGCTGATTAAACTTATTTGGTTAATTTTAAAACTTTCTTAACTTGTAAAAATCTTGAATTAATTTGAAAATCTTATTTCATGTAAATAGAATCTATTTGATACTAATCCATTTAATTTATGCTAAATAAAAAAATAAACTAAACGCCAAAGTTTTAAAATAATAAACGCCAAAGTTTTAAAATAATTCTAACTTTAACAAATTTATCCGGATTAAGATTTTGGGCAAAATAGAGAAATTAAACATAAAAAATATTAAATAACCAACATTACTCCCCAAGGATTCATCAAGATTAAATAAAAATTTCAAACAAATTATCAAATTAAATACGAATAAATAAAGGATAAAGTATGAGATTTGGGCTCCTTTCTAGCCCATTTTCAAATCTGCCCAGGTTTGGGCCTTATTTTTATGGACTTTGGTCCTTCTTCCCGACTGTATACTGGTTGTATATTAGTAGTATACTGTTGTATTTCTTGAATATCTGGCATGTATATGGCTATATAACTGAACATATTATTGTATAACCGCAAATATGCATTGTCTTCCATATGTATACTTGCTCAGATTCCTTCATTTCTACTGTATATATCTAGATACTAGTGTATATCAGTCCTATTTGCATGACTTCAGAGCTAGGACTCGATGTCATTGGGCCTTAATGGCACCTCGGGAGTTCAAAAAGGAGAATATAACGCGATGTACTCAGATTCGTATCACATGCATCAAAGAAATAATATGATTAAGATTTATTTAAGTCAAAATACACAAATAACAGTCCTACTCAATTAAGGGGAATCAAATGAAATCATATGAATTTTAAACAGACAATCCATGCATGTCTCTCTATTTCATTGAATTTACTTTCACCCTAAAATCCAAGAAACAAAACTATGAACACAATTTGAGTGAAAAATCCTTTCACATCTCTAATTGAATACAAACTCCAAAAACTTCCCTTTGAATTGTATTTACTCAAGTGACAACTCAAACCTTAATGCTAATCATCATAAGCATACAAGAAGCCTATTAGACAAACTAAGGACATATATTTTAAAAAATTTCTTGACAATCAATAAAGAGACACGAAAAGAGATTTCCAACAATATGCAAAAATGAGCGAATTCTTCACTATTATAATAAACTAAAGCAAGTACCAATGATATTCTTTAGTAAAAAAGACACAGACCTCAAGAGACTATATATCAAGCTACAATGGTAAATTAGGGACCAAAGCAAAGTTGCTAATTATAAATAAATGAACTGACTCATAACAAGAAATATTAGGCAGGGATCAACAAAGCTAAAAATGACATAACAATAAATTGGTGCATTCAAAGGACTTATTACAAGATTCGTGCCAACTAGCAATGAAACAAGCAATCACACAAGAAATATTTGATTCAACAAACAACATAATAATTATCGTTCCATGAAAATCCTACGGCTGTCAAAGCTCTCTACATCAAACAATCCCAACATTCTCACTTAGTGAGATTCCAACAACAACCACTGATAATGACTGTATTATGCCAAAAAGAAAAAAAAATACTATTATACTAATAGTAATGAAAATTGAATAAGAGAAAGGGGTTCACCTTTTCCGAGCAGCGAAGTGGGATGACGAGTTGACGACGTCCTTTCCAACTTGACTCTAATTTGAAAACGACAAGAAAAAATAAAACTTGAACCAAAATTCTCACAATTCCAGGTTGGGGACAAGAGTCTAAATACTAACCAAGTAGAGAATTTTAGCCCTTTTTATTCTGAAATAAACCTCTTGTAACAGTGAAAGAAATAGGTTTATACAAAAACCCAAAAAATCTCAATTCTTGATAAATTGGCTACGTGGGATAGAGAATTTCAAGAGTGTTTTAGGAAATTCAGTTGAAAATTTTCAAATCGAGGATAATATTGGGATATTCATGTATTGTATTAGTTTCGTTTGGACTAAATTCAAACGTTGGTTATTGAGATGGACGCGTGGGTGTTGGGGTTTGTTTGCGGCTTAGGTTCAGATTTTGATGGGTTTTTCCATTGAGTTGAAATCGACTGTCATGGCCATTGTTTTGCCGAAGTCGAACACTGACGTTGATAAGGTTGTTGATACCATTGTTGCTTGCTGGGTTCTTCTCAATATTGCTGAAGTTATTAGTGGGTTGTGTTATTGTCGATGGTAACAGGTTAGGGGAAAAGGGAGATGGGCTCGGGTTGGTTTCAATGTAGAATAGGCTGGAGTGAAGGTATTTGCAAGGGGCGGCAAGGCTGTGTCTTGGGCCTGGTATTGCTGGCCCATTTTTCAAAAATATAGGGAAAGGTTACTAGGAATAGGGGTTTTTATAATAGTTATTTAACAAATAACTCAAAATTATAATTTCAGTCCATTTTATTTAAATTTAAATCTTATTGAAAGTCAATTGGTCAATTACATTGCAATTGTGGCTAAACTGATTTCAATTATGATCAAATTCAATAAATTGACTAAGATTAAAATAAAATTTGATTCGAATTATCAACCGGTTTAATTCGAAGCTTCTTGGGTTAAAAAAATCAAAAAAATATTTTTTAAATAAATTATTTTTGACAACAAATTATATTTGGATCAACATTTTATCCATTGAATTAATTTTAGAGACAACCTTTGACTAAAATTAAATTTTTAATAAAATAATTATTTATGTAACAAAATTATACGATCTCGTATATACAAATATGAGAATATATAATCTCTACTTAAAATGACAAAATTATCTTGAAATTTTTTTTATATAAATAAATGAAATATCATAATTTCATTTAAAACCAAATAAACACAAAATCAAACTTATCCGTGGAGGGAAAAAAAGGTGTGAACATTTTTATTTTGAGATTAATTATACTATTGTATGCCCATATGGGATATTATATATTGTTGTTATTGACTTGTGATATATGATATTATGTGTTTCCTGTGTGGGGGCTTTATTTGACATCATTGACCTTATCCGTGCATTGAAATTCCTTTATTCTAGATATAATGCTCAAGCGTGGTCTTATTTTTCAAATATAGGGCTTATTTGAGCATTGTTTGCTTTTCTTATGAAAAATATCAAGAGTTAGGGGTTGATATGATATTAATGATGTCATGTATGCATATTTTTAATGGTGGTACCCAAATGAAGTTGATAATCATGAACTTTGGACATACATATATATCTATATATATATGTATATATATATATATATATGTATGTATATATATATATATGTATGTATATATATATATATACATATATATGTATGTATGTATGTATGTATGTATCTATATATGTATGTATGTTTGTATATATGTATGTATTTGGTGGTTAATGGATTGGATGTCATCATTTGAGTTTATTATGAGAATTACATCCTCATTTCATACATGTACATCTTGAGATATTGGTACCAATACTATTTTTGAAAGAAAACAAGGCACTTTTATAAAAAAAAAAATCCTTTCCGTGAACATAAGCAAGAGAGAAGAGTTGAGATTAATATATGAGATACATTATATTAGTTGAGAACCCCCATGGCTCCTACCTGGTGCCTGCAAGCTCAATGGGTGTATACAGAAGTCATGCAATGGCTTTAATCATTCATCTCATCCACATTGCATTGCATTGTATTTACATTCACATCTTTCCTATTTTCCTTTCATTTTTGTGTATTTTTCCTTCATATATTTGTGTTATTGCTATTTTTGTGTATTTATTTATATTAGAACTATTAGTTGAGATGGCATGAATGGTAGGGACTTTTCTGCTTGCAGGTGACGTGCTCATAGTGTATTTCACTATCTTATTTTCTACTTAGCTCAATCACTTTATGACACCTACTAAGTACAAGTGGATGATACTTACTCCTACTATGCCCTTTGGGTGTAGATCCTAGTATAAGTTCACCCTATGCCAGCTGATTCATTCTTTTCAAAGATTGGGATTGAGTTAAGGGTTGCTATATGGATTAGACCTGACATCTCAAACCTTCTTTACCATATTATGTTTTACTTATATTCAAAGACATTCTTCATATCTATCTATGCACAAATGTTATCTTAGATACTCTACACTTTGACACAACTTCTTTGGGTTTTATGATATGTTTTCAAATTTTATTTTCATTAAGTCTTATATTTTCCTGACTTCATTCCAAAAGTCTCTCTTTAGTTATTTTTATGACTTCTTTTACTAGTTTGAGTGATAGACTTACTTATTAAAGTTGAGCATAATAAGTGCTATCTTGACCTAGTTTTGGATCATGACAAATTGATATTGAAGTAACCAAGTTCATCAGCATCATAAGTGTAAGAGTAGGTTGTCTAGTAGAGTCTCATTGATTGGTAGGTAGATGGTCATATCAATCCTTGAGAGGTTATAAGATGTCTTTAGGAACAATTCCATATTTTTTTATTCTTAGTCATGTGGTTTGTTTTTACCCTAGATTTTAAGTTGTGTTCTACTTCTTTTTATACAATTGGTAAGGACTAAATCTCATAAGGTTAGGGATTCTGAGCTAGCACTCAAGGATAAATACCAGACTAGAAGAAGAGGCAGAGGTAATGGACGAACCAAAGGTAGAAGACGGGCAAGAAAAGCTACCTATGTTAGAGGAAGTGCTAGTGTGACCTCCCTTGAGCATGAGATTGGTGGTAATGGTATCTTGAGATACCAAGGTAATCTATGTACTTCTGACGTTGATGTATTGAGGGAAAAGTTCATGGCTGAGGCACATAGATCTCGTTATACCATTCATCTTGGTTCTACAAAGATGTATCATGATGTTAGAGTTTTCTATTAATGGGGTAATATAAAGCGTGATGTGGCTAGTTATGTGGCTAAGTGTATGGTGTGTCAGTAATTAAAAGTTGAGAACATGAGGCCCAGGGGCTTGTATCAAGAGATCCCATTAGCCAAATGTAAGTGGGAGATAATTAATATGGATTTTGCAATCGGTCTTCCTAGATTCCGAAATCAATGTGATTCTATTTGGGTTATTATTCATAGAATGACCAAGTCTACTCACTTTTTGAACGTGAGGATGATAATGCTCAAATTACACTCTTGAATGGGTGTAAGCGATCGTTATCAAAAAATGGCATTGTTGCCGGGGAATACGGCTGTAGACTAAAAGTTTGTGTGTGAAAATTTGCTGATAGTTAAGTTTACATGATTTACATTTATTTGTTGTTTTTGTCTATTGTAGGTATTATGTTGTTTATGACAAAAACAAAAAGTTTTGGAGAACCACTATTACCAATCAACTTGGAACCTCAGCGAATAGGGAGAATGGATGAACAATAGGAAGCAGAAAGACTAGCTATTTTGGCTAGGGCTCAAGTGAATGTGCAGAATTTAGGTCAACAAGAGCGTCACCAGAACCCTAATGATGAAGATTTGGGTGATGAGGAATCGCTGAATCCTCAAAACCCAAGGTGAATTAAGCAAGTTTCTACACCAGTGCAACAAAATGTCTATAGAAACCATCCAATCCAATGAAGATATAGTCAACAACCTATTTAATATGAGGTTGATGAAGATGACGAAGGAATGGACGGAGCTGGTGCAATGGGTGCTATCATTCCTCCACTGTTGGCACCTGGTGCAAAATTCAGCATAACAAGTACCATAATCCAAATCCTGAATCTGAAGGGGCTATTTGGAGGCTTGTCTGGTGATGATCCAAACATGTATTTGGTGAATTTCATCACCGTTTGCAAATCTTTTAACAATCCAGGAGTGAGCCAGAATGTGATCAGATTAAGGTTATTTCCTTTATCTCTGTCTGGGAAGGCAACAATGTGGTTGACTGAGTTTGAGCCTGATTCTTTAACCAACTAGAGACAGTTGAAAGATGTGTTCCTAAAATGTTTTTTTCCGCCCTCCAGAAGGGTACAGTTGAGGGACGAAATTAGTAACTTCAGACAGCTCCCGACTGAAGCATTGCACAAAACTTGGGAAAGATTTAAAAAGAAACTTACATAATGTCCGAACCACAACATGATGGACTTACACCTGATGGATACTTTGTACAAAGCTTTCAACTCTATGAAAAAGCCAATCGTTGACTACGCTGTAGGTGGTTCATTCATTAAACTTTCTTTTCTAGATATTTCTGACATACTGAATAGAATGACCAAACAGAGTCGGGCTTGGCATACTAGGGATTCTGTAGTGGCTATCCCGACTGTTGCTGGTGGTATAACCACAGAGCAGTGTAGAAGGGATGAGGAGCGAGATCAGGAAATGGCCCATTTGAAGATATAGATGGATTTGCTTGCCAAGCACTTGCTATCCGGCAAGACTAAAATGGTTAAAGCTACGGAATCTCAGGGTACTGTTTCTACAGGTGCTGATATAGATGCAAACTATGTAAGTAATCATGGGGTTTTTGAGGCAGTAGCTAAAATAACCAAGGTCGGTCTTTCTATGACAAGCCATATTATAAAGATAGGGAGCAGGGACACTTGACAAAGACTAATGAAAGGAGTGGTTTGTATGTTCCTCTTGGAAGTCGTGATACTGCGACAACTAGTTCTGGCAAGATTTCCATAGAGGATATGATGGAAAAGCTGTTGAAGGAAGTTGAAGCTACTAACTCAGGGATAACTACTATGAACAGAGAATTTTTTAACCTCAGTCAGTTGGTTAGCTCATACTCTGCTTCTATTAAGAAGTTGGAGCAACAAATGAGCCAACTTTCTGCTACACTGAAACAGATAAAACTGGTACTTTACCTAGTAATACGGTTCAGAACCCATAGAATGCTGGCTTGTGTATGGCGATTACCATCAGAAGTGGTAAGGTATTATTTAGCCGTTCTATGGGCAAAGCTGTGATTGAGGAGGTAGTAGATGTAGAGCCAAAGGTAAATAATTTAGTCGAATCTAAGAAGTTGAGTAGTTCTGTGGATGCATATGATAAATTGAAAGATAAGGTAAAAAAACTGGAATTAAAATAAATGCCAAGACCACCACCTCTCTTTCCTCAAAAATTGAGGAAAAAAGCACATGATGAAAAATTTAGTAAAGTCATGACAATACTGAAGCAACTGACAATGAATGTGCCATTGATGGAGGTACTTTAACAAATGCCAAACTATGCTAAATTTATGAAGGAATTGTTAACAAAGAAGTGAAAGGTAAGCTGTGAGCCGGTGGACAACATCCACCACTTTAGTGTTATTTCTTCACAATCCTTAGTGAAGAAAAGGCCTGATCCTGGAGCATTTACCATACCGTGCACAGTTGTGTCCATGAAGTTTATAAAAGCTTTGTGTGACTTAGGAGCAAGTATTAATCTGATGCCACTTAATATCTACAAGAAGTTTGGATTGGGGGAACCTACCCCCAAAACGATGTGTCTTGCGATGGCAGACATCTCGGTGAAACAACTAGTTGGTATGTTGAATGATGTGCCAGTAAAGATGGGTGACTTTGTTCTTCCTATAGATTTTGTGATATTGGATTGTGATGTTGATTTTGAGGTATCCATCATTTTGGGTAAACCACTATTATCCATGGAAAGAGTATTGGTTTATATGGAGCTCAATGAGATAAAGTTCTGGTATGGAAAAAGGGAGGCCAAATTCAAAATGCATCCTCCTATGAAGTAGTTGGAGGAGATGAATACCTTCTCAGTTGTAGATGTATTCCAGGAAAATGGTTATAAGGTATCAATACGGTATTTTGATGAAGTCTAATTAGTTGAGATAATCAAGTCATGCCGCGATGTTAATTTAGGCGCTATTTGGGAGGCAACCCAAAGTTTTAATTTTATTGCACTAGTGTTTTAATTTTTATAGCTAAAAGTTGTACAAGGGAGGTAAAATTATTGCAGTTAGCTTAAGAAGGTTGATGTCAATTTTGATAGGCTGTCACAAGTATGACAAGTCGTGAGAAATGTCGTCAAAACAATCAAGTCAAAGCCTTATTCTGTTAAGGCTGATGACAACTTTGAAGCATCGTTCGATATCTGACATGCAGTCAAAAATGCCATCAAACGAGTTGGTCCCAGTTTAAACATTTCGAGCTAACCCGGTCTAGCAATAGCTATTCACATTCCCACGTACTTTAGATATTTTTCTTTAAGTTTTGGTTTTCTTTCCTTAGTGAGTTATTTCCCTTCCTTTTTCAAATTTATTTCTTTCTGAGGCAATTTTTTAAAACTTTCCTTGTACGTTGAAGCTTGAGAGTTAAGTCAAGAAACCTTCCTTCTCTCTCATCTTAGTCTTCTTTCACTCATAATTCTAAGTGCTCAATGTACATCAGCTAAGTGTCGACATTCAGGTATGAGAAAAACTTCAGCTTCATATTTCTTTGGAGAAATTATGAACTACAAGAAACCTTGGTTTCAAAGGAATGAGCTAAATCCATTAACATGTTTCAAGCTCTTTCAAAAAATAGGGTTTGTTGGGTTATTCTATACAACTTCATTGAAATGTCAGTTAAATAACATGACCTAAGTTAAAATTGAGAAAAATGATAGATTAAAAAAATCTAGTAGAATGAAATTAGAAGTTGTAATTTTGTCTGACGATAATTTTACGGCCTTGCACCTATCTGACGGCTTTTCAAAAATGCCATAAAAAGTTGAGAAATATTGTAGATTCTAGATAAGGTGGATGACGTTTTTGACACACCGTCACACCTGTGAAAGCAAATCAGAAAGTCCGTCAAAACCTTCAAACTAAAAATAGTAATGATGTTAAACTAAGGTGATCCTTCTTCTTCTCTTGTTTGATTATGGACACTAATTAAGGATTTCTATGTTGTTGTAGAACTGAGCATGTCACCCAAGAAAAAGAATCCAACCACACCAAATAAAGCGGATAAAGAGAGTGTTCCTCAACAACTTGTCAATGAGGACTCTGATTATGAAGACGACGAACCATTGCTCAGATGGACAAGAAAAAGGATTGGTTCAAAGGCACCACCTCCATCTAAGCCTATAAAGGCAGAGGATACTGATGATACTGAGGTGGTAACCTCATCTATGTAAGTATCGGAGGAACAAGGATCAGAACACACTAAGCAGGAGTCTGAGAACACTGAATAAAAAGTTGAAACTGAGGACTCTGAGAGGCCTGCAGCTAAAAAAACTGAGTCTAAATTACCATCATCGGAGCAGAAAGGTGATAAGGATTCTCCAGTATGGGCAACTTTGGTGAAATACAAAAACCCCAAGATTAGGAGCAATGAGAGATAACAAATCCCTGGCGCTGAAACGATATTTTAGGACAGACTTTGCAAAACAGATCGAAGAAGTACTAGAAGTCCAATTTTAGAGAATAATAAGATTATCACTACATGGATGATCTGATACCCTGAGGTGATGCAAAAACTCAAAAATTATGGCCTGGAGTGGACTACTAAGGGAAGTGGTGTTTACTGTCCTTCGTTAGTGTACTAGTTCTATGCAAACTACCAGGCTGTGGTGGAAAATATGTGTAAAAAGGGGGATAGAAATTTAGATAAGCCTCTGCTGACCAAAGTTACAGTACGTAAAGTGAGGTTGGATGTATCAGATTCCACCATAAATAGGTTTCTTCATGGGACAACCTTTGTCCTACGAGCCACCTCACCTACCTTCTATGCCTGGTTAAAGCACTGGGAAAATCAGCGCAAATGGGTAGCAACACTCATAGCAGATAGGGAAACTGAGTGGCTGAATAATCCTGCAGAACAGATAACCAAAGAGTCTCTAAATTCAGAGGCAAGATTTTGGTGAGTTTTTGTATGGATTCATCTGATACCCACTGAGGGATACAACATATTAGGGATGATCGAGCAATATTAGTTGCAAGCTTGATAGATAGAACTCCCTTGGATTTTGGAGAAATTATAGCGAAAGAGATCAAGATTTAGCTCATAAGACCAGATGCTGCATATCCATTCCCATGTATGATTAATAGGTTGTGTGAAGCAGCTAATGTACTTGAGATTTCAGGTATTGATGATGAATTACATGCCAAGAAAACCCACAACCCTGTCAGAAAAGATAAAATTTAGCCTAGCTTGAGACTTGATCGAGATGCAATTGATGTAGTCACTGAGACTATTTCAGCACCAGATGTGGGTGCGTAAAGCTTCGAAGCTTACTACCACCACTAGCATATTAAGCTCAAGCAGGCTCGGTGCCACAAAGTGGGTTGACTACTTTAGCTCCTCCAGCAACAACAAGTTCTGCATTTTAGTCTATTGATATGAGAAAGGTGGCTAGACAAGCAAATTAGTGGGAAGTATAACTATTGGCCTTCGCCAAACAGTTTGCTGCTGCTGTGGAAAAAAGAATCAAAACTGCACTCGAACCTTTCATGACTTTGCCTGGGTGGGTGGAAGATCTAGAAAATAGATTTGATGCCTAGGCAAGAGAGATAATAGGTGTTGATCTTGCCAATTTCAGGGCTGCGTTGGATAAGGTGAAAGCTAAGGTCAGAATTCTGCAGCAGCACCATATTATGGTGCCAACAGGTCTAGCCAAGCATGATGTAGAGGAAGAGATTCCTATACTTGATCTCACTGCAGATTCCCTGAAGAAAAAATAGAAAAAGAGGGAAAAGAAAGGCAAGAACAAAAGAGATGAGACAAATAATGAAGAAGAGAAAAAAGCTAAAAAGAAGAAAAAGAAAAAGGAAGAATTGAAAAAGGCAAGATTGGAGTCTCTGGCTGACACAAAGAAATGGGAAGCAACCATCAGAGCTAGGGCTGCAGGTGCTTCATCGAGCCAGGCTCTAGCCATTGCAAAGGCAGATACTACGAGTGGAGAGAAGATAACAGATGAGGGTATATCTACAGGCTTAATAGTCTTCAGGTATACCCTAACCCTTAGTGCATTTTATTTTTTAATTTTAAGTTGAGGGTGTAGGAAACCTGTTATTGTAACATGTTCTGTAGATAATTGGGAGTAGTACAAGTACTTGAGCCAGTTAGCTTGTTTGCGATTTTTGAGTACCTCTCTAGTGGTCTGATCTATTGTGTACTGTGTTAATTGCATCCATTGTGACCACTGTATATCTGTTTGTGGCATTAATATGGAAAATGAATAACCTGCAAAAAATAAATGCATGAAATAGATGAGTAGTGATATGTGGTATACTTGTGTGCCATGTGCATGTAAGGAGGTGTAGTCACTCTGAAATACCATGAATATCATACCAACCCCTAGCCTACATTAAAAGCTTAAGAAAATCCCTATAGTGATCCTAACTGACTTGTCTGAAGACTTAGTACTAACTATAAGGGCAAGCCTATGGCATTTGATGAGCAATAGTGGAACTTCATTTTGAGAGTGAGTCTTATGTTCATCCTTATGTCTATACATGTAAATCTGAGTGAAAAAGGGATTTCTTTGTTGTGAGGGTACACTAGGTATGTTTCTAATAACTGCTTTGTTTGGATAATGTAAATTAGGTATGTGTTAGGTTGTGATTGCTGAGATTTTTTCCATATCTAGATACTTGTGAGCTGTATGGTTGTTTTTAAATACTAGACACAATTGATTTTACTTTGATTGATCATGGAGATGGTGTAGGCATTCTGACCTGATAGGAGTAGTTAACAGCCGAATTGTACTTTGTATACTTTTAGTTATATTTTGGTTGCTTGAGGACAAGCAATTGTTTAAGTTGAGGGTGTTGATGTGTGAGCCGATGCTAACACATTTAAAGCTTTTAACTCTGAATAATTGTGAAGTATCACTCTCAAGGGTGTTATGGGTTATCTCCGGTAATGACGCTATTTTTTGATAACGCTCAAATTACACTCTTTAATGGGTGTAAGCGATCAATGTCAATATAAAATCCAACTAGGTTAGGGTCAAATCCCATAGGGAATAGGGTGTGAACTTTGATTTGTTTATGAAATACTTGACTATTTTCGAAATTGGGGGTTTGAGTTTCACAGCGAGTCAATTGTCACTTTCAATATTTTAGTATTTGTAATCAAGATAAATGGGAAACCAGAGTTATGTTCACCATGGGTTTTGGGAATTGACAGATACTAGGTAATGCTTAAGACTCTTGAAGTAAGTAGAAATAACAGAATATCCCTGACGACAGTACTATCTGACTTATCTCTCGACCTTACTAGACAATTTATTATCTAATTCTCTCAAACTTAGACAACTTATCTATTTCCAATAGGATTTTATCTCAGGTAGATTAATCCAGTTACGACATCAATCATTAAATAGAAGGTTGGTACCTTTCGATTCCTTATTGATAATACACGTCCTCTAGTTTATTTCTCTGCTAAAAGCAAATAAACCTAGGGCCTAACCTATTGTTTGCAACCAATATATTCAAGTTAAAGAGACAAAATTTTAAGACGTCCTACTACTTTTTGAATTCCTTAAATACCTAGCATCATATCAAACCCTAATCCATGGATCCCATAACTCGGGCTAATGGAATTATCCACTGATTATTTGATGAATGAAATAACAAGTTGAATTCATGATAATATGGATAAACTTACTAATGGATGAAACCCAACAAGTATTTCTTCAATTCAATCATAAGATAGAAACCCATAATAGTTGATAAGTGTTTTCAAGAGAAAGACAAAAAAATTGCTTGATGAAAGTGATGAAGCAATATTACGTGCCTCCCTCTAGAATTAATTGTCTGATAGATAATAACAAAAACCCTAAAACAATTCTTTAAATAGTCAACCCTAAATAATGAAATAAAATTAAAATTTATGATTTTCTTCGAAATAAGTGACGAAAATCTTGACAGTGTGTCAGACGTCTGATGGCGTGTGCAAGATGTCATCAAAGTTTCCAGTAAATTGCAATCTTTTGATTCCTCTGACAAAAAATATAATGGCGTGTCAAAAAATTTAACGGCGCCTGAAAACTTTCATCACAATTTCACTAGAAATCAGCAAAAATTTGCCTCCGGTTGACGACAATTTCGACGCTATGTCACATATTTGACAACCCTTCCGAAATGTCATCATAGTTTATCTCAACTCCTCATGTTCTTTCTAAGCTTGAATGCAACTTTGACAGCCTGTCCCATGTATGACGGCGCTTTAGAAATGGCATCAGTTACACTTAGTGTATTTACACCAGATTTTAGCTGATTTATTCTTCTTTCCTTTGGTTTCCTCCCCGGTCACTTGTATCTGCATTAAAACACTAAAAACGATCAAAAACAACAAAAAATACTTAATACTTCATAATTATTCAGATTTAAAATCTTCAAATAAGTTAGCATTGGCTCACAAATCATAGGACTACTTTCTCAAAGGAAGATTATACTAAGTTGTATCTTACGGAGATCGTGAAGTTGCATGGTGCTCCAATCTCTATTATGTTGGATCATGGTCCCTCATTTTTATCACACTTTTTGAAGTTATTCCAAAAGGTTTTGGGTACTAGAGTGTGCGTTAGTAGTGCTTTCCATACATAAATGGCAAGTGAAAAGGACCATCCAAACATTGGAAGATATATTGCGGGCTTGTGTGATAGATTATTGTGGTAGTTGGTATGAACACTTTACTTTGATTAAGTTCACCTATAATAATAGTTACTACTCTAGTATTGGCATTGTGTCTTTTGAGGTATTGTATAGTAGGAGATGTCAATCTCTTATTGGGTGGTATGAGGTTGGCAAGGGTAAATTGCTTGGCATCGATTTAGTTCAACAAGCTATAGAAAAGGTAAAGGTGGTTTATGATAGATTGAGGACTGATCAAGGTCACCAAAAGTCCTAGGCAGATGTGAGGCGTAGGTACATAGAGTTTAGTGTAGGCAATTGGGTGTTCTTGAAAGTATCTCCCATGAATAAAGTGGTGCAGTTTGGAAAAAAGAAGAAGCTTAGTCTCTGGTATATTGGACCCTACTTGATTTTGAAAAAGGTTGGGAATGTTTCCTACGAGTTAGAGTTACCTTCTAGTATGAACTCCATTCATCCAATTTTCCATGTCTCTATGTTTTATAAATGTGTGGGTGATCCTTCATTGGTTGTTCCTTTGAATAATGTCAGTATTTCGGACTCCTTGTCCCATCAGTAGGTCCCGATGAGGATCTTGGATCGGCAAGTTCGCCGGTGGCAAACAATATAAGTGGCTTCGTTAAAGGTTTTATGGAGGAACTAAAAGTTCAAGGAATCTACTTGAGAGGCAGAAGAGGACATAAAGTCTAAGTACCCGCATTGTTTTCCCATTCTAGATATTTGTGCTAGAGGTATGTGTCGATCTCCTTGCTTTGATTTTCATTCTTTGACAGAAAATGAGTTAAAGTCCCCAATATGTTTATTTTATTTGTGTTATGTTAGAGTTATACCCCACAAATTCCTCTTCTTGTTTGAGCCTTAGAGCATATTCAGCAAAGCAAAAATCTGAGTCTAAAAGTTTGAGAAGTATCTTTCCAAGTATGAAATACTTTGAAATCATGTGGAATTTTCCTAATTTTGACTTTTTGTCATGTAGATCATTGAATAAGATTTCCATCGACACCAATTTCATCGAAATCTGACATGAGACGAGGTAGTTATGGTTGTTTTACTTAAAATAGTTCTACCTAAAAAAATTCCCTGCGCAATGGCGAGGTTTGACGACCGTCGGATATGCAACGCAATGTCGAACTTTACCATCGCAATATTTGAGTGAACCCTTCCTCTGGTTGTGTTCGATGGAGAGTTCCAACAACCGTTGACCCTGCGATGGGACGTCGCACTCCGCCGTCGGACCAAGGCGGTGCAACCCAGTTTTGGCACCATGCAACGGCGTGGACTGACATACCGTCGGAGGCCACCATCGTATATCCCGATCGGAAATTTCTAGATAAATTTTAAAGGGGCTTTTGCTCTTTACCCCTTTTCTTCAGCCTCTATAAATACCTGTCCAAGGGTCTTCAACCTTATTTCTCTTGTTCCACTTTAAAACTAGGATTTTCATAATCAAAATCCTTTCTTTTTCTTCAACAAAAATTAAGGGAGATCAAGAGAGGGTCAAGAGAAATAATGAAATCTTCCAAGTCTTTCTAGAAAAATGTTTCCCCAGGTATGTCGATGTTGATTCTTGGGTCCCTTTCATCTAAGAAGCTCAAGAACCCTTTTCTAAAACTTAAAGACTTTTATGTTTGTAAGATTTCACGATTTGTATAAGTTGAAATTGATGTTCTAGCTGGTGTTGAGTTTTGATTCATGTTTGTTTGCAAGATTTATGAGCTTTGACCCTAGTATGTGGAATTCATATGATGTATGTGATTAACCTTCCTTATGTTGCTTCATAGGTGATGTGTTCATGCCAATTAGGTATAGAAATGGTTGAATAAGCGGAGTATGTTACTCCATAAGTGCGATAAGAAGATTAGGTGAAGTATAAGGGCCATTATAGTATGTTGAATAAGAAGTCCCAAATTGTGAGCTAGTCCATGCATGCCTAGTGGTTGATAAAATACCTTGGTGAGTAAAATGTGCCGTGATAGTATGAAATCCCCAAATAGGTGTAAACCCGTACATGCCTAGTATTGTTGAAAGACCTTAGTGAACAAGATGAGATATGATAGTTGTAAATTCTCCAGTTATGTGCTCTTTGATATATGCTAAGCTTTTAATACATGCCAAGTGGTTAGGAAGTAAGTTGTGACATGATAGTATGAAGTTTCCCAGAATCATGTTATATCCAAATATGTGTCAAGACTGATATAGGTATGAAGTACTTAATGAAAGACCTTGTTAAATGGGGCATAATCTAATAGTATGTTTTCCCTAGGCTAGTATATGATGAAGAACAGATGTTGATGATTCTTAAATATTTGAAGTGACCCTTTGGTGATTGTGATGGTGAATAGAGGTCTGTGTTTCTTAAAAGCTTGATGCGATACCTTAAGGGTTGTGAGGGGAAAGTATGTTACGATTCCTAAATACTTGAAGAGATGAATGAATGATTGTGATAATGAATGAATGATTGTGAAAATTAATGAATGATTATGATAATGAATGAATGATTGTGATAATGAATGAATGATTGTGATGATGAATGAATAATCTTGATTATGAATGAATGATTGTGGTGATGACTAGTTAATAATAATTATGTCTTACTTTTATGTTATCGAGTCCTGGAGGTATTTATCCCCGATAATAGAGCTGTGGTCTAGAGCCCATGTCAGTTTCACGATAATTCCAATCGAGCCATGATTCTTAAAAATCAGTGAACTATAGAACTATGTATCTTCAGATAGTTACAGAACTTAATAAATCTCAAATATCTCAGCAATCTCAACTATCTTTGTAATCTCTGTACCGCTAGTAATATAGCTTCAATTTTGTACTTAGCTCGGATCTAGAAATATCTAAGTGTTCCAAATATGATCTCAAAAGTGATTTGACTAATCCATTCAAGATCTGTATCGTCATTCAGATACTATGATTCAATACTATTTCCACCGGATATAGAACAAACTAATTTTAGCATAACTCAGTCAGATCTTTTGAGAAATATGATCAGTACCCGATTCAGTTCAGTTTGCATTCAATTAAAAATTTAGTTCAGAGTCTTTCAGTTGGGAGTAGAAACTATCACCGAGCGAGGGAAGGGATGGCGACTTTTCATGTCAGGGAGAGAAGCCAGAGTGATTAGTAGTAATCTCTGATCTCCGGAACTGCATAGCCAGTGTAGGATATAGGAGTCTCCATCAGTAAAGGTTGTCACCTCCAGAGAGACAGTATTTGACTATTATATTAAGTTAGGTCGACTTTCTGTGAGAGTTATCCCATTACAGAGGCTTGACCAGAGAGGTCTTTACCAATGGCATGGTATTAATACCCTACCAGCTGGGGTTACAAGTTGGACCCTACCTGTGGTAGGTCAGGGCATGTCGGTTAAGTAACTAGTTCCCACAGTTTTAGTTTTAATTTCAGTATTAATCTTTAGAAATTAGGACTGACAGATACAATCATCTATCTATATGAGGAACTCAGATAGTTCCATTGACTCATGGACCATCCCGTCAAATAGGCTTGGTCTCATATACAGTCATTTGTTATCATATTCAGAGTTATACCGCCAGATAGGCTTGATCTCAATCTCAGATTTAGTTGAACATTCTTGTGATCAGATCTGGAGATCTCCCATCAGATAGGCCTGATTTCCATCTCAGATTTAGTTGATTATCCTTGTTGTCAGATTCAAATATGATCATTCTCTTATTATTGATAATAGCTTCCAGAATCAACCATTAGAGAAGTTAACCTCCAATCCTGTCAGTCAAAAGCAGTAAGCTCAGAATTCAGTCGTTGATGTAAGTATATCCAGATCCTCATTATTAGTATCAGATGAGTCAGTGATTCAGAATTTCAGTGTCAGTAGTGAGTTCAGTCTACAATAAAGTGGTGCCTAAGTTTCAGTACCTAGAGTTGTGATTATGTTTTGTGCATTCATGTATGTGTATATGTTCTCGCGCGGTATTCTCCTAATTATTCAGTTTATATATATTGTGCATGCATGAGCCCTTACATTTAGCCTTACCTCGTCTACATAATCGGTATATTCTTCTACTGGTGCATTTTTACTACGGTGTTCTATTTGACCCCATAGGTTCAGAGGACAGGACCCAAGTATCCTCAGCAGTTCAATCCCAGTCAGCAGCAGTAGCCGTTGCAGTGAGTCCTCTTCTTTCGAGGATGAATCTTAGTTACTATTATTGCTTTATATTTTTTTTTATATTTTTAGTTGACGGAGTTAGTTGGGGACTTGTCCCATCAACACCACAGTTTAAACAGTTTAGAGGCTTTTCAGACAGATGTATTAGTATTCAGATTTCAGTTTTGAGTTTTTATAGGTATGTTGAACCTTATGCATAGTTTCCGTATTTATTTTAGATATTATACAGTGCACAGGTACACATATTACTAAAGGGTTAGCTTGTGGTCCCTCAGGGTCTTAAGCACCGTGTGACATCTCGGTATGGGATCTCGGGGCGTTACAGTTAGACCATGGGCTCAAGTTCCTAATGTTTTAAAATTAAGCATGTTTTATTGTGATTAGTTTAAGTCCCTAAGTACCTTGAGTTGATTTATGTATTTGATGGATATTGGTTAATGTCCGTAATTCTTTGAGTTGATTTATAACCTTAAAAGTGTATGGATTGAAGTCCCTAGGTTGTTAAATAGGAGTGTTGATGAGCCATGGGTTTGAGTCCTGAAGTTGATGAAATAAATAATTGATTGATGAAGAACATGATGTGTGTTGTGTCATTGTTGAATGCATGCTTTAACATTATGAAAGGTTTATTTGATGTGTATTGATATGTTAACTTGATTTTATGTATGTCTTACCAATCATTCGAGGACAAATGATCCATGTAGGGGAGAATTGAAAAACCTAGACTTTGGACCATTTACAAAACTTCATCATTTGATGTCACTGGGGTAGGTATGACCAGGTGATTGATTCGTACCCTTAGAGATGATTGATTTTCTCCTCCCCTCCCTCACTCGTACCTTGACTAACATGATAGGGTAGTACACTCTCTTATAATAAATAACAACCCCTCAATCATAACCAATGCATATGAGTCATACCCAACTTAATAGTATGGAGTGAAGTCTCAACTTAGGTGACTTGTTTTTTATATGAATGGCACATAGAATTTAGGCATAAGTCGTACCCTTTGGATACAACTCAAGGGTTTCCATTCATCCCCTAACCAGTGTAGAAGTACTTAGAGGCGCCTAGAATACGAGTCTGGGTATACCTACTTAATGAGTCATATGAGGGAGTCATACCCTTAGGCAAGGTCATTTTCTAGCTTGTAACTAAGGTCCTTGTGGTTATTTCCAATGCCTAAAACCCTAATCTCTCTTACTGTCAAATATAGAACCCAACTTGGTTGGGGTCAAATCCCACAGAGAAATGATGTCGATGCAGGTTATTTGTGATGTAACTAGCTGATAGTTAATGATTTTTGGTAAATGGGGGGTTTTGAGAGTAAGTGAAAAGTATAAAATATTTCAAGTATAGTTTTCTTTAATGTTGTAAATATAATATGATGCAAAACCAGGGTTATGGTTATCAAGATGCGTAAACAAGTCGGGTTGTAAATCACTTTGGATTTCTAAATTGATACTTCAGTTGCAAGAATTACTGAATCCTATTATTTACCCATTCATCTCTCGACCTCAGTAGGTAGCCTATCCTTTAATTCTCTCAAACTTAAAGAATGCGTTGATTATTCAGTTGTTTTCCCATGTAGGTAGATCTGGTTAAGGCATTTGCCATTAAACTAGAGGTTGGAAGATTTAGAGTCCATGTAAACTCTTTCATTATCTCAACATACACTTTCCTCTCAAACAAGTTATGCTCATATATTCACCCTTTAGGTTGCAATCAAGAGAAGTAGTTACATGGCTCGACAAACACCCCCCCTCGGGCAAGTAATTACTTCATCGAAGTTACTTAACACCACCTTTCTCTCGAACAAGTAATGTTGTAGTGCTAACTCTTCTAGTTCACAACCATGGGTTTACTCTTTCAATACTATAGTTAAGATAATTCTTTACATTGCTCGACAATCACTTACCTCTTGGGCAAGTGATTGCTTCATTGAAGTAACCTAAAAACACCTTCCTCTCAGACAAGTGATGTTCTAGTGCTGACTCTTCTAAGTCATAGTCAAGAAAGATTATTAAAGTTCAGAAAGGTTTATACAACATTAAGTACTTATGTAACTTAAGTAGATACACAACCTAAACTAGTTATTTACATTATGGCTCCCATAACCCCAACTATAGGAGGTTAGCCACACATTTCCATAAAAGAAAAAAAAGATATTATAATGTTATTCGTAACGAAGTTGAAGAGTTACTTAAAACAAGTATAAGAATATATCTTTGAGTCTCTAATAGAGATGGAAGATTTATAATCCACAAAATAATAGTTTCCTCTCCCAATGAGCTAAGTTACATTATGTACGAGCTAAGACTAGATAAAATATGGTATATGAGATGATGATAGAATGGAGAAGTAGATCTACTAAATATAGATAACAGATATAGCCTTCCATACACCAAAGTCAATGGTAAGTGGGAAATTGAAGAAAAATATACTAAGCTAACAAGGAGGCTAAGACAATATGGGATAACAAGTCTAAGATCAATCAGCTCGATCAATAAACCCTAATTACTTTGTACTTTTAAGACTACAGAACTCATGGTTTAAAACATTCACACTTGGTCTTGTCGTGTAACATTCGACGGTGTACATCGACGGTACATCGGATATCCAAATGTCGTCGATCTTGGCCGTCACTTTATTCCATAGTTGATGATTTCTGTGTCTTATCGATGGTGTTATTCGATGTTGCATCAAATGTCCAACGGTCTATTAGATGCCACCATCGTATGATTCCAATGTCTCTAGCTGTTGTCTTTATTCGATGGTGAGTTCTAACGGTACATCGCATGAGCGATGATCATCGATACCATTATTGCAGTTAAATTTCTTTTGTTTTTACCCATTTTCTTAAGTAATTCATCCCACTTGGTCTTTTGTCCTGAAAATACTATAATACACTGTCAAATACAACATTGGTTGCTTGAAAACATGCATTTATAGGCATAAGATGTTTCGTCAAAAGCCAAAACATCACTTACTATATAAGTGTGTGTAGCCTCCTAAAAGTCTATTTTGATGGATCTAGTTACATGATGATGATATTGTGAACTAGGGCAATGACCCAAGATGTATGAATACTTGATAAATGGTATTGTGAAGGTGAAATGAGCCATGTATTATGTAATTGATGAACTTAATAGCTTGAGGAATAAGAAGGGGGTTAAAGTCCCTAACATGAAAATGAGCGTGAATTGTGCGTGGGACTAAATTGTGATATATAATTGCTAATGAAATATAAATGCCCTGTAAGGGTCTTCAGGACTATAGTTTGAATTATATAATGTGTTGAATTAAGTCATTGGCCTATTGAAATTTTTGAGCAATGAAAGCTCTCATGAAGGCCACGTGGTCATGTATGATGTTTAATTGGCTAAATGGATTAAACTCATTATGTGTGGAATTGAATGTATATGGATGCATGGACAAAGGATTAGAGTCCCAATGTCGACTAATGATAGTTGTGATGGCTTGAGGTTAAAGTAATTTGCCTAATAAAATATCTTGTGGTTAAAGTCCCTTGTATAATAAGATCTTATGAGGCCGAAGTGCCTTGCCAAATAAATTAGTTTGGGGTTAGAGTCCACTATCTAATGTAGTATGAGGTTAGATTCTCTTACCAAATGTACAAGCATGTGGTTTGAGTCCCTTGCTTGAAAGAATTTGTGTAAGTGGTTAGAGTCGTTTACTTATATGAATATGTGTGAGTGATTAGAGTCCCTCACATAAGTTGATGTGTATGAGGTTAGAGTCCCTTGCTTGATGATATGCGAATATAGTTAGAGTCCTATACATAATGAGAAATTATTGAATCTATAAGTATAGAAGGTTGGAGTCCTCCATTGCATGTATGATGAATGAGAGCTTCCAAAGTCTTAATAAATCTTTTCCTCTTGATTAGCATGTGATATATTTATATATGGGGATAAGGTATGAATATGATTAAATATGATATATTGTTTGTTGTTTAATGATTATGCTATTTTATCCTTATCCTTGAGTGACATACTAGCGTTCCAACTGCTAACCCTCTTCGGATGCTATGTCCCCAGGTGACATAGGGGACGGAGCATCATCTTTTCTTCCTACAAAGATATTAGGTGATTAAAGCAGTTTGTGTATTGACTACGGAGTGGTGAGCTTACTTAGTTCGGAAGACATTTCTACTTGGTCTCCTATCTTTAGACCTAGTCTCGTTTTGTCATGGTTTTGCTATTTTTGGAGGCTTGTCTCGATATATATATTTCTAAACTTTGATTTGTATTGAGGTGTTGTGGATTACTATGGACTTGGTTATATTGGTTGGTTTGTTGATGTTTATGAAATGATTAGACATTGTTTAAGTTATGACATAGTATGCTTTCTACTATCTTATTATATGGTTGGGATTCACTCGACCCATGTGATTGATGTGATAATTATGATGGGTTATCTGGCAACCTCTAATTTATGTGGACTTGAGGTTCCCATACGATATGTCCCAATTTTGGGTCATGTCAAGTTGGTATCAGATCCAAGATTCATGGTCAGTTGGGTATCCACAATACCGTGTCGAGTAGAATCTCTTTTATGAGGGTGAAGTGTGCAACACTTATAAAAGAGGAGCTATGATACATTTAAGGAAATATTTCCCTTTCTTGTGTTTCTATCTTAAGCTATAGAGTCTAAGGTCTTGGATTTCTTTGATTTTTTTTTCTATCTTTTAGGTCATGCTCCCAAGGAGATTTGAGACTCAGACAAACCCTTCTAAGGGTCCTATGGACACAGGTAGTTGAACTTTTGGAGTTCATGCCTGCCTAGGGCTGCGACATCCGACCATCTTTGTAGGGTTTCACCTGTCCCCACTAACCCTAACTATGAGAGTAAGCCTCCTATTTTATCACCTCAAAGGGATACTACTAATGTCGAGTTTTATTGCTTTATCAATCTCATTACTCAATTGGTAGTTTCTCACGTAGAGCGTGGTGCTCAAACTATCATTTTGATGCCACAAGAATTGGCCAATTTATGAGGTTAAGCCCTCCTATGTTCTCTGATATGAAGGTTGAGGAGGATCATCAAGGCTTCGTTAATAAAACAGAGAACATTTTTTGAATCATGCATCTTTGAAGATTGAGCCCATTAAGTTTTCTCTATACCAATTGAAAGATCTAGCGTACCATTTGTACAAGGAGTGGGAGTTGTCTAACATACCATTTGTACAAGGAGTGGAAGTTGTCTAGAGTACCATATTCCCGCTATATGGGAGAACTTATCTGAGGCTTTCTTAGAACACTTCTTTTCTTATGAGTTGAGGGAGGCAAGAGAGAAAGAATCTGTGAACTTGAAGCAAGAGAGGATGTCCGTTCAAGAGTATGCCTTGAAATTCCATCAATTGTCTTGGTATGCTCCCGAGATTGTTTCTACTATAAGGGCTAGAATGCATAAGTTTGTCTTGATATTGTCTTGGGTTTTAGTCCTATAGTGGTAGGTGGCCTTGTTGATTAAGAACATAGATATTTCTATGTCGATTATGTATTTTCAACAAGTAAAAGAATACAAAAAAAGCAAGTTGAGCTTAGTGAGAGGCAAGTAAAGAAATATAGGCCTTTTGAGCATAATGGTGGTGATGGAGGCAAGTGACCACAAAAAAAGTGGGAGAGTTTGAGTTATTTATTCTTGGATAGTGTTTGCGCTCCTTACCTAATGTTTTTGGTTCCTCGTTGGACTCAGTTTAGTAATGGGTCCTGGGAATAGGGTACCTAATTCTAGGGTAGTGGTGCCCAGTCGGCTCCACCTCCCCTTTCTTGCAAAATCTATGGCTAGTGTGATAATGGGAGAAACAAATGTTTCCATTGTGGTTAGATTGGGCATATGCAATGGATTTCCCCTCTCTAGCTGCTTCTTTGTCCAATATGGTCCCTATTACTACTCCATCTACTCCCGCATCGAAGGGTGCTATATCTGTCTCTGCTTTTATTTTTGGCATCGATATTGGTCAAAACTGCTTGTATGCACTTTATACTCACTAGGATTCTGAGGTGTCTCCTGATGTTATCACGGGTATGTTGAGACTTTTCTCTCATAATGTGTATTGTTTTCTTGATTAAGGGTCTACTCTTTTTTATGTGACACAACATATGGATGTGCATCTTAATTATGGTTTCGAGAGTCAATCGGTTTTCTTTTTTATTCCTTCCCCAGTTAGAGACCCCGTAGTTGTTTGAAGAATCTATAAGGGGTGTGTGATATCGGTTGGTGGCAGGGATACTCTTGTAGACTTGATAGAGTTGGAAATGGTCAATTTTAATTTAATTCTTGGGATGGATTGGTTGCATTCTTGTGATGCTTCTTTAGCTTGTTGGACCCACAGGGTTATGTTACTAATGAGCCGGTTATCTTATGGGAAGGTGGTTCCCAAGTTCCTAAAGGGAGGTTCATCTCTTATCTAAAGGCCCAAACATTGATTCCAAAGGGGTGTTTGTATTATTTAGTCTAAGTTAAATTTTCTAACTCAGAAGATCCTTCTTTAGAATCCGTTCCCGTGGTTAATAATTTTCCCAATTTGTTTTTTGGTGATCTTCTCGGTGTTTCTCCCAATTGTGAAATTGATTTTTTGATTGATCTTGTCTCAGACACTTGTCTGATTTCTATCCGTCTTTATACAATAGCTCTGGAGGAGCTAATAGAGCTTGAGGAGAAATTAAAAGAACTCTTAAATAAATGTTTTATCTTTCCTAGCGTGTCTCTGTGGGGTGATCCTGCGTTGTTTGTGAACAAGAAGGATGGTTCCCTTCGTATGTGCATTGACTATGTCAGTTGAACAAAGTGACTGTAAAGAATAAATGTACTCTTCCTCGAATTGATGATTTTTTTATCAGCTTCAAGGTGCAAAGTGTTTCGCTAAGATTGATCTTAGATAAGGTTATTATCAGCTTAAGATTAGGGATGCGAATATCCCTAAGACGACCTTTAGAACTCGGTATTGTCCCTATGAGTTTCCTGTCTTGTCTTTTGGGTTTAATAATGCCCCTAAGACATTTATGGACTTGATGAATAGGCTCTTCCATTCATTCTTTGACATGTTTATCATTTTCTTCCTTGATGATATCTTCGTCTACTCTAAGAGTGAGATCGATCATGTAGATCACCTCTATGTCGTATTGCAAACTTTGAAGGGTCATCGTTTGTACACCAAGTTCTTTAAGTGTAAGTATTGGTTGAAAGCCGTAGCTTTTCTTGGTCATGTTATCTTTAGTAAAGGGATTATAGTAGATCGCTTAAAGGTCACGACGGTTAAGAAGTGGCCTAGACCTACGAATCCAACCGATATTCAGAGCTTCTTGGATGTAGCCGATTAGTATAGAAGATTTGCGGACAGTTTTTTTTATGATAGTTGCCTCACTGACCAAGTTGACTAAGAAGAAGGTCAAATTTTCATGGTCCGATGCATGTGAGAGTAGTTTGAGAAGTTGAAAGATAAATTGACTTCCGCTCCGGTTTGGACCTTGCTCGAGGGTAGTGACAGTTTTGTAGTTTATTATGATTCTTACCTTGTTGGTATTGGTTGTGTGTTGATGCATTATGGTAGGGTGTCCTATGCTTCTAGACAATTTAATGTCCCCATGAGAAGAACTACCCTACCCATAACCTAGAGTTGTTAGTTGTGGTCTTTGTGTTAAAGAATTGGAGACATTACATATATAGGGTTCATGTTGATATCTTTTATGATCATAAGAGCTTACAGTATGTTTTTACTCAAAAGAAGTTAAATCTCTGGTAACGAAGGTGGTTTGAGCAGTTGAAAGACTATGATATGAGTCTATATTACATCCTGATAAAGCAAAACGTAGTCACCGATGCTCTTAACAGATTGTCAGTGGGGATTTTGGCCCATGTAGATGAGGATAAGTGGGAATTGGTGAAGGACATTCACCCTTTGGCTAGTGTTGGAGTTCGACATGAGGACTTCTAGGATGGTGGTGTATTTGTGTTTCTGGTATCTCAGTCATATCTTGTTGTTGAGATTGAGAAAAGGCAAGCATTATTCCCTGACTTGATTAAGATTAAGAGTACTACTGGTCAATACAAAGTTTAAGACTTTGTGATTTGTGGTGCTGGTATCTTGAGATACAAAGGTTGGCTATGTGTTCCCGACGTTGATGAATTGAGAGAAAGGGTCATGGCCGAGCCATATGGATCCCGTTATGCCATTCATTCTTATTCCACCAAGACGTATCATAATCTTAGATAGTTCTATTGGTGGGGTAATAGAAAGTGTGATATAGATAGGTATGTGGCCAAGTGTATGGTCTTTCAACAAGTGAAAGTTGAACACATAGGGCCCGGGAGCTTGTATCAAGAGATCCTATTACCCGAATGGAAGTGGCAGAAAATTAAAATTGATTTTTCTACTGGTCTTCAAAGATATCAGAATCAATGTTCTTCTACTTGGACTATTGTTTATAGAATGACCAGGTCCGCTCACTGTTTTCCCGTGAGGACTAATTTATCAATGAAATATTATGCTAAGTTATATCTTGTGGTGATTGTGAAGTTGCACAGTGCTCTAGGCTCTTTTATTTCTGGTCGTGGTCCCCCATTTTCAACACACTTTTGGTAGTTATTCCAAAAGGGTTTGGGTATGAGAGTGTGCCTTAATACCGCTTTCCACCTACAAATGGATAGGAAAGCGAAAAGGACCTTCCAAACATTAGAAGACATGTTGCAGGCTTATGTGATTGATTATAGTGGTATTTGGTATTGCTACTTCTCTTTGATTGAGTTAGCGTATAATAATACTTACCACTCTAGTATAGGCATGTCACATTTTGAGGCATTATATGGAAGGAAATGTTGATCTCATATTAGTTGGTATGAGGTTAGAGAGGGTAAATTTCCTGGCTCTGATTTAGTTCACCAAGCCTTAGAGAAGGTGAAGGTGGTTCATGATAGATTAAGGATTGCTCAAAGTCTCCAAAAGTCCTATGCGAATGTGAGGCGTAGGGACTTAGAGTTTAGTGTGGGAGATTAGGTGTTCTTAAAAGTGTCTCCCATGAAAGGAGTGATGCATTTTGGGAAAAACGGGAAGCTTAGTCCCCGGTATGCTGGTCCCTACTTGATTGTTATAAGGGTTGGCAATGTTTCCTACGAGTTAGAGTTTTCTTTTAGTATGAATTCCATTCACCCAATTTTCTGTCTCTATGTTTGGTAAATGTGTGGGTGATCCTTCATTGGTTATTCCTTTGAATGATGTTGGTATTTCAAACTCCTTGTCCTATGAGAAGATCCCGATGAGGATCTTTGATTGGAAAGTTTGCTGGTTGTGAACAAAAGAAGTGCCTTCGGTGAAGGTTCTACGGAGGAACCAAAAGTCTGAGGAAGCTACTTGGGAGGCGGAAGAGGACATGAAGTCCAAGTACTCACATTTGTTTCCCATTTTGGAAGCTTAGTATGGAGGTAGTGTTGATCTCCTTTCTTTGATTTTTGGTCTTTGATAGACAATGAGTTAAAGTCCCCAATGTGTTGAGTTGATTTTTGTCTTGTTAGAACATGGGCTTAAGTTCCTACTATTTTTAAATTATACTTGTTTTGATGTGATAGGTTTAAGTCCCTAAGTACATTGTGCTTATTCATGTATTTTATGGATGATTGGTTAAAGTCCCTAATTCTTTGAGTTGCTTTATATCCTTAAAAGTCGATGGGTTGAAGTCCCTAGGTAATGAAATGAGCAAGTGTTGATGAGAAATGGGTTTTAGTCTCGAAGTCGAAGAAATGAATGATTAATTAATGATGAGCATGATGTATGTTGTATCCTTGTTGAATGAATGATTTAACAATGTGTAAAGGTTGATTTGATGTGTATTGATTTGTTAACTTGTGTTTATGTACGTCTTACCCCTTATTCAAGGATGAATGATCAAAGTGGGGGAGAATTGAAACACCTAGACTTTAAACCCTTTCCAAAACTTCATCATTTGATCTCACTGGGTGGGTATGACAAGGTGATTAAATCATACCCTTGGATACAAGTTGTATCCTCCTCCTCTCCATGACGCATACCTTGACTAGCATGATAGGGTAGTACACTATCTCCTATATAGCATAACCACTCCTTATTTATAACAAACGCATACAAGTTGTACCCAACTCAATCGTATGAAGTGAAGTCTCAACTGAAGTGGACTTTTTTTGATACGAATGGTGCATATGTTTAAGGCATGAGTTGTACCCTTTGGATATAACTTAAGGGTGTCCACCTATACCCTAACCAGTGTAGAAGGCCTAGGACGTTCCTAGGGTATAATTCAGGGTACCACTCTTACCCCAGGGCACGACTAGTTCATGAGTCATATTAGGGAGTCGTACCCCTAGAAGGGGTCATATTCTAACTTTTAACTAAGGGCCTTATGGTCATTTACCATGATAACCCTCTTACTATATATGTGTGTGTAGCCTCTTAAACATCTATTTTAATGGATCAAACACCCTAAAACACTCTCTCTGGACCATCTTTGGAAGATTAGAGGCTAGGGTTTCAAGGGTGATTTTCAAGAGGAAAAGTGAAGTCAATATTCTGTGTGATGCATCTTGTTTAGGGAATGTTCCTATTCCTCTATCTAAATAAGTCTAAAATCATGTATTTCACACTTTTATTAGTAAGTATACATGGTGATTTTGAAATCAAATGAAAAGGGTTTTGGCTTAATGATGAATAATGATGATTCTTACTTAGACTTATGTTTAGACATAGTATTTTTCACAACTTAATGCTTGTCATATGTATTCGAACATGTGGGCCTTGATTAACCATAGTCTTGATGGTTTATACCATGAAATTGGAGGTAAAGGCATGTACAAGAGTGTTTGTGAAAATGTCCAAGTGAAATGTCTAGTTACATGTTGATGATGTTATGAACTAGTGAAATGGCCCAAGATGTATGAATGATTGATAAATGATTTTGTGAAGGTAAAGTGCACCATGTATTGTGAAATTGATGACCTTAATGGCTTGATGAATATGAAAAGGGTTAAAGTCCCCAACATGAAAATGAACATGAATTGTGTGTGGGACTAGATTGTGGTGTATAAATTCTAATGGAATATGAATGGTTAGTAGGGGTCTTGAGGACCATAGTTTGAATTGCATGATGAGTTGAATTAAGGCATTTGCCTATTGAAATGGTGGATCAATGAAAGCTCTTATCAGGACCATATGGCCATATATTATGTTGAATTGGCTAAAAGGGTTAAAGTTCCAATGTCGACTAATGATAGTCATGATGGCTTGAGTTTAACGTCCCTTGCCTAATTAAATCACTTATGGTTAAAGTTCCTTTCATAATGAGATCTCATGAGGTCGAAGTACCTCACTAAATTAATTAGCTTGGGGTTAGAGTCCCCTATCTAATGTGGCATGAGGTTAGAGTTCCTTTCCAAATGTATGAGCATGTGGCTGTAGTCCCTTGAATTAAAGAATCTGAGTGGTTAGAGTCCCCCACTTATATAAATATGTATAGGTGGTTAGAGTGCCTCACATAAGTGGATGTGTATGTGGTTAGAGTCCCTTACTTGATGATATGCAAATGTTTTTAGATTCTTATACCTAATGAGAAATGATTGGATCTATAAGTGTGGAAGGTGGGAGTCCTCCATTTCATGTATGATGAATAAGTTCTTCCAAAGTGTTGATAAATGTTTTACCCTTGATTAGCATGTGATATGTCTATATATATGGATAAAGTTATGAATGTAAATAATGTTATGAATGCGATTGAATGTGGTATATTTCTTGTTTTTGAATGATGATGTTATTTTATCCTTGTCCTTGAGTTATAGGTTAGCATTTCAACCACTAACCATCTCCGGATGCTATTTCCTCATGCGATATAGGGGTCGGATCATCATCTTCTCTTCCGACGTAGTGATTAGGTTATTAAAGTAGTTCGTGCATTGACTACGAAGTGGTGAGCTTCCTTATTTTGGAAGACATTCCTTCTTGGTCCCCTATATTTAGACCTTGTCTCATTTTATCATGGCTTGGATATTGTAGGGGGCTTGTCCCGACATATACATTTCTACACTTTAATTTCTATAGAGTTATTATGGATGACTGTGGACTTGGGTATAGTGGTTAGTGTGTTGATATTTTTAAAATAATTAGATATTGTTTAAGTTATGACTTGTAGTGCGCTTTCTGCTATTTTTTTATATGGTCGGTATTCACCTGACCCATGTGATTGACATATATTATGGGGGTGACTACTGTGGAGATTACTATGTTAGCCTCATATTAGTTGTAGGATATGGATCATACTTGATACAAGTAGTGAAAGTCAGAAAGATTGGATGATGTAGGTCCTATAGAGTGGGAGGAGTTTGCCTCTACTTTCCTTGATAAATTTTTCCTGCTAGAGATTAGAGAAGCTAAGGTGCTAGAGTTCATCAACCTCAGGCAAGACAGTAAGACAGTGAAAGAATATTCTCTCTATTTTACTCAATTAGCCAGATATGCCCCTCATATGGTTGCAGACGGTAGAGCCAAGATGAGTAAGTTCCTGTCAAGAGTGAATGATAGTGTGGTAAATGAGTGCAGATCTGACCTGTTGAATAATGATATTACTTTATCGAGACTTATGACTCATGCTTATTAGATTGAGGAGTAGAAGAACAGGATGAGGGAGAGACAGAGTAAAAGAGCAAGGACAGGTAGTTTCATCTTTGCTCAGCCTAAGTCATAGAGTGGTAACTGTTCTCAGCATAGTCATATGTTTTTAGTCCCAGCTCTATCCTCATCTAGTGCACCAGTACCTAAGTCCAAAAATGACCATCATGATAGAGCACCAGGCTCCGAGACCTAAGGTAGTGAGAATAGAAGTCTTACTTATTCCCTTTACAAAGAATATTGTAAGAATTATCTAGGTACTTGTAGAGAAGTTAGTGATTTATGCTTTGGGTATGGCAATCTAGGCCACAAGATGAGAGATTATAGATTTCTAGCACTAAGGGTAAATAGTTGCGTCAGCAAGGTATCAAGAGTGGTCAGCATTATAGAATTACTATTAATAATACCCCTATAGTTAGATTACTTTCTGTGACAAATATTTGAATATAATTGATAAATCAAAATTCCCCTCTATTATGGAATCTTCAATCAATAGTCTAGTAGAAACCACAATACTTAGTGAACATAGTATTCCTTATGGGATTTGATAGCTAACCCAGTTGGGTTCTATATTTAACAGTAACCATTTATGCTCTCTAACGAGAGTTGTAATTTTGGTGTATCAGGAAGGCAAGGGTGAAAAAGTTTGTGAAATTGAAACCAGGGAGGATGTCCATTCAAGAGCATGAGTTGAAATTCCATCAATAATCAAGGTATACTCCCGAGATGGCTTCTATCATAAGAGATAAAATGCATAAGTTTGTCTTGAGATTATCCCAAGAGTTAGTCCTTGAGAGAAAAGCGGCCTTGTTGATTAGAAACATGGATATTTATAGGTTGATAATTTATTTGCAACAAGTCAAAGAAGAGAAAAAAAAAGCAAGTTGAGCTTAGTGAGAGGCAAGGAAAAAATTTTAGGACTTCTGAGAATAGTGGTGGTGATGGTGGTAAGTGGGGGGAGTTGAAGTTCTTTCTCCTCGGCTAATATTTGCTCTTTTTACCTGATGTTTTGAGGTGATCATCAAACTCAATTTAGTGGTGGGTCCCAAGAATAGTGTGGCTAATTCATGAATAGTGGTGCCCAATTGGATCTACCCGCCCTCCATCCAGAATTCGTAATCAGAGTCATCATAGTCAGTATGAGAAGGAGAGAAATAGATATTTCCATTGTTATTAGATTGGACATATGCAATATGATTTCTTTCTAAATCAGCTTATTGGGACAACAGGGACCTTATGACTACTCTATCTACTCCCATATCAAAGGGTACTATGTATGTCTCTACTTCTATTTCTAGCACCGGTACTGGACGAAACTGCTTGTATGTACATGCTATTCGCCAGGATTATAAGGCATCTCCTGATGTTTTCATGAGTATGTTGAGGCTTTTCTTTAGTGATGTGGATTATTTTCTTGATCCAATGTCTACTTTTTATTATATGATATCGTATGCTGCTGTGCATCTTGATTGTGGTCCCGAGAGTCTATCTATTCCCTTTTCTATTTATACCCTAGTTGGATACCTCGTGGTTGTTACAAGGGTCTATAATGGGTGTGTTATATTGGTTGGTGGTAGGGATACTCTTGAATTCTTGATAGAGTTGGACATGGTTGATTTTGATATCATTCTAGGGATGTATTGGTTACATTCTTGCTATGCTTCTTTAGATTTTCGGACCTATAGGTTCATATTCTGATTCACTAATGAGTGGGTTATTTTATGGAAAAGTGGTTCCTTGGTGCCAAAGGGTAGGTTCATCTCTTATAAAGGGGTGTTTGTATCATTTGGTCCGAGTTAAAGATTCTAGCTCAAAAGAGCCTTCTCTAGAATCTATTCCCATGCTTAATGAGTTTCCTAAGGTGTTTTCTAATGGTCTTTTCGGTGTTTCTCCAGATAGGGAAATGATTTTGGGATTTATCTTGTCCCCGACACTTGTATAATTTCTATCCCTCCTTATAGAATGTCTTTGGTGGAGCTAAAAGAGATTAAGAGCAATTCGAAGGCCACTTAGATAAATATTTTATCCGCACTAGAATGTCTCCTTACGGTGCTACTATATTGTTCATGCATAAGGAGGATTGTTCCCTTCATATGTTTATTACTTATCATTAGGTGAACAAAGTGACCGCAAAGAATAAATATTCTCTTTCCAGGATCGATGATTTATTTTATCAACTTCAGGGTACGAAGTGTTTCTCTAAAATTGATCTTAGATCGGGTTATCATTAGCTTAAGATTAGAGATGCGAACATCCCTAAGATGGTCTTTAGAATCTGGTTGGTCACTATGAGTTTTTTTCCATGTATTTTGGGTTGAACAATGCCCCGATGAGATTCATGGACTTGACGAATAGGGTCTTTTGTTCATTCCTGGACATGTTTTTCATTGTCTTCCTTGATGATATCTTAGTCTACTCTAAAAGTGAGGCGGATCATTTAGATTACCTCCGTTCTGTGTTTGAAACTCTTAAGGATCATTATTTGTATGCCAAGTTATACAGTTGTGAGTTTTGGTTGAAAGCAGTAGCTTTTCTTGGTCATGTTATCTTTAGTGAAGGGATCGTGGTAGATCCCTAAAAGGGCGCGATGGTTATGAAGTGGCCTTGACCTTTGACTCCAATCGATATTCGAAGCTTGTTAGGTCTAACCAGTTACTATAGAAGATTTGTGGAGAGTTGTAAGACCCTGTAAAATCCTAATTCTAGAATTCAGCTCATTTGGCCTTACAAGCCTCAAGACTTAGCAAATTTTGATAAAGTTCAACACTTAGTCTCATTTTAGACCTCTAAACTTTCGGGATTTATTTAAGAACCTTCTTGACCTTCGTTTTTTATTTTTAAGTTGCGTTGCGATGGGTCAAGGTCATAGTACATCTCGGGTAAGTTTTAAAATTTTTCAGATAGCATAAGGGCTAGTTTAGATGTGCAAAATAGTAGCTCGGGGCGATAATCCGACGTCACCCCAGCTAGAGTAGTGCTATAGTCCAGGCCCCGCCTGGTGGATCTCAAGCTATAGGTTAGGCGCCGCCTAGTGCATAGCGGGCTATAAGCCAGGCGCTGCCCACTAGATCGCCCCACGCCAAAATCCTGCATTGCAGATCCATGCCCTTAAGGGAATTTTGGTCAATTTCCATCCAAATATAAGTCCTAAACATGGGATTGAGGCTCCAAATCAGTTCTTTACATTACTTTTTGTCAGAATTCACTCAAGAACTACTAAGAACAAGTATAGTATTCAATTGGGGGTTTCAAGTTCTAAGAAAATTCAACCGTAAATTTCATGAATTCATAATCTAAGGTCTTCCTAGTGTTCATCCACAGATTCCTTTCGTCCATGGAGTTCAAGAATCAACCTTTAAATACAAATTCATAAATGTTTTGTAGTGATGTGATTGTATTCATGTTGGTTGTTGTTGTTTGTGCTATAGAGTAGTAATTTGATGAATTTTCATGAAGGTTATGATCATGTAGTTGGAGACCATGAATTTGTATGTTATAAACCAAGTTTCCATGGCTCAATAGTACTTAAATGACAATCTCATGATAACCATTATAATTTGATATGAATTCCATGCTCTATGCTTTATGGTTTCACATGAATTTTCACGGTATTGTTATGTGATTATGGGTGTGGTATGGAATAAGCATGATACTAAAGCTATGCAAGTATATAAATGACGTATGAAATTCTCTTTCTATGTATAAGATGTTGAGAACCATTATTAGTATGAAATCCCCTACTTATGATATTATGAATTGTGGACTCCAATCATGTGATCAAGTCATGTCATGTGTGTTAGTTTCCTTCTATCGAGTCTTGGGGGTATTTGTACCCAAAAAATATAGCTGTGTGCCTAGAGCCATGTCATGTTTCACTATATCCGAACTCAAGCCATGATTCAGTAGAATTTAGTCAGTCAGTTGACTTAGGAAAACCTCATGATCTTAGTCGTTATCAGATATCAGTAGTATTTTGGCAGTCAATGGAATTTAGTTAGCTCAATACATGTTCAATCAGTTATTCATGTTTAGTCTCTTTAGATGGGAGTAGAAGTTATCACCGAGTGAACCCAAGGATGGGAACACATACTGCTAGATGAGGGGGTGATTCTTAGAAGTCATTCTTGTGTTCTAAAACTATATAGCCTGCATAGGTTGAGATATCAATACTGTCAGATGAGGGTTGATGAGGTGGCTTAGCACTGTCAGATAAGGGCCCCTCCGTTCTCTTTTGGGACACTGTTAGATGAGGGTTACCTGCAGTTGTATTTACTAGTTGTGCAGTATTGACACCCTTCCAGTCAGGGCAGAGATTGGACCCCAAGTTAGCCATAATGGCACCTATGGGGCATGTCGGTTAAACAACTACCTCCTATAGTTTCAATATCTGTCTTAATAAAAGAACTCAGATAGTTCTTCAGATTTTAGTATATCAAGACTGTCAGATATAGTCAAATTCAATTCCTAGGGTATGAGTCAGGGTACGCCTACTTAATGAGTCATATGGGAGAGTTATAACACTGGATGAGGTCATTTTATAGCTTTTAACTAAGGGCCTTATGTTCATTTCCCATGCCTAAAACCATAAATGTTCTTACTATATAAATGTGTGTATCCCCCTCAAAATCTATTTTGATAGATCAAACACCCTAAAACTCTCTCTCTATCTCATCGTTGGAAAATTTGAAGCTAGTGTTTTAAGGGTGTCTTTCAAAAGGCAAAGTGAAGTCAATATTCTTGGTAATTCATCTTTTCAAGGCATATACCTCTTCCCCTCTCAAAATAAATCTAAACCCATGTATTTCACACTTGGATTAGTAAATGTACTTGGTGTTTTTTTTAAATCAAATGAAAAGAGTTTTGTTGTGTAATGATGAGTAATGATGATTCTTGCTTAGACTTATGTTTATACATGTTATTGAAGGTAGTTTTTACATATGAATACTTGTTGTATATGGTCTAACCTATGGGTCTTGAGTAACCCTAGTCTTGATGGTTTCTACTATGAAATTGGCCTTGGGAAAGGCATACATAAGGTTTTTTTGATAATGTCCAAGTGAAATGTCTATTACATGGGATGAGGTTGTGAACTAGGAAAATTGCCCAAGATGTCTGAATGATTGATAAATGATATTATAAAGGTGAAATGAGCCATGTATTGTGTAGTTGATGACCTCAATGGCTTGATGAATAGGAATGGAGTTAAAGTCCTTAACATGAATTTTGTGTGGAACTAAATTGTGGTATATAATCTCTAATGAAATATTAATGGTTTGTAAGGTTCTTGAGAACCATTATTTCAATTATATGATGATTTTAATTAAGCATTGGTCTATTTAAATGGTTGAGCAATCAAGGCTCCCATGAGGACCATGTGGTCATGTATGATGTTGAATTGGCTAAATGGATTAAAGTCCTTATCTGTGGAATTAAAATGTATTTGGATGCACGGAATAAGGGTTAGAGTCTCAATGTCGACTAATGATAATCATGATGGCTTGAGGATAAAGTCCCTTGTTGGATAAAATTGCTTATGGTTAAAGTACCTTGCATAATGAGATCTCATGAGGTTAAAATGCCTCGTAAAATAAATAGGCTTAGGGTTAGATTTCCCAATCTAATATGGTATGATGTTAGTGTCCCTTTCCAAATATATGAGCATGTGTTTAGAGTCCCTTGTTGCAAGAATGTGTGTGATTGGTTAGAGTCCCTCACATAAGTAGATGTGTATGTGGTTAGAGTCCCTTACTTGATGATATATAGATATTTTTAGAGTGCTGTGCATAATGAGAAATGTTTGATTCTATAAGAGTGGAATGTTGAAGTCCTCCATTACATGTATGATGAATGAGTGCTTCCAAAGTATTGAGAAATCTTATCCTCTTGACTAACATGTGATATGTAGATATATATGGATAAGGTTATGAATGTGAATAAGGTTATGACTATGATTAAGCATGATATATTTTTATTGTTGAATGCTGATGCTATTTTATCCCTATCCTTGAGTTACATGCTAGCGTGCCAATCACTAACCATCTTCGGATACTATGTCCCCATGTGACATTGGGGATGGAACATCATTTTCTCTTCCTATGAAGTGATTAGGTGATCAAAGTGGTTCATGTTTTGACTATGGAGTGGTGAGCTTACTTAGTTTGGAAGGCATTCCTTCTTGGTCCCCTATCTTTAGACCTAGTCTTATTTTGTCATGGTTTTGCTATTGTCCAAGGCTTGTCTAGTCATATATATTTCTAAAATTTGATTTGTATAGAGGTATTATGGATGACTGTGGACTTGGGTTTATTGGTTAGTTTATTGATATTTATGAAATTATTAGACATTGTTTTAGTTATGAGTTGTAGTATGCTTTCCACTATCTTATTATATAGTTGGGATTCATCTGACCCATGTAATTGGTAAGATAATTGTGATGTGTTATCAGGTGACCTCAGATTCATATGGGGTTGAGGTGCCTATATGACATGGCCTTGTTTAGAAGCATGCCAATGCCTCTAGATCGTGATATTGATTTCATTATTGATATTGAGTCGGGCACCAAGCCCATTTCCATTTCACCCTATAATTTGGCCTCAATTGAGTTGAAAGATACGAAGGTGCATTAATAAAATTTGTTAAGTAAGGGGTTTAGTATACCTAGTGTATCTCTTTGGGCTACGCTAGTCTTGTTTGTGAAGAAAAAGGTTGGTTTTATACGGATGTTCACTAATTATAGTTAGTGAACAATGTGACAACTATGAAAAAGTATTCTCTTTCTCGCATTAATAATCTTTTTGACCAACTTTAGGTTGATTTCGTGTTGTCAAGATTAGTTTAGGATTTGGTACCATCTGTTGAAGATTATATCTGTGAATATTCCTAAGATATATTTTTGGATATAATAAAGTCATTATGAGTTTGTGGTCATGTCCTTTAGGTAGACTAATACTCCAACAATGTTTATAGAGTTGATGAATTGGGTATTTAATCGTATCTCAACTCCTTTGTGATTGTGTTTATAGATGACATATTGCTCTATTCCAAGAGTGAGGTTGATCATGTGAAACATTAAAGGATTATGCTTCAAATGTAAAATGATAAGGAGTTGTATACTATGTTTTCTAAGCATGAGTTTTGGTTGGATTCTATCTCTTTCTTGGGTCATGTCATAACAAATGATGGTATTATAGTTGATATGGACAAGATTACAATAACTCGTAACTGGGCTAGGCCTACTTCTCCTATAAAAATTTAGAGTTTCGTTGTCTTAATAGGTTATTATTCATATTTTATAGAGGGTTTTGTCTATTGTGACACTTTTGATAAAGTTGACTTAGAAAAAGATGGTTTTCCAGTGGTAAGATGCATGTGAGAAGAGCTTCCAAAATCTTAAAAAGGTTTACTTCATCTCCTATTTTAACTTTACCCAAGGAGGTTATGGGTTTTATCATGTGTTGTGATGCTTCTAATGTTGGTTTAAAAGTGTTGTTGAGGAAAAAGGATAAGGTGATTGCTTATGTCTCTCATCAATTGAAACCTCATGAGAGAAATTACACTACCTCTGACTTGGAGTTAGAAACCATAGTGTTTATGTTGAAGTTGTGTCATCATTACTTTTATGGAGTGCCTTGAGATATATCCTCGAACCATCATAGACTTTAGTACTTCCCCAAACTATGAGACCATAATATGAGTCAACATTATTAGCTTGAGTTGCTTAAGTATTATGACATTAATTATTTATATCATCTGAGAAAAGTTAATGTGGTTGCAGATGGCTTAAGTTGAAAGCTGACTAGTATGGGAAGTTTAGATTATGTCTTGACCCAGGAGTGTCCTTTATCCTTGGAGGTTTAGTCTTTAGCTAACCAAATGATTATACTAGAAAATTCGATATCGAAGAATGTTTTATCCTTTGTTGATGCTAGGTCTTTATTCATGGAGAAAGATTCTATCTAACCCGTTTAATGAAAATAGTTTAAGGGTGATTATGGAAAAGGTATTGAGTGGAAAGACTAAGAAAGCCTATCTTGATTCTGATAGTGTATTGAGGATTGGTGCCCGATTTTGTGTGCTAATTTTCATAGATTACGTGAAATTAATTTTAGAGGAGGCTTATTGATCTGGGTATTCTATCCTTCTAGGTGTGACCAAGATGTTTGATGATTTGAAGTAACTTTACTAGTGGGGTGGCATGAAGAAGGATGTGATGGATTTTGTAGCTCATTACATGTGTTGTCAGTAGCTGAAGGGAGAGCATCAAATACTAGGTGATTTATTTCAGAGATTCCCTATTTCTAAGTTGAAATAAGATCTAATTACTATGGACTTTGTGCTATGTTTCCTTGTACTTCTTACAGCTCTAACAATATTTGGGTCTTTGTGGATTAGTTGACCAAGTCAGCTCATTTCACCCCTATTCAAATCTTCTTAAGTATTGGGAAGTTGGACCATATCCATATTTATGAGATTGCTCATCTTTATGGGGTTATTAAGAATATTATTTCAGGCAGAGTCTCAGTGAACACTTATAGCTTTAGTCGACCTTTTAGAAGGATTTGGGTACTCAGCTTGACCTTAGCATAAATTTCCACCCTCAAATAAATAGTTAGTAATATTAAACTATTAGTGTTTTGGAGGATATGCTCCATAACTACGTGGTGGATTTTGGGGGTCAGTTGGAGTAACATTTGACATTGATGGAGTTCTCTTATAATAATAGCTACCATTTAAGAATTGATATGGCCTATTTTGAGGTATTGTATGGTAGGCATTGTTGATCCTCTGTTGTTTGGTTTGAGACTTTAGAGGCTATATACCATGGTATCGATTTTCCTCGCATGTCCTTAGATAGTGTTTGGGCGGTTCCAAATTGGCTTTGAGTGTCTCAGAGTATGCATAAGAGTTATACAGACCATAGGCTACATGCCTTCAAGTTTGGGATTATTGATGGAGTCTTACTTCATGTGTCTTCCATGAAGGGTGTGGCGAGGTTTAGAAAGAGGGGAAAGTTTAGCTCCCAATATATTAGGCCGTTCGAGATTCTTCGGACAGTTGGGGAGGTTGCTTGTGAGTTTGCCTTACCTTCAGACTTTTTAACTGTTCATCTAGTTTTTCATGTGTCTATCTTTTGGTGCCATATTCGAAATCAATCTTATGTGATTTGTTAGGATTCGATTCAGTTTGATGAGAAGTTAACCTTGATTGAAGAGCCTGTATCCATTTTATCCAGGATGTGAGATGAATGTGGTCTAGAGATATTCCTGGGATCCTGGCTCAATGGACACATCATCTTTTTTAGGAGTCTTCTTGAGAGGTCAAGTTAGACATGCATAGTAGTTACCGTTAGCTTTTTATCAATTCAAGTATTTTCTTGCCTTTAGTTTGAGGATAAACTAGATTTTTAGTGGTGGTGCAGTAATGACCTGAGTTTTTGAATATTTTGTTCTTATGTTTCTTGACTATTTTTTCCTTCCCCTAGGTGTTACATATTTATTTTGATCTATGTGGAAGCTTGCCACAGTTCTCGATACAATCAAGAATGAGTAGTGCACGTTGGTGTTTTTAGAGGCTTGCAAAGCCATATAGTGGACATTTTTCCATATTTATTGTTTTGAGTGTTGTATGGTAAAACAGATTACACAAACTAATCTCGGTGTCAAATTTGGGTTAGTAGTAGGGTTGGTTTCGTTTTGTGCTTGCTATATCTCTTTTTGACCCTTTCATTGGAAAATAGTAAAATAGGGTCTCTAAGGGTTAATTTATTGATAACAAACTTATTATAAAATTCTGATGTCATCATTAAGTATGCAAAATCAAAATTAGACCATAGCATATATAGTTCATCTCGATTGGAACTCAAATCTTAAGTGAGCAGGGCTTGGTAGGCTTGTACCAATGTCAATATCAGCTGATATCTGGTGCAAGTGCTTTAGCAGGCCAAGGTCACTTCTATCATTTATTTAATGGCCAGTCATCGCTTAAGACGTAGACACTTTAGTAGCTTGGTACTTCTTTAGTTGTAGTCTCTTAAGCGACAACCACTGTATATAACTGTTTTCTCAATTTTGCAGCATTTTGGACCTTTGAGCTTTGATTTGGGCTATTCTTGAGGGTTTCCTCACCATTTGATCTTGGGTAAGCTCTAATACCTTATTATATTTAATTAGCATGAATTTTATCATCTGAAACTCCTTTAAATCATAATTTTAAAATGGAAAATTAGAATTTTTACTGGTAAATTTAAAAAAGGACTTGTCTTTATTTTGGAACCCATTTTAACCTATTTTTGCACAGGTTTTTCTGTAAATCCTACTACCTTGTCGAATGTGTTTTTAAAATATGATTTTAGTTTTACCCCTCTCTTTTTCAAACTAATTTTGGCCTCGGTTGAATATGTGCAATAAGGGTATTTTTTACCTTTCTTTTAACACACAGATGCTATATTTGAATGTTGTAGTTGATTTTGAGGTTGTTTGCCAGGGGAAGGCTTTGTGTTGAAGAACTTTAGATTGGGATTTTTTTGTTTTAAGGTAGGTTATGGATTAAGTTTTTTCAAATGAGCTGGGTAGTTAATGTATAAGTAAAACATCCTATGGGCTGGGGAAAATAACAATGGTATTTATATTTTAAATTAGTCATACTATTGTGTGCCTATCTTAGGGCTTATATGTTGTTGTTGATGAGTTATGATATATGATATATGATATTGTGTGTTTCCCCTATGGGGGCTTAATTTGATATCATTTTCCTTATTTGCGCATTGGAATGCCTTTATCTAGTTATGATGCTTCTAGGGTTACTTATTTTTTCATAATATAGGACTTATTGAGCATCACTTGCTTTTATCATGATAAGATACCCGAGTTAGGGGTTGATATGATATTAATGAGGTCTTGCTTGAATATTTGTTCTAATGGTACATAATAGAAGTTGATAATCATGAACAACAGACATATTAAGTTATTTTTTAATCTCACTTGTATATAAATATTCTATGTTCGATAGATCAGATATCATCATTTTAGTTGACTATGAGCATTATATCTTTATGTCATGCATATATATATATATATATATATATATATATATATTTATGAGATATTGGTACCTCTAGGAAACACTATTTGTTAATGAGATAGTTTTATAAAAAACCCTCTGTATGAACATGAGCTAGAGAGGTGAGTTGAGATTGAGATTAAGAATAAGATATGAGATACAATATATGGGATGTGAACCCCCATGGGTCCTATCTAGTTGTTGTGAGCTCGGTAGGTGTTTACAGAAAGTCATGCAATGAGTTTGCAATTATATTTGTGATATGAGATAAAATATATGGGTTGCAAACCCCCATTTTTCCTACCAAATAACTGTGATCTAGGTGGGTTTATATGGAATGTCATGCAATGGCTTTCATCATTCATCCATCCATAACGCATTACATTGTATTTACGCTCACATTTTGCCTATTTTTCATAGTTTCCCTAACTTGTGTTTGGTTTTCATGTATTTATGCATTATATATCTGTGTTGTTGTAGTTTTGTGAGCTTATATATGTTTGAACTATTAGTTGAGATAATGTGAGCAATCATTTGGGACTTTTAGGTTTGCAGGTCATCTGCTCATACTATATTTTGCTTATTTTATTTCCTGCGTTTCTCTGTTGACCTATAATACATACTAAATTCAAGTGGATTATACTCACTCCCGCTCTACACTTTTTGTATTCATCTTAGTACGAGCACTCCTCATGGTAGTTGATTTGTGTTTTTTGGAAATAATGATTGAGGTACAGGGTTTCTCTACAGATCAAAGCCGACACCTTGGCCCTCTTCTTACATTATTATGTCTTTACTTATTTTCAGAGACAAACTTCATATCTATATTTACTCTGATTATTTATTATATGCTCTACACTTTGAATTTATTTCTTGTGGTTCTATGTTATGTTTTCATATTTAACTTCTATGCTATTCGGGCTAGGACCAAGGTAGAGGCATGTGAATTTATTATTATAGGTATCATCTTGGTTTGCTATAAATTTTCTTTCATAATATTTAAACCTATTCAACTCTCTCCCATGTATCTATAATTTTTTCTAGTTTAGATGCTGCATGTGAGCCATAGTCGGTCTCTTCATATTTCTACCCCAGTAGGACATTCTTTAGTGATGGGTTGGGTTCAATGATCTTGTGTGGTTACTGATGATGGGTGATTTTTCCACTCATACTCACTAATAAATTATGCACATTAACTTGTTTTGAATAAATGAATGAGTCATATTGGTGATAAAATGCACTAATATTCACTCTTTGCAGGCATAGAGTTGAGGAGATCAAAAGTTGTGGATTGGAGCTAAAAATGATAAAAAAGTAGCAAAAAAGAGTGCAATTGAAGACCTGGACTACATCAACTTCAGTTACCATGATCGCGGTCCTCAATCCATAGTTGTGGTCAGTCAAGACGATCAGTATAAAGCGGTCACAACACACAACCGTGATCATATAGACGTGGTCACGGACAGTCATATGTGATCGCGGTTCAATGGTAATATGCCTAGGAGCAGATCCGTAAAAGTAATTAGATAAATCCCAAACCAAATAAAAGCAAGAACCCTTTCTTCTTTGGGAATTGTTTACCTCATAACGAATTTTGATTTGAGAAGAAGAAACCCTAGTTTGTCAAGTATGTATATACTCTTGGAAGCTTTATCTCTTAGTGATTTTGTGAAGAATGAATGTCTTGGATAATCCTCATGGTATATTTCTCTTTACTTTTTACATGAGTAGCTAAGTAATTTAGTCTTGGGATTATGTTAAACTAGAGTGTAATTGTGTGTAGGTATTGTTATGTTTGCATGGATTTTAAATGTTAAGTATGGATTCCACGATTGCTTGAACTTATGGGTTTGAATTTGATAAGGGAAAACCCCAAATCTCCTAATGGGTTTGCTGGGTGAAAGCTCCAAACTCTAGAAACCGTTTATCATCCTCGAAAGAGGGATAATGGATTACATTATGTAACCCATAACATCCTTGAAAGGGAGTTATAAGGGGATAAGGCAATGTTGGACAATTGAGACTACGGTTTACTACCTTTTTCAATCTTAGAAATAAGTGTATTGGGAATGTAAATAATGTCAAGAGCATTATCCTAGAAATAGGGATGCTTGATTGAGGTTTTGGGTGATTATAAAAACTTTCACTCTTGTTAGGTTCTTGAAAGAGCCAATGAGTGAAATAGTTGAGGTTTGCTAAAAGATTGACCCCAATGATATTCGACCTAGGTATCCTTTAGTTAACAACTAAATTCCATGTTGAACCAACAGCAACCCAACATGCGTTACCTTTAGGTAGGCATAATCCTAAGATTTCCCCAAACATTATTGCTTAAAACAAAAGTGTAATTTCTTGATCATTTGCTAAATATTGTACGAAAAGTTTCCAACCAAATCCCTCACTTTATTTTACATTTAATATCATTCTGAGTAACCTTGTAGTAATTTGAGTATCCATAGAGTTTGAAGTCTACAACTCACTCCTTGAGATTCGAACCTAAATTAAGTTGGTTTACTTGACAACAACCACCTCACCCTTAAATTAGGGGAGTAAGTTGAGCGTTATTAGTTACCTTTGTGAGATGTGAGGCTTCAATAGACATAACAGTCATATATATGATTGATTTTAATATTATCTCTGCTAAGGATTGGTTATCTCTTTATCACATTATTTTACACCGTTATGTCAAGACTGCGACCTTAGCTGCAGTGGGTGTGCCAATGTTTTCTTAAAAGGTATGATTAATTTAGGCTCGACAGGTGTTATATCTTTTCTAAGTGCTCACCGCATGATGGAGAGAGAGTGTTTTTCTTATTTATCTCTTATTTGTGATACTAGTGCTACCTCATCACTTTCTATAGATTCTATTCAAGTTGTTCATGAGTTCATAGATACATTTCCTATGAATTCACCTGGTATGCTATAGGATAGTGATATTGTTTTTTTTATTGATGTTGAGCCATACACCAAGCCTATATCCTTCCCTCCTAATAGGATGGCCCCAACCTAGTTAAAGGATATGAAGGAGCAGTTGTGGATATCCATTGATTATAGGTAGTTAAACAATGTGACGATTAAGAATAAGTATCCTCTTTCTCACATTTATGAACTGTTTGACCAACTTCAGGGTGCTTTGATGTTTTTTCAACATTAATTTGAGATTCAGGAATGTTTAGCTGGTGATTAGAGCTTTGGATGTTCTAAAAGACAAGTTTCAGGCTTGATACAATCATTTTACATTTATGTTCATGTTTTTCATATTATCTAATGCCCTAGATGCGGTCATTGAGGTGATGTATCGGGTATTTTAACTGTATTTCTAATCTTTTATGATTGTATTTATAGGTAACATCTTGGTTTATTCCAAGACTGAGGTCGACCATGTGAAGAATTTAAGGATTATACTTCAAAGGTTACATAATAAGAAGTTCTATGCTATGTTTTTTTTAAGTTTGTGTTTTTGTTGGATTTATCTCTTTCTTTTGTCATATAGTGACTAAGAATGGCATTATGGTTGATCCGACCAAGATTACTATGATTTATGACTGGACTAGACCTAATTTTCCTACTGATATTTAGAGTTTTGTTAGTTTGGTGGGTTATTATATGCATTTTGTAGAGGGTTTCTCATCTAATATGACTCTTTTGACAAAGTTAACTCATAGAATGGTGATTTTTCTATTGTTGGATGTAGATGAGAAGAGCTTTCAAAATTTTCAATGATTTGTTGACCTTAAATCTTATTTTGACTTTACCCAAGGAGGGTATGGGTGTTACTATGTTTTGTGATGCTTCTTGTGTTAATTTCGGTAAGATGTTCATGTAGGATAGTAAGGTGATTTCTTATACCGCTTGTGTAAGAACCTGCAAAATCATTGCGTCCGAATTCAGCTCTGTTGGCTTTACATGATTCAAAGACTTAGAAATTTACATAATTGTTCACACTTAGTCTTATTTTAGAGCTGCAAACTTCGGGACTTTATTTGATGACCTTATGGACATTCATTTATCGATTTTGAAGTTGCATTGTGATAGGGCAAGGTTGTAGTACATTCCGGGTAAGTTTCAGAATTTTTGGAATACGTTTAGGGCTCGTTTGAATTTCAAAACAGTATCAGCGGGTGATCTGCAGGAGACGCTCACCCTATAGAAGTGCTATAAGGTAGGCACCGCCTAATCTACCACGTTGCACTAGAGTAGGCACCACTTGCTAAACTCTGGTGCTCCACCCATTTTCAGTATTAAACCTCCTTGTTTCTAAGGATATTTTGGACATTTTCCCTACCCTATATATAGTCTTTAACACGGGATTTGGGTCCAAAATCACCAAAATATACTAGTTTTGTTGAAATCCTCTCAAGAAATATCAAGAGCAAGTTTAGGGTTCAATTGGGGGCTTCTAATTTCAAGCTTATTTCACTACAATTTTCACGGATTACTATTCTAAGGTATGCTTAGTGTTTATCTATGGATTGAATTCGTTCATAGAGCTCAAGAATCATGCTTTTAAATGTTATATGGGTAACGTTTTGGTGATATGAACATGTACTTGTTGATGATTGTTGTTTAAGTTTTAAGATGATATCTAAGGATGTTTTCATGAAATATATGTGGTTGTTGGTTGAAAATCATGATCATGGGGTGGTTTGATATAATGCAAGTATGAAATCCACCTATTCCTTAAAGAGTGCATGAAGGTGTTTGATAAAATGCCTAAGATGCTTGAAATCCATATTTTACATGATTCCATGATATCTAAATGATAAGTCCATGTTAGCTATAAACTTCAATATGAATGTCCATGCTATTTATTTGTTCTTATGGTGTTGTCTTGAAGCATGTAAGATAATAGAGATATGAATTACGTATATGAAATATATCCATGTTTTTCCTATAATGTTTGAGATATTGAATAAACCCATGAAGTTCCCCTACTTATGATATTGTCAATTGTGGACTACAATCTTGTGATCAAGTCATGTCATGTGAGTCAGTTTCCTTCTATCGAGTCCTGGGTGTATTCGTACCTGAAAATGATAGTTGTATGCCTAGAGCCATGTCATGTTTCGCGATATCCGAAATCAAGCTATGACTCCATAGAATTCAGTCATTCATGTGACTCAGGAAAGCCTCATGATCCCAGTCAGTTATCACATATCAATAGTGTTTTGTCAGTCAATGGAATTGAGTAAACGCAGTCCACGTATAGTCAGTTCTTTATGTTCAGTCTCTTCAAATGGGAGTAGGAGTTAGCACCGAGTGAACCCAAGGATGGGAACTCACCTACCAGTTTAGGGTGCTGTTCTTAGTAGCAGTCCTTGTGTTTTAGAACTACGTAGCCAGCATAGGTTGAGATATATTTTTGTTAGTTTAGGGTTGATGAAGTGGCTTAACCTATCAGTTTAGGGTTTTCACCATTCTCATTTGGAGTACTTGCCAGTATAGGGTTCTCACAAATGTCCTTACTAGTGGTGCGGTATTGACACCCCTCCAATCGGGGCAGAGATTGGACCCTAACTTAGCCATATGCGCTAGTGGGGCATGTCGGTTAAACCACTACCTCCCACAGTTTTAGTATCAGTCTCAGTAAAAGAAATTAGATAGTTCTTCAGATTTTAGTATATCAGGAATGTCAGATACAAGGAAACTCAATTACAGTACGAAATTCAGATAGTTCTTTTAGATTCAGGACTGTTCGAACAGTCGCCCATGTTATCAGATTTACAGAATTAGTCATGATTAGTTATCCGTAAACCATGTATTAGATTACAAATTTAGCTATCCCGCATTCACGGTCTTAGTTTCTTTGTATGCATGTTTGCACTCTCACGTTCATAGCAGTCAATCAGTTATCGCTGTTCATCCATGAAACTTTTTTTATTTAGCCTACGTTACTCGTATACTCAGTACTTTTAGATGTACTGATGCATTTGCGCTATGGTACTTTATTTTTATGTTACACCATAGGTCTAGATCCACGAGTTCCAGATCAGCAGTAGCTATTCAGCCGTAGTGTTACAGTGAGTCCTCTTCCATTGGAGGATGATATTATTTAATTTATTGATTTATTTTTTCAGTTTATTTTTACGGAGTTAGTTGGAGACATGTTCCTTCAACTCCTTATTTATACTATATTAGAGTCTTTTTAGATTTACAGTCAGATTCAAATTTAGTGTTTTGATTTAGATTTAGTTCTTTTGGGTATTCATTACCCCACAAATGTATGATATTTCTTAAGTTGAACCTTATGGCCTACATGTTCATGTTTTCCGCGTATTCAGTGGACAGGTACAAATATCACTCATGTGTTAGATTATGGTCCTTCAGGGTCATGAGCACCGTGTAGCATTCCAATTCAAATAATTGGGGCGCTACAAACTTGGTATCAGAGAATAAGGTTCAATAGAGTCCTAGGATGTCTGAAAGCCGTATCTAGTAGAGTCTTGTACATGGGTGTGTTGCACGCCATATTTATGTGCAGGAGGCTATAAGATGTTTGAGGAATAGTTTCCCTTTTTTCAATATTCATGCCATGCTAGTGAGCATAATCTCATGCTAAACTCTCACCCTAATCCATTTTTATCTTATTTCAGACTATGGCTCCAAAGAGGTGAAACCAGCCAGCTCCTCAGCTCTAAGATCCTTTGGGCGAACATGTTTCCCATCTTGAGTTTAGAGCTGCATTCACCACACTTTCTCAATTCGTGACTGCCCAGAATGAACAACCACTAGTTATTCCGGCTAATCCAGTGGTCAACTCAGCCATTGCTAGGATTGGGACTTCACCCAAATGAACCCTCCATTTTTTCGCAGGTCTAAGTCTGATGAAAATCCTCAGGAGTTTATTGAACAAGTCCAGAAGGTCATTGATATCATGGGTGTTACTTTTATTGAGAGTGCTGAGGTAGCCGCATACTAGTTTCAAGATGTGGCTAATTCTTGGTACAAATAATAGAAGTCTGAGAGGGTAGACGATGCAGGTTCTTTTGAGTGGAAGGAGTTTCTCACGATTTTATTAGATAGATTCTTTCCCCAAGAGCTGAGGAAAGCCAAATTTCTTGAGTTTATTAGCCTCATGCAGGGATATTTGACAGTTAGAAAGTATTCTCTCAGATTTACTCAGCTAGCCAGGTATGCCCCTCATGTGGTTGCAGATAATACGGATAAGATGAGCAAGTTCGTGTCAGAGGTGAACGATGGCGTAGTGAATGAGTGTAGGTCTGCGATGCTGAATAGTGATATAAACTTATCTAGACTCATGACCCATACCTACCAGATAGAGGAGCATAAGGTTAGGACTATGGAGAGGCAGAACAAGAGAGCAAGATCAAACAGTTTCAGTTTTGCTCAGCCTAATTTAGAGAGAGAAAACCATTTGTAGTTTCATCCCAAGTCATCAGTTCCAGTTCAGTCTTTAGCTAGTTTCCCAACATCTAAATTCAGAGATAGAGCACAAGGCTCTAACTCTCAGGGCAGTTTCAGCAATGTCAATACTAATCCCCTATGACAAAATTATGGTAAGAACTACAAGGGTGTTTGCAGATCTAGTATTGATGTTTGTTTTGGTTGTGGCAAACCAGGCCACAGGATTAGAGAGTGTCCGCAGTCTATTCCCCAAGTCAGCAGGGTCGTTCCACAATTCAGTTTGGTCACCCAAATCAGCAAGGTTCCACTTCCAGTGGGAAACACCCAAATAGACTTTATGCTTTCCAGACCTAATAGGATAAGGAAAATTCTACTGGTGCTGTTAATTGTATGTTACAAATTTTCCATGTTCATGTTTATGGTTTGGTTGACCTAGGTGCAACTTTATCTTTTGTCACCCTATACATAGAAAGTGACTTTGGAATTGGTCCCAAAATTTTAGCAGAGCCCTTTTCAGTCTCTACTCCAGTGGGTAAAACCATCAAAGCTCAGAGGTTATATAGGAACTGCCCAGTTACAATATTTTAGAAATCCACATCAACTGATCTAGTTGAATTAGAGATGACCGATTTTGATGTCATTCTCGACGTGGATAGGCTTCATTCCTGCTATGCCATAGTTCATAGTAGAAATAGGATAGTTCAGTTTAAGTTTCTGAATAAACCTATTCGAGAGTGGAAGGGTTGTATTTAGCATTCAGGGGTCAACTTGTTTCCTACCTTCGGGCAAGGAAAATGATTTCTAAGGGGTGTGTTCATCATCTCATACATGTTAAAGATTCTAGTTCTGAATTAGCCTTGAATTAGTCCAGTTATTAATGAATACTTAGTTGTCTATTATGACATACAAAATAGTACCAGCAGAACTCAAGGAATGGAAAGATTAGTTAAAGGATCTCTTAGATAAGGGATTCATCAGACCCAGTATGTCCTCATAGGGTGTACCAGTATTATTCGTGCACAAGAAGGACGGTTCTCTCAGAATGTGTATTGATTACCATCATCTCAACAAGGTCAGGATCAAGAACAGATATCCTCTTCCCAGGATTGATGTTCTATTTGACCAACTTCATGGTGCCAGTTACTTCTCAAATATAGACCTCAGATCAAGCTATCATCAGCTCAGAGTTAGAGAGTGTGAAATTCCAAAGACATGTATTGTCATTTCAAATTCCTAGTCATATCTTTTGGTCTAACCAATGCCCCTAGAACTTTCATCGACTTGATGAACTGTGTGTTCAAGCAGTACTTAGACATGTTTGTCATAGTCTTTATAGATGATATTTTGGTCTACTCTTGCATGGAGCGTGACCATTTAGACCATCTCAGGATTGTTCTTCAGACTCTCAGGGATTACCAGTTGTTCGCCAAGTTCAGTAAGTTTGAATTTTGGCTAAGATCAGTAGCATTTCTTGGCCTTATTATTTTCGGTGATGGAATTAGGGTAGATCTTCAGAAAATTAAAGAGGTAAGAAACTGGCCTCGCCTCATATCTCCATCAGATATTAGGAGTTTCTTAGGATTGGCTGGCTATTACAGATGGCTCGTTGAGGGTTTTTCTTCTATTGCATCCCCTTTGTCCAGATTGACCCTGAAGAAGGTCAAGTTTTAGTGGTCAGATCCCTACAAGAAGTGTTTTGAAGAGTTGAAGACTCGACTCATTTTAGCTCCAGTTCTAGCTTTTTCTGAGGGTTCAGATGGGTTTGTAGTTTATTGTGATACATCCAGAGTGGGTTTAGGTTGTTTCCTTATGCAACATAGTAAGGTCATATCCTACGCCTCCAGATAGTTGAAGCCCTATGAGAGGAATTATCCCACTCATAATCTAGAGTTAGCAGCCGTAGTTTTTTCCTTAAAGATTTAGAGGTATTATTTATATGAAATTCATGTAGATATTTTCACAGATCATAAGAGTCTCCAATATGTCTTTTCCCAGAAATATCTCAATCTTCATTAGAGAAGGTGGTTAGAGCTCTTGAAGGTTTATGACATAAGTATCCTTTATTATTTGGGCAAAGAAAATATTGTGGCCAATGCTCTCAGTAGACTCTCCATAGGTAGTGTTTCTCACGTTGAGGATAGCAAGAAAAATATAGCTCAGGGGATCCATCAGCTTGCTAGACTAGGTGTTCGCTTAGTCGACTCATTAGAGGGTGGTGTATGTGTTCACAGTAGTTCAGAGTCATCTCTAGTTTCCGAAGTGAAAGAAAAGTAAGAGAGGGATCCTATCCTTGTCAAGCTAAAAGAGTCAGTTTAGGATAAAAAAGTAGAGAGTTTCTACCAAGGGGGAGATGGTGTTCTTCATTGTCAATGTGGTCTGTGTGTTCCAGGTGTAGATGACTTAAGGCAGGAATTCTGGCAGAAGCGCATGGTGTGCGATACTCTATTCATCCAGGGGCCACTAAGATGTACCGCGACTTGCAAGTGATCTATTGGTGGAGTGGGAGAAGAGATATTACACAGTTTGTGGCTAAGTGCTCTACATTTCAGCAGGATAAGATAGAACATCAAAATCCTAGTGGTTCCATGCAGGAGTTCACCATTCCTACTTGGAAGTGGGTAGAAGTGAACATGGACATCGTGATGGGTTTGACCAGAACTCGTCATGAGCATGATTCAGTTTGGGTAATTGTAGACAGAATGACCAAGTCAGCTCATTTCCTTCCTGTTCGTACTTCTTGTTCAGCCGAGGATTGTACCAAACTCTACGGTAGAGAGTTGGTCAGATTATATGGTGTTTTGTTATCTATCATCTTTGATAGAGGTACCCAGTTCACCTCTCACTTTTGAAAATCATTCCAAAAGGGTCTTGGTACCCAAGTTCATATTAGTATAGCATTTCATCCTCAGTCAGATGGTCAAGAAAAAAGGACCATTCAGACTCTTGAAGATATGATAAGGGCGTGTGCAATAGATTTCAAGGGAAGTTGGGATGACCACTATCCATTGATTGAGTTTACATACAACAATAGCTATCATTTCAGTATTCAGATGGCTCCATTCGAAGCTCTCTATGGTAGTATATATAGATCTTCGATTGGTTATTTTGAAGTTAGTGAGGCCTCAATTATAGCTCTTGACTTAGTATTTGATGCCTTAGAGAAAGTTGAGTTGATCAGAGAGAGGCTCCAGGCTGCTCAGAGCCAATAGAAGTCTTATGCGGATATTCGTAGAAAGTATCTAGAGTTTGAGGTCAATGATTATGTCTATCTTAAGGTCTCTCCCATGAAGGTAGTGAATAGGTTCGGCAAGAACGGGAAACTCAGTCCCCGCTATGTCGGTCCCTTTAGGATTCTCAGTCGCTTTAGCAAGGTAACATATGAGTTTGAATTGCCTTAAGATCTAGCCTCAGTTCATCCAGTCTTCCATGTCTATTTGTTCAAGAAGTGCATAGGTGACCTGGCAGTCGTTGTCCCTATTCAGAGAATCAACATTCAGAACTGCCTCTCTTATAAAGAGATATCAGTTCAAATCTTAGACTATCAGACGCATAGATTGAGGAACAAAAAAGTCCCTCTAGTCAAGGTTCCTTGGAAAAATCAATCTCATGAGGGATCTACTTGGGAAACAGAATCAGATATGCGCACCAAGTATTCTCACCTCTTCCCCGCTAATTCAGATCAAGCTCAAGGTAATGGTTCTTCATAAGCTTATTCAGTTTCATGTTTATGTTCCCAGTATAAACATGGTATCTATTAATACTGCACACCCAGTCATGAATTCATGTATTAGTTCACTTATAAGAGCACGCATCAGATATGCGTGAGCTTAATATATTTAGCATGTCATTCATGAGATCATGTTTCAGTTCTTCATATTCAGTTTGGGTTCAATTTTTTTGTGTCCTCTCTCAGTTGATTCTAATTTGAGGATGAATGTACCCAAAGGGAAGATATTGTAAGACCTCGCAAAATCAGTGCATCCGAATTCAGCTCTTTTGGCTTTACAAGCCTCAAGACTTAGAAATTATGATAAGTGTTCAAGACTTAGTCTCATTTTAGACCTCCAAACTTTAGGAATTTATTTGAAGACTTTCCAGACATCTGTTTTTAAATTTACATGTTGCGTTGTAATGGGGAAAGGTTGTAGTATATCTCAGGTAGGTTTTAGAATTTTTGAAATACGTTTAGGGATCATTTGGATTTCGAAACCGTTCCAGCGAGTGATCTGCAGGCGCCGCTCTCCCTATAGCAGTGCTATAAGGCAAGCGCCGCCTGACCTACCATGGTGCACTAGAGTAGGCACTGCCTTTTAAACTCCAGTGCTCCACCCAGTTTCATCATTAAACTTTCGTGTTTCTAAGGGTATTTTGGACATTTTCCCTACTTTATATATAGTCTTTAACATGGGATTTGGGTCCAAAATCATCAAAATATACTAGTTTTTTTGAAATCCTCTCAAGAAATATCAATAACTATTTTAGGGTTCAATTGGGGGCTACCAATTTCAAGCTTATTTTACTATAATTTTCACAGATTACTATTCTAAGGTATGCGTAGTGTTCATCTATGGATTTAATTCATTTATAGAGCTTAAGAATCATACTTTGAAATGTTATTTTGTAATCCTTTTGTGGTGATATGAACATGTACTCATTGAGGATTGTTGTTTAAGTTTCAAGATAATATCTAAGAATATTTTCATGAAATATATGTGGTTGTTGGTTGAAAATCATGCTCATGGGATGGTTTGATATAATGCAAGTATGAAATCCACCTATTCCTTAAAGAGTGCATGCAAGGTGTTTGATAAAATGCGTAGGATGCTAGAAATCCATATTTTAAATGATTCCATGATATCTAAATGACAAGTCCATGTTAGCTATACACTTCAATATGAATGTCCATGCTATTTATGTGTTCTTATGGTGTTGTCTTGAAGCATGTAAGATAATGGTGATATGAATTACGTATACGAAATATATCCATGTTTTTCCTATAATTTCTTAGATCTTGAGTAAACCCATGAAGTATGAAATCCCCTACTTATGATATTATAAATTGTGAACTCCAATCTTGTGATCAAGTCATTTCATGAGAGTCAATTTCCTTGTATCGTGTCCTGGGGGTATTCATACCCAAAAACTATAGCTGTGTACCTAGAGTCATATCATATTTCACGATATTCGAACTCAAGCTATGACTCTATAGAATTCAGTCAATCATGTGACTCAGGAAAGCCTCATGATCTTAGTCAGTTATCAGATATCAATAGTATTTCATTAGTCAATGGAATTGAGTAAACTCAATCCACGTATAGTCAGTTATTCATGTTCAGTCTCTTCAGATGGGAGTGGGAGTTAGCACCGAGCAAATCCAAGGATGGGAAATCACCTGCCAGTTTAGGGTGCAATTCTTAGTAGCAATTTTTTATTCTAGTACATGTAGTCAGCATAGGTTAAGATATCTTCCTGTCAGTTTAGGGTTGATAAGGTGGCTTAACCTGTCAGTTTAGGGTTCCACCATTCTTATTTTTAGTACCTCCTAGTATAGGGTTCTCACAAATGTCCTTACTAGTGGTGTGGTATTGACACCCCTCCAGTCGGGGCAGAGATTGGATCCTAACTTAGCCATATGCGCTAGTGGGGCATGTCGGTTAACCACTACCTCCCATAGTTTCAGTATCAGTCTCAGTAAAAGAAATCAGATATTTCTTCAGATTTTAGTATATTAGGACTGTCAGATACAATCAAACTCAGTTACAGTACGGAATTCAGATAGTTACATCAGATTTAGGACTGTCCAAATAGTCGCCCATATTTTCAAATTCGCAACATCAGTCATGATTAGTTATCAGTAAACCATGTATTAGATTATAGATTTAGCTATCCCATATTCACGGTCTTAGTTTCTATGTATGCATATCAGTCAGTTTGTTATCATTAATCATTCATGAAACCCTTTTTATTTAGCCTACCTCACACGTATACTTAGTACTTTTAGACGTACTGACGCATTTGCGCTATGATGCTTTCTTTTTATATTACACCATAGGTCCAGATCCAAGAGTTCCAGATCAGCAGTAGCTATTCAGCCATAGTATTTTAGTGAGTCCTCTTCCATTTGAAGATGATATTATTTGATTTATTCATTTATTTCTTCAGTATAGTTTTACGGAGTTAGTTGGAGATATGTTTCTTCAACTCTTTATTGAGACAGTATTAGAGGATTTTAAAATTTACTGTCTGATTGATATTCAGTGTTTTGATTTAGATGCAGTTGTTTTGGGTATTCATTACCCCATGGATGTATGATATTTCTCTAGTTGAACCTTATAGCCTAAATTTTTATGTTTTTCGCATATTATATGTATATATTATGCAGTACACAAATACAAATATCAGTCATGGGTTTGCCTGTGGTCCTTCGGGGTCATGAGCACCGTGTAGAATTTTGGTTCAGATAATCGGGGCATTACAACTTGTTAGTTGGAGCCTCATAAGAGAAATTACCCTGCCATCATTCGAAGTTGGTAACCTTAGTGTTTCTATTAAAGTTGTGGCATCATTACTTGAATGGCATTCCTTTCTTAAATTTTTTCAAACCATCATAACGTTCAGTACTTTTTCTATCATCGCGACCTTAATATGAAGCAACAACATTGGTTTGGGTTGCTTAATGATTATGATATAACTATTTTGTACCATTTGGGCAATGCTATTGTGGTTGTAGATGACTTGAGTCAGGAGTCCACTTGTATGGGAAGTTTATCTCATCTCTTGACTTCAGAGTAGCCTTTAGCCTTGGAGGTTTAGTCTTTATCTAAATAGATAGTTAGGCTTTGATATTTTGACACTAAAGAGTGTTTTAGCCTTTGTTGAGGCTAGATATTCATTGATGGAGCATATTTAAGCTCATAATTTTAGTGATTATAGTTTGAGGATAATTTATGATAAGATGTTTAGTGGAAAGGCTAAGGATCCTCTCTTGATTCTGATGGTGTATTAAGGATTTGTGGCTAAGTTTATGTTTTGAGAGTCGAAGATAGGGTGAGACCAATTTTAGATGAGGCATATTTCCTTAGGTATTTTATCTATCCACTTTTGAGAAAAATGTATCATGATTTGAATTAGATTTAATAGTGGGGTGGTATGAAGAAGGACATGCTAGATTTTCTAGCTCATTGCTTGTTTTGTCAGTAGGTGAAGGCCGAGCATTAGAGATCATGTTGCTTCTGAGATCACCCATTACTGAGTGAAAGTGGGAGCAAATCACTAGGATTTATGGCTTGGCTACCTCACACTTCTCACAGCTTTAATAGTATTTGGGTCATTATGGATTGATTCACCAAATCAACCCATTTCATCCCTATTCAAATTTCCTTCACTGCTGAAAGGTTGACCCAAATCTATATTCATGACATAGTTCATCGTCATGGGGTACCAATGTCTATTATTTTAGATAGAGGCTCAATATTCACTTTTAGATTCTGATGAACTTTTCAAGAGGAGTTGGGTACTCTAGTTGACCTTAGCACTACTTTCCACTCCAGATGAATGGTCATTGGAGTATACTATACAGGTTTTAAAGGGTATGATTTGCGCATGTGTTATCGATATTGGGGGTCTGTGGGAGAAGCATTTGATATTTTCATAGTTTGTTTAAAATAATAGCTACTATACAAGTATCTAGATATCTTCTTTTGAGGCATTGTATGGTAGGTAGCGTCAATTCCCTATTATGGTGATTTGACACTTTAGAGGTTAGACCCCGTGTACTAACTTGATTAATGAGTCTTTGGATATAGTTTGGGTGATAAACTATTGGCTTAGAGAATCTTAAAGTAGGCAAAAGAGTTATATATACCATAGGCAATATGGCTTAAAACTTAGGATTAGTGATAAACTATTCTTCTGTGTGCTACCCATAAAGGAAGTAATAAGGTATAAGAAGAAGGTCAAGCTTAGACCTACACATATTGGGCTATTTGAGATTCATTGAACAATTTGAGTAGTTTCTTACGAGTTGGCCTTACCTCCAAATTTTTCATACATTCATCAAGTTTTTTATGTGTCTATGCTTCACCGCTATATTTTGAATGAGTCTCATGTTCTTTTTTGAGACTCATTTTAGTTTGATAAGAGGTTAACCTTCGTTGAGGACCTAGTGTCTACTTTAGCCAAGGATGTCAGGCGGTTGCATTCTAGAGATTTTCCTGTGGTTCAGGTTCAGTGGAGACATAATCGTGTTTAAGAGCCTACTTTGGAGGTCCATTCGAACATGCATAGTATCTACCCTATGTTTTTTACCATTGTAGGTATTTTCTTGACCTTAGTTTAAGGATGAACTACATTTTTAGTGATGGATTTGGTAATTACCTTAATTTGTGAATCTTTCATTTTTGTATATTTTGACCATTTTTCCTTTCACTAGTTGCTACATGTTGATATTGTTGTTTGGGGATGGTTGGCATGATTTCAAATGCAATTAAGAATGAGCTGTAAGAGTTTGTGGTTTTTAGAGGTTTGGGAAACCATATAGCTGACTTCGATCAACATTTATTATTTTGAGTGTCGGATGGCAAGTTAGGCTGTGCCGACAGATCTAAAATGTCAAAGTTGGGTTAGTAGAGGGTCTGGTTTTGTTTTAGGATTTTTAATCTCATTTTGATCCTTTATTTGGAAAGTAGAAAAATAGGGTCTCAGGTTTTAATTTTGTGATAACAATTTTTATACAAAAATATGTTGTCTCTATTAAATCCGGAGGATCAAAATTAGTCTAGTAGCATCTATGGTTAGTCTTGGTAGGTTTCTGATCAAATCGTGAGGGTCCATTTGGATTTTGGTAGGATTGCGCCAAATGAATCTTCGTAGTCTTGCACTAAAATCAACATCAGCTGATATCTAGTGCAGCCTCTTAAGTAGAAACTTCTTTAGAAACCTAAGACTGGTTAAGCAGTAGCCGCTTTATCTTTCTAGTACCTCTTTAGTGGTAGACTCTTAAGCGGCAACCACTGTATGTAAACCCATTTTCTTGATTTAAAGGCCTTTGAGCTTTTAGTTTTTGCAATTCTTGAGGGTTTTTTCACCGTTTGAGTTTAGGTATGCTCCAAAACTTTATTCTCATTAGTTAAAACTCCTTTAAATCATGATTTTAAAATGGAGAATCGAGGGTTTTATCAATAAAGTTTAAAAAGGTTTTTATTAATTTTGGACACTATTTAAACCCATTTTGAATGGTTTTCTCCTATAGAATCTATAACCTTGATAATGTGTTTTTAAAATAAAATTCTAATTTTACCCATTTTATTTTTGAATTTTTTGTTCAAACTCATTTTGGACCTATTTGAAATATGAGAAATATGTGTATTCTTAGCTTTCCTTTAACGTGCATCGATGCTACATTTGAATATTGTAGTTGATTCTGAGGTAGTTTCAAAGGGGAAGGCTTCTTATTGAAGCACTTTAGACCGCAGCTTCATCTTTTGGAGGTAGGTTGTTACTTAACTTCTTTTAGGTTACGTTGAGTTGTTAATGAATAAGTAAAGCACGCTATGGGTTGGGGAAATAACTATGAGGTCTATATTTTAAGATTAATTACACTATTGTTTGCTCATGTTAGGGATGATATGGTATTGTTGTTGATTTGTGATATCTGATATTGTGGGTTGCCAATGTAGGGGCTTTATTTGACATCATTTGCTTTATTTATGCATTAGAATGCCTTTATTCAAGATATGATGTTTGTGTTGGTGCTTATTTTTATAATAGAGGCATTATTTATGAGCAATGGTTGCTTTTATCATGATAAAATACCCAAGTTAAGGTTGATATTAAATTAATGATTTCTTGTATGCATACTTGTTCTGATGGTATCCAATTGGAGTTGATAATCTTGAACTATGGATATATTGAGTTGATTTCTGGCCTCAATTGTATATTCATATTTCTTTTTGGACGGATTGTATTCTATCATTTGAGTTGATTATTAGCATTACATCCTTGTTCCATGCATATACATTCATGAGATACAAGAACCACTAGGAACACTATTTTTGAAAGAAAATTAAGACACTTTTATTAAAACGCTTTTCTTGAAAATGAGTCAAAGAGGATATTATCGATTGAGGTATGAGATATAGTATATGGGTTGCAAACCCACCATGGGTCCTACCTAGTAGTTGCAAATTCAATGGGTTTATACAGAAAGTCATGCAATGGTTTTCATCATTCATCCCATCCACATTTCATTGCAATATATATATATATATATATATATATATATATATATATATATATATATATATATTTATTCTAGAAGTTTCGCCTTAGTTATTTTCATAACTTTCTTATCAGTTTGAGTGATCGACTTACTTATCAAGGATGGACTATGATAAGTACCATGATTACCTAGTTTTTGTGTCATGACAATAATATACACGTATACTATAGTATACTATAATTGAAAGGAGTTAATACTTGTTTATGAATAAAAATGAGGTGTTTATATGAGGAAGTACAGAGGTAAATTGTTCTTTGAGATCTTTGTGGCTGACTTAAGTTACGTATTAATTATTAAAGGTTATTCCTTTGTTTATCTATATTTTTTGTGTCAAGGTGGAATTAGGGTACAAATAATTGGCCGTAATAATAAATTATATAAAATGAACTCATATGTTGTTCTTGATTCAGGTAGTATTCAGTAAGTATTGTCATGAATAATTTTAACTTAGGCAGTTGTTTTATTACTTGTTCTTGATAATATATATGCTATTGGGTTTACAAATTGAATAAATGTTAAATGTGTGGTTAGGAATAGTATGTAATCAAGAGAAAGTAGTCAATAGTAGCAAATGTTATATTATGGATCGATTTGTGGATTTGCACGAGTTTTTATGGAATTAATAAGGTGGGTGGTGAAAGTGTAAATAGGAGAGTGGCGACTTAAAAATATGAGAGTAAACATTTGATTAAATTTATTATATAGAAGCGCATGTTTTATTTTGGGTATTGATGTTATGTTTATGTGATTTAACGTGGATCAGTCGATGACTTTACTATTAGTTATAGTTCTCCATCCTAGCTAAGTCCACCTTGAATCAAAGACTATCTTTTTGAACCACTTAAATCTTGTCTACTTATCATATGAAATCATTATCATATCAATACCCTTAGCATTTGTACCTGGTACTGGCATACCATCAAATCTAGTAGCAACCAAAGTAGGCTGTCCAACTTGGCCATGAAATACTGAAATAGGCTACTGATCTGGGGTCTAAACCCCTACACAAATATGTAAACCCAATCGAGTACTGGTCAAGACAACCCTTTAGGTCATGCCCTATAATATACCATCAAATGAACAAACGCATCCTGGATGCTATATGTAGTTTTGATGATGAGTAGCTAACTACAAGGGCCCAGGTCTTTTGATGTTCATGGTATAGTACAGCTGCCATGCATGTCTGCACAGTTTTTTCCTATTGTGTAACAAACTTACAGGTGCTGCTTATACTGAATAGGAAACTCAGTCCAATGATATTTCAGACCTAATCATCACTCAACTATAAAAGGAAAAACATACTTCTTTTTCAAATGTTCTTTGGCAAATACAAAGAGCGAAAAGAGGCAGAAGAAACCCCATTTGAATGTTGCTCAAGTTCTTAGTTATTTATGTGTGCATAAATAGAAATTGTTTTTAAGTGAGTTCTAATTTGTAAACGAATTACTCATATTATAAGAGTAATGAACATTTGTCTATGTGTAGAGAGTCCTTGGCAGAATTGTCAAGATGAGCTTGTAGTAGAGTTATTACAAATGAAAGGAACATAGAGTTATGTTCATTGAAAACTGTAATCAAGAGTTTGATTAAAGTGGATTTTGAGGTGCTTGTAAGAAAAAACTGTAGTTTTTCCTTCCTTGAGTAAGGGAGTTTCCTTGTTAAATCTTAGTGTTTATTATTTCCTGCAAAGCCTTTAGTTTTCCAGCACTTTATTGTTGCTTTATAGTGATTGGTCCCTCACTGTGTTGTGCAACCCCCAAGGGTTTCAACAATTGGTATTAGAGCTGGTTCACTTTAAAAGGCTTATACCTAGAGTTGTATAATAATCGTTACTGCTATAACTGAACTAGAGGTGGAGCGAGGAAAAAAAAAGGGAGTGATTCTTCACTTTAAAGGCTTTAGAATTTGACTCAGGTGAAGAAAACACTGATGTTGCACTTCTGGCATCAAGGATTGTTTGAACTATAAAAAAGGGTGATCAACTTAGCAAAACAAATGGTAAAATTAAAGGTTGGCACAAAGGTGGTAGCTTTGAAGCATTCATGAGAAACTACCAAATGCAAAACAATGATCAAAATCCTGAAAAATCAAGAAGAAAGGATGCCGATAGTTGTATAATAAAGAAGGTGTTAGTTGCATGGAAAGACTCCTTAAGTAAATCTGAGAAAGATTAAGAGTATGTACATGGGTTCATGCTGAAACTTGGTGAGAATAATATAATCTGAGGTTCCTGGTGCTCTCAATTGTCCACTTCTGAACATAAAGGACAAAATCTAATAGAAAAAAAGGGATGTCACCCAAAACTTGTTTATGGATAATGGCTGTTAAAGATACATGACTGGGAGGTTTTTTTTTTTTCTCCCCCTCAAGACACATAAAGGGGGAGGTATGTCTTTTGGAAATGTCAAAAGGAGGTATATCCAAGGTGTTGGAAGGATTGGAAAATCACCTCATTATGTAATAGAAGATGTGTATTATGTGAATGTCCATAAGCATATTCTTCTAAGTGTAACTCAAATTTGTGACAAAGGAAATAAGGTAAGAATCATCATCCGAGTCGTCATCCTCAGAGTTTTCCTCCACATCTGAATCCGGCAGTCGGCGATCATCGTCAGTTGGCATGTCATATCGAGAGGTTCCTCAAAATATACCCCCACTCCACACATAGCCTGCGCATGCTCATTCATCGGGAAGTCATAGTCCAACTGCTGAAGCTCTGCATCCGTTGAAACACGACCCCTACTCATCATGGTAAACCGAGTCATGCCATATAGATGGTGAAAGAAACTTTCATCTCGATCATGCCGATCTGCAGTGGTAAGGTTGATGCCATGACCAGTTTCAGACTCTTTAACTTTCGTAAGATCAACCTTCTTTGGGTTGATGATCTGCAGTTTCCTCTTCAATGTGCTCCTTCCTTAATATCGCAGTCAACAAATTGCCAAACCTAAAATGAGTCCTTTTGTGCAACCTAGCCTTACGCATTGACGATCGTATAACTGCACCAATATTGATGGGAATATTAGTCATCAGAGCGTACACCAAGCATACTCGATCACGTGTGATCTTTGTGTACTGTGTCCCAGGAATCAAGCAAGAGTTGACTATCCTCAACCATATACGAGCTTCTCTGTTCAAGGAAGCATATGGGAAGGTATTGTGCCGACCGTTATCCTTGTGAATAATCCACAAGGCCATGGACCTTGTTCCGCACAGTGTGTGTCTGATTGCTCTGTAGGGAGGTCTGTGATAAAGCTCCTTGAGCGGTGATGGATCCATAGATAGAAGGCCTAGAAAGGAGTTGAAGAACTCTGCATTTAATTGCAAGACTTGGCCTCAAATCTTTACTTCACTTCCGGTAGTCTTTGGGGACCAATTGGCATAAAACTCTCGCGTTAGATCAATATTTAATTCCCTCATATCTCGGAAAATGAAATCAAGATGTAGTGCCATGATTTTAGCCAAAATGCGGGGCTCTTTCTTTGCTAGACTATCCTTCTGCATCAAATCCACATGAACATATTTTTTTACTTTGTTGTTCTTGTACCACTCCTTTACTTCCTCCTCCAGGACCCACTTTAGCTCGAAAGTGCGTCGAGGAACTTGCAAAGAGGAGGACTCAACTTGCTCTTTTCTTGACCTTTTCTGTCCTTTCTGTGAGGTGGACACTTTTTCTTTTCCTTGTCGTCCTTTTGGGTCCATTCTACCTGAGATCACAATAGAGTCATGTTAGCTTTATCTCGGAAGATTCAATATAAATACAAACCGTAATGGCACCACCCCACACTTAATTTGTTGGCGTAGACTAATTAAGCGAGTGATGTCGATTACTCAGACTTCATCGACATACATTTAGGCGATATATTCCAACAACATGTTTAGCACAATCATACTTTCATGTAATCTTTGAATATCCTTTCCAACTTTATTTCATGTAATCTTAACTATACTTTCATGTTTGGATTAATGCACTTCTTCAATAAGACTACCGCATAGAGATCGTATCAAGTTATTGCATAGAAATAATCACAACATCTTATGCTTGTGGTCAATCATGATCGTTATCTCGATGAACGAGTCATTCAAACATTCAAGCTTTCAACTTTCAAGATTATGCATTAACTTCACGATTTCGACTCCATAAAAATATGACAGTGTATAACAATCAAGTACAAGTCGGAACAAAGTCAAGAACATCCACACGTATTCTTTCACTCAACTAGATGTATCATAACAACCCAACCATATTCTTATCACCAAACACCACTTAAAAATCTAATAAATCATTATAAACATAGAATGTCAACAACTATGGAATATAAAAGAATAACTTACTTGGTGATGGTTCGGAAAGATGAGCTTGCAAGATTAGATGAGCAAAAAGAAAAACTTTGAGAGAATTTGGAAGCTTGGACGACGCCTATCTTGAGCAAACAATGAGATTTTGTTCTAAGATTGGGGATCTATTTAAAGACTAAGCCATCGGTCGGGTTTGATCCATGTACAATTGGGTTAGGAGACAAAAAGGCATAAGTAGGCGGCGCCTAATGCTTTGCCTATGCTTAGCATAGGCGGCGCCTTTGTCAATGCATAGTTGGGCATAGGCGGCGCCTTTGTCAATGCATAGTTGAGAATAGGCGGCGCCTTTGTCAATGTCTAGTTGAGACAGTGAGCATAGGCAATGGAATAGGCGGCACCTATGGTATGGCCTAGATTAGCATAGGTGACGCCTATGGCATTGCCTAGATTTGCATAGGCAATGCCTTATCCGTTGCCTATGTGAGGCAGTGAGCATAGGCAATGGTATAGGCCTTGCCTTGTCCATTGCCTAGATTGGAATAGGCATTGCCTTGTCCATTTCCTAGATTAGCATAGGCATTGCCTTGTCCATTGCCTAGATTAGCATAGGCAATGCCTAACCGATAGCCTTTGCTCTTTCATTCCTAACCACCTTTAACATGGCTTACTTTCAAATAAAAATTTGGGACCAATCTCCTCCTTTATACGTCTTGCACCTACACTTAATCAAAAATAACAAAAATGAATAGAAGGATGGGTTGCCTCCCGCCAAGTGCCTTAGTTTTGGTCATGGATCGACTCTTGTTTTTGGATTTTTATTTAATAAAAACAAACTACTAGTAAAACAAAATAATTAAAAACGATGGGTTGCCTCCCATGTAGCGCTTGATTTATTATTGCGGCACGACATAGTTATCTCGATTACTTAGACTTCATCGAGATAGATGGTGGCTATACATTTTATCGAGTCAAGTGGACCGATATATGGATTCACTCATTGGGCATTCACCTTAAAGACACCACCATCATTGTTTTCTAACTCCACTACTCCAGACGAGTAGACTTGGCTAATTCTGAATGGACCAGACCATTTCGACTTCAACTTACCTGGAAATAGCTTCAGTCTAGAGTTGAAAAGAAATACCATATCACCCTTATGAAAGTTTCGTTGGATAATCCTCAGATCATGGTACTTTTTCATCCTTTCCTTGTAGAGGTCTGCTCTTTCATACGCATGTAGACGGAACTCATCCATCTCATTCAGCTGTTCCAATCTCAGATTAATAGCATCACCCTAATTCAAGTTAAGCCGCTTTAGTGCCCATAGTGCTTTATGTTCTATCTCAATTGGCAAGTGAAAAGCCTTCCCATAAACTAGTTGGTAAGGTGACATGCCAATAGGTGTCTTGAACGTAGTCCTATAAGCCCATAAGGCATCGTCCAGCTTTCGGGACCAATCCTTCCTACTAGTATTTACAGTCTTAGCAAGGATCAGCTTGATCTCCCGATTAGATACCTCTACCTGCCCACTAGTTTGTGGGTGGTAAGGTGTAGCTACCTTATGTTTCTTGACCCCATATTTCACCAACACGACTCTGAACAACTTGTTGAAAAAGTGTGATCCTCCATCGCTTATGATGGTACGTGGTACCCCAAAACGAGAGAAGATATTTCTCTTTAAGAATGCTACAACACACTTACCTTCAATATCAGCCAGCGCTACTGCTTCGACCTATTTGGATACATAATCCACAATAACTAGGATATATTTCATCCCAAAAGAACTCACAAATGGGCCCATGAAATGAATACCCCATACATTAAATAGCTCTACTTCAAGAATTTTATACATGGGCATCTCATGGTGCTTTGAAATCGCGCCTTTCCTCTAACACTGATCATATTTTCTCACAAAATCGCAGGTGTCCTTGAATAATGAAGGACAAGAATAACCACTTTGCAGTACTTTCCTGGCTGTACAATCACCTGCATGGTGACCCCCAACTTGGGAAGCATGAATTTATTCTAATATGCTTGGCACCTCCACATCTGAGATGCATCGCCTGATAACACCATCAGCACATCATCGAAAAAGATACGGTTCATCCCAGAAGTAGTGTTTCACATCATGCATGAACTTTCTCTTTTGATGAAAGGAGAGATGCTCATGAATCACTTTAATTTCCACGTATTTCAAAAAGTCTGCATACCACTGTAAGTCTTCCACTATAGTGGCTAGGATCTCTTCGTTGGGAAATGTATCATCAATCTCGAGGTTGGGTTGCCCTATGTGCTCATTCTCAAGTCTAGATAGGTGATCAGCTACTTGATTTTCACAACCTTTTCTATCCTTTACCTCAAAATCAAACTCTTGCAGCAATAACACCCACCTAATTAGCCTCGGATTCACAACCTTCTTTGCCATTAAATATCGTAGAGCTGCATGATCTGTATGAACCACTACTTTGGTCCCCAACAAGTAAGCACAGAACTTTTTGAAAGCATAAACAATTGCTAGAAGCTCTTGTTAAGTGACGGTATAGTTCTTTTGGGCTCCATTCAAGGCCTTGCACACATAGTAGATTGGATGAAATAGCCTTTCTCTTTTCTGACCAAGTACAACACCCAAAGCTACTCCGCTTGCATCACACATAACTTCAAAAGGTAGAGACCAATCGGGTGCTACAATAATAGGAGCTTCAACTAGCTTCCCTTTGAGGCATTCAAATGCCTTCAATCAATCTTCACCGAAGTCGAACTTTGCATCCTTCTCCAAAAGTTTGCATAATGGACAAGCAATCTTGGAGAAGTCTTTAATAAACCTCCGATAAAAACCTGCATGATCGAGGAAACTATGAACTCCCTTTACAGAAATTAGAGGTGGTAGTTTCTTGATAACTTCAATCTTGACTCGATCGACCTCAATTCATTTTTCAGAGACTTTGTGCCCAAGAACAATGCCTTCCTTAACCATAAAATGGCACTTCTCCCAATTTAGCACCAAGTTGAATTCAACACATATCTTCAAAGCCATACTCAGATTTGCCAAGCATGATTCAAACGACTCACCTACAAATGAAAAAATCATCCATAAAGACCTCCAAGGTCTCTTCAACCATATCAGAAAAAATGGACATCATACAATGCTGAAAAGTGGCAGATGCGTTACATAGCCCAAATGGCATACGTTTGAAGACAAATGTACCATACATGCATTTAAAAGTTGTCTTCTCTTCATCTTCAGGAGCAATGCAAATCTGATTATAGCCAGAATAACTATCTAAGAAACAAAACCATCCCTTCCCTGCCAATCGATCAAGCATTTGGTCCATGAATAACATTGGGAAGTGATCTTTTAGCGTCCACGAATTCAGCTTCCGGTAGTCCAATGACACTCTCCACCCTGTGACAGCTCTGAGTGGAAATAGCTTATTCTTTTTGTTTGCGACTACCATCATTCCCCCTTTCTTGAGCACACATTATACCAGACTCACCCATTTACTGTCGGAGATTGGATACACCACCCTTGCATCCAACAACTTAATAATTTCATTCTTTACCACCTCTTGCATAGGTGGATTCAATCGATGTTGATGCTCAATGGTGGGCACGCAATCTTCTTCGAGCTGAATCTTGTGCATACATATCTGAGGAGGGATACCAATTATATCAGCAATAGTCCAATCGATGGCTCTCTTGTATATTTACAGAACAGAGATAAGAGTCGCTACTTGCTATTCACCTAAATCAGCTGCAACAATAACTGGAAGTATATCACCACTTCCCAAAATACATACTTCAGGTGACTGGACAGCTCTTTCAATTCTAGCACTGGTGGTTCTTCAATGGATGGTTTTGCTGGTGGTGAAGGTCGATTTTTAAGATCAAGATCCAGCTTCTTAGGAGCATGAGAATAGGAACCTATTCCTGTTAGAGCACAAATAGTTTCTTCATACTCTGCAACATCCTCACGCTCAAAATTCATGAGCACAGCAGCTCAACAATAAGCTGCTTCTCTACGGATAATTCTTTCTCATCTTCATAATAAATATCAGCTACAGAGAACACATTCATATATTTGGGCTGCTTCATTGATTTGTATACATCAAAATGAACCACTTCGTCATTCATCCAAAATAAAATCTCATTAGCTCTTAAATCAATAAGCACACTTCCTGTTGCAAGGAAAGGACGCCCCAAGATTATGGGTACTTCAGAATCCAACTCACAATAAAAAATAACAAAGTCTGTAGGAAAAATAAAGGTCGAAACCTTCACCAATACATCATATAAGATACCAACAGGTCATTTTACTAACCTATCTGCCATCACGATCCGTATATTGGTTGGTGTAGGATCGCCTAACCCCAACTTTCTGTAAATGGATAGCGGCATCAAATTGATGCTAGCCCCCAAATCGCATAATGCCTTAGCAAAATCCAAAGAACCAATCATGCAAGGAATAGTGAAAACACCAGGATCTGCCTTCTTCTATACTAAACACCTCATGGCAATTGCACTGCAACGATGAATATTATCTGCCAGCTCAAAGCTTGTTGCCCACTTCTTTGTCAAAAGGTCCTTTATGAATTTAGAGTACCAAAACATCTGTTCCAGCGCCTCCACCAAAGGAACATTAATAGTCAGCTGCTTTAACATAGTCATGAATTTACTGAACCTGGTGTCATCATCTTTCTTCTTCAATCTCTGAGGAAAAGGTGGTGGTGGAAGGGGAAGAGTTTTTTCCACCACTTCCTTTTTATCTTGCTTTTGATTATTAACCTTTTCAGGCTGGTGACGTCTAGGTGTAGTGTCATGAACGTTCTCATTCTAATTTTCAGCCTCTACAGAATCATCACAATCTACTTCAATTACATTCTCTTCTGTATTATCAACCACCTGCTTGCCTTTGGACGGATTTTCCAACACCTTACCACTCCTGGTAGTAATAGCCATACATGATCCATCATTCCTTGGATTTTGCATAGTGTCTGTAGGTAAGGTGCCAGCTTTTCTTTGATTGAATGCCGCTGATAGTTGACTCAATTGTTGCTCCAGCTGTTTTATTGCAGTGAAATATGAGTCAACCAATTGATTTATTGAGGATAAGTCATTTTTTACCTCAGCTACGCCATGTTGGTTGACTCCACTCCTTTCAACAGCTTAGCCATCATATCTTCCATGGACATCTTTCTAGAGCCAGACGCCACAGCCTCACAATTTCCAGGAGGAACATACAAACCACTCCTATTAGTCTTATTCTTACAACTACCTTGATCACGGTCCTTGTATCCTAATTTATCATAATAGTTCCGACCTTAGTTTCCTTGGGTATTGCCTCAGAAACCCCCCTGATTATTCAAGTAGTTCGCTTCTTCCTCAGAGTCGGATTTATCTCTTCCTTGTGATACAATGACCTTAACCTTTTGGGTCTTCCCTAATAATAAATGCTTGGTAAGAAGATCCATCTGCATTTTCATGTGGGCCATATCCTGGTTACGTTCCTCTTGTCTTAGTATCTGTTCTGCAGTCATGCGAATAGATATAGTAGAGGTTGCTACCTCAGAATCCCCGGTATGCCAAGCTCTACTCTGGTTTGTCATACGATCTAGCATATCACTTGCCTCAATGAAAGTAAGGTCCATGAATGACCTACCTGCAGCATTATCAACCACTGGCTTTGTCACCGAGTTCAAAGCCCTATATAATATTTCCATCAAGTGGATATTGGTCATCTTATGATTTGGGCACCGCATAAACTTCTTCTTGAACCTCTCCCATGTTTCGTGGAGAGCTTTAGTTGGAAGCTGTCAAATGTTGCTGATCTCATCTCTTAATTATGATCTCTTGGATGACGGAAAAAATCTTTCTAGGAAAGCATCTTTCAGTTGCCTCCAATTAGTAATAGAATCAGGAGTTAGCCTGTTCAACCATAGAGTTGCCTACCCAGATAAAGACAATGGAAATAAGCACATCCGAATTGCATTTTGTCCAACTCCTGGATTGCCAAACGACTTGCATATTGAGATAAAATTAACCAGGTGCATATTCGGATCATCGCCTGCAAGTCCACCAAATAACCCCTTGAGCTGCAATAGCTGAATCATGGTGCTAGTGATATTGAACTTGGATCCGGGTGCCAAAGGCAGAGGAATAATAGCCCTTGTGGCACCAGCCCCATCCAAATCATCATCATCATCACCAAAAGGAACCTGCACAGCTCAGCGTTCAGGTCTCATTCTAGCTTGACGATCTCTCCTATTCACAGGCGCTGCCACCTCATCTACACGCCTTGGATTTAGTAACTCATCATCACCTAAATCCTCATCATTAGGATTTATTGCCCGACCTGGGTTATCAATGTTCTGTTGATTCACTTGAGCGACTGCCAATGCAGCTAATCTAGCCTGATCCTGTTGAGCTGCCCTTCTTTCAATGTCTCGTTGTGCATCCATTCTGCCAATACGTTGTGGTTCAGGATTTATGGGTAATAATGGCTAACCAGAACGTCGTGTATTTGGCATGCACTCTACCAAACCTGAACAAAACAAAAAAAATAAACAAAAAGTAAGATTCAAGAATCTTTGACCAAAGGGTATATTAACTATCACAAACTTAGTTGACAACCATATTCTCCGGCAACGGCGCTAAAATTTGATACGCCCAAATTACAGCTCTCGTTAGAAAGTGTAAGCGGTCGCTGTCAAATATAGAACCCAACTGGGTTGGGTGTCGAATCCCATAGGGAATACTTGGTCACTAAGTGTTGAATTATTAGTAGACTGTTGGTCAAAAATTCCACTAAAAAGGGGGATTTGAGTATGCATGAATTAATACTATCAATGTAACGTTGGAATGCTAGGTGTAGTAAGATTTAATCACAGAGAATAATAAGTTAGGGTTATGTCCACCTTGTAATTTCTACTTATCTATTAACTATGAGTAATGCAGAATTTAGATATGCATGCACTTATAGAAATTCGTATTCTAATTGTAAATACAAGTGTTTCTCAACCATCAAGGATTTATTTCACTTTAGCTCTCTCAAGCCTAAAGTGTGTGACGAATGGTACAAATTCTCCAAGAAAGTTAATCTGGTTAAGGCATTAACGTGTAAACAGGGGTTGGAAACCCTATTTTCTTGTCACACTCTCTCTTCCAAACATATAACTTTTCTCTCGAACAAGTTAATTGTATAATGGCGTGTTCCTTATGTTTGCAACCATAAAAATTCAATTAAAACGAAGAGAGTAATGATATAAGTAGCATACACATCAAGAATTCACAAACTCATAGTAATAGATAGTATCTTACAAGGTTTCCATAACCCTAACAGAGAAGTTTAGCTACTCATAAGTACAACGGAAAACAAAGTAGACATCATCATCATACCAAAACTATAACAATCTCACGATGGAGATGATTTGGCGTCAATATGAGGATGACGTGATTCCCTCTCTAGCCGTTGCCCAAGCCTTAGTGTTTTTCTCTGTCTCCAACTTACTGAATCTAAAAACTGAATAATGAAAAGTGTCCAATGCTCAATAATCGAATGTTAATGATGATCGAATGTTGCTGAAAAATTCAGTAATAGGGTTTTTAATAATATCCTTATCTAATATGTTGCTACTGCATCCTTAAGTATTTAAAAATACTGTGTTTGCCCAGGAAAAAGTTCCCATGCATCACTTTCAGTCCAAAAGCTGCCTTCCCTCTAATGTGAAGTTTTCCCTTGATGCTCACAAGTCCATAAAGTGCTGAATTCTTTATCATTAATACCTGAAAAACATGCTAATCACGTAGGTCAGCTCACTTAAAGGAAAATAGACTAAAAGTGCAGGAATTATATATTTTATCCTCAAAACTTAGCTAAAATATGGGTAAATTATGGTTCTTAGGGGTATAAATACCCCCAACATCGGCTATGCCATGTGCATCGCCCCTGTATCTCCATAAGGTAAGCATTATTAGAGTGAAATATTTCCCCAAGAGGGAGATGACCCATATTTACTTAATGATCTCATGTCTTAGATCCTTCATTTTCTCCTTACAAAATGAATTCAATCTAGAATAGAGGATACCCATAAGTTGACCCTAAAGTTAAAACCTCATCTATAAGTCAAGTATTCAGAGGTTCAATTCAGTTCATGATGTTTAGCTCATATGTCATGTCACTTATAATACTGAGTTGTGTTATTATGTTCCTATTATAAACTTGTCATCAAGTGCCATTGCATAATCATTCAAGCTTTCAAGCGTCAGTTCAGTCCAATATTCATGCATTAGATATGCATGTTCCGTTGAGAAAGTTCAGTTTATTAGTATTTTTAGTCATGCATTCACGTATCATATCAGTCATATAATCATGCATCAAATATGCATGGATTCATCCTTTCAGTTATGCATCAGATATGCATTTTTATTTTAAGAAAACTCAATTTATTAGAATCCTCAGTACTACATTAAAGGATTAGTTATCCATGTATCAGATATGCATGTTCAGTATGAATCAGTCTATTAGTCACATCAATTATGAAATCATGTTTCAGTCATCTATGCTCGATTTATGTTCAGATTATTATTTCCCCTCGCAAACATTCTCATTCGAGGATGAATGTTCTCAAGGGGGAGATATTGTAAGATTCCATAAATTCGCTTCAGCTCGTAAAGCTCCATGAAAGATCCCAAGACTTATAAATTTGCTCGTAAAGCTCCATGAAAGATCCCAAGACTTAGAAATTTACTAAGTGTTGAAGATTCAAAATTTTGTCTTATTTTATACCTCTAAACTTTGGGGATTTATTTTATGACCTTCTCAACCATCGTTTTTAGATTTTCAAGTTGTGTTGCGATGGGACAAGGTCATAGCACATCTCGGATAAGTTTAAGAATTTTTCAGATAGCATAAGGGCAAGTTTGGATGTGCAAAATAGTAGCACCAGGTGATAGGCCCGCGTTGCCCGGTCTAGAGCACTGCTCTTAGCCAGGCGTCGCCTGGTCTAGAGCGGTGGACTAAGGTAGGCATTGCCTGCTAACTTCGATGATGCACCAATTTTTTGCATTCCAGCTCTGTGTCCTTAAAGGTAATTAGGTAACTTTCCATCGCTATATTAGCTCTTAAACACGGTATTGAGGCTCTAAAACACCAAAATATAGTTGTTATTCTCAAGTTCTCTTAAGAAACTCAAGATAGGGTTTTATAGAAGATTCAAGAACAAGGATTTCTCTTCTTAAAGCTTCTTGAAATCTCGAAATAAGGTATGCGTAGTGTTTATCTATGGATCCAATTCATTCATAGAGCTCAAGAACCCTATTTACAACTATATACCCTTATTGCTATATTTTGATTTGATTGTTGATCTTATTTATGTGTCGAATGATGTCAAGATAGAATTTTTATGGGTTTGTATGGAACTAGGATGGCATGCTAGTTGAAATATATGAACTTTGGCTAATTTGGGTTGTTGAATTCATGAATAAGCCTATGCCATAAAAGTATGAATGCAAGGTGTTTGATGAAATACGTAAGAGACTAGAAATCATGCAACATAGCTAAGTAAAACCTAAATGAAAAGTCCATGCTCTATCCCTTTTTGAACAACATAAATTCCATGCAAATTGATATGTATTGTTGTAGTGATATGGAATGTTCATGAAACTAGAACCATTCAAGTATGTACATGTTACATGCACTGTCTTACATGTCCAAGAATATGATAAACATGTGTAGTATGAAATCCCCTATTTATGGCATTATGAACTATGTACTTTATTCCTATGATCAAGTCATGTTGTGTCAGTTTTCTTTCATTGAGTCCAGGGGGTGCTTGTACCCAAAAATATAGCTGGGTACCTAGATCCATATCATATTATCATGATATTCTCAGTCAAGCCATGATCTATAGAATTAACTCAGTCATATGACTCAGGAAAACTCAGAAATCTCAACAGTCATAGTAGTTCAGTAATCTCAGTAGTTCAGTAATCCCAGTACTCAGTAATATCAGTAATATCAGTAACAACAATACTTTTAGTGATCTAAAAAATTCTAATACTCTTAGTCTGTCCTTAGAACTCAATTCGTTTCATTACTGTCAGAATCTAGTTAACTTAGTTTAGCTTTGCGAAACTATACCACTAGTATCCATCTAGTAAATCAGTATTAGTTTATCTAATCAGTTCAGTTCAGTTATTCAATTTAGCTCAGTTATTCAGTTTAGTGTCTTCAAAATAGGAGTAGAATTCAGCACCAAGTGAGCCTAGGGATGGGGACTCACCCGCTAGAAAGGATTGAGATCCTTAGAAACAATCCCTAAGTTCCAGAACTACATAGCCAGCATAGGTATGAGATATCACCCGTTAGATAGGACTGACATACTCAGGGGTCACCTATTAGCAAATTTATATGTATAGGACTGATCCCAGAAGTCACCCGCTAGATTAGGACTGACTCCACAACAGTTGTTTTTACTGGTGGCATGGTACTGACACCCTTCCAGTCAAGGCAGAGATTGGACCCCAAATCATCTTAGCATGGGGCATGTCGGTTAGATTACTATATCCCATAGTTTTAGTTACAGATTCATGACTGTCAGACACAGTCAACTCAACTCAGAAGTATAGATTAAGTATTGTTAGATATAGTCAATACTTGTTATTATAAATAAACTTAACGATCACCCACTATATAGGACTGATCTTAGACTAAGTTAAATTATCTTTTTATTATCAGTATATTAAGAGATTAGCTACTAGATAGGATTGATCTTAGATTTACTCACTCAGCTTAGAATGGAACTCAGATAGTTTCATCAGAACTAGACTGTCAGATACAGTCGCTTAGTATTAAATACATCGGTTTGGATGATTATCAAAATTATACTATTTATGTCAGTCATCATATCTTACGTTATTAGTATTTAGATTTAGGACTGTTAGGCATAGTCAATCAGACCAGTTCTTAATAATTTAAACTGTTAGAAATAGTCATTTATCCATTCAGTACCTCAGTACCAGTAAAGTCATGTCATTAGTATTCAGACTCTGTTGTTAGTATCACCATGAGTTCTATTATAGTTTCTTATCCATGTATGTATTCTTACATTCATACTAGTCAGCATTGTTCATGCATACAACCCTTTACATTTAGCCTACCTCACTCATATACTCAGTACATTCAGTCGTACTGATGCATTTGTGCTATGATGTTTTATCTTATGTGACACCATAGGTTTAAAGGCACGAACTCCAAATTTGAAGTAGATCTAGTATCATCAGTCAAAGTTAGAATTAAGTCCTCATCTTTCGAGGACATGATGATTTCATTATTTTTTTAGTTTTCAATTTATTTTAGTAGTTGGAGTTAGTTGGAGACATGTTCTTTCAACTCTTTATTCAGACAGTATTTAGAGACCTTCAGATTTAGTTCAGATTTGATTTAGTTTTTAGTTATTTTGGGTATTTTTCACCCATACGGATATTATGTTTTGACAGAATTTTTATTCAGTTGAACCTTATGGCCTACATGTTCATATTTTCAACATTATTATGTTATTTTATGTAGTATATAGGTACAAATATCATTCATGTGTTAGCTTGTGGTCCTTCGGGGTCATGAGAACCGTGTAGCATCCCAATTCAGAAAATTGGGGTGTTACAGTACCCTTAATTTGAACGGTTATAGGTACACTTGTGAAGGTGGAGTCCTGAAGGTTACTAAAGGTGCACTCTTCATGATGAATGGATAGATTAAGTCTACAAATTTGTATGTCTTTCATGGATCTACTATTACAGGTGATGCAGTTATTTCTACCTCCTCTTTATCAGAATGTGACATTGCTAAACTTTGTCATATACGCCTGGGGCATATGAATGAAAATGGGATGGATGAACTTAGCAGGAGAGGACTTCTTAATGGGTAGAATATTACCAAACTAGAGTTCTATGAGCATTTCATTTTGGGAAGTAGAAGATAGTCAGATTCACTAAAGGTATCTACTCAACTAAAGGCACACTTGATTACATTCATTCTGATCTCTAGGGTCCTTCTAAAGTAACTTCTAAACAAGGTGTGAGTCATTTATTAACTATTATTGATGACTATTCTAGAAAAGTTTGGGTGTTATTCTTGAATCAAAAGAATGATATGTTGCCTACTTTGAGGAAGTGGAAGATTATGATTGCAAAGCAATGGGAAAACAGGTAAAATGCCTTCAGACTGATAATGGTCTAGATTTCTTCTCTAATGAATTTAATGCTCTGTGCAAGTCAGAAGGAATTGTGAGGAGCTTGATAGTTCATCATAATCCACAATAGAATGGTATGTCCAAATGAATGAATAGGACTATAATGAAGAAATTGTGGTGTATTCTCTCTAATGCTGGTTTACCCAAGTCTTTTTGGTCTAAAGCAACTTCCATGGCATGTTTTCTTATAAATCGCTCTCCCTTAGTCATAATTGATAAAAAAACTCACAAAAGGTATCGTTTGGTACTCCTGCTAGTTATTTTGATTTAAGGATATTTGGATGTCCAGGTTATGCTCATGTTGATAATGGAAAGTTTGAACTTAGATCTATCAAGTGCTTATTTATGGGTTATAAACTTGGTGTTAAAGGTTATAAGCTTTGGTGTCCAGAAAGAAAAAAGGTTACAATTAGTAGGAATGTTATGTTTGATGAAACTGCCATGCTTTACGCTCCCTCCGAATCAAGTGGTTCGCCCCCAAATGAGCTTAGTGACACGAATCAGCAAAATTAATTCACCCACGTTGAATTATAAATTAGAGTCTACACCAGTGCCTACTTCTAAATTTAGCCCAGAAATATAGAGTGGTATTGTTTCTTCTTCACCACCAATGATGCCACAATATTCTATTGCTAAAGAAAAGTTTATGAGAGATATTAGACCTCTTTAGAAGTATGTTAAACCTAATTTGGTTGCTTATGCAATGAATGTAGCAGAAGGTATTGATTTTGGTGAAGAATATTCTTCTTACTCAAAGGTAGTTAGTTATGATGATTCTAGCTGATGGATGATTGCTATGCTTGAGGAGATGAAATTACTTCATAAAAATGGCACATATGATTTGGTGATATTTCCTAAAGATAAGAAAGTTGTCCATTGTAAGTGGGTATTCAAAAATAAAGAAGGAATATATGGAGTTGAAGATGTTAGGTATGAAGCAAGACTAGCTTCTAAATATTATAGTTATGTTCCAGGTGTTGACTTCACAGATGCGTTTTCTCTAGTTGTAAAGCATAGTTTGATTCGATCCTTGCTTGGTATTGTGGTCATGCATGATCTAGAGCTTGAGAAGATGGATGTCAAAACTAAATTCTTACATGGAGAACTTAAAGAAGATATCTCTATGTAGAAACTATAGGCTTTTGTAGTCTTAGGAAAGGAGGACTATGTATGCTTACTGAAAAAGCCTCTTTATGGATTAAAACAGTCTCCCAAGCAGTGGTATAAATAGTTTGACTCTTTTATGACCTTTCGTATATTTCAAAGGAGTAGTTATGATAGTTCTGTCTACTTCAAGGAGTTAAGTGAGGGTTTATTTGTGTATCTTCTTTTGTATGTTGATGATATGTTGATTGAATCAAAGGATATGAGAGAGACAGTAAAAGACAAAGTCCAGCTTAGCAAGGAGTTTGAGATGAAGGATCTAGGATTAGAAAAAAAGATTCTTAGCATTCAAATTATGATGGATAGAGAGAAGTGTAAGTTATACTTGAGTCAAAAAAGGTATATTGAGAAAGTGCTTTACAGGTTCAATATAAAAATGCCAATTCTATAAGTACTATATTGGAAGCTCACTTAAAACTCTCAGCCACTTTATCTCCAAAGACAAATAATGAGAATGACTACATGTCTTGAGTTCCATACACTAGTGCTGTTGGGTCTCTTATGTATGTGATGGTGTGTTCCTGACCAGACTTATCTTATGCCATCAGTGTAGTTAGCAGATATATGGCAAATCTTGGCAAAGAACATTGGAAAGCAGTTCAGTGGATTTTTAGGTACTTACATAGATCTGCTAATGTTTGTTTGTAGTTTTGGTGAAATAGAGATAGAGTAATCGAGTATTTAATTCTGATTTTATAGGAGATCATGATAAAAAGAGATCCCTTACAGGCTATGTTTTTACCACTAATGGTTATGCAATTAGTTAAAAAGCTACCTTATAGACTATGATTTCTTTGTCAACTACTGAGGCAGAGTATATGGCTATTACAGAGGCTTTCAAGGAAGCTAATTGGTTGAAGGTTCTATTTGGTGAACTAAGCAAAGACTTATAGATTACTATGATCTTTTGCAACACTCAGAGTGCTATCTTCCATATGAAAGATCAGACATTTCACAAGAAGACAAAGCACATAGATGTTCGATATCATTTTTTGAGTGAAATTATTGCTCGTGGTGATATTATGGTGACCAAGATTAGTACTCACGATAATCCTACTAATATAATGACCAAGACACTACCAAGTTCTATGTTTGAGCATTGCTTAGAGTTGGTTAGTATTAGCCATTAAGATGTGCCCTTAAGGGCTTTTATGAAAGAGGTGGAGAGTTTGCCTTAAAATAGATTTGAGTTCTGAATTAGAATTTGTATCAAGGGGGAGATTGTTAGAGTTTTTACATAAATTTTGTTGATCCATCCCTAAAAGCCCCATGTTTGTGATTTTCTATTGGGTGGGTTTGTGGTGGTAGCGTAGAGATCGGGCCGATAGGCCCGTAGAGCTTTATGTTTTTTGGTCCTAGGACTTTTTAGTACGAATATATTATATAAGTGAATTTAGTTGGTTATTTTGCGGTGTCCTAAAAATATGCATTCACCATATTGTACTTCTCTCCTTTTATTATAGTGAAACATCATTTACCTCTGCCCGAACTTTTTCATGCAAGGGTTTCCATGTAAATCTGTGCATTCTTGTTTTTCTTTTTGCTTGTGGTTTGCTTTATTTTTTCCAGATTACTATCATTTCCATATGAATCAATTTCCAAGTTCTATTTATGATTCTATGAATGTGTGTATGATTGCCTAGTAACAAAGGGGTGCTCGGGCTTTCATAGCTTGAGATGCTTATCATGGCCAGGACCTTGTTCGGGTTATTAAAACCATGGTATCAAAGAATGGTTCATGGTCTCAAGGTGTTTTCAAAATCACGTGGTTCATGGTTTCAAGGTGTTTTCAAAATCACGTTAGGTAGAGTCTTATTTATGGGTGCGTAGCGCAGCACACTTATTGGCAGAAGGCTACTAGAAATTTAGGAATGTTTTTTATGTGATTTAGTTTGTGTTGTGGAGTCTGAAATGTCTCCTAATCAATATCCCTTGTATTTTAGAAAAGCAATCATGCCTTGACGTTGCTCTAATGATTAAAATGCCCAGACTGAAGATGTCCATCCCATCTATGGGATGAGGACACATAATAGGGCTCTAACTCCTGATTTTGTTGCTGCTCTGAGAGTCCCTCCTATTCAGACCAGTCCACCCAGAGCACCTAGGGATCCTCGGTCTGGGACTAACTGTACCTAACCTACCTAGAGAAAGATATCAAATACTGAGTTCAGACAGTCGATGTATATGGTTTCACAATTGGTGGCTTTACAAGCTCGATGGTTAGAGGATGTTGTTATAAATCTATCAAATCTGAAGCTTCACAGGTGGGTCAGTTTATAAGGATGAACCCACCTAAGTTTACTGGTACAAAAGTGGAAGAGGATGCACAAGAGTTTGTAAATGAGATGGAGAAAATCTTTCAAGTGATGCATGCGGATGAAGTAGAAGGGTTTAAATTAGCTTCTTACTAATTGAATAAGGTAGAAAATCAGTGGTACAAAAAGTGAGAAGATTCGAGGGGTGAGAATGGTGAGCCTTCTGCATGGGGAAATTTTGTGGAAGCCTTCTTAGACCGATTCTTTACTCAGGAGGTGAGGAAGTCCAATGCTGAAGAGTTCATGAACTTAAAGCAGGGGAAGATGATCGTCAAGGAGTACACCCTGAAATTAACCAACTATCCTGTTATTCCCCAGAATTAGCAGGAAATATGAGGGCCCTATATAAGGAAGTTTGTATCTGGCCTTTCGGTGACTTGGTTATAGAGTGCAAGGGGAGATGTTGAATTGGTACATGGACTTCTCTAGATTGTCTATTCATGTGAAATAGGTTAAGAATTAGAAATAAGGGGTTACTGAAGCAAGGGAGAAAGACAGATAGTCCAAGAGGGCCAAACCAGCGGATTAGAACTATAGTCAACATCAGGATAGATATTGGGGTAATAGGTGGTCAAAGAGAAAGACTTAGGGTAATGTACATCCTTCGGTCAGCACCTCAGTGCCTAAAACTCCACGTAATCAATTTTCTTTTAATCCTCAGTCTAATAGTAGATGAAGGATACAATACACCCATTCCCAGAGGAGCATAAGACAACTGACCATATCATTTCCCCATTGTAGTATCAATGAGAAGAATCACCTAGGGAAGTTTACTTCTACGGAAAGGTGGGACACATTTAGAGAGATTTCCCTTATACAGGAGGTAATACAGGGGGATCTAACTCCCAAGCCTCCTCCACAACTCATCCTCCTAAGGGCGCTACTTCATCTATCGAAAGAAGGCACAACCGATTCTATGCCTTATCCAACCGTTAGGATGTAGAGGCTTCCCCAGATGTAGTCATGGGTATGTTACAATTTTTCTCCTATGATGTATATGTGTTGCTTGATCCTGGTTCTACTTTGTCTAATGTGACCCTATATGTGGCAGTTGGTTTTGGGTTTTAGCCTGAGGTTATTACAAAACCTTTCTCTATTTCCTCTTTTGTAGGTGATTCTATTGTAGCTAGAACAATATATATAGAAATTGTGTTATGTCTATTTGTATCCAGGGTACCGTGGTAGACCTCATAGAGCTTGATATGGTAGATTTTGATGCTATTTTAGGAATAGACTGGCTCCATTTGTGTTATGTCAATTTAGATTGTAGAACCCAAAAGGTTACTTTATCTTTTCCAAATTAACCAGTGATAGAATGAGAGGGGACTTCTTTAGAACCTAAATAAAAATTCCTCTTTTACCTCAGATCCTGCAAAATTATATCTAAGGGTTATTTGTATCATTTGATTCGAGTAAAAGAGTCAAATATTGAAGGCCCTTCTCTTCAGTCCGTCCCTATGGTAAATAAATTTCCAAAAGTCTTTCTCAAAGATCTCCCAGGGGTACTGCCTGATTTGGAGATAGACTTTAGTATTGATTTATTGCCAGACACCCATCCTATTTCTATTCCGCCCTACAGAATGGCTCCTACTGAATTGAAAGAGTTGAAAGAGAAACTAGAAGATATTCTTGATAAAGGTTTCATCCATCCTAGTGTCTCCCATAGGGTGTACCTGTGCTCTTTATGCATAAGAAATATTGTTCCCTCCGTATGTGTATATACTATTGTTATTGAATAAGGTCACTATAAAAAATAAATATCCCCTTTCTATAATTAATGATATCTTTGACAAAATTTAGGATGCAAAGTGTTTTTCCAAGATAGAACTTTGCTCGGGGTATCATCAGTTGAAGGTTAGGGAGGCTGACATTCCCAAATAGCTTTTCAAACCCGATATGGCCATTATGAATTCTTAGTCATGTCCTTTGAATTGACCAATGCCCCAACAAATTTCATGGATCTAATGAATAGGTTTTCTATCAATTTTTAGATCTATTTGTCATAGTCTTCATTGATGACATCTTGATTTATTCTAAGAATGATGAGGATCATGTCAATTACCTCTATTTTATTCTTCAGGCCCTCAAAGATCATAGGTTGTATGCAAAATTTTCCAAGTGTGAATTTTGGCTTAATACTATTGCTTTCTTGGGGCATATTGTGACTAGTGAGGGAATTAGGATTGATCCCCAAAAGATTGAGGTAGTGAGAAAATGGCCCAGACCCACAACTCTAACTGATATTTAGAGCTTCTTGGGTTTTACAGGATATTATAGGAGGTTCGTAGAGAGTTTTTCTTTGATAGCTGCTCCACTTACTAGGTTGACATAGAATGAGGTAAAATTTGTATGGTCTGAGTCTTGTGGTAATAGCTTTGAAAGATTGAAGGAAAAGTTGACTACCGCGCTTGTTTTTACCCTTCCTGAGGGTACAAAGGGTCTTATTGTGTACTGTTATGCATCATGAGTGGGACTTAGATGTGTACTTATGCAGCATGGTAAAGAGGTAGCTTATACATCTAGACAATTGAAGGTGCATGAGTGAAATTACCCCACCCATGACTTAGAGTTAGCGGCTGTTGTATTTGAACTTAAGATGTGGTGGCATTATCTATATGGGGTACATGTTGATATATTTACTGACCATAAAAGTTTACAGTATATTTTCTCGCAGAAAGAGCTAAATATCAGGAAACGGAGTTGGTTTGAACTGTTGAAAGATTATGACATGAGCTTGCAATATAATTCGGGCAAGGAAAATATGGTGGTCGATGCCTTCAGTAGACTATCTATGGGCAATCTTAAATATGTTGAGGAAGGAAAAAGGGAGATGGTGAAAAATATTTACCGGCTTGCAAATCTGGGGGTGTGACTTCTGGATTCTAAAGATGGAGAGGTTATTGTGCATGAAATAGCTAAATCTTCCCTTTGTGCAGAAGTTAAGAAGAAGTAGGTTGAGGATCACACCTTGATACAAATTAAAAAAAATATGGGTCAACAGAATATGATGTCTTTTAAAATTAAAGGTGATAGAATTTTAAGATATCAGGGTAGGCTATGTGTGCAAGATGTGGATATATTTCAAAAAAGAATCCTCAGTGAGGTGCACACTTTGAGATATGTTTCTCACTCAGGCTCCACTAAGATGTACCATGATTTTAAAAACATATATTGGTGGAATAATATGAAACGTTATATGACTGATTTTGTTTCCAAGTATTTGAATTGCCAACAAGTTAAATTGGAGCATTTGAGGCCAGATAGTACATCCCAAGAGATAGCTTTCCTATGTGGAAGTGGGAGATGATCAAAATGAACTTCATAACTGGACTTCCGAGGTCTCAAAACTAGTATGATTCCATTTGGGTAATTATGGATCAGTTGACCAAGTCAACCCACTTTTTACCTGTAAGGACTAACTATTCGGGAGATGATTATGGTAAGATGTACATTAAGGAAATATTTTATTTGCATAGGGCAATGGTATCCATTATATAGGTTCGAGCTATGTAATTCTCTTCGCAGTTTTGGAGATATTTTAGAGGGGTTTAGGTACTCAAGTGAACCTGAGTACTGCATTCCACCCTCAGAAAGGTGGGCAAGATGAATGCACCTTTCAGACCCTTAAGGACATATTAAGGGCTTATGCATTCGACTTCAAAGGTAGTTGGGTAAATCACTTACCACTGATAGATTTTGCTTACAATAATTGCTACTATGTCAGTATTAAGATGGCTCCTTTTTAGGCACTTTATGGGAGAAGATGTAGATCACTGATTAGGTGGTATGAGGTTGGTGAAACACGGTTGTTTGGGCCTAACCTTGTTCATCAAGTAATGGAGAAGGTGAATATCATTAGAGAAAGACTTAAGATAGCCCAGAGTCATAAAATCCTATGCCGCGATTCGAAGAAGAGATTTAGAGTTAGAGATAGATGATTTGATGTTTCTAAAGGTCTTTCCTATGATGGGGATCATGAAATTTAGGATGAAAGGGAGTCTTACCCCTTATTATATAGGACCATACTAGATTTTGAGTAGAATAGGTGGGGTGGCCTATGAATTTAATTTTCCCGCGAATTTGGCTTTCATTCATTCTGTATCTCATGTGTCTATGTTGAAGAAGTGTATTGGAGATCATTCCCTAGTGTTTCCTGTAGAGGAGATCAATGTGAAAAACTTTTTATTATACGAGGAGGAACCGATTGTAATCCTGGATCCCCAAGTACGAAAGTTCAGGAGTAACGAAATAGCTTCGATCAAGGTAATGTGGAGAAATCAAAAAGCCGAGAAGGCTACTTGGGAGTTAGACGAAGATATGCATGTAAGGTACCTGACTCTTTTTAAGACCCTGTATATGATTTAGAAGGTACAAATCCTATACTACTCATTTTTGTATTTAGTTCTTAAAATAATGCTTGATGTGTTCCGAGTCATCATTCGGGGACAAATGATCCCAACGGGGGATATTGTAACACCCATCATTTCAGGCTAGGACGTAGACCATTTTTTCTATGCACAAATAATCCAAAATCTATAAATCCAATATGAATTTAGTGTGTTAATCAACTATATATTTTGGGAATCATGAATAAGGTCATAAAGGTCCCTTAACTCAAGGTCGAGTTGAAAGCCTTCCTATCGATTGGGTTTTGGTGAGCGTTTAAACTTGGGTCAAATTCAATCAACCATAATATTTTGTATATATATAATTAGAGGGCGTACTATATATCAAATGAAATTTCTTTGAGTCTTCTTTCCAACGCTACAAATTTTGCCTAAATTTGATATCGAGGTAAAAAGCTATGACCATTTTACATTGGGTTATCTTAACTACCAAAGTGCAATGAGAAGACCGACGGACTGTCGCGCCAACGATGGACCATCTCCCAAACCATCGCAACTAATATAGTAAGTTATTTTTTGGCCAAAAAGTGATGGTTTGAGGGATGGTCTATCCCTGGGGTGACAGGTCATCGCCCAGACCATTTTGAACCTTTATTTAGTGATCTAAAGGCATTTTAAAGGGATTTTTTGGGTCTTTTTCATTTATTGCAACACCTAATTACATCAAAACAAAGGAAATAACTCCTCATTCATCCATAACATAAAAATTAGGGGTTTTCCCAAGAACAAGAAATCAAAAACCAACCTCTAAGTTCAAGATTTCCAAGGAACGAATCAAGATTTGAGTGCTTCTCTCTAAATTAATTAATCTAAGGCACATGGGGTTGTCCTAAATCTCATGGGCATAATTTTGATACGAATTTAAATAAGATTTTTTAATAATTATGTAAGTATGTATACCATTATAAGTGGGTTTCATTTTAACACATAAAGCATGCGTTGTGAAATGGTTTTGAGAAGAATATTGAAAGATCATTGGGTTGTTTTATTATATATCTCAATTGTTGAATTTGTGGACATGTGACTTGAATTTTAAAAGGTGTTATGAACATGAGTGAATCCTTTATTCCCCATGATGATGTTTATGAACCCCAGATAATGCTATTGTTAAAGTATTGAGAGCACGAGTTTAAACCCCTTTTTATCATGAAAAAGTGTGTTTGGCTAATGGTTTACTACTTGGTAAATATTGAAGTTTCTTGACTATTTTGTGTTAGGGAATCAATATGCATATGTTTGGTGGTATAGGAGTCTTGGTGGTTTTCATATAATGACTTGCATAAAATGTGTGGAGGAATTATCTCGATTAAAAAAAGGAAAAGAATGTTGTGAGTATGATGCATGTTTTGTCTTATATCAATCTTAAAGCTTAAATTTATGTGAGTTATATGGTTACTCGAAGAAAGCATGAGTCAGATGACTCTATGCTGGAAATCATGAATTACCGACATGGGAACTTGGTACCCTGCTATATGATCTTGTGTACCTAGTACTATGTCATCCCAAATTGGTAACAAGGGTTAGGAGCCCAGCTTTGTGATCTTGAGACCAACCACGATACATTGACTTGATTGGGGTTGTGGCACCCTGCTATGTGATCTTGTGTGTGTTTTCCTCTCTAATATTCCAATATTGGCGGTAATGGGGACTTAGAAGTTGGTGAAAATATGAAATTATATGGTGTACCATCTAGCTCAACAGTGCTGCATTTTTGTTGAAAAATCATTATACTATGCCTATATGTTTTCAAATGATTTTGCGCTAAAGTATTTTATAATATCTCTCACCTATGATATATAAAAGTTGTATTTTATTTTTGGATCACTCTGCATACAATTACAATTGTATTGACCCCCTATATTTTAGGGTTTGAGGCTCAATCTAGAGGTCCTGCAAAGCCATAGAGTTTTAAGCCAGAAGTGAAGTATGTGTGCAGATTGTAAGCCTTTTTTATTTCAGAAGGCCTATTTCTTTTTGTCATATGTTATTTATTTTGGTTAAGGTCCACTGGGGGCCCTGTCCCGGTTTTAGTTGTGATGACTGTTTTTGATGTACTAGAGATTTCACAGATGATAGATGATATTGAAGGTTTTATTGAGTTTTTTGTCTTTTCAGTCGTATGATGTTATTGACCTTGTTTTGTAAGAATTCATTTCCTTATTCTCTTTATTATTGTATGAATACGTGCATGATTGGCTATTATTAAAGGTTTTCTTAGGCTTTTATAGCTCGGGATGCTTGTCACGGCCAAGGCCTTGTTCGGGTCGTGACACCACTAGAACTAGTAAACCTCACTAATCTTGTCTTCCTTGACTTTTTGGTAAACAAAATTTCAGGAAAAATCCCACCTCAGATCAGCTCACTAGAAAAGCTTGAGAGCCTTTTCATCTCTGACAACTATTTAAATGAGGTTTTAGCACTAGAGGTTTTAGCTCTAGAGAGTAACAATCTTTCCAGTCCAATTGCAGTATCTCCCGGTGACTTAACTGAGCTCCAATATTTGTTCCTTCATTCTAACCAACTTTCTTGTTGTATTCCTAGTGAATTTGGGAATTTGAAAGAACTCAATGGCTTGGCATTATCTGAGAATCATCTTAGTGGTTCAATTCCTACTTCCTTTGGAAACTTGAAAAACTTGCAAACTCTATTCCTCCATTTGAACAAATGTTTCCTATCCCATTCCAAGTGAATTGGGGAACTTGAAAAACCTTACTGATATGGATTTATTTTCTAATAAGCTTACTAGTTCAATTCCCATTACTCTGGATGATTTAACTGAGCTCACACTTTTGTACCTTCATTCTAACCAACTTTTTGGTCCCATTCCTAATAAGCTGAAAAATTTTAAAAACCTCACTGATTTGGAATTAGCCACTAATCATCTTACCGGTTTAATTCCAATTACTCTAGGTAACTTAACTAAGCTCAAATTTCTATACCTTTTTTCTTACCAACTTTCTAGTCCCATTCCTAGTGAATTGGGAAATGCAAAAGATTTGATTGGTCTACGCATAGACAGAAACAATATTAGTGGTAGCATACCGCTAGAGATTGGAAATGTCAAAGCGCTTCTAGGACTTGATCTTTCATCAAATCAATTAACTGGGCAAATTCCTAAGGAAACTGGAAAACTAACCTCTCTGGTAAAACTTTTTGTGTAAAGGAATAATATTTCTTGAAACATACCTGTGGAGCTTAGGTCACTGACAAAATTAGAGTCCCTTCATCTATTATAAAATAGATTGAATGGGTCAATCCCGACATGTATAGGAGATTATATGCACTTGTATCGGTTGAACATAAGCAACAACAAATTTGGCCAGAAAATTCCAAACGAGATAAGGAGGTTAATTCATCTTACTGTGCTTGATTTGAGCCATCATCTTCTTGGTGGAGAAATAACTGCTCAGCTAGCCAGTTTGTGGAACTTAGTAAGATTAAATCTTTCCCACAATGGATTTTCTAGCCGCATTCCTAAAGAACTTACAAGTTTGACTGGTTTGGAGAATGTTGTATTGTCATAAAATGAATTGGAAAGTCCAATACCAAATAATAAAACTTTTATTAATGCCTCATTAGAGGTAATAAATCTCTTTGCGGCAATATAACAAGACTCCGGCCTTGGAAAAGGACATTTTCTATTGTGACAAACTACAAGCATTCAACGGCAAAGGGACATAAGCTCTTCCTCATCACTATACTTCTTGTTATGGAAACCCTAGTACTACTTTGTGCTTTAATTGGTGTTATTTTTTATCTGATAAAAGAAGAAGAGCTAAAGATGTTGAAAGTCAGGATGATGACTGACTATAAATATCCCTATTAGATAGAAAGACATTGTATACAGACATCTCAAATGCCATAGAAGAGTTTGATGCAAAATTTTACATTGTTCAAAGAGGGTGTAACACCTAGCATTTTTGAGCTAGAAATTAAACCATTATTCTTACGCGTGTGAACATAAATTCCATGGTTTTTATTTAAATCCATGTGTCATGATCTTTCTCCTGGCATATTATGTGATTATGACGTGAAAAGTGTTCATAGAAATGGCCTAAAGAGAAGTTGAGCTACGAACCCTTCATTCATCAAAAATTGGAAATTCGATTCTACAAGGGTCATCTTTGAATGAGTATAACTTTATATATATATATATATATATACATATATATATAATTTGGCATATTAATATCCACTAAATTGTATATAATTTAATTATCTTTCCAACAATACCAATTTTGCCTTAATCCAATACCTGAGCAGAAAGTTATGCCATTTTTTGTATAAGTCAGTAAGGAGTCGCGATTGCCCCGCGACGTGAGGTCTACTTGACCCAAAGGGGTTGTCTTACAAGGGATAATTAACCCAACTAGGGGTCGTAAGGAGGGGGCTAATCTGGCACAGTTTCAGCTTCTTAATTGTAATGCCCCGAATTCGGTACCCGAAATGCTACACGATGCTCATGACCCTGAAGGACCACAATCTAACCCATGATTGATATCTGTACTTCTATACTGTATAATATACTATATAATTTGTAAACATAACTTAAAGTCCATAAGGTTCAAAACTTTTACATAAGATCTGATAAATCATAACATATGGATGGGGTATGAAATACCCAAAACAACTGAAATAAACTATCTGAACATACTGTTGTGTAGAAAGCCTCTAATACATGCTGTATGAATACTAAGTTGATCGGATATGTCCCCAACTAACTTCAACTAATAAATTAATTAATAATATAATGAAGTAATAATCATATCCTTGGAAGATGAGAACTCACTGCTGACTCTAATTGCAGAGACTCAAATTCTCCTGATGCTCTGGATCTTGTGCTTCTGAACCTATGGTATAAGAGACCATAGCGTAAATGCATCAATACTTTGAATGTACTGGCATTCATGTGAGGTATGTTGAATGCAGAGGGTTCATATGCATGAACAATACTGGCTAACTGACTAATATAAGCGTGAGAATGCACACATGAATACACAGTAACTGTAACTACGGTCGTGCTAACATGATTACTAAATCTGAGTACTGATAACATGGTATAACTAACAAAATAAGTGATTGTATCTGACAGTCCTGAATTTGATGGAACTAGCTGAGTTTCTGTAATGCCGCGATTTGCTAAACCAAAATGCTACATGTTGCACATGACCTCAAAGGACTATAAGCTAACCCATGACCGATATTTGTTCCTATAAACTTTATAATATATGAATATAAATGCAGAAACATGAACTAAAAGGCCATAAGGTTCAATACTAAACATAATCTAAATAATAACAATGTCTGAATAAAGTGGTATCATAATACAACAACAAAACTAAAATTCGGAAGCCTGATTCTAGTCTGTAATCTAGCCTGCGTCTAGTCTGAAAGCCTCTACTATCTGAATAATCTGAATAAGGAGATGATGGCACATGTCCCAAACTAACTCCATCTAATAAGCTGACTAATGTGATAATGATGAAATAATCATATCCTCGAAGGATGAGGACTCACTTGTACTCTGACTGCTAAAATCTGCAATACTAAGGCTGTTCTTGAACTCGTGCCTCTAAACCTATGGTGTAATATAAGAGAAAGCACCATATCACAATTACTTCAGTACGACAGAATGCACTGAGTATACGAGTAAGTAGGATAAATGTAAAGGGTTTATATGCATGAACAATGCTGACTAATATGAATGCGAGAATATATACATGCATAAATAACTAAAACTATACTTGTGGTGATACTAAATACTAATTCTGAATACTGACAACATGAGTTTATGGATACTGAGATACTGAATAACTGTGTTCTAATAACTGATACTATTACTATGCGACTATATCTGATAGTTTTAAGTATGAAGAACTGGTCTGGTTGACTAAGTCTAATATTCCTAAAACTGAATACTGATAATGTGAATTATGATGACTAATATAACTAGTATGGCTATGATGATCGGCATAACTGATATAAATAATACTGAGCGACTGTATCTGATAGTCCAAGTTCTGATGGAACTATTTAAGTTCCGTTCTGTATGGAGTAACTAAATTTGAGACCCGTCCTATCTAGTAGGTGATCTTTGAGTATATTGATACTAAAAATGATTTGACTTAGTCTGAGATCAGTCCTACCTAGCGGGTGATCTATAAATCTAATGATACTGACACTGATTGACCATAGTCGACATCAGTCCGATTTAATGGGTAATCCCAAAGTCTATTTATAATGATAAGGATTGATCGTATCTAACAATCCTGAATCTGTACTACTGAGATAAATTGACTGTGTTTGACATTCTTGATTTTGTAATTAAAACTGTGGGATATATTTATCTAACCGGCATGCCCCTTTCTAGCTAGTCTGGGGTCCAACCTATAACCCCAATTGGAAGGGTTTCAGACCGTTCCACTAGTAAAGACAATTGTTGTGGAGTCAGTCCTTCTCTAGAGAGTGACCCCTTGGGGCTAGTATTTTACATATAAATGTGATAACGAGTGATCCCTGAGTATGTCAGTCCTATATAATGGGTCATATCTCGTACCTACAATGGCTACATAGTTCTAGAACTTAGGGATTACTTCTAGAGATCTCTGTCCTATCTAGCGTGTGAGCCCCCAGCCCTAAGTTTGCTCGTTGCTGAATCCTACTCCCATCTAAAAGACACTGAACTGATTAACTGAACTAAACTAATTAGCTAAACTGATACTGATTAACTGAATTGGTACTAGTGGTATTATTTAGCAGAGCTAAACTAAGTTTACTGAGTTCCTTTGACTGACGAAACGTACCAATTTTTGAGGACTGACTGAGAGTACTAAAATTACTGAGATTATTAGAAATACTACTGTTACTGAGATTACAGAGATTAATGAGTACTAAGAACGCTGAGATTACTGAACTACTAAGATTATGGTGATTTCTGAGTTTTCCTGAGTCACATGACTGGTTGAATTCAATAGATCATGGGTTGACTGAGGGTATTGTGATGACATGACATAGCCCTAGGTACACAACTATATTTTTTGGGAACAAGTACCCCCAGGACTCGATAGAAGGAAACTGACTAAACATGACCTGACAAATCTTGAATACGTAATCAAGATCAACAATTCAATTACACTAACTTAGGGATTTCATACATCACATGGTTATCATAGTCTTGTTCATGGATAAGATTGCAAACATTCATATCTTAATTCCATACTTTAACATCATGAGCATTCTATCAAAACAACAATACATAACAATTAGCATACAATTCTTGTTGAGTAATAAGGGATAGAGCATGAGCTTGTCATTTAGGTTCCACCTAGCCATAATACATGATTTTTAGTCTCTTAGGTATTTTATCAAGCCCCTTACATGCGCACCTTGTGGCATAGGCATATTCATCACATTAATGATTCAAACCACCTAAAATTCATATATTTCAATTTTCATGTCATCCTAGTTTCATAAAATCACATAAAGATTCTAACTTGGGAGTTGTATAACAATCAATCACACAAACATAATCATACCACAACATAACTTCATGATTCATAGTTTAAAAGAGGGTTCTTGAACTCCACGGATGAAAGGAATCCATCTATGAACACTACACATACCTTAGCTCTTGATTTAATGAATATTAACTAAGAGATTCTTGAAATTTGATAGAGAATTCCCTTGGAATTGATCCTTTTATGAAAATCCTAGGGCTTGTTCTTGAGAGTTTTTAAGAGAAATAGAGTATTAGTTTCTGAATTATGTCCAAATATCATGTTATTAGGATTATACAGGTTAGGAAAATTGACCAAATTGCCCTTGAAAATACGGAGGTGAATTGCTGAAAACTGGGCACCCATCAGAGTTGCAGGGCGGAACCTTGCTATAGCCCCGTTCTAGCCAGGGCAACACCGAGCTAGTCCCTCACTATAGAAAAGCGGCGCGTTGCTTAGAGCAGTGCTCTAGCCTGGGCAACGCGGGATAAACACCTTTTTCTACTGGGTTGGAAATTCAACAACCCCCTTACTCAATCCAAAAATTTTGAAACTTACCCAGAATGTACTATGACCAGGCCCCATCGCAACAGAACTTGAAAATCTAAAAACAAAGGTTGGAAAGGTCTTCAAATAAATCCCTGAAGTTCGGTAAATTAAAATAAATCTAAGTATTTGTAAAACCCCGTAAAATTCGTGCATGGATTAGCCTTTAATAGAGCGCCCTTAGACTTAAAAACTTGAAAATTTTTCTTAATGAGGACTTAGAGTCATTTTAGCTGGCAATCTTCGGGATACAACTTTTCAATCTTTCCAACATCCGTTTTTATATTTTCAAGTTGAGTTATGATCGAGAAAGCTCATAGTACATCTCAGATAAGTTTCAGAAATTTTCAGAATGCATAAGGCTGCGTTTGGATTTCAAAACAGTAGCAAAATGCATTGCCTATTGCCTAGTTTTCAGCATTTCAGGGTCAACTTCAAATGATCATAACTCCCTGTATATAATTAAATGTGTTTTCTATAATATATCAAACGAAATATATTTTAGTCCTATTTCAAATTCAGTTGGTTTCATCCAATTTGAGTATATGAGTAAAAAGTTATAAACGATTTACTCCAACCTATCAAACTGTCAATTGACGGACAGATTTGACCTTAATTGTTCCTTAGGGGTATTTTGGTCATCCTCCACCCCTACATATACCACCAACACGGGATTTAATCCCTCAAACACCATAATACGTATACTTTCCCTAAAATTGCTCAAGAACTCTCGTTAGAATTTCAAAATAAAAACTGAAATAGTTCAAGATTCAACCGTAGGTTTTCGAAGATAATTACATATTTGAAATCACCAATCCACAAGCTTCAAGAAACATCTAGTATTTTTAGAAATAGAGGTACGTGGGGTTATCCAAAAATCTCATGGGTGTAGTCTTTATGAACATGCATACTTTTAAATGGGGGTTTTCAATCAAATGCTAATATCTTGCTTTCAATATGATTTCTAAGTCATTTTCTTTATATCATGGGAATTTTTTGCCTATATACTTCAATGGTCGAAACCATGCATATGTGATTTGAGATTTTCCATGGAAGTTGATAAATATGAATGATAATTTTTTTTCAAACTCCCATGATAATGTTTCGATACTCCATATTATATTGTGATCAACAAAAGAGAGCATGAATTTCAAATAAATATTGTTCACCACTTGTAAATGATGAAGCACCTTGGTTTTTACATGATTATGCATATGTGGATGTGATATTGATGACTTTGAAGTCGGGTATGATGATACCCTACAGAATACGATACGTGATTGAATTAAATGAAATTTGAATGCATTGATTTTATATGAGAAAGGTGGATGCCCAAAGAAGGCATTTGAGACACAAGGGCTCATCGCTGGAATAATGTGTTTCCCGACACAAAATATTGGTACCAAGCTAACCGATTTATGTACTTGACTTCATGTCATTCCCAAATTGGGACTATAGGTAAGAGCCCGAGCCAAGTGATCTTCGGCACTACCATTGGGTCGAGACACCATATTGTGTGGTCTTGAGTGTCTTTCCCTCACTTATACTCTAATCTCGGTGGCAACCAAGGTTTGAAAGTTGGTGTAAATTATGTAGGGTATTCCACCTAGCTCAGTTGTATTTCATTATTGTTGAGAAATACTATTGCATTACACCCATGTGCTTTCAAATGATTTGATACGAAATTGCATTATAATGTCTCTCAACTATACTTTGTAAAAATATTATCTTTTGTTTTGATATCTCTACGTGCCAGTACTTTTGTGCTGACCCCCTCCCCTCTCCAGCCTCTCAGGTTCAGAGGCCCAGTATAGGGGTCAAGAGAATCATTAGAACTTTCAGACAGAGTTGTAGAGACAAGTGGTGAGCTTTTTGTGTTTCGAAAGGTCTTATGTCATGCAGTACTTTTATCTTATATTCAGTTTTTGAGTCTACTGGGGGCCTTGTCCCAATTTTTAGATAGACATTGTTTCAGTCATTTGTTAGAGATTTTCGCAGATATTGTTTAGAGGATAATTGATGTTGAGGGAACCTTATCTCACCGTTCGTGTCTCTTTCCATGATTATGACCATGTTTTCAAATTATTGTGCTTTTCCGCATTTCTTTGATCATATGAATTAGGATAGGGGTGTTTCGGGCCTTAATGGTTTGAAATGCTCATCACGGCTAGGCCCTGGTTTGGGTCGTGACAGTGTTGAAAACTTATCAAAAAAAATTAAGTGTTGGATCTTTTAAAGAGCTTCAAGAAGCTAAACAAGCTGAATTTAAATGCAAGATTTTGTGGGGTCTTACTGTTTCGTATTAGAGTTGACTATATTTGACATTCCTGAAATCTTAAGAAATATCTGAATTCTTTCACTGATACTGATGCTGAAACTATTCGAAGTAGTTATCTAACTGACATGCCCCAAATAATGCATTATAGTTGAATTGGGGTCCAGTCCGGGCCCTGATTGGAAGGGTGTCAATACCGTGCCACTGGTAAGGACAACATGTGAGTGACCATCAACTAGTAGGTTACTCAAATGAGAATGGTAGGAACCCTCAACTAGCAGTTTAAGCCACCTCATCTACCCTTAACTAACAGGTATGATATCTTAACCTACGCTGGCTATGAAGTTCTAGAATGGAAGGATTTCTTTTAAGAATCACACCCTTAACTAGCAGGTGAGTTCCCATCCTTGGGTTCACTCGGTTCTGAATCCTACTCCCACTTGAATAGACACCGAACAAGATTAACTAATCTAAACATGGACTGAGTAACTGAATCCCATTGACTAACAAAATACTACTGATACCTAATAACTTATTGAGTTTATGAGATTATTAAGATTTCCTGAGTGATAAGACTATCTGAAGTCTAAAGTATTTCCATGTCTGAAGTCTTTCCATCGAGTCCTGGGGGTACTTGTACCAAAAATATTAGCTATGTTCCTAGAGTACAAGATTAACTGAGAGTATCGTGAAAATATGACATGTCTCTAGGCACAGAGCTAATCTTTTTGGTACAAGTACCTCCAGGAATCGATGGAAAGAAACTGACAAAGCATGACTTTCTTTAATACATGACCAATCATCACAATCAATAATTCATTTATTGAAGCATTTTATCAAACATGTGATATGCATAAACTTGTACATAAATGGGGATTTCATAATGTAAGACCCCATAAAAAATATTGTCTTCATATTCAGCTCATTTGGCTCTTTGAAACTCAATATAAGGTCCAATACTTAGAAAATTTTACCTAATTGTTCAACACTTAGTATCATTTTTGACCTCTGAACTTTGGGAATTTATTTGACGACCATCCCGACCTCTATTTTTTTAAATTTCAAGTTAAGTTGAATTGGGGAAAGGTCGTAGTACATTCTGGATGAGTTTCAGAATTATTAAAGTAGCATAAGGGAATGTTTGGGTGCCCAAAATAATAGCTCAGGGCGATCTTCCCGCGCCGCCCAGGATAGAGCATCGCTCTAAGAAAGGCATCACCCTGGCTATAGTGGGGGACTAGCTGGGCGTGGCCCTTCAACTTCAGTGGGTGCCCAATTTTTCAGCATTCTACCTCCATTTTTTAAAGGGTATTTTGATCCTTTTCCACCAATATATAATCTCCATAACATGAAATTAACCCTAAATTAAACCAAAATATACTCCTTTTGCTGAAATTCTCTCCAAAATCATCAACAACAAACCTAGAGTTTCAATTGGGAACTTCAAGATTCAAGTCAATTTCACCACTAACTTTCATGAATCATCAACCAAATGTATGCATAGTGTTCATCCACGGATCCCTTTCATTTGTGGAGTCCAAGAATCATGTTTTAAATAACATATTATGATTTGCTTGTTGGGATTTGATCATGTTCATGTTGATAGTTTTTATTTATGTTTTCAAGAGGGTGTCTTGATGACTTTTAATAAAGTATATGTGTTTGTTGGTTGAAAACTTATGCATTTGGGCAGTTTTACATTGTTAAATTGATGATTTCACCTATGCCACAAAGTGTCCATGTAAGGTATTTGATAAAATACCTAGAATGATAAAATCATGTTCCTTATAACTCAATAGTAGCTAAATGACAAGTCCATGCAACCCCTTATGATTCAACCCAATTTCTATGCTATGGTCCCGTGTTGATTGTTGTGTTATTCTATGTTTATGATATTGAAATCATGCAAGTATGTACATCTTATATTCATTCCCTTCCATGATCAAGACTATGATAACCATGTAAAGCATGAAATCACTTATTTATGGCATTATGAATTATGAACTCTATTCCAATGATCAAGAAGTATTATTGATTGTTGAGGTTGGTTATGTATTCAAGAATGTCATGCCTTGTCAGTTTTCTTCTAGTGAATACTAGGGGTACTTATGCCTGAAAAATATAGCTATGTGCCTAGATCCAGAGTCATGTTTTCACGATACTCTCAGTCAAGCCATGATCCATATAATTCAGTTAGTCATGTGACTCAGGAAAATTCAGTAAACTCTGTCAATCTCAATTAACTTCAATAATATATGTAATTCATTACTCTCAAAAATCTCATAAACTCTGTAATGAGTAAGATCAGTAATCTTATGAACTCAATCAGTTATCATATATCAGTAGTATTCCATCAGTCAATGGAATTTAGTAAGCTCAGTCCATGTACAGTCAGTTTATCATGTTCAGTATCTTCAGATGGGAGTAGAAATTAGCACCGAGTGAACCCAAGAATAGGAACACACACTGTCAGATAAGGGTGTGATTCTTAGCAGTCATCCTTGTGTTCCTGAACTATGTAGCCAGCGTAGGTTGAGACATCAACACTGTCAGATGAGGGGACCACTATTCTCTATTGGGGACACTTTCAGATAAGAGTTGCCCACAGTTTGTCTTTACCAGTGGTGCAGTATTGACACCCTTCCAATCAGGGCACAGATTGGACCCCAGCTCAACTATTTTAGTGCATTTGGGGTATGTTGGTTAAATAACTATTCTCATAATTTTAGTATCAGTCTCAGTAGAAGAACTCAAATAGTTCTTCAGATTTCAATATATCAAAACTGTCAGATACAGTCATCTCAATTATAGTATGGAACTTAGATAGTTCCATCAAATTCATGACTGTCAGACATAGTTACTCATGTTATCCGTTATCAAAACTCTAGTATCAGTTATGTTAGATGTCAGTAAATTTATGTCATCAATATATAGATTCAGTTATCATATTTTTCACAATCTTAGTTACTATGTATTCATGTATGCACTCTCACGCTCATATTAGCCAGTCAGTATGTATTGCTCATGCATGGGAACCCTTGCATATAACCTACTTCACACATATACTTAGTACATTCTTTTATACTGACGCATTTGCGCTATGGTTGTTTCTTTAAATGTTACACCATAGGTTCAAAGACATGACTTCTAGATCAGTAGCAGTAGTAGTATTCCAATACCCAAAGTTTTAGCAGTGAGTCCTCATTCTTCTAGGAAATGATTATTTCTTCACAATTTTTTGATTAGTTATTAGTTGGAGTTAGTTGGGGACATTTCCCATCAATTCCTTATTCAGATTATTCAGACAGTAGAGGCTTTCAGGATAGATGAAGACTATCTATAGATTTTCATATTTCAGACATCAGTATTTCCAGTTTTGTTTTGGGTATTCTATTACTCCACACATATGTTATGTAATTTAGTTAGTTCAATATTGAACCTTAAAGCCTTTCAATACATGTTTCGGCATTATAATGTCTTATTATACAGTATACCAATACAGATATCGGTCATGGGTTAGCTTGTAATCCTTCAGGGTCATGAGAACCATGTAGCATTTTGATTTAGATAATTGGAGTATTACAAACTTGATATTAGAGCCTAATGTTCAGTAGAGTCCTAGGAAGTCTGAAAGATGCATCTAATAGATTTTTGTACATAGGTATATTTCACACCACATTTATGTGCAAAAGGCTATGAGATGTTTTAAGAAACAATTTCCCCTCTTTCAGTATTCATGTTGTGTCTGTAAGAATATTCAGAACTTAATCTCTTAGTATAGTCCGTTTCTCCTCTTGATTTTAGAACATGCCTCCAAAGAGAAGAAACCAGCCAGCTCCTCAGCCCAAAGATTTTTTGGGTGATCATATTTCCCATGCAGAATTCAAAACCACATTTACCACTCTTGCTCAGTAAGTAGCTGCCCATAATGAGCGTCCAATAGTTATTCCAGCCAACCCAGTGGCTAACTCAGCCACAACAAGGATTTGAGACTTCACCTAAATGAATTCTCTAACATTACTTGGTTCTAAGGTAGATGAAAACCCTCAGGAATTCATTGATAAGGTCCAGACGGTGATAGATATTATGGGAATGACTACTATTGAGAGTGCTAAGTTAGTGGCATACCAATTGCATGATGTGGCTCTTACTTGGTACACGAAGTGAAAGTCTTTAAAGGTAGATAATTCAGGACCTATAGAGTGGGAGGAGTTTGTCAAGGCATTCTTAGACAGATTCTTTCCCCAAGATCTGGGGGAGGCTAAGGTACTAGAGTTCATCAACCTCAGGTAGGGAAATATGACAGTGAAATAGTATTCTCTCAAGTTTACTCAATTATCCAAATATGCCCCTCATGTGGTTGCAGACAACAAAGCTAAGATGAGGAAGTTTGCTTCAAGGGTAAATAATATCGTAGTTAATGAGTGAAGATCTACCCTACTAAATAGTTACATAACTTTATCCCAACTCATGACTCACGCTCAGTAGATAGAAGAGCAGAAAATTAAATAGAGGGAAAAGTAGAATAATAAAGCTAGGACATGTAGCTTCAATTTTAGTCAGCCTAAATCAAAAGTAGGAAACTATTTCCAGTTTTATCCTAAGTCATCATTTCCATATCCTTCTACAGCCAATTCTCCAGTTCTTAAGTTTAGCGATGGTAACAAATATAGAGCACCAGGCTCTAAGTCTCAGGGCAGTGTCAGCAATGCCCGAACTAATCCCCTTTGTAAGACTTGTAGTAAGAACCACAAGGGTGCTTGTAGATTTAGTAGCGATGTCTATTTTGGTTTTGGAAAATTAGGCCACAGATTCAGATATTGTCCCCAGTTGAGTTATCAGGGTCAGCAGAACCATTTCGCAGATCATTCTGGTCGTCCAAACTAGTAGGGCGCCACTTTCAGTGCTACTAGTGGGCAACGCCTAAATCATCTCTATGCTCTTCAGAGCTGACAGGATAAAGATAATTCTCCTGATGTCGTTACTGGTACATTATAGATCTTCCATATTCATATTTATGCTTTGCTAGATCTAGGTGCATTCTTGTCTTTTGTTACTCCTTATATAGAAGGCGATTTCAAAGTCAGTCCTGAAATTCTAGCAGAGCCATTTTCAGTATCCACCTCAGTGGGTAAGGCCATCATATCTCGATGGGCATACAGGAACTGCCCAATTATGATATTTTAGAAAGTCACGTCAGCAGATTTAGTCGAGTTAGAGATACCTGATTTCGATGTCATTCTCAACATGGATTGGCTCTATTCTTTCTATGACACAGTTGACTGCAAAAACATAATAGTTCAGTTTTAGTTTCTAAATGAACCCATACTAGAGTGGAAGGGTATCGGATTTGCTTTTAAAGATCAGCTTATTTCCTACCTTCGAGCAAAGAAAATGAAATCTAAAGGATGTGTTTACTATCTCATTCATGTTAGGGACTCTAGTTTTGAAGCTCCTAGTATTGACTCAGTCTCAATTGTTAATGAATATTCAAATATCTTTCCGAAAAATCTTCCAAGCATTTCTCCCAAAAGGGAACTATACTTTGACATTGACTTCAACCCAGAAACTCAACCTATCTTTATTCCTCCATACAGAATGGTACCATTTGAACTCCATGAATTGAAAGAACAGTTGAAAGATCTCTTAGATAAGGGATTCATCAGACCCAGTATTTCCTCGCAGGGTGCACCAATCTTATTTATGCACAAGAAAGATGGTTCTTTAAGGATATGCATAGATTATCGTCAACTTAATAAAGTCACATTTAGGAACAAGTATCCTTTTCCCAGAATTGATGATTTATTTGACCAATTTTAGGGTGCCAGTTATTTCTCAAAGATAGACCTCAAATTAGGCTACCATCAGCTCAGAATTAGAGAATGTGACATTCTGAAGACAACTTTTCATACTGGGTATAGTCACTTTGAATTTCTAGTCATCTCATTTAGTTTTACCAATGCCCCATCCACTTTTATGGACTTGATGAACCGTGTGTTCACGCAGTACTTGGATATGTTCGTGATAGTCTTTATAGATGACATCCATGTTTACTCCTGCAGTGAGCAAGACCATTCAGATCATCTCAAAATTGTTCTTCAGACTCCCAGAGATCATAAGTTATTCACCAAATTCAGTAAGTGTGAATTTTGGATAAGGTTAGCAGCATTCCTTGGCTATATTATTTTCGGTGATGGAATTAGAGTAGATACTCAAAATACCAAAGCAGTAATAAATTAGCCTCGCCCCGTATCTCTATTAGATATCATGAGTTTCTTGGGTTTGGTTGGTTATTATAGATGGTTTGTTGAGAGATTTTATTCTATTGCATCCTCTATGTCCAGATTTACTCAGAAGAAGGTCAAGTTTTAGTGGTCAGATTGTTGTAAGAAGAGTTTTAAGGAATTGAAGACTCGACTCATCTCAGCTTTAGTTTTAGCACTCCTAGATAGATCCAATGGATTGTAAGTATATTGTGATGCATCGAGAGTAGGTTTGGGTTGTTTGATCATGCAGGATGGTAAGTTCATAGCCTATGTCTCCGAATAGGTAAAGCCCCATGAGAAGAACTACCTATTTATGATCTTTAGTTAGCAGTCGTAGTATTTGCCTTGAAGATTTGGAGGCATTATCTCTATGGAGTTCATGTAGATGTCTTCATAGATCATAAGAGTCTCCAGTATGTATTTTCCCAAAAAGATATCAATCTTTGTCAAAGGAAGTGGTTAGAGCTCTTAAAAGATTATGACATAAGTATCCTTTACCATTTGGGAAAGGCCAACGTTATGGACGACACTCTAAGTAGATTCTGCATGGGTAGTATTACTCATGTTGAGGAAAGCAAGAAGAAGTTAGTTTAGGAAGTTCATCAGCTTACCAGACTAGGCATTTGTGTAGTCGATTCTTTAGAGGGTGGTATATATGTTCAGAGTAGCTTAGAATTATCTCTAGTTTCTGAAGTGAAAGAAAAGCAAGATAGGGATCCTAGCCTAGTCAAGCTAAAAAATTCAGTCAAATATCAAAAAGTAGAGGTTTTCTCCTAAGGGGGAGATGGTGTTTGATGATAGGCGAATTTACACGCCTATAGCACTATATTTTGCCCATATTTTAGCCTAGTTTTAAGAACAAATTAAATATTTCATGCACTTTTAGTCCTTTTTCCTGTAAGTGAGCTAACGAACATGATTAGCAAAGTTTCAGGTATAAATGATGCAGAATTCAGCATTTTATGGATAACTTGACGCCAAAGAAAGCTTCACGAAAGGATAAAAGGGAGTCTTGGACGCCAAGGACCAAAAGTGGCGCCTGGAAAATCTGTCCCAGGCTAAAACAACATTTCTGAAGACTTTGGGGACCAAGGACCAAAAGTGGTGCATGGAAAATCTGTCCCAGGCTAAAACAGCATTTCTGAAGACTTTGGGGACTAGCAGTAACTTATTAGGATTAGGATAATGATACTTTAACCTAGTACAATTGGGTTAAGTATTTCATTAGCTTATTAGGATTAGGATAATGATACATTAACCTAGTACAATTGGGTTAAGTATTTCCTTAGCTTAGTAGGATTTGGTTAAGTAATTTATTAGCCTAGTAGGAATAGGATATGGGTATTATAAATACCCTATTTTGCTAGAGATTTTAAGACATCTTTTTACATTCTTCTACTACATGTTTCTATTCTCCAATTCATTCTTCTTCCATCATTAAAATACACATTCTACTTCTCAATACCGAATTCTTCCTTTAATTCTATTGTCTTCTTCTATTCATCTACTCTTAATTTCCGCAACAAGAGAATCGTTACCTGCTAAGGAATTCAAGCCTAAACGCCTACCACTTGTGCTACACGAAATTAATCATTATAGTGGTATAATAACAATGTCAATCATGATCTCCTTCGCACTCATGGGTAACTAAACTTTTCTGTTGGGGTTATGGAAGCTGAATGAGATACTATCTATTGCTATAAGTTTGTGAGTTCGTGACACGTATGCTGCTTATATCATTATTCTCTTCATCTTAATCTAAATTCTTTGTGGTTGCAAACGCAAGAATACGCCAGTATAATATTTAACTTGTTCGAAAGAAAGGTTATTTGTCTGGAAAAGAGATAGTGTCAAGGTAGTAGGGTCCCATCCCCTATTAAAAAGTTAGTGTCGTAACTAGATTAACCTCTTGGAGAATTCGTACCGTTAGACACGCTTTAAGCTCGAAAGAGTTAAAGTGAAATAATCCTCGAATAGGTTGAAAGACGCCTGGATTTACCATCTAATACAGTTCTCTATAAGCACATGCATGTCTGAATTCAACACACTCATAGCCAATAGAGACGTATAACTCAGAAGGTGGACATAACCCCAATGCTTCAAATCTCATTGTTTACAACTTACTAAACATTCCTTCTTTTTTACTTTGCTATTTTTCAGTTTTTCCTTATTACTTTGTTTACATTACTTGCACGACAAGAATCCCCCCCTTTTCGAGACTTGCATCAAAAGTCTAGTAACTTTTGCTTACTTGTTGACCAAGCTATTCCCTGAGGGATCGATACCCAACCCAGTTGGGTTCTATATTTGCTAACGACCGCTTTACACTCCCACGAGAGCTGTAGATTGAGCGTTATCAAAAATTAGCGTCGTTGCTGGGGAATACGAGTGTCAATTAAGTTCATGACAATTACTCGACCCTTTGGTCAAAGATTCTCGTACTTTTACTTTTAGTTTTTGTTTTTATTTATTGCAGGTTTTTATTCAGTGCATGCCCCATACTAGAAGTTCTGGTCAACCGTTATTACCTATCAATCATGAACCACAACGCATTGGCAGAATGGAAGCACAAGCAAAAATCGAAAGAATGATTGCTCAACAGGAACAAGCGAGATTAGCTGCTCTTACCGCCACCCAAGTACACCAACAAAATATTGATAATCCTGGGCGAGCAACAAATCCTGACGATGAGGATTTAGGTGATGACGAGTTACTAAACCCTAGGCGTGATGCTGAAATCACAACACCTGCCAACAGAAGAGGTCGACAAGCTCGGTTTAGGTATGATTGCCAACCCATGCAACCAGCTTTCGATGATGATGATGATGATCTTGATGGAGCTGGAGCCACAGGATCCATTTTTCCTCTACCATTAGCGCTCGGAGCCAAGTTGAACATCACAAGCAACATGATTCAGTTATTGCAACTTAAGGGATTATTTGGTGGACTAGCAGGCGATGATCCGAATATGCATCTCATCAACTTTATTTCTACATGCAAGTCGTTTGACAATCCTGGTGTTGGTCAGAATATAATTCGATTACGCTTATTTCCACTGTCTCTGTCTGGGGAGGCAACTCTATGGTTGAATAGGATGACTCCTGATTCAATTACAAATTGGAGGAAATTGAGAGACGCTTTCCTAGAAAGATTCTTTTCGCCATCCAAAAGAGCACAATTGAGAGATGAAATCAGCAACTTCCGTCAGCTTCCCACTGAAGCTCTTCATGAAACATGGGATAGGTTCAAGACAAATCTAGCGAGATGCCCAAACCATCACATGACTAATGTTTACCTAATGAAGCTATTGTACAGGGCCTTGAATTCAATAACTAAACCAGTAGTGGATAATGCAGCTGGAGGATCCTTCATGGACCTCACCTTTGGTCAAGCAAGCAATATGCTAGATCGTATGACGAAACAAAGTAGATCCTGGAATACCACGGATTCTGAGGTAGCAAGCCCCACTTTATCTATTGGCATGACTGCAGACCAAAGAAGAAGAGAAGAAGAACGTGATCAAGATATGGCACACATGAAAACAAAAATGGATCTTCTTATAAAGCATTTATTATCATGGAAGACCGAAAAAGTGAAAGCTATTGCGTCAAAAGGAAGAGACGAATCTGATTCGGAAGAGGAGGCCAACTACTTGAACAATCAGGGGGGTTTCCGTGGGAATACCCAAGGAAACCAAGGTCGGAACTATTATGAAAAATCTGGAAACAAGGACCAAGGTTGTTGGAAGAACAAGAATGAAAAGAGTGGTTTGTACGTTCCCGCTGGTAGACGTAACACCACCACATCTAATTCTGGAAGCATGGAAGACATGATGGCTAAAATCTTGAAAGGAGAGGAAGCAACGAGTACGGGAGTATCAGAGGTAGTTAATGATTTGTCCTCCATGAAACAATTAGTTGATTCTCATTCCACTTCAATCAAGTAAATAGAGCAGCAATTGATCCAACTTTCAGCAGCACTCAATCAAAGAAAGGCCGGCACTCTACCTAGCGATACTGTGCAAAACCCATGGAATGATGGGTCATGCATGGCCATCACTACCAGAAGTGGTAAGGTGCTGGAAACTTCAGCAAAAGGCAAGCAAGCGGGTGACGAAGTTGCGGACAGCAAGGATAACGCAAAAGAAGAGAAATCCGTGGAAGCCGCGGAAGACGTCAAGGATGTTACACCCAGCGACGAGCAGCCTAAAAAAGTGGAAAAACGGAAGCAAGAGGAGAAGAAAGCCGTGGAGAGAACAATTCCATACCCACCACCACCTTTTCCTCAAATATTGAAGAAGGTGGCGGATGACACGAAGTTCAGCAAATTCATGACTATGTTAAAGCAGCTGACCATTAATGTTCCATTAGTGGAGGCACTTGAACAAATGCCTGGGTATGCGAAATTTATGAAGGATCTTTTGACAAAGAAGAGGGCAGCAAGCTATGAGTTGAAAAGAGATGTTCATCATAGCAGTGTAATCGCTACCCGATCGATAGTTCAGAAGAAAGCCGACCCCGGAGCTTTCACTATTCCTTGCACCGTTGGATCTTTGAATTTTGCCAAAGAATTATGTGACTTAGGAGCCAGCATCAATTTGATGCCATTATCTATCTATAATAAGTTGGGGTTGGGTGATCCTACTCCAACTAACATGAGGCTTGTCATGGCGGATAGGTCGGTAAAACGACCTGTTGGTATTCTATGTGATGTATTGGTAAAGGTTTCTTCATTCATCTTTCCGACAGACTTTGTTATTTTGGATTGTGAGGTAGACTCAGAAGTTCCCATAATCTTGGGACGCCCTTTCCTTGCTACAGGAAGTGTGTTCATTGATTTGAGAGCTAATGAGCTTTCATTCCGAATAAATGATGAAGTGGTTCACTTTGATGTGTGCAAATCAATGAAGCAACCCAAAGATCTGAGTGTATTTTTGGTGGCTGATGTTTTCTTTGATGATGAGAAAGAATTACTTAAAGAAGAGCAAATTATTGATGACCCTTTGGAGGTTGTGCTCATGAATGGAGAGAATGAGGATGCTGAAAATTGTGAAGAAGCTATTTGTGCTCTATCGGGATTAGGGACATATCGTTATGCTCCCAAGAAGCTGGACCTTGATCTTAAAAATCGACCCACACCACCAGCTAAGCCATCTATTGAAGAACCACCCACATTAGAATTGAAGGAGCTGCCAAGTCATTTGAAGTACACATTCATAGGAAATGGAAACACACTTCCAGTCATTGTGGCAGCCGATTTGGGTGAGCAACAAGTTGCAGCTCTTATTGCTATCTTACGTAAGTATATTAGAGACATTGGATGGACCATTGCAGATATTATTGGTATTCCACCTGGGATTTGCACACATAAAATTCAGCTTCAAGAAAATTGCACACCCACCATTGAGCATCAAAGACGTCTAAACCCACCTATCCAAGAAGTGGTAAAGAAAGAAATTATCAAGTGGTTAGACGCGGGGGTTGTGTATCCTATCTCTGATAGTACATGGGTAAGCCCGGTACAATGTGTTCCCAATAAAAGAGGCATGACGGTGGTTGCGAATGCAAAGAATGAGATTTATATTGCCATCGAAGAACAAGAGAAGACAACGTTTACATGCCCATATGGTACGTTTGCCTTCAAACGTATGCCATTTGGCCTATGTAACGCACCAGCCACCTTTCAACATTGTATGATGTCTATTTTTTCTGATATGTTTGAAGACACTTTAGAGGTATTTATGGACGAATTTTCAGTTGTTGGTGAGTCTTTTGAAGAGTTCTTGGAAAACCTAAGCATGGCATTGCAAAGATGTGTAGAATTCAACCTAGTGCTGAATTGGGAGAAGTGCCACTTCATGGTAAAAGAAGGAATCGTTCTTGGGCACAAAATCACCGAAAGGGGAATTGAGGTTGATCGAGCGAAAATAGAGGTTATTGAGAAGCTACCGCCTCCAATTTCGGTGAAGGGAGTTCATAGTTTTCTCGGCCATGCAGGTTTCTACCGTCGGTTCATTAAAGACTTCTCAAAATTGCTAGTCCATTGTGAAAACTCTTGGAGAAAGATGCGAAGTTTGACTTTAATGAAGATTGCTTAAAGTCATTAGAATGCCTCAAAGGAAAACTCATTAAAGCCCCTATCATGGTAGCACCAGATTGGTATCTCCCATTCGAAGTCATGTGTGATAGTAGTGGTGTAGCCGTTGGAGCTGTGCTTGGTCAGAGAAAGGAGAAATTATTTCATCATATCTATTATGCGAGTAAGGTCCTAAATGAAGCCCAAAGGAACTACACTGTAACAGAACAAGAGCTCCTAGCGGTTATGTATGCGTTTGAGAAGTTTTGTGCCTATCTCTTGGGTACTAAGGTGACCATTCATACAGACCATGCAACTCTTAGGTACCAAATGACAAAGAAGGATGCAAAACCAAGACTAATTCGATGGGTTTTGCTGCTGCAAGAATTTGATTTCAAGGTTAAAGATAGAAGAGGTTGCGAGAACCAAGTGGCTGATCATCTATATAGACTCGAGAATTAGCATGTAATGCAACCTGAAATCGAGATTGATGATGCATTCCCTGACGAGGAGATATTAGCAACAACAATGGAAAAATTACCATGGTATGCCGACTTTGTAAATTTTGTGGTTAGTAATGTGATACCTGCCAATTTATCTTTCCACCAAAGGAGGAAGTTTATGCATGATGTACAACACTACTATTGGGATGAGCCATATTTGTTTCGATGATGCGCGGATGGTATTATTCGACGATGTATATCCCATGTAGAGGTGCCTAATATTTTGGCAGCATGCCACACTTCCGAAGTTAGAGGACATCACACAGGTAATCGAACAGCAAGAAAAGTATTACAAAGTAGTTATTATTGGCCTTCGATATTTAGAGATGCGTACGACTATGTTAGAAGGTGCGACCAATGCCAGCGTCAAGGTGCTATTTCGAAACACCATGAGATGCCCATGTCCAAAATTCTTGAGGTAGAACTCTTTGATGTGTGGGGTATTGATTTCATGGGTCCATTCGTGAATTTGTTTGGAATGAAGTACATCTTAGTTTCTGTAGATTATGTTTTGAAATAGGTTGAAGCTGTAGCATTGGCCGACAACGAAGGAAATCATGTTGTAGCGTTCTTAAAGAAGAATATCTTCTCTCGCTTTGGAGTACCACGTACTATCATAAGTAATGGAGGATCTCACTTCTACAACAAGCTATTCAAATCTGTGTTGGCAAAGTATGGTGTCAAGCAACATAAGGTAGCCACGCCTTATCACCCCCAAACTAGTGGACAAGTAGAGGTTTCCAATCGCGAGATCAAGCAAATCCTTGCAAAAACGGTTAATGCAAATAGGATGGATTGGTCTCAGAAGCTAGATGATGCACTATGGGCGTATAGGACTGCATTCAAAACACCCATTGACATGTCTCCTTATCAACTAGTTTATGGGAAGGCTTGTCACTTACCCATCGAGCTTGATCATAAGACATTGTGGTCATTGAAGAAATTGAATTTGAATTGGGATGATGTGATGAATCTGAGGTTGGAGCAGCTGAACGAATTAGATGAGTTCCGTCTCCATGCATATAAAAGGTCAGACCTATACAAGGAGCGGATGAAAAAGTATCATGATTAGCGGATTGTTCGACAAAATTTCCACAGTGGTGATATGGTACTTCTCTTCAACTCCAGATTGAAGCTCTTCCCAGGTAAGTTAAAATCTAAGTGGTCTGGTCCATACAAAGTTATCCAAGTCTACTCGTCTGGGGTAGTCGAATTGGAAGACAATAATGGTGTTGTCTTCAAAGTGAATGGCCAACGTGTTAAACCTTATATCATTCCTCTTGACTCGATGAATTATATGGCCATCACTTATCTCGATGAAGTCTAAGTACTCGAGGCAACTATGTGGAGCCACGACAATAAATAAGGCGCTAGATGGGAGGCAACCCATCGTTTTATTGTTTGTAGTTTATCATTTTGTCTTTCTATTTTTCTAGTACTTGTTGTGCTTTTGATAAATGAAAATCCAAAAATAAGAGTCATGCCACGACCAAAACTAAGGCACTTGGTGTGAGGCAACCCATTGTACTAATCGTTTTCATTGTTTTAAGCAAAGATAGGTGCAAGAGGTATTCAACGAGGAGATTGGTTTCAAATGACGATTTGGACGTATTGCGTGGTAAAGGTGGTAAGTTAGGAATAAGGATGCATATGGCTATGAATTGAGCATTGCTCATGACAAAATAGGCATCGAGCAAGGCTAGGCCTAGGTAAAACTAGGCCACGAACAATGCAAAACCCATACTATAGCCCAAGGTCTCGGAATCTAGTGTGCAAAGACAAGGCGCCGCCCATGATTAAGTATGCTATAGCATAGGCGCCGCCTATGCTAAAGCATTTGGTCTCAGTATCTCATATGCCATACAGTATGCGCCGCATATGGTCCCTTTATGCGTTACACTAGGCGCCTCCTATGCTAGCTTATGCTTTGCATTAGGCGCTGCCTATACCATGCTTATACAAAGCACTAGGCGCCGCATATGCACCCTTTTTGTCTCCAAAACCATTTTTAAATGGGTCAAAACCCGACCCATTCTTTTCCTATATAAAGGGGACTTAGTCTTGAAACATAAACACATTTAAACTTGACCTAAAGGTGCCGCATACCCTCTCCAAATCATCTCAAAATTTTTTTTGCTCTTCCAATTCACAAGAACATCTCCAAAGGATTCAATCACGTAAGTACTCTCCTATTCTTCATCTATTTTTTGTAAGTACTACGTTTCTATGTCTATTATGAATTTCTACATCTTGAAAGAATATTGGTGATGTTAATGTTTTTGGATTGTTGATACAAAACCATGTGAGTGAACATATACGTTAGGATGATCTTGACTTGTTTCCGACTTGTATTGGAATTTAATAGAATTGTTATACTATTTGCGGAATTGCTATGGTTATGAACATTGCTTAAGCTTGTTACTTGGATACTTACATGTTAGACTATCCCGTTCATCGGGATAAGACTTATAATTACCTACCTACATAGGAGGTTGTGCTTGTTGATAGAAACTACACCATCATGTAACCCCTATATAGTAGTCTTGTTATACCTAACATGAAAGTATTGCAAAGATTGCAAGAAGTGATACATTGCTGATTTTCTTGTCGGAATATAGCTCCTAAAACATATGTCGACGAAATCTAACTAATCGACCACCTTCACTTCACTGATTTGTATCAACGAAACTAAGTGTGGGGTGGTACCCCTATGGCTTGTGTATAAATTATTTCCTTTGAGTTGATGCTAACATGAATATTGTTTAAGTCTCAGGAACAATGGCATCAAAAGTGAGACAAGATAAGGCTACCACTTCCCAAAAGGGCAAGAAGAGAGGTCGCAAGGACCAAGGAGAATCATCCTCAATGCAACTACCCCGCCGAATGTTTGGAATAAAATGGGTTCTTGAGGAGTAAGCCAAAGAATGGTACAGGAACAACAAGGAAAGAGAATATGTTCACGTCGACTTGATCAATAAGGACACCCTAGCGAAGAAGGAGCCGCGTATGTTGGCGAAAATCATAGCATTGAATCTGGATTTTATATTCCACGACATGGGAGAATATAATCTTGATTTGACATGATAATTTTACGCCAACTGGTCTCCAAAAACCACAGGCAACAAAGTCAAGATTCGGGGCCAAGTTTTACAGCTCAACGTGGAATGGATCAACTCCTTTCTTGTCTTACCTTCGGTCGACCCAGCACTATTCAAAGAGATGTACAACAGACCTCCTTATAGAGCAATTTGACACACACTTTGTGGAAGTAGATCCATGGCAAGGTGGAACAGACAAAAAGACACCGGACGACACAACACCTTCCCCTATGCTCCTTTAAATAGGGAAGCAAGAATCTGGTTGCGTATTGTCAACTCATGCCTTATACCTGGGACTCAATAAACCAAAATATCAATAGATAGAGTGTGCTTGGTCTATTCTTTGATGACGAATGTCCCTATTAACATTGGGGCAATCATTCGCTCTACAATGCGAAAAGCCAGACTCCACAAGCGGTCCCACTTCACCTTTGGTAATCTGTTGACAGCAATCTTGCGAAAGGAGGATATCGAAGAGGAACCAGCTAATCACAAACTCCCACATAACCCAAAGAAGGTTGAACTCACAAAGGTAAAAGATGTTGAAACAACACATGGAGTCAACCTTACTACTGCGGAGAGACATGCTCGAGATGAGAGTTTCTTCCGTCATCTTTATGGCATGACACGGTTCACCATGATGAGCGGAGGTTGTGTTCCAACTGCTGAAGAGCTCCAACAGCTGGACCATGACTATCCAATGAACATACATACACGGGAGATGTGTGGAGCCGGTACATACTTTGAGGAACCTCTAGACGATGATGTGCCGACCAATGATGATCGACGCATGCCAGACTCCGACGCGGAAGAGAATTCTGATGACGACGACTCCTATGATGATTCTGACGAAGGGGGAATGACCCCCGACATTGAGGAGGAGTCCGACTGACCAGGTTCTTCGTATTTATTTTCCACTAAGGGCAGTGTCCGGTTTAAGTGTGGGGTGGTGGTATTGCATGCTATACTTCTCTATTCGCATCTATGTTTGTTTACTTTGTTTTATTTTATTTTTTTTATTTTTTTTAAGTTTTTGTTTCATTTTCGTTTTTTTTTAAGTCAAGTTTTTTAGTAGAATTTTTTTAACTTAGCTTCGCATGAAATTATTCTAATAGGCAGCATGAGATTATAACAAGAGTATGTACTATAATCATGACTATTGAGACGTTTAGGCTCTAATTGTGACTCACTATGTGATATTGTGTGGTTTAATTCCTTCAATTGTTGGGTCAAGAGTCTATATTACTTCCAATAAAGTCGACCATGTGCCTTGTGTGTGTGAGATAATAGTATATTCTATGTTTGTGGCTGATGCTAGAACTTGCCTGGTATGTATGTAAAGCGAAAATAAGGAGTATAAGTTTAGGAGATGATTTAGGCATTTCTTTGGCAACCTATGATTTTTTACCTTCATTTTACCTACCCATGGACATCATCCTACTTAACCCCTTTGAGCCTTTAGCCTATTTTCTTTGACAAACCTCGTATGTAAGCCTAATTCATTTTTTTTCAAGACCGTAATTTGATCCAAATTCCTAAGTGCTTTAAAGTATTAAGTCATGTGACGAAATAAGAGGAAATTGGGCGAGTATGATGCTTTAAATTGTAGTGGTTCTTGAAATTGTTATGAAAAAGAAAGTGCTATCATAAGAGGTATGTTATGAAAAGAAAAAGGAAAAGAAAACTGAAAAGTGAGTTATGCTTAAAATTGAAAAACAAAAGAGGAGAAAAAGGGTAGTAGAATAAAAGAAAGAAAGGTTGTTTGAAAGAAAAGAAAAAGTGTCGATGATACAATGGGATGTATTAAAGCGCTTAGGAACATAGTCACTGTTTCTGTCCAAAATAGTCCTACCTGTCCCTTAGCCTACATTACAACCATAAAAAGACCTATTTGATCCTAAGCTTAGCATTCTGACATTTAGTGGAGCATTACACTAAGGGCAAGCCTATGGTCATCAGTTGCTGCATATGAATTCTTTGTGAGAGCGAGAGCAAGGATATTTTGATACCCATGTTTTAAGAATATTCTATACTTGTGAGTGATTATGGGTAATATATATTGTGAGACACACATGGTTGATGCGTTTTGGGTAGTTGTGTATGATTCTTTGTGCCTTAACTTTTGAATATGAGTTGACCACCATCACGAGTCTATGCTAGAGGTTAAATGGTTTCTACTAATGATCGAAAAACTACTCTTTGTCGATAATTGTTGTGCTTTTCTTGACGAATATTTTGTGTTGTTGCTGTGAAACCCTAAGTTGATGTTTAGAGGGACATGTTATTTTGTTCGAGGACGAAAAAAGCTTCAAGTGTGGGGTGTTGATGATAGGCGAATTTACACGCCTATAGCACTATATTTTGCCCATATTTTAGCCTAGTTTTGAGAACAAATTATATATTTCATGCACTTTTAGTCCCTTTTCATGTAAGTGAGCTAACGAACATGATTGGCAAAGTTTCAGGTATAAATGATGCAGAATTCAGCATTTTATGGATAACTTGACGCCAAAGAAAGCTTCACGAAAGGAGAAAAGGGAGTCTTTGACGCCAAGGACCAAAAGTGGCGCCTGGAAAATCTGTCCTGGGCTAAAACAACATTTCTGAAGACTTTGGGGACCAAGGACCAAAAGTGGCGCATGGAAAATCTATCCCGGGATAAAATAGCATTTCTGAAGACTTTGGGGACTAGCAGTAACTTATTAGGATTAGGATAATGATACTTTAACCTAGTACAATTGGGTTAAGTATTTCATTAGCTTATTAGGATTAGGATAATGATACATTAACCTAGTACAATTGGGTTAAGTATTTCCTTAGCTTAGTAGGATTTGGTTAAGTAATTTATTAGCCTAGTAGGAATAGGATATGGGTATTATAAATACCCTATTTTGCTAGAGATTTTAAGACATGTTCTTACATTCTTCTACTACATCTTTCTATTCTCCAATTCATTCTTCTTCCATCATTCAAATACACATTCTACTTCTCATTACCGAATTCTTCCTTTAATTCTATTTTCTTCTTCTATTCATCTACTCTTAATTTCCGCAATAAGAGAATCGTTACCTGCTAAGGAATTCAAGCCTAAACGTCTACCACTTGTGCTACACAAAATTAATCATTATAGTGGTATAATAACAATGTCAATCGTGATTTTCGCACTCATGGGTAACTAAACTTCTCTGTTGGGGTTATGGAAACCGAATGAGATACTATCTATTGCTATGAGTTTGTGAGTTCGTGACACGTATTCTGCTTATATCATTATTCTCTTCATCTTAATCTAAATTCTTTGTGGTTGCAAATGCAAGAATACGCCAGTATAACATTTAATTTGTTCGAAAGAAAGGTTATTTTTCTGGAAAAGAGATAGTGTCAAGGTAGTAGGGTCCCATCCCCTATTAAAAAGTTAGTGCCATAACTGGATTAACCTCTTGGAGATTTAGTACCGTTAGACACGCTTTAAGCTCAAAAGTGTTAAAGTGAAATAATCCTCAAATAGGTCAAAATACGCCTGGATTTACCATCGAATACAATTCTCTATAAGCACATGCATGTCTGAATTCAACACACTCATAGCCAATAGAGACGTATAACTCAGAAGGTGGACATAACCCCAACGCTTCAAATCTCATTGTTTACAACTTACTAAACATTCCTTCTTTTTACTTTGCTATTTTCAGTTTTTCCTTATTACTTTGTTTACATTACTTGCACAACAAGAATCCTCCCTTTTCGAGACCTGCATCAAAAGTCTAGTAACTTTTGCTTACTTGTTGACCAAGCTATTCCCTGAGGGATCGATACCTAACCCAGTTGGGTTCTATATTTGCTAAAGACCACTTTACACTCCCACGAGAGCTGTAGATTGAGCGTTATCAGTATTCTTTGTTTCCAGAATTGTCTGTGTGTTCCAAATATAGATGACTTGAGGCAGTGAATTCTCACAGAAGTTCATGGTGCACGATACTATATTCATCCAGGGGCCACAAATATGTATCATGACTCATAGGAGGTCTATTGGTAGAGTAGGATGAAGGGAGATGTTGCAGAGATTGTGGCTAAGTGCTCTATATATCAGCAGGTTAAGATAGAGCAGAAGCCTAGTGGTTCCATATAGGAGCTCACTATTCCTACTTAGAAGTGGGAAGAAGTGAACATGGATTTTGTGATGGGTTTGACTCGAACTCATTATCAGCGTGATTTAGTTTGGGTCATAGTAGACCAAATGACCAAGTCAGCTCATTTCTTTCTAGTTCAAACCTCTTATTCAGCCGAGTATTATTCCACACTCTATATCAGGGAGTTGGTCAGATCAAATGGTGTTCCACTATCTATCATCTCAGATAGAGGTACCCATTTCACCTTTCACTTTTAGAAAGTGTTCCAAAAGGGTTTTGGTACTCAAGTTCATCTTAGTACAGCATTTCATCCATAGATAGATGGTCACGAAGAAAGGACCTTTCATACTTTTAAAGATATTCTAAGGGCATGCACAGTTGATTTTAAGGGTAGTTGTGATGACCACTTGCCTTTGATTAAGTTTTCATACGAGAATAGCTATCATTCTAGTATTCAGATAGTTCCATTTGAAGCTCTTTATGGTAGGAGATGTAGATTTTCGATTGGTTGGTTTGAAGTTAGTGAGGCCTCAGCCATAGGGTCTAACTCAGTGTTTGATGCCTTAGAGAAAGTCCAGTTGATTTGAGAAAGACTCTGGGCTGCTCAGAGATGACAAAAGTCTAATGTAGATATGCAGAGAAAGGATCTCAAGTTTGAGATCGGTGATTATGTCTATATCAATATCTCTCCCATGAAGAGAGTGAATAGGTTCAGCAAGAAGGGAAATCTCAGTCCTCGATATGTCAGTCCCTTCAAGATTCTTAGTTGATTCAGCAAGGTATCTTATGAGCTCGAGTTGCCTTTAGATGTTGCCTCAGTTCATCCAATCTTTAATGTCTCTTTAATCAAGTAGTGCATAGGTGACCCATTAGTCGTGGTCCCTATTCAGAGCATTGATGTTCAGAACAGTCTCTCTTTTAACGAAATTTCGGTCAAAATTCTAGACTATCAGACACGTAGAATAAGGAACAAAGAAGTCCCTCTAGTGAAAGTTCTTTGGCGAAATCAGTCCGTTGAGAGAGCTACTTGGGAAATAGAAGCATACATGTGTACTAAGTATCCTCACCTCTTCACCACCAATATAGACCAAGCTCAAGGTAATAGTTCTCCTTAAGCCTATTCAGCTTCTTGTTCAATATTCAATACAACTTGGAATTCAGTTTCATGCTCATGTTTCATCAAAAATTTGGTATCAAGTACCATTGCATATTTAGTCATGCATACATGTATCAGTCTAGTATATAATCATGAATCAGATATACATTCTTATTGTGGGAACTTCAGGTATTAGAAACCTCAGTCATGCATTCATAAATCAGTTACACATGCATCATATATGCATGTTCAGTATGATATTTTCAGTTTATAAGTCATGTTAGTCATGAGATCATGTTTCAGTTTTACATGTCCAGGTTATGTTTAGCTTGTTGTTTCCCCTCTCAGGCAGTCTGATTCAAGGATGAATGTTCTCAAAGGGGATATATTGTAAGACCCCCCAAAAAATATTGCATTCAAATTCAGCTTGTTTGGCTTTTTGAATCTAAATATAAGGTCCAACACTCAGAAAATTTTAGCGAAGTGTTCAACACTTAGTCTCATTTCTTACCTCCAAACTTTGGGGAATTATTTTATGACCTTCTCGACCTCTATTTTTAACTTTTCAAGTTGTGTTGTGATGGGGTAAGGTCGTGGTACATTCGGGGTGAGTTTCAAAATTTTTGGAGAAGCGTAAAGGAACATTTGGGTGCTCAAACCAGTAGATCAGGGAGATCTTCCCACGCTTCCCAAGCTATAACACTGCTCTAAGAAAGGCGTCACCCTGTCTAGAGTAGGGGACTAGCTGGGCATCACCCTGCGACTCTGGCGGGTACCCAGTTTTTCAGCATTACCTCCGTGTTTTAAAGGGCATTTTGCTCCTTTTCCACCCATATATGAGCTCCATAATACGGAATTAATACTAAATAGAACCAAAATATACTTCTTTTTCTGAAATTCTCTCCAAAATCATCAAGAACAAACCTAGGGTTAGATTGGGAGCTTCAATATTCAAGTTAATTTCACCACTAACTTTCACGAATCATCAACCTAAGGTATGCATACTTTTCATCCACAGATTGCTTTCATTCATGGAGTCCAAGAATCATGTTTTAGATAATATATTGCAATTTTTTTGTTGTGATTTGATCATGTTCATGTTGATAGCTGTTTTTATGTTTTCAAGATGGTGTTTTGATGACTTTTCATGAAGTATGTGAGTTTCTTGGTTGAAAACCTATGAATCTGGGTAGTATTAGATTGTTAAATTGAAGATTTCACCTATTCCATAGAGTGTGCATGTAAGGTGTTTGATAAAATGCCTAGAATAATGAAATCATATTGCTTATGACTCAATAGTATCTAAATGACAAGTCCATGCTACCCTTTTATGATTCAACCTAATTTCCATGCTATGGTTGTGTGTTAATTGTTGTGTTATGCCATGTTCATGATATTGAAATCATGCAAATATGTATATTTTATATGCATTCCCTTCCATGATCAAGAGTATGATAACCATGTGAAGCATGAAATCTCTTATTTATGGCATTATGAATTATGAACTCTATTCCTATGATCAAGAAGTATTATGGATTGTTGAGGTTGGTTATGTATTCAAGAATGTCATGCCTTGTCAGTTTTCTTCTAGTGAGTCCTAGGGGTACTTATGCCTGAAAAATTTAGCTATGTACCTAGATCCAGAGTCATATTTTCACTATACTCTCAGTCAATCCATGATCAGTAGAATTTAGTTAGTAGTGTGATTGAGGAAAATTCAGTAAACTCGGTTAATCTCAGTTAACTTTAGTAATATCCATAATTCAGTACTCTAATAATTCTCATAAAATTAGTACTTAGTAAGATCAGTAATCTCATAAAATTAGTCAGTTATCAAATATCAGTAGTATTCCATCAGTCAATGGAATTCAGTAAGCTCAGTTCATGTACAGTGAGTTTATCTTGTTCAGTCTCTTCAGATGGAAATAGAAATTAGCACCGAGCTAACCCAAGGATGGGAACACACACTGTCAGATGAGGGTGTGACTCTTAGTAGTCATCCTTGTATTCTAGAACTATGTAGCCAGTATAGGTTGAGACATCAACACTGTCAGATTAGGGTTGATGAGCTATATAAGCACTATTAGATAAGGGCCCCACCGTTCTCTTTTAGGGATATTATTAGATGAGGGTCACCTACAGTGTCTCGGTATTGACACCCTTCTAATAAGGGCACCGATTGGACCCCATCTCAGCTATTATAGCGCATTTAGGGCATGTCCTTTAAATAACTATTCCTATAGTTTCAGTATCAGTCTCAGTAAAAGAACTCCCATAGTTCTTTAGATTTTAATATATCAAGACTGTCAGATAAAGTCAACTCAGTTACAATACAGAACTCAGATAGTTCTATCAGATTTTGGACTGTCAGACACAATCACTTATGTTATCAGTTATCAAAACTCTAGTATCAGTCATGTTAGATATCAGTAAATTTATGTCTCAGTATATTGATTTAGTTATCATGTTTTTCATGAACTTACTTACTATGTATTGATGCATGCACTCTCACGTTTATATTAGCCAGTTAGTAAGTATGCCTCATGCATGGGAAGCCTCACATATATCCTACCTCACACGTATACTCAGCACATTCTTTTGTATTGATGTATTTATACTATGGTGCTTTCTTTTTATGTTACACCATAAGTTCAATGACACGACTTTCATAACAGCAACAATAGTAGCATTCCAGTACTATAAGTTTTAGTAGTGAGTCCTCATCCCTTGTGGACATGATTATTTCTTCACTATCTTTTGATTAGTTATTAGTTGGATTTAGTTGGGGACATGTCCCATCAACTCCTTATTAAGATTATTAAGACAGTAGAGGCTTTCAGGCTAGATGCAAACAAGATACAGATTTCATGTTTCATACTTCAGTATTTCCTATTTTATTTTGGGTATTCTATTACCCCACACATATATTATATTATTTATTTACATTTAGCATTGAACCTTACAGCTTTTTGGTGCATGTTTATTATGAAAAATACCGATACAGATATCAGTCATAGTTTAGATTGTGGTCTTTCGGGGTCATGAACACCGTGTACCATTCTGGTTTAGATAATTCAAGCATTTCAAACTTTGTATCATAGCCAATAGAGTCCTAGAAATTCTAAAAGACGCATCTAATAGTCTTGAACGTGGGTGTGTTGCTCGCCACATTTATGTGAAAGAGTCTATGAGATGTTTTAAGAAAAAATTTCCCCTCTTCCAGTATTCATGTCGTGCTTGTGAGCATAATCACAAGTTAATCTCTCAGTCTACTCTGTTTCTCCTATTGATTTCAAAATATGCCTCCAAAGAGAAAAAACCAGCCATCTCCCCAGCCTAAAGATCTTTGGGTGATCATATTTCTCATGCGAAATTCAGAACCACATTTACAACTCTTACTTGCTGCCAATAATGATTGGGCAATAGTTATTCCAGCAAATCCAGTGGCAACCTCAGCTGCTATTAAGATTTGGGACTTTACCGGAATGAATCCTCCATCATTCCTCGAGTCTAAGGTAGATGTAGACCCTCAGGAATCCATTGATCAGGTCTAGAAGGCGACAAATATTATGGGGGTGACTATTGTTGAGAGTGTTGAGTTAGTCGCATAGCAGTTGCAAGATGTGGCTCATATTTGGTACAAGTAGTGGAAGTCTGAAAGGGTAGATGATGTAGTTCCTATAGAGTGGGAGGAGTTTGTCATGGTATTCTTACACATATTCTTTCCCCAAGAGCTGAGGAAGCATAAGGTACTAGATTTCATCAACCTTAGGTAGGGAAATATATACTCTCTTAGGTTTACTCAATTAGCCAGATATGCCCCTCATGTGGTTGTAGACAACAAAGATAAGATGAGTAAGTTTGCTTCAAGGGTAAATGATAGTATGGTTAACGAGTGCAGATCTACCATGCTAAATAGTGACATAACTTTATCCTGACTCATGTCTCTCGCTCAGTAGATAGAGGAGCAAAATTAAGCAGAGAGAAAAGCAACTAAGAAAGCTAGGACAGGAATCTTTCATTTTAGTCAGCCTAAATTAGAAGGAGAAAACCGTTCCCAATTTTATCCTAAGATATCATTTCCAATTCCTCATACAACCAGTGCTCCAGTTCCTAAGTACAGAGAGGGTAACAAAGATAGAGTGCCAGGCTCTAAGTCTCAGGGCAGTGTCAGTAATGCTCGAACTAATCCCCTATGTCAGACTTGTGGTAAGAACCACATGGGTTTTTGTAGAGCTGGTAGCGATGTCTATTTTGGTTATGGAAAGCCAGGTCATAGAGTAAGTAATTATCCCAGTCGGGTTATCAAGGTCAGCAGAACCATTTTACAGCTTAGTCCGATCACCCGAACCAGCAGACTGCCACTTCTAGTTTTACTAGTGGGCAATGCCCAAATCATCTCTATGCTTTTCATACCCAATAGGATCAGGATAATTCTCCTGATGTTGTTACTGGTACATTACAGATCTTTCATGTTTATGTTTATGCTTTGCTAGATCTAGGTGCATCCTTGTCTTTTGTTACTACTTATATAGCAGGCAATTTTGGAGTCAGTCCCAAAATTCTAGCAGAGCCTTTTTTAGTATCCACCCTAATGGGTAAGAACATCATAACATGGTGGGTATACAGGAACTGCCCGATTATGATATTTTAGAAAACCACATCAGCAGATTTAGTCTAGTTAGAGATGACTGATTTCGATATCATTTTTGACATGGATTGGCTTCGTTACTGCTATTCCATAGTTGATTGCAGAAATAGAATAGTTTAGTTTCAGTTTTCGAATGAACCCATCCTAAAGTGGAAGGGTAGCGTATCCGCTTTCAGGGGTCTACTTATTTCCTACCTCCGGGCAAGGAAAATGATATCTAAGGGATGTTCTTACTATCTCGTTCATGTTAAGGACTATGGTTTCGAATCTCCCCATCTTGTATCAGTCCCAGTTGTTAATGAATATTCAGATGTCTTTCCCAAAGATCTTCTAGGCCTTTCTCCGAAAGGGAAATAGACTTTAGCATCGACCTCATCCCAGATACTAAGCCTTTCTCTATTCTTCCATACAGAATGACACAAGCAGAACTCCAGGAATTCAAAAAACAATTGAAGGATCTCTTAGATAAGGGATTTATCATACCCAGCATTTCCCTATGGGGAACACCAGTCTTATTTGTGCACAAGAAAGGCAGTTCTCTCAAGATGTGGATGGATTATCGTCAACACAATAAATTCACGGTCAATAACAAATATCCTCTTCCTAGAATTGTTGAATTGTTTGACCAACTTCAGGGAGCTAGTTATTTATCTATGATAGACCTTAGATCAGGCTACCATTAGCTCAGAGTTAGTGAATGTGATATTCTGAAGACAGCTTTTCATACTCATTATGGTCACTTTGAATTTCTAGTTATATCATTTGGTATTACCAATGCCCCAAGCTCTTTCATGGACTTGATGAACCGTGTGTTCAATTAGTACTTGGACACATTCATGATAGTCTTTATAGATGACACCCTTATTTACTCCTGCAGTGAGCATTGTTCTTCAGACTCGTAGAGATCATCAGTTATTCACCAAATTTAGTAAGTGTGAAATTTGGCTGAGGTCAGCAGAATTCCTTGGTCATATTATTTCTAGTGATGGCATTACAGTAGATCCTCAAAATACCAAAGTATTAAGAACCTGGCCTCGCCCCGTATCTCCATCAGATATTAGGAGTTTCTTCCATTTGGCTGTCTATTATAGAGGATTTGTTAAGGGATTTTCTTCTATTGTATCCTCTATGTCCAGATTGACTCAAAAGAAGGTCAAGTTTCAGTTGTCAGATTCTTGTGAGAAGATTTTTAAAGAATTGATGACTCAACTCACCTCAACTTTAGTTTTAGCACTTCCAGATGGATTCACAATATATTGTGATACATCTAGAGTAGGTTTGGGTTGTTTCCTCATGAAGCATGGTAATGTCATAGCCTACACCTCCAGAAAGTTAAAGACCCATGACAAGAATTATCCTACTCATGATCTTGAGTTAGTATCCATAGTATTTCCCTTGAAGATTTGGAGGCATTATCTCTACGGAGTTCATGTAGATGTCTTCATAGATCATAAGACTCTCCAATATATTTATTCCCAGAAAGATCTTACTCTTCGTCGGAGAAGGTGGTTAGAGCTCTTGAAAGATTATGACATGAGTGTCCTTTACCATCTGGGTAAGATCAATATTATGGCCAACGCTCTCAGTAAACTCTCCATGTGTAGTGTTGCTCATGTTGATGACAATAAGAAAAACTTAGCACAAGAAGTTCATCAGCTTACCAGGCTAGGAGTTCACTTAGTTGATTCTTCGGACGGTGGTATATGTGTTCAGAGTAGTTCAAAATCATCTCTTATTTCTGAGGTGAAAGAAAATAAAGAAAGGTATCCTGACTTATCAAACTAAAAGAGTCAGTCTGAGATCAGAAAGTAGAGGTTTTCTCCCAAGGGGGAGATGGTGTTCCTTGTTGCTAGAATCGTCTATGTGTTCCAAGTGTAGATAAATTAAGGAAGAAAATTCTTGCAGAAGCGCTTGGTGCGCGATACACAATTCTTCCAGGGGTCACAAAGATGTAGCATCACTTGTAGGAGGTCTATTAGTGGTGTCGGATAAAGAGAGATATTTCAGAGTTGGTGGCTAAGTGCTCTACATATCAGCAGGTTAAGATAGAGCGTTAGAAGCCCAGTGGTTCCAAGCAGGAGTTCACCATTCCTACTCTTAAGTGGAAAGAAGTAAACATGGATTTCGTGATGGGTTTGCCTCAAACTCGTCATCGGCATGATTTAGTTTGGGTCATAGTAGACCGAATGACCAAGTCAACTTATTTCTTTCCAGCTCATACCTCTTATTCAGCTGAGGATTATGCCAAACTCTATATCAGGTAGTTGGTCAGATTACCCAGTGTTCCACTATCTATCATCTCAGATAGAGGTACCCAGTTCACCTTTCACTTCTGGAAAGCATTCCAAATGGGTATTGGTACCCAGGTTTAGCTCAGTAAAGCCTTTCATCCTTAGAAAGATAGGCAAGCATAGAGGAACCATTCAAACTCTTAAAGATATGCTAAGGGCGTGTACAGTTGATTTCAAGGGTAGTTGGGATGACCATTTGCCTTTGATTGAGTTTGCATACAATAATAGCTATCATTCCAATATTTAGATAGATCCATTCAAAGCTTTCTATGGTAGGATATGTAGATCTCCAATCCGTTGGTTTGAAGTTAGTGAGGCCTCAACCATAGGGCCTGACTTTGTGTTTGATTCCTTAGAGAAATTGCAATTTATCAGAGAAAGACTCCGGCCTGCTTAGAGCCGACAGAAGTCTCATGCATATGTGCATAGAAAAAATCTTTAGTTTGAGATTGGTGATTATGTCTATCATAAGATATCTCCCATGAAGAGAGTTAAGAGGTTTGACAATAAAGGAAAGGTCAGTCCACAATATGTCCCTTCAAGATTCTTAGTCGATTCAGCAAAGTAGCCTATGAGCTCGAGTTGCCTTTCGATCTAGCCTCAGTTCATCCAATATTTTATGTCTCTTTGCTCAAGAAGTTTATAGGTGACCCATCAGTCATTGTCCCTATTCAGAGATTGATGTTCAGAATAGTCTCTCTTATGAGGAAATTTTGATTAAAATTCTAGTCTGTCAAACTCGTAGACTGAGGAACAAAGAAGTCCCTCTAGTCAAGGTTCTTTGGAGAAATCAGTGTACCAAGTATCCTCACCTCTTCATCGAAAATCTAGAACAAGCTCAAGGTAATAGTTCTGGTTAGGCCTATTCAGCTTCACATTCAGTATTCAACACAACTTGGTATTCAGCTTCATGCTCATGTTTCATCATAAATTTGGTATCAACTACCATTGCCTATTTATTCATGCATACATGTATCAGTCCAGTATATAATCATGCATAAGATTATTGCAAGAACTTCAGTTATCAGAAACCTCAGTCATGCATTCATGAATCAGTTACACATACTTCAGATATGCATGTTCAGTATGACATTTTTAGTTTATCAGTTATGTCAAACATGATTTCATGTTTCGATCATACATGTCCAGGTTATGTGCAGCTTATTGTTTCCTCTTTCAGTCAGTCTCATTCGAGGATGAATGTTCTCAAGGGGAAGATATTGTAATACCCCAAAAAATTGTATAGTTCATATTCAGCTCATTTGTCTCTTTGAAGCTCAATATAAGGTCCAACACTTAGAAAATTTTAGCTAAGTGTGCAACACTTAGTCTTATTTTTGACCTATGAACTTTGGGAATTTATTTGACAACTATCCCGACCTTCATTTTCTAATTTCAAGTTATGTTGCCATGGGCCAAGGTCGTGGTACATTCCAAGTGAGTTTTAAAATTTTTAGAGTAGCGTATGGGCACGTTTGGGTGACTAAACTAGTAGCTCAGGGCAATTTGCCTATGCCTCCCAGGCTGGAGCACTGCTCTAAGAAAGGCGTCGCCCTGTCTAAAGCGGGGGACTATCTAGGCATCGCCCTGTAACTCCGGTGGGTGTCCAATTTTTTAGAATTCCACCTCTGTGTTTTAAAGGACATTATTGTACTTTTACACCTACATATAAGCTTTATAAGACATAATTAATCCTAAATTGAACCAAAATATACTCTTTTTCTTAAATTATGAAGAACAAACCTAGGGTTCAATTAGGAACTTCAAGATTCAAGTCAATTTCACCACTAACTTTCATGAATAATCAACCTTTAGTATGCATAGTGTTCATCGACGGATCCATTTCATTCATGGAGTCCAAGAATCATGTTTTAAATAACATACTATTGTTTGCTTGTTGTGATTTGATCATGTTCATGATGATAGTTGTTACTTATGTCTTCAAGATTGTGTCTTGATGACTTTTAATGAAGTATGTGATTTTGTTGGTTGAAAACCTATGAATTTGGGTAGTTTTAGATTGTTAAATTGATGATTTCACCTATGCCAAAAAGTGTACATGTAAGGTGTTTGATAAAATGCCTAGAATGATAAAATCATATTCCTTATGACTCAAAAGTAGCTAAATGACAAGTCCATCCTACCCCTTATGATTCAACCCAATTTCCATACTATGGTTGTGCATTGATTGTCGTGTTATTCCATATTCATGTATTGATATCATGAAAGTGTGTACATATTATATGCATACCGTTATATGATAAAGAATTTGATAACCATGTGAAGTATGAAATCCCTTATTTATGGCATTATGAATTATGAACTCTATTCCTTTGATCAAGAAGTATTATGAATTGTTAAGGTTGGTCATGTATTCAACAATTCCATGCCTTTTCAGTTTATTTCTATTGAGTCCTGGGATACTTGTGCCCAAAAAATATACATGTGTGCCTAGAGCCAAAGTCATGTTTTCATGATACTCTTAGTCAAGCCATGATCCATAGATTTCATTTAGACATGTGACTCAGGAAAATTCAGTAAACACAGTTAATCTCAGTTAACTTCAATAATCTCTGTAATTCAGTACTCTCAGAAATCTCATGAACTCAGTACTCTGTAAGATCAGTAATCTCTTAAACTCAGTCAGTTATCAGATATCAATGGTATTCTGTTAATCAATGGAATTCAATAAGCTCAGTCCATGTACAACAAGTTGATAATGTTCAGTCCTATCCGATGGGAGTAGAAATTAGCACCGAGTGAACCCAAGGATGGAAACACACACTGTTTAATGAGGGCGTGATTCTTAGCAGTCATACTTGTGTTCTAGAACTATATAGCCAGCATAGGTTAAGACATCAACACTATCAGATGAGGGTTGATGAGGTGGATAAGCACTGTTATATAAGGGCCCTACCATCCTCTTTTGGGGACACTGTCAGATGAGGGTTACCCATAGTTTGTCTTTTCCAATGGCACAATATTGATACCCTTCCAATCAGGGTACAGATTAGACCCCCATCTAAGCTATTTTAGTTCATTTGGGGAATGTTGGTTAAATAACTATTTCCACAGTTTTAGTATCAGTCTTAGTAAAAAAAACTCAGATAGTTTCTCAGATTTTAATATATCAAGACTGTCAGATACAGTCAACTCAATTACAGTATAAAACTCAAATAGTTCTATTAGATTCAGGACTGTCAGACATAGTCACTTATGTTATCAGTTATTAGAACTCTAGTATCAGTCATGTTAGATATCAGTAAAATAATGTCATCAGTATATAGATTTAGTTATCATGTTTTTCACGATCTCAGTTACTATGTATTCATGTATGCACTTTCACATTCATATTAGCCAGTCAGTAAGTATTGCTCATGCATGGGAACTTTTGGATATAGCCTACCTCACACGTATACTCAACACATTCTTTTGTACTGACGTATTTCTACTATGGTGCTTTCTTTTTATGTTACACCATAGGTTCAAATACATGACTTCCAGAACAGCAGCAATAGAAGCATTCTAATACTATGAGTTTTAGCAGTGAGTTCTTATACTTTGAGGACATGATTATTTCTTTACTATATTTTGATTATTTATTAGTTGGATTTAATTGGGGACATGTCCCATCAAATCCTTGTTTAGATTATTCAGACAGTAGAGGATTTTAGGCTAGATGCAGACTAGATACAGATTTTTATATTTCAGACACTAGTATTTCCAATTTTGTTTTGGCTATTCAATTTCCCCACACACATATTATGTTCTTTAGTTACATTCAGTATTTAACCTTATGGACTTTCAGTGTATGTTTTCGCATTATTATGTCTTATTATGCAGTATACCGGTACAAATATCATTCATGGGTTAGCTTGGGCTCCTTCAGGATCATGAGCACCGTGTAGCATTCTGGTTTAGATAATCGGGGCGTTACATATAATGTCATACTAATTGCGCAATTCTCCTTTATGTAGGAATTTAGTCAAACACATAGTAGGCATAGTATATGTAGACAACATTATACAATAAACAAAAAACATGATTCAAGCATAATTTCACCATTCAAGGGTTTAACCATTGATCACATGAAGCTACACCTATAATAATAAATTCCCCTTAAGATTTACCACTAAAACATGAAATAGACTTTATTTGGTCATTATCAACATGAACAAAATAAACCCAACATGGAATTCATAAAAAAATCCATACACATGAACTTTGAAGAAAAAGATTCTTTGGCTTCATGGACGAAGGAGTCCATGAATGAAAAATATGCATACCTAATAGTGAGTTTTTTGAAGTTCTTGAGCTTGAAGAATTTGAATCATTTATTTTTTAAGAAGATTTGGATTTTGTTGCTTAAAGATTGCCTCTCTCGGAGAAAACCCTAGTTTTAATGTTGTATAAGAAAAATGAATTCAAGAGACTTGGCCGAATATTATTAGGTATATAAATGGGTGGTAAATTACCAAAATACCCCTGTACAATGACATTGAAACAACTGGGTAGAATGCACGATGGTCCTTTGTTGGGTCGATGGTCCTTCATTGGGCCGACGGTCCTGACCATCGCACCTGGGCAGAAAGAGGGCACATTGTCTCCCTTGCAATGGCCTGAGCAAATGTCCGTCGCTAGTCCGATGGTCCATCGCTAGTCCGACAGTCCATCAGCCTAGGCCGTTGCTCCTAGGCAGAAGGTAGTCACACTGTCTCGCTGTGATGGCATGGGCGATGGTCCATCGCTACCCTAATGGACCGTTGTCCTCCATCGTTGCACCTGGGCAATTTTATTGCCTTCTGTATTTTGGCTATAACTTTCTCTTCCGATGTCAAATTTTGATATAATTAGTATCGATAGAAAGCTTATTCAATTTGGCACATGATAGAAAGTGAAAATCTTTAAATTCCATATGTACAAAAATGGAATCATATTTCAAAGAAAGCTTCTAATATTTTTGGGATGATCTCCAAATAGGAAAAAGTACGGGGTATTAAAATATCTCCCTATTGAGAAGATTCATCCTCGAATGATACTGGGCATGAGAGGAGAAGATAAATCGACAGACATACTGAAGATGAATAATTGGAACATGATCGCATGACTGACCTGACTAATAACTAAACATATCATACTGAACATGCATATCTGATGCATGTGTAACTGATTTATGAATGCATGACTGAGTGTTCTGATGAACTAAGTTTCTCACTATGAAAATCCATGTTTGATGCATAATTATATAACTGAACTGATACATGGATGTATGACTGAATATGCAATGGTATTTTATACCAAGTTTATAATGGAATTATGAATATGAAATGGATACCAAGCTTATAACTAAAACCTGAACATGAAACTAAAAAGCTTAAGGAGAACTATTACCTTGAGCTTATTCTGAGTTGGATGAGAAGAGGTGAGGATACTTGGTATGCATGTATACTTCTATTTCCTAAGTAGCTCTCTCAACGGTCTAATTTCTCCAAAGAACTTTGACTAGAGGGACTTCTTTGTTCCTTAGTCTACGAGTCTGGTAGTCTAGGATTTTGGTTAGAATCTCTTCGTTAGAGAGGTTGTTCTAAATATCTATGCTCTAAATAGGGACTACAAATACTGGGTATTCTATGAACTTCTTGAGCAAAGAGATATCGAAGACTAGATGAACTAAGTCTAGATTTGAAGGTCATTCGAGCTCATAAGCTACCTTGCCAAAACGACTGAGAATTTTGAAGGGGCCAACATATCAGAGACTAAGCTTTCCCTTCTTGCCAAACAATTTCACTTCCTTCATAGAAGAGATTTTTAGATAGACATAGTCACCAATCTTGAACTTGAGATCCTTTTTACGCACATCTGTATAAGACTTCTATCAGCTCTGAGCAGCCTAAAGTCTTTTTCTAATCAATTGGACTTTTTCTAAGGCATTGAGTACTAAGTCCGGCCCTATGATTGAGGCCTCACTAACTTCGAACCAACCAACTGGAGATCTACATATCCTACCTTAAAGACCTTCTAATGGAGCCATCCGAATACTTGAATAACAGTTGTTGTATTCAAACTCAATCAAAGAAAGTGGTCATCCCAACTACCCTCGAAATTAATTGCTCACGCCCTCAGCATATCTTCTAAAGTCTGAATGGTCCTTTCTGCTTGTCCATCTTTCAGAGGATTAAAGGCAGTACTAAGATAAACTTGGGTACCAAGACCCTTTTGGAACACTTTTCATAAATAATAGGTAAAATGGTACCTTATCTGAGATAATAGATAATGAAACACCGTGCAATCTGACCAACTCTCTGATGTAAAGTTTGGCATAATCCTTGGCTGAATAAGAGGTATGGACTGGAAAAAAATGAGTTGATTTGTTCATCCCATCTACAATGACCCAAACTAAATCATGCTGACTACGATTTCAAGGCAAACCCTTCACGAAGTCTATGTTCACTTTTTCCCACTTTCAAGTAGGAGAAATGAACAAATGTATAGGACCGCTAGGCTTCTGATGCTCTATCTTAACCTGCTGACATATTGATCACTTAGCCACAAACTCTACATCATCTTTCTTCATCCCACTCTACCAATATATTTCCTGTAATTCGTGGTACATCTTTGTGGTCATGGATGAATAGAGTAGCACGCACCATGCGCTTCTGTAAGAATTTTCTGCCTTAATTTACCAACACTTGGAACCCAGAGATGACCCTGACAATGCAATACACCATCTCCCCCTTGGGATGAAACCTCTACTTTCTGATCCTTGACTGACTCTTTCAACTTATCTAGACTGGGATCTCTATCTTATTTTTCTTTCACCTTAAAAACTAGAGATAATTTTGAAGTACTCTAAACCCATATATCACCCTCCTATGAATCAACTAAGTGAATACCTAGTTTGGCAAGATGATGTAATTCCTAATCTAACTTCTTCTTACAGTCATCCTCATGAGCAACACTACCCATAGACAGTCCACTAAAAGTGTCAGCCACAATGTTGGCCTTGCCCGGATGATAAAGGATACAACAACAACAACAAACGCAGTGTATTCCCACATAATGGGGTCTGGGGGGGGGGGGGGTAAGATGTACGCAGTCCATACCTCTACCTCTAAAGAAGTAGAAAGGTTGTTTCCGATAGACCCCGGGCTCAAGAATGGATGATAAAGGATACTCATGTCATAATCTTTAAAGAGTTCTAACCACTTTCTTTGATGATGATTGACATCTTTATAAAAAAATACATACTGAAGGCTCTTATAATCTGTGAAAACATGTACATGAACACCGTATAGATAATGCTTCTAAATCTTCAAGGTAAAGATTATGACTGCGAACTCAAGATCATGGATAAGATAATTCTTCTTATAGGGCTTAAGTTTTCTAAAGGCGTAGGATATGACCTTGACATGATGCATGATGAGACAACCCAAACCTACTCTTGATGCATCATAATACACTATGAACCTATCTGAACCATCTAGAAAAGATAGGACTAGAGCAGAGGTGAGTCGAGTCTTCCACTCGTAAAAACTATTCTCGCAAGGATCTGACCACTGAAACATTACTTTATTTTGAGTCAATATAGACATAAGAGAATCAACAGATAAAAATCCCTCAAAAAACCATCTATAATAGCCATCCAAACAAAAGAAACTCTTAATATCTGATGGAGAGATAGGCCTGGGCCAGTTTCTTACCGCTTTGGTATTTTGAGGATCAACCCTAATGCCATCACCTGAAATGATATGGTCAAGGAATGCTACGGACCTTAGCCAAAACTTACACTTAATAAATTTGGCAAATAGCTGATGATATCTAAGAATCTAAAGTACAATTCTGAGGTGGTCTGCATGATTATGCTCACTGGAGGAATAGACCAGAATATCATCTATGAAGACTATAATGAACATGTCCAAGTACTGCTTTAACACACGATTCATCAAGTCCATCAAAGCGGCTGGGGCATTAGTATGACTAAAGAACATGACTTTGAATTCAAAGTAACCATACCGAGTATGAAAAGTTTTTTTGGAATGTCATATTCTCTGACTTTGAGCTGATGATAGCCAAATATGAGGTCTATCTTATAGAAATAACTATCACCCTGAAGTTGGTCAAACAAGTCATTGATTTTATAAAGAGGATACTATTCTTGATCGTGACTTTATTGAGCTTATGGTAATCAATACACATTTTGAGAGAACCATTTTTATTTCACACAAATAAAACTGGTTCACCCCACAAGGAAACACTGGGTCTGATGAACCCCTTATCTAAGAGATACTTCAACTACTCTTTTAGCTCTCTGAGTTTATCTGGTGCCATTCAGTATGGCAGAATAGATATAGGCTGAGTATCTGGAAGAAGATCAATGTCAAATTCTATTTCCCTTTTAGCAGGAATTCCTAAAAAAATCTTTGAGAAAGATATCTAAATATTCATTCACTACTGAGACTGTTTCAAGGTTGGGAGTTTTGGAACTAGTGTCCTTAACTAGAACAAGATGATAGACACATCCTGTAGATATCATTTTCCTTGCCCAAAGGTAAGAAATAAGCTGACCTCTAAGGGTGAAGTACTACCCTTCCACTCTAGGACGGGTTCTTTTGGAAACTAAAATAGGACTATTCTGTTTTTACTAACGCTCAATCTACAGCTCTTGTAGGAGTGTAAAGCGGTCGTTAGCAAATATAGAACCCAACCTGGGTTGGGTGTTGATCCCACAGGGAATAACTTGGCCAACAAGTAAGCAAAATTACTAAACTTTTGGTGCAAGTCTCGAAAAAGGGGGGAGTCTTGTCGTGCAAGTAATGTAAATAAAACAATGAAGTAAAAGCTGAAAATAGCAAAGTAAAAAGAGAAGGATTGTTACGTAAGTTGTAAACAATGAGAATTGAAGTGTTGGGGTTATGTCCACCTTCTGAGGTATACGTCTCTATTGGCTATGAGTGTGTAGAATTCCGACATGCATGTGCTTATAGAGAATTGTATTCCATGGTAAATCCAGGCGTCTTTCGACCTATTCGAGGATTATTTCACTTTAACTCTTTCGAGATTAAAGCGTGTATAGCGGTACAAATTCTCCAAGAGGTTAATCCAGTTACGGCACTAACTTTTTAATAGGGGATGGGACCCTACTACCTTGACATTATCTCTTTTCCAGACAAATAACCTTTCTTTCGAACAAGTTAAATGTTATACTGGCGTATTCTTGCGTTTGCAACACAAAGAATGTAGATTAACATGAAGAGAATAATGATATAAGCAGCATACGTGTCACGAACTCACAAACTCACATCAATAGATAGTATCTCATTCGGCTTTCATAACCCCAACAGAGAAGTTTAGCTACCCATGAGTGCGAAGGATATCACGATTGACATTGTTGTTATACCACAATATTGATTAATTTCGTGTAGCTCAAGTGGTAGGCGTTTAGGCGTGAATTCCTAGGCAAAGTAACGATTCTCTTGTTACGGAAATTAAGAATAAATGAATAGAAGAAGAAAAATAGAATTAATGGAAAGATTAGAAGAGTTGTAGAATTATTTGTAAGATGGTGAATAATTGGAAGATGATTAAAAATCTCTAGCATGATAGGGTATTTATAATACCCATATCCTAGTCCTACTAAACTAATGAAATATCTAACCAAATCCTACTAAACAAATGAAATACTTAACCCAATTGTACTAGGTTAATGTAATATTCTCCTAATCCAAATAAACAAATGAAATACTTAACCCAATTGTAATAGGTTAATGTAAAATTATCCAAATCCAACTAAGTTACTGCAAGTCCCCAAAGTCTTCAGAGATGCTGTTTTAGCCCGGGACAGATTTTCCATGCATCACTTTTGGTCCTTTAGGCGTCCAAACTCCCTTTCCTTCCTTCGTGAGCTTTCTTTGGCATCAAGTAAGCCATAAAATGCTGATTTCTGCATCATTTATACCTGAAACTTTGCTAATCATGTTTTTTAGCTCTCTTACAGGAAAAAAGACTAAAAGCGCATGAAATATATACTTTGTTCTCAAAACATGGCATAAACATGGGCAAAATATATTGATATAGGCGTGTAAATTCGCCTATCATCAACACCCCACACTTGCAGTTTTGTTCATCCTCGAACAAAATATCATGTTCCTCTAAACATCACTTAGGGTTTCACAGCAACAACACAAAACATTCGTCAAGACAAGCACAACAATTATTAACAAAGAGTAGCTTTCCGATCATTAGTAGAAACAGTTCAACCTCTAGCATAGACTCGTGATGGTGGTAAACTCATATTCAAAAGTTAAGGCACAAAGAATCATGTACAACTATCCAAAACTCATCAACCATGTGTGTCTCACAATATATTACCCATAGTCACTCACAAGTATAGCATATTTTTCAAACATGGGTATCAAAATATCCTTGCTCTCTCTCTCACAAAGAATTCGTATGCAGCAACTGATGACCATAGGCTTGCCCTTAGTGTAATACTTCACTAAATGTCAGAATGCTAAGATTAGGATCAAATAGGTCTTTTGATGGTTGTAATGTAGGCTAAGGGACGGGTAGGATCAACTATTTTGGCCAGAAATAGTGACTAAGTTCCTAAGTACTTTAATACATTGCATTGTATCATTGACAATTATTCTTTCTTTCAACCTTTCTTCTTTTTTTTTACCACCCTTGTTCTCTTCTTTTGTTTTTCAATTTTAAGCACAACTCACTTTTCAGCTTTCTTTTCCTTTTTCTTTTCACAACATACCCCTTATGATAGCACTTTCTTTTTGATAACACATTCAAGCACCATTACAATTCAAAGCATCATACTTACCCAATTTCCTCTTATGTTGTCACATGACTTTTTCATTTTATAGAACTTAGGAATTTGGATCAAATTACGGTCTTGAAAGAAATGGATTAGGCTTACATACGAGGTTGTCAAAGAAATAGGCTAAAGTCTCAAAAGGGTTTAACTAGGATAAATGTTCATGGGTAGGTAGAATGAAGGTAAACATGTATAGGTTGCCAAGGAAATGCCTAAATCATCTCCTAAACTTACACTCCTTATTTTCGCTTTGCATACATACCAGGCAAGTTCTAGCATCAGCCACAAACATAGAATATACGATTAATCTCACAGACACAAGGCACATGGTCGACTTTATTAGAAGTAATATAGACTCTCGACCCAACAAGTGAAGGAATTGAACCACACAATATCATATAATGAGTCACAACTTGAGCCTAAACGTCTCAATAGTCACAATTGAAGCACATACTCTTGTTATAATCTCATGCTGCCTATTAGAATAATTTCATGCGAAGCTAAAAGTTAAACAAAGTAAACAATCAAAAACTTAAACAAGACTAAAAAAAATGAAACAAAAACAAAGTAAACAAACATAGATGCAAATAGAGAAGTATAGCATGCAATACTGCCACCCTACACTTATACGGGACACTGCCCTCAGTGGAAAATAAATACGAAGAACCTGGTCAGTAGGACTCCTCCTCTATATCGTGGGTCATACCCCCTTCGTCGGAATCATCATAAGAGTCGTCGTCAGAGTTCTCCTCCTCGTCGGAGTCTGGCAAGCGTCGATCCTTATCGGTCGGCACATCATCGTCTAGAGGTTCCTCAAAGTATACGCCCACTCCACACATATCCCGTGCATGCATGTTCATTGGATAGTGATGGTCCAGCTGTTGGAGCTCTGCAGCAGTTGGAACACGTCCACCACTCATCATAGTAAATTGTGTCATGCCATAAAGATGACATAAGAAACTCTCATCACGAGCATGTCTCTCCGCGGTAGTAAGGTTGACACCATGTGTTGTTTCAGCATCTTTGACCTTGGTGAGGTCAACCTTCTTAGGGTTATGTGGGAGTTTGTGATCAGCTGGTTCCTCTTCGATATCCTCCTTCCGCAAGATTGCTGTCAACAGATTACCAAAAGTGAAGTGGGACCTTTTGTGGAGTCTGGCCTTCCGCATTATAGAGCGAATGATTGCCCCAAAGTTGATAGGGACATTCGTCATCAAAGCATAGACTAAAAACACTCTATCTCTTGATATTTTGGTGTATTGCGTCCTAGGAATAAGGTATGAGTTGACAATACGAAACCAGATTCTTCCTTCCCTATTCAATGGAGCATAGGGGAAGGTGTTGTGTCATCCGATGTCTCGGTGTCTGCCCCACCTTGCCATGGATCTACTTCCACAAAGTGTGTGTCGTATTGCTCTATAAAGAGGTCTGCTGTACAGCTCTTTGAATTATGCTGGGTCGACCGAGGTAAGCCAAGAAAGGAGTTGATCCATTCCGGGTTGAGCTGTAAAACTTGGCCCCTAATCTTGACTTCGCTGCCCGTGGTTTTCGGCGACCAGTTGGCGTAAAATTCTCTTGTCAAATCAAGATTACATTCTCCCATGTCGCGGAGGATAAAATCCAGACTCAATTCCATGATTTTTGTCAACATACGCGGCTCCTTCTTTGCTAGGGTGTCCTTGTTGATCAAGTCAACATGAACATATTTTATTTCCTTGTTGTTCCTATACCATTCTTTGGCTTCCTCCTCAAGAACCCATTTTATTCCAAACATTCGACGGGGTAATTGCATTGAGGATGATTCTCCTTGGTCCTTGCAACCTCTCTTCTTGCCCTTTTGGGATGTGGTAGCCTTATCTTGTCTCGCTTTAGGTGCCATTGTTCCTGAGACTTACACAATATTCATGTTAGCATCAACTCAAAGGAACAATCCATACGAAAGCCATCGGGGCACCACCCCGCACTTAGGTTCATTGATACAAAATAGTGGAGTGCGTGTGGACGATTACTTAAACTTCGTCGACATACGTTTTTAGGAACTATATTCCATCAAGAAAATAAGTGATGTATCACTACTTGCAACCATTGCACTACTTTCATGTTAGGTATAACAATACTACTACATAGGGGTTACATCATGGTATAGCTACTTGCAACAATCACAACCTCCTATGTCGGTAGGCATTATAGGTCTTATCCCGATGAACGGGATAGTCTAATATGTAAGTATCCAAGTAACAAGCTTAAGCAATGTTCATAACCATAGCAATTCCACAAATAGTAAAATAATTCTATTAAAACCAAATTCAAGTCGGAAACAAGTCAAGATTATCCTAACGTATATGTTCACTCACATGTTTTTGTATCAACAATCCAAACTCATTAACATCACCAATAATCTTTCAAGATGTAGAAATTCATAATAGACATAGCAACGTAGTACTTACGAGAAATAGATGAAGAATAAAAGAGTACTTACGTGATTGAAGCCTTTGGAGATGTTCTTGTGAATTGGAAGAGCAAAAAAAGAAAAATTTTGAGATGATTTGGGTGGATGTGCGGCGCCTTTAGGTCAATTTCCAATGTGGTTATGTTTCAAGACTAAGTCCCCTTTATATAGGAAAAGAATGGGTTGGGTTTTGACCCATTTACAAACGGTTTTGGAGACAAAAATAACCTCTATGCGGCGCATAGTGCTTTGCATAATCATAGTATAGGCGGCGCATAGTGTAGTGCATTTAGGGACATATGCGGCGCATAGTGTATAGCATTTAGGGACATATGCGCCGTATAGTGTATGGCATTTGAGATACTGAGATCTAATGCTATATCATAGGCGGCGGATAGTGTATAGCACACTTAAGCATGGGCGGCGCCTATGTCTTTGCACACTAGATTCCGAGACCTTAGGCTATAATATAGGTTTTGCATTGTTCGTGGCCTAGTTTTACCTAGGCCAGCCTTCCTCGATGCCTATTTTGGCATGAGCAATGCTCAATCCATAGCCTTATGCATCCTTATTCTTAACTTACCCCCTTTACTATACAATACGTCCAAATCGTCATTTGAAACCAATCTCCTCGTTGAATACTTCTCGCACCTATATTTGCTCAAAACCAGTGAAAACGGTTAGTACGATAGGTTTCCTCCCACCAAGCGCCTTAGTTTTGGTTGTGGTACGACTCTTATTTTTGGATTTTCTCTTATCCAAAGCAAAACAAGTAACAAAAGAAAGACAAAACGATAAATGAAAAATGATAAAACAATAAAACGATGGGTTGCCTCCCATCTAGCGCCTTATTTATTGTCGTGGCTCCACATAGTTTCCTCGAATACTTAGACTTTATCAAGGTAAGTGATGGACATATAATAGATTGAGTCAAGAGGACCGATATAAGGTTTAACACGTTGGCCATTCACTTTGAAGACAACACCATTATTATCTTCCAATTCGACTACTCCAGACGAGTAGACCTGGATAACTTTGTATGGACCAGACCACTTAGACTTTAACTTACATGGAAAGAGCTTCAATCTGGAGTTGAAGAGAAGTACCCTATCACCCCTTTGGATGTTTCGTCGAAAAATCCGCTGATCATGATACTTTTTCATCCGCTCCTTGTATAGTTATGATCTTTCATATGCATGGAGACGGAACTCATCTAATTCATTCAGCTGCTCCAACCTCAGATTCTTAGCATCATCCTAATTAAAATTCAATTGCTTCAATGCCCACAATGACTTATGCTCGAGCTCGATGGGTAAGTGACAAGCCTTCCCATAAACTAGTTGATAAGGAAACATGCCAATGGGTGTTTTGAATGCAGTCCTGTACGCCCATAGTGCATCATCAATCTTCCTAGACCAATCCTTCATATTCACATTAACCGTCTTCGCAAGGGTTTACTTGATCTCGCAATTGGAAACTTCTACTTGTCCACTAGTTTGGGGATGATAAGGCGTAGCTACCTTATGTTGCTTGACACCATACTTGGCCAAAACTAATTTGAATAGCTTATTGAAAAAGTGAGATCCTCCATCACTTATGATAGTACGAGGTACTCCAAAGCGAGAGAAGATATTCTTCTTTAAGAACGATACAACACGCTTCCCTTCATTGTCGGCCAACGCTACAGCTTCCACCCATTTCGAAACATAATCTACAGCAACCAAGATGTACTTCATTCCAAACGAATTCACGAATGGAACCATGAAATCAATACCCCACACATCATAGATTTCTACCTCAAGAATCTTGGACATGGGCATTTCATGGTGTTTTGAAATAGCACCTTGACGCTGGCATTGGTCGCACCTTCTAACATAGTCGTAGGGATCTCTAAATATTGAAGGCCAATAATAACCACTTTGCAATACTTTTCTTGCCGTCCGATTGCCTGCGTGATGTCTTCCAACTTGGGAAGTGTGGCATGCTTCCAATATAGTAGGCACTTCTTCATGAGATATACATCGCCAAATAATACCATCCGCGCATCATCAAAACAAATATGGCTCATCCCAATAGTAGTGTTGTACGTCATGCATAAACTTCCTCCTTTGGTGGTAAGATAAATTGGCAGGTATCACATTACTCACCACGAAATTGGCAAAGTCGGCATACCATGGTAATTTTTCCATCGTTGTCGCTAATATCTCTTCATCTAGAAATGCATCATCAATCTGAATTTTAGGTTGTGCCACATGCTCATTCTCAAGTCGAGATAGGTGGTCGGCCACTTGGTTCTCGCAACCTCTTCTATCTTTGACCTCGAAATCGAACTCTTGCAGCAGCAACACCCATTGAATCAGCCTTGGTTTTGCATCCTTCTTTGTCATGAGATACCTACGAGCTGCATGGTCTGTATGAACGATCACCTTAGTACCCAATATATAGGCACGAAATTTCTCAAACGCATACACGACCGCTAGGAGCTCTTGTTCAGTAACAGTGTAGTTCCTTTGGGCTTCATTTAGGACCTTACTTGCATAGTAGATAGGATGAAATAATTTCTCCTTTCTCTGACCAAGAACAGCTCCAAGGGCTACACCACTAGCATCACACATGACTTCGAACGGGAGAGACCAATCTGGTGCTACCATGATAGGGGCTTCAATAAGTTTTGCTTTGAGGCATTCGAATGCCTTTAAGCAATCTTCATTAAAGTCAAACTTTGTATCTTTCTCCAATAGTTTGCAAAATGGACTAGCAATTTTGGAGAAGTCTTTAATGAACCGACGATAGAAACCTGCATGGCCGAGAAAACTATGAACTCCTTTCACCAAAATTGGAGGCGGTAGCTTCGCAATAACCTCTATTTTTGCTCGATCAACCTCTATTCCTCTTTTGGAGATTTTGTGCCCAAGAACGATTCCTTCTTTTACCATGAAGTGGCACTTCTCCCAATTTAGCACAAGGTTGAACTCTACACATCTTTGCAACGCCATGCTTAGGTTCGCCAAGCACGCCTTAAAAGACTCACCAACAACTGAAAAATCATCCATGAATACCTCCAAAGTGTCTTCAACCATCTCATAAAAAATAGACATCATACAACATTGAAAGGTGGTTGGTGCATTACATAGGCCAAATGGCATACGTTTGAAGGCAAATGTACCATATGGGCATGTAAACGTTGTCTTCTCTTGGTCTTCGGGAGCAATAAAAATCTGATTGTAGCCTGAATAACCATCCAAGAAGTAAAACCATCCTTTCCCCGCTAATCGATCTAGCATTTGGTCCATAAATGGCATTGGGAAGTGATGTTTGAGCGTCCGAGAATTCAACTTTCGGTAGTCCATGCATATTCTCCATCCAGTGATGGGTCTGAGTGGAATAAGCTTATTATTCGCATTTGCGACCACCTTCATGCCTCCTTTCTTGGGAACACATTATACTGGGCTTACCCATGTACTATCAGAGATAGGATACACAACCCCTACGTCTAACCACTTGATAATTTCTTTCTTTACCACTTCTTGCATAGGTGGGTTTAGACGTCTTTGATGCTCAATGGTGGGTGTGCAATTTTCTTGAAGCTGAATTTTATGTGTGCAAATCCCAGGTGGGATACCAATAATATCCGCAATGGTCCATCCAATGGCTCTAATATACTTGCGTAGAATAGCAATAAGAGCTGCAACTTGTTGCTCACCCAAATCGGCTGCTACAATAACTGGAAGAGTATTTCCGCTTCCTAAGAATGCGTACTTTAAATGACTTGGCAGCTCCTTCAATTCTAACGTGGGTGGCTCTTAAATAGATGGCTTAGCTGGTGGTGTGGGTCGATTCTTGAGATCAAGGTCCAGCTTCTTGGGAGCATAGCGATATGTCCCTAATCCCGATAGATCACAAATAGATTCTTCTAAATTTTCAGCATCCTCATTCTCTCCATTCATGAGCACAACCGCCAAAGGATCATCAATAATTTGCTCTTCTTCAAGTAATTCTTTCTCATCATCAAAGAAAACATCAGCCACTGAAAATACACTTGGATCTTTGGGTTGCTTCATTGATTTGCACACATCAAAGCGAACCACTTCGTCATTTATTCGGAATGAAAGCTCATAAGCTCTCAAATCAATAAGCACACTTCCTGTAGCAAGGAAAGGGCGCCCCAAGATTATGGGAACTTCTGAGTCTGCCTCACAATCCAAAATAACAAAGTCTTCCGGAAAGATGAATGAAGAAACTTTCACCAATACGTCACAAAGAATACCAACAGGTCATTTTACCGACCTATCCGCCATGGCGAGCCTCATATTGGTTGGAGTAGGATCACCCAACCCCAACTTCTTGTAGATCGATAATGGCATCAAATTGATGCTGGCTCCTAAGTCACATAATGCTTTGGCAAAATTCAAAGATCCAACGGTGCAAGGAATAGTGAAAGCTCCGGGGTCGGCCTTCTTCTGAACTATCGATCGAGTAGCAATTGCACTACAATGATGCACATCTTCTTTCAACTCATAACTTGCTGCCCGCTTCTTAGTCAAAAGATCCTTCATAAATTTCGCATACCCAGGATTTGTTCAAGTTCCTCCACCAATGGAACATTAATGGTCAGCTGCTTTAACAAAGTCATGAATTTGCTGAACTTTGTGTCATCTGCCACCTTCTTCAATCTTTGGGGAAAAGGTGGTGGTGGGTATGGAAGTGTTCTCTCCATTGTTTTTTTCTCCTCTTGCTTCTGTTTTTCAGATTTTTCAGGTTGCACAACACTGGGTGAGGCGTCCTTCTCATCAGGAGTAGGTGTTGCGGCATCTTGTCCTTTTGCGTTGTCATCCATGCCCGCAACTTCGTCAACCACTTGCTTGCCTTTTGCTGAAGTTTCCAGCACCTTAACACTTCTGGTAGTGATGGCCATACATGACCCATCATTCCTTGGGTTTTGCACAGTATCACTAGGTAAGGTGCCAGCCTTTCTTTGATTGAGTGCTGCTGAAAGTTGGCTCAATTGCTGCTCTATTTGCTTGATTGAAGTGGAATGAGAATCAACTAATTGTTTCATGGAGGACAAATCATTAATTACCTCTATAACTCCCGCGTTTGTTGCTTCCACTCCTTTCAATAATTTAGCCATCATGTCTTCCATACTTCCAGAATTAGATGTGGTGGTGTCACGTCTACCAGGGGGAACATACAAACCACTCTTTTCATTCTTGTTCTTCCAACTAACTTGGTCCTTGGATTTATCATAATAGTTCCGACCTTGGTTTCCTTGGGCATTCCCGCGGAAACCCCCCTGATTGTTCAAGTAGTTGGCCTCCTTTTACGAATCAGATTCATCTCTTCCTTTTGACGCAATAGCTTTCACTTTTTCGGTATTCCCTGATAATAAATGCTTTGTAAGAAGATCCATTTATGTTTTCATGTGCGCCATATCCTGATCACGTTCTTCTTCTCTTCTTCTTTGGTCTCCAGTCATGCCAATAGACAAAGTGGGGCTTGCTACCTCAAAATCCCTGGTATGCCAAGCTCTACTTTGTTTCATCATACGATCCAGTATATTGCTTGCTTGACCAAAGGTGAGGTCCATAAAAGATCCTCCAGCTGCGTTATCCACCACTAGTTTAGTTATTGAATTCAAAGCTCTATACAATATCTCCATTAGGTGAACATTAGTCATGTGATGGTTTGGGCATCTCACTAGCTTTGTCTTGAACCTCTCCCATGTTTCGTGAAGAGCTTCAGTGGGAAGCTGACGAAAGTTGCTGATTTCATCTCTCAATTGTGCTCTTTTGGATGGCAGAAAGAATCTTTCTAGGAAAGCGTCTCTCAATTGCCTCCAATTTGTAATTGAATCAGGAGTCAGCCCATTCAACCATAGTGTTGCCTCCCCAGACAGAGACAATGGAAATAGACGTAATCGAATTGCATTCTGACCAACACTAGGATTGTCAAACGACTTGTATGTAGAAATAAAGTTGATGAGATGCATATTCGGATCATCGCCTGCTAGTCCACCAAATAATCCCTTGAGTTGCAATAACTGAATCATGGTGCTTATGATGTTGAACTTGGCTCCGAGCGCTAATGGTGGGGAAATTATGGCTCCAGTGGCTCCGGCTCCATCAAGATCATCATCATCGTTGAAAACTGGCTGCATAGGTTGGCGATCATACCTAAACCGAGCTTCTCGAACTCTTCGGTTGGCAGGTGTAATGATTTCAGCATCACGCCTAGGGTTTAGTAACTCGTCATGACCTAAATCCTCATTGTCGGGATTTGTTGCTCGTGCAGGGTTATCAATGTTCTGTTGTTGAACCTGGGCTGCGGCAAGAGCAGCTAATCTCACCTATTCCTATTGAGCAGCCATCCTTTCGATTTATGCTTGTGCTTTCATTCTACCAATGAGTTATGGTTCAGGATTGATAGGTAATAACGGTTGACCAGAACTTCTAGTATAGGGTATCCACTGAATAAAAACTGCAGTAAACAAAAACAAAAACTGAAAGTAAAAGTACGAGAATCTTTGACCAAAGGGTCTAGTAATTATCACGAACTTGATTGACACTCGTATTCCACGGCAACGGCGCCAATTTTTGATAACGCTCAATCTACACCACTCGTAGGAGTGTAAAGCGGTCGTTAGAAAATATAGAACCCAACCTGGGTTGGGTGTCGATCCCACAGGGAATAGCTTGGCCAACAAGTAAGCAAAATTACTAAACTTTTGGTGCACGTCTCAAAAAAGGGGGGAGTCTTGTCGTGCAAGTAATGTAAATAAAACAATGAAGTAAAAGCTGAAAATAGCAAAGTAAAAAGAGAAGGATTGTTACGTAAGTTATAAACAATGAGAATTGAAGCGTTGGTATTATGTCCACCTTCTGAGGTATACGTCTCTATTGGCTATGAGTGTGTAGAATTCCGACATGCATGTGCTTATAGAGAATTGTATTCGATGGTAAATCCAGGCGTCTTTCGACCTATTCGAGGATTATTTCACTTTAACTCTTTCGAGATTAAAGTGTGTCTAACGATACGAATTCTCCAAGGGGTTAATCCAGTTACGACACTAACTTTTTAATAGGGGATGGTACCCTGCTACCTTGATATTATCTCTTTTCCAGACAAATAACCTTTCTTTCGAACAAGTTAAATGTTATACTAGTGTATTCTTGTGTTTGCAACCACAAAGAATGTAGATTAAGATGAAGAGAATAATGATATAAGCAGCATACGTGTCACGAACTCACAAACTCACAGCAATAGATAGTATCTCATTCGGCTTCCATAACCCCAACAGAGAAGTTTAGTTACCCATGAGTGCGAAGGAGATAACGATTGACATTGTTGTTATACCACAATATTGATTAATTTCGTGTAGCTCAAGTGGTAGGCGTTTAGGCATGAATTCCTAGGCAAAGTAACGATTCTCTTGTTCCGGAAATTAAGAATAAATGAATAGAAGAAGAAAAATAGAATTAATGGAAAGATTAGAAGAGTTGTAGAATTGTTTGTAAGATGGTCGATAATTGGAAGATGATTAAAAATCTCTAGCATGATAGGGTATTTATAATACCCATATCCTAGTCCTAATAAGCTAATTAAATATCTAACCAAATCCTACTAAACAAATGAAATACTTAACCCAATTGTACTAGGTTAATGTAATATTCTCCTAATCCAAATAAACAAATGAAATACTTAACCCAATTGAACTAGGTTAATGTATCATTATCCAAATCCAACTAAGTTACTGCAAGTCCCCAAAGTCTTCAGAGATGTTGTTTTAGCCCGGGACAAATTTCCCATGCATCACATTTGGTCCTTTAGGCGTCCAAACTACCTTTCCTTCCTTCGTGAGCTTTCTTTGGCGTTAAGTAAGCCATAAAATGCTGATTTCTGCATCATTTATGCCTGAAACTTTGCTAATCATGTTCGTTAGCTCTCTTACAGGAAAAAGGACTAAAAGCGCATGAAATATATACTTTGTTCTCAAAACATGGCATAAATATAGGCAAAATATATTGATATAGGCGTGTAAATTCGCCTATCATCAACAGTCGATTGTGGTATATTAGGAATAAATCCAATCCATGAAGAGAATGACATCAAAATCAGTCATCTCTAATTCAACTAAGTCTGTTGAAGTGACTTTCAGCAATATAATAATTGGGCAGTTCCTATATACCCATCGGGCTATGATAGTTTTACCTAATAGGGTAAGGACTGAAAAAGGTTCTGCTAGAATTTTGGGACTGACTCCAAAATTAAATGCTATATAGGGAGTAACAAAATATAAATAAGCTCCTGGATCTAGCGAAGAGTAAATGTGAACATAAAAGATCAGTAACATACTAGCAACTACATCAGGAGAATTTTCCTAATCTTGCTAGGACTGGAGAGCATAGAGTCTATTTAGGCGTTACCCATTAGTAGAACTAGAAGTGTCACCTACTGATTTGGGTGACTGGACTGAGATGAGGAACAGTTATGCTGAGCCTGAGGACTTGACTGCGGACATTCTCTAACTTTGTGGCCTGGCTTGCCACACCCAAAACAACTATCACTTCTAACTTTGTAGGTACCCTGGTGGTTCTTGCCATAAGTCAAACAAACAGGATAGGTGCGAGCATTGCTAGCACTGCCCTGAGACTTAGATCCTAGTGCTCTATCTCTGTTACCATCCCTAAACTTAGGAGCTGGAGTACTGGCTGAAGAAGGAGCTAGAACTGATGACTTAGGAAGAAATTGAGAATTGTTTCCTCCTTCTGATTTGGGCTGAGAAAAGTTGAAACTACCTGCCCTTACTCTGTTATTCTGCTTCTCCCTTACCTTAATCTTTTTCTCCTCTATCTTCTAAGCATGAGTCATAATCCTGGCTGAAGTCATGTCACTATTCAACATTACAGACCTACACTCATTAACCACATTATTATTCACCACAGAAACAAAATTACTCATCTTGGCCCTGCTGTCTGCAACCACATAAAGAGTATATCTGGCTAATTATGTAAACTTAAGAGAATACTCTTTCACCGTCATGTTGCCCTGCTTGAGTTTGATGAATTCTAACACCTTAGCTTCTCTTAGCTATTGAGTAAAGAACATCTCTAAAAGTACGGTGACAAACTCCTCCCACTCTATAGGTCTGACATAAACTGAACTTTCCGACTTCCACTGCTTGTACCAAGTGTGAGAAATATCCTTCAACTGATGTATATCTAGATCATCACTCTCATTAGGATTAACCCCCATGATGTTAGTAACCTTCTTCACCTAATTAATAAATTCCTGAGGGTCCTCATCTGACTTAAAATCAAGAAAGGATGAAGGCTTCATTTGGGTAAAGTCCCAAATCCTAGCTGCATCTAACTTGGAAAGTGGGTTGGCTGGAATGACAGTTGGTCATTCATTCTGAGCAACAACTGACTGAGCAAGATTAAGGAATACATATCTGAACTCTGTATGAGAAATATGTTCTCCCAAATGTTCTTCAGATTGAGTAGCTAACCGATTCACGTTTCTTCTTTTGGGTGGCATTTTCTGTAGAATAAAGGAAGAAATGGATTAGACTAAGAGATTAGATTGATATTATGCTCACTGGCATGACATGAATATTGAAAGAAGGCAAACTATTCCTAAAACATCTTATAGCCTCTTACACACAAATGTGGCACTCAACACACCCATGTACAAGACTCTAGTAGATGTAGCTTTCAGACTTTCTAGGATACTATTGAACCTTAAGCTCTAATATCAAGTTTATAACACCACGAATCTAGTACCTAGAATGCTACACGGTGCTCATGACCCTAAAGGACCACAAGCTAATCCATGACTGATATGTGTACATGTATACTGTATAGTATGCTCTATAATATAGAAACATGAACTGAAAGGCCATAAGGTTCAAAACTGTAACATAAAATCTGATAAATCATAACATATAGATGGGGTATGAAATACACGAGACAACTAAAATAAATTATCTAAACATACTGTATTCTGGAAATCCTCTAATACATGATTGTCTTAATAATAAGTTGATGGGATATATCCCCAACTAACTGCAACTAAAAAATTAATCAATAAGATAATAAAGTAATAATCATATCCTCAGAAGATGAGGACTCACTGCTGACTCTGACTACTGAGACTAGAATGCTACTGATGCTCTAGATCTCGTGCTTCTAAACCTATGGTATAAGACACCATAGTGCAAATGCGTCAGTACTTTGAATATACTGGCATGTATACGAGGTAGGATGAATGAATGGGGTTCATATGCATGAACAATATTAGCTAACTGACTAATACAAGCATGAGAATGCATGCATGAAAACATAGTAACTGTAACTAGGATCATGCTAACATGATTACTAAATCTGAGTACTGATAACATGGTATAACTAATAACATGAGTGACTGTATTTGACAGTCCTGAATCTAATAGAACTTGATAAGTTTTGTACTATATATGAGTTGACTGTATTTGACAGTCCTTAAATCTGAAGAACTATCTGATTTCTTTTATTGATACTAATGCTGAAACTGTGGGAAGCAGTTATCTAACTGACATGCCCCGAATGATGCATTCTAGCTGAATTGGGATCCAATTTAGGCCCTGTTTAGAAGGGTGTCAATGCCGTTCCACTGGTAAGGACAACATGTGAGTAACCATCAACTAGTAGTTTACTCTAATAAGAATGGTAGGAAACCTCAACTAGTAGGTTAAGCCACCTCATCTAGACTCTAGTAGAAGGTATGATATCTCAACCTACACTGTCTATGTAGTTCTAAAATGCAAGGATTTCTACTAAAATTCACACCCTCAACTAGCAGGTGAGTTTCCATCCTTAGGTTCACTTGGTGCTGAATCCTATTCCCATCTGAATAGACACTGAACATGGACTGAGTTACTAAATCTTGTTGAGTTTCCTGAGTCATAAGACTGTCAAAAGTCTAAGGATCATGGCTTGACTGAGAATATTGCAAAAATATGACATGGCCCAAGGCACACAGCTAATCTTTTAGGTACAAGTACCCCTAGGACTCAATGGAAAGAAACTTAAACAACATGACTTTCTTGAATACATGACCAATCATCACAATCCATAATTCATTTATTAAAGCATTTCATCAAATATGTGATATGTATAAACTTGTAAATAATTGGGGATTTCATAATGTCATACTACTTGGGAACTTTTCCTTCACATAGGCATTTAGTCAAACACATGGTAGGCATAGTATAAGTAGACAACATTATACAACAAAGAAATATCATGATTCAACTCTATTTTCATCATTTAGGGGTTTAACCATGGATTCACATAAAGCTACACCTACAATAATAAATTTCCCTTAAGATTTATCACTAAAATATGGAATAGAATTCAATTGGTTATTATCAGCATGAACAAACAAACCCAACAAGGAATTCACAAAAAATATATACAGTTGAACTTTCAGAAAGAGATTCTTGGGCTTCATGGATGAAAGGAGTCCATGAATGAATACTATGCATACTTGGTAGTGAGTTTCTCGAAGTTCTTGAACTTGAAGAATTTGAATCACTTAGTTCTTGAAGAAGGTTTGGATTTTGTTACTTAAGTATTGCTCTTAGGGAGAAAACCCTAGTTTAATGTTGTAGAAGAATAATGAATTTAGGAGCCATGGTCGGATATTATTACGAATATAAATGGGTGGTAAAAGACAAAAATACCCATTTTAAAATGACTTTAAAATAACTAGGCAGGATGCGTGATGGTACATCACTGGTTCGATGGTCCGTTGGTCCTGACCGTCGCACCTGGGCCGAAAGGGGGCTCACTGTCTCCCTTGCGATGGGCTGTGCGAAGGTCCGTTTATAGTCTGACAGTCCGTCGGCTTGATCCATCACTCCTAGGAAGAAGGTAGTCACACTTTCTCACTACGATGGCATGAGTGATGGGCCGTTACTATCCTGAGGGTCCGTCGGCCTCCACCGTCGCACTTGGGCGATTTTACTGCCTTTTGTATTTCAGCCATAGCTTTCTCTTCCAATTTAATTTTTGATAAACTTGGTATCGATGGAAAGCGTATTCAATTTCCCACGTGACAAAAAGTGAAAATCTAAAAAATTACATGTTTACAAAAATGGATTCATATTTCAAAGAAAGCTTTTCACATTCTTGGAACAATTTAAAGATAGGAAAAAGTACAGGGTATTACATTAAGGGTGATTGGACACTTTGGTCCTTCTCCTCGACCCCAAACATCCAAAGGACAATTTATATCATCCCAAAACCCATCCATAACCCTTAAAATTCATTCCTAAAGGCATAATATACCTCATTACCCAATTCCTCTCAAAAATCCAACTCTAATCCATCTCGTAAATATAAAGAACTCATCCCTAAGATCAAGAATTCCAAGAAAAGACAACTCTCACATACATCAAGAGATTAACAGCTGACTTCTTTTGGGGATGGGACAAGGGCAAGAAAAAATACCATCGGGCATCTTGGGAGACGCTTGGCTACCCGTCTGAAGAAGGTGGTATCGGAGTGCGACAAATCTCGGATGTGTGCACTGTTTTCCAGCTCAAATAATGGTGGACATTTAGAGCCAAGAAAACCTTGTGGGGTGATTTTCTAAGAGCCAAATACTGTTAAAGAGCCAATCCAGTTGCCAAAAAATGGGACACGGGCCAATCTCTTGTATGGAAACACATGATGACAAACAAAAGCCTTGCTGAAAATCACATAAGCTGGAAGTTGAGATCAGGAAGTTGCTGTTTTTGGTGGGACGATTGGCTTGGAATTGGGGCATTAGCGGCTCACAGAACTGTGGACACCAGACCAGGCAACATTCAAGTATCTCAGTTTTTAATCGATGGCCGATGGAATGAAGTGATGATCAGACAACAGGTACCACCTCTCTTGGTTCCACGAATCTTGGCCACTCAATTTCATTTCTAGGAGGGTGTAGATGATACACCAATTTGGAAACCGAATGAGAGTGGAATTTTTACTTGCTCTTCGGCGTGGGAGTTAGTTCGAGCGAAGAAGGATAAGAATAGTATCCATACCAACACGTGGCATAAAAACATACCTTTTTAAAGTATCCTTCCTTTTTTGGAGAGCGCTGCGAGGAAAACTCCCAACTAATGAAAAGATCACTCAGTTCGGAGGTGCACAAGTGGACTGTTTTTGCTGTAACCGACCAGGTCTTGACACCATAGACCACATCTTTGTTTTAGGCCATTTTGCGCGCCATATTTGGAAGTTTTTCGCCAGAAATCTGGGCAGCAGTTATGCAGCAGCCCCGTTGCCTAATTTTCTTGGTAAATGGTGGGCTATGGAGCATAAAAATGTTGTTCATAAGCTGCTGCTCCACGCTACTCCAATTTTCATTTGTTGGAACCTTTGGATGATCCGATGTGCTAGCAAATATGGGGGAAAGCAATCCAATATTGCAAGAGTTAAATTCCTAGTTTTCAAGGACATTTACTTTCTACTTACTGCTTTTTTCCCTTATATAAGTTGGCCGACCAGCTGGAATGACTTGGTTTCCATAGTTGAAAACTGCAAACATGAAGTTAAAGTCACAAGCATTACTTGGCACAAACCTGTTGCTGATTCTTATAAGTTAAACACTGATGGGAGTGCACTACGAAACCCGGGCAACAGTGGAGGAGGAGGTATTCTCTGATATAATCAGGGGAACTTAATCTATGCTTTCTCTAATCCTTTCGGCATTGGCACAAACAACCAGGCTGAGGTTAAAGCGACTATCGTCGGTGTCTCTGGGTGCATCCAACATGGCTATAACAAGTTTATCTTAGAAGTGGATTCCGAGCTTCTTATAAAATGGCTCAATCATAACATCCAACCACCTTGGTGTCTTGATAACAACATTCAGGAACTTCAAAATCTCATCTGTTAGCTCGAGTCATTTCAGTGTCATCACGTCTACCGGAAGCTAATTATACGGCGGATGCTCTGTCGAAGTATAGCCACCACCATGACATTCCTCAGCACTACTACACTCACCATCAGCTGCCTAGAGAAGCAAAAGGGTACTTTATTCTAGACAAGCTTGGCATGATAAGCTTTCGACGACGAAAGCTGAAGAGAATAAAGAAAGCACCTTGATCCACTAGCTTGTTTCTTCCAAGTAAGGGTGTTACTTTCACTGTTCCATGGCAGGTATTGAAGTTACTTCTTTGGTTCAGCATTTCCGCATTTCACAGACTTTCTGTAGTCGTCATGTTTATTTTGAATTTTCTCTTACTTGTAAGGGGAGAGTCTCCCTTATTTATATATACCTAGTTTACTTTGTACTGCGAGGAGTCCTCTCTTTTAGGTGCATAGCACTAGGTTTCCATTTTAGTATTGGGGACGAGTCGACTGTCCCTCCGCGGTTAGTTGACTTGAAACCACCATAGTCTTGGAGGTTAGGTTTATGTCCCCGTTCGTGTACTTTCCATTCCTGTTTGTCGTTTATTAATAATAAGGCTTGGGGGTGCATAGCTCAACCTCTGATCATCTCGGGTGGGACAGCCCAAAAACTCTCAAACCTCGGATGATACTTTTTATAGAATATATATATATATATATATATGTGTGTGTGTGTGTGTGTGTATGTGTGTGTGTATTTGTATATATATATATATATATATATATGCATGTGTTTCAAGAATTTAAATGATGAATTGAGATCATGATCTATTACAAATTCCTCTCTTTTTTACAAGTTTCTTATTTTCTTAAGTTATGATTTACTCAAAATGCATTGTTGGAAATATGATAAAAATGTCTTGATTTTTGTTATGATTTGAATGTGGTTTTGAATTGAAGAGAGGGGGTTTTACATGTTGATAAATGCTAAAAATATATACTAAAAGAATCGCATGGTTTTGTCAAAATTACATGATCGCCAAATATTTGTTGGAATTGTTGAAAAGATGAGAATCTTTCATGGTTTTGACTTATGTTTTGAAATATGAATTCTCTTATACTTGTTTGAATGCTTTGGTGATTTTAACATTGTTTTATATGAAAGAATCTTGAATGATTCCTTATGGCTTAGATTTATGACTTGCAAGTCTTGGTATGACGATACCAAAACAGACAATGCCATAACAGATATGGAATAGAATAGAAATCAGATTTCACTCAGATTTATAGATGTTGAATTCAAAAAGATGTATGTTCAGAAAAGTCTAAAATTGGCCATAAAGATATATTAGGTGGTTATCCGAAGAAGGCATGAGTTCAAAAAACTCATTGACAAAAATTGTGTTTTACCGATACGGGTTATTATGTCCTCTAGAGGGATTATACATTTCCCTAGTGCCCTGTGGCATATCTTAGTTAGACACTCCAACTCTTACGACAAACTTGGGTTAGGGGCTTCCCCGCCGATTCAATAGAGGATTCCATATAGCCCATGGAATATCAGACTTGTAGGGATGTACCACCTAACTCAGAAGTAATACAAAGAATAGAACTACATTGAACAGATTGTTTTAAGATCACTTGAACTTTTTCCATGTATTTTAAACCACATCATGCATAATGTTTTCATAACTTTCTCTCATTTATCTTATATATATAAACACATTATTTTGGATTGCTCTGCGTACCAGTACATCTGTATTGACCTCCTATATTTCAGGATTCTAGACAGAGTCCTTGTCCCGATAAGCAATAGATTGACTTGTCAGAAGCTTATAGCAGGTGAGCCTCTCTTATTCTGGGAGGCCTAATGTATATATAATTATTATTTTATTTTGATTCATGGTCCTACTGGGGGCCTTGTCCCAGTCTTCAAACACAGGTTATTTTCAATTAGTAGAGATTTCGCAGACTAGTATTTGATGTTGTTAATCTTTATGAACTCTTTACAATATTGATTATGTTGAATTAAAATCTGACCATGATTATGTTTTATTATGTATTTTCATATTTTCTCTTTGTATATGAATGGTGTATATAATTTTAAGTTAGAAGAGCCCTCGGGCCTTCATGGTTTGGGATATCTGTCACGGCTAGGACCCCATTTAGGTCGTGATAGAGGGCATGGAAATTTTTACAATGTAACCCTTCTATTATTAGGGGATATAGCTATGAAGAGACTTCATTCTTCATTTGAGAATTCACATCCCAAAAGCTTTCAGAATAAAATGAGGGCATTAACTGGTATTAAGAAATGGAACATTGTGAACCTCTATGGCTATTGTTCTAGTACACAACACTCATTCTTAGTTTATGAGTATGTGGAGCGGGGGAGTTTGTTTAGTATTTTAAGCAACGAAGTTGAGTCCAAGAAATTGTATTGGCTTAAAAGTGTGAATATCATCAAGGGTGTTGATTTTTCTTTATCTTACACGAACCATGATTGTTCACCACAAATTTTTCATCAAGACATATCAAGTTATAATGTTTTCTTTATTCTGTGTTGTAGACTTTGGTATAGCTAAGCTTCTTAAGCCAGATTCATCCAATTGCACTGCCTTGGCAGGCACATATGGCTATGTTGCACCTGGTAAGGTTTAACTTGAACCATTATCCTTCTTAAAAATTAAAAATTCATGACCTATATCCAAGCACTCCATATTGTATTTATCTTATTTACATATTTATATTTTTAATATTTTTTTTTGAAATTGTAATGATTCAGAGCTTGCATATACAATGAAGGTTACACAAATATGTGATGTCTATAGCTTTCGATTATTAGCATTGGAGATAATAAAAGGAAAGAATCTCGGGGAGTACATTAATATGAATGTAAGTTCTTCAATTATAGATCATGTACAGCTTGCTGATTTGCTAGATGAACACCTTCCATATCCTGAAGTTAGAGTGAATGAAGATTTTGTTTTTATCATCAAGCTAGCAAACTCTTGTATGGTTAAAAATCCCAAATCAATGTGAACAATGCACTTCATCTGTCATAAGTTATCATCAATTAATGAACGTCCACCTACTCACTAGAGAGACTTGGATAAAGCAAGTTATAATAATCTATGATGTGTCTGGAAGTGAATAACCTCTATTGTTGTGTGGATCACTGGCTGTGAAGTTAGTAGTTTAATTGTTGGGACTAGTATTGTTGTATTGTTACGGTTCTTATTTAGTTCTGTATTAATATATATACTGCATATATTTTAAAGACGAAAGTACAGAGGATTGTGTATCAAACTAACATCTTAGTAAATAGATATTCTAGTTGTAAAATACTAGAAATAAATTTCTTTGCTTCTTTAGCATTGAGTAAATATCGAGAATTCAAATGATTTACTAGTCCTTTAGTTTTTGATGAATGGAATGTGTTGGGATATGAGTCTTTTACCTTCTTATGTGGATAAATAAAGTCCAATTTGGAACCAAGCCACTTTTTCCCGTAGGCCAAGAAGCCACAAAAGAGAGAAAGTATGCAGATTTTCACACAAAAGAGAGAAGCCACAGCTGTCAACTTCAAATTACAATTTTTGCTTCGTTTCTTGTCTGATATAGCTTATTTTTGGATAGCTTGTTCCTCTAATATCAATATTTGATTATAAACTAACAAAGGTGGATTTGGTGGCCTATAACTCCTTTTTTTTCATCCCTGAACAGTAGCTACATTTTTGGTATTTTTGCTCCTTTTTATTCTCTAGTTTTGGTGCTATGTTTTTGTGTTGATGCTCGTTGTTTGAAACTTTTTTGATGGCCATTTAGGAAAATAATATTATAAATTTTGGTGATTATAGTGGAGGTTTTGGTCCCGTGAATTTTTACTCTTCACATAGAAGAGTTTTTCACGTAAATTTGGTGTCTCATTATTCTTGTCTTGTAGTATTTGTGTGGTCGAATATTTTCTTCTTACTCATTATTTTTTATTGGGTTTTCTTGTATTTTCTTAATTTAAATTAAAAGGAAAAGTTTAGACTTGTTTATTCTTCCTTCTATCCTATTGTGCACTTTGATAATGCCTTGCCTTTTTCCCAACAGAGTTGTATCAGAAAGTTGGTTGTTATTGATTGTAGATTTGAACGATGTATGCAAATATGAGCAAAATGGTGTGTTTTAATGGTAGTAATTATCATACTTTGAAATGCAATATGAAAGATCTTTTATTTGTCAAGAAAATACATTTATCTGTGTTTGTGTCTTCTAAGCATCAGTCCATGACAAATGAGGATTGAGAATTTGAGCACCTACAGGTTTGTGGCTATATCAAACAATGGGTTAAAAATAATTTTAGAAACCATGTTGTAAATGATACACATGCCAGAAGTTTATTGGACAAGCTTGAGACATTTTATTCTTTGAAGACTGGCAATAACAAATTGTTCCTGCTTAAGCAATTGATGAATATTAGGTATAAAGAGGGAAATCCTATTTTTGTTCATATAAAGAATTTTTAGGGTGTCCTTGACCAGTTGTCCAATATGAGCGTAAAGTTCGATGAAGAGATTCACGGATTTTGGCTCCTTAATACTCTACCAGTCTCTTAGAAAAATCTTTGAGTTTCTTTAACTAATTTTGTTCTCAGTGGTATTGTAACTATGGAATATGTTAAGAGTGGTTTCTTGAATTAATAGATAAGAAGAAGATCTCAAGCCTCATCTTCTTCATCTTTATACTCTGATGTTTCGGTTACTAAAGAGAGGGGGTGAAACAAGTTCAGAGGTCCGAATGATAGAGATAATAATAAAAGCAAGTTGAAGTTCAATTCAAGAATATTACATGTGACTATTTAAATAAAAAGGGGCGTATCATGAAATATTGTTACAAGAATAAGAGAGATATGAGACAACAAAATAAAGAAGACGATAATAAAAATCGTGTTGTTGTTATTGCTAATGATGATCTTCTTATTTCTTGTGGTAAGAATGCAATTCATTTTGTTTGTGATAAGTCCAGCTGTTTTGTAGATTCTGGTGCTACTTCTCATGTTATGCCAATTAAGGAATTATCTTATTCTTATACTCCAGGTAATTTGGGGATGTTGAAAATAGGCAATAATGATGAAGTTAAAAGTACTTGGCTTTCATACTGTTTATTTGGAAAGTAACAATGGTTCCAAACTAGTTCTCAATAATGTCAAGCATGCTCTAGATGTTTTCCTGAATTTGAATTTTGTAGGGAACCTTGATGATAAATGTTATGTTATCACCCTTGGTGTTGGCCAATGGAAGCTTACTATTGGTTTTAGGATTTTGGCTTAAGGTGACAAGTTGTCTAACTTTATGTATTTCATGGCTCCATTTCGGGGCTCCATAAACTTAGTGGAGAATAATACTTCATCAGAGTTATAGCATAAGGTTGAGTCATATGAGTGAGAAGAGAATTGATAGTTTGTCTACGAAAAATTTTCTTTCTTGACTGAAACAAGCAAAGTTTAAGAAGTGTGTTTATTTCTTAGCCAGTAAACAGAAAAGATTTTATTTTTAGAAGCATCATCCCTCAAGAAAGCTTGATTTGCTAGATTTGGTACATTCTAATTTGTGTGATCCTTTTAATGTAAGGTATCATGGTGGAGCACTTTACTTTGTGACTTTCATTGATGATCATTTGATGTTGGGCGTATTTATACGTCTAAGAACCATAACTTACCCATGTTTTAGCTAATTTTTGAGGATAGAATACATAATTCCTGCACTTTTAGTCCATTTTCAATTAAGTGAGCTGACCTATGTGATTAGCATGTTTTTCAGGTACTAATGAGGAAGATTTCAGCACTTTGTGGACCTGTGGACAACAAAGGAAAACTTCACATAAAAGGGAAGGCAGCTTTTGGACTGAATGTGATGCATGAGAACTTTTTTTCGGGAAAACTCAGTATTTTTAAATACTTATGGATGCAGTAGCAACTTAGTAGAGAAGGATGTTATTAAAAACCTTATTGCTGAATTTTCAGCATTATTATTCATTATTCATTATTCATTATTCAGTTTCTTTAATAGTTTTAGAACCGAGAAAAAATAGCTAAGCTTGAGCAACGGAGAGAGAAAACACATTCTTCTCTTAGTGTCGCTAGTCATCTCCATCGCCGAGATTTTACTAAGTTTTGGCATGATGATTATGTCTCTTTTGATTTTCGTTGTGTTCATGAGTAGATAAACTTATCTGTTAGGGTTATGGAAACCTTGTAATATATTTTCTATTGCTATGAGTTTGTGAATTTATGATGTATCATGCCACTTATATCATTACTCTCTTCATTTTGATTGAATTCTCATGGTTGCAAACATAGGGAATGTGACATTATAGCATTAACTTGTTCTATAGAAAAAGTTACTATTTGGAAAAGAGAGTGTGATAAGGAAATAGGGTTTTCAACCTCTTAGTGTCGCTAGTCATCTCTATCGCCGAGATTTTACTAAGTTTCGGTATGATGATTATGTCTATTTTGATTTCCGTTGTATTCATGAGTAGCTAAGCTTATCTGTTAGGGTTATGGAAACCTTGTAATATACTTTCTATTTCTATGAGTTTGTGAATTTATGATGTGTCATGCCACTTATATCATTACTCTCTTCATTTTGATTGAATTCTCATGGTTGCAAACAAAGGAAATGTGCCATTATAGTATTAACTTGTTCGATAGAAAAGTTACTGTTTGGATAAGAGAGTGTGAAAAGGTCAAGGCTGTTGTATCATAGGGAAGAAATGATTCTGATTCTGAGGAGGAAGAAAATTACTTGAATAATCAAGGGGGTTTCTGAGGCAATGCCCAAGGAAACCAAGGTCAGAACTATTATGAAAAATCCAGATACAAGGACCGAGACCAAGGGAGCTGGAAGAATAAGACTGACAGGAGTGGTTTGCATGTTTCTCCTAGAAATCGTGAAGCGGCTGCATCTAGCTCTGGGAAGATGTCTGTGGAGGACATGATGGCTAAACTGTTGAAAGGAATGGAGGTAACCAACACAGGAGTAACTGAGGTAAAAAATGATTTGTCCTCAATGAAGCGATTGGTTAACTCATATTCCACTGCAATAAAACAGCTAGAACAATAAATGAGTCAATTATCAGTGGCATTCAATCAAAGAAAAGTAGGCACTTTACCTAGTGACACTGTGAAAAATCCAAGGAATGATGGATCAAGTTTAGATATTACCACCAGGAGTGGTAAGGTGCTGGAATATCCATCCAAGGTCAAGCTTGTGGTTGATGATATAGAATAAAATGTTATTAAAGTAGATTGTGATGATTCTGTAGAAGCTGAAAATCAGAATGAGAACGTTCATGCTACTACACCTAGATGTTAGCAGTCTAAAAAGATTGATAATGGGAAGCACAATAAAAAGGAAGTGGTGGAGAAAACTCTTCCAAAACCACCACCACCTTTTCCTTAGAGACAGAAGAAGAAAGCCGATGGCACTAGGTTCAGTAAATTCTTGACCATGCTAAAGCAGCTGACTATTAATATGCCTTGGAGGCACTAGAGAAAATGCCGGGGAATGACAAATTCATGAAGGACCTTTTGACAAAGAAAAAGGCAGCGAGCTATGAGCTGGCAGATAATTTTCATCATTGTAGTGCCATTGCTACGAGGTCTTTGGTACAGAAGAAGACAGATCCGGGTGCTTTCACTATTCTTTGCACAGTTGGATCTTTAGATTTTTCCAAGGCTTTATGTGATTTGGGGGCTATAATTAATTTGATGCCCCTATCCATTTATAGACAGTTGGGGTTGGGGGATCCTACACCAACAAACATACAACTTGAAATGGCAGATAGGTTGGTAAAATAACCTTTTGGTATCTTACATGATGTATTAGTGAAGGTTTCTACCTTCATTTTTCCTGCTGACTTTGTTATTTTGGATTGCGAGGTGGATTTTGAGGTTCCCATAATCTTGGGTCGACCTTTCCTTGTAACAGGAAGTGTGCTTATTAATTTATGAGCAAATGAACTTTTATTTCGGAAGAATGACGAAGTGGTATGTTTTGATTTATGCAACTCAATGAAGCAGCCCAAAGATATGAAGGTGTTCTCTATAGCTGATGTTTATTATGGGTATGAGAAGGAATTATCTTTAGAGAAGCAGCTTACTGTTGAGCCATTGGTTGCTCTGCTTTTGAACTTTGAGCGTGAGGATGTTGAAAAGTATGAAGAAACTATCTGTGCTTTGACAAGAATGGGGTCGTATTCATATGCCCCCAAGAAGCTGGACCTCAACCTTAAAAATCGACCTTCACCATCGGTGAAGCCACCATATATCTTGATGAAGTCTGAATAATCGAGATAACTATGTCGTGCCGCAACAATAAATCAAGCGCTACATGGGAGGCAACCCATCATTTTACTAGAATTTTATTTTTTTTAAATAAAAATTCAAAAAGAAGAGTCGATTCACGACCAAAACTAAGGCTCTTGGTGGGAGGCAACCCATCCTTCTAATTATTTTTGCTATTTTTGATTAAGTGTAGGTGCATGGAGTACAAAGGAGGATATTAGTCCCAATTTTGATTTAGAAGTAAGTCATGTCAATGGTGGTAAGTCTAGGAATAATGGAGCAATACAGGTAAATGGGAGTAGTCATATTCTTAAGGTTCAAGTATGATTTGCATTAGAGTCGCGCCTCAAATTATATAGATTCGACCCAAAAAGTTTTGCGGTGCGACTTTATTTTGTGACTTTCAATAAGGTATGTGGTGGTAGCGTAGGGATCAGGATAATAGGCCCAATCCCAAAGCCCACCATTGACCTCAATGGGGGTGCGGAGGCGAAGCCCCTGCGGTATGGAGATTTTCGACCAAGAGAGCGTCGCTTTTCCAATTTCCTATGCCAACATAGGCAATGCTATAGGCACCACCAATGACAACATAGGCAATGATATAGGCGCCGCCTATACCATTGCCTAAGCTCACTGCCTCACATAGGCAATAGGCTTGGCGTCGCCTATGCCAACATAGGCAATAGGCTAGGCACCGCCTATGCCAATATAGGCAATAAGCTAGGGTTCGTCTATCCCATTGCGTATTCTCACTGCCTCACATAGGCGATGGGCTAGGCGCTGCCTATGCCAACATAGGCAATGCTATAGGCACCGCCTACTTATGCTTAGGTAATGCTATAGGCGCCGCCTATCAACATGACTTTTTCCTACTAAACGGTTTGTGAATGGACCAACCCAACCCATGGCTCATACTTTAAATATATCTTCTACCTTTAAACACCACTCAATTGTTTCTTAAACCTAAGTGTCGCCCAAGCACCTTTGTCTTCTCTATGCTCTTCTCTTTTCTCATCTAATCCTGCAAGCTCTCCTTCCCGATTCATTATGAAGTTATCACCAAGTAAGTTGTTCTTTCATGTTTTGTAGTTGTTTCAGTGCTACGCTTATAATGGTTAATTAGATTTTGTAGTAGTGCTTGGTGATAAGAATATGATTGGTTTGTTATGATTTTTGAAACATACATCTCATTGAGCGAAAGAATTCTTGTGGGTATTCTTGATTTCACTCTGGCATGTATTTATTGGTATTCAAGGTCATAATTCTTTTTTTATGGAATTGAAATTTGGAAGTTAATGTATAATTTTAGGAGTGGTAAGATTGACTATTTGAATGACTCATTCATCGATGTAATGGTCATGGTTAACCAAAAGCATGAGATTGTGTGATTGTTTCTATGTCATAGCATGATAAGATTTCTATGTGGTAGTCTTGCTAAAAAATTGCATTGCTTCAATGAAATAAAGTTGGAAATGATAGTCAAGATTACATGACCATTGTGTGTTGCTTCTCTATATCAAACTGAGAAATTGTTATGTAAAGTGAAGGGTTGAAAGTGTGACTACGCTAATAATGTTGTTGGCACATACCACCTAAATGTATGTCGCTGAAGTCTGATTAATCGGCATCACTCACTCAATTAGTTTGTGCAAACAAATTAAGTGTGGGGTGGTACCATCACTATTTTCTTTTTCAATTATAGTGAATCTTTCGAAATGAAACTAACATGACTCTCTTATGAGCATGCTCGGGCCATATGTAGAGTGGGGGTAAATTTTGAGGAATCTCTAGATGATGATGTGCCGAAAGACGATGATCACCGACTGCTAGACTCTGATGTGGAGGATAACTCTAATGATGAAGACTCTGAAGATGATTCAGGCGCAGGGGGTATGACCCCGGATTTAGAGGAGGAGTCTGACTAACCTGGTTTTGCTTATTTATTTACACTGAGGGCAGTGTGTTCCATCTACGTGTGGGGTGTGGGTATATGTCTGCTGTATTGTGCACTGCTTGCCTACATTTATTCTTGTTTGTTTGATTTAGTCGTAGTTAGTTAGTCGTAATTAGTCGGATTTTTCATGAAATTGTTCTGATAGACGGCATGGCATTATAACAAGAGTTTGTGTTGAATCACTACTATTGAAACATTTAGGCTCTAAGTTGTGGCTCACTGTGTGATAATTGTTTGTGGTTTAATTCATTCACCTGTTGGGTCAAGAATCTGTAAAGCCCCCAATTAAGTTGACCATATGCCATGTGTGTGTAAGGTTATTGAATATTCTTTGTTGCGACTGATGCTAGAATTTGCCTGGTGTGTGTGTGAAGCGAAATAAAGATTGTGAGTTTAGGAGATGATTTAGGGATTTCTTTGACAGCCATGATTTTGTTTATCTTCTTTTTACCTACCTTTGTACATTGTCCTAGTGAACACCCTTTGAGCCATTAGCTATTTTCTTTGGCAGCCTCATATGTAGCCTAATCTATTTTTTTAAGACCATAATTTTGATCCAAAATCTCCTAAGTGCTTTAAATTGTAGAATCAAGTTGAGTAAAGAGTGTGGCAAAATAAGAGAAAAATTGTGAAAGTAATGCCCCAGAGTGTATTGGTACTTGAAAATTTGGTGAAAAAGAGTGGCTACCATAGGGATGCTTATAAAAAAAGAAAAAAAATGAGGAAAAGAGAGTTTTATATTCCCATCATTGTGTTTCTGATTAAATAACAAATTGGGTGAAAGGGGGTTGGTAGATGAAAGGAAGGTAGAGTGGTTGTTAAAAGTTAGTGTAAATGGCATAAGGTAGTGAATTAAAGCGCTTAGGGAACGTAGTCACCATTTCTGGCCAAAATAGTCCTACCTGTCCCTTAGCCTACATTACAACTCGTAAAGACCTATTTGATCCTAACCTTGGCATTCTGATATTAGTAGAGCATTACACTAAGGGCAAGCATATGGTCATCAGTTGTAATCTAAGAATTATTTGTGAGAGTGAGAGCAAGCAAAGTCTTATACCCACGTTTTGAAAAATGCAAAACTATGAGTGATTATGGGTAACATTTCGTGTGAGCAAACATGGTTGATGATTGTTAGGTAGTCTTATATGATTCTATGGCTTAACTTGTATATACAAATTAACCGTCCTAATGAGTCTATGTTGGAGGGTGAGTTGTTTCTAATAATGATCAAGAAATCTACTCTTTGTTAATAATTACAGTGTATGTCTTGTAGACAATTTTGTGTTGCTCTTGTAAATTTTAGTTAGGTATTCGCATGGATATACTATTTTGTTCGAGGACAAATAAAGCTTTAAGCGTGGGGTGGTGATGTTGGGCGTATTTATACTTCTAAGAACCATAACTTACCCATGTTTTAGCTAAGTTTTGAGGATAAAATACATAATTCCTGCACTTTTAGTCCATTTTCAATTAAGTGAGCTAACCTATGTGATTAGCATGTTTTTCAGGTACTAATGAGGAAGATTTCAGCACTTTGTGGACCTGTGGACAGCAAAGGAAAACTTCACATAAAAAGGAAGGCAACTTTTGGACTGAATGTGATGCATGGGAACTTTTTCCCGGGAAAACTCAGTATTTTTAAATACTTAAGGGTGCAGTAGCAACTTAGTAGAGACGAATGTTATTAAAAAACCTTATTGCTGAATTTTCAGCATTATTATTCATTATTCATTATTCAGATTCTATAATAGTTTTAGAACGGAGAAAAAACGGCTAAGCTTGAGCAACGGAGAGAGAAAACACGTTCTTCTCTTAGTGTCGCTAGTCATCTCCATGGCTGAGATTTTACTAAGTTTCGGTATGATGATTATGTCTCTTTTGATTTTCGTTGTGTTCATGAGTAGCTAAACTTATCTGTTAGGGTTATGGAAACCTTGTAATATACTTTCTATTGCTATGAGTTTGTGAATTTATGATGTGTCATGCCACTTATATCATTACTCTCTTCATTTTGATTGAATTCTCATGGTTGCAAACATAGGAAATGTGCCATTATAGCATTAACTTGTTCAATAGAAAACTTACTGTTTTGAAAAGAGAGTGTGAAAAGGAAATAGGGTTTTCAACCTCTATTTACATATTAATTCCCTAACAGGATTAACTTCTTGGAGAGTTCGTATAATTTGTTGTACACGTTAGGTTTGAGAGAGCTAATGTGATTAAATCCTTGATGGTTGAAAAACACTTGGATTTAGAATTAGAATACGACTCTCTATAAGTGCATGCATGTATAAACTCTGCTTTACTCATAGTTAATCGAAAAGTAGAAACTGCAAGGTGGACATAACCCTAACTTGTTATTCTCTGTGATTAAATCTTACTACACACATCATTCTAGCGCTACTTTAATAATATTATTGTGCATTTAAACCAAAACCCCTCTTTATCTGGGAATCTTCGATCAACAGTCTACTAATAATTGCAATACTTAGTGACCAGAGTATTCCCTGTGGGATTCGACACCCAACCCAGTTGGGTTCTAGATTTGACAACGACTGCTTACACTTTATCACGAGAGTTGTAATTTGGGTATATCATTATTCTCAAAAGCTTTGGGCATTTTATTTGAAGTCCAAGGATCAAGAACTTGATGTGTTCGAGGGTTTTTACACCTTGGTTAAGGGACAGGCAGGAAATAAATTAAAATTCATCCACTTAGATAATGGTTGTGATTATATTAGTCCTTTTGATGGATATTGAAGAGATCAGGGTATTCGGGATAAAGAAACTCCTGCAAAAACTCCTTAGTTAAATGGTTTAGCAGAGAGGATGAACAAAACTCTAGTTGAGAGGGTTAGATGTATGATTTTTGATGTTAAGCTGCCATATTTCTTTTGGGCAGAAATACTTAATACTGCTATTTTTATTATTAATTTATCTCCTACTATTTCTTTGGATGGTGATGTCCCTAATAGAGTTTGTTCTAGTAAGAATATCTTTTGTGATCATCTTAGAGTCTTTGGGTGTAAAGCCTTTGTGCATGTTCCTAAAGATGAAAGGTCATAGTTGGATGTTAAAATTAGGCGCTGTATCTTCATTGGTTATGGTCAAGATGAATTTGGCTATTATTTCTATGATCCAGTTGATAAGAAGCTTGTTAGAAGCCATGATGTTGCGTTCTTTGAAGACCAAACTATTGAAGATTATGACAAAGCTGAAAAGGTTGTTTGTCAGATTAGTGAGAGCCTAGTTGATGTTGATCCAATCCCTTTGACTACCGCTGTAAAAGAAATTCTTCATGATGATAAAAATCAAGTTGGTAATGAAGATGATGATCATATTCAGAATGACCAGCATGATGTTGTTGATGCTCTAGTGCAAGTTGATATAGTTGATCAATAACTAGTTATTGATGCTCTAGAGAGTTCTCTCAGAAGATCTACTAGAGAGAGAATACCTTTACATCGTTATTCTCCCAGTGAGTATGTACTCTTGACTGATAGGGGGAGAACCTAAGAGTCTTGATGAGGTCATAGAAAGTGAAGAAAAAGAAAAGTGGTCTGATGTTATGAAAGATGAGATTAAATCCTTGCAAGATAATCATACCTTTGATTTGGTTAAGCTGCCTAAAGACAGAAAAACTTTAAAAAAATAGGAGGGTTTTTTGGGTGAAAGATGAAGATAGTAAGTCAATTCTATGGTAGAAGGCTAGATTGGTTGTGAAGGGATTTAACTAGAAAAAGATAGTTCATTTTGATTAGATATTCTCTCCAGTTGTGAAGATGTCATCCATTCATGTGGTTCTTGGTGTAGCTGCAAGTCTAGATTTAGTGGTTGAGCAAATGGATGTTAAAACTGCTTTTCTACATGGTGACTTAGATGAAGAAATTTATGTAGATCAACCTGAAGGATTTGAAGTCAAGGTAAAAGAGAATTATGTTTGCAAATTGAAGAAGAGCTTGTATGGTTTGAAACAAGCTCCCAATGGTACATGAAGTTTCGCTTCTTTATGAGTCAGTAGGGCTTCAAGAAGACTACTTTAGACTATAGTGTTTTGTGCAAAAATTCTCTGATGGTGACTTTATTATTGTGTTGCTTTATGTTGATGAAATACTCGTTGCTGGTCATAATGCTTGCAAGATTCAAAAGTTGAAGTAATATTTGAGTAAGTCATTTTCTATAAAATACTTAGGACCAGCAAGGGAGATTCTTGGCATGCAAATTGTCCGTGACAGAAAGGAAAAGAAGTTGTCGTTATCACAAGGAAAGTACATTCAGAAAGTACTTTGAAGGTTCAACATGGATGTGCTAAGGTTGCCAGTACACCTTTAGCTATGCACTTCAAATTGAGCATGAAGTAGTGTCCATCCAAAGATAATAAGAAGGAAGATATAAAGAAAGTTCCTTATGCTTCAGCGGTTGGCTGTTTGATGCATACAATGGGTTGTATAAGATCGGATATTGCTCATACTGTTGGTATTGTTATCTATTTTCTTTCTAATTTGGGTAGAGAATATTAAAATGATGTGAGTGGATTATAAGATATCTTTTTGGCACTTCTCGTTCGAGTTTATGTTTTGTTAAAGGGAAACTGATTCTTTGTGGTTACACTGATTCAAACATGGCTGGTGATATTGATTCTCACAAGTCTAATTTAGGGTATTTGGTTACTTTTGCAGGGGGAGCTATGTCTTGGCAATCTAGGTTACAAAAATGTGTTGCTCTATCTACTACAGAGGCATGTGCTTTATTGCGACAATCAAAGTTTTATACATCTTGGATAGAATTCTACATTTCATGGTTGGTATAAGTATATTGATGTGAGATACCATTGGATTCGAGGTGTGTTGGATTCTAAGTTTCTTAAATTTAAGAAGATTTATATGGATGATAATGGTTCCGACATGATGAATCAAGATTTGCCAAGATGGAGGTCTCTTCCACATAGACGAGAGGAGGAGAATTATTGTGATATGGATCTTTTCCCTTCCTATGTGGATTAAAAAAGATCAATTTAGACCAATCTACTTTTGTCTATAGGCTCATCACTATGGGTAATATATGTAGATATTTTTAGGTATTATTTCATAATAACAAAAGAGAGTTTTCGCAGACACAAAAGAGAGATAGTGTGCAGATGTTCGCACTAAAATTCCAGCCACAATTGTCAACTTCAAATTGCAATTTTTGTTTTGTTTCTTGTCCGATTGAGATGATCTTTTGACATATTGTTTATCTCATCTCAATATTTTATTAAAAAATGATACAAGTGGATTTGGTGACTTGTATCTCCTGACTTTTATCCCTGAACACAACTATATTTTTGGTGTTTTTTGCTCCTTTTTATTCTTTAATTTTGGTGCTATCTTTTGTGTTGTTGCTTATTTTTTGGCACTTTTTTGATGTCCATTTTGGAGAATAATATTGTAACTCTTGGTGATTGTAGTGGAGGTTTTGATCCTGTGATTTTTTTACTCTTCACATAGAAGGGTTTTTAATGTAAATTTGATGTCTCGTTGTTCTTGTCTTGCCGTATTTGTGTGGTTGATATATTTGCTACTTATTCATTATTTTTTTCTTGGTTTTTCTTGAATCTTCTTAGTTCAAATTAAAAGTGAAAGTTTAGACTCGAGTATTCTTCCACTGCTACCCTGTTGTACATTTTGATAGTGCCTTACCTCTTTCCCATCAGAATGAATGTACTGGAACCTTAGTCTTCTCATAAGTTAGCTCTTTGGGTGTGAGTTTTCCACGACCCAAGGCTAGGCACCGGTGATAACAAACACTCAGAACCATTTGAGGCCCAAGAGAACCTCTTTGAATTCATTATGAGAAACCAATGAAAACATTTATGGAAGACACTTCATCAAGCGAATTTCAAATCATGGTTAAAGGAAATTGAAAACTTTTGATCTTAAGAATATTTTCACAACTTTGACGTAGGTCCATGAAGCCTCTAATGTGAAAAATATAAGAAAAATCTAAGTGAGGACATGACCCCGATAAAATACCAGAAAACAAACACGAATCCTGACATACGAATCAGCTAGGCATTCCAGAGAATGAAGGTCTCACCACTACAAAAGCTATACCAAATGAATTCTAATGCTTCACATAACCACGAAAATGTGTCTCCAAACCTACATCATAAAATAATGCAGCATTTGGAGATGGTCAATACGTGGAATGTATTGGTACGCAGAATAGAAAAATAATAATACATACTTTATACAAAATAATTAGGAGATCTAAGACATAAGAAAAATATATATGGAGACTTCAAAAATGAAATCATAAAACATTCTTATTCTTTAATTCTGAACTTGATGGTATCACCGACTTCTCTTTGTAACACGGGCTATGTGGGTCCCACCATTGCTCGATCAACTGAGTCCTCAATCTATGGTTGTCACATGGACTGAGTCATATCATATCTCTTTATCTTATCTTTTGTGTACTATTGCGTGAAGCAAGCATATAATGAGGTTATCCATAGTTCAGGATAAAATCATTCCTAGATCGGTAAAATGCAATTTCGAGTAATGAGCCTTTCAAACTCTTACCTTCTCGGTTAACCATCTATTCTCTTTAAGCCCATCTTTTAACCTTTTTAAATCATAAATATCCTTTAGGAACATTTTATATTCTTATGCCATTCATTAAATTTGTATCAACTCATACCAAGACTTGAAAGTCAAACATGGCATCTCTTATCATCATCGTAAATATTTGTAACTCTTTTGCCCCACCATAATAGATTTAACTTAAATATCTTGGATAATATAAAACTCTCTTTGAAAACCATTTTAAATGTTTTACAAAAACCATTAATTAGGAGCCATAATTTTCTCAAAAACTTGTATAAAGAAAAAAGAATAGGTCAATTCATCTTATTTCATCATAACATTAGTATATCAAAAAACTTATCAAGTAGTAAGAATTTTGACCAAAAACATTATAATAACCTACCTTAGAAGAATGGGAAGTACAATAGTTAAAGTGACCCTCTCCAATTCAATTCATCAAATAATCAAAAGTAATTTTAAGAAAATAGGTTTGCAAGTTTGAGCTTCTGATTTCATAATATAAATTTGTAATCGTAAATCAATATTCAAAATACATATACATACATAAGGATTTATAAACCACAGATTCAAAATTAGATAAAAGAATTATTCTACATACCTTTATAACAAAATTTATAAGAAAATTTTGAAATAGAACCTTGTATCCTTCTTCTTGGAAGATTGAAAGTTTTTAAACTTTAGATAGGATCAGAGGGTGACTATTATCGTGATTTATGGTAAAATAAATGAGTGACAAATATTTTAAGATGATTGGGGACAATTTCTATTAAAGAAAAGACCAAAAATCCCTCAAGTTTTAGTTAGAATTTGGAAAGTACCGTAACTGACAACCTCCTCCATGGCACACCTCCATCACAGAGATTAAGCTCCGTACCACAGAACTATCGCTATCCCTCATTGGAAAGCATATAGCATTTCTAGGAGAAATGCTTATTTGAGGTTGACCCATGTAAGAATTATACTAAATCTCAATTGATTATAATGCTGTCAAATCAACTTTACGCTAGATGTTTCTTATGATCATAATGAGTATCAAAAGAACTCTCCACACAAGGAGATATCATTGAACTGTCAAAGATAACTCATTCATGTCATCACTTAATAGTTGAGCCTATTTATACCCTTGTTGGACCAAATGTCACTTTCTAGTCACTCTTCACAAATAGCTCAACAATTGATTTTTAAAAAGCAAAAAATATATGTGGTCTCCAATTAAACAAGCCACATCACTACTCTATCTCACTAATTTTAAACACATCCCAATTAAATTAGGAAAAATTACTTAAAATAATGCTTTAAATTTTCAATATTACTTAAAATCTCATCCCACTAAACTAATTACAAAATCCCTTCTATATAATTAAAATGACCTATTTTCTGATACATTACTACCCACTCCGTTACACAACCCAATATCCTAAATTTTTTGCCCACAATTATGATAGAAATACCGCAGTTAACGCCAGTTGCCTAGTTTGAATCATAAATTTTCTCTTCTCCTCTCCATCAATATTGAAGTTTCAACCTCCACATACAACCTTCATTAAATTTTTTCTTCAAATTTATTTTGGAGGTTAGTTTGTTTCAATTTTTTTCATTTATTAATTCAGAAATTGAAGCCCATCTATTTAAGATTTTCTTTTCTTTCACTATTTTAACTTCATTAATAGAGTCAACACCATCTTTTAGTATTGGTCTTATTTAATTGCAGTAACAACTTTGACTAAAGTTGGTGTTGAGTTTGTGTCTATTCATTTTAATTATGAAGATAATGATTTTCATGAAAATATATCTAAATATCAAAATAATCCAGTAAAGATGAAGAAGTTACAGGAGGCTACCATAGTAAAGGAAAGAAGTTTGTTGTTGCAGTTTCAAAGAGAGAAAAAGATAGTAGTGAAAAGAGATCCATTATCAAAGGTATTATTTTTATGTATCTGACAGATTTATTTCGTTTAGAGATTTAACATTTATGTATCTTGCTTTAAAATAAAACATACGGAAATACAGTAGTGCTTCTGATACATAGATCTTAACTACATAAGTTTCAATTTCGTTCATTGATACATAGTTTGTGATGTATGTTATATAGATTTTTTCCCCTAATATATTCAATATGATGAATTTTCTTATGCATAGATTTAGCTTAAAAAGGTTGCAATTTTTGTTTACTGATACATAATTTGATATGGATTTCTCTCCCCTAATACATTATAATTAATTTTCTGATACATAGATCCAACCTAAAGAGATTTTGATTTTTGTTCACTAATACATAATTTTCTATGTATTTGATATGAATTTCTCGCCCCTGATACATTTAATATCATCATGTTCTTTTCTGTTAAGTTATGTATCATATGAATTAATATTTCTTTGTTATTCTTTGTTCTTACATTATGCACAATGTATCTGAATGCAGGGGTTGGAATATGTTATCAGAGTTGTTCCACCTCATCCTCTGAGGTTTGATAATTCATGTAACTGTAACTTTGTACTTGATTTTAAGAATTATGTGAATTTAGAAGTAATGGAGTTGTTTAAACAAACATTCTTGGGGATATTTTTTTATGTCCAAATCTAATTTTTAAGGACAAATAAGTGAATATTTGTTGATACTTGAGTTGACATAAGGAAATCAGTCACGACTCAAACCAGGGCCCTGGACTTGACGAGTATTACGAACCATAAAGGTCCAAAACACCCCTATATGTCTAGTAATCATGTACATAACTCATATGATAAAAGAAATGCGGAAGATAAATAACATTACGGAAACATGGTCAACAATCATATGGAAACAATAATGGGAATAGTGTCACACAATCTCTATCAACATCTGAAAAACTATCTGCGAAATCTCTACTACAAGACTGAAACAATTAACTATCTGAAAACTAGGACAAGGTCCCCAGTAGACCGAAAACTACTAAATGATAAATGAAACTACTAGACAATCAGGCCTTCCAAAATATAGAAGGCTCACCCAGTGACTCTGTAAATCTGCCAGAGAATCTACTCATTTTCTAGACCCCTAGACTGTGCCTACGAACATGGGAGGAAGGGGGTGAATACAAATGTACTGGTATGCAGAGAAATCAAAAACAAAAATGTAATATTTTTACAAAATATAAGTGAGAGCCATTATAAAGTAGTTTCATCATATCAAATCATTTGAAAACACATGGACATAATATAATAAATTTACAACAATAATGCAATACACCTGAGCTAGGTGGAATACCCTACAATATCATATTTACACCAACTGTCAAACCTTGGTTGCAGCCGAGATTAGAGTATAAGTGAGGGGAAGACACACAAGATCACATAGCAGGGTGTCTCGACCCAATAAAGTATGGTAGTGCACAAGATCACAAAGCAGGGCTCATAAACATGGTCCCAATTTGGGATAATATATATTAGGTCCTCAATATCACAATGGCACCAAGTTCCCATGTCGGCAAATACGGTTTCCAACGATGAGTCCATACACTCAAACGCCTTCTTCGGGTATCCACCTATCTCATGTAAAATCAATGCATTCAACTTCATTTAATGCAATCACATATCATATTCTGTAGGGTATCGTCATACTCGACTTGCAAGTCATCAATATCACATCATTCTTTCATTCAACCATTATATTCACAATTTCACCATAACAACCCTCTCCTTACAAGTCAAAATTGTATCCAATCATAATACTTTTTGAAATATTTCATGTCATGCTTTTCAAGATGGTTTCAAACAATCCATGTCACATGATAATTTAAAACAAAATCATATCAAGAGAGGGATTCCATATAATTCATGCTCTCAAGTTAACATCTTTTCAAAACACATGCATATATATATATATAATATATCAAATCACTTCGGAAATAGGCCTAAAGAACAAATCAATATCATAGAAATGTTTAAAACGTGATTATATTCATAATTTCAAAACTACCATTTTTAAAACATGAATTCTAAGCCCATGAGATGTTTAGGATAACCCCATGTACCTCTATATGCAAAAATAATAGATGATCCTTGAAGCCTACATTGTGGGGATTCTAAATATGCAATCAATTTCAAAAACCTACGATTAAATCTCAAACTTCTTGGGTTTTTAGGTTGAAACCCTTGAGAGTTTTCTTGAGGATTTTTGGTAAAAATATCAATATTATGCTCAATGGGAAGTGTAATCCCATGTTTAAGTTGATAGGGATCTGGAAAAATACCACAATGCCATTAATGAGATGGAATAGTGCACTGAAATTTAGCTAGGCACGATAGGTAGGGCGGCGCCCTACTTAGACCATGGGAGAACCTAGGGCAGCGCCTTCCTCTCACAGGGGGAGATACTAGGGCAGAGCCTCACTTAGAGCGGGGGTGAACCCTGGGCGGCACCCCCAGTAGCTTTTTGCTACTCTTTTACCAACCCAAACACGACCTTAAGCTTGTCTAAAAATTTAGAAACTTACCCAAGGTGTACTACGACCTTTCCCCATCATAACGCAACAAGAAAATCTAAAAACGGATATTAGGAAGGTTGAAAATAAAATCCCCAAAGACTACAAACCAAAAATGAGTCTAAGTCTTTTGACACTTTGAAAATTTTCCCATGTTTTCAAGTCTAAGACCACACCACTAAGAGTTAGTACCTGCACAACTTTTATGGGGAGATACATTTTCCCCCCTTGGGATCAATTCATCCCCGAATAATGATGAAGAACACAGTCACGTACGATTTTAATTATAATTAGACATAGGAAAGAAAACATAGAATAGGAACTGTACCTTCTTTATCAATCATCTGATTAAATAAGTTTTGGTATCTACTTCTCATATCATCTTCCAATTCCTAAGTTGCTTCTACAACTTTTTGGTTTCTCCATAACACTTTGACTGAGGCTATCTCTTTACTCCTCAATTTCCTACCTTGATGATCTAGGATTGCTACCAATTCTTCTCCATAAGATAAGGAGTCGGTCACCTTGATTTCTTCAACAGGTAACACTAAAGAATGATATCCAATGCATTTCTTCAACATAGATATATGAAATACCGGGTGAACAGAACCCAAATTTGTAGGCAACTATAACTCATATGAAACTTCACCTATCCTTTTTACAATTCGGTATGGTCCTATGTAGCGAGGACTCAACTTACCCTTCTTCCTGAATCACATAACTCCCTTCATGATAGAAACTTTAAGGAATACCCAATCTCAAACCCCAAATTCTAACTTTTTTCTTCTAATGTCGGTGTAGGATTTCTGATGACTCTGAGCTATCTTAAGTCATTCTATGATTAATTTCACATCCTCCATTGCCTGATGAACAAGATCAAGCCCAAACAATCGCATCTCACTAACTTCATACCACTCTATAGTGGACCTGCATCTCCTTCCATACAATGTTTCAAATGGTGTCATCTTAATACTGGCATGGAAGCTATTATTATAATCAAACTCAATCAATGGCAATTGATCTATCCAACTACCTTTAAAATCTATTACACAATCCCTCAACATATCCTCAAGGGTCTGAATGGTATGCTCAGCTTTCCCATCAGTCTGGGGGTGGAATGTTGTACTTAGGATCACTTGGGTACCTAAACCTTTCTGAAAAGATCTCCAAAACTGAGAAGAAAACTGCATACCTCAGTCAGATATAATGGACATAGGTGCTCCATGCGAATGAACTATTTCCTCGATGTACAGCTTCGTATAATCGTCTCCCAAATAATTAGTCCTTACAGGCAAAAAGTGGGCGGACTCTGTCAACCCATCTACAATTACACAAATGGAGTCATACTGGTTTTGGGACTTCGGAAGTCCTATAATAAAGTCCATATTTATCATCTCCCACTTTCATAAAGGCAAAGCTATTTCTTGGGAAGTACCTCCTGGCCTTAAATGCTCTACCTTCACTTGTTGACAGTTCAAACACTTGGAAAAAAAATCATCTACATCATGTTTCATGTTATTCCACCAATACAAAGTTTTCAGATCATGGTACATCCTAGTAGATCCCGGTTGAACAAAATACCTCGAAGTGTGAGCCTTATCAAGTATTCTTTCCCGCAGTCCATCAATATTCGGAATGCACAACCTGCCCTGATATCTCAGAGTACCATCACTCCCAATTTTAAACGATATTACCTTTTGTTGGCCCACATCTTTTTTGATTAGCATTAAGATGGGATCTTCAACCTACTTCTCTTTAACTTCAGCACAAAGGGATAAATTAGCTATCTCATGAACAATCACCCCTCCATCTTTAGAATCTAAGAGTCGCACTCTCAGATTTACAAGGCGGTGAATATCCTTCACCATCTCTTTCTGTCCTTCTTCAATATGAGAAAGTCTGCCCATAGACAACCTGCTGAGAGCGTCAGCTATAACATTTGCCTTGTCTGGATGGTAATACAGGCTCATATCATAGTCTTTCAAAAGCTCCATCCAATGCCTCTGCCTGAGGTTCAATTCTTTCTGTGAGAAAATATATTGCAAGCTTTTGTGGTCAGTATAAATATCAATATGCATTACACAGAGATAATGTCTCCAGATTCTAAGTGCAAACACCATAGCTACTAACTCCAAGTCATGAGTGGGATAATTTCGCTCATGCACCTTTAACTACCTAGATGCATAAGCTATCACCTTGCCATGCTGCATCAAAACACAACTAAGTCCCACATAGGATGCATCACAGTATACCACAAATCCATCTACACACTTGGGAAGAGTCAAAAAAGGAGCAGTAGTCATCTTGACTTTCAACTTCTCAAAACTATTTTCACACAAGTCAGACAACACAAACTATATCTTTTTCAGAGTCAATTTAGTGAGCGGAGCAGCTATGGAAGAAAAACTCTCTACAACCCTTCTGTAATAACCCGCTAGGCCCAAGAAGCTCCAAATATTGATTGGAGTCATGGGTCTGGCTATTTTCTCACTGCCTCAATCTTTTTGGGATCCACTCTAATCTAGTCACTAGACACAACATGCCCCAGGAAAGCAATAGCATTCATCAAGAATTCTCATTTGGAGAACTTCGCATATAACAAATGATCCTGAAGGGTCTGAAGGATAATTCAGAGGTGATTGGCATGGTCCTCCTCACTTTTGGAATCGATCAGAATATCATCAATGAACACTATGATAAACAAGTCTAGAAATTGATGAAACACCCTATTCATAAGATCCATGAAGGCCGCAGGGGCATTAGTCAATCCGAAGGACATGACTAAGAACTCGTAGTCACCATATCAGGTTTGGAAGATTGTTTTCGAAATGTCTAACTCCATAACCTTCAAGTAATGATAACCCGAACGAAGGTCTATTTTCAAAAAACACTTAGCACTCTAAAGATGGTCAAAAAGATCAACAATCCTAGAAAGAGGATATTTATTTTTAATAGTGACCTTATTCAATTAGTGGTAGTCTATATTCACATACGAAGGGACTCATCCTTCTTTCTCACAAAAAGTATGGGTGCACCCCATGGGAAACAATGGGATGAATAAAGACTTTGTCTACGAGGTCTGCAGGTTGTTCTTTTAACCCATTTAGTTCCATAGGAGCCATTCTATACAATAGAATAGAAATAGGACGAGTGTCTGGCAATACACCAATGCCAAAATCTATCTCCCTATCAAGGGGTATCCCTGGGAGATCTTTGGGATAGACTTTTCGAAATTTATTTACTATAGGGACCGACTGAAGAGATAGGGTTTCAACCCTGGAATCTTTTACTCAGATTAGATGGTACATACAACCTCTGGAGGTGAGCTTTCGGGCTCTAAGATAAGAGATAAAGTGACCTCTAGGTGCTACAAAATTCCCTGATCATTTAATTAGTGATTCATTTTGGAAAGAAAATTTAACTTTTCAGGTTCTATAATCAAGTGTGGCGTAACATGAATGAAGCTAGTCCATCCCATGGATAGCATAAAACTCTACCATGTCAAGTTCTATAAGGTCTTCCACTGTATCTCATCTAAGAATAGACATAACACAATTTTTATACACCCTTCTAGCAATAACAGAATCACATATAGGAGTGGAAATAGTGAAGGGTTCTACAATAACTTTGGGCTCAAACCCAAAACCAATAGCCACATAACGGTCCACATAAGATAAGGTAGACCCTGGATCAAACAACATATAAACATCACGGGAAAAGATTTATAATGTACCAGTGATAATATCTGGTGAAGCTTCTACCTCTTGGCGGTTAGTTAAAGCATATAACCAATTACGATCGCTCCCGGAAGCTTAAGGGGAACCCTTGGGAAGAGGAGCCGTGGAGGCAGCTTAGGGTGTAGCCCTCCCCCCCATTTCCTCCAATAGAAGGGAAATTTTTTTGAAGATGACCCACCTTGCCACAAGTGTAACAATTTCCACCTTCAAAATAGCACCTCCTTGGATGGTTCTTTCCGTAAGTGTCACATCGCAGATAAGTACAATGCTCTAGGACGAACTACCCTATGACTGAGTATTTGGGGCTCTGGATCCATGATGAATCTAGAAACTCTGAGATCGTTTGTCTGCTGGTGGTCTGGGATCTGGGGCACTGGCAGTAAATTGTGCATTACCCCAATTCTTTTTCTTCTATTATTTCTTTCCCCACTTACCACTTTGAGGTTGACTGAGACCCTGGTCGACCGATATAGGCCTTTTCACCTGTCTTTCTACCTCTCTAGCCTCAGAAATATTCTTCTTTTTCTCTTCTACCTGTTGCATATGAACCATCATCCTAGAAAAGTCCAACTCCTTGTTTAACATAGCTCTCTAGTACTCAAGTAACAGATCATCTTAAAGGACAGATGCAAACTTCCTCATTCAAGCCCTAATACTACTCGTCCTCTCAGGAGCATATCAAGCCAGCTGATTGAATTTTAAAGTATACTCCTCAACACTCATCTTACCATATTTCAGATTTATGAACTCCTCAGCCTTTACCACCCGTAACTCTAAAGGAAAGAACCAGTCAAGGAAAGCATCTACAAACTTATTCCATACTAATGGCTTAGTATCATCGCCCTTCGCATCTTCCTACTCATTATACCACTGATTCACCATCTCTTTCAGCTGGTACACGGCCAATTCTAACCCTTCTACTTCATCTATGTACATCACTTTGAAGATGTTTTCTATTTTGTCTATAAATTTTTACTAATCCTCTTCCACTTTAGTACCTGTGAATTTGGGAGGATTCATCCTCATGAATTGGCTTACCTATGTAGCTCCAGAAGTAACAGATGTAGACCCAGTATCTTCTAATCGCTGAGTCTGTGTATCCACCAACTGTGTTAACATATGAATGGATTTTCTGAATTTTGCATTTAAAATATCTCTCTAATTAGCTGAGGGATGGTTAAAATTGGTTCGTGGAGCCTTGGGTAGACTGGTCGGTAATGGAGGGACTCCCGGAATAGGGATAGGATCTGGAGTGGGAGCTTTGTTATGTGTCCTCATCCTATGAGTAGGACGGACTTCATAATACTGATCACTTTAATTAGTATTGTGATGGGGAGGCATGATTGTTATTTTTGTAAGACAAAAGATCACTGATTAGGAACTGACTTGACTCTGAAGCACAAACTAATTCACAAAGAAGGGAAACATTTCCTAAACACCTATTAGCCTCCTACTTATAAGTGTAGTGTGCTATTCACCCATAAATAGACTCTACCCGAAGCAATTTTGCAGACACCCTGGGACCATAAACCATGCTCTAATACTAATTTTTTCACGATACGAACTAGGGCCCTGGCCGTGACGAGTATTATGAACCATAAAGGCCCAAAATACCCCTATCTGTCTAGTAATCATGAACATAACTCATATGATAAAAGAAATGTGAAAGATAAACAACATTTTGAAAACATGGTCAAGAATCATAAGGAAACAATAATGCGAATAGTGTCCCACAATCTCTATCAATATCTGGAAAACCGTCTGCGAAATCTCTACTATATGATTGAAATAATTAACTATTTAAAAACTGGGACAAGGCCCCCAGTAGACCAAAAACTACTAAATAATAAATGAAAATACCATACAATTAGGCCTTCCAGAATATTGAAGGCACACCAAGTGACTCTGGACCCCTAGACTGTGCCTCCGAACCTAGGAAGGAAGGGGATCAATACAAATGTACTGGTACATAGAGAAATCAAAAACAAAAATGTAATATGTTTACAAAATATAAGTGAGAGCCATTAGAAAGCTGTTTCATATCAAATCATTTGAAAACACATGGGCATAATATAATAATTTTCCAACAAAAATACAATACAACTAAGCTAGGTGGAATAGCCTACAATATCATATTTACACCAACTGTCAAACCTCGGTTGCCACCGAGATTGGAGTATAAGTGAGGGGAAAAGACACAAGATCACACAGCAAGGTGGCTCGGCCTAATAAAGTATGGTAGTGCATAAGATCACAAAGCAGGGCTCCTAACCATGGTCCCAATTTGAGATAATATATATCAGGTACTCAATATCACAAAGAATGGTACCAAGTTCTAATGTCGGCAAACACGGTTTCCAGCGATGAGCCCTTATACTCAAACGGCTTCTTCAGGCATCCACCTATCTCGTGTAAAATCAATGCATTCAACTTTATTTAATGTAATCACATATCATATTCTATAGGGTATCGTCATATCCGACTTTCAAGTCATCAATATCACATCATTCTTTCATTCAACCATTATATTCACAATTTTACCATAAACAACCCTCTCCTTACAAGTCAAAACTGTATCCAATCATAATAATTTTTGAAATATTTCATGTCATGCTTTTCAAGATGATTTCAAACAATCCATGTAATATGAAAATTTAAAACAAAATCATATCAAGAGAGGGATTCCATATAATTCATGCTCTCAAGTTAACATCTTTTCGAAACACATGCATAAACATATATAATATATCAAATCACTTCGGCAATAGGCCTAAAGACCAAATCAATAACATAGAAATATTTAAAACGTGATTATATTTATAATTTCAAAACTCCCATTTTTAAAACATGAATTCTAAGCCCATGATATTTTTAGGATAATCTCACGTACCTCTATATGCAAAAATAATAGGTGATCCTTGAAGCCTACATTGCAAGGATTCCAAATATGCAATCAATTTCAAAAACCTACAATTAAATCTCAAACTACTTGGGTTTTTAAGTTGAAACCCTTGACAGTGTTCTTGAGGATTTTTAGTGAAAATATCAATATTATGCTCAATGGGGAGTGTAATCTTGTGTATAAGTTGATAGGGCTTTGTAAAAATACCACAATTCCCTTAATGAGACAGAATAGTGCACTGAAATTTGGCTGGGTGCGATAGGCAGGGCGGCACCCTTCTTATACCATAGGAGAACCCAGGGCGGCGCCTTGATCTCACAGGGGGAAAGAACAGGGTGTCACCTCTCTTAGAGCGGCGGTGAACCTTGGACGGTGCCTCCAATAGCCTTTTGCTACTGTTTTACTAACCCAAACATGACCTTAAGATCATCTAAAAATTCCAAAACTTACCCGAGGTATACTACGACCTTAAGATCATCTAAATATTCTGAAACTTACCTGAGGTGTACTACAACCTTGACCCATTGCAACACAATAAGAAAATCTAAAAACCGATGTCGGGAAGGTTGAAAATAAAATCCCCAAATATTATGATCCAAAAATATGTGTAAGTCCTTTGACACTTAGAATATTTTTCCATGTTTTCAAGTCTAAGAAAACACCACTAAGAGTTAGTACATGTACGAATTTTACGGGGCGTTACACAATCCTAATGAACTACATGTATATGTCAAGGGTACAAGGTTTATGACTCAATGTTTTTATAGAAACAAAGAGAATCCTCTTCTAGGATTCAGAAGTTGGTTGTGATGCGGTCAACCTACCTGACTAGTAGTTTTTTTGAAAGATATAGAATGTACGATATGGTTCAATCTTAAAGCTTATATGAGTAAGACGAATCAGGGCATCTATTTTATGAACCAACACTCATTTGATATTGAATATGCAGAAATCATTGCCCAACAAGCGAGTGGTAGTTTTAAAGTAACACTTCAAATGTTTATCTATTTACATGTACTACTATATGTTATTTTTTAACATATATTCCTAACACAAGATACATTTATGTTGAGGGACTGTGGAGTTTTATAGTAAGTTTGCTGAGTTTCTTGGTGATGGATTTTTTATTTCCTCATCTGATTTTAATGCAGAATATCATCGAAAGAGATATATAACCATCTTATGAAACTATGGAATCATCAAGGTTAGTAAAAGATATGTTAGTGATAATAAATATACACCAAGACTAAGGCCAAATTATGTCCCACCGATCGACGAATCAACTAGTGTTGTCTTAGAGTAGTTACAAAGTGTAACACCCTGTATTTGTGAGCTAGAAATCAAACTACCGATCCTACTTGTGTAAAATCTAATCCCATAATATATATATTTAAGTTCATGTGTCATGATATTTATCCAAGTATGTGAAGTGATTATGAGGTGAAAAATTTTAACACCCCGGTGATCTAACGCTTCATTCATGTGCTTAGAATGGCCTTTAAGACCCCCGTAGTGATGGTAGATCATGGGTAGATATTGTGGGAGGTGTTGGGGGTATTTTAGGACCTCAAATCTAAGTGCATGTTGCAATATAGGGTCTATGAGATGGTTGTGCATCGCATTGCCATCGCCTACTACCACTAGAAAGGCTAGGCGATGTCCTAGGCACTGCCCACCTCAGAGCTAGGCAATGGGCAAGGCGTTTACCATGTTATGGCTATGCCATAGGCAAGGCATTGCCTACCTTGTGGCTAGGCCATGGGATGGGCACCGCATGACCTATACTTTGCGGTGTAGGGGCTCCGTTTTGTGTTATTTTAAAGGTAACAAAGTATTTTCATGTTCCATAACCATCCCTAAACATCTTAGATAAAATCCCAAAATAGGTATTAACACTCTCAAATTCCTAGTCATCTTCCCTAAGAGAAAGAAGAGAAAAAAAAAACTTAAAGTTTTAACTTGTAAGCTTCAAGAGATAATTTCTTAACATTTTTATCAATTCAAGGAATGTGGGGCTATCCTAAACTCCATGGGTGTAATTTTAATTTTTTTTTTTACAAGTTTTAAAGTGTGTATATATATATATATGCACGTATTATGTGATTTGAGATTGTTTTTAGAGAATGCATTGGAAACCTCAATTTATGATGAAATCTTGTTTAAACATGGGGTTTTTCCTTAAACTTGAATGATGTTCAAATGCATGGATATGATGCATTTGACAAGTCATATGAAAGCATGATTTACGAAATTCCCTCTCTTGTTATGAAGTCCATTGTCTTAATAATATTGTGGATTGTTTACATGAATGGTTAAAAGTTGAGTTTAAATATTTTTCCAATATTTATAGATTGTTAGTCTTATGAAAGATTTGAGAGAGGTTTTTCCTTGTTTTTATAAATGCTCATGATTCCCAATAAAGGACTTGCATGTGATTAATGAAAGAGATGACCACACTTTGTCAAAGTATTGAAAAAAGAGTATTTTGCATGAGTTTCATATGTTTTGAAATAAGAACTCTCTTGAAGTGTTTAAATGTTTTGGTGGTCAATAACTTGTTTTTGAATGAAAAGACAATGAAATAATATTGTATGGATTATGTGACTTGAAAATCTTGGTACGACAATATCAAAACAGATGAATGCCATGAAAAACTTAGAACAAAAAAAATTTTAAATTTTTTAGATTTCAGCTCATGATTTCAATATGATGCTAAAGAAGGCATGAGTTCAGATAACTCGTTTGTCAAAATCCTATTTTGTTTATATAGGCTTTATTATGTCCAAAGTTAGAAATTATACGTTGGCCTTGTGCCTTTTTGGCATATCAGAATTAGAAACTCCAACCCTTGCGGTAAACTTGGGCTGGGGGCTTGGCCACCGAATCAAGGGCAGATTCCTTATAGCTTGTGAGATTTAAAAATTGTAGGGTGTACCACCTATCTTAGAAGTAAGACAAAGAGTTGAGTCATGATTTCCAGAAGATGATTTGAAGCTCATTAGATTATGCCCATGTATTTTTCAATTATTTTTTGGAGACATACTTTTATGAAATGCTCTCACCTATGTTGTATAAAAATATATTTTATTTTTGGACTATTCTATGTACCAGTACCTTTGTGCATTGACCCCTTATATTTTAGGTTCTGTGGTATAGTCCTATGGTCCATCACATCAGTTGATCATGATGGATAATGATAGAGTTGGTGAGCTATCCATCTTTCAGAAGGCATTTATTTATATGTTGAGTCTTTCAGTATATGGTCCAGCTGAGGGCTTTGTCCTACCCTAGACAGTTACTATTTAGTAGGGGCTTTGTATACGGTAGTTGAAGTGTTGTGTTATCATATCTTGTGACACATTTCAGATTGTAAGTTCTCCAATGAACATTGTTATATCTTCCACACTTTGATTTATGTATAGATTTTGCTTATGATAGTATGCTAAGGGGTCTCTTGGACCTTCGAGGTTCGGGGTGCCCGTCACGTCCAGGACCTCGATTCGGGTCATGACACAAAGTTTCTGACATTTGTCTTGTGAAAAATATTTTGGCTATTGTCTTAGCGACATGCATTATTGTTTTAAGTTATATGCAATTGTTTAAGTAGTTATGAAACTTTTTGATTAATTAAAGTTGTTGGATGTTTCACTCACCATTTGTTTATTTCTTTATCTTTCTTATATCACTTACATTGATATGTAACAAATTATAAAATTAAATTCTATAATATATAAAAATGTACCAGGTCTTAAATGAAATATACTAGGCGTATCTCTTTGTATAATGTAATATATCATACTAATGTATCATAACTTCTAATACAATTCTTAGTAATGTATCACATCACACAATATATCACATACATATTCATCTCTACATAGTAAATCATATATAAATATTTGTATCGACAACCGCAAGTAAAACAATGCATGCGAAGCTTATAAATTTGAAAACTAGAATGTATCAGATTCTACTAACTAAACAATCTAAATTTTTGTAAAATTAAATCAAGTTATGAATCTTGTGTACAGATTTATATTATAAAGTATCATATATGATATATCATACAACTAATGTCATAAATTAAAGTTTACAAATTTATCATAAAATATATCATTATATTACTTTTTCAAACTTGACAATTTTTAGTACCATTTGTAACAGTAACAATCTTAATATATCAATGTGTACAAAGTTTTATTAAAGTTATATATCTTTTACATTTGTAATGGATTAGGGTATATATATTGCATTCACTGTAATTTATCAGTAATAATAGTACTATAACATTATTTTAAACATAATGTATAATAACATATGAAAAAGGTGCATCTTTTATGAAAAACTAACCACTCCATTTTACAACAAATCAAACTTATCTAATGTTAATGACTTAACATGAAATGAATTAAAAATAGTAATTTATTAAAAAATAAAGAATCTTTCAACTACAATATTGTTCGAACAATATTCAACGCTAGACAACTAAAAACAATGCAAAATTAATTAGAATACATGAAACATGTTATGTATCTTGAAATATAAATATCAATTCTATTTCGGAAAGAATTCACAGATGCATCTGTTGAGACCGTCACGGCCACATCTTCCACAATAATTTATTATTTATGTTAGTGTTTCACTTGATTTCTTATGCATTCCTTTATTTGTCCTCCCATGTTGTCCTCTATATTTTGATGGTATGACCACTTCAATGTCAAGATATTGAGGCATATTTCAATCCTTCATATGCTTTCATATAATTAATATCAACACCATAAATGACTTTCATTTCTTCAATAATGTCTGCCATAGTATGTTTTCTCCTATGATTTAGTAACTTTGGCGTTGTAAAGTTCCAAATAATGGAAAGTGTAGCTTGCAACTATTTTAGGACCCTATCACTCATTGAACATGTGTATTCATTATTGAATTTATGAATTTTTAAAAAATATGAATTCTTCAACCAAGATATCTTCATGATCCAACTACAATGTTCATAATAACATTCCAACGCATAGCTGTAGAAAGGTATATTTGATCATCATCATTTTCATCAAATTACCTCAACATAAAATACATCAAAGCAATATATAACACATAAAACTTTATATGTCAGGGAAAAAAATTTAATGTATCAAAAATAGAAAAAAAATCAATATGTAAGCATCATAACCTTATGTATCTAGTAATATTGTCTTTTGAAAACACTGGACATATAGACTATAAATACATAGTTAGTAATGTTTCATATTAACAGAGTAAACAGCATAAGATAATAGTTAATGTAATACACAAATAACCATATCTCATTGTCAGATCTTTTATCTCTGAAATTAAAGTTGTGATCCAATACATACTTCGTCATTACACATGCTAGAGTTTTTTACCCTTGTAGAACTAAATCACCTTGACTTTTTTATTTCTATAATCAGTAGTGGATTTTGTAGTTGCAATTTTTGATATGTAAAAGGAGTACTTTTTGTTTGACTCAACAATAACAAGTTCTAGTGCATCTGTTTTCGTTTTTCAACACAAATCACAACATCAGTATCTGCATTAATTTCTATATCTTTGATTGATTTATCCATAGTAGTTATGCAGAACATATACATTATAAATCAAACAAATTTTTCTTCAACTCTACATAAACCTTCACACCAGTATCATTCCTAATCACGATCGCCGATGTATTTTCTTCAACTATGTATATCCAATTTTTTTCTTTGATTCAACAATATCTAATTTTGCTACTTTGGCAGATATCAACTTCATATATGAAATACTTTTGCTAACAACAATTCCATCACTTCTATAACTTTCATAAGCGATTTTACTTTGCCAAACTCTGGAATGTCTCAAGAAAATTGATATATTCATAAATAGAGCAGGAACAATCAAAAGGAATTTTTTAGGAGATTTTGATTGAAAAAGCTTAATTTACTTATTCAAATTTGAAATTATGAAGTTGTTGCAGATTTTCTGAAATTAAACAGACATATCAATAAATTGATAGCATTAATTACTCAACTAAACATGAATTTTTCATTATTTTTCTTTTTAAAATTCAGTAATTAGTTAGTAATATATCATATCATTATGTATCAGAATGTCATATTATGTATCAGATAGGAGAATTCAAAAGTTAAAGTAATTCTTTAAAAAAGTTTGGGGAAGGTGTAAATAGGTTGTAAAGTGTTGGGGTTTATGTTATTTATACTTAAATTAGACCCTCTTTATATTGTATTAGAACTCAACCCACAACCCTTTTCTAGAAAAGGAAAATTTCATGCACTAAAGCTCCCGCGATGCACAGGTACGGAGAAAGGCTCCACCACAACGGTGTATTGTGTGCAGCCTTACCTTGTATTGTAACACCACATAGAATTATAGACTTAGTACCACTCTTAGTAGCATGCATAGGTAGCTTACAACCTGAAATTTTTCTAAGTGTTGAAATCACTTAGACACATTTTAAGCCCCCAAACTTCAATGATTTCTAAATCTATCTTTCCAACCTTGAGACATAGATTTTTAAGTTAATTCATGTTCAGGGATGTAAATGCAATGTATCAAGGAGTTTTGGATTTTTTGGACGAGGGATGGGATGTGTTTGAATTATGAAAATAGAATATCAACGTGATAGAGGCGTGTCACGGTGCCTATCGCGTTGGTCATCCTAGCACATCGCGTTGATGGTCAAAATTGGGATTCTATTACAACTTTTAATTTTGTAGGGCATTTTAGACTTTTCCCCAAAATCTCAAGTCATGTTAATAGCTGAATAAAACATTTTTATGGTATTATATGCTAAAATTACACGAATCCATCAAGAACAAAACCCTAACTCTTCTCCCAAAGATCAAGAATCAATTATTAAGTTCAAGATTCCCAAGAAACAAGTAAATATTCGGGTTCCATTCTTCAAACTAAGTAATAAAAGGTACGTGGGGCTTTCCTAAACTACATGGGCTTATTGAAAACATTTTTAAGTAGGGTTTAAAGTTATAGAATCATATATTAATGAAGGTTTTTGAATTTACAAGAACAAATATGCATTGTGAACCCTTTTTGGTGATAATATTTTGATCTTGAGGTCTTCCCCTAAATTTGATTTGTACTCGTATATAAGTGTGTATGCATTTCAAGTTTGAATGTTGAATTGAGAGCATGAATAATTATAATCCCTCTCTTATTATAAAGCATATTGTTTTCATATGTTATGAATTATTCCATTTCATATGCAACTATCATTACTATTGTTTAAGACTTGATTTTCGTTAAGATGTGAAAAGAGAATTTTTTTTTCTTATTATATAAATGATAAATGATGATTTTTAATAGTTGCATGGTTTGTTACAAGTTTCTTGACCATCGTATGTTTAAGAATTTAAATAGATAATCTTTGCATAAGTTTCATGTAATTCAATATACAAATCCTCTTATACTGTTTGAATGACTTGGTGGTCTACACATTGTTTTGAATGAAAAGAGCTATAACATGATAATGTATGGCTTAGATATATGACTTACAAGTTTTGGTATGACGATACCAATCATATGAATTCCATAACAAAGTAATATTTTCAAATTTTAATTTCAAGGAATGAATGTCTTAATGATTTAAAATGGGCTTAAAGAGAGTTAGGTGGTTACCCAAAGAAGTTATTTTAGTGTAAGAGTTCATTTGTAGAAATTGTGTTTTGTCGATATGGATTTATTATGTCCCCATGAGGGAGCTTAGTGCCCCTTGGCATATTAGAGAAAGACACTCCAACCCTCGCGGAAAACTCTGGTTGGAGGCTTGGGTGCTGAGTTAAGGGTGGGTTTCATATAGCCCATGGGATTGTAGAGTTGTAGGGTGTACCTCCTAGCTCAGAATTAAGATAAAGTATGAGTTATGATTTTAATAAAATGTTTCAAAGTCCTTAAAGAATGCCCATGTGCTTTCATATATGTTATGTAAACTGTTTTATGAATTTCTCTCTTATGTTATCTAAAAGTATGTTATTTTGGATTGCTTTCTAGTATAATTGTATTGACCCCACTATATTTTAGGATCTGAGGCTCAGTCCCGAGGTCCCACTAAGCAGTTGATTGGTGTGCTTGAGATTTATGGTTTGTAAGCCTCTCCTATTACGAAAGGCTGAGTTTATAGAACATTGTTACTTATTTGATTCATGTTCTGATTGGGGGCATTGTCCCAAATTTATTTTTAGAGATATATTGAACCTTGTAATGTTAAAGATTTTGGATGGATGTCATGTATTTTGAAAATTAAGGATTTTATTTTGAATTGTCTAGTTGAATTGTAACATTGATCATGTTTCAGTATGATAATTTTCTATATTTCTTTATATTGTATGAACATTGTGCATGATTTCTAGACAGAAAAGGGTGTCGGGACCTCCATAATTTAGGATGCCCATCGCAGCCAAGGTCTTAGCTCAAATCGTGACAAACTTGGTATCAGAGTATGGTTTGTGGTCCCAAGGTGTCTGCAATATTACGTTGGGTATAGTCCTACTTATGGGTGTGTATCGTGCTACACTAATAATTAGAAGGCTACAATATATTTAGGAATGTCTCTTTTTGTTTTATGATTTAGTTCGTGATGTAAAGTCTAAATGTCCTCTAACCAATGATTCCCTGTATTTCTAAAAATTAATCGTGCCTCCTCGTAGAACAAATGAACAAAACACCCAATCTAAGCATGTTCGTCCTACTCATGGAATGCAGACCTGTAACAGAGCTCGTACCCCAGTGTTTGTTGCTACTCCAAGAGTTCCTCCAATTCTGACTTGTCCACCTCAGGATCTACAGACTAGTGTTAACCGTTCCTATCCTCCTCAGAGGGAATTTTTGAATGCTGAGTTCCGATAGTCTAGCCTTCTCAGAGAGAAGTTTTGAATGTTGAGTTTTGATAGTTAATCTATATGATAGCTCAGCTTGTGGCCTCTCAGACTCGTTGGTCTGAATATGTGGGTTCTATGTCTAGTTCATCTGAGATTACACGAGTCGGTTAACTTATGAGGATAAACCCACTTATGTTACCTGGAACAAATTTTGAGGAGGACCCTCAAGGGTTCATTGATGAACTAGAGAAAAATTTCAAAGTTATGCATGCAAATGAGGTTGAAGGGGTTAAGTTGACAACCTATCAATTGAAGGATGTATCCAATCAGTGGTATAATAAATGGGAGGATTCAAAGGGTAGTAATGTTGAACCTTCTATGTGGGGTGAATTTGTGGAAGCCTTTTTGGACCGTTTCTTTCCCCAAGAATTGAGGGAATCAAAGGCTGAAGAATTTATAAACTTTAATAAAGGAACTGAGTGTTAAGGATTATAAATTAAAGTTCACTCAGTTGTCTAGGTATGCTTAAGAATTGACAGGTAACTTGAGAGATCGTATGAGGAAGTTTGCATCCGGTCTCTTGGATGATCTGGTATTGAAATATAAGGAAATGATGCTGAACAAAGATATAGATTTCTCCAGGTTGTCCATTCATATGGAGCAGGTTGAAGAGCAAAAGAAAAGGTTGGATGAGGTAAGAGAGAAGGAGAGGCAAGTTAAAAGATCTAAACCTATATACCATAAAAATAGTCAGCAACAAGGTAGTAATAATCGGGGTAACAAGTGGGCGAAGAAAAGTTTTAGAGTAATTCTCAGTCTTCAGCAGGCGCCACAGCGCCCAGATCTCCAGTTGATTAGTGGTTTTAGAATTTTCATCCTAAAAATATATTGGGAGTATATGGTACTCAGTCCCAAGGAAGTGTGGCCTAACTATTCAAGAAATACCCTCTATGTAATCTGTACAAGAAGAACCACCCAGGAAGATGCCAGTATGCTTAGGGTCAGCCAGGCCATATTCAAAGAGATTCTTCGGCAGTTAGAGATAATGTTGGGTACATTACAAATTTTCTCTCGTGATATCTATATGTTACTTGATCCCAGGTCTACCTTGTATTATGCGACCCCTTATGTGACTGTTAGTTCTGGTTTCAAACGTAAAAATAGTCATGAACATTTCTCAATTTCCACTCCTGTTGGTGACTGTATTGTAGCTAAAAGGGTGTATAGAAATTATTTTGTATTTGTCGGTCATAGTGATAATATGGCAGACCTTATAGAGCTTAATATGGTTGAATTTGATGCCATTCTAGGAATAGATTGGCTCCATTCGTGTTATGCCACATTAGACTGTAGAATCCAATAGGTTACTTTCTCCTTTCAAAACAAGCCAGTGATAGAATAGGAGGGGTATTTCTTAGCACCTAGTGTAAATTCATATCTTATATTAGATCCCGTAAACTTAAATCCAAGGGTTGTTTCTATCATCTTATCCGCGTCAAAGATTTCATTACTAAAAGTCCTTCCCTCTAATATGTTCCCGTAGTTAATGAATTCCTGAAAGTCTTTTCCGATGATCTCCCTAGAATATAACCTAATAGGGAGATAGATTTTGGCATTATTTTTTGCCAGACACTCGTCCTATTTATATTCTACCATACAAATGGTTCCTGCAAAACTAAAAGAGTTGAAGTAACAATTTAAAGATCTTCTCAATAAGGGCTTTATCCTTCCCAGTGTTTGTTTTTGGGGTGCACCTGTACTCTACGTGTGCAAGATGACCTCTCTATCTATATATATATATATACTACCATCATCTTAATAAGGTCATTGTCATAAATAAATACCCTCTTACTAGAATCGATGATTTATTTGATCAACTCTTAGGTGCCAAATATTTCTATAAGATAGACCTCCGTTTGGGGTATCACCAGTTGAAGGTTAGGGAGGCTGGCATTCTCAAAAAAGCTTTCTAAACCCAATATAGCCATTATAAATTCTTAGTAATGTCCTTTGGACTGACTAATTCCCCTGCAGCTTTTATGGACTTAATAAATAGGGTGTTTCATCAGTTTTTAGATCTATTTGTCATAGTCACTATAGACGATATTCTATTTTACTCTAACAGTGAGGAGGATCATGCCAATCATCTTCAAATCATCCTTCAAACCATCAAGAATCATGAGTTACATGCAAATTTTTCCAAATATGAATTCTGGCTTAGTGTTATTGCCTTTCTAGGGCATATTGTTTCTAGTTAGGGGATTAAGGTTGACCCTTAAAAGATTAAGGCAGTGAGAAAATGGCCCAGACCTAGACTCCAATTGATATTTGGAGCTTCTTGGGTTTGATAGGGTACTATAGAAGGTTTGTAGAGAGCTTTTCCTCTATCTGCTCCACTTACCAAATTGACTCAAAAGTGCAAAATTCTTATAGTTCGACTCATCTGAAAAAAGTTTTGAGAAACTGAAAGATAAGTTGACTACCGCACCAATTTTGACACTTTCTGAGGGTATAAAAGGTTTTGTTGTGTACTGTGATGCATATCGAGTGGGACTTGGGTGTGTTCTTATGCAGCATGATAAAGTGGTGGCTTATGCATCTAGGCAGTTAAAGGTGCACAAAAAGAATTATCCCACCCATGACTTAGAGTTAGCGGTTGTGGTGTTTGCAATTAAGATCTGGCGGTATTATCTTTATGGGGTGTATATAGATATATTCACTAATCACAAAAGTTTGCAGTATGTTTTCTCGCAGAAAGAACTAAATTTTAGGAAGAGGTATTGGTTAGAGTTTTTGAAGGATTAGGACATGAGCCTGCACTATCATTCAGGCAAAGCCCATATGGTGGCCGATGCTCTTAGAAAGTTGTCAATAGGAAGTCTTTCTCATGTTTTAAAAGGGAAGAGAGGGATGGTGAAATATATTCATCGACTTGTAAATCCGAGAGTTCGACTTCTGGATTCCAAAGATAAGCAGTAATTGTTCATGAGATAGCTGAATCCATCTTATGTGCTGAGGTTAAGGAGAAACAGGCTGAGGATCCTATCTTGATGTACATTAAGAATGATGTTGGTCAACAGAAGGTGATAACATTTAAAATTGAAGGTGATGGGATTTAGAGTACCAAAGTAGGATATGTGTGCTAAATGTGGATGGATTGTAAGACAGAATTCTCAATAAAGCTCACACCTAAAGGTGCGTTGTTCACCCAGGATCTACTAAAATGTATTATTATCTTAATACGATTTATTGGTGGACAATATGAAATATGATGTTGCTAACTTTGTTTCTAAGTGTTTGAATTGTCAACAAGTCAATGTAGAACATTTGAGACTAGGTGGTACTCTCCAAGAAATAGCCTTGCCTATGTGGAAATGGGAGATGAGTAATATGGACTTCACTACAGGACTTTTGAAGTCCTGAAAACAATATGATTCCCTTTGTATGATCTTAGACAAGATGACCAAGTCCACTCATTTTCTTCCGGTGCGGACCAACTATTCGAGGGATGATTATGCTAAGTTATGCGTTTGAGAGATAGTATATTTGCATAGAGCTCTTGTGTTTATTATATCTGACCAGGTAGGCAATTTTCTTTGAAGTTTTAGCAGTCTTTCCAAAGAGGTCTAGGCACCCAAGTGAACTTGAGCAACGTCTTCCACCCTCAGACTGATGGACAAACTGAGCATACTATTTAGACTCTTGCGGATATATTGAGGACTTGTGTGATTGATTTCAAAGGTAGTTGGGTGGATCATTTGCCTTTGATAGAATTTAATAGCTACCATTCCAGTATTCAGATGGCTCCTATTGAAACACTTTATGAGAGGTGATGTAGATCACCAATAGGGTGGTATAAAGTGGATGAAACCTGGCTGTTTGGGCCTGACCTTGTTCATAAGGCAATGGAGAAGGTGAAGACCATTAGGGAGTGACTTAAGATAGCTTAGAGTCACCTAAAGTCTTATACCGATGTTAGAAGGAGAGATCTAGAATTTGAAGTTAATGATTGGGTATTCCTAAAGGTCCCATTTAAAGGGATTCATGTGATCTGGGAAGAAAAGAAAGCTTATTCCTCTCTATATAGGACCATATCAAATTGTGAGAAGGATAGGTGTGGTTGCTTATGAATTCGATTTTCCCGCAAGTCTGGCTTATTTTCAATTTGTATTCTATGTATCAATGCTGAAGAAGTGTATTGGAGACCACTCTCTTATGTTGCCTTTAGAGAAGATCAATGTGAAAGACTCCTTGTCAAACGAAGAAGAACCCATTGCTATTTTGGATCGCCAAGTTCGAAAGCTGAGGAGTAAGGAGTTAGTTTTGGATAAGGTGTTGTGGAAGAATCAAAAAGTGGAGGAACCTACTTAGGAGTCAGAAGATGACACGCGAACTAGATACCCAAACCTCTTTAAAACTATGGATGACGACATAAAAGGTACAAATCATTTGCTACTCTTCTTAGTTTCTTAATAGTGTGTTTCCAATCGTTCCTGTCTGTGTTCTGAGCGATCATTCGGAGACGAATGATCCCAAAGGGGGAATAGTGTAACACCTCATAATATTCTCGACTTAGTACCACCCTTAGTAGCATACATAGGTAGCTTATGACTGAAAATTTTTCTAAGTGTTGAAATGACTTAGCCACATTTTAAGCTCATTAACTTCAATGATTTATAAATCGATCTTCCCGACCTCGAGACGTAGATTTTTAAGTAGATTTATGTTTAAGGGGTATAGGGGATGTCTCAGGGGAGTTTTGGATTTTTTGGATGAGGGATGTGTAATGACCCTTAAGGTCATTTTCCATATTTATTCTTATTTCTTCCGTTTGAGCTTCTTCATAGCTATCTCAAGTCATTTATGACTTTTTGGGACTGACGGTTCCGTTACCGGGCAGTTTATTTGATTTTAAGAGTCAATTTCCTATTTTGAAGTCTTTATTCATTTCAAATGGCCACTAGGCGAAAACTTTAGTGAAACAATCTCTAATGCAAATTCTAACTGCACTAGCACATATAAAATATCAATTTTAGGCTAGGTAAATCTTTGGTTCGGGTCCCAATACACCCGAGCTTATTTCGACCTATTGGTCGAAAAGTTAAAAAATTGAGAATATGGGTGTGGGACCCATATTTGGCTAAACTGAACTCGGATGAGAAATTTGAATTTTCCAGCATATCTAAAATATCAATGTTTGGATGATAACATGTTTGGTGTGATTTTACAACTTTTAATCTCATTTCGATCCTCAGATTGAAAAATTATGATTTTTGATTTTGGGGGTCAACTTTGTGAAAATATTTTTTTTTTGAAAATCTGATATTTCCATTGAGTTCGGAGCATCAAATTTATTGTGGTTACATAGTTTGTTTGCGTATATCGGACTCCGAACGAATTTCGTGCACCTCGTCGAAGTTCGTCTGGAAGGAAAAAAAGTTGTGCAGATTTTTCTGCACTATTTAAAGCAGTTTTGAGCTCATTTTGCTTATTTTTCATCTTTCCTCCAGAGAGTTAAAACCATAAAATAGTGTGAAAGCTTAAAAGTGAAACTTCTGAAAGCTCAAGAAGCTAGATTAACATCTATTTCTTGATTCTATTACAAATTTAAGGTAAGAATTCACCTTTTCTTACAAATTTTTTGATTAATTTCTCAAAACCCCAAAAATCTTAGGGCTTGATTTTAAACCTCAATTTCACCTCTTTTCACTTGAATAATTTTTTGTCTTAGAATTACTAGTTTTTCATAAATTTAATCTTCAAAACAACTCCAATTCTTGATATTAATTCGAATTTCAAAGATTTTACCCAATAAAGTTCAAAAATAATTTTTATTTAATTTGAACCTCATTTTTTACTCGATTTGACTTGGGTTTTCAGCTGTAGGTTTTTTAAAATATAAGGAACACATTTTTAAAGTAAAGTTCTCATTTTGTGCTTCTTTTTCGGGAACCCATTCCAGGGGATCCATTTTGACCTCAAACCAAAAGTACTCTATATAGATATCATTAGACTCGTATTGATGAGAATATTTCTATGTTTATAGTGTGATGGAATTTTGGGATTGTGAAGTGAAGATAGGCGCTTGGAAAATGATTTAAGGTTTTACCGTTCGGCCTTGAGGTAGGTTTCTGTCTACTCCTCTCCGAAGATGATGTGTGATACATATTGCATGTGAATGTGAATGTGAATGTTAGATTTTATTATAAATATAATTACTTGGTATTGAATATTGATGTTTTGGGAATTAGATGAGGGTTTTGGACCCATAAGGTGAATGCTTATGACCTTTTAGAATCCTATTTCCTTCTCCCAAGATTGGACTAATTTGTAGAATGAATATGGTATGATGCTAGGTTTGGTATGTGGTTAAAGTATTGAAATCATGATTAGTATGATTAAACTTAGTTGGGTTAGTCTCATGGTCTTGAAACTGTAATTTGGGTAGAGTTGTCTTAAATGCTCATGTTTTTAGAAAAAGTTCCTATCTTAGGATTGGTTATGGATTACTTGACATCTAGAAGTATACTATATACCTTAGCCTACTTTGGGGCATAGATTTCCTAATATGGAAATTGAGGATTAGAAGCGAGTTCATCCGGCCCAGTTTGACAAGACTTGTAAAAGCCCTTGTGGACTTAGTTACATATATTAGGACTAGTTTAGACTAATGAGCCTTATTTATGAGATTTTCTTAGTGAATTAATAAATTGTGATGACTTTTCCCGAATTATGATAATGGCCTATAGAGACGCTAATTCCTCTTAGATACGATATTGGGCCTTTAGAGATACTATTTACTTTTAGATATGATGATTGTCTTAGAGAGGTGATATTCCTTATAGTCATGACATGTGACCTATTGATATGAGATATCCTATGTGAGAGATGATTATATGCTTATTGAGATCATACCTCCTTTATGCGAGATGTCTCCTATACGAGAGATGATTAGAGATATGCTATGGCTTATAAAAATGATTATAGATATGAGTTCCGAATATGTATATGGACCGAAGTCGTGATTATATTGTTGTGATTATTTTGAACGTATTATTGGGCCGTAGACCATGTTAAGATATTAATTGGATACTCGGAAAGTATTTATCCTTGTAAATGATGTAGTTACAGTTTATGAATTTATATGTATGTGCGTATACATATCTCTCCGGTATGGAACGGAGAAGATGCGGTATGATGCTTATTATTCCACTGATTGAATACTAGTGATAGCACGCATAGATTTGGCATATTCATGATTATTATATCGATAATTTATTTAATTCTATATATGATGCAAACGTATGATTGTTCTTCCTAATTATGGGTTAAGCTACGTGGTAATTAGTTGCCTATTAGATGACTATAGCACTTGATGACTAGGAGTCTAATGAACTAGTTAATTAACCTTGCTTAGTTGAATTATGATACCTAGCGATAGTTGATGCATGGTTAATGGTGTTGTCAAGTTTAGCATAGGTGAAGATTAGTTGTTATTAATGACTAAGTTTACAATGCCGCTTAGTTGTTAAATCAGGATTTGTGTATTAATGAGATTAGATGATAAAAAAGATAAAGATTAACGGATATAGGTTGATAAGTGTTTGAATGATGGATAGTGATTTTTTGTTAGATGATGACTAGTAGATTATGATATTTAGAAATGGTTATTGGTTAATTGGCAATTAAGGTCTAATGGTGAATCTTGTCAAAGTGTTAGATATTGGCTATGATAGTGAATAATTTTTATGTGAACAATTGGTTAGGCTAATAATTAGAGGTCATATGATGACTAGTGAATTAGAGATGTAATAATGAGTACTAGTTAGTTAACAATAGGTAGATTGAATATATTGATGAGATATTATCTTTATAGTGTTACATTTATGGTTATGAGTACCTGATTTATGTTATTCTTTTACGTTAATTGATGATGATATATTGATAATCGGTAAGTCCGGAGAATACTATATTGAGATATTGATACCCGGCAAGGCCAGAGGATACTATGATGATATATCAATATCCGGCAAGACTAAAGAATACTTTGATGATATATTAATACCCTGCAAGGCCGAAGAATACTATGATGATATATTGATATTTGAAAAGGATGAAGAATACTATTGTGATACATTGATACCCGACAAGGCCAGAGGATACTATGATGAGATATTGATACTCGGCAAGGCTGGAGGTTGATTACGATGATAATGGTCATGAGGAAGCCTATTATGATGAACTGTGATATTAATTTTGTACCTTATATTCATTATTGCATGCACATCGCCTATCACCAGTATATGCCTATGTCTATCAGCTAGTATGGAATGGTTGCATAGATATGAGTAAAGAATATGCCTTGTATTATTGTGTGTTGGTTGAACCTTCTGAGTTTGGGGCCGTGAGGGTACACATATGCTCGGCTAGGTATTTGGTTGTCCAGAGTATCTGGTCATTCACGCTGATATTGATATCGTTATTATTATTTTTATGATCATTACTATGGCTAACTTATGATAGATTGGTCATTATTATGCATGATTATATCATGTCTAGACATGTGGATTAGAAACCGTGAGTATGGTGGTATTAAATCCTAATAATATTCTATTGAGGTCTTAATATGAGAATATAATGATCTAGGTTATGTTTTGAGATGGACTCACGTCTATATGTATATATGTGTATGTATGTGTGTGTCTAGCTATATGAAGCTATGCATTATTGTATATTCTTTCCTTCATTTGTTCTTATTGTATATTTGTTTCTTTGTCTTGTATATTGATATATATCTTTCATTTGCTTTTATTCGTATATTGGCTTGGGATATAAAGTCTAGCATTGACGTCTATTGAATGTAGCTGGAATAGAATAGTTCACCCTTGATGCTTCCTTAGTCTTTTTATGTTAGTCTCTTGGACCTAAACATGATAGTTGTTCCTTATTATCTCATTGACTTGTGATATGATTTCTGGACACTTGGGTGTAGTTTTTATTCTGTTTATATATTGTATATATTTGCTTTATATTTGGAGCTCAGTTGGCAGTTGCCTACTAAGTACCATTCTTTTGGTACTCATACTACACTTCTGCAGCTTGCAGATCATAGTACGAGTTATTGTCATTGACGTGTGTCTCGTGCAGAGCAGCCATAATTTAGAGACTTAGAATGAGCTCCTGATGTTCCGAGTATTAATCATCTCTCTCTTATGTATTATACTAATATCTATGTTGCATGCAGAGATAAGTTGTATCAGGGTAATTCTCTCGATAGTTCATTTTTGTACTCTTATTATATTTAGAAGCTCTTGTACTGATACGACCAGGTTTTGGGATTCTATTATGTATTGATCTTTATGTCATTTATTCTGCATTTTTTTCCTTATATCATTGAGTAGTCCGTTGTTGACACCTAATTTTTGCTCTCCATGCTTAAAATTAATCTTCAGGCTTCCTGACTATTAAAGGGCACAAAATACAATTTTTACATATTTTTTACAATTGTTAATAAATTATTGATATTTATCCTCACTTCAAGATTTTATCAATCAACATTTTACAATCATCTGCACACGTGCATGACATGACATCACATTTTTATAACATTTTAAAATTAATTATATTTTCTTAATATTTTCAACAATCTTTTTCATTTTTCATAATTACAAATCAATTTCTACATTTTTTACAGTCCGCAAATGTTGAGTCGGATCAATTATTCATGTACAGTATAATAATTCGATGTATTGTTACATCTGACAAGGACCACACAATAATGTCTTGTCACATCTGACAAGTTATTGATAATTGTCATTGTTTTAGAATTTTAACAAATTTATTATCATATTTTAATTTTACGTAATTATCCTTAATTTTTTAAATTTTAGAAATTTTATCATTTTATTATCAATAATATTTTTGCACTGTCATCTACTTACGTACACAACATAACACTGCAATTTTTTTTTACAAATTATAAATTTAATTGTTTATAGCGTAATACGTTTTTTCAGAGATAATTATATCTATTTATATGTATTTTTTTAAGTAGTTATATATCGATATTTTTATTTTTTGTACTTTATTTAATATATCTACAGAAATAATATCAACTTATTTTAATACACATAATAATAAATCAGTCAAGTGAGGATATTGTCTTCATTATGATATTTGATTTTTCTTTTCCCTACTTTCCAAAATCTATGGATATGTTGGAAAGTGTAGATTTGATAAATTATCCTTTTGTATTTTTAAACACTAACACACAATACGCACACATAACACACGCATATATTCCTAAATCTATAGATATGTTGGAAAGTGAAGATTTGATAAATTATCCTTTTTTATTTTTAAATACTAACACACAATAAGCACACATAACACACGCATAACACTATACCAGATATCGCTTTCATCCATTTTCTCTCTCTTCCTCTTTCTACACCAACACCATCACACGTTTCCCTTTTCTTTTACCTCTTCCTGCTGCCTCATTAGAATTTGTCGTCTGCAGGCGCACTACAACCAGTCACCGACATAGCCTAAATAAGGTCGCGCCCTTTCTCTCTTCTCCGCCGTCAATAAACCCAACAAAACTATGTTCGCTGCTGCTCCGGCCAACAAAAATAACTTCGGCATCCACCGACCAGCCACCTCCCTTACTAGCACCTCCCTCTTCCTCCTTTTCCCTTCCCTTTTCAGTCGCGCCTCGCCAGATTTGGTTACTGACAGGCTAAATTTCAAATCAAACTGGACTCTTCATGTTTTTCGGTGTTTCTCCGGCAAGGGCAGTTGAAACAACTCCACTACTAACTCTCTCCTGTTATTATCATTATAGATTTGGCCTCAGTTGATAGTTCTCTATCCAAGCTTCATGGATTTTGGATTTTTCTGTGATTTTTACTTACATTTACTGCTAATACATAACATAAAAACATTGTTTTGTTCATTTTTAGTGTGTTTCTCCAATTCCGGTGAATCTTTGGTATAGTTGTCGGGCCATTATTCTTGAGGTTGCTGTAATTATTATTGTGATTTGGCTCTCTGATTGTTCCACTTATCTTGCACTTTTCGGTGAACTAATATTGTCCCAAAAATATGTTGCATCAATCGTTCTTGTTGCTTATTTTTTCGGGCTATTTTTCAGTAATTTTGCCTATTTACTTTACTATTTGATGCTACATTGATAAGGTACTGCACTACATGAAATATGGCAATTGAAATTATCTCCTCGATACATGAGGCCACTCATTACAAAAGAAGGACTTTATTTTATATTAAAGGTCAACACTTGTTCAATGAAATTATCTTGCCGTCTAGATATTTGAGGTCATCCCATTACAAGGGTGGACTTTACATTTTCAACTTTACTATATATCAAAGGCCGACACATATGAAATTATCTCTCTGTCGATACTTGAGGCCACCTCATTACAAAAGACGGACTTTACTTTCTCAAATTTATTATTTTATATCAAGGGCTGATATTTAGCAGATAAAATTATCCGTTGATTTTCGATGCCTTCACAAATAAAAAGATTGATTTTACGTATGCAAATACGTAATAAAAATAAATATTTTTGGACAATGATGAAATTTTTATAATATTTTAAAACTTTATCTGAGCCTACTTTTAACAAAAAAAATATATTTTTAAATACGTATATGCACACAAATTTTTTCAATTTATTTTGATTATTATTTATTTGTTACTGAATTTTTTATTACAAATGTTTATGCAGATTATTGAAAATAATTATTAGAAATGACAGTAAGAGAAGACTTTAAATTATGTTCTTATATTTTTATATTCTTGCACTTGTACAAATTTTAATCATAGTGAAAGTTTTATTTTTGAAGTCTTGGGAGGGATATTCTTTATTTAATCTTCACCACACATTTAGGTGAATTTAGACCGTTAATATTTATATAAAAATATTAGATTGACTTAGATTATTTAATCAAATAATTTATATTTTTTACATTAAAAAATATTACGTAGTCTCTTTAGAATAATTTTTCTTTATTCAATCTTGTTTTTTCTTTACATACATAAAATTATATCCTTTTAGTTTTATATATATATTTTACAACAATATATACATTAATATTATTTTAATACATATTTTATATTTTTATTTTCCCCTTTTGTTATTTAGGCAAATGTAGACCGTTAACACAGATACAAATAAATTAAATTAAATAAATCTACGCGGTTACTGATAACGCCCAAACTACAGCTCTTGTAAGAGTGTAAGCGGTCGCTGTCAAATATAGAACCCAACTGGGTTGGGTGTCGAATCCTATAGGGAATACTCGGTCACTAAGTGTTTCAACTGTTAGTAGACTTTTGGTGAAAGTTTTGCGGAAAAAAGGGGGGATTTTATGCGTGCAATAATGTTAACAAAATAACTAATGAAACGATTAATGTATTAGGATGTAATCACAGAAAAGAATGAGTTAGGGTTATGTCCACCTTATGAGTTCTACGTATCTATTAACTATGAGTTATGCGGAACTCAGATATGCATGCACTTATAGAGGTTCGTATTCTAATGGTAAATCTAGTGTCTCTCGACCATCAAGGATTATCTCACTTTAACTCTCTCGAGCTTAAAGTGTATAACTAATGGTACGAACTCTCCAAGAGGTTAATCCAGTTACGGCACTAACGTGTAAACAGAGGTTGATAGCCCTATTTCCTTGTCACACTCTCTTTTCAAAACATATAACTTTTCTCTCGAACAAGTTAATGTTATATTGGCGTATTCTTTATGTTTGCAACCACAAGAATTTAATTAAGATGAAGAGAGTAATGATATAAGTAGCATACGTATCAAGAATTCACAAACTCATAGTGATAGATAGTATTATCAAAAGGCTTCCATAACCCTAACAGAGAAGTTTATCTACTCATGATTGTAAAGGAAAACAACGAAGACATCATCATCATACCAAAACAATAACAATCTCACGATAGGTATGTATTGGCGTCACTTATGAGAATGACGTGATTTCCTTGCTAGTCTGTCTTGTAGCGTTTCTCTTGTCTTAAAATGTGAAAACTAGAAGTCAAATAGATGAAGAATAATGTCAACAACGAACTAACGAATGGAATGGAATCCAATGCTGAAAAATTCAGCAAAATAGGGTTTTTATAACATCCATATCCTAGTCCTACTAAGTTACTGCATCCTTGTCCTAGTCCTACTAAGTTACTACTGATCCCCAAGACTTTAGAAATATTATTTTTTCCCGGGACAAGTTTTCCATGCATCACTTTCAGTCGACAAGCTTCCAGAAGCTGCCTTCCTTCTTACGTGAAGCTTTCCGTTGCTGCCCAGAGGTCCACAAAGTGGCAAAAAGTTCATCTTTAATACCTGAAACATGCTAATCACGTTGGTTAGCTCACTTACAGGCAAAAGGACTAAAAGTGCAGGAATTATATATTTTGTCCTTAAAACTTAGCTAAAATATGGGTAAATTATAGTACGTTAGGCGTGTAAATACGCCCAACATCAAGACCCCACACTTAAAGCTTTGTTCGTCCTCGAACAAGATATCATGTCCATGTAAAGATGTACTTAGGATTTCACAGTAACAGTATAAAATGTTCAACAGGACAGACACAACGATTATTAACAAAGAGTAGTTTTCTAATCACTAATAGGAATAATTCAACCTCTAACATAGACTCGTGATGATGGTTAATTCGTATCCACAATTTAAGGCACAAAGAATCATACAAACGACCCAAAACTCATCAACCATGTGTGTCTCACATAAGATATTACCCATAATCACTCACCAATATTGTATTTTTCGGAACATGGGTATAAGATTTTCCTTGCTCTCACTCTCACAAAGAATTCATATGTTGCAGCTGATGACCATAGGCTTGCCCTTAGTGTAATGCTCCACTAATATCTGAATGCTAATCTTAGGATCAAATAGGTCTTTACAGGTTGTAATGTAGGCTAAGGGACGGGTAGGACTATTTTGGCCGGAAATAGTGACTATGTTCCTAGGCACTTTAATACATCACATTATGCTATTAACAATCTCTTTTAATCAACCCTGCTACCTTTCTTTTATATATCACCCCTTTTCACTTATTATGTTATTCAAACATTTTTATTTAATCATAATCACAATTTATCTTTTTGTTTTTCTATTTCTTATTCTTTTCTTTTCTTCTTATTTTTTTTATAACATACCTCTATGATAGCCACTCTTTTTCATAACAAATGCAAGTACCACTATGCTCTAAGGCATCACTCTCACCCAATTTCCTCTTATTTTGTCACATGATTTTATAATTTAAAGTGATTAGGAATTTGGATCAAATTATGGTCTTGAAAAAATTGATTAGGCTACATATGGGGCTGTCAAAGAAAATAGCTAATAGGCTCAAAGGGGGTTAACTAGGATAATGTCCACGGGTAGGTAAAAAGAAGGTAAACAAGTACAGGTTGCCAAAGAAATGACTAAATCATCTCCTAAACTCACACTCTTTATTTCGCTTTACATACACACTAGGCAAGTTCTAGCATCAGCCACAAACACAAAATATACTATCATCTCACACACACAAGGCACATGGTAGACTTTATTGGGAGCAGTATAGACTCTTGACCCAACAGATGAAGGAATTAAACCATACACTTATCACATAGTGAGTCACACATAGAGCCTAAATGTCTCAATAGTAATGAATTTAGCACAAACTAGGGATGATTCCAACATGCCATTGATCTTGTTCCGCACAGTGTGTGTCTGATTGCCCTGTACGGAGGTCTGTTATAAAGCTCCTTGAGCGGTGATGGATCAACAGATGGCAAACCCAAAAAAAAATTGAACAACTCCGTGTTTAGTTACAGGACTTGGCCCCGAATCTTTACTTCACTCCCTGTAGTTTTTTGGGACCAATTGGCATAGAATTCTCGCTTTATATCAAGGTTGAACTCTCCCATATCACGGAAAATGAAATCAAGATGTAACACTATTATTTTAGCCAAAATGCGAGGTTCTTTCTTTGCTAGGCTCTCCTTTTGTATCAACTCCACATGAACATATTTCTTTACTTTGTTGTTCTTGTACCACTCCTTTCCTTCCTACTCTAGGACCCATTTTATCCCGAACATGCGGTGAGGTATTTGCAGTGAGGAGGTTTCAGCTTGCTCTTTTCTTCCCCTTTTCTGGCCTTTCTGTGAGGTGGATGCTTTTTCTTTTCCTGGACGACTTTTTGGTGCCATTGTACCTGAGATAAAGTCATATTAGCTTTCTTTAGGTAGATTCAATCGACAAACAACAATAGTGGCACCACCCCACACTTAATTTGTGGGTACAAACTAATTAAGTGAATGATATCGATTACTCAGACATCATCGACATACGTATAGGTGATATGTCCCAAAAATACATTTTAGCACAGTCATACTTTCATGTTGTCTTTAACTATCCTTTTCAACTCTATGTCATGTAATCTTGACAATACTTTATGGTTTGGATTAATGCACTTCTTGAACAAGTCGACTACGTAGAGATTGAATCAAGTTTATGGCATAAAAATAATCACAACATCTCAGGTTTGTAGTCAACCATGATTTTTATCTCGATGAATAAGTCATTCAAACATGCAAGCTTTCGAGTTACAAGATTATGCAATTAACTTTGACCATGTCGATTACAAGAAAGTATGATAGTGTATCAAAATCAAATACAAGTTGGAAATAAGTCAAGAACACCCACAAGTAATCTTTTACTCAACTAGATGTAGCAAAACAAACCAACCATATTCAAATCACCAACATCACTTTAAGATCTATAATACCATTATAAGCATAGTATCGTAACACTTACGAAATATAAAAGAAGAACTTACTTGGTGATGTACTTGGAAGATGCACTTGCAAGTTTGGAAGAGCAAAAAGAAAATTTTTGAAATAATTTGGAGAGGTAGGCGGCGCTTAGGTTGAGTGAACAATGAAATTTTGTTTTAAGACTAAGGTTCTATTTATAGAATAAAGATTGGGTCGGGTTTTGACCCATTTGGAATCGGATTAGGAGACCAAAAAGTGAGCATAGGCGGCGCCTAATGCTTTGCCTATGCTTGGCATAGGCGGCGCCCAATGCTTTGCCTAGTTAATCATAGGTGGCGCCTATGCTATGGCATTGTTGGGCATAGGCGGCGCCTATGCTATGGAATTCTAGATTTAGAGACCAAAGGCATTGGCATAGGCAGCGCTTAATGCTTTTACTAGTTGAGCATAGGCGGCGCCTATGCTATGGCATTGTAGATTCAGAGACCAAAAGCATTGGCATAGGCGGCACCTAATGCTTTGCCTAGTTGAGCATAGGCGGCGCCTATGCTATGGAATTGTAGATTCAGAGAACTTATGCCATAGCATAGGCTTTGCCTTGTTTGTTGCCTAGATTTACATAGGCCTTGCCTTGTTCGTTGCCTAGATTTTCATAGGCAATGCCTAACCCATAGCCTTTGCTTCTTCACTCCTAACTTACCACCTTCAACATGCAACACTTCCAAATCAAAATTTGAAACCAATCTCCTCCTTTATACATCTTGCACCTACACTTACTCAAAAATAACAAAAACGATTAGAACGATGGGTTGCCTCCCACCAAGCGCCTTAGTATTGGTCGTGGCTCGACTCTTCTTTTTTTTAATTTTTACTTAACAAAAACAAATTTCTTGTAAAACAAAATGATTAAAAACGATGGGTTGCCTCCCATCTAGCACTTGATTTATTATCGCGGCACGACATAGTTACCTCGATTACTTAGACTTTATCGAGATAGATGGTATCCATGCATTTTATCGAATCAAGAGGACTAATATATGGCTTCACTCGTTGGCCATTCACTTTAAAGACACCACCATTATTGTCTTCTAACTTTACTACTCCAGACGAGTAGACTTGGCTAATTCTGAACGGACCAGACCATTTGGACTTCAACTTACCTGGAAATAGCTTCAGTCAGGATTTGAAAAGTAGTACCATATCACCCTTCTGAAAGATTCGTTGGATAATTCGCCTATCATGATACTTTTTCATCCATTCCTTGTAAAGGTCTGGTCTTTCATACGCATGTAGACGGAATTCATCCATCTAGTTCAGTTGCTCCAATCTAAGATTTATAGCATCATCCCAATTCAAATTAAGCCTCTTCAACACCCACAATGCTTTATGTTCGAGCTCGATGGGCAAGTGACAAGCCTTCCCATAAAATAGTTGGTATGGGTACATGCCAATTGGTGTCTTGAATGCAGTTCTGTAAGACCATAAGGCATCGTCCAGCTTCCGAGACCAATCTTTCCTACTAGCATTTACAGTCTTATCAAGGATTAGCTTGATCTCCCGATTAGAGACCTCTACCTGCCCACTAGTTTATGGGTGGTAAGGTTTAGCTACCTTATGTTGCTTGACACCATATTTCACCAACACGGCTCTAAACAGCTTGTTGCAAAAGTGTGATCCTTCATCGCTTATGATGGTACATGGAACCCCAAAACGAGAGAAGATATTTCTCTTTAAGAATGAAACAACACGCTTACCTTCATTATTAGCCAGTGCTACCGCTTCGACCCAGTTGGAAACATAATCTACCATCACTAGGATATATTTCATCCCAAACAAACTCACAAATGGGCCTATGAAACCAATACCCCACACATCAAGGAGATCTACTTCAAGAATTTTCGACATGGGCATCTCATGGTGTTTCGAAATCGCACCTTTTCTCTGACATTTGTCACATCTTCTCACAAAATCGTAGGCATCCTTAAATATCGAAGGCCAATAATATCTGCTTTGCAATACCTTCCTTGTTGTCCGATTACCTGTGTGATGACCCCCGACTTGGGAAGCGTGACATGCTTCCAATATATTAGGCACCTCCATATGAGATATGCATCGTCTAATAACACCATCCGCACTTCGTCAAAACATATATGGTTCATCCCAGAAGTAGTGTCTCATATCATGCATGAACTTCCTCTTTTGATGAAAAGATAGATTAGCAGGCATCACATTACTTACCACGAAGTTCGCAAAGTCTGCATACCATGGTAACTCTTCAATCATCGTGGCTAAGATCTCTTTATCAGGGAATGCATCATCAATCTCAAGATCAGTCTGGGCTATATGCTCGTTCTCAAGTCTAGATAGATGATCATCTACTTGGTTTTCTCAACTTTTTCTATCTTTTATCTCAAAATCAAATTCTTGCAGCAATAATACCCATCAAATTAGCCTTGGCTTCGCGTCCTTCTTTGCCATTAAATATATCTGAGCTGCATGGTCTGTATGAACTATCACCTTGGTTCCCAACAAGTAAGAATAGAACTTTTCAAAAGCATAAACAACCACTAGAAGATCTTGTTCCGTGATAGTATAGTTCTTTTGGGCTCCGTTCAAGGCCTTGCTTGCATAGTAGATTGGATGAAATAACCTTTCTCTTCTCTGACCAAGTAAAGCACCCAAAGCTACCTCATTTGTATCACACATAACTTCAAATGGTAGAGACCAATCTGGCGCTATAATGATAGGAGCTTCAATTAGCTTCCCTTTGAGGCATTCGAATGCCTTCAAGCAATTTTCACCAAAGTCGAACTTTGCATCCTTCTCCAAAAGTTTGCATAACGGACTAGAAATCTTGGAGAAATCTTTAATAAACCTTTGATAAAAACCTGCATGACCGAGAAAACTACGAACTCCCTTTGCAGAAATTGGAGGTGGTAGCTTCTCGGTAACTTCAATCTTAGCTCTATCAACCTCAATTCCTCTTTCGGAGATTTTATGCCCATGAACAATACCTTCTTTAACCATAAAGTGGCACTTCTCCCAGTTTAGCACCAAGTTGAATTCAACACATCTCTGCAATGCCATACTTAGATTCACTAGGCATGATTCATATGACTCACCCATCACTGAAATGCTGAAAAGTGGCGAGTGCGTTACATAGCCCAAATGGCATACGTTTGAAGGCAAACTTACCATATAGGCATGTAAACGTTGTCTTCTCTTAATTTTCGGGAGCAATACAAATCTGATTATAGCCAGAAGAACCATCTAAGAAACAAAACCATCCTTTTACTGCTAGTCGATCGAGCATTTGGTCCATGAATGGCATTGGGAAGTGATCTTTCAGCGTCCACGAATTCAGCTTTCGGTAGTCCATGCACACTTTCCACCCTGTGACAAGTCTGAGAGGGATTAGCTTATTCTTTTCATTTTCAACTACCGTCATGCCCCCTTTCTTGGGCACACACTGTACCGAACTCACCCACTTGCTGTTAGAGATTGGATACACTACCCCTGCATCTAACCACTTAATAATTTCTTTCTTCACCACCTCTTGCATAGGTGGATTCAAATGTATTTGATGCTCAATAGTGGGTATGCAATTTTCTTCAAGCTGAATCTTGTGCATGCATATCCCAGACGGGATACCAATAATATCAGCGATAGTCCAACCAATGTCTCTCTTATATCTCCTCAGAACGGGGATGAGAGCTGCAACTTGCTGCTCACCTAAGTCAGCCTCCACAATAACCAGGAGTGTGTTTCCACCTCCTAATAATGCATACTTTAGATGACTGAGCAGCTTCTTCAATTCTAACATTGGTGGCTCTTCAATGGATGGTTTAGCTGGTGGTGTAGGCCGATTTTTAAGATCAAGGTCAAGCTTCTTGGGAGCATGAGGATATGACCCTATTCCTTTTAGATCACAAAGAGTTTCTTCGTAATCTTCAGCATCCTCACGTTCAACATTCATAAGCACAGCCGCCAATGAATCAACAATAAGTTGCGTCTCTATAGATAAATCTTTCTTATCAGCAAAATAAACATCAGCTATAGAGAACACATTCATATCTTTGGGCTGCTTCATTGATTTTCATACATCAAAGTGGGCCACTTCGTTATTCATCCGAAATAAAAGTTCATTAGCTCTTAAATCAATAAGCACACTTGCTATTGCAAGTAAGGGGCGCCCCAAGATTATGGGAACCTCAGAGTCCACCTCACAATCCAAAATAACAAAGTCTGCTGGAAAGATGAATGAAGAAACCTTCACCAATACATTATATAAGATACCAACAGGTAGTTTTACCGACCTGTCTGCCATTACAAGCCGCATATTAGTTGGTGTGGGATTACCCAATCCCAACTTCTTATAAATACATAGTGGCATCAAATTGATGCTAACTCCCAAATCGCATAATGCCTTGGCAAAATTCAAAGATCCAATAGTGCAAGGAATAGTGAAGGCACCAGGGTCGGCCTTCTTCTGAACTAGTAATCTAGTAGCGATTGCACTGCCATGATGAACAATATCTGTTAACTCATAACTTGCTGCCCGCTTCTTTGTTAAAAGATCCTTCCTAAATTTTGTGTACCCAGGCATCTGTTCCAGCACCTCTACCAGAGGCACATTAATAGTCAGCTGCTTCAACATAGTCATAAATTTATTGAACCTGGTATCATCATCTTTCTTTTTCAGTCTCTGAGGAAAAGGTGGTGGTGGAAGAGGAATAGTTTTCTCCACCACTTTCTCTTCAGCTTGCTTCCGATTGTCGATCTTTTTGGGCTGCAGACATGTAGGGGTGACGTCTTAGACACAATCTTCAGCTTCTTCGGCCTCTTCTGGTTCTGCATTGATAATAATATTTGCTATATTATCAATCACCTGCTTGACTTAGAATGGATTCTCCAACACTTTACCACTTCGGGTTGTAATAGCCATACACGATCCATCATTCCTTGGATTTTGCATTGTGTCGCTAGGTAGCGTTCCAGCTTTTCTTTGATTTAATGCCGCTGAAAGTTGACTCAATTGCTGCTTTAGTCGCTTTATTGCAGTATAATGCTAGTCAACCAATTGATTTATTGAATACAAATCGTTCTTCACCTCATTCACTCCCGTATTAGTTGCCTCAACTCTTTTCAATAGCTTAGCCATCATATCTTCCATTGACATCTTCCCCGAACTGGATGCCTTGGCTTCCCGACTTCCAGGAGGAATATACAAACCACTCCTGTCAGTCTTGTTCTTCCAACTACCTTGATCACGGTCCTTGTTTCCATATTTATCATAATAGTTCCGACCTTGGTTTCCTTGGGCATTGCCTCGGAAACCCCCCTGATTATTCAAGTAGTTAGCTTCTTCATCGGAATCGGATTCGTCTCTTCCTTTTGATGCAACTGCCTTGACTTTTTTCATCTTCCCTAATAATAAATGCTTGGTAAGAAGATCCATCTGTGTTTTCATGTGCGCCATATCTTGATCACGTTCCTCTTCTCTTCGCCTTTGTTGTGCAGTCATGCCCATAGATATGGTAGAGCTTGCTACCTCAGAATCCCTGGTATGCCAAGCTCTACTCTGCTTTGCCATACGATCTAGCATATCACTTGCCTGAACAAAAGTAAGGTCCATGAATCACCCTCCTGCCGCATTATCAGCCACTGGCTTAGTCACCGAATTCAAAGATCTGTATAATATCTCCATCAAGTGGACATTGGTCATATGATGATTTGGGCACCGCATAAGCTTCTTCTTGAACCTCTCCCATGTTTTGTGGAGCGCTTCGGTTGGAAGCTGTCAAAAATTGCTGATCTCATCTCTCAACTGTGCTCTCTTGGATGGCAGAAAGAATCTTTCTAGGAAAGCATCTTTCAATTGCCTCCAATTAGTAATGGAATCAGGAGTTAGCCCATTCAACCATAGAGTTGCCTCCCCAGATAGAGACAATGGAAATAATCGTAGCCGAATTGTATTTTGTCCAACTGCTGGATTATCGAATGATTTGCATGTAGAGATAAAATTGATCAAATGCATATTCGGATCATCACCTGCAAGTCGACCAAATAATCCCTTGAGCTGCAATAACTGAATAATGGTGCTAGTGATATGGAAATTGGCTCCGGGTGCCAAGGGCGGAGGAATAATAGCTCATATGGCACCAGCTCCGTCCAGATCATCATCATCATCATCAAAAGAAATCTACATAGCTCGGCATTCAGGTCTAAATCTAGCTTGACGATCTCTTCTATTCGCAGGTGTCGCCACCTCATCATCACGCCTAAGGTTTAGTAACTCGTTATCACACAGGTCCTCATCATTAGTATTTGATGCTCGCCCTGGGTTATCAATATTCTGTTGATGCACTTGAGTAGCAGCTAGTCTAGCCTGCTCCTATTGAGCAGCCCTTCTTTCAATGTCACGTTGCGCCTCCATCCTGCCAATAAGTTGTGGTTCAGGGTTTATGGGTAATAATGGTTGTCCTAAACTTTGAGTATTTGGCATGCACTGAACAAAACCTGAATAGAACAAAAACAACAACTAAAAGTAAAATACGAAAATCCTTGACCAAAGTGTCTAGTAACTATCACAAACTTAGTTGACAACCGTATTCCCAGGCAACGGCGCCAAAATTTGATAACGTCCAAACTACATCTCTCGTAAGAGTGTAAGAGGTCACTGTCAAATATAGAACCCAACTGGGTTGGGTGTCGAATCGCATGGGGAATACTCGGTCACTAAGTGTTGCAACTGTTAGTAGACTTTTGGTGAAAGTTCTGTGGAAAATGGGGGGATTTTATGCGTGCAACAATGTTAACAAAATAACTAATGAAACGATTAATGTAGTAGGATGTAATCACAGAAAAGAATAAGTTAGGGTTATGTCCACCTTATGAGTTCTACGTATCTATTAACTATGAGTTATGTGGAATTCAGATATGCATGCACTTATAGAGGTTCGTATTCTAATGGTAAATGCTAGCGTCTCTCGACCATCAAGGATTATCTCACTTTAGCTCTCTCGATCTTAAAGCGTATGACTGATGGTACGAACTCTCCAAGAGGTTAATCTAGTTACGGCACTAACGTGTAAACAGGGGTTGATATCCCTATTTCCTTGTCACGCTCTCTTTTCCAAACATATAACTTCTCTCTCGAACAAGTTAATGTTATATTGGCGTATTCTTTATGTTTGCAACCACAAGAATTTAATTAAGATGAAGAGAGTAATGATATAAGTAGCATACGTATCAAGAATTCACAAACTCATAGTAATAGATAGTATTATCAAAAGGCTTCCATAACCCTAACAGAGAAGTTTAGCTACTCATGATTGTAAAGGAAAACAACGAAGATATCATCATCATACCAAAACAATAACAATCTCACGATAGGTATGTATTGGCGTCACTTATGAGAATGACGTGATTTCCTTGCTAGTCTGTCTTGTAGCGTTTCTCTTGTCTTAAAATGTGAAAACTAGAAGTCAAATAGATGAAGAATAATGTCAACAACGAACTAACGAATGGAATGGAATCCAATGCTGAAAAATTCAGCAAAATAGGGTTTTTATAACATCCATATCCTAGTCCTACTAAGTTACTGCATCCTTGTCCTAGTCCTACTAAGTTACTACTGATCCCCAAGTCTTTAGAAATATTATTTTTGCCCGGGACAAGTTTTCCATGCATCACTTTCAGTCCACAAGCTTCCAGAAGCTGCCTTCCTTCTTACGTGAAGCTTTCCGTTGCTGCCCAGAGGTCCACAAAGTGGCAAAAAGTTTATCTTTAATACCTGAAACATGCTAATCACGTTGGTTAGCTCACTTACAGGCAAAAGGACTAAAAGTGCAGGAATTATATATTTTGTCCTTAAAACATAGCTAAAATATGGGTAAATTAAAGTGATTTAGGCGTGTAAATACGCCCAACATCAGTTACATCATTATGTAGTTTTTCTTTTCAAATAAAATTTTCCTCTCCATAATCTTGATCAAGTCCATAGTATTATGTGTAAAAATACTTTTCCTTTTTATATTACTTAAAAGACACTTTCTTTTTACATGTCACAAAATACTTTTCTTTTCACATGTAATTTATACATTTTTAGACATATCTTTTATATGTGTTTCATAAAAATATATTTTGAGCCCGTTTGGCCATGAAAATTTTTCCCCTTTTTTTGAATATTTTTTTTTGGAGTAGGAAATGTGGTGTTTGTCCATGAAAATTTTCAAAATAATTTTGGAAAATTTTTCTGATAAGGGAAAACAAGTTTTTGGTGTTTTCACAATTTTTCAACTCAAATTTCAATTTTTATTATTATTACATATAACCCCAATCTTTTAAATTTTTATATAAAACTCTGCTTATAGCATTACTTTTTCAACATTACGTATATAGCAATTTTAAAGAATAAGATAATTATAATTTAAAACTTAATGCTATTCTAATTAATATATATCTCTTTTTCTCTCTCATCATTATTTTTCTCCCTTATTTAATTTTTTCCTTTATTTAAGATATTATTTTATTGCTAATGATCCTTATTACTATAATATAATAATAATAACAATAATAATAATAATAATAGTAATAATAATAATTTTTCTGTTGTGATACGGACTTTTAAGAAATTATAGTCCCGTAATTAATAATGGATAGTCGTTTTCAATATTTATGGAATTAATAACGTTGTAGCAGATTAGTTTACCCCTACCACAAATTATTCTAATTTTTAATTTTATTATATATATTATATTGTATACATATTTATTATACCATTCAAATATAAACAGTTTATACCATATATATGCTAAAAATATAAATCGGTGAGACATATTTATACATAAAGTTTATACCATGTATATACTATATACACACATATAAATATACAAAGTATTAAGAAACATACTAAACATATTTATAAAATAAATATATAAAGTATATTATATATGAAGTTTATACCATGTATATACCATATACACACATATATAAATATACAATGTATGAAGAAACATACTAAGCATATTTATATATTTGGTATATGATATAATATACCATAAATATGCAAATTACGCTTTACATAGAAATAATTTATTCACACACAGTAAAATCTTTCATATATAAGAAAATTAGAGAAATAAATTAGCGGAACCCTAAAATTTAATAACAACTCATCATTTCCTATTTTTGGAACGAAAAATAAAGGAAATAAATTAAATAAATTTATAAAAAAAAAGTTTGAAATATAATATTTGTTACCTAAAAAATAGAAAACATTGATCTGTTAATATAACATCCATATTTAAAATTTTTAATTACATCCATGTATATGTAATTATTTTTATAAAAGTGGCTAATTGTGTTCTTTTCTTGTTAGTAAGTAAATTTTAGTTGGGTGATTTTGATAGTTTGTAAAAGTTGGGGCAGAAAACCATATTTAATAAAGATTTTTCAAAAGTCAAAAAAAAAAATCAGAAAAGACATGGTCAAACACAACTCCAACTCTGAAAAATTTTATTTTTCATGGACAAACGGCTACATTATTTATATATTTAATATACACATACCTTTACATTTATATTTTCAAAAGAATTATTAAGTACATTATAACTCCTCCCTCTTTGATAAATTTAGTCTAGCCGGGTACCACAGTTGTGGATCCCGAAGGGTGTCTAATCCCTTCACTTCGGAATAATTTGGATCCTTACCTAGAATCTCAACTGATTTTTACAGACTGAAACATAAATCGCACATATTAATAACTCAATAGGTTTTCTTATTTTCTTTAACAGGTTTCCTTATTTTCCTTTAAAAAGTTAGGTGGCGACTCTGTACAAAAAATTAATTCATTTAGAGTCCATAAGTTATGCTTGTTTTAACCTTAGTAAAATTAGGGCATGCCATCCGTTACTAGCCATTTCGGACTACGGATTGGCTTGCCTACTGGTGGGTTATGGTTGGCACCACTATGACCTGAGAAATTGGGTCGTAAGAGGATGGGATGTGTTTGGATTTTGAAAACAGAATGTCAACACGATAGCGGGGCGTCGCGGTTCATATCGCATTGGTCTTCCTGGCGCGTCGAGTTGATGGTCAAAATCAGGATTCTGCTTATACTTTTAATTTCAAAGGGTAGTTTAGACTTTCCCCATAATCCCAAGTCATGTTAACAGTTGATTAAAGCGTTTCTAGGCCACTATATACCCAAAATTACACAAATCAATCAAGAAAAAAACCCTAACTCCTCTTCCAAAGATCAAGAATCAACTATTAAGTTTAAGATTCCCAAAAAATGAGTCAAGATTCGAGTTTCATTCTTTAAACTAAGTAATTTAAGGTATGTGGGGTTTTCCCAAACTACATGGGCTTATTAAAAATATTTTGGATTAAGGTTTAAAGTTATAGAATCATATATTTACGAAGGGTTTGAATTTACAATAACAAAATATGCATTGTGAACCCTTTTTGGTGATAATGTTTTGGTCTTGAGTCCTTCCCCTAAATTTGATTTATACTCATATATAAGTATGTATGCGTTTTGAGTTTGAATGTTGAATTAAGAGTATGAACAATTATAATCACTCTTTTTTTATAAAGCCTCTTGTTTTCATATGTTATGAATTTTTCGATTGCATACTGAGAAGCATGATACAAATTCCTTTACTTTTGTTTAAGACTTTATTTAGATTATGAAGTAAAGAGAGATGTTTTCTTGTTATATAAATGAGTAGTGATGATTTTAGAAAGTTGCATGGTTTGTTACAAGATACTTGACAACCGCATGTTTAAGAATTTAAAGGAAAAATCTTTGCATAAGTTTTATGTAATTCGATATACAAATCCTCTTGTACTGTTTGAATGACTTGGTGGTCTCCACATTGTTTTTAATGAAAGAGTTGTAACATGATAATGTATAGCTTAGAGATATGACTTTAAAGTCTTCGTATGATGATACCAATCAGATGAATGCCATAAAAGAGTAAGATTTTCAGATTTTGATTTCAAGGAATACATGTCTTAAAGAGTTAAAAATAGGCTTAAAGACAGTTAGGTGGTTACCCGAAGAAGGAATTTGAGTGTAAGGGTTAATTTTTGAAAATCATATTTTTTTATATGGGTTTATTATGTCCCAATGAGGAACCATAAACTAGCCTAGTTACCCTTGGCGTATAAGAGAAAGAGACTCCAACCCTTGCGGCAAACTCGAGTTAGGGGCTAGGCCGCTGAGTTAAGAGCGGATTCCATATAGCCCGTGGGATTGTAGAGTTCTAGGGCGTACCATCAATAAATGTTTCAATAAGATAAATAGTGAGTCGTGGTTTCAATAAAATGTTTCAAAATCTTTAAAGAATGCCCATGTGCTTTCATATATGGTATGTAAATTGTTTTATAATTGCTCTCACTTATGTTATCTAAAAGTATGTTATTTTGGATGTATAATTTTATTGACCCTCCTATATTCTAGGATCTGTGGCTCAGACCTAGGGTCCTGCTAAGCAGTCGATTGGTGTGTCTAGGATTTGAAGTTGGTGAGCCTCCCCCATTCCGGATAGCCGGATTCATAAAACTGTAACGCTCCGCATTTTCGAGCTAGAAATTGAATCATCATTCCTACATGTGTAAGCTCTAAATTCATGGTTTATTTTAAGATTCATGTGTCATGATCTTTTATATAGTATATAAAGTGATTATGAGTTGAAAAATGTTCATAGAAATTGCCTAAAGCTAAGTTAAGCTAAGAACCTTTCATTCATCCAAAATTAGATATTCGATTCTACAAGGGTCTACTTTGAACGTGTATAACTTTTTATACACAAAATTATTCAGATATAGACCCACCAAATTGTAGATAATTAAATTAACTTTCCAACTATATCAATATTTCCAAAATCCAATAACCTAGCAAAAGTTATGACATTTTCTGTGTAAGACAGTAAGCCGATGCATCGTTACGGAACTGTTTCACTCATTAAATCAATTTCTAAAGGGGTCGTGGGGTATTTTTGTCACTTTCCCTTGCCCAAAATTCGCCCATAACATAAGATTAGCACCAAAAAAAATCCATAACACTGTATAATTCAATTTTTCTCTAAAATGAAAACCCTAACTTCTTCCCCAAAGATAAAGAAACTCATCCCTAAGATCAATAATTCTAAGAAATGAGTCAAGATTCGAGTACTACTCTTCAAATCTTGTAATCTAAGGTACGTGGGATTTTTCTAAAACTACTTGGGCATACAAAATTGTTTCATCAACTTTAAACATTGTAAAATCAAGATTTCTTGAAGGGGTTTTGGAATTTACATTGAAACCTTGCATTATGAATTCTTTAATAATATTATTGATTTGGTCTTGATTCCTTTTCCCCCAAATTGATTTGTAATCTTATATATGTATGTATATGTCTAAAGTTGATATTTGAACTAAGAGAATGACTATTTATGCTCCCTCTCATGTTTCAACACCCTCTTTATTTTAGAATGTTATGAGTTGAAGAATGTTATACAGAGGCATGGTGTCAATGTTCTTGACTATTGTTGAATAGTTTAAGATTGATTTTTAAATTGATGAGAGGGTTTTTACATGTTGATAAATGCTGAAAATATACAATAAAAGAAATACATGATTTTTGTCAAAAATATATGACCACCACATGTTTGTTGGAATTGCTGAAAAGATGTGAATCTTTGCATAGTTTTGACTTATGTTTTGAAATATGAATTCTCTTATACTTTTCTGAATGTTTTGGTGGTTTGAACATTGCTATAAATGAAAGAATCTTGCATGATATTTTTATGGCTCAGAATTATGACTTGCCAGTCTTGGTGTGACAAAACTAACTCAGATAATGCCATGGTAATTCAAAATAGAACAGAATGCATTTTTTCAATCATATTTTTAGATTTTTGAGACATAGAATGATTTATGTTTAGAAAAGGTTAATATTAGGCTTAAAGAGAGTTAGGTGGTTACCCGAAGAAGGCACAAGTTTAGAAAACTCATTGTTCAAAATTGTGTTTTACTAATACGGGTTATTATATTCTCAAAGAGGAATTATACTCTAGCGTAGTTCCCTGTAGCATATCAGAACAAAAACTGAACACTTGCAGCAAACTTGGGTTGGGGGTTTGGCTATCGAGTTAAGGGTGGATTCCATATAGGCTGTGGACTGTTAAACTAGTAGGGTGGACCACCTAGCTCAGAACTAAAATAAAAAAATAGTATTGCATCTACAGAATTGTTTGAATGATCATTTAAAGTTCCCTAAGTATTTTAAACTATTTCATGCATAATGTGTTATGACTTTCTCTCACCTATGTTATATATGTATAAATTCATTATTTTGGATTGCTCTGCATACTAGTACTTTTGTATTGCCCCCTCTATTTTAGGGCCTGTAACTCAGTTCAGGGGTCCCACTAAACTGTAGAAGTGTCAGACAGTAGGGTGCAATTGGTGAGACCTCTTTCTTTCAGAAGGCCTATTTCTTTGAACGCTATTATTTATTTTATTTTGGGTCCAACTAGGGGCCTTGTCCCAGTTTTGTTTCAGACATATGAAGGATCTTATGAAGTTAAAGATTTCATAGATGGGTGTCATATGTCTAGGATATTAAGTACTTCTTTTCAAATTAAGTTTATGAGTTTTAATGGTACCATCTTGTATTATTTTTCATAAATTTTCTTATAATATATGAATATTGTGCATGATTACCAAATTTAGAAAAGCTCTCGGTCCTTCATTGTTTGAGATGCTCGTTACGGCCAGAGCCATAGCTTGGGTCGTGACAAACTTGGTATCATAGCATGGTTTATGGTCCCAGGAACTCTGCAAAATTGTGTAGTAGATTCTTGCTTATAGGTGTGTTGTGCACCACACTTATAATTAGGAGGCTACCGGGTATTTAGGAGTTGTTTCTTATTCTTTCATACCCTAGTTCATGCTATAAAGTTGTCCATAAGAAAGTTATCCAAATTCCTTAATTGTTCTAATTTTCATGGGCTATGCTTCACTGTCGAGGCGATATAAGTCTAAGAGTCTAGCTCCCCAAACAATGCGGTTCTCTCTGATTGAGTTATCCATAAAGTTATGAGATAGCATGAGGAATTTATATGAGTCCATTAATGCTCTAAGGTGTATTGATTTGAGTGTATGCCTTTATTCTGATAAAATCATGCTTTTTAGCCTGAGGTACAAAGTTTAGTCCCCTTTCAAAAATTTTATTGCAAATGTCTTCCATAAGGGTAATGATGAGTAGCAGAATATTGAAACTGTATTTCCACCTGATTAGTAGTGTATGTTAAAGTGTCCTAACCTATTGGTAGTGAGATGGTCCAGAAGTGGGTGACATGAAGTCAGAAGGTTAGCAGTCAGAGTGAGGGTGACTTTTGCATAAATAAATAGTTTTAGTTTTATAATTATGGAATGAGGAATCATTTGCCTTTTATAGTAAGTGACTAATGTTGTAGTAATATTTGCAGATTGTATGGTAGTCTTTCAAGGACATGGATAGATACAATTATTAGTTATGCAAAATAGGGAAAGAGCCTAGAATAGACGGTGATGATTGTTATATGAATCCCTTATAGGCTATGAATGGAACAGGTTAAAATAACAAATAAGTTATAAGTATATACTCACTGCGGTATATGGAATTTTGAAGGTAGTTGTGATGTATGCATGGGTAAGTAACTATGATGTGAGAAAGTGGAATATTTTTATAAGATTGTAATAGGTTATATTATAAGACTTAGACCATCTATTCTTAGTTAGTGACTTTACCCCCCTTGATTTTCCTTTCTCTAGTAGTTGTAAGCTATTACTTTATTTGAGAAGGTTTGTAATGGATGTTGAGTGGTAATGGTGATGTCATGAAGGGGTTGTGATTGTCGGTAGTAGATAAGTGAAGTGAAATATTTGGGTTGATTTACCAATTTGATGGACTATCACAATATGTTTCATGCTTCATCGGTTTTACATAATTAAGGATAGAACACAGGCTTGAACTTTTGATGTGGAGTGTAGTTGTGAGAATAGTAGCTCGAGATTGATAATGCATATTTTTTGGGAATTAATTAGTAGGCTTGATGCGATGTAGGAAATGGCCAAGGTTGGAAATTTGTGAAAAAATAAGTAGATAAATGGTAATATATATACTTGAGGACTAGTGTTAAAAATGATGAATTGTGGTTGAGTCATTAAGATGATAAGAGTGATAGTAATATAAGAATAAGTTGAACCCAAGATAGCATGTTGTTAGATAATGTTGTATGGTATAAGTGTCATGTGTACGCAGCTTGTGTTTTTGAATTTTGTAGTATGAAGATGTTTGGGGAGTTGTTGTATAGTGTTCATTAAAGTTTAACTTGAGGAAATATAGGTAGATAATATGTGCCTTTGGTATAGCTCCGAAGATTTTGTTAAGTTGTAGGTTATGTGATTTGAGGTGTAATGATAGTATTCTAAGGAATTAAAGATGGAGTATTAAGTGATTAGAAGCGTGGGTGTCTATATCCATGAAAATGTTAGTCGTAAGTTGATGACTTTGGGAGTTAGAAGATATTACGATTAGTGTCCTTGAATGGGGATATCCTAGAAAATAATTTAGTGTTTTTGTATTAGAGATTAATGAGAGGAGTTTGTGTTCATGTATATACTGATACCCCCTTTTGTGATAAGGAGTGTGGATGTGTGTGCTCATGAGAGTGCGAGTTGTAGAGTGATGGCTATAGAGGGTAGCAAAAGTTAAGAGTAGCATTTACAGAAAAGCAAGGGCTTTAGAGTAGAGTTCTTCAAGGAGATTTTAGAGTTTAAGTATGTGGTGATGTCTCTTTTATGTTGAGAGTTGTGGCTACAGATTTCATAAGGGGATAGGTCCGTGATGATAGGAGAATTTGCGCGCCTATATCAATATATTTTGCCCATATTTTAGCCTAGTTTTGAGAACAAATTATATATTTCATGCACTTTTAGTCCTTTTTCCTGTAAATGAGCTAACGAACATGATTAGTAAAGTTTCAGGTATAAATGATGCATAATTCAGCATTTTATGGCTTACTTGATGCAAAAGAAAGCTCACAGAGGAAGGAAAGGGAGTTTACACGCCTAAGGACCAAAAACGCTGCATGGAAAATCTGTCCCGGGCTAAAACAACATTTCTGAAGACTTTGGGGACTTGCAGTAACTTAGTTGGATTTGGACAATGATACATTAACCTAGTACAATTGGGTTATGTATTTCATTAGTTTATTTGGATTATGATAATGTTACATTAACCCAGTACATTCGGGTTAAGTATTTCATTAGCCTAGTAGGATTTGGTTAGATATTTATTTACCTAGTAGGATTAGGATATGGTTATTATAAATACCCTATCATGCTAGAGGTTTTTAAAAAAAATTCCTCCCTTAACAATTCATCTTCTAATCTTTCCATTAATTCTATTTTTTCTTCTATTCATCAATTCTTAATTTCCGCAATAAAAGAATCGTTACTTTTGCCTTGGAATTCACGCCTAACGCCTACCACCTGTGCTACACGAAAATCATCAATCTTGTGGTATAACAACAATGTCAATCGTGATCTCCTTCGCATTCATGGGTAACTAAACCTCTCTGTTGGGGTTATGGAAGCCGAATGAGTTACTATCTATTGCTGTGAGTTTGTGAGTTCGCAACACGTATACTGCTTATATCATTATTCTCTTCATCTTAATCTACATTCTTTGTGGTTGCAAACGCAAGAATACGCCAGTATAACATTTAACTTGTTCGAAAGAAAGGTTATTTGTCTGGAAAAGAGATAGTGTCAAGGTAGTAGGACACCCTTTCCTATTAAAAAGCTAGTGCCGTAACTGGACTAACCTCTTGGAGAATTCGTACTGTTAGACACGCTTTAAGCTCGAAAAAATTAAAGTGAAATAATCCTCGAATAGGTCGAAAGACGCCTGGATTTACCATCGAATACAATTCTCTATAAGCAATTGCATGTCAGAATTCTACATACTCATAGCCAATAGAGACGTATACCTCAGAAGGTGGACATAACCCCAATGCTTCAATTCTCATTGTTTCACAACCCACGAATTACTCTCTTTGCTTTATTATTTTCAGCTTTTACTGCATTACTTTGTTTACATTACTTTCACGACAAGAATCCCCCCTTTCACGAGACTTGCACCAAAAGTTTAGTAATTTTGCTTACTTGTTGGCCAAGCTATTCCCTGTGGGATCGACACCCAACCCAGGTTGGGTTCTATATTTGCTAACGACCGCTTTACACTCCTACGAGAGCTGTAGATTGATCGTTATCAAAAATTGGCGCCGTTGCCGGGGAATACGAGTGTCAATCAAGTTTCGTGATAATTACTAGACCCTTTGGTCAAAGATTCTCGTACTTTTACGTTTAGTTTTTGTTTTTGTTTATTGCAGGTTTTTCTTTTGGTGCATGCCCCATACTAGAAGTTCTGGTCAACAGTTATTACCAATCAATCCTGAACCACAACGAATTAGAAGAATGGAAGCACAAGCAGAAATCGACAGGATGGCTGCTCAACACGAGCAGGCGAGATTAGCCGCTCTTGCTGCCGCCCAAGTACACCAGCAAAACATTGATAATCATGGGCGAGAAACTAATCCTGACGATGAAGATTTAGGTGATGACGAGTTGATAAACCCAAGGCATGTTTCTGAAACTACAACACCTGCCAATAAAAAAGGTCGACAAGCTCGGTATAGATATGATCGCCAACCTATGCAACCAGCTTTCGACGATGATGATGATGATCTTGATAGTGCCGGAGCCACTGGAGCTATAATTCCACCACCATTAGAGCCTAGATCCAAGTTCAACATCACTAGCACCATGATTCAGTTATTACAACTCAAGGGATTATTTGGTGGACTAGCAGGCGATGATCCGAATATGCATCTCATCAACTTTATCTCTACATGCAAGTCCTTTGACAAACCTGGTGTTGGTCAGAATGCTATTCGATTACGTCTATTTCCATTGTCTCTATCTGGGGAGGCAACACTATGGTTGAATGGGCTGACTCCTGATTCAATTACAAATTGGAGGCAATTGAGAGATGCTTTCCTAGAAAGATTCTTTCCGCCATCCAAAAGGGCTCAATTGAGAGATGAAATCAGCAACTTTCGTCAGCTTCCCTCTGAAGCTCTTCATGAAACATGGGAGAGGTTCAAGACAAAGCTAGCGAGATGCCCAAACCATCATATGACTAACGTTCACCTCATGGAGATCTTGTATAGAGCCTTGAATTCAATAACTAAACCAGTGGTGGACAACGCAGCTGGAGGATCTTTCATGGACCTTACCTTTGGTCAAGCAATCAATATGCTAGATCGTATGACGAAACAAAGTAGATCTTGGCATACCAGGGATTCTGAGGTAGCAAGCCCTACTTTATCTATTGGCATGACTGCAGACCAAAGAAGAAGAGAAGAAGAATGTGATCAAGACATGGCGTACATGAAAACACAAATGGATCTTCTTACAAAGCACTTATTATCAGGGAAGACCGAAAAAGTGAAAGCTATTGCGTCAAAAGGAAGAGACGAATCTGATTCTGAAGAGGAGGCCAACTACTTGAACAATCAGGGGGGTTTCCGTGGGAATGCCCAAGGAAACCAAGTTCGGAACTATTATGATAAATCTGGAAACAAAGACCAAGGTAGTTGGAAGAAAAACAATAAAAAGAGTGGTTTGTACGTTCCCCCTGGTAGACGTGACACCACCACATCTAATTCTGGAAGTATGGAAGACATGATGGCTAAGTTATTGAAAGGAGTGGAAGCAACGAGCGCGGGAGTTACGGAGGTAATTAATGATTTGTCCTCCATGAAGCAATTAGTTGATTCTCACTCCACTTCTATCAAGCAAATAGAGCAGCAATTGAGACAACTTTCAGTAGCACTCAATCAATGAAAGGCTGGCACCTTACCTAGCGATACTGTGCAAAACCCAACGAATGATGGGTCATGCATGGCCATCACTACCAGGAGTGGTAAGGTGCTAGAAAATTCAGCAAAAGGAAAGCAAGTGGTTGACGAAGTTGCGGACATGGACGACAATGAACAAGGAGAAGATGTCGCAGCAACTACTCCAGACGTCAAGGACGTCACTCCCAACGACGTACAACCTAAAAAAGTGGAAAAATGGAAGCAAGAGGAGAAGAAAGCCACGGAGAGGACACTTCCATACCCACCACCACCTTTTCCCCAAAGATTGAAGAAGGTGGCGTATGACACTAAGTTCAGCAAATTTATGACTATGTTGAAGCAGCTGACCATTAATGTTCCATTGGTGGAGGCACTTGAACAAATGCCTGGGTATGCGAAGTTTATGAATGATCTTTTGACAAAGAAGAGGGCAGCAAGTTATGAGCTGAAGGATGATGTGCATCATTGTAGTGCAATTGCTACCCGATCGATAGTTCAGAAGAAGGCCGACCCCGGAGCTTTCACGATTCCTTGCACCGTTGGATCTTTGAATTTTGCCAAAGCATTATGTGACTTAGGAGCAAGCATCAATTTGATGCCATTATCGATCTACAAGAAGTTGGGGTTGGGTGATCCTACTCCAACCAATATGAGGCTCGTCATGGCGGATAGGTCGGTAAAATGACCTGTTGGTATTCTATGTGATGTCTTGGTAAAGGTTTCTTCATTCATCTTTCCGGCAGACTTTGTTATTTTGGATTGTGAGGTAGACTCAGAAGTTCCCATAATCTTGGGGCGCCCTTTCCTAGCTACAGGAAGTGTGCTCATTGACTTGAGAGCCAATGAACTCTCATTCCAAATAAATGATGAAGTAGTGCGCTTTGATGTTTGCAAGTCAATGAAGCAACCCAAAGATCTAAGTGTATTCTCTGTGGCTGATGTTTTCTTTGATGACGAGAAAGAAGTGCTTGAAGAAGAGCGGATTATTGATAACCATTTGGCAATTGTGCTCATGAATGGAGAGAATGAGGATGCTAAAAATTCTGAGGAAGCTATTTGTGCTCTATCGGAATTAGGGACATATCGCTATACTCCCAAGAAGCTGGATATTGATCTTAAGAATCGGCCCACACCACCAGCTAAGCCATCTATTGAAGAGCCACCCACGTTAGAATTGAAGGAGCTGCCAAGTCATTTGAAGTACGCATTCTTAGGAAGCGGAAACACTCTTCCAGTTATTGTAGCAGCCGATTTGGGTGAGCAATAAGTTGCATCTCTTATTGCTACTCTACGCAAGCATATTAGAGCCATTGGATGGACCATTGCGAATATTATTGGTATTCCACCTGGGATCTGCACCCATAAAATTCAGCTTCAAGAAAATTACACACCCACCATTGAGCATCAAAGACGTCTAAACCCACCTATGCAAGAAGTGGTGAATAAAGAAATTATCAAGTGGTTAGACGCAAGGGTTGTGTATCCTATCTCTGATAGCACATGGGTAAGCTCGGTGCAATGTGTTCCCAAGAAAGGAGGCATGACGGTGGTCACAAATACGAAGAATGAGCTTATTCAACTCAGGCCCATCACTGGATGGAGAGTATGCATGGACTACCGAAAGCTGAATTCTTGGACACTCAAAGATCACTTCCCAATGCCATTTATAGACCAAATGCTAGATCAATTAGCGGGAAAATATGGTTTTGTTTCCTTGATGGTTATTCAGGCTACAATCAGATTTGTATTTCTCCCGAAGACCAAGAGAAGACAATATTTACATGCCCATATGGTACGTTTGCTTTCAAACGTATGCCATTCGGGTTATGTAACGCACCAGCCACCTTTTAACGTTGTATGATGTCCATTTTCTCTGATATGGTTGAAGACACTTTGGAGGTATTCATGGATGATTTTTCAGTTGTTGGTGAGTCTTTTGAAGCGTGCGTGGCAAACTTGAGCATGGCACTACAAAGATGTGTAGAGTTCAACCTTGTGCTGAATTGGGAGAAATGCCACTTCATGGTAAAAGAAGGAATCGTTCTTGGGCACAAGATATCCAAAAGTGGAATAGAGGTTGATCGAGCAAAAATTGAGGTTATTGAGAAGCTACCGCCTCCAATTTCGGTGAAGGAAGTTCGTAGTTTTCTTGGCCATGCTGGTTTCTATCGTAGGTTCATCAAAGAATTTTCCAAAATTGATAGTCCATTGTGCAAACTATTGGATAAAGATGCAAAGTTTGACTTCAATGATGATTGCTTAAAGGCATTTGAATGCCTCAAAGGAAAACTCATTGAAGCCCCTATCATGGTAGCACCAGACTGGTCTCTCCCGTTCGAAGTCATATGTGATACGAGCGGTGTAGCCATTGGGGCTATACTTGGACAAAGAAAGGGTAAATTATTTCATCCCATCTACTATGCAAGTAAGGTCCTAAATGAAGCCCAAAGGAACTACACTGTTACTGAACAAGAGCTCCTAGCAGTGGTGTACGCGTTTGAGAAGTTTCGTGCCTATCTATTAGGTACTAAGGTGATCATTCATACAGACCATACAGCTCTTAGGTATCTCATGACAAAGAAGGATGCAAAACCAAGGTTAATTCGATGGGTTTTGCTGCTGCAAGAGTTCGATTTTGAGGTCAAATATAGAAGAGGTTGCTAGAACCAAGTGGCTGATCACCTATCTTGACTTGAGAATGAACATGTGGCGCAACCTGAAATTCAGATTGATGATGCATTCCCGGACGAAGAGACATTGGCGACAACAATGGAGGAACTACCATGGTATGCCGACTTTGCAAATTTCGTGGTGAGCAATGTGATACCTTCCAAATTATATTACCATCAAAGGAGGAAGTTTATCCATGACGTCCAGCACTACTATTGGGATGAGCCTTATTTGTTTCGAAGATGCGCTGATGGTATCATTCGATGATGTATATCCTATGAAGAAGTGCCCACCATATTGGAAGCATGCCATACATCCCAAGGTCGAGGACATCATGCAGGCAATCGAACGGCAAGAAAAGTTTTGCAAAGTGGTTATTATTGGCCTTCGATATTTCGAGATGCCTACGACTATGTTAGAAGGTGTGACCAATGCCAGCGTCAAGGTGCTATTTCAAAACACCATGAGATGCCCATGTCCAAAATTCTTGAGGTAGAACTCTTTGACGTATGGGGTATAGATTTCATGGGTCCATTCGTGAATTCGTTTGGAATGAAGTACATCTTGGTTGCTGTGGATTACGTGTCGAAATGGGTTGAAGCTGTAGCATTGGCCGACAACAAAGGGAAACATGTTGTAGCATTTTTAAAGAGGCATATCTTCTCTCGCTTTGGAGTACCACGTACTATCATAAGTGATGGAGGATCTCACTTTTGCAATAAGCTATTCAAATCAGTTTTGGCCAAGTATGGTGTCAAGCAACATAAGGTAGCCATGCCTTATCATCCCCAAACTAGTGGACAAGTAGAAGTTTCCAATCGGGAGATCAAGCAAATCCTTGCGAAGACGGTTAATGCAAATAGGAAGGATTGGTCTAGGAAGCTTGATGATGCACTTTGGGCGTATAGAACTGCATTCAAAACACCCATTGGCATGTCTCCTTATCAACTAGTCTATGGGAAGGCTTGTTACTTACCCATCGAGCTCGAACATAAGGCATTGTGGGCGTTGAAGCAATTGAATTTGAATTGGGATGATGCTAAGAATCTGAGGTTGGAGAAACTGAACGAATTAGATGAGTTCCGTCTCCATGCATATGAAAGATCAGACCTATACAAGGAGCGGATGAAAAAGTATCATGATCAGCGGATTGTTCGACGAAACTTCCAAAGGGGTGATATGGTACTTCTCTTCAACTCCAGACTGAATCTCTTCCCAGGTAAGTTGAAATCTAAGTGGTCTGGTCCATACAAAGTTATCCAAGTCTACTCGTCTGGAGTAGTCGAATTGGAAGACAATAATGGAGTTGTCTTCAAAGTGAATGGCCAACGTGTTAAGACTTATATCGGTCCTCTTGACGTGATTAATTATATGGCCATCACTAATCTCGACGAAGTCTAAGTACTCGAGATTACTACGTCGAGCCACGACAATAAATAAGGCGCTAGATGGGAGGCAACCCATCGTTTTATTGTTTTATCGTTTTATCGTTTATCATTTTTTCTTTCATTCTAGTACTTGTTTTTCTTTTGATAAATGAAAAAAAAATCCAAAAATAAGAGTCGTGCCACGACCAAAACTAAGGCGCTAGGTGGGAGGCAACCCATCGTACTAATCGTTTTCATTTGGTTTTGAGCAAATATAGGAGCAAAAGGTATTCAACAAGGAAATTAATTTCAATTGACAATTTAGATGTGCTACATGGTAAAGGTGGTAAGTTAGGAATGGTAATGCGTAAGGCTATGGATTAAGCATTTATCATACCAAAATAGGCATCGATGAAGGCTAGGCGTAGGTAAAAATAGGCCACGAACATTGCCAAACCTATCCTATAGCCTAAGGTCTCAGAATCTAGTGTGCAATACACTATGCGCCGCCCATTCCTAAGTGTGCTTTTGACTATGCGCCGCCTATGCTATGGAATTAGGTCTCAGGATCTCATATGCCATAGACTATGCGGCGCATATGTCTCAAAATGCCATAGACTATGCGGCGCATATGTCCCTAAATACCATAGACTATGCGCCGCATATGTCATGACTATGCCATGCATTATGCGCTGCATATGTAGCATTTTTGTCTCCAAAACCGATTGTAAATGGGTCAAAACCCGACCCATTCTCTTTCTATATAAAGGGGACTTAGTCTTGAAACATAAGACTTAGTCTTGAAACATAACCACACTAGAAATTGACCTAAGGGCGCCGCATATACATCCAAATCCTCTCAAAATTTTCTTCTCTTGCTCTTCCAATTCACAAAACCATCTCCAAAAGCCTCAAGCAAGTAAGTACTCTCTTATTCTTCATTTATTTCTCGTAAGTACTACGTTGCTATGTCTATTATGAATTGCTACATCTTGAAAGATTGTTGGTGATGTTCATGTGTTTGGATTGTTGATGCAAACCCATGTGAGGGAATATATACGTTAGAATCATCTTGACTTATTTACGACTTGAATTTGGTCTTAATAGCGTTGTTATACTATTTGTGGAATTGCTAGGGTTATGAACATCGACTATCATGTTATGATCTTGGTACTTGTATGCTTACATGTTAGACCATCCCATTCATCGGGATAAGCCTTATAGTTGCCCACCGACTTAGGAGGTTTCAATTGTTGACAATGTCCATACCGTGACACACCCCCTATGTTGTAGTGTTGTTTTATCTAACATGAAAGTAGTGCAATGGCTGCAAGTAAGCGATGAAATGCTGATTTTATTGCCGGAATATAATCCTAAAACGTATGGCGACGAAATCTGAGTAATCGACCACTTTAACCTCACCAATTTGTGTTAACAAAACTAAGTGTGGGGTGGTACCCCGACTGCTTGTTGATTGATTGTATCAATTGAGATTGTGCTACCATTAACACTATTTCTAGTCCCAGGTACAATGGCACCTAAAGCGAGGCAAGGCAAGGAGAAGGCTGCCACTTCACAAAAGGGCAAGAAAAGAGGTCGAAAGGACCAAGGAAAATCATCCTCAACACAACTACCCCGTAGAATATTTGGAATAAAATGGGTTCTTGAGGAGGAAGCCAAAGAATGGTACCGGAACAACAAAGAAAGAAAATATGTTCACGTCGACTTAATCAACAAGGAAACCTTAGCAAAGAAGGAGCCGCGGATGTTGGCAAAAATAATGGCGTTAAAGCTGGATTTCATCTTCCGCGACATGGGAGAATGCAACCTTGATTTAACAAGAAAATTTTATGCCAACTGGTCACCGAACACAACGGGCAATGAAGTCAAAATTCGGGGCCAAGTGTTACAGCTCAATGCGGACTGGATCAACTCTTTTCTTGGCTTACCTTCGGTCGACACAGCACCATTCAAAGAGTTGTACAACAGGCCTCCTTATAGAGCAATACGACACACACTTTGTGGAAGTAGATCGATGGCAAGGTGGGGCAGACATAAAGACACCGGCCGACACAACACCTTCCCCTATGCTCCACTGAATAGGGAAGCAAGAATCTGGATGCGTATTGTCAACTCATGCCTTATTCCTGGGACTCAATACACCAAGATATCATGAGATAGAGTGTGTTTGGTCTATGCTTTGATGACACATGTCCCTATCAACTTTGGGGCAATCATTTGCTCTACCATGAGGAAGGCCAGACTCCACAAAAGATCCCACTTCACTTTTGGTAATCTGTTGACAGCACTCTTGCGGAAGGAGGATATCAAAGAGGAACCAGCTGACCACAAACTCCCACATAACCCAAAGAAGGTTGACCTCACCAAGGTCAAAGATGCTGAAACAACTCATGGTGTCAACCTTACTACTGCGGAGAGACATGCTCGTGATGAGAGTTTCTTCCGTCATCTTTATGGCATGACACAATTCACAATGATGAGTGGTGGATGTGTTCCAACTGCTGAAGAGCTCCAACAGCTGGACCATGACTACCCAATGAACATGCATGCACGAGAGATGTGTGGAGTGGGCGTATACTTTGAGGAACCTCTAGATGATGATGTGCCGACTGATGATGATCGACGCTTGCCAGACTCTGACGAGGAGGAGAACTCTGATGATGACTCTTATGATAATTCCGACGAAGGGGGTATGACCCCCGACATTGAGGAAGAGTCCTACTGACCAGGTTCTTCGTATTTATTTTCCACTGAGGGCAGTGTCCCATTTAAGTGTGGGGTGGGCAGTATCGCATGCTATACTTTTCTATTGCATCTATGTTTGTTTATTTTGTTTGTTTTAGTTTTTTTTTTGTTTGTTGCTATTTCGTTTTTTTGTTTTTTAGGAGTAAAAATTATTTTTTAGCTTCGCATGAAATAATTCGAATAGGCAGCATGAGATTACAACAAGAGTATGTGCTACAATTATGACTATTGAGACGTTTAGGCTCTAGTTGTGACTCATTATGTGATTCAATTCCTTCACTTGTTGGGTCGAGAGTCTATATTATTTCCAATCAAGTCGACCATGTGCCTTGTGTGTGTGAGAATAATCGTATATTCTATGTTTGTGGCTGATGCTAGAACTTGCCTGGTATGTATGCAAAGCGAAAATAAGGAGTGTAAGTTTAGGATATGATTTAGGCATTTCTTTGGCAACCTATACATGTTTACCTTCAGTTTTACCTACCCATGAACATCATCCTAGTTAAACCCTTTTGAGCCTTTAGCCTATTTCTTTGACAACCTCATATGTAAGCCTAATCCATTTCTTTCTACACCGTAATTTGATCCAAATTCCTAAGTGCTTTAAAGTGAAAAAGTCATGTGACAATATAAGAGGAAATTGGGTAAGTATGATGCTTTAAATTGTAATGGTGCTTGAATATGTTATGAAAAAGAAAGTGCTATCATAAGAGGTATGTTGTGAAAAGAAAAGGGAAAAGAAAGCTGAAATGTGAGTTGTGCTTAAAATTGAAAAACAAAAATGGAGAACAAGGGTGGTAGAATAAAAGAAAGAAAGGTTGAAAGAAAAAATGTGTCAATGATACAATGTGATGTATTAAAGCGCTGAGGAACTTAGTCACTATTTCTGGCCAAAATAGCTGATCCTACCCGTCCCTTAGCCTACATTACAACCATCAAAAGACCTACTTGATCCTAAGCTTAGCATTCTGACATTTAGTAGAGTATTACATTAAGGGCAAGCCTATGGTCATCAGTTTCTACATATGAATTCTTTGTGAGAGTGAGAGCAAGGACATTTTGATACCCATGTTTGAAAAATATGCTATATTTGTGAGTGATTATGAGTACTATATTGTGAGACACACATGGTTAATGAGTTTTGGATAGTCGTATATGGTTCTATGCACCTTAACGTTTGCATGCGCGTTGATCACCATCACGAGTCTATGCTAGAGGATAAACTATTTCTACTTATAATCGAAAAGCTACTCTTTGTTGATAATTGTTGTGCTTGTCTTGACGAATATTTTGTGTTGTTGCTGTAAAACCCTAAGTTGATGTTTAGAAGGACATTATAGTTTGTTCGAGGACGAACAAAGCTCTAAGTGTGGGGTGTTGATGATAGGCGAATTTACGCGCCTATATCAATATATTTTGCCTATATTTTAGCCTAGTTTTGAGAACAAATTATATATTTCATGCACTTTTAGTCCTTTTTCCTGTAAATGAGCTAACGAACATGATTAGTAAATTTTCAGGTATAAATGATGCATAATTCAGCATTTTATGGCTTACTTGACGCAAAATAAAGCTCACGAAGGAAGGAAAGGGAGTTCACACGCCTAAGGACCAAAAACGCTGCATGGAAAATCTGTCCTGGGCTAAAACAGCATTTCTGAAGACTTTGGGGACTTGCAGTAACTTAGTTGGATTTGGACAATGATACATTAACCTAGTACAATTGGGTTATGTATTTCATTAGTTTATTTGGATTATGATAATGTTACATTAACCTATTACATTTGGGTTAAGTATTTCATTAGCCTAGTAGGATTTGGTTAGATATTTATTTACCTAGTAGGATTAGGATATGGGTATTATAAATACCCTATCATGCTAGAGGTTTTTAAAAAAAATTCCTCCCTTAACAATTCATCTTCTAATCAACTCTTCTAATCTTTCCATTAATTCTATTTTTTCTTCTATTCATCTATTCTTAATTTCCGCAACAAGAGAATCGTTACTTTTGCCTTGGAATTCACGAACGCCTACCACCTGTGCTACACGAAAATCATCAATCTTGTGGTATAACAACAATGTCAATCGTGATCTCCTTCGCATTCATGGGTAACTAAACCTCTCTGTTGGGGTTATGGAAGCCGAATGAGTTACTATCTATTGCTGTGAGTTTGTGAGTTCGCAACACGTATACTGCTTATATCATTATTCTCTTCATCTTAATCTACATTCTTTGTGGTTACAAATGCAAGAATACGCCAGTATAACATTTAACTTGTTCAAAAGAAAGGTTATTTGTCTGGAAAAGAGATAGTGTCAAGGTAGTAGGACACCCTTTCCTATTAAAAAGCTAGTGCCGTAACTGGACTAACCTCTTGGAGAATTCGTACCGTTAGACACGCTTTAATCTCGAAAGAGTTAAAGTGAAATAATCCTTGAATAGGTCAAAAGATGCCTGGATTTACCATCGAATACAATTCTCTATAAGCAATTGCATGTCAGAATTCTACATACTCATAGACAATAGAGACGTATACCTCAGAAGGTGGACATAACCCCAACACTTCAATTCTCATTGTTTCACAACCCACAAATTACTCTCTTTGCTTTATTATTTTCAGCTTTTACTGCATTACTTTGTTTATATTACTTGCACGACAAAAATCCCCCCTTTCACGAGGCTTGCACCAAAAGTTTAGTAATTTTGCTTACTTTTTGGCCAAGCTCTTCCCTGTGGGATCGACACCCAACCCAGGTTGGGTTCTATATTTGCTAACGACCGCTTTACACTCCTACGAGAGCTGTAGATTGAGCGTTATCAGTCCAGAAGTATAGGATTGTGACTTTGATCTAAGGGAGAGATGGGGAATTAAGTTAGTTCCCAAATTTTTCTCAATGCGGCAAGTTGCGGGAAGGATTCATGAAAAATCTATTCCTAGCTAAACATACTTTTTCTACTTCCATTTCAGAGATTATTCTACTAATGTCCTACATCAGGTGTTCAAGTCATGCCTATGCCTATGGTTTGAGTTCTTTATGGACTTATGTTTATGATCTGACCTCCAAACTAGAAGTAATTCTGTCTCTCAGTAATCCATTCTTTCATGTATTAAAGTCATATGTGATGTTTCTCATCATCTAAATCTATATCTCTCAGCATGCTTGGTCCTAAAAAAATATGTTTCTATATGTCACCAATTCATCCTATGTCGAGTTTAGTCAAAGTGATAAAGTTTATGAAAACTCTTGGAAAATCATAGTTCCTTAAAGAAGGAGCAATCTCTTCAAGCGTCAATCTTTGTCTTAGTCGTAATGTAATACCCCGTAGTATTCTTGACTCAATACCACTCTTGGATGCATATATAGAGAGTAGACAACCTGAAAATCTTTCTAATTGTTAAAAGACTTAGTGATATTTATGATCTCTTAAATTCCATGATTTTCAAATTGATCTTCCCGACCCCAAAACATAGATTTTTGAGTTGATTCATGATCAGGGGTGTAAAGAGGGTGCCTTAGAAAAGTTTCAAATTTTTCAGACTAGGTTTGAGTCATGTTTGAATGATCAAAACAGTGGGCCTATGCGATATTGATGCATCGCGCCAAGAATCATGTCGGTAGGGACTAATGCGGCGCATCACTGAACGCGTCAGGTGTCCAGTTCATCCTATTGATTTTTGGATCCAAGAGGGTAATTCGGTCTCTTTCCCTTGTTTTATCTTGATATATGCACAAATGTTTTCTCATTGTGCTCTATCCTAAGAATTCATGTTGTACTATGTTTCTTCTTAATAATCTCTACTTATGATCTAGACACCTAATATATAGAGCACTTTGGGTCTATTTTATCGCATATTTAGTTCATGTCCCATCTTGATGTAGGTCAACAGGTATGGGTTATAATTGAGTAGTGTTTCTTCAAATTCATGACATTTATTCTCGGGTCCCTTAATGACCCTCCGTATGATAGTATGATGGTGGATGTGAAAGTGTGGTGATATGTTAGGTAGGGGAGTATATGTTCTTGAAAGTGAAAAATTAGACATGAATTCTCGAGCTAGGTTTATAGGTGAAAGGGAAAAGAAGGAGATGAACTTTTGTGGTGTGAAATAGCTAAGAAGGAGAAATATGGCAAAAATATTTGTAAGAGTGTTTGAAATTGTTGGTCTAAGTGGAGAAATCCATGAAGTGTGTGTAGTAATGATAGGCTTGAATGTTGTGATTGATGAAACCACAACCCATGTACTATGTATTTAGTATTCCTTGAATTAAAACCTGAGGGTGTTTGGCGATAGTGATAAGATAAGGTAATATTCTTAGTGGGATGTAAGTACAAGGACCTATAGCTTAAGTTATCACCCTGTTACTCCGAGTTAGGCTTCATCATAAAAACACCTTGCACTGAAACTCAAACTCTTGTGGTTAGATATGTGATGAGAGAATTGTAAGATGGAAAGAATGGAGTATGTTATTTAATGTTGGGGCATAGCTGAATAGTTCCTTTAAGCTAAGTATATTTGTTGTGTCATGAGGGGTGGAGAATGCTTCTATCCCTATCTTCCATGAAATCTTAGTTCATGATTAGTGCCAATATAAATCAGGTCTATGATAATCAAATAAACCCTTGTCTTATGTTGTAATGATTAGGATTCATAAAACCCATGTTCAAGATCATCCCTATGTAAAGTCTCATTATCACATGTTTCATACTTACATATTTCACTCGGGGTTACCATGAAACTCGTTTGATGCCTTTGTATGTTTTGTTGAGGAAAATTATTTCAATGCGAGATTAAGTTCCTTATTCTGCACTTTTATATCCTCAAATATCCCTACCTATCATTCGGGGATGAATGATTCCAAGATGGAGATAATGCAACGCCCCGCATTTTTGAGCTAGAAATTGAATCATCGTTCCTACGTACATAAGCTCTAATTCCATGGTTTAAGTTTAGATTCATGTGTCATAATCTTTTGCCTAATATATGGAGTGATCATGAGGAGAAAAATGTTCATAGAAATGGCCTAAGCAAAGTTGAGCTAAGAACCTTTCATTCATCCAAAATTGAATATTCGATTCTACAAGGGTCTACTTTGAATGTGTATAACTTCTTATATAAATAGAATTTTTCATCTTAAGACCCACCAAATTGTAGATAATTGAATTATCTTTCCAACGATACCTATTTCAATAAAATCCGATAGCCGAGCGAAAAGTTATGACATTTTCTATGTGAGGCAGTAAGCCAATGCGATGCGCCGGCCAGCACATTACGGAACTGTTTCACTCGTTAAATAAGTTTCTAATGGGTCTAGGGGCATTTTGGTCACTTTTTCTCACCCAAAATCCATCCATAACATAAGATTTGAGCCCAAAAAAAACTATAATACACTCTATAATTCAATTTTTCTCTTAAATCAAAACTCTAACTTTTTCCCCAAAGATTAAGAAACCCATCCCTACAAGAATTTAAAGAAATGAGTCAAGATTCGAGTTCTACTCTTCAAACCTTGTAATCTAAGGTACGTGGATTTTTTCTAAAACTACTTGGACATAAGAAATTGTTTCAACAACTTTTAACATTGTGAAATCATGATTTCTTGAAGGGGTTTTGGAATTTACATTCAAACTTTGCATTATGAATTCTTTAATGATATTATTGATTTGGTCTTGAGGCCTTTTCCCCCAAATTGATTTGTAATCTTATATATGTATGTATATGTTTAAAGTTGATATTTGAATTGAGAGCATGACTATTTATGCTCCCTCTCATGTTTCAACACCCTCTTGATTTTAGAATGTTATGAGTTGAAGAATGTTATAAAGAGGCATGGTATCAATGTTCTTGACTATTGTTGAATGATTTAACATTGATTTTTAAATTGATGAAGGGGGGTTTTACATGTTGATAAATTCTAAAAATAGACAATGAAAGAAATGCCTGATTTTGTCAAAAATATATGACTGCCATATGTTTGTTGGAATTGTTGAAAAGATGAGAATCTTTGCATGGTTTTGACTTATGTTTTGAAATATGAATTCTCTTATACTTGTCTGAATGTTTTGGTGGTCTGAATATTTCTTTAAATGAAAGAATCTAGCATGATATTTTTATGACACAGAATTATGACTTGCAAGTCTTGGTGTGACGACACCAACTCAAATAATGCCATGGTAATTCAGAACAGAACAGAATGCATATTTTCAATCAGATTTTTAGATTTTTGAGACATAGAATGATTCATGTTTAGAAAAGGTTACAATTGGGCTTAAATAGAGTTAGGTGGTTACCCGAAGAAGGCACAAGTTCATAAAACTCATTGCCCGAATCCATATTTTGCCGATACAGGTTATTATATTCCCAAAGAGGAATTATACGATTGCCTAGTGCCCTGTGGCGTATAAGAACAGAAACTCCAACCCTTGCGGCAAACTTGGATTGGGGGCTTGGCTGTCGAGTTAAGCGAGGATTCCATATAGCCCGTGGACTATTAGACTTCTAGGTTGGACCACCTAACTCAGAAGTAAAATAAAAAAAATGGTATTGCATCTATAGAATTGTTTGAATGATCATTTGAAGTTGCCCATGTATTTTAAACTGTTTTCATGCATAAAGTTTTATGACTTTCTCTAACCTATGTTATCTATGTATAAATTGATTATTTTGGATTGCTCTACGTATAAGTTCTTTTGTATTGACCCCCTATATTTTAGGGTCTTAAACCTAGTTCAGGGGTCTCGTTAAACCGTAGAAGTGTTAGACCGCAGGGTGAAGTTGATAAGCCTTCTTTCTTTCGGAAGGCCTGTTTCTTTGAACACTATTATTTATTTAGTTTTGGGTACAACTGGGGGCCTTGTCCCAGTTTTTTTCAGAGTTACGATGGATATTGTGATGTTAGAGATTTCGCAGATGGGTGTCATATGTCTAAGATATTAAGAACTTCTTTTCAAATTGTTCAAGTTATTGAGTTTGACCATGGAATCGTCTGGTATTTGTTTGCACAAATTTTCTTATACTATATGAATATTGTTCGTGATTAACAGATTTAGAAGAGCGCCCGGGCCTTCATGGTTCGAGATGCTCGTTACGGTCAGTGCCTCGGCTCAGGTCGTGACAAAAACATTGTTACTTATTTGATTCATGGTCCGACTAGAGGCCTTGTCCCAGTTTTGTTTTTAGACATATGTTGAACCTTGTAATGTTAGAGATTTCGCAGAGAGGTGTCATGTGTTTTGAACATTAAGGATTTTCTTTCGAATTATCTAGTTGGATTATAACATTGACTATGTTTCCGTATGATAATTTTTTTGCATTTCTTTATATTGTATGAACGTTGTGCATGATTGTCATATAGAAAGGGGTGCCCAGGCCTCCATGGTTCGGGATGCCTGTCGCGGCCAGAGTTTCGGCTTGGGTCGTGACATGCATTTCTGCCAGAGGCTGTTTTCAAGACTTGAACTATGACCTCTTGATCGCATGACAATAACTTTACCGGTTACCTCAAGGTTCCTACTATCCTTTTCTACTCTAACCAAATTTATAGAAAAGAATTAGAGTTTTGATAAGTTATATTCCTCTGGAGCCAGGAACAAGGGAATGTTGGTACTGTAGAAAATTAATGAGAAGGATTAATTGCTTCAAGCCAAGTGACAGACCCACTATTGTTTATAACGATAAATTCGTCTTGCCATTATTTTTCTAAGTGGAGTTCTCCAGATGAAATATGGTTCTGGAATACAATAAAACTAAGTACCCAACTTCAGAATAAAAGGACATTAAAAGAATAGTTTGATATAAGTAGACATCTAATTTCGCAACAATTGGTTCTGAACTTTTTCTGCTTGTTCATCTTCTTTAAAAATCAACATTACAGATATAAATTTTGTTTGATGTAAGTGTCATTTCAAAGTAAGATTCATAATTAAGAAAATAAAAATATGTTTCTTTCTAATGGTTAAGTATTTGGATCAGAGTGTCACACGCATTTAACACTTTTAAAGTAAAAAAGGATCCAGATAACTTTTTTTTTTTTTTTTAATGAGAGTAGTCATTTCTTAGTTTGGAAAAGAATTAAATAAGGTTAACTTTAATCCACAATTCTGTAAAGCAATTACTGACTACAATCCGTCTCTTCAATAAAATTTGTCATTTGAGGTTGTTATTTACTATTACAATGAACTTGGAAACTGCCATACTAACATGAAGTAATGTCGCTATGTATTTAATGCTTAATTTCGACCAATTATATGTATGTTAATTTCGTCAAATCAAGGAATAGAGATATCATTTGGAGGAGTTTGTGTTTGTGTTGACTTTTTCTTCTAAGATGATAACTCTCGACAAGCTTTTCCAATATAATTATTTCTCCAACTGTAAGATTGGTCTATCCAACCACCTTTTCCATTGTATTACTTCCATGGGTAGTGAGTGAGACATTAACTCATTGACTCCTGAGTCTGACAATTAAATGCCATTGACTGAGCAAGACTTGGTAATGATTCATTACAAATATTTAGAGAACTTAACCCTGCACAAGTTCTTCACAAATCAAAACAATCAATTGAAAAACCCTTAACCTTAATGACGGTACCCACAATATTCTATTTCCTTACTCTCTTATATCTCTTCACATTTACTTTTGCTTCCTTTGAAGAAGCAACTGCGCTTTTGAAATGGAAAGCAACTTTCCGAAACGAGAATGATTTCTTATTGGCTTCTTGGAGACTAAGTCGTCGTGGTGCAGCCAAGAATTCTTCCAGCCATGATGCATGCAGAGACTGGTATGGAGTTAAATGCTTAAATGGTCGGATAAACAGGTTGAATATTACAAATGTTGGTATCATTGGTACACTCCGTGATTTTCCATTTTCATCCCTACCTTTTCTTGAATATGTTGATCTTAGCATGAACAACCTTTCTGGTCCCATTCCTGCAGAAATTGGGAAACTTATCAATCTTGTTGAGGTTGATCTGAATACAAACCAGTTAGAAGGTCATATTCCTCCGGAAATAGGCAACTTGATCAATGCAAAATTGTTCAGTGTTTTCTCCAATGAATTGTCTGGCTTCATTCCTATTGAAATAGGGAAGATGAAGTCACTTGAGAGTTTAAGCTTACATAAAAACAATCTTTCTTGTCTAATTCCAAAAGCTTTAGGTGACTTAACTAAGCTCGAAATTTTGTACCTTAATGATAACCAAATTTCTGGTTCCATTCCAGCAGAAATAGGAGAACTTCTCAATCTTGTCGAAGTTGATCTTAGTACAAACTGGCTAACAGGTCATATTCCAATGGAAATAGGCAACTTGATTAATGCAACTTTGTTCTATGCTTACTCCAATGAATTGTCTGGTCTTGTTCCTGCAGAAATTGGGAAGATGAAGTTGCTTGAGAGTTTAAGCTTACAGAGAAACAATCTTTCTGGTCCACTTCCAAAAGCGTTAGGTGACTTAACCAAGCTAACACTTCTATACCTTTATGATAACCAACTTTCTGGCCCCATTCCTAGTGAGTTGGGGAATCTAAAAAAAATAATTGATATGGATTTATCTCATAATCAACTTAGCAGTTCGATTCCAGCATCCTTTAGCAATTTGAGAAACTTGAAAACTCTGTTTCTATTTGTCAACAAGCTTTCAGGCTCCATTCCTGCAGAAATAGGGAAGATGAAGTCACTTATGGACTTAATCTTATATGAAAATAATCTTTCTGGTCCAATTCCAAAAGCTTTAGGTGACTCAACTGAGCTCACATCTTTGTACCTTAATGAAAACCAACTTTCGGGCCCCATTCCTTCAGAAATAGGAAAACTTACCAACCTTGTCGAAGTTTATCTTGATATAAACCAATTAACAGGTCATATTCCTCCGGAAATAGGCAACTTGAATAATGCAAAGTTTTTCGATGCTTCCTCCAACAAATTGTCTGGTCCTATTCCTGCTGAAATGGGGAAGATGAAGTCACTTGAGAGTTTAAGCATACAGAGAAACAATCTTTCTGGTCCAATTCCAAAAGCTTTAGGTGAATTAATTAAGCTCACAATACTGTACCTTAATGGAAACCAACTTTCTGGTCCCATTCCTTCCGAAATAGGAAAACTTACCAACCTTGTCGAAGTTGATCTTAGTACAAACCAGCTAACAGGTCATATTCCTCTGGAAATAGGCAACTTGATTAATGCAACTTTGTTCTATGCTCACTCCAATGAATTGTCTGGTCTTGTTCCTATAGAAATAGGGAAGATGAAGTCACTTGTGGATTTAAGGTTACACACAAACAATCTTTCTGGTCCAATGCCAAAAGCTTTAGGTGACTTAACTGTGCTCACAAATTTGTACCTTTTCGAAAACCAACTTTCTGGTCGCATTCCTGCAGAAATAGGGAAACTTATCAACCTTGTCGTAGTTAGTCTTGGTTCAAACCAGTTAACAGGTCATATTCCTTCAGAAATAGGCAACTTGATAATGCAGAATTTTTCTATGCTTTCGACAATAAATTATCTGGTCCAATTCCTGCAGAAATAGGGAAGATGAAGTCACTTGAGACCTTAAACTTACAGAGAAACAATATTTCTGGCCCCATTCCTAGTGAATTAGGGAATCTGAATAATCTCAGTGATCTGCATTTTTCTGAAAATCAGTTTACTGGGTCAGTTCCTGCTATATTTCGCAATTTGAGAAACTTGCAGACACTGCATCTCCATACCAACAAGCTTTCAAGTTCCATTCCATAAGAACTTGCATATTTGGTTAACTTAGAAGTGCTAACAATGAGCCAAAATCAGTTTTCAGGCCATTTGCCAAACCAGCTTTGTCAAGGTGGGAAACTTGAGAACTTCACAGTGGCTAACAACAAACTGACTGGGCCAATACCAAGCAGCTTAAGCAAGTGCTCGAGTTTGAAATGGGTTCGCTTTAGTAACAACAGTTTTGTTGGAAATTTATCTGAAGTTTTTGGCATCCATCCAGAGCTTTTGTTCATTGATTTGAGCGACAATGATTTTCATGGTGAGCTCAGCAGCAACTGGGGAAAATGAAACAATTTGGCTGATTTGCGCATAGCCAGAAATAGAATTGGTGGTATCATACCACCAGAGATTGGAAACATCCAAGGACTTCTAGGACTTGATCTTTCATCAAATCATTTGATTGGTCAAATTCCAAAGGAATTTGGAAAATTAACCTCTCTAGTTAAGCTTACTGTGCAAAACAACAATATTTCTGGCAATATACCTGAGGAACTTGGGTCACTGACAAAGTTAGAGTCCCTCGATCTATCAAACAACAGATTGAATGGGTCAATCCCGACGTGTATAGGAGATTTCGTGCACTTGTTTCAGTTGAACCTGAGTAACAACAGATAGGGAGGATAACTCATCTGAGTGTACTTTATTTGAGCCATAATCTCCTTGATGGAGAAATACCTGCTCAGCTAGCCAGTTTGCTGGACATGTCAAACTTGAATATTTCCCACAATGGCCTCTCTGGCCGCATTCCTGAAGAATTTGAAAGTTTGACTGGTTTGCAGGATGTCGTATTGTCATACAATGAATTGGAAGGTCCAATCCCTAATAATAAAGCTTTTATTAATGCTTCATTAGAAGGTAATAAAGGTCTTTGCGGCAATCTAACAGGACTCCAGCCTTGCGGAAAGCCATCTTCTGTGGTGAAAAAGCACTCAATAGCAAAGGGGCGTAAATTCATCCTCATCACGGTACTTCCTGTTATAGGAGCACTAGTACTGCTTTGTGTTTTCATTGGTGTTCTCTATATGTGTAATAAAAGAAGGAGAGTTAGAGACGTTGAAAGACGGGACAATGATGGTTGGCTTTCGATATCCATGTTAGATGGAAGGGCATTGTATAAGGACATCTTAAATGCTACAGAAGAGTTTGATGCAAAATTTTGCATTGGGCAAGGAGGGCATGGAAGTGTTTACAAGGTAAACCTTCCATCATTAGGGACCATAGCTGTGAAGAGACTTAATTCTTCAGTTGAGAATACACATCCCAAAAGCTTCATGAATGAAATAAGGGCATTGACTGGGATTAAGCACCGGAACATTGTGAACCTCTATGGCTATTGTTCGCATGCACAACACTTGTTCTTGGTTTACGAGTATGCGGAGAGGGGGAGTTTGTCTAGTATTTTGACCAATGAAGCTGAGTCCAAGAAATTGGATTGGCTTAAAAGGGTGAATATCATGAAAGGTGTTGCTTTTGCTTTATCTTACATGCACGAGGATTGCTCACCACCGATTGTTCATCGAGACATATCAAGCAGTAATGTTTTGCTTGATTCCGAATATGAAGCTCGTGTTTCAGATTTTGGCATTGCTAAGCTTCTTAAGCCAGACTCATCCAATTGCACCGCGCTTGCAGGCATATATGGCTATGTTGCACCTGGTAAGGTCTAACTTTAATTTTTATCCTGTTTAAACTTCATGAACTATAACATACCAGTCTGTACAGCTTTAATCTCATTTACACATTTAAATTGTTATACCTTTTTTTTGGAAATTGTGGAGCAGTTACAGCTCACCGAGGACATAACCCTAGATAGGAAGGTCTGGAGGACACGAATTAGGACTGAGGACTAGGGCCAGTTTGGGCCGCTAGTGTAGGGAATTACTGGCTGGGGGTAGTATCCTGGTTATGATTCTGTGTTCCTTGTTTTAGTACGAATCTGGGTGCTTTCATCTGTTTTCTTTTACTTATGGCTGTCGTATTTATGTTATGTATTCTTGTTATGTGTTTTACATGGTATTTGTATATTTATGTTATGTATTCTTGTTATGGCTGTCGTATTTATGTTATGTGTTTTACATGGTATTTGTGTGGTATCTGGTGCCTTGAGCCGGGGGTCTATCGGAAACAGCCTTTCTACTTCTTTAGAGATAGAGGTATGGACTGTGTACATCTTACCCCCCCAGACCCCACCAGGGGGAATACACTGGGTTTGTTGTTGTTGTTGTTTGTGTTGTTTCAGAGCTTGCATATACAATGAAGGTTACACCAATGTGTGATGTCTATAGCTTTGGAGTATTAGCATTGGAGATAATCAAAGGAAAGCATATCGGGAAATATATTACCGTGGTAGCAAATTCGTCGACTATAAATCATGCGCAGTTTAGTGATTTGCTAGATGAACGCCTTCCATATCCCAAAGATGAAGTAAAAGAGGTTTTGGTTTTTATCATCCAGCTAGCAAGCTCTTGTTTGGTTGAAACTCCAAAATCAAGGCCAACAATGCACTTCATCTCTCATAAGTTATCAACAATGGATCCACGTCCACCAACTCATGTAAAGAGAGCATTTTAATCCCTGAGATGTAAGGTGTCTTTGTATGAAAATTAATAACCCTTGATATATGGAAAAATTATTATTGTGACTAGTATTGTTGTATTGTCAGTGTGCTTGTCTGGTTTATTGTATTAGAGTCTTTAATGTAGAAGATAACCTTTCCTTGTGACAAGAAGTAACAGAAACAACCTTCATGTTTGCTAATTACTAATGTTATACAGAGGATAATGAATCAAACTAACGTCTCAATAAGCTTCTTTGAGCTTCTTCTACACTTTTTTGAAAATAAGCCTTTGTATGTTTAAAGAAGTCACTATTCTTTATAACCCATTGTTGAATATGTTGAAGACAAAGGAAAAATCACAAGCCGGAAGAGTCTAGAAGAATATGCTATGTGCAGGAAAATTGAAAAATCTGTTATAACTGTTTCCTTGAAACAGTTAGTTACTCTTGTTAACGGATAGTTGTTGAAGTAGTTAGAGTGGTAGTTAATTCTCCTATACATAACTGGCTATGTACTATTAACATCAAAAAGTTGAATACACAAGATCTCTCATTCTACTCTAAAAAAACTTCTTCTCTATTCTACCTTCTGTGTCCTTCTTCTTCTTCTCCTGCTATTCAGTGCACAACTCATTGTTAAGAGTTAAAGCACTGATCTAAAAATAATTTCATGGTATCAGAGGTAGGTTCGCTGGATTAAAACTAGCTACCTTAGTCGATTCTGGAGATTGAAGAAAGTGCTCAATCACATATTCTGGTTTTCTCAGTTTCTTAAAGGATTTCTTAAGTCAAGATTTGAAGGTTCAAGTAATGGAAAATGGAGTTAATGGTATTGAAGTGGGTGGTGGATCAACCAAAAGTGCTGGAGTTGTAACTGCAATAGATTACAATCATCCTCTCTTTCCCAGTCCCTCAGATGTTAGTGGCACATAGATCATCTCTTTCCAGTTGACAGGGGTGGAAAATTTCTCTGTCTGGTTTCGATCTATGCGTATAGCCCTACTAGGAATAAACAAGTTAGGACTAGTTGATAGTTCTTGTACTAAAGAACAGTATTCTTCTGAATTGGGCAATCACTGGGAAAGAGTGAATGCTATTGTGTTATCATGGATTATGAATTCTGTGTCCAAAGAGTTACTAAGTGGAATCATGTATGGATCAGTTGCAAGTGTTGTGTAGAACGAGTTGTTTTAAAGATTCAACAAAGTGGATGGTGCTAGAACTTTCAATCTGCATAAGGAAATTGCCACAATATCTCAAGGAACAACTTCTGTGTCCTGTTATTTCTCAAAACTAAAAGATCTATGGGAGGAATTTGAGGCCCTTGTGCCTGGATGTGATTGTGAAAAATCCAAGGAGTTTGTTCTACATCTCCAAAAATTAAAGTTGTTTCAGTTTCTCAAGAGACTAAATGAGACATATACACAAGCTGGAAGTCAAATACTTCATATGACTCCTTTGCATACTCTGAATCAGGAATATGCCATGATAATGAGTGATGAAAGCCACAAAGATATAGTTACTAATGCAGGTGTGCTAGGATCTGGTCCTACAGGTGATGGTGGTAGTCTTGACTTATCCATGTTTACAAGAAATGGGACACAAAAATTTAAGAAGAACTACAACCTGCAGTGTGACTTCTGTAAGATTAAAGGTCATACTAAGGAAAACTATTGAAAGTTAGTTGGATATCCTCATGATCATAAGTTCAAAAAGAGGTTTAGGTCTGAAGGATTTAATGCAACATACAAGGTTACTACTGATTCTTACGATAATACAGAAATGACTACAAGGCATAGTTCTCATTCAAGGTATGTCCAAAGTAATTGGTTAAATGATGGATGCCATCAAGAACAGTCTGAAATACAGCTGGATCAATTAGGTCAGATGAGAACAACAGCCTTTACTAAGGAACAATATGATCAAATCCTGAAGATGATCAACAAAAATAATGGTGCTAGCACTTCTACTGAGACAAGAAATGCTGCAAATGCAGTTATTAGTGTATTTCTAGCTTCATATAAGTCAAGAAATTGGATAATTTCCACCAGTGCCACAAATCACATAGTTGGAAAGTTACACTTACTAGTGGATGAGTCATAACAAAACTGATAATCCAAGAAGGGTGTATTTATCTAATAGTGATCTGACTGAATTTACATATGTGGTATCTAGTTATGTGTCTGCTGAAAATAATATAACAAATGTGTATCATATTCCTTAGTTTACATTCAGCTTGCTTTCAGTATCACAACTGACCAAGGAATGGAAATGTTCAGTGAATTTCTTCTCTGATTTCTGTGTTTTCAAAGATCTTTGTACTGGAAAGGTGATGGGGATTGGTAAGCTTGATAGAGGTTTGTATCTCTTAGTGAATACTTAAGAAAGAAAGGTTGCAGCAGCAATAAAAGTCTCTACTAAAGCTGATGAGAGTAAAGCCCAAGTTGAGGTTGATCTATGGCATAGAAGATTAGGACATGCCTCCTCTAATATACTTCTAAAGTTGCTACCTAATAAGTTTCTTATAGTAGAAGATAGAGTAAAGAAATGTATTGTCTGTCCTTGTGCCAAGCAAACCAAACTTCTTTTTCCTACAAGTAATACTCAGTCTGCATGTTGTTTTGATCTAATACATAGGGACCTATGAGGACCTTATAGAATTCCAACTATGAATGGTAATAGATTTTTCTTAATAGTGGTTGATGATTGTTCAAGATTTACTTGGTAGTTCTTATTGAAAATCAAGTCAGATATGTATGTGCAGATACCATACTTTCTTGAGTACGTTAAGACACAGTTTGGCAAAACTGTAAAAGTAATTAGAACTGACAATGAAACTGAGTTTGTGAACTCATTAAGCAGTAGTTTATTTGTAACAAAGGGTATTGTACATCACACCTCATGTTCTTATTCACCTCAGCAGAATGGTGTGGCTGAAAGAAAGCACAGACATATCCTGGAGGTCACAAGAGCATTGAAGTTTCAAGAAACAATACCTGTTAAGTTTTGGGGATATTGTGTTTTAGATGTTGTTTACCTCATAAACAAGTTACCTAGTTCAAGTATTAATTATTCTACTCCATATGAGAAGTTGTATAGTACTAAACCATCTTGTGATCACCTAAGAGTAACAGGTTGTCTCTCTTATGCTAAGGTGTTAAATGAGTCTGATAAGCTCATGCCAAGATCAAGAGCATCCGTGTTGATGGGCTATTCTTGTACCAAGAAGGGGTTGTAATGACGCTTACAGTCATTTTCCAGTATTTTCATATAATTTAGTATCCCTATAGAATATTTTCAATATTGGTAAAATTCTCTAAGTGATGATATATTTATATCACTTTATAATAGACTTTTATGATTTACTAATATTTTAAGCCGAGATAGTAAATTTAAAAATGTTAAATATTATTATTATATAATAGAGATTTTTTTAGAAATAATTTTTTATTAATTATGATATATTTAAAATATTATAATTATTTTACCACGAACCTATGCAATACCCGAGTATATATATAATAGGATTAGATTTATATATATCTATATATATGTGTGGTGCAGATTTGTTTATTCATGGTTAAGAGTGTCCGTGTCAAGCAATGGTTAGTCCTTAGCGCATTAGTGAAATCTTGTGATTTTCTTTTTAAATCTTTCGGGCATTTATATATACAGATAACTACAAAGGAAATCTCATATAAAACTTTGGTTCCTCTCTATAAAAATAGTTCTAATATATGTTGTTGTTGTACGTAAGGGGTAGGATCATTGATCCTTAAGTGTTCTTTTTTCTCCATCTCTTAATTTTTTTCATTCATGGCTGGTCCAAGGCGTGTATGTGACGCGTGGTATGTTTATTCGTGTATAATTAATTTTCAAAATCAAGTTATTCAAGCTCAGGTTTTAGTAGAATATTATTTGGAGGATTCTCAGAGATATTTTTTTTAGTTGTGGCATCCAGGTAGGCTTGATTTACCCTACCTTTAGATTGAGCTTATTTACTGAAATTGTAAACTATTATGCTAGCTTTGGATAGGTGCTTGCAGATGTGCATTTATTTTATTTATATAAACTGTTTTATTTATTCGGATTAGGACCCCATTCTAGTAAATATTGAAATATTATCTTTTAATATAATACAACATCTATTACTTTAGGACGTTAAACTAAATTGCAAAATCTTGAATTTATCTCTTTTTAATAAAGATTGGCGGATGATTATTTAGACGTTGATTATTTCAAGTCTGGACTATCATGATTTCAAGTCCGGTGCACATCTAGATGACTATCATGATTTCTTGGGATTGGCTCAGTTACAGATTATTTGCGTTTATTTTCTTTAATTGCTATTTGTGTGTCCCACCATCTTATGGGGCATGGTTGGGTTAATTGTCTTCTTCAGTGTGCCTAGCGGTCTTATGGGGTCTAGTTAGGTTATGTTGTGTGCCTAGCAGGCTTATGGGTCCAGTTAGGTTATGTTTAATTTGTTTGTAATTACTGGGTTATTTATTTTCTGTATCGCTTACATTTAATCCTCTATCTCATTGGCATAGCTTGGCAGTTGTTTACCTTTCTGTCCCTTTTTACTGTCGACTTAGATTACATCACTACATTGTAGTTATACCATTTCTGTATTGAGCTCAGTTGACCGATGATGCCTATTGAGTACCCGTTGCTTTATTAATCATACTACAGTTCTGCATATTTTTCCTGATGCAGATCTGATTAGTAGCAGCCGACATTGATGTGATTCCTACCTTCCAGTTCGTAGCAGGGTGAGCTTACCATCGTTCGAGGCTAATCTTCCTCTATCTACTCTGGTTGAGTCTTTTGTACTAGACTACTTGTGTATATTGGGTATTATTTTGATTCTATCTAGTACTCTGGGTATATTTTAGTAGTGGTTCTAGTACCGACCTTACCAAGTCTTGAGAGAGATTCTTTTGTGTATTTGGTCCTTTTCCACCCTCATTTTAGTATATGAGATATTTTTATTTTCTGTTTGTTACTTGTTATTACTGTTGCTACCATTATAAGCGATTTTTTTTCTAATTTCTGCCTATTAGCCCGTTACCTATTATTTCAGGCAATGGCTTGGCTTGCCTATTGGGGGAAAAAGTAGACTCTATCATGACTTGAGAAATTGTATCGTGATAGATATGGCTTATATGACATGTCTATTAATATTTTCCTTGTTAGTAGGGATGTGTCTTTCAGGGAAGATGTGTTTCCTTTCAAGATTGAAACAACTGATGATCAGTTTCCCTATCATGTGTTTCCATTGGAAGATAAATTTCTAATAGCAAGTGATATTATGATACCCTTGGAGGCTTCTATGAATGTCTCATTTCAAGAGGTTCCTAACATTGTGAACCAACAAGAGCACCTACAACCTCATGTACCTACTACTAGACAGACCATAACCAAGGTATATCAAAGACGATCAAGCAGATATCAAGAGGTTACGTAGCAAGAACAACAACTACAAAGGGTTCCTAATACTACACAGCCTACAACTCAACCATCTGCAGCTCAAGATCAAAGGAAATAAACTAGAGAAAGGAAGCCACCAACATGGATGAATGACTTTGTCTCTAAGAATACAAAATAGGTACCTCATGCTCTTGCGAATCATGTGTCATATGATAAACTATCTTAGTCCTATAAGAGTTTTATGGTGAAAACATCATTTGTTACTGAGCCTACAAGCTACTCTGAGGCCTGCAAATATCCTAGATAGATAGATTCAATGAAGACTGAAATAGAGGCCTTAAATTCCAACCACACTTGGGAGGTTGTTCCCTTACCTAAAGGTAAAAAGGCCATTAGTTATAAGGATTCAGGTAAAGTGTAATGATTTAAAGCCAGACTTATAGCAAAGGGATATAAACAAAGAGAAGGGATTGACTACAAAGAAACCTTCTCACCAGTTGTGAAGATGAAAACAGTAAGAACTATTCCCACTACCGACGCAAAGAAGAACTGGTTTGTTCATCGAACAGATGTCTATAATGTATTTCTAAATGATGACCTCACTGATGAAGTATACATGGAGTTTCCTCAGGGGGAGAATTCAATTTGCAGACTGACCAAATACCTATATGGCTTAAAGCAAGAACCTAGAAAATGGAAAACAAAAATATTAGAAGTCTTACTAAGGTCTCAGTTTGTTCAAAGACAATATGATCCATCTCTGTATATAAGAAGGACACTAGAAGGAATCACTTTGGTACTTGTGTATGTTGATGATATGCTAATCACTGGTGATAACTTGAAACTGGTAGAAGATGCAAGTTATGCTATAACAAAGCTTCAAAATCAAGGATCTAGGTGAGTTAAGGTTCTTCCTTGGCATAGAATTTGCAAGGTCAAGCAAAGGGATACGAATGCACCAGAGGAAGTACACTCTAGAGTTACTATCAAAGTTGGGATTGATAGCAGCTAAACCAGTGGTTACTCCTATGGACTATAATCCCAAACTGACCTCAAAACAATTTGATGATCATGTCAAACAAGTACAACCTACTGATGATCCTCCTGCAGATCAAGGTGCATATCAAAGACTGATTGTCAAGTTACTATACTTAACCATGACTAGACCTGATATTGTATTTAGTGTACAGACACTAAGTCAGTTTCTGCTAGAACCAAATAAGTCTCACATAGATGCTGCAATCAGAGTTATGGGATATGTTAAAAATCAACCTGGTCAGGGTGTGTTACTATTTAGTGAACCAAGTGATCAGGTGAGTGCTTACTGTCATGCAGATTAGGCATCATGTCCTCAAACCAGGAGATTAGTGACTGGTTACTTTGTAAAAATTGGGAAGTCAATTGTATGTTAGAAGTCAAAGAAACAAGCTACTGTTTCCAGAAGTTCAGCTAAGGCTGAATTCAGAAGCTTAGCAGCTGTAACAGCTGAGCTGGTTTGGATACTAGGATTGCTAAAAGAGATTGGAAAGAAAGTAAAGCTGCCAGTGAAGGTGTTTAGTGACAGCTAATCATCTATTCAAATAGATGTCAATCCATTTCAGCATGAAAGAACTAAACACATTGACATTGATTGCTTCTTCATAAGAGAAAAGATAAGTCAAGGGATGATCACTACAAACTACATTGCTACACAAGATCAGCCAGTAGATATGCTGACCAAAGGCCTCACCAAGGTTTAACAAGTGCATCTAAATCGCAATCTAGGAATGTGTGACATTTTTCACCTTCATAGCTTGAGGGGGGAGTGTTGAATATGTTGAAGACAAAGGAAAAAGCACAAGCTGGAAGAGTCTAGAAGAATATGCTATGTGCAGGAAAATTGAAAAATCTGTTATAACTATTTCCTTGAAACAGTTAGTTACTCTTGTTAATAGATAGTTGTTGAAGTAGTTAGTGGTAGTTAATTCTCCTATAAATAACTGACTATGTACTATTAACAACAATAAGTTGAATACACAAGATCTCTCATTCTACTCTAAAAACACTTCTCTTCTGTTCTACTTACTTCGTCCTTCTTCTTCTGCTGCTATTCAGTGCATAATTCGTTGTTAAGAGTTAAAGCACTGATCTAAGAATAATTTCACCCATAAATTTCCTGTTATTATTTTTCTATGTAAGTGAAGCTCTCCAAATTAAATATGGCTCTAGAATACAATAAAAACCACGGAAACAACCTCAGCCAGAAATGTAAGGTAAGATTGCATACAATAAACCTTGTAGGCCAGCCCTTTTCCCGACTCCACGCAGCAGGAGCTTTAGTGCACCTTGCTGCCCTTTTTTCCCAGAATACAGTGAAACTAAGTATCAAATTTTGGAAAAAGTACATAAAGAGAATGGTTTGATATAAGTAGGCATCGATCTTCTCAACAAGCAGTTCTGAACTATTCTGTCATATTCAACAGCTAACAAAATTTCTCTCGCATTAAACACAACTGATATTTTTTCTTTTGGCTTCATAAATTGGATAATTAACCTAAGCGTGGTGAAGAGCTGGACATTTCCAGAAGAACTGAAAATTGCTATATTGGTTATGCATTTACTCCTCTTACAGTTACAGAAGAGGAAGTTTCACAGCTAAAGCTCACCACATGTTCCTTAATCGTTTCCATTTATAACAAAGTTTAAAACATCAAGTAGTTTATTTGTTGAGGTGTCACCTGTTCTGTTTCTATATGCTATTAATTGCAACTTCAACTTCAAGATACTCTATATATAGACCAAGTTGGAAACATAAAACTACATTTTAGATCTCTTTAAGTAGCTGAAGGAAAAATGACAATTGGCGGCATGGCTGTCGATTGACAAGGTACGATACCACTTTATCGGAAAGATAACGTTTGCAGTTGTTATCAGTAGCATTGTTGATGCATCAGGTGGCCTCATTTTCGGATTTGATATTGGAATTTCATGTAACTATGCTTGTTTTATTTTTCATTCTCCATTTTTATTAGCCTGAATTCCATTTTATTAGAGTGAACCCAAACTTGTGAAATAATCTAAGATTAGACCCCCGTTTCTTGATAGAAAGATGGGTCTCTTATTTATAGCTATGAATCAGTACATAAGGAGGAGCCAACACATGCAATTTTCAAGATACTATACAGATATTAGGCTGTCTTCGAAGCAAAGTAGCCGAAGTATTCCTAACATGGAGCTAGCGTTCGTGTTCAGGAAGAAAAGCTAAAATATTCATTTTTCGACAGAAAATTTTTGATATTATAGAAATAACTAGCTAGACACTGTTTCATTTATTTGTGAACTTCATAATGATGTACACCGTCAGATCACTTTAACTTGTTGAAACAATTACGTCCCACATTTTAAAGAGGTTTACATGTATATATATATATATCAGGTTACCTGATAGTGGAAAGAATTTCTTAACACTGGTGGTGTATATAAATTAAACTAAATGATCTCTAAATTTTGCCTACTATAAAAGATTATGTTTTGTCACATCGTGAAATTAACACTAACCATTGTCCAGACATGCTTGGAATGTCTGGGTTGTGCAACTTATTGTCAAAGAGATTTTGACCAGTTTAATTTGGACATAGAGTGGAGTGACGACAGTGAGACCATTCCACGGAAAATTCTTCCCATCAACACTTCAGAAGGAAGAATCTGGTGGTGCTGAAAGAAATGTGTATTGTGTATATGACAGTGAGGTGTAAACAGCCTTCACGTCACCGCTCTACATAGCTGTCTTGGTTGCATCTCTCGCAACTGGTCACCTCACGGCAGCCTTAGGACGAAGAAACATAATGATATCAGGAGGCTTCACTTTCTTTGCTGGTGCTCTTCGCAATGGTGCTTCTCAAAATATTTCTATGCTCATCTTGGGTCACATTTTATTAGGCTTTGGTGTCGGATTTTCTAACCAGGTAGAAAAATATAGGGTTTAGTGATCTTATACTGATAGTGTGAGAATTATGTACAACATCGTGATATTTGTGCGTGTATCCGAAGGCTATTCTCATATACCTGTCAGAAATGGCACCTTCAAAATGGTGTGGTGCATTTAGCACAGGCTTCCAGTTCTTCTTAGGCCTTAGGTTTGTTACTGCAAATTCCATAAGCTATGGCATCTCTATGCTTAGCTGGGGAAGGTGCCTTTCCCTCCGGTTGACCGTAGCTCCAGCCGCGACAATGACCATCGGTGCAATTCTTATTTTTATTTCAAATGATGCTGTTGTCAGGATCAATTTGCGAACATCTCACCTATATCCTCAAGTACCTACTACCTCCAACTAGCAGAAAAATTCTGTCCACTAAAACCTAGGCAGATTAAAAAAGAATCATGTAGCATTTTATTACGTAATCTTTATTTTTTTTAGTCTAAGTTAAAAGGCTTCAAGTACATTGCCTTTGAGTCGGTTCTGCGTCTTCGAAGAGATATGAACCACGATCTTCCAGAATTTTTGTTTCATTCTTGTGACACACCCTTTGGCACAGGTGCACTTCTCATATCCGAACACCTAGCAGCCTAGTTGAGTGAGGAAAATTGGAGCAACAAAGCGATCTCTTGCAAAAGTTCATGGAACCAATAACAACACTGGAATTGAAGCAGAGCTAGCAGATCTTATTAAGTTTAGTGAAGTTGCAAGAACTTCAAAGGAAGATCCTTCTGCAACAATCTTTAAGAGACAATAAAAACCTGATTTAGTCATGTCCATTGCCATACCATTTTTCCAGCAAATGAGTGGGATTAATATCATTGCATTCTACTCACCTTTCCTTTTCCGATTGATGGGTTTAGGAAATAACTCATCTCTACTGGGTGCTATTATTCTTGGATTAGTGTTAAGTCCTCAGTTTTGATGATGGACGACCTATTGTTGGGACCATGTTCAAGGTCATTTCATGCACTTCTTGGCAGTCAGCATTAAAGCTGTAGTTTGTACTTTCGGCAGAATGTTGGTGGGCACGCAGCATAGGCGTTGCAGCCTTTTTACCTCGACCAATGAGAATGCTTATAGGGTTTCATGTGTCATGTATATGCAAAAGGATGAAAACCTAGTTTTGTATTCACAAAAAACAACCGATCTCTCCTAGCAAAAGAAGTTGTCTTATTCACATTCAAAGCCTCATCAGCAATACGGACCTGCTCTACCAACTTTTTATGTGTTTAGTCCTTGTTGTACTAGTTCTTAAAAGTGTAAATCTACTCTTTCTAGTAAAGCTGTTGTAGGTGCTTTGTAACTCTCTTTATCATGCTTGATGAAGATGTTAGCTAGAGTTAATTGATATTCTAAGACTAGAGTTAGTCTGAGTTAGCCATTTCAGCTTGTGGCAATAGAGTTATTGCAGATAGTGCCTTGTAATAGAGTTGTTGCAACATGTTTGAGGATTAAGAGTTTAATCCTTGCAACTAAGAAATCTGTATTCATCGTTGCTTGAAGATAGTGAAGTGGTTGAGAAATCCTACGAGGTAGGTTGTGGTTTTACTCGCTTGAGTAAGGAGGTTTCCACGTAAACATCTTGTGTCATTTACTTTTTATACTTGTAAGTTCGTGTTTATCGTTATGTTCTGTAAAAGGTTCGAGGACCTGATCCCTGCTCTGGTGGGCAACTCTTACATTTCAACAATTAGTCAATCTTTCTTCTTTCCTTGCGTCTAGTGGTTTATTGATTGGTTTGGTCGAGATTTCTCTTCATACAGGGTGGAGTACAAATAATCATCTGCCAGGTACGTGTTTAGCTCATCGCCAACCGAGACAACTCGCTATGCACCCAAATATCCAAGTTAAAACTCGAGTGATGACTGGATAATGAGTTCATGTTTTGTGCAATCGAAGTGCATAAAGATTATTTATACCATCAGATCAAATTGACTTACAACATGTTAACTTTTCATAACATATCAAATAAGATAGCTTGAAGAATATAGTAATAACATGTTATAAAAATTTAAATAGCATTGATAGCGTAAATTTTATACTAACAGTACGTAAATACCTTACAGGGTATGAACTCTTACATTCAAACAATGTATAGTTTAAGTTGAATAGCAATAACATATTCTGTTTGATCTTCGTGAAGGTGGCTATTGCTTCTGTTCTAGCAGCTTCTATAGGTGAAAACGGAAGCAAACACATTAGCAAAGCAATATGTTGCCTTAGTACTTGCCTTGATGTGCACCTATGCTGCTGGTTTTGGTTGGTCACGGGATCCTCTAAGATGGGGCAGAACATAACTGTAGCCGTCAACTTTGCCATCACATTCGTGTTGTCTCAAACATTCTTGACTATGCTCTGTCACTTCACTTATGGGGCTTTCTTATTCTTTGCTGGTTGGATTGTTGTTATGACCATTTTTATTGTGATGTTTTTGCCTGAGACGAAAGGCGTCGCGTTAAATTTGATGTATCAAGTTTGGGAACAACACTGATTTTGGAGTAGAAGAATTGATTATACCAAAAATTTATGTGTAGTTGCTTTTGTAATCTAACAGAGGAAATTTAGCATAAGGAGGTCACTGGTAATAAAAGTTACGATATATGGAATTTATTCAAATTTAACCTTAATTGGAGTAGATTCGGGTGCTTGTTGAAACGTGGGGGTTGCACCACCGTTCTAGGGACCAGGTCCCTAAGATTAGGAGAATAGTAATAAAACAGTAAACGACCAAAACTTGCAGAAATTAAATGTACACAGTTATTTACGTGGAAACTTTCTTACTCAAGGCTGGAAAATCACGGCTGGCCATCACAAACACTCAATCTCCACTATAATCAAAACTCATTGATTACAGATTCCAAAGAACTTAATTCTAAGTTCTACTAGTTGTAATAGCTCCACTACAACTACCTCTATGCAACCCAACCTCGTTACAATCTATTAACTCTAATCGATGGACCTTAGGTAACTCTTCCTAAGAACTCTACCGCCAAAGGAAAACTTTACTCTTATAAGTTGAGTAAATCAATTAGAAAGCAGAACTTGACTCAAGAACACCTAGACCTTAAGCACAAAGAGATTCAGGACTTGAGCTTTAGAGAGTTTTCACCGAAACCATGAGCTTCTTCAAATTACAAAAACTATTGAGGGAGAAGCATCCTTTTCTATTTATAGTAGTGTGAAAATTAAGGTTGAATTTTGATTGGACCAGGTGTCTAATCAGGTACATTACACACCTGCATAGTTTGTTGCACTAGCAGACAAAACAGTGCAGAGATGTGACAGCTGTACCAAGAAGGATTTGCGAGGGACTTGGTCCTCCAATATCAACTAGTCATCATCAAAACGTGAGACAATAATTTTTCCCCTTTTTGATGATGACAAACCATAACCTCAGAGTATCAAAATTCATCCAACTTCAAAGAAAGCACTACTCTCAATATGTGTTCCCTCTATCAACATCCACCCTTTCAATAACAAACACCTAGACCTTCATGTGTTCCCCCTAACGACAATCCCCTTTTAATAACAATGACCTATCTCATAGTTCATAGCACAACACCTGGTCCCTACCATGATGAATTCAGTATTCCCTTTTTTGGCATCATAAAAAAGTAAGAACAGTAAACCAAGAATAGAGTAAGCACAAATTGGTTAACTCATGGCCGCTAGGCAACACTAACATGAATGAATAACTTTAAGTAAAGAAGACCGATAATATAGACAAATAAGAATTTCATTCAAGTAATAAAGGTAAGTCCCATTACAATGCAAAATAAAAATAACATAAAAGTCTTAATCCTTGAAAGCCACAGGAATAAAAGAAAAAAACTGACACAGGGAGACAATAACAACAGGAAGGACAGGGCTTAGGTAGATAGAGGTTTTGGGGAGAGGATCTTAAGAAGCATTACCATCCTAGCACTCACAGCAACATTAGAATCCAACAACTTCTTAGTTAGGTTCTTCACTTCTTGATATAAGAATAATCACGGATATGGACTTATAAGGGTGAGTGTTGGTCTCGAGACTTGGTATGTGCAATTTAAGTGTAGAAGAGGTCCAAAACACACCAAAATCAGCCCATAACTTACACTTGATGGGCAACCCACTCTTTGAAGGCCCTTTTGGTCATTTTAACTTATATCTTGTAATAGTTATATAAAGAATAATGTAGGGTTTTATTTACTTAGATTATTATGGATGTTGAAGTGAGAAACAATTTAAAAACACAAAGTCCTTGATGATAGGCGATATTACACGCCTATGATACTATATTTTGCCCATATTTTAGCCTAGTTTTGAGAACAAATTATATATTTCATGCACTTTTAGTCCATTTTCCTGTAAGTGAGCTAACGAACATGATTAGAAAAGTTTCAGGTATAAATGATGCAGAATTCAGCATTTTATGGATAACTTGACGCCAAAGAAAGCTTCACGAAGGAAGAAAAGGAAGCTTGGACGCCTAAGGACCAAAAGTGATGCATGGAAAATCTGTCCTGGGCTAAAACAGCATTTCTGAAAACTTTGGGGACTAGCAGTAACTTATTTGGATTAGGGTAATGATACATTAACCTAGTACAATTGGGTTAAGTATTTCATTAGCTTATTAGGATTAGGATAATGACACATTAACCTAGTACAATTGGGTTAAGTATTTCATTAGTTTAGTAGGATTTGGTTAAGTATTTCATTAGCCTAGTAGGAATAGGATATGGGTATTATAAATACCCTATCTTGCTAGAGATTTTTATTATTCTCATTCTAGTTTTTATTCATTCTAATTACAATACATTCTACCTCTCAATTCCGAATCTTTCCATTAATTCTATTTTTCTTCTTCTATTCATCTATTCTTAATTTCCGCAACAAGAGAAACGTTACTTTGCAAGAAATCACGCCTAACACCTACCACTCTTGTGCTACACGAAATTTATTATTATTGTGGTATAATAACAATGTCAATTGTGATTTCCTTCGCACTCATGGGTAACTAAACTTCTCTGTTGGGGTTATGGAAGCCGAATGAGATACTATCTATTGCTGTGAGTTTGTGAGTTCGTGACACGTATGCTGCTTATATCCTCTTCATCTTAATCTAAATTCTCTGTGGTTGCAAACATAAGAATACGCCAGTATAACATTTAACTTGTTCGAAAGAAAGGTTATTTGTCTGGAAAAGAGATAATGTCAAGGTAGTAGGGTCCCATCCCCTATTAAAAAGTTAGTGTCATAACTGGATTAACCTCTTGGAGAATTCGTACCGTTAGACACGCTTTAAGCTCGAAAGAGTTAAAGTGAAATAATCCTCGAATAGGTCAAAAGACGCCTGGATTTACCATCGAATACAATTCTCTATAAGCACATGCATGTCTGAATTCTACACACTCATAGCCAATAGAGACGTATAACTCAGAAGGTGGACATAACCCCAACTCCTCAATTCTCATTGTTTCACAACCTACTAAACATTCTTTCGTTTTACTTTGCTACTTTTAGTTTTTACTTTAATATTTTGGTTACACATTACAATCCCCCCTTTTTACGAGACTTGCACTAAAAGTCTAGTAATCGTTGCTTACTTGTTGGCCAAGCTATTCCCTGTGGGATCGACACCCAACCCAAGTTGGGTTCTATATTTGCTAAAGCCCTCTTTACACTCCCACAAGAGCTGTAGATTGAGCGTTATCAGTCCTCTCTTCTCTTGATGAGGCAAAACTGAAACTAGGAGACAACAATAGGGTGGATTCTCTTTGTTGTTGATTGCTTGGAAATATTGATTCTAGAGAGGTGGATTCCGATCTTGTATCTTTGTAAGAGATAGGTTTATTGTTGTATGTAGTGTTAAGGTTCCAAGAGTTACCATTCTTGGGTTCTTAACATTATACCTTCATGTGGTCGATCTATCTATCCTTTTGTAATCTTTTATCCGTTTTGTATCTTGTATTGTGAATCCGTTTTTGTTGTTGTTGTTGTTCTCATTGTGGTTTAATCTTGTGTTGTTAACTTAGTTTGTTGTTGGATGAAAAGGTGTCAAACACCTAGTAATATTGTCCTTCTTGTATTGCATTCTTGAATCCGAGAGTGATCTCCAAAAGGGTCCTCGGTTCTTTGAATTAGTGGACTATTTTTGGAGTGTGTTAGGACTCTTTTGAGCCAATTTCGTGTCTTCCAAGTTTTTACCATATCATTTCGTTTCAAAGCATGGCTTCATCTTGTTCCTACAAGATCAATCTTGGGCTTGCTTGTTAGAAAATAAAAAACAAAAATTGTTAAAAAGCTGAAAATTTCAGAAAAAATTGCAATCTGTCCATTGTTGTTGTCTTGGCCGAAATTGTGTTCTTGTGGTGTTCTTGGCCGAGATTTGTTCTTGAGTATAGTTCTAGGAGTCTTTTACTTGTCTTTTGTGTTTGTAGTGTTAGTTTTTTTCCTCACTAACACTTTGAGTCGATCCAAAATTGAGCTTGAATTGTTAATATTGTTGTTGTGAACAAAGTGTGGCCGATTGGATGTTGTTGTTGCTCTAGCCTTGAACGAGTTGAAGGAATTTTATTGTGGTTTTTTTTGTAGATCTTGAAATATTGTTGTTGTGTTCTTGTTGTTCATCACAACCTTCACTTTTTGTAAAATCGAAAGCACAACACAAAGGGGACTTAGCTGATTGTTGTTGCTATCCTTGTGATCTTTGCCGTGAGATTGTTGACCTTGTTGTGGTGGACTTGTTATTCTTGAGAGATTTTTGTTGGTTGTTCTTGTTTTGGTTGTTGTGTTCTTGAAGTTCTTCTCCATATTCATCACCTTGTTAATATTAAAGTGAACTTAGATTTTAAAAAGGTGAAAGACAAGGTGTAGTATTTGTTGAATCTTGAAAGACCCCCCAACCACCAAAAAGACTTTACATCACATCTCAACCTTTTTTCATCAAACAAGGGTCCATATTTTAAGGAGAAGTACAAGTCTAGTCAGAGACTTTTAAGTCTTGAAATTTGAATTGAAAAAGGAGCTTCAAAGACTAGTTTGTATTTCCCTCCATTGAACAGTTTCCACCAAAGTCCAAATTGTAAAATTAAAATTTGTTAAGAACCGAACCACTAGTGGACTGCAACGTGGACTGCCACGTCACCATATACACTGTTCACGCAACAATTTTGGCTTAAAATTTGATCTTTTAGTTTTATTGTGTTGTTAGCTTAGTTTCATTTGTTGATTCCATTGCTAAATTAGAAGCTAGTACTAGATTGTAAGTTAGTTTTGAAACCGTCCTTCATGTATACGTTCCTTTGTGTGTCTTATTCTTTTGAGTCATTGTAATACTTGATCCACCTCTCAATGCCTCACGGAGTACAAACAATTTTATGACACTTGTGAGACCAAAGTGAAAAAAAAATCCGAGAGACAAAATAATAGAGAGGGAGTGTGACGACCATTCTTGTACATCTAACTTGTTTGTTGTTTTATAGGTAACTTCTTGGGCATAACGGAAACCATATTGGCCATCCTTGATGCTTTGTCCCAAGACCTTGATAGGTGATAACGCCTAAACTACAGCTCTCGTAAGAGTGTAAGCGGATGCTACTAAATATAGAACCCAACTGGGTTGGGTGTCGAATCCCACAGGGAATACTCGGTCACTAAGTGTTGTAATTGTTAGCAGACTGTTGGTCGAAAATTCCATGGAAAGGGGGGTATTTGATTTATATGTGCAATAAGATAAACAAAGTAACGAATGAATGCTTGGTTTAGTAAGATTTAATCACAGAGAGTAATGAGTTAGGGTTATGTCCACCTTATGAGTTCTACGTATCTATTAACTATGAGTTATGCGGAATTCAGACATGCATGCACTTATAGAGATTTGTATTCTTTTGGTAAATCCTAACGTCTCTCGACCATCAAGGATTATCTCACTTTAACTCTCTAAGAGGTTAATCCAGTTACGGCACTAACGTGTAAACAGGGGTTAGTAGCCCTATTTCCTTGTCACACTCTCTTTTCCAAACATGTAACTTTTCTCTCGAACAAGTTAATGGTATAATGGGTATTCTATATGTTTGCAACCACAAGAATTTAATTAAGATGAAGAGAGTAATGATATAAGTAGCATGCGTATCAAGAATTCACACACTCATAGCAATAGATAGTATATCATAAGGCTTCCATAACCCTAATAGAGAAGTTTGGCTACTCATAATTGTAAAGGAAAACAACGAAAACATCATTATCATACCAAAACGATAACAATCTCGCGATGGATATGTATTGGCATCACAACGAGAATGACGTGATTTCCTCTCTATCCATTTTCTTTAGTGTTTTTGTCTGTCTCACGTTACAGAATTTGTACATGATTAATACTCAAAAGTCGAATGAAAGAAGTGAAAAATAGTGAATGAAAAGCTTGCTGAAAAATTCAGCAAATAGGGTTTTTATAACATCCTTGTCCTAGTCCTACTGAAATAGGGTTTTTATCCTTGTCCTAGTCCTACTGGGTTACTGTTGCATCCCTAAGTATGTAAAAATACTGTTTTTGCCCGGGACAAATTCTCCATGTATCATATTTAGTCCACAAGCTTCCAAAAACTGCCTTCCATCTTATGTGAAGTTTCCCTTTGCTACCGAAAGGTCCACAATGTGCTGAAATCTTCATCATTAATACTTGAAAACATACTAATCACGTTGGTTAGCTCACTTACAGGAAAAAGGACTAAAAGTGCAGGAATTATATATTTTATCCTTAAAACTTGGCTAAAATATGGGTAAATTATGGTGCTTTAGGCATGTAAATACGCCCAACATCAACACCCCACACTTAAAGCTTTGTTCGTCCTCGAACAAAATATTACGTCCATGCAAACATCTAACTAGGATTTCACAGCAGTAACACAAAATATTCATCAGGACAGGCACAATAATTATTAACAAAGAGTAGTTTTCTTGGTCACTACTAAAAACAATTCAACCTCCAACATATACTCGTGATGATGGTTAATTCGTATCCACAAGTTAAGGCACAAAGAATCATACAAAACTACCTAAAACTCATCAACCATGTGTGTCTCACACAAGATATCACCCATACTCACTCATAAGTATTTTTCAAAACATGGGTATAAGATTCTCCTTGCTCTCGCTCTCACAAAGAATTCACATGTTGCAACTGATGACCATAGGCTTGCCCTTAGTGTAATGCTCCACTAAATATCAGAATGCTAAGTATAGGATCAACTAGGTCTTTACAGGTTGTAATGTAGGCTAAGGGACAGGTAGGATTATTTTGGCCAGAAATAGTGACTAAGTTCCCTAAGAGCTTTAATACATCACATTACGCCATTAACACTCTCTTTTAAACAACCTCTCTGCTTTCCTTTTATCTACCGCCCCTTTTCACCTATTTTGTTATTCAATTTTAAACAGAATTAACTTTTTATTTTTCTTTTTATTTTTTTATTTTTTTATAACACATCTCTATAATAGCCACTCTTTTTCATAACAATATTCAAGTACCAATACACTCTAATGCATCACTCTCACCCAATTTCCTCTTATTTTGTCACATGACTTTACAATTTAAGGCACTTAGGAATTTGGATCAAATTATGGTCTTGAAAAAAATATGGATTAGGCTACATATAAGGCTGTCAAAGAAAATGGCTAAAGGCTCAAAGGGGGTTAACTAGGATAATGTCCTTGGGTAGGTAAAAAGAAGGTAAATAATTACAGGCTGCCAAAGAAATGCCTAAATCATCTCCTAAACTTGCACTCTTTATTTTGCTTTACACACACAGCAGGCAAGTTCTAGCATCAGCCACAAACACAGAATATACTATAGCCTCACACACACAAGGCACATGGTCAATTTTATTGGAGTAGTATCGACTCTTGACCCAACAGATGAAGGAATTAAACCACACACTTGTCACATAGTGAGTCACACTTAGAGCCTAAACGTCTCAATAGTAATGATTTTAGCACAAACTCTTGTCATAATACCATGCCGCCTTTCAGAACAATTTCATACAAGGTCTAAAAATCTAAAAAAAACTACAAACGAGAATAGATGAAGGCAAAGAAGTACAATACATCATACAAATACCCTCATCCCACACTTAGATGGGACACACTGCCCTTAGTGGAAAATAAATAAGGAAAACCTGATTAGTCGGACTCCTCTTTTATGTCTGGGGTCATACCCCCTACATCGGAATCATCATCAGAGTCATCATCCTCAGAAGTTCCTCAAAATGTACCCCACTTGATTTCAAGAGTGCGTCGAGGTATTTGCAGCACAGAGGATTCAGCTTGCTCCTTTCTTCCTCTTTTCTTACCTTTCTGTGAGGTGGACACTTTTTGTTTTCCTTGTTGTCCTTTTGAGGCCATTTTACCTGAGATCCTAATAGAGTCATGTTAGATTCATCTCGGAAAATTCAATCGACAAACAAACAATAGTGGCACCACCCCACACTTAAATTTGTTGGCACAAACTAATTAAGTGAACGATGTCGATTACTCAGACTTCATCGGCATACATTTAGGTGTTATGTTCCAACAATATATTCAGTGTAGTCATACTTTTCATGCCATCTTAACTATCTTGTTCTGCTCTATTTCATGTAATCTTGATCATACTTTATGGTTTGCATTAATGCACTTTTGGAACAAGATGACTACGTGGAGATTGAATCAAGTTTATGGCATAGAAATAATCACAATCATCTCATGCTTGTATTCAATCATGACCTTTATCTTGATAGACGAGTCATTCAAGTATTTTAAGCATTCAATTTTGACATTTATGCAATTACTTCACCATGTCGATTTCGCAAAAGTATGATAGTGTATCAAAATCAAATACAAGTTGGAACCAATTCAAGAACACCCACACGTATTCTTTCACTCAACTAGATGTATCATAACAAACCAAGCACATTCAAATCACCAACACCGATTCAAGATCAAACAAATCATTATAAGTATAGTATTGTAATCCTTACGGAATATAAAAGAAGAAATTAATTGGTGATGGACTTGGAAGATGATCTTGCAAGGTTAGATGAGTAAAAAGAAAAGTTTGAGAGATTTTGGAAGGGTAGGCAGTGCTTAGATTGAGTAAACAATGTGATTTTGCCTTAAGGATGAAGTTCTATTTATAGCCCAAGGCTCGGGTTAGGTTTGAGACATTAAAAATCGGGTTTGGAGACCAAAAAGTGAGCATAGGCGGCGCCTAATGCTTTGCCTATGCTTGGCATAAGCGGCGCCTATGCTATGGCATTATAGATTCAGAGACCAAAGGATTTGGCATAGGCGGCGCCTAATGCTTTGCATAGTTAATCATAGGCGGCACCTATGCTATGGCATTGTTGGGTATAGGCGGCGCCTATGCTATGGCATTGTAGATTCAGAAATCTTAGGCCATAGCATAGGCCTTGCCTTGTTTGTTTCCTAGATTTACATAGGCCTTGCCTTGTTCGTTGCCTAGATTCGCATAGGCATGGCCTTGTCTATTGTCTTTACTCCTTCATTCCTAACTTACCACCTTTAACATGGCACCCTTCCAAGTCAAAATTTAAGACCAATCTCCTCCTTTATACGCCTTGCACCTACACTTACTCAAAAATAACAAAAACAATTAGAAAGATGGGTTGCCTCCCACCAAGCACCTTAGTTTTGGTCGTGCCTCGACTACAAAAACAAACTTCTAGTAAAACAAAACAATTAAAGATGATGGGTTGCCTCCCATCTAGCTCTTGATTTATTGTCGCGGCACAACATAGTTATCTCGATTACTTAGACTTCATCAAGATATATGGTGCATCGTTTTCTAAATGGATTCAGATAACGCTGATGCTTACTTGTAGGCATGCAATCTTCTTCGAGATGACTCTTGTGCATACATATCCCAGGAGGGATACCAATTATATCATCAATAGTCCATCCCAGAGCTCTCTTGTACCTCTTCAGAGCAGAGATGAGAGCCTCTACATGCTGTTCACCTAAATCAGCCGCAACACTTACCGAAAGTGTATTTCCACTTCCCAAGAACGTATACCTTAGGTGACTGAGGAGCTCTTTCAATTCTAGCACTGGTGTCTCTTCAATGGAAGTCTTCGCTGTTGGTAAAGATTGATTCTTAAGATCAAGGTCCAGCTTCTTAAGAGCATGAGAATAGGACTTTATTCCTGTTAGAGCACAAATGGTTTCTTCATATTCGTCATCCTTATGCTCACTATTCAAAAGCACATCAGATGGTGACTCAACAGTAAGCTGCTTCTCTACAGATAATTCTTTCTCATCCTCATAATAAATATCATCTACAGAGAACACATTCATATCTCTAGGTTGCTTCATTGCTTTCATACATCAAAACGGACCACTTCGCCATTCAACCAAAATAAAAGCTCATTAACTCTTAAGTCAATAAGCACACTTCCAGTTGCGTGGAAAGGGCATCCCAAGATTATGGGAACTTTAGAATCCACCTTGCAATCCAAAATAACAAAGTCTGCAGGAAAGATGAAGGTGGAAACCTTCACCAACACATCATTCAAGATCCCCACAGGTCATTTTACCAACCTATCTGCCATCTGAGCCGCATATTGGTTGGTGTAGGGTCACCCAACCCCAACTTTCTGTACATGGATAGAGGCATCAAATTGATTCTAGCTCCCAAATCGCACAACGCCTTAGCAAAATCCAACGATCCAATCGTGCAAGGAATAGTGAAAGCACCAGGATCTGCTTTCTTCTATACTAATGATCTCGCTGCAATTACACTACAATGATAAACATTATCTTCCAGCTCATAGCTTACTTCCCACTTCTTTGTCAAAAGTTCCTTCATGAATTTAGCGTACCCAGGCATCTGTTTCAGCGCCTCCACTAAAGGAACATTAATAGTCAGCTGCTTCAACATAGTCATGAATTTACTGAACCTGGTGTCATCAGCCTTCTTCTTCAGTCTCTGCAGAAAATGTGGTGGTGAAAGGGAAATCGTTTTCTCCACCACTTCCTGTTTATCTTGCTTCCGATTATCAACCTTTTCAGAAGTGTCATCAGCCTTTTTCTTCAGTCTCTGAGGAAAAGGTGGTGGTGGAAGATGAATCGTTTTCTCCACCACTTCCTTTTTATATTGCTTCTGATTATCATTCTTTTCAGGCTGGTGACGTCTAGGTGTAACATCATGAGCACTCACTTTAGCTTCTACGGCATCTTCAAACTCTGTATTAAGAACATTCTTCTCTGTATTATCAACTACCTGCTTTCCTTTGGACGAACTTTAGAACACTTTACCACTCCTGGTGGTAATAGCCATATATGATCCATCATTCCTTGGATTTTGCATGGTGTCGCTAGGTAAAGTACCAGCTTTTCGTTGATTTAATACCGCTGATAGCTGACTCAATTGTTTCTCCAGTTGTTTTATAGCAGTAGAATGCGAGTCAACCAATTGATTTATTGAAGACAAATTATTCTTCACCTCAGTTACGCCCATGTTGGTTGCCTCCACTCCTTTCAACAACTTAGCCATCATATCTTCCATGGATATCTTTCTAGAGCCAGACGCCACGGCCTCACGGTTTCTAGGAGGAATATACAAACCACTCCTGTTAGGCTTATTCTTCCAACTACCTTGATCACGGTCTTTGTTTCCAGATTTGTCATAATAGTTATGACCTTGGTTTCCTTAGGCATTGCCTCGGAAACTCCCTAATTATTCAAGTAGTTAGCTTCTTCCTCAGAATTGGATTCATTACTTCCCTGTGACACAACAGCTTTAACTTTTTTGGTCTTCCCTGATAATGAATGCTTGGTAAGAAGATCCATCTGCATTTTCATGTGCGTCATATTTTGATCATGTTCCTCCTCTCTTCTCCTTTGTTCTGCAGTCATGCCAATAGATACAGTAGAGCTTGCTACCTCAGAATCCCTTGTATGCCAAGCTCTACTTTGCTTTGTCATCCGATCTAGCATACCGCTTGCCTTATTAAAAGTAAGGTCCATGAATGAACCACCCGTAGCATTATCAACCACTGGCTTAGTCACCGAATTCAAATCCCTGTATAATATCTCCATTAAGTGGACATTGGTCATACGATGATTTGGGCACCTCATAAGCTTCTTCTTGAACCTCTCCCATGTTTTGTGGAGAGGTTCAGTTGGAAGCTGTCGAAAATTGCTTATCTCATCTCTTAATTGTGCTCTCTTGGATGGCGGATAGAATCTTTCTAGGAAAGCGTCTTTCAGTTACCTCCAGTTAGTAATAGAATCAGGAGTCAGCCCGTTCAACCATAGAGTTGCCTCCCCAGATAGAGATAATGGAAATAGGCGCAGCCGAATTGCATTCTATCTAAGTCTTGGATTGTCGAATGACTTGCATGTAGAGATAAAATTGATCAGATGCATATTTGGATCATCGCCTGCAAGTCCACCAAATAACCCCTTGAGCTGCAATAGTTGAATCATGGTGCTAGTGATATTGAACTTGGCTCCAGGTGCCAAAGGTTGAGGAATAATAGCCCCTGTGGCACCAGCCCCATCCAAATCATTATCATCGTCATCAAAAGGGATCTGCATAGCTCGGCGATCAGGCCTCAATCTAGCTTGACGATCTCTCCTCTGCATAGGTGTCGCCACCTCAGCAGCATGCCTTGGGTTTAGTAACTCCTCATCACCCAAGTCCTCATCATCAAGATTTGTTGCTCGCCCTGGGTTATCAATATTCTGCTAATGCACTTGAGCAGCTGCCGGTGCAGCTAATCTAGCCTGCCCTTGTTGAGCTGCCATTCTGTCAATGTCACGTTGTGCATCCATTCTGCCAATAAGTTGAGGTTCGGGATTTATGGGAAGTAATGGCTGACTAGAACTTCAAGTATTTGGCATGCACTGTAAGAACCTGTATAAAACAAAAACAACAACTAAAATTGAAATACGAGAATCTTTGACCAAAAGGTCTAGTAACTATCATAAACTTAGTTGAAAACCGTATTCCCCGGCAACGGTGCCAAAATTTGATAACGCCTAAACTACAGCTCTTGTAAGAGTGTAAGCGGTCGCTGTCAAATATAGAACCCAACTGGGTTGGGTGTCGAATCCCACAGGGAATACTCGGTCACTAAGTGTTGTAATTGTTAGCAGATTGTTGGTCGAAAATTCTACGAAAAGGGGGGATTTAATTTATGTGTGCAATAAGGTAAACAAAGTAACGAATGAATGCTTGGTTTAGTAAGATTTAATCACATAGAGTAATCAATTAGGGTTATGTCCACCTTATGAGTTCTACATATCTATTTACTATGAGTTATGCGGAATTCAGACATGCATGTACTTATAGAGATTTGTATTCTAAAGGTAAATCCTAGCGTCTCTCGACCATCAAGGATTATCTCACTTTAACTCTCTCGAGCTTAAAGTGTATAACTAACCGTACGAACTCTCCAAGAGGTTAATCCAGTTACGGCACTAACGTGTAAACAGGGGTTGGTAGCCTTATTTCCTTATCACACTCTCTTTTCCAAACATGTAACTTTTCTCTAGAACAAGTTCATGCTATAATGGCGTATTCTATATGTTTGCAACCACAAGAATTTAATTAAGATGAAGAGAGTAATGATATAAGTAGCATGCGTATCAAGAATTCACACACTCATAGCAATAGATAGTATATCATAAGGCTTCCATAACCCTAACAGAGAAGTTTAGCTACTCATAATTGTAAAGGAAAATAACGAAAACATCATCATCATACCAAAACGATAACAATCTCATGATGGATATGTATTGGCATCACAACGAGAATGACGTGATTTCCTCTCTAGCCGTTTTTGAAGCGTTTTTCTCTGTCTCACGTTACAGAATTTGTACGTGATTAATACTCAAAAGTCGAATGAAAGAAGTGAACAATAGTTAATGAAAAGCTTGCTGAAAAATTCAGCAAATAGGGTTTTTATAACATCCATGTCCTAGTCCAATTGAAATAGGGTTTTTATCCATGTCCTAGTCCTACTGGGTTACTGCTGCACCCATAAGTATGTAAAAATATTGTTTTTGCCCGGGAAAGATTCTCCATGCATCATATTTAGTCCACAAGCTTCCAAAATCTGCCTTCCATCTTATGCGAAGTTTCCCTTTGCTACCGAAAGGTCCACAAAGTGCTGAAATCTTCATCATTAATACCTGAAAACATGCTAATCACGTTGGTTAGCTCACTTACAGGAAAAAAGGACTAAAAGTGCAGGAATTATATATTTTGTCCTTAAAACTTGGCTAAAATATGGGTAAATTATGGTGCTTTAGGCGTGTAAATATGCCCAACATCAATAGGGCGAATGCGGGTCTTAAAAACATTGATTCGAATGTGGTAAATATGAGTGAGAGGTTGGATCAAATGGAGAGTCGAAGGAACTCCCGTGGTTTTACTCCTGAAACTTTACTTCCAATGACCAATCCTCCAAGACCACAACATAATGCCACAAGCCAGGCTCCAAATAACCCTTAAAATCGAGAACAAGATAGACCACTTCCCCCACAAGTTGATCAATTCCAAAAAAGAGGACTTGGAATCCAATTTCCTCCCATCCAAGCTCCACAACCGAAGCTCCACATTACCAAATCGATCCTCTCAACCGAAACTTTCCTTTCCCAAAATCAACACATTCAAGAAGAGGAACATGGTAGAGAGAGACACGAAGGATATAGAGTCTATGATGATGCTTATATAATAGAAGGAGACTTGATTCGGATGATATTCAAGGCCAATATCAAGAGGGAGAGGAAGCCAAGGGTCAAAATAAAGATATTGGATCTGAGACTTTTTATCATTATGCTCTTGGGTTTGGCTAGCTTATGGACTATTTTTTTGTGCATCTCTTGTGGGATGTTTGTAGCTCATTTTTATACATCACTTGTTATTATTGAGATTTCAGGATCTTCATGTTTTGCGAACTGTTTTGAATGGTTTCTTTTGAAGTGGCCAATTAAACGAGATGATGCCATGAATTTGTAGGCAAATTCCTCTCAAGATAGAGAGGATGATACAAGAATAATCACAGATATGGACTTATAAGGGTGCGCGTTGGTCTCGATACTTGGTGTGTGCAATTTAAGTGTAGAAGAGGCCCAAAACACACCAAAATCATCCCATAACTTACACTTGATGGGTAGCCCACTCTTTGAAGGTCCTTTTGGTCATTTTAGCTTATATCTTGTAATAGTTATATAAAGAGCAATGTAGGGTTTTATTTTCTTAGATTATTATGGATGTTAAAGTGAGAAACACTTGAAAACACTCAAATTCCTCTCTTCTCTTGATGAGGAAACACCAAAACTAGGAGACAACAATAGGGTGGATTCTCTTGGTTGTTGATTGCTTAGAAACATTGATTCTAGAGTACTGGATTCCAATCTTGTATCTGTGTAAGAGATAGGTTTATTATTGTATGTAGTGTCAAGGGTCCAAGATTTACCATTCTTGGGTTCTTCACATTATACCTTCATGTGGTCTATCTATCTATCCTTTTCTTTTTGTTATCTTGTATCCATTTTGTATCTTGTATTGTGAAACCATTTTATTGTTGTTGTTGTTGTTGTTGTTCTCATTGTGGTTTAATCTTGTGTTGTTAACTTAGTTTGTTGTTATATGCAAAGGTGTCAAACACCTAGTAATATTGTCCTTCTTGTATTGCATTCTTGAATCCGAGAGTGGTCTCCAAAAGGGTCCTCGGTCCTTTGAATTAGTGGACTATTTTTGGAGTGTGTTTGGACTGTTTTGAGCCAATTTCATGCCTTCCATGTTTTTACCATATCACTTCTGCATTCAAACTCTGAATCTCATCAGTGAGTATTGAGACCTTTTTCTTAAGATCTGCATTTTCTGTATTGAGTGCTTCAGTAACACCTGGTCCCTCAGAGGAGAGTTGTTGATTCTTCAACTTTAATTTCAAGATCTCTATATCCTTAGAAGATATAATGACTCTCATTTCCTCTATCTCCTTACTCAGATTTTCTTGAACAGCTAACAATTTTGACACTTGTGACATGGTCCCTACTTTCTTTTTGACACATTTATTTTCAATCAATATAGTCAGGTTAAACATTTTCTTTACAGTTTCAGGAGTTCCCTTTTTACCAACTACCCCCAAAATGGTCAAACACTCTGTTCAAAAAGTATCCATAAAACATACCATTACTTCCCTCTTTTTCATGGATAACCTTGTATATATGTTGAATCATTAGGGAAGGCAAAATGATCAACTCAAACTTGCTGAGAAACTAAATCACATACAGATCCACAATACAAGCAATAGTCTTCTTTTCGGACCTAGGAAATACTACCTTGTTGACAAATTCAAACACTAGTTGAAACTCACCTTTGAGAAATTTTTTTCTCACTCCAGCTACAGATATTCCCCTATCTTTGATGCATCTATCATAAAATATGTTGAGGCTATTGTTTTCAGATAGTTCTCATACCAACAATGAGAACATACAAAATTTTCCCAAGTATTTCTTCATCCAAGCAAAGTTTTTTCCCTTGAACTAAGGCAGTCAAACTCAGTCGATAATTAGAAAACTCCAAAGTGGAATAAAATGCTCTCCCTTCTCTTTTATAGACAGAGGGAACTGGTCCCTCTAAGAGGTGCAGCCAACCTTGGTGTCATACATACTCTACAAGTTCCACCATTTCAGTTTTTTCAAGGATCCTAGAGTCAAAGACTCTTCCAGTCAGCATGTTTTGAGATTTTGGTATTTTATTTCTCTTCTTTCTAGACACAAATTTCTCATCATCATCCTTCTTTCTTTTTTTAGAACCACTGCTTGATTCTTCTACTGCAATTTTTATCTTCTTAGGACTAGGTCCCCCAGAGACTTTCTTTTTCTTTACTGCAATATGTTTTTGCTTCACCCTAGTAGGGCTCTTAGATTTTGAAGGGGAGGACTTGGAACTTCTTTCATCATGTACTTATTTTCTCCTCCTTTCTAATCAATGTCTTCATCATCTTCTCCAACATATACCACTTCTACATTTTCATCTCCACCACATTGACTTTCTTCAATCTTATTCTCTTAATAGTCACTGACTTATTTTCTTCCATAGAATCCCCTAGCAACTTCTTCTCAGTGCCCCTAGTTGAGTAAGTCCTAGTGACTTTTACCCTAGCATTTTCCATGTTTTCTTTACTCTTAATTCCCTTTTGCTTCTGAACTGACCACCTTAGTGGCAGTTCATGGTCATCAATCTCATCCTCCTCATCTGGAGGTTGCACAAACTTCCAACACCAGCTTCATTTGTCTTAGGAGATAAATCCCCTATATTTTCACTAACAACATTTTTCTTCAGATCAAAGGTACTCTCCTTGAGGTCATTCGAGAGAAAATCAAGTTCTTTGCAATCCAGTTCTCACTGGCAAATTCACTACTAGAAAGATCTGACCTCTTTATTGAAATTTTTGCATTAAATAGTTAGGCAAAAGTAGGATTTAATTCTGAAGGGGAAGCGGAACTTGGTTCGTTTAGGGTTTCAGGGGGTCCACCCTTTTTTATTCTTTTGAGAGAATGAGATTTTGAGGAAACTCAATTTTAATAGGTGAACCAAAATCTTCACTTTGGTCCACTACCATGGTAGACTCAGAAGTGGTTTCCATGGATTTTGAAGTTTCTTCCAGAATAGGTTTATTCAGGTTTATTCAGAGGGTTAGGACTTTCAAGGGAGGGTGTAGAAGGTGGAACGAACTCTCTAATTTTGGACATTGATGGAACAGGATTTTTAGCGGTGGGATTTCCTAACTGGAGTAAAGGTTTTTTAGCCTTTTCGGATTCTTTTGTGAGGCTTGAGAAAGTAGGACTGTCAGCCACTGGGAAGCTTTTAAAATGATTGAAAAAAAAAACCAAAAGGCCAATTTTAGAGGGGATAAGTTTTGAAAGCAAAGGTTTGAGAACAAATTTTGAAAAATGAATAAGAAAGAAAAGAGTTCATTTTTTATTTAAGGGATCCAAATTTTGTAATTATAGGAACTTTTAGAGGAACTGATATGTCTGGTAAGAATATATACAACTCTTTACTTTTCTAAGGATTTGATAGCTTTCAGATAGAGAATGGAAAGGACGTGGCTTTTTCAGACAGAATTTTATGAAATTTTAAAATACACATTGGTGGTACTAACCTGAGAGACAGGACCAGGTCCCTTTCTTGCTTGAGTGAACCTTATTATAGTGTCTGCCTTATCTGTTCTCCTTCAGAGTAATTCACCATACATGTATACATGCAAAGGTATGGTATTGAGTTAGACCAATAAGCATATACTTTATCAAGGATATCTATCTCCTGATCATAGCCTATGGATAAAGGAAAGTTGATCCATACTTCAGTTCACTTTGATAAACCCCAACCTCAACATGTTCTTTAAAAATTGCTCCTTGTGAAGAGCTTTTGTAAATATATCAGCTACTTGATCTTCAGTCTTACATAACCTTATGCAAATGGCCCCTTCTCAACATTGTCTCTTAAAAAGTGATGCCTCACATCAATATGCTTTGTTCTTTTATGTTGTACTGGATTTTTAGCCATGTTTAGAGCACTTGTATTGTCATACATTAGAGGGATAGTATCTGATAAAATCCCAAAATCCTTTAGTTGTTGTCTGATCTATAATAATTGAGCACAAGAAGAAGCTACAACCACATATTCAACTTTAGTAGTAGATAGTGCAATTTAGTTCTATTTCATAGAACCCTAGGAAATTAGAGAAGAACCAAGAAAATGATCCATTCCCAAGGTACTTTTTCTATCCACCAAGTATCCAACATAATCAGGATCAACATAGCCTATTAAATCAAAACTGTCTCCAGATGGATAGAACATGACCATGTCCCCTGTCCCTTTTAGATACCTGAGGATTCTCTTTATATCTTTTAAATGAGACTCTTTTGGATAAGCCTGAAATCTAGCACATATTTCCACACAGAATACTATATCTGGTCTGCTTGTAGTGAGGTATAGTAAGGATCCAATAATCCCTCTATACATGGTCTTATTTACTGAGGAACTAGGTTCATCATTATATATCTTTGAGCTGGTTCTATTGGAGTATAAATTGGCTTGGCATCTCCCATTTTATACTTTTTCAGCAACTCCTTGATGTATTTTTCTTCAAAAATCATAGTGTCTTGAGAGGTTTATTTAAAATGTAGGCCTAGGAAGAAGATCAATTCACCCATCATGATCATTTCAAATTCACTCCCCATTAAATTTGCAAACTCTTCATACAAAGATTCAGTAGTAGCTCCAAAAACTATGTCAACAACATAAGATCTGCATAATCAGCAAGTTGCTACCTCTGGACTTTAGAAAGAGAGTATTATCAATTTTCCCATTTTTAATGCCATTTTCCAAAATAAACTTTGAAAGTCTCTCATACTAAGCTCTAGGTGCTTGCTTTAATCCATAGAGATATTTATCCAATTTGAGTAAATGATATGAGAAGTCTGTATCTTCAAAACCTGAAAGTTGTTTGCCATAACCTATTCTTTCAATTATCTATTAAAAAGGCATTTTTAACATCCATTCGAAAGAGTTTAAACTACATACAAGAAATAAAAGCAATAAGAATCCGGATAGCTTTCATCCTTACAACATAAGCAAATTTATCATCACAATCAATTCCTTCCTCCAGATTATAACCTTGAACAACAAGCCTTGCTTTATTTAAACTAATAGAATCATGTTAATCCTATTTTTTTCTATATACTCATTTTGTCCCAATAATTGTCCTGTCAGTAGGTCTGGTGACCAGGTACCAAACTTTGCTGCTTTCAAATTGCTGAAGATCCTCCCACATAGCATTGATGCAGTCAGCATCTTAAAGAGCTTCTTCTATATTTTTAGGCTCAATTTGTGGCAAAAAGGCTGAAAAGTTCATAAAACTTCTGGATTGAGCTCTTGTTTGAATTCAAGATTCCAAAAGGGATATTAGATTTTTAAAGGGGTGAGAAGATTTATGCTTCCAATTTGATATTCTAGGTGGAGATCTTCTGGGACCAGGTCCTTGAAATTTTGACTAGACTCTTCTTGATTTTACTCTTCCATGTTTGGAGTCTGCAACTGAGATCCTGAATCACCATCGTCTTCTTAATTCTCAACTATATCAGTCTATCCTTGACCTTCAGATTCAGTTATACTATCCCTTTGAATAGGAATAAGTTCTACTATGTCAAAATCGTCATCTCTACTAGAACTAATTTTCTTTTTTGACTCATCAAAGATTACATGTACACTTTCTTCCACACACAGAGAGTTCTTTTGTTGAAAATTCTATATTCTTTGCTTGTTGAGGAGTAGCCCACAAATGTTGCTTCATCACTTTTAGAGTCAAATTTTCCTAGCTCATTCTTTCCATTGTTGAGGATAAAAAATTTGCATCCAAAGGGTAAAAAATAGTTAAGCTTAGGTGTTTTGATGAACACAAGCTCATATGGAGTTTTATTTAAGAGGGATCTGATTAGACATCTATTAATCAAATAAAAGGCAGTGTTGACTGCTTTAACCCAAAAGATATTTGTAAGGCCACTATCAATCAGCATAGTCTTAGCAATTTCTATGAGAATTCTATTCTTTCTTTCGACAACTCCATTTTACTAAGGATTCCTAGGAGCATGAAAAGTATGCCTGATTCCATTTTTAGCATAGAATCATGCAACTTGGGAGTTTTCAAACTCAGTTCGATCATCTGATCTGAATCCAACAATTTTGATGTTTAGCTTCATCTAAATTTGCTTGTAAAAACCACCAGAACATCATAAGTTTCATCTTTAGTTATTAAGAACACTATCCAGATGAATCTGAAATAGTCATCCACAATAACAAATGCATACCTCTTCTCACCTCTACTTTGAACTTTAACAGGTCCACATAAATCCAATGCAACAACTCAAGGGGTCTAGAGGTGCTAACCTACTTTTTCTTCTTAAAAGAAGATCTAGTTTTTTTCTTTGACACAAGCATCACAAACCTTGTTGTCTAAAAACTGCAGCATGTTGTATTACTGTGCGGGGTGGGCATAACTAGTGGTGGGTATGGTATTAAAAATTAGTTCGGTAATTTTGATTGTTGATTTTAAAATATTGTTCCATTACTATATCAAACAATTCATCATTAATACCAAACGGTATCTAAATTATCACAAAACAGTAAGCTATCTTGGAAAAATAGCCCACACATACAAGACAACAAGCGGAAACAACAAACAAAAACTTGAAAGATAAAGAAGATAGATAACTTGACACAAAGAGAATAAGAAATGTAGCAACTAAAGAGTGTATCAAACTATACAACCTCTAAAAATCACATTAACCAACACCAAGTTCTTACGCGAACACAAGAGGAACTCAGTTCACTCAAGCATTCATGTTTCTAGCCGTTTCACATCACAAGTGGAACCTTTCACTTGTGATGTTCAAAGTTGGTGGTCTACTATCTTCTTGAGAGAAAAATGGTGTTTTATTGTTACAATCTTCATTCAAAATAAGCCAGCTAAGGAACAAGACTAAGGAAAATATTTAAATAGTCTATTACAAAAGGTATTGAAAAAAGACTACTTTGCCCTTGATGAGGGTGGCGGGTATGGAGTGTATTTGGGGAAGCCTTGGATGTATTTTTGACCACCTAAGGCCATCCTCACATTTCAAGGCGTACACTCCCTTGGGCGAATTCACAACAAGCTTAAACGCATCCATTTTCATAAACGCGCCTTGTAGTCTTTATAGTTCCCGAGCTTGGAAAAGGCTTTGAAAAAGCTTCAAAAGGTCTTTAATTCACTTTGAAAATCCGAAACTTGGACCTTAAACAAAAACTTATAATCCTTGTTCTCCTCATTCTTGTATCATCCTCTCCATCTTGAAAGAAATTTGTCCTCAAATTCACACCTTGCAAAACCAAAGAGAGGGGAAACAAGCACAAAATCCTCATGATAGAAGGGTTAGCATTAGTACCACAAATTATATAGACATGCCAATGGGGTACAATTTTAGAATACAACCAAAAATCATTTTTCATGATCATAAAACACATACCATAAGCATCGCAAAGGACATGGCTAAGATAAACATCAAAGAAAGAGGAGTGCAATCCGAAACTATCACATATGTCATCAAGTCAAGGATGTTCACATTTGGAATATACCCACGGGTCCTTTATGTGTGACATGAAAAGCTTAGCATGAACGGCACAAAGGAAGTGGCTCTGATAAATATTAAGAGATAAGGAAACTACAATGGTCTTAATGGATTTACTATACCCAAAAGCTAAAACTACCTTTATCTTAGGAACCATAAGATACATTTGTTTCATTACCTCTACAAAGGACCTCATCTAATATAGTTTCACTATTGATCTTAAGATACACATCAACCACATTTCACCATCATGAAAACAAGGAAACCAGCCACCAAACTTCCTACTACTACACAAAAAAAATTCGAAATTAATATGGTTATCATCATAGGTAAAGAGGTAGTATAGAAAGGAATCAAGTGTGAAGACATCTTGCCGAGGGGGTACACTTTTAAAATACTACTAGAAATCCTTTGTTTTTACCATGAAACACATATTTTGAATATTACAAATGATAGGGATAAGATAATCATAAAGGAAAGATAAGCATAAGTCGAGGTAACCCCTTTCCTATGCCACTAGTGTTCCGAGATCAAAGGGATGTTGTAAACAAGGGTATAAGCCAAGATTAACCAATTATTTTACAAGGCTATCATCCAAGACTAAAGAGTTGTGGCCTAGAAGTATTCTCTTAAGAACAAGCACACCTTTATTCAAAAGTTTTCCAAGCATATGATTACCTTGAGCAAAACTAGTAGCACAGTTTGCAACACACAAGCTCAAAGGAATATATCCAATATCATGGTCAATATTACACGAATGAAGACTAACTTGAGAACTTTTAATCATTTTACGCACATGATCAAGTAGTGAACTATCCTTAAGAGAAAATTGACCAACATATGCAACAAGAGAACTACCAAGGAAAGATTCATGCTTTTCTACACTATGTAAACCCGAAGATACTTCACATTGGATACTAATATCCTTATCACAATATTTCAAGCCTAAGGAACTGTAGAGTGTAGCAATGATACCTCCGTGTATGCCATGACAATACACTTTTTTGGAGTTCTCGGCCAAGGGTGTCACTAGATCATTTCCCATGATATCATATGGAATCCCTTTTTGATACTTCTTTGATAGCATATGAACTTGAACCTGTATAGAAGAAGGATCAATGCTAGGCAAAGTGCTAGCATATAGGTTAGTGAGTATCAAAGATCCTTTGTGGGTAAATCCCACAAGTACATTTTTCTTTCCCTTTCCTATTTCACTACCTGCGGTTTCCCTTTCCCTTGCCCTCTTTTCTTCACATTCTTATTATACCTTACCACTAAGTTTCTTTATATCTTGAGGCTTGGCCTCATTATCCTTGGATCCTAACTCTCCCTCTTTTTCTACTTGGATGGAGTGTTTCCGGGTTAGTATAGCTTGGGAAAAAGACGTTGGATTTAGTGGAGTGTAGGGTCTTTGAATTGGAGGATTTTGGAGTGGAGGATTCGAGTTTAGAGATGGCATTTGGGTTCCAAGTCCTTTTAGAACTTGGTGGAGTAAGGAACGGATAGGTCCATCTTATTCTCGGCTTTGGGAGTAAAGATTGACTTAGTTTGTAGTACTTGGTGGATACAACCTTTGGTGAAGGTCTCGCGAGTAATAGTAGGTGAGGTTTTTTTAGGGGTATAAGGTCGAGAACTCTTTTGGCTTTCCACCCTCTCCAACCTCCCCCCCCCCCCCCCCCCCCCCGTTGAGGCCACATCTGAACCCAACTTCTCAACATTGGCCTTCAACCTAGACACATCTCGAGACAAAATTTTAAGGCTAGCTAAGAGGACATTCATAACATTATTGTCCATGGTTGGAGAATTGGAAGTTTCGGGTCCCATTTGCAATTATACCCATAAAATAAGCAAACGTTAGTTCAAAACTCACATACTCTTCACACTCGTCTTCCTCACTTGGTTCATCAAGTGTTTTAAGCTGGATAACAACTTGTGAGAACTTGGGAATGAGTCTACTCTTGAGTGGGAGTGAATTTTGGTTTGAAGACCCAAAGAAGTTTGCACGCAATTTAACCAAAAACAACTACGGCAACACAAGTAACGCTTAACACGAAAGAAGTACTCAAAAACTAGTTAACAACTTAGTAGGTTGTTACTTAGTTGCCAACTAATGTAGGAGTCAATAGAAAGAAACTAGTAGAGACAAGGAAAAAAACTATGGATGTCCAAGAAGAGTTTTTTGGTTGTTGGGGTGGCCCACGATTTTTTTTCTTTGGTCATTAATATTGTTGTTGAAGTGGATTATGATATTTTCAAGACTTAAGTTGTTTAATCTTGTTTGTTGGTGATGAATTTTTGGTTTTGGAGTAACAATACAAGGCTTTGGACTCTCTTTCCAAAGGTAAAAGGTGTCAATCACTTTTCACCAACTTGCACCAAAATGGAAAAACACCTTTTTGCTTTGGCTTTATCCCTTTCCGCTTTTGGTTTTTTTGAAAAAAAGTTTGACATTTTTTTGGTAAGTAAGCTTTTGGGAGGTCTTTTGTTTACTTGCATCTTTGGTGTTGTCTTGAAACTAATTCCAAGACAAAAAAAAAAGACCTTGACTCTCTCTTCCATTTTTCAAATCAAACAAGCCTTTTGCCCAACACTCACCTCAAGAACAATATGAACAACAACAAGAACACTTATGAACAACAACAATATCTACTCGTCCAACCTTCAACAACAACTTTAATAAGAGCTCAAATATTGGACTTTGGATTCAAGTGTGTTGTTGAACAATAAGACAACACACGAATCTACTAAGACAAACAAAAACACTAATAATCCTAGGCACAAATTCGGCCAAACAACAACACTTCGGCCAAGACACCATACCCGTAGAATAACTTCTTTTTGTGAGATATTCAACCTTGGACACCTCTTCTAATGTTAGGAAACAAATATCTAACACTAGAACACACAAAATACACAAAAATCACAAGAAAACTAGTCTTCAAATTTCGGCCTAAACACAAAAACGTGGACAGAATACTATTTTTGAGTTTTTTATTTTTTCAACACCTTTTGTTTTTTAATTTTTGAGTGAACAAGCCCAAGATTGATCTCGTGAAAATGAAATAAGTGATGTCTCTGATATCAAAGGATACCAAACGGTATCTAAATGAGAACAAAACAGTCCGCAATCTCGCAAAAACAGCCCACACATACAAGACACCAAGCGGAAACAACAAACACAACTTGAAAGATGAAGAAGATAGATAACTTGACACAAAGAGAATACGAAATATAGCAACTAATGAGTGTATCAAAATCTAAAACCTCTACAAATCACATTAACAAGCACCAAGTTCTTACGCGAACACAAGAGAAACTCAGTTCACTCAAGCACTCACATTTCTAGCCGTTTCACAACACAAGTGGCACCTTTCACTTGTGATGTTCAAAGTTGGTGGCATACTCTCTTATTGAGAGGAAAATGGTGTTTCAATGTTACAATCTTCATTCAAAATAAGCTAGCTAAGGAACAAGAGTAAGGAAAATATTTAAATAGTCTATTACAAAAGGTGTTCCAAAAGGACTCCTTTGCCCTTAATGAGGGTGGCGGGTGTGGAGTGTATTTGGCGTACACTCCCTTGGGAGAGTTCACAACAAGCTCAAACGCGTCCACTTTCATAACCTTGTAGTTTTTGTAGTTCCCGAGCTTGGACATGGATTTGAAAAAGACTTCAAAAGGTCTTCAATTTTGCAAATCCGAAACTTGGACCTTCAACAAAAACTTGTAATTCTTGTGCTCCTCATTCTTGTATCAAGCATGGTTTGGTATTTTAACGAAAAATCAATTTCGATATTTTGGTGCACACAATTTGCTTGACTTCAACTTACGTACATTCATATATTAGAGAATTATGACTTCGTCTTTTCAAAAAAGCATCTCAATTATACTATGCTAACACCTTATACATGTTGAAACATTCAAAAGAAAGTCCAAGCATACATTTTCCTTCGTTAATCAATTACACAAAGAAGACATTTCATTCACGATAGAATTAGTGAAAAACTCAAATTTTCAACGTCCAAATAATTAGTTTTGTACAAGTATTATTTTATATATTTTTAGTACAATAATACATATGAATTGTATGTGCAACTATGTAGAGTTAATATCCCAAATAAATAGTACTTACGGCTCTTCACTCAGAGAGTTACTTTTAACTTTGATTTTTACTCCAAAAGACACTCAAGTAACGACTCTTCTCTTAGAAGGTCACTCAATTTACGCACTTGATTTTCTCCCTTGAGGCAATTCATAAATCATAACTGCTAAACAACAAGAAGTGTGTGAAACATTTCTTTTCCTTGGACCATCCAAGCAACGCCATATAGAAATTGTCACATTCTACACTACATGGTCTGCAAAAACGATACGACTATTGACTGGGTCATTGGCACTTATGGACTTATTTTTTGCTGGTCTTTAATTTTTGTCATGACAAATAATTTTTTCGCAGGGCGTAAGTCTATATTTCGCATCATAATAACTCACAAGTTATGCCCCGCATGACTTAACAACTTATGCTCACTAAGCATAAATTCGATTGCCAAAGGACAAAATTTAAAGATCAGCCTATTTGAAGGGCAAGTCGTAAAATTTCTCCCTATTGCATGTTCAATAGCTTGTAAATTACGAAATAACTACTGAATATGTTTTGGAGAAAATCTGCCAAATTATTTCCACAACGTTAAGCTTACGCCACTATTGAGACACGCCGGTTGATACTTCCATGGACAGTGACACAATGAAAGTCACTTCCAAGTCTTCATTATACACATTCTAATTCTACCCGTATTTTACAAGCTGAGAGTTATATCATATTGATCACAAATCTTCAGAACTCCATGTTTTTTCAAAATACAATAAAAATATCAAATTTTGGAGTTGGTAAAAGTTATAGAGGGGAAAAATGGGAGTAATTGATAAAATTGTAATATTTGGAAAAATACATGACATATATGGTAAGGCACCAAGACAAAGAACAAGAGAGAAGAGAAATTGAGTGTAAGGTGACAAAAAAGTCTTTTAATTAAAAATTATGATAACTTTTGATCAGTTAAGTCAAAGCTTCACTTAAATGGGAAGGAAATGGGAAATGTGTGTGAGACATTTCTTCTTCTTAGCCATCTGAGGAAAAAATGCAAAAAAAAAAAAAAAAGGCCCGCGAAAACGAAGTACAACTATTGACAGAGTCAATGGTAACTATTTTCTTCATGTTGGTGTTTAATTTTTATCACTAATAGTCAACAATTTTTTTGTGAGGGCATAAACTCATATTTTCTATCATAATATACTACAAGTTATGTCACGCATGACTTACAATTAAAGCGTGCAATTTGTTCCTATTGCATGTGTCAATTACGAAATGACTTTTGAATATCTTCTGGAGAATATTTCCACAACTTTAAGTTTAGGCCACAATTGAGACACCCTTTCAATTTGTTGGTATATACATTGACTCATTGACTTCCAAATTATTCTAATATTAATCGTATTTTACAAGCTGAGAAGTACATTACAATTGAGTCACAAGTTTTGCAGTGATTCTACACACATTATAAAACTGTGTCCTGCACAATTTCATATATAACCAAAACTATCAACTGAAATCTTTTAGCCATAATGATGGTTCCAACAATATTTTTTTTCCTTCAGTTTTCCACTCTCTTATATCTTTCCACTGTTTCTTTTGCTTCCACTGAGGAAGCAACTGCTCTTCTCAAATGGAAAGCAAATTTCCGCAACCAGAATAATTCGTTATTGGCTTCTTGGACACTAAGTACTGATGCATGCAGGGATTGGTACGGAATTATATGCTTTAATGGTCGGATAAACTGGTTGAATATTACAAATGTTGGTGTTACCGGTACACTCTATGATTTTCCATTTTCATCTCTCCCTTTTCTTGAATATGTTGATCTTAGCATGAACCAACTCTTTGGAACCATTCCACCTGAACTAGGAAAGCTCACTAATCTTGTCCATCTTAACTTGTCCATCAATCAGATTTCAGGTTCAATCCCACCACAAACTGGCTCATTAACCAAACTTGAGACTCTCAGCATCTTTGACAACCATTTAAATGGTTCCATTCCTGTTGAAGTAGGGAAGATGAAGTCACTTGAGGTTTTAACCTTAGAGAGTAACAATCTTTTTGGCCCAATTCCAACTACTCTAGGTGACTTAACTAAGCTCAAAGTTTTGGACCTTTATTCTAACCAATTTTCTGGTCCCGTTCCTAGTGAGTTGGGGAATTTGAAAGACCTCACTGTTTTGGAATTGTCTCATAATCAGCTTAGTGGTTCAATTCCAACTGTTGTAGGTGACTTAACCGAGCTCAAAATTCTGGACCTTCATTCTAACCAACTTTCTGGTCTCATTCCTAGTGAGTTGGGGAATTTGGAAAAACTCACTGATTTGGCATTGTATGATAATCAGCTTAGTGGTTCAATTCCAATTGCAGTAGGTGACTTAACTGAGATCAAGATCTTGTATCTTTATTCTAACCAACTTTCTGGTCCCATTCCAAGTGAGTTGGGGAATTTGGAAAAACTCACTGATTTGGCATTGTCTGATAATCAGCTTAGTGGTTCAATTCCAATTACTCTAGGTAACTTAACTGAGCTCAAGAGATTGTACCTTCAGTCTAACCATTTTTTTGGTCCCATTCCTAGTGAATTGGGGAATTTGAAAAACCTCACTGGTATGGACTTATCTGGTAATCAGTTTAGTGGTTCAATTCCAATTACTCTAAGTTACTTAACTAAGCTCAAGAGATTGTACCTTCAGTTTAACCAACTTTCTGGTCCCATTCCTAGTGAGTTAGGAAATTTGAAAAACCTCACTATTTTGGAATTATACGCTAATCAGCTAAGTGGTTCAATTCCAATTACTCTTGGTGACTTAACTGAGCTCAAGATATTGTACCTTTCATCTAACCAACTTTCTGGTCCCATTCCTAGTGACTTGGGGAAATGCAAAAAATTGATTGATCTGCGCCTACGCAGAAATAACATTAGTGGTAGCATACCACCAGAGGTTGGAAAAGTCCAAGGGCTTCAAGGACTTTTTCTTTCATCAAATCATTTGATTGGGCAGATTCCAAAAGAATTTGGAAAACTAACCTCTCTAGTTAATCTTTTTTTGCAAAACAACAATATTTCTGGCAATATACCTGAGGAACTTGGGTCACTGACAAAGTTAGAGTCCCTCGATCTATCAAACAACAGATTGAATGGGTCAATCCCGATGTGTGTAGGAGATTTCGTGCACTTGTTTCAGTTGAACCTGAGTAACAACAAGTTTGGCCAGAAAATTCCAAAAGATATAGGGAGGATAACTCATCTGAGTGTACTTGATTTGAGCCATAATCTTCTTGATGGAGTAATACCTATTCAGTTAGCCAGTTTGTTGGACTTGTCAAACTTGAATCTTTCCCACAATGGCCTCTCAGGCCGCATTCCTGAAGAATTTGAAAGTTTGACTAGTTTGCAGGATGTCGTATTGTCATATAATGAGTTAGAAGGTCCAATTCCTAATAATAAAGCTTTTACTAATGCTTCATTAAAAGGTAATAAAAGTCTTTGCGGCAATCTAACAGGATTCCAGCCATGTAAAAAGCCATCTTCGCACTCAGTAGCGAAGCGACGTAAACTCATCCTCATTATTCTACTTCCTGTTATGGGAGCACTGGTACTACTTTGTGTTTTCCTTGGTGTTCTATTTATGTGTGATAAAAAAAGGAGAGCTAAAGACGTTGAAAGACGGAATGATGATGGTTGGCTTTCTATATCCATGTTAGATGGGAAGGCATTGTACAGGGACATCTTAAATGCCACAGAGGAGTTTGATGCAAGATTTTGCATCGGGCAAGGAGGGCATGGAAGCGTTTACAAGGTTAACCTTCCATCATTAGGGACTATAGCTGTGAAGAGACTTCATTCTTCATTTGAGAATACACATCCCAAAAGCTTCATGAATGAAGTAAGGGCATTGACTGGGATTAAGCACCGGAACATTGTGAACCTCTACGGCTATTGTTCGCATGTACAGCACTCGTTCTTGGTTTATGAGTACATGGATAGGGGGAGTTTGTCTATTGTTTTAAGCAATGAAGTTGAGTCCAAGAAACTGGATTGGCTTAAAAGGGTGAATATTATCAAAGGTGTTGCTTTTGCTTTATCATACATGCACCAGGATTGCTCACCACCGATTGTTCATCGAGACATATCAAGCAGTAATGTTTTGCTTGATTCCAAATATGAAGCTCGTGTTTCAGATTTTGGCATTGCTAAGCTTCTCAAGCCAGACTCATCCAACTGCACTGCGCTTGCAGGCACATATGGATATGTTGCACCTGGTAAGATCTAACTTTAATTTTTATCCTTTTTTTGAACATCATGATCTATAGCATAACACTCTGTACTGCTTTAATCCCATTTGCATGTTTAAATTGTTATATACTTTTTTGAAAATTTTGTTGTTTCAGAACTTGCTTATACAATGAAGGTTACACCAATGTGTGATGTCTATAGCTTTGGAGTTTTAGCATTGGAGATAATCAAAGGGAAGCATCTCGGGGAATATATTACCGTGCTAGCGAATTCGTCGACTATAGATCATGTGCAGTTTAGTGATTTGCTAGATGAACGCCTTCCATATCCTGAAGATGAAGTAAAAGAGGTTTTGGATTTTATCATCAAGATAGCAAGCTCTTGTTTGGTTGAAACTCCAAAATCAAGGCCAACAATTCAATTCATCTCTCATAAATTATCAACAATGTAAAGTGAACTTTTTAATCCCTGAGAAGTAAGGTGTCTTTGTATGAAAATGAATAACCTTTGACCCAAGACAAAATTATTATTCAGACTAGTATTGTTGTATTGTCAGGGTTGTGAACTTTTATCAAACTACTGATACAAAGCTTGGTTTACCAAGTTGCATTAAACAGATAAGAAGAAGGAAGTAGGAAATTTTATTAACTGTCAAATCACATGGTTATTACAACTTGAACCTATATATAGAGATATATCTTCTATAACTTCTATTCTAGAATCTTTTCACTAAACCACACACTTAACCTTCCAGCTCATCACACATCCCATTAACCACCTAACAAACTAACAAACTAACTCACGTGCACTAGTCAGGTCATGTGCACTAGTAGCCAACTTTTGTGCACACAGTGAACCAATGTAACAGTGCATACAAAATGATCACACTTGTAGTGTGACTCTAGAATTTTCAACCCCCCCCCCCCCCTCAAGATGAAGGGTGAAGAATATTAAGCACACCAAGCTTGCTTAAGAGTGTAGAATATTGGTCATGGCCTAGGCTTTTCTTTAGTATGTCAGCCACCTACTGCTGTGAAGAAACATGTAGAGTCTGCACTAAACCACTCTTGATTTTGTCTCTGATAAAATGACAATCGATATATGCTTTGTTCTCTCATAGAAGATTGGATTTGGTGCAAACTGTATGGCAGACTTACTATCACTGAACATTGTAATAGGTTTATGAATGATAACATTTAATTCTACAAACAACCCTTCTAGCCAAGTAAGCTCTAGTATAGATGAAGTCATGCTTCTAAAATCAGTTTTAGCTGAGCTTCTAGATATTGTATGTTGTTTCTTGGAATTCCAAGATATTAAGGAACCACCAAATTGCACCACATATCAAGTCATTGATCTCCTAGTTTTAGGACAGGCAGCCCAATTTGAGTCACACCGATAAACTAAATTGTCATTAGTTTAATTATTCAACCAGATTCCATGAACCACTGAACCTTTTAAGTATATGATCACCCTGTAAGCTTCTTCTATATGGGATCTCTTAGGCCCCTGCATGAATTGACTCAAATTCTGAACCGCTTAGCTGATGTCTGGTCTTGTTATAGTGGCATACATAAGTTTTCCCACCACTCTTTGATAATGAGTTGCATCTCTCAAAACAATATCACTTGTACCCCCTGTGACTTCATCATACTCTATGATGTCAGCTTAGCATTGGCTTCTAATGGTGTAAATGTTGGTTTTTCGTCAGCTAGACCAACTTCTAAGATCAATTCCAACAGGTATTTTCTTTGATTCAAAATGACTACCTGTGAGGACCTCATAACTTTACTTCCTAGAAAGTATTTGATCTCTCCCAAGTCTTTGAGCTTAAATTATTTGTGTAATACTTCCTTGGCTTCAGAGATCATACTCTCATTATCTCCAGTGATTAGCAGATCATCTACATAACTAGGACTATCACCATTCCTCTTGTTTTCTTCCATGTAAACAATGAGTAGTCATAGGTACTTTGAGTCAATCCTACACTTGTGAGAGCTGTAGTCAGCTTGATATTTTACTGTCTAGAAGCTTGTTTTAGCCCATACAAGGATTTAAGCAATCTACATACCTTATTATGCCTTTTTTGCTAGAAGCCTTCAAGTAATTGCATATACACTTCTTCCTTTAAGTCTCCCTGCAGAAAGGCATTATACATATCCATTTGGTACTGTTGACACCCAATTTTGACTCCCTATGTCTAAAATTAACGCTTCCAGGCTTTCTGATCATTAAAGGACATAAAATATAATTTTCACATATTTTTTACAATTGTTCACAAATTTTGGTAATCATCATATTTTTAGGATTTTTCATCAATTTATTGTCATATTTTAAAATTATCTTTAGTTTCATAAATTGTACGATTTTATCAGTTTACTATCATCTTAATACTGTTTGCACAGTCATGTGCATACGTATATAACATAACACTATAATTCTTTTTTACATATTATAATTTAATTGTTTATAACATAATATATTTTTTAAAGATAATTATATTATATTTGTGGTTTGCAATTTTCTGTAATTATACATCGACATTCATATGTTTGTACATTATTTAATATAGTCTACAAACGATAAGGCCGGCTCGATTATTTTAATACATGGAGCAGCAAATCAATCAAGTCAAGGTCTCGTCACTTTTAAAAGGTGACACTTGAGGTGACGGGTTGGGAATTTATTTTTTGGATAAGGATTTTTTATATATTGATTAAAAAGATGAAAAGATCCATTAAACTGTGACCTGTGGTCTAAATAGTGCATTAAGGGGATAAAGGGGTTTAGTTTATTAATTTTTGGTAAAAAAAGGAACTTTTTTTCATTTATAAAACTAGAAGTGCAAGGCCAGTGTCAGCACGGGCCCAGCAGTAGAACATGTAAATTGTAATTTTTAAGTTTTAGGATTTATTTTGGAGTAGAAAGTTTGAGTAGTAGAATATTTTCATTAGTATGATTGAGCTGAGGGGATCACAATTGAAACCTTTTTTTAACCTTCTTGTTGAATTTTGCGATAAGAAATATAAAGAAAGAATAGACGTAAATCTGATGAAATAGCTTAAATCAAATATCCAGCAGATTATTGATTTCCAATATCGCAAAGATTAAGAATCACAAAACTTACCCGATAAAGAGAATACACAGTTTAGATTCGCTATTGTTTGGTTTAATTATTATTTTTAACACAAGAAAAGAGTATTGTTTTTTAATAGAGAAGGAAGAGTTGAGATTTTCTTTTATTTATTTTATTTTTAAAACAGAGAAATGTTAATTAATATTGAGGAGCTGTAAAAAGTTGGGAAAGATGGCTACACATATTTTCTAGAAAATTTGTTAATGTTAAGAAAATGTGAAGTATTTGGCAGCAAATTTGTGATAGATACATGTTTTTGTACCTAAATTTACTTTATTTATATTTAATTTAGTTTGTAAAAATCTTTTGCAAATAATCTTTATACTTCTTTTCTTTAATTTCTTTAAAATATAGTAATAAAATTTACTTGGGTTTTATTCTTCTCATACTTTACTACATACATTTTATCCTCTTTAAATCTCATTATGTCATTTTACCGTCTGTAAACATCACTGTATATTAAAATTACGATTAAAGCAGTTGAAGCAAAAATCAGTCAATTTTTAATTTTTTTTTGGTTAATTATTGTTATTTATAGTACTTTTTATTTCATTTTCAAATAATATATGTTGTTTTATATCTTCTTCTGTCCCGTCTCAATTTATGTGGCACTAATATAATTTTGATAGTCAATCAAACATTTTATGTTGACATATAATTTTTTAATTCTTATTTTCCTAATATATAAATGACTTATAATAAGGAGTTATATAGTAAAATCATCATTCGAAGAAGAAAATTTAATTTAAAACATTAAAAGTTAATTTCGCATTTTATGTCTATTTTATTTTTTGTTAAATATTATTTGTTTTCTTAATACCTAGATGACTCATAATAATTAATTAAGAGAGATTGATTATGTTATTACTATAAAAATTAATATAATTTTATCATATCTAATAGTAATCATAGATAATTCATCAGAATAGTATATTAATTAAATACGGGATGCTATATTTGCATATGCAAAGTATGATATTATTAAACATTATTGGACAGTGCATTATTTTTATCTTTCACAATAATAAAATTTTACTATATATTTTTCTTTATTTCTTTTTAACTTGATACATATTGACCCAACAAAAATTCTAAGAAAATATTCATTAGAAATTTTTTTATTAAATTAAATTTATTAATTTTTTACTTTAAAAATTTAAAGTTAAGTTTAAATATTAGGATTTCTATATAAGAAGAAAAAAATAATTTTAAAATTTAAATTTACTAAAATAAATAAATAAATAAAAAGATTAATTTTCTATATAAAAGTCAATTAAAATAATAAAATTGATTTACTTTAAATATTTATTTGCAATTAATTAAGATAATTTTTATTTTGTCATGATTTATGTTGCACCGATAAAATTTTGAGAGTTGAACAGAACTTTTATTTATTTTTAAAAAAGTATTTTAACTTGTTAATTATTGTGATTTATAATAATATTTACGTAATTGTCAAATAGTATATTTTATCCTTGTGTCCCAATTTATGTGGCTTCGATACAATTTTGAAAGTCAACTAAAATTTTTATATATCTTTTAAATATTTTAATTTGTTAATTATTATGATTTGCAGTACTTTTTCTTTTATCTCAATTTATGTGGAATTGCTAAAATAATGAGAGTCAATAAAATTTCTATATGCCTTTTAAATATTTTAAGTTATTAATTATTGTGATTTGTGGTAATAAATTAGTTTTGAACATGATAGTCAATTAAATAAATAAAAAAAAAATTACTTCCAATATGTAGTTATAGCTAATCAATATAAATTAATAGAATATATTAAATATTTAAATCATTATAATGAAATAATGAAATTATTATATATTGGGATATAATATATAATTAAATGGGAGTAGAGGGGTGTTTTGGTAATTATGTAAGAGGTGGTCGAAACCACCTCTTCTATATAATAGAAAAATACAAACACACACAAAACAAACATATAAAAAGTTTCACACAAACAAACCCCTACTACTAAATTTTCCAATTTAAGCTTTCATCTTCTCCATAGTTTTTAAAAAATCTTAACAGTCTCTTTGCCTTCTCCGGCTGCCGCATGCCACCATCGCTGGAAAACACCACAACAACCATAACCACGCCACCTCTTCTTTTCTCTCTCTCCGCTCCTTCCTCACCGGTGAACAACATCATTCGGTGAACTCCGTCACTGCTCCAGCCAAATCTGGATGAAATAAGCCAAGCTCCGACAAAGTACCCGTGCCAGATCTGCAATACCAACCACAAGTTGGTCGGATGTTTGAACTCTTAAACTTCTATATAATTTTCCATTTTGACTTATGAATTTGTTACCTATTTTACTTGATTTTGTTCTAATATTTCTTGGTGTGATGTTTCTCTCTTGGATTTTCAATTATTATCATGTCAGTATTTGTATCATCATCACTTGCTATTAATGTTAGTTTGATTGTTTTGGTAATTATTGTTTATATTTTTATTTGCTAATGATTGTCTTCACTATGATGTTTGAACTGATTTTTACATTATTTTAGTTGAGTTTGTGTTATGTGTTATTTTGTTTAAGGCCATCTCACTCCTGTGAGTAGGGGTGTACATAGGTTTGGTTGGTTTGATTTTTATTCAATAAAAAATAAATCAATTATGTCGGTTTATTAAAACTATAAATCAAATTAAACCAACATTAAATCGATTTTTTCGGTTTAGGTTTCAGTTGGTTCTTTCGATTTTTTCATTTTCTTTTTGTTTTCTCAAATTTTTTAATAATTTTTATTTTTTACAATTATATTTTGGTTGAAGACTAGATCAAGTATGTTTTCACTCACGTGCTAATGAAAAAACTCAATTATGAAAAATTGAGGAGTGAAAAACTCTCTTGAAGCTAAAAAGTAAAATGAAGAGTGAATAGTTTAGGTTTTAAGTTTATATTGGGCTTTGGATCATTTTATTAGAAATTAATGAACAAATATTACAAATTAATCACTCTCTCTCTCTATATATATATATATATATGTGTGTGTGTGTGTGTGTGTGTGTGTATTATGTCAGTTTGACTTTTTTTTGGTTAATACCAAACCAAATCAAGAATGGTCATTTTTTTTTTCAAGCGCCAAACCAACCAAACCAAACCATAAGTCAATTTTTTTTTCGATTTGGTTTGGTTCTTCGGTTTAGTTTGACTTGACAGTTTGGTCTGTACACCCCTGCCTGTGAGTTAGTCAAAGTTTATTAAACTGTGGTTTCACTCTTGATTTATATTTATACTTTGATATTTTGCTCATTGTTCTGGTTATGTTTTTATCGTTGTTTTCTCTATTTCATACTGTATTGATAATAATTATCTTTGGCTCATATTTGGGATACTTGGTTTTTGAATATTTTTTTATTTATTTAATAAAAATAATCAAGTTTTCGTTTTATTGGCCGATGAAGGAATTTTTTCGTCGATTTCTGAGTCCTCCACAAATGAAAAAGATGGATATTACATAAATAAATACATAAAAAGATGAATATTACATAAATAAATACATAATAAAATAAATAAATTTGGGCGATGACGAAATCCTTATAATATTTTAAAACTTTATCTGAGCCCACTCTTTCAACGAAAAATTATATTTTTTTACATATATATGCACACATATTTTTTCAATTTATTTTGATAACTAGTGTATATTTCCGCGCTTCACGCGGTTAAATTAACAACGAAATTCTTTTTCAATAGCTGGATATTAAAAATAGTGCTATTAATGTAATTCTATTATTTCAAAAATTATTTTTTATCTAATAAAATGGTGAAAGTTAAAAATATTTGTAATTGACTTCTTAATATTTCAATTATTTTCATCTTATTCTTATAGTAATATGAGAACTTTGTTTTCAAAATTTTCAAAAATTAATAAAGCAAAAGGAAAAAAATAACTAAAGTCTTCTTTTGCTTCTTCTTATATTTATGCATTTACAAAAGTTAGAGTCGTAATTTTTCTGAATAACCAAGTCTATTTCTATTCTTTCTCTAATTAATCAATCTTATGAAAAATTTCAAGTATCAGTTTTCTTGAATAGTTTATCCTGTCATTATAATGCATTATTATTATTATTATTATTTTTAATTTAATAGAGAAGTCAAGAAAAATAGATACAAAATATTCAAAAAGAAGAATATCTGAATCCGACGAATATTCATTAAAAGATATGAAATTTTTTTACAAAAAATATCAAATGAAAAGGAGTAAAATCTTAATTCAATACAGAAGTCAAGAAAAATAGATACAAAATATTCAAAAAGAAGAATATCTGAATCCGACGAATATTCATGAAAAGATATGGAAAAAAAATTACAAAAAATGTCAAATGAAAAAGAGTAAAATCACAATAATGAAGAATATGACAAAAAATTTTCATACAAACAGAGAAAGTTATGCAATAAAAAGCATGTCTCTAGTATTTATAGTAACAAAAAAGTCATATTAATTAAATAAATGTCTCAATTACTATCATTTTATGTTGCTTAAAAGGATAAAACTCTTCGACCTTTTTACGTTCTTTATAATACCAATAATAATAAAAGTATTCTCATCAAGTTCCACTTTACAAATTTCAAAACAATAAAATTGAATCTAAAACCCTTACTTTCATTAACACGTACAATCAAAAAAATATAGACTACAAATTAAGTGTAATAATTATTTGCAATAAAAATCATTTAAAATGAAAAATAAAGAAGGTAAAGGTGATATTTAAAAAAACTTGTAAATAGAAATAATGATTAGGCTAAGGGGAGAAGAAAATGGTACTTCCTTGGTTCGCTTTTATTTGTCATTAATTTTCTAATTGAATTTCTATCTTTACTTGTGATTTTTGACATATTAAGAAAAGACAACTTCTTTTTTCTTATTTTGCCCTTAAAATTAATTGCTTTTTCTATAAATTAATCTCAAAACACAATATAAACATTATTTAATACTCCCTCTGTCCCAAATTACCCATTTCAAATTGAGATAACACATTAATTATGAAAAATAATTAATAACATGACTAGTTTACCATAGTATCTCTATTAAATGATGTTTACATTTTAATTTAAATAAAAAGTAATTAATGCAAAAGGGTAAAACATAACTTTTTTTTTTGTCTCTTCTTGATTAATGAAAAAAGATAAGTAAAATGAGAAATAAAATTAGAAAATCGGGGACGGATAATTTGGGATGGAGGGAGTACGGTATTATAGTAAAATAGTCATGTTATTAATTTTTTTCTTAATTAATGTGCCAAATCAAAATATGACAAGTTAAATCAAGCGGAGGGAGTATATAACTTACACAGAGAGAAAACGAAGAGTATTAAGGAAATTAATTAATCATATTAATTATTTTAATAACAATAAATTATTTATGTTTGCATTGAAGTCAATTTTTACCTGAGAGTTTATTAATTTGTAATTAAAAATCAGACAAAGATTAAAAATTTTATAAAAGCATAAATGCTAATGCTTGGCCATATAAATTGGTGGAGTGGAGATGAGCCAAAACTAAAGAACTTTTTTATTTCTTTTCTTTAAATATAGCTTTTCTTGCCTTATAAAATGTGCCACAGTTTTGTGCAGATATGAAAAATACATATCAATATCTGATTGGATATTTATGTCATAATTATATTAAAAAACTAATAAATTAATCATTCTACCCACTTTTTAGTAGTAATTATTTTAATAAAAAATAAATTTTCTAATAAAAATTTAATGATAAAAAAAATATTTTTTATGTGTTTGCAGAAAAGTCTTAATTCTAAGAATTAAAAAGAGAAAAAAAAATAATAAAAAGTAAATAAAGCTACCCTCAATCCACAGTGATTGAGGAAAGAACGACAACACTAATAAAAGAAATATTAGATTGACCTTGGGAAGGATAACCTTGCACATCACCTGTCTCAAAGGATTTATAAATAAAACGTTCGCTATTTCTATTCAATTAATAAAGTACATAATAGAAATTAATATCAAACAAAACTTTAAATTGTACATGCATTTTAAATTCAAAAGACGAAAATGTTTTAAAAACTATTATTTTTTAAAATAAAAAAAAGTAATGAAGAATATTGGAAATGCAAACTTAATCTATCATTACGTTTGTTTTCTTCCTCTAAGCATTATTTTTAATATTTGATTTTTTTATATGAAGTATGCACAATTATGTTAACATTGACATTATTTTCACTCTCTCAAATAAAAATTATAAACAGATGAAAAGAGGACACCCAAAGAAAGTTTTTTTGTTTTGTTTTGTTTTCTTCCATTTATTTTTTTCTTTTTTTTAGTGTATTCTATTTTTATCTATTTAATTTAAGATATCTTAGTTCTAAAGCAAATCAAACAATAAAATTTAAAAGTAATACTACGAAACAATTGTTTTGGTTTTTATTTTAGTTATCTTATACTAATTACTAAATAATTAACATAAAATATTAGATGGAAAGAAAATGGGAAGTTATTTAAAATTTTGTTGTTAATAATTTTCATATGCATTATTGAAAGAAAAGAAAAAAAAAATGAAAAGAGATCCGAAATTAAAGAAAAGAAAATTTGACTTCTAAGTAGTGTTCCCCTCTATTTTTTCATTTGCCTTTTCTGTTTGTTACTCCTTTTATTCTGCCCCATTAATTCTATTTTTAGCTATTCAAGCAAATTATCTTAATTAACAATCTACTTTTTTGTAAATTTCACAAATAATTTTCTTTCTAGTTAACTTTTCTAACCGTTTTAGAATGGGCATGTCATAGTTATATTTTTGTATAAAAATGAGGAGGAAAATGAAAAGATACTTCATAATTCATAGAGACTTCAAGGATGTACAAATGATTGAAGTGTAAACCTCCAAAGAAATATAGGAGTAGCAACAAATGTATAAAAGATAGGAGTTTCACACAACTATATTCCAGTAGACTTGACTCACATAGGTAGCCCAAATCACTACTAGAAATTAGCCCTATGACAATGGTTCAAATTCCGTTGCGATAAATCAAAAAACCGTTGCAATAAATCTACCACAACGGTTAGGCAGGCGTTGCATATGTGAGTGTTGGAATAGGTCTATCGCAACGGTTGTTACAACGGTTACGAAAACCGTTGCAATAGATGGACCTATTGCAACGGTTTTTCTAACCTCCTATTGCAACGCTTTGTAACGTGTATAGCAACAGTACCGAACCGTTGCAATAGAGTATATTACAACGATGGAAAACCGTTGCAATAACCCTATTGCAATAATTTTCGAATATCTACTGCAACACTTATTGGTCCATTGCAACGCTTTTTGACACCTATTTCAACGATTAATATATATATATATATAGAGAGAGAGAGAATTATATTAATACAATTATATATATATATATATATATATATATACACATCACAACAAAATCTTTCATTAATATAGTAATCCAAATTAAAATTTTATGCAACTATATAAATTAGTATTCACATAAATAATCACGTCACAAGACAAATCTTTACAACAAGCTAGTAATCTAAATCCAAAAGCAGAAAGTCTAGGACCTTCTTGTAACCTTCTCCACTGAACAACAACACCAGAAGTATCCATACCTCCTGCAAAATATAGCTTTAATGCTTCGTATACTCCAAACATAACAGAATTTCCTGGTAATTCTCCTGCGGCGCAATCTGCAATTTATGAGTTTAGTCAGGCAGGCAAGAAATAATGTAATAGTTCCAACAATAATGGCTATTCGTATGCCTAGTATTATTTTTCAGGCAAACACTGTGGAAGGCCCTACTGCAGTTGTTATTTTCACATATACAATCAGTACTACTTCAGCATCTACCACCAAGTTCTTCACCTATATTGACATCACCAAGTCAATGCCATCCACATAATATCAATGGGTTTATCTTATGGATAGAGGATTACCAATTGAAAGATATGGAGCATAAAAAATGCCACATTCATATTTTGGATTAGTTTTCTGAATGCTTGAAGGTCTATGGAGTTGAATGTCCAATATGTTTTGCAAGATTCTCCGGAAATGGCTTGTCTCTCATCCTGCACATTCTGTTTGTTTTAAACTATAAATTAGCCAAGACTCATAAGTGCAGACACTTAAACATGTACTCAGGAATTTAAAAAGAATCCGAAAACTCAAGAACCCAAAATTAGACTTGCCAAGGAGACTATGCAAAATCACAAAGTGGTGCAGTGACTAATTGCTAGAAATTGCAAGTGCTACAAACTACCTCCAAGACGTGTCATAATATTGGACATCTCAAACAATAAAATCACAAACCACTCTAAGAAGATATGAAAAGTTTAGTAGTTGTACAACTTCAAGTTTTAAAAAGAAAAGCAGTCTTAGTACCTTGCCTGTCCCCCTAAATTTGAGATACTGGACAACTGCTGCTTGTAAATCATTAACTTCCACTTCACGAGCCTCAAAATTAGGTGTCTCGGCACCTTCCTTAGCATTATTATAGAGTGATCCTGAAAAAGCAACATGAGATGATAACATGCAACTTGACACAGACAAGAGAATGCCAATAATATATACATTCAATTTAAGTGTCTCACTGAAGAGATGATACTATTCCCATCAGATATATCAGGCACATACAAACAGTTAGGAGGTACTGGTAAGTATTGCAGGATGTATCCCTCCAGTGGCTAATAGCCTTTGACTGATAGCTTTTTTCTCGTATCTTCACGAATTCTGCTCAAAATCGCTAGGACCTAAACTTGTGTACGATAACAATAACAAGATACAAGCAAATTGAATTGAGATATCTTTAAGCCAACACACAATTGAATTCGGCAATGGAGAACTATCAATTCAAAGAAAACTTAATTGACAAACTATAAAGAGAACTCCATAACATTTTATGATAGGTACAACTACCAACAAACAAATTAAGGGGAATGATCCAACAAAATAAATCTCCAATACTATCAAAAGTTTAAATACATAATAACAGATGAGATGTATTTCATTCCCAACGTAAACATTGTCACTAGCAAAAAATACTGATTTCTAGAGAAAGAGAAATCAACCTGGTCATTCCCACTCTCCTTTTAGGTGTCAATTACTACCACAGGAAAAAATTCAACAAGCACGGTATCAGTATCAATATCAGTTCATTTCCCCCTCTTTTTTGGCCACCATAAATAATATTTTTAGGCTTTATGTTGTTGTGCATATGTCCAGCTGATCTTTCTATAAAAGAGAGTTATAAAATAAATTTTATTCCAAGAAGATAGGAATTCATAAATAAAAGAGATTGCATCAGTATAATCTTCAGGCCCAGGTCCCCGTGGCAGAATCGTAAGGCACAAGTAAAAGGGAAATGGAATAATCACCTTATTGCAATACAGTCGCAATTCTCCATCTGCCAATCACTTTAGTTTGCCCGTAAATTGCAAAGCTGCGACTTCACAGGAAATGGATTTGCATGGAAGCCTAAGACTCTAAGTGATTGAATCATGAAGCTTTGACATCAGAAGGCAACATAGCAAATGCATTCAAAATAAAAAACATTAACCGCTAGAAATAGATCGAGATACCAGAAATGCATGTGTAGTTTTATGAGCAACACAAGATGTATAACAAAGACAATAACCAATCAATTAAGCTCATTACAGAAGTTAACTATTTATAACGACAAGAATAACCATTACCATAGCGATAGCCATATTTCTCCAAGAAAATTCACTCTTGAAGCTTTGTAGCATTTTTTGGTACTTTCAGCTCCAAATAGAAGATCAAAAAGAGAGATGAGAACATAGTAAGACTTGCTGATATGCATGAGTTTAGAGATCTAGTATAGAGATATAAAGACTTCTTGTTTTTCTGATCCTTAATGTGAATCTTTTCACTTGTTATTAATTTCAGAGGCGCAACTCATAGCAAGGTACATATTCACGCTTCTCTCACATTGTTTATTTTGTATTTGCTTATAAGGGGAATTCTTTGTTGGAATTTTCATGCAATAACATATACCTAAGGACTTCTTGGCTATGGAAAATTATGAAGAAATTGTTTTGAGTTTGAAACGAGACATGTCAACAATCATCAACTCTAGTAGCAGAAGCCAAAGACCAGAAACCAGTACATCACATAGAGTATTCGAGTGAATAAGTATTAGCGTCTTACTTGGGGGTGTTACACAGCCCAAACTTCGTTCATCAATATGTTCAACATCAAGCCCAATAAACCAAGATCCAAGGGAAACATCTTTATTTTCATACCAAGAATGACTCGAACCTGAAACACTATTAGGATGGAAGGATCATATTCATCTTTCCACAATCTTTAACTGTCCATCATAGTAATAGACCTGCAATACCATCCTACACTAATCAATTTATAAAATTTAATCAATTCACTAACCTATGCTTTAATTCAATGAAGTGGAAGTATGATACTGCTGTTTCTTCAACCGGTAATCTACGGTGGACGGTAGCATTCCCATTAGTCCGATGGAGTAAATGAGCCTATTACTGGGCATTTCAATATTCAATTGAAAAGCCAAATAGATTCTAGAGTTCTCAGCTGCAACAGAGGATATAAAGTTAACAAGATGGAGATTTCCCTCATCAGGCAACACCTGATAGGAAAAAATTCAAAATCTACACTTTAGTCGATTCAGAATAAATATGATCTTATTATACGTATAGGAACTCCCGTTGGTCTAGTTTTAAGTGTTTCTCAAGTCCACGAGCCACCATCTCCATCTCAAAAATTCAAAATCTACACTTTAGTCGATTCAGAATGAATATGATCTTATTATACGTATAGGAACTCCCGTTGGTCTAGTTTTAAGTGTTTCTTAAGTCCACGAGCCACCATCTCCATCTCAGGCTGTAAGATAGTCAATAAAATAATAAATAGCATGAAATAGTTTGAAACTATGGTGCAAAGTCCAATAGCACCTTAAAATAGTGACAACTAGAAAAATTACTACAAATGGTAAATATTCCATATTCTAGGATGATCGCTAGCCATTTTCTTCAGATAGTAAATTATACTCCATCAAAAATTGGGATCAAGAATAAGTTATTACTGTTATTTTTCCTAGATTCTTTTATTTTTAAAAGATATCAATGGCTCAATGCTAAGATGTTTCCAAAAGAATTAAAACAGAATACACCATGAGATACACAAATAGAGCATAAATCAGACGAACTTGACAAAGTATAAAATGAAGAGATACAAAATGAGAACTCTTTAGAAGGAAATATCTGGTGAATGACACAAATTTTAAACAGCTTCACCACAGCTTCAGAATGCTTTCCTTGTATTTCCAATGACTGAAAATTACAATATTATAGTAGCATTAGTACAAGCAAAATATAAGGAACTGAAATTGAAGTCAGAGCAGCAGCGGTCAGAGCACAGTGAAGTCGGAGCACTGTGCTCCAAAGTCATCTGCGTATCCCTACTCCTAGCCCCACCCCTGCTACAATCTCCATCCATACCTCATCCACAGTCTTACTGAGCACCACATCCCCACCACCACTACCACCGGCGGCCACAACAACAGAATTAATAACAACAACAGTGGTGACAGTGAAGGTAACAGTGGGGTCAGAAGCAAAAAGATTAGAATAAGAATAAATATTCTTGAGAATTTCATCCATGTTCATAGAATCGAAATTTCTAGAGGGATAAGAGTGAAGTTGATGATGTAGAAAAGAAGAAGAATGACCCGAATTAGGCGGTCAATTTGAGAGTTAATTAGTTGAAGAGCTCAATGAAATAGCACAGTGAAATTGGGTCGTCGGAGCTTAAGGAAACATCGGTGAAATTGGGGACACAATTTCTATATTTCTTTGATTTTTGGCAATACTGGGGAGGGAAATAAAAAACTTGCAATAGTATTTTTTTCCAATAAAGTGTTGTCATAGATGACTTAATGGCAACGGTTCATGCAACTGTTTCTATAAGGCACTTTATTGCAATAGTTTTTCAATAATAGTAATGGTTATACTATAAAATCTTTCTATCAGAATAATTTTTTTTTGCAACAGTTATAACCGTTGCAATAGACCCTCTATTGCAATGCTTTTGGAACCGTTGCTAAAAAGTTCGTTGCAATAGAGGTAATTTCTAGTAGTGAATATTTCAACTCCTCTTATTTCTTAATCTTCTTGAATAGTCCCATTAGATCCTCTGAGAAATGTTTTTGCTGTGGAATTACTCGGCTTAGATTTTAGGGAGCTTGGTGTATCAATTTCTATCAGAAGCAACTCTTTCACAGTAGATATAGCCATGCGTAATGTAACTAAAGTCTACAGCTTATGGTGGTTCAATCTCCTCGTACTTCCTGTAGATTATCAAATCAAAATACGCTCAATAGCAAAAATAAATAACTAAATTACTACAAGTTTCAAAGTCAAAAAAAGATACTTACACATCAATATGATCATCAAGGAAATACCTAAAAGTTGAAGTTCGTCTCAATGCTACTTAAAGACGTTTTTGAATTTTCCTCCTGGACGTACTAATGCTCCTATTAGTAATTAGTTAGCTGGTTTTAATTTTTTGTTTTTGGTTTTGGTTATGGATTTACTGTTGATAGCACATCAGAAGAAGAAGAATAACCAACAATTTAAGAGAAATAAATTCAAACCTACACACTCAACTCCTCCAATCCTCCTTATATATACAATTCAATCTACGATTAGGAACTTAAGAGTTGTCTAAAATGCGGGGGAGAGGAAAAACCTTTTTGGATTTAAAAATAAATTTAATACAAATTAATGTGGATAATTATAGAGTTAATGATAGATTGATTAAATTTTCAACAAATATTTTGAAGGAAATATAAGAGAAAAAAGCCAAAAAATTGATAAAAAAGATAAATATTAATGGTGGCCTTAGAAGTATGCCACATAAGCAAATCTCTAAGCCTCTTATATATATATATATATATATATATATATATATATATATAGAGAGAGAGAGAGAGAGAGAGAGAGAGAGAGAGAGATAGATAGATAGATAGATAGATAGATAGATTATTTATTCGTTACTAACATTTCATTTACAAGTGTTTATACAGGATATTAAGAATACTCATCGGGAATGACATTCAAAGAAGACTTTAATTTTTATGTTTGTATTTTTATACTTTTATATTAGTAAAACTATTAATTATAGGGAAATATTTATTTTTGGGGTATTGGGCGGGATATTCTTTATTTACACAATCCTCACCATGTGTTAGGCAATTTTAGGCCGTTAATATTTCTATTAAAAATTAATTTAGATATTGAATTGAATAATTCACACTTTTTACACTAAATTATTATGTAGTCTTTTCTTTAAAGCAATTTTTCTTTATTCAATCTTGTCTTTTCTTTACATACATATACGTATATACTTTTATTTATATCTACGACAACATACGCATTGTATTATTTCAATACATATTTTATATTTATATTTACAAACTTTGATTTTTCTTCTTTTTTTTCTCTTTTAATAAACCTAAGTCTGGCTGGGAACCACATTTGTGGATTCTGAAGAGTGTCTAATTCCTTCCCTTTGAAAAAATTTAAATCCTTATCCAGAATCTAAATTGATTTCGTAGATTAAAAACACAATTCATACTTGTTAATAAATAAGTAGGTTTCCTATTTTTCCTTAAAAATTAGCTGGTGATTCTGTACATAATTTATTCTTTTAGAGTCTATAATGTCGTACTCATTTTAACCTTAGGTAAAAATAGGGTATGATAGTTTGGCGACTCTGCTGGGGAAGCAAGGTTCTAACCATTACAGACTTAGGTAACCATATTATTTTTTATTTTTTGCTAATTATCTTGATTTATCTTGTTTGTATGACATAAATGGTTTATTTGTTATTATTTTGTATAGATTGTTTATTTGTTTATTATTTTATATAAATTGACATTCGGTTCATATTTCCTCCATTTTGGGATACTGACACTCACACACATTGTACACGCGAATTGTACTTTCCCAAAATTCTTTCAAATCACCTTATTTTAGAGAGTTGACGCATACATGGAGTGAGCGAGAGTTTTACTGGCGTGTAACCACGTGTCTTCTCATATAAAATATTCAAGTTTGAGTCTACCCACTCTTAGTAAACATAGGATAGAACTAAAACAATACCCTTTAGGTGCATACATCTTTAGTCAACTTTATGTCCGGAGGGTTGACGACCCAAGTGACGCATTATTATAGTCTTTGTACACATTTGAAGAATTATTATGTCTGCACATATTTATTTGCTCTAAATTGATTATACTTTAGTGAGAAGGTGTAGTCTAAACTTTGTTTTGCATAGAGGATCAGTTAAAAATATGCACCTTAGCAATATTGCCACTATTGACCTGATTCTTGCCCTGACAAGATACGTAGACAACCCTGAATTAGGGTTCGGTCTCTTCACTATTTCAAAATAATTTCTCCAGAGGCAATTTTTTGAAATAGTTCATAATGCTCTCCAAAATTCTTCAAAAGTGTAATTTAATAGCTCCTCAAATCCAAATTCCATTGATATTAGTGCCTCGCCAGACTATCTCTAGATTTTCACCCGATTTTTATTCAAGAATACCTAACTTGTTCTTTATAATGTCATAAACCATTAAATTTATGACGTATCGATCCTCACTTTCAAAAGTAAGTTTTTAATTTTTTCCAGTTATAATAATCCTGCCAACTGCAGTGAAATATCGTCATAATTTTTTCAATGTCTGACTTTTTCAATCTTGTTAGCATACTGAAGTTGTGTCAAATCTCACCCATGCTTGACACCCATTCTCTCGATTATTTGAACAGAACAATTTTGATGTTAAAAACAGTTCTTTCCTAATCGTCTTCCATATTATTTTCAAGAATGATCATCATTTTTTTACAATCATACATTGCACATACAAATTTATAAATTTGCTTGAACTACACAGACCTGATTCTTATTTTTACAAGATACGTAGGCAACCCTCATTTGGGTTCGGTCTCATTTTTTAAAAAAAATCAAAATCTTGAATTGGTTAGTACCAATACAGTTAGGAGTGTGCATGAAAAATAATAAATTTGTATAATGAAAAGAACCGACTTCATGGTAAATCATAGATTCTTTTGGTACCTTTTATCACACTCGAGTAACACCCGAAAAATCTCTTGCATACATCTAAGACTAGAATGAAGACAACCTTATCATTTCATGTGCATTGTATGGTGAACTTTAGTTTAATTCTCTACATTGCATTATTGATCTAGAACTTGGCCTAAATGTTTGTTGAGGCAAAATTCTGAGTTACACTTGGTTTAGGAAAGGATTGTAGGCCCTCTTTGATCTGATTGTGCCTTTCACAACCCACCAATGGACATTAATCCCTAGTATTTCCTCTTTTGAGCCTAAAACCTTTCTTTGGACAACCGCATATGAGCCTATACCTTTTTGAGTGCTTACATGCACTATCCCTCTCTTGGACGTCCTCCTTGAGTACACTAAATATGTAAAAATTATGGACGAAGATTAAAGATAAAAGATGCAAAATGCAAAAGACATATTATCCCGGAAGAACAAAATGAAAAACGACTTTAAGCAAAGCCCCCACAAAAAAAAAGAAAAAAAAGAACCAAAAGAAATATATAATTTCTTGAAAAAAAGGGACAAACTCCAACACAACATTCAAAAAAAGTTGAAGCATATACAAAAACAAAGGACAACAAAGAAGATCACGCGTCTAAGTACAACAAACGTTGAAAGCACAAATGTAGTGTAGTTCTATTGAGTAATTAGTCACTTTTATTTTAAATATCATCCTACCCACACCTAATCCTACATTATAATCCAGTAACAAGTCCTAAAGGATTCTATTTCAAGTGTCCTCACATTAGTGGATACTTACATGAAGGTCAAGCCTATGGTATCACAATTGAATGCATTGGATTTCTTGTTGAGTGAGAGTGTATTTATCTAGAAGTCCATAATTAAAAAAGAAAATTACACAAATCTAAGAAAAATGGGACTTTCCTTTTGGAGAGGGCACTTGAAACATGAGAATAAGCATAACTCAAAATCTTTGTTTGAAGCAAGAAGAACAAATCTTGTCGATACTTAGGTATATTTGAGCTACCACATGAAACTATAGGAGTTACCTTGAAGTCGATCTAGATTAGCTGGGAAGGAGTGTTAGGGTTTTTGCCCTGGTTTTCTTACCAAATATAAGTTTTACTTTTTCTTGGAAGGAAAGTAAAAGTAACCATAATTAATTTTATCTTTCCTAAAAGGAAAATATAGTTCTTTTCCATATTTTACTAACCAATTTCTTATAGGAAAGGTTTTGAAACTCTATAAATAGAAGATCTCCTTCTCATACCATAGCACAATAGTGTCCACAATGTAGTCCTTAAAGTGTCTTTGTTTGGGGGAGATTTTTTTCCCAACATGTTTTATGCTTTTCCAATAGGTTTTAGGCTTTTCACTTTTATTTTTAATATGTAGGCCGTTTGATCAAACCATAGCAATAATATATCTTTTTAGTATATTTTTATTTGTCATCTGAATTAACACCATATTAGTTTGCAAACTTTAAGTTTCCGTATGATACCCTCTCGATTTTGGACCCAACAAGTGGTATCAAAGCCTATGGTTCAATGGTCCAATGGTGTGGTGAGACAAGATTAAATAGGTTCAAAGTGGTTTCAAAATCAAGTTGCAACAGTTTGACGATAATGACGATTTTGTCTAACTACCTGTGGAGGCAACTGTCAATCATATTTCAATAATCCTGCTATCACAAAATTTAAAAATAAAGCTCACTTTTAACCCTACAAAAGGGCTCCAATATTTTTAATCCAAAAAGGGCAGATATACTTTAACCCAAAAGGCTTAATTTTTAAAGCATGTCAAACAGTAGTGATATATGAAGAAAATATGAAGAACGAAGATAATGCATAAGAAGAAGGAGGATCAAGAATATTTTGCGGAAAATCAAGCCAAAAAGGGAGAGATTTGTTAGGGTTTTTGCCCTGATTTTCTTACCAAATATAAGTTTTACTTTTTCTTGGAGGAAAAATAAAAGTAACCATAATTACTTTTATCTTTTCTAAAAGGAAAATTTAATTCTTTTCCATATTTGGCTAACCTATTTCTTATAGGAAAGGTTTTGAAACTCTATAAATAGAAGTTCCCTTCTCATACCATAACACAATAACATCCATAATGTAGTCCTTAAACTGTCTTTCTTTAGGGGGAGATTTCTCCCAACATGTTTTATGCTTTTCCAATAGGTTTTAGGCTTTTCAATTTTATTTTTAATACGTAGGCCGTTTGGCCAAACCTTATCAATAATATGTATTTTTAGTATATTTTTATTTGTCATCTGAATTATCACCATATTGATTGAAGATTTGGAATCTTCAAACCGTAGGCTTCAAGAATCATCCATTATTTTCTGTAATTGAGGTACGTGGGGTTTTTCTAAAAATTCATGGGCAAAGAAACCTTCTTTAAATCGTGCTAAAGATTTGGAAATCATGATTTTATGGAAAGGGTTTGAATTTTACCATTACTAGCATGTTTTAGAAGCTTTAATTAATATTGTTTGGTCTTTAGGCCTTCCCTCGAAGTTTATTTGAAATCCTATATATATGTATGCATGTGTTTTAATGTGATATTTGAATTGAGAGCATGACTCACATGAAATCCCTCTTTTGATATGATTTATCCCATTTCTCATATGATATGGATTGTCTTTAAATGCATCTTAAAAAGCAGGATACGAAATGTATTGATTTATACTATGACTTGAATATAATTTTTGAATCAAAAGTGAGGGTTGTTTGTATTGATAAATATTGAATATAAATATCTAATAGAAAGAGTTGCATGGTTTGACAAAGATTTCAGGACCACCACATTGTTATTGAAAGAATGATAATCCTTGCATAGTTTTGAATTGTGCTTTCAGAAAATGAAATCTCTTATACAATTTCCATTTTTGGGTGGTCTGAATTGAGTTTTTAATGAAAGAATCATGCATTATGCATTATGGCTTAGAAATAGGACTTGCAAGTCTTGGTGTGACGACACCAACTCAGAGAATACCATCTTAATTTAGAACAGAATAAAATGCATGTTTGAAATTAGATTTTTATATTTTGAAACTAGAATAATTCATGTTTCAGAATAGACTAAATTGGACATAAAGAGATCTTAGGTTGTTCCCCGAAGAAGCCACGAGTTCAGAAAACTCATTGCCCAAAACCATGATTTTTTGATCTGGGTATATTATTATACGTTGGCCTAGTGTCATTGGCGTATCAGACTCAGACACTCCACCCTTACGGTACACTTGGGTTGGGGGCTTCCCTGTCGAGTCAATGACAGATTCCATATAGCCCGTGGAATATTATACTTCTAGGGGAGTGCCACCTAACTCAGAAGTAATACAAAGATCAGAAACAACATTGACAAAATGGTTTTATGATTATAAAAAATTTCTATGTGTTTTTGAATTTATATCATATATGATATTTTATGACTATATCTCAACTACCTTATTTGTATTAAAAGCTTATTTTGGATTGCTTTCCATACTAGTACATCTGTATTGACCCCCTACCTTCCAGGTTCTGAGGCACAGTCTAAGGGTCCTGGTAAGTAGTAGATTTCTTCAGACAGAAGTGCAGAGTCCAATCGGTGAGCCTTCTTTAGTTTAGGAGGACTACTTATTTCTAGACATTTATCATTAGTCAGTGTTTTGGTTTACTGGGGGCCTTGTCCTAGCTTTCAAGCAGACATTATTAGTCATGTAGTAGAGGTTTCGCAGATGGTTTTCAGTTGTTATTAGATAGTTTTGGATTTCATTTTCCTCTATTATATGAATGTTATGCATAATTACTAGACATATAGAGATGCCCGAACCTTCATAGTTCAGGATGTCTATCACGGCCAGTGCCCTGGTTTGGATCATGACAAACTTGGTATCAGAGCACAGTTTATGGTCCCAGGGTGTCTACAAAATCATGATAGGTAGAGTTTTGTTTATGGGTGTGTAGCATTCCATACTTATAAGTAGAAGCCTACTACAAGTTTAGAAATGTTTCCCCTCTTTATTATTTAGTTCGTTCTTTGGAGTATAATCTTTCCTTTAATCTGTGATCTCTTTTATTTCAGAAAATAGCCATGCCTCCCCGTCGTACTAACACTATGTCCAGACTAATGAGGTCTATCCTACTCATGGGATGAGGACCCAAAATAGAGCTCAGTCTTCAGAGATTGATGTTACTCCAGAGTTCCCACCTACTTAGACCAACCCACCCATAGCTCCCGGGACGGAGACTAATCGCACTCAGCCTCACAAAAGTGAGGTATATAATGCAGAATTCAGATAGTCTATTCACATACTTTCACATTTGGTGGCCACATAGACTCAATGGTCGAAATATGTTGGGTCTACATCAGTCATATCTGAGGCTACTAGGGTAGGTCAGTTCATTAGAATGAACCGCCTAAATTTTTTGGCACTAAGGTAGAAGAAGACCCACAAGAGTTTGTGGATGAGATAGAGAAAATCTTTAAGGTGATGCATTTAGATGAGGTAGAAGAGGTGGAATTGGTAACTTACCATATTAAATAAGTTGCAAACCAGTGGTATAACGAGTGGGAGGATTCTAAGGGTAAGAGTGCTGAGCCCACGGTGTGGGGTAAGTTTGTGGAAGCCTTCCTTGCTTTGTTATTTCCTATTAAGTAGAGAGAGGACAAAGCCGAGGAGTTCATGAACCTTAAGCAAGTAAAACTGAGTATCAAGGAGTACACTCTGAAGTTTAACCAACTGTATCGTTATACTTCGAAGATGGCTGGTAATATGAGAGCCCGAATTAGAAAATTTACATCCGGCCTTTCGGATGACTTAGTTCTTGAAAGTAAGGGGGCTATACTGAACAGGGACATGGACTTCTCTAGGATCTCAGTGCATATGCATCAGGTAGAGGAGTAGAAGAAGAGAATCACCAAATTTAGGGAGAAGGACAGACAGGCAAAGAGAGACAGAATAGACGATCAGAACCATAGTCAGCCACAGAGTGGTAATTGGGGAAATAAATAGTAGAATAAGAAGAATTGGGGTAATGCTCAGTCTGCAGTCAGCACCCCAGCACCTAGACCTCCAGTAGACCGACGACCTTAGAGTTTCCAAACTAGTCATATATCCAGAGCACAGGATACCCAGTCACAGGATAGCGTAGCTCAGCGGCATCGTACATTTCCACGATGTGAGACCTGCGGTAATTATCATCCAGGGAGGTGCCAGCTGGGTTCACTGGTATGTTATTCATGTGGTCAGTCGGGTCACTTCTAAAGAGATTGTCCTTAGGCTAGAAGGAATGTTGGCAGTGCCAAATCTTAGAAAAACTCTTCCGCACCACCACTAACTCAAAAGGGCACCATCTCAGCTGCTAGGAGCGGTCACAACCAACTGTATGCTTCATCCATCCACCAGGAAGTGGAAGCCTCGCTAGAAATAGTCATCGGTACGTTACAAATCTTTTCCCATGATTTTATGTATTACTTGATTCTAGGTCTACCTTATCCTATGTGAACCCTTATGTGGCTATCGATTTTGGGTTTGATCCCGATGAAATTTTAGAACTTTTCTCTGTTTCCACTCCGATAAGTGATTCTATTATGGCTAGGAGGGTGTATAGAATTTATGTGGTGGTTGTTTATGGATGGTATACCATGGAAAACCTTATAGACATATATATTATAGATTTTGATGCTATCCTAGGGAAGGACAAGCTTCATTCATGCTATGCCACATTAAATTATAGAACCCAAAAAGTTAAATTTTATTTTCTGAATGAACCGATGATAGAACGGGAGGGGCATTCTTTAGAGCCTAGAGGGAACTTTATATCTTATCTCAGAGCCCATAAACTTATCTCTATAGGTTGTCTGTACTATTTTATTTGTGTTAAAGATTCTAATGCTGGAAGTTTTTCTCTCTAGTCAGTCCCTATGGTAAATGAGTTTCTAGAAGTCTTTCTAGATGATCTCCCAGGAATACCACCTGATAGGGAGATAGATTTTGGTATTGATTTGTTGCCAGACACCCATCCCATTTCTATTTATCCATGTAGCATAGCTCCTGCAGAACTAAAAGAGCTGAAAGAACAACTAGCAGACCTTCTAGACAAAGGTTTTATATGTCATAGTATTTCTCTCTGGGGTGCACCAGTACTTTTCGTGCAAAAGAAAGATGGTTCCTTGCGTATATCCATAGATTATCGCCAGCTAAATAAGGTCACTATTAAAAATAGATATCTTCTTTCTAGGATTGATGATCTCTTTGACAAACTTCAGGGCACTAAATATTTTTCAAAGATAGACCTTTGTTCGGGATACCATCAGTTGAAAGTTGAGTTAGACATTCCCAAAACATCTTTCTAAACCAGATGCGAACATTATGAATTCCTAGTCATGTCCTTTGGGTTGACTAATGCCCCTACATCCTTCATCGATCTTATGAATAGGGTGTTCCCTCAATTTCAAGATCTGTTTGTTATAGTTTTCATTGATGATCATCTGATTTATTCTAATAGTAAGGAGGACCACGCCAATTACTTCCGAATAATCCTTCAAACTCTCAAAAATCATAAGTTATATATGAAATTTTACTAGTGCAAATTCTGGCTTAAGGCTATTGCTTTCTTGGGGCATATCGTGTCTAGTGACGGGGCTAAGGTTGATCCCCAAAAGATTGAGATAGTGAGAAAATGGGCCAGACCCAGGACTCCAATAGGTATTTAGAGCTTCTTTGGTTTGGCAGGGTATTATAGAAGATTTGTAGAGAGTTTTTCTTCCATATATCCACCACTTACTAAGTTGACTCAGAAAAAGGTGAAGTTCATATGGTTTGACTCCTGTGAGAATAGTTTTGAGAAGTTGAAAGATAAGTTGACTACTGCACCTGTTTTAAATCTTTCAAAAGGAACAGAAGGTTTTGTTGTGTACTGTGATGCATCCCAAGTGAGACTTGGTTGTGTACTTATACAACATAGTAAGGTGGTGGCTTATGCATCTAGGCAGTTGAAGGTGCATGAGCATAACTAACCCACCCATGACTTGAATTTAGCGGCTGTCGTGTTTGCGTTTAAAATCTGGTGGCGCTATCTTTATGGGGGTACATGTTGATATATTTACTGAACATAAGAGTTTATAGTATGTTTTCTCGCTAAAAGAATTGAACCTTAGGCAGAGACGTTGATTGGAGCTTTTGAAGAATTATAACATGAGCCTGTACTATTATCCAGGTAAGAAGAATATGGTAGCCGACATCCTCAGTATGTTATCTATGGGCAATCTTTTCTCATATTGAAAAGGGAAAGAGGGAGATAGTGAAAGATATTTACCAACTAGAAAATCTAGGAGTGCGACTCTTGGATTTCGAGGATAGGGGAGTGGTTGTTCATAAGGTAGGTAAATTTTCCCTTTGTACAGAAGTTAAAGAAAATTAGGTTGAAGATCCCATCTTAATGCAGATCAAGAAAGATGTGGGTTAGCAGAAGGTGATGTCTTTTAAAATTGGTGGAATAATATGAAACATGATGTGGATAATTATTTTTCCAAGTGTTTGAACTGCCAACAAGTTAAAGTAGAACATATAAGGGTAGGTGGTATATCCCAATAGATAGTTTTACCTTTGTGAAAGTGGGATATGATTAATATGGACTTTATTATGGGACTTCCGAGGTCCCGAAACCAGTATGATTCTATTTGGATAATTATTGACTGGCTGACCAAGTCAACACATTTTCTGCCTGTGAGGACCAACTATTCGGGAGATGATTATGCCAAGATTTACATTGAGGAAATAGTACACTTGTGTGGAGCTCCTATATCCATCATATTTGACCAAGGTACGAAATTTTCTTCACAGTTTTGGAGGTCTTTTCAGAGGGGTTTAGGTACCCAAGTGAACCTAAGTACTGCGTTCCATTCTCAGACTGATAGGCAACCTAAGTGCACTATTTAGACCCTTGAGGATATGTTGAGGATCTGCGTAATTTACTTTAAAAATAGTTGGGTAGATCACTTACCACTGATAGAGTTTGCATATAATAACAGTTATCATGCTAGTATTAAGATGGCTCCTTTTGAGGCATTGTATGGAAGAAGATGTAGGTCGCTAATAGGGTGGTATGAAGTGGGTGAGACCTAGTTGTTTGGGCCTGATCTTGTTCATCAAGCAATGGAGGATGTAAAAATTATTAGAGAATGACTTAAAACAACCTAGAGTCGACAGAAGTCCTATGCTAATGTTAGGAGGAGGGACTTGGAATTTAAGGTTGGTGATTGGGTTTTCCTCAAGGTCTCTCCTATGAAAGGAGTCATGCAATTTGGGAAGAAAGGTAAGTTGAGTCCTCGATATATAGGTCCATACCAAATTTTGAGGAGGATAGGTAAAGTTGCATATGAGTTAGAATTGCCTGAAAGTTTGGGTTCTGTACACCTGGTATTCCATGTTTTCATGTTGAAAAATGTATTAGGGACCATTCCCTAGTGTTACCTATAGAGGAGAATAAGGTGACGGACTCTCTAGAATATGAAGAGGAACCTATTGCACTCTTAGTTCATCAAGTTAGAAAGTTGAGGAGTAAGGAGATAACTTCGGTTAAAGTGTTGTGGAGAAATCAAAAAGTTGAAGAAGCAACTTGGGAATCAGAAAATGATATGCGAGCTAGATACCCAAACCTTTTTGATCTGATGAATGACAAAATGGAAGGTACGACCTTTGAATTTTCTTTTATGGCCTTAGTATGATTGAAATAGTGCTTTTCTGCATTCCGTGTCATCATTCGGGGAAGAATAATCCCAAGTGGCGGAAATGTAACACCCCGGACAAGTCGTACATGTATTATCTCATAATAGATAGCATATAGAGTTGAGGTCTTGAAAATTCTTCTAAGTGTAGAAAGGACTTAGCCTTATTTTGTACTCACAATCTTTGGAGATTTTATTTTTGACCTTACCGACCTCCGTTTCTTGATTTTCTTAGTGATACGCGATGGGGCAAGTCAAGAGTACATTTCGGGTGAGTTTCAAGATTTTTAGACAAGCTTAAGGGCATGTTTGGGGTTGAGAACCAGTGATCCAGGGCAATTAAACCACAACCCTTGCTAATTGCCTCACCTAGGTATGAGTAAGGCGATAGGTAAGGTGGCGCCCTACCAAACGCCTTGGGAGGTGGCGCCCTACCAAACGCCTTGGGCCAATTTTCAGTTTTTCTCCAAATTTTTAAGGGTCTTTTGGGTACTTTCAATTCCCCAATCATCTTAAACACGGGATTTAAATCCAAATGCACCAAAATACATTCACAATCATCCAAATTACTCAAGAACACACTCAAGGGTTTCAAATAAAAATTCTAAATAACTCAAGGTTTAACCATGGGTTTTCAAGATTGATTGAAGATTTGGAATCCCCAAACCGTAGGCTTCAAGAATCATCCATTATTTTCTGTAATTGAGGTACGTGGGGTGCAAGATGCGGAAAGTTCGATTGAGCTGGTTCGGACAAGTGAAGAGGAGGGGCATCCCCGGTTTGTAGGTGTAAGAGGCTAGTATTGGATGGTTTTAGGTGGGGTAGGGTTAGGCCAAAGAAGTACTGGGGTGAGGTGATTAGGCGGGACATGGAGCAGTTACAGCTCACCGAGGACATGACCCTAGATAGGAAGGTCTGGAGAACGCAAATTAGGGGCAGAGGACTAGGGCCAATTTGGGTCGCTAGTGTAGGGAATTACTTGCTGGGGGTAGTATCCTGGTTATGATTACGTGTTCCTTGTTTTAGTAAGAATCTGGGTGCTTTCCTCTGTTTCCTTTTACTTATGGCTGCTGTATTTATGTTATGTATTCTTGTAACCTTGTTCGGTGTTTTACTTTGTATTTGTGTGGTATCTTTTGTCTTGAGCCGGGGGTCTATCGGAAATAGCCTTTCTACTTCTTTAGAGGTAGAGGTATGGACTGCGTACATCTTACCCCCCAGGTGGGAATACACTGGGTTTGTTGTTGTTGTTGTTGTTGAGGTACGTGGGGTTTTTGTAAAAATTCATGGTCAAAGAAACCTTCTTTAATTCGTGCTAAAGATTTAGAAATCATGATTTTACGGAAAGGGTTTGAATTTTACCTTTAATAGCATATTTTAGAAGCTTTAATTAATATTGTTTGGTTTTTAGGCCTTCCCCCAAAGTTTATTTGAAATCCTATATATATATACATATATATATATATATGTATGTATGCATGTATGTGTTTTAATGTAATGTTTGAATTAAGAGCATGACTCACATGAAATCCCTCTTTTGATATGATTTATTCCATTTCTTATATGATATGGATTGTTTTGAAAGGCATCTTGAAAAGCATGATACGAAATGTATTAATTTATACTATGACATGAATATAATTTTTGAATCAAAAGTGAGGGTTGTTTGTATTGATAAATATTGAATATAAATATCTAATGGAAAGAGTTGCATGGTTTGACAAAGATTTCAAGACCACCATGTTGTTATTGAAAGAATGATAATCCTTGCATAGTTTTAAATTGTGCTTTCGGAACATGAAATCTCTTATACAATTTGTATGCTTGGGTGGTTTGAATTGAGTTTTTGATGAAATAATAATGCATGATGCATTATGGGTCAGAAATAAGACTTGAAAGTCTTGGTGTGATGACACCAACTCAGAGAATGCCATGTTAATTCAGAACATAATAGAATGCATATTTGAAATTTTAGATTTTGAAACTAGAATAATGCATGTTTCAGAATAGACTAAAATTGGGCATAAAGAGAGCTTAGGTGGTTCCTCGAAGAAGGCACGAGTTCAGACAACTTAATGCCCAAAACTGTGATTTACCGATCTAGGTGTATTATTATATGCTGGCCTAGTGCCCTATAGCGTATCAGACTCAAACACTCTAACCCTTGCGGCACACTTGGATTGGGGTCTTCCCCGATGAGTCAATGATGAATTCCATGTAGCCCATGGAATATCAGACTTGTAGGGGAGTGTCACCTAACTCAAAAGTAATACAAAGATCAAAAATTGCATTGACAGAAAGGTTTTATAATTATCAAAAATACCAATATGTTTTGGAATTTATATCATATATGATGTTTTATGACTACTCTCGACTACCTTATTTGTATTAAAAGCTTATTTTAGATTTCTCTGTGCACCAGTACATCTATATTGACCCCCTACTTTCTAGGTTCTGTGGCACAGTCTAGGGGTACTGATAAGTAGCAGATTTCTTCAGACAGAAGTGTAGAGTCCAATCGGTGAGCTTTTTTTTTGGTTTCAGATGGCCTACTTATTTACAAAAATGTATCATTAGTCAGTGTTTTGGCCTACTGAGGGCCTTATCTCAACTTTCAAGCAGTCGTTATTAGTCATGTAGTAGAGATTTTGCAGATGATTTTCAGTTGTTATTAGATGGTTTTGGATTTTATTACCTTTTTTGAATTTATATCAGACTTATGACCATGATTCTATTCTATTATATAATTCCATCTTTTCCTCTATTATGAATGTTGTGCATGATTACCAGACAGAGAGAGCACCTGGGCCTTTATGGTTCGAGATGTACATCATGGCCAGGGCCCTAGTTCGGGCCGTGACAATAGCCTCGCCAGTCGAGAGGCTATTACATTTGTTCTTCCAATTAAGAAATTTTTACATTTTAATAGCCCCGCTAGTAGGAAGGCGTAATACCTCAAATCTGGTACCTAAAACATTACACAGTGCCCATGACCCCGAAAGATCATAAGCTAACACATGACTGATATCTGTAAACTGAGCACTGAATAATAGTAATAATATCGTAAATGTAGAAACATGAACTGAAAGGACATAAGGTTCAACACTAGTACATAATTGAAAAATATAGTATAACAATACCAAAACAACTGAGATAATTGTCGGAACATACTGTAGTCTGAAAGCCTCTAGACTGTCTGAATAAAGAGTTTATAGGAAATTTCCCCAACTAACTCCAACTACTGAAATAAACTGAAAACTGAAATAGTAATGTGATCATCATGTCCTCGAAGGATGAGGACTCACTACTAACTCTGATCGCTGAATTGGGATGCTACTGGTTCTCTGGAGCTCGTGCTTCTAAACCTATGGTATAAGACACCATAGTGCCAATGGGTTAGTACTTTGAATGTACTGGTATGCAAGTGAGGTAGGCTGAATGCAATAGGTTCATATTGATAACACTCAAACTACAGCTCTCGTAAGAGTGTAAGCGGTTGTTGTCAAATATATAACCCAACTGGGTTGGGTATCGATCCCACAGGGAATAGCCGGTCACTAAGTAAGCAAAGATTATTAGACTTTTGGTGCAAGTCTCGTAAAAAGGGGGGATTGTAATGTGCAAATAATGTAAACAAAATATTAAAGTATAAACGGAAAATAGCTAAGTAAAAAGAAAGAATGTGTAGTAAGATATTAACAAATGAGAACTGAGAGTTGGGGTTATGTCCACCTTATGAGTTGTACGTCTCTATTGGCTATGAGTTATGCAAAATTCAGACATGTATGTGCTTATAGAGAATTGTATTCTATGGTAAATCCAGGCGTCTTTCGACCTATCAAGGATTATTTTACTTTAACTCTTTCGAGCTTAAAGCGTATCTAACGGTACAAATTCTCCAAGAGGTTAATCCATTTATGACACTAACTTTTTAATAGGGGTTGGTGCCCTATTACCTTGACATTATCTCTTTTCCATATATATAACTTTTCTTTCGAACAAGTTAATGCTATGCTGGCGTATTCTATGCGTTTTCAACCGCAAGAATTTGCATTATGATGAAGAGAATAATGATATAAGCAGCATACGGGTCATGAATTCACAAACTCATAGCAATAGATAGTATCCCATACGGCTTCCATAACGCCAACATAGAAGTTTAGCTATTCATAAGTGCGAAGGAAATCACAATAGACATTATCATTATATCAAAATAAGATCTCACGTATAGTATGTGTCTTGTGGCGTGAAGTCCTTTGAGAATAGCGTTTCTCTTGTTATGAAAAATTAAGAATCGAATAGATGAAGAAGAATAGTAAAAAGTAGAATTAATGGAAGAATTAGAAAGGTTCAGAATTAGAATGATGGAATAGGAGTTGTTAGTTGAAGAATGAATAATTGAATGAATAAAAATCTCTAGCAAAATAGGGTATTTATAACACCTATATCCTATTCCTACTAAGCTACTGCATTACTTATCCCAATCCTACTGGGTTTCTCCATCATTATTCTAATCCTAATAAGTTACTGCTAATCCCCAAAGTCTTGAGAAATGTTGTTTTTGCCCGGGCAGGTTTTCCATGTGTCACTTTTGGTCCTTGGTGCCCAAGCTTTCCCTTCCTTCTTTCGTGAAGCTTCCTTTGGCGTCAACTTATCCATAAAATTCTGAAATCTGCATCATTTATACCTGAAAACTTGCTAATCACGTTTGTTAGCTCACTTACATGAAAAAGGACTAAAAGTTCATGAATTATATATTTTGTCCTCAAAACTTAGCTAAATATGGGTAAAATATAGTACTTTAGGCGTGTAAATTCGCCTATCATCAACACCCCATACTTAAAGCTTTGTTCGTACTCGAACAAACTATCATGTCTATCTAAATATTTACTTAGGGTTTCACAGTAACAACACAAAATATTCATCAAGACAAGCACAACAATTATCAACAAAGAGTATTTTTCTAATCATTACTAGAAACAATTCAACCTCCAAGATAGACTCGTGATGATGGTTAATTCGTATTCAAAAGTTAAGGCATAAAGAATCATACACGACTACCCAAAACTCATCAACCATGTGTGTCTCACCATATGTCACCCATAATCACTCACAAGTATTGTATATATTTCGAACATGGGTATAAGATTCTCCTTGCTCTCACTCTCACAAAGAATTCCTATGCTGCAATTGATGACCATAGGCTTGCTCTTAGTGTAATGCTCCACTAAATATCAGAATGCTAATCTTAGGATCAAATAGGTCTTTTGCTGGTTGTAATGTAGGCTAAGGGACGGGTAGGACTATTTTAGCCAGAAATAGTGACTATGTTCCTAAGCGCTTTAATACATCACATTATGTCATTAACACTTTTCTTTCAAATAACCTTTCTACTTTCTTTTATTCTACCACCCTTTTTCTCCTCTTTTTGTTTTTCAATTTTAAACATAACTAACTTTTCAGTTTTCCTTTCTTTTTTCTTTTTCATAGCATACCTCTTATGATAACAATTTTTTTTATAACAATTTCAAGCACCAATACATTCTAAAGCATCATACTCACCCAATTTCCTCTTATTTTGTCACATGACTTTACACTTTAAAGCACTTAGGAATTTGGATCAAATTATGATCTTAAAAAAATGGATTAGGCTTACATATGAGGCTGTCAAAGAAAATAGGCTAAAGGTTCAAAGGGGGTTATCTAGGATGATGTCCACGGGTAGGTAAAATGAAGGTAAACAATCATAGGTTGCCAAAGAAATGCCTAAATCATCTCCTAGACTTGCACTCTTTATTCCGCTTTACATATATACCATGCAAGTTCTAGCATCAGCCACAAACATAGAATATACTATTTCCTCACACACAAGGTACATGGTCGACTTTATTGGGAGTAGTATAGACTCTTGACCCAACGGATGAAGGAATTAAACCACACAATTATCACATAGTGAGTCACAATTAAGCCTAAATGTCTCAATAGTCATGATTTTAGCACAAACTCTTGTTATAATACCATGCTGCCTATTAGAACAATTTTATGCTTAGTTAAGTTAAAAAAAAACATTTAACTAAAAAAATTTAACTACTAAAAAAATTAAAACAAACAAACATAAATACAAATGTAGATAAAGAAATATATCATGCAATTACCAGCACCCCACACTTAGACGGGACACACTGTCCTCAGTGGAAAATAAATAAGAAGAACCTGGTTAGTCGGACTCCTCCTCTATGTCTGGGGTCATACCCCCTTCTTCGGAATCATCATTGGAGTCGTCATCATCAGAATTCTCCTCCACGTCGGAGTCTGGCATTCGCCGATCATCATCGGTTGGCACATCATCATCAAGAGGTTCCTCAAAGTATACTCCTACTCCACACATCGACCTTGCATGCTCATTCATTGGGTAGTCATAATCCAGCTGTTGGAGCTCTACAGCAGTTGGAACACGACCTCTGCTCAGCATGGTAAATCGAGTCATGCCATAAAGATGGCAAAAGAAACTCTCATCCCGAGCATGTCTCTCTGCAGTAGTAAGGTTGACGCCATGTGTGGATTCAACATCTTTAACCTTTGTGAGGTCAACCTTCTTCGGGTTGTGTGGGAGTTTATGATCAGCCAGTTCCTCTTCGATGTCTTCCTTTCTCAATATTGCAGTCAACAGATTGTCAAAGCTAAAGTGGGACCTCTTGTGTAGCCTAGCTTTCCGCATTATAGATCGAATAATTGCCCCAATGTTGATAGGGACATTTGTCATCAATGCATACACCAAGCACACTCTATCTCGTGTTATCTTTGTGTACTGAGTCCCTGGAATGAGGCAAGAGTTGACTATGCGCAACCATATCCTTGCTTCCCTATTCAAGGGAGCATATGGGAAGGTGTTGTATCGTCCAGTGTCCTTGTGTCTACTCCATCGTGCCATAGATCTTGTTCCACAAAGTGTGTGTCGTATTGCCCTGTACGGAGGTATGGCATGCCTAGAAAGGAGTTAAAGAACTCCACATTTAGTTTTAGAACTTGGCCCCGAATCTTTACTTCACTCCCTGTAGTTTTTGGTGACCAGTTGGCGTAGAATTCTCGGGTTAAATTCAGATTACACTTTCCTATATCTCGGAAGATGAAATCAAGATGTAACACCATTATCTTGGCCAACATGCACGGTTCTTTCTTTTCTAGATTTTCCTTGTGTATCAGTTTCACATGAACATATTTCTTCTCTTTATTATTCCTATACCACTCCTTTGCTTCCTCCTCTAGGACCCATTTAATTCCGAACATGCGGCGTGGTACTTGCAGTGATGAGGATTCTCCTTGCTCTTTTCGTCCTCTTTTCTTTCCTTTTTGTGAAGTGGTTGCTTTATCTTTGCCTTGTCTTGCTTTGGGTGCCATTGTACCTGAGATTGAAACAATGGTGATGTTAGCATCATCTCGGTGGATACAATCAATAAACAAGTAGTAGTGGCACTACCCCACACTTTGTTTGTTGGTACCGACTAGTGAAGTGAAAGTTATCGATTACTCAGACTTCATCGATATACGTTTTAGGTGCTATATTCCAACAATATAATCAGTGCAGTTATAATTCTTGTAACCTTGGCAATACTTTCATGTTTGATATATCAAGACTACTACATAGGGATTGAATCAAGGTATATCATCTAAAAATAATCACAACCGCATATGTTGGTAGTCAACCATAATTCTCATCTCGATGAACAAGTCATTCCAACATGTAAGCTTTCTATTGACAAGATTATGCAATTTTTGTGACCATGTCAATTCCGCAAAAGTATGACAGTGCATCAAAATCAAATACAAGTTGGAAACAAGTTAAGATCATCTCTACGTATTCGTTTACTCACTTAGTGGTATCGCAACAAATCAATTACCTCTAAATCACCAATGCTACTTCAAGATTTAACAATTCATAATAGGCGTAGTAGTGTAGTACTTACGGAATATAAATGAAGAACAAAGAAGTACTTACTTGATTGATGCCTTTGGAAGATGTTCTTGTGAAGAAAAAGAGCAAAAGGAAAATTTTTGAGAGGATTTGGAGAGGTAGGCGGCGCTTATGCTAGGTTTGCAATGTTTTTGTGGTCCAAGACTAAGTCTCGTATTTATAGGAAAAGCTTGGGTTGGGTTTTGACCCATTTAAAATCGGATTTGGGGACCAAAAGTGACCATAGGCAGCGTCTTTTGCTTTGCCTATGCTTGGCATAGGCGGCGCCTTTTGCAAAGCATTGTTGAGCATAGGTGGCGCCTATGCCATGGCATTGTTAGGCATAGGTGGTGCCTATGCCATGGCATATGAGATTCAGAGACAAAAGGCATTAGAATAGGAGGCGCCTATGCTAGGTCATACTTGGGCATGGGCGGCGCCTATGCTATGGCACACTAGAATCCGAGAGCTTAGGCAATAGCATAGGCCTTGCCTTGTTCGTGGCCTAGATTTACATAGGCATAGACTTGTTCGTTGCCTATATTTTCATAAGCAATGCCCAATCCATAGCCTTTTTCTTCTTCATTCCTAACTTACCACCTTCATCATGCAATACGTCCAAATCAAAATTTGAAACCAATCTCCTCGTTTACACCTCTTGCACCTACATTTACTCAAAAACAACTAAAACGATTAGAATGATGGGTTGCCTCCCACCAAGCGCCTTAGTTTTGGTCGTGGCACGACTCTTTTTTTTGGATTTTTATTTATCAAAGTAAAACACTTAATAGAACGAAAAGAAGAAAAAAAATGAAAACCGATGGGTTGCCTCCCATCTAGCGCTTGATTTATTGTTGCGGCACGACATAGTTACCTCGAGTACTTAGACTTCGTCTAGATAAGTGATGGCCATATAGTTTATCGAATCAAGAGGACTGATATATTGTTTTACTCATTGGCCATTCACCTTAAAGACAACACCATTATTGTCTTCCAACTCAACTACTCCAGACGAGTAGACTTGGTTAACTTTGTATGGACCCGACTATTTGGACTTAAGCTTACCTGGGAATAGCTTTAGTCTGGAATTGAAAAGAAGTACCATATCATCCTTTTGAAAATTTCGTTGGACAATCCATTGATCCTGATAATTTTTCATCCGCTCCTTGTAGAGGTCCGATCTCTCATAAACATGTAGACGGAATTCATCCATCTTATTCAGCTACTCCAATCTCTGATTCATTGCATCATCCCAATTTAAATTAAGTCACTTAAAAGCCCATAATGCTTTATGTTCGATCTAAATAGGCAAGTGACATGCCTTCCCATAAACTAGTTAGTTCGGGGACATGCCAATTGATGTTTTGAATGCAGTCCTATAGGCCCATAGGGCATCGTCCAGCTTCCGAGACCAATCTTTCCTATTAGCATTTACCATATTATCAAGGATTTTCTTGATTTCTCGTTTGGAAACCTCTACCTATCCACTAGTTTGTGGGTGATAAGGTGTGGCTACCTTATGTTGCTTGACACCATATTTTGCCAACACGGATTTGAATAGCTTGTTTCAAAAGTGAGATCCTCCATCGCTTATAATAGTACATGGTACTCCAAAATGAGAGAAGATATTTCTCTTCAAGAATGCAACAACACGATTTCCCTTATTGTCGGCCAACGCTACTGCTTCAACCCATTTTGAAACATAATCTACAGCAACTAGGATATATTTCATTCCAAACAAATTTACGAATGGACCCATGAAATTAATACCCCATACATCAAAGAGCTCTACTTCAAGAATTTTCGACATGGGCATCTCATGGTGTTTCGAAATCGCACCTTGTCTCTGACATTGGTCGCATCTTCTCACAAAGTCGTAGGCATCTCTAAATATCGAAGGCCAATAATATCCACTTTGCAAGACCTTCCTCGCTGTCCGATTACCTGCGTGATGTCCCCCAACTTGGGAAGTGTGACATGCTTCCAATATATTAGGCACCTCTACATGAGATACACATCGCTTGATAACACCATCATCACATCGTCGAAACAAATATGGCTCATCCCAAAAGTAGTGTTTTACATCAGGCATGAACTTCCTCTTTTGATGGAAAGATAGATTTGCAGGTATCACGTTACTCACCATAAAATTTGCAAAGTCGGCATACCATGGTAACTCTTCCATTATCGTGGCTAAGATCTCTTCATCAGGTAATGCATCATCAATCTCAAGATCAGGCTGCGCTATGTGCTCATTCTTGAGTCTAGATAGATGATCAGCCACTTGGTTCTCGCAACCTCTTCTATCTTTTACCTCGAAATCAAATTCTTGCAGCAATAATACCCATCGAATTAGCCTTGGTTTCACATCCTTCTTTGTCATCAAATATCTCAGAGCTGCATGGTCTGTATGAACTATCACTTTGGTTCCCAACAAATAAGCACGAAACTTTTCAAACGCATACACAACTGCTAGAAGCTATTGTTCTGTGACAGTATAGTTATTATGGGCTTTGTTCAAGACCTTGCTCGCATAGTAGATAGGATGGAATAACTTCTCCCTTCTCTGGCCAAGTATAGCGCCCAAAGCTACCCCACTAGCATCACACATGACTTCAAATGGTAGAGACCAATCTGGTGCTACTATGATATGAGCTTCAATTAGCTTCCCTTTGAGGCATTCGAATGCCTTCAAACAATCTTCATTGAAGTCAAACTTTGTATCTTTCTCCAAGAGTTTGCATAGTGGACTAGAAATTTTGGAGAAGTTTTTGATAAACCACCTATAGAAAACTGCGTGACCGAGGAAACTTTGGACTCCCTTCACGGAAATTGGAGGTGGTAGCTTCTCGATAATTTCAATTTTGGCTCGATCAACCTCAATTCCTCTTTTGGAGATTTTATATCCCAGTTCATCACTAGGTTGAATTCAACACATCTTTGCAATGCCATACTTAGGTTTTCCAAGCATGATTAAAACGACTCACCAACAACTGAAAAATCATCCATGAATACCTCCAAAGTATCTTCAACCATATCGGAAAAAATTGACATCATACAATGCTGAAAGGTGGCTGGTGCGTTACATAGCCTGAATGGCATACATTTGAAGGCAAACGTACCATATGGGCATGTGAAAGTTGTCTTCTCTTGGTCTTGGGGGGCAATACAAATTTGATTATAGCCGGAATAACCATCTAAGAAACAAAACCATCCTTTCCCCACTAATCTATCGAGCCTTTGGTCCATAAATGGCATTGGAAAGTGATCTTTGAGCGTCCATGAATTCAGCTTTCGGTAGTCCATGCACACTCTCCATCCTGTGATGGGTCTGAGTGGAATAAGCTCATTCTTCTCATTCGAAACTACCGGCATGCCTCCTTTCTCAGGAACACATTGTACCGGGCTTACCTATGTCCTGTCAGAGATTGGATACACAACTCCTGCATCTAACCGCTTGATAATTTCTTTCTTTACCACTTCTTGCATAGGTGGATTGAGACGTCTTTGATGCTCAATAGTTGGTGTGCAATTTTCTTCAAGCTGAATCTTGTGTGTACAAATACCTGGTGGAATACCAATAATGTCAGCGATGGTCCAACCAATGGCTCTTATATACTTCCGTAGAATAGCAATGAGAGCTGCAACTTGTTGCTCACCCAAATCTGCCTCCACAATGACTGAAAGTGTGTGTCCGTTTCCTAAGAATGCATACTTTAAATGACTAGGCAGCTCCTTCAATTATAACGTGGGTGGCTCTTCAATAGATGGTTTAGCTGGTGGTGTGGGTCAATTTTTGAGATCAAGGTCCAGCTTCTTGGGAGCATGAGGATATGACCCTAATCCTGTTAGAGCACAAATAGTTTCTTCACAATTTTCAGCATCTTTATGCTCAACATTCATAAGCACAGCCGCCAATGGATCAACAATAAGCTGCTCATCTTCAAGTAATCTTTTCTCATCATCAAAGTAAACATCAGTCACCGAGAATACATTTAGATCTTTGGGTTGCTTCATTGATTTTTACACATCAAAGCGAACTACTTCGTCATTTATTCGAAATAAAAGCTCATTAGCTCTTAAATCAATAAGCACACTTCCTGTTGCAAGAAAAGGGCGCCCCAAGATTATGGGAACTTTTAGGTCTGCCTCATAATCCAAAATAATGAAGTCTGCCAGAAAGATGAATGAAGACACCTTCACCAATACATCACATAGAATACCAACAGGTCGTTTTACCGACCTATCCGCCATTACTAGCCTCATATTGGTTGGAGTAGGGTCACCCAACCCCAACATTTTATAAATAGATAATGGCATCAGATTGATGCTGTCTCCTAAATCGCATAATGCCTTGGTCAAATTCAAAGATCCAACGGTGCAATGAATAGTGAAAGCACCGGGGTCAGCGTTCTTCTGAACTAGTGATCGGGTAGCAATTGCGCTGCAATGATGAACAGTATCTTTTAACTCAAAGCTTGCTGCATGCTTCTTTGTCAAAAGATCCTTCATAAATTTTGCATACCCAGGCATTTGTTCTAGTGCCTCTACCAACAGAACATTAATGGTCAGTTGCTTTAACATAGTCATGAATTTGCTGAACTTTATATCATCCGCCACCTTCTTCAATCTTTGAGGAAAAGGTGGTGGTGGAAGTGGAATTGTTTTCTCCATGGATTTCTTCTCCTCTTGCTTCTGTATTTCGGTCTTTTCAGGCTGCAAACAACTAGGGGTGACGTCATGGACGTCGTGGTCAGCTTCTATGGTGTTTTCTCCATTAGCTTTATCATCGTTGTCCGCTACATCGTCGACCACTTGCTTGCCTTTGGATGAAGTTTCCAGAACCTTACCACTTCAAGTAGTAATAGCCATGCATGATCCGTCATTCCTTTGATTTTGCATAGTGTCGCTAGGTAAGGTGCCACCCTTTCTTTGATTGAGTGTTGCTGAAAGTTGGCTCAATTGCTGCGCTATTTGCTTTATTGAAGTGGAATGTGAGTCAACCAATTGCTTCATTTAGGACAAATCATTTATTACCTCTATTACTCCCATGCTGGTTGCTTCTACTCCTTTCAACAATTTAGCCATCATATCTTCCATATTTCTAGAACCAGATGCAGTGGCGTCACGTCTTCCTGGGGGAACATACAAACCACTCTTGTCATTCTTGTTCTTCCAACTACCTTGGTCCTTGTTTCCAGATTTATCATAATAGTTCCAACCTTGGTTTCCTTGGGCATTGCCTAGAAAACCCCCCTGATTGTTCAAGTAGTTGGCTTCTTTTTCCGAATCAGATTCGTCTCTTCTTTTTGATGCAACAGATTTGACTTTTTCAGTCTTCCCTGATAATAGATATTTTGTAAGAAGATCCACTTGTGTTTTCATGTGCGCCATATCTTCATCACGTTCTTATTCTCTTCTCCTTTGGTCTGCAATCATGCCAATAGATAAAGTGGGGCTTACTACCTCAGAATCCCTGGTATGCCAAGATCTACTTTGCTTCGTCATCCGATCTAGCATATTACTTGCTTGACCAAAGGTGAGGTCCATAAAAGATCCTCCAGCCGCATTATCCACCACTGGTTTAGTTATTGAATTCAAGGCTCTATATAGTGTCTCCATTAGGTGGACATTGGTCATATGATGGTTTGGGCACTGCATTAGCTTCGTCTTGAATCTCTCCCATGTTTCATAAAGAGCTTCAGTGGGAAGCTATCGAAAGTTGCTGATTTCATCTCTCAATTATGCTCTTTTGGATGGAAGAAAGAATATTTCTAGGAAAGCGTCTTTCAATTGCCTCCAATTTGTAATAGAATCAAGAGTCAGCCCAATCAACCATAGAGTTGCCTCCCCAGACAGAGACAATGGAAATAAGCGTAATCCAATGGCATTCTGACCAACGCCAGGATTGTCAAATGACTTGCTTGTAGAAATAAAGTTGATGAGATGCATATTCGGATCATCGCCTGCTAGTCCACCAAATAATCCCTTGAGTTGCAATAACTGAATCATGGTGCTTGTGATGTTGAACTTGGCTCCAGGTGCCAATGGTGGAGGAATAATGGCTCCTGTGGCTCCGACTCCATCAAGATCATCATCATCATCGAATGCTGGTTGCATGGCTCAACTTTCAGGCCTAAACCTAGCTTGACGATCTCTTTAGTTAGCAGGTGTTGCGATCTCAGCAGCATGCCTAGGGTTTAGTAACTCGTCATCACCTAGGTCCTCTTCGTCAGGATTTATTGCTTGACCAGGGTTATCAATATTTTGTTGATGCACTTGAGCGGCGGCTGGAGCAGCTAGTCTAGCTTGTTCTTGTTGAGCAGTCATTCTTTCTATCTCCGTTTGTGCCTCCATTCTGCCAATAAATTGTGGTTCAGGATTGATAGGTAGTAACGGTTGACCAGAACTTCGAGTATGGGGAATGCACTGAATAAAGACCTACAGAAAACAAAAACAAAAACTAAAAGTAAAAGTACGAGAATCTTTGACCAAAGGGTCTAGTAATTATCACAAACTTAGTAGACAACCGTATTCCCTAGCAAAGACGCCATTTTTTGATAACGCTCAAACTGCAGCACTCGTAAGAGTGTAAGCGGTCGTTGTCAAATATATAACCCAACTGGGTTGGGTATCGATCCCACAGGGAATAGCCGGTCACTAAGTAAGCAAAGATTATTAGACTCTTGGTGCAAGTCTCGTAAAAAGGGGGGATTGTAATGTGCAAATAATGTAAATAAAATATTAAAGTATAAACGGAAAATAGCAAAGTAAAAAAGCAAGAATGTGTAGTAAGATGTTAACCAATGAGAATTGAGAGTTGGGGTTATGTCCACCTTATGAGTTGTACGTCTCTATTGGCTATGAGTTATACAGAATTCAGACATGCATGTGCTTATAGAGAATTGTATTCTATGGTAAATCCAGGCATCTTTCGACCTATCAAGGATTATTTCACTTTAACTCTTTCGAGCTTAAAGCGTATCTAACGGTACAAATTCTCCAAGAGGTTAATCCAGTTACGACACTGACTTTTTAATAGGGGTTGGTGCCCTATTACCTTGACATTATCTCTTTTCCATACATATAACTTTTCTTTCGAACAAGTTAATGCTATGCTGGCGTATTGTATGCATTTTCAACCACAAGAATTTGCATTAAGATAAAGAGAATAATGATATAAGCAACATACGGGTCACGAATTCACAAACTCATAGCAATAGATAGTATCCCATACGGCTTCCATAACCCCAATAGAGAAGTTTAGCTATTCATGAGTGCGAAGAAAATCACAATAGACATTATCATTATATAAAAATAAGATCTCACGTGTAGTATGTGTCTTGTGGCATGAATTCCTTTGAGAATAACGTTTCTCTTGTTGTGACAAATTAAGAATCGAATAGATGAAGAAGAATAGTAGAAAGTTGAATTAATGGAAGAATTAGAAAGGTTCGGAATTAGAATGATGGAATAGGAGTTGTTAGTTGAAGAATGAATAATTGAATGAATAAAAATCTCTAGCAAAATAGGGTATTTATAACACCCATATCCTATTCCTACTAAGCTACTGCATTACTTAACCCAATCCTACTGGGTTTCTGCATCATTATTCTAATCCTAATAAGTTACTACTGATCCCCAAAGTCTTGAGAAATGTTGTTTTTGCCCGGGACAGGTTTTCCATGCATCACTTTTAGTCCTTGGCACCCAAGCTTTCCCTTCCTTCTTTCGTGAAGCTTCCTTTGGCGTCAGCTTATCCATAAAATGCTGAAATCTGCATCATTTATACCTGAAAATTTGCTAATCACATTTGTTAGCTCACTTATAGGAAAAAGGACTAAAAGTGCATGAATTATATATTTTGTCCTCAAAACTTAGCTAAAATATGGGTAAAATATAGTACTTTAGGCGTGTAAATTCGCCTATCATCACATATGCATGAACAATACTAACTTACTGACTAATATGAACGTGAGAATACATGCATGCATACATAACTGTAACTGAGATCATGATAGGACTGGATACTGAGTTTTGATTGCTGAGTCTACTGACATTGACATCTGAGTCACTGATGAGTGAGAAACTAATACTGTATTACTGAATACCGAGGGACAGATACTATGTTACTGATACATGGATAACTATGTCTGACAGTTCTGATTATAAAGAATTAGTCTGGTTGACTGTATTTGACAGTCCTGAAGCTGAATGCTAATAATATAAGTTTTGATAACTGATATAATTGATAACGTGAGTGACTATATTTGAAAGTCCTGAATCTGATGGAACTAGCTGAGTTCAGCACTGTAGCTGAGTAACTGAATTTGATGGAACTAGCTGAGTTCAGCACTGTAGCTGAGTAACTAAATCTGAGATCAGTCCTATTTAGCGGGTGATCTCTAAATCTGATGATACCATTACTGATTGACTATTGTTGATATTAGTCCTATCTAATGGGTAATCCCAGAGTCTATTTATAATGATAAGGAGTGACTATATCTGATAGTCCTAAATATATACTACTGAGCTAAATTGACTGTTTCTGACAGTCCTAAATTTGTAATTGAAACTGTGGGATGTATTCAACTAACTAATATGCTCCATACTAAGCTAACTGGGGTCCAACCTATAACCCCAGCTGGAAAGGTATCAGTACCACACCACTAGTAAACACAACTGCTGTGGAGTCAATCCTAATCTAGCAGGTGACCCCTGGGATCAGTCCTATACATTTAAATACGCTAACGGGTGGTCTCTGAGTATGTCAGTCCTATATAATGGTGAAATATCATACCTACGATGGCTATGTAGTTCTGGAACTTAGGGATTACTTCTAGGGATCTCAGTCCTATCTAGAAGGTGAGTCCCCATCCCAAGGCTCGCTCGGTGCTGAATCCTACTCCCATCTAAAAGACACTAAACTGATTAACTGAACTGAGGTGATTAACTAAATTGATACTAGTGGTATTGTCTAGTGAAGCTAAACTGAATTTACTGAGTTCTGTTAACTGATAAAATGTACTGAGTTCTGAGGACTGAAAGAGAATACTGAAGTTACTGAGATTGACTGGGAATACTGAGGTTACAGAGATTACTGAGCTACTAAAATTACTGAGATTTCTTGAGTCACATAACCGACTGACTTCTATGGATCATAGCTTGACTAAGGAGATCGTGAAAACATGGCATATCTCTAGGCACACAGCTAAATGTTAGGGTGCAAGTACCCCCAGGACTCGATTAAAAGAAACTGACATAACATGGCTTACTTGAACACATGACCAATAACACAATTCATAATTCATATATTGAAGCACTTCATCAAACATGTGATATGCATAAGCCTGTACATACATGAAGATTTCGTGATCATACAAGCTGGGCATTGTTCCTTCATCTAGGAATTTAATCATACACATGGTAGGCATAGCACATATAGACAATAATATACAATAATTAATCATCATGATTCATCTCTAATTTCATCATCCTAGGTTTTATTTATAGGTTCACATGAATATACATCTATACAAATCAATTCCATATAAAATTGATCACCCAACATATATTTGAATTCAATTGATCATTCTCAGCATAAACAAAATAAACCAAAACATGAAATTCATAAAGAAATCCATAAACTTAAACTTAGAAAAGATATTCTCGGGCTTTATAAACGAAAGGAGTCCATGAATGAACAGTACGCATACCTTAGTTCATGATTTCGTGAAGATTGACGGTGAAACCTTCTTAAATTTGAAGCCCCAATAGAAATCCTAGCTTGTTCTTGAGAGAAACTTGAAAGAAACTAGTATCTTTTGGGTAAAGAATGGCTAAATCACGTGTTATTGGGTTTAAATAGGGGTATAAAATTGACCCTTTAAACCCTTGGACACGTCTTTAATTTCTGAGAAAATTTTCCAATTTTCATCCTTGGCGTGATGTGCCACTATCGCGCCAAGTCACTGGAAAGTGACAAATGGGAAATAGCACAGTTGCGCGATGTGGAGCTATCGCGTTGCCACCTTATCTGGGACCTAGAAGTTTGGCGTGATGCGCCACTATCACGGAGCAACATTGAAAATTGAAAATTTCCATTTAAGCTATATCTGCGATGCGCTGAAGGATCAGGTGATACACTGTCTCACTAAAAAGTCTCTAACTCCTCACCCGGGTGTCAGATTTGGGCGAATTTGGTATAAATGGAAAGCTTATTCGATTCCATACATGATTAGAAGTGAAAATCTTTAAAATAACATGTGTACAAAAGTGGATTCATATTTCAAAGAAAGTTTCTAACATTCTTGGGAAACGTTTTAAGCTAGGAAAAGTATGGGGTATTACAAAAGGGCTATTAGATTTCGGTCACCACACTAGTTGAGGGCTTTAGTGTTCATAGACAATCAAAGATGACAATCAACATCAATCTCCGTAGACAATTGTAGATATCATGCAATAATCAACATAGTCTTCGTAGACAATCGAAGACATCAACCATCACATAGTCTTCATAAATAATCAGGGACAACAATCAACATAGTTTTCGTAGACAATCGAAGACAACATTCATTACATTGTATCTATAGAAAATCAGAGACGTCATTTTATCATCAAGTCTATGTAGACAATCAGAGATATCATATTGAGTCTTTGCATACAATTGAAGACAATGTTCATGACATAGTCTTCGTAAACAACCAAAGACATCATTCATGACATAGTCTCTGTAGACAATCGAAGGCATCGTTTATCATCAAGTCTCCGTAAACAATCGGAGGTATCATACATAGTCTTCATAGACCATCAGAGACGATAATCATTCATCAGTCTTTATAGAAAATTAAAGACAACAATCAACATTAGTCTCCATAGAAAATTGAAGATATCATACATCTATCTCCATAGACAATTGGAGATGTCATCAAGTCTTTGTATACAATCGAAGACATCTTCATTTAACATCAGTCTCCATAGACAATCGGAGACAACAATCAACATTCATCTCCATAGAAAATTTGAGATGCCATCAAGTCTTCATCTAAAATCGAAGACATCATCATTCAATATCAGTCTACATAAACAATCGGAGACGACAATCAGTATTCATCTTTATATATAATTGAAGATATCATCAAGTCTCCGTTGACCATAGGAGACACCTTTTATTCGTCATAAAGTCATCATAGACAATCGAATACATCTTTCATTCATCACATAGTTCGTAGAAAATTGGAGATATCTTATTCTTAAGTCCCATAGAAAATCAGAGACGCTATTCATCTTTAAGTCCCCATAGACAATCGAAGACGTCACACATCTTTTGAATCAAAATATTATTCACAATAACAAGACATTTATTTTTGCTCCCCATAAGACAGTGTTAGCCATGAATCATACACTAGACCAAATTTTGAAAACTATCTTAAAATTTACCTATTTTCTTTTTCGAACTACATTGACCTGATTCTCGTGACACACAAGATATGTAGGAAGCTCTAGGCAGAGTTCGGTCGCTACAACTCCATAATCATTCTTTCTCCTCAACAAGTATACAATCTTGCATCCCCAACATATCACAACTCAATATTGGGGCAATTTTTAAAGAAGCATCGAAAATAGATGAACACGTCTGTCCCCAAATAGTTCTTCTTTCAATAATCATTTCATACGGTCTTTCACCCTTAATAACAGGGCAATTTGCGTAAGATTTTGAGCAACACCCGACATGATCCTCATACAACTCGAGGTGTATAAGCACCTCTAAATTTGAGTTCGCTTGAATTTTTTATCAAAAATTATTTTTTGTCGAGCAAAATTGGCTACACGTCAACGTTTTCGTCTGAAGACTTCTACATCGTCTTCAAACGAAAAGGGATAAACTGTTGACACCCAATTTTGACTCCCCATGCCTAATATTAATGCTTTCAGGCTTTCTGATTAGTAAAGCGCACAAAATATAATTTTCACACTTTTTTTTACAATTGTTCATAAATTTTCGCAATCATTATTTTTTAGGATTTTTTCATCAATATATTGTCGTATTTTAAAATTATCTTTAATTTCATAAATTTTATGATTTTATCAGTTTACAATCATCTTAATATTGTTTGCATAGTCATCTACATACGTACATAACATATCACTACAATTCTTTGTTACATATTATAATTTTAATTGTTTATAACGTAATATATTTTTTTAAAGATAATTATATTATATATTTTATTTGAATTTTTCTATAATTATACATTGGCATTCATATATTTGTGCATTATTTAATATAGTCTACAAATGATAAGGTCGGCTCGATTATTTTAATAAACGGAGCAACAAATCAGTCAAGTCAAGGTCTCATCACTTTTTAAAAGGTGACACTTGAGGTGACAAGTTGAGATTTTTATTTTTTGGATGAATATTTTTTATACATTGGTTAAAAAGATGAAAAGATCCATTGGATAGTGACTTGTGGTCTAATTAGTGCATTAAGGGGACAAAGGGGTTTAGTTTATTATTGTTTGGTAAAAAAGGGATTTTTTTTATTTATAAAAAATACACACACACACAAAACAAACATATAAAAAGCTATACACATAGACGCCTACTACTAAATAATTTTCCAATTTAAGATTTCATCTTCTCCATGGTTTTTCAAAAATCTTAACAGTCTCTTTGCCTTTTTTGGCAGCCACACGCCATAGTCGCTGAAAAATACCACAACACCCATAACCATGCCGCCTCTTATTTTCTCTCTCTCTCTCTCCTCTCCTTCTTCACCGGTTAACACCACTATTCAGTGAACTCCATCACTGCTCCGGCCAGATATGGACGGAATGAGCCAAGCTCCTACAAAGTTGCCAGATCTGCGACGTCGACCACAAGTTGGTCAAATGTTTGAACTCTTGAACTTTATATCAATTTTCATTTTGACTTATGAATTTTTTACCTATTTTACTTTATTTTGTTCTAATATTTCTTGATGTGTGATTTCTCTCATGGATTTTCAATTATTATCATGGCAGTATTTGTATCATCATCACTTGCTATTAATGTTAGCTTGATTGTTTTGGTTATTATTGTTGATATTGTTATTTACTAATGGTTGTATTCACTGTCATATTTCGACTGATTTTTCATTATTTTAGTTTATCTTGTGTTATGCGTTATTTTATTTGAGGATCTCACTCTTGTGAGTTAGTCAAAGTTTATTAAAGTGTGGTTTCGGTCTTGATTTATATCAATACTTTGATAATTTTCTCATTGTTCTAGCTATATTTTTATTGTTGTTTTCTCTGTTTCATACTATATTGATAATAATTATCTTTGGCTCATATTTGGGCTACTTGGTTTTTGAATATTTTTTATTTATTTAATAAAAATAATCAATTTTTTATTTTATTGGCCGATGAAGGAATTTTTTCATCAATTTCCGAGGCCTCCACAAATGAAAATAAGGATATTACGTAAATAAATACATAATAAAATAAATAAATTTGGGCGATGACGAAATCCTTATAATATAATAAAACTTTATCTGAGCCCACTTTTTAGCGAAAAATTATATTTTTTACATATATATGCACACATATTTTTTCAATTTATTTTGATAATTATTTATTCATTACTAACATTTCATTTACATGTGTTTATACAGGATATTGAGAATATTTATCGGGAATGACAATCAAAGAAGGTTTTAATTTTTATATTTGTATTTTTATACTTTTAAACTAGTACAAATATTAATTATAGTAAAATCTTTATTTTTGGAGTGTTGGGCGGGATATTATTTGTTTACGCAATCTTCACCATGCATTAGGTAATTTTAGGCTGTTAATATTTATATTAAAATTAATTTAGATAATTAATAAAATAATTCATATTTTTTACACTAAATTATTACGTAGTCTTTCTTTAAAGCAATTTTTCTTTATTCAATCTTGTCTTTTCTTTACATACATATACATATATACTTTTGTTTATATATACGACAACATACGTATTGTATTATTTCAATACATATTTTATAATTGTATTTACAAACATTGATTTTTCTTTTTTTCTCTTTTAATAAACCTAAGTCTGGCCGAGAACCACATTTGTGGATTCTTAAGGGTGCCTAATTCCTTTCCTTCGCAATAATTTAAACCCTTATCTAGAATCTAAATTGGTTTCATAGATTAAAAACACAAGTCATACTTGTTAATAAATAATTAGGTTTTCTATTTTTCCTTAAAAATTAGGTGGCGACTCTGTACATAATTTATTCTTTAAGATTCTATAACGTCATGCTCGTTTTGACCTTAGGTAAAGATAGGTTATGATAGGTACATGTACCATCCTCTTGATACAACTAGTACAATAACACATCTGGTAGTCACCATCTTTGCCACTAGTGAAAAAGTACTATGGTAATCTAATCCTTTTTGTTGACTGTAACCTTTAGCTATCAGTGTTGCTTTGAATCTCTCTTCATCCCATTTTCTTTATACTTGATATTGTATACCCACTTTGAGCCAATGTCATTCTTTCCAGGAGGAAACTCGACTACTTCCCATTATGTTGTTATCATCAAGTGCTTTAATTTCTAACTTCATGGCTTCTATCCATCTATCATATTTGGCGGCTTAACTGAAGTGCTGATGCTCAACCAAGTCCGAAAAACTACTCACATAACATTGATAATGAGATGTAGCATTCTTGTAGGACAAATAATTTGATATTGGATATCTGGTACACTTTCTCTTTCCAGGTATAGAGTAATGTTTTATCCAAATAGTCTCTTTAGCCAACCTTGATATTTTTCTATTAGTGATAGGTTCTATATTATCTATGGATGCTGGAGCTAACTTTAGGTTCAACAGTCAACTAATCTTCCACATCCATTGATGGATCATGCACTAAAGTACTTTGTGGTAATTCTCCTACATTTGATGTTAAATCCTCAGTAGTAACTGCTAACTCCACGGAATCTTTATAAACGCCATCGTCTTCTGCATGTGACTTAAAAAAATCCATGGATTTGTACTTTCCTTCAGCTTCAACAAAAGGGAAAACATCTTCCTGAAAAGTAACATCTCTGCTGGCAAAAAACTTGTTAGAGTTCATATCCAGCAATAAGTATCCCTTCTGTGTGGTTGAAAACCCCAACAATACAGTAGGTTGGACCTCTTAGAGAACTTATCACCTTTAGGCAATATTGAGGCATAGCAAAAATAACCCAGTACCCTCAGATGTGATAAGGAAGGCATTTTAGATAACAATACCTCATATGGACTTCTAATACTAATGGAGGATGAAGGTAATCTATTCATCAGGTAGACAATATCCTGAATAGCTAGATCCTAAAATTTGATAGATATTTGTGATTGAAACCTGATAGCTCTGGCTATATTCAGGATTTGCCTGTGTTTCCTTTCCACTACATCATTTTATTGTAGTGTATAAGGACAAATACTTTGATGCAATATACCTAAGGTATTGAATAAATAACTACACTGAGTGTTATCAGTTCTTATGACCCTCACATTAGATCTGAACTAAACTTTAACCATCAACATAAAGTCTTTGAGAGTAACAATATTCTCAGACTTAAGCTATAACAAATGTATCCATGTATACCTACTACAATCATCCACAATAGTTAAGGAGTAGAACTTTTTATCGAAAGTAGGTGTTTTTAGGGTCCCCACAAATCCATATGTAAAATATCAAATCACATGATGGACTTAGTTTCACTGTCAGGAAAAGGTAATCTAGTCTGCTTGGTTAGAGTACATACATGACGTTTATTTAGTAGCTCGGAATCCTTACAAGGACTTAGAAAGTGTAGTGACTTTAACATTTGTGTAGATGGATGTCCAAGTCTCTTATGCCATAGGCTGCTGTCATGCATCATTATGCTTGCTACTGTCTTCTTTTTATCTTCAAAAATAATCTTCCTTCTATGTACACCTTGAAGAACATATAATCCTTCATTTTCCTTACCAATCCCCCTTACTCTGCCACTATAAGATCTTGAAATATGCAAAAGTTAGGGTAAAAGGATATAAAGCAAGATAGTTGTCTTGTAACCTTGGACACTAATAGCAAATTCAGCCTAAAGTCAGGGAAAAATAGTACATCCTTTACAGTATCATTTTGCAAAACTAGTGCTACTCCACTATGAGATATATTTTCCCTAGATCCACTTGGTAGATTCACCTTATCACCTCCTTCTCTAGTTACTTTACTTCTTGTGGAAAATATATTATTATTTGATGTAATGTGATGAGTAGCACTAGAGTCGACTACCATTCTTGCTGCTCATTATGAGAAAATAAAAAGGTAGCTATAGATGACATGTTAGCATGTTTTATCTCCTATTGACCCCTATTGAGAAGTTCCATAATCTTCTTGTATTCCCTATCAGTAAAGGCTTGAACTTTTACCAATATTGTATTATTGATATCCTTGGGACCAGCTTGACTGGTTGAATCATTTTGATTTGCATCTCAACCAACACATTGTCCATTAAAAGTACTAGACAAAAACTAGTATTAACTTGGCTTGTATATTGGTTCCCAGAATGCCTAGTGGCATTGAATCTTCTAGTGTCCTGACTTCTATATCCATTTACTGGATTTTGAGGTATAAATCTTTTTAAACTTCCACTATTGTAACTCATTTTTCTCCTTAATTTCTATTCAGTAGGGTATCCAATCAACTTGTAACAATTCTCTCTTGTATGTCCAGTGAGGTGACTATAGTCATATTCCCTCCCCTTGTAATTCTAATTTATGTGGCTTACTTATGAACCCCTATGAACCTGAATCACAATAGGATCTGATTTCTTAATTTTGATGGAGGATCAAGAAAGTTGTTGCAACTCATTCTCAGCTATCACAACATATTCTTGATTAAGAGAAGGTACAACTCCTCTTAGCAAAATTGGTCTCCTTGCCTGTTCATATGAATCATTCAACCCTCCCAGATATTCTAACAACCTCATTTTAGTAAGATGATCTACATAATACCTAGATCCTGTACAATCATATGAAGGATCCAGGATTACAACATCATATTCATTCCATAGATCTTTCAATTTAGTAAAGTAAGTATCTACTGAATTAGTACCTTTGATTAGTGTGTTGGTTTCTTTGTGTAGTTGGTATAATATCATTCTATTCACCTTATCAAACTTTTTCTTCAGATCTTCCCAAACTTCTCGTACACTTGTGGCATACACAATCCCAATCAACAACTCAAACTTACTAAATTTATTAGCCATGACAACACTATGGCATTACAAGTTTCCCATTGTTTATGCAACTTTTTTTTGTACATCTTTTTATTGCACGCACCAGTTACAAATCCAAATATCCTTTTTCCCAATAGCTCAATCCTTATTTATCTACTCCACACATTATAATTTTTAGAGCCAATAAGCTTGACTGGAATTAAGGTAGCTCCAGACACATCTGATGTGCCTATGAACAATGGATCACTGAGATCTATCTTAGGTGCCATTCTTCACCTTTCACCACAATCAATTGGATGTAGGGATTGAAAAAACTAATAACAAATTCCTCAAAAAACATAGAAAGATCCACTAAAACAACTTAGAGTTTCAAGTAAAATTTGTGATTCAAGTAGAGTCAACTGCATAAATAAATTAAAACTCTACCAAAATGGAGATCTAAACTCCATAGATTGTTTGCCATACTCCATGATCAAACTAGAGTGTAATACCTCGTAAAAGTCTTAGTTCATTTTTTCTCTCAATTGCATGCATAAGGGGTCCAAATGTTAGAAATTAGCCTAACTATTGGGACAGTCATTTCCAAGGCCCCTAAACTTCAATAATTTTATTTTGACCTTTTCGACCTCAGAATGTTAATTTTTGATTTGATTCATGATTGAGGATGTTAAAAGTACATCTCCAGTGAGTTTCAAAATTTTTAGACGAGCGTAAGGGAGTGTTTGAGAATCTAAAATAGTAGCAGAACTGGGATAATCCTGAGCTGCGCCCTCTAGTACATCACTCTAAACCCCGCACCGTGCCCTCTAGTGCACCACTCCAGAGCCCACATTGCCGCCCCTTCTTTACCCGTCCATCTTTTGATTACTTGTTATTTAAGGGCATTTGGATCAATTCCCCTCACCCAAACTCGTCCATAACATGAAATTTAGGTCCGAAATGAGCATTATTTGTCCTATTACTCATAAAATCTCTCAATCAAACTATCTTCTACCTCAAGAACAAACCCTTACCCTTACTTAAGAAATTGACGAATTCAAACTTCAAATCTCAAGAAATTCTTAAGAATCTCCATGAATTCATCTAGTGAGGTATGTGCGATGTTCATCCATGGATCCCTTTCACCCATGGAGTCCAAGATCCTCTTTTGGTTTTTAAATTATGAGTTTTACATGGTTAAGTTGAACTATCTCCATGAATCTCTTGTTAATGCAATTACAAGTTATGTTTATGAGTGTTTCCAATTAGAATGAGCCATTACAAGTTTTGCATGTTGAAAGCTTCACATTAAATCCCTAATTTATGATTTTAGTCTTATGATCATGTTATTCTCACATGATTTATCTATCCCCATGCTTAATTAAGTTCATGACTCTCATATGATTGATGAATTGCCTAAGTTTTGGGTTTTAAACAATGATCCCTTATTATGGTTTCAAAGATTTTGTATGGCATTGTTAGTATTTCCATTCAATGTTGGTGGGTTGTGAGCACCTAATACTTACTTTTTTTACATGAATTTAACTTTTCAAGTACTCAGACAGTTAGTCCATGACTCTTATCAGTATACTTAGACATTCATATTCATGATGCGCACTATCAGTTATGTAATAACATCCAGTTGAGTGTAGTTCAGTTCAGTTACCAGTGTCAATTAAGTTGGGAGTGGGATTTATCACCGAGCGAACCTAGGTATAAAAGCTCACCTGCCAGTTAGGACTGGGTCCTTAGTAGAAGTCCCTAAGTTCTAGAACTATGTAGCTAGCATAGGATTATAAGATATCACCTGCCATTTTAGGACTGACACTCTCTTAGGGGTCAACTGTCAGTTTTGGACTAACTCCTTAATCCTTCGAGACATCAAATTAGTGGATCCACACAGCCATTGTTAGTAACCGCGAAATGGTACTAACATTCTTCCAACTAGGATTACAGGTTGGACCCCAATTTGATCAGATTGGGGCATGTCAGTTAGATGATATCTCCCATAGTCTCAGTACAGTATTTTAGTGTATTCTAAGTTTAGGTTTGCTTAACCAAGTGTACAGACTTTTAGTTATTTAATTATACAATTTCCAGTCTTACAGATTTCAAACTTATTTTAGATTACAGATTTATGCTTGGTCTTGCATTCTTAGATGTCACAGTTTTCAAGCATTCATGTTCAGTTATCTCATGATATTCAATTAGTTCTTATTTCATATGCACAACACCCCATGTATATCATCCTAACCTCATCCCATATACCAGTGCATTCAAAGTATTGATCGTATACTCTTATTTGTGCTATGATGTCTTATATCACAGGTTCAGATGCATAGTTTTCTTACTGCAGTTATACAGCTCAGCGTAATCCAGCAGCCGTAATGGTGAGTCCTCATCCACCGAGGACATATTATGATTATTTAGTTATTTCAGTATTCCATTTTATTCAGTTAGTCGAAGTTAGTTGGGGTCTATCCTATCTACTCCTCAGTTAGTTTAGAGGCTTTCAAACATTCAGAAAAAATAGTTAGACAGTCAGTTAGTTACTTTTGGTTCTCATCAAATGTATTAGATATTTAGTATTTCATATTTTAGTATTCAAATATACATTACCTTCTCAGTTTTCTTCTACACTTGTGTTATCTTCATATTATATTCAGTGCTCACAGCAGGTACTGGCTCATGGGTTAGCTTGTGGTCACTTGTTACCCTAAGCATCATTGTTGCGACTAGGGGGTAGCCCCATGTCGTGACATGGAGCTCTAATACCATGTGAACTCTTATCAAATAGTTGATACAAAGCAGGTTTACCAACCTGCATTAAACAGATAAGAAGAAGGAAGGAGGAAATTTTATTAACGATCAAATCATATTGTTATTACAACTTGGACCTATATATAGAGATATATCTTCTAGAACCTTCTATTCTAGAATCTTCTCACTGCACTACACACTAAACCTACCATCTCATCACACAACTCATTAACCACCTAACAAACTAATAAACTCACGTGCACTAGTAGACAAATTTTGTGCACACAGTGAACTAATATAATAATGCACGCATAATGATCACACTTGTAGTGTAACTCTAGACATTTCAACAAGGGTGTTTGTTTTATTCTATTAGATTATATAATGAAGTTAATTGTTCCTTGTGCCAAAAAGTAATAGAAACAACCTTCAAATTTACTAGTACTGATGTTATAGAGAGGATAATGTATCAAACTAACATCTCAATAAACTTATTTGAGTTTCTTCTAAACTTTTTAAAAAAGTTGAGTCATATTTTTGCTAAGTTGTATTCCACTGGAGGCGGGAAATATTAGAACAATCACTACTGTTCATAACCATAAATTCTTCCTGTTACAATTTTTTGTAAGTGAAGCTCTCCAAATTAAATATGGCTCTAGAACACAATAAAACTATGTATCCATTTAAGAAAAAAAGACTTGAAGCGGATAGTTTGATTGATATAAGTAGACTTCATTTCCATTTATAAAGAAAATTAAAACGTCTAGACTTGTAACTAGTTTGTTTGTTGAGGTGTCACATGTTCTGTTTATATATGCTATTAATTGGAAACTTCAACTTTAAGATACCCTATATATAGACCAATATTGGAAATACAAAGCTTCATTTTAGATCTCTTCAAGTAGTTATAGAAAAAATGACGATTGGCGGCATGGCTGTTTATGGTCAAGTTAGAGATAACCACTTTACCAGGAGGATCACATTTGCAGTTGTTATCACTAGGATTAATGTTGCATTAGGTGGCCTCATTTTTGAATTTGATATTAGAATTTCACGTAAGTATGCTTGTTTTGTTTTACATTCTCTATTTTTTAAGACTGAATTACACGTTTTGGCTCTGAACCAACTGTTAATCGTAGGACATGTGAAGAATTAATTGATCACTAGAAAACTTACTTGTTTTCCAATAAGCAGTTTAAAAAAGAACTTTCTGACCATTGCTTTTCGAGTGAATCCAAACTTGTGAAATTTTCTAATACTTGTTCCCTCTTTTTTTGATGGAAAGATGAAAACTTGTGAACATTTTGCACTTTATTGGTGCTCTTATAAATGGTGCTTCTCAAAATATTTCTATGCTCATCTTGGGCCGTATTTTATTAGGCTCTGGTGTCGGCCTTACTAACCCGGTAGCAAAACATAGAGCTTAGTAATCTTGTACTGACTGTATACCTATTAGAAATGGCACCTTCAAAATAGCATGGTCCATTTAGCACAGATTTCTAATTCTTCTTAGGCCTTGGGTGTTGACAACGGAAGCTTTGAGATTTCTAGAGAGAGAAATATTGAGAAGATGAAGAGATGAGATATTATTGAGTAAACATAAAAATGAATTCATCACATACAAGTAAAGATAGTCAATATATATATATATATATATATATATATAAAAGTAATGGGCCACAAATCTAGGCCTGACCCGACACAAACATAAGCATAAATAACAAGTAATGGGCTGGCCCGTATCACTACTCATTTGGACTAGAAGGAATTAGTAGTCCAACACCCTCTTAAGTTGGAGGGGTAAATCACTCCCAACTTGCACATTAAACCATGATGAACTCCATCTGACAAACCTTTAGTGAAAACATCTGTAAGTTGATTGGATAAAGAAGTATGAAACAAGTGCATAAGTCCCTCATCGAACTTAGTTCAAACGAAAAGACAATCTAATTCGATGTGCTTGTGTAACACCCCAATTTTCTGGAACCAAAATGCCATACGGTATTCATGACCCCAAAAGATCATAACCTAACCCTCTTCTAATATCTGTACCTAAGCACTGCATAATATAGTTAATAAATGTAGAAAACTAGTAGAAACTAGCCATAAGGTTCCAAATATCTAAAATAATCAATACTGAAAACTAAATACTAATACATCTGTCCGAAAAGCCTGAAACTATCTGAATGTGGAGTTGATGGGACATTTCCTCAACTAACTCCTTCTACAGAAAATATACTGAGTCTAATACTATAATATACTAAGGATCATCCTCGAATGAAAAGGATTCACTACTACGTCTACTGCAGCTGACTGCGTCTGGACTGCTAAGGGTGCTCTGGATCTCGCACTTCTGAAGCTATGGTATAAGATACCATAATGCAGAAAAGTATGTGTTAGTACTTTGAATGTACTGGTATGTTAGATGAGGTAAGGCTAAATACAAGGGCTTATGTATGAATATTATTTAACTGAATAACATGAGAATACTGAATGAGGACATATACATGAATACACAAACCATAACTGAAGTCATCATGACACTGAATACTGAGACTCGGATACTACTTTACTGAGGTCTGAACTCACTACTAATACTGAGATACTAAATAACTAAATTTACTATATCAATAACTGAGTTCTCAACTTTCTACTAATGACTGACTAAGTCTGAGATCAAACCTCACTAATGGATGATCTTTGAATATTCTAATAATAGTAAGGAATGACTGTATCTGAGATCAGACCTATCTAGCAAAAGATCTCTGAATATTTTAATAATAAAAATAATGGACTGAGTTTGAGATCAGGCCTATCTAACAAGTGATCTCTGGATCTATTAGTACTGATACTGGTTAACTTTATGAGAGACCAAGACTATCTAGCGGGTGGTCCATGAATCTATGGAACTATCTAAGTTCCTTACTGAGATAGGTGACTATATCTGATAGTCCTGATTTCTGAGTTCTACTCTAAAGACTGATACTGCAACTGCAACTGTGGGAGTTCTCACTTAACCGACATGACCCAAATCTGAACTAGTGGGGTCCAACCTATAACCCCATCTAGAAGCGTGTCAATACTATGCCACGGATAAAGACCTCTGCTATGGTCAAGCCTCTCTAATGGGTGACCCTGAATAGGAAGTCAAGCCTAAGGCAATATAATAGTCAAGCCTTAATTTAATGGGTGACTCCTAGTCCTGCACTGGCTATGCAGTTCTGGAGTTCAGGGATTGCTGCTAACGACTCTACCTCTTTAACGAGAAAATGGCATCCCTGCATTTGCTCGGTGCTAGTTAGTACTCCCAACTGAAGGACTCTGAACTGATTCTTAACTGAACTTAGATAGAGTTGAATCTGTTACTATTTATATTTCTTGACTAATCTAACTGAGCTCACTTGGTTTCGTTGTCTAATGAAATACTATTGAATCTCATTTATCTGACTGGTTGATACTAAGTTGTGAATTAATTACTTGAATGCTACTAAGGTCTGAAATTGAATTCTTGAATACTACTAAGATCTGAGCTGAGTACTGAACTAAAGCTGGAATGCTAATGATACTTAGATTACTGAGATTTCTTAAGTTCTGCAACTGTCTGAGAGTACTGAGTTTTACTAACTGTAGCTTGATTTAGAGTATCTTGAAACAGACACTGGCTCTAGACTTGCAACTACGTTATCGAGTATAAATACCCCTAAAACTCGATAACATAAAAGTAAAACATAACTATTCTTGAATAATCATTACCATAGACTTTCATTCACCATTACAGATATTCAAGTATCTTTTCAAGAACTTGGAAATTATAAATATATGATAGTATAGGGAAACATACTATTGGATCGTACTTCATTTAACAAGATCTTGCACCAAACACTCAGCAAGCATTAAAGATGTAACACCCTAATTTTCTAAAACCGGAATGTCATATGGTAATCATGATCCCGAAGGTCCACAAGCTAACCCTCTACTGATACCTGTACCTGATTACTACATAATATAGGTAATAAATATGGAAAACTAGCAAAAACTTGCCATAAGGTTCAAAACATCCAAAACTAATCAATACTGAAAAACTGAATATTAATACATCTATCCGAAAAGCATCTAACTGTCTGGACTGTGGAGCTGATGGGATATGTCCCCAACTAACTCCGTCTACTGAAAATAAACTGAGTTTATGCTATAATAAAATAAGGATCATCCTCAAATGAAGAGGACTCACTGCTACGTCTACTACTGCTAACTGAGTCTGGACTGCTAGCTCTGGATCTTGTGCCTCTGAACCTATGGTATAAAGTAAAACACTATAGGACAAATGCATCAGTACGTGGGAATGTACTGAGTATGCAAGATGAGGTAAGGCTAAATACAAGGGCTTATGCATGAACAATTACTTAACTGAAAATCATGAAAGTATTGAATGAGGACATAAGCATGAATGCATAAACCATAGCTGAAAATCATCGTGACTCTGAATACTAAGACTCGAATACTGCTTTAATGATGTCTGAACTCACTACTAATACTAAGGTACTGAATAACTAAATCTTTTGATATTTAATAACTGGGTACTAAAGTTGAGATCAGTCATATCTAGAGAGTGATCTCTGAAATTGATGATACTAAAGTTAATTAACTGAATCTACTCATATCAATAACTTAATTCTGAGCTTTCTACTATCAACTAAATAGATCTTAGATCAAACGTCGCTAACGGATGATCCATATACTTCCATTATAAGGAATGATTATATTTGACATCATACCTAACTAGAGAAAGATATTTGAATCTGATAATGAGAATAATTACCTAAATCTGAGATCAAGCCTATCTAAAGGGTGATATATGGATTTATTAGTACTGATACTGATTAACTTTATACAAGACCAGGACTATCTAGTGGGTGGTCTATGAATATATGGAACTATCTAAGTTCCTTACTGAGATAGGTGACTATATCTGACAGTCTTGATTTCTGAGTTCTACTCTGAAGACTGATACTAAAACTGCAACTGTGGGGGTTCTCACTTAACCAACATGCCTCAAATTTGAACTGGTGGGGTCCAACTTGTTACCCCAACTAGAAGGGTGTCAATACCGTGCCATGGGTAAATACCTCTGCTATGGTCAAGTCTCTCTAACGGGTGACCTTGAACAGGAAGTCAAACCTAAGGAAGTATTATAGTCAAGCATTAATCTAATTGGTAATTCCTAGTCTTGTGCTGGCTACACAATTCTGGAGTTCAGGGACTATTACTAACAACTCTGCCTCTCTAATGGGGAATTCGCCATCCCTGCACTCGCTCGGTGCTAGTTACTACTCCCAACTGACTGACTTTGAACTGATTCTTAATTGAACTTAAACTTAGCTGAATCTGTTACTGATCATACTAATTAACTGATTTAATATGAGTTCACTTGGTTCTATTATCTAACAGAATACTACTAAATCTTGTTATTTGACTTAATGATACTGAGTTATAAGTTGATTACTTAAAGGCTACTAAGGTCTGAACTGAACACTTGAATACTACTAGATCTGAGATGAGTACTGAACTGAGGCTAGAATGCTAATGATACTGAGATTACTAAGATTTCTTAAGTTCTATAACTGTATGAGAGTACCCAGTTTTGTAACTCACTGAGTCTAAGAATCGTGGCTTAACTGAGATAATCGTGAAAACTGACATGGGTTCTAGACTTACAGCTAAATTGTCAGGTATAAATATCCCCAGGAATCGATAACATAAAAGTAAACATAACCATTCTTGAATAATCATGACCATGGACATTCATACACCATCACAATTATTAAAACATCTCTTCAAGTACTTAGAAATTATAAACATATGATAGTATAGGGAGACATTCTATTGGCTCATACTTCATTCAATAAAGTCTTGCACCAAACACATAACATGTATTGAAGGGCACATAATTGGGGAATTTCATGCTAACATGTCACCATTCATTCAGTAAGTCTTTTCAACAAACACTTGGCATGCATGAACTTACACATAATTGGGGATTTCTCGTCAACATGCTATAATGGCTCTAATTCCTTCACATAAGTATTTTATCAAACATATGGGGAGCATGCTTTGGTTATTCAATAATTTCCACACCTAATTATCATAAATACATTAATCAATATGCAACTTTAGTGATTTAACATGGACATAGTGCAATTCAACTCAAATCAAGATCAAAGCTTGTAACTTGTATTCTAAAGCATGAATTATAACTCAACAATAACATGAATATGAAATTCAATTCACATTAATCATGAAAACTCATAAATAACAATCTTTTAATTTAAAAAGGTATTCTTGAACTTTTTGGGTGGAAGGAACCCAAGAATCAACATCTGTATACCTTACTACTTGATCCTCGAAAGATAAATGGTGAAACCTTAATGATTGGGTCTTCATTTTGGAACCATGACTCTTGTTCTTGAGGAAAATTGAGAGAAAACAACAATATTTGGGTTTACTGTGACTAAATATCGTGTTAAAGAGTATATATAGGGGTAGAAAAATAACCGTTTCGCCCTTAGAATTAACATCCGAAACTGGAACGCCGACACAAGCTTCACCGCGACGTGGTGGAATCGCGGTGAGCTACTGGAATTTGACAATTTTTAAATTGAGCCTTGGTACGACGCGCCATAATCGTGGAGGCTCACTAGATTTTGATGATTGCCATTTTGGCTGACTCCGCGAGATGCCAAAGTACCAGGTGGTACACTGTCTCACTAAAATGGCTCTAACTCTTCGCCTGAGTGTTGGATTTGGGCGAATTTGGTATTGACGAAAAGCTTATTCAATTCTCTACATGATAAAAAATCGATATTAGGGAAATTCTACATGGTTTAAAATACTTCTCACTTGGGAAATCATCCCTTACTCCCCTTAAGGATGAAACTCGACTTAAAGAAAATTCTGGGTATTACAAAAGAATATATAATTGGGGAATTTCATGTTAAAATGTCCCAATTAATTCACTAAGGCTTTTCATTTCAACAAACACTTGAAATGCATGAACTTACACACAATTGGGGATTTCTAGTTAACATGTATAATGGCTTTAATTCCTTCACATAAGCATTTTATCAAACATATGGGGAGCGTACTTTGGCTATACCACAGATTCTATACTTAATAATCATGAATACATCAATATCATGCAACTTGAAGGGATTTTAGCATGAATATCACATATTAGAATCAAAGCTTGGATCCTTGAAATCAAATCATGAATTAAAACTCATTAACAACATGAACTTCAATTTCAATTCACCAAAATCATGACAATCTCATAAATATATAATCTTGAATTTAGAAAAGGATTCTTGAACTTCTTGGGTAAAAAGAACCCAAGAATCAACATCTAACATACCTTAGAAGACTCTTTCTTGAAGGTTCTTGAAGAGAACCTTAGGCTTGTTCTTGTTTTTCTTGGCTAGGGTTCTTGACTTCTTGAGAGAGAAAATGTTTCGATTTGGGGAAAAACTGATGAATAATGAAGTATTCTCGTTATTTAGGGTATAAATCCCTTATATAGACTGATTTGGGGCTTTAGAAATTACCAATTGGTCCCTGAAATTTAAAAACAGAATCTAAAAATCCAAATTTCTCATGCTAGCGCAACGCGGTGAAATCGCGCCAGCTCACTGGAAATTGGACAATTGGGAAACTACTTGATGGAGCAATGCGGTGGAAATCACGTTGCCACCTTGGTTGTAAATTGGAAAGATACCACGACATGGTGGAATCACGAAGTCTCACTGGATTTTGACAATTGCCATTTTGGCTGGCTCCGCGACATGCTAAAGTACCAGGTGGTACATTGTCTCAATTAAATGTCTCTAACTCTTCGCCCGAGTGTCAGATTTGAGCTAATTTGGTATCGACGAAAAGCTTATTCAATTATATACATGATAAAAAGTCAATATTAGGGAAATTATACATGGTTTAAAATACTTCTCACTTGGGAAGTCAGCCCTTACTCCCCTTGAGGTTGAAACTCGACCTAAAGAAAATTTAGGGTATTACAGCTTGGTGCACTCATGAAAAATAGGATTACGAGCAATGTGTATGGCTGTCTGGCTGTTACAATAGAGAGGAATAGGGGAATAAAAAGGAGCCCTTAGATGATTAAGTAACTTGGATAACCAAACAATATCAACAATATCTTTGCTCATAGCTTGATACTCTGCTCCAACAGATTGCTTATTAGCCTTCCAACCCATAAGACTAGAACCTAACAATAAACATTACCCAGTAACAGACCTCTAATGATACAAATCGACCCATGAAGACTCAAATATAAGATGCAAAAAATAAAGATAGAAGGATAGAATAATCAAGATAAGAAGATAGACACAAAATTGATACTGAAAGGGCAATCGAAGGATGTATCAAATCCTAAAAACTCCCTTAATAACTATCAATAGGCACCTAACTCTTGCGGTAACCTCAAAGGGGATTATATCCACCTTAAAACCATCATTTATAAGAAAAGTTAAATAAATGATTTTCAAGCACTTAACACTCCCAAGGAGTCTCTTGAATACATCAAGTAAAAATATTATCCAAAAACTAAAAAAATAAGCCTAGCTATCAAGAATTTATAATTTGGCTACATATTACATAATTAGCGCCCAAAAGTGACTCAAATGAAAGAAAAGACCCACTAGAGGCTGTTTTAACTCACTCTTGAAATCCTAGAGTAGATCCAAAGTGCTTTGGATGCATAACCCTTCCAAGGGGCTTTCGCGCCCCGTTTTGCACTCCTTCGATCTCAGAAAAGTCTTTGACCCTTCACAATGATTATTTTTATCCATGTGTCATCTTTTAAAATCACTTAGGAATCATCAAGCACCTCAGGCATCATACGTATCTCATCCAAAAGTTCGAAGACAATTTTTCTTGTATCATCCTTTCCTTCTTGAAAAGGATTCGACCTCGAATCCAAACCTTGCAAATCAAAGGAAGGACAAACAAATACAACATCCTCATAACATGAGGGTTAGGGTTCATATAAATTATCATAGTATCATTCCAAGGTTTCACACACTTAAGATATAACCAAGGATCCCTTTTTTGAACTTTAGAAACTTATCAAAGAATGCTTCAAGGGGTTGGCTATGGGTTTCGTCAAGAGATAAGAAAATCGCAAAGGTGATAACGACATCAAATACTTCAAAGGGTAAAACTACCTTTACCTTAGGAGCCATAAGACACAATTTTTTCTTTATCTCTTCAAGAGACCACATCAAGAGTGGTGCCTTAATTGGTTTTAAAGTACACAATACCCATTTATTATTTTCATTTAAACAAGTGGACCAACCAATAAGTTTCCTACCTCTACATAAAATAAATCAAAGAATTGAATGGATATCATCATAAGCAAAGAGGTAGTATAGGAAGGAATCAATTGTAAAAATATCATACAAGGTGCTATTATCTATAAGAAGGCTATTTGGCTTAAAAGACATAGCACATAATGCACACAAGGATGGAATCAAAGAATTTAAGCATATATGACTCTTTCAATTCAAACAACTTCTGAAAGAAAAGAAATTCATTAATTGTAATGGCCTGAGAGTACACCCTCGGTGTTACATAATGCTTACAGTCCCGAGGAACCACAAGCTAACCTATGAGCTGGTACCTTCTATGAGTACTAAGTAAAACTGATAACAAATGATCATATACAAAATTTAACAAAGGAATGCCATAAGATTTTAAATCATAGTTCTGACAATATCTATAACACAATACTGATAATACTGAATAATACATCTAACAATGATAACTAAAAAATTGATAACTAACTAACTATCTGTACTAGTCTAAAAAGCCTCTACTGACTGACTATGAAGCTAATGGGACAAACCCCCAACAAACTCCAGCTATCTACTAAACTAAAAGCATGAAAATAAATATAGCCTATCCTCAAAATATGAGGACTCACCACTGCTATATCTGATAATCTGGAAAATCTATGCATAAACTAGGAATTGAGCATCTGAACCTATGATATGATATAGCATAGTGCAAGAAACGAGTATGTGATAAGTACTTTAAATGTACTGATATGCTAAATAAGGTAGGATAATATGCATGATTTTATGTACAAGATTAATATCTAAATGAATCAATAGTATGAAGTACTAAATAAAATACATGAAATCTATAAGTATTGAGAATGAATGACCAAGCATAAAACATGTTCTAAATTTAATCTGAAATCTAAAATACTGAATACCAATAACTAAATAATTGATACACTATGTGCTATGGTCAAGCAATACTGAACTGAATTCTGAACTGAGTACTGAAACTGAAACTCTGGAGGTATCATCTAACCGACATTCCCTGCTCTGAGCTGATTGGGGTCCAACCTGTGACCCCCGATGGAAGGGCGCTAGTACCATACCACAGGTACTAACAATGACTGTGTTAACACTAAAATAGCACAAAGATATCTTGTCAACCCTAAACTAATAGGAAGACTCATGAGATATATGTCAACCCTAAACTAGCAGGAAGACATCTCAAACCTACGCCGGCTATGTAGTTTTGTAACTTAGGAATTGCTACTAAGGTTCAAATCCTATACTAATAGGAATGCCCCAATCCCTGGGTTCACTCGATGCTGAATCTTACTCCCAACTGAACTGACATTGATTACCGGACTGAACTAGGCTTAACTAGAAAAGTAACTAATCATGAAGGCTAATTGAGTGGTAATGCTCATGATATATCTAAACTATTCTAAAGATACTGAGACTAAGTAAACAACTAATTTTTTATGTATTCATAACTCCCAGGACTCAATAGCAATCATAGTAAAATAGTACTAAACTTTAAGGACATAACATAGAAACATTTATTAAAAAGCTATTCTTGTATGCATTCATAAAACACTTGATATGCATGGTTTCGGCTAAACATGAGAATAGTATAAAACTTGGAGTAATAGCATAATTTCAACATCAACAATACTTAATAATTATTTAATTTAGAAAATGGCAATATTAAAATATGTGGGGTTTGATAACAACAATAATTTCATGTAAGCATGGTATGAAATCAAGATTCATGCAGATTCATGGATGAAATCACAATTTAAAATCATAATAACCTGAAAAGATCACAAATTTAAATTGAAAAGATCACAACTTTAAATTTAAGTTTGGATACTTGGACTCCATGGGTAAAAGGGACCCATGAATGAACACTTAACATTCTTGAATAGTTGAATTCTTGAAGTTTCTTAGTAATTTTCTTGAGAATTAAACTTAAATCTTGAAGACTAGGGGTTTCTATTTGAGAGAGAATTCTCTTTAATTGAGATAATTGAATAAACTAATGACTAATTAGTCTATTAGGGATTTAATCTCGTGTTTGGATTGATTGGGGTCGTGGAAAAGACTAAATTGTCCCTGGAATAAATTTAAATTTTGTCAATGTAAAATCTCAATTTTTTCCATCACTGCGATGCGGTGCCATAACGGTGAGCCAATGGAATTTAACTGTAGGTGTAGTCTAAGGACGAGTGCAAAATTGCACTTTGGCGAGATGTTGTAATACCTCGTACTTCTACCTAGCTTGAAATTGTACCAAGAATGTTAGAAACTTACTTTGAAAGATGAATCCACTTTTATATACATATAATTTCTAAGATTTTAACTTTATATTGAGTGAAAAATTGAATTATCTTTTCAAGAATACCAATTCCGTCAAAATCCGACATCGGAAGAGAAAGTTTTGGCCGAAACACAAAATGTAGTCATACTACCCAGATGCAACGGTGAGATATGATGGACCATCGAGCTAGTAATGGACTGTCCTCACACCATTGCAGTGAGGAAGTGAGACCACCTTCTATTTGAGAGAGACGGCCTATGCCAAAGGACCATCGAGCTAGCGATGGACCATCACCCAATGTCGTCGCAACGGAACCAGTGAACCTCTATTCTGCCCAGGTATGATGGTTAGGACCGACGAACTGTCGAACTAGCAACGGACCATTGCACATCCCGTTCAGTTATTTTAAAGCCATTTTTAAAAGGGTATTTGGGTCTTTTTATACTTATTTTAACCCCTAATTATATCAGACCAAGGATCATAATTTCGTTATCCATCTACAACAAAAAATTAAGATTTCTCTCAAGGATCAATACCCAAGAAAAAGAAACCCTAGGTGCTTAATTTTCAATCTAAGAATTCAATTTTTCCTTCACCAATATTCAAGAAACTCACAACCCAGGTATGCATAGTGTTTATTCATGGACTTCTTTCGTCCATGAAGTCCAAGAATCTCTTTTTCAAAGTTCAAGTATATGGATTTTTATGAATTCCATGTTGGGTTTATTTTTTTTCATGTTGATAATAACCAATTGAATTCTAATCCATGTTTGGTGATAAATTATAAATGGAACTTATTATTTTAGGTGTAGATTCATGTTAACCTATGATTAAACCCTTGAATGAAGAAATTAGAATTGAATCATGATGATTACTTGTTGGGTAATGTGGTGTACATATACTATACTCACTATGTGTTTTATTAATTGTTTATGTGAAGGATAAATGTCATGCTAACATGATAATATAAAATCCCCATTCATGTACAAGTTCACGCATGTCAAGTGTTTCATGAAATGTCTTAGTCAATGAATCATGGATATATGTGTGGCCATTGTGGTGCTTTAGAACTTGTACATTATAAATTCTCCAACTTATTATATTATGGATTGTTGATGTGAACATGTATTCAAGAAAGTTATGTTTTGTCAGTTTCATGCTATTGAGTCCTGGGGTACTTGTACCTGACAATTTAGTTGTGTGCCTAGAGCCAGTATCGGTCTTCATAATACTCTTAGTCAAGCCATGATACATAGAACTCACTCAGTCATGTGACTCAGGAAAACCCAGAAATCTCAGTAGTTTAGTAATCTCAGTGATCTCAGTACTCAATAAATCTTAGTAACTTTAGTACTCTCAGTCATTCCTAAGATCTCAGTAATATTTCATCAGTCAATGAAACTCAGTTAACTCAGTCCAATCAATTCATTTAATTATGTTCAGTTTCTCTTTAGATGGGAGTAGAAATTAGCATCGAGTGAACCCAAGGATGGGAACACTTACTATGAGGTGTGACTCTTAGAAGCAATCTTTGCATTCCAGAACTACATAAACAGTGTAGTTTGAGATATCATATCATGCTATATGAGGGTAGATGAGGTGGGTTAACTTGCTATAGAGGGTTCCTAGCATTCTTACTATAGTTACCTGTTGTATGAGGGTTGCTCACAGATTGTTCTTACCAGTAGCGTGGTATTGACACCCTTCTAATTAGGGTTATAGATTGGACCCTAACTCAACCATAATGGCGTATTAGGGGCATCTCAGTTAGATGACTAATTCCTATAGTTTTAGTTATAGAATCAGGACTATCAGATATAGTCATTCAGTCTCATTAATAGCACTCAGATAGTTCTATAGAATTTAGGACTGTCAGATATAGTCAACTCAGATACAGTATAGAGCTCAGCTAGTTCCATCAGATTTAGGACTGTCAGATACAGACACCCATGTTATCAATTATATAAGTTATCATAACTCATGTTATCAGCATTTAGCTTCAGTACTGTCAGATACAGTCAACTTGACCAGTTCTATATAATCAGAACTGTCAGAAATAGTTATTCATGTATCAGTAACATAGTATCAGTACCTCAGTATTTAGTAATACAATATCGGTTTCTCACTTAATAGTGACTCAGATATCAATATTAGTAGACTCAGTTATTCAGTACCCCAATATTAGTAAACTCAGATATCAGTAAATCCATATTATCAGTAGCCTCAGTAGTCGAAACTCAGTATTCAATCCAATCACAACCTCAATTATTGCTACATATTTATGCATGTATTCTCACATTCATGTTATTCATTCAGTCAGTATTGTTCATGCATATGATCCCTTTTTGCATTTAGCCTACCTCACTTGCATACCAGTACATTCAATAGTACTGACATATTTGTAATATAGTGTTTTATACCATAGGTTTATAAGTATGAGATCCAGAGCACCCTTAGTACATCAGGCATTTAGCAGATAGGCTAGTAGTGAGTCCTTATCATTCGAGGACATACGATTATTTCTTTCACTATTTTAGCTTAATTTTCAGTAGATGGAGTTAGTTGGGACATGTCCCATCAACTTCATAGCTTTCAGACAGTTTAAAGGCTTTTAGACTATAGCATGTTCAAACAATTATTTTAGTTTCTTTGGTATTATTATACCATATTTTCATTTATGTACCAGTATTGAACCTTATGGCCTTTCAGTTTATGTTTTTGTATTTACGATATTATTATTATTCAGTGCTCAGTTATAGATATCAGTCATGGGTTAGCTTATGGTCCTTCGGGGTCATGAGCATTATGTAGCATTCTGGGTTCCAAATTTGGGTCGTTACAAACTTGGTATCATAGCCTAAGGTTCAATAGTATCCTAGGAAGTCTAAAAAACTGCATCTAGTAGAGTCTTGTACATGGGTGTGTTGTGTACCACACTTATGTACAGGAGGTTATGAGATGTTTTAGGAACAGTTTCCCTTCTTTCATGTTTTATATTATGCTATAGAAAGGTTCTCTAAGAAACTTATATATATTCTTATCATGCTCCACTCATGTCAACTCCACCATACTTTCAAGGTGACAGAAGAAGTAAAGCTCAAGTCTTAAAGATAGGGCTTTCTCAGATAGTCCCTACAGTCAGTTATGGGATTGGTCATAAGCTCAAAGTATCCCATCAGTCTAGTTCTATCCCAAATTTATACAAATTTCATTCATGATAATGAGAACTCATTCGCGAACCTAAAATTTGATATGCCATCAGATCCCTTCTCAGAATCCCTTGATAGTATATGACCTAGAGTTAGAAGCATGAACCTAGGAGTTTATCAGTAGTAGAGTTGGGATAACATTATCCAAATTGAGAAGATTATGTATTCATGGGGATAGTTTTACCAAAGTAGACTCGTAGGTTTGAATAGTGCAAGCAAAATTTAACATTATTGATCTAAAATTAAGTATAAAGGTGTGAATGTGAATTAGGGATCAATATTAGTAGTATATGAAGAAACAAAAGCAGATGATATATTTAGTAAGGGAAGTATATGTCAAACAGAGTGTAAGTATATGATGATGATGGTATTTCAGTTCAGATTTTAGTAAAGTGTTCACAGACTTATGATGATGGATTAAAGCTAAGGGGGATATGATAGATCAAGTGCCCAATTCAGGCTCTCAGATTCTAGTAGCAGTGCCAGTACGTATAGAAAAGCAGTAAGGGAAGATAATTCCTGACCCATCCTGATACAGGCTGGCCAATAAGTTCTACAATTTGTCAACAAGTTCACGACTATTCACACGTATCCAATATCAGGAGATACAAAAACTCCAAGTTATGTTCATGAAAATGGGCATTTATGCATTGGTACTTGATCCTTCCAATGGATTAAATATTTTTAAGTGTGAAGAGGAGACTTGAAGTGTAATAAACTTACACTCCAAGTCCACCCCTTGGCAAGGGTAGGATGGTCATTTGTTATCTCACTTTGTGGACTAATATAAATACATAGTGTTAGGGTTATTTTTGAGTTAGTTCATTCATATTTTGGAAGATAACAAACAATTTGTAATATTTTGGAACTTCTCTCTTCCATTAGAGAAGCACCAATTCTGAAAACTCCCTAGTAGAGTGATACTAGTGTTGTCTCTTGGCTAGAAACTTGGGTCTTGGTGTTCTTTGAGTTCCACTTGGTATAGGTAAGATCTTGGTATTAATATTCATTAATCTTAGGGTCCTTTCTCTTGTTAGGTTTCTTATATTATTGAATATTATGTGTCAAATTACTATCCCTCTTGTAATCTTGTTAATCTTGTGTTGTTGGAATCTTGAGGTCTAGTGAAGCCATGTGAGGTTCTTTCAATTCACTAGCATTATTATTGACTTGCGTGTTCTTGTTGTTAATATCATCTTCTTATTCTAAAAACGTGACTCATGAAGACTAGTGAAGCCGTGTGTGGCCTATTTTTATTCACTAGCACTTGTTGTTCATCTTGTTATTGTTTGTTTCTTGTGTTGTGAAATTGGGCTCGTTTCATTTGGTATCAAAGCTTGTGGTTGATTTTGTTCCAACAAAATCAATATTGGTTTTGGTAGTTGAAAAATACCCCCAAAAAATGTTGCTGAAATCTGAAAATTCTAGAAAAAAAAGAGAAATTTGTCCATCTTGTTCTTGGCCAAGGAAATTATGTGGTGTTGTTATGTTGGCCGAGATTGGTGTTTGTGTGTTTAGATCTAGATGTTATTTTATTTGTCTAGTTTGTTTCTTGTGTTGATTTCTTTCTCATAAACACAAAAGGTATCTAAAGCTAAATTGAGCTTAACATATTGACATTGGTATTGTGGACTTGAAGTGGTAGTATGATGAACTTAAAGTAGGCTTAGTTTGTGTGTTGTTGCTTGACTTTAAAGTTGGATATTGTTGGTGAATTATGGTTGTGTTTTTGAAGTATTGTTGTGGTGATCATCTTGATCTTCTCATCATCTCATGTCTTGACCACTATAAAGACTAAAATAGATCCAAAAGTGTTGTAAGACAAAGTTGTAAAGTTGTTTGTGAAAAGACTTTCCAACATCACTTCCTTAACTTAACAACCACTTTCACTTAAAACAAGGAGCCTTGTCTTGTGGAACCAGTAAAGTGAAGCCTCATCTTTTTTAGTTGGAAAATTTTGAAAAGTTATAAGACTTTACTTTCCCTCCAAAAGCAAAGTCATCCATTACAAAATTGTGAAGATTAAGGCTTCAAGTTGTTGAACAAAATATTTGGACCCGTGACCAATTCCATGCAGCCACATTACCTTAATCACTATTCATATCATTAATTAAGCTCAATTTGGATATTCTAGTTTCAAATTATTGATTCTAGTTTCTTCTAATTGACTCAAGAACTAATCATCAAGCTAGTACATTCCTACTAGGTTGTCAATTAGTCCTTTGAAGTCTTGTATTTGTGTCATCGTTTGTTTGTGTTCTTTTGTCGTTTGAATACGTTCTAACTCCTTGAGTCACATAATGATGATGATGATGATTGTGAGGATGTTTATCCACAAGAAGGAGAATGCATAGTTCTAAACTTTGTAGTGAGGTGTGCCATGATTAGTAAGGAGATAGATGATCCTATCCAATGGGAGAATCTAGTCCATACTAAATGCCTTGTGAAGGGAAGTGTGTGCACTTTGGTGATAGATAGTGGTATTTGTGCAAATGCTGTTAGTGTTACTATGGTGAACTTTTTGAAATTGCCAACTATATTTCATACTATCCCCTACAAGTTTCAATGGTTGAATGAATGTGGTGAATTAAAAGTCATGAGGTAATGTGTGATATGGTTTAAGGTAGGAACCTACCACGACGAAGTGCTATGTGACATAATACCAATGCAAGCGTGTCACTTGTTATTAGGTAGACCTTAGTAATATGATAGGTCTACCAAATATTATGGGAGGTATAATCATAAGGATGGACGAAAGGTCACACTTCATCCACTTTTTCCTTCACAAGTGAACGAGTTGCATCAAAGGATAAGAGAATTGAAAGAAAAAAGGAAGAAATCCAAAAATAAAGAAAAAAAGGGGGGAACCTATAGGTGGGGTAGTGGGGATATCCGGGGCTGCCTCTACATTAAAGGGAAAAAAACATAGTGATGTTGGTTAGAAAGAAAGAGCCCTTCGTGGATCATGATGAGGAGACACCCATGCTTCTTTTTGCATATTGTTTTAACATTAACCCTACTAATTCTTATATTTCTCCTTCGATTTCTTATGTGTTGTAGGATTATGAAGATATTTTTCCCAAAGAACTTCCACAAGGGATGCCCCTCTTCAGGGAATTGAGCACCAAATAGATTTTATGCTGGGTCATAATTTCCCAACAAAGCAGCTTATAGGAGTAACCCGACGGATACCAAAGAATTGAAACACCAAGTTGAGGAACTCCTCATCAAAGAGAGTATGAGCCCTTGTGCGGTCTTTATGCTAATAGTTCCCAAGAAAGAAAGGACTTGGTGTATGTACATTGATTGTCGAGCCATCGACAAGATAACAGTAAAATATCATCACTCTATTTCTAGGCTAGATGATATGCTTGATGAATTGAGTGGTTCATGTTTGTTTTCTAAAATTGATTTGAGAAGTGGCTATCACCAAGTCCGTATGCAACCGGGTGATTAATGGAAAACCACCTTCAAGACCAAATTTGGTTTCTATGAATGGATGGTTAAGCCATATGGCCAAACAAACACTCCAAGTACTTTTATAAAGATAATTAATCATGTGATGAAGCCTTTTATTGGAAGGTTTGTTGTTGTCTACTTTAATGATATGTTGGTGTATAGTAGGTCCTTAGATGAGCATGTAAAACATTTACAATGTGTGTTTAATGTCCTCCAAAAGGAGAAGTTATATGCTAATTTATAAAAGTGTTCTTTTGGTGTCCAAGAAGTATTTCTTGGTTTTGTGGTGAGTTCAAGAGGGGTCGAAGTGGATGAATCTAAGTTGATGCTATCAAAAATTGGCCAACTCCTAGAATCATAGGTGAAGTGAGAAGCTTCCACGGGTTGGCTAGTTTTTATAGATGTTTCGTCAAAGGATTTAGCACCATTGCCGCCCCCTTGACCGAAGTGATTAAAAAGGATTGGCCTTTCAAGTGGGGAGATGAACAAGCTAAGTCCTTCAAGGAATTGAAAGCTATGCTCATCTCGACCCCTTTGTTACAATTGCCGAATTTTGACAAGACTTTTGAGGTTGAATATGACGCTAGTAAAGTTGGTATAGGTGCGGTTTTAATGCAAGAATTGAATCCTATTTCCTACTTTAGCAAAAATCTCAATGGAATAACTCTAAACTACTCTACGCACGATTTAGAGTTCTATACCTTGATTAGAGCCTTGTCCACTTGGCAACATTATTTATGGCTTAAGTAATTCGTGATCCGAATATAACATGAGTCCTTGAAGCATATTCGGGCACACGATAATCTTAACAAACAGCAAGCCAAGTGGATTGAGTTTCTTGAAACTTTCCATTTTGTTATTCATTACAAGAAGGGTAAGGACAATGTGGTTGCCGATGCTTTATCTTGAAAATACGTTCTTATGTCTACTTTATCTTCAAAATTGATGGGTTTTGAGATTTTAAAGTAATTGTATCCCAAGGACCCTCACTTTGCTCTTATCTATAGGGAATGTGAAGAATGGGGTAGGGACAAGTGGAATTCAGCTAGGGGTTCAAATTCCTATGCCAAGTTTGACAGTTACCTGTTTAAAGGTAGGCAATTATGTGTACCCACTAGCTCTTGGAGAGAGTTGTTTGTGAGGTAAGCATACAATGGCATTCTAATGGGTCACTTTGGGGTCGAAAGACCCTCGGAATATTGGAGGAGCAATTCTATTCGCCAAAAATACACAAGGATATGTATAGGATTCGTGACCAATGCATAGATTGAAAAGGATCCAAATCTTGGCTCCAACCTCATGGGTTGTACACCCCTCTACCCACCCCTTTACATTCTTGGCTTGATACATCTATGGATTTTGTGTTTAGGTTGCCAAGGACTAAAAGAGGTCAGGATAGTATCTTTGTTGTGGTTGATCGGTTTTTTAAGATGGCACACTTTATTCCATGCTCTAAATGTGATGATGCACCTAGTATGGCCTCTTTGTTTGTTGATAATGTTGTCAAATTGAATGGTATTTCGAGGACCATTGTGAGTGATAGGGACTCTAAGTTCCTAAGTCACTTTTGAAAGTCCTTGTGGGGTAGGCTTGGTACCAAGTTGTTGTTCTCCACTTCTTGCCACCCATAAACCAATGGACAAATAGAAGTAGTAAATAGGACTTTAGGTGCTATGCTATATTCTATTATTAAGGAAAAATTGACTTCTTGGGAGGAACACCTACCATTGATTGAGTTTGCCTATAATCGTGTCATATACTCAAATATGGGAATGACTCCCTTTGAGTGTGTATACGGCCTCAACCCCCTAACCTCTTTGGATTTAACTCCTTTTCCAAGTGATCTTATGATTAGCCTAGATAGAAGAAAGTGAGCAGATTTTATGAAAAAGTTGCATGAGAAGGTGCGGCTTCGACTTGAGAAGAAAAATCAAAAGATTGCAAAGCGGGCAAACAAAGGAAAAAAGAAACTCATTCTTGAACCGAGAGATTGGGAGTGGGTTCACCTTAGGAAGGATCGGTTTCCATCTCAAAGGAAGACCAAATTGATTCCAAGGGGTGATGGTCCATTCCAAGTACTTGAAAGAACCAATGATAATGCCTACAAGATTGGAATACCAAGTTCACAACACTTTCAACGTGTGAGATCTTTCTCTAGTAGATGTGGTCGAGGATGACCAAATGTTGAATTTGAGGTCAAATTCCTCTTAATATGGAGAGGATGATAGGGTGTACCAAGCTATCTAAAAAGTTCTACAAGCTGTCCAACAAGTTCACGACCATTTACACGTAGCTAAGCTCTAGAGTTACAAAAACTCCAAGATATGTTCATGCAAATGGCCGTGTGTGAGTTGGTACTTGAGCCTTCCAATGGATTCAATATTTTTAAGTGTGAAGAGGATACTTGAAGTATAATAAACTTACACTCCAAAGCCACCCATTGGTAAGGGTAGGATGGTCATTTGTTATCTCACTTAATGGGATAATATAAATTGATAGTGTTAGGGTTATTTTTGAGTTATTTCATTCATATTTTGGAAGATAACAAACACTTTGTAATATTTTGGAACTTCTCTCTTCCATTGAAGAAGCCCCAATTCTAAAAACTCACTAGTACAGTGATACTAGTGTTGTCTCTTAGCTAGAAACTAGGGTCTTGGGGTTCTTTGAGTTCTTCTTGGTCCAATTAAGATCTTGGTATTAATATTCATTAATATTTGGGTCCTTTATCTTCTTAGAGTTCTTAGATCATTGGATATTGTGTGTCAAGTTATTATACCTCTTGTAATATTATTAATGTTGTGTTGTTGGAATCTTGAAGTCTAGTGAAGCCGTGTAAGGCTCTTTCGATTCACTAGCATTATTATTGACTTGATTGTTCTTATTTCTAATATCATCTTCTTATTCTAAAAATATGACTCTTGAAGACTAATAAAGTCGTGTGTGGCCTATTTTGATTCACTAGTACTTATTGTTCATCTTGTTGTGCTTGTTGTTGTTTGTTTCTTGTGTTGTAAACTTAGGCTCGTATCACATCCTTATATCAGTGTAAAGTTTTGTACTTCAGTCAGCATGATTCCTACACATGTTTCATAACTCAGTTCCATGAACACAACTTATATTCACACATTTTTCATAGAATCTTGTGGGCTTCAAGTTCCCCGTATAAGAAGTTCCAGCTCACTCAGTATTACGAATCATGTGTCATGAACACAGAAACTCCAAACTCAGGTCATGCAGTTCGTGACTCATGTACATATATCACGCTTTACAAGTATACTCAGCTTCTATTACTAATGCTACGCCCCTACTGATCAGATAAATTCAGACTATGTCATTTATATCCTTAGTTCAGACCTTTTTGGTAAATCCATGTCATTGACATTCTATTTCTCTGGTTTCAGTTATGTGTCAAGTTCTGTTAGTGTCTATTCGTGCTTCAAGTCTTCCTGACTTAACCCTTCAGTGAGCTCTCTTTGTGCAAACAGAGTAGTGATGACTAGTTTCTTAGATGGGAGAGAGTAAATGTTTTATGTTAAGAGAAGATTGTTGCATGTTTGTTTTACACGAGGGGGTAGTTATAAAGATAGACTTGAACGCCATGTTAGTGTACAAGTAAATGGTTATCAAGAGTTGGTATTTAGAAGTTCGGAAAGTAAAGAGTGTGAATGTGTATTCAGATCCTTGACTTATGTCAGTCCCTATTGTGTACTATGAGAACTCAGTTGCCATCTCATTTATAGATTTAGTATTCAGTATCTAGTAATTTGTGTTTAGTCTCAGAATTTAGTACTTCAGTATCAGTCTAAACCACAGTTATCAACATTCAGTTATCAGTATTCAATTATCAAAAGTTGGCATTTAGCTCCATTAAGAGTCCCAGTTACAGTTTAGTTATAGTCTTAGCTTCAGTTCCTTAATTGGATCAGAAAACTCATTTTAATTTTAGACTTTATTGACCATAGCATACAGTTAACAGTTACTTAGTTATAGGTATTTCAATACCTCTGTCTATGGAATATTTCCAAATCATGTAGTACGCTTGGTCTCACATTCATAAATAATACAGACTTCATGAATCTATGTTCAGTCACCTCATGTTACTCAGTTAGTCCTTACCTCTTATGTATAATACTCTATAGTCTCAATCCAGTTATTCAGACTAAGTACAGTTTAGCCTAGAAGACCCAATATTCAGCTATCGGTTATTCAGTTATTCAGTTAATCAGATAAGCTAGTATGTTTATGCATTCGTGCGCAACTCTCATGTGAACCTTTTCAGTAATCGCAGTTGCAGTGCAAGAGGCTTAGTCATTTCATCTTAAATGGTGTTCGTAGGCCTCAACTCATCTTACTGAACTTTAGCCATGTAATGATTTTCTTACTCAGCTATCTTATATAGACACTTCCAAGATTTCCTTATGCCCTAAAGCCATTAGAGCTCTATAGAAAGAGTGTTAAAGAAAGGATCCAGTCGACCATAAGTTTTCAGCATGTGTTAGGTTTAGACAGACAAGTTCATATAGTTTGGTTTTCTATCTTTCCATCTATTCGCTCTAGCAGAAATATCATGAATGAAACTATTCTAAGATGAACCAATCATGTAGATGCAAACTCAGCTCAGTTTATGTATCTTGCCTCATTCTCAGATCTCAGATAATCAGTCACGATTCAGTTCCTTGGTGCCTCGCGCATTGCCCCAGTTTTTCTTTAATATCTCAGCAAAGTTAAAATCTTCAAGGGACCTAGTTTCCTAAGGAGGAGATATGCTATGATCCCCCGAGCTTTCATAATATAAGCGTACCATTCTCGTTTTACGTAATGAATCCATTTTAGAGTTGGGGATACTCATAAGTTGGCCCTTAAGTTAAAATCTCAGTCGTGAGCCATGTATTTAGGGGCTTAGGTCAATTCACGAAATTTAGTTTATGTATCATCTTTCAGTCTCAGTCATGTTCTTTGGTTCCTATTCATGCGTACCCCTAGAATAATCATGGGTGCATTTGTATTTTTAGTTTAAGTAATGGGTTTTCCTCAAACTTACTCACTTCCATGCTCAAACTACCATTACAAACTTGACATTAGACTCCACTACAAGATTAGTGTCAATTACCATTGCACGTTCAAACATGCATTCATGTGTCAACTCAGTCATGTAATCATGCATCATACATGCATTCTCATTGCGAGAAATTCAGTTTATCAGAACATTCAGTCATGTATTCCTGAGTCAATTATCCATGCATCAGATATGCATGAATTTATCTCATTACTCATGCATTAGATATGTATGTTCAGTATGTTATATTTAGCTCTTCAGTTATGTCAGTGATGAAATCATGTTTTGGTAGTATATGTCTTGTATGTACTTTAGTTGATCTTTTCTCCTATATCAGTTAGTTCCATTCAAAAATGAATGTTCCCAAGGGGAAGATATTATAATACCCCGTACTTCTACCTAGCTTGAAATCGTCCCAAGAATGTTAGAAACTTACTTTGAAAGATGAATCCACTTTTATATACATGGAATTTCTAAGATTTTCACTTTAAGTGGGAAATTTAATTAGCTTTCCAACGATACCAATTTCATCAAAATTCAACATCGGAAGAGAAAGTTTTGGCCAAAACATAGAAAGCAGTGAAACTACCAAAATGCAACGGTGAGATCTGATGGACAGTCCAGCTAGTGACGGACCGTCGCTCACACTGTCGCAGCGAGGAAGTGAGACCACCTTCTTCCTAAGAGCAACGGCCTAGGCCGACGGACCATCGAGTTAGCGATGGATCGTCCCCCAATGCCATCGTAAGGGAATCAGTGAACCTCTATTCTTCCCAGGTGTGATGGTCAAGACCGACGGACTATTGACCCAGCAACGGACCATCGTATATCTCGTTCAGTTATTTTAAAGCCATTTGTAAAAGGATATTTGGGTCTTTTTTCACTCATTTTAACCCCTAATTATATCAAACCAAGGATCATAATATCACTATCTATTTACAATAACAAATTAGGGTTTCTCTCAGGGATAAATCCCTAAGATACAGTACGAAACTCAGCTAGTTCCATTAGATTCAGGACAGTCAGATACAGGCACTCATGTTATCAATTATATTAGTTACCAGAACTCATGTTATTAGAATTTAGCTTCAGGACTGTTAGATACAGTCAACCTAACCAATTCTATATAATCAGGACAGTCAGAAACAGTTATTCATGTATAAGTAACATAGTATTAGTCCCTCAGTATTCAGTAATACAATATCAGTTTCTCATTTATCAGTGACTTAGATCTCAATATTAGTAGACTCGGTTATTCAGTACCCCAATATTAGCAAATTCAGATATCAGTAAATCTATATTGTCAGTAGACTCAGTAGTTAGAACTCACTATTCAATCCTCTTACAACCTCAGTTATAGTTACGTATTCATGAATTTATTTTCACGTTCTTGTTATTCATTCATTCAGTATTGCTCATACATATGACCCCTTTTAGCATTTAGCCTAACTACTTGCATACCAGTACATTCAATCGTACTAACGCATTTGCGCTATGGTGTTTTATACCATAGGTTCAGTAGCACAAGATCTAGAGCACCCTTAGTAGCTCAGGTGTTTTGTAGGCAGTCTATCAAGGAAACCTGATCATTCGAGGACATACGATTATTTATTTCATTATTTCAGTTTAGTTTTTAGTAGATGGAGTTAGTTGGGGACATGTCCCATCAACTCCATAGCTTTTAGATAGTTTAGAGGCTTTCAGACTGTAGCATGTTCAGACAGTTATTTCAGTTGCTTTGGTATTGGTATACCATATTTTTAGTTATGTACCAGTATTGAACCTTATAGCCTTTCTGTTTATGTTTTTGCATTTTTGATATTATTATTATTATTCAGTGCTCAGTTACAGATATCAGTCACGAGTTAGCTTGTGGTACTATGGGGTCATAAGCATCATGTAGCATTTCGGGTACCATATTTGGGTCATTATAGATGCAGTGCTATCGCATTACATCACTGGAAAATAATGAGTGTGAACTAACACTTCATCATGATGCGATGCTTATGGTGGTGCTTCACTGGAAACTGACAATGTCATTTTTCCTATCACCGCGACGAGGTACTATCCCAGTTACCCATTATTTGGGGAAAAATTTTCCATAACTTTTTACCTGGTTATCGGATTAAGGAGAAATTGGTATCGTTGGAAAGCTAATTCAAATTCCTACAGTTTGGTGGGTCTTGATCTAGAAAATTCTGAGTAGAGCCAAAGATATGCTTGTTTAAAGTTAACTAAGGAACATTCTTATAAAAAAACTCATCGGATAAGGATTGTTTTGATTCGTGTAATAGCTGGGAGTTATTTGAGGACTTAATATATGTCAAACTCACTCATAAAACTTGCAAATCAATATAATTTTTTTCTCATGAGATCGAAGCATGGTTCTAATATTAGTCTTGATTTTTGAGGTATTACAATATCTCTCCCTTGGGAACATTCGTCTTCAAATTGTACTGGTTGACTGTACTAAGGTAACTAAAATCATGTACTGAACATGCATGACTTGGAACATGATTGCGTAGATAATTCTGAACATGATGCATAAACTAAATATCATGAATTAGACTAATTTCTTAAATATAGGCAATGACATGGGAATAGTTATAACGCTGAGATATAATTGAGAGAGTCAACTTATAAGTACCTCGTTGCTTTAAGCTAGATCTTTCTATGCAAAGAGAATATGGAAGGTTTAGGAACTGAAAGCTTAGAGGATCACAATACATCTCCCCCTTGGGTATTATGTCCTACGAAAGATACTGAGTTGGTTAAAATACTGAAGGAAGACTGTGATGATGCACAAGACACATACGAACTGAATCATAACTGATTATCTGGAATCCAAAACATGATGCATGAACTGAACTGTATTCATCAAAGAGGACTAATCCGGGGATATGCAGGACATAAATCTGAAATTTTCAGATCATTATATATGTAGCAAGAGTACTGGAACTGAACATACTGTAAAGCATGAATATCTGAGTCATGAGATACATAACCTGAGTTGTAGTTCATAAGTTTCATGGTACATGATTTGTACAACTGAGAAAACTGGGGCTCATTATACTAAGAACTATAAGCACACATGATTCTTTAAAATGTGAAATAACATGAACTATGATCATGGAGCTGACATATAAAGCATGAGTAGACATCGCGATGACGGAAGTACAAAACTCTGCACTGAGATGAGAATTGGTTAGGCATCACCCTCCCCTACTGATGTACTATAATACACTGGCACCACTACTAGAATTTGAGGGATAGACTTGGTTAATTGTTCTATCATCTCCATCTAAGCTTAAAGACATCATTCTAAGTCTTAGGACCACTTAATCAATATCTCTAAACTGGATTACCACCACTTCACTCTAGAATTTGGGGTATGAAAATACATATAATTGGTAAAATCACTCTGAATTACTATGCCCGATAATGTAAAACTTGTTGCTAGTACTTTTTGACTAACTTAGAATCTTCAACTCTTCTTTCTATTAGCTCAACCTTCAGAGATTCAAACTTAGATTCTAACACACATCCTGGATATCCCCAAATCTATAATAACCTGACTAGTTTCATCATAGCCTACAAATATCACATCCCTAAATCACTCGTACATCATTATTCTTAATTTCGATTCAGTACCATAAATTCTTGCATACTCTATTCTAAACCTTCTGGTTCACCTCTCATACAACTAACTCCACTTCACTACTACCAAAATCTTGGACTCATGCTGCTAAATCTAGATTAGATCCTATCATAGGATTTTGAGAAGGGACCGACAACATACCTGACCCCTAAGAACTAAGGTACTACTCATTCATTCCCTGACTAGTTCATCGACAATTGAAACTGAACTACACTATTTCTGAAATCAACTAAAGGGATTTACTGGGATACTGTGATCGGGAAATTTTTGTATACCCATCAGGCTAGGATAGATTTACCCATTGAGGTAGACACTAAGAAGGGCTCTACTAAGATTTTGGGATTGACTCCAAAGTTGACAGCTATATAAGAGGTTACAAAAGAAAGAGAAGCTCCAAGTTCTAGTAAAGCATAAATATGTAAAAGGAAATACTTACAACGTACTAGTAACTATATCAGGAGAAGTTTCCTAATCTTTTCAGGACTGAAGTGCGTAAATTCTATTCTGATGCTGACATTGGGTTGCACTAGAAGTGGCACCTTGTTGAGTCGGGTGACTTGATGGATCTGAAGAATGACTGTACTGACTTTGTGGACTATCCTTAGGACATTCCCAAACTCTATGACCTAACTCTCCATATCTAAAACACATATCACTGTCGTGTATACACATACATATGTTATTTCCACTATATTCTTTGCAAAGAAGATGGGTACGACCACCATACTACCTTAGGTTTTGGAGCCTAGCAACCCATCCCGACGGCCATTCCTAAACTTTGGTACTGGTGCACTAGATGAAGATGGTGCTGGGGCTAAAAACTTCTCACTAAACTGAGAATGGTTACCACCCTCTGACCTTAGCTGAGCAAAACTAAAGCTACTTATTCTTAAGTGTCTTCTTCTTAATCTATTGATCATGGACCATAATCCTAGATATGTCCATCCCCTTAAGTAACATCGCAGTCTTACACTCATTAAATACACTATCAGATACACCAAACACAAACTTGGTCATCCTAGATCTGTTATCAGCCACCACATAAGGAGCATATCTAGATAACTGAGTAAACTTGAGGGAATACTCTTTCACACTCATGTTTCCCTACTTTAAATTAATGAATTCTAATACCTTAGCTTCCCTTAACTCCAATGAGAAGAATCTCTCTAAGAAAGTTGTAGCAAAGTCCTCCCACTCTACAGGCCCTGCGTCTACGCCACTCTCTACCTTTCACTGCTTAAACCATTTATAAGTTGCATCTTGTAACTGGTAAGTATCCAATTCAACACTCTCACTAGAAGTTACCCTATAATATATTTTGCCTTCTGGACCATGTCTAAGAATTCCTACGGATCCTCTTCAGGTTTGGATCTCGAAAACAAATGAGGATTCATTCGGTTAAAGTTTTGAATCCAGATGCGGTAGTATTGGCTACTGGGTTGGTCGGACCAACAACCGAATAAACATTCTGAGCTGCTATAGAATGAGCTAGAGTAGTGAATGCATATCTGAACTCTGCATGAGAAACATGCTCGTTCAGGGGATTTTGCTGAATGGATGAAGGTGTTGGCTGGTTAATATTTCTTCTTTCGTTTATATTTATAGGATGCATGGCTTGTAAACAGAAGGAAGAATTGAATTAGACAAAGAGTTCAACTTGAGCTCATGCTCTTTCACACGATATAAACACTGAATGAAGGGAAACTTTTCTTAAAACTCCTCGTAGCCTCTTATCCATAACTATGGCGCGCTTCACACCCATGCACAAGACTCTACTTGATGTGGCTTTTAGACTTTCTAGGATACTTTAAAACCTTCATCTCTGATACCAAGTTTGTAATGCCTCAAAATTACACCCTGGGCATCACACGATGCTCATAGTCCTGAAGGACCATAAGCTAACCCATGAGCTGGTACCTGTTGTGAGCACTGAGTAAAACTAATAACAAAAGATCATATGCAAAATTTAACTGAGGAATGTCATAAGGTTTTAAATCATAGTTCTGACAATATTTGTAAAACAATACTAATAATACTAAATAAAACATCTAACAATGACAACTGAAAAGTTGATGGGACAAGCCCCCAACTAACTCCGACTAACTACTAAACTAAAAACATGAAAATAAATATAGCATGTCTTCAAAATATGAGGACTTACCGATTCTACATCTAATAATCTGGAAGGTCTATGCGCAATCCAAGAACTGAGTATCGGAACCTATGATATGATACATTGAAAGAAATGAGTATGCGATCAGTATTTTGAATATACAGGTACGCTAAATAAGGTAGGATAATATGAATGGTTTTATGTACAGGAGTAATAACTAATTGAATGAATATGATGAAGTACTGAATAGAATGCATGAAATCTATAGGTACTGAGAATGCATGACAAAGCATAAAACATGTTCGAAATATAATTTGAAATCTAAAATACTGAATACTGATAACTGAATAACTGATAGACTGTGTGCTATGGTCAAGCAAGAATGAACTTAATTCTGAACTGAGTACTGAAACTGAAACTGTGGGAGGTATCATCTAACCAACATGCCCCACTTTAAGATGATTGGGGTCCAACCTGTGACTTCAGTTGAAAGGGTGTTAGTATCGTGCCACGGATACTAACAATGGCTTTGTCAACCCTAAACTAGTAGGAAGACATCTTTTCAACCCTAAACTAATAGGAAGACTCATGAGATATGTGTTAACCCTAAACTAGCAGGAAGACATCTCAAACCTATGCTAGCTACATAGTTTTGTAACTCAGGTATCGCTACTAAGGGTCAAACCTTATACTAGCAGAAATGCCCCCATCCTTGGGTTTGCTCGGTGCTGAATCCTACTCCCAATTGAATTGGCACTAATTACGGAACTGAACTAGGCTTAACTAGACAAAAAACTGATTATGAAGGCTAACTGAGTGGTAATACTCATGATTCATCTAAACTATTTTGAATACATTGAGACTAAGTAAACAACTAATTTTTGGGGTATTCATAACTCCCAGAACTCAATAGCAATAATAGTAAAATAGTACTCAACTTTAAGGACATAACATAAAAACATTTATTAAAAATCCATTCTTGTAGGCATTTCATCAAACACTTGACATGCAAGGTTTAGGCTAAACATGGGAATATTATAAAACTTGAAGTAATAGCATAATTTCAATATCAACAACACTTAATCATGATTTAATTCAGAAAATAGCAATATTAAAACATGTGGGGTTTAATAACAACAATAATTTCATGGAAGCATGGTATGAAATAAAGATTCATGGAGATGCATGGTTGAAATCATAATTTAAAATCATAATAACTTGAAAACATCTCAACTTTAAATTTAAGTTTGGATACTTGGACTCCATAGATAAAAGGGACCCATGAATAAACACTTAACATACCTGAATAGTTGAACTCTTGAAGTTTTTTCGTAATTTTGTTGAGAATTGAACTTGAATCTTGAAGGCTAGGGTTTTCTATTTCAGAGAGAATTCTCTTTAATCAAGAGAAATTGAATAAAGTAATGACTAATTAGGCCATTAGGGATTTAATACCATGTTTTGATTGATTGGGGTCGTGGAAAAAGACTAAACTGCCCCTAGAATAAATAAAATTTTCATCACTGAAAAATTCCTATTTTGGCCATCACTGGACGCGGTGCCATCGAGGTGAGCCATTGGAATTTCACTGTAGGTGTAGTTTAAGGACGAGTGCAAAATTTTACTTTAGTGTGACACGGTGCTATCGTGTTGCGTCACTTAAAAATGATGAGTGTGAACAGGCACTTTGCCATGACGCGATGCTTATCATAGTACTTCACTGAAAACTGACGAGTATCATTTTTCCTATCACTGCAACGTAGTACCATTGCGGTGGCCCGCTGTATGGAACAAAAATTGCCATAACTTTGTACCTGGTTATCGGATTAAAGCAAAATTGGTATCGTTGGAAAGATAATTCAATTTCCTATAGTTTGGTGGGTCTTAAGCTAGAAAATTCTAAGTAGAGCAAAAGATATACTCATTTGAAGTTGACTAAGGCAATATTCTCATTAAAAACTCAATCAGTAAGGATTGTTTTGATTCGTCTAATAGCTAGGAGTTATTTGAGGACTTAATATACGTCAAACTCACTCATAAAATTTGTAAAGCACTATACTTTGTTTCTTATAAGATTGAATTATGGTTATAATATTGGTATGGATTTTTGGCGTATTACATTAATAGGGTCATGCCCTTAATAGTTTGTTCATATCTATTAACAAAGGTAAGCATGCTCCCAAAAGCCGCACAAGATACTTCAAATTGTCCAACCCTATGAAGTTGAAAATAATTCCTAAGCATCCATGGTATCTTCAAAAAAAATAATCAACTTGGCATCCACAAGTTGGAATTCACACAATTTAAGTACAAGTGTGTCAGCAAGGATGCGAGTATATAAGCAACACCTAAAGTAGACAATGACACATTTGCCCTCGAGTTCTCAAGAATGATACCACCTTGGAGAAGGAGGTCATCAATTCCACTCAAGCATTAAAGAAATGTATCACATAAATGGAATTCATCCAAAGTAGTTTCAAGAGAAGACTCTTCTTGACCTATAAATAGTGGAACCTTGGTCAAGAATGTGAACACATAATGGTGAACTCCCTTGGAGATTTTCACTACTCTACTTCTTTAAAAACCCTTCAGCTTGGTTGGAGTTCTTTCCCTTACACAATATTGGTCCCTCAAGTGGATTGCGAATCCCCAAGAAATAATTTCCATCATAGGGAAGGATACCAACACCTTCATTCAAACATTGCTTGTCATGTGAACCAAACAATAAGTTTGGTCCACCACAATCACCACATCCAAATTTGGAACTGGGGTCAAATGGAAAGAGTGGCGGAAAGAGTGGCCATAAACATGGGTCTAGACAAGTAGCTTTACCCCAACTAAAAGATATACTCTCCTCATTAGCATAAACATCATTAAAATCAAAGGGAGAGTAGAGAAATATATCACTCAAGTCGACTTCAACTAAGGTACCCTCATGCACATACTCACTATTAGATTCAAAATCATCACTATGAGTATTCTTAACAATAAGGTCACATAAAGTAGAAAAGGAAGCAATTTCCAAGAAATTGATACTTTCTCTTTCAATGGAGTAATCCTCAAGTGGATACATACCACCACCAATATCAAAAGGATTATTACTTAGGCCTTCACTATAAGTAAGGAATTCATCCTAATAATATCAAATAAGGGTGGGGTGTCATTTAAAGGATCACATACACAATCATTTTCTAAGGAACAATCACTTATTGGGTTTCTTAAAGATTCAAGCAAATCAAAGATATCATTACCCAATCAATTATTCCTTTCCAAGACTTCACATTTCTTTTCCATAAGAGTACTCTCATCTTCCAAGAAGAGATTTCCATATTTAGGAGAAATATTGTCACACCTCAATATGAGATATATCAACAATGTTATCCATACCACTAGGTAATTCACTAGGAGTGAGCTTATCATCTTCAAAAAAGATATTGTTCATAAAGAGAGAAGGATCTATCCATGAAAAGGATGTAGAATATGCAAGACCATTCTCTAAAAGACCATTATCAAGTGTCAAAGATGTTTCAAGAACATGATCATCCCTTTGAGCCAAGAAAGCATTAGGATCTTCACTAAAAGACAAGATCAAAGGGTCACTCTCATTTTCTTGACCAACATTTTCAATTTCATCACTTACTTGAGGTTCTCTAATCACATTACACATATCCTCAAGTGACAGAATAGTTTCGCGCATAAGTTAATCAACACAATTTTCATAAGATGATGTACTATCATCCAACACAATGGCTTCAACATTAGGTGGACACAAATTAATCTTACAAGAAGAGTCAATTTAGTCATCAATAGGATCAACTAGTGTATCCACACTCACAATATGTACATCATTATCAAGAGGTAAAGAATCATTAGAATCACATGTAGGTAAACTACTTATCATACTCAATTGTTTAATAGCCACAGAACTATCATTTTCATGCATAAGAGTGTAAAATTTAGCTATTTTACCTTGAATTTATTGAGCACATTCTTCTTTACCTTGGTGTGAAGGTCCTCCAAAACCTTTAGATTCAATTAAATTTCCCTCATCAAGTATTCAAAGGGAATCTTATCTTTTAGAACTTGTTCTCTTATGCTTGCCATGTTGGTACCTACATATATGTCCTATTAAAAAAAGAACAAACAATGTTGTCTCCAGTTGGTGGCAACCCCCTCACTTCACTCCTCACAACCTCTTCTTTTTCCTCTCTTAGGTTTCCACATTGCACTCTCTTACTCCTCTCAATATTTTGTCTCTCAATTTCTTTTAGCTTAGAGTAATTAACCACATTGACTTGAGATTTGGGAAGGGTAGGTAGAAAGAGATGGTTTCCCTATTGGTCTAATACAATTTGAGGCAAATTTTGCACATTTGGAATCTTATATTGTGCAAACCAATTGGCACCCAAGCATAAGTGTCCACGTTCTAATGGGATTATGTCACATCACACCTCCTCAAAGTATCTATCTTAAGTGAAGGAAACCTTTACGCTCGAGAAGACTCTACAGCCTTCCAAGACATATGGGAAACGCTTAGACACTCGAGGTATCCCTAGATTATCAACCATAAGAGGAGTTACATAGTTTTCATGAAACTAATCATCAAGTATAAGAACACATATTTTAACTACACAAATCTCTAACCATTTTGAAAAAGGTTTTCATCTTGGATCACTATTATAAAGCTTCGTATAACCCTTCAACACATAGATTTACCTCAAAAACTCTTTCAAGGCACCTCAAGTTTGAGTAGGATTCCTTGAAAGTTTACACCATTCTAAGGTCGGACCTTGAATGTACTTAAGGAAATATGTAGATTGTTCGGCTTTGCTCATAGCATAATCCTCAAAGATCCTTTCGCATTGCCATTCCCAATCAAGGTAAACTTCAGGATCCCATTCTACTTTGAAGATAGATAGAGTAGGAAGACATTGATTCCTACTATACCCTCCATTCATATCTTGGTTCCCTCTTCCATATATTTGATCATGGCTATATTATAGCTCCCATAATCCCCATCTTATTTGTAACCATAACATTCTTCACCACAATCATAGTTTCCTACGTCGTAGTCAAAATCATACGAGGCTATCAAAGACATGTTCCCCTTATATCTCCTAGCCAACACTCGTATTAAACTCACATTTGTGATCCTCACAATTGGAGCGGTAAATATTGAAAGTTACTTATACTCCGGTAGTCAATAAGGTGTCAATTACTACTTTGTGGCCGAAATGGATTCTTGTTTGATCAAATCAAGACACAAAAGAAAATCTACTTACGAACTAGAATCAAAGAAGTTACGATGAATCAAAATGAGAAACACACAAAAAGAAAAGTATGAAGAAAGAAAAAAAATTCAAAACTAATCAATCAACTTAGTAGATGAGTTACTAGTTGATGAGAAGTTTAAGAATCAAAGAAGAGATTCAAGAATTAAGAAATTGAAACTAAGAATCAAATCTTGAGCAATGGAGTTTTTGGAGTGTTGAGATATGTTTTAGAAGTTGAATTGATGTTGGAGAAGTATTGATATGTATTTGCGAACTTGAATTGGACGTTGGGAAGACTTTAGATGTGTTCAAAATAGGTTGGTGGTGCATTCAAGAGGACTGCCCTGAAGTGTGGTCGCACCTTGGGCGTATATGGAGAACATGTTGGACGCAGGTCCAATATGCCCCTGATTGTGGCCAATCTACTACCAATCTGCTAAAGCAGATGCAACACAGATCAAACCAGTGTAGTCTACTCCTAACCTGTGGCCAATTTGTTGCCAATCTGCTGAAGCAGATGAACCATAGTCCAACGCAGCAAGGCTGATATTTTAGCCCAGCTTTGCCTAAATGTAGGCCTCCTTTTCTTCTCTCTTGGAATATTAATTAGGGCCTTCAAAAGATTTTGTACAAACACTTTTGTACACTTTTTTCTTCACTTTTGACGATCAAAAAACCACCTTTTCCCAACAATTTCTCTTGAAGATTTAAATTTCCCCAAGAACACCAAAACTTCAAAACTCTCTATCTCTTAAACCGTTGATCGAAATGCGACAAAAATTTGAACCAAGGCTAGTTTCAACCTTCTAAACACATTCCAACCATAATTTTGCTCAAATTCACAATTAAAAATTCCAAATTTTCAATTCATACCAAACTTCTTCTCTTCAAATCCAAGCTTCTAATGATTGTATAAGGCTCTATTTCACTCTAATTTAGCTTAAATTTGATGTATGGACTCTAATAGTGTTAGGGAATGAAAATCTAATATGCAAAACACAAAATCTAAGACTCAAATTTTGACCTAAAAACGTGAATAGTAACTTTTTTTCTGATTTTTGATTTTGACAGCTTTTTTTGTTGATTTTCAAGATAACAAACCCAAGACTAGAATTGTGGAAACTATCCTAAACTCGGCCCTGATACGAAATGATATGAATTGAACTACGAGGACTCAAATCTAAGACGTGAAAAATAAAGATAGAATGATAGAATAACCAAGATAAGAAGATAGACACAAATGTGATACCAAAAGGGCAATCAAAGGATGTATCAAATCCTAAAACCTCCATTAATGACTATCAATAGGCACCTAAATCTTATGGTGACCACAAAGCGTATTAGATCCTCCTTACAACCATCGTTTCTAATCAAAGTTAAACAAATGCTTTTTCAAACACTTAACACTCCCAAGGAGTCTCATGAATACGTCATGTAAAAATATCATCCCGAAACTAAGAAAATAAGACTAGATACCAAGAATTTATAGGTTGGCTACATATTACATAATTATGGCCCAAAAGTGACCCAAATATAAGAAAATACCCACTAGGGGTTGTTTTAACCCGCTCTTGAAATGCTAGAACGGATTAAAAGCGGATCAAAAGCTTGAACTTGGTTCTTGGAAAAGGGGAAGGATTTATAGTGTGAAATTTTAAGGTTAATGGACAAATAATTCCCCTAAGAGTGTTACAAATCGTGTTTTGGTTGAGTGGGGTTGAGGGGAAAGGACCAAATTACCCCTTGACCTATAGGAAGCTGGAATAGTAGGGGAATAGCCTTTGTGGAGTGACCTCTAATCTGAAGGAGTAGCCCTCTTGAAGTGACCCATATTTTTATGGAATAGCCCTCGCAGAGTGGGGCTATTGCGAACCCTTACTGTTTTCATGAAAATGGTCATAACTTTTTGCTCAGGTATCAAATTAAGGCAAAATTGGTATCTTTAGAAAGATAATTCAATTATCTATCATTTGGTGGGTATTGAGCTGAAAAATTACACAAATGTCAAAATTTATACACGTTCAAAATTGACCCCTGTAGAATCGAATATAAAAATTTAGCCGAATCAAAGGCTCTTAGCTCAATTTTGCTCTAAGTGATTTTTATGAACACTTTTCACCCCATAAGCACTTCACATACGAGGATAAATATCATGACACATGTATTTAAATATAATCATGTGATTAGAGTTTACACACATAGGAATGATGGTTCAATTTCTAACTTAAAAAATGCAGCATATTACAGGGGGCACCAACATCACCCTAGAATTTAGCAGTAATATCAAGAGGGCATGTGACAGAAGTGATCTAGAGAAATGAAGTTCATACAGAAGGTCATGAAGAAATTTTTCTGATAAAGCAATTCCAGTACCTGAGTACAAAACCTCAATCCCCAAGAAATTGTTCAAAATAGCTATGTCTTTTATTTTGAATTGGACATGGAGGAAGAACTTAACTGCAGCAATTTCAGAGGAATCAATCCCAGTTAGAATAATGTCATCAACATACTAAACAAAAATCACTAAATAACTGCCAGAACCTCTAACAAAGAGAGAATAATCATTTAGAGAGGGAACATAATCCCTAGAGGACAAGGTATGCTAGAGCTTGTACAAAGTAAAGTAGATGAAAAAGGACGAACTTTTGTAACCGTATGAGGCAAGATGGCTAAATCCAGCAAAACTTTAATAAGGACAGTCCCTATAACAAGAATCCCAATGAGTAGAAGAGATCACCAACCACCACACTCAGTGAGAGCACACGATTGAACAACAAATAAGTCCTAGAATCTAAAAAATCCCTAGATATGATACCTTTTTTACAATGACAACTTTGAGAAATTTTAGAGAGAGAAATATTGAGAAGATAAAAGATGAGATGTTATTGAGTAATAGAAAAATGAATTCATTGGTTACAAGTAAATGTAGTCAACATATATATATATGCACACAAAAGTAATGGTCCACAAATTTTGGCTTGAACCGGTATAAACATGTGTATAAAGAACAAGTAATGGTCTTGCCCAAATCACTACTGTAATACCCCACACTTTCGAGATAAAGTTCAACCATCTTTACGATGTATATGGACCCAAATCCAATGGTGTATAGTCATAAATAAGTGTGAATTATATTTCCTTAGTGTGTAAATATACTTGGAGATGAATATACATCATAAGAATCTCCTAGATCAAAAGTTAAGTTAAGCACTTTTCTATCGATTGATTTTTAGTTGACGATTTTGCATGGGTTAACATCCAATGATTGTTTCTACTAATGTATAAATATTAGTATGGAATACTATTTATCAAGTTAAATCCCTTCGAGTCTTCTTTCCAACACCTCCGACGTTCATCAATTCGAGTCCGGAGTAAGAAGTTATGAGTATTTGAATGAGGCACCATCCAGGCTGTATGATTGTGACCCCCCATAGTCGTAACAGTCTTTTGGATGAGTCTAAAGTGATATTAAGGACTCATGTAGTGATTATATATCATATATTGACATTGTGGGAGGTTTTGGAAGTGTTTAATGACCTCAAAACTAAGTAGGTATCACAAAATAGAGCTTAGGCGATGGCTAGGCATTGCCTTAACATCACCTACCTTCACTGGAAAGGTTTAGCCATGGATTAGGCATTGACAACCTTGGACTTTTCCATAGGCTTGGCGTCTCCAACCTTGGTCTTGGACATGGGTTAGGCGCCACCAACCTTGTATTTTTTGGGTGTAGGGACTTTGTTTTTGAGTTAAGTCAAGGGCAACATGTTATTTTGTCATCTAATAACCATACCTAAACATATTAACACAGATTTAAGGCTTCCAAAAAGGTTTTAACCCTATCAAATCCTTAGTTCATCATGTAAAACACAAAAGGAGGTAAACAACTTAGGGTTTTCTCTTTCAAGCTTAAAGGGTCGGTCTTTTCACGAATTCTTCATCAATTAAGGTATGCGGGACTATAATAAACCTCATAGTCGTGGATTTAATTATTCTAAACAATCTTTAATGAGTATATATACCTATGCATCCAAAATTGGTTTTTAAATATACTGATGAACATGTATTGAAAATCCCTTATATTGATGAAGTTTTGTTGAACTTGTGGTATGAGACCCTAAGGTTGAAATGTCTTTTGTGAGATCATGTGATATTAAATTTGTAATGATAAATGAGAGAATGACTATGTAAACCCCACTCTTACTTTTAAATCCATTGTTTTTACAAGTTGTGGCTTTGATTTTATAGATTGCTAAAAGCTTAAGTTGGTAGGGTTACTAATACGTGTACATTGTACTATTTTGATTGATTAAATTGGAGGGTTTTTTAATTGGTTTATAAACATTTATGTTTCCAATTGAAGGTTTGAAAATATTTAATAAAAGAAAATGACCACCGTAGATAGTGTTGAAGAGAAAATGTTTTGTTTTCATATGTTTTGAAATATGAACTATTGTTGATTTTTAAATCTCTTGGGTAGTCAGTAATACTTTTATTTGAAATAATAAAGGACAGTAGATATGTTGTGATATGGCTTGCAAGTTTGGGTATGATGATCCCCTAATTTGATATGCCAGGAGATATTAATAAAGAAATAACTTTTCAAATAAGATATGGTTTAAAGAATCTAAAATTGGGCTTAAGAGAGTTATATGGTTTCCCAAAGAAGGCAGGAGGAAAATGACGCATTGCCTGAAATTATGATTTACTGACATTGGTTTAAGTTACCTGAAAGGGAAATTTTATGCTGGCGGCGGCCCAATGGCATAGTAGAGAAGGAGAGACTCCAACTCTTGCGGAAAACTTGGGTTAGAGGATTGAACGACAAGTCAAGGGTGGATTCCATATAGCTCGTGGAATAGAAGAGTTGTAGGGTGTACCATCTATCTCAGAAGTAAGATAAAGAGTAGGGTCGTGATTTGCAGAATGTGTTTTGAAAGATTCAGATTGTGCCCACTTTTCAACTGTTTTAAGATGACATGTATCTTTTGAAACACTCTCACCTATGTTGTATATATAAATGCATTTTTATTTTTGGATTGTTCTACGTACCAGTACATTTGTCTTGACCCCCTATATTTTAAGATCTAAGGTTCAGTCCTGGGGTCCCCCTAAGCAATAGTTGACATTATCAGAAGTTTGCAGCCGGTGAACCTCTCTTATTTCGGAAGGCCTGGTTATGAAATTTGTCATTTATTTTAGTTTATGGTCCAATTGGGGGCCTTGTCCCAGTTTTCAGACAGAATTTATTTTCATGTTGTTAAAGATTTCGCAGACTGGTGTCATGTGTTTTGAACAATTATGAATTTATATTTTGTATTGTCTGGTCGAAGTAAATGATGACCATGTTCCCGTTTTGTTAACTTTTTGAATTTCTTTATATTGTATGAACGTTGTGCATGATTACCTGATAGAAAAGGGAGCTCGGGCCTTCATGGTTTGAGATGCTCGGCACGGCTAGGGCCTCGGCTCGGATCGTGACAACAACTAATATGGAATAGGAGGAATTAGTAGTCCAATATTGGCATTGTAACAACAAATTGCATTAACTTTGGCACCTTTAAGCTCATTTGGTGATGGAACCGATCACGGCCCAGGACTAGGCATTGGACTTAATAGGTAGCCCAGAACAATGAAGGCCCGAGAGGATCCCTTAGCATATCATCATAAGAATTTCAACAAGTATTTGTGGAAGAAAAACCCAATAGAGGGAATTCATTTCAAATATAATAAAAATTTATCCAAGTTTGAATAAAATATTTAGACAACATCTATTTAAGTCTACGAGCCTTCAACATATGAATGAAAATCTAAGTGGAGACAAGGCCCTATCAATACCATAAAACAGGATACTCAATGTCTAATAAGAAGAAAATATATGCCTACAGAAGATAGATGACTCACCATTTTCTAAAGATGTTCCGAGAATCCTAATGCTGCACAGAACCATGATAAAATGCCCCGAACCTATATCAATAAAAAATGTAGTGTTCATGGACGATCGGCAGGACAAACACGTATATGCAACCCAAGGACAGGGTCAAAACAGTTTATAAAATAAGTCATAAGAGTTTGAGCATAAATCATATCAGGAAAAAAATATGGGGCATGTGACTTAAAACCTAAAACATAACCGCTTATTAAACTTTAATTCTAAACTATATAGTTTCACCGATATTACGCAACCCACGGGCTATATGGATCTGATATTTCCCCAATCGACGGGGTCCAAATCCATGTTTGTTACATAAAGTGAGATCAATGTAATTTGTCCATCACAATGTCCTCATAGAGGAAAACATCGTAAGGTTGTCCCGTTAAGGTGTGAATCATCCCTATGTCTGCAAAATATAGGTTTCAGGCATTTGGTGACGAGGACTTACACCTTCTCGGTGAACTACATAATTCTTGTTAGGCCCAATTCTTATATTTTAATAACATTTGCCATTGATATTAAAGTAAGTATTTATTAGGGGCATTTGTTAAGTTGTTATCATCATACCAAGACTTGCAATTCATATATATCATGCCATAACTATTTCATATGTTTGTACATCATTAGCCCCATCATTTTAAAGACTTAAAGCATATTTACACATATCCTCTAAGAGTGGAAGGTTTCACATTCAAGTATCAACATTCTTTCCAAAATCAAGGGATATATTAGTTTTCTCTCTCACCAAAAATCAAGGTTTGAATAACAAGGGATTTATAAGAGAAAAGTGACTTCTTGTTCAACATATCCCAATATAATTTCATAATAAAAGAATTTCATAATTAAAATAGTAAATCTCAATTCTCAAGTTCAAATAACAATTTAAAAGCAATTTCATAGGAAAGGTTCTTAAGCTTAAGTAATTACTCATTTCGAAAATCACTCAACAATACATTCAAAATTCACATAAAAACTATTTTTGTAATTGGAAAACCACCACTAATAGATTTGATTGAAAGGGGATTGTTCCACATATAAATATTTTGATGGAAGAAATTTTGAGAAAGCTTGAGTTTAAGTCTTGAATTTTGAACCCTACGTATTCTTGCTTCTAAGCATGTTTTTGGGAGGAAGAGAATGAGGGAATTGGGAGATTTCTACTAGTTTAAATGAATTTAGGGTTATAAAACGGGTTGGGGAAGTTACATGAAATGAAAGGACTAGTTTGCCTCTGATTTAATAATAGAAAAAATTAACTTCTATGTCGGGGAGGTGTGCTCCATGCCTCCCAGGCACTGCCCAACGTACAGTTGGGACAATGCATCACTAAAATTTCCATAACTTTTTGGTCCGAACTCGGATTGACGAACGATTAATGACATTGAAACGAACACTCAAAAATATTTAATCTGGTGGTAATGATCCACATAACTCTTCATATTCTAGGAGCAATGCTCATTTGAAGTTGACCTAATAGAAATTTATATGGAAACTTAATCTGTGCAGGATGTTCAACTTGTGTTTGTGCTAGAGACCTTAATTCACATCCAAAACACACTAGAGAATTGATCTAAATACTTATATCTAAAAATAAATTATTATGTTCATACCTATACGCACAAAAATTCTAGTCCGAAAGTATGGGGGTGTTGCAACACCTTTCCCTCGGCTGGGCCATAGTTCCAGCCGCAACAATGACCATAAGTGCACTTCTCATTTTTACTCAAACTAGTTTAATGCACATGTATCTTATGACAATCAATAAAATTATATATATTAATTATTATTTTGTTCTTAAACAAAATAGAGAGTAATTATAAACTAAAAAATACTTATTCATATAAAAATTCCTTTTTAATTTTCTTCATAAATTCATGCTACTAAATTCTGACAAGTTGATTGCCTATTAATTATCTTCTTCAATATTCTTTAAAAGAGTTAGTATCTTTGTCACAATGCACATTCCAACTCAAGTTATTACAAATAATTTAAATTTAAATATAATCTCAATAATGATCACATCAAAAAAATAGAGGAAGAAGTAGAATATAGAAAACGGTAGACGAGGATGTATATGATGTGAGAATTAGTAGTAGCATAATCAAGGTTATGTCGTATATTGGTAAAATCTTACAAATATAGTCATTCATTACACAATAATAAATTGCATATTTCACAAATCAATAACATATGCTCCATTAAATAACACCATATTATTCTTGAGCGTAAAATTTATTGTAATTTTAATTCTAAATAAACTAAATTTTACTGTCACACCAAATATTTTAAAATGGTAATGTCCAATATTGCACTCCAATTCACAAAGGCTTATAACAAAAAAGAAAATACTCTCTCTTAAAACTCTAATGATTGAAAATAGAATAATTTCTCATAAACAAAACTCTTTAACTATTACGTTTTGGATCCTTTCTATTATTTGTGGGAATAAATAGTTAGATGTTTGTTGCTTTGGTTGCTCTTATTATGTTTGTAACTTTGTTCCCAAAATTGACATCCTTCTTACATATACAATAAATATGAAATTCTTGATGTAGAAAAATTATTATTGTTAGCACAAGGGATATACCTTTTTTAGTATCGAGTTCATCTTAATTCAATTCTTTTCGTGGTGCATTAATTTATTGTAAAAGTTCACTAAAGATGTAATAGATAGATGAGATTAACATTTGCAACACTTTATTTTGTTTTTCATGATAGAAAACTCATCATTAAATGTACTAAGATTCTAATATTTTGCACAACCATGAATTTGTCTTCTCAAAGAAAATTTTATGATTTATTACAATAAAATTACATCGGGTGGTGTACTAATATTAAGCGTGCCTTTTTATATTACTTTTATAAGAAGGGAAGTTCTACTGAATGTAGGAATATTCCCTAATTATGTCAAAATAAAAATTAGTTCACGAAGACAATAATGATAAAGCACAACTCTGATAATATTCTCCGCGGTAAATTAAAAAACATTATAAGTGTGTCACTTAGTCTTCTTGTAACATGAAAATCAATATAATATTATATTAATTTTTTAAAAATATATGCATAAACTACCTAGTTATGGAGATCATGTGCCCCATAATTAGCACATTCATTCACACCTGAGCCTTTAAAAACAATAGTTACATGAAACATGGATTAGAAAGATGAAATTAATTATCATGTGGGCTAATAAAACTCTTATATGTAAAGAGGTAAAATCCCTCAAAAGGAATAAAATATTTTGCCTTATGAATTCATATCTTTTAATTATTCTTTTTTAGTACATAAACATAGATCTGAATTCAAAAGTTCTGCCTAGTAGTTAAAAGTTATACATAACGCTGATAGTGACACTATTTCTGATGGTGAGAAAAAAATTCTAACCTTCTTAACATCAAGTTGAAGTAGATCGTTTCAAAAGCTTGATATTGGATAGCGTTGTGCCAATCAGATGATACCAACACCAAAGATGGTGGCTCGGATAATAATATAAGTGCACTATTGTTTTAGATATTGGCCATCAAAACAAATAGTGAGTGGAACTTACTGGTACCACCCGGATAGTGCTAGCTAGACTCTCCAAATTAAACTGACCCGAAAGACCTAGAACCCACACATTGGCTAGGGCCAAACCTACGTGGTTTCCAGGGGTTCATCCGAACCCCTTCGATAAAAAATTACGTTGTATATATAAGGTAGAAAATCTATATTTATGTACATATATTAATTTTGAACCACCTAACACAAGGTTTTTGGATAGCTCAGTGGTACTATCTCCACTTCTTGGGGATCTACCTCAACCCTCGTCATGGGTTCAATCCCCGCTACCCGCGGGTGTGTGTAAGCTGTAATTTTTTCAAACTGTTTTGTACAACTGCTACTTTATGTCCTGTACAACTATTAAAAAAAAAGACTTCTCAATTGTTACAGCTATACCTCACCTGCTATATAAAAACAAAATTTAAAATAAGTTAAACTATAAAATCAACAAAAAAAAAACTTAAAACCTTTTTTTTTATTTTTCCAAAATTAAAAACCTCAAAACCTAAATTGAAATACGAATTTGAGAATTCTCAAAGTCAAATCTCAAAATCACTTTCTTGTTCTTTACCCAAAGTTAAAACCCTTTTTCTTTTTTCTTTTTTTCTTTTTTTATTGTTGCTTTCCATTCAAGAGTCATGAAAAGATATTTTTCTGAAATCTCAAATTCAAATTCTGTCGCACATAGTCAACCTAATCGGGAAGAAAATTCGAATAAGTTCGGAGTATCATCACATTCTTCTCAAGAATTTGACTTAAACTCTTTAAAGGTTGATTCGGGTAAAAGAACTCCAATTTTAGAATTTCTATCCAAATGATCGTGACATGGTTAGAAGAGCGTATCTTCTGAAAAAACCTTGTTAATCTCAACTACAAAAGTTTCCTCAAACAAAGATTTGTGGAGATATGCATCGTTTTAATCGTAAATGGTATGATGAATTTCCTGGCTGGTTGAAGTACAGTGTAAGTAAAGATGCAGCTTATTGTTTGTATTGTTATTTATTCAAGGGAAATAACAATTGTCAAGGTGGATTTTAAGTATTTTCGAGTACGGGTTTTAGGAGTTGGAACAAAAAAGCTAGTCTAGAAACATATGTTGGTGGAATTAATAGCATCCATAATCAGGAAAAAAGAAAATGTGAGGATCTATTGCGGCAAGAACAATCTATTCGTGCTCTATTTGAGAAACAATCTAATAAAGATAAGCATGGATATCACATTCAATTGGAAGCTTCGATTGATGTAGCCAGTGGCGGATCCAGGATTTAAAGGTTGTGGGTGCTCTAATTTGTTAACATAATTTTCTAATGATGACATAATATAAATAATAACTATTTAAATGCAATATTAAATAAAAGTACAACTAACATTACCATTGTCAAAAAAGGCTTCCAGTCACAAGTTTCATACAAAAAAAGACTTTAGGTCATAAGTCTGAGTTCAGAAAAAAGACTTCTAATCATATGACACCAATCACAACTGTGCTCGATGACTTTTAATATTTTAAAAATGATGAATAATAACGATGACTTTTAATATTTTAAAAATGATGAATAATAGCATTATTATTTACAGTTGCAAATATCTTATGCTCTACATAGCAAACTAAACAACCATTTAAAAATTCATCACCCATGTTGTTGCGGAGTTCATTTTTGATATAGTTCATAGAAGAGAAAGCTCGTTCCATAGAAGTAGTAGCAACGGGAAGAATGAGAGTCAACTTGATGAGCAAATAAACAAGAGGCCAAGTCTGATGCAATTCTAATTCAACCAATACTTCAGCAAGATCAGTAATTCCCTTTATATTGAAATTTTTTTTTATCAGAACCTCAAGCATATGCTATGAACTTATCAAGCTAACAACTGAGATCTCGAAGTTTGATGCTATCAAACTCATTTGGATAATATTCAGTCAACCTCATTATTTTTTTCTTATCAAAATTACCAAATGACTTAGCTGGATATAAACAAGTCATACCAAGAAGTAAGTCAGTACTCACAATGTTGAAACGATTATTAAGCTCCTGAAGTAGCAAATTAATAATAGCACAAAATATTTCAACCCAAAACTAATGATAATATGTAACATCAAGATCTCTATGTTTTAAGTTACCAGGAATGTAGCGAGCATCTATTTTTGGAATCTATAACACCCCGTATTTTGAGGTACAACGTAAACCATCATTCCTTCGTGTAAAGGTTCCAAAAGCCATAAATCCAATGAAAATTTAGTGTGTTAATAAACTATGTAGTGTGATAATCTATTTGAGCATGAATTGACATCATAAAGGTCCCTTAACCCAAGAACGAGTTGAAAACTTTCCTATCGTTCGAGTTTAAGTGAGCATTGAAACTTGGGACAACTTTAATTGATAATAAATTTTTGAATATATTGAATTATAGGTTCTACTATATATAAAATTAAATTTCTTTGAAATACCTTTCCAACGATACCAATTTTGCATTAATTCGACACTCGATCAAAAAGTTATACTTATTTTTGTGAGAGGCAGTACGGGTATGCGATTGGTTAGGCGCCGCCCAACCAAACTTAGGCGATTGACAAGGTGTCGCCTACCCTATCTTGTTCGATAGACTGGGTGCCGGCTAAGTCATTTTCAAGTTCCAAAAACACTGTTTTGACTTATATCAAGGGTGTTGAAGTCATTTCACACCCCTAAACCATCCCTAATTACTCTAAATTATTATAAGGGATTTTTAAACACATTATTTACAATCCCTAAGCCCTAAATCATACAAGTTACAATCCAAATCCCTCTTCCATTTCCAATAATAAGATTCAAGAACTTTTTACAAGAAATCAAGGAATTCAAGCTTAAAGGTCCAATCTTTTCACAATTTTGTCGTCACTAAGGTACTCAGGGTTGTCCTAACTTCATGGGCATGATTTTGATATAAATTTTTAAAAATTATTTTAAGAATTTCTTAAGTACTTATGAGATTTAAATGGGGTTTCATTTTAACACAAAAAGCATGTATTATGATATGGTTTTGAGAAGAGTATTGAAAGATCATGGGGTTGTTTTCTTTTATGTCTTGATTGTTGAATTGTGGACATGTGATCTAAATTTTGAAAAGTGTTATGAACATGAGTTGTGAATATTTAATCCTCATGACAAAATTTATGTGCCCCATTTGATATTAATGTTAAACTATTGAGAGCATGAGTTTTTTTAAAAGTCCTTATCATGAAAATTAGGTTTGGATAATGTTGTACTACTTTATAAATGATGAAGTTTTCTAATTACATATGGGGGAATCTATATACATGTGTTTGGTGTATGGGAGTCTTGTTGGTATTCATATAATGACTTGTATAAAAAGTGCGAAAGAATTCCCTCGAATGAAAAAAAGAAAACAATTTTTAAGAATGACGCATAATTTTCCTTATATCAAACTTAAAGCTTGACGGATATAAGTTAGATGGTTTCCGAAGAAAGAACGAGTCAGATGGCTCTATGCTGGAAACCGTGATTTGCCGACATGGGAACTTGGTACCCTACTATGTGATCTTGTGTACCTAGTACTTTGTCCTCCCAAATTGGGACTTATGGTTTGGAGCCCTGCTTTATGATCTTTAGCCCAACCACGATATAATGACTTGATTAGGGTTATGGCACCCTGCTGTGGGATCTTGGGTGCTCTTCCCTCACTAGCACTCCAATCTTGGCGGCAACCGAGATTTGGTAGTCGGTGAAAAATGTGAAATTGTAGGGCATAACATCTAGCTCAATAGTGTTGCAGTATTGTTTGAAAACTCATTATACTAAGCCCATGTGTTTCCAAATGATTTTTGTGTTAATGTGTTTTATAATAGATCTCACCTATGTTGTATAAAAGTTGTCTTTTGTTTTTGGATTACTTTACTACTAGTACAATTGTATTGACCCCCAATATTTTAGGTTCTGAGGCTCAATCTAGAGGTCCTGCTAAACTGTAGAGTTGACAGCTAGAAGTATGTAGTTGGTGAGCCTCCCTTACTTCGGAAGACCATTCTTAGAGTATTGTTATTTCATTATGGTATTGGTCTACTTGGGGGCCTTGTTCCAGATTTCAGACAGTAGTATTGGTTTTCTTATGTCCTAGAGATTTCGCATATTGAAATAAACGTTGTTTATATATTGATGGATTTCTTTCTAGTATTGTTAAATTGAATTCAAAGTATGACCATGATTCCATTTATTTTATTTACGCATTCTTTTCTTTATTATTGAGTATTGTGCATGATTATCATAAATAGAAGGGCGCCCGAGCCTCCATGGTTCGGGATGCTCATCACGGCTAGGGTCGGGCTCGGGTCGTGACAGGATCGCTATCTCATAGTTATCACAAAAATAAAAGACATCATCCAATAATGATCTGCATCCACTATTCCTCATCCTTTGCAACTCTTGCTTTGTAGTATTGAGTAGTTCCAGAGCATTGACAATATCTTGATCCATATTTTGTAACGAGGAGTTCAAATGATTTGTTATCATTAGAAGTTTCAACATCAAGTGTAGAATAAAAGCAAAATCAAAACCCTTAATCGTATTCTCAAGAGTTTCAGTTGTAAGTCTGTCAAGCTAATTTGGGCACTCACATGCAACAAATTCAAGAACATAAAGAATTGATGGAAATATGTCAATGAAGTTCTCTAATTTATTACAGTGAGAACCCCAACAAGTGTCACACGACCGTTGAATTCCATGCTCTTGATTTAATCCCCGTCCTGTGGGCACTTCACCACCAGAAATGATCACTTCCTCTAACTTTGCAGCTTGATGTTGTGTAAGCAAATTCCTGCGCTTATAAGATGCTCCAACATTATTCAACACATTAGTTACTAAACAAAAAAAATCATCCACATCTAAATTCTTCTTCACAAGAGACACGAGTGTCAGTTGCAACTGGTGAGCAAAAGAATGAGTAGAATAAGCAGATGGATTATCACACAAAATTAAGCTCTTAAAATCATTTAGTTCTCCTTGCATGTTACTTGCACCATTATAACCTTGTCCATATATTTAGGACGGACTTAGTGAGTGATCTAAATGAAAAGAATAGATTATGTCCTTCAATGATCGTGAAAATGTATCACGAACATTGACAACACCAACAAATCGCTCTATCACTTCACCTTTTTTGTCAATATATCGCAGAACAAGTTCCATTTGCTCCTTATATGATATATCTTTTGATTCAGCAACTATTATCCTGAAATAATGACCATCTAAGTCTTCCATGATAACCTTGATTGTTTCTTTTGTACAAGCATCAACAATATCTTTTTAAATTTTTGGACAACACATCATTTTATTTTTAGGGGCATTTTCTAAAATAATGCTCCCTACATCCTCATCATTGTTTCCATACCATCGAAAAAGCTAAAGAAATATACCTCTATTTGTAGATGATACACTCTCATCATGACCATGAAATGACAATCTCAATCTCAAAAGAAACCTTGCCACATCAATCGAAGCACTCAAGCGATGATGAGATTCATTTTTTTCTTTCTTAGAATGCTTGTCAAAAGATGTACATATAGATTGTGATTGATTTATCAAGTCAATCATCAGGTTGAAACACTTGTTGTGGATGCTATTAACCTCTCCAATATGAGTTCCGAACCTCTCCAAAGCATTGTTCCAACCCTTAAAGCCATTTTGTGTAAAAGAAATATCTGCCATATTTTCACGAACTTCATGTTCATTTTTAAACAAGTAGCAACACAAAAAATATGCAACATGTTTTGATACACTATACTCTAACCACTTGGAATACTGACCCTTGAACCAAGCAGGATGAAATTTACGCATTGTAATTTTCTTCTTCCCAAATTGAGTTTTCGAAAAAAATATGATCCTTAGGCTAACAAGGTCCCTTTTGAATATAATATCTTCTAACTTCATCAAGTATATTATCATCATATTCTACTATAGGACTTCTTTCTGTCGGGTCAGCTTTTAAATATGTAAATTCGATATTTGAAGGAGTAGTATCTCTTTAAACTTCCAAAGGTATAAATGAAGCAACGGGTGAGATAGTAGCATTAGAGCTTGGTTGTCCACATTTTGATCTAATGGCAAACTTATCCATCCTGATTTATAAAAACTCCTGCAAAACAAGATTCAATTAATACGACTTTCAAGCAAGAACCATTCATAGAATCATATCAATAGAAGAATAATGAAAAAAAATCTAAATTCCTTATTTCATTATTGTGACATTTAGGAGATTGGTGAAGTAGCAAAATATTTCAAAACTAATTGCTAAATTCTAAACAAGATACATGAATTTTTTTTTTCGATTCGTAAAAATCTGTTAACTCAAATATTTTCTATAGCAATTATAATGGATGATACATAGATAAATATCATATAAAAATTTAAACCCAAAATCATATTTTAAATTTTTAACTCTAAAGAAAATTAAAGTACCTACATTTTGAAATTTGTGAATGAAGATTATGAAAATTGAAAATAATATTAAAAGAATAAGAGAAGAAGATCAAATTTAATGTTTAAGATTTTCTTTAATAGTACATGCATTTTTGGTGGAGAAGGCAGACGGTTCAGTTTTTGTGTTTGAAGTAAAAAGTAAATTAATAGATTCAGATTCAAGTAAATTAATAAATTAATAATAAAAAGGTTCAAGTTTTAATAAATTAAGAAGTAAAAAAATTAAAAAAATTAATTAAAAAAATTCAAAGCCAAAACACTTGGGTTTTGCATTAAATTAATGCACAGGGGGCGACTTCATTAAATGTAACTGTAAAGTTACAAAAAAAGTTGTAAAAATAAAGGGTTGCTGCAGGGATTGGAACACAATACAGTAGACACAGGTGTTCGGCCCTAAAGACATAACACCCAATTATGATTTTATTCTCTAGGTGCTTTTGTATATATTATACCATTTTTCTGCATTTATTATATAATTATACCTAATCTACATCGAGTTTACTGGTGTAATACCCCGTATTTTCCTAGCCTAGATTAGTCCACAGTATATGGGTTATCCTAAATAAAATTTATTGCATAGAAAATTCAATTAGCTTTCCAACAATATAAAATTCGCCTAAATCTGACAACCGGATAAGAAGTTATGGCGATTTTAAATTTCAGTTGTTAAACATCGTCATTCAGGCGAGTAGAGCGTTGCGGAGTGTGTTAAAATAGCAATTGTCAATTTCCAGTTTTGCTCCATGATATTGGCGCATTACGCGATAGACCCAGTTCACAATTGTCAATTTCTAGTGTACCAACGTGATTCCACCGTGTCATGGTGAACTTTAAGTTCACAAACAAAGTGGCAACGTGATACCACCACGTCACGCCACCATGGAATTTCTCAATCATCATTTTTCAGTGGCCCAGTACGATGGTGGGGCGTCGCGCCAGGGGTCCAGATCGAAAATATTTCTCAAAATATTAAAGTTGTGCCCATGGTTAAAACAGTCTTTTCTCATGATTTTATTCAATCCAGATTTGGGATTTAATCCCTAAAAACGTGTAAAACCTTCATTATTCACTTTTCCCCAAAATCAAAAGATAATTCTCTCTCAAGAAAACAAACCCTAGCTCTCAAGAATCAAGGTCAATCCCAAGAATTTCTCCAAGAACTCATCAAATTAAGGTATGTTAGATGTTCATCCATGGATCCTTACCTTCCATGGAGCTCAAGAATCTTTTTTGAAAATACAAGATTTATGATTTTCATGTTTTAATTAGATTGAATTCATGTTCATGATGTTGTTTAAGTTTTAATCCATGATTTAGATTACAAGTTCCAAGAATTGATTCTAGTATGTGTTGAATTACATGGTATTCATGATAAACCCTTCAATTTGCAAGTTGATTGTTGTAGCTATGTTAACCCAAAGTGTTTATGTTTTAATGAACCAAGTATGTTTCTTATGTATTTGATAAATTATCTATGAGAATGAAATAATGCAATTATAGCATGCTAACCTGTATTCCCCATTCATGTACAAGTTAATGCATTACAAGTGTTTGATAGAACGTCTCTATGAATGTATTATGACCAAGTGAACATTGTTATGTTATTCAAGATTATGATTTTTTTACTTTTCATGATATCGAGTCCTAGGGTTGTTTAATACCTGACAAATTAACTATTTATTTAGAGCCAATGCCAGTTACAGAATAGTATCATTCATATCATGATCAATAGTACTCTCGGTCCATTACATAACTCAGTAGAACTCAGTCAGTTACAGAACTTAGAAAAACTCAGTAATCTTAGTGAATTCAGTCCAGTATAACAATTTAGTGTCTTTCAGTTGGGAGTAGAATTCAGCACCGAGTGAACCCAAAGATGGGGGCTCACCTGCCAGTAGAGGGTGTGATCCTTAGAAGAAATCCTTGCCTTCCATAACTACGTAGCCAATGTAGATTGAGACATCAAACCTGCCAGTTGAGGGTTGATGAGGTGCTCTATCTGCCAGTAGAGGGTACCACCATTCTCGTTTAGGGAACCTGCCAGTAGAGGGTTACTTTTTAGCTTGTCTTTATCTGTGGCACGGTACTAAAACCTTTCTAATTAGGGTTACAAAGTAGAACCCAGCTCAGTTATCTTATCTTATTTGGGGTATGTCAGTTAGATGATTACCTCCCACAATTTCAGTTTTAGTCTCAGTCTTTAAAATAGAACTCAGTTTAGTTCTATAGAATCAGGACTGTTAGATATAGTCACTCAGTTAATAGTAATTCAGATTATCATTGATCCCAGATTATTAGTATATTCAGTTATCAGTTATCAAATTCAGTTCCAGTATATTCAGTCATAATAGGCACAGTATGTTCAGTAGTTATAGATCCTCGATGTATGCTAGTCCATCTCTTGCATATCATTCAGTTAGATATTGATCATGCATATCAACCCATGCATTCAGCCTTACCGAATTTAGCATACCAGTACATTCTCACGTACTGATCGCATAATTATTTCTTGCGTTATGATATTTCATATTATAGTTTCGAACACTTAGGTTCCTGACCGCGCTTAGTCAGATTCAGCCAGAAGTAGCAGATTTAGCAATGAGTCCTCATATATCGATGATATGCTTTTATTTCAGTACTTTAGCTTAGCAGCATTTTAGTAGATGGAGTTAGTTAAGGGATTGTCCCATCAGCTCCACTTTCAAACAGATTCAGTTAGAGATTTTTCAGACTAGATATTCAGACAGTATTCAATTTTGCAAATGTTATATTTTATCATTATTTTAGATGTTTTGAACCTTATGGCATTTTATCCCATTATTTCACATTTAGTTCAGTATTATTGTTCAGTGCTTATAGTAGATATCATTCATGGATTAGCTTGTGGTCCTTTGGGGTCGTAAGCACCGTGTGACGACTAGGAGGTAGTCCCATACCCTAAAAAAATATGTAGGTCCACCCCTGGATGTAGCAATTAAGGATTCTCGTGAGATAAGGATTGGCATTTTGAGGTCATGATGAATCTAAGCCATCACTTAATAGAGGTAATTTTCTTGAAATTCTTTCATTTTATGCTTAAAAGTGTGATGAAATTTAGAAATTTGTGCTGGAAAAGGTTCCTCAATATAATCAAATGACTTGTTTAAGAATTCAAAAATAAATTACGATGTCTTGCAAGATTGAAATAATTAAGGGTATCATAAAAGAACTAAATGGTGACTACTTATCTTTATTGGTTGATGAATCTTTTGATATATCATGCAAGGAGCAAATGGCAGTTGTTTTACCATATGTTGATGATAAAAAAATTGTGTTGGAGAGACTTCTTGATATTGTTCATGTAAAAAATACCAGTGTTTTATCTCTAAAAGATGCAATTGTCAATTTACTTTCTCAAAATTCCTTGAGTTTATCTTATGTGCGTGGACAATCCTATGATGGAGAAAGTAATATGCAAGGTTATATCAACGGTTTTAAGATGTTGATTAAGAATGAAAGTAAATCGTCTTATTTTATTCATTGTTTTGCTCATCAACTTGAATGGACTCTTATTGGTGTTTCTAAAAGATGTCTTCAAGTAGGAGAACTTGTGCACTTGGTTTCAGATATTTTTAATATGTTGGGATCTTCTTATAAATGTATGGATGAATATAAAGAATCTCAAAAAGACAAAAATTCAGGAGGCTTTTGGTATGGGTGAGCTTAAAACAAGTAAGGGCTTGCATCAGGAACTTGATATTTCTAGGGCTTGTGATACTCGTTGGGGGATGTCACTTCAAATATTTTAATTATTTTATTCATAAGTTTGATAAAATTATGGATATACTTGATAATATTGTTGAAACTACACATTCTTTGAATGAAAGATCTAGGGCTAAAGGATATATTAAAGCTGCCCAAACGTTTGAGATTGAATCCATATTACATTTGATGAAAGAAATTTTAGGAATTACAAACGATCTTAGTACATGTTTACAAAATAAAGAGCAGGATATTGCAAATGTCATGCTACGTATTGATGTAGCCAAGAGAAGGTTGCAAGAGTTGAGGGAAAATAATAAATGGGATTTTTTTGTTTCTAAGGTGTCTACATTTTGTATCAAGCATAACATTGTGGTTCCTACTTTTGATGAGCTGTATGTCAACTCTAAAAGATCATGGCGTAAATCTGCTGACTATACTGTCTTTCATCATTATCGTGTTGAAGTCTTTTGCAAAATAATTAATTGGAAATTGCAAGAACTTAATGATCATTTTGATGAGCTGACAACTGAGTTGCTTCATGGTGTTTCTTGTTTGAGTCTGGTAGACTCATTTTCAAGTTTTGACATTCAGAAAATAATGAGAATAACTGAATTATATCCTGATGACTTTGATGAACTTAATATGTGTGCACTTAAGAATCAACTTGCAAATAACATTATTGATGTTTGTGACATTTATAAAAGGTTCTCCAATTTAAATAGGCTTTGTGATCTTTCAAAAAGATTGATTCAGACAAAAAAGCATTCCTGTCATCCTCTTGTATTTCGTTTGGTAAAATTTTTGCTGCTTCTGTCAGTTGGCACTGCATCTGTTGAAGGGGTCTTTTCAACAATGAAGTTTATTAAGAATTAGTTGCGGAGTAGAATGAACGATGACTTTTTGAGTGATTGCATGGTTTTTTTGTGGAAAAAGATGTCTTTAATAACGTTTCAACTGATAATATTATTTTGTATTTTCAAACAATGAAACCTCGTCGAGTGGTATTGTAAATATGCTTGAGAAGTATTGACAGTGATTTCCTTTTGGAGTTCTAAATTTGTACTCAAGTTCTAATTGATACATTTTACAGGACTAATTTTTTATTTACAATGCACCCTAGTTCTGGTTGACACATTGTAAAGGGTTAACTTTTTGCTTTACTTATTAATTACTCTTATTTAAGTTTAAGTATTTTATATCTATAGACTATATAATATTACATCCCTTGAAATTATATTTTATTGGCTTATTCACACATTTATATTTTTATTTTTCTAACCCCCTGAAGAAAATTCCTGAATCCGCCAGCCTTGGCGTTGTGTTGCATGTCCAGACCGACCAACTTTGTGGGAAGAAGAGTCTTAGTAAAATTCCTTTTCAGATTTTGGTTTCTCTATGAATAACAGATCTCCAAGATTAAAGCCTCCCTGCACAAACACCATACAACATATATATAAACTAACCTACTTTTCCAGAACCTGAAGCTCATAAACTACAATTAAACAATATGATAGTCAATACATCAATCTTTATATAAAAAAATTCCTCAAAGCTGATCAACATTTTCTACCACCTATAAATTATAACAAAATAATTTGATAATAGAGATATCAAAATAATAAAATTAACTCAAATCTTTACAAATAGTTTTTCTCAAAATCCGATCAAACATTCATCTACCATAGGTTTAATTTTTCTTTTTTTAAAAAAAAAACCATTAGTAACATAAAATAATTAATAATGTAATTATTGTGCATTGTTGCAAAAATTATGTTCTTCATAACAAACTAACCAAAAATAAAAAAATATTTGTTGAATCCTATTTTACAAAGCATAAACAATAAACATTGTAGAAACCGAACCATAACAAAAAAAATTCAAGAATATTGTCTGATATACCTATGCTCAAACTCTCTATTAATCAGTAGTAACAATAATAACAGATTTAATAAACTTTCACAAGTAGGTTTTGAGGATATAGTATAATATACATAGATCTTACTCCTATTTTGCAAGGTAGAAAAGTTATTTCAAGATCTTTAACCCAAAAAAGTGTAATTCGAATAGGGTAGATGGTAATCAACAATGGTTGCTTTCTCCACCTGTAAATGAATACGGCAATCAACTATGGTTGTTTTCTCCACCAAATAGTACTGCATGCTTATAGAGCAAAGAGCACACTAGCTGCGGATCGAGGATGCAGGGTAAATGTGTTACATTAGATCTCCGTAAATAATTTTTATATGCAACTAAAACCTAAACATTATTTTTTTTCCATCTCTTTTAGGAATCTCTTTCATAACGACAAATCGTGTATATATATATATATATATATATATATATACACTAGTTTAGGTATACGCGCTTCACGCGTGTGTCTCATTTTAATGAAATTCACATGTTAAACTAAATAAGATATTTATTTAAATTGATAAAGATAAGTATAATAATTAAATTTAACATCTTTTAAATATGTAAAGATGGAGAATTTATTTAATTAAACCTAACCTTTACCAAAAAATTCTCAAAGCTGATCGACATTCATCTACCACCTATAAACTACAACAAAACAACACAATGATAAAGATATATAAAACAATACAATTAGATCTAACCTTTACAAAAAAAATCCTCAAAGCCGACAGACATTCATCTGTCACCAGTAAACTACAACAAAATAATATGATAATAGCGATATCAAAGCAATACATCTAAACATAACAAAAAAAATTCTTAAATCAGAGTTCTCAAATCAGAGATACCAAAACAATACAATTAAATTTAATCTTTACCTTAAAAAAATATTCAAAGTCAGTCGACATTTCTCTTCTACCTGTAAACTATAACAAAATAATACGATAAAAGAGATATCAAAATAATACAATTAAACCTAACCTTTACACATAAAAGTTTCTCAAAGTTGATCGACATTCATCTACGACCTATAAACTATCATTTACGACCTGTAAACTATCACAAAATAATACACTAATAGAGATATTAAAGCAGTATAGTTAAACCTAACCTTTACCTAAAAAAAAAAAATCTTCAAAGCCGCTCGACATTCATCTACTATCTGTAAATTAAAATAAAACAATACGATAATAAAGTTATCAAAATAATGCAATTAAAACTAACCTTTCAATTTTTGCTTGAGAGGAAATTTTGATCCTAAAGGCTGACTTGAATGAAAATAAAATAAGAAAATATAGTAAAAGTAGAAAAAGCTATATATATTTATATACACATACATACACACACGTTGAATTCAAGTTTAAAATAATTTATACACATTTTAGACCTTTTTTTATTCAAAAATAAAGAAACTGTCCAAAAAAAGGACAAATTTATTATTTTAGTGTATATGTTGAATTCTATTTCAAATTTGGCAAATTTATATTTATTTCCAAATATAAGGTACTATAATTAGGACTCTTTTAATAATTATGATTTTTTATTTTTCCAAAAATATATATTATTTGTATTTATGTATAATTATAATTTAAAAAAAAGTAAAAAGATGATTTTGTCTAGAGGAGAGTGTTTTAATGAAGCGTAAAAAGTTCGAATTACTTTTCTAAGAATTTTTATACTTTTATAATATTATAAAATATTGTATAATATATATATATATATATATATATATATATATATATATATATATATATATATATATATATATATATATATTATTTTTGGTAAACTTTAAAACAATGGTATTTTACGTAAGTAGTACCACAATATTAATTGTTCACGTAATTAGCCATTGTAGAATTTTCAAATAATTGACTTTCTTTGAAGGATTTAGTTAAGTTAATATTTTCATTAATTTTAAAGTCTAAAATTTAAGGTATATCATTCATAAAAATAAAGATTTAATAACTAAATTTAAATTAATTTAAGTTTTAAATATTAGAAAAATAATGACAAGATAGTTTTGTCTATTGCAGAGTTTTTTAATGAAGGGCAAAAAGTTCAAATCACTTTTCTAACGTTCTTCACATTTTTAATATATTATAGATGTCGATATAGATTATAGATTATAAATTATAGATATCTATTAAAAAGATTTGAACGACAATATCTATAATATATTAAAAGTGTGAAGACCCTTAGAAAAGTGATTTGAACTTTTTGCCCTTCATTAAAAAACTCTGCAATAGACAAAAAACTATCTTTTCATTATTTTTCTAATATTTAAAAATTAAAATTCATTTAAATTTAGTTATTAAATCTTTCCTTTTATGAATTATATACCTTAAATTTTAGACTTTTAAATTAATGAAAATATTAACTTAACTAAATCCTTAAAAGAAAGTCAATTAGTTGAAAATTCTACAATGGCTAATTACGTGAGCAATTAATATTGTGGTACTACTTACGTAAAATACTATTGTTTTAAAGTTTACCAAAAATAATCTATAATATACAATATTATATAATGTGCAATATTTTATAATATTATAAAAGTGTGAAAAATCTTAGAAAAGTGAATCGAACTTTTTACGCTTCATTAAAACACTCTCCTTTAGAAAAAATCATCTTTTTACTTTTTTTTTTTAAATTATAATTATACATAAATACAAATAATATATATGTTTGGAGAAATAAAAAATCACCATTATTAAAAGAGTCCTAATTATAGTACCTTATATTTGGAAATAAATATAAATTTGCCAAATTTGAAATAGAATTCAACATATACACTAAAATAATAAATTTGTCCATTTTTTGGATAGTTTCTTTATTTTTGAATAAAAAAAGGTCTAAAATGTGTATAAATTATTTTAAACTTGAATTCAACGTGTGTGTATGTATGTGTATTGAATTCAACGTGTGTGTATGTATGTGTATATAAATATATATAGCTTTTTCTACTTTTACTATATTTTCTTATTTTATTTTCATTCAAGTCGGCCTTTAGGATCAAAATTTCCTCTCAGGCGAAAATTGAAAGGTTAGTTTTAATTGCATTACTTTGATAAATTTATTATCGTATTGTTTTTTTTTAATTTACAGATAGTAGATGAATGTTGAGCGGCTTTGAAGATTTTTTTTTAGGTAAAGGTTAGGTTTAACTATACTGCTTTAATATCTCTATTAGTGTATTATTTTGTGATAGTTTACAGGTCGTAAATGATAGTTTATAGGTCGTAGATGAATGTCGATCAACTTTGAGAAACTTTTATGTGTAAAGGTTAGGTTTAATTGTATTATTTTGATATCTCTTTTATCGTATTATTTTGTTATAGTTTACAGGTAGAAGATAAATGTCGACTACTTTGAATATTTTTTAAGGTAAAGATTAGATTTAATTGTATTGTTTTGGTATCTCTGATTTGAGAACTCTGATTTAAGAATTTTTTTTGTTAGGTTTAGATGTATTGCTTTGATATCGCTATTATCATATTATTTTGTTGTAGTTTACTGGTGACAAATGAATGTCTGTCGGCTTTAAGGATTTTTTTTTTTGTAAAGGTTAGATCTAATTGTATTGTTTTATATATCTTTATCATTGTGTTGTTTTGTTGTAGTTTATAGGTGGTAGATGAATGTCGATCGTCTTTGAGAATTTTTTGGTAAAGGTTAGGTTTAATTAAATAAATTCTCCATCCTTACATATTTAAAAGATGTTAAATTAATTATTATACTCATCTTTATCAATTTAAATAAATATATTATTTAGTGTAACATGTGAATTTCATTAAAATGAGATACACGCCGAAGCGTGTATACCTAAACTAGTGTGTATATATAAATAAATAAATAAATAAATAAATAAATAAATATATATATATATATATATATATATATATATATATATATATATAATGGACAAAATAGAGATAAAATGATTTTGAGAATTTTGAGATGTCAAAATATTTGGTGAAGTCTTATGTTGTAAAATTTTACTCAGTACTTCCTCCTTCTAAATCCCTTTATCATGCTAAATTTCGATACTCTCTCCCAATTATTACTTTTTAAAAAGATAATTATATATATATATATATATATATATATATATATATATATATATATATATATATATATATATAATATTAAAAGTGTGAAGGGCCTTAGAAATGTTGTTTGAACTTTTTGTCCTTTATTAAAAGTTTTCACTTTAGACAAAATCGTCTTTTCACTTTTTTTCTAATATTTAAGAGTTGAAAAATTAATTAAATATATTTATGATAAAAAATTTTCTTATTAAAAATAATCAGAATTAATGACAACTTATATTTTTTTATTAGTTTAAGAACTTTAAATCAACTAAATTTAATTCTATTAGGAGAATAATTGATTTTCTTTTAAGGTAGAATCTTTTAAGTATAGAAGAATTAATTTTCCTTTTACGAATAGAATGATAGCTTTAAGTACACAATTCATATAAAATTCCTATGATTTAATGGTTTGTCCCACATAATTTTCTACGAAAAAACTGTGCATTAAAAGGTAAAAAATTAAGAACCAAAATTTATATCTAAAAAAAGAAAATAAAGAAAGAGTTCCACGAATCTTTTGTAATATATATATATTGTAGGTGCGTTGCACGTATGGCTCACATCAATGAATAAAACTACACAAATAATAAAAATTTGCAGTTGACTTTAAAATAAATATTGTACTCATTTATTTGCGCGCATAATATAATTTGACAAAAAACAAGTGATTGAATATTCAAATTTTCTCTTAGGAATCTTATACTAATATATTTAGTATCGCACACACCAATAACATAATATCTTTTAGAACAATTAATTACATACAATAATAAAATTGATATTTTTTTCGGACAAAGCTAAAGATTTCGAAATAACATATGCAATTTATATAGAATCTACGACATCTTAAACTTGTTGTCGAACAAGGTATCTTTCACTTCTTTCTTTCTATTAAGCACAAATAAGGAGGAAGAAACAAAGATTGCGAAATAAGAAAATATGTGTGGAGTAGGAATTACAAGAGTCTAATTGTAAGTTGAAACAATAACTAACTTGCTCATCTATGACGAGCCCTTTATTGATAATCTTTGGACCTGCATCTTTCACATGTTTTTTGGGTAACATAATTTAGTTTTCAAAACCTTTTGACAATGAACAAACACTTATGAGATGATTTTAAAAGGAAATATTTTTACTTTTTTAACAGATACTAGTTTAAGTGACGTGCGTTGCACGTGTATCCATTTTTTTAAGAATAAATGTAATAAAAAATATATTATTTGTACTATGTTATTTCATTAAGTAGAAAAAAATAATAAAACAACGTAAAATTTAAGATAAAAAGTGTAGTTGATTAATGGAGAATTTAGTCATTATACTTATTTTCTATTTTCTAAAAAAAGTTATATTTTTGAAAAATTATTTTTATTTTTAGAATTCTATATATTTGTACTTTAGGTAAAATGTAATTATGTTTGAAACAATTTACATACCTATACTATTTTCATCGTCATTCTCAGAACTTCACTTTCCATATGTATATATTTTTTTCGTTGTTGTATTTCCATTGTTTCTATTATATGGGAGATTTGTTTTTAACTAAATACCCAATGAATTAATAAATAGCATTTTTATCACTCATAATAACTAAAAAAGTATATTTCATATTTATATGTTAATTCTATAAAAATTCATATATACATTTATGTACTTAGTAATAATAAAAAAAATTATTTCACTCAGAATGAAATAATTTATAATAACAGAAAACACATAATTTAATTTAGAATATAAATCATACAAATTCATTTAAAATTTTGCACACATTTAAAAATACTTTATATAAATTGATAAGTTAGGGTAAAATTAGTAACTGACTTTAAAAATTTTTTATATACATAAACCTGCTTATTAAAAAGTTAAATTTTAATGGATGACCCAAACGCTATCATTAAAACTAAAAAATCAAAAAATGAATTAGAAAAGTAAACCAATACTATCTGTACTTTGCAAGAAAAAGGAGAATTCTAGAAGCTTTAGTTTCTTCTCACTAAACACTCTGATTCCTTAAAATATTTTCTTTTTATTACTGATGCTATACATATTATTATGCGATGAATAATCTGAAATCATCAAGATCGAAGTTGAACTTTGGTAGACCCAATTTTGAAGATTATCTTCCTACTGTAATTCCCAACTTTTTCTCATTTTCCTTCGTTTTTTATACTTAACACGTTTGAAGATTTGAATTTCTTTAAACATTTTTGCTTTACATTTTCTATGTGTTGAATTTCTTAAAACCACTTTTGCTTTATGATTTTTTGTTACTCCTTTTGCTCTGCATGTTCCATGTTTTATTTTTTAAAATCCATTTTGATTTAATTTCTTGTTTCATGTGTAATTTGCTTGATATTTACATATGATATATGTTAGTTATGCTTAATTTTGTCAATTTTAATGTCTTGATGTTTGCATGTCAACTGAGATACTTGAATTTGAGGTATGAAATAGAAATAGAAGTAGCTAGAAGGTTGTTAGAGTAAAAATTGTCTAGATAGAAGTTAGATGTGCTCAAAAGGGGCTTATGGTGAAATTCTACATTGGAGTATTTTCACTTTAGGGATAGACAAGTCATGGAGAGAAATCCATTGTAATGTAAGATTCTTCCTTGCGACGAATTGTGTTCATATCGATGGGGTCATTTACTCTCTGTAAACCTTTATGAAGACAATAACATAGCTGCACTCAATGTTGAAGAAGAGAATTTTAGATTGATCTCATTTCCTCCTGGTGTAGAATTGAGTCCGAGTGTATATTTTTCACCTACTATGATATGGTGCATAACTCTTTATATAATGTCTATAAATATTTGATTCAGTAAAATCTACATAGATGTTGATTTTATGTCTAATGACACCTCTCTTAATTTTACTCCTAGAAATTTTCTATCGTTACTGGTTTGAAATGCGCCTCTAATAGGTACGACTTTATTTTTTACTAGAATGTACCAAACAAGATTGTTGAGAAGTATTTCAATGATGCAAAATTTATACAAAAAAGGCAACTATTTCTCTTTTTTTTGGTAATGTATCCTACTTCTCTTTCATAGTAAGGAAAAGTACCATAATATTGCAAACGCCAATCTGGTGCATTTTAAAGATCTTGGTATGCGTGAATTTTGGGAAAGGTAGGATGACAAGGGTCTATTTTTAGGTTACCAATATTTTACGATAAACTGATGAGCACTTCAATCCCAGATTATTCTATGATAGGAAAATTTAGTTATTCATAATAAACCAACTTTGTTGGCCTTTTCGTTTTTGCTATGTTGCTCCCACTCTCCAAAAGTGTTGTCGCACTCATGTCGGATCCTTAAAAAATGCATTACTTTTGGGGGATCCATGCACCCAGTGGCATTTTTGAAAGTCTGTGCAACATAGAATTTCTGTCGTGTATTTGGTTTAACTTCATCTGCTTCTAAATGACAGGCAGTAATCGTCACAGTTACCGCCCTTGTCTTGGAAAGGTATTTTACTTCTTTTCTATTTTTCCTCTAAAGGAAGTCATACGTGAATTACAACTTCGGAGAAAACATTGTAGAGTTACAATTAATTCTATTTTCTTGAATAGTTGCTTTTCTCTAACTATGAGTGACATGCTATCAGTGTCATAATTGCAGGGGTTTGTTGATTCGATTTTCGGTTTAGCAGTGGTTTATGCTAGCCTTGTGATGTATGATGCACAGGTATGTGTTTGAAACCTAGTGCATCCCTCCTCTTTTTCCCAGCTTCACTTCGAAAAATATTTGTTTTCAGAGTTTGGAGGTTGTTTGATCTACACATTGCAGTATGAGAAAATTCTAGAATTCTTCTTGTGCTAAGATTCAGAGGCAACTTCAAGATATTAAGTTTATATGTTCTAAATTTCTATATTGCTCGGATCCTCTAAAAATGCAATGACACCCATGTCGGATCCTTTAAAATATGCTACTTTTGGAGGATCCGACAAGCATCTAGTGGCATTCTTGAAGAGTTCAAGCAACAGACCTGAATTCTAGGACAAAATTGTTTTCTTTGTTTGGAAGAGATAACTTATACTTTTAAAATATGAATTTTTAACACAAATACATAATTTAAGCTATAGCCGAACCTATTAAAAAATCTTCTATCATTTGTATGCAGCTCACGGCAGGATTTGTACATTGTTTGAACTCCAAGTTGCTTGAATTTATCTTAAGAGAGTATGATCGTGTGTGCATATATATTGTTTTCCTTCCAAAAGTTTTAGCAGTCCAGGGGATGACTGACGATAGGGGTCCAGAGAAAGACTAATACATAGGGATAAGATTGTAATTGAATTCCTGATTATGTATGACTGCTGCTTATTTTAGTGATTCTTGGTTAAGAAAGACGAATACATAGGGACAAGATTATGTAATTGAATTCGTGCTATGGTATAGTTGCTATTGATTAAAACTCAAATATAAGATGGTGGTTTAAATTATGTCGTTCTTGGCCGATTTTCTTTGTTTTTTTTTAATTTTTTCCTTAATTTTATGTACGTTAGGAAGAATTATTTTTATTCTGAAAAAATATTTTGATATTTTAAATAACTATAATTGTGTAACATATTAAGTGACGTTTGTGTTGATAAGAAGAATTTTTTTCATGTATTTAAAATATATATGTAAGTTACAGAATATTAAAAATATATATATTTATAGAACATTTGGTCAGTGCATACGAAATAAGATGTTGATGTCGATTCTCCTGTCTTGTATTCTTTGAAATTCATCTTCTTTAATCGAAGTTTTTTTCATGTAAGATCTGTCCAATGTAGACGTGTATGAAGCGTTAATTAAGAATAAATGTACACACAATTAAAGATATATTAATATATTAGTTGTGCGTATGTTATTTTAGTAAGTACAATTTTTTTTTTTAAATATAACTTTAAATTTTCAATATAAACAGTGTAGTTGATTAAAGATGAATTAAGTCATTATACTTATTTTCTTAAATGTAAAAGTTTGATCTATTTTTACCGAGAAGGTCTACTGTTCAAGTTCGTATAGCCCTATATAATAAAAATAAATATTTTTTTTGTATAATTTTCATTTCGTCATTATCATTTCTTGCTTGTAACTAAGTGAAATTCAATTATTCCTATAAGTTTATTCAAGCATAAATCGTAACAATTAGTTTTAAAAATTTATATAGATTTAAAACACTTCATATAAGTTGATAAGTAGAGAATAAAATTTAGGGGAGATGATAGAAACAACATTTTAAATTAAACTATTTCCATAAAAATGACCATGAAATTTAAATTTCACTTATAGCCATTTCAATTTACTAGCTTGTTCTGTACCCTTTTTACACACATTCTATGGATATCTTATACATATAAATATTCTATACGAAAATTATACAGTTTTGATACACAATTTATATAATAACTATACATTTTTTTTACACGTTTTATACAACAATCATATAATTTTCATACACTTTCTATATATTTTTTTTATATATTTTATACATATACATATTTGATAAAACTATAAAATTTGTATGCATATATGTATGTGTGTGTGTGTATATATATATATATATATATATATATATATATATATATATATATTATATAGATACATGTTTTATTTAACAATTATATCATTTTTATATAATTTATTTATTATTTCTAAACAATTAAAAATGTAGACTATTTGATCAGTTAAAAAATTTATAGCAAAAAAAAAATTAAAATATTTTTAAAAGTACTGAATTCCCCAAGTTGAATACTATATCAGTATTGTCTATGGACTATATATGAAATACGTAGGCCAAAATTACCCAAATTAGAAAATGACTATAAATGGTAATAGTATATCCAACTGACCACTTTTTGAAAAGTTTTTAAAATTGGACTTTTTGTTTTAAAAAGAGCTATATAATATCCTTTTTCCTAAAATTTATATTAAATTTCAAATATATAAACATGTATTTTGAAAAACAAAATAATAAGTAAAGTATGGCCTAAACCTGTCGGCCCAATAACTTAAGCAGATAAAAGAAAATACAAATAGGAAAGTAAACAAATGAAATTTGTGTTTTGGCTGAAGTACTCTAGAAGCTCCTTTTGTTACTCTTCTTTTTCTTCCTTACAAAGCCAAGAATTTCCACTACACTTTATCCATACAAAAAAAAAATTTATGCAAATTCTGCAAAGTTTATTTTAAAAACTTTCTTGAACCAATATTTATAAAAAGGTTTTTAATATTTATTCTTTTTTTCTAAGATTAAAATCATGAAGGTTCATCCTCATTTCTGGGCATCAACACGAGTTGAGAGTGAAAAGGGTATAGTCATAATCCTTCTCATTTTCTTCCAATGCTCACCATAAATAGTAAAAACCATATCTTGACCTTTTCCAGTAAAGATATCAAAAACAACATTTCTTGTTCTTGATCCAAATTCAACTCTTTGTGTGTGTAAAACTTCTTTAGCTAATTCAGGAGATGACAGAACAATCAAGTTTACTTTATTTTCAAACCGTCATTTTGCTATGTTGGAGCTCTTGTCCTGACCGATGAGAGAAATAAGTCATTTTGGCTTTAGGATCTTTAATTTCTCAGTGAGATTTAACATTTATTCACTATAAGCTTTCTTTTTCTTCAACCTCGATTTGTTTCGATTAACTGCGATTAGGATAAAAAAGGCGTTGATTTCTTTTTGTGTAGTTGTTTATATCTGTTTTGTGAGCTTGTATTAGTGTGTAGTGTGTACATAAGCATCTTGGTTTGGAGATTTTGGATTTGTTTTACTGCCAATTGTTATGATTTTCATAAGCATTCACTTGCCTTTTGTTTTCTGAGTCTTTCCATTGCCTGTTTTATTTTTCCTACATTGTCTAAGGAAATTGACTATATTTTTGCTAATAGAGTTAATTAGCACTAGAAGAACATTTCCTTTTTATGTTGTAAATGCATCTCCGAGTTATGGCTGATTTAGGTGATTTTGACTTATGTAGTATTAGAGAATGCATATGGACACTTTTGTATAATGTACATAGCATAGCCTATCTTTAGGGATTGGTAAAGTTTCTCTTTTGATTATTCTGTAATAAGCATAGCAATAAACGTATAAGTGCCTCTCACATTATGGAATAGATGACAAATAACTTATCCACATTCTTGGTTGCTTACATATATCATTGTACTTATTTGAAGCCATATTCTTCTGATATTACTGTACTTGCTCCCTTTTTACTCTTTCTTGAGTTATGTTATGCCTTATGTAACATCGTTTTAGTCTTTCATACAATATAGGTTTGAGTTTTAGAATGGAAGCTTTAATAGGTTTATATGGAACCTTGCTGCTAGAAGAGATTGCCCAAGCAAAAGAGGTTCCAGTCTTTGATCCAATTTATTAGTTCATAGAACAATCAAGTTCTCTAAAGACTGCATAAACTTGTTCAGTAGAAAAACAAAGGGACATTAGGTTGTTTAACCAAGCCAGTGCTATTACCGAGATCTTCTTTAATTCAAGATGAACTCATATTATAATGGTTAACGACTATTAATTGCCAAGTTGGTACATGTATACAAACATCAGTATGGTGGTAAAAGAATAGTTACATTTGAGATTCTTCATTTTGTTTGAGAACTTATTTTCTTTGGTATATAGCTCAATCACTTTAATTTTTATACCATATTTCTTCAGTCGACAATGGTGTAGTGAGCACATTTTTAAGTGCCCTATTTGTGTTTCATGTCCTAAGATTTTTATCTATACATATTCAATGTCGTTGATAAACTATCTTGGGCAGGTGGGACTCGGGAAAAATGTGGGTGAATTTGATGATCATTCAAGGAGAGTTTTGAGTTGTTCATTTAAGCCCACAAGACCATTTTGCATAGCCATATGTGGAGAAAACTTTCTGGTGAACTTTTATGAAGGACCCCCATTAAAATTCAAGTTGTCTCACAGGTTCCTTATCCTTTCTGTTATGTCGAATTACAACAAGTGTCCCCTATTCTCTTTTTAGTATAAATATCAACATATTATTTTTCTCTTTCTCCAATTTTTAGAAAGTTGTCTATTGATGACATGGTCTCCTCATATAGGAAGACACAGAAAAGGGCAATATTCTTGGACTATGATAGTACTGTGTCTGTAGTACCTTAGTCATCATTGATAAAAGCTCAAAGTGCTGAAGTTATTATGTTGTTGATTTCTTTAAGCAATGATCCTAAAAGCATAGTGTATATTGTTATTAGAAGAGGAAAGAGTTCATTAAATGAATGTCTTGTACCATTTGAAAGGCTCCGAATAGCTGCTGAACATGGGTATTTCATAAGGTATGGATATTTTATGTAAACATGATGTCGTCTTTTCTGTATCTTGATATTTTGGTGTTATATATTTCTTCCTGCAACCCTTCTCCGAATAACTTCTTCTTCATGCTGAGGGTCGATCGAAACCACCTCTCTGCCCTACAAAGGTAGGAGTAAGGTATGTGTACGTCTTACCCTTCCCGTCCCAAACCCTACCTTTGGGATTGAACTGTTTTTTTTTTGTATGTTACAGTCATTTGTTATAATTTCTTTATAATATGAAATGTTAAAACCTTATGTGGCTCTTCAGAGATAGATATAGTATCCACATGTTAGTGCACCTGTGATAGTCCATAGTGATGTGACTTTTTGAGTGGATTCTTGCTTATTATAAGGTAGCATTACTTTCACATTCTTATCTCAATTTTTGTGCATCTCTTGGAGATAAGTCTTAAAAAGATTTGTAATTTTCAAACCAAGATAAAAGCTTTATTTTTGGAACATATTCTTGATCCAAGCTTAATGAAATCTCTAATATAAAGTTAAGATGATATCTGTTCATTCCATTTTATATGCTCGCTGACATCAAAAGCTATTTGTTGTTCGAAAAAAGTTTGAAGTTGCAGTGCTCCTAACTGTTGAGATGTTTTGGTAAGCTTGCAGCTATTTTGCATGATTTCAACATCGATTGATGGGTTGATCATATACTAAAGCAAACAAATACGATAAAATATTGAGCCTATAATTGATTTCTTCGTCCTATGGTATATTTACTATTGATTAAAACTAAAATATAAGATGGTGGTTTAAATTATGTCGTTCTTGGCCAACTTTTTTTTTCCTAATTTTTTCCTTTTCTATGTAGAGATCATAATTGATATTCTCCGATTGAGGTGTTTTATCTACAGAGAAAAACTAACAATGATGATAATAACATACTCAATGTAATCCTACAAAATAGATCTGGGACAATAGAGTGTAATTCCAACCTTGGAGGTAGAGAAGGTGTTTCCGTCAGCAGATATGTTGATCTATCTCGAGTAAGAAAAAGCTAATACAGAAATCTAACCTAGTTTGTCTAGTTCTTTTTTTCTTTGTTGTGATCATTGTCATTTAACCCACCCTTTATGTAAAGTAATGTGATTTATTTGTTTTCCATTTATTTAGAATCCAATGATACAAAGAAGTCCCATAGGTCAAGACATCGTGTCCATAAATCATTTGGGTCATCTCACAAGGCCATGAGCCGCTCTTTTTTGTGTGACCCATAGTTGAAAGGATCTATTTCTACTCACCATGGGTCCATGGTATGAAGGTGTCTTTTTTATAGACATTACTTTGACTTGTCCATTAAATTTCAATAATCATCTAAAGAAAAGTTTACTTCATCTAACAGAAGGTTGATGTCATACCCCAAATCCCATTGGAGCGGACTGGCACCCGTAGCCGAGGAGGCTCGGGAGAACCCGCTCATAACCTATACTTTCACATTTACATTACTTATGAAAATTAGAAATTTGGGCAGCACTTCGTTGTAAATAGAAGAAAATAGTACCTGTATCAGCCCAGCAGACACGCATAAATATATATATGAACAGTAATTGGCCGTCAGAGCCATCACGTCTATCAACCAAACACTCATATGGCTGTACAATATGTCTACAAAAGCCTCTACATAGATACACAACTGAGTTGGGGTCGGTACAAACTCCCGCCCACAAAAGACTTTTATACAAATACCAAAGGTACATATAGAGACGACTTGGGATGCCCCGAAACAACTGGAGCTCACCACTAACAATAGAATGTCCTGGCTCTTACTGCGGAGGTGTACGACCTGAAGTACCTGTTCCTACAGTCATGAATACAAGTCCCCCGTGAGGGACATCAGTACGGAAATATGTACTAAGTATGTAAGGCAGGGAGTATCAAGATGAGATACAAAAGATCAACAGAACCCAGATCCCAGTGAATAAATAGTATGAGTAGACCACACTTAAAAGAACTGATGGGATACCTGCACATTACTTTCATATCATTACTTCCCGTAATCCTTATCAATACATAACATATGTCATACAATGGCTAACTGATCAGTGGTACTAATACAATACATCAGGGACCACCCCTGGAATATCATATATACATAATCTTTATAATACAATGGCCAACTGATCTGTGGTACTAATACAATACATCATATCATCAATTTAAAATAAAGACATTCCATTTCTTAATTCAATTAATCTTTGAGATTGGTTACTTTGTGGTCACACTTTATGGAACTTGAAACCATGATACCTCAATAGGAAAAACATGTAAATAGGTAATCAATATCATGAAAATGAAGTAGAGAATCATGGATACCTCATTAAACCATTTCGGAGTCAACAATAGTAAATGGACATTTTTTTGACTAGCCGGACATCTTAAAAGTGAAAACAAGTTCAATTGGTAGTGTCGAAGATCATATGATGTTATTATGTGTCATGTGTCGTAGGACAATGTTGGAAGCTTACTTGAGAGTGCCATGGGTCATTATTCATGCCAAATATTAGATAGAGTATGTCTTACATACCTTGATATAACCACTTCAATACAAGTGACTTCCCGTACTCTTCGAACACTTGTCTACAATAAGTCATTTGTGGAAAACTAGTATTAGCAACCAAACCTTACTATTTAGGTATTAACTTCACCAAATAATGTCTAGGAAGTAATCCTTTAGCTCATCGATAAGAGTACTACATACATCCTCTTATACTCTTATTACATTCACATATCATGCATTTTCATGAAATATCCCTCAACATCACTCTTAGCCTTTATCTCCCTTCTTAATCACCATCCAATACCAACATGATCACTAGGCATACATAACCACTAATATAATGATATATCACCACAATTCATCCTCCATAATCCAATACAACAACTTCCATAATTTACTACTAACAATTTATACACAACCAGTCATAACTATGTTTCTAGTTATCTTCCAACATCAAGACAATACTCATAATCCTTTATAAATACTTATTCATGGATAAGAATCAAGAATAAACAATATTCATACCTTAACAATGAACTCTTGTATTTAGAATCCTCCTTACATAACGATGGGGTGCTTCTCGAAGCTTTCGAGATGGTGAACACAACTACGGAACCAATTTGAATTTTCTATGGTTGAATCACAAAATATTTGAGGTTGAAATTGGCTAGGGTTTCACCTCTCCTAATATTTGGATAACATCTGATACAAATGAGGCTAAGTGCAGGTTTTTAAGACCAATTTTCGTCCAAAGGTAATAGAAAATAACTATTGTGCCCTAAAAATTGAAATAAATCCCGAATCTGTCCCCAGTGGACAGTTTTGACAGGTTGAAGTAAATCGATCATAACTCTTTGCTCCGGTATCGGATTTGGGTGAAACCAATTGCATTGGAAATATAATTCAAAGGGATTTTATTTTCATATAAAGAATACCACCCAGTTCTTCCTTTACAAGAAGTTATGGTCGTTTAAATTTGACCGAAAAATCTATCAGACAATTCTGTTTTGTTTTTGATAGGCTGCAGTAAAACTGGTATAGTTCCTTACTCAGACATTGGATTTGGATGAAACCAATTTCATCGGAAAGAAGACTCTTGGAGCTTTTCGTCTATATATAGCAGCTCACACAGTTATTTTTGTACAAGAAGTTATGATCGTCTAAAGTTGGATTGCCTAGCTGCAGTAATTTTCCTGCAGAATTACTGTTCACAGGCTTCCCGGCCACCGTTTTAAAATTTTGAATATGCTCGCTTATATGAAATACTCCTCTGTTTTGGGCAAACTTTATATCGTTGGAAAGCTTATTCCAATACCTACACATACAACTATTGACGGAATACTTTCGAATACCATAAACTTAATTTAACCCATACGCAAGTCTTTAGGACTCCATATAATCGCGATAAGTGTACGAAAAAATTTACGGGGTGTTACATTATCCCCCCCTTAAGAACATTCGTCCTCGAATGTTAGCATAGTTACTCAATTAAGACATGTCCAAGCTTACAATTAACATATTCATCATCATAACATCCTTGCATAAAAATAAACACTTACTTGTTATTGTTCTTCTTCCGTCTCATGAACTTCCTCCTCATCGTTGAATAGGTAAGGGTACTTAATCTTCATCGCTTCCTTGGATTCCCATGTGATCTCCTCAACTTGTTGATTCCTCCAAAGTACTTTTACCGATGCTATCTCTTTATTCCTTATTTTTAATTTGGCGATCAAGAATAGCAATAGGCATTTCTTCAAAAGTGAGATCTTATGTAACTTGTACATCTTCCGTAGTAGTGATGTGCGATGGATCTCCAATGTACTTGCGAAGCATCGAAACATGAAATACGGGATGAACTGCTGAGAGCTCTTGAGGTAGCTCTAACTCATAAGCAACTTGTCCAAATCTTTGAATGATCTTATACGGACCTATGTATCATGGACTTAACTTTCTTTTCTTGCCAAACCTCATCACTCCTTTCATTGGTGATACTTTCAAGAATACCCAGTCGTCGATAGAAACTCAAGTCCTCTTCTTCTAACATCCGCATAAGATTTGTGTCGACTTTGAGCTGTTGCAAGCCGTTGTTGGATCACTTTAACCTTCTCCATTGCTTGATAAACAAGATCCGGTCCAAATAAGACCGCATCACCTGCTTCAAACCATCCTATTGGTGATCTACATTTTCTTCCATACAATGCTTCATATGGTGCCATTTTGATACTTGAATGATAGCTATTATTGTAGGCAAACTCGATAAGAGGTAGGTGATCATCCCAGTTGCCTTTGAAATCTAATACACATGCTCGTAGCATATCTTCAAGTGTCTGGATGGTACGTTCCGCTTGTCCATCCGTTTGAGGATGAAAAGCCGTACTTAGATTTACTTGTGTCCCAAAACTCCTTTGAAAAGACTTCCAGAAATTCGCGGTAAATTGGGCTCCTCAATCGGATATAATGGAAATTGGAACTCCATGTAACCGAACGATCTCCTTAATATACAACTTCGCATACTCTTCCGCCGTATAAGTTGTCTTAACTGGTAAGAAGTGCGCAGATTTGGTAAGCCTATCAATGATCACCCATATGGAATCAAACTTCCGATATGTACGAGGCAAACCCGTGATGAAATCCATATTGATCTTGTCCCACTTCCAGGCTGGAAGATCTATACATTGCATGTAACCACCGGGTTTCTGGTGTTCTACTTTGACTCTTTGACAATTCGGACATTCCGCTACAAATTCGGCAATATTCTTCTTCATGTCATTCCACCAATATATTGCTTTCAAATCTTGATACATCTTAGTCGACCCTGGATGGATGGAATACCTTGAACAGTGTGCTTCGGTCATAATTCTCTTTCTTAGCTCAACTACATCAAGTACACATAAACGATTCTGACACTGCAGCACTCCTTCTCGCGTAAGCTCAAATGCCTTTGTCGTGCCACTCTGCACATCCTCCTTAAGCTGCAATAAAATTGGATCTGCATACTGCTTCTCTTTCACTTCAGCTATCAATGAAGATTCTGCTGCATTACGTACAATAACCTCTTCATCTGGAGTTTCGAGAAGTCGGACTCCCAAATTAGCTAGTTGGTGAAGATCCTTAATCATCCCCTGCTTTTATATAGATGCCATTTTAGACTTACGACTCAGTACATCCGCTACCACATTCGCTTTCCCTGGATGATACAAGATATCAACATCATAATCTTTCAACAATTCAAGCCATCTCCGCTGCCTCAAGTTTAGATCTTTCTGACTGAAGATATATTGCAGGCTTTTATGATCGGTATATATGTCAACATGAACCCCATATAAGTAGTGGCGCCATATCTTCAAAGCAAATACAACTGCAGCTAGCTCAAGATCATGCGTGGGACAATTCCTCTCATGAGGTCGCAACTGTCTAGAGCCATAGGCTATTACTCTACCATGTTGCATTAGTACGCATCCTAAGACAATTCTCGAAGCATCACAGTACACTGCATACCCTTTTGTGCCTTCAGGAAGTACCAATACCGGTGTAGAAGTCAACTTCCTCTTCAGATCCTGGAAACTCGTTTCACAGGCATCATTCCATTGAAACTTGGAGGCTTTATGCGTCAACTTAGTCAAGGGTACAGAAATAGAAGAAAAACCTTCAACAAACCTTCTATAATAACCTGCCAACCCGAGGAAACTACGAATCTTCGTAGGCGTCGTGGGTCTTGGCCAATTCTTCACAGCCTCAATCTTCTGAGTGTCAACTTTTATGCCTTCACTGGATACAATATGGCCCAAAAATGCCACTGACTTGAGCCAAAACTCACATTTAGAAAACTTCGCATACAGCTTGCGATCACGAAGAATCTGCAACGCTTGACTTAAGTGATTAACATGGTCCTCTTCTGATCTAGAGTAGACCAGAATATCATCTATGAAAACTATCACGAACACATCTAGAAACGGCTTAAACAACCTATTCATCAGATCCATAAAAACTGCGGGTGCATTTGTCAGCCCGAATAACATAACCAGGAATTCATAATGACCATACCGTGTTCGGAAAGTTGTCTTGGGTATATCTTTATCCTTGACTCTCACTTGATGATAGCCTGATCTCAAGTCAATCTTGGAAAAACACTGGGCACCCGACAACTGGTCAAATAAATCATCAATTCGGGGAAGGGGGTATTTATTCTTGATAGTCACCTTATTTAATTGCCGATAGTCAATACACATCCTCAGCGAACCATCTTTCTTACGCACAAACAATACTGGTGCTCCCCAAGGGGACATACTAGGCCTGATGAATCCCTTCTCTAGCAAGTCTTTCAGTTGCTCTTTCAATTCTCGCAACTCTGCTGGTGCCATTCTATAAGGAGGAATTGAGATTGGCTGTGTGTCTGGCAACAAATCAATACCAAACTCCACTTCTCGTTCAGGAGGTAAACCTGGTAGTTCTTCAGGAAATACATCAGGAAATTCATTCACAACCGGAACGGTCTGAAAAGTTGGCGGCTCTGCCTCTGTATCCCTTACTCTAACCAGATGGTATATGTACCCCTTGGAAATCATTTTTCTTGCCTTAACGTAAGAAATAAATCTACCTCTCGGCGCACCAACATTACCCTTCCATTCAAGGACTTCCTCATTTGGGAAATGGAAATATACCTTCTTAGAACGGCAATCTACTGTAGCATAACAAGACGCTAACCAATCTATGCCCATAATAACATCGAAATCTACCATTTCTAACTCAACAAGATCGGCCATCGTATCACGACCACAAATATTCACAACGCAATTTCGATAAACATTCCTAGCTATAAGAGATTCCCCCACTGGCGTTGATACTTTAAATGGCTTGGCTAATAATTCGGGTGTTCTTCCAAACCTTCCCGTAACCAAAGGAGTAGCATACAATAATGTAGAACCAGGATCAATTAAGGCATACACATCAAATGCAAAGATGGACAACGTACCTGTAACCACGTCTGGAGAAGCCTCTAAATTTTGCCGATCTGCTAGGGCATACACACGGTTCTGAGCTCCGCTAGCACTAGCTACCCCTCTATCACCTCTACCGTGACCCATAGGTTGTGCACCCCTACTCAAAGGAGGCACCGAAGATTACGCAACAACTGATCTGGTAGGTCGTGTTATACCACCTGTGGTCCTGCGTGGGCAATCTCTAGCCATATGCCCCGGCTTACCGCAACAAAAGCAATTGTTAGTCCCAAGCCGACATTCGCCAAAGTGAAATTTTCTACAAATGGGGCACGGGTGTCGTGGAGGTCTCAATTGACTCATACTCCCTTGCCCTTGATACCCCACTGTTCGCGAACTCTGATTTTCACTGCTTTGCTCAAACTGATTACCTCTGAACCTTTGAAATTGTGGTAGAGCACTAATTGCAGGATAAGAAGATAACGGGCTAGGCAATCTATGAGAGAACGAAGGCCTAAAACCTCCCTGAGATGCCACAAACTGCCCTATAGCTCTGGGCCGCTTAGAATATCCGTTTTCTGATTCCTGGGTTCTTCTTCTTTGCCTCTGATCTTCCATCTTCTGAGCGAAAGCTTGTATCCTCGCTATATCCATGTCCTTGTTCAAAGCAGCAATGGTACAATCTCTAACCAAGTATGGTTCCAATCTATTCACATAGTGATGAACTCTGTCGTCCATAGTAGCTACCACATTAGAAGCATATCGAGACAAGGAGTTAAATCGAAGACTATACTCCCTTACACTCATATTACCCTGACAAAGATTTAAGAATTGATCTACACGGGCCTGACGAGTCTCAAATGGAAGATAATGATCAATAAATGTATTTTTGAACTCTCCCCACGTAGTTGGAGGTGCATCAATAACCCTAGATCGTTTCCAATCCTCATACCACAATATGGCCTCTCCTTTCAGTCTATATGTTGCTAGCTCAACCATCTCTTTACCGGATATGTGCATAACATCTAGAGACATTTGGGTTTGATCAACAAAGTCCTGCGGGTCTTCGTTAATATCTGATCCGGTAAAAGTAGGAGGATCCAGTTTCAGAAAATCCTGTGTCCTAAGGCTAGCTGCTCTATCCGTACCACTAGAACCCGTGGTAGGAATAGCTTGCCCTTGAACTTGTCCGGCAACTATACACGTCAGAAGTTGTAGTGCATCCCTCAAATCTCGATCAACAGCATTAATAGACGGCCCTTCCGGAGGAGAAGAAGCGCCTGATATATGCTCAGCTTGAGACTCACTTTGTTCAGCTTGTGCCGGTGGTGACTTACTAGTACCTTCTCCGGCCACTGCATCTACTCACTTCCACTTATTCTTTCTCCTTGTAACCGGCATCGTCACTATAATAAATAAAAAAGAAACAATTGGATCAAGCGATTGATTATGACTTTATCTCTAATATGGGATCTATTGCACGATCTAAGAAATGAAGAGTGGAAACAATCCCTAAATGTCCAATAGCCTCCTATTTATAGATGTGGTGCACAACACACCGATAAACGAGATTCTACGTAGACACGGCTTTGTAGACTCACTAGGACGAACTGCTCTGATACCACTTCTGTCATACCCCAAATCCCATTGGAGCGGACTGGCACCCATAGCCGAGGAGGCCCGGGAGAACCCGTTCATAACCTATACTTTCATATTTACATTACTTATGAAAATTAGAAATTTGGCAGCACTTCGTTGTAAATAGAACAAAACAGTACCTGTATCAGCCCAGCAGACGCGCATAAATATATATATGAACAGTAATTGGCCGTCAGAGCCATCACGTCTATCAACCAAATACTCCTATGTCTGTACAATATGTCTACAAAAGCCTCTACATAGATACACAACTGAGTTGGGGTCGGGACAAACTCCCGCCCATAAAAGACTTTTATACAAATACCAAAGGTACATATAGAGACGACTTGGGATGCCCCAAAACAACTGGAGCTTACCACTAACAATAGAATGTCCTGGCTCTTACTGCGGAGGTGTACGACCTGAAGTACCTGTTCCTGCAGGCATGAATACAGGTCCCCCGTGAGGGACGTCAGTACGAAAATATGTACTGAGTATGTAAGGTAGGGAGTATCAAGATGAGATACAAAAGATTAACAGAACCCAAATCCCAGTGAATAAACAGTATGAGTAGACCACACTTAAAAGAACTGATGGGATACCTGCACATTACTTTCATATCATTACTTCCCGTAATCCTTATCAATACATAACATATGTCATACAAGGGCCAACTGATCAGTGGTACTAATACAATACATCAGGGACCACCCCTGGAATATCATATATACATAATCTTTATAATACAATGGCCAACTGATCTGTGGTACTAATACAATACATCATATCATCAATTTAAAATAAAGACATTCCATTTCTTAATTCAATTAATCTTTGAGATTGGTTACTTTGTGGTCACACTTTATGGAACTTGAAACCATGATACCTCAATAGGAAAAACATGTAAATAGGTAATCAATATCATGAAAATGAAGTAGAGAATCATGGATACCTCATTAAACCATTTCGGAGTCAACAATAGTAAATGGACATTTTTTTGACTAGCCGGACATCTTAAAAGTGAAAACAAGTTCAATTGGTAGTGTCGAAGATCATATGATGTTATTATGTGTCATGTGTCGTAGGACAATGTTGGAAGCTTACTTGAGAGTGCCATGGGTCATTATTCATGCCAAATATTAGATAGAGTATGTCTTACATACCTTGATATAACCACTTCAATACAAGTGACTTCCCGTACTCTTCGAACACTTGTCTACAATAAGTCATTTGTGGAAAACTAGTATTAGCAACCAAACCTTACTATTTAGGTATTAACTTCACCAAATAATGTCTAGGAAGTAATCCTTTAGCTCATCGATAAGAGTACTACATACATCCTCTTATACTCTTATTACATTCACATATCATGCATTTTCATGAAATATCCCTCAACATCACTCTTAGCCTTTATCTCCCTTCTTAATCACCATCCAATACCAACATGATCACTAGGCATACATAACCACTAATATAATGATATATCACCACAATTCATCCTCCATAATCCAATACAACAACTTCCATAATTTACTACTAACAATTTATACACAACCAGTCATAACTATGTTTCTAGTTATCTTCCAACATCAAGACAATACTCATAATCCTTTATAAATACTTATTCATGGATAAGAATCAAGAATAAACAATATTCATACCTTAACAATGAACTCTTGTATTTAGAATCCTCCTTACATAACGATGGGGTGCTTCTCGAAGCTTTCGAGATGGTGAACACAACTACGGAACCAATTTGAATTTTCTATGGTTGAATCACAAAATATTTGAGGTTGAAATTGGCTAGGGTTTCACCTCTCCTAATATTTGGATAACATCTGATACAAATGAGGCTAAGTGCAGGTTTTTAAGACCAATTTTCGTCCAAAGGTAATAGAAAATAACTATTGTGCCCTAAAAATTGAAATAAATCCCGAATCTGTCCCCAGTGGACAGTTTTGACAGGTTGAAGTAAATCGATCATAACTCTTTGCTCCGGTATCGGATTTGGGTGAAACCAATTGCATTGGAAATATAATTCAAAGGGATTTTATTTTCATATAAAGAATACCACCCAGTTCTTCCTTTACAAGAAGTTATGGTCGTTTAAATTTGACCGAAAAATCTATCAGACAATTCTGTTTTGTTTTTGATAGGCTGCAGTAAAACTGGTATAGTTCCTTACTCAGACATTGGATTTGGATGAAACCAATTTCATCGGAAAGAAGACTCTTGGAGCTTTTCGTCTATATATAGCAGCTCACACAGTTATTTTTGTACAAGAAGTTATGATCGTCTAAAGTTGGATTGCCTAGCTGCAGTAATTTTCCTGCAGAATTACTGTTCACAGGCTTCCCGGCCACCGTTTTAAAATTTTGAATATGCTCGCTTATATGAAATACTCCTCTGTTTTGGGCAAACTTTATATCGTTGGAAAGCTTATTCCAATACCTACACATACAACTATTGACGGAATACTTTCGAATACCATAAACTTAATTTAACCCATACGCAAGTCTTTAGGACTCCATATAATCGCGATAAGTGTACGAAAAAATTTACGGGGTGTTACAGTTGACCTTAGCAAACTCGATATGGCTGCACTGTGGAGATACTGGCGACACTTTAACCTTGTAAGTTGATTACAGTAACCATTAGTTTATAGATCATCGTTTTTATTATTAAGTGAGAGTGACTTCATTTCTAACCTTTTTTTGGGTCATCTGATCAGAGGGAAGCCATACCTAACCCCTTGAAGGAGAAACTAATTGATGTTGTCCAAAGGCACTTCACATCCCAGGTACATTCTTAATTATATGCATTTTGCTGCTACTGTGTGTTCTTTATTTGATCTATTTTAGTGTGATGTTCATCACGCTTGATAATTTCCTAGAACTTCCATAAAACACGAGTTTTAGGTATCCTTTCGTACTTCTGTTCATAGTTTTCTTTTCATGTTTCACCATATTCATAGTATAAGAAATCTGGTGCTTGTATTGTGTCAACTTCTATTAAGTATGCCATGTAAAGTGATAAGTCAATTTTGGCATAATGTTCCTCCACATTATCATTCTTGATACATGTAAACACTTTGTTGGTCCTGTGCTTATGTCATATTATGCTCTTGGTTTTCCAAATTATACACTCTAATTTTTTTTTCGAGTGAAGTAATTGGACGAGTTGCAGGTAATACTGGGATTCGTCCAAGCATCCAAGAGACTCAAGACAAATAAAAAATTAACAAAGAATAGGTAGGTATTACACACTTGAAAATTCTACTTTAAACACATTTCCTTTTATGTTTTTACGTAGTGTATATGTCTTCTTATGTTTATTTTCCTTGTATAATTAAGTTGCAATCACCGTTTCTTTTCATAAAAAAATAAAGAAACTTTAGTAAACTTGAAAATAGAGATATAGGGGCCAAATATCCACTATTGATGGTTTTCTTTACTGTTTTGGATTACACTGCCAAAAGCACTCAATAAGCATAACTGCTTGATTGATAATGGATTGTTTTTCCCTCCCTCCGACCTTTTGTTGGTTTATTTTGAATTTTTTCTTTATATTTGAGAAAATTTCAAGCATCCTTTGGGTCCACAACACTAAGGAAGGCTATAGAAAGAAGTCTTAAGGCACGAAGGGCTCTTCTTCATACCCTTATTTGCATCTTTAAACTTGATAAAGTATAAAAGAAAATTTCTCTTTGGATCATTTATTGTTGAGAATGGATTAAGTAACTAGAAAAGACAACACTTGATTTGATAATATAGATGGTTCTTGATAAGTAGAACAGTAGAACGTTATCCATAAATAAGTGGAGTGGTTGATGAATTAAGTACCTCTTCATCGACGAATGTGAAAGTTTTTTGAGTTTCGCTCGTTGATCGAGTAAATTCTTTTGTTGCTTGACATCCTATAACCAAGATCTTTATTATGGAGGTGCGATCATTGAGCTTCACTGTGTTAACAGGCACCACTTCGTTGTTGAATCAGATAATTCGGTAACTATTGTCATTCTGTCCGCTGATTCAGTCATTGAGTCTGCTGATTCGATATTTGAGTCTATTGTACTAATATCCTTAAAAATCAAAGTTATGATAACATTAACAAATGATTATATAATTAAATGTATTATATGAGGTGAGATAATTTTACCTGAATAAGTGAATCTTGTTGGTAGATTAACAAAATAGTAGGAGAAGAAACAAGAGATACTAAATAGATGCAAACAGGAATAGAAAAAGTAAATGAACTAAGAATGTAAGCAATGGTAAGTGAACAGTAAACCACAAACAAACAAACGAAAATAAAATAGCTTTTAAGTTGGCATAACAATTAATATTGTGTTTAACGTAAGTGAAAAGGTGAATTGTTGAAAGAAATTATAGCAGAAAAAACCTGAGAAGAAATTGATGGTGATGCAGGAAACAGTTTGATCGTGATGAAGAAAACAACACGAGAGTAGGAGCGAGAAAGGAGGAGACGGAGAAAATAGCAAACTACAATCGTATTTATAGAAGGGTTTGTCCTAATTTAATTTGGATCGTCTAAAAAAAAATTGGGGTTAAATATAGGATTGTCCAAATTAAATTAGAGAAGAATTTTGCCAGGACTTTGCAAAATAACTACGTTAATAAGATTGTCCTAATTTAATTAGAGAAGGATTTTGCCATGTATAGAACTTTGAAAAATAAGTATGTGAAATTGCCATTTTAAATTCTCAGGATTTTGCCATGTATAGGACTTTGCAAAAGAAGTATGTAAATTTGTCATTTCAACAATGAAAAATATTCTTACGGTATGTGTATTGGAAAAAATTCTTATGATTTTTTCATGTATAGGACTTTGCAAAAAAAAGTACATGAATTTGCTATTTTGGGGTCCAACATTGTACATTATTTTAAAAAAAAAAACTATTTTTGGGTCCACCATTGGACGTTATTTTTTTGTAAAAAAATTAATATAGGACTTTGCAAATAAATATAAAAATTTAATATAGGACTTTGCAAAAAGACGATTTTATTTAAAGAAAAGACTTTTAATCAAGGGTAAAAATGGCAAACGCCAATTATAAGGCCCGTCACACTTTTAATATAATAGAGATAGAGATGTAGTAGAAAGAAAAATATTAATTAATTCCTCTACCATATATTTTAGGAGTCCAATATATTTTAGGAAGTCTAGTTAATATAATAAAAAATAATTAAATAATAAATTATAAAAAATAGTGAAAAGACACTATTGTCTAAAGAAGAGCCTTTTAATGAAGGGTAAAAAATCCAAATCACTTTTCTATGGGTTTTCACACTTTTAATGTATTATAGATTTTTAACAATGCAAAACCATAGACAAACAAAACCAACGTGTAAGCACTGATTTTCTTAACAATGCCAAAAATATAAAAAACAAAAACAATCCCTTTTATCAACCAAAAATAAATAGTCGAATTACCTAAAATAAAAAAATGAAATTGGAGAAGTATAAGTATCCTAACCAAATACAAAAAATACCGACGTGACCTTGTCTCTGTCTAATTCATCTTTTATATATTTAAGAAGTGTTTTTTAATTATAAAAATTAATTCTCCTAATACCTCTTACCATATAATTTCTTCTACCATATATTTTAGGATTTATTTTTTTATTATTAATTAAAAATATAATAAAAAATGATGATTTTGTCTATTACCGAGAGTTGTAATGAAGGGGAAAATGTTCAGTTCACTTTTCTAAGGGTCTTCACACTTTTAATATATTATAGATATAGATATAGATTATAGATATAGATTTAATAATTTTAAATCAACTAAATTTGAATTTAAGAAAATTTAAAAAGTCTAGAAATAAATATAAAAGAGTCAGAATAATAAAAATTTAAGAATTATAAATTTTGTAAAGTTTTAAGTACGCAATAAGAATGTAATTAATAATTTTGTAAAGATTTGACTTTAAAACACAAGGAAAGATTTTAAATAAGAAAAAATTGAAACTTTTGGTGGTAAAATAAATATGTGCTTACACTAAAATATATGTTTATGTATACATTTGAGAAATGATCTGAATTTTGTATACTTCATTAAAAATTTTGCAATAGACAAAATTATTTAATTTTAAATAATCAAACGTTACATGTGCAAGGCACGTGCAGTTACACTAGTAATATATTAAAAGTGTGAGGACCCTTACAAAAGTGATTTGAACTTTTTGCCCTTTATTAAAAAATTCCACAATAGACAAAATCATTTTTTCACTATTTTGCTCAAATTATTATTTAATTATATTAATAATATTAACTATAATATTAAATACAAGAATATATATGGAAGAAAAAAATCCTAAAATTTATGATACTAAGAAAATACGAAAAGGATCTTTTTCTAAAAAAACTACTAAATTCCTAAATTTTAGGAACCTACGTGTGTATAGTTTTTAAATTATTTTAAAATAAGGCAATAAAACTATAAAGAAACGTACAGCAATGTCTATTAGTAGTAGTTATTATTTTTAGAATTCACATTCTTCTATAATTAGTAGTTGTTTATTTGGGGAAAATAAATATTTACCATATTTAGATAATTTCTTTTTTGAAGGAAAACTTTTTGACTTTTATAAATTGAGAATCCTTCTACAACAATACAATAGCATCTTAATAAATATATGGAACAAGATTATTTACTTTTGGTTTTAGATCATTCTTTATTGTTTGCTTTAGAATTATATTTTATGTCAAGAAATATTTTTATAATATTTAATTTATTTTGAGGTGCATTGATTTTGTAGGTATCTCGAAGATGGATGATGATGATATATATAGACAGTTGATGATCTGATTTTTGAAAGCTGGTTAATTTCACATGACAATTTTTAATTTTTAATTATATAAATTGGTGTAGCTATTTATTCTTATTCTTTTGATATAATGATCTTTTCTTTGCCTTCTTTTATAATATGATATGTATTTTGTCAAATTTTACAACAAAGAAAAAAAAATTGGTATGATGAAAAACATAACTAAATCTGATCATAAAAAAATATAGTAATGCGATAGAGACACAACAAGAGACAAAAAAGAAAATGAAAGAACTTTTCTCCAAAAACATTCACAATACGGAAGAGTTGATAAGCGTTTCTCCAAAAATATTCATGAATGAAGTAAAAATTCAACGTACAGTACAATCATTGGGTTTGTTTGACAGGACATAAAAAGCATGAGGTTCGGCTAAATTAAATTCACCTTTTGAGATTTTTTTTTCTGTAATAATATTTTGAAAGGTAAAATTGAGAGAATTCATTATAATAGGATAATAATTTCTCTTTTTGTTAAATTTTTTCATCTCATATGTATTTAACATTACTTGAATTAAGAAGTAGTGGTTGATAAATGTTGTCACCAAGGTAAGTTATAGATGTTAGATATTATGCTTTGGTTCCCGTTAAATATATGTTAGAATTAAAATCATATGAATTACAACCTCTTGGAACGTTGGTTTTAATTTATGCATTTTTTATTATTAATTTGTGTAGTTGAGAATTGAATCATTATCTAAATGAAATTAAATTTAAATTTTTTTATGTGCATTAATTAATCATTTTTCATAGTATGGAATGCCATCAGAGTCCATCTGAAACTCTTCAAATATTTACTTCGTTCATCTCAAAATAAGTGTCATCTTAACAAAAATCACTTCCATTATAACATGAATTAATATTAAAATATTAAAATTTGTAGTTTATGAACTATTCTAATTCAATAAGTTTTTTTTGAAAATAGAACACTATTAAGAAGTGGAGATTACGAGAATAGTTGAAAAGCCATACGATAAATTTTTATCTTGAATTTCTAAAATGAAACTTATTTTAAATTAAATTCTTTTGATAAAGTTAAATTTATTTTGTTATATGAAAATTTTTATCTTGAATTTCTAAGATGGTACTTATTTTAAATTAAATTCTTTTGATAAAGTTACGCTTATTTCTTATATGGAGGAAATATTCTTAAATTTAAATATTCTTAAATTTCTACACATGAAGTCATGTTCATGATAATCTCCTTATTTACCTTTAATAAAAGAGTGATTAGGTTAAAAGAAACTTCAACATTAATTTTCAATTTTCCTAAATATCTAATTTATCCCTTCAAATCATTTGATTGCACGTTCTCCAAATGGCAAAACATTATTTGTGAGGCGTAAGTAGAAAATTAAGTGAATGTTTTGTCGTGAAAGTCAGAATTTTTATTTTATTTAATTATTGAAGTTGTGTTTGGTCAAAAGGAATACTTACAATTTAAATGTACTTTTTAAAAATATGGTGTATACCTCAATTTTTAAAAATTATCATTAAAATACAATTGAATTTACTCTAGAATAGTTATATCCCAAAATAGATTGTTGCATATGTCATACATTAGATTGCATATACAAGCTACATACTATTATTTTTTAATAAAAATTATACATTTACTAAAAAATATATAAGATAATATTTAAACGTGAAATTTAGTGTGTAATTCAAAAAAAAAATAGTGAAAATAAGGGTTTGAATGTATTTCAAATTTCATATACAATTTCAAGTTGTATTTAAAAATATCATGATCAAACATTAATTTTAAAATAAAAGCTACAAAAAGAAGATTCAAATGGGTAAAAAATTCTCATGGTCTATCGCATTTCAGTATAAAACCGCAACAAAAAAAATCAATAGGAAATTCAAATTAAGTTCTTGAATGATAACTATCATAAATATCACCTATCACATATTCAAATTTATTAGTCTTTTTTTAAGTCATATTTATACGTCTTCTATAAACTAGCACGAAACAATTTACAATCAATCTTCTTTGTTTAGAGAATAACATCTTATTTAAATAAATGTAATTTAAAAGGAAGATCAAAATTTTAATTAAACCACATGGCTTCTTGAGAGTATTTTATACTTTACATACTTTGAAATATATTGGCTATAAAGTTTAATCCAATCGTAAGAATGAAAACAACCTTAAATTTATCTAGCAAACATGAAAGTTGAAGAGGGATCTAAATAACCATTATTTTTATACTCAACTTTTTAATAGTTGGATTTTGTAGATGATGTCCTTACCAATTTGTTTTAACAACTTATTATTTGAAAAAAGCTTCAAAAATATTCAAAGAAACTGCAAAGATAGGGTTATTAGAATTAAAATTTATATGTTAAAATGTGTATATGAGATAGTACTTGATTTTTGAAATGTTGAACATCAAATTTTGAGAATATCCATTTTTATATCCCCTGTTGCTCCGATTTGACTCTTTTAATCCCTCTTACTCTTCCTCTTTCCTTTATCTTGTCTGACTCAATCTGTTGGGCGTGAATCATTAACCTAGGAAATTTAATATCCCTGTTGATCTTAGCAGATCTACATTCTTTCACCACATAACTCGACACCCCAGTTAGAAACTTGCTCATACTAGTCCTCGAGTCAGCCATCATATTGGGAGCGTACTTCGATAGCTGATTTAACTTAAGACAATACTCCTTAACCGACATGGAGCCTTGTCTCAAATTCATAAACTCCTCTATCTTAGATTCCCCATAACTCAAGAGGAAAGAATCTATCCAAGAAAGCTTCTTGGACTAATTGCCAAGTCACCGGAGCGGTATCTTCCTCTCTACCCTTATTCCACATCTGCACCCAGTCATAGGCAACATCCTTCAACCGATAAGAATCTAGCTCCACATTTTTTTCCTCGGTCACATGCATAATCTGTGTAATTTTCTTCATTTCATCAACATACATCTGCGAGTCCTCACTTTCTCTCGACCCGTGAAACTCTGGCGGATTCATCCGCATAAAGTCATGAATTCATGCTGCTACCGAATTATTTTCCTGTGGAGGTAGAGCATTGGCCTGAGCATTGGTGGTAACTGCCTTGGCTAGCATCTGAAAAGCTTCCCAAAATTCAGCATAGGATACCGTCTCATGTAACAGATCAATGGGTTGAGGTTGGTTGTTGTTTCCGCGAGCTCGACGTGGAGGCATTTTTTGTCATAAGAACGCACGAATTAACAGCAGAAGGAAAATGTTGTAAGCATGATAGACGCTTGTAGAAAGAAAGAAATGACTTTTCCTAGAATGCCCCGCAGCCTCTTGATCATAGGTGTGGTGCGCTACACACCGATGCTCAAAACTCTACGTAACGCGGCTTGTCAGACTCCCTAGGACTCTTCACAACCTTAGGCTCTGATACCAAGTTCGTAACACCCCGAAATATCATCCCGAGATGCCACAAAGTTCCCAAGGCTACACGTAGCCTCAAGCTAATCCTATAAGCCAAAACACTACCCTTGAGTTCTAACACAACAACATTCACGCTACGCTAAGGATATATATATATATAAGTACATATCATATCACACCGTACATAGCACGGAATATCGTTAGACTGTGCATAAAAAGAATGTGTTTACACAAACCAACCCAATATTACACTAGCCTAACATAGCCTCTATACAGCAAAATCAACGAGCAATTGGGACAAATCCCCAACTGACTCAACAGACCAAAGGGATCACAAAACAACAACACCAAAACTAGCAACTTGGTCCTCAAACCATGAGGACTCACCACTGAAGGAACATAGATGCAACACTCGAATATCACTATCGCAGCTGCGGCTGAGTACCTAAACCTACATCATTGTAAGAATATAGCCCATAGAGAAATATATGGGTCAACACAAGATACGTACTGAGTATGTGGGGGAGCATGCAAAATATAAATAATATCATAAATTTCATAAAAATGTACATACGGACCATAATGACACACCTGGATTGAGTGCAATTGAATCATGCAACTCATAACATCTTAGATAGGAAATGTAGGAGAAAAAACTCATAAATCATTATAGATCATCATAGGCAACTTGACTTATCACATCAAAACTCTGAGTGATTTGGTATTTTAATAAACATGACTCTTATGGATAGAGGAGTTTCCTATAACCGACAACCCCACGTGAGCTACGTGGAATACCAATGTTTGAAACCTCCGTTGGTGGAAGCGTCATACTCTTTGTTAGGGAGTACGACCTTAAAACAACAATAATCACAATCGAGCTCTCTGGCTCATAATATCATCATCAAACAACCCTATGGTGGCACATAGGTTTGGGGAAATACCAAATTTCTCTCTCAGTGTTAAGTACTACCACAACACCACAAGGGTCTATCATAAAGACCAAATCAAATCTCTTTCTCATTTATCAAATCATATCAATTTGTGGATTCCTAACTCAACACATTTTAGCTCAAAATATTTTAATCTTCCTCAACATCAACAAGGTATCAATGTGTTGAATCATAACCGACTCGACATTTGGACAAGGATATGAAGACTCAATACATAATATTTTCAACAATTTAACTCATCAAAACCATCCAAAAAATACCAAGACTCATTGCAACTTCAATATCAACATTTCTCAATTTACCATCCAACTCTCATTTAAAGGTACTTGAGACATCAACCCATAGTAGGGATATAGAATTTCCAATATCAATTATAAATTCATAATAAGGAAATAGTGGAATGATAGTATAAATCAAGGCTTAACAAATTAAATCATCATACTCTCATAATCAAATACTTTTTGGACATAATTCCATCTCAACATCATACACATATCGGATGACATAATCCCATAGCTCATGGACATTAATATAAGATATAAAACTTTATTTCAAATTTATGATAAAACATGTAAAATCTCATGTCAAGTAATTCAACAAAAATACCGGGCACAAGATCGAAAGGATAATCTTGTTCAAAGCCCCATATACCTAAAAATGGAAGATGACTATGAAATTCCGACTCTGGAACGTTATTCATGAAAATAAAGGGTTCTTCTCTAATCCCTTAACATGATCAACTCTAATCCCAAATCAATTTAAAATTTCTACGGTTTAATCAAGAGACATAAAATGATGAAATTTGGAGTAGTAGGGTTGGGGTTTGAGCCTTAGGAAATTTTAGAGAAAAATAAGCATTTGAATGCTCTTAATGGACTTAAATCCATGGTTTACCTGGATGGATTGGAGTGAAAATGACCAAAATACCCTTAAAAATCAAATAATGTCAAATCTGTGCTTTGGTAGACTTTTTTTATAGGCTAAAGTAGATCGACCATAACGTTTTGCTCCGATGGCCAAATTGGACGAAATCAATTTCATTGGACAGAGGACTTTTAGAGATTTCTATTGATATATAGTATCTCACCCAGATCATTATGTACAAGGAGTTATGATCATTTGAAGTTAACCCTAAAATTCACCCGGCCTCAGTAATTTTTTTCCTGCACATTTACTATTCACCACTATTCATGGTTAGATCGGAATGATCATAACTCATCGCTCGAGTGTCCGTTTTGGATGATCCACTTATAGTTGGAAATCTTATTTGATTCTCTACGCGATGGCGGTCTGCATATCCATAATTCCACACAGAAAGATTATTAATCGCTATAAAGAACATAATTTAACACATTTTCGCCAGAGATCTTAACAGAAAATTTTTCTGGGGCATCACACCTTTATAAGATCAATGTAATGAATGTTGAATCAATAAATATTCAAATTCTTCTTACTTGCTTAAGTCTAATAATTTGTGGCATGAAAATTTAGGTCATGTTAATTACAAAATATTACGAAAACTGATTAACTTAGAGGTTTTACCAAACATTAAGTGCAATAAATCAAAGTGTCAAATATGTGTGGAATCAAAGTATGCAAATCATCCTTATAAGTCCATTGAAAAGAATTCCAATTCTTTAGACTTAGTAAACACTGACATTTGTGATATGAAGTCAACACCATCACGTGGTGAAAAAAATTATTTCATAACTTTTATTGACTATTGCACTAGATACTATTATGTCTACTTGTTAAATAGTGAGGATGAAGCAATAGATGTATTTATCCAATACAAAACTGAAGTTGAAAATTAGTTAGAGAAAAAGATAAATATGATAAGAAGTGATAGGGGCAGAGAATATGAATCTCCCTTCGTCGAAATATGTGTAGAGAATGGAATTGTCCATCAAACTACGACCCCATATTCATCTCAATCTAATGAAATTACAGAAAGAAAAAACCAAACGTTGAAGGAAATGATGAATGCATTACTTATAAATTTTGATTTACCGTAAAATTTGTGGGGGAGGCTATCCTTATAGCCAATCGTATACTCAATAGAGTTCCCCATAGTAAAACAAAATCAATTCCTTATGAAAAATGAAAAGGAATGAGCAAATACATCTTAACACACATTTCAAAAAAAAGGTGAAGGTAGCATTGTTGGTGCTTATGTGCATTGCAACAACATCTATGATGCAAACTCCCCACGCAGAAATAGCCATATCCTGCGGGCAAGTTTCTTCGAGCCTGTCACCATGCATCAACTATGTTAAGGAAAGTGGTGTTCTTCCAACAAAATATTACAGTGGAATTAAAACCCTCAATGGTCACTGATTATTCAAGCCTGAAAGTAACTTGAGGACATCAATTGCCCAAATAAAATGAAGCATATATCTTAAGAGCGTTGGGGTTTTCAAGAAAGCGCAACATCCAAAGCACTTCACTGGAGTGACGTATGCGTAAAGCACCCAATGGAGAGGAAACTAATTGAATCCACGTTCTATTTACTTAACCTTACTTATTATTTATTTATGAGTTTCTATCATTTGTGATTTTGTGAAATTTATTTTCATAAATGATAGGGTAGATGATATTTGTGATGATCTTCTAATGTTTGATAATTAAGAATAATATTTTATTGTGTGATTATTGTGGATCGTTATTCTTGCATAAAAATCATATGTGGAGTTTCATAAAAATGACATGAAATATTACAAGTGCATGCCTATACCTGAAAGTTTTTATATGTCAATCTGAGATCAAGAGAATATGAGTTAGTGAATTAAGTTTTCTTTATATGTGAATGAAAAGACCCTTAATATGTTTAAAGTGTAAGGGTGTTTGGCATGTGATTAGAAGTAAATATTAGATTTAGCATTTAGTATGTCCCCAACTTTCTTCTTTGATGGATATGTGATATTGTGGATACTTTATTGATATGCTTATCATAACAAATGAAATAAAAATCATAAGATATTTTATTTACACATTTAAATTGAAGGATCTTGGAGAAATTGGTACTATGTTGGGTATCAAGATTAAACAAAATAGTGGTGGTATGTGTTTAGTAAACCTCATTGAATGAAAAAGTGTCCAGTAAATCTAGTCACTTAAACTCAAAAGTGGTCACTACCCTATTTGATCCTAGATCGAGTCAGTCCATGATGGTGAATGAATCATGGCTAATTATCTTGTGTAAACAAGTGCTATTGGAAGGGCCTTGTAGTTGAGTTTTGGTTTTCTTTAGAGAACTAAAGATTTGAGAAACTCTAAGTTTCGTATAAGGATATATCAATACAAGTTGGCATAAAATATGTGAAAAAAAATTACAACCTGATGGATACTTACCTTGTGAGGAGGTACAATTTCTTGAAACTAAGAAAATCTTGTGTCAAAATGTATATGTTATTGACATGATTGCGCGACAAAGTTAATTCATGATGGAATAAATTCTATCACATTGGTGGAGTCAAAAGAATTTGACTAATTTATTTACTAAATTTCTTACAAGAAAGTTGTTGAATACATCTTCAATTATGCTTATATTAAAACTCCTTAATTAGGTCTACCAATAATGGAAACCATACCTAGCACTTTGAAATGAATAGTTTTGGGTTCAAAGGGTAACAACAAGTTATTGATCCATGGATGTTTCAGTACTTAAGTAAGAGATATACTAGTACTGATTGTCATAGATTAGAAGGTTGAGTTCTAATACGCTTAATGAGGTTCAGTTCAAGGAACAAGTGTCTCAAATAGGACAAAGACACTGGAAGAACTTCACCTATATGAACATAGAAGTCTCATAAATGTTCATGAAGTTTGGATAGCACATGGCCATAAAAGTGCTAAGCATGTTCATCGAAAAGCATGAATGAAATATTTATGTGTTTAGTTTCACCGATGTTATCACAAAGAATAACACGTTATAAACTATTATGTGACGTGAAAGTTAGATCTCGTCTTATGGCATTGCACCAAGGTATTGTTCAAATCGAAAGAAACATTACTCTATGCATGAACATGACTTGATCTTTGTGTCCTAACTTATATTTAAACAAGTTGGGGATTGTTGAATATTTGTTTAAATTAAATTACTAACTATATTTTATGAAGAGGTGTCTTTTTAATAAGATGTGTCTTTTTGGATGAAAAGTTGTCTTTAATGAATGGGTGTGACTTTTATTGAAAGGATATATCTTTTGTTGAGATGGTGTGTATCTTATGAAAGGATATGCCTTTTATTGAAAGGGTGTGTCTCTTATGAAAAGGTGTGTTGGTTAAAAGTTAAACTATATAAACTTTTTAAGTGCTGTTTTGCAGAAAAACTTTTCTTTCTTCTCAACTCTCTACAAATAATTTTTACAAAACTTTTACAAATATTTTTCCAAAAGCTTTTCTTCTTCTTCTTCAAAAAAAAAAAGAAGATCAAGTCCTGACTTCTTGCTTTCCAGAAGAATCTCTTCACTATTTGCTTAGTGCAAAATTCAATAGGCTTGTCATATCCACTAAAACTATTTGCATTAAATCCCATAACAATCTTGCAAAGGAAAGATAGCAAATATCATTTTTAGAAAAGAATTTTGGGCGTGTTTAAAGCCTCAAATCCATTTTGTTGTTCATATTATCAACCGTTTATCTTGTGTTCTTCTTCATATATTTTTATATGTGTTCATGGAACATATTTTCCAACAAACAGTTCTAGTTTTTCATGTTCCATATATATCCAAAAGGATGAAAACCTAGTTTTTTATTCACAAAAAAATGATCGATTTCTTCTAGCAAAAGAAGTTGTCTTGTCCACATTAAAAGTGTCATTAGCAAGACGGACCTGCTCTCCAAATTGTTTTGCGTTTAGTCTTTGTTGTATTTGAGTCTTTGTAACTAGTTCTTAAAAGTGTCAACCTACTCTTTGTAGTTAAGTTGTTGTAGTTTTTTTGAACTTCCTTTCTCATGCTTGATGAAGATGTTTCGAGTTATTGACATTCTAAGACTATAGTTAGTGTGTGGATTGAGTTGGCTAGTTAGTGGTTTCAGCTTGTGGCAATAGAGTTATTGCGGGTAGTGTCTTGTAATAGAGTTGTTGGGAGACGTTTGAGGATTAAAAGTTTAAACCTTGCAACTACAGAGTATGTATTCAATGTTGCTGGAAGATAGTGAAGTGATTGAGAAATCCTACCAGGTAGGTCGTGGTTTTACTCCCTTGAGCAAGGAGTTTTTCACGTAAACATCTAGTGTCATTTGCTTTTAATACTTGTCTATCCTTGTGTCTACAAGTATTATTGATTAGTTTGGTTAGAGATTTCTCTTCATACAGGGTGGAGAATGATCATCTGCCAGGTATGTGTTTAGCTCACCAACTGAGTTCATGAGTTCTCGTCATACTGGTTAATGAAAGTCAAATAAGGTAGCTTGAAAAATAGAGTAATAACATGTTATAACAATTTAAATTGCATTGATTGCGTAAAATTTATACTAACAGTGTATGTAACGTAAATACCTTAGAGTTTTAACTCTTACATACAAGCTGTGTATATTTAAGTCGAATAGCAATTACATATTTGTTTTGATCTTCATGAAGGTGGCTATTGCTTCTACGCTTGCAGCTTCTATAGGTGAAAAGTGAAGCAAACACATTAGCAAGCAATATGCTGCCTTAGTACTTGCCTTGATGTGCACCTATGCTGCTAGTTTTGGTTGGTCATGGGGTCCTCTAAGTTGACTCAATATTCTTGGCTATGCTCTGTCACTTCAAGTATGGGATGGTTGAATTGCTGTTATTACCATTTCTATTTTGATGTTCTTTCCTGAGACCAAAGACGTTGCGTTAAATCTAATGCATCAAGTGTGGGAACAACACTTGGTTTGGAGTAGATATGTTAGGGGATCAGTTCTAGTTCCATAGCAAAGAAGTTGAATTGATTATACCAGAAATTTATGTGTAGTTGCTTTTGTAATCTAACAGAGGAAATTTAACATAAGGAGGTCACTGGGTAATAGAAGTTATGATATATGAAATTTATTCAAATTTAACCTTAATGGCGGCCCTGCAACGTGCGATCCGAATTAGTCGGGGCTCCAATGCGGACACCGAACACCGGATGGAAAACCCAAAAAAAAAAAAGAAAAAATTTGAAAAGAAAAAAATGGCCAAACAAATTTAGATACACGTAGCTAATTAAAACAATTTTTACATGCATTTCAATCATGTAAGATTGAAATCATACGCGAATTCAACTTCAATCGCTATGTCTAAATTGTTTCCAAAACTGCTAACATGCAACCGAAAAAAAAAACCAGAGACAAGTTAAATAATGATCCCAAAGCAAATATTTGTGCAATTCCCCCAAATTCTTGGCATGCCATTTATTGGGCAAAGTGGACATACAACTCGGGGTGGGTATGGTATTGAAAACTTCAGTTCGATAATTTTGATTTTTGATTTTAAAGATACTGTTTCATTATTTGGTATGATTTGGTACCTTTAAAAAGATCAATTTCGATATTTTGTGGCACATTAAATAGGTCATCATAATTTGTTTGACTTCAACTTATGTGTACTCATTTAATAGATTATTATGACTTCATTATTTCAAAAAAGCATCTCAATTATATCATATCAACACTTCATAATGTCGAAATATTCAAAAGAAAGTCCAAGCATACATTTTCCTTCGTTAATCAATTACACCAAATAGACACTTGTTATATATGTTTTTACTAAAATAATATACTCTATGAATTGTATATAAAATTAGGTAGAGTTATGTAATTTAAAAGATACGGAAGTGATATACGTGTTAGAAGAATTAGTTAAGTTAGATTTAAATTTAGTTAAAATTAGATTTAGTTATTTATTAAATTAATTATGAGAAGACCATTTAAAAATAGAGAAGCTTTTAGAAAAATAAAAGAATCGTTAGTTAGCAATTATTCAGAATATATAAGTTTAAATAAAACAAAAGAAAATCCACAAAGATTAGCCTATTTAATTACATTAATATCTAGTATTGAAGCAAAATTAATAATCCATTTAAAATCTAGAAGAATGAGACATATACCACCTAATTATGATAAAATTAGATTTAGATATCCACCAAAATATTATAAACACAATCTAAATGAATAAAGAGCAAAAATACAAAGAATTAAAACAATTTATCTCTGAAAAACGTAAAGAATTAAAAATAAGAAAAGAAAGATTACATTATAATATATTTGCCGGAGTTAGTAACAATTCAATAAATATACAAAAAGATGAAATATCAAAATTAGAATCTCAAATAGATAGTTTAGAATATATATGTCAACACGAACTATTCACAATAAAATGACTAAAGAAGAATTTATAATAGATGAAAAAATATACGAAAATCACAAAGGTACAAAAATAAAAATAGTATTTTCTAATCTAGGAAGAAGGTATAAGAAAATAGGAGAACATTTATATTTAATGTTAGAAAAAGAAGAATTAAAATTGGAAGATAAATTAACAGCAATGGTAAGAATAGAAAAAGAAAATGAAGAGATAGATAGAAAAAAGGAAATAGACAAAATTAAACAACAATCTACGGAAGAAATACGAAAAATAGAAGAAACTAAAAATAGTAGAATTGCTGAATTAGAAAAAGAATTACAAATGTTAAAAGAGTTATATGAACAAAGACAGAAAGAAAAAGAAGAAATAGATAAAGAACAAAAATTAATAAACGAGATAAATCAATTTAAGGAAAAATTAGAAATAAATAATATAGAGGTAGAAGAAACGGATAATTATGATTCAGAAGATAGTGAAACATATACGGAAATATTAACAAATATAAAAGATTTAGAAATTAACGAAAAACAAGAAAGAATTAATCAAGAAAACTTAGAAAATAATAATACAGAAATAAATACTCTTGACAAAAAAGAAGATGAAAATCTAATACCCAAAACAATAGAAATAAGAAAACCTATATATTACAAAAGTAAATTTAAAAGATATAATGAATATGACAAATGGACACCAAAACAAATAGTTAATAAAATTATAACTTTTTAGATCTAGACTGTGTAATAGATACAGAAAAAACAATACAATTATGGGTAGGATATATGACAAAACAATTATTAGACAATAATATAAACATAACAGATGCACCAGAATACATAGAAAAAACACTAATAGGATCAGTAAAATTATGGTTTACAAATTTAACAGAAAATAGTAAGAAAGTATTAAGAGCTAATAAACCTATGGAAGGAGCAGCATCAACAACAACAAAATTAACACCTATAGAATTATTGAAAAAATATGAAACAGCTATAAAAGATGAATTTGGTAGTATGACAACATTAGAAGAAGAACAAGATGAAGAAAAAGATACAAATAGGAATTTAATGATAAAATTAACAATATGTAATATGTGTTATATAGATGAATATACTTGCGCATTTAAAGAATATTATTATAAAGGAGCATATAGTATAGAAGAAAGTAAAGAAATAAGAAAATTGTATTTTAATAAATTACCCGAACCATTTAGTTCAAAAATAATAAAAAGTTGGGAAGAAGCAAAAATAGTAGATACATTAGGAGCTAGAATAAAATTTTTACAACAATGGTATAGAAAGCTATGTGAAAAATATAGAGAAGAATTAAAAATGGAAAAAACATTAATAAGAAATTTAGCATGTTGCAAAAATAAAATAGCACCCCAATTTGGATGCGAAGAAAGATATTATAAGAAAAGAAAAAGACATAAGAAATATAAGAAATATAAAAAATCAAAATATAAATATAAGAAACCAAGAAAAAAATATTATGTTAAAAATTACAAAAATAAAAGACCATATAGAAAGAAAAAATCTATAAAAGAATGTACATCTTATAATTGTGGAAAGTTAGGACATTTAGCTAGAGATTGTAAATTAACTAAAAATCCAAAAAATAAACAAATATCCGAAATAAAAATAGAAAATACAGAATATATGCAAATAGATTATATAGATTATGAATTAGAAAGTGAAGATAGTATATATGAAATTTCAGAAAACGAAACAGATATTGAAATAGATAGTGAGATAGAAGAATCAAATGACTGAAGAAGATATAAAAATAATAACAAAGGAAGAATATTTAAATGATGAAGGAACAGAACAAAAGATAATATTTGACAGTAATATATTTGATGAAATAAAAGGAAAAGAGTTAGATTTAAGTGTAGAAAAAATATTTAAAATACCAACAATAAAAAATATTTTTAGTAGGAAAAAAGATGAATATTATGTAGTATGCCAAAAAGAACATGTAATAGACTGTAGATATGCAAAAGGAAAAGCTAGTATACCACTAGTAACAAAAAGGATAATTAATAAAGAAATAAATGATATAAAAAGTAAAGGAGATCCAATAAAATACGTACACCTCGGAGGTACAGAAATATTAATAAAAGCATGTTTTAGAGAAGGAATAGATACACCGATAGAATTATATTTAGCAGATGATAGAATTATAAAACCTATAGAAAAAAGTATAATAACTGCCGTAAAAGGAAATTTGATATACCAAAAATTTAAATTCATAATAAGTGCAAATTATTCAGTAGCAGTAACAGATAGAAATATAGATAAATCATTAGTATTATATTGGAAGATATCAGGAATAGAATTAACCCCAGGAAGTAAAATATTTACAGCGAGATGTAAAAATTTATATGTATTAACAACAAAACATAAAATAACAGGGAAAAATAAGATTAATAAAATACAAATAGATAGCCCATTTGAGCAAATTGTAAAAATAATAGATTATAATGACTATAGCTATAGAGACATAGATATAGCAGAAAATTTAGAAATAGTAAATGATAGAATAAGTACAACGAAAAGAATAGCTAATGAAAAACCAGAGTCATCGAGCTCATCAAAAAGAATGAGTTATGAAACAAATTCAATAAGTAATCAATATTACATAACAGGAAAAATAAATGAAAAAGAACATTTAATACTATTAAACACAGGACAAGAAGAAAATTATATAGCAAAATATCTAGTAAAAAATGAAGAAATAAAAACTGATAATGATATATGCCCAGATCTACCAAGAAGTTTAATAAATAATAAAGATATAGCAGAAAAAGAAATAATAATAGGAGGAATTAGAAAAATAAAAATAGAATTTGAGGTAAAAGAAGAAATGCAAAAAGCAGATATAATATTAGGAATAAAATGGTTAGAACAAGTAAAACCATATAATATAGAACATACACAATTAGCCATAACATATAATAGGGAAAGATTATTCTTAAGAAGAGCCTTAACATAAAATGAAAATATATGTATTAATGAAGATAGTAGTGGAAGGATATTATAGTAGATATTATACGCCTATGATAGATACAGGAGCAGAAGCTAATTTATGTAGATATAATTGCCTACCAGAAAGTAAATGGGATAAATTAAAAATACCAATAATAGTTAAAGGATTTAATAATGAAGGAAGCTTAATTACTTACAAAGCTAGGAATGTAAAAGCACAAATATGGGATAAGATATTGACAATAGAAGAAATTTATAATTATGAACTAACATCAAAAGATATACTTTTAGGGATGCCATTTTTAGATAAATTATACCCACATATAATAACTAGAAACGATTGGTGGTTCACAACACCATGTAAACAAAAAGTAAGAGCAAAAAGAGTTAGTAATAAAATCAGAAAGAAAACTGACTGGATAAAAGGAAGTGAAAAAATTACACAAAAGTTAGAAAATATAAAAACTGCTGAAGATACAATAGAATTAGTAGTATTTTCAATAAATAAAACAGAAATAACTATATTTTCAATAAATAAGATAGAAATAGTTAAGAAAAAAATTAGAACAATTATATAGCGAAGATCCATTAAAAGGATGGGAAAAACATAAAACTACCATAAAAATTGAATTAATAGATAAAAACAGTATAATAACCCAAAAACCATTAACATATAATTTTGACGATTTAAAAGAATTTAAAATGCATATAGATGAATTATTAGAAAAACAATATATACAAAAAAGTAATAGTAAACATAATAGTCCAGCATTTATAGTAAATAAACATAGTGAACAAAAAAGAGGAAAAAGTAGAATGGTTATTGATTATAGAAATTTAAATGCAAAAACTATAACATATAATTATCCAATACCAAATAAGATATTAAAAATAAGACAAATCCAAGGATATAATTATTTTAGTAAATTCGATTGTAAATCAGGATTTTACCATCTAAAGTTAGAAGAAGAATCTAAGGAATTAACCGCATTTACGGTACCACAAGGATTTTACGAATGGAATGTATTACCATTTGGATATAAAAATGCACCAGGTAGATATCAACATTTTATGGATAATTATTTTAAACAATTACCTAATTGCATAGTATACATAGATGATATATTATTATATACAAAAACTAAAGAAGAACATATAAAATTATTAGAACAATTTACAGATATAATCGAAAATTCAGGAATAAGTCTAAGTGAAAAGAAAGCCGAAATTATGAAAAACCAGATAGAATTTTTAGGAATACAAATAGATAAAAGTGGAGTAAAAATGCAACAACATATAGTACAAAAAATAATAAATTCGAAAGAAGAACTAGATACAAAAAAGAAATTACAATCATTTTTAGGATTAGTAAACCAAGTAAGAGAATATATTCCAAAATTAGCAGAAAACCTAAAACCCCTACAGAAAAAATTAAAAAAGGATATAGAATATAATTATAATGAAGAAGATAAAAAACAAGTTCAAAAAATAAAATTACTTTGCAAGGATTTACCAAAATTACAATTTCCGGATGAAAATAGAAAATTTACATATATAGTAGAAGCAGATGCCAGTGAATATAGTTATGGAGGAGTACTTAAATATAGATATGAAGCAGAAAAAATAGAACACCATTGTAGATACTACTCAGGTACGTTCAACGAGACAGAAATAAAATGGGAAATAAATAGGAAAGAATTATGTTCATTATATAAATGTTTGTTAGCATTTGAGCCATATATTGTATATAACAAATTTATTGTGCGAACAGATAATACACAGGTACGCTGGTGGCTAACAAAGAAAATACAAAATTCAGTTACAACAAAAGAGATTCCGAGACTAGTTTTAAATATATTAAATTTTACATTTGTAATAGAAGTAATCAGTACTAACAAAAATGTTATTGCAGATTACATATCAAGACAAAGCTACGCAAACTGAAATGATAGAAGAAAATATACATGAAAAGATACTCAACGCCCTGACTATGCTTTCATTGAAAGTAGACAGTATGGGTACTGAGATAGAAAAGCTAAAGCTAAAGACTAGTGAAGATAATCTGAAGTCTATAGCTATGAATCAGCTAACTCAGCAATGTGCAGAGCTATGTCGATCGGAAGACAATAAAATTCCAGAGCTAGAAGGAGATGTTGGGATACTCCATAAAACCCATAACGCTTATCAATCTACTTCTGCAGGTACAAGGAAAGGAGTTAGAAAAAATATGAACTTAAATAAGCTATTTGACAAGCCATATACATCAAATATACCAAAAGACCCTATGTTTACACCCCCACAAGTTACCACATATCGAGAAAGCCTAAATCAAGACAAAAAGACATATAACTACACAGCCCGCACATATATAGAAAATATCTACAACGTACAAACTTTCTTAAATAGCAACCCAAAAGCTACAAATATCCAAGAACCAGATACGAACTATATAACCCAGAAATTAACCGGATACAACAAGCTAATTGCGTTACCCAAAACTAGACCCAGCTTAGTAAAAACTTGCTACGAATATGGATTACTTAGTACCGTATATACCACAGACGGAACTGAGATATCTACTATACCCGAGATATATGAAGCATTTACCATATTTAAAAGAATAACCAAAGGTACTTTATTTTTTATAAAGATCTACACGGCACCAGTAGAGATATTATTTGACGAAGTAAAGAAACCTATACAAGTTGTAAAAATAGGAATGACAAGAGATATGATTATACCGCAAGATATTGGTACACAGCCAGAGATACCCAGAATCGAGATACCAAAATTTTATGCGAATAAAAGAGTTATCGGACTATCTACGATTTTACAAGAACTAGCAAATACATATTGTAATCAAAATCCTATATGGAGTTATTATTCAAGAAATCATGTATTAATATATTCAAATTCAAAAGAGCTACGAGAAACAAATATGGAAACAATTAGGCAATGGATTATGACGTTGCTTAAACCGGAGACAGAACCTATCGCCAGAGCTATTAAAGAAAAATTTATTTCAGAAGAATTATTGACCAGATATTGCAAAACTATTGGACACAAATACCCAGACCACAGATGTTCAAAATGTAACGGAGGAGATAATGACGTCCCAGCAGTGCAGTTAGAATAAAAGAAGATAAAGACGACAGCTGGAAAGATAAGATCAGAACAATAATGGAGATACAGCAGATATGACAAAATAGGCGGAAGACTTATTTGCAGATATGGCAGATAGACGGAAGACTTATTTTGCAAAGTTTACGTAAAAGTTAAATAAGAATTTAATATGATGTAACTTTAGTAGTTAGCATTAAAGAGTAAATGTAAAGGTTAGAAAGTCTTTAGTTAGGTAGGAGAAGACTTTTAATTTTTTTAGTTTTATTAGTCTTTTAGTTTTTTAGCATATTATTGAATACGGATGTAAAAAGGTAGTACACTTTTCATTCTATAAATAAAGAACTTAGGAGGCATTGCAGAGGCAAGCTTTCCTACATTCAGCAAAAATACTCTCTCCATTCCAATTCAAAAATATTTAGCCCAGTTAATTAAATATATACACCGCAATGGAAAAAGCTATGGAACAACAAACCTCAGAAATATCAAAGCTACCAGAACAGGTATATCTATTTACTATTATGAATAGCTAAATTCATAATTCCCGACAATCATGATATGATAAAATAAATTCATATTAGTTACTTTATAGTAGAATTATTCGAAAAATAATATGTTAAGAAGTTTACTAGCAAAGTGGAAACGGAGAAAAATCCCAAGGAACTATGCCATCCTAAAGGTGAAACCAATGAGGCAAGAAGCCGTGGCGGGGAGTAACCAAAGTTGAGGCGCTGTTTAAGGGAAAAGTATCCGAATTACCATGCTAGTAGTGACCGAAGAACATGTTATTTAAGAATAATCTAGTATATAGTAATCTGAGATGACTATATTTTATTATGTATATGATTGCAGGGAATATTTTGAAAAAGCAATTTTATGATAATGAATGATAATATATCTGATGTCATGGTAGATAAATTTAAGATACTTATTTTGTATGTACTTAGAGATATAGATGTTGCAGATATAAGAAAAATTATATTAGAGAAAGCATATGGAAGAAATTATACGGATAGAATAAATTATATACCACACATACCTAACTACTCTTATAAATATTTATTATGTTAAAATTACGTAGGACTTTTAAAGATACGCAAAAATTACAGTTACTAGAAAAACAGATAAAAATAAATATAGACAAATACATGGAAAATAAAAAATATATAAAATCTCTTAATAAAAATATGCAAAAACTACTAAGTCTAAAACAAATAGCTATAAAATATCAATCTTAAAAAATAGCCCATTTAGACTACCTTAGAATTTTAGTCTTATATATACTTAAGGATATAGAAATAATAGATATTAAGAAAATGATATTAGAAGAAGTAATAAACTATGAAATAAACTATGAAATAGAAATGATAAATGCCACAGCACAAATATACGAAGACATTACCCAGAAGGATATTATTCAGACCAAGATTGTGGATGTTAGAATATATTAGAAAAACTAGAGAAAACCAAGATAATCTAAATAACGAAATTAATTACAGAAACCGAATTAGAAAAATAATGGAAGATCTAAGAGAAAAGTTAATATGGATAGAAAAAACCTTAGAAAATTTAGAAAAAAGTACATGTAACAGTTTATATAATATAAAAAACTCACTACGAGAAGAACAACACAAAATAATAAATGACATAGAAAATCTAGAATTAGATATACACTACAGTACAGAAAGAATAAGTTATTACACAGAAATTTGTAACTCAGCAGTTACTACAGGATAAAATAATAAACTAAAAATTAATGAATACATCTAACAAAAAGAATAACTTATTAAAACAAAATATAAAAAATAACCACGCACAAAAAAGAATAGATTCATCAGTTATAATAAATCTATTTATAAATCTCTTTATCAGCTTAGTTATCCGCACCCCCCTACAAATGGTATCAGAGACCATTTGTAGGGGGGTGCGGATAACTAAGCTGATATTTGTAAAGGGTGAGCTATATATAAATGTAACCCAGTAAGATCCTTGAACTACTACTTTAATATCCCTGGAACAAGTGTTAGAAAAATACAAGGAACAACAAAATACACAAATAATATGTACATAATGTCTCTTATAAGTTAATGCCAATAAGATCCAAAAGAAAGTTCAAAAACTCACTTTGTATCTCAACTAAAACAACTCTCATGATTTGTTATAAATGGCAGTGAAATTGATTAGTATAGCACCCCGGAAAGTCCACGACAACATATATAATGCCCCAAAAGTCTTCTACGATAGCACGTACAAGCCCTTAATATAATACGACAACATAAGTAATGTCCCTAACATATTGCGGCAGCTATGTATGCCCCTAGATACTATAATGGAAGCAAAGAAAATATATTCAATGCCCCAACGTCACCTCATATTTCACCACTAAATAATTCTCAATACACTTCCCAAAATACACATCCACAACTAGTCAAAGGCCACCGATTCTACCAAGTTCACATTTGTCCTAATATACGGACTAGGCAGAAAAATATAATTTTCATAAAGAAGATTTGAAAAGCAAGCATCAAAGTCTAAAGTCTCACTTACCTCGCTAACAACAAATTTCTCAACTTTGAAATGTGTAGGACACAACCAAACAATGATCAATGGGACCAATCTAAATAGAATATTAAATAACAATATTAATTATGTTATTTTGAGCCAAGTCTCAATATCCCTAACTTTTAAACTTAGAGGTACACATTAATGTCTCACACCATATATATTTAATTAACAATAATATTTCATTACAACTGTCCAAACATGATACCAACAATAAGGAAAAGAAAATTTTCAAACAAGCTTCAGCTTTGCTTACTGCCAATAGCTCCCAAAGTTGAAAATTATTTTTTTCTGATGCTATCGAACCCAAAGCTAATCCCTAATTTACTTCTTATTTGGGTATAATAGAACCTTTCACTATAGACAATCATAGGCCCAATTAATTCTATTCTATCACTTAACATCATGAACAAACACCTGCACTAATATCATGAGCAGCCACTATCCTATTGTATATGTATTTTAATTTCCATACCAAAGAACAATGAAAAAGTTCTTACCCAACCAACTAAAAAGCATCAATCCCACTACTGTGTTCTCCAACATATATGTTTTTCTCCTACACTGCGTGCTGATATCTTCCAAGAATAAAAAAAGCAATATATATCCCAAGTACTCTACTTGTAATATTGTTAGTAGCATGAAACTGAAGGAGGCTTTTGGATGGATCCTTTTAATTCCCTTAATTAACATTAATAATTGGTTAAAATTACCAATTTACCCTTTATTAAGAAATAATAAGTTGGGCAATTACACCACTCTAGCTAGAGCATATAAAGATTATATAATGGTAAGTCAAAACGCATATATTATTGACATGACTATGTGACAAAGTTAGTTCATGATAGAATAAATTCTATCACATCAGTGGAGTTAAAAGAATTTGACTAATTTATTTACTAAATTTCTTAAAAAGAAGTTGTTCAATACATCTTCAAGTATGATTATATTAAAACTCCTTAATTAGATCCACCAATAATAGAAACCCTTCCTAGCACTATGAAATGAATAGTTTTGGGTTCAAAGGATAACAACAAGTTATTGATACGTGGATGTTTTAGTACTTAAGTAAGAGATATACTAGTACTAGTTGTCATAGATTAGAGGGTTGAGTTCTAATACGCTTAATGAGGTTCATTTCAAGGAACAAGTGTCTCAAATAGGACAAACACACTGGAAGAACTTCACCTATATGAACATAGAAGTGGTGCCGCTTTGATTAGGAGTTGGAGTTGCTCTCATAAATGTTCATGAAGTTTGGATAGCACATGACCATAAAAGTGCTAAGCATGTTGAGTATAAAGCATGAATGCAATGTTTATGTGTGGTGTTTCACCAGTATTATCACACAAAATAGTACGTTCAAAGCTATTATGCGACGTGGAATTCAATTTTGTCTTATGGTATTGCACTAAGGTACTATTTAAATTGAAAGATACATTACTCTATGCATGAACATGACTTGATCTTTGTGTCCTAACTTAAATTTAAACAAGTGAGGGATTATTGAATATTTATTTAAATTAAATTACTTAATATATTTTATGAAGAGGTGTCTTTTTAATAAGATGTGTCTTTTTAAATGAAGAGTTGTCTTTTAATGAAAGGGTGTGACTTTTATTAAAAGGATATGTCTTTTGTTGAGATAGTGTGTATCTTATAAAAGAATATGTATTTTATTGAAAGGGTGTGTCTCTTATGAAATGGTGTGTCGGTTAAAAGTTAAATTATATAAACTCTTCAAGTGTTGTTTTGCAGAAGAATTTTTCTTTCTTCTCAACTCTCTACGAATAATTTTTACAACGTAAATTTTACAAAACTTTTTCCTAAAGCTTTTCTTCTTCTTCAAAATAAAAAAAACAAGTCCTGACTTTCGAGAAGAATCTCTTCACTATTTGCTTAGTGCAAAATTCAATAGGCTTGTCATATCCATTAAAATTATTTTCTTTAAATCCCATAGCAATCTCGTAAAGGAGAGAGAGAAAATATCATTTTTTAAAAAGCATTTTGGGCATGTTTGAAGCCTCAAATCAGTTTTGGTGTTCATATTATCAATCGTTTATCTTGTGTTATCTTTATATGTGTTCATGGAACATATTTTCCAACAAATAGTTCTAGGTTTTCATGTGTCATATATATGTAAAAGGATGAAAACCTAGTTTTATATTCATAAAAAATAGATCAATTTCTTCTAGCAAAAGTTGTTTTGTCCGCATTCAAAGCCTCATCAGCAACACGGACCTGCTCTATCAACTTGTTTGGTGTTTAGTCCTTGTTGTATTTGAGTATTTATAAATAATTCTTAAAAGTGTAAACCTACTCTTTCTAGTAAAGCTATTGTAGTTGTTTTGAACTTCCTTTCTCATGCTTGATGAAGATGTTAGTTAGATTTATTGACATTCTAAGACTATAGTTAACATGTGGATTGAGTTGGCTAAATTTAGTGGTTTCAACTTGTGGCAATAGAGTTATTGCAGGTAGTGTCTTGTAATAGAGTTGTTGCGAGATGTTTGAGGATTAAAATTTTAACCTTGCAACTATAGAGTATGCATTCACTGTTGCTTGAAGATAGTGAAGTGATTGAGAAATCCTATGAGGTAGGTCATGGTTTTACTCCCTTGAGAAAGGAGTTTTGCACGTAAACATCTTGTGTCATATACTTTTTATAGTTGTAATTTCTTGTTTATCGCTATTTATTGTAGAAGGTGTTTGAGGGCCTTGTCCCTATTTAGGTATGCAACACTTACAGTTTAATAATTAGTAAATATTTCTTCTATCCTTGTGTGTACTAGTATTATTGATTTGTTAGGTTGGAAATTTCTCTTCATACAGAGTGGCGTGCAAATGATCATCTGCCAGATATGTTTTTAGCTTACGCCAACTGAGTTCATGAGTTCTCTTCAACTGGTTAATGAAACTCAAATAAGGTAGCTTGAAAAATAGAGTAATAACATGTTATGACAATTTAAATTGCATTGATTACCTAAATTTTATACTGACACTGTATATAACATAGATACCTTACAGAGTCTTAACTCTTACATACAAGCTGTGTATAGTTAAGTTGAATAACAATTACATATTTTGTTTAATCTTCGTGAAGGTGGAAATTTGTAACACCCGGCATTTTTGAACTAGAAATCGAATCATCGTTGTATGACCCTGCTAAAATACTCTATGTGTTAGCTCCTAGTAGTATTCTCATAGAATTCAAAAGAGTAGAAATTTTTTGCTAAGTGTAAAAAGGGACTTAGAATCATTTTGAGTTTCCAAACTTTGGGGATTTTATTTTCGACCTTTCCAACCTCCATTTCTTGATGTTTTTGTTGATATATGATGGGGAAAGTCAATAGTACATCTAGGGTGAATTCCATGCTTATCTTAGGCGCATTTCAGTGGCATAACTCACTGGTTTGAAATGCTCTCGCATTTCGGGTGTATGTCAGGCCCCAATTTCAGGGTCAACTTCCAATACTCATAACTTCCTGTATATATTGTATATAATGAACCTGGAGAGATTCTATATCAAATGAAATAACTTTGAGTCTTATTTTCAATGCCATTAATTTCATAAAAATCCAATATCTGAGTAAGAAGTTAGGCCAAATTTACTTCAGCCTATCAACTGAGGGACAATTGCGACCTTGTTCATTTCCTTAGGGGTATTTTAGAACTTTAACCCACCCCTTTAACATCTTAAACACGATTTTTAATCCCAATTGACCAAAATATGGTCATTATCTTCAAAATTTTCAAGAACAACACTCTTTAGTCCCAAAACAAAAATCAAGATTTCCTCAAAATTCAACCGTAGAAAATAAAAAATAATTCAAAATTTCGGATACCCATTGCGACAGCTACAAGATGCACCCATCATTCGTACGTATAGCATCCCAAAAGATAGAGTTCATTCAAAAGCTTCTAATTTAAGGTACGTGGTATTTTTCCTAAAATCTCATGGGCATAGAAATCATGTTTTAAGAAAAGGGTTTCGGATTTATGAATAAATTCATCTTTTAGAAGCATTGAAAATATTGTTTTGGCCTTTAGGTCTTCCCCCTAAAGTGATTTGAAGTTATATATATATGTAAGCATGTGTTTTAATGTTGATTGAAATAAGAGAATGATTCATGAAAAATCCCTGTCTTGTTATGATTTTTTCTTTACTTATCATATGCTATGGATTATTTTGAATGCATCTTGAAAAACATTAAATGAAATGCCTTAAGTATTTTGATATTTGGATTATGATTTTGATTTCAAAAGAGAGGGTAGTTTATGTTGATAAATGTTGAAAATATTCATATAATGAAAAGAGTTACATGGTTTGTAAAGATTATATGACCACCACTTGTTCATGGAAAGGATGAGAATTTTTGCATAGTTTTGACTTATATTTTCAGAACATGAAATCTCTTATACTAATTGCATGTTTAGGTGGTCTGAATTGAGTTTTAGTGAAAGAATCATGCATGATGCATTATGGCTCAGAAATAGGACTTGCAAGTCTTGGTGTGACGACACTAATTTAGATAATGCCATAGTAATTCAGCATAGAATAGAATGCATGCTTGAAACTAGATTTTTTAGATGTTGAAACTTGAATAATGCATGATTCAGAACAGGATAAAATTGGGCATAAAGAGAGCTTAGGTGGTTCCCCGAAGAGGGCATGAGTTCAGACAGCTCATTACCCAAAACTGTGATTTACCGATCCGGGTATATTATTATACACTGGCCTAGTGCCCTGTGGCATATCAGACTCATACACTATAACCCTTGCGGCACACTCGGGTTGGGGGATTCCCCATCGAGTCAATGGAGGATTCCATATAGCCCGTGGAATATAAGAATTATAGGGGAGTGGCACTTGACTCAGAAGTAATACAAAGGTCAGAAAAACTGCATTGACAGAAAGGTTTTATGATTATTAGAAATGCTCGTGTGTTTTGAATTTATATCTTTCATGATGTTTTACGACTACCTTTCAACTATTTTATTTATATAAAAGCTTTTTTTTGGATTTGCTCTGCGTACCAGTACATTTGTATTGACCTCTACCTCCCAGGGTCTAAAGCTTAGTTCAGGAGTCTTACTAAGCTGTAGAGTTTTAGATAGCAGGGATGTGTGCAGTTAATGAGCCTTCCTTATTCCAGAAGACCTTTTTCTTCTAGATTATGTCACTTATTATGATTTTGGTCTTCTAGGGGCCTTGTCCTAGTTTTCAGATAGTTGTTATTTTTAGATATAGTAGAGATTTCGCAGACTGGTCCAGATGTAGTTTAGTTGATATTGGGGTTTTATCCTTCATTATTAAATTAAATCCAGAGTATGATCATGTTTCCGTATTAGATTATATTTCCGCATCTTCTTTTATCATATGAATGTTATGCATGATTACCAGATATAGTAGGATGTTTGGGCCTTCATGGTTCAGGATGTCTATCACGGCCATGGCCCTGGTTTGAGTCGTGACAAACTTGTTATCAGAGCCTGGTTCATGGTCCTAAGGTGTTTGTGAAATCGCGTTGGGTAGAGTCTTATTTATGGGTATGTAGTGCGTCACACTTATAAGCAGGAGACTACTAGGCGTTTAGGAATACTTTCCTTTCTTCATGTTCTAGTTCATGCTATGGGGTCAAAATATTCCTATTTCATACTCTAATTCATGTTATGGTGTTTCCCATATGAAAGTTAAGTTATCCAAATTCTTTCCTTACCTTGATATTTTCAGATATCTCTCATTGTTGAGGTGATTCAGGCGTAGAAGTCTAGAATCTAAATGGTATGGTCTTTCTGATTGATTTCATATAATATTTTAAAATTATGCAAGGACTGGAGAAGAGTCCGTTAGTTCTTCAGAGTGGATTGACTCTAGTGTGAACTTTGGTTCTGCTAAAATCATGCTTTTAAGCCTAGGGTATTAAGTGTATTCGGTCCTTTTCAAAAATTTATGTTGCAGATGTCATGCTTAATGGAAGTTGATATGTAGAAGAATGTTGAAACTGTATTTCCACCTGAGTAGTAATATAAGTTAAGTGTTGGTGTCATGAACTATTGGTAGTGATGTTGGACCAAGAAGTTGGTGATGTGAAGTCACAAAGTTAGAAGTTATAATGAGGGTGAATTTTATGTAAATAAATATTTTTGTTAAATAACCAATGTTTGATGATGATTTACCCCTTTATAGTGATAGACTAATATGGTAGCTAGTATCATATATGTATTATATGGTAGTCTGTAGGGGACGTGTTTGACTCAAATTTTTATTTATACAGAGTAAGATGCGTATTCTTAGATCATTGATTATTGTGTGCCAAGTTTCTAACTCTTGTAATCTTGTTATCATTGTGTTGTTGAAACTAAAAGTCTAGTAAAGCCTTATGGGGCTCTTTCGATTCACTAGCATAGTTGCTTTGATGCATTTCATCTTTTTGTTCAAAACACAAAAATCAAAATCTAGTGAAGTCGTGTGAGGCCTATTTCGATTCACTAGCAACTTGTTGTTCATATTGTTGTTCTTGTGTTGGTTGGAACTAGGGATTTAGAGGCGTAATGGCAAGAAAAGTGGTAAGGATAATTTATTGAATATATGTATTGCCAAATCGTTTTGCATAAGATTGAGTTGGTAATGAAGTGATATGTCCTTATGTGTTAGTTTAGTAGAAGCTAGAGAAGGATTTATTAGTTAAAGTGAATTGTTGTTTGCTTGAAGTATGAAAATGACTAGATTAGCTAGTAAGTTATAATTATAAACTCATGTTTGTTTGTGGATTTTGAGGGTAGTCTAAATGTATTCTTGGGTAAGTAAGCGTAATGCGATAAATCCATATCAGTAGATAAAATTGTATGGGGTTATAGTATAAGATTAAGGTTGGCCATGTCTATTATATGACTTTACCCCTTCCCCCCGACCTTCTTTTCATTGGTAGTTATAAACTAGTACTACTTGTGAGAAGGTGTGTAGTAGATTTTTAGGGTATTTGGGTAGAATGTCCCAATTTGATGGACTAGTATTTTATGTTGCATTCTTCATTGGTGGTAGATGATTGATGCTAGACTATAGGCTTGTATTTAAATATAAAATGTGAATGTAAGAATAATGGCGTAAGATTAATGATGGATGTTTTGTAAGAATTATGTATAAAGTTGGGTTGAAAATCATGTTTATCACTAGACATTAAGTTTGAATAATTGATCTCCATAAAGGTGGATGTGATAATTTCTTGGTTAATGATACTAGTTATATGAAAGTGATCTAATAGGCTTGAACGGTGTATGTAATGTCTTAAGTTTATTTGATTCGTAATGAAGTATGATGTTGTATGTATGATGTAGAAGTATGCCCAAGGTGATATGGAGTTGCGGTATTTTCTAAGACTATTACATGTTGTATATGGATAGTAGTACTGTTGGATTGCTAGGTGGAGAAAGACTAGTAGATGTTATATGGTGTTCTAAATAGCCAATTTAAGGAGTTTTGATTGATAATGTTGGGTTTTTCTTTATGATCTTGATTCTCATAGTAGAGAGATGTAAGTTTAGAGTCGCGATATTGGTAGGCTTTGTCGAAAGTAGTATGATTCATCAAAGGCTTGGTGATATCCATGTTAAGTGTTAGAATCTAAGTTTGAATTTTTGAAGGTTGAACCAACAGAAATAAGAGTTGAAGCGCTAGAGGGTGTGCACTCTGATTATGGGGTTACTCATGAAGAACCGAAGTTAGTAAGTGTTTAAGTATTATATGATGTCTATTGGTGGCTATAGAATAATAGAGTGTATCCCAGAAGGTAATATTACCAGTGGGCTTTCCCTTTTCAGGTGTGGTCATTCGGGTTAAGTTCTATGATATACGTGTATGGTCATTTTTCAGACCCTAGAGTGCAGTAAGTATAGTTTAGTTAGAGTCTAGTAAAAGATCTCTCAAACTTAAGATGATGGCTTGAAGCTAAGTGGGAGATGATATAATGAATAACCAAGTCAGACTCTTAGATTCGAGTAGTGATGTCAGTAAGATATAGAACATCAGGAAGTAAGGGTGAGACTCAACCCATTCTTATCTCAGAATTTTTCAGTGATCCCAATACCTACTCATGCTTTACGATTCAGTTCCATGATCATAGTTCATGTTCATGCATATAATAGAGAATCATTTACTCTTCCAGTCCCTTAATGAGGGGTCCCAATTCATTTAATAGTCGGAATCACATTTCATTAGTTGTCAACTCAAAAAAAAAATTAAGGTTGTGCAGCTCGTGACTCATGTACTCACGCTTTATAATGTGCTCAGCTCCTATAACTTGTGCTATACTCCTAATGATGGGCAAAATTCAGCTTATAGTTGTGTATGCCCTCAATTCAGATTTACTTTGATAAATCCCTGATGTTGATTTGCTATTCATCAGGCCTCAGTTAAGAGTCAAGTCTCATATAATATCCTTCCATGCTTCAAGGTTTTGTGTTCTTGGGGAGCGCATGGGGGTTATATTAATAGTGGTTTAGAGAATATATGAAGTGTGTCTTCTTGGGTGTTTACCTTGAAGTTCATATGTGGTTATAAAGATAGGCTTGAATGATATGTTGGGATTTTAGTAAAGGAACGCAATATGCTCTAGTGAACCCACAATAAGAGATCAGAGTTAGTCATTGAAGTGGTAACACATGATATGCTTAGGGTGTGAACTTTAAAATGATATGGAAGGTTGAATCATACGGTTTAGACTATTATCGTGGTGCGACATGTTGTATTTTTGTGACTTGGAGTTAGGCTTGACCACAGTGAAAGGATTTAAGCTACCTTAGACATTAGTAGAAAGATTTATAAATGCCTATATGTGAATACTAGGTCGAATCAAATGAGTATGGTATTTAAGGAGAATAGTATAGTTAAGGGATATTTGAAAAGTGTGCTAAGAGTAGTGTCAGTGTTGTGATTTCTTAGTTGGATGTCTTGTGTAACTCATGACTAAGATTCTTTGCCCCCCCTTAATGCTACTAGCACTTCTTTAGAAAGAGTGTAGAAGAGATACTTCAGTTAAGTATAAGGGCCTAGTATAATTCAGTCTGTATAGCCAGTAATCCAGTCTAATAGTTAGGAAGATAAATTACGGTGGTTTTTCACTTTTTTACCCAGTCCTACAATCCAAAGTCTCAGGCATATGACCATCCCAAGAGATAATCTATTCTATCCATGTAAATTAGAAATTCAGTTCAATCCAAAAATCATGTTTCGGATTCAGCTATTTAGTCATGACTCAGTTTATAAGAGTTCAGAGCATAATATCAAATACTTCCAAGTATTTTAGCTCAGGCAGTATAATATCTTGGTACGATCCAAGTTTTGTTGCCTCATGATTTGTACTTGTATAAGTTATCACTTCTCTATTCAATGTGTATTATTGGATCATGAACACTCAAAGGATATCCTAAACTCTCAGCATGAATCAACTTCTTAAAGAAAGTAAAGTCAAGTCAGCTTAGAACTTAGTTTCATGATAGAAGTTTAAATGTTTCAGATCAGATATATCTTCTCTTAGAGGACACATTATGTCTGCGTTATTCCGTACCCTTAAGACTTCCACATTCCTAGCCATTATTCGGGAACGAATGATCCTAAGGGAGAGATAATGTAATACCCTGTATTTTTAAAATAGAAATTGAATCATCGTTGTAACACCCCAAAAGAATCCTCTACGTGTTAGCTCCTAATAATATGCTCATAGAATTGAAAAGAGTAGAAATTTTTTTCTAAGTGTAAAAAGGGACTTAGAATCATTTTGAGTTTCCAAACTTCGGGGATTTTATTTTCGAGCTTCCCAACCTCCGTTTCTTGATTTTTTATTGATACATGATGGGGAAAGTCAATAGTACATCTTGGGCACATTCCGGGCGCATCTTGGGCACATTTCAGTGGCATAACTCACTGGTTTGAAATGCTCCCGCATTTCGGGCATATTTCGGGCCCCATTTTCAGGTTCAACTTACAACGATCATAACTTCTTGTATATAATGAACTGGGAGAGATGATGTATATCAAATGAAATAACTTTGAGTGTTATTTCCAATGCAATTGGTTTCATCCAAATCCAACATCTGAGTAAGAAGTTATGTCTAATTTACTTCAGCCTATCAGCCTATCAACAGAGGGACAACTGCAACCTTATTTGTTTCCCTAGGGGTATTTTAGTCCTTTAACCAACTCCTTTACCATCTTAAACGCGGGATTTTAATCCCAATTGACCAAAATATTGTCATTATCTTCAAAATTCTCAAGAACAACACCCTTTAGTCCCAAAACAAAAATCAAGATTTCCTCAAAATTCAACCATAGAAATTTGAAAATAATTCAAAATTCGGGATACCCATTGCGAGGGCTACAAGATGCGCCCATCAATCATACGTATAGCATCCCAAAAGCTAGAGTTCATTCAAAAGCTTCTAGTTTAAGGTATGCGGGAGGTTTCCTAAAATCTCATGGGCATAGAAATCATGTTTTTAAGAAAAGGTTTTTGGATTTATGAATTAATTCATCTTTTAGAAGCATTGATGATATTGTTTTGGCCTTTAGGCCTTCCCCGCAAAGTGATTTGAAGTTATTTATATATGTAAGCATGTGTTTTAAGGTTGATGATTGAATTGAGAGCATGACTCATGAAAAATCCCTCTCTTGTTATGATTTTTCTGTACTTATCATATGCTATGGATTGTTTTGAATGCATCTTGAAAAGCATTATATGAAATGCCTTAAGTATTGTTTTATTTGCAACTCGGAACCAAAATGAGCCACGAAACTAAAAAAGTGACAAAAATAGGCCACCTATTTAAAAAGTTATCAAAATAGGCTAAACATAATAATTTATTACGTTTTTCACTTTTTTGTTAACGGTCAACTAACAAAGCTGAATTTTAATAAAATGTAATAATTTATTACGTTTTACACATTCATTTGAAAAATGTAATAAATTATAATCTTGTGTCAGGAAAAAATTTAAAACGTAAAAAAATATTATGTGTTACACCTTTATCGAGGTTGCTGTGACTTTTCAGAAAAGAGATGCAAAAACGTAATATTTTCTTTTGTGGTATAATTTATTGTGCAAAACGTACTAAAATATTACGTGTTATACTTCAATTTCTTAATTTTTTCCGAAGTTGATGTGTTTAGTTAATGTGGTGTCAACAATTAAAAAGTGTCTACCTACTTTTTCCTTTCAACAATTCTAATTTTGTTAATTTTTGATAGTTAAATTTATTTATATTTTATAGTTAATCAAAATAATTTATTTTTGCTCTATGCAATAAATTTTTTATGATTATATAAAAAATTAAAAAAAGAAGTATCAATTAGATAATCAATTTAACAATTTTTTTATATTTATTTTATGTCAAAAAATAATCAGTTCTATCATTAATTATTCGATTTCTTTCTAGAATTTTTTTTTTTGAGTTTTTATCTACCCCAAAATAATGAAATGTTAAATTTTCGTTGATCTAAGAAGCCTCTATATGCAAGAATTATTTTTTCTTTGTTAAAAATATGAAATTAATTTTTTTGGTTAAGTTTTCAATTAGTGTTTCGATTAGGATATTGAGGAGACTCACATGCACAAATTTGTTTCATATTATAATTAATGGAGTAAAAAATTAATTTAATTTAGGAGTCTAGAAAATCATACTGATAAATATTTGTGATAATGTATAAATCAATAACATTTTTATTGGTACAATTTTATTAAAAAAATATTGTATTATTTGTACTATTTATGAACGAAGAAGTCAAAAATATTAACTCCATGACACTTGAATTAACAAAACAAAAAAATAATTTTTAAATACATTTTACATACTTTTGATGGGACAATGAACAATTTCTTATTTTTTGTGCATAATCTTATTGGGTTATCGGTTTAAGAATTAAAAAATAAAAAACGTACAACTAATACAATAATCTTTTTAATAAAATCGTACCAATAAAAATGTTATTGATTTATACATTATCATATATATTTATCGGTACGATTTCCTAGACTCCTAAATTAAATTATAATTTTTTACTCCATAATTATAATATAAAACGAATTTGTGCATGTGATTCTGCTCGATATCCTAATCAAAAACTACAATGAATAATTAACCGAAAAATTTAATGGTATATTCTTAACCAAGAAAAAATAATTCTTGTATATAGAAGCTTATTTGACCGACAAAAATTTAACTTTTCATTATTTTGGAGTAGAGAAAAATTTTAAAAAATAATTCTCTAGAAAGAAATCGGATAATTAATGATAGAACTGATCATTTTTTGACATGAAATAAATATAATAAAATTGTTAAATTGATTATCTAATTGATACCTTTTTTTTTAATTTTTTATACAAACGTAAAAAGTTTATTAAATAGAGAAAAAATAAATTATTTTGATTAACTATAAAATGTAAATAAATTTAACTATCAAAAATTAAAAAAATTAGAATTGTTGAAAGCAAAAAGTAGGTGGACAATTTTTAATTGCTGACACCACATTAACTGAACACATCAACTTCTGAAAAAGTTAAGGAATTAAAGTATACCACATAATATTTTAGTATGTTTTGCACAATAAAGTATACTACGTAATAAAATATTACGTTTTTGCATCTCTTTTCTGCAAAGTCACTTTAGTTGACGTGACAAGTCACAACAACCTCTATAAAGGTGTAACACGTAATATTTTGTTATGTTTTAAACTTTTTTCTGACACAACGTAATAATTTGTTACGTTTTATAAATAAATGTGTAAAACATAAAAAATTATCACATTTTATTAAAAGTCAACTCTATTAGTTGACCGTTACTAAAAAGGTGAAAAACGTAATAAATTATTACGTTTAGCCTATTTTGGTAACTTTTTAAATAGGCGGCCTATTTTGGACACTTTTTTAGTTTCGTGGCTCATTTTGGTATCGAGTTCTTATATTTGGATTATGATTTTGATTTCAAAAGAGAGGGTAGTTTATGTTGATAAATGTTGAAAATATTCATATAATGAAAAGAGTTGCATGGTTTCAAAAGATTGCATGACCACCACTTGTTCGTGGAAAGGATGAGAATTTTTGCATAGTATTGACTTATGTTTTCGGAATATGAAATCTAATATACTAATTGCATGTTTGGGTGGTCTGAACTGAGTTTTAGTGAAAGAATCATGCATGATGTATTATGGCTCAGAAATAGGACTTTCAAATCTTGGTGTGACGACACCAATTCAGATAATGCTATAGTAATTCAGAACAGAATAGAATGCATGTTTGAAATTAGATTTTTCAGATGTTGAAACTATAATAATGCATGATTCAGAACAAGATAAAATTGGGAATAAAAACAGCTTAGGTGGTTCCCTAAAGCGGGCATGAATTCAGACAACTCATTGCCCAAAACTGTGATTTTCCGATCCAAGGATATTATTATACGCTGGCCTAGTGCCTTTGGTGTATCAGACTTAGACACTCCAACCCTTGCAGCACACTCGAGTTGGGGGCTTTCCCGTCGAGTCAATGGCGGATTCTATATAGCCAACTGACTCAGAAGTAATACAAAGATCAGAAAAACTACATTGACAAAAAGGTTTTATGATTATCAGAAATGCCCGTGTGTTTTGAATTTATATCTTTCATGATGTTTTACGACTACCTCTCCACTATTTTATTTATATAAAAGCTTTATTTTGGATTTACTCTGTGTACTGGTACATGTGTATTGACCCCTACCTCCCAGGGTCTAAAGCTCAGTTCAGGAGTCCCGCTAAGCCATAGAGTTTTCAGACAGCAGGGATGCATGCAGATGGTGAGCCTTCTTTATTCCAAGGCCTATGTCTTCCATATTATGTCACTTATTATGATTTTTGTCTACTGGGGGCCTTGTTCCAGTTTTCAGATAGTTGTTATTTTCAGATGTAGCAGAGATTTCACAAACTAGTTTAGATGTTGTTTAGTTGATATTGAGGTTTTATCCTTCATTGTTAAATTAAATCCAGAGCATGACCATGTTTTCGTATTTGATTATATTTTCGAATCTTCTTTTATCATATGAATGTTGTGAATGATTACCAGATATAGTAGGACGTTCGGGCCTTTATGTTTCGGGATGTCCGTCAAGTCCAGGACTCCAGTTCGAGTCATGACAATATTTCTTATACGCTTGCAGGTTTTATAAGCGAAAACTGAAGCAAACACATTAGCAAGCAATATGCTGCCTTAGTACTTGCCTTGATGTGCACCAATGCTGCTAGTTTTGGTTGGTGATGGGGTTCTCTAAGTTGGCTCTTTCAAAGAGAAATAATTCCAATGAATATTCAAAAAATAGGGAAAAGCATAAATGTGGTCATCGACTTTGCCACCACATTCGTGTTGTCTCAAACATTCTTGGCCATGCTCTGTCACTTCAAGTATGGGTTGGTTGAATTGCTGTTATTACCATTTCTATTTTGACGTTCTTTCTTGAGACCAAAGACGTCGCGTTAAATTCAATGCATCAAGTGTGGGAACAATGCTTGGTTTGGAGTAGATATGTACTGATTATACCAGAAATTTATGTATAGTTGATTTTGTAATCTAATAGAGGAAATTTTACATAAGGAGGTCACTGGATAATAGAAGTTATGATGTATGGAATTTATTCAAATTTAACCTTATTTGAAGTAGATTTGGGTGTTAAATTATTTAAATTTGAAAAGAAAATAATGGACAAACAAATTTAGATACACGTAGCTAAAATTAAAACTATTTTTACAAGCATTTCAATCATGTAGGACTGAAATCATATGCGAATTCAACTTCAATTGCTACGATTAAATGTTTCCCAAAACTGCTAATATGCAGTGCAAAAAAAATGTCTAGACAAGTTAAACAATGATCCCAAAAGAGAATATTTGTGCAATTCCCCCAAATTCTTGGCATGTCATTTATTGGGCAAAGTGGACATATAACTAGGGGTGGGTATGGTATTGAAAACTTCAGTTCGATAATTTTGATTTTAAAGATATTGTTTCATTACGATATCAATTAATTTGTTTCGATTTGGTACTTTTAAAAAGATCAATTTCAATATTTTGTGGCACATTAAATAGGTAATTATAATTTGTTTGACTTCAACTTATGTGTACTCATATAGTAGAGTATTATGACTTTGTTATTTCAAAAAAGCATCTCCATTATATCATACCAACACTTTATAATATTGAAATATTCAAAAGAAAGTCCAAGCATGTATTTTCCTTCGTTAACCAATTACACCAGAAAAAACACTCCCAAAAAAATGGGTTAGAAAGAGTGAGTATCGCCTCTCTCTGTCTTTCCCCTTTTATATTCTCCTAATTGATTTTTCTTTCCTCTTCTGCTTGACTCTTCTATTCTAATAGACTCCTTATATAGTCATGGACTCGCCTATGTCTGATACTTCTCCACCTTTATTAGATTTTATTCCTATAAACTCCAATCCACTACTGAACCTACTGTCATACAGTGAAATTACCTTAGGTAAACTAATATTGGTTTCAACTATGGTCGAAGACACATCGACCACTCCCAATACCTTTGATATAGATGATTCCATGATCAGCCTAATCTTAGAAGACAAGAACCATCTGTACTCACCTTGACAACACTTGTTGATCGTCAAAGCCTTTGGATCTAAGTTCACCCACTTGTATTTGAATATGAAATTGGAAGCCCTTTCGTGTCTTCCTAAAACCCATTTCTTGATTGAATTTGGTTTTGATTTCTACACATTTAATTTAAATAACACAGTAAGCCAAGCAAAGATCTTGCAAGGAGGGCCCTAGTTTGTAGCAGGCAGTTTTATTTCCATTAGGAATTGGGAATCGAACTTCGTTCCTAGTGATTCCCAAATTGATTCTACTATTGAATGGGTGTGCCTACCTCAATTTCCCACTGACTTTTATGATCTGTATATCATATAATGGGTTGGCCATAAAATTAGAAAGCTCTTAGATACAAGTACGACCATGAAGATGGACGTATATGAGAATGTAATGAACTCGGGGCTTGAAGTGTGCGAGTGAAGGACTTAAAACAAACAAAACTGACCCTAATATCACACCTGGATTGTAAAGAGGATCCTTGGAACACAACAAGGCAGCCCCTAAATACACTTGAAGGGAGCCTAGCTCTTAAAAGGGTATTTTGGATATTTTGTGTTTTATTTATAACCTAGTATAAATAGAACATTGTAGGGCTTTTAGACTTAGATTATTCATGATTTTTAAGTCTTGAAACACAAATAAACACATGCCCTCTCTCCTTGAGGCACCAAAACCGAAATTAGGCATAGAGAGTGTGAAATCACTCTTGTTGATCTCATGGCTTGGAAACTTGATGCTTGGGAGGTGGATTTCGACCTTGTGTCTTCGTAAGATATAGGTGAACATTGTTTGTAGTGTTAAGGGTCCAAGATTGGAATATTCTCTTGGGTTATTAAGATTATACCTTCATTAAGTCTATCTAACTATCCCTTTACTTTTATTGTAATCTTGTAGTAGTTTATCTTCTTGTAACCGTTTCTATCTCTTGTTAGTAAAACTGTGTGTTGTTCCTATCTTGTTATTGTTGTCCATATCGCCATATTTCTACTATTTTGGTGTATTTTACACCGCCAATATCTTGTTGTTATTCTGTTTTCATTGTTGTTGTGGTGAATCCGAGAGTGGTCACCAAAGGGGTCCTCGGTTCTTCAAACTTGTGGACTGATTTGGTGTTTGTTTCGTGTTTCCCTTGTTCTTCTTGTATCATTTGGTATCAGAGCATGGATAGATCTTATTCCTACAAGAACACTCTTGGACTTGCTTGATTAGAAAATTCAAAAAAAAATTTTTATTGAAAAGCTGAAAAATTAAAAAAAAGTGCAATCTGCCCGTGTTGTGTTCTTGGCCAAAAATTGCATTTTTGTTGTGTCTTGGCCAAGATTTTTGTTTTTCTTGAGTGTTTCTAATGTTAGATTTGTTTTTTACTAACACTTGAGTCCATATCTAAGTTTGAGCTTCGTTGTTGTTGTCATGAACAAGTAAGACCGTGTGGTAGACATTATTGTTGGAAAAACTTGACTTCGCCATGTCTGTGGTTGTTGTTATTGAAAGGATTGTTTTTGTTGTAGTTCTTAGTGAATGTTGTTGTGTACTTGAATTTCTTCACAACCTTCATCTCTTGTTAAAACTGAATACACAACACTACAGAGACTTGGCCATTTGTTGTTGTGGATTGGAGTTGGCCGTTGGAATTGTTGTTGTTCTTGAAGATTGTTGTTATTGTTCTTGGTGTGGTTGTTGTTGTTATTGAAGTTCTTCACCTTCCTTCATATATTGTTAGAACATAAAGTGAGTGCTATATCCTAAAAGGTAAAGGAAAAAGGTGTATGTACTTGTTAGTCTAGAAAGACCCCCAACCACCAAAAGACTTTATATCACTTCTCAACTACTTTTCCATGATTTAAGGACCCATGGTTTAAGGAGAAGTACAATAAGAAGTCAAGTATTGAAAATTGAAAAGGTTCCAAGACTTATTTTTCGTTCTAAAATAAATTCCACAAATCCAAATTAATTTTTGACTAAGACTTGAACATTTGAGAATAACAACTTGATAAAACCGAACTAATACGTGGCCACCACGTCATCATTTCTACTATTCGCACAATATTTTTGAGCTCAAATTTTAGATTTCTTCATTTTATTTTGTTGTCTCTTTGTTTCATTTAATTTATTCTAGTACTAATTAACAAGATAGTAAACTTCTACTAGGTTGTCACTTAGTTCTTGAATCCGTTGTTCATGTCTACATTTCTTTTGTGCTTTTTCTGTTTTGTGAATTCATTGTATCTTGTTGGTTCAAGTCCGTAAGCAAATTGTCTTTGAGTCAACTCAAAAAAAATCTATTTCTTACCAAGGTAGACTCCTCCCTCAATCACTCACGAAGTACAAGCTGACTTTCAACACTTGTGAAACCAAGTGTGAGGTAAAAAGAGAGTGGGAGTGTGAGGAGGAATTTTCAAGCTAACAAGTTTGTTTGTTTTGTTGTTCGTTGTTGTATTTTCTTAGGTAGCATGGCTTCCACCAATCTCGATGCCACATTTGACCGTATCATCGATAATATTGAAGACATGAAATGGCACGTTGAAAGGCTACACCAATTGGTATCCATACTTATCCCACAAATCCAAAATCTAAGGTCCAAACACCTTATGGCGGAGCTTCCCAAAGGAAGTTGATGCCCAAACTTGTGAAGGACTTTTACACCAAGGTAAAGACGAACGTACTCATGAACGTCAAGGTAAAATAGCTATCTCTTACACTTTGGTACATGTGGATGATGACCGTGTGACTAATAAGCCATGGAGTGTGAGTAGTAGCTTACCTAAGTATCAGTATATTGATTCCTTACCACTTGTGGATGATGTATATATTGTGCGAGTGGATACACTAGTTGATCCTATAGATGACCGAATTGACTCTTCTGGTAAGATCAATTTGTGTCCACCTAGTGTTAAAGCTATTGTGTTGAATAAAATTACATCGTCGAGTGAAATTTGTGTTGAACAACTTGTATGTAAACCTTGCCCACCACTTGAGAATATGTGTGATATGATTAATGAGTCTTAAGTGAGTGAAGAATTTGAAAATGTTGGCCAAGAAAAAAAGGAGTAAACCCATGAGCCTATGTTGTTGTAAAGATTCTAATGTTTGCTTGGCTCATAGGGTTAATCGTGTGCTTGACATATCTTTGAAACTTGATAATTATTCCTTAGAGAGTGAAAGTTCCAAATCTGTCTGTGGGTTAGATCATTTACTCTTTAGGTACAATGTCATGTTTGAAGGTATTTTGAACACTCCTAATAGGCCTAGTGGTGAAAAAGATGGTATAGCTTGCCTTGGAATCTATAGCCTATATTCTAACCCACTATGGTGTGACAGCATTCCTCCTAAAGATAGAAATCTCTTCTTGGAAGATGAGAGTACTCTTAAGGGTAAGGAATGTGTGGTCTTGGAAATTACTTCTTATTCTACTTTGTGTGGCTGTTTCAAGGACACCATAGTAGAAGTAGAATTAAATGCCACTTTTATCTACCCTCTCTTTACTTGTGATGATATGTATGCCAATGTAGAGAGTAGGCCGTGTGGTTGTGGTAAAGACTATGGGAAATGGGTGTGTTGTTTAGACCCGTGTCTGTGGCCACTCTTCCCATTTGATCCTGGTGCCATCTTAGGGTGGAGAAGATTTGCTCTCGGCTTAGGTGCATTTGTTTTATGTGCTTATCATATCCAAGTCCTTGGTGAATTCTTCAATGGCTTCATAATGTTTAACAATAAAGACTCTTGGTTATATGTCAAATATGAACCACCTTGGCATGTCGAGACTTGTTGTTAGCCAAGACTTGAACTCAAAGGGTCCTCAGTTTCTTTTTTTGGAGTATGTTGTTTTGAGTGTTTTGAGTGCATACAATTATTGTTTCTTTTTGCTAATCCTAACCCTCATGACATGAGGAAGTTTTCTTGTTTGTCTCCCTTTTATTTTGCAAGGCATGGATTCCAGGTCAAAATCTTTTTAAGGGGGGGAGGATGATACAAGTACGACCACGAAGATGGACACATGTGAGAATGTAATAAACCCGAGGCTTGGAGTGTGCGAGTGAAGGAATTAAAACACACCAAAATAACCCTAATCTCACACTTAGAGTGTAAAGAGGAGCCATCAAACACAACAAGGCAGCCCCTAAATACACTTGAAGGGAGCCTAGCTCTTAAAAGGGCATTTTGGACATTTTGTGTTTTATTTATAACCTAGTATAAATAGAACATTATAGGGATTTTAGAATTAGATTATTCATGATGTTTATTCATGATGTTTAAGTCTTGAAACATAAATAAAGACAAGTCCTCTCTCCTTGAGGCACCAAAACCAAAATTAGGCATAGAGAGTGTGGAATCACTCTTGTTGATCTCATGGCTTGGAAACGTGATGCTTGGGAGGTGGATTTCGACCTTGTGTCTTTGTAAGAGATAGGTGAATAGTGTGTGTAGTGTTAAGGTTTCAAGATTGTAATATGCTCTTGGGTTCTTAAGATTATACCTTCGTTAAGTCTATCTAACTATCCCTTTACTTTTATTGTAATCTTGTAGTAGTTTGTATTCTTGTAATCGTTTCTATCTCTTGATAGTAAAAATGTGTGTTGTTTCTATCTTGTTATTGTTGTGCATATCGCCATATTTCTACTATTTTGGTGTATTTTACACCGTCAATATCTTGTTGTTATTGTGTTTTCATTGTTGTTGTGGTGAATCCGTGAGTGGTCACCAAAAAGGTCCTCAGTTCTTCAAACTTGTGGACTGATTTGGTGTTTGTTTCATGTTTACTTTATGCTTCTTGTATCACTCTTGAAGGTAGATGCATGCATATCTTCCATAATAAGGGGAAGATATGCACACATCTGTGTTCAAATTGAATTGGGTCACCCTGTCAAATCCTTCGTTATCATTGGCAAGCATAAGCATAATCTGGTTTACAAAGGAGAGGAAATTCTTTGCAAATCATGCAGACACCTGGGTCATACAACCCAAAATTGTGTCAAGAAGCAAGATCTTCTTCTGGCGGCTTCCTCGCCCACTGCAAGCCCTCCAGTTTTGAAGTAAGCTAATCAGAACCCTAATAAATGGCATACTATCTCATTCACTAGGAAAAATAAGCTAATTTCAGTAAACCACCTCCCTGAGGATGCAATCAACAACAAGCAGCTGACCAAGCAGGCCTTAGGTAAGTACCCTTCCCCTACCAAGTCCATGGATATTCATGCTACTTCCTCTTTGACAAACAACGACCTGGGTAAGCTAGGGGTCTGACTCAATGTTGGGCCTCAATGGGTTGACCCATCTTTAGGCTGATTCCCTCTTTCCCATGGGCCCAATGGGACCCTCTACAAGCCCACCAGTCTATCTACTATTTGAGTGGGCTTGAAAATAACGCTTTCAAACCTCTGAATGAGATTATTAGCCCAGTTGGTCCAGTAGTTGGGCTAAAAACTCCATGTACTTGGACTCTTTCTTTTGTCCCCAGCCCAAACCCGATTCCTCTTTTCTTTCTACTATTTTTTTTGATTCTATTTACTCCTCTATTTTGAGTAATACTGAGGAAAAAAACCTCTAGGTGGACCCACCCTTTTCTTAACTAATTATTTTTACATCCCCCACCAGGGGATATTTCGCTTACCACGCTAATGGCTACACTTCTAAATCCCTATGGGGATTTGATGGATATCATTCCTACTTCTAACAGAGCATTAAATTCTCCTGAATATCCTATAGTCCAACTCTTCAGCTTCCTACTGTTAATTTTCACTTTAAAATGCCTACTGTTGCCATGCTAAACAATTCTTGCAAAAATGAACTCCAATCTTCCTCAAGAGATTACTCTGTTCACAAAACCACTCCCTCAAACTCACAACCCAATATCATGGTTGGAAGTGTTTCTATCAAACCAATCACTTCCTCTCCATCTCTAGAAGCAGGGGTTACACTTCACCCTCTATAATTAGGATCTAAACTATCTTGCCCAATTGGCAATGACCTATCTTAACGAGGGTCTTCTGAACTTCGGACTGAATGTGTGGCTGGAAATAGTGTTTCAGATTTTCAACCCCTCATTCTAAGGAAATCTCAATCCTGCTCTTATTTCAGAGGTGATGACCGAACTCAGCTTGAATCTTCCCTTCTATCCCCTTTTGAATCTGCCCCTCTTATCCTAGGGACCCCATTTTGTCAATCTCTTTGTGGACAACCCACCAACCCTTGTTCAAGTTCCTATCCAGCCCCATCCCTCCAATAATCTCTCCCTGTAATTGTTAGAAAGGGAAAAACACTAGCCCCTCTAAGGGAGAACGTCTGAGAGATGGAAATGCTGTTAGCACAATTGAGAATTCCCAAGACGAATGTGCTCACACTGGAAAATCCTAAAAATCTAGAGTTTTTTGATCTTCTAAATGAGATGGTCATTATCGTTCTTCCTCAAGACCTAAACTATTTAGATCTAGGAATAAGCCTACTAAACCCTATGCTAGAAGACCCCTTCAAAGCGAGGGTTGTCCCACTGTCCAAGAAGAGGAAGAACCCCACCCCTATGGCATCCTCCAATTATTCAAGTAAAAGAAAGGAAATAGAAATGGAGAGCCCCCAACAATCAAACCAATGATGACAAAACTGCATACTATAGAATGCTATAGGTGCCAATAATGCTGAATTCCGTAGACATTACAAGTCTATGGTTAATATCCATCAACCCTCCATCCTATCCCTTTTTGAAACTAGGATAGTGGATCACTCCAAATTAGTTTATAAGTTGGGATTCTTTTGCTTTCTTCAGTCTAGTGATTCGGGTTCCTCAGGGGGTATTGTAGTCTTTTGGAAAGAGGATACAATTTCCATTACTTGCATCTCCATCTCCCCACAGGCCATTCATGCTAATGTCAAAGTTATTAAACCCCCCCTTTTGGATTCTTACTATTGTTTATGCTAGTAATAATGTCATTGTTATAAATAACCTTTGGGACCAGCTGAATCACATGCTGACTCTTTAATCCTTTAGACAGTATTCCTTGGCTAGTTAGGGAGGACTTTGATGAGATTCTTAGAGCCTCTGAGAAGTTTGGGGGGAACAATATTAACATGCATAGAGCTAATACCTTTTGGAATTGCATTAAATATTAAGGTCTCATTGGATTAGGATTCAGGGGAAGTAAGTACACTTGGACTAATATGAGATATAGGAATAGACAAACACTTATCATGGAAAGGCTTGATAGGTGCTTAGAAAATGACAAATGGATTCACTTGTTCCCTGACTCTTCTATATTCCACCTTCCAAGAACTCATTCTAACCACTGCCCCCTGCTTCTTCAGTTAACTAGACCCAATCCCACTATCCAGAAACCATTTGGAGTGGAATCTATATGGTGTAACCATAGTGACTTTCCTAAACTTATGAGTTAGTGCTTTCCTGATGGGTCTGACCTTACTAGTGCTACCATTGACTTTGAGGAGAAGGACAAAACCTTGAATAGAGAGATCTTTAGTAATATCTTTCATAGGAAGAAGCATTTTCTTGCCAGATTAACTGGGGTTCATAATTACCCCCACTACCCTACCAGCTCCTTCCTTCATAACCTAGAACACCATCTCCTTGAGGATTTTAAAACCCTTCTTAGAGATGAGTCAGACTTCTGGATGCTGAAATCTAGAATCAACTGACTTATGGAAGGAGACAGGAATATTAAATTCATCCATACCTCTACCTTCAATAGAAGAAGGAGGAGCTAAATTCAATACCTCAATGAAGATGGCGTCTGGCTCCATAACTAGCAGGACATCAAGAATGTTATTTACTCTTTTTACACTTCTCTTTCTGCACTGCTCTCACTTATGGATTCCTTGTTTGCCAAGCTAATTCCTTTATTGTTGGATCCATTAGCCCATCCAGTCACCAATTCTTGGATTCCCTCCCTTCTTATACTGAGGTCAAAAGTGTTGTATTTTATTTTAAACCTTTCAAAGATCCTGGTCTTGATGGTTTCCACCCATTCATGTACCAGAAATACTGGGACACAATGGGGTCCCTCCTTTTTGATTTTGTATACAAACCTTCAGTACCTATTATATGGATGCCAGGGTGAACTCCACTTACTTGTGCCTAATTCCTAAGTGCAAGAATGCCACCTCCCTAAAATTCAGGCCTATTGGTCTCTGTAATGCTCAATACAAAGTAGTCACTACGATTATTGCTAATAGAATCAAACCATATCTCCAAAACATCATTAGCCCTAACCAAGCTAGCTTTCTCTTCAAGAGAAGGGCCTCTGACAATGCTATATTAGTTCAGGAGTACTTAAGAAACCTCAAGACCCAGAGAGATAGAGCTCAGAGTATAATCTTTAAAATTTACTAAGAAAAAACTTTTGATATGCTTGAATGGTCCTTCATTAGACAATCCCTCTTTTTCTTCAATTTTCCTCCTGGTCTCCCTACCCCCATTATGTCCTACCTCTCCACCTCCTCAATCTCAATCTTGGTAAATGGGGGCATGTAACACCCCACATTTTTGGGGGTAGAAATCGAAGCGTTGGTCCAACGTATATATATTTGAACTAGATGATTCCTTGAAAATATATGTGTGGAATACCTTTGGATATGAATTAAGGTCATAAAAATCCCCTAACTCTAAGACTAGTAGAAAATATTTCTACCAATTAAGTTTTTTTGAATGTTAAAACTTGAGTCAAATTCCATCGACCATAACTTCTAGTACATAAAGAATTATAGGACCTAATGTATATCAAATGAAAGGTCTTCAAAGTAGCTTTTCAACGATACCAATTTCACCTAAATCCAACAATCGATCAAAAAGTTATAGCCATTTTCATTAGAGTCAGTAGCTCAGGGCGATAAGCCCTCGGCGCCTGGCTATTCAGGCCAGTATATTTTTCTGCAGTCAGCTCCATATTTTTTAGGGGCATTTGGGTCAATTACACCCTTATTAATTTTGTCTAATCACCGAATTTTAACCCCAAAACAACACTTTAGACCCCCAAATTCACATTCACACCAAAATTCCTATCAAGAACACCCCTTAGGGTTTCAACCCAAAGATCAATATATCTTAAGATTTCACCATAGGTTTCCAATAATTCTTCGAGATTCAGAATCTCCATTGAAAGGGATACAAGAAGCACCCATCAATTATTTGAATAGCATCCCTAAGGCACGAGTTCATTCAAGAGTCATAATTTAAGGTACACAGAGTTTCCTAAAATATCATGGACAGAGAAATCATGATTTTAGAGAGGGGTTTTGGATTTATGAATACATTTATGTTTAAGAAGCATTGATGATATTTTTTTGGCCTTTAGTCTTTCCACAAAATTGATTCAAAAATACATATATATGTAAGCATTTGTTTTACGATTAATTATTGAATTGAGAGCATGACTCATGTAAAATTCCTCTCTTGTTATGATTTTCTTTTACTTATGATATGCTATAGATCATTTTGAATGCATCTTGAAAAGTATGATATGAAATACCTTGAGTAATGTTACATTTGGATTATGAATTTGATTTGAAAAGAGAGGGTGGTTTATGTTGAAAAATGTTTAATATAATCATATAATGAAAAGAGTTGTATGATTTGTTAAGGATTACATGACCACCACATGCTTATTAAAAGGATGAGAATTTTTGCATAGTTTTGACTTATATTTTCAGAACATGAAATCTCTTGTACTATTTGCATGCTTGGGTGGTATGAACTGTGTTTTAATGAAATATCATGCTTAATACATTATGGCTTAGAAAACATAACTTACAAGTCTTGGTATGACGATACCAAATCAGACATTGCCATAATAGAAATAGACTGGTTTAGAAATTAGATTTTATCAGACTTTCATGATTTAGAATTAAGAATGATGCATTTTTAGAAAAGGATAAAATTGGGGATAGAAATATCTTAGGTAGTTCGCTGAAGAAGGCACGATTTCAGACAAATGATTGCCCAAAATCATGATTCACCGACTTGGGTTATTTTACGCTGACCTAGTGCCCTATGGTGTATCAGACTCAGACACTCCAACCCTTGTGGTACACTTGGGTTGGGGGCTTCCCCGCCTAGTCAATGGTGGATTCCATATAGCCTATGGAATATCAAACTTGTAGGGGAGTGCCACCTAACTCAGAAGTAATACAAATATCAGAAATTGCATTGACAGAAAGGTTTTATGATTATAAAAAATGCCCGTGTGTTTTGGAGTTTATATCATATATGATGTTTTATGACTAGTTCTCTATTATTTTATTTTTATAAAATATTTATTTTGGATTGGTCTGTATACCAGTACAATTGTATTGACCCCCTACCCTCCTAGGGTCGGAAGTTCAGTCTAGAGGTCCTGCTAAGCCATAGAGTTTTCAAACAATAGTGAAGTGTGAAATTGGTGAGCCTTCTTTATTCCAGAAGGACTATATCTTTTAGAACATGTTACTTATTTTGGTTTGGGTCCATTGGGGGTCTTGTCCCAGTTTTAGACAGTTGTTATTTTATCATGTATTAGAGATTTCACATACTGAATCAGATATTGTCTAGATGTTGTCGGATTTCTTTCTTTATTGTTAAATTTAATTCAGAGTATGACCATGTTTCCATAATGATTTAATATTCCACATCTTCTGTTATATTTTAATGAATATTATGCATGATTACCAGACATAGAAGGGCACACAGGCCTTTACAATTTGGGATTCTCGTTACGGCCAAGGCCTCGGTTTGGGTCGTGACAAATTTCGTATCAAAACATGGTTCATGACTCCAGAGTGTCTATGAAATTACATTGGGTAGAGTCTTATTTATGGGTGTGCAGCATGCCATACTTATAAGCAGAAGGCTACAATGCATTTAAGAATGTCTCTCTTTCTTCATGTTCTAGTTCATGCTATAGAGTTAGAATGTTCCTCTTTCATGCTCTAATTCGTGCTATGGTGTCGTCCATATGAAAGAAAAGTTATCCTTATTTTTTCCTTACTTTGGTGTTGTCAGATAATGCTCTCTGATTTACTAACAAAAATTTTAGAAGTCACATAAAATGATTGACAGGAGCTCCCTAGTGTGTCATAAGTCCCTCAAGTTTAAAGTTATGTCCTCATTCTTATGAGGCGTTCAGTTATGACAGAGTAAGATGTGTATTCTTAGGTCATTGGATATTGTGTGTTAAGTTTCTATCTCTTGTAATCTTGTTATCACTGTGTTGTTGAAACTAAAAGTCTAGTCAAGACGTGTGGGGATCTTTCGATTCACTAGAATAGTTTCTTTGCTATTCATCTCATTTTCTTGTTTAAAACACAAAAATCAAAGTCTAGTGAGGCCGTGTAAGGCCTATTTTGATTTACTAGCAACTTGTTGTTCATCATATTATTTTTGTGTTGGTAGGAACTGGGGGTTTAGAGGTGTAGTGACAAGAAAAGTGATAAGGGCAATTTATTGAATATATATACCCGAATCTTTTTGCATATGATTGAGCTAGTAATGAAGAGATATATGCTTGTATGTTAGGTTAGTAGACGGTAGAGAAGGAGTTATTGGTTAAGGTAAATTGTTGTTTCCGTGAAGTATGAAAAAAGTTGTTAATGGTCTTTGTTGTGCTAGAAAAGTATAGGTTATTGGTGAAAGTACTTGGTGGATGAATATTGTTAATTTAGGCTTTCCTGAGGTTGCAAGAGGGAGTTTACTTGAAACTTATAGAGCTATAAAAGAAGTTTAAGTGTATATATAGGTAAATAGTAATATTGTGTAGAAGGAGGATGCGTTAATGGATTGTAAATAAGATAGGAAATATGATTATGACTGATTTTTGCTTTTATGAGATTCTAGTGGGATGGTGTTTCTTGATGTCTTATTTTATAGCTTCCAAGTGAGAATTGTATGTAAGGTGGGTTGTTAAGTCATGCTTAGCATTAGACCTTAAGTTTGACCAATGTATGGTTATCAAGGTGGATGTAAGGATTTCTTGGTTAGGGCAGCTAGTTGTATAAAAGTAATCTAGTAGGCTTGAATAGTGTATGTAAGAGTTTAAGTTTATTTATTTGTAATTTAGTACGATATTGCAGGTATGATGTAGAGGTGTACCCAAGGTGATATAGGACTTCCTTATTTTCAAAATTTATTAACTGTTGTATGGTTAGTAGTACCCTTGAATTGATAAGTATGAATGAGGCTATGTGGTATATGATATTCTTGTCAGTTAGCTTATGGGATATAGGTTGATGATGTTGGGTATGCTGGTTTAAGTTTAGACACGCGATATTAGTAGACTACGAAAGGAGCATTAGCAAAGAGTTTTACACTTTTAGGTGTAGTCCTTTGGGTTAAGTTCTACAATTTACATGTATTGTAAGACCCCACAAAGTTCCTTCACTATCTAAGCCCTTTTGAGCATGTCAAGAGAGGCCTCACACTTAGAAAATTTGGCTAAGTGTTGGGACTTAGTCATTTTTTGGACCTTCAAATTTTGAGAAATTTATTTTCGAATTTCCTGACCTTCGTTTGTTGATTTTTTTTGTTGATTAACAATGAGGCAAGTCAAAAGCACATCCCGGGGGAGTTTCAAAATTTTTAAACGATAAGGGCATATTTAGAGTTGTAAAATAGTGAGCCGGGGCGATTAACCCGTGGCGCCCTTCTTATCACCTTACCTAGGGGGCACCGCAATAGGCAAGGCGACACCCTGGATATCCCATTAGACTTAGCAGGGCAGCGCCCTACCTAGTCTGGCTAGGCCATTTTTTTTTCTAAATTACAACCCCGGCTATTTAGGGGCAAAATAGGTATTTCCACCCCATTAGTCTTAACACAAGATTTAAACCAGGGAAAGTTTGGCATTTATGTGTATTTGTGTTCTTAAAATTGTAGTATGGAGAGGTTTGGTAAGTTGTTGTACGGTGTTCATTAAAGTTGAAAAAAATAAAATTTTTGGTAGGCAATATAAGCCTTGGGTATGGTTTTACAAAGTTCGTTAAGTTGCAAGTTATGTGATTGAGGGTGTAATGCGAGCATTCTAAGGAGTTGAAGAGGAAGTGTTGAGTGACTTGAAGCATAAATGCCCATGCCCATAATAATGTTAGTCATAAGTTGGTGACTTTGGGGTTAGAGGAAGTTATGATTAGTATCCCTGAGGGGGGACGTCCCAGAAAGAATTTAGTGTTTTTATGTTAAATTATTGAGGGAAGTTGTGTTCATGTGTATATTGATACCCCATATTGTATTTAGAATTGTGATTTTTAGATTGATAAGAAGTTATGTTCTCTAGTCTAGGATTGTGACTTTGATCTAAGGGGGAGATGGTGAGCTAAAGTAGTTCCCGAGTTTTTCTTTTGTTGTCAAGTTTTAAGTAAGAATCATGACAAATCAATTCCTATTCAAGCAAGCTCCTCCTACTTCAATATGAATGGACATCTACCATTGTCTTATGCATTTATGTCTTTCCTATGCCTAAACTTTTAACTCTCTATGTAACTCATGTCATGTTTCGACTTCTAAACTAGAAGAAATGATGTTCCTCAGTGACCCAAGACTCCAAGTATCCAATCCATATGTTATGTTACTCATGATCCAAACCTATGTCTCACAGCATGCTTGGTCATAAAGAAGTATATTCTTGTATGTCACTAAATCATTTTATGTCGGAATTAGCTAAAGAAGTAAAATTGTGCAAACTCACTACTATTTCAGATCTGAAAATGACAAGCAATAGCTTCACGTATTAACCTTTGTCTCAATCATTGACTTTATGAGTTCGACCTTTATGTTATTCAAATTATGAGATATATGCACCCATGTTTCTCATCGTAGCCTGGCTTAAAAAATTAGGTTGTGTTGTGGTTATGCCGAATGACTTTTTACTTATGATCCAGACACTTGATATATGAAACACTCCATGTCTATTTTATCCTATCTTCACTTTATGTCCCTCCTTGAGTAGTGCAATAAGTATAACCTATGATTTGATAAGTGTTACTTCCATTCATGACATTTATTCTCGGGTCCCTCAATGACCCTCCGCATAGTAGTATGATGGTGGCTGTGGAAGCGTGGTGATGTGTTATGTAGATGAGTAGATGTTCTTGGTAAAAAATTGGTGCGAATTCTCGAGATAAGGTTATAGGTGACAAAAGAAAAGAAGGAGATGAACTTTTGTTATGTGAAGAAGTTAGGAAGGAGATATATGGCAAAATGTTTTGTGAATGTGAGTGAATTTGCTGATATTTGTGGGGGAAATTCATAACGTTAGTGTAGTAATGATAGTCTTGAGTGTTAAGATTGATGAAAACTCAACCCATGTACTATGCGGTTAGTAGTCCTTGAATTATAACCCGAGGGTGTTTGACGATAGTGATAAGGTAAGGTAATATTCTTAATGGGATGTAAAGCACAAGGTCCTATAGCTTATGATGGCACCTTTTATCTCCGAGTTAGGTTTCAACATAGAAGTACTAAGTAGTGGGACTCAAATTCTTATGGATAGAAGTGTGGTTGGGGATTTGTAAGTTTAAAAGTGTGAAGTATGTAATTTATTGTTTGGGGCGTAAACAAATAGTGTCTCCAACTTTAAGTCTTTTCATTGTATCTTGTAAGATGGAGAATGTTAATATTCTTATGCCCCACAAGAATCTTATCCCATGTCTTGTACCAATCTTAATTATAGTCTATGATCATCAAATATACCCCTACCATATATGGTGATGATAATGATTCATATAACTCATGTGCAAGATCATCCCTATGTAAAGTCTCATTGCCTCATGTTTCGTACTTTCACGTTTCACTAGGGGTTATCATGAAGATTGTTTGATTCTTTTGCATATTTTGTCAAGGAAAAAAAGGTTCAACGTGATACTGCATTCTTTATTCTACTGTCTTAGATCTTCAAAAGGTCCCTACCCATCATTCGGGGACGAATGATCCCAAGAGGGAGATAATGAAACACCCCGCATTTTTAGGGGTAAAACTTGAAGCGTCGTTCCTATGTGTATAGACTCAAACTAGATGATTCCTAGTTAATATATGTGTGGTGATAAATCCTACAGTGTGGAAATAACTTTGGATGTGATTGAGGTCACAAAAAATCCCTTAACTCTAAGACGAGTTGAAAACATTTCTACCGATTAAGTTTTTGTGGTTATTAAAACTTGAGTGAACTTCCATCAAACATAACTTCTTGTATATAGCGAATTAGAGGGCCTACTATATATAAAATGAAAGGTCTTCTAGGTATCTTTCAAATGATACCAATTTCGCCTAAATCCAACAATTGACCAAAAAGTTATAGCCATTTTCGTGAGAGGCTGTAGCTTAGGGCGATAAGCTTGCGACGCTCTGGTTATTCCAGACAGTGTATTTTTCTGCAGTCAGCTTCACGTTTTCCAGGAGAATTTGGGTCAATTTCACCCCTATTAATTCAATCTAAACACCTTAACCCTAAAACAACACTTTAGACCCCCAAATTCACATTCTCTACAAAATTCCTCTCAAGAACACCCCTTAGGATTTCAACACAAAGATCAATATATCTTAAGATTTCACTGTGGTTTTTCCATAATTCTTTGAGATTCGGAATCTCCATTGCGAGGGCTACTAGAAAAACCCATCAATGATTCTAATAGAATCCTTAAGGCATAAGTTCATTCAAGAGTCATAATTTAAGGTACGCGAGGTTTTCCTAAAATCTCATGGGAATAGAAATCATGATTTTAAGAAAGGGGTTTGAAATTTACGAATACATTCATGTTTTAGAAGCATTGATGATATTTTTTTGGCCTTTAGGATTTCCCCAAAATTGATTCAAAACTATATATATATATATATATATATATATATATATGTAAGTATGTGTTTTAAGGTTGATGATTAAATCGAGAGCATGACTCATATAAAATTCCTCTCTTGTTATGATTTTCTTTTACTTATGATATGCTATGGATCGTTCTGAATGCATCTTGAAAAGCATGATATGAAATGCCTTGATTAATGTTATATTTGGATTATGAATTTGATTTCAAAAGAAAAGGTTGTTTAAGTTGAAAAATGTTGAATTTAATCATATAATGAAAAGAGTTGCTTGATTTGTTAAGGATTATATGGCCACCACATGCTTATTGAAAGGATGAGAATTTTTGTATAGTATTGACTTTGTTTTCAGAACATGCAATCTCTTGTACTATTTGCATGCTTGGGTGGTCTGAACTGTGTTTTAATGAAAGATCATGCTTAATACATTATGGATCAGAAAACATGACTTGCAAGTCTTGGTATGACGATACCAAATCAGACAATGCCATGACAGACACAGACTAGTTTTGAAATTAGATTTTATCCGACTTTCATGATTTAGAATTTAGAATGATATTGGACATAAATAGATGTTAGGTGGTTCCTCAAAGAAATCACGAGTTCTGACAACTCATTTCTCAAAACCGTGATTTGCCGATCTGGGTATATTATTTTATGCTGGCCTAGTTTCCTGTGGCGTATCAGACTCAGACACTCCAACCCTTGTGGCACACTTGGGTTGGGGGCTTCCCTGCCAAGTTAATGGTGGATTCCACATAGCCCGTGTAATATCATACTTGTAGAGGAGTGTCATCTAACTCAGAAGTAATATAAAGATTAGAAACTGTATTGACAGAAAGTTTTATGATTATCAAAAATGCCCATGTGTTTTGGAATTTATATCCTAATTTATGTTTTATGAATAGATCTCGACTATTTTATTTCTATAAAAGCTTTATATTGGATTTCTCTATGTACCAGTACAATTGTATTGACCCCCTACCCTCTCAGGGTCTGAAGTTCAGTCTAGAGGTTCTACAAAGCAATAGAGTTTTCAGACAACAGTGAAGTGTAAAATTGGTGAGTGTTCTTTATTCCAGAAGGCCTATATCTTTCAGAATATGTTACTTATTTTGGTTTGGGTCCAGTGGGGGTCTTGTACCAGTTTCAGACAGTTGTCATTTTATCATGTATTAGAGATGTCGCAGACTAAATTAGATGTAGTCTAGATGTTGTTGGAGTTCTTTCTTTATTGTTAAATTTAATTCAGAGTATGACTATGTTTCCATAATGATTTAATATTTTGCATCTTCTATTATATTTTTATGAATATTGTGCATGATTATCAGACGTAGAAGGGCGCTTAGGCCTTCACAGTTTGGGATGCCCATTACGCCAGGCCTTGGTTTGGGTCGTGACAGGGCAAAACTCTTGTTTTTCAACCTTTTAGGGCCATCTGGCTGGGTGATCCAATATCCACATACCTCTCCATTCTCTCTATGGCACTTCTGTCAGGGAGGATTAACCATGAGGTTGATACACTCTAATGGACTCCTATCTTGATTAGTAGATGAGAGCCCCTCTATTTCTCACGTCTTCTTTGCGGATGACCTTACCTTATTTGATAAAGTTGACAGGACTTCTTATAAGACCATTATTGGGATCCTTGATAGTTTAATCACCCATTCTAGGCAAAAGGTCAACCTCATCAAGTCTAAGGTTATCTTTTCCTCCAATTGTAGCCTTGCAGATGACCATACCTTATTTGCTAAAGTAGAAAGGGCTTCTTGTAACACCATTATTAGGATCCTTGATAGTTTTAGCACTCATTTTGGGCAAAAGGTCAACCTCATCAAGTTTAAGGTCATCCTTTTCTCCAATTGTAGCCCTGCCACTCAAGCTGACTTCTCCTCCATCCGAGGTATCAAGGCCAGTGCATCTTTTGGGAAATATCTTGGCTTTCCATTGTTTCAGGCACATCTAAAACTTGATAAATTCTAATTCCTCCTATACAACATGTATGCCATACTTGCTAGTTGGAAGACTAAATTCCTCAAAATGGCTGGGAGAGTCACTCTTGCTAAAGCTTGTCATAGCAATATTCCCAACCATGTCATGCAATTCATCTTTCTACCCAACAAAGTCTACAAGCTTCTTGATAGAACCCAATGAAATATTATTTGGGCAACTGCTGATGTTAAAAAATGATGGACATGGTGAATTGGAATACTGTCACCCTACCAAAATAGCAAGTTGGTCTAGGGGTTCAAACTGTCAACCTTAAGAATGACTCTCTCTTTTACAGCCTATCTTGGAGATTCCACACCATTCCTTCCTCTCTTTGGGTACAACTTTTGACTATAAAATATTTCAACACCTCCCACAGAACCTTTCCTTCTTCTTTCCTTATATGGAAGAACAATCAAAGAGGTTGGATCCTATGTAAGGATGTTATCCACTGGTCTATTCACGATGGGATCAAGGTTGACATTTGGTATGATTGCTGGTTTTCCTCACTACTTCCCTCTCCTCTTTTATCCAAGGCCCACAAAGGTTGCTTCCTACCTATATATTGGTGTGTTATCCTTATATACCCTTACTTTCCACATCCCAGCTCACCTGGAAGCTAGAATTTATAACACCTTTGTACTTGATCTTTCAATCAGCTCTGACTATCCTTGTTGGATACTTTCTAGTAATGGTTCCTTTTCTTGTGAAACTTCCTACAAGTTCTTGCTGACTAAGAGAAATGGTGTAACTACAAACCTTCCCCATTGGAACTGCATTTGGAAATCCAAAATTCCCAATAAATTTAAACTTTTCTTTTGTCTAATAAACCATAATAGTCTTCCAACTAGAGCCATTCTTGCTCATTGAGGCATCAATATGCTCCTATCCTGTCCCACTTGTGCCCATCCCTTTGAGAGTGTCAACCATATTTTCTTTGATTGCATTAGTGCTATGTCTCTATGGGTGAAACTGATCCAGCACTACAAGGTAGAAATCTCCATCTCACTTGAATCTTTTAACCCAATTAATTGGGTCAGTATTGCTAATCTTCTTCAGCATTTCAACTGTGATAGTTTTATTTCTTGGTCCTCTCTCTTCCATTTTTATCTTTGGAATATTTGGAAAACAAGAAACTTCAACCTCTTTAATAACAAAACTTCTCTCCCTTTCTTTGCTCAAGCTTATGTAGAAGCTGCTGAATTTTCCAACCTCAGTCACAACATTCTCCCCCTGCTCGTATTCCTATCTCCCTTTCTTTGAATCCCCCGGAGAGGTTCTTTCAAACTCAATATCGATGGGTCAAATTTGGGTAACCTTGGGAATGGAGGAATCAGAGGAATTATTAGGAATTCTAATGAGGACCAGGTAGTGGGCTCCACCCACACTTTACTTATGTTACTAACAATTTGATAGAGGTTTTAGCTCTTATCCAAGGTCTCAATCTTGTCCTACAGTATCAATTGTTACCCATTCATATTAACATTGACTCTAAAAAACTATATTGATTCTAAAATAGGGCAGTCTTATATATAACTCTTTACTTTATGAATGCAGATTACTGCTAGACAAGTTGGGTTCTCCACTAGTACAACACTGCTATATAGAGGAGAACATGGTTGCTGATGCTCTAGAAAAATTTGGAGCAAAGAAGGAAAATCTGGAAAAATGTAGTGTTTTTATAACCCCCTCCCTCCTTTTTGTAGACCAGAATGTTTGGCCGGATGTAGAAAGAACTACGTATATGAGAAGGGTCCCAATACTTTATTCTGGGAATAGCCCAAGTCTTTTTTCTCTAGAGCATGACTAGGCTCTATCTCTGTAGTTATTAACCTTTATGTTTTAATTCATCTCCTATAAACCAAAAAAAAAAAAATTACACCGAAAAGATATTTGTTATATATGTTTTTACTAAAATAATATACTTTATGGATTGTATATGAAATTATGTAGAGTTAATATCCCAAAGTCACCCAACTTATGGCTCTTCTATCACAAAGTCATTCAACTTTGATCTGTACACCAAAAGTCACTCAAGTAAAGATTCATCTATCAGAAAGTCAAACAACTTTGGTTTTTACTTCAAAAATTACTTAACTATGAGTGATTTGCTTACAAAGTCACTCAACCCATTTAATTGATTCTTTCAATAAAATTTACTAACAAATTTTCCTCTTAAACCAAAATTTAAGAAAAAAAAAGCTATTGTAGACACGTAATTTTGTCCCTCCCAAAAGATGAATTTATCTATTTACCCCATTTTACTATACACCCCACCTCACTTTAATAATTTTTCACAAAATAACAAAAATAACTAACTCTTAATAACAAATGCATAACAAAAATAACAACCTATACACCTCACAACTTATCCTAACAACCCCTACCCCTTACCCCACCTCTATACCCCTAGACCCCCTCCCACACCCCAAGTCATATTTTTTCCATTGTCTCTACACACACTCTCATATATAGGGGAATTCACACACATACAGGGGGTGAACATGAATACACACTAAATCATCCTCCATTGGATATACACGCAGTGATAAAAACACACTCACACACACAAACCAATGAAAAGAGGGAGAGAACACTCCATTCTTTTCCTTCTCATATTCACGCACGCACGCTATCTCACAATATATAAATTCATGCACACCATCGAAATTACACATAAAATCTAGAGAGATAAATAAATAATGAGAAGAAGAGAGATTGAATGGAAAATAAAGAAATTGAGTGAGAATAACTTATGAGGAAAAATAAGTAAAAAATATTAACGAGAGTGAGAGAAAGAAGTGGGTGAATAAAGAGAGAGAGAAACGGAGTTGGTCCAGCTTTTTCGATAAATTTCTCGCTGAAATCCTCCATCTCCCGCTGGAACCAGCTCTCTCTCACCAGAATCAACCACTACTCGTCGAATTCAGCCACCCTTGCTAGATTTAGCCATCCCAAAACCCAAAAACCACTCTCAACCATCGGAAAACACCTCTTTAACCTGTCCAGTTTCCATTCCTGGCAAAATCCATCTAAAAATAGTTGAAACAGATTTGCCGATGTGAAATTAAGTGCGAGTTTTCATGAGTTTTGGTTCGGTTTTGTTATTGGTCTTTGATTAAGTTGGCCAGTTTCTATTAAGGTTGAATGAAGGTTCTTTCCACAGATTCCATCTTGTTTAATTAACTAATATTGAATTAAAAGTATAAGATCTATTTCTCATCTCATTCTCAATTAATTTTAAGTTTTGAATACTTTGTATGATGAATTCATGTTACATGAAATTTATTTTATGTGATTTTGTGATGTTTGAATCATAAATGGTGGTTCATGTTGGATTCGATTTTTGAAGATTTGAATTGATGGTTGTGGATTATGTTAATCATTGATTAAGGATAAAGTTGGTGGTGAGGATTGAAATTAATAAAAACGTATATTGGCTTGAGTTTCTTAGTTGGTTGATTTGAAATAAGTATTAAATTGTCAAATCAGATTGTATCATACCTTCGATCAAAATTTAATTGCCAAATCTTAGGTCGGGTAGGCAAAACTTAGAATTTGCGGATGGTGGAATGTTTGAAATATTTATTGAATGGTTTTGGTTACTGCGTTTGGATCAATTGTACTCATTTGGCTGGGGAATGCTCCAAAGTATCATGTACGCAAAGGAGGCTCGTGATCAAGGCCCGACGCATCGGGTAAAGCTCAACTAGGATAGTTAGAATAGTTTAGGTTTTAATTTCAACATTTTTATTTTTGGTTTGTAATAAATTGGATTGAACATTATTTTTTGGATTTTGGTTTGTTTTCTTGTTGTGTGTTTTGTTTAGTTTATACATTACATAGTGTCATACTAATCGATATACTTTAGAGAGAGACCATGGTCGAACTACAAGATCGAGGGGTGCCTAACACCTTTCCCTTGCTCAACAGAATTTCTTAACCGAAATCTTTGTTCGTGAATCAGCTTTTAGAGTGAAATCATTTTGAAAAAAGATTCCCAAAGGTAACTTGGCACACCCGTTTTATGCCAAGTGCAGCTCTGAGTTTAAATGTAAAAGAATTCTTTTCAAAATAAAATTTATATTTTGTCACTTAATAATAAGAACCCTTTCAAACTAAAATATCATATCTTTTTTTTTGGTAAAAATAGGGTGTGACTTCTCATGCGACTCTGCTTGGGAGTTTTCAGAATTCGAGCTTTATTTTGAGTTGTATCGGTTTAGTTTGGTATTATAGGTGTATAAACATTTTATGTGTATTGTCGTATCTGTTATGGTTTTATCATTGTTGATTACCTACATGCTACGTGTTTACAGTTTTTCTTATGTGTTACCATTTTATATCTAACATCATATGCACTACCCCGAGTCATTCTTTCACAACAAGTCCCAGAGTATACGTCATGTACACAAACTCTAGTTGAGCCAACCTTATTTTAGGAGGGGGAGCCATCAGATGTATGGAGTGTATGGAAAGCTATCGTAGACACTATAGACCATACGCTCCCCTAAATAGCCTTGTTAGTGGACACCAACCTAGGTCATCCTTTAGGTCATGTTTATTAACGCTATATTGAGACTTAGCGGGATCCACTTGGTCCTTTGTAGGAGACACACCCCTAAGCATTCCTGTGTGATAATTATTGTATCTTTGAGGGTAACAAAGTTATTTGACGGACTAATATGGGGAAAAACTTGTGCCAGAATTAAAGGAGAGTGTGTAGGCAAGGAAAGGTGGAAAAAAGAAAGAAAAAAAAGAAAAGTGAGTCCAAAAAAAAGAGTTTCGTAGTTTTTTAGAGTTCTTTATGGCTTTTGGTTATCGTAAAACAAAAATTCAAAACGATTTTTACCTTTTGCATTTATTTATCAAAAACAAAAACATCAAAAAGATTTTCCCTTTTTGTTTCTCTAGTAAGCATCCATAATTCAAAAATTTCAAAAACAATTTTCCTTCATAAGATCTTTTTATAAAAGAAAATTTAAAAATGGTAGAAATTTTGTACATTTGTATAATAAAAATACCAAAAACAATTGTCTTTCCTAGTTGTTGGCGTCATTTTATGTTAAGTGTCAAATTGAAAACTCAAAAAAGATTTTATTAACGTTTTTTATCATCTGTTTGTGGTTGTATCTCTTAGGTTAGGGTTCATTCGATTGTTTAATCTTTACTTGTCCAATCTGAATGAACTAAACACACCTGATTCTCCTCTTCCGGAAGTGAGATATGTAGGCATCCCTTCGTGGGTTCGGTGATCTTATTTAAAAAAAAAATTAAAAAAAATTCTTCACTCTTCATTTAGAGTAGGTGTTTCATATAAATCTTTAAATGAAAATCATAAAAATATTTTCCTTTAATAGTTTCAAGTTTCATTTTCATATGAAATTTAAAATCGAAAACCAAAAAGATTTTTCTTTGGTAATCATAGGTTTCATTTTTTATAGAAATTTTAAAGCTAAAAAAAGGCCAAAAAGATTTTTGTCATTTCTTTTGACATTTTTTTTCTTTTGAAGTTTCAAGAAAAAAAAGAAAAATAAAGAGAGTTTGATTGGCCATTTTTGGTCGAACTTCACGAACTACGCACACCCGATTCTCCTCTCTAGAGAGTGAGATACGTAGGCTCTCTTTTTGAGTTCGTGGTTCTTTTCCAAAGAAAAGAAAAAAAGAAAAGATTTTGAGAAAGTGTTGAACTCTAACAGGTTTGTTATCTCTTGTTCAGTTAGTTTAAGGTGGTTGATTTGTTATATTGTGGCATTTTAGCTGTCTTCCGTATTACACCAAATTCAAGAAAGGGTTAGTTGTGTTAAACAAAGATATAGAGAGTGACAACATGGATCAAATAAGCTTCAGGAAAATAAGATTTTAAATCAATAGATTAGGAGACTACGACAACAAATGACAGAAATGCATCGAGCTTGGGCCAGTGGGTTCCCTCCTCCTCCATTACCCTCTATTGATCATACAAATACCTTGAGTTTTACACAGAAATCGCAAAGTTAGTTTCCTACTATTGTTAATGCACCACAAAATGCCTCAGAATTTATTCCATGTCAATTGCATCCTAATACTTCCCGCACTCTTTCTCTAGTCCTCAATATAAGCTTTCTACATTCACAACACCATATCTCATCTGTGATTTTGTTGCTCAATCCTCTACTTAGGCTCCAACATTGGCTATCCTCCCGACAGTTTTTCTTTCCCAAGCCGCTAGTGAATGCATATTCAATACTCTTGATGATCATTGCTATACTCTGATCCTACTTTTAAGTTAATTGGACCACCAAAATTTCTTAACAAAAAGCCTAGCGTGCCAGAAAAGCCAGAGAAAATGGCTAGAAAATGAAGAGTATATACAATTCTATGAAAAGTTCCCTAGGACTCGTAGGTAAAGAAAATGTTTCATATAAAAACTGAGGTATGTCTTAAAGTATTAACCTTTCTCCAAGCCTTAAGATATTGAAATTTGAAAAGCGTGATGGACATAAGGATTTCGTGAAACATTTGGGATGATATTACAATCAATTAAGGGAAACTGGAGAGAAGAAGAATAAGAAAGATGTAGCTGCTATTGTAGTTGGACAACGAGCACGTCCAAGAAGACCATGTCATTGTTACCCTCAGTCTCAAGCCCAAGTTCATACCCAAGCTCTATATAATCACTCCCAAAATCCATTATACTTCTTTCCCTACCTCCATATCTAGTATATAGGACACAACCATATTCAAACCCCTTCTTACTCACAATGGCGCGCACCAACTCCTCAGAGTCATCCTCCAACTCCACAAACATATCAAAGCCTTTCTAGGCCCAATATTTGATCTAAGTCAAACAATGAAAAGAAGAAGAAGTCTAGGGATAGTTTCACGCCAATTGTAGAATCTTATGCCAGTTTGTTCCAGAGATTATTACAATAAGGCATGATCACTCCTCTCCTTGGATACACTCTTGATACATATTCAATAAATTTTAATACTAATGTACAATGAACATATTATTTTGATGTTCAGGGTTACATTATTGAAGATTATCGTGCTTTAAAAGGGAAATAATACAAATGATTCAAGATAAATTGATTATGGTGCAAAACATTGACAGTGGTGAAAGCTCTAGTCATGCTGATATGCAAACTAGGGGATAAGATATCATGCTCAGCAATTGGGAAGTCACTTCTCTCCTTACTTGGAAGGATTGTTGGTACTTTGTTTTGTTTTCCTTTCTATTTTTGAATTATTTCAGGGTTATAGTTCAAAATCTATCTTGTTTTGTTTCTCTGTCGTCTTTGTTTAAGCCCTTCTATCTTTTCTTTCAATGAAATATGGTGTCCCTTGATTTTTTTATCTTATTTTAAGTTATTTGTTTGTTTTCTTTACACAATACATTTTATGTTGGATTCTAGTGTTATGACATGCTTGCAAAATTTTCAGCCAGATCTTCAAATCCAGTTTTAGTGATGAAACATTGACTCAAAGGGCTAAAGTTAGACAAAAAAAAGCATCTGAGAAAATAGGTAGAGTGTTGAGGCATGTGGTGATCAAGTTAAAGCCTTCTTTAAAAATCAAGGAAACTATTTTGAGAATCAGAAGAATAACGTGGTTGTCAATTGAAATGCATATCTAAATTAGGTCAAATAGTGGATGCGTGATCCTATGCCAAGAGGAACAGAAAAAAATCAGTTCCACAAAATCATGAGTCATTCAATATGAGGAATTTACAACAAAAGTGGAGTTGTATGTTAAAGAAACGCAGAGGAAGTAGTGATGCACATGCCCAGTTAAAGTTAGTGTTGTAAAAATGTCACAAATAATCTTCATCTTTCACTTTATATTGCATGATATGTACTTGCATTTTCAAGGATTGATATGATGAAGCCATTTCATTATGCTATCCAAACATTGTGTCATCTTTTTTTTACTCCGCTTGAGCTTTAGTTCTATTTTGTTTCATATATCTCTTTTGTAATCAATATAGAGTCAGCAAAGTTCAAAAGAAAAAGTGTTGAGCAAAAAATATAGTCAGAAAAGTTCCAAAAAAATGTCCAAAAAGAAAAAAAAAGTGTCAAGAAAAATAGATATAGAAAAGGTCCCAAAGAGAAAAAGATTGAATAAGTGAAAAAAATAAAAATCAAGCAAAAGAATATGCTGCTGAAACTATGTTCGACCTGATTCTCCTCTTTTGAGTGTGAGATACATAAGCAACCCTACTCTGGGTTTGGTCCAACCAAATGTACGATTTAGAATTACCCAGTTAAAAAAACTGGGGCATGGGTTAATTTCTATTATTTGAGTCGATTCTAAAAGTTGTAAGTCATACCCCACTTTAACTGTAGTTTGGGCCTCATGCCATTCTTTCTTTATAACCTTATCCAAAATCCAAGTTATAGCCAAAGAAAGTTCTTAGATCAATCTTTGAGAATGTTAAGTCTAAGCATGCAGTGGATATGATGATAATTTTGGGAACTACTTGTCTTCCTTAGCATAAGGAATCAGGAGAGAAATAAAATGAGAGAGTCTTATTAGTGAAAACCCTCACAGACACTGTAAGACTATTGTGAGTTGAGAGAATGAAATGAGAGAGTCCTATTTGTGAAAATCCTCATGGGCACCATAAGATTATTGTGTGTTGGAAAAAAATAAAAATGTGAGAATATTTTTGGTGAAAACCCGCACGGACACCATAAGAGATGGTGAGATGAGAGAAAAAAATAAGAGAGGATTATCGGTGAAAACCCTTTAAGGAATCACTAGATGCATTAGGTCTATGAGTGAAATTGACCTAAGGAAGCAACTCAGTTTCTAGGTCGTCAACTCAACAACAATTTGTGATAGTTTGGATGGAAAGATCAGGCAGTTTAATCCAAATGCATGTCATAATCATTAGAATTGACTGTCATTTTTAGATAAATCTTTTCTTTTCTCTATTTTAGATGGAGAAATTCATTGTTGTTTTATTTTTCTATATATTTCTATATTTATTTTTTTGAGTCAGTTACTCAAATGGGAAATTGTTGTCATTTTTCTCTTGTCTTTGAGTCAAGTCCATGTCAAAAAAAGTGAGTAAGATTTCAAAACTTGCTACCACCTTATTCAATTGCAAAAAGCAAGACAAAAGGCCAGTACATGAAAGAAACAAGATTGTAAGTTGGAATAAGACATGCAAAAAGTTTGGTCAACAAATAAGTTTGAGAATTCATGAAAATATCAAGGTTCAAATAATTTATTTGAAAGAAAAAACAAAGTGAGGATACTATGCTTGATTCTGAGACACTTTTTGCTATCTAAGTTTTGGTTAATGGTTCAGCAAGACAAGTAAAAGAGAAATTGCCTCAAAAGCCAAAGTTGCAAGTCAACCACCCTATTTTAAACTAACAAATTTTCTTTGTATGAAACAGGAACAGGTGCTACCTTTTAATTAAAGTCTTTAAAGAACAAATATCTAGAGGCGTAATTCTATGTTTCTGTAAATGTAAGAGTAGTGTTGCTGTACAGGTTTGGTAAACTGTAACATCCCTCACTTTCGGGCTAAAATTTAATCCTTTTTTTCTACGTGTATAGACCCAAACCTAGTGATTCTTTATTAATATATATGTGATGATCAATAATATAGTGTTTAAATACCCTTGACTATGAATTGAGATCACAAAATCCCCTAACTCAAAGGCGAGTTGAAAACTTTCCTATCGATTAAGTTTTAGTGAATGTCTAAACTTAGGTCAACTCCCATCGACCATAACATTTTGTATATAAAAAGTTAGGGGGCCTACTATATATCAAATAAAAGTTCTTTGGATACTCTTTCCAATTCCACCTATTTCACGTTAATTTGATATCGGGGTAAGAAGTTATGCCAATTTTCAAGAGAGGTGTCAGTCGAGGACGAATCGCGCAAAAAGTACATTTTTAGCCGGGTATTTTGGTACTTTCCCTTCCCAGAAACCTCTCACACGAATTAAATAACACCCTACACATTATTTACTCAACTATTATCAGTTTTACAATAAATCAAATTCTTCACTCTCAAGAACAAGATCAAATTAGGGTTTCCTCTAAGAACAGGAAATGGAGAATCTAATCCTTTCAATTCAAGATTCTTAAGAAACGGATCAAGATTTGGGTTCCATCTTTTAAATTTTATAATTTAAGGTATGAGGGAATACTCTAAAAACTTTGGAAATAAGTTTAAATGCTTTATCAAGATTAAAGCTCCCCAATTATGATTCTTAATGAATTGCTCAATATTGTTTTCGAAATATATGCATCATGGGATTGTGTTGCTGAATATATATGTTGTCTTAGACCATTTTCATGGAAGTTGAACTATAAATATGTATATTTGATTTTGTATCTTTTGTAAGGTTTTAATGAGAGCATGAATGATCAGAACTCCCTATTTTATTGGGATATTGTCGATATTTGATTGTTATGGGTTACTTTATGACATAGACTTTCTAAATGAAAAAGTAATGGATGAATACTTGTTAAATGATCATGTTTTGGTGTTGTATATGACATTTTGAGTAGATGGTTTCACATGATAAATGTTTATTATTTCAAATTAACAACTTACTAGGATTTTAAGAAATTACAAATATGAGGTGACCACCTATTGATTCTATAATTGGGGGGAGAATATTTTGATAAAGATTTTGAATGAGAGATTTATTGCATCACTCTCCCTCATATGATGTTTAAAACTTAGGGTGGTCACTAATATTATGATAAGTGAAAAGGGCTATAGAATGATATGATATGATTTGATTGACTTGCAAGTCAGGGTATGATGATACCCGGTGATTACATACCCTTAAGAAGATAAGTATTAAATATTTTAAAAGTGTAAATCATATTTGTTTTAAAGAACTAAAAGTTGGGCTTAAGAGAGCTAGTAGGTTACCCAAAGAAGGCATTTTAGTGTAAGGGATTATCGTTGGAAACCGTAGTTGCCGATGCGGGTCTTGTGATATTGTATCCTACATGGGAGGATGATAAAATAATTAGGATATCTCACATGGGGGGATTCCTGTGGTGTGCTCACATGTGGGGTATCACCAGCTCCAAATCCTGGCGGCTACTAAGATTGAAGGCTCGGCCACCGAGTCAAGGGCGGGTTTCTCATAGCCCATGGAATTTCAAATTTGTAGGGTGTACCAACTAGCTCAGAAGAATAACAAAGAGTGAGTCAGGGTGTTTAAGAACTTCTTTGAAATTATTAAATATGCCTATGTATTTTTATTTACACAATGTTCACTGTTATTACAATATGGTCTCATCTATTTTATATAAAAAAAAATTATTTTGAGTTGTTTCACATACCAATACATATATATTACCCCCTATATTTCAGGATCTGAGACACAGTCTTGGGGTCCAACTAATTAGTAGATTGGGTTGTTTGAAGTTCGTAGCTAGTAAACCTTCTTTATTTCGAAAGGTATGTTTTTGATATTGTTGTTTTATTTTAGATTTTGGGAACGACTGGGGGCCTTGTCCTAGTTTTTAGTTACGATGATTGGTTTTGATGTACTAGATATTTTTATAGACAAATATTAGATGATGTGGAAGTGTTATTGATTTTTTTGACTGTTCAGTCGTATGATGTTATTGACCATAGTTTCATATGAATCTGTTTCTATATTCCCCCTATGATGTATGAACGTGTGTATGATTATTAATAAAGAGGCACCCAGGCCTTAACGATTTTTGATGCTCGCCATGGCTAGGGGCCCAGTTTGGGTCATGACAAACTTGGTACCAAAGCATGGTTTACGGTCCTAGGGTGTCTGCGAAATCGCGTCTGGTAGAGTGTAATTTATTGGTATGTAGCGTGCCATACTTATAAGTAGGAGGCTACAAAGCATTTAGGAATGTTTCCTTTTTTTTTTTATCTTCTAGTTCATGCTATGGAGTTAGAATATTCCTCTTTTATACTTTAGTTCATGCTATGGTGTCGCCTATACGAAAGTAAAATTATCCCAATTCTTACTCTGATGTTCTCAGCTATGTCTTATTTTTTAGGTGATTCAAGTACAAAAGCTTAGAATTCAAATGATGTGGCCTTTTTTTTATTGAGTCTTAAAAAGATGATAAAATTATGCAAGGACTTGAGAAGAGTACGTTAGTTCTTCAAGGTGTATTGATTCTACTGTAAACTTTATCCTGATAAAATTGTGCTTATCAGCCTGAGATATTAAGTGTATCTAGTACCTTTTGAAAATTCTTATTGCAGATGCCATGCATAAGGGGAATGATGTGTAGAAGAATGTTGGAACTGTATTTCCACCTTAGTATTAGTATATGTTAAATTATCATGACCTATTAGTAATGAGATTGGGGCCAAGAAGTTGGTAATACGAAGTCACTAGGTTAGAAGTCAGACTAAAGGTTTCTTTTGTGTAAATAAATAGTTTTAGTTGGATAACCATTGATCGAGGGATGATTTGCCATTTTATAGTGATATACTAGTGTAGTATCAATATTTATAGATTGTATGGTGGTCTGTGGAGGAAGTGTTTGGCTTTGATTTTTATTTATTCAAAATAGGGAAAGAGCCCAGAGTGGATAGTTATGGTGGTTATAGAAACCCCTTATAGGTTGTGAATGGAAACAGTTAGATTAGCCTTTAAGTTATAAGTAAAGACTCATTATTATATGTGAAATTTGAAGGTAGTCAAAATGTATGATTAGGTAGGTAAGTATGATATGAGGAAGTAGAATACGTTGATAATATTGAAATGGGTTATATTATAAGATTAAGATTGACTAAACCTGTCATGTGACTTTACCTTTTTGATGGTCTTTTCTTTAGTTATAGTAAACTAGTACTTCATGTAAGAAGGTATGTAGTGGATTTTGAGTTGTATTAGTGAGGTTATGGCAGGGTTGTGATTGTAAGTAGTAGCTAAGTGAAGTAAAGTAATTGGGTTGATTTCCTAATTTGATAGACTAGTATAGTATATGGCATGCTTTACCGGTGGTATATAATTGACAATAGACAATAGACTTGGACTTTAGATGTGGAGTGTAGTGGTGAGAATAGTAGCTCAAGATTGATGACACATGATTTGTGGGAATTAATTAGTAGGCTTGATGTGATGTGTGAAATGGCCTAGGTTGGCAATTTTTGAAAAAGAGAGTGGATAAATGGTGATATATATACTTGAGGACTAGTATGGGTCATTAAGATGATAAGAGTGATAATTATATAAGAATAAGTTAAACCCCAGATAGCATGTTGTTAGATAAGGTTGTATGGTATAAGTGTCATGTGCACCTAGCTTGTGTTTTTTAATTTTGTTGTACGGAGAAGTCTGGGGAGTTATTGTATAGTGTTCATTAAAGTTGAAGTAAATATAGGTAGACAATATGCGCCTTTGGTATAGTTGTGTAAGTTTCTTCAAGTTGTAAGTTTTGTGATTAGAGGTATAAAGCGAGTATTCTAAGGAATTGAAGATGCAGTGTTAAGTGTTTAGAAGTGTGGGTGTCTATGCCCATGAAAATGTTAGTCGTAAGTTGATGACTTTGGGAGTTCAAAGATATTACTATTGGTGTCCTTGCAAGGGGATATCCTAGAAATAATTTAGTGTCTTTATGTAAAATTCTTAAAGGAAGTTTGTGTTCATGAGTATACCAATACCCCCAATTATATTGAGAATTGTGATTATATATTGATAAGAAGTTAAGTTCTCAAGTCTAGGATTGTGACTTTGATCTAAGGGGGAGATGGTGAGTTAAGGTAGTTTCCAAATTTTCTCATTGTGGCAAGTTAGGGAAGAATCATGATAAACCTACTCTTATTCAAGCACGTTCCTCCGACTTCAATTTAGGATAGTATCCTGTTAATGTCTTATGTCATGTGTTCAAGTCGTGCCTATTCCTATTGTTTGAGTTATCTATGGACTTATGTCTATGATATAAACTCCAAACTAGAAGCAATTATGTCTCTCAGTACTCCAGTCTTTCATGTATTCAAGTCATATGTTATGTTGTTCGTGATCCATGAAAACTTTGTCTCTTAGCATGCTTGGTCCTTAGAAAATATATTTCTGTATGTCACTGATTGGACCTATGTCAGGTTTAGCCAAAGCAATAAAGTTGTGCAAACTTATGACTATTTCAGCTCTGAGAATGAGAAACAATAGCTTCAAGTATTAATCTTTGTCTCAATCATTGACTTTTTTAATTCTGCCCTTATGTTATACAACTCTTGATGTGTGGACTCATGTTTTCACAACGTGTGCAGTCCTAAAAAATCATGTTGTGTTGTCTTTATGATGAACGACTCATTACTTATGATCAAAACACTTGATATGTGAAACCCCTTTGTGTCTATTCAATCTCATCTTCACCGCATGTCCCTCCTTGATTAGTGCAAAAAGTGTAAGTTATGAATTAAGCATTGTTTCTTTCATTCATGATGTGTATGCTTGGGTCCCTAAATGACCCTCTGTATGTTGGTGTGATGGTGGTTGTGGAGGCGTAGTAATGTGTTATGCAGGGGATTAGATGTTCTTGAAGGTAAAAATTTCTTATATGATTTCTTGCGCTAAGGCTATAAAGGAAGGGGGAAGAAGGAGATGAACTTTCATTATGTGATATAGTTAAGAAGGAGCTATGTGGCAAAAATCTTAGTGAGAATGATTGAATTGAATGGTCTTAGTGGGGAGGTCCATCAAGTGGGGGTAGTAATGATAGGCTTGAATGTTGTGATTGATGAAAACACAAACCGATGTGCTATGTTGTTAGTATTCCTTAAAATAAGACTTGAGGTTGTTTTATTATAGTAATAAGGTGAGGTGATTTCTTAATGTGGCGGAGAGAACATGGTCTCGTTGCTTAAGTTAGTACCTCTTTCCTTCGAGTAAGGCTTCAACATAGAAGTATTATACGACGGGACACAAACTCTTGTGTTTAGATATGTGATGGATGAATTGTAAGTTTGAAGGTATGTAGTAAGTTAATTAATGTTGGGGCATATATGAATAGTGTCTCTAAGTTTAAGGTCCATTTGTTGTATCCTGTGAGGTGGAAAATGCATTTAAATCCTATCTTCCACGAAATACCATCTCATGATTGTACCAAGGTAAATCAGGCCTATTATCACTAAATAAACTTATGCCTTATGTTTTTATGATAGAACTCATGTGTAAGGTCATCCCTATGTAAAGTTTCATTACCTCATGCTTCATGATTATGTGTTTCGCTAGGGTTATCATGAAGCTCTTTTGATGTCTTTGCATGTTTTGTTGAGGGAAAAATGTTCAATGCGAGGTTACTTTCCTTACTCCATACCTTTAGAGCTTCAACAATTTCCTTTCCATCATTCGGGGATGAATGATCCCAAGGGGGAGATAATGTAACACCCCAGACTTTTGGGCTAAAATTTAAACCGTCTTTTCTACACGTATAGACTCGAACCTAATGATTCTTTGTTAATATATGTGTGATGATCAATCCTATAGTATTTGAATACCTTTGACGATGAGTTGACATCACAAAATCCCCTAACTCAAAGACGAGTTGAAAACTTTCCTATCGATTAAGTTTTAGTGAACGTCTAAACTTGGGTCAACTTCCATCGACCTTAACATTTTGTTTATAAAGAGTTAGGTGGCCTATATATATCAAATGAAAGGTATTTGAGTCCTCTTCCAACTCCTCCTATTTTACCTTAATCCAATATCAGGGTAAGAAGTTATGCCCATTTTCCAGAGAGGTGTCAGTTGAGGCCAAATCGTGCAAAAAGCACGTTTTTAGCTGGATATTTTGCTAGTTTCCCTTCCTAGAAACCTCTCACACGAATTAAATAACACCACAAATGTTAGTTACTCAACTATTATCAGTTTTCCAATATATCAAATTCTCCACTCTCAAGAACAATATCAAATTAGGATATCCTCCAAGAATAAGAAATCAAGAATCTAATCCTTTCAATTCAAGATTCTCAAGAAACGGATCAAGATCCGGGTTCCATCTTAAAAAATTTATAATGTAAGGTATGTGGGACTACTCTAAAAACCTTGGACATAAGTTTAAATGTTTTATCAAGATTAAAGCTCCCCAATTATGTTTCTTAATGAATAGTTCGATATTGCTTTTGAAATATATGCATCATGGGATTATTTTGCTGAAAATATATGTTGTCTTGAACCATTTTTCATGGAAGTTGAACTATAACTATGTATATTTGATTTTGTATATTTTGTAAGGTTTGAATGAGAGCATGAATGATCAAAACTCCCTTTTTATTGGGATATTGTCAATATTTGATTGTTATGAGTTGCTTAAAGGCATGAACATTCTAAATGAAAAGTAATAGGTGAATGCTTGTTAAATGATCATGGTATGGTACTGTTTATGACATGTTGAGTATATGGTTTAACATGATAAATGTTTATTGTGTCAAATTAACAACTTACTAGTATTTTAAGAAATTACAAATATGAGGTGGCCACATATTGATTCTGCAATTGGGAGGAGAATGTTTTGATGAAGATTTTGAACAAAATATTTATTACATCGCTCACCCTCATTTGATCTTTAAAAGTTAGGGTGGTCACTAATATAATAATAAGTGAAAAAGGGCTACAGATTGATATGATGTGATTTGATTGACTTGGAAATCAGGGTATGATGACACCCGGCGATTACATACCCTTAACAAGATAAGTATTGAATGTTTTGAAAGTATGAAGCATATTTGTTTTAAAAATTAAAAGTTGGGCTTAAGAGAGCTAGTAGGTTACCCGAAGAAGGCGTTTGAGTGTAAGGTCTCATCGCTGAAAATCATAGTTGTCGATGCGGGTCTTGTGATATTGTATCCTATATGGGGGGATAGTAAAATAATTAGGATATCTCACATGGGGGGATTCCTGCGGTGTGCTCATATGGGTGTTATCACGAGCTCTAAATCCTGCGGCTACTTGGATTGAAGGGTCGATCACCGAGTTAAGGGTGGGTTGCACAAAGCCCGTTGAATTTCAAATTTGTAGGGTGTACCGACTAGCTTATAAGAATAACAAAGAGTTAGTCAAGGTGTTCAAGAACTGAATTGAAATTATTAAATATGCCCATGTATTTTTATTTACATAATGTTCATTGTTATTACGCTATTATCTCATCTATTTGGTATAAAAATATGTTATTTTGAGTTGTTTCACATACCAGTACATCATCCAGCTAATTAGTAGACTGGGTTGTCCGAAGTTCACAGTTGGTGAGCCTTCTTTAGTTCGTAAGGCCTATTTTAGATATTGTTGTTTCATTTCATATTTTGGGTATGACTGGGGGTCTTATCCCAATTTTTAGTTAGGATGATTGGTTTTGATGTACTAGAGATTTTGCAAACAGATGTTAGATGATGTGGAAGGGTTATTGATTTCTTTTGTTGTTCAGTCGTATGATGTTATTGGCTATTTTTCCATATGAATCCATTTCCGCAATCTCTTTATGATTGTATGAATGTGTGTATGGTTTTCTATTAACAAAGGGGCACCCGGGCCTTTACAGTTTGGGATGCTCGTCACAAACAAGGCCCTGGTTCGAGTCGTGACATAAATATAATTATTGTAAAACTCATCATCTTGTACCCCTAAGAGACACATTCTCTAATTTGGGTCTTTCATGTCTCACGGATAGGAGGTGCACTTCCTAATTTGAGTCGTTAATCCTAAAAGATGCAATTTTAGTACGAATCTTCCACTTCCACTCTTAGGAGAGGGACTTGTTGGTCTTAGACATTCAATTTTACCCTCAAGAACAGAGGTGATAAAATGGCAAGTCAAAAGCCCGCCTGAAGAACAATGAGATAAAATGGCAAGTCATGAGACCGCCTGAAGAATCGGGTTATCAAATGACAAGTCATGATCCTGGATGAAGAACAGGGTGATGTCATTAAAATTCGAGAGCCTACCTGAAGAACAAGGTGATGAAATTGCAAGTCAGGAGCCTGCCTGAAGAATTGGTTGATAAAATGGAAAGTTAGGAGCCTGCCTGAAGAACAGGGTGATGAAATGGCAAGTCTGGAGCCCACCTAAAGATCAGGGTGATGAAATTACAAGTCACGAGCCCGCCTAAAGGATAGGGTAATTAAATGGCAATTCAAGATCATACCTAAAGAATAGGGTGATGAAATAGCAAGTCAGGAGTCCGCTTGAAGAACACGGTGATAAAATGGCCAATCAGGAGCCCAACTGAAGAATAGAGTGATGACAATTTCAATTCAGGAGCCCGCCTGAAGAATTAGGTGATAAAATTAGAAGTCAGGAGCCTATAAAACCTGCATTTCATACTAGAACGAAAACCATTATTTTAGTGCTTGACGCATTATGAAGGGGGTCTATTTAGCCATTGTCAAATTCCAATAGTCGAGCGCGATTGTGGTGCATCACACTGAAGTTACACGGTCCCAACCAATGGGAAAATACGATGGCTCGGTGACCCTAAGAATCCCATTTGTCAATTTCCAGTGAGCCACTGCAAAAGTGGCGCATCGTGGTGGCCCATAAAATTGGGCTCCCAGTTATATTTTTCTAGTTATATTAAGGGTTAAAGGGGGTATTTTGATAAATTACCCTACCCCCAATCCGTCTATAAACATAAAATCAATGGCATAAGAAAAACACTTTATGCCCAAATCTTCATTCTTTACAAAGCAAAAACCCTAAGCATCCCAAACCTCTTCCAAGAATCTCAAGATTCAATCATGGATTTTCAAAATTTATTAAAGATTTAGAATCCCCAAACCGTAGGCTTCAAGAATCAATCTTTAATTTCCTATTTGAGGTACGTGGGGTTTATCCTAAAAATACATGGTCTTATTGAAAACATTCAAATATGATTTAAAGATTATCAAGCATGAATTTATTAAAGGGGTTCCATTCATGATTTTATTATGCTTTATGCATGTTATTGATATTGTTGTTTTGGCCTTTAGACCTCATCCCCTCAAATTAATTTACAAGTATATGTACATGTATGAAATTAAAATTTAAGATTTGTTTGAGAGTACAGATTATGAAGTCCCTCTTTTGTGATAAATTCAAGTTTATGATCTTATTGTGAATGATTTGAAATGTATGATTTATGGTTTGAAATTAGTTTTCTCAATACCTTAGTGTCTGATCATGATTTAGAGATGATGATAGGGATTTTCTTGATATAATTGCATTCTTGTTTTAAATAAGAAAAAGTTGCATGTGATTGAGAAATTTGACATGATCACCTTGTATTATTAAAATACTTGACAAAGGAAGTGCCTTGCATGTGTTTACATGAGGTTTTGAGATGAATTTCTTTGAATTGATTTATTGATATGGTGCTCCCAAACTTATATTTTAAAAATAGAGACTATAATATATTATTAATAACTCAGATATGTGACTTGCAAGTTAAAGGTATGAGGATACCATAAGTATATATTCCATAATAGAGTATGTTTTCAGAGAATTCATGTATTAAAGATTAAAAATTGGGCTTAAAGATAGTTAGGTGGTTACTCGAAGAAGGCTTGCTTTCAAGTAACTCTTAGCCTAAAATCATGATTTACTGATCTGGGTAAGTTATTTTTATGCTGGATACGACCGTGTGGTGGAGCAGAGTGAGAGACTCCAACCCTTATGGCACACTTAGGTTGGAGGCTTCCCTATCGAGTCTATGGCAGATTCCATATAGCCTATGGAATTTAAGAGTTGTAGGGTATACCACCTAGCGCAGAAGTAAAATAAAGAATGTCTCAGAGTTTAGATGATTTTCTTTCAGAGTATTTCAGAAATGCCCATGAGATTTCTTACTATATGATATGGGTATGAACTATTTTGAATTGCTCTCATATATGTTGAATATAAATTAATATTTTTGGATTATCTCTGTGTACCAGTACATTTGTATTGACCTACAAGAGAAGTAATCCATGTGGTGGTGAGCCTTCTTTGTTCCAGAAGGCCTATTATTTCAGATTATGTTATTCTATTGTTTTTGTCTGCTGGGAGTCTTGTCTAAGTTTTCAGAATTATTTTGAGGTATAGTGCAGATTTTGCAGACTGAGTCAGATCTTATTCAGATATTTTGAATCACAACTTTCTTTCTTATGTCTTAAAAACTCAAAGTTAATGACCATATTTCCATATCAGATTATATTTTCGTATTTTCTTTTATGATATGAATGTTGTGCATGATTATCATATCAGATAGAGTAAGACATTCGGGCCTTCATGGTTTGGGATGTTTGTCACGGCCAGGCCCTAGTTTGGGTAGTGACAAACTTGGTATTAGAGCACGGTTCATGGTCCCAGGGTATCTGGGAAATCGTGTAGAGTAGAGTCTTATTTATGGGTGTGTAGCATGCCATACTTATAAGTAGGAGGCTATATGGAAATTAGGAATGTTTTCCTTTCTTCATGTTCTAGTTCGTGCTATGGAGTCAAAATGTTCCTCTTTCTTACTCTAACTCATGCTATGGTGTTGCCCATATGAAAGTAAAGTCATCCCAATTCCTTCCTTACATTGATGTTCTCAGATATGTCTCATAATTGGGGTGGCTCAAGTACAGAAGTTTATAGTCTAAATGACATGGTTCTTTCTAATTGAGCCATATGAGATTTTAAAATTGTGCAAGGACTTGTGAAGAGTCCATTAGTGCCTCAGAGAGTATTGATTCTAGTATGAATTTTGATTTAGATAAAATCGTGCTTTTGAGCCTGTAGTATTAAGTGTATTCAGTCCCTTTTAAAAAAAATATGTTGCAGATGTCATGCGTAAGAAGGGATGATATGTAGCGAAATGTTGGAACTGTATTTCCACCCGAGTAGGAGTATAAGTTAAGTGTTGGTCTCATGACCTATTGGTAGTGATGTTGGACCAAGAAGTTAGTAATGTGAAGTCTGAAAGTTAGAAGCCAGAGTGAAGGTGACTTTTGTGTAAATAAATGTGTTTAGTTAAATAACTGATGTTCAAGGAGGATTTACCCATGGTAGCTAGTAGCATGTGTGGATTGTATGGTAGTCTGTGGGGGGAGTGTTTGACTCAGATTTTTATTCATACAGAGTAAGATATGTATTTTTAGTATTCTTAGATCATTGATTATTGTGTGTTAGTTTAGTAGAAGGTAGAGAAGGAGTTTTTAGTTAAGGTGAGTTATTGTTTGCTCGAAGTATGAAAATGGCTAGATGAGCCAGTAAGTTATAATTATAGACTCATGGTTGTTTGTGGAATTTGAAAGTAGTCTAAATGTATGCCTGGGTAAGTAAGTGTGATCTAAGAAAGTCGTATAAGTAGATAAGATTGTATGGAGTTATAATATAAGATTAAGGTTGACAATGTCTATTATATGACTCTACCCCCTTGACCTTGTTTTCTTTGGTAGTTGTAAACTAGTACTACTTGTGAGAAGGTATGTAGTAGATTTTGAGGCATAGCAGCAATGTCATGAAGGTGGATGTGATTATTTATTGGTTAATGATACTAGTGTTATGGAAGAAATCTATTAGGATTGAACAGTGCAGGCAAGAGCTTAAGTTTATTTGATTTGTAATGAAGTATGATGTTTTATATATGAAGTAGAAGTATGCAAAAGTGATATGAGGTTGTGGTATTTTTCTAAGGCTATTACATCTTGTGTGTGGCTAGTGGTACCATTGATTTGCTAGGTGGAGAAAGACTAGTTAGATGGAATATGGTGTTCTAAATAGCCAATTTAAAGAGTTTTGATTGATGATGTTGAGCCTTTTGATTTAATCTTGACTCTCATGATTTAGAAATATAAGTTTGCAGTCATGATGCTGGTAGACTATGATAGAAGTGGTATGGTCCATCAATGGTTTGGATATATTTATGTTTAATGTTAGGAAAACCTAAGTTGGTGAATGTTTAAGCTGTTATATGATGACTTTGAGGGCTATAGAAACCTAAGGGTTAAATCTTAGAAGAAGGTATTAGCATTGGTTGCTATACATGAATATAGAGTCTTACAGGGTAAGTTTAGTTTTATATGTATTGTTATATCCCCGACTCTGAAGTAAAGTGATTTCAGTTTATATCGGAGTGTATATAGTTTTTACAGACTTAGAGTAATGGCTTAAATTAAAGGGGGAGAAGATAGAACCAGTAACCAAGTCAAATTTTCAGATGCTAATAGATGTGCCAGTAAATGGTGGAATTGGTTGTAAGAAAGAATGAATCTCAATCTATTCTTATTTCCGTAGTTTACTTCAGTTATTCGGATAGATACTCATGCTTTATATTTCAACTTCATCATCATAGTACGTGTTTAAGAATATTATAAGGAATCGTGTACTCTCCTAGTTCCTAGTATGATGAGTTTCCAGTTTGTTCAGCAGTCAGAATCACTTTCCGTAAGTTAAGAATTCCAAAAATTCAGGTCATGTAGTTCATGACTCTTATGCACATGTGATACTCTTAACAATCAGTGAAAATCTAGATTTATATTAGGTACGTCCTCAAATTAGATCTCTTTAATGATTCCATGTCATGTGTGCTTTATTCCTCATGCTCAGTAGCGTATCAAGCTATGCTTAGTACTCCCCTCATGTTCCAAATTCCAATATTCCAATTTTTCAGTGACCTTTTCCCTTAGGTCGAGATAATGATGATAAATAGTTGTATAGATGGGAAAGAGTAAACATTTCTTGTTGATGAAATATGGTTGTATGCTTATTTGAGTTAAGGTGGTAATTGTGGAGTCTATTTGAGGCCGAGTCTTTGATACGTGTCAAGGTTAGTTGAAGTTTATGTGTTATATTTTGGAAAAATTGTTGTGTACTTATTTTATGTAAGTCCATAAGTTGAAAGAATTTTGAGGTGAAGTTTCGTTTATGGCTTGGTCAGTTGGGAATATGTTATGTGTATCATCTGAATAGTGCAAGAAAGTTGTTATGGATAGAAGTATTAGAAAATATGAGAAAGATGCTTTATGAGTGGTTGTTTAGAAGTACATATATGGGTATGGAGATAGGCTTGAATGTCATGTTTGTATGCATATGGATGGATGCCTTGAGTGTTTGTTAATGTCTAATATGAAGTTGAAGGTGATTGCTGGAGTGGCAATAAGAATTATGTAGGAAATGAGAAATTGTGAAATGCAAGGTGTGCTAAATTCATGATTCAGACTAGTACTACAGTATTATATGGTACATCTTGTGATTTTGAGTTAGGCTTGAAGATTATGAGGGGATTTAGTTCAGTTTAGACATTAGTAGATGGAAATATGAACAGCCATGTAAGAAAAATAAGTGGAATCAACGAGCATGGTGTTTAAGGGGAAAATATAGTTGAGAGAGTATTTTAGAAGTGTGGCTATCCTTGAAAGTAATAAGTTGCATTGCCTAAGGCCCGGAAATTCTATCCTAGCTTATGATTTAAATGTCTATATTCCATGCAATAGAGTAGTGCCAAGGTTGTGATTCCTTAGTTGGATGTCTTGTGTAAATCATGCCTAAGATTCCTTTCTCCCTAATGCTACCAGGACTTCTTTAGAAAAAGTGTTGAAGAGATACTCCAGTTAAGTATAAGTGTCCAGTATAATTTAGTCTATGCAGCCAGCAATTCAACTTAACAATCAGGCAGACAAGTTACTGTGGTTTTTCCACCATTTCACCCAGTCCTACTATCTCAAGTCCAATGCGTATGATCATCTCAAAAGATAATCTATTCCATCCATGTAAGTTATGAAATCAGTTCAATCCAACCATCATGTTTCAAATTCAGTTATTTATTCATGAATTAGTTCATAAAAGTTTAGTACATAATCTCAAAATTTTCCATCTATTTTAGGTCAGACCATGTAATACATTTGTACGATCTAAATCTTGTTGCCTCATCATTCATACTTACACAAGTTATCACTTCTAAATCTAATATGTGTGATTTGAGGATAAACACTTTAGGGGGAATCCTAAACTCTCAGCATGAATCATCTCCTTAAAACAAGTAAGGGCAAGTCAGCTCAAAATTCAATTTCGTGATAGAAGTTTAACCGTTTCAGATCAGTTATATCCTTTCTTAGAAGACACATCATGTCCACGTTATTCCATACCTTTAAAATTCAACGTTCCTACCCATTATTTTTGGATGAATGATCCCATAGGGGAGATAATGTAACACCCCATATTTCGAACTAGAACAAAAATCGTCATTTTAGTGCTTAGAGCATCACGGAGGGGTCTATTTAGCAATTGTCAAATTCCAATAGCCTAATACGATTGTGGCGCATCGCGATGAAGTTCTAAGTCACAAATAGTGGGACAACATGATGTATCCATATTGTGGTGACCCCACGAATCCTATTCGTCCTTTCCAGTGAGCCACTGCGATAGTGGCGCGTCTCGGTGGCCCATAAAATTAGGCTCCCAGTTATATTTTTCCTGTTATGTTAAGGGTTAAAAGGGGGTATTTTGAGAAATTATCCTACCCCCCAATCCGTCTATAGACATACGATCAATGGTATAACAAAATCACTTTATGCCCAAATCTTTATTCTCTAAAAGCAAAAACCCTAAGTATCCCAAAACCTCTTCCAAGAATCTCAAGATTCAATCGTGGGTTTTTGAAATTGATCAAGGATTTGGAATCCCCAAACTATAAGCTTCAAGAATCAGTCTTTAATTTCCTGTTTGAGGTACGTGGGGTTTATCCTAAAAATACATGGGCTTATTGAAAATACTCAAATATGATTTACAGATTATTAAGAAAGAATTTGTTAAAGGGGTTTGAAATCCATGATTTTATTGTACTTTATGCATGTTATTGATATTGTTGTTTTGGGATTTAGTCCTCATCCCCTCAAATTTATTTACAAGTAAATTTATATGTATGAAATTAAAATTTAAGATTTGTTTGAGAGTATAGATTATGAAGTCCCTCTTTTGTGATAAATTCAAGTTTATGATCTTATTATGAATGATTTGAAATGTATGATTTATGGTTTGAAATTAGTTTTCTCAATGTCTTAGTGTCTGAGCATGATTTAGAGATGATGAGAGGGAGCTTCTTGATATAATTACATCCTTGTTTTAAATAAGAAAGAGTTGCATGTGATTGAGAAATTTGACATGACCACCTTGTATTATTGAAATGCTTGACAAAGAGATTGTCTTGCATGTGTTTACATGAGGTTTGAAAAAGAGTTTCTTTGAATTGATTTATTGATATGGTGGTTCCAAACTTATGTTTTGAAAATAGAGACTATAATATGTTATTAATGGCTCAGAGATGTGACTTGCAAGTTAAAGGTATGACGATACCATAAGTACATATGCCATAACAGAGCATGTTTTCAGAGTTTGATTTTAGAGAATTCATGTTTTAAAGATTTAAAACTGGGCTTAAAGAGGGTTAGGTGGTTACCCGAAGAAGGCTTGAGTTCAAGTAACTCTTAGCCTAAAACCATGATTTGTTGATTTGGGTATGTTATTTTTATGCTGGATACGGTCGTGTGGCGTAGCAGAGTCATAGACTCCAACCCTTGAGGCACACTTGGGTTGGAGGCTTCCCCACCGAGTCTATGGTGGATTCCATATAACCCATGGAATTTTAGAGTTGTAGAGTATACCACCTAGCGCAGAAGTAAAACAAAGAATGTCTCAGAGTTCAGATGATTTCCTTTCAGGGTATTTCAGAAATACCCATGATATTTTTTACTATATGATATCGTTTTGAATTATTTTAAATTGCTCTCATATATGTTGAATATGAATTATTATTTTGGATTTGCTCTTCATACCAGTACATCTGTATTGACCCCCTACCTCCCAGGTTTAGAGGCTCAGTCTAAGGGTCCGGCTAATCAGTAGAGTATTCCAGAGAGAAGTGTTCCGTGTGGTGATGATCCCTCTTTGCTCTAGAAGGCCTGTTATTTCAGATTTTGTTATTCCATTGTTTTGGTCTATTGGGGGCCTTGTCCCAATTTTCAGAATAGTTTTGAGATGTAGTAGAGATTTTGCAGACTGAGTCAGATCTTATTCAGATGTTTTGAATTGCAGCTTTCTTTCTTATGTCTTGAAACTCAGAGTTAATGACCATGTTTCCATATTAGATTATATTTTCGTATTTTCTTTTATGATATGAATGTTGTGCATGATTATCAGATCAGATAAAGTATAATATCTAGGCATTCATGGTTTGGGATGTCCATCACGGTCTGGCCCTAGTTCGGGTCGTGACATCGCCTGAAGAACAAAGTGATGAAATTGCAAGTTAGGAGTCTGCTTGAAGAACAGGGTGACGAAATTGCAAGTCAGGAGCCCTCCTGAAGAACAGGGTGATGAAATTAAAAGTCAAGAGCTCGGCTAAAGAATAGGGTGATGAAATTGCAATTCGGGAGCTCACCCAGAGAACAATGTGATGAAATTGTAAGTCGGGAGCTCACCCAGAGAACAGAGTAAAGAAATTACTAGTCGGGAGCCATCCTGAAGAATAAGGTGATGAAATTAAAAGTCAAGAGCCCGCCTGAAGAATAAGGTAAAGAAATCATAAGTTTGAATCCGGCTCGAAGAATAGGGTGATGAAATTGAAAATCAAAAGGTTAAAAAATAGCAAGTCAGGAGCACGCCTGGAGAATAGGATAATGAAATTGAAAGTCAAGCAACAAGGTGAAGAAATTGTAAGTAGGGAGCTTGCCTGAAGAATAGGGTGAAGATTTTCAAATTCAAGATCAAGGTTCAGAAGTACCACCGACAGAAAATGGTCAATTTGTGAGTTCATATCCAACATTAAATGTCGTATGGAGAAAGAATCTATTCTCAAGTTCAACCCAAAGAAGATCAAATGTTTTGTGAAAGCATCAGAAACTCAAGTCAAGAGTCTAAAAGAAGCTTCATAGATAGGACTTTTGTAATTCATTTAATTTTTTAACTTGTAATTTTCATATATGATGTAATTATAGAGTCGTAGATGGGAGTCTCAACTGGATCTTACTTGACTCTCCAACTCGGTATAGTCCCTCTCCTTATAACCCATTGAGATACATGTGTCTTGACTCCCATATAACTTGAGACAGGTATAATGCCTAAAATCAAGATTAGTTTGCCCTTTTTCCTCCTGTTTCTTTCTTTTGAAAAATGGTTGAGATAAAATTCTGTCTCATTGTCTACTTCTTTGTTTGAAAATACTTTGTGTTTACACCCAAAGAGAGGCAAAATGTAGACACGTAATTTGGTCCCTCTCAAAATCCGAATTACCCATTTACCCCACTTTACCATACACCCAACCTCATTTTAATTAAAAAAATAACTAACTCTCAATAACAAATGCATAAGAGAAATACCAACCTATCCAACTTACACCTTATCCTAATAACCCCTACCCCTTACCCCACCCCTATACCCCTAGACCCTCTTCCACACCCCAAGTCATATTTTTCTATTGTCCCTATGAACACTCTCATATATAGGGGAATCCATACACACACCAGGGGTGAACATGAATACACACTACATCACTCATTCATTGGATATACACACATAGTAATAAAAACACACTCACACACACAAATTAGTGAAACGTGGGAGAGAACACTTTATTCTTTTCCTTCTCATATTCACGTAAACCATCAAAATTACACACACAATCTAAGAGGAAAGGAAATTATAGGGAAGAGAGAGTGAAAACAATAGTATTCACAAAGAGGGATAGAGAAATGGTGAGAAAAGGAGAGATTGAATGAAAAAGAGAGAAATCGAGTGAGAAAAACCAATGAGGAAAAAGGAGTGAAAAATAGTAACGAGAGTGAGAGAAAAAACGGGTGAACGAAGAGAGTAAGAAATAGAGTTGGTCCAGCTTTTCAGTAATTTCTTGTTGGAATTCGCCATCTCCTGCTAGAACCAGCTCTCTCTCACCGGAATCAGCCACTGCTCGCCGAATTCAGCCATCCCTTGCCAAATTCAGCCACCCCATTCCCTAAAAGCCTTTCTCCGCCTTCGAAAAACACCCCTTCAACCCATCCAGTTTCCATTCCCGGTGAAATCCATCAAAAAATAGTTGAAACGGATTCATTGATCTGAAATTAAGTGTAGGTTTTTGTGAGTTTTGGTTCGGTTGGTTATTGGTCTTTGATTTGAGTTGGCCTATTGCTATTGAGTTTGAGTGGAGGTTCTTACCACGGATTCTATCTCATTTAATTGAGTAATATTGAATTATAAACACCGTTAAGGTCCATTTCTCATCTCATTATCAATTAATTTTAAGTTTTGGATAATTTGTGTGATGAATTCATGTTACGTGAAGTTTGTTTGGTGTGATTTTGTGATTTTTGAATCATTAATGGTGGTTGATGTTGGATTTTTATTTTTGAATATTCGAATTGATGGTTGTGGATTAAGTTAATCACTGATTAAGGATAAAGTTGATGGTGGGGATTGAAATAGATAAAAGCGCATATTGGCTTGAGTTTATTAATTAGTTGATTTGAAATAAGTGTTAATTTGTCAAATCCGATAGTATCATGCCTTAGATCAAAATTTAATAGGAAAATCTTTGGTCGGGTAGGCAAAACTTAGAATTTATGTATTGTGGATTATGGAATGTTTGGAATATTTGTTGAATAATTTTGTTTACCTCATTTGGATCAATTGTACTCTTTTGGTGGGGAATGCCCTGAGACATATTGTACTTATTCATCGAGGAATATCCAAAAGTATCAAGTACACAAAGGAGGCTCGTGATCAAGGCTCGAAGAATCAGGTAAAGCATAGCTAGGACAGTTAGAATAGTTTAGGTTTTAATTTCAGCATTTTTATTTCGGTTTGTAATAAATTGGACTGAACATTATTTTTTGGATTTTTGTTTGTTTGTTTTTTTATTTTCTTGTTGTGTGTTGCATTTGGTTTATATATTTTATAGTGTCATACTAGCCGATATACTCTACAGAGTGACCGCGGTTGAATCACGAGATCAAGGGGTGCCTAACACCTTCCCCTCGATCAACAGAATTCCTTAATCGAAATCTCTATTCGTTGATCAGTTTTTAGAGTCAAATCGTGAAAGAATTTCGAAAGGAGACTTGACACACCCAATTTATGTCAATTGGCGCTAAGTTTAAATGTAAAAGAATCATTTTCGAAATATATTTTATCTTTTGCCACTTAATAATAAAAACCCTTTCAAACTTAAAATTGATATTTTTTTTTGGTAAAAAAAAAAGGGGTATGATAGATATTTATCTAAATTATTTAATTACCGGCTCATATTAAAAACTCATTTAAACCAAAATTTGCTAATTAAAGGGATTGATTATGTAACAAACTTAATTTTTATGATGAAATGAGTTTATTGTATTTCAATTACAATGTCAAATCAAGGGAGCAGATTTGTAAAATCATTGTATTTTCTAAAATTACAAGACGCATATGACAAATACCAAATTGTGCATAGATCTTTATAAGAACTTGTTTCTTTCCCTCGTGGCAATTTATAATTGTTCGTTTATCTTTATTTATCCATAATATTAAAATAGATGTTCAATAATATCTATTCGGATTGGAAATTAATGGATAACTTAACTTTTTCTTCCCATCTTACCTATTAATACTAATCATTACTCAATGCATTTCTCAAGATGTTATAATTGTTATATTCAAACGGTGATAAAGTAAAGGCGGAACCCATCGACAGACACTTAAAGTTGCAGTGATCTTTCACTTAGCACCTAAAGTAGACAATGTTTATTTTAAATACCTAAAATAGTAATCGAATGTGTCACTTTGACACTTTTTGTCTTGTTGGCAGTTCGTATGTAATTCACGCAGCCAAGGCATGTTGAAGCACTATTTTTGCTGACTTGGTGTCTGATTTGGCCCCCCAATGATAATTTTTCCCCATTTCCTTATATATTCATCTTCTTCCAATTCGCAATTGTAAAATTTATCCCTAAATTTTAAATCTTTTTCTTCTTCATTTTTTTTTCTATCCAAATTCTTCAAATTATGTGTATTTGGTTCGTTCATTTTTTTTCCATATTTTTCAACTAAACTTGACAATGTTGAGCTCATATGTCATGATAAAGATTTTTGGTATTGTAAGTGTGGTCATGAGGCATTATTGAAAATTTTTTGGACTCAACAAAATTTAGATCGTAGATTTTTTAATTGTAAAATTTTAAAGATAATATATTTTTATTTAATTAGTTGATTAATTATTGACTTGTAATTATTTTGTAATTGTGGACATGTTTTGATAAAAATTGGGTCGCTGTGACTACTTTGATTAGTATGACGAATGACACACTTCACAAGCAAATCGGATAATGTGGGGTTTGTTGAAGAAAGTCAAGGCCTTTGAAGAGAAACAAAATCGAGCAAGAATATACTATATTCTTGGCGTCATTGCTACTAGTTTGATAATGTTTAGCATATGAATATTCAAGCATAGTTGATGAACTTTTCATGGTGTAATTCTTGCTGGTGTGATGTACCAAAATTATTAATTTTTATGGTGGTTTAGCTGTACTGCTTTGATGTGTATTTGGCCGCTACTTAGCTGCAGTTTTTATGTAATCTTGGCCATGTAAAATTCTTTTCTTTAATGAAATGAAAAGTTTATTTTGGCTTGGCCTTAAACATTCTTAATATTGAGGTCAACGATTTATAGTAAAAGATGTTGTCAAAATAGACAAGCAACACAACAAAGTAACATCAAAATCATTTTCTTATACATAATTCAAATTGAGTTCAAACTAATATCAATATAACTTCATAAATACACTTCAAATTGATCCTAAACTTACACAATAGTCAGCATCATAAATATGCTCTAAATTGAGATCAATGTAACATCCAAAAAATAGCTCCATATTGAGATCAAATTAATGTTCAAAAAATAGCTTCATATTAAGCTCAAAGTTTGCATAACCTGTATGAACAGACTTTAAAACCTAAGCAACTAATTGTTTACTACTATTCATTAGTAGCAGATTCAAAGGAATAACATACACTAATTGTTTTTTTGGTACTCCAAATTACATAACAAATGTATAACACATAATCAACACGAGATACTTCTTCTTCTTTTTGTTTGTCATCTGTTGCAACTGATTGGTGATGACAACATCTCTATTTTTCCATGTCAAGCCTCTAGGCTGATAATCAAGATCAACTCTTATAGAAATTGCATCTTTGTAAGTTGCACCGATTTGTAGGATCCTTTGGCTTGATGTCCCTGACCCTTTTTGAGGAAACAAGGAACAACATTTAGTATATTTACTTAGCCATTCACCTTAAAAAAAAAAACAAAGTTGGAGTTAACTTACATTCAGTATTTAGATTTCCTTTGCACTTGTGTAGATTTCAAATCCAATATTTTTTTGGCCCTTTTATCCACATTTTCCAGCATCTTTTGTACTTGCAACTCTTCCTCTCTTTTGTCCAAAATTTTCTCTTCTTTAAGGATGTAGTTGACTCTTGATTCCTTTTGTAATAGGGATTGTTGTATCACCACACAAAGTTGATCTTGCAGCTTTCATGAAGCTCCTAACCCTGCTTGTATAAACATAAATTATTGTTGAAGATGCAACTTGGCTTGAACATATTGGTACATGTTGACTTAAACTAGATTGTGCTATTTTTTATGGATGTTGGTGCAGGTTGGCTTGATCTTTTAGGATGGCTACTTCCTTGAGAACTTTGACTAGTAAACTTAGTCCCTCATGGATTTGGATCAGGAACCTTAAAACTCAAACATAACAGTTAATAAATGGAATATTCAACATGAAAAATCAACTTTTAAAATAAAATGTAAAGTGACTGTTTTACCTTGCAATATCTTCCGTTATGGGCTTGTTAATGATAGTTGGAACATGTTATTTTCACCCTTTCTGTGGATAGCTTTTCATATTTCATTCTTGGTTCATCTTTGCCTATTTTAAAATCATTTTCAAGCCATATATTCATATTGCAGATTGGTTGGATGAAGTGACTATACGCCTTCATGAAAGTTTTCTTCTTATACCAATACTCCTCATAAGGTTCGGGCTCCTCTTCAATATGATACATGTACAAATAACATGTTGGCAAGGAATTCCTCTTAACTACCAGGTTCTACAAGTGCAAGTCCTACTATTCAAGTTCACTATGTCCCTATACTCTTCTTCTCCAATCTCAAATCCAACATCAGTATTCCAAACTACCTTGCAAGCCCTAGACCTGTCCTTATTCTCCTCCAATATAAGTCTAACCATAGGTGCAATATCACACATCCAAATATTGTCAAACTTAATCATCTTCACTATTCTAGTCATAATTTTTCTCCTAATTTCCTCCAGCATGGTAAAATAGATTTTTGTCTAGTGGCTAAGATCTGTGAATTAATGGTCTCACACATGTTATTTTCAAAAGCATCACACTTACAATCTTCTTTAAAGAATGCCCTAACCCATGACTTCCTAGGATAATGAAATAAATCACCATTAATATCATTACCTGGGCGATCACGTTGGCTCATGTAATTGAGTTCCTCTTTGAACTTCACTTCAAAACTTGCCTTGGAACATATCCAAAACTATTTTCTCCTTTTTTCTCCCTTCCACACTTGACTCCAATTGGACGAAATGTGCCTAGCATATCTTCTAACTTCAGCATTTGGTAACAACTCAAAAATAGCTGCATGAAAATCCTACAAAACAAAAAAATGTAAAGTAACTGACAAATAAATTAAGTAATTCAAACAATTTAGAGTAAAGAAAATAGTTAAATATTACTTTCTACATATCAGCCATCATAGTGAGACCTACTTCAGTACCCAACTACGGGTCTTCTTTTAAATATTTGATAAAAAAAACTCCAATTATACTTAGTTTCCTTGTCCATAACTATCCAGGCTATAAGAAATATCTGATTTTTTTCATTTTACCTAACTGCTACTAGAAGCTCACCCTTACAAGTACCCTTTAAGAAACATCCATCAAATCCTATAATTCTTCTACATCCTTTCTTCCACCCTTTCTTTAATGCATCCAAACAAACATAGAAATACAAAAACAGTTTTTTACCTGGAAAAACTATCCATTCCCAGCCAAACAAAACTATCAGGATTAGTCAATTTTATCATCTCAGCATAATCCAATAATCTTGCAAACTCCATGTTTTAATCCCCCCAAAGACTCTCTTAGAACTTGGAACTTTGTCTTATAATAGATAGTCATACCCACATACAATCTCAATTTCTCCCTACATAATTTTTGTATTTCCCAAATTCTCACAGATAATTGTTTAATTATTTCATTTTCAAATCTATTGGCAACAAATTTAGTTGTACACATTTTATTATTATTTGATATAGTAAACTTATGCATTGGATTATAACTTTTTATCAAAAAATTACCTGAATCTCTGTCAAGTGCACCATAACACAATCAATTGCATTTTTTCTCGAATTTACATTTAGCCCTCACTCTTTGTGCTTCATTAGGTTTTAAAATAATCTTACCTTTGTATTCTACTACATACCTTCCCAAAGTATTTTGGAATTTCATAGCAACGTTAAAAATCATACCACGTTCAAAAATAGCAACACCATAATCATCATCATACCTAATTTTACTACCACTTCTTCTTCTTGGTAAATCAACACCGACAACAGAATCCTCATCTAACAAACCAGTGCTATCAACACTGTCAGAGTCCAAACTATCAATATACTCTTTAGCACCTCCTAATCTACCCACATATCTATCTTTTTTTATTTCTGTCAATATCTTGAAAACCTTTGTCAATACCAGCTTCATCAATTGATATTTCTTCAAGTGCTTTTAATTTTTTCTTGAATTTATTTTTCTTCTTTCATCCTAAAGGCTCTTAACTCTTCATCGATGTTTGAACTATCCTCATCAGGGATTTCACCTCCACCTGATTCATTGCTAGGCAGATCTGTTCCATTTCCATTCTAATCTGGATTCATCCCCTTGTCCTCATTATTGTCACTACCTATACCATCTTCAGAAAAGTTATTGCACTCTGGCCCTTTTAAAAGACAAACATAGGTTAACACAACCTCAAGATCATCATTAATGTCATGTTCAACAAATACATCGACTTTATCACCATCTTTTAAGTCTTTCACAAAGTCTAACAACTGTCTATCACAAGTAATCCGAACTAACTCACAACCATCTATGTATTGATAGTAAAACCCCTTCACTTTTGTTTACCCAAGATCATTAGTGTAGGAAAAAAACTCAACAAGACTGAAGTGGTCTTTATCAATAACAACAACAAAGATATATAATTTATTTTTATAAGTAGGGTTAGATTCGGCTACAATAGTCTCCCAATAATGAAAACAAGTCAAAGTAAAGTTATCCATTATATTCTCTTCAAAAATCATAAATATTTTGAACAACAAAGAAATACCCAAAAAACCCTTTAACTTTAAAATTATCAAAATAATCCTAAATTACTCAAATTCCTAGAAAAACTTAAATTTTATAACTAAAGTACCCCAAAACCCAAAGAAATCAGAATTATATCACTGAATTTTTCGACCCCCCCCCCCCCCGAAAAAAATCCTTACTGAAATTCCTAAAAAATTCTAAATACAAGGATTAAATCAAATATTTATATTATTTTCAACAAGCACACCACACGCCAAGAAATATGAAGAAAAATAAAAGAAAAGTTTAGTAGACCTTAAATTTTGTCAACTTTATATTTTATTTTGAACCTAACGTAAATAAAAATGCATCAACACTTGATTGTAAGCAAGATACCTGCAAAATATATTATTACTAGTTAGTAATCACTATGGATCTATGTAAAATCGAAGCGAAATTGCGATGTTCTTTAAAACTTACCTAAGGTTTTCATCAGGTTCAAAAATCAGAAATGGGTACAATGACTTATTTTTTCTCTTTCCCCCTTTTTAGTTTTAGTAGTGATGATGTGGCGTAGAATATGAGGTAGTGTTTTTTAATTGGTGATTTAAATCCACGTGGAAGTGGGTGTTTACACACACTAGAGATGTTTTAAAACATGGGAAAAAATGTCAAAGTGACACATTCGATGGCTATTTTAGGTATTTAAAATGAACACCATCTACATTAGGTGTCTAAGTGAAAGATCTCCTCAACTTTATGTACCTATCGATGGGTTCAGCCTAAAGTAAAATTAGACTTATTTATTACTTCTTAACTTATTTGCCGAGCCGATAATCTGTATATAGTAATAAAGGAGGAACATAGAGAAGGTGATGTGACACCTCTCTATAGTCTCCATTCTTATTTATCTTTTTTCTCATTTTTTTGAATTTTTTTTTTATTTTTTCTCTATTCTTTTCCTGAATTAATTAATTTATTTCACGATTAAAATGAATGTATCAATTACTATTTCATTTATTCATATTCTTTAATATAAAAATTTAATTGTCTTTATTTCCATTACTCCCATGACTTTTGATGGTCATAACTCCTAAATTATATTAAAAGTCATATTGATGATATCATTTGATATTTCATATTGTTATCCTATAAATAGAGGCATTATGAGTTTTTTTCCCCTCCATCATCAAAATTAAAATTATTTTTTTTATTGTATATAATTTAGAATTTTCATTGTTTGAACTCTCATATATTTTTTACAAAAAAAAATAAAAATTATTTGCTACCTTCTAAAATGTCACATAATTGAGATTGTGACAATGCATCCGAGGAAAGAATGGTTCAAAGAGAAGTGAGTGATGATGCAATTTCAAGAAGATGTGAAAGTGGTGAAGAGTGTAAATTTACCAAAGAAGAGACATTGGATATGGTCGATACGTTAGCATATTTGGTCGTTGTCATTCTTTATGGTGTTTGGCTTCTAGCTTGAATATTATGGTGCCTTCATAGTTTTTGGTATCCTATTGCGTTTCATATTGTGATCTTCCTATTCATTTTCTATTGACGTTTAATTCATTTATTTTGAGCTGCAGAATCTGTTTATGACAATAATGACATCATAAGATAAATATGTCTTACAATCTAAATAAAGAATTTATATCAGACAATGTATGAGAAATCTTTCCGTTGTATTATTTTTAGTATTATAGAATTGATTTTAAATTATTGAAGTGCTTCTAAGCCAAAAAACTTTTAAACACTTTCGCAATGCAAATGTGGGTATCTATACGTAATCACAAATGTCTAATATACATATTTTTCATTCTAAAAAGTTGTACGAATAAAAAGAGAGCTACAAATTGATAGTTACCAATTTATTATCTTTCAATGAAGGAAAACAAATTAGAATCCATAAATTGGTAGCGTTTCTAGTAACATAAATGGTATGAAACAATACTAAATTAGTAAATGTTTAAATGTTAAGCCAACCAGGTTTATAACGACCTTTCAGCAATTTCAGAACTGAAATTTCATTTTTCTTTTCCTTTTAGGATATGAATAGCAATCACAACTTGTCAAGGGGAAAATTTGCATACTTTTTGAATTCTTCTAGAAATATAAAACAAAGAAAAAGGTGGCCAACAATATTATAAAATGGTTAAAAGCATAAGATTGGACCGACCATAAAAATGAAATTCCATATGAGTGGCTCCTGTCAAGCTGCAACGTTAATTTCAAAAGCGTTTTGATGCATGCACAATGTATCGTGGCCTACTTATTTGGCCATTTTCTTATCGGCTCTTAATGGTTCAAACAATTGCTTTTGATTTTTTCGACCTTTTACAATTAGTGACATCAAATAATAATTATGTGTTTCCAATATAATTCAATTTATAGAAAATAAATTTTAATCATAAATAAAAATATAAAAAAAAAAAATTATTGATAAAAAATATGAATATAAATCGGTTCCTTCCTTGATTTTTTTTTATTCTCTCTGTAATTCGAATGTCGTTGGGGTAGCGTATTTCTCGAACACAGGTATATTTGAACTTGATATGAATTTCTATTTGTATTTGATATGAATTTTTTCGTAATTCGGGTCGTTGGTAGCGTATTTCTCAAACACAGACATATTTAGACTTGATATGAATTTCTATTTGGATTTGATATGAATTTCTCCGTAATTTGGTGGTGTAGATCTTCCTAATGTATTTGATTATCAAGAAGAGAGTTTCTTAATGTATTTGATTATCAAGAAGAGAGGGTCCTAATGTATTTGATTATCAAGAAGAGACAATTTTGATCTCTTTATAAATATCCCACGAATTTATTGGGACTTGGAAGAAGCCTCTTTACGGGATATTTTTCCTCTTTATATAGGCGCTAGGCGCAATTTAGGGAGGGGTATCTGCACGCAATTTAGGGTTTAGAGTAGAGTAACCACCAATGTAGATTTAGGGTAAAGTAGCCCAGAACTCTAACAAAAATTAAACTCTTCCACAAATTTTCACTGTGTAAAGTACTCTAATAGAATTTGTATTCTTCTTGTAGAGTTCTACAAGATTTCGATGTTTACAATATCTCATAAAAATAACAAAGGTGCGTAAAAATTGATCTAAACACTTAAATTATAAAAGAAACTTATTTTACTAGGGGTGGTAGTATTCATGGGTTTGGTTAAAAACCAAACTAAATCGTGAACCGAACCAAATCGATTAAAAAAATCGACGTTTGGTTTGGTTTAGTTTGGTTTGGTTTTAAATATAAAAAAACCGATGCTATTTGGTTTGGTTATGGTTTTACTTTAAAAAATCGTGAAAATAACCAAACTAAACCGATAAATTATATATATATATATATATATATATATATATATATATATATATATATTATAATTATTTATATATAATTTATAAATAAAATATAAATATAAATATTTTATTAAATTTAATTTTAAACTAAATTTTAATGTATGTCTAGCCCAACCAATACTTTAGCCCAACTGCCCAAGCCCTAAACTCAAGTCCAACTCTACCTACTATTACTAATAAGTTAACCCTACACTCCCTACATCATTTTTTCTACTTCAGCTTTCACAATATATAGTACATCAACTGCTGCTTCTTTTATTCTTCATTGAAAGGCCGCACCGCACCGCATTGAAAGGAGTCTTGGCTAGCTCTGATATTGCAATATTTTCTTGTTTAGTTTCTTAACCCCCTATATCTCGTTTACGCTCGCTTTCGTAGTATAGTCTTATCTTTATTTTTTGTGGGATGTTTTCGGCGATTAAATTTGATTCTATTCTATAGTAAAATCTCAAAGTTTCATGGGAAGTAACTTTAGCCAGGCAATGGTGCAGAGGGGTTTTATTAAATGTTACTAAATTTTTATTGATGTATAGATTGTGAATAACCTAAGAGAGATGGCATGAATGATGACTGAAACTGTAATTCATATGCTGCTTCATCTTCGGTTACATAAGAATCTTTCAAATGAGTTACCATGGTCCCTGGTTCAAAATATGGTAGTTTTATGTCTCTTTATTTATTCTATCTTTTCTTTATATGATTAGCTCACCTAGCTAGTCTATAAAGTAAACAGATTACTCAAATTTGACCAACTCTGTCTCTTCTTGCAGTACACTGCAACAGAATACGAAGTTCTATTTTACAATGTACATGTATGTGTTTGTATGTTGTTGGATAATCTTAGAGCCTACAATACAAAGCTTGTGCTTTTCATCTCAATGTTTGTTTTGTTTAATGTGTTTGTTTTGATTTTTAAGAGTTTATAGTGTCATTTGTCCATCACTGTACAAATATTTCATGAGAAATTGTTCAATGTGATATACTTTTCTATGGGTTAAAAGAAGGAGTTTATTGTAGATATGGTTGGAGTAGGCTAGTCAATAACCGAAAAAAACGAACCAAATCGAACCAAACCAACAAGAATCATTGCGACGGTTATTTTGTTTTTATGGTTTGGTTTGGTTTTAAAAATTAAAAATCCGACTAAATTGATTTTGGTTATGATTTTAACCACTAACCGACCCATGAACACCCCTAGTGGTGGTATTAAGGACAAAGTTAAGATTTCAAGATTGCTATAAAATTTTAGTTCTACCAAGCTATTGAGTTTTAAATAAATAATATTTAAAATATTTCAAGACAAATATAAAAATAGGTATCAAAATTATTGGAACACGTAAAGAAAAATTCGACTTTATTTATGTGTGTTATATTTACAACAATTATAATAATATATCTAGTTGACAAATATTATTGAACGAATGAAGTAAAAGATAAGAAAACAACTTGAGAGTAAATGGAAGGAAAGGGATGACCTCCATTATGCAACTTGAGGGTAGAAGCGTGTGAGACGTTTCTTTTTCTTGGACCATTATGCAACGTCTCGAAACTACATGGGATGACCTCAATAATAAATGATTTTGTTTTTTTATTCTTCGTAAGTAAAGTTTTAAAGACTAGTTTTTGTTCTATTTTATGCATAGAACAAGTACATTTTATTCCTTTATACCTCAAATATTTTTATACTTTTCATAATCATTGTCTCTCAACCTCTATTTTTGTTTCTTTTTTTTTTCTTTTTCTCTTTTTTATTTTTCTTTAATTTTTCTTTTTTCTTTTCTCTTTCTTTTTTTCTTGTTTTAATTCATTTGTCTCAATTTTTATTTTTATTTTATTTTTTTATTTTTCTCTTTTTTCATTTTCTCAAATATTATTTATTTTTATTTGTCTTTATTTTTAAAATTATTCATTTGCCTCAAGTTTTATTTTTTATTTTTATCATTTTTCATTTTTTCCTTCTTTTTAAATTTTTTTTCTCAAACTTTATTTTTATTTTTCTTCTCATTTTTGTTTTTCTCAGTCTTTATTTTTTTATTTTTATTCTTCTCCTTTTTTTTCTTAACCTTTATTCTTCTCTTTCTTTTTTCTTTTTTCTCAATGAACAAAGTCTAACACCGCCTTCTTTGTCACTGACTTGAAAGTTACTGCCTCTACCCACTTTGTGAAGTAGTCAATGGCTACCAAAATGAACCTATGCCCATTTAATGCCTTCGGCTTAATCGGTCCAATCACATCCATTCCCCAAGCCACAAACGGCCATGGAGCGTCCATTGCATGCAACTCAACATGAGGAGAACGTATCAGATCACCGTTTATCTGACATTGATGACACTTTCGAACAAATTGAATAGAATCCCTTTCCATAGTAAGCCAGTAATAACCTGCTCGAAGAATCTTCTTTGACAAGACATGACCGTTCATGTGTGACCCGCATCATGAACTTTAATGTTGCTTGTTCTCATGATAAGTTGGTTGGACCAACTAATTTTGGGATGGGATCCCTCAAAATCTGAAAAAAATAAAGGTGAATAAGGGCTCGTTCACCTATCATGTGATATGTTGAAAAGATATATCAATAAGATGATCACATATACATTCATTGTCAAACTGCAGTTTGACATTCATAAAGTTTCTTGCTCAATAAAATTGAGTTAAGAACATAATTTTCAGATTGTTCAATGAAGAAAGTTATCTTGATGATGATGGTTTGACATTGAATGCATTTGATAAATAGCTAAACCATAGCTAATGAGAACAAAGCTTCATGTGTTGGTTTGAAATATGATATGTTGCATACAATAACATTTGTATGCATTAGACCAATAAATTATGATTATTTCTTCCCCCTCAATTGGTTCAAGGTCAGGACTGTCACACCCTTTTTTACGTACTCCAAAAAAATGGTTATATTTTAATGTTCGAAAAGAGTTTTATTATTTAAGTGACAAGAAATGAAAATTTGTTTAGGAAAAGGATTATTAACATTGTTTATTCAGAGTCGCCACTTGGCATAATCTGGTGTGCCAAGTCACCGTTAGATAATCCTTTCCAAAATCATTTGACTCTTTAAACTGGTTTGTGAATAGAGATTCCGGCTAAGGAATTCTGCTGACCGAGGGGAAGGTGTTAGGCACCTCTCAATCCAGTGGTTCAACCACGGTCGCTTGGTAGAGTGTATCAACTATTTTTGGCATTACAAAATGTATAAACCACACAAAAGCACGCAAAATAATCAAACAATAACAAAACAAAACAAAAATGTAAAGTCCAGTCCAATTATTACAACCCGAAATAAAAATACTGAAATAACCTACACTAGTCCTAAACCATGCTTTACCCGATGCCTCGGGCCTTGATCACGATCATCCTTAGCGTACAAAATTCTTCGGGGCATTCCCCAGTGAGTAAATATAAATTACCTCAGGGCATTCCCCGGTTAAATAAATACACTTTCCAAATACGATAAACAAGACATTCAACAAATATTCCAATCATTCCAACACTAATTGTGGCCAAATGAATTTTAATTATGACCCAATTCAATAAATTGACTAAAATTAAAAAAAAAAGATCCGATACGAATTATCAATCAATTTATTCTGGAGCTTCTTGGTTTAACAAAATCAAATAAATATTTTTTCAAATAAGTTATTTTCAAGAACAAATTACATGTAAGTAAGATTTTAACCGTTTGAATCAATTTTAAAGATAACCTTGGATTAAAATTTAATTTTTTGTAAAATAATTATTTAAGTAACAAAATTATACGATTTTGTATATATGAATACGAAAAAAATATATAATTGCTACTTTAAAATGAAAAAATTATCTAAATAAATACTATAGAAATCTTTTATTCGGATAAAATAAATCTTGTAATTTTAGTTAAAATCGAAGAAACTCGAAAATAAATTCAGTCAGGGAGGATAAAAATTAAGTGTCAACAATGATAAATACCAAATTGTGCATAGATCTTTACAAGATACTTGTTTCTTTCCCTTGTGGAAATTCATAACTGTTACTCGTTTATCTTTATTTATCCACTATATTAAAATAGATGTCCAACAATATCTATTCAGTTATAAAATTAATGGATAACTTATCTTTTTCATTCAACCTATATCTACCTATTAAATACTAATTATTACTCAATGCATTTCTCAAGATATTACATTTTTTATATTCAAAGGATGATAAAGTAAAGGTTGAACCCATCGACAGGTACTTAAAGTTGCAGCGATCTTTCACTTTGACACCTAAAGTAGACGGTGTTCATTTTAAACACCTAAAATAGACATCAAATGTATCACTTTGACACTTTTTGTCCTGTTGATAGTTCGCGGGTAATTTACGCGGCCAAGGCGCATTGAAGCACCATTTTTGCTGATTTTCCCCCCAACGGTTAATTTTTCCCCACTCCCATATATATTCATCTTCTTTCTATTCCAGTCGTAAAATTTAGCCCTAAATTCCCAATTCTTTTTATTCTTCATCTCTTTTCTCTATCCAGATTCTTTAAATTATCTGTATTTGGTTTCTTCATTTTTTTTTTTCATATTTTTCAACTGAACGGGACAATTTCAAGCTCGTCTTCTATAATTTTTGTGATAAAGATTTTTGGTATTGTAAGTGTGGCCATGAAGCATTATTAAAAACTTTTGGACTCAACAAAATTTTGATCGTAGGTTTTTTACTTTTAAGATTTTAAAGGTAATATATTTTTATTTAATTAGTTGAGTAATTATTGACTTGTAATTGTTTTGTAATTGTGGTCTTGTTTTTATAGAAATTAGGTGGTTGTAATTACTTTGATTGGTGTGAAGAACGACACCCTTCATAAGCAAATCGGATAATTTAGGATTTCTTGGAAAAAGTCAAGGTCATTGAAGAAAAACAAATCGAGCAAGAAGATACTACATTCTTGGCGCCATTACTACTGGTTTTATGTTGTTGGGCATATGGATATTCAAGCCCAATTGCTGAAATTTTTATGGTGTAATTGCTATTGGTGTGATGTACCAAAAATTGTTGATTTTTATGGTGATTTAGCTATATTGTTGTGATGTGTATTTGGCTACTATTTAGGTGCAGTTTTTATGTAATCTTGGCCATGTAACCTTCTTTCCTTTTAATGAAATAAGAAGTTTATTTTGGCTTGACCGTTAACATTCTTAACATTGTAATTAGTGATTTATAGTAAAGAGATGTTGTCAAAGTGGACAAGCAACACAACAAAGTAGCATCAAAATTATTTTTTTATACATGATTCACATTGAGATCAAACTAATGTCAATACAACTTCATAAATATGATACAAATTGAGCCCAAACTTACACAATAGCCAGCTTCATAAATATGCTCTAAATTGAGCTTAAAGTAACATCCAAAAATTAGTTCCATACTGAGATCAAAGTTACATTCAAAAAATAGCTCCATATTGAGCTCAAATTTTGCATAACCTGTATTAACAGACTTCAAAATCTAAGCAAATAATTGTTTACTGCTATTAATTACTAGCAGATTCAAAGGAACAATATAAACTAATTGTTTGTTTGGCACTCCAAATTACAAAAAAAAATGCATAACACATAATCAACATGTGATACTTCTTCTTGACTACTACTTCTTCTTTTTTTGTTTGTCATCTGCTGCAACTGATTGGTGGTGACAACATCTCTATTTTTTCATCTCAAGCCTCTAGTCTTATAAACAAGAAAAACTCTTGTAGAACTTATCCTTGTAAGTTGCACCAGTTTGTAGGATCCTTTGGCTTGATGTCCCTGGCTATTTTTTTAAGAAAAAAAAAAGAATAATATTTAGTATATTTACTTATCCATTTATGTTTTTTAAAGAAACAAAGTTGGAGTTAACTTACATTCTGTATTTGGATACCCTTTACACCTATGTAGATTCCATATCTAGCATTCTTTGGTCTTTTTGATCTACATTCTCTAGCATATTCTGTACTTGCAACTCTTCCTCTCTTCTATCCAATATTTTCTCTTTTTTTTGGAGATAGTTAACTCTTGGTTCCTTGTGTAACATTGATTGTTGTATCACTACACAAAGTTGATCTTTTAACTTTCTTGAAGCTCCTAACTTTATTTGGATCAACACAATCTGTTGTTAAAGATGCAACTTGGCTTGCACATGTTGGTACATGTTGACTTGAACTAGATTGGGCTGGTTTTTTTGTAGATGTTAGGGCAAGTTGCCTTGAGCTTCCAGGATGGCTACTTCCTTGAGAATTTTGGCCAGTAAACTTGGTCCCTTATGAATTTGGATTAGGAATCTAAAAACTCAAACATAACAGTTAATATATGAAAAAAATTAACATGAAAAATCAACTTTTAAAATCAAATGTAAGGTGACTATTTTACCTTGCAATATCTTTTGTTATGGGCTTGTTGATGAAATTTGGCACATGTTATTTTCACTCCTTTTTTGGAAAAATTTTCATATTTATTTCTTGGTTCATCTTTGCCTCATTTTCTATTTTTTACAGGCCTACCGAGCAGTAAGTTGAATAGGCTCAAACTTTGGATTATTAGTTTCAAATCACATCTTCATATTAGAGATTGGTTGGATGTAGTGACTATAATCCTTTATGAAAGTTTGTTTCTTATACCAATGCTCCACATAAGGTTCAGTATCCTCTTCAATATGATACAATGCACAAATAGCATATTCACAAAGAATGCCTCTCAACTGTCAGGTTCTACAGTTAGAAGTCCTACTAGTCAAGTTCATTATATGCCTATACTCTCTTTCTCCAATCTCAAATCCAACATCAACATTCCAAACCACCTTGAAAGACCTATCCTTTTCCTTATTCTCTTTCAATATAAATCTAGCCATAGGTGGAACATCAATATCCAAATGTTGGCACACTTAATCATCTCCACTATCCTAATCATGATTTTTCTCCTAATTTTCTCTAACATGGTAATAATAGATTTGTGTCTACTGGCTAAGATCCATAAACTAATGGTCTCACGCATGTTATTTTCAACAACACCACACTTACAATTTTTTTTAAAGAATGCCCTAACCCATGAATTCCTAGGATAATGCAATAAATATCCTTACCTGGGCGATCAAGTTGGCTCATGTAATCAAGTTCCTCTTTGAATTTTACTTCAACTTTTTCCTTAGAATATCTCCAAAACTATTTTCTCTTTTGTTTTCCCTTCCACACTTGACTCCAGTTGGACCAGATGTGTCTAGCACACCTTCTAACATCATCATTTGGTAACAACTCAAAATGTGTTGCATGAAAATCTTACAAAACAAAAAAAATAGTTAAAGTAACTGACAAATAAATTAAGTATTTCAAATAATTTACCGTTAAGAAAACAATTAAATATTACCTTCTGCATTATTTCAAATAATTTACAGTTAAGAAAACAGTTAAATATTACCTTCTGCATATCAATCATTACAGCGAGACTTGCGTAAGTACCCAACTGCAGGTCTTTTTAAAAATATTTGATGAAAAAACTCCAACTATGCTTAGTTTCCTTGTCCATAACATCCCAGGCTATAGGAAACATCTGATTGTTTTCATTCTTCCCAATTGCTACTAGACGCTTACCCTTACAAACACTTTTTAAGAAATATCTACAAAATCCTATAATTCTTCTAGATCCTTTTATCCACCCTTTGTTCAATGCATCCAAACAAACATAGAAATATGCAAACATATTTTTACCTAGGAAGTTTCATTGTCCATTCTCAGCCAAATAGAACTAACATGATTAGTCTATTTTACCATCTCAGCATAATCACATAATCGTGCAAACTTCATGTTTCAATCCCCCAAATACTATCTTAAAACCTGTAACTTTGCTTATAAGAGATAGGTCTGCCCACTTATAATCCCAATTTCTCCCTGCACAATTTCTGTATTTTCCAAATTCTCAAAGATGGTTGGTTAATGATTTTATCCCAGAATTTTTGAAAACAAATTTAGTTGTACACACATTGTTCATATTTGAAGTAGTAAACTTATGCACTGAATTATAATTTTTTATCAAAAAATTATCTGAATCTCTATTAAGTGCACCATAACACAAGCAACTGCATTTTCCCTTGATTTTACATTTAGCCCTCACTCTATGAGCTTCATTAGTTTTTTAAACAATATGAACTTTATTTTCTATTGCATACCTTCCCAAAAATTTTCTGAATTTCTTAGCACCATTAAAATTCATACCAAGTTCAAAAATAGCAACACAATAATCATCATCACACCTAATTTTACTACTAGTTCTTCTTGATAAACCAACACCCACAATAACATTCTCATATAATAAATCAGTGTTATCAAAACTATCACGGTCTAAACTATCAATGTACTCTTCACCACCTACTAATCTACCCACATGTCTATCTTTTTTATTTCTTCCAATGTATTGAAAACATTTGTCAATACCAGTTTCACTAATTGGTATTTCTTCAGGTGTTTTTTATTTTCTTGTTGGATTTATTTTGCTTCTATTTTCAGCCCTAAAGGCTCTCAACTCTTCATTAATGTCTGAATCATCCTCATCAGGTATTTCACTCCACTTGATTCACTACTAATTAGATCTATTTTATTTTCATTTAGATCTAGATTAAGCCCCCTATCCTCATTACCATCACTATCAATACCATTTTCAAAAAATTCATTACACTTTGGCTTTTCTAAAATACAAACACATCAACTTCATCACCATCTTTTAAGTCTTTCACAAAGTCTAACAATTGTCTATCACAGGTAATCTGAACTAACTCACCACCATTTATGTGTTGACAGTAAAACCCCTTCACCTTTGTGTACCCAAGATTATTGGTGTAAGAAAAAAACTCAACAAGACTAAAGTGGTCCTTATTAATAGCAACAACACCGATATCTAATTTATTTTTATAAGTTAGGTTAGAGTCGGCTATAATAGTCCCCCATGATGAAAATAAGTCAAAATAAAGTCATCCATTATATTTCCTTCAAAACTCTTAAATATTCTAAACAACAAGAAATACCCAAAAAACCCTTAACTTTAAAACTACCAAAATAACCCTAAATCAATCAAATCCCCCCAAAAAACCCAAATTTTATAACTGAAATACCCAAAAATCCAAAGAAATAAAAATTACAGTTCAGTTATTTTTGGGGTAATTCAGTAATCCAAAACCTAAGTTACGCGTCATGGATAAAAGTTAATACTACCACATTCCGCGTAACTTGTTGTTTGAAAGTCATTGGGCTAAGTCTTGCCTCTAAAGTAAGAGTTATAGAATATCTCATAAATCAAGGCACAATGTGATAGTGTCCACTCTTGCCCATGGGGCATAACGTGTTGTTTGAAAGTCTTTGCGCTAAGTCTTGCTTCTAAGACAAGAGTTATAGAGAATTTTAAAAATTAAAACACAATGTGGTAGTGTCAGTTCTTGTCCATAGGATGTAACTTGTTTTTTGAAAGTCCTTGCGCTAAGTCTTGCCTCTAAAGACAAGAGTTATAGAGAATTTTGAAAATCAAAACACAATATGGTGGTGTCAGTTCTTTCCCATGGGGTGTAACTTGTTGTTTGAAAGTCCTTGGTCTAAGTCTTACCTCTAGGGCAAGAGTTATAGAACATATCATAAATCAAGACACAATATGGTAGTGTCAAGTTTTTTCCATGGAACATAACTTAATATTTAAAAGTCCTTAGGCAATGTCTAGGCTCTAAGACATGATTTATAGAACATCTCATAAATCAATACACAATATGAAAGTGCTAACTCTTGCCCATGGGGCATAACTTGTTGTTTGATGGTCATTGGGCTAAATCTTATCTCTAAGACAAGAGTTATAGAGCATCTCATAAATCAAAACACAATGTAGTAGCGTTAACTCTTGCCTATGGGACGTAACTTCTTGTTTGAAAGTCATTGGGCTAAGTCTTATCTCTAAGGCAATAGTTATAGAACATCTCATAAATCAAAACACAATGTGGTAGTGTCAACTCCTGTCCATGGGATGTAGCTTGTTGTTTTAAAGACTTTGGACTAAGTATTGCCTCTAAGACAGTAGTTATATAAAATCTCACAAATTGGAACACAATATGGTAGTTTCAACTTTTGCTCATGAGATGTAACTTATTGTTTGAAAGTCCCTGGGTTAAATCCTACCTCTAAGACAAGATGTATAAAATATATCATAAACTAAGACACAATGTGGTAATGCCAATTTTTTCGCATGTGGCGTAACTTGTTTTTTGGAAGGAATGGAAGAAAAAAAAAGAAAAATAATAAAATTTAAGGAAAAAGAAAAAAAAAAGTAAAATCAAAGAAAGTTGAGAAAAAAGAAAAAAATCAAATAAAAAATTAAAACAAAAAAAGTTGAGGGAAAAAGGCAAAAAAAAGAAGAAACTTTCTTTTAAATAAAAAAAAAAAAGATAAAAGAAAAATCAAAGAAAAAATAGATGTTGAGAGGAAAGAAGGAAAAAAATTTAAAGAATAAAAGGGTTGAAAAAAAAATAAAAAAGAAAAAATAAAAGAAAAATAAACACGGAGAATTGTTTTCTAAAAACGGGAAAAAACAAAAAAGAAAAAGAGAAAAGAAAAAAATAAAAGTTGAGAGAGGAAAAAGAAAAAAAGGTAAGAGTTGGGAAAACTAAAAAAAATCAAAGTAAAATAAAAGTGAGAAAAATATAAGTCAAAAAATAAATAAGCATGGAAAGTAGTTTAAAGTTATTTAAGGTATATAGAAGCAAATATGTAAAAGTCTTATACCTTAAAAAGAAGGAAGATAAGTTTTGTAAAAATTTTCTTATGGGGACAAAAAAGCAAAACCATCCACCATGGAAGTCATTTATGTAGTTTACCCACGCAAGACCATATATAAATTGTCACATTCGACACCACATGGCTCGCAAAAATGATGCAACTACTAACAAGGTCGTTGGCACTTATGTACTTATTTTGTGCTAGTCTTTAAATTTTGTCATTCATGACAAATAATTTTTTTGCGGGACATAAATTTATATTTTGTCATTATAACTCACAAGTTATGCCCCGCATGAATTAATAATTTATGCTCACTAAGCATAAATTCGTTTGCTAAAGAATAAAAATTAAAGATGAGCCTATTTGAAGGACAAGTCGTGAAAAGTCGTCAAATTTCTTCCTATCCAATAGGTCGTAAATTACGAAATGACTTTTGAATACATTTAGGAGAAATCTGCCAATAAATTTCCACAGCTTTAAGCTTACACCACAATTGAGATACCCTTTTAATTTGGCATATACTTTGATGGACAGTGATACATTGACTTCCAAGTCGTTTTAATTCTACGCTTATTTTAGAAGATGAGAATTAAATCATATTGACTCACAGGTCTTCACAACTCCATGTTTATTGTGACTAGTTTACGTATATGCGTCTCGCTCATGTATTTCATTTTAGTGAGTTCAAGCGTTACACTAAATAAGATATTATTTAAATAATAAAGAAGAATACAATAATTAAATTCAATATCTTTTGAACATGTAAAGATGAAAAATTTATTTAATTAAACCTAACATTTACAAAAAAAAATTCTCAAAGCGAATTGAAATTTATATCTATCACTTATAAACTACAATAAAATAATACATTGATAGAAATATCAAAATAATACAATTAAACTTAACCTTTGAAAAAAAAATCTTCAAAGTTGATCGACATTCATCTATTACCTACCAACTACAACAACATAATACGATAACAGACATATCAAACCAATACAATCAAACCTAACCTTTACACGAAAAAAGAAATTCACAAAGTAGAGATATCAGAACAATACAATTAAACATAACGTTTACCTAAAAAAATTTCAAAGTTGACCGATATTTATCTACTACTTGTAAACTACAAACAAAATAATATGATAATAAATATATTAAAACAATACAATTAAACCAAATATTTACACAAAAAAATCACAAAACTTAGTATTTGAGGAGAAACCACAAAGTTATTCAATAACGAAAGCACGAAAGCCTGTTATTCCTGATCAATAAACCCAATATAATAGAAAAGAACCATGAAAAAAGATGTTTGTTATTCTTGGTCAATAAAACCAACGTAATAGAAAACAAAATTAAAAACCTGAAAATTAAACCAACGTGTTATATTAGAGATCCAATAATAAAACTATCTACGAACGTAAAAAGATGATTTGTTATTTATGATCAATAAAATTAAAACGTAATATAGATAGAAATTTGAAATTAAAAAAAAAAAAACATAAAGTTACCCAATTATAACAAAACTACGATAACAAAATTTTACTACCCAAATAAAATAAATGCACAACCCTAAAAAAGAACTAAAATTGAAAAAAAATATATATAAGAACTATTATATCAAATATTATAACGAAAAATAATAGTCCTAACCTAAATAAAACAATACTTTTTTTTGCTTTAAAAAGTCGATTACCCTTTTTGAATTGGAAAAAAGTCACGCCAGTTTAGTTTTTGAAAAAAAAAAATTCTTCTTTTAGGACTCTAAATCTATTTTATGTAAAATAGTTCCACCAATTATTCCCAAAAAATTTAGAACTTTACCTTATATAGAAAATCTTTTATATAATAATTTCCTTCAAGTTGAATTTTCTAAAATAAAATATTGCCATAAATTTAGGAATTCAACTAAAAGTAGAAATTAATCTTTAATTATATTTTAGGTTTAATTTTCTTTTTTCCCTTCTTTTTCCTTTTTCTACCACTCGTTTTTTTTTTTTCTTTTGGTTGTTTCTTTTCAATACAAATTAGTTCTCCTTCCATTTATATAAGTTATTTCTTTTTCCTCTTTTCTTTGTTCCCTTTTTTCTCCCAACCTTTTTTGTGTCCTTTTAATTCAAATTAATATTTTTTTATTTATTTAATTTATCAACAAATTATATAAAAGGTAAGATTTGAATTGATTTAGAACTATTAAATATTATAATTTTTTCCTAACTCAAATAAGGACTTTATTTAATTTTAAACTCCTAATATTGATAATAATTAAATAATAATAAAAAATTTAGAGCTTTACCTTATATAAAAACTCTTTTATATAACAATTTCCTTCAAGTTGAATTTTCTTTAGTAAAATATTACCATAAATATAGAAATTCAGATAAAAGTAGAAATTTTTTAATTATATTTTAGGTTTAATTTTCCTTTTTTCCCTTCTTTTTTCCTTTTCTGCCTCTCCTTTTTTTTAATTGTTTCTTTTCAATTCAAATTAGTTCTCTTTTCATTTACATAAGTTGTTTCTTTTTCTTTTTACTCTTTTCTTTGTTCCCTTTTTTTCTCCGGGCCTTTTTTGTGTCCTTTTAATTCAAATCAATATTTTTCATTTATTTAATTTATTAACAAATTAAATAAAAGGTAAATTTGAATTGATTTAGAACTGTTAAATATTATAATTTCTTTCCTAACTCAAATAAGGACTTTACTTAATTTTAAAGTCCTAATATTAATAATAACTAAATAATAATAATTTGAGGAAAATTGTGAAAAAACGGTTTTGTCTAAAGAAGAAACCTTTAATAAAGGCAAAAAATTCAAATCACTTTTCGAAGGATGTTCACGTTTTTAATTTATTATAAATATAAATTATAAATTATAGATATAAATACTATAAAAATATCAAATTTCACATTTAGTAAGAGTTATAGAAGGGAAAAGGGGGAGTAAATTGAAAAAATTATTGCATTTGATAAAAATATGGCATTGACACTTATGTACTTATTTTGTGCTGGTCTTTAATTTTTGTCATTCTTGACAAATAATTTTTTCACGGGGCATAAATCTGTATTTTCGCATCATAATAATTCACAAATTATGCCCTGCATGACTTAACAACTTATGCTCATTGAGCACAAATTCAATTGTTAAAGGACAAAAAATTTAAAGACCAGCCTATTTAAAAGGTAAGTCGTGAAATTTCTTCCTATTGCATGGTCAATAACTCATAAATTATGAAATGACTATTGAATATGTTTTGGAGGAGATCTGCCAATATATTTCCCCAATGGTACATATATTTTACATGGACCGGTATATACTTCCATGGACAGTGGTACAATGAAATTGACTTCCAAGTGGTTCTAATTATCCCCGTATTTTACAAGTTGAGCATTAAATCATATTGACTCACAAGTCTTCACAACTCTACGTTTATTCCAAACACAATAAAAATGTCAAATTTTGCAGTTGGTAAAAGTTATAGAGGGGGGAAATGGGAGTAAATTGATAAAATTATATTTGACAAAATACATGACATATATGGTAAGTACCAAGGTAAAGAACAAGAGAGTAAATGGAAAGAAAAAAAAATCACTAAAGAACAAACAAAACAAAAACTAAAAAAGAAGGAAAGGTGAAACGGGAAGTGCGTGTGAGACATTTCTTCATCTTGGCCATCTGAGCAAAAATTGCAAAGAAAAAAAGAAAAAAAAAGGGGCCCGCAAAAACGAAGTACATTACAATTGACTCACAAGTTTTGTAGTGATTCTATACGCATTATAAAACTGTGTCCCGCACAAGTTCATAAATAACCAAAACAATCAACTGAAATCTTTTAGCCATAATGATGGTTCCCACAATATTTTTTTTCCTTCAGTTTTCTACTCTCTTATATTTTTTCACAGTTTCTTTTGCTTCCATTGAGGAGGCAACTGCTCTTCTCAAATGGAAAGCAACTTTCCATAACCAGAATAATTCTTTATTGGCTTCTTGGACACTAATTACTGATGCATGCAGGGATTGGTATGGAATTATATGCTTTAATGGTCGGATAAACAGGTTGAATATTGCAAATGTTGGTGTTACTGGTACACTCTATGATTTTCCATTTTCGTCTCTCCCTTTTCTTGAATATGTTGATCTTAGCATGAACCAACTCTCTGGCACCATTCCACCTGAACTAGGGAAGATGAAGTCACTTGAGGTTTTAACCTTAGGGAGTAACAATCTTTCTGGCCCAATTCCAATTACTCTTTGTGACTTAACTAAGCTCGAAATTTTGAACCTTTACTCTAACCAACTTTCTGGTCCCATTCCTAGTGAGTTGGGGAATTTGAAAAACCTCACTGGTTTGGCATTATCTGATAATCAACTTAATGGTTCAATTCCAATTACTCTAGGTGACTTAATTAAGCTCAAAGTTTTGAACCTTTATTCTAATCAACTTTCTGGTCCCGTTCCTAGTGAGTTGGGGAATTTGGAAAACCTCACGGACTTGGCATTATCTGACAATCAGCTTAGTGGTTCAATTCCAATTTCTGTAGGTGATTTAACTAACCTCAAGAGACTGTACCTCCATTCGAACCAATTTTCTGGTCCCATTCCTGGTGAATTGGGGAATTTGAAAAACCTCACCGGTATAACATTGTCTTATAATCAGCTTAGTGGTTCAATTCCAATTACTCTGGGTGACTTAACTAAGCTTAAGAGACTGTATCTTTCATCTAACCAACTTTCTGGTCCCATTCCTAGTGAATTGGGAAATTCAAAAAACCTCACTGATATGGATTTATCTGCTAATCAGCTTACTGGTTCAATTCCAATTAGTCTAGCTCAATTAACTGAGCTCAAGAAACTATACCTTTCTTCTAACCAACTTTTTGGTCCCATTCCTAGTGATTTGGGAAAATGCAAAAATTTGATTGATCTGCGCCTAGGCAGAAATAATATTAGTGGTAGCATACCACCAGAGATTGGAAACGTCCAAAGGCTTCAAGGACTTTTTCTTTCATCAAATCATTTGATTGGGCAAATTCCAAAGGAATTTGGAAAATTAACCTCTCTGGTTAAGCTTACAGTGCAAAACAACAGTATTTCTGGCAATATACCTGAGGAACTTAGGTCACTGACAAAGTTAGAAACCCTCGATCTATCAAACAACAGATTGAATGGGTCAATCCCGACATGTATAGGAGATTTCATGCACTTGTTTCAGTTGAACCTGAGTAACAACAAGTTTGGCCAGAAAATTCCAAAAGAGATAGGGAGGATAACTCATCTGATTGTACTTGATTTGAGCCATAATCTTCTTGATGGAGAAATACCTGTTCAGTTGACCAGTTTGTTGGACTTGTCAAACTTGAATCTTTCCCACAATGGCCTCTCTGGCTGCATTCCTGAAAAATTTGAAAGTTTGACTAGTTTGCAGGATGTCGTATTGTCATACAATGAGTTGGAAGGTCCAATCCCTGATAATAAAGCTTTTATTAATGCTTCATTAGAAGGTAATAAAGATTTTTGCGGCAATCTAACAGGATTCCAGCCATGCGAAAAGCCATCTTCGCACACAATAGCGAAGCGACGTAAACTCATCCTCATCATTCTACTTCCTGTTATGGGAGCACTAGTACTACTTTGTGTTTTATTTGGTGTTCTCTTTATGTTTGATAAAAGGAGACCTAAAGACGTTGAAAGTCGGAATGATGATGGTTGTCTTTCTATATCCATGTTAGATGGGAAGGCATTGTACGGGGACATCTTAAACGCCACAGAGGAGTTTGATGCAACATTTTGCATCGGCCAAGGAGGGCATGGAAGTGTTTACAAGGTTGACCTTCCTTCATTAGGGACCATAGCTGTGAAGAGACTTCATTCTTCAGTTGAGAATACAAATCCCAAAAGCTTCATGAATGAAATAAGGGCATTGACTGGGATTAAGCACCGGAACATTGTGAACCTCTATGGCTATTGTTCGCATGCACAACACTCATTCTTGGTTTACGAGTATGCGGAGAGGGGGAGTTTGTCTAGTATATTGACCAATGAAACTGAGTCCAAGAAATTGGATTGGCTTAAAAGGGTGAATATCATCAAAGGTGTTGGGTTTGCTTTATCTTACATGCACCAGGATTGCTCACCACCGATTGTTCATCGAGACATATCAAGCAGTAATGTTTTGCTTGATTCCAAGGATGAAGCTCGTGTTTCAGATTTTGGCATAGCTAAGCTTCTCAGGCCGGACTCATCCAACTGCACTGCGCTTGCAGGCACATATGGCTATGTTGCACCTGGTAATGTCTAACTTTAATTTTTATCCTTTTTTTGAACATCATGATCTATAGCATAACACTCTGTACTGCTTTGATCCCATTTGCATGTTTAAATTGTTATATACTTTTTTGGAAACTTTGTTGTTTCAGAGCTTGCATATACACTGAAGGTTACGCCAATGTGTGATGTCTATAGCTTTGGAGTTTTAGCATTGGAGATAATCAAAGGAAAGCATCTCGGGGAATATATTACCGTGCTAGCAAATTCGACGACTATAGATCATGTGCAGTTTAGTGATTTGCTAGATGAACGCCTTCCATATCCTGAAGATGAACTAAAAGAGGTTTTGGTTTTTATCATAAAGCTAGCAAGCTCTTGTTTGGTTGAAACTCCAAAATCAAGGCCAACAATGCAATTCATCTCTCATAAATTATCAACAATGTTCCACGTCCACCAACTCATGTAAAGCGAGCTTTTTAATCCCTGAGATGTAAGGTGTCTTTGTATGAAAATGAATAACTTTTGACCCATGACAAAATTATTATTCGGACTAGTATTGTTGTATTGTCAGGGTGTTTGTCTGTTTTATTCTATTAGATGATATAATGTAGAAGGTTATGGTTCCTTGTGCCAAAAAGTAATAAAAACAACATTCACGAACTAAGATCTCAATAAACTTCTTTTGAGTTTCTTCTGCAATTTTTTAAAAAGTTTAGAATCAGAGTTTTGCGAAGTTGTATCCACAAGAGGCTGGAAATGTCAGAACAGTCTGAGCACTGCTTTGCGAGTGAATACAAACTTGTGAAATTATCTGCTACTTGTTCCCCCTTTTTTGATCGAAAAATGAAAACTTGTGAACTTTCTGCACTTTCTTTATTGGTGCTCTTATCAATGGTGCTTCTCGAAATATTTCTATGCTCATCTTGGGTTGTATTTTATTAGGCTTTGGTGTCGGCTTTACTAACTAGGTAGCAAAACATAGAGTTTACTAATCTTGTACTGGCCGTATACCTGTCAGAAATGGCACTTTCGAAATGGCGTGGTGCACTTAGCATAGATTTCCAATTCTTCTTAGGCATAGGCTGTTGACAGCGGAAGCTTTGAGAAATTCTAAAGAGAGAAATATTGAGAAGATGAAGAGATGAGATATTATTGAGTAATCAGAAAAATGAATTCATCGGATACATATAAAGGTAGTCAATATATATATATATATAAGTAACGGGCCACAAATCTGTCAGCATGAGCATAAATAACAATAAATGGGCTGGCCCATATCACTACTAATCTGGACTAGGAGGAATTAGTAGTCCAACATCCCCCTCAAGTTGGAGGGGTTAAGCATTCCCAACTTGCGTATTAAACCAAGATGAACACCATCTGACAAGGCTTTAGTGAAAAGATCTGCAAGTTTATTGGATGAAGAAATATGAACCATGTGTATAAGTCCCTCAACCAACTTGGTTCGAACCAAATGACAATCCAATTTAATGTGCTTGGTGCGCTCATGAAAAGCAGGATTACGAGCAATGTGTATGGCTGCCTGGCTTTCACAATAGAGAGGAATAGGGGAAGAACAAGGAACCCCTAGATCAGTAAGCAACCTGGATAACCAAACAAGATCAGCGACAACTTTTCTCATGTCTCGATACTCAGCTTCAGCATAAGACATGGAAACAATCTGTTGCTTCTTAGCCTTCCAATCCACAAGACTACTTGTAACACCCCGCATTTCGGGTTAGAACGAAAACCGTCATTCCTTCCTGTAGATGTTCCAAAAGCAATAAATTCGATGTACACATAGTGTTTTAATAAATTATGTAGTGTGTTAATTTAGTTGAGCATGAGTTGAGATCATCGAGGTCCCTGAACTCAAGGACTAGTTGAAAGCTTACCTATCGTTCGAGTTTTAGTGAGCGTCGAAACTTAGGTCAATTTCAATTGGACATAACTCCTTTTATATGATAAACTGAGTGTCCTACTATATATCAAATTAAAGGTCTTTGAGTCCTCTTTCCAACACCACCAATTTTGCCAAAATCCTATATTAGAGCAAAAAGTTATGTCCATTTTACTCCAGCATATCAGCCTGGCAACTGAGTGATTACAATTCTGACGGTTTGTCACAGATCTGACGGCTTGTCATCCTTGGTCGTCAGCCTTAGGTAGAAACCAATCAATTTCAACTCCCAGGTGACGACAAAAGCTGACGACTTATCACAGATCTGACGGCTTGTCAGCCTTGGTCGTCAGCCGAGAATTTCAGCAACTCAGAAGTGATTTCGTAGGGGTATTTTGGTCTTTCCCTCACTCCAAAACTGTTCACACAAATTAAATCACCCCTTAAGTGTTATTAATCAATCATTATCAGTTTTACAACATCAAAAACTTCCTCTTCACTCTCAAAATAAGATCAAATTAGGATTTTCCCCAAGAACAAGAAATTTAAGAAAATCAAGCCTTAAGCTCAATATCTCCAAGAAACAAATTAAGATTCGGGTTTCATCTATCAAGATCTAGGTTCCATCTTTCAGATCTTATAATTTAAGGTACGTGAGGTTTATTCTAAAAACTACATGGGCTTGGAAACACTAGAACATGATTTAAAGATTTTCAAGCATGATTTTAGAAAGGGGTTTTGAAATACATGATTTTATTATGCATTATGAATGTTTAAATGCATTGTTGATTTGGCCCTTAGGCCTTTCCCCCTAAGTTAATTTACATATATACGTATATGTATAAAATTTGAGGTTTCAGATTGTTTGAGAGCATAAATTATGGACTCCCTCTCTTGTGATAAATTAAAGATTTTAGTTTTGTTGGAAAAGAGTTGAAATGCATGTCTGTGATTTGAAAGATGTTTTCTCAATGTCATAGTATTTGAAACATTGATTTAGAATTATTGAGAGGGTTTCATGAGATAACTATGTTTTGTGTTAAAGAGAAGAATTGCATGAGATGGAGACTTTGGACATGACCACCATTGTTTGTTAAATTTTTGATAAAGAGAATTGCTTGCATGGTTTTACATGAATTTTAAAGCATGAGTTCCTTGAACGAATTGTTGTTATAGTGGTCCTGAGTTTCATAATTTGAAAACAGAGATATAAATTGCTATAAATGGCTCAGAAAATGTGAATTACAAGTCAATGGTGTCACGACCCGAACTAGGGCCTGGTCGTGACGAACATCCCGAACCATGAAGGCCTGGAACGCCCTTCTCTATCTGATAATCATGCACCACATTCATATAATAAAAGAATATGTGGAAATATAATCTTCTACAGAAACATGGTCAATTCTGGATTCAACATAAATATGAAAACTGCAAATCAACTACAACTGAATGACATTTGACTCAGTCTGCAAAATCTCTACTACATGAAAATCTCACAACTGTCTGAAACTGGGACAAGGCCCCCAGTAGACCAAAAAGGTAATAAGAGAAAAAATCTGAAAAGACAAGCCGTCTGGAATAGAGAAGGCTCACCGCTGCACAACCTGATCAGCTGTCTGAATTATCTACTACTTATCTGGGCCCTTAGATTGAACTTCAGAACTAGAGGAAAGAGGGGGGGAGGGTCATTACAAAAGTACCGGTACACAAAGTATTCCAAAATAAAGCTTTTATATAAATAAAATAGTTGGAGAGAAATTTGTCAAATACCATTCATGAAATAATTCCAAAAAATATTGGCACTCTCTGAAAACCACAAATCATTCTTGTCAAAATAGTTTCTGATCTTTGTATTACTTCTGAGTTAGGTGGCACTCCCCTATATTATCTGATATTCCACGGGCTATATGGAATCCACCATTGACTCAGCGGGGAAGCCTCCAACCTAAGTGTGCCGCAAGGTTTTGAGTCTCTGATTCTAATACGCCACATGACAAAAGCTGACAGCTTGTCACAAATCTAACGGCTTGCCAGCCTTGGTCGTCAGCCGAGAATTTCAGCAACTGGGAAGTGATTCGTAGGGGTATTTTGGTCTTTCCCTCTCTCCAAAAACCTTTCACATGAATGAAATCACCCCTTAAGTGTTATTAATCAATCATTATTAGTTTTACAATATCAAAAACTTCCTCTTCACTCTCAAAATAAGATCAAATTAGGGTTTTCTCCAAGAACAAGAAAATCAAGAAAATCAAGCCTTAAGTTCAATATCTCCAAGAAACAAATCAAGATCCGGGTTTTCATCCATCAAGATCTAGGTTCCACCTTTCATATCTTATAATTTAAGGTATGTGGGGTTTATCCTAAAACCTACATGGACTTGGAAACACTAGAATATGATTTAGATATTTTCAAGCATAATTTTAGAAAGGGGTTTTAAAATACATTATTTTATTATGCATTATGAATGTTTAAATGCATTGTTGATTTGACCCTTAGGCCTTTCCCCCTAAGTTAATTTACATGTATACGTATATGTATAAAATTTGAGGTTTAAGATTATTTGAGAGAATAAATTATGGACTCCTTCTCTTGTGATAAATTAAAGATTTTGGTTTTGTTTGAAAAGAGTTGAAAACCATGTCTGTGATTTGAAAGATGTTTTCTCAATGTCATAGTATTTGAAACATTGATTTAGAATTATTGAGAGGGTGTCTTGAGATAACTATGTTTTGTGTGAAGAGAAGAATTGCATGAGATAGAGACTTTGGACATGACCACCATTGTTTGTTAAATTTTTGATAAAGAGAATTGCTTGCATGGTTTTACATGAATTTTAAAGCATGAGTTCCTTGAACAAATTATTGTTATGGTGGTCCTGAATTTCATGATTTGAAAATAGAGATATAAATTGTTATAAATGGCTCATAGAATGTGACTTGCAAGTCAATGGTATGATGATAACATATATGTGTATATGCCATAACAGAGTTAAAGATTTCAGAGTATGTTTTCAGAGCATGCATGTTTAAAGAACTAAGAATGGGCATAAAGAGTGTTAGGTGGTTAACCGAAGAAGGCACGAGTTTAAGTAACTCTTAGCCTGAAACCGTATTTGCTGATACAGGTAGATTATTATTGTATACTGGTGACGGCCGTGTGGCGTAGTATATTCAGAGTCTCCGACCCTTGCGGCACACTTAGGTTAGGGGCTTGGCTGCTAAGTTAATGGCAAATCTCATATAGCCAGTGAAATGATAGATTGTAGTGTACAACACCTAGTGTAGAAGTAAGGCAAAGAGTGTCACAAATTTAAGATGTTTTCACAGAGTCTTTTAAAATGCCCATGTGATTTCTTACTTTATGATATGTTTATGAACTACTTTAAATTGCTCTCATATAAGTTGAATATAAATGATTATTTGGGATTTGCTCTGTGTACCAGTACATCTGTATTGACCCCTCTCCTCTATCTCTTAGGTTCTGAGGCTCAGTCTAGATGTCCAGATAAGCAGTAGATAATTCAGACAGCAGATCAGATTATGCAGTGGTAAGCCTTCTCTATTCCAGAAGGCCCGTCCTTTCAGATTATGTCATCTATTACAGTTTTGGTCTACTGGGGGCCATGTCCCAGTTTTCAAATAGTTGTCAGATTTTCATGTAGTAGAGATTTCGCAGACTGTTCCAGATTTTGTTAGTGATTTTTGGATTTCATTCCTTATTGTTAAACTTAATCCAGAGTATGACTATGTTTTTGTATTAGATCGTAATCCCGTATTTTCTTTTATTCTATGAATGTTTTGCATGACTACCAGATAGAGTAGGAACTCCATGCCTTCATGGTTTGGGATGTCCATCATGGCCAGGCCCTAGTTTGGGTCGTGATACTTCTACCAAATAATACACGATACCTAGTAACAGACCTCCAAGAATCAACAAAAGATGCCCAAACACTATCATAATAGACAGTAAGAGATAAATCAGGCCTATTGTTGAAAAAAAACCAAGATGTACCTTTCAAATAGCACAGTAGATGAAGTGCAGCTGTCATATGAGGAACACAAGGATGCTGCATATACTGACTGAGCTTTTGAACAACAAAGCTAATATCAGGCCATGTATGGTAAGAAATTTAAGTTTCCCAATCGAAGACTAGTAACTGTCAACATTAGGAAGGGGGGCACCAACACCAGCCCTGGAGTTTAACAGAAATATCAAGAGGGCATGTGACAGAAGTGACCTCAGAATAGTGAAATTCAAAGAAAAGGTCATGGAGAAATCTTTTTTGATGAAGCAACACACTAGTATCTGAGTATAAAACCTCAATCCCAATGAAATAGTTCAAAACCCCCAAGTCCTTTATCTTGTACTGGTCATGGAGAAAGAACTTAAGTGCAGCAATTTCAGAGAAATCAGTCCTAGTTAGAATGATGCCATCAACATACACAACTAAAATAGCCAAAGAATTGCCAGAACCTCTAACAAAGAGAGAATAATCATTTAGAGAGGGAACATAACCCCTAGAGGACAAGGCATGTGGCAGCTTGTTCAAAGTAAAATATATGAAAAAGGATGAACTTCGGTAACCGTCTGAGGAAAGAAGGTTGTATCAGACAAAAATTCGATGAGGACAGTCCAAAAAATAAATATTCAGCGAGCAGATGAGATCACCAACCACCACACTTAATGAGAGAACATGATTGAACAAGGAAAAAGTCCCAAAATCTACGAAATCCCTGGGTCTGATACCATGTTGACAGCGGAAGCTTCGAGAAATTCTAGAGAGAGAAATATTGAGAAGATGAAGAGATGAGATATTATTGTGTAATAATAAAAATGAATTCATTGGTTACAAGTAAAGGTAGTCAATAAATCTATAATATATTAAAAGTGTGAAGACCCAAAATGATTTGAATTTTTTGTCCTTCATTAATAAACTCTCTTCTTTAGACAAAACTGTTTTTTCACTATATTTTTAATTTATTATTTAATTATTTTTTATTATATTAACTAGACTTTCTAAAATATATGAAACTCCTAAAATATATAGCAGGAGAATTAATTAATATTTTTCGACTTTTCTACTATATAGAAACATCACTAATGGAACGACCAAGGGAAATTTTGTCTTTAAATTCTTCATAATATCTTCCAACGTTGCAGTGCCCCCTCCACAATTAGTGTTTTCTACGAATACTTTCTAGAATATTTGTATTGCAACTTCAGGTTTGCAATCTTCTTTTCTTCTTTCATTGTTTCTTTCCTTTTCTTTCCTTTTTCGAAATTACTTTATACTCTTGTGAATTGTCATTCTTTATACTCAGGTTCTATTCTTGGTGGTCGTTTTTTCTCTCAAAGAAAATTCATATGAGTATTCATCGGGAACTTGGTTTTGTGGGAAAATTAATTAAAGGTGACAAAAAAGTTTCAAAACTGAAAAAGAGTGATGCAAGTCTTAAATATTAAGTAGAGGTGACAATTTTAAGATTAGTATTAATGACACTAATTTTAATACTCTCAAGTTTTATTATTTAAACAAAGATTCTTATACCCTATTTATACAAAGATCCCTACACCATCACCACCACTCCTCCTCCAAACCCTTTTTACTGTTGCCGCCACCGCCACCTCCTCTTCCTATACTCTCACTATCACTACCATTGCCACATCTTTCAGATTCACCATTATTTCCTCCCGCTACATAACTATCGCCTGTTTTTCTTCTTTCTCCTCCACCACCATCGCTATCAACACCGTAACAAATGTCATATTCTTATTTGGCGTCACCACCAGCACCACCACCTTTCTTTTTATATAAATATCACTTTTTTGTGGGATCCTCCTCCAACCACATCTTTTTCAGAAATTAAGTAAGTACCGAAGTTGCTGCAACAACTTTGATAATTGTTGTAACATAATAACTAATAAAAGTTGTTGCAGCAATTACCGTAACTGTTGCAGCAACTATGATAGTTGTTGAAGCAACTCTCATAGTTGCTGAATTATTTCTTCATTCATTTTAAAAAAAAATAAAAAAATTTCTTTTCAAACTTCTTAATTTTTTTTTAAAAATAGTTCATGGAGATAAAAAAAGGAAGAAGAATGAAAAAAAAAAGAGAAAAAAAAGAAGAAGAGACGATGGAAGAAGAGAAAATCTAGAGAGAGAAAAAAAAATAAGAAGAAGAAGATGGGGAGAAAAAATTTGGAGAGAGAAAGAAAAAAAAAGATTGAAAGATAAGAAAAGGAGGAAAATTATAATATTTAAAATTTGGAGTTGGAGGACTTTTGAAAAGTTTAAAGAGTTTAAAAAATTACATTTTATACCCTAATTTACTTTAATCACTAATTAAAAAGAATTTGACTTGAGTTGGTCAAAGTTGTCACCAATTTTAATTGAGATAATACCCAATTACCCCTGAACTATACCTAAAGAGGCTATGACACACCTCAACTTAAAGGGGATCCTATTACCCCTGAACTAATTAAAAGTATAATTTTGACACCCTCAGTGCCTACGTGGCACATACGTGTCACAACACACTGAAGTGTCCACGTAGGCACACGTGTGTGCCACGTATGTGATACGTAGGTACTAAGGGTGTAAAATTATACTTTTAATTAGTTCAGGGGGTAATAGGACCCCCTTTAAATTGAGGTGTAATTGGGTATTTTCTTATTTTAATTTTAAAACTTATTTGTCACCCACACTTAATTTTCTTTGATTTTTTCCGCTGCATCTTAGAGTGAAATAGACTTGTTCTACTCCAAATGATAGAAAATCCAATTCGTCATTTTCTGGGTAAGTTTGATGGATATTTCATTAGAATTTTATATTCTCAAATTCTCTCTATGTAGTACTTTTTATACTTCAACTATCGAGTCACATTCATTTGTTACAATTAGTTATTACAGTGTAATTCAATGTGTTCCGAAATATCAAGTCAGTTTATGATTTGGCTTTTTGATTTATCATAATTATTTTTGAAAATCTTGGATTTTAAGGTATACAATATTACAAAATGTTACTGCTAACAAGGAAAACAGGAGATGGTGCTAGCTATTGTCTCTTCCACTTAACGGGCAACTATATTCGGCTAACTACTAACCTTCCACACTAATTCTCAACCGTCATGTCTTCCTATCTAAGGTCATAAAAGGGAGAGCAAGACAAGATAAGTAGCACTTCAAACAAAAAAAAAAAGTAAATTAAATTTTTTTATTGTAGATAACTATTTTGTTTATGACTGTTTTTAGTAATGCTTGATTGACTGTTTAATTATATGAAATTCTTGATTATGTTCGTTGCATCTTAAATTTATTTCTTCAAGAGAAGAAAGAGCACGTTATTTGTTTGATATCTTGAAGTCTCAGTAGAGTTGTAATAGCCAATTTATTATTTCCTTTTAATGAAGGGTTAATTGGTAATTATAACTAATTAATAATAGTAATTAAGGAAATAAAAAGGGGCCAAAAGCTTTTTTCAGTTTCATATTAAAGATCAGCATAAATAGAATAATTATTTTTGGAAGATAACAACAAGCAAAGCAGGATACAAAATAGGAAAAAAAATCAGCAGAGAATATCTAAGATATGTTAGCAGGCATCTTTCATCGATAAGGTATGAAATTTATTTATAGTTCTTTGGCATAGAATTCTGAAAACAGTGACAGCAAAACAACAGTAATGTATATTTGATTTTCTTCTTGGTGTCTAGTTGTTTGCTACTTGATTAAAGTTAGATATTGGTTGCTATTGATTTCTTAGAAGGGAAAATAAATAAGAAAGAAAAAGCAGGTTATATCACAGTTCTCTGTTATTATATTGTACGTATGATTATAAAGCATGGGCTAAATTGAGATGTTTTTGCTGTAATATACTGTTGTCTGTATGTGTTGAACACTATAAAAGAGAGCCAATAATGCTTCTTCTTGTTTGATCGAGTCAGTAAGTTGACTTGGTAATGACTGAGAAATAATCAAATTCAGTGTTGGTTTCATTAGCATGAAAAGAAAAGAAAAAAATAACAACAATATTCAATTTTGGGAGCAACTGGCAGTAAGCAAAAACTGAAGCATTGTTTTGGAAATTTTCTTTTTCTTATCGTTGGTATCATGTTTGGACAATTGTATTGGGATATTATTATCGTTAATTCAATATATCAGTGAGATATTAAGGTTTAACTCTAAGTTTAAAAGTTTGGGATATTAAGACTTAACCCCGAAATAGCGTAATTGATATTGTTATTTAAAATTTTGTTTAGATTGATCCCATAGGTCGTTGTTTGTTTGATGTTCTACACATTGTAAAGTTGATAAATTTGTCATTAGCAAGGTAAGTGAGACTTTAAGCTTTGATGCTTGCTTTTTAAATCTGATTTATAAAAATTATATTTTTCTGCCTAGTCCATGTGTTGGGACAAGCAAGAACTTGGTAAAATTTGTGTCCTTTCACTAGTTGTGGATATGTATTTTGAGGAGTGTATTGAGAATTATTTAGAGGTGAAATGTGAGGTGAGGTTGGGTATTGAATATATTTTTCTTCGCTACCATTATAGTCTCTAGGGGCATATATAGCTGCTGTAATATGTTATGGGCATTACTTATGTTGTCGTAATATGTTAGGGACTTGTACATACTGCTGTAGTAGACTTTTGGGGTATTATATAAGCTGCCGCAGACTTAGTGAGGTTCCAGGCTGATCATTTTTCACTGCCACTTATAACAAGTCATGAGTGTGGATTGAGTTGAGATATAGGGTGGTATTTTTGAACTTCCTTTGGATCTTAATGGCATTACTTTATGAGAGATATTATGTACATATTATTTGTGTATTTGGTATTTTCTAGCACTTATTTCAGGGGTATTAAAGTAGCGGGTCGAGGATCTTACTGGTTTATATTTATATAGCTCACTCCTTACTTTCATACCTACAGATACAATTGTGGAGAGAGAGGCTCGTGACTGACTGTCTTTACGTGTGGATTCTATCGCTGAGGTGAGCCCTTGCATTATTCGTGAAGGTTGTCATTCATCTTTAGTTATTTTTATCTTATATTTCATTTCATTGGATTTGCATGACAAATAGTTGAACTCATGTAACTCTGTTTAGATGCTCCATGAACTTAGTGTGGGACTCGAGTTAGAGATTTGTTATCTAAATTGTTATTATTTTCATAAATCGGTATGTGGTATCTTGTTGGATCATTACCCTGGGTTAATGATTATTTTATATATGTGGAGTTGTCAATGTTTTCATCTCATTGTTTGTAGATATTGTGAATGTATAGAAAATTAGTTCTCCTGGCAAGTGGTGTTGTCGGGAGCCAGTCACGCCTAGGGGTTATTTTGGGATGTGACAAGAGTATATGGTAAATGCCAGTTAAAAATGTGTTTAATTTCAATTTGTTTGGATGTTTGTATGATACATACCATGGTATGTGATACAATAAAATCAAGGAACACACGGAATTGGCTCAAAACAATCCAAACACACTCCAAAAACAGTCCAATAATTCAAAGAATCGAGGACCCTTTTGAAGACCATTCTCGGATTCAAGAATGAAATACAAGAAGGACAATATAACTAGGTGTTTGACACCTTTTGCAGCCAATCAAAAACTAAGTTAACAACACAAGATGAAACAACAATGAGAACAACAATAACAACAAAAACGGTTTCACAATACAAGATACAAAACAGATACAAGATTACAAAAGAAAAAGGATAGATAGAAAGACCACATGAAGGTATAATGTTAAGAAACCAATAGTGGCAACTTTTGGATCCTATTTAAAATTTTCAAGTCATAAAAATTCTACATAAATCACCAAGAAATAGTTTCAGCTAAATTTGTAGCAACACAATCCTCCAATAATTTTCCAAGTAGTAATTTCATAGGTAAATCGCCAAGAAATAATTTCAGCTAAATTTGTACAAACACAATCCCCCAATAATTTTTCGAGTAATAATTTTGCGGGTAAATTTCCAAGAATAAATTCCTAGTAAAATTCGCAGAACAAAATCCCCAAATAATTTTCCAGGCAAAAAAATCCATTACATAAATTTCTACTAAAATATCTCTACATAAATCCGTAGGATAAATTACCTAGGAATTTTCCTGTGGTTATATATATATTTGTCCATATACCTGTGGATTTACCTAGAGATAAAATACTCACCGATACATTTCCCTAGGTAATGTCGCAAGTGATAATTTCGCAGGTAAATCTCCAAAAATAAATTCCCAGCAAAATTCGCAGCAGAAAATTCCCAAATAATTTCTCAGTTAATAAAATCCATTACATAAGTTTCCACCAAAATATCTCTAAGTAAATCCGTAGGATAAGTTACCTGGGGATTTGTCTATGGATTTAAAAAATATATATATTTGTTCATATAGCTGTGGATTTACCTAGAGATAAAATACTCGCCGATACATTTCCCCAAGTATTGTCGCAAGTAATAATTTCGCAGGTAAATCCCCAAGAATAAATTCCTAGCAAAATTCGCAGCAGAAAATTCCCAAATGATTTCTCAAGTAATAAAATCCATTACATAAATTTTCACCAAAATATCTCTAAGTAAATCCGTAGGATAAATTACCTGGGGATTTTTCTGTTAATTTAAAAAATATATATATATGTTCATATACCTGCAGATTTACCTAGAGATAAAATACCCACCGATATATTTCCTCACCTAATGTCGCAAGTAATAATTTCGCAGGTAAATCCTTAAGAATAAATCCCCAGAAAAATTTGCAGTACAAAATCCCCAAATAATTTCCCAGGTAATAAAATTAATTACATAAATTTCCACCAAAATATTTGTAAGTAAATCTGTAGTATAATTACCTGGGGATTTTTCTACGGATTTCAAAAATATATATATTTGTCGATATACCCGCGTATTTACCTAGAGATAAAATACCCATTGATATATTTCCCCAGGTAATGTCACAAGTATGAAATTTACGCAATATGGGGCCAAATTTACCTGCGGAATTTATTGCAAATATATAGTTTGCAGGTAATAGATATTAATGTTGACGAATTTAATAATTTCATAGGTGAATCCGCATGTATTTCCTATGATATTATTCCTTAGGTAAAATACCCAGGTAATAAACAGTTTTCTAGTAGTGCTACTTCTAGTTAAATTGAGATTCCTATTTTTGGTGGGAGACTGATTAGTTGTTATTTTTGGAAGAAAATAGGTTTTCTTTTATGGTAAGTTTAATCTATTTTTAGTTATAATAGGACTATTTAAGGAGGAGTTGACGATCAATAAACTATTGAGTTTTACTAGAAAAGAAAAAATAAACTTCTCTGCGTCTCCTCTCTTCTAACTCATCTCTATTTTCAGTTTTTCTTCTCTATTAGAAGCAACAAACTCGTCGTTATGCTAGAGGTTTCCTATGACTTAATTCACATCCAAAACACTTAATTGGGTTCAGACCTATACACGCATAAAGAACGGTTCAAATTCTAGCCTGGAAGTATGGGATGTTACAACACCTTTCCCTCAGCTTGGCCATAGTTCCAGCCGCAACAATGACCATAAGTGCACTTCTCATTTTTACTTTAATTTAGGTTGTTGCTAGGGTCAATTTTCAAACACCTCAACTATATCCTCAAGTACCTACTACCTCCTAGTAGCAGGATAATTCTGTCCAGTAAACCTTAGGCAGATTGAAAAAGAATCATCTTGCATTTTATTACGCAATATTTATTTTGTTAGTCCAAAGTAAAAAGGCTTTTGAGCCAGCCCTACGTTTTATATCTCTTTGAAGAGTTCTGAACCAAGATCTTCCATATTTTTTGTTTCATTTTTGTGACACACCTTTTGGGACTTGTGCACTTTTCTTATCTGACATACCTAGCAACCTTCGATAGGCAAAAATGGAAGCAAACACATTAGCAAGCAATTTGCTGCCATAATGTTTAGCAAGCAATATGTTGTCTTTATAATTGCCCTGATGTGCACTTATGCTACTGGTTTTGGTTGGTCTTGGGGTCTTCTAAATTGGCTCATTCCAAGTGAAATATTTCCAATGAACATTCGAATAATGGAGAAAAGCTGAAGTGTGGCCATCAACTTTGCCACCACATTCGTGTTGTCTCAAACATTCTTGGCCATGCTTTGCCACTTCAAGTATGGGGATTTCTTGTTTTTTCGCTGGTTGGATTACTATAATGACCTTTTTTATTGTGATGTCCATGCCTGAGACAAAAGGCGTTGCGTTAAATTCCATGCATCAAGTGTGGGAAAAGCACTGGTTTTGGAGTACATATGTTAAAAATTAGCCCAAGTGTCATAGCAAAGAAGTTGAATTGATTATACCCAAAAGCTTATAGCTATAGTTGCTTTTGTAATATAAAAGAGGAATTTTAACATAAGGGGGCCATCGGGCAATAGATGTTAATGATATATGGAATTTCTATTTCAAATTTGATCTTATTTGGAGTAGATTTGGGAGTTGAATTGTTAGAATTGGATAAGAAAAAAATGGACAAACAAATTTTAGACACGCGTATCTAAAATTAAAGCAATTTTTACATGCATTTCAATCATGTATGATTGAAATCACATCTGACTTCAACGGACTACATCTGAATTGTTCCCAAAACTAATAAACTTGCAAAAAAGCGAATATTTGTGCACTTCTCCCAAATTCTCACTATGTCATTTATTGGGAAAAGTGGACATATAATATTTCATTTGGTGGGATAACTGGATTGGAAAGGGAGCCTTAGCTGTTCAAATTCACCACCTTGCTCCTAGAAAGTGTCCTGTCAACTCCTATTTCCTAAATGGGAATTGGCATACTACCAAACTTAGAAATAATCTTCATCCACATTTGGCTAATCTCATTCTCAGCATTGAAATTCATCATGGTAAAGAGGATTGGCCAATCTGGACTGTTGACACTTTTGGAGTTTTTGATGAATTAGTGATTAAGAAGCAGCTGAGTTGGTGATCAAGAAGTAGTAGAGTATGAAGATGATGAAGATGAAGAAGTAGAAGTAGAAGATTAGAGTGAAATAAGAGAAGAAGAAAACTGTCAATCTGTATTTTCATTTATCTGAGTAGTACATGTAGCCTATGTATATATAGAGTAGTATTCTTCCAGAAGATAACTATCTTCCTAACTAACTTTTATAGCTAACTGATATTACATTTGTATTAACCTATCTCCTTAACACTCCCCCTCAAACTTGGTACTATAAATATGTTAGCAAGTCCAAGTTTGGAGATTAAGTATTCATGCTGGAATCTGTTTAGACTTTTGGTTAGAGCATCTGCTGGTTGATCATGTGTTGAAATGTATTCAGGATTTATTAAGCCTTGTTGAATATTTTCTCTGATAAAGTGACAATCTATTCCAATTTGTTTAGTCCTCTCATGATACACAGGATTTGCTAACATCTGAATTGCAGCTTTACTGTCACTAAAGACTATAACTGGAAACTAAATCTGAACTCCAATATCTGATATTAGGGTAACAATCCAAGTAAGTTCAGCTATTGTGAAAGCTAGACTTCTGTCCTCAGATTCAGCTGAGCTTCTAGACACAGTAGCCTGCTTCTTTGACTTTCATGAGATGAGTGGCTTACTAAACTTGATAATGTACCCTGTGATAGATTTCCTAGAGAATGCACAAGCAACCCAATCTTCATCATAATGGGCTGTGAGTACATCCCTTTTGTTGCTAGACAATAGTAGACCTTGTCCTGGTTTTCCCTTGATATACTTAACAATTCTAAGAGCTACATTCATATGAGACTATTTTGGTTTCTATAGGAATTGGCTTAGTGTTTGTACACTATATGCTATATCTGGTCTGGTTATTGCTAGATATAGCAGCTTGCCTACAAGTCTTTGATAGGCACCTTGGTCATTAAGCATATCACAATCTTGATCAGTTTCTTTGATATGTTGATCATACTCACTAGTGGTTAACTTTGTAGTAGCGTCCATAGGTGTAGGAGCTGGTTTGGCAGCACTAAGTCCAGTTTCAGATATGAGTTTGAGAGCATACTTTCTCTGATGCATGACAATACTTTGTTGAGATCTGGCAAACTCAATACCTAAGAAGTGTCTTAGTTCACCTAGGTCCTTTATCTTGAAAGCATTTGCAACTCCTCAAATCTGGTACCCGAGATGCTACACGGTGCTCGTGATCTCGAAGGACCACAAGCTAACCCATGACTGATATTTGTACTTGTACACTGCTTAATATGGCATAATAATGCAGAAACATGAACTGAAAGGCCATAAAGTTCAATACTAAACATAATTTGAATAATATAACATCTGTATGGGGTAATAGAAAACCTAAAACAAAACTAAAAAAATACTGAAGGCTGAAACATGATAGTCTAGAAAGCCTCTAACTGACTGAACTGTCTGAGTAAGGAGTTGATGGGACATGTCCCCAGCTAACTCTAACTAATAAACTAATTAATGAGATAATATGGAAATAATCATGTCCTCGAATGATGAGGAGTCACTTTTAACTCTGACTGCTAAAATTGGAATCTACTGCTGATCTGTAGCTCGTGTCTCTGAACCTATGGTGTAACATAAAAAGAAAGCACCATAGCGCAAATATGTTAGTACAATGGAATGTATTGAGTATGCATGTGAGGGAGGCTATATGCAAGGGTTCATATGCATGATAAATACTAACCGACTATCTAACATGAACGTGAGAGTACGTGCATAAATAAATAACTGTAACTGATATCGTGATAACATAATTACTGAATTTTAATATTGATTACATGAAATACTAATAACTAATATAAATGATAACATTAGTGACTGTATCTGATAGTCCTGAATCTGATGGAACTATCTAAGTTCTGTTCTGTATCCGAGTCAACTATATCCGATAGTCCTGAATTCCAAAGAACTATATGAGGTTTTTTTTTATTGAGATTGATACTAAGACTATGGGAAGTATTTATTTAATCGACATGCCCCTGATACGCCATTATGGCAGAGTTGGGGTCCAATCTATAACCCTAATTAGAAGGGTGTCAATACCGCACCACTGGTAAGGACAAGCTGTGGGCGACCTTCATCTGATAGTGTCCCGATACGAGAATGGTGGGGCCCTTATCTGACAGTGTTTATCCACCTCATCAACCCTCATCGGATAGTGTTGATGTCTCAACCTATGCTAGCTACATAGTTTTGGAACACAAGGATGAGTTCTAAAGATCACACCCTTATCTGATAGTGTGTGTCCCCATCCTTGGGTTCACTCAGTGCTAATTTCTACTCCCATCTGAATAGACACCAAACATGATTTAACTGAACTAGACATAGGCTGAATTACTGAATTCCATTGACTGGAGGAATACTACTGATATCTGACAACTGACTTAGTTCATGAGATCATGGAGGTTTCCTAAGTCATAAGACTGCCTGAAGTCTAAGAATTCGTAGCTTGACTGAGAGTATTAGGAAAACATGACATGGCTCTAGGCACACAACTAATGTTTCGGGTACAAGTACCCCTAGGACTCGATAGAAGGAAACTGACAAGGCATGACTTACTTGAACACATGACTAACATCATAATCCATAATACATTCATAGAAGCATTTCATCAATCATGTGATAGGCATAAACTTGTACATACATGAGGATTTCATGATATCATGCTAGTTAGGCACTTTTCCTTCATCTAGGCATTTAATCAAATATATTGTAGGCATAGTTCATGAAAACATCATTGTACAATAATTAAACATCATGGTTCAATTCTAATTTCATCACGTAAGGATTTAGTCATAGGTTTGCATAAATCTATATCTATAATAATTTAACCCACATAGAATTTATCACCCAACATAGAGTAGAATTCAATTTCTCATTATCAACATAAAAAAGATCAGCCCAATCATGAAATTCATAGGAAAATCCATAAACTTGAATTTAGAAAATGGATTCTTGGGCTTCATGGACGAAAGGTGTCCATGAATGAACACTATGCCTACCTTAGTTTGTGATTACGTGAGGATTGATGGTGAAACCTTCTTGAATTTGAATCCCCAATCAAAACCCTAGCTTTTTCTTGAGAGAAACTAGTATATTTTGGGTGAAAATTGCTAAATGATGTGTTATTGGGTTTAAGTAGGGGTAGGAAATTGACCCTTTTAACCCTTGAATGCGTCTTTTAAAATTGTAAAAAAAATTCCCAAACTGGACCCTTAGCGCGATGCTGCACTATCAAGCCGTGTCACTGGATTTTGACAATTGGAAAATTGAGGGATGGCGCAACACAGAGCCATCGTGTTGCCACTTCCTTTGTGACTTGGAACTTTGGCGCGATGTGGAGGAAATCACGCTAACACACTGGAAAAAGGCCAATTCTAAATTTGGGCCCTAGCGCGACATTCCATAATCGTGGACCCCTACTGGAATTTGCCAAATGCCCTTTCCTCTTATGGCACGGTGCGCCACTAACTAATATGGTGTTGTTTTATGACGGGAACTTGAAATAGTCGTAAATTCTTACCCAGTTATCAAATTTGGGCAAATCTTATATCGATGGAAAGCTTATTAAATTTCCCATATGACAAAAAGTGAAAATATCAAAAATTCCTAATTAAATAATCATCATTCAATTTAAAATGTAATACTAGACATTCTTGAAACAAAATTAGCTAGGAAAAAGTTTGGGGTATTACAACCTTGCGTAATGCTGTCTTTGTCTTTAAGATTTGATCTAGCTCCAGTAACAAGTATATCATTAACATATTCTAATACAGCAACCAATCTTTCCTCTGATTTTCTTTTATATAAGAAGAGATCAAACTGACTCTGTCTGATTCCACAGTTGATCAAGGATTTATATAGTTTTGCATTCCACTATTTAGGAGCTTGGTTTAGACCATAAAAGGATTTTAAGAGTCTAAATACATGGTTATGTTTATCCCCCTGACTCTAAAATCCTTGTGGAAGCTCCATGTAGATTTCATCCTCTAAATCACCTTGTAAAAAGGCATTAAACACATCCATCTGATGGATGTGCTAGTGTCTAGTTGAAACAATTATAAGAATTGTTCTCATAGTCACCATCTTAACCACTGGACTGAAAGTCTCTTGATAATTAATCCCTTCCTTTTCGCTATAGCCTTTAGTAACTAGCCTTGCTTTGAATGTGTCCACCTTTCCCGTTGACTTATATTTGACCTTGTTGATCTATTTGCATCTAATTGGCTTCTTGCCTACAAGTAAAGGAACCAATGTCCAAGTGTTGTTTCTTTCAAGGTCTGCAACCTCAGTTTGCATAGCTTCTATCCACCTGGGGTCCTTGATAGCTTCTGCATAAGTTGTTGATTCAACAATGCTAGAAAATGTAGACAAGTAACGTTGATATTTATATGATAATTTATCATATAATATATAGTCAGATAGGGGATAAGAAACATTGTTATTGATTTTATATGACATAAAGTCTTTCATTCATCCCGAAGGATGTGATTCTCTTGCTGATTTTCTCTGCAACTCCTAAGCTTATCTAGTAGTAGTACTTCTGGTTTGTCTAGTGTTGGGAACATATATTGTTCTTGTGGTTGCAGTTCTTATCTGATTTGTTGTAGAAGAAGGCATTGTATTGGGAAAAGATGAATGAAGTAAGCTTATAACATTAGTAGTTGAATGTTGTTGTATAGGTTCTTGAGATACAGGCAACTCAGTATCAGTTCTCTAAGTCATAGAATTGCTAGTGTCTAGTAATAGATCTTGATATCTCATTGGGAAAATTGCTTGAGGTGATTGACTAATCTGACTGTTGAATGGAAATAAATCTTCCATGAATATGACATCCCTATTCACAAAAAAAGTTTTGTTAGTCAGATCAAGTAGAATGTATCCCTTCTTAGTTTCTGAATATCCCATATATACAACTTCTCTTGATCTAGGTATAAGTTTATCTGATTTATTAACAGTCTTTGGATAACATAAATAACCTAACACTCTTAAATGATCAAGGAAAGTATTTTTGTTATATAACCTTTCATAAGGTGTTACATGACCAATTATAGGTGTAGGCAGTCTATTAATTAAGTTGGTAGCAGCCTTGATACAGTACCCCCTTCTATTTGAGAGGAATGTTTAGCCTAAAACCTAATAGCTCTAGTCATTTCTAGCAGATGTCTATGTTTAATTTTGACAACTCCATTTTGTTGTGGAGTATAAGAACAAGAAGTTTGATGGTTTATACCTAAGTTAGTAAACAATTCAACAAACTCTATTCCATTATCAGTTCTCAAGGTTTTTATGCAAGTAGGAAATTGATTCTGAATGTAAGAAAGGAAATGCTTAAGCACAACAAAAACATCAGACTTTAATTTGAGTAGAAAGATCCATTTCATTCTTGAGTAATCATCTACAATAGTAAGACAACATTTATGACCATCACAAGTAGGTACTCTATAGGAGGACCAAAGGTCCATATGGACTAGGTCAAAGGCCTTTTCACTAACTGATGCACTAGTTGAAAAAGGTAGCCTAGTTTGTTTAGAAAATGGGCAAATACTACATGTAGTAATTTTATTTTCTGATCTTAGCCAGCTATTCAGTATTTTGTAAGAAACATGGTCAAGTCTTTTATGCCATAGTTCCACATTACTACTATTTGCAGGAATTATATTGAAGTATCTGGTTCTTTTAGTTCCTGGTAGTCCCTTATTTAGTATGAAGTATAATCCATCTCTTTTTCTACAATCTGCTTCACCTTTCCACTCCAAAGATCCTGAAATACACAAAAGTTAGGGAAAAAGGTAGGTGAACATTGTAGTTGTTTAGTAGCTTTTGAAACTTATAAGAGATTATATTTAAATTGTGGAATGTGAAGCACATTAGTGAGAGAGGTATTATTAGATATGTTACTGGTTCCACTGTGTGTAACTTGTGAAACATTACCATTTGGTAATACCACCTTCATAGGGTGTACAAACTCAGATATTGAATCTTGATTCAGAAGATTAATATCTGCAGTCATATAGTTAGTAGCCCCTACAACAATGATTCATTCTTGTGGATCATTTGTAAATAGCAGGGAACTAAAAGTACCTAATAAGTTTGCAAAGTTAGCTGAGGGTCCTGAAGCTGAATTAGTCATGTTATGCACTGGGACTTGGTTCCGTAATATTTGACAAATTTGCTCATATTGTTAAGGTATGAACCTTGGTGGCATGACTGCAACTGCTGTATTTTGGATGTTGTAGGCAGGTTGTGATGCTTGAGTAGCATCCTGAGATTGCATTTGCAGTGGCTGACAGTTCCAATTATCAGCTATAACATTGTGTGCACTAGGACCAGTTCTTCTTTGCTTTGTCTGTAGTCATACCCTTATATGTGACCATAGTTGTTTATTGTCTGAATATTCCCTTTGGAATCACCATGCCTAGGATACCCTGATGGATATCTAACCAGCTAAAAACACTCACTCTTGTAGTGTCCTTTCAGTTTGCAGTGATCTTATACTGTATTTGGATTATAGTTGGTGTTATAACCTTTTTTATCTTTCTGATATTTACCACCTAAGTAACTGGAATTATAGTACATGGCAACAACATTACCTATATTAGGTGCAGCACCAAAAAGACCTGTGGCATTAATAGCTTAATCCATAGACTTCTGACTTTCATCACTCGTAATCATGGAGTATGCCATGTTAATAGTAGGTAAGGGTGTCATTAGCAATATCTGAATTCTTGCTTGAGAGTATGTGTCATTTAATCCCATCAAAAATTGGTACAATTTTTGCCTCTGGAGATATATCACAAACTCTCTTGATTTCTCACAATTGCAGGCAGGAGATGGCACCATAGAATCAAACTCATCCCATAAGTTTTTTAGCTTAGTAAAGTAGACAGAAAGAGACTGAACTTCTTGAGCGATAGTAGCAATTTCTTGATAGAGATTATAGGTTCTTGAACCATCAATCTTATCAAATCTTTCTTTTAAATCTTGCCAAACAAGGTGTGCATTAGATGTATACACATTCCATCAAGAAGAACAGAAGATATAGAATTCATTAATGATGATAGAACAATTGCATTTACTCTTTCCCACTGATTACCCAATTCAACAGAGAAACTTTCTTTCTTACAAGATCCGCCAAAAAGGACAAACTTATTATGCCCTAATAATGTAATTTTAATTGCTTTACTCCAAACAACATAGTTCTCACTTCCTTTCATCTGGAATAAAACAAGAGAGTTACCAGATATATCCATAGCCGATAGGTGCAGAGGATGATTGATATCCAGAATTGCAGAGGAATGGGAACTGCTCTGAGTAGGAACTGTAGTTGAATCCATTGCTTGAGATTCTGATAATTCCCAAAAGATTCAAATGAAATGTGAATTTCTTGATATAAAGAAGAATATAGGATCCTGTGATCACTAATTTGAATCAATGAGGATTTGACACCATGATGAATTAGTGATTTAGAAGCAGCTGATCTAGTGATCAAGAAGCAGTAGAGTATGAAGATGATAAAGATGAAGAACTAGAAGAAGAAGAAGAAGAAGAAGAAAAAGTAGAAGATTAGAGTAAAATGAAAGAAAAAAAACTATTAATCTGTATTTTTATTCATCTCAGTAGTACATGTAGCCTATGTATATATATAGTAGTATTCTTCTAGAAGATAACTAACTAACTTTTGTAATGAACTGATACTTAGCTCCTTTGATACATTTGTATTAACCTGTCTCCTAACAATTTTCTCTTGAAAATCAGCCGGGTAATTTATGAGTGAAAAGAAAAATCTTTGCTTCACTGCTAGCAGGATTTGGCATAAACTTATTCCTTTCAAAATTTCATTCTCTATGCACAGGCTTATTTAGGCTTAAGTCATCGTCAGGTATTTAAAGTTGTCCTGAATATTCACTTAGACCCCCCAAATATGGTCTGTACCTATCAGGCACCTCAACTGCTAAAATTTATACCTATCAGGCACAAAATGCTGATTTGGCAAGGAGAGTGAGTTGCACTTTCCTTGGGCAAGTGAATTGAAGAAAAAATAATATTTTATGTTTTTTTAATTAAAAAAATTATATTTAAATTATTTTATTAAAATTATATTTTATATTATCCTGATTTTCAACCACTCCCCCTTCATCGTCTTCTTCACACAACCCCTCCCCCTTCCCCCTTCTTATTGTCTTCTTCACACACCCCACCCTCACCCCTACCCCTCATCATCTTCACACCCTCCTCCGTTCTCATCACCTTCACACACCTCACCTTCCTGTAACATCGTCTTATATATATACACAAGAAGATATGAGGAATAAACAACCAAAGTAATTTCACCAAAAATAAGAAATATTACTAATGCCCATATTCCAGCAAATTTCAAAGATTTAAAAAAAATAATCATAAAAATTATGGTTAGGGGTTCATGGAGTTTTTGTACTACTTGAATAAAAATAAAGGCGTACAGGAAAGCGAAAAAAAATCAAAGATAAAATTAGTTGAGTTAGATAGAAAAATGAGAACATTGAAAATCAACAGAAAATTGGAGAAGCGGTTTTGTGGATTCTTGTGCCATTGGATTGCTGACAACATTGCGTGTAAAATCCCCAACCCAAATTATAGTTTCACCAGTTCTAGCAGCGGTGCCGCCGTCCCCTGAAATCGCTAGTGGAGGCAAATCGTTCAATCTCAAATTGGAGTCTTTGTGTATTGAATCTGATGGGGCTTTCTATATGGTTACCTTCGCCTCTTGTAAGCATTCATTTTGGAATTGAGAATCGACCATTTTTCAGTCTGAACACCATCACCGATGAAAAATAGTACGTCACTGGAGCTGATTAGATTAGGCTTCAAGAAGATGGAGGGTGCACGAGGGGAGAACCATGTTTTAATTTTTTTAAAAAAAATTATAATTATTTAGACCATAAATATATGTAATCCAGATGGAAATTGTTGAATGGACTAACTTTACACGTCAGCCGCGTTTGTTATCACGCGGAGGAGATTTTATAGGGCATGAAAAAAAAAGGCCAAGATGGATCAAATTTCGAGTGGGTTAGAGGTCTGATAGGTACAAGCCTAATTTAAAGTATTTAAGTGAAATTTTGGGACAAGTTTAAGTGATCAGTAATGACTTAATCCGACTTATTTATAACAGGCTTCCCACTGATGACAAGGTCAGAGGACCAAGAATTTGTGATCTTTTCTATCTGTCGTTGCTAGTCTATATGTAAGGAAGAAACAAACCAACACCTTTTTTGTGACAGCCAGATTGCCAAGTTCATCTGGTCATTTTTTGCTCAGAGTTATGATACTAACATTAGGGTTGGTACCATCAGACAGATCCTTACTACAACCAAAACACTATTTAAAATATTTTATTTCAATGCCTTCCTATCATAATTTGTTGAGATAAGCATCCACTACTCCCGAACTATGGCCAAAGTTGCTACGACACATATCAACTTCACAAGGGTCCTATTACCCTTATGAACTCAATTTTAGCATATTTTTGTCATCCTTTTATACTGACGTGGTACTTTTATTACAAAAATAGGGGTCATGTCAAAGGTGCATTTCAGCTAAAAAGGTTGACAAAAGGTGTCACATCAGCTAAAAAGGTTGACAAAAATATGCTAAAATCTAGTTTAGTGGTAATAGAATATCTATGAAGTTAGAGAGTATTGTAGAAAATTCGATCAAAGTTCAGGAGTGAACTAGATGCTTTACTCTAATTTTTTTGAAAATTTGGAAAAACAGTTGTTCTGCCAAATTTGATAATAGCACTATGTATGGTAGTGCTAACTTTCTTTTGGACTAATTTGGGATATGTAGTGCAGTGGCGCATGCCAAACCTGCTATCACCATTCAGCTTATTAATTCGATAAACTCGTACAAGATGGTATGTAATACCCTAACAAAAATTTTGAGACCATAGAGTCTTTTTTAGACTATTTAGAGCTTATAAATAAACTCTTGAGACCCTTAAATCAATTAGAATTCATTTGAGTTGTTTCAGATATTTAGAAGCAGCTTTTGGACATGAGATTTATCCCGTGCATTGCATTAGAGGATCTTGCATTGGGAATCATGTTACAAAACTCAGTATAGGAGCTCACTAGTTTGGCAGTGCAGATAAGGCCTGGCAGGACTAGGGGTGTGGGGCATTGGAATGAGCATTAGCCCACCCCACACCCTCTCCCTTAGTTGGAATTTTTTTAGCTTTTAATTATTATTGGGGTTGTTTTGGCCTTTATCCCCCAAGTAACCTATTAGACCTATCATATTAACTATCTTTACATTCCTTGGGGACAAACTGTGAAGAAAGAATTTCTAAGGAAAAATCCTATCTTTGAACCCTCTCTTAAACTTGAGTGGTTGAAATTTTGGAGGAGGAGAAAAATAAAATCATTGATGAAAACTGACTCATTGGGGGCTTAAATGAATCTTTTCATGTTGAACCCCCATTCTCCCTATGCTCAGGTCATCTCTCTAGTTTAAACCATGAATTATGTTAGGATTTTTGTAAGAAATTAAAATCATTGAGTTTAATGCTTGATCTCTTGATGAAATTCAATGAATGTTCTACAATTTTTAGTAAGAATTATATGAATTTGGAGTCTTTCTCTTGATTTGATTTCTAATCTATGGCTATTTCTTCTTCCAAGAATCTTTATGAATTTCCTTCATGAAGTTGAAAGCCTACTTGAGTCTGAAAAGGTTGTTTTCATGTTATTGGAGTTGATTTACATTTTATGGAATGTTTATTCAAGAGATTTAAGTCTTTATTATGAAATGTTCATAAAGAATCTATATGCTATTATCATGTCTTGAAAAGAGAAAAGTGTTAGAGTTGTGACCCAAATTTTGTTCATGGACCTTTATGTTTTTGGGCCTTGGACCTATTTGTACACACGTAATATCTAAGTACGATTTAATGGATTGTTTTGGGTATCCAGAAAATTCAGTCTTCTTCACATTGTACTCTCTCTCCATTATAGTGAAACCTCCTTGGCCTCTGCCCATAGTTTTTCCCGCAAGGGTTTCCATGTAAATCTGTGAGTTGTTCTTATTTTTTTACTTGTGGTTTGCTTTATTTCTGCTCGATTCCTAACAAATTGGTATCAGAGACTATTCAATTGTTTTATTAGGAATGGAAACCATGAAGTATAATATTTTGTTGTTGGATTGCAACACTAGATTTTTGTTATGGATGGTTAAGATGCGAGTTATGCTCGCACAGATGGATTTGGATGATATTCTATTAGGTTTTGATAATATGCCCTCATCATGGATGAATGAGGACAAATAGTGTAAGGAGCGAAAAGCTCTATCTCAGATCCACCTTCATTTATCCAATCAGATTCTACAGGATGTTTTGAAGGAGACTATTACCGCTGCGTTGTGGTTGAAATTGGAGTTATTGTGTATGAAAAAGATCCTGACAGGTAAGTTCCATCTCAAACAATGACTTTATTCATATCGTATGTCTGAGGGTGCGTCTTTGGAAGATCACCTATTTGTCTTTAAAGAAATTGTCTCTAATTAAGAGACTCTGAGGAAGATTTAGTGTTAATTCTGTTGTGTGCGCTTCCTGCATCATACTCGACCTATAGGGATACGATTTTATATAGTCATGATACCCTGACCATAGATGAAGTCTATGATGCATTTTTCTATAAGAAGAAGATGAAGCATCTTGTGAATGGGTCAGAGACTCAAGGAGATGGTCTCATTGTTCGAGGAAGGAATCGTGAGAGGAACTCTGGGGGTGATTATAGAAAAAAATCAAAATCTAGAAACAGAAACAAAACCTGTAATTATTTTAAGATAAAAGGTCATATCAAATCTAAGAGTAGAAAGTTATAGAATAGAGAGAAAATAGAAGCTCCAAAACAGAAGGGAAACAAACCAGAAAAGTTCAGTGAAGCCAATTTTTGTAACACCCCGCATTGAAGGCTAGAACAAAAACCTTCATTTCTATGTGAAGATGATCCAAAAGTCATAAATCCTATCCAAATTTGTCATGTTAATCAATTTTGTAGTGTGGAAACCTATTTGAGCATGAATTTAGATCATAGAGGTCCCCAAACTCAAGGACGAGTTGAAAACTTTCCTATCTTTCGAGTTATAGTGAGTGTCGAAACTCAGGTCAACTTTATTCGACCATAACTCTTTGTATATACCGAATTAGAGGGACTACTATACATCAAATGAAATCTCTTTGAATTATCTATCCAACGATACTATTTTTGCCAAAATTTGATACCCGAGCGAAAAGTTATGGCCATTTTTGTGACTGAGATAGTAGCATCGCCCGATTAGCATGCGACAGATGCTCTACCGCACACACCTAATTTCCAGGTCCATTTTTGCGTTTCTAAGGGTAAAAATGGTATTTTCCACCTCTATTCAACCATAACACGGGATTAAATCCCCCAAACACCAAAATAACATTATTTTCTCTCAAAATCACCAAGAATACTCTTTAGGGTTTCAATCCAAAAATCAACATATCTCAAGATTTAACCATATCTTTTCCTTAATTCTTCAAGAATTGGAATCCCCATTGCGAGGGCTACAATAAGCACCCATAAATCATACATATAGCATCTCTAACATGAGAGTTCCTTCAAAAGCTTCTAATTTAAGGTACGCAGGGTTTTCCTAAAATCTCATGTACATAAAAATCTTATTTTTATTATGCAAAGAGTTTAGAAATCATGATTTAAAGAAAATAGTTTTGAATCTATGAATACATTCATCTTTTAGAAGCCTTGATGATATTGTTTTAGTCTTTAGGCCTTCCTCCAATTTGATTTGCAATTATACATATATATAAGCATGAGTTTTAAGGTTGATGATTGAATTTAGAGCATGACTCATGAAAAATTCTTCTCTTGTTATGATTTTTTTTACTTATGATATGCGATGAATTATTTTGAATGCATCTTAAAAAGCATGATATGAAATATCTTGAGTAATGTCATATTTGGATTATGATTTTGATTCGAAAAGAGAGGGTTGTTAATGTTGATGAATGTTGAACATAATCATATAATGGAAAGAGTTGTATGGTTTGTTAAATATTAAATGACCACCACATGTTTATTGAAAGAATGAGAATTTTTGCATAGTTTTCAGAACATAAAATCTCTTATACTATATGCATGTTTGGGTGGTTTGAATTGAGTTTTAATGAAAGAATCATGCATGGTACAATATAGCACAGAAATAGGACTTGCAAGTCTTGGTCTGACGACACCAACTCAGATAATGTCATGATAATTCAGAACAGAATAGAATGCATGTTTGAAATCAGATTTTTATATTTGGAAAGTCTTAAGATGCATATTTCGGAATATCCTAAAATTAGGCATCAAGAGAGTTTAAGTGGTTGCCCGAATAAGGCATGAGTTCGGACAACTCATTGCCTAAAATTGTGTTCTTCTAATATGGGTATATTATTGTATGCATGCGATGGCCCTGTGGAGTAGTAGATTCAGACACTCCAACCCTTACGGAAAACTTGTGTTGGGGGATTCCCCGCTAATTTAATGGCGGATTATAAATAGCTCGTGGAATATGATACTTGTAGCGGAGTGCCACCTAATACAAAGATCAGAAAAACTACATTGACAAAAAGGTTTATGATTATCAAAAATATCAATGTGTTTTGAAATTATATTTTTCATGATGTTTATGACTAGATATCAACTATTTTATTTATACATACAAGCTTTATTTTGGATTCCTTCGCATACCAGTACAATTGAATTGACCCCCTACCTCCCAAGGTCTAAAGTTCAGTTCAGAATCCTGCTAAGCCATAGAGTTTTCAAATAGCAGTGATGTGTGCAATTGGTGAGACTTCTTTGTTCCATAAGGTCTATGTCCTTTAGATTATGTTATTTATTTTGGTTTAGGTCCACTGGTGGCCTTGTACTAGTTTCATACAGTTGTTAGTTTTAGATGTAGTAGAGATTTTGTAGACTGGTTCAGACATTGTCTAGTTGTTGTTGGGCTTTACTTTTTATATTATAAATTGAGTTAAGATTCATGAACATGATTTCATTCATTATGTATTTTTCGCAATTCCTATTTGTATATGAATGGTTTATATAATTACAAGTTAGAAGGACTCTCGGGCCTTCATGGTTTGGGATGTCCATTACAGCCAGGGCCCCGGTTAGAGTTGTGACAAACTTGGTATCAGAGCATGGTTCATGGTCTCAGGGTATCTACAAAATTGCATCGGGTAGAGTCCTATTTATAGGTGTATAGCGCGCCACACTTATAAGTAGAAGGCTACTAGGTATTTAGGAATGTCTCTCTTTCTTCATGTTCTAGTTCATGCTATAAAGTCAGAATGTTCTTCATTCAGACTCTAATTCTTGCTATGGTGTTGCCCATACGAAAGTAAAGTTATCCCAATTCTTTCCTTACTTTGATATGCTCAGATATGTCTCATTATGAGGGTGATTCAAGTGCAAAAGTTTAGAGTCTAAATGGTATGGTCCTTTCTGATTGAGTCATATAAGATTTTAAGATTGTTCAAGGGCTTGAGAAAAGTCCGTTAGTGCTTCAGAGTGTATTGATTCTAGTGTGAACTTTTATTGTTATGAGATCATGCTTTTCTTCCTCCAGTATTAAGTATATTTGGTCTTTTTCAAAAAAAAATTATGCTGCAGATGTTATGCCTAAAAGGGGGGAATGATGTGTAACAGAATATTGGAACAGTATTTCCACCTGAATGGTAGTATGAGTTAAAGTGTTGTTGTCATGACCTATTGGTAGTGATATTGGACCAAGAAGTTGGAGATATGAAGTCCCAAAGTTAGAGTGATGGTGACTTTTATGTAAATAAATATTTTAGTTGAATAATTAATGTTTGAGGATTATTTACCTCTTTATAGTGATAAACCAATGTGGTAGCTAGTAGCTTGTGTGGATTGTATGGTAGTCTATGGGGAAAGTGTTTGACTCAGATTTTTTATTTATACAGAGTAAGATGTGTATTCTTAGATCATTAATTATAGTGTGTCAAGTTTCTATCTCTTGTAATCTTGTTATCATCGTGTTGTTGAAACTAAAAGTCTAGTGAAGCCGTGTGGGGCTTTTTCGATTCACTAGCATAGTTGCCTTGTCATTCATCTCATTTTCTTGTTCAAAACACAAAATTAAAGTCTAGGGAAGCCGTGTGAGGCCTATTTCGATTCACTAGCAATATATTGTTCAACTTGTTGTTCTTATGTTGGTTGAATATATGTATAGCTGAATCTTTTCGCATGAGATTGAGTTGGTAATGAAGTGATACATTATTGTGTGTTAGTTTAGTAGAAGGTAGAGAAGGAGTTATTAGTCAAGGTGAATTGTTGTTTGCTTGAAGTATGAAAATGGCTAGATTAGCCAGTAGGTTTTAATTATACTCATGGTTGTTGTAGAATTTGAAGGTAGTCAAAATGTACGCTAGGGTAAGTAAGTGTGATGTGATTGTATGGGGTTATAACATAAGATTAAGGTTGACCATGTCTATTATGTGACTTTACCCCCTGACCTTTTTGTCGTTGGTAGTTGTAAACTAGTACTACTGGTGAGAAGGTATGTAGTAGATTTTTGAGGTATTTGGATAGAATGTCCCAATTTGATGGACTAGTATATTATGTCGCATTCTTCATTGGTGGTAGATGGTTGATGTTAGACTATAGGCTTGAATTTAATGTAGAATGTGGATGTAAGAATAGTGGCTTCAGATTAATGATAAATGTTTTGTGAGAATTGTGTGTCAGGTTAGGTTGTAAATCATGTTTAACACTAGACTTTAAGTTTGAACAGTTGATGTCCATGAAAGTGGATGTGATGATTTCTTGGTTAATGATACTTGTTATATGGAAGTGATCTAATAGTCTTGAACGGTGTATACAAGCGCTTAGGTTTATTTGATTTGTAATGAAGTATGCTGTTGTATGTATGATGTAGAAGTATGCCCAGGGTGATATGGAATTGCGGTATTTTCTAAGACTATTACATGTTGCGTATGGACAGTAGACATAGTAGTACCGTTGAGTTGCTAGGTGGAGAAATACTAGTAGTATGATTCATCAAAGACTTGGTGATATCCATGTTAAGTGTTAGAATCTAAGTTTGAGTTTTAAAGGTTGAACTAATAGAAATAAGAGTAGAAGAACCAGAGGGTGTGCACTTCAACTATGGGATACTCTTGAAGATTTGAAGTTAGTAAGTGTTCAAGTATTATATGATGACTATTAGTGGCTATAGAAGATAGAGGGTATCTCAGAAGCTAGTATTAACAGTGGGTTTTCTACATTCAAATGTAGTCATTCGAGTTAAGTTCTATGATATGCGTGTATGGTCATTTTTCCAGACCCTAGAGTGCAATAAGTATAGTTCTGTTAGAGTTTAGTAAGGGATCTCTCAAATTTAAGATGATGGCTTAAAGTTAAGGGGGAGATGATAGAACGAATAACCATTCAGGCTCTCAGATTCTAGTAGTGATGTCAGTATCATATAGAACATCAAAAAGTGAGGGTGAGACTCAACACATTCTTATCTCAGTATTTTTCAGTTATCCCAATATCTACGCATGCCTCACATTTCAGTTCCATGATCATAGTTCATGCCAATGTATATGATAGAGAATCATGTGCTCTTCCAGTTCCTAAATAAAAAATTCCAGTTCATTCAGTAGTCGGGATCACATTCCATAAGTTATGAACTCCAAATTGAGGTCATGCAGCTCATGACTTGTGTAATCATGCTTTATAATGTGCCCAGTTCCCATAACTCATGCTACATGCCAAATAATTGGTAAGATTCATCTTATAGGTAGGTATACTCTCAATTCAGACCACTTTGATGAATCCTTTATGTTGATTCGTTGTTCCTAAGGCCTCAGTTAAGTGTCAATTCTTGTATAATAGCCTTCCATGCTTTAAGATCTTATGTTCTAACCTTTTAGTGACTCCTCCTTATGTGATGATAGTGGTGATGAGTAAATGTTTCTTGTTAATAGAAGATCATAGTATGTTTGTTTTAGATAAGGCCATAAGTGTGAAGTAAAATCTGGGGCCAATATTTTAATCTATGTGATGGTTAGGGAAAATTTGTGTGTGTGTGTTCTTGCGGTAGCGCGTGGGAGTTATATTGATAGTGGTTTAGGCAATATGTGAAGTATGTCTTTATGGGTGTTTTCCTTGAAGTTCATATGTGGTTATAAAGATAGGCTTGAATGATATGTTGGAATTTAAGTAGAGGAACACAATATGTTCTAGTGAATCCATAGTAAGAGATTAGAGTTAGTCATTAAAGTGGTAAGGCACGATATGCATAGGGTGTGAACTTTAAAAAGATATAGAAGGTTTAATCATATGGTTTGGACTAGTATCATAGTGTGGCATGTTGTATTTTGTTAATTGGAGTTAGGCTTAATCACGGTGAGAGGATTTAAGCTACTATAGACATTAGTAGAAAGATTTATAAATGCCCATATGAGAATAATAAGTTGAATCAAATGAGTATGGTATTTAAGGAGAATAGTATAGTTAAGGGATATTTGAGAAGTGTGCTAAGCTTGAAAGTAAGAAGTTATATTGTCTAAGGCCTAGTAATTCTATCCTAGTTTATGAGTTATATATCTATATTCCATGATATAGAGTAGTGTCATTGTTTTGATTCCTTAGTTGGATGTCTCGTGTAACTCATGCCCAAGATTCTTTGCTCCCTAATGCTACTAGAACTTCTTTAGAAAGTGTGTTGAAGAGATACTCCAGTTAAGTATAAGGGTCCAGCATAATTCAGTCTCTATAACCAGTAATTCAGTTTAACAGTCAGGCAGACAAGTTACGGTGGTTTTCTATCTTTTCACCCAGTCCTACTATCCGAAGTCTCAGGCATATGACTATCCCAAGATATAATCTATTCCATCCATATAAGTTGCAAATTTACTTTAGTCAAAGAATTATGTTTAGAATTCAGCTATTTTGTCATGACTCAGTTCGTAAGAGTTCAGCGCATAATCTCAAATTTTCCCAAGTATTTTAGCTCAGACAGTGTAATACCCTGATATGATCTAAGTCCAGTTATCTCATGATTCATACTCGCATAATTTATCACTTCTCAATTCAACATATATGATTTTATCATGAACACTTGAAGGGAATCCTCAACTCTTAGCATGAATCAGATCCTTAAAGCAAGTTAAGACAAGTCAACTCAGAATTCAGTTTCATGATAGAAGTTTAAATATTTCAGCTCAGCTATATCCTTTATTAGAAGACATATCATATCAAAGTTACTCCATACCTTAAATACTTCAATATTCCTACCCATCATTCAGGGACAAATGATCCCAGGGGGGAGACAATGTAACACCCTGCATTTCGGGCTAGAACAAAAATCGTCGTTTCTATGCGTAGATGATCCAAAAGCCATAAATCCTATGAAAATTTGGAATATTACTCAATTTTGTAGTGTTCGAACCTATTTGATCATGAATCAAGATCATAGAGGTCCCCAAACTCAACGACGAGTTGAAAACGTTTCTATCGTTTGAGTTAGAGTGAGCGTCAAAACTTGGGTCAACTTCAATTGACCATAACTCTTTTTATATAATGAATTAGATACATACTATATATCAAATGAAATCTCTTTGAATTATCTTTTCAATGATACCAATTTCGTCAAAATTCGATACCCGAGCAAAAAGTTATGGCCATTATTGTGACTGAGACAGTAGCATCGCGCGATTAGCGTTCGACGCATGCTCTATCGTACCTACCCGATTTCCAGGCCCTGGCTTCGTGTTTCTAAGGGAAAAAGTGTATTTTCCACCCCTATTCAGCCATAACACGAGATTAAATCCCCCAAACACCAAAATAATATTATTTTCTTTCAAAATCACCAAGAACACTCCTTAGGGTTTCAAACCAAAAATCAACATATCTCAAGATTTAACCGAAGCTTTTTATTTATTCTTCAAAAATTTAAATCCCCATTGCGAGGGCTACAATAAAAACCCATCAATCGTACATATAGCATCCCTAACGTGAGAGTTCATTCAAAATCTTCTAATTTATGGTACGTGGGGTTTTCCAAAAATCTCATGGGCATAGAAATCTTCTTTTAATTATGCAAAGGGTTTATAAATCATGATTTTAAGAAAAGGGTTTTGGATTTACGAATACATTCATGTTTTAGAAGCCTTGATGATATTGTTTTTTTCTTTAGGCCTTCCCCCAAATTGATTTGCAACTATACATATATGTAAGCATGTGTTTTAAGGTTGATGATTGAATTGAGAGCATGACTCATGAAAAATCCCTCTCTTGTTATGATTTTCCTTTACTTATGATATGTTATGAATTTTTTTGCATGCATCTTGAAAAGCATGTTATGAAATATCTTGAGTAATGTTATATTCGGATTATGATTTTGGTTTCAAAAAAGAGGGTTGTTTATGTTGATGAATGTTGAACATAATCAAATAATGGAAAGAGTTTCATGGTTTGTTAAAGATACATGACCACCACATGTTTATTGAAAGAATGAGAATTTTTGTATAGTTTTTGGAACATGAAATCTCTTATACTATTTTCATGTTTGGGTGGTCTGAATTGAGTTGTAATGAAAGAATCATGCATGGTACAATATGGCTCAGAAATAGGACTTGAAACTCTTGGTGTGATGACACCAACTCAATAATGCCATGATAATTTAGAACAAAATAGAATGCATGTTTTAAATCAGATTTTCAGATTTGGAAAGTAGAATGATGCATGTTTCGGAACAGGATAAAATTGGGCATAAAGAGAGTTTACATGGGTCCTCGAATAAGGTATGAGTTTAGATAAATTATTGCCCCAAACTGTGTTTCGCCGATACGGGTATATTATTGTACGATGGCAACGACCCTGTTGTATAGTAGATTTAGAGACTCCAACCCTTGCGGCAAAATTGGGTTGGGGACTTCTCCGCCGAGTCAATGGTGGATTCTATATAGCCCATGAAATATCAGACTTGTAGGGGAGTGCCACCTAACTGAAAAATAATACAAAGATCATAAAAACTGCATTGATAGAAAGGTTTATGATTATAAAAAATATCCATGTGTTTTTTAATTATATCTTCCATGATGTTTATGACTAGCTCTCAACTATTTTATTTAATATACACAAGCTTTATTTTGGATTTTTTCACGTACCAATACAATTGTATTGACCCCCTACCTCCCAGGGTCTAAAGCTCAGTTTAGAAGTTCTACTAAGCCGTAGAGTTTTCAAATAGCAGTGATGTGTGCAAATGGTGAGCCTTCTTTATTCCAGAAGGTCTGTGTCTTTTAGATTATGTTATTTATTTTGGTTTAGGTCCACTGAGGGCCTAGTCCCAGTTTCAGACAGTTGTTATTTTTAGATGTAGTAGAGATTTCGGAGACTGGTTCAGATATTGTCTAGTTGTTGTTGGGCTTTACTTTCTATATTATAAATTGAGTTAAGATTCATGACCATAATTTGTTTTATTCTGTGTTTTCCACATTTCCTATTTGTATATGAATGGTGGATATGATTACAAGTTGGAAGGGCTCTCAGGCCTTCATGGTTCGGGATGTCCATTATGGCCAGGGCCCCGGTTCAGGTCGTGATAGTTTGTTGAAGATGGAATTAGTGATGGAGAACTCTTAGTAGTTTCTTATGGTGACTCCAAACCCTGTATCATAATCGGGATTGGTTTACATCATATGAAACAGACTCTAAAGGTGTTGTGTTGATGGGAAATAACACACCTTGTAAGATATCTAGTAATGGAACAATTAGGATCAAGATGTTTGATGGGGTTGTGAGGACACTTGGTGATGTGTGGTACGTCCCAAACCTAAAGAGAAATCTTATTTCCTTGAGTACCCTTGATTTAAATGGTTATAGGTACATTGGTGAAGGTGGAGTCTTGAAGGTTACTAAAGGTTCTCTTGCTGCGATGAAGGGACAAAGAAAGTCTGCAAATTTTTATGTCCTGCAAGGCTCTACTATTACAGGTGATGCAGTTGTTTCTACCTTCTCTCTACCAGAAAGTAACCTTGCTAAACTTTGGGATATGTGTCTGGGGAATATGAGTGAAAATGGGATGGCTAAACTAAGCAAGAGAGGACTTCTTGATGGGCAGAGTATTACCAAATTGCAGTTCTGTGAGCACTGTGTTTTCGAGAAGCAGAAGAAAGTCAGATTCACTAAAGTCAACCACTAAAGCAGAAGAGCACTGTGACCACCATTGTTTGTTGAATTGTTGATAAAGAGAATTGTTTTCATGGTTTTACATGAATGTTAAAGAATGAGTTTCTTGAAAGAATTGTTGATATGGTGGTCCTGAATTTCATGATTTGAAAACAAAGATATAAATTTCTATGAATGGCTCAGAAAATATGACTTGCAAGTCAATGGTATGACGATACCATAAGTATGTATGCCATAACAAATAAGAGATTTTATAGTTAAGAGTCAATGGCAGTTTTTATATAGCCCGTGGAATTTCAAAGTTGTAGGGTATACCACCTAGTGCAGAAGTAAGACAAAGAGTGTCAGTGATTTCAGATGTTTTCATAGAGTCTTTTAAAGTGACTATGTGATTTCTTACTGTATGATATGTTTATGAATTATTTTAAATTGCTCTCATATATGTTGAATATAAATTATTATTTTGGATTTGCTTTGCATACCAGTACATCTATATTGACCCCTTCCCCTACCTCTCTGTAATACCCCAGGAAATTTTTCGTTGAAATATTGTGCGTAAACATGTTGGGTTCTATCTTCTAGAATGAATTATAAATTTTTCGTGTGGAATGACTTATATTATGAACCACCATTGCGTAGAGTATCGAATAAGATTTTCAAATATATGTGGATCATCCAAAATGGACACCCGAGCGATGAGTTATGAACATTCCGATCAAACCATGAATAGTAGTGAACAGTAAAACGTGCAGGAAAAAGTACTAAGGCCTGGCGTATTTTTGCTCCAAATTTAAATGATCATTACTATTTGTACATAATAATCGGGGTGATCTACTATATATCAACGGAAAGCTATGCGAGTCCTTTTTCCAATGAAATTGGTTTCATCCAATTTGTCTATCAGATCAAAAAGTTATGGTCAATCTACTTCAGTTTATCAAAAGCTAATTTTTGGGTCAACTTCAAACGATCATAACTCCTCATACACAATGATATGGGTGAGGTACTATATATCAATGGAAATATATGAGAGTCCTCTTTCTAATTAAATTGGTTTCATCCAATTTGGATATCGGAGTAAAACGTTATGGTTGATCTACTTCAGACTATCAAAACAGTCCACCAAAGGACAGATTCGAGAATTATTTTATTTTTAGGGGCGTTTTGGTCATTTCTTATCACCCAAAATTCGCCCAAACCCTATATTAAAGCCTATTAGAAGCATTATATGTTATATTTTATCAAATTCTGTCAAAAAGAAAACCCTAAGCTCCTACATCCAACTTCAAGAACCTCCAAAGTTCACCATTAATTCTACAAATTTATTCAAGACTCCAAATTCCTAGTTTAAGAACTCCAAGAACCATCATTCAAAGGCACGATTAACATCTGAAAAATGAGTATCGATCTAAAGTTCATCATTCAAGGTATGTGGGGTTTTTCAACAAGAACTCTCTTTCGTTCTTGTGCCCTAAAGTAATTTTCTTTACAAAGGCATGATTTTTGTTTGATTTTTATGAATTTGAAGCATGAACCCATATCTTATGATGATTATTATGAAATCTTGATGTTTATGATTTTCAAAGATGAATTTACATGTGTGGAAATATAAAGCATGAATCTTGAACGACATTTATCATGATTTTGATATTTGGGTCGTGAATCCCTATTGGAAATTGTGTTTTTTTAGAAAGTGTGTTATAAGCACGTTGATGTTGAGTATTTGAGATATTTTGAATGATTTGACCTTTTGGTCTTAATGGAGTTGTTTTGACTCGAGTGTGAAAGAAATCCACAACGTGGTTGATTTTGATAGATGGGAATCATGATGGCTCCCGATGTATAATTATTTATTAATGAAATTGTTTTGTTATGGATTGTATTTAAAATGATCTGAGCTAAGTCCGGGAGAAATCTTTAGCACCGAGTGGGAGGTATAAAGTGACCTTACTTCCCTAGAACTGCGTGCCCCCATAGGAGTGAGCCTGAGGTAGATTTATATAGTGATCACTAGTTTGTGTGGATTTGATATTGATAGTCCTACTCCGATGGCAAGGATAGGACGGCTCTCCCCAATGTGGGTTGTACGTTGTACTCCATGTACCTCACATGGTTTATGTCGGTTAAAGGATCTCCTAGTGTGTGTGTTTTTCCCTGTGTCTATGGTAAATGGTAAAGTGATTTGAAAGTGGAATTGTGAAAGTTATTCTTTCGAAAGATTTAAATGATATTTACATTATGATAATTGATATTCTTGATGAATTGAAAGTGATTGACAAATTATGTGATGACTCAAATGTGTTATTGTACTTATTTCATCCTCTCATGATTATGATGATTTTTTTGGGGCTATGTGAGTCTTTCATACATTCTGCATATTTCTTATAAATATTTATGATGATGATGTTTATACAACTGCATACACCCCCATATACTCGGTTCCTTTCCATGGTACTGACCCACATCTTCGGATGTGGGCTGAATTTTCTTGGAATGTAGGTTCAGGTGCTCAGTTTCAGGTTCGATAGTGATTCTTCGGGCACGCTATTCTACATCCTCTGTCGTGGTGAGTCCTCATGTTCTGAGGACGTGATATCTAATGTTGGTTTCACGGAATTGTTTACATTTGATAACTGAGTATGAGTCAGTTGGGGCATGCCTCAATGGCTCGTTGGTTTTATTGATTGTCTTAGAGGCTTGTCCGACTAGTATAGATGTTGGGAGTTGACTATAAGTCGTATTTTGTTATCTTTCTGAAGTTCTTTTATTCTTGGATGATGATTACTCTGTTGATATTTGAGGGTTATTTATGGAAACCCCGTTGACTTGTGTTGAACTGAATGAAAATGGCTCAAAGGGTTAGCTTGGGGCTACTCGTAGCCTCAAGCACCGTGTGACGCTCCGGGACCCATTTTCCAGGGCATTACATTGGAATTGGTTGTAAAATTCTTGAGAGGTCTTAAATTTTGGAAATATGTCTTTCAAGACTAACAAACTACACACTCTCTTTCTTCAACTTCCAAGATCAAACATTCACTTTTTCTTCAACAATAGATGAAGATATGAAGAACACCAAGAACACATTTTTTTTGAATCTTGAAGTTCTAAGGTTCAAGTTGGACCCCAAACATCCACAATACCTTTCCAAGCTTAAAAATGCAATACAATAACCACAATACACATTCAAACCTTGAACCAACAGAACACCACACGTCCAATCTTTGAATCCGTAACAACAATACCAACAATAATCACACGGCCAAAGTTTAGGTTCACAACAACAACATCAACAATTAAAGCTCAAATCTAGATCTAGACTTCTTTAATGTTAGAGGTGAAGAAGCTAACACTAGAAACAACAAAAAAAATAAAATGACTCCTAGATCTAGACTTAAAACAAGAAAAATCTCAGTGAAGACACAACAAAAACACTATTTCGGTCAAGACACAAAAATGGACAGATTTGCTTCTTTTTGGAATTTTCAGATTTCAACTTTTTTTTTTTATTTTCTAACAAGCAAGCCTAAGATTAGGAAAAATATCTAGCCATGCTCTTATACCAAATGATACAAGAATGACAATGGAAACACGAAATCAGTCCAAAACCAGTCCACAAAATGGAAGAAATCCGTGAACCCTTTGGGAGACAAGTCTCGGCTTCCCAAAAACACCATAACAAGAAGATAACAAGGAATTTATTACACCAAATCAGCGGACAACAAACTAGATAAACAACATAAGACGATGAACAAGAAGACACAAGATTCGGATTTAACAATAACAACAAGAACACAAGATTACAACACAAATACTAAACAAGATTACAAGAAGGTAAAAGGATAAATAGCTAGACAAATTGAAGGTATAATCTTAAAAATCCAAAAGCATATTCCACTCTTGTACCTTTAACATCACACACAACAAATACCTAACTCTTACGTTGGCACAAGAGTGACCTCGATCTCCCAAGCATCCAACGTTTCCAAGCTTGAGTCCAACACGAGTGAATCCACACTCAATGTTGATTTCTCTAGTTACAAGTTTCGACCATGGGGTCCTTTCTCACAAGAGAGAGATTTTCAAGTGTTACAACTTCAATATTCAACCAAAACTCCTAATGAAACCCTACATTATTCTATTTATAGTGTATTACAAATAATAGGTAAAATGACCAAAAGGCCCCTTAGTGAAGGGGCACCCCTCTAGTATATGTAGTGGACTGATTTAGCCCTTTTAGTGTATGTAGTGGACTGTTTTGGTGTTCATTTAGGTGCTCCTTTGCACTTTATTATACACACCAAGCCTTGGGTCTAACTTACGCCCTCATAAGTCCATCTATGTGATCGTACTCGTATCAAAGTTCGACACTATTATAGAGAGGGAAATCAAGTAGCAGACTTCTTAGCAAAAATAGCCTCCAACTCAAACCAAACTCTCATCACTCACTCTTTAAACATTCTTCTCAGACAAGCTAGAGGAGTTTTCTTGCTAGATAAATGGCAACTGCAAAGCATTAGGTGTAAATATGATAGACCTAATTTCTTTGTAAGTTAGTTTCATGTTTGTTTCATCTCCGAGAAGGCTCTAGTTGATTTTATAGGCCTTCTAGTCTTTTGTGGGTGTTGGTTTCACCTAGGCTTAGTGTTGTATTGAGGTTAGGTCTAGACCCCCTCTGCTCCTTTTTTTGCTAATACAACATAACCCAAATCTCTAGGTTAATTTTAAAAAATGATTGTTGCAAAGGCAACTCCAGTAGTTCTGATGGAGGGGATGCCATTACAGACGATCTTGGGAATCTCGTGTTGGACTTCGCAGATTACTACGGTCAAGGTAGCAATAACTTGGTTGAGGCCAAAGTTTTGCTTCAAGGAATTACTTTTTGCATCAATAATGGCCTTGATCATATCATTGTTAAATTTGACTCTCAACTCATTATTAATATGATTAATCACAAAACAAAGGCTCTGAATGCTCTCCGTTATAAATGAAATATTTCAGATTACAATTAATCTCAATTATGTTTTTGCTCATGCCTTCAGGAGAGGCAATGTGGTTTGTTATCTTATAAAGTCTACCATAAGTAAAGAAATCAAGTCCCTTACACACTAAATCAGTAAATAAATAGGATATAAACTAAAGTGTAGAAGATAAAAGATACTCAATATTTACGTAGAGACATCCTTACTCGCAGGAGGAAAAATCACCACCTGTCTCATAAGATTTTCCACAAACTTCACTATCTTCAAGACAAAACGTGATTACAGACTCCAAAAATTACAAGGATTAAACTTTTAATCCTATCTACCATATAACACCTCTATTACAATACTTAGTGCAGCAATTCTAGTATACACTTTAAATAAACTAACTCTAGTTGACTCTCTTAGCTAACTCTACCAAAGATGACATAAAGCACGATGCAGAAAACTTGACTAAACAAAGGGTGATTAGAGTAACTAGCTCTAATTAACAAGACTCAATCTAAGGACTTAGACAATACCAATACCAACTATACTTTATAACATGGGAGTAGGTTAACAATTTAAGAACAAAAGACGATTCAAGAGTTCAACAAAGGCTAAATGAAAATCAATCAGGTCCCTTGTTGAATGTGAGCAGTAATCTTTTTGGAAAGGCTTTTGCTTGAGAGATGAATCTTTTTTATTTTGCAAAAGCTAGATTTTTCTACGTCACTTGTTTCTTTTATAGGAGAGATAAAAACCCAAGAGGATCACCATTGGTCGAGGTTTTCACAGACCAACTGCATCACTACTACAGTGCTACCATCCAAAACAGACAGTACGATTTACATCTATACAAAGTTTCTTTTTGACTTCTAAATCAGTGCAGCACAAACCAGGTTCCTTGTACTCTTATTTGTAGATCATCAAAATCAAAAAAGACAACATGATTGTCCACCAACTTTCCAACCTAGGAAAAAAGAAGATAAGGCATATGAACTTTGTTAGCTATCAATCTTTGCTGAAATCAGTGAAAGTTGCTCTTAGGGTGGATCAACAAAGCCTACCAAACATCATAATCAAGTCAAGGAAGAATCACTTTATTTTTACTTATCTTAACTAGGGGTGGCATTCGGTTTGTTCGGTTTGATTGTTGAATATTGGTTTGGTTTTTTGATTTTCAGATTGACGAAAATGAAAACCATAACCAAACCAAAATTATTTCGGTTTGGTTTGATTTTTACAAATTTGGTTCGGTTTTTTCGGATTTTTATTTCGATTTTAAAGATTAAAGTAGTGAGCATTTAAAATTGGTGATTTTTCTAGAAAAATAATCTTTTTTCCACACCTATTTTTCATTCCCAAATATAATTAATTCAACATGCATGAAATAACCATAAATATCGACCTCGCTGAGTCATCGCCGTTGGTGTGACGGCAATGGCCGCACTCGACAGCGATGCCGACTGCAGTGACGAACTGAGCAAACGACTGTCGTTGGCGATGTTAAAATTTCAAATGAATTGACGAACTAAGGATGGTTGAGCGCTGCTGCAGCCTTCACGTTAATGTTAGGGTCTAAAACAAAGCAGTATATTAGGATTTAGGGTTACTAAATGATTATAATTTATATATTTATATGTTATATCAAATTATATTTTTAGTATATTTACATATATATTAAATTATATACATATATTAGAATATATTATTTATATAATTTTGATTTTTTGATTTATCCGGATTCTTTTTTTGTAAATCCAAAAACCAAATCGTTTAACCAAATTTCTAAAATTTGAAACTAAAACAATTCGAAAACCAAAAAAACAAACCAAAATTAAATTTCGGTTTGGTTTCTCGAGTTTTTTGGTTTAAACCAAAATATGTCCAACCCTAATCTTAACTCTAGAGCCCCTGACTTTTGTATAGTCATGATATGCATATTTTCTAATGCTAGCACCCCATCGTCCTTCTTTCATTGAGGACACTTATCTATCTCTACTCTATGTTTCAAAGCAGTCTCAAATACATAAGAGTGACTAATATCACTGTTCATCTTGTTATGGGAGTTATCGTCCATGTCCTTCTCCGTGTACTTAATTATTTTTGATCATATACTGGTCTGGGTTATGCATAAACCCCAACATCCACCTTCGATGGACTTTTGCCTAAAAAAAAAGAACTCGAGGTGGGTATGATACTGAAAACTAAGTTCGGTAATTTTGATTTTTGATTTTAAAAATACTATATAATTACAATATCAATTAATTAATTTGGTATAATTTGGTACTTTAAAGATCGATCCGTATTTTCCAGCCACATTAAATCGATAACCATAGTTTGTTTTTACATCGACTTACATATATTCATATACAGTTTTTCAATAAACATCTCAATTGGAGTATATTCTACTAAGACCTTATACATGTAGAAATATTCAAAAAAAAGTACAAGCATGTATTTCCCTTCATTAATCAATCACACCAAAAAGATATTTCAATCAAGATAGGATAATCAAAATTTCAACCTCCAAATAAAAAGCTTTTAATATTATTTTATATATTTAGTATTGTAGTAATATATATAAATTGGATATGCAATTATGTACTTGAGTATGATAATGAATATTTCGATACGCTCTGTCTAAATATCAAATACGACCAAATACCAATTTTTAAAAATGCATATAGAATTCCATATTAAATAACATAATATCAAAATCACAATGTCAAAAATTTCAATTTCAATATGATATTTTATATCTACCACATCATGCCCATCTCTATATATAATGTCAAATTCTCACCATAAGAAATCGACGTCGTCACACCCTTTTTTTAATCAAAAGATATGATTTTAAAGTTTAAAAGGATTTTTATTAGTAAAGTGACAAAATAAAGATTTGTTTCGAAAAAGCATTCATTTTTTCAATTAATTCAAAGTCGCCACTTTTCATAATCCGGTGTGTGAAGTCACCTTTGGAACATTCTTTTCAAAATGATTTGACTCTTTAAAATTGGTTTGCAAACAGAGATTCCGGTTAAGGAATTTTGTTGACCGAGGAGAAGGTATTATGCACCCCTCGTTCCCATGGTTTGACCACGGTCGCTTCGTGGAGCATATCGGCTAATTTGATACTAAGAGTGTATAAACCACATAAAACTCACAAACAATTAAACAAACAAACACAAGCAAAACAAATCCCAAAAATACAATGTCCAGCCCGATTATACAGTCCAAAATAAAAAAATACAAAAAATATAAATCCTATTTTAACCTACACTAATCCTAAATTGTGCTCCAATGCTCTACCTAATACATCGGGACTTCTTCACGGACGTCCTCCGAGTACAAATACTTCGGTGCATTCTTTGACGAATAAACACAAAAATCTTGAGGCATTCCCCGACCAAATGATACATTTGATCCGAAAAGTAATAAAATCAAGCCATTCGGCACATATTTCTATCATTCAATATTCCACAAGTCCTAAATTTGTCTACCCAAACCTAAACTTGCCTTACTAAGCTTTTGGTCTAAAATATGATCCTATCGAGTTCGTAAACTTGATATTTATTCTAAATCAAACAACAGAACAATAAATCAAAATTAATCTAAATTCACCATTTTTATGAATTTATCAATTCCACCCCAAATTCCCTTTTACACCTCACTTTTTCACACACAACGATTATCCAAACACATGCTAACATCAATTCAGACCATGATTAATTATTCACGGATAAACAATATTGAACATCAACAAGATCATCCAATCACCAACCAACAACACAATCATAACATCAATGCACCAAATCGAAATAAAACAAAAAGGAGTGAAAGAATTGGACCTCAAGTGTCGAATTCAATATATCGAAGATAGAATCGTGCCCGAAAAAACTCAAATCGAACCTCGACATAAAACAAAATCCAAATCAGTATTAAATTTAACTGAATTTGTACAAATCCGGTTAGAAACAAAGCTGGTGGTGTTTTCAGGTCACAAATCCACCATAACAGTAACAAAATAGTGATGGGGAGTATTTTCCGATGCGATTCCGATGAGAATTTCAATGGAAACAACCTATCTCGCCGTCAGTTTCTCTCTTTCATGTTTTTCTTTCTTCTCTCACGCTCAAATCCAGTTGACCTCCACTGTGTGTGTGCCTATCATGAATGGGAATCTGTGTTGTTTTTATCTAGGGGAGTGTCGATGAATAATGAGAACTTCGTGAGTGGGTCTATATTCAATCCATGGTGAAGACCTTTTTTCCTTTGGAGTATTCTCTGTGTGTGTAGCAATTTTGAGTGTGTGAGGTGGTATATATGGTATATGCTATATGGAAAAAGAGAAGATGGTCCCTTTCTCCCCTGTGCGTGTATATTTATCTTCAAAAAATAGAAAAGAAAAATGGAGTCTCTCCTCTATTTTTTTCTGTCCTTCCCGTATATCTCTCTTGTGTATATATACTCCCCTTTATTTGTGAAAAAGAAACACGGGGAGGGGGCTAAATGGAAGGAGTAGGAGGTCACGTTGGTGGGGAGGAGTAGGGGTAGTGAGGTGTCTTAATTTCATGGTAGGAGGTTGTTAATTTGTTATTAAAGGAATCTTGAGTATTAAGTTGGTTAGGGATTTGTTATTTTTTATATTTTTTTGTCAAAAATAATTATAGAATGGGGTTGAGTGTGTGGTAAGATGAAGTAAACGGTGAAAATCAATTTTGGAGGGACAAAATCACGTGTTTACAGCATGCCCTCTTTGGATGTAAACATAAAGTGTTTTCATACAATGAAATAGATAACGAGATAGAATTTTGTTCCAGTCATTATTCAAAAGGAGGGACCAAAAGGGAAGAAGGCCACAAATTCTACATCATGACATCCTATCTACACAAGTGATAAAGGAAATCAGTCATAAATATCTCCAAGGGAAGGAGAAGGACTATACCGAGTTGGAGAGTCGGGTGAGGTCCATCGAGGTTCCGATCCGCATCTTGTCATTATATTAAAAATGAAAATTACAAGTTAAAACATAAATGAAATTACAAAAATACTATCTATCCAGCTTCTTTTGGATTCTTGACTTGAGTTTCATCACCCTATTCTGCAAATGGGCTCCTAACTCGCAATTTCTTTAACTTGTTGCTTGACTTTCGATTGCTTCACCTTGTTGTTTGACTTTCCATCTTTTACCCTTATTACTTGACCTTCAATTCCTACACCTTGTTGCTTGACTTTCAATTTCATCTCTCTGTTCTCCGTGCGAGCTCCCGACTTTCAATTTAATCACCCTATTTTTTGGGTGGGCTCCCGAGTTGTAATTTCTTCACTCTATTCTTCGGGCGAGCTTATGACTTTTAGTTTCATCACCCTGCTCTTTAGGTGGGCTCCAAACTTTTAATTTCATCACTTTGTTCTTCAGGTGGTCTCCTGACTTGCAATTTCCTCACTCTGTTCTCCGAGCGAGTTCCCGACTTTCAATTTCCTCACCCAATTCTTCAGGCGGGTTTCTGACTTTCAATTTCATCACTCTATTCTCCGGGAGGGCTCCCAACCTTCAATTTCATCACCCTATTCTTCAAGCGGGCTCCTGAAACCACATCCAAACTAGAAAGAAAATTATCCCAAAGAAATGTTATGTTAAAGAAAGATTTCCTTTTTCTAAAAGTAATGACCCATTTTTCAGGAGGGTCCTGAACATAAAGTAAATTCTCATTTTTCAGGAGGGTCCTGAACATAAAATATATTTCTATTTTTCAGGAGAGTCCTGAATAAAAAATAAATTCCCATTTTCCCAGACGGTCCTGAACATAAAATAAATTCTCATTTTTCAAAAGGGTCCTGAACACAAAGTAAATTTCTATTTTTCAGGAGGGTCCTGAACACAAAGTAAATTCTCATTTTTCAGGAGGGTCCTGGACACAAAGTAAATTTCTATTTTTCAGGAGGGTCCTGAACACAAAGTAAATTTTCATTTTCCAGGAGGGTCCTGAACATAAAGTAAATTTCCATATTTCAGGAGGATCCTGAACACAAAGTAAATTATCATTTTTCAAGAGGGTCCTGAACATAAAATAAATTCTCATTTTTCAAAGGGTCCTGAACACAAAGTAAATTCTCATTTTTCAGGAGGGTCCTGAACATAAATAAACTCTCATTTTCCAGGAGGGTCCTGAACATAAAATAAATTTCCATTTTTCAAGAGGGTCCTGATTATATAAAATAAATTCTAATATTCCAGGAGGGTCCTGAATATAAGGTAAATTCTATTTTTATAGAAGGGTCCTGAACAGAAAGTAATGTCCTATTTTTCAGGAGGGTCCTGAACATAAAGTAAATTTCCATTTTCTAGGAGGGTCCTGAACATAAGGTAAATTCCAATTTTCTTGGAGGGTCCTGAACATAAAGTAAATTTTTATTTTTCAGGAGGGTCCTGAAAATAAAATAAATTCTCATTTTCAGGAATGTCCTGAACATAAAGTAATGTCCCATTTTTCAGGAGGGTCCTGAACACAAAGTAAATTCTCATTTTTCAGGAGGGTCCTGAACATAAAGTGAATTCTCATTTTCTAGGAGAGTCCTGAACATAAGGTAAATTTTTATTTTTCTGGAGAGTCCTAAACAGAAAGTAATGTCCCATTTTTTTCAAGAGGGTCCTGAACACAAAGTAGATTTCCATTTTTTAGGAGGGTCTTAAACATAAGGTAAATTTCCAATTTCCAAGAGGGTCCTGAACATAATGTAAATTTCCATTTTTCAGGAGGGTCCTGAACAGAAAGTAATGTCCCATTTTCCAGGAGGGTCCTGAACACAAAGTAAATTCTCATTTTTCAGAAAGGTCCTGAACATAAGGTAAATTCTCATTTTTTTATGAGGGTCCTGAAGTGAGGTGTCAAATAACAGGAATTAAATTTTATTTTTGACCCATTTTATTATCAAAAGCTTTTGCGGGTGTCAAACATAATCACAACTACTTGCAACAACTCATAATGCAAAATAAATCAAGATTCTGATTAACAAATGCACTCTTTTGAGGGTAAAATTGAATGCTTGAGACCAAAAAGTCCTGCCTCTTAAGAGTAAAGTGAAATATCGTACTAAAATGCAATATTTAGGATTAAAACCTCAAATTAAGAAGTGTGTCTCCTAACTATGAGACATGAAAGACCCAAATTAGAGAATGTGTCTCTTAAGGGTATAAGATGATGAGTTTTACCATGATTGTGATTACCAAACCTGTACAGCAACACTATTTTTTTCATTTGTAGAAATGAGAAATTGTACCTCTGGATATTTGTGCTTTGAAAACTTTGATTAGAAGGTAGCAACTGAACCTATTTCATACAAAGAAAATTTGTGAGTTTAAAGTAGGGTGGTTGGATTGCGGCTGTGGCTTTGAGGCAATTTCTCCTGCACTTGTCCTATTAATTTTGCTTTAAACTAATGGCATATGTCATTAACTTGTTGCACCACTAATTCAAACTCAGATTATTAAGAATGACTCTGAAATGAAATACAGTATCTATACTTAGCCATGTTTCTTGGATAAATCCTTTAACCTTGGTATTTTCATGAGTTCTCAGACTTGTCTGTTGACAAAATTTTCTACATTACTTATTTTGACTTACAATCATGTTTCTTTCATATGTTGGTTTTTGTCTTGCTTTGTGCAATTGAAAAAGTTGATAGCTAGTTTTGAAATCTTTTCTCACTTATTTTGACATGGACTTGACTCAAGGACAAGAGAAAAATGACAATGATTATTTTTTATTTGGATAACTGACTCAATAAAATAAAAATAAAAATAAAGAAAAAAAAATAAATGTCCCCATTTGAAAAAGAGAAAAGAAAAACTTATCTAAAAATAATAGACAACTCTAATGATTATGACATGCATTTTAGATTAAGCTGCCTGATCTTATCATCCAGACTTTCCACCAATGGTTGTTGAGTTAATGGCCCTAAAACTGAGTGTCTTCCTTGGGCCAATTGAATTCAGATACCTCATTCTGCTAGTGATTCCTTGAAGGGTTTTCGCTAGTAAGTCTCTCTCGTTTTTTTTTCTCAACTCACCATTGCCTTATGGCATCATAAGGATTTTTTCACCAATGAGACTCTCTAATTTTTATTTCTCTCAACTCTTAGTCGTATTACATTGCCTATGAGGGTTTTCATCAATAAGACTCTCTCATTTTTATCTCTCTCAACTTACCATCATCTTACGACGTCCGTTAGGGTTTTTACCAATAAGACTCTCTCATTTTTATCTCTCTTCTAATTCCTTATGTTGAAAAAGACAAGTAGTTCCCAAAATGCATTATCATATACATTGCATGCTTAGCCTTATCATTCTCAAAGATTGATTTGAAGATCTTTCTTTGGTTTAACTTGGCTTTTGGGTAAGGTTAGAAAGAGAGAATGGCGTGAGGCCCAAACGATACTTAAAATAGGATAGGACTTACAACTTTTGAAATCAACTCAAACAATGAGGATTAACTTATGCTCGAGTTTCTTTTGACTGAGCATTTTTGAATTGTTTATTTGATTGGACCGAGCCCAGAGTAGGGCAGCCTATGTATCTCACCCCCGATAGAGGAGAATCAAGTCTCAGGTAGTTTCGACAACTCATTCTTTTACTTGATTCTAATTTTTTTCTCTTATTGACTCTTTTTCTCTTTGAGATTTTTCTAGCTCTATTTTTCTTGACACTCTTTTCTTTTTTTTCTTTTGACACATTTTTTTCTTCTTTTTTTCAATTTTTTTTGAAAGTTTTTTTATTCTATTCTCTTGCGCGATGCTTATCTTTTGAGCTTTGTTGACTCTATCTTGATTCCAAAAAGGGGGTATGAAAGAAAATAAACTAAAGATCAAATAAGGTAAACAAAGGATGACACAATATTTGGTTAGAAGAATGAAATGCTTTAGTCATATCAATCCTTGAAAATGCAAGTGCACATCATACAATATGAAGTGAAAGATAAAGATCATTTCCGACACTTTAACAATACTAACTTTAAGTGAGCATGTGTCACTTCTTCTTATACACTTGTCAAACATAAAACTCCACCTTTATTGTACATACCTCACATTGAATGACTCATTCTTTCACGGAGTTGATTTTCTTTTTGTTCCTCTTGATATAGGATCACACATTTTGACCTAATTGACACATGTCTTTCAATTGATGGCCAAGTTATTCTTGTGATTCTCAAAAGTAATTGCCTTAATTTTATTTTTTTTAAAAGTTATGACTTGGTCAGCTAATGTATCAGCACTCTACCTATTTTCTCAGATGGTTTTTCTAACTTTAGCCCTCTGATTCAAAGTTTATGCTTAAACTTGATTTTAAGATCTGGCTAAAAATTTCTTTAGCATATCATATCACTAGAATCAACCTAATGTACTGTGTAAAAAAAACACATTTAAAACACGAAGGGAAAAAGGACACTACATTTAGTTGAAATGAAATATAGACATAAACAACAAAGGGACAAAACAATATAGATCCCGAACTACAACCCTGAAATAATTCAGATAACGAAAAATAAAACAAAACAAACTACTAAACATCTATCCTAGCAAAGAGAGGAGTGACTTATCAATTGCTGAGCTTGATATCTTAGCCACTGGTTTGCACATCAGTGTGACTAGAGCTTTCACTACTGTCAATGTTCTGCTCCATAATCGATTTCTATTTCATTATATTTTCTATTTCTCTTTTAAAAGCTCGACAATCTTCAATATTGTGACCCTGAACATCAGAATGATATGCACATCATACATTAGGATCAAAACTTCTTGAATGTTGGTTGGGAGTATACCCAAGGAGGGGAGTGATCATGACCTACTGTACCAATCTCTGGAATAAACTGGCATACGACTCTCCAATTGGTATGAAGTTATCCCTTGATTTCTGCCTTATTTCATCATTTGGCTTGGATTAAAAATCGATCCTAGAAGGGATTTGGCATGTTTGTGGAGTTGGAGGATGACTTTGATGATTTGGTGCGCGCCATTGTGAGTAACAAGGGAGTTAAACATATGGTTGTGCTCAATATACTAGATATGGAGGTGGGGAAATAAGGTATAATGGATTTTGGGAGTAATTATAGAGAGCTTAGGTACGAACTTGGGCTTGATACTGAGGTAATGACGACATCGACTTCTTGGATGTGCCTGTTCACCAACTACAATAGCATCTGCATCTTCCTTATTCTTTTTCCCTCTAGTTTTCTTTAATTGATTTTAATATTATCCTAAATATTTCACAGATTCCTCACGTCTATCTGGCTCTTCAAATTTCGATATCTCAAGGCTTGGAGGAAGGTTAACTCTTAAAGACATGCCCCAGTCTTTGTATGATACATCTTTTTTACCCGTAGGTTCTAGGGAACTTTTCATAGAATTTTCTGCACTTTTCATTTTTCCAACCTTTTTCCCTGGATCTTCTAAGACGCTAGACTTCTTGTTAAGAAATTTTTGGTGGTCCAATTAACTTAATAGTAGGTTCAGGAGTATAGCAATGATCAGTAAAATTATAGAACATGGATCCACTAGCAGCATAGGAAAACATAACCGTTGGGTGGCTAGCCAATGTAGAAGCCTCAGTAGAGGATTGATCAACAAAATCATAGATGATATGTGGTGTTGCGAATATAGTAGGGTTATGTTGAGGATCTAGAGAAAGCGTGGTGGAAGTATTGGGATGCTTTTGGCTTGGAGTTAATTTTGATTCATGTTGTGGTACATCACCAATAGTGGCAAACTGACTTTACAATTTTGGTGGAAAATTCAAGGTATTTGTAGGATAAATAATGGAAAATGGAGGAGGAGGCAAACCACTAGTCCAAGCTTGGTCATTTCTGTCATTTGTTGTCTTAGTCTCCTAATCTCTAGCTTTAAACTCTCATTTTCCTGAATCATTTTTCGATACATGATGTCACTCTCTATATCCTTGTTGGACACAATTAACCTTTTCTTGAATTTGGCTTGATGTGGAGGACCAACTACAATACCACAAACCAACCACCTTAAACTAACTGAACAAGATATAACAAAATTCATTACAGTTCAACACTTTCTCAAAATCTTTTTCTCCTTTTTTTTTCTTTTGAAAAGATCACCAAACTCGAGAAGGAAGCCTATGTATCTCACTCCCGGGAGGGGAGAATTAGGTATGTGTAGTTCGTGAAGTTTGGCCACAAAAGTGCCAATAAAGCTCCTTTTTTTAAAAAACTTTAGAAGAAAAGTAAGTAATAAAGTGTCAAAAGAATTGATGAAAATCTTTTTACATTTTTCAGGTTTAAATCCCTATACAAAAAAAAATCTATGATTACCAAAGAAAAATCTTTTTGGGCTTTCGATTTTTAATTTCATACGAAGATGAAACTTGAAACTGTTAAAGGAAAATATTTTGTGGTTTTCTTTTAGAGATGTATATGACACTTGTTGACACCTAATTTCTGTCCTCCACATTTCAAATTAGTTTTTGAATTTTTCAATTTTAAATAGTTTTAAAATATTTATTTAAAGTTATTTTAAAATAAATTTCAACCCTGCCTTTTGAATTTAGGTGAAATTAATATATTTTGTGTTTAATTATACATGATTATATAATTATCAGTTAAAGAAAATTCTTTATAATTAATTTAAAGTGAAATTTGATCAAAGTGCAAATATTCCACTTTTCTCAAGAGCTATTAAAAATAAGAAATTGATGACATGATTAGTTTCTTAATTTTTATTTTTGTTGTTGTTGTTGTTGTTGTTGTTATTATTATTATTATTATTATTATTATTATTATTATTACTATTATTATTATTATCTTTGAAAAAAATGTGTTTTATTTGATATTTATTTTGAAATTATTAAATTTGAGAAATTCGTTAATAATTAAAAGCTAATTTCGTCCAATTAATTTAACTGTGGTCATTTTTATTTATAAGGAATGTCTACAACTTTTAATTGGGTTCCCTAACCAACCTATTTCCCTTTTAACCAAATTACTCGCCCAGACCTATAGCCTTCACCCCTACTCTTCTCCTTTACCCAATAGCCCTAACAACACCAAAACTCCCAGGCCTAATCAGCTGACCCGAATCCAACTCCCTTTCCCCTTTCTTTTCAAGAAATTGCATGTCATAGACCTAAATATGAGTGACTTTAGATATTTGACCCCAAATAAGAATATCTTTTAAGAATAGTCTTCCTTACTTTTTAATATACTAAAAGCACCATTTTGCCCCTCCACACCTCAAATATATTTTTAACCTTTCCATACTCATTTATTTCTCAAATTTTATTTTTTATTATTTTCCCTTTTTAATTTTTCCTTTACTTTTATTATTCTACTTTTTTCACTCTTTTTTTCCTTTAAATTTATTATTGTGATTTTTATTATTTTCAATTTTTATTTTTCGTTTAACTTTATTTTTCATATTTTAATTTATTTGTCTCAACCTTTATTTTTTTTCTCTTTTCCTTTTTTCTTCAACCATTATCTATTTCTTCATTTTTTTTAAATTTATTTATTTTTAACCTTCATTAGAATTTTTTAAATTTCTCTTTTTTTCTCCAGAATTTTCGTCAATTATTTCTTCTCGTTCATCTTTATTCGTCATTTCTCAAAACCCTTTCTCCTGCTCCTCTTTCCCTTTATCCGATTTCTCTCAAAATTTCAAACTCAATTAACAAAAAAAACCGGATATTGCTTCTGATGAAAAAATATAGTGCCTCTCAGTGAATGTTGCTTCCAACTCTTCTGGACTTTTGCCTTCAAATTTAATTGATATTATTGTTGATGTAAGTTGCTACTAAATTCAGTTTGTCATTTACATGTATTTTATCTTTTTTTGGTGTGTTATTTTTGAATTGGGCATTTAAATCTCTTTATGTTGTTTAAGTTTTTAACTCATAATACAAAGTTGTTGTATTTTTCAATTATGTTTAGGGATTTGTCAGATTGGTGGTTGTATAGTTAGGAAGTTTTAATTTTGTTAGATGTGTGTTACTAAGTGAAATTTGCATAATTTCACATTCTTGATTTCATGGAAAAAAGTAAATCTGGATTGAAATTAAAAGTTTTATGTTACTATAAATCTTAGTAGCTCGGTTGATTGACTATTTGAACTTTGTGCTATTGGGAAGTCTCAGTAGCTTAGTTGGTTTACCTAAATTTTGTGCTAGTAGGAAACCTAGCAGCTCAGTTGGTTGGTTGGTGAAACTTTCACCTTTTTTGTGAGGGTTTGATTTTCCATCTTGTAATATCCTATCGCCAATTGAACCAAAAAAGCTTTGTGCTAATAGATTTAAGATCTTTGATAATTTCTACTAGTACTATGTACTTTCTATTGTGTCAAGTTGGAGGTCTTGTAATAGGCCTTTGCAATGTGGATATCTTTATTTTGCCTCTTAGATGATTGTTCGATTGATTTTGATGAAATGCATATTTTTTTTCAATTTCTGCACTTATGGGATTACACCGGATCTTTTATTATTGTTGAAATGCAAAATGTTGTTTTGATTTGTTATCCCATCACAGTTGCTTTTGGTAGTTCAGTTTTTAATTAAAGCTTTTTATTTTGTTATTTTATACTTATGGTAACGTATATATTCTGTTTGTATTCGTTTTTCTTGTATTTTAAGTGCCAAAAATATATACATTAAAGGAAAAGATGTGTTGCCCAAATGTTTAATGTTTGGCTCTTATGCTGTGGATTCGAAGGAATGGTTTTATTCACTTGCAACTTGTGGTCCACCTTTGAATAACACGACATTATCACTTGCTATCCTTATCTATATTTGTAATGTGCTTTTGACTTGTCATTTGTTTTTTTCCTCCCTTTCTTCTAGTAGATAATCTATATTTGCAAGCCGACAGCTTACTCAAGGATATTAAAGACTACTTACCCGAAAGCTTACTCATATGCTGACAATGATCCCACTAGTATTGCCACTTGCACTGGTAGCAGCTACTTGCTCACTTTCTGTCCTCACTATTAGTCTTGTCACTTGTTCTTTTCACTGTCTGGTAGTATTATATTATTAATAGTATTAAATCAAATCAAATACATAGTAGTCGTGATTTTGGGCTTCACCTTATCTCCTCTCAGTTAGATTCCTTGCTACGTCTAGTATATTGTGTTATCATTATCATTAGTAGTATTGTCACTAGTGCTGGACTCTATTTAAGTGGCAGCAATAATCATATTTAGTTATGTATAAGTTGTGATAACATTGGTGCAATTATTCTTGGACCTTTAATTTCTAATTAATAGTTGGAGCATCAATAGTTTTTAATTTTTGTCACACTAATATAAAATAAAATATCAAATAAAATTAAATCGAGAGCAATAGGTAGTTGCTTTGCTTGTGCCAAAGATCTTTGTGAACAACTTCTCTACTTCTCAAGATAGGCATAAGATTGCTACATAAACATCTTCTTCAGATCTCTCTTGTAGACCTACATTGGATTTGTATCGGTAGTTGTAAAATAATATTAATTGTTCACAGTAGTAGTAGTGTGTAGATTAGCTACTGTATTTCTTGAAAATTCTCTTTGTTGTGTATATACTGAAGATGATGAAAATTTGGCCTCCACCCGTTTGAAAAATGTTGTTTCAGTAGTTTATTAGCTAAATATCTAGCTGCTACTTTGTATCTTTGGTATAAAGCTGTAAACTTTTCTATATATTCAATTCTTGGAGTAAGTTTGAGTTGTATCATAACATGCCCGAGTGCTTCGCTAACTATATTCCACTGTTGGCGATCATCTTACTTTGGCTACTTCTTTATGTAACGAATGTGTTGTAATACTCTTATTCAATGTTCTTTTTATTTTGTCGGAGCATTTGGACACAATATTCTACTACATGAGGAAAAAGGCAAAATATGAACCTAATATTATTGTGAAGTTTACTACAACTGATTTAGTATTTAGAAACAAAATTGATTCTCTTTATCACGATTTGGTGGAAAATGGAAAAGATTTTTCTGCCATCCTCGAGAAACATGAGGTTGAGGAGTATATCAGAAGATACTATTGTGATGTAAACGTACCGTGGAACAAGGTTGGCTATGTGTTATTTCCAGTTTATGTTCCACGGGAAAAACTTGAACTTGGACATTGGATTTTGGGAGTTTTTGACTTTACTGATTGGTGCATGTATGTATACGACTCCAACTGTACTAGGCGCGGTGATAAATTTGTTCAAAAAGTGATGTTACCTTACCAAACATTGATACCATATTTTCTGAAAAAGGTCAATTACTATCTTGAGAAGGGCATTGCCAAATTAAAAATGATACTTTGTTGATAAAAATGGTTGATGAGCTGCCATAACAAACTCAATAGTATCTCATTGCACATATTTTTTAAATGTTCATTTCACTTCTTTTTTTGTTGTTTTCCATGTATTCACACAATGTACTTCTTTTGTATCATGGTGATTATGGAGCATTTGTTTGTGCATTTGTTGAACATGCCATTCATGGTAGAGATATTCCTAAAGAGATTGACATTGGTCATGTTCACATGAGGTATGGATCTTTGTTGTGGGATTATGGAAAGAGAAAACTAAAAGCTGGTATAAAAGATAACACTACAAAAAAAGTTGACAGATTATTTGGAAAGGAAAAGAGGAAAAAGACACACCAGGAGTAGTAGTTTAGTTTTGTAGTTATTGAAACTCACTGCACATGAAGGATTTTTAGCTATTTTTAGTTTTTTAGTTATTGAAACTCACTGAACATGAAGGATTTTTAGCTATTTTTATGCGATTATGTAAATTTTAAACAGTCTTTTCAAATTGAATCGACTATTTTTTATGCGATAACGTGAAATATACAATGTAGAATCGCTACTGATTCATTTATTGGTATCTTTGTATATTTATGTTTTATTATCAAAGAATATTTTTTGTCTTTCCTTGTGGTAAGCCTTGCCCCTAAGGCAAGAGTTATTGATAATCTTATAAATTAGTAAACAATGTGGCAGGGCCAATTCATGCCCATAAGGTATAACTTGTTCCTATGGGGGCTGTCTTATCATTAATTATGCGCGACTTCTATATGAGTATTTTGATCATTGTGAACTTTTCAATCACATTTGTCCTCGATTAAATGACATAAAATAAGAAACAGTTTAGACCTTGTAATCCAAGGGGCATCTCCTCCTCCTCAGTAGTTGGTTCTTCATTTTTATTTATTTAGGTAGATATTTGGTTTTCTTGATTGGTATCATCATATTTTCTACTCGTAATTGAATACTCCCCCGTGTTTTTATTTTCATAGTTTTTGATGTCTAAGTCTATCCTCTAGGGAAAGTGTTTTAGATCGTTTGTCGAATCATTGCAGAATAAGCTAGTGTCAACTCTTGCCCATGAGGCATAACTTGTTCCTTTGGGGTCTAAAATCTTGCCTCTTGGGCAAGACATATAAATTATCCACCAAATCATCTCACACTAATCTAGTATCAACGTTTGGCCATGGGACATAACTTGTTCATTTGTTGTATTAAGTTTTGCCTCTAGGGCATGATCAGCAGATCATCTGCCAAGTTATTACATGCTAAGTTAGTGTCAACTCTTACCCATAGGGCATAACTTGTTTCTTTGGGGCTTAAGTCTTGCCTCTAGGGCAAGTGTTATAGATCATCTACCAAATTATTTCAGAATAAGATAGTGTCAACTTTTGCCCATGGGGCACAACTTGTTCTGTATCTTGCCTTCAAGGCAAATTTTAAAGTGTACCCCATGGAATTATTCACATCACATCTCTTGGGGGTGTAGTCCTTCCCCAAATCCTATTAATATGATATATTTGTATACATCAATACATAAGAAAATTTAACATGCTAAGTAATTTTTATAAACAATCAATAAGAAGGTATTGAGTTAAATACTTGATATGAGTGTGATCACGTAGATGGACTCATGTGGGTGTGTATTAAATTTTTCCAGGTGTGTGTTCAAGAGAAGTGTAATTAAGGTCCCAAATATACACCAAAACAGCCCGCTACATACACTAGAGGGGAGGCCCATTCTTGAAGGGCCTTTTTGGTCATTTTGACTTCTAATTATATTGTAATATATAAGAAACATTTCTAGGGATTCATTGGCATATTTTGGATGATATTTGTAAGTCTTGTCAGACTTGAAACACCATAATTAGGGCTAGGAAAATCCACCAACCGAAACCAGGGCTTATACAAGTGTGGAATCACTTATGTTTGTATTTTTCTTGAAAACGTCGATGTTTGAGAGGTGGAATCCAATATTGTGTCTTCATAAGACATAGTTTTTGTTGTATGTGGTGTTAAGTGTCCAAGAGCACCATATTCTTGGGTTCTTAAGATTATACCAACCATTGGTCTATCTTTCTATCCCTTTACTTTCTTATAATCTTGTTTAGTGTTTGTGTTGTAATCTTGTGTCTTGTTGTTATTGTTAAATCTGAATCTTGTGCCTTTGTGTTCATCTTGTTCTTCACATATTGTTTCTATTTTGGGGTGAAATATACCTTGTTCATCTTGTATTTTGTTTGTATTCGTGAATCCGAGAGAGGTCTCCAATAGGTCTAAGGATCTTAGTGACTTGTGTACTATTTTGGGGTGTGTTTTCATGTCTTTTTGATCTTTCTTGTATCATTTGGTATTAGATAAAAGTCTGGTCGTGTTCTCACACTACCAATCTTGGGCTCTCTTAGTTGAAAATAAAATAAAAAAAACTAAAAACTGAAATTTCCAGAAAATAGCAATATGTCCACTTGTGTGTTCTTAGCCGAAAATTCTGTCTTGTTGTGTCTTGGCCTAGATTTGTGTCTTGTAAACTTAGATCTAAGAGTCCTTTTTGTGATTTATATTGTTAGTAGTGTTATCTTCTTCATCCCTAACACTAAAGGAGTCTAAAACTAAGTTTGAGCTTTAAAAATTGATGTTGTTGTTGTGAATCCAAAGTGTGACTGATTGTTGTTGGGATTGCTTGTTGTTTAATGTTTTGAACGTGTATTGTGGGAATTTTGTTGTGGATTTTACGCTTGAAAAGGTGGTGTTGTTTTTTTTTTTTTGTAGGGTCCAACTTGAACCTTAGAACTTCAAGACTCAAAGTTTGTGTTCTTGGTGTTCTTCACCATCTCAATATGTTGTTGAAGAAAAGGTGGTTGTTGATCTTATAAGTTGAAGGAAAAGGGTAAAGAATTATTAGTCTTGAAAGAACCCCAACCACCAAAGACTTTATCAACCCTTTTCCAACAACTTTCTATGATACAAGGGTCCATGTTTTAAGGAGGAGTACAAGAAAGTCAAAGTCTTGAAACTTGAATTGAAAAGCGCTCCAAAGACTTTTATTTCCCTCCCTAACCAATTCCAAATTACAATAGGACCAAGATTTGAAATTGAAATATAAAATTGAGAAACTGCAACCAATACGTGACTGCCACATCATTATTTTTACTGTTCACATAACACTTTTGGCTCAAATTTTAGATTTCTTAGTTTTATTTTATTGTTTCTTTAGTTTCTCTTGTTGATTCCATTACTAACTTACAAGCTAGTACTAGATTGAAAGTTAGTTTTGAAACTGTTCTTCGTGCATATGTTCCTTTGTGTGTCTTATTCTTTTGACTCATTGTGATATTTGGTCCACCTCTCAATGCCTCATGGAGTACAAGCGAGGTTACGACACTTGTGAGATCAAAGTGTGAAAAATCTGGGAGACAAAACAATAGAGATAGAGTGTGAGGACCATTGTTATACAACTAACTTATTTGTTGTTTGTAGGTAACTTTTGGCCCTAATGAAAACCATTTTGGCCCTCCTTGATGCTTTGTCCCGAGACCTTGCTAGGGCAAATGTGGGTCTTAAAAACACTCACTCGGATGTGGATCTAATGGAGAGACGAAGGAACTCTCGTGCTTTTACTCCCAAAACTTTACATATAAAAGCCAATCCTCCAAGTTCACCACAAAATGTCATAAGCCAAGCTACAAATTACCCACAAAACTGAGAACAAGGTAGACCCCTTCCCCCGCTAGTTGATCAAGTCCAACAAGAAGTATTTGTAAGCCAATTTCCTCTCATCCAATCTCCATAACCAAAGATCCACATTACCAAAATAGTCCAGTTTAGCAAATCAATTCTCTCAATCAAAACTCTGTTTTACCAAAGCCTACATATCCGAAAAAAGGAACATGGTAGAGAGGGACATGAAAATATGGAGTATATGAGTATGCTTATATGATGGATGGAGACTTGAGTTAGATGAGATTGAAGCTAAAACTCAAGATGGAGAGGAAGCCGAGGTTCAAAATGAAGATATTAGCCTCAAATTGTGTTTGTGTTACTCTCGGGTACATCTTGTTGATGGACTATTTTTGGAGTCGGTTTTGATACGCGCCAAGTTTTATTGAACTCTAGGGTTCTTCATGTTTTGCGGACTATTTTGAGTGATCACTTCTGAAGTGGTCAATTGAACAAGGTGAAACCGTAAATCTGTGGACAAATTTCTCTCAAGATGGAGAGGATGATACGAGTTCATTCACGTAGATGGACTTATGTGGGTGTGTATTGAAGTTTTCCAAGTGTGTACGCAAGATAAGTGTAATTAAGGGCCCAAATACACACCAAAATAGCCCGCTACATACACTAGAGGAGAGGCCCATTCTTGAAGGGCCCTTTTGGTCATTTTAACTTCTAATTCTATTGTAATATATAAGAAACATTTCTAGGGTTTCATTGGCAGATTTTGGATGATATTTTTAAGTCTTGTAAGACTTTAAACACCATAGTTAGGACTTGAAAATTCCACCAACCGAAACTAGGGCTTATACAAGTATGAAATCACTTGTGTTTGCATTTTGCTTGGAAACATCGATGCTTGGGAGGTGGAATCCTATCTTGTGTCTTCGTAAGAGATAGGTTTTTGTTCTGTGTGGTGTTAAGGATCCAATAGTACCATATTTTTGGGTTATTAAGATTATACCAACCATTGGTCTATCTTTCTATCCCTTTATTTTCTTATAATCTTATTTTGTGTTTGTGTTGTAATCTTGTGTCTTGTTGTTATTGTTAAATACGAATCTTGTCCCTTTGTGTTCATCTTGTTCTTCACATATTGTTTCTATTTTGGGGTGAAATATACCTTGCTTATATTGTATTCTATTTGTATTTGTGAATTCGAGAGAGGTCTCCAATAGGTCCAAGGATCTTAGTGATTTGTGGACTGTTTTGGGTGTGTTTTCGTGTCTTTTTTATCTCTCTTATATCAATACTTCTCCACAAGTTAAAAATAAGAAGACATTCATGATTTAAAGTCAAAATTACTTGTTAATAACTAAAATAGGGATAAAAAAATCCTATTATAACTGCTATTTTGATCCAACTTCTCGAATAAAAGTAAAACTAATCATGTTTTCTTATTTTTTCTTTCTGTATCTTCTTGCATATGGCTGAAGGATAGGAGTATAGTGACAATTTGATCTGTTATACCCGGGCCTTTTGCATCTCAAACATTTGTAATTATTTCTTGAAGATTTTGTTCTGGAAGGATATCTGGATGTTTGTCTTCTCCCAAGCGGAACCTCCTTATTTGGGGGCTTTGCAATCAGATCCTTTATGCTATCTAGGACAATCCATGATGTTGTGCTTCCAACTAGTAGGATTTCTCCCTAGTATGTTTGTATCCAATACTGTCTTGAGAACCAACGAGAACAATAGATAGACTTTTTCATATGTCCACTCTCTATCGCTGCAATTGCATGAGTGTATGGTATCTCATCTGTTTGAAATACCAAGCATAGACAAGTCCTGCTCTCTAGGTTTACAATATATTCAACTTCTTCTTCTCTTACGAAAAATCTTGTTGTATAAATGGGGTCTACCTGTAAATATAATGATAAATAAATGACAACTTCTAGTGAAACATCTAGTATACAAGCAGAATCGGACATACAGAGCAATCAATCATACATAGGGGTGAATCTTGAGGCAACCAAAAAATAGATACAATCAATAATATAACATCAAATCACAATGTAATATTGAACTAATTGAAAATCTAATAATAAGTGACCAATAATAAGGAGTAACAATTAAGGTTCTATTTCAAAATGGAAGAGAAGGGCTAATATAGGGGATAGTTAGAGTTTTTATACTTGGCTTGGTCAGGGAAAGTGCAGGAGAAGGATCTGTCATCCAAGGAATGAGCTTCAAAGTCAAATTCCTTGTATTATATGGAAAAGACAGAACCTTTCTTAGGAACAGCAGCTGATTCAATAGTGATGCTTCCAACATATAAGCAGGAGAATCAGTAACAAATAAACTGAGATAAAACAGATATTGCATCTAATCTAGGAGTAGAATCAACTATGAGAGTGAAACATCTAGTATATCAGTAGAATCATCCATATAGAGTAATCAAACATACAAAGGGGACGAATCTTGAGGCAACCAAAAAACAGCTACAATCAAGCATACAACATCAACTCACAAACGATCACGCAGCTATGAGCAGAAGCAACAAAATGCATATTTCGTGTGTGAATCTCAAGGAAAAAAATAGCAATAAATCATAAATAACAGTAAACCAGTTATGTATAATTTGCGATGAAAAAATAGTAATAGTATATTTCTCTATTATCAAAATACAATTTCAATCACTTACTTTCAATTTCAAGGTGACTTAAATCTTGTCAGTCACCTCCACTTCTGCCCAACGTGTGATGTAATGAAAGTTGCCTTGTGATTCCATTTTTCTTTCATAAAACCAACTTTATAACTTGTTTTGAATGTAATCGATCAGACCTAGTATTGGCAGTTGCCTGGCTTTTCTAAGTACCGCATTCATGTACTCCACATTGTTAGTCGTAAGCATATTGTACCTTCATTGGTATGAAATGAACGAGCCCACCATTCTGGTTCTTCATCTTTCAAGTACTCCAAAGCAACTTTGTCGAATTTTTCAATATCATCCAAGAAAGTATAAAATTCAGTTCGTTTGTACGTTGTTGCTGCATTGTAGAAGAGTGATAGAACCACATCTGAGAAGTATCTTTTTCTTAAATTCTTCTCCATGTGATATATGCATATCCCGTGCTAACACTCTGGATAGATATTTGAAATTGCACTTTCAATGGATGGGTGACAATCTTATAGAATAGACAATTGTTCACGTACCCCAATTGCATGTCTTAACTGATTTAAGAACCAGTTATAAGACTCATTATTTTTTGAGTCTCCAATTCCAAAAGACAAAGGAAATATGCTATTGTTTCTGTCCTTTGACACTGCTATCATGAGGACACCTTGATATTTTGCCAGTAAAAATGTTTAATCTACTATTATTACTAGTCTACAGTTGGTCCATCCAATGATTGAAGCGTCATAAGCAAAGAATGCATATTGAAACCTGTGTTGAGAAAAAGAATATTAGTAACAATTTGAATTTGATGTTTATAATCAGAGTACAATAATTTTCTAAACTAAGTCTGGCCCATGAGGTAAGAGTTCCATCTATGTTAATAATCTAATCAGTGCAATTAAAGAATAAAATTTTGCCTCTTAGGCAAAAGTTTTCAACTTCAATAGGATAGCATTTGTACAACAATTTTCTAAACTAAGTCTTGCCCATAAGGCAAGAGTTCCATCTATGTTAATAATCCAATCAATGCAAATAAAGCATAAACTTTTGCCTTTTGGGCAAAAGTTTTCTATTTCAACAATTTTCTAAACCAAGTCTTTCCAATGAGACAAGAGTTTCATCTATGTTAATAATCTAATCAATGCAAATAAAGGATAAATTGTTGCCTCTTGGGAAAAAGTTTTCAATTTCAACAATTTTCTAAACCAAGTCTTGCCCATGAGTCAAGAGTTTCATCTATGTTAATAATCTACTTTGTGCAAATAAAGGATAAATTGTTGCCTCTTGGGCAAAAGTTTTGAATTTCAATAATTTTATAAACTAAGTCTTGCCCATGAGGCAAGAGTTCCATGTATATTAATAATCTAATCAGTGTAAATAAAGGATAATTTGTTGCCTCTTGAGCAAAAGTTTTCAATTTCAATAATTTTCTAAAACAAGTCTTGCCCATAAAGCAAGATTTCCATCTAGGTTAATAATCTAATCAGTGTAAATAAAGGATAAATTGTTGCCTCTTGGGCAAAAGTTTTCAAATTCAATAATTTTGTAAACCAAGTCTTGCCCATGAGGCAAGAGTTCCAGCTATGTTAATCATCTAATCAGTACAAATAAAGGATAAATTGTTGCCTCTTGGGAAAAAGTTGTAAATTTCAACAGTATAGCATTTGTACCTGTTCTCATCATCCATCTTTATGTTTGTGTACGTACCTAGTTTATTTTCTTTCATCATGTGAAGATATGATGGCAACCTGTTGTAGTTCTCTTCCGTGGTTCCTCTTATCACCATATAGGCATGTTGTATCTCTCACCATCCTTTATTGTAGGATATGATGATTTTGTATTTTCTTCTTATTTTATCTACCACGAAGTTGGATGTGATTACATTACTAGAGTCACGCACGATCTCTAGTATATAGTCATATATAACCTTTGATTTTTCATTCCTGTGGTCGGACGTTATGAAATCAACCGAGAAACTGTGACCCTTTTCATATGTAGTAACTTGAAAGAGCAAGGAATCGGGAATCTTCCAGGCATGAAACCGCCACACACAGTTGTCGTCCAAACATCGCAGTGAATATCTTGTTGTGCTTGATTTTCTAACCTTAAATTAGATGTTGTGTGTAATTGCAATGTTTGACATGCACGTCATCATATTTTGTTTGTCAATAAAGATCGACTTGACATTTACCTCATTTCAAAGAGGCATTGTGTCTCAAGAAAGTAGTCTCGACATCAAGTATCCTCTTTTTTTTTTGGCGTACCCTCTTAATCTTGGATAGCTCAGCTATTTCAGCCTCCAATATTTGTTCAATAACCTTGTAACTCGTTATTTCTATCAATACTTTCAATACTCATTTTGTTTTCATCCATTCCAAGCACAACCCTTGTGAAAATGAAACAACAAAAGATTAGTAATAATTTAATTTAGAATATATATCTTCAACAAGTAAAATCATTAAAGAGTAAGGCATAGTCAACTATAGTCCATGGGGCATCTCTAGCAAAATCTTGTCTCTAGGGCAAGAGTTATAGGTCATCTGTCAAATCATTACAGACTATGGCAGTGTCAACTCTTGCCTCTGAGGAATAACTGTCTTAGTATTGCCTCTGAGGAAAGAGTTATAGGTCATCTTCCAAATCATTACAGACTAAGGAAGTGTCAACTCTTGCCCATAGGGAATAACTTGAAATGTATGGCAAAATCTGAAGATGCTAAAATCGCACTTGAAACTACTGAATAACACACACTATAGGGGTTATTCTGGGAGGGTTGTTTACTTCAGAGATAAGTTGCAAGTGATACAACATAATTTATCAACTCCATACTCTAATAGTATGGCCTTGAAAGAGAATGATGTACCGACTATTATTGAGAAGTGGAGCAATATTGAAGAGAGCATGTTACAATAAAAATTAAGAAACCTCATGTATTTTAGTACAGTTATACTTAAACATAAGGTATCTAAACGCTATGATAAATACTTAATTGTGTGAACATCTCGTTGAAAATCTTCAGATGTTAGAGAGCAAACTTCGAATACTTCACTATATATTCTTAAGCAAACGCAACAGGTCAAATTGGTTTCACAGCATCAATCTGCATGTATACAGATATTCTAATCATATTAATTTAACGTTGCAAGTCAAATTCACATAATCGTGTCATCGTAAGAGGTCATTATGGACACATCAATCAGATGGGACATAGCTTCAACACCGATGTTGACACCCAATTTTTGTTCTCCGTGTCTAAAATTAACGTCTTCAGGCTTCCTGATCATTAAAGGGAATAAAATATAATTTTCACATATTTTTTAAAATTGTTGACAAATTATTGATAATCATCCTTATTTTAAAATTTTTATCAATTCATTATCGTTTTCAACATTTTACAATCATCTGCACACGTACACAACATGATATCACATTTTTGTAACATTTTTAAAAATTAAATTACATCTTTTAATATTTTCAACATTCTTTATATTTTTCATAATTACAAATCAATACCTGCATTTTGTACATTTTTACGGTCCGCAAATGCTAATTCAGATCAATTAATTTTACACATTATAATAATTTGATGTCTTATTGCGTCTGACAACGACCATACAATAATGTCTTGTCGCATCCGACAATGACCACATAATAATATCTTGTCACATCCGACAATGACTATAGAATGATGTCTTGTCAAATCCGACAACGACTACACATAATGTCTTGTCACATCTAACAATGACCACTCAATGACACTATCCTTCGGACAACAATTTTATCCATTGGTCAAAAAGATAAAAATCCTTTGGTCAATACCTTAAGGACCAATGGATGTGCTCTTATGTAAAGAGGCGACATCTCTTTATCCATTGGACAATAAGAGGTGTCCAATTTCATTATAAATAGGAGTGATGAGAAGACATTTTCAGACACACATTTTTATTCTTCCTCACTCTCAAAAAATCCACACATATTTTTCACTCTTTCTCCTCTCCCTCAAACACAAAAATTTTAGTCATCTTTTTCCGTTCTCACACACACACATGTTTGTCACCATATATACATTTCATCCTTCTTTCTCCCCTCTCTCAAAATATAAACAAATCAATTTTCTTTTTAAATATTTTATTCTTTTTTTCCAAAAATATAATACACACATTTTTTTCTCTTCTCACATACAAATACACAAATAAAAGACACATTCACAAATACATATACACATTTATCATCCCCACATATTTTTCTTCTCTCTCAAACACACACTTCTTCACTAAACACACATATTCTTCACCACCCATATATTTTTATCATACACAAAATTTATTCATCTTTTTTTTTTCTCAAAAACACATACATATACTCAAAATAAATATTTTTTGGCCGATAAAAATATCTTTCCATCGAATTTTTGAGGCCACTCCATTATAAAAAATGGACTTTATTTTCTCAAATATCTATTTTATCGGCCCACTCAAACACAATTATAATCTCAATAACAAACTCCCCTCAACCTGTTCGACACAATTCCTCATCATCTTCTAATGCTAATTATACCACTAGTTTGAAATACTTGGAACTAATTTCTTGTACCACCTTGGCCTTATACATTTAGCCTTCATAAAATATGTTGCGATCAACGTTAACTCCCATATTAACGACCTTTCTCTCCAAGACTGGCCCCTCCACAACTACTCAAACATAATTATAACCGCAATAACAAACTCCCCACAACTTGTTTGATGGAATTCCTCAATGGTAAATATATTACTACAATAACAACATATCCCAAGTTCAGCTTACGTTCACCTCCCCAAAAATCAAATCAATATGCTAATTATATAACGAGCTAAAATTACCACAATACATCAATAAGCTAAAATTACCACAATGAATTTTGATGATGAATTTCATACCTGAAGGACCCTTACGGCTAAAGTCGATTCTGCGAATATTTAAAAGTCGATTCTGGAATTTGGAAGAAAAAGTCGATTCTAAAATTTAGAAGAAAGAGAGGAAGAAAAACTCATTTCTTGAATTAGGAAGAAAGAAAGGAAGAAAAAGTCGATTCTGAAGATGAAATAGATTTAACAACAACAACAACATACCTAGTGTATTCCCACCTAGGGGAGTCTGGGGGGAGGGTAGAGTGTACGCAGACCATACCACTACCTCAAGAGAAGTAGAGAGACTATTTTCGATAGACCACAAAATAGATTTAACAACGAATAATTTAGAGAAGGGTATTTTCATCCAAAAAATATGACTTAACAAGTTAAGGCTATTTTAACACAGTCTTTTTATTTGGGGCTAACATTTGAAAGCCACCCTAATTGGGGTCTATAGTTGAGAATAATTCCTTTACACTTTTAACAACAATAGACATTGAAAGGCCCGTGATATATGTTATTTTTTTAATCTCAATTTATGTGACACAAATATGATTTAGATAATTAATTATTAAAATAATTTTAATTTTTAATTATTGTGATTTATAATATAATTTCTTCTATTTTAATTTAAGTGACACTAATATAATTTCAAAAGTTAACTTATGTGATAGTAATATAATTTTGATAGTCAATCAAATGTTTTATATTGACATATCATTTTGTGTTTATTTTATGAAATATTATTAATTTTCTAATGCGATCATAATAATGAATTATGGGTGATAAAATAAAATTACGATTGAAGCAGCGAAGAACTCGCATCTTAAATGACTTATAATAACTAATTAGAAGTGATATAATAAAATTTCTTTAAAAAAAGACTTGTGAAAAAAGCATAAATAGGCATCATATAAGACATCAAGTTAATTGAAAAAATTAAAAGTTAATTTATTATTTTTTGTCAATTTTATATTTTTATTAACTATTATAATTTTTTAATACTTAAATAATCTATAGTAATTAATTTGGGGTAATATAATCAAATTACAATTGAAGCAGCTGAAGCAGGCAACACAAGTAGGCATGTCAATTATTTTATATTTTTATTTAATATTACAAATTTTTAAATACTTAAATAACTTATAGTAATTAATTAGGGGTAATATTATAAAATTACGATTGAAGCACCTGAAGCAAGCAACACAAGAAGGCATGTCGAAGACGTGCCTGCTTATTGACACATATTATATATAGTAAAACACATCAGCAACCAGACAAACCCCTTTACCCAATTCAACTCTGTAATAGCCGCAACAATTTTAACGTACCAAAAATCAACAATAACCGACAAAAACAGCAGCAACCCGTATCAGCAACATTAATAAAACCCACAATTTCAACGCAACAACAGTAAAACAATTTTTAAATTCAAATCTCAAATTCGTTTTCCCTCTTTACCCCTCCATCTCCCTGCCCCCCTCCCCCAAATCATACAAAAGCTTCTATAAATTCCCATGTATGTAGAGTGTGTTGGACAATAAAATTCTCGAGACCGAAAATAAATAACTGAGACAAGAAAAATACTGCAACAATCAATTTATTGATTTCAATAAGTGAGTGTTACAATCTCTATGATTCCTCTGATTCGCCTTTTCAATTATAAATTCAAGGGCTTCCAGCTTGATCTTGAACTTAACAGATTTGGCCTTGACTTGTGCTTGAATCCAAGGGCTTGGTAGCTTGTTCTTGAATCTTACGGTCTTGATCTTGAACTTGAAATTGATTTGAAGACTTGATGAACTTGATCTCGACTTGTACTTGAATTCAAGGTTCGTTGAGATTGTTCTTGAATCTTGTAGTCTTGATCTTGAATCTTGAACTTGTTCTTGAATTTGTAGAGAAATTTGTTGCTTTGATCCACGAGCTCTCTCTTGCTTCTTGTTAAACTTGTTTCCCTTTTCTGAATTATGAGGACCCTATTTATAGTTGTAGGAAGCAAAGAGTCATGACAAACATGAAATTCCTTTGGCCAATCAGATTTATGTGACATGACATTTCTTATGGGCTTTTAATTTACTGCATCATTTTGACATGTGGCATGGTCTCATTGGCTCCTTCACTTGACTTGGTATGCCACATCATTTGACATGAGGCACCAAATTGGGCCTCTAGAACATGATGACATCTTGGGCTTGCTAAAGTGGGCTTAGTCACCTCTATCCCAAATTAATGGACTAGCCCCAATAACAATTGGACTTTAATTAAATCCATGCATGTTTGGATTCAAATAATTAATCCAATTATATTAATATCCAATATTTGTTTGAGACTAATATATTTTAAATTTAATATTATCCGAATTTTGCACGGATTTAAATTTAATAAAATTTTATTGCTTACAGAGTGCCCCCTACTTCAAGACTTGTTGAGATATTTAAATTATCATAGACTAGTCTTGAAGTATTAAGTTTTAATTTAATTGGCAATCAAGTCAACAATGCATGCATGTCGAATGATTTGAGCACGTTACCTTGTAATAGTAACCAATCACTAACATGGCAATGTTTAACTTTAACAACTTCCATTTTAGAATAAATTGTGGATTTGAATTCCACTAACTTGACCAATGGTATTCCATTTTTGAATTGGAATCAAATACTTGGCAGTTTTACTTCTATTTCACATTTCTCGGGGGAATTCATTCAGTAATAGGGATCAACCACACTCCTAGTCTTATTAGAATTCTCATGAGTTTGAGTTTAACTTGAAAAAAAAAAACCGCCTTAACACATCTATAAATACCCATAGACGTGCTATTTTTTATCATGCTTGCAAAGCTTGCACGATATCAATAGAAGCTTGTGGATGATTGGAATCAACAACAAGGTAATCCCTCTTTTTCTTGTATTTTCTTCGCTTCTCCTTTATTAATAACAGCTTATGCACGACTTACTTCTTGCTCTAGTAACGTCTTCCATGCAAAGGTGATAACCACATGGTGCGAAGGGATGACTACTCGTCTTCGCCATAAAAAGGTAATTTTATGGTAGCCTTATGGCAAAGGTAAAAGGTAACATGGTAGTCTTATGGAAAAGGTAAAAGGTAAAGGTAACTTCATGGTAGTCCTATGGAAAAGGTAAAAGGTAAAGGTAACTTCACGGTAGTCTTACGATAAAGGTAAAAGGTAAAGGTAACTTCACGGTAGTCTTATGGAAAAGGTAAAAGGTAAAGGTAACTTCATGGTAGTCTTACGACGCATTGGGATAACTACTCGTTCCCTCGATAAGAATAGGTAAAGTTACCTTCATGGCAATCTTATAGCGCATTGGGATGACTACTCTTCCCTACCATAAGAAAAAGGTAGCTCCCACCATAAGAAAAGGTAAAAGGTAACTTTATGGTAATCTTATGGTGCATCGAGATGACTTGGTCAAGATTCTTTTGTACCTACTGTTGTATGCCATAGATTTAACCCTTCTTCTTTTCTTTACAGTTTAAAGAGATGGTGATTTTCAGACACTATACCTCCCCTTCCACCGGCTCCAAGTATCTTATAGTCAAAACTAAAAATGGGGCCAATAGACTCGACTTTTGACTCACACTCCATTGATTGGTTGGTATGCAAGTTTGTGGCCTCCTCTCAAGAATCCATTCTCTATGACAAATTGGACTTCGATACAAACCCCAAATTCTGATCAGTCATTCAAGTTGTTCTCTCTTCAAGCACCAAATCATCATCATGTGATTATCTCAACTCCACTCTCTAATTTAGGCCATCATATAGCTTTAGGAGAGATACGTTGGGGAGCCACGATGACACTTGAGGGAGAGTATCATCACATCCCTGGGTATTAGGAGTGGAAAGAAGATATACTTGTTAGGAGCAAAGAGACTTTAAGAAAGGTACATATTTATGATGCCATTTGTGCATCGCTTTTTACCTATAATCGTAACTTATATATATTCCAAGCATTTTGTGAAGCTTGGTGCCCCAAGACAAATACAGTTCTCACATTTGTCGAGGAATTATCTATTTCTCTATGGGATTTGCATGTTCTTGAAGGCTTTCCAATTCAAGGTGTCCTTTATGAAGAGGTAGTTCCTGAGGCCAAAGAACTTATAGGTTTAGACTCAAAGAAGGTAAGGTACATTTCTCAAACTTGTGAGTACTTGTTTGCGGCCTTTCATAATCTATGGGATGCAAGCCAAGAAGTATCATTCAGGGATTGGATAACATTCTAGTGCAAGAAATCTTCAAAGTAAGACCCTGATCCACCAAGGCAGGAGAAGAAAAATGCTCTCCCTGAATTGACTCACAACCCTAGCGAGGTTCTTCCTGATATGCTAAGGTGGTCATATGCTGAAGAAAAGGTATATTTTGATCTTAGGGTGAACCGCGACAAAAAAGATGATATATATTTGGCAGCTTTCTTGTCTTATTGGTTGTGCGCTTTTATTTTTCCAAGTACGAAAGGTGACTTTATTCACCCTGGGACTTTCAAGATGGCATGCATGATGGTGAGTGGGAGTAAGGTTGGCCTTGCAATACTGGTTCTGGCTAGTATCTATAGTGGACTAAACAAGATATCTTCTTCAAGCAACTCGATCAAATCAAGGTTTATTTTCCTATCCACTGTGTGTATGGTTGGATTGCTCATTATTTTAGGACCCATAATTCATTTACCAATGGGCCATTCGTCCTTACTATATTGTATACTCCAAAGAGGGCGGTGCAAAGTATTTTGACAAAAATAATGCAAGAAAGTGTATTCATAGTGGGGAGAGCGTGGTTTGGACTTTCACCATGCAGGATAAAATGCATCCCTACTTTTATGTGGATACTGAGAATTCCCTAGAATTGGAGATGAGCTACTTTATGAGTATTCGTTTCAGCTTTCTCACACTTAGATGCAGAAACTCATTTATCATTGAGCCATATAGTCCACACCATTTCAGTCGACAGTTTGGATTTTACCAGAATATTTTGGGCATAATGAAGAATGACATTCATACTGCCTCTTTGGACAAAGCACTAACATTTTGGAGGATTTTCACATTGAGCCAATCATCCTCACGAGTAACGTTTCCTTCTATTTTGCCTAATGTAGGCAACTTCTTTGGAACAGACTATCATACTTGGTGGAAAAAGACTTATGGGGATTTCCTTGGTCATCACCTACAGACTTTGATGGACATCGCTGGGTCGACTACCATAATGCATTTGGGGAATTCTAAAAAAATACCTACAAATGAGGCCCTTATCACTAATCTTTCTTCTTCGAATGCCAAGTTGCCAAATCAACAAGCAAATAAGAGATCTCACACGCCTTCGGCGGTATACGAGGGTAAGACTCCTACTCAAACTACTCATATCTCCAAAAGGTTATCCCAAGATAAAAGTGAGAGTAGTAGCAGAGACCACTACTGGAAAAGAGTAAAGGTACATTTCGATGATGTGAAAGGTATTAGTTTACCGACAGTTGTAATTCATGATGACATGGATAATCCTTTGAGGACTATATCAGCTATTGTCGAAGAGGTATGATTAAGACATCTATTTTACCAAGGGTATCTTTATGACCCCCTTTATTAATCCCTTTTTTATGCAGCCGACAAATGTTACAGCCCTACAGCGTAAAGGGTCATATGATAGTGATGAGTCTGTATCTGGTCAATATCTGATGGAACCACCTTCCACAATTAAAATGGGAGAAGGGAGAACTTTTTTTTCTTTTAACAAGGTTAAATCAACCTTGGATTTTGACATTTGTAAGCCCCCATTAGCTATTATGTCCGTGTTTGATCAAAAGAAGGTCGTCCTAGATGCTCAGAAAAAGTATATCTCCTATCTTTGGACCATAATTCAAGGTAAGCTTTCAAAGTGTGATGTTGATTACACCTCTTTCCTTAAAGATGAAGTCCAGGTAATCATCAAGAAGATAGATTGTAAGGACGTGGATATTTCCCCATTGAGAAAGTTGTTGCACGACTTCTTTGACCTTGCTACTTTATATGACCAAGCACGATCGATGCTTTATGACATAAATGAGGAAGCCGCAAAAAAAGAATTATTTTATGTAGCAGGGTAATGTCTCACAAATTCCATGCTTAAAGAAGATGATAAGGTTAAAGCATCATCCTCCATTCCACAATCACTACAAAATATGAAGAAGAAGAAGATAAAAGAATTATATAGAAAGGCACAGGCTTTGGAGAGCCTTTTAGAAAAAGCCGATAATGAATCCAAAAAATCAATGCTATATTCTTCTATTGCAGCCAAGGAATTCGATGCAAGCTTTGACGCAGACTTATCAAATGGGGTAGATCCGAAGAAAGATTGTCTGGAAGCTATATGCCAAGACTTAATCAATTACAAGTTGTGTCTAGATTAGACTTAAGAGATTTCTTTTTCTTCAAACTCTTTTGTCGCTTTATTTTAGCCTTTCATTGAGTAGTTGGATCTATTATTTATAATAGAAACTCTATTGCACTTCCCTTAATATTCCTTTTGAATTTCAACTTCAAGAATTGCTTGCTTATTTTTATATGCTTCTGTTGTAGTACTAAACTCTGGCTTTCTCTTTAAATTTGTTGACTATTGGCTTCATATTTTTCTCACAACAGGTTTAGACTTGACCTTGGTTTGGAAGCTTTAAAGATCAAGGCCTTTAACTTATGGTTGGCGAATTTGTGCTTCAAATTGCACGCTTTGGGTATTCCAAATCCTATTGAAAGATCTTCTTTTATTCTTAGTGGGTTTCCCCCATTGAGCCAAAAGTAGTCATAAGTATAAGACTTAATCAATATGCATGCAAGCTCAACTTTCATACGGTGCATCAAGCAGAGACATGTATTTTTTTGACACTCATGTAACTGAACTCAGAATAAAATTTCAAGTACCTACGTACCTCAATGATGAGGATCAAGTCACAACCTAGTTCTGGGTGAGTGTTTATTTTTCTCCTAAGTTTTTCCTAGGCCGTCTCTTTCAAGGTTTTCAGCCTAGCGGACTTTTATTTTTATTTTTTTTAGCCGTACACAGTGTATACACTTGCGGGCTAGAAATAGACATGCAGTTTATACTCGTTCCTTAAGGAGTGTCATCTTCCTTCAAGGATAATACTTCTTTAAGAACTTGGCATTGATGGGGCCAATCCTCACAACATCTGCATAGACAAGCTTGTAAGCACCATTTGAATATGCCTCTTGTACAACATATGGTCCATCCCACTTCGGGGTGAATTTTCCCCCTGACTTACGAGAAGTGATAATGGGTCTTATTACTACAAGGACTTGATCTCCAACTTGGAAGTGCCTCAAGAGAACCCGTTTATTGAAAGAACGAGATAGCCGGGCTTGGTAACATTCAAGATTTGTTTGAGCCTCCAGCCTCCTCTCATCAAGATCTTCTAATTCCGTAAGATGCAACTTAGTATTTTCTTCATCGGTGAGCCCTTCTTGAATAGCTAGTCTCAAAGAAGGTATTTGACGCTCAAGTAGCAGGACATCTTCAACTCTAAAAGCAAGTGAGTATGGGGTTGCTTGCATCGGTGTACAGTAAGTTGTCCTATATGCCCACAAAGCTTATTCCATTCGCTCATTCCAGTCTTGTTTGGATTTGGAGACAACTTTCTTCAATAAGTTGCACAAAGTTTTATAGAAGGCTTCAACTAGACCGTTGGCGGTAGCATGGTACATAGAAGATTTACGCTACTTGAAACCAAAGAGATCGTAGATTTTGTTCATTAGCTTATTATCAAATGGCTTTATATTGTCAGATATTATGTACTGAGGAATTCCAAAGAGGTAGATGATATTCACTCGAATGAAGTTTGCAACATTTTCTTTCTTTACTTCCTTGAGAGCAACAGCTTCAGCCTATTTTGAGAAGTAATTTGTTGTGGCCAATATGTATAGGTGTCCACAAGAAGATTTTGGTTGTGGACCAACAATATCCATTCCCCAAGTATTGAATGGATAAGATTCTACAGTTGGATGTAGTACCTCTGGAGGTTGATGTATGAAATTTTCATTGAATTGGCATGCTTTGCATCTTCTAGCACAGTCCAAAGAATCTTTCACCATCGTTGGCCAATAATATCCCATCCTTTTAATGTGAAAATGGAGCTTCGGCAAAGACTGATGTAACCCACATACTCCCAAATGCGCTTCTTGTAAGGCTTGAATTGCTTCTTCCTCTGCCAAACACCGTAAGAGTACTCCTTCAAATGATCTTTGGTACTATGTGTCTTTGTAGTAAAGGAAGCGAGGTGCACGACAAAAAATGCCAGTCTTTCTTCTTGGATCTTCAAGAAGTATACCATAACACAAGTAGTCGATGATAGGTTATCGCCAATCTTCCTTTACAGCTTCAGAAATGACGATGAGGTATTCAACCTTACATTTTATGTCCCGTTCCTCATTTGATGGAGGTACTACCCATTCTTGGTGGATAGTAACTCGTGTTTGATTTGGAAGAGTTAAGTTGAGGCCAAAGCAGCTAGGGCATTAGCTTGCTTATTTTCTTTCCTTAGCACATGCTGGAGGGTTACTTCTCTAAGACATCCCATCAACTTCCGTGCATAATCATTATATGGTCTTAACTCAAGATTCCTGACTTCATAACTTCCCAACAACTGCTTTATCACCAATTGAGATTTGCCAAAAACTTGTAATTACAGTTCTTTTATGTCGACAGCCATCTCTAGCACGAGTATGAGCAATTGATACTCAGCAACATTATTGGAGCAACGATTCATCAAGGTAAAAGAGTAGGGGATGACCTCTTCTTATAGAGTGACAAAGACTACGCCAACACCAGCTCCGTATCGATATGCAGCACAATCAAAGTACATCTTCCATAGGGATCTAACTTCAATAGCCATTGCATCTTTATCAGAGAGTTCATCGCTCAGACCAAGAAGTCATCCAATGCTTGTCCTTTTATAGCTTTTTGGGGAACGTACACAATCTCAAACTATTGAAATTGAAGGCACCACCTTGCAAGTCAGTCACTTAGAACTGGTTTTGACATCACAAACTTGATGGGATTTTCCCTAGACATGAGACGTACAACATGAGCTTGAAAGTAGTGTTTCATCTTTTGGATAAAGAAAGCCAATGTCAAACATAACTTTTCAATTGGAGAATACTTCAGCTCATTTGGTGTCATCATTCTGCTCCGATAGTAAAGTGAGTTTTCTTTGACTTCACTATTTTCTTGAGTGAGTAGTGCTCCAACTAACCTCTCTTGTGCCGCGATGTAGAATATTAATGGTTTACCAGGTATGGGTGTCGCAAGAACTGGTGGCTTTATTAAGTATGATTTTAATACTCTTAAAGGAGTTACTACAAGCTTGGTCCCATTCAAATGGAGTATCCTTCTTCATGAGACGACTAAATGGTTGACATTTTCCGGCCAAGTTTGAGATGAACCTCCTGAAATACGATATCCTTCCTTGAAGGCTTTTTAACTCATGAACGTTTCAAGGCTCGGGCATCTTTAAAATTGCATCGACTTTGTCTTGATCAATTTCAATTCCTTGGTGTCGCACAATAAAGCCAAGAAACTTTCTAGAAGTAACTCCGAAGGAAAACTACAATGGATTTATCCTAAGTTCATACATTCGAAGTAACTCAAACATCATTCTTAGATCTTTTAAATGATCATCACTCTTTCTTGACTTCACAACTAGATCATCCACGTAGCATTCAACATTCTTACAAAGTAGGCCATCAAAGATATTTTGCATAGCCCGTTGATAAGTGGATTCAGCGTTCTTCAAACCAAAAGGCATCACCTTGTAGCAATAAATACCTTTGGGTGTACAAAATGCAGTGAGCTCTTCATCTTTTGGCGCCATGCGGATTTGGTTGTAACCGGATGAACCATCCATGAAGGACATTACTTCATAACCAGTGGTGGCATCAATCATCAACGTTGGTATGGGGATTGGTAAATCATCCTTAGGACATTCATTGTTGAGATCTTGAAAGTGGACAGAAACTTGAATTTAGTCATTCTTCTTCCGTACTGGAACAATACTGGAAATTCATGTAGCATTTGTAACTTCACGAATAAAGGCAGCTTCAATGAGTTTGTTAACATCATTTTCAATCAGTGGAACCAATTCTGTCCTAAAGCGCCTTTGAGCTTGGTTAACAGGACGAGCACCATTCTTGACCACCAACTGATGGACTGCTACTTTCGGATCTAATCCAGGCATTTCCTTATAACTCTAAGTGAAGACATCCATATATTCTTTGAGTATATTCATATACGCGATTTCTTTTTCCATCTCTAGAAAAGTACTCAGGTAAGTTGGTCTTAGGTCTTCATCGGTTCCAAGGTTAACTTCTTTCAAGGGATCTATTATGGCCTTCACTTCTTGTTCAAGTTGAGATGGAGTATCTCCAGTATCTTTCTCCTCTTGAGGATCATTGTCGTTGATGGATATATGGTGACACCAAAAAATATCTTCCATCTCTTCATCAACCTTCATTTGAGATGAGGTCTCATTCTCATTCTGGGTCGTAACATAATATGAGGAGCCAACACTTTCTTTATCTTCCTCACGTTCCTTGGTATAAACCACAGTATGAGCCTTTGTTTTTAACACCTTTTTGCATAAAACTACTATTTTCGTCTGTCACTTCATTTTAGAAGGAACCAAACTTTAGAAATCCTTCTGAATCTTAGGCGAGGAGTGCACTATCTTATTTTGATGACTTCTTCCATGCTTGTTACTTCTATTCTTATGTAGAGGCCCCAACCTCTCAAATATAGAAGTTCTTATGGTTGATTCTCCAAGTCGGTCAAATACAGAAGGCCTTTTACTGGATGCGGTAGAATCCTCTTTTACAGTGATATAGTTACTAACCGCCTTTCTTATGGAGATGCAAATTAGAGGTGGTTGTGTGTATCTGAGGCCTTCATATGATTGCCTCGTTGTACCTTCCGATGGAATTTTACCTAACCTTGATGGCTCATAAGGATTATATCCAGCCTTTACAAATAACTTGTATGCATTTGGGTCGAAGCCCTCCTTTGTTTGCTTCGTAGAGAGTGTTATATCTTGTGGAGGATTTTGAGCCACAGCTAGCCTTGAAGATGGATTTATCGCATCAATCTTCCTAATAGGTAAAGTTAACCCATTTAGCACATTATCTTGGGCATTAGATGGGTGATCTTTCTCTTTCTTTACCTTTGGAACGTAGCGAAGAGCAGGAGTTGCCTTCTTTTTCATAAGAGCAACGCTTTTTTAATTTGAAGTGGAGAGAGTCTTCTTAGTGGCAACCTTTTCAATAGTCACCACTTCCTTCTTGTCTGCAAGATTATCACACTTGGTATTGGTGACATCATCAACCCTTTTCTCATCCACAACATGCTTCTATAAGTAGAATTTTGCATCAGCAAAATGTGACTCAGCTTCAGTGAATAGCTTTTCATCGGCAACTATCTTTCTTTCCACTCCGCATGTAAGGTACTTCAAGCATTGATAGTAAGAGAATGAGATAATTTTGTTCCCGTGAACCCAAGGCCTACCAAGCAATATATTGTATGAAGTTCTGACATCGATTACATGCATCAATGGGTTTAATTGAAAATCATCCATACGAATCCCCAACTTGATACATCCCATGGACCTCTGGCCCCCTTGGTTGAAACCTTGGATCATTATACGACTTTCGTCCAATTCGCTAGTAGTGATGCCAAGTTCCTTTATCATGCGGATAGGCAGGATGTTCACTCTAGATCCCTCATCTATCAAGATTCTATTGATCTTTTTTCCTAGAATTTGACCCACCATGTATAAGGGATGTTTATGTAGGGCCTCACCAAGCAGAAGATCATTATTTGTGAATGTGATTTTTGTATCACACACAAATGTCTCTTCACTGAGAGTTTCAGCAAGCTTTTCAGAATATGAAGGAACCTCCATGGGTAGATTCTCACCCTTTGCCCCGTCTTTGGCGGTATTAAAACAAGATGCCTCAAGGTTGACTTGGAAAGTCTGAAACCAACTCGGTAATAATACCTCTAAAGTCACCAAGCACTGAGGGTTTTAGTGGTAAAGGTCTGCCACTCTCGTCTTCTTTGGGAATTCTACAAACCTTTTTTCCCTTGTTTCTTTACCATTGTTCTTCTGGTTGGCTACTTGGATGACTCCTTTCACAGACTCATCCTCATGCGTTTGCGCCTGGTCACCAGAGTCCAACCTTCATCATTGCCTTCATCAACTAAAGACCTATCAGGATCTAATATTTTCTCATTATGCTCTTCGACACATATTTGGACTGGGTCGAGTGAGGCAAAAGTAGTAGAGATTTGATGAGAACTTGTCATCTCATCATCAAAGAAGATCTTCTTCTCTTTTGCCAGTTGTATGACTTTATCTTTAAAGAGAAAGCACTTTTTCAGAGGATGACTTACGAGCCTATGATATTTGCCATAAATAGGGTCATTGGTCCTTCCAGCTTTGTTGGGATGTTTCATCTCTGGGAGTTCAATGAGCTTATGCTTAAGGAGTTCATTGAAAATCTCAGCAACATCAGAATCCAGGAAGGGATATTCCTTTTCTTGCATCTCCTTAAAGTTTTCTGATTCGGTCGTGCTCCAGAAGTCTTCTTCACACTTTTACTCTTGCTTACCTTTGTGGTGACCTTCAAAGGAAACACATCAACATTCATAGACTCCTTGTTTTCATTTTTGGGAACAAACTTGACCCATTTTTTGGGTTCCTGCTTATCCTCTCCTCTTCGAGGGTCATGAATAGGAGCTCCTTCCTTTCTAGAAGAAGAAATGCTCAACTCCATGCCATGAGCACGAGTAGCTAACTCTTCAAAGGATTTTGTTTAAATTCCTTGTAAGATGTAGAGAAGCCCCCAGTGCATTCCTTGGATGCACGTCTCTATTGCAGAAGCTTTACTAAGCCTATCTTTGCAGTTTAGACTCACATTTCTCCATCGATTGATGAAGTCGATAACTGGCTCATCCTTTCTTTGCTGAGTATTTTTGAGCTCTATCATGCTCACTGTACGCCTTGTGCTATAAAATTAATTTAAGAACTCGTGTTTCTATTTCTCCCAACTATCGATGGAGTTAGGCTCGAGGCCCGTATACCAATCAAAAGCATTTCCCTTTAGGGAACGAACAAACTATTTAACAAGATAGTCACCATAAGTTCCAGCATTATTACATGTCTCAACAAAGTGTGCGACATGTTGTTTCGGATTACTTTTGCCCTCAAATTGTTGAAATTTGGGGGGTTGATAGCCAACAGGAATTTTGAGGCTATTTATTCTGACAGTGTAGGGATTTGCTTACACAAGGGAGGACTTGGTGACAACATCATACTTGCCTTTGAGGGTCCCTTCAACAAATTCCCTCAATTGCCCAATCGAGATCACTCCTTCAGCAAACACTTCCACCTCTTTAGTCGGTGGTGTTTGTTTCACAGGATTTTCTATCTCATGAACCTCTGGAAATTTTCCCGGTGCATGGCTAGATTCTCCATCTATCAAGCCTTCCACCCTATCTACTATATTACCAATCCTAGCCTCTTGATTCTGAACATAGTTAGTCAGGCCTTCAATTACCTTTGTGAGATTCATAAGCTGCTCCTCCATAGATAAGGCATCAGTTACCATTGCTTACATGATCACCAGAGACGTCGGAGAGTAACACAGATTATCGTGTAGGTTGATCTTCGAAGTGCTTAACTTATGCAGTGTAAGTAGAGATGACGCATTTGTTGAACGACCATCGCTCTTTGTGCTAGAGTATTTAAAACCAGAATGCTCAAGTAGAGAAAAAGTCTTCTTAAGTGATTCCGCGACACTTCTTCCTCCTTCCAAATCACTTGTATTGGACTTTATTCCTTTTGGGTTGAAGATCCAAAAAATGGAGTTGGCGCGGATGACACTAGATGTGTTTGTTATCCTAGAAAGCTTGTTTTTCTCCTCGTGACAGCTCCTTAACTCCCAAAAGTAACACCAAGTATCCTTTCCACTTCGGCAGAGAATCTTGAATTAGCAGCCTTGGAAGAAATTGATTGAGAGTTGATCTTCTTGGAAGTCATTTTAGCGTTCTTAATCTTTAAAGTCTAAAAAGTTGAGATGAAAGGTAGAGATTGTCCCACTGGGCGTGCTAATTTGTTTCAAACCTAATTTAATTCATGGAAAATAAACTTCAACCACAAATAAAAATATAAAGAAACAATAATTTTAGTAATAAACAATGGGGGTACAAATCTGTTCCTACCTTGATTCTTCTTTCATGATTTTCTCTGTAATGCGAGGGCCATCAGTAGCATATTTCTCGAATGTATGAAGATTTGGATATGAATTTCTCTATAATTTGAGGGTCATTAGTGGCGTATTTCTCAAACATGGGAACATTTAGATTTGATCTCCATGAAAGGAGGGTTTGTCTTCTTAATGTATTTGATTATCAAGAAGAGAGGGTTTTGATCTTTATGAATATCCCATGAATTTATTGGGGATTTTCATATCTTTGATCTCTTTGTGAATTTGTGGGATACTGGAGATGCCTCTTTAAAGGGATATTTGCCCGCTTTATATAGGCGTAATTTAGGGTTTAGGTTGAGTAGCCATCAAGCTAGATTTAGCATAAAGTAGCCCCCAAGAACTCTAACCAAAATTGAACTCTTTTTGTAGAGTCCACAAAATTTCAATGTCTACAAATGCTCCATACTTCAAGGCTTGTCACGGTGTAGACTTGATGAAACTCAAAGACGAGTCTTGAAGTACCTCTTCCATCTTTACGATCCTACGGCTATAGATTTACATATTTGATTGATGAGAGAAGAGATGAAGGGAAAATTTGGTCCCACTGGGTATGCCAAAATTTGTTAGACAATAAAATTCTCGAGACCAAAAACAAATAACTGAGACAAGAAAAATACTGCAACAATTGATTTATTGATTTCAATAAGTGAGTGTTACAATCTCTATGATTCCTTTGATTCGCCTTTTCAATTATAAATTCAAGGGTTTTGAGCTTGATCTTGAACTTTAACTTGAACTTGATGGATTTGATCTTGACTTGTGCTTGAATCCAAGGGCTTGGTAGCTTGTTCTTGAATCTTGCAGTCTTGATCTTGAACTTGAACTTGATTTGAAGACTTGATGAACTTGATCTCGACTTGTACTTGAATTCAAGGTTCGTTGAGATTGTTCTTGAATCATGTAGTCTTGATCTTGAATCTTGAACTTGTTCTTGAATTTGTACAGAAATCTTTTGCTTTGATCCACGAGCTCTCTCTTGCTTCTTGTTAAACTTGTTTCCCTTTTCTGAATTATGAGGCCCCTATTTATAGTTGTAGGAAGTAAAGAGTCATAACAAACATGAACTTCCTTTATCCAATCAGATTTAAGTGACATGACATTTCTTATGGGCTTTTAATTTACTATATCATTTTGACACGTGGCATGGTCCCAATGGCTCCTTCACTCGACTTGGTATGCCACATTAATTGACATGTGGCACCAAATTGGGCCTCTAGAACATGGTGACATCTTGGGCTTTCTAAAGTGGGCTTAGTCATCTCTAGCCCAAATTAATGGACTAGCCCCAATAACAATTGGACTTTAATTAAATCCATGCATGTTTGGATTCAAATAATTAATCCAATTATACTAATCTCAAATATTTGTTTGAGACTAATGTATTTTAAATTTAATATTATCCAAATTTTGCACGGATTTAAATTTAATAAAATTTTATTGCTTACAGAGTGAAGAGGGGACCTAAATTTAATAAAATTTTGCACAGACTAGTAAAATTTTGCACGCATCTAAATTTAATAAATTTTAGCTCACATGCTACGTAACTCTATGCTTACTAATTTATCAAATTGGTTGAGCAAGATGCATGGAGCAACACTAGATAAAAGTGTGTTGTTCAACTTTTAGGACTACATCCTCAACGTGCATCAACACTATTTAGACCTAAAACAAACACAGAGACCCTCCATGAATCCTTTAAGGCTTCTGAAGAAAGTGTTCTGAAGGGCTTCTAGAATGCCACAACTTTGAAGGTAGTGTTCCTGATCGAACTCACAAAATACGAGGAACTCTTTACCAACTTCGAAGAGGGCAACAACCAGCTTTAATATACAATCAACAAGCTGGAGGCAAACTTGAAAATTATCAGGATTCACATACTACAACAAGCATCTGATCTTCTCCAAGGAATGCTGAAAGCATGTCAAGGCAAGAAAACACAATCAATTATAACCATATTGCTAAGGAAGTAATCATACTCTGTTTGCCTTTCAATCTCGTTTGTGGTTCCGATCAGGTCAACGACAGTGGACCTGATCGAAAACACAAACAAAAAGGCATGGGATGAAATTTAAAATTCAAAAATTTTCCGCCTTCACTTAGATTTCTTATTTTAACTGCAGTTTCCGTTGGGATAAGTTTTCTAGAGTTTTTGTACATCATTTCTACCCTCGATGCCCGTGAGGCTTCTTTGTTGTTCTTCTCCTATTTTCTATCTGGGTGATAATCCCGACCACACAGCTCCCTAGCAAAGTGTCCATCTGCATTATTTTTCATTCAGAGACACAACAGATGAAATTACATTACCGGATACACTCTCATATATGCACTTGATTCAGATCTCGCATTTATTAAGATAATTCCACCTACCGGATTTGTTAGAAGTTACTTTCTACCCTATGTCTCTTCTTCAATTAGCTCTCAGATGATATTGTCTTCCATCAACCACCCATTTTCCTTTGAAATCATTCTCCTACTGCACATTCTAGCATAAAATCATCACCCCAAGCGAGCAACCCAGCCATATAAATTTTGTCCAGGGCAATAAATATATTGGTTTTCTGTTCTTATTAGATCCAATGCTAAGCTTCGAAGGCCTTCTAAGGGTCCAATGCACCCTAATTTTTAATCCAATCGCTATTGAATCTCTTTACAATGACACAAAAATTAGATCCCTTCACAATTCTTGACAATTAAACATGAGCAACAACCGACATTAAATCTTAACAAGCTATCAAAACCATATTCATGGTCCCTCAGCCTTATCTATTTGGTCCTACCAAACTTAACAGTAAAATTGCACACATCTTGTTTGAGTGATCTATGACTAATCAGTAAAAACATCATTCACAAAATCAGTGCACTCTATGTGTGATTCCACGATAACATTATTAGTAATACATACCTCCCACATATGAAGTGGTTTCATCTACAAGCAGTTTATTTGTCCGATCCCATCTTTATTGCAGACTCTTGAGATAGTCCGTCAAAAGTTGATCAACTATCATTTCCTTATATCTACAAAGAAGAGGAAAAAATTGATGTCACAAAAAGAACATTGTCCATCTATTGCATCAGATGTGGAGTCTGTTGCAACAGATGTGGAGTCTGATGAAATACATCAAACCAGCCATTCTGGTGGTTTTATTTATTCCAACAGTTTCTTCATCTGTTGCAACATCAACAACAGCATAAACATCAACAAAAAAGAAACAACATTTGTTCCAACAACATCATCAACAACAAAGAACCAACATCCTTTGTGCCAGAACCATCAATAATACCACAAGTTCCAACAATGCCAACCCTACCAACAACATCAATAACTGCATCAACAATAATTAAACAAACAAAATACATACAAAAAAATGATACTGTCAACAAGGCTTTTAAATACTGCCAACAAGGCTTTTAAACTTCGCCCAACATATGACTTAGTTCTCATATTGTAATAAAAATTCTTGAATTGTTTATTCAACACTTGCAAGTTTCTTAAAATTTTATTAATAAATATGATATGGTTAAATAGTAATTAAATAAAAAACAGAAGTATATAGCATGCAAAGAAGAAGACGAGAATGAAAGAGCAATAATGAACCATACCTTAATATCAAAAAGGGGATCAAAATAGAAATTTAAGTCGAGGACAGATATGGATGGGTTTAGATCTGAAAAGATCTTTATGAGAAAGGAAGAGAAAAGAGAGAAAAAAGACTGTGACCCTACAGAGGAGAGAGGAAAAAAAATAAGAGTTGAATAAAATAAACTGCAGCTGAAGGAAGAGATGAGATAATTTCTATAGATGCATTGTGTACGTAGACTTGGTGGTTTTCAATATTCATTAATTAATATTCATTAATTTCATTAATAATTTGAGGGGTACGAGGAATACTAAGACTCCTGACATTGAAAAGACAAGACAAGACTGCTTAATGAACTCACTTTTGAAATATCCAAGAAATATTTTTTACCGCCTTTAGTAGTAAGTACTACTACTTGATATTATCTACTCGGGCCAGAAGTTTCTTACTTTAAAATTAAAAGAGATAAAAAGATTTTCAAATAGATATGTCATCTATTGCAACATATATAAATATTTGTTTAGAAATCCAAATAGCTCGGTCATCTGTTACAACAGATATAAATATCTATTTAAAAATCCCAAAAGCTCAGTCATCTGTGACAACAGATAAAATGTGTATGATAGTTAATAAAATCAGATATGTCGTCTATTACTATAGATACAAATATTTTTTTGAAAATTTCCAATAGCTCAGTCATCTGTCATAACAGATACAAATATCTATTTGATAATTAAATCAGATATGTCATCTGTTGTAACATATATGTACCTATTTGAAAATTTTCAAGAGCTTAGTCGTTTGTTGCAATAGATTTCATAGAAATTGATTTAGGTGGAACTAGGGATGAATTGATGATCGCGCAGGGTCAACTACAAATCCAATTGAATCTTTGAAATTGCATGGCATTGGTATTGCGTTCATACCGACCCGAGTCATCGATCGATCACTCTGAGTTGAAATGACTTCTCATAAACTCAATATTAGGATAGTAATAGTACCTATGTTGATTTAGGTGGAACTAGGGATTAATGAATGAGCTCGCAGGGTCAACTACAAATCCAATCGAGTCTTTGGAATTGCATGGCATTGGTATTACGTTCATCCCATCCCGAGTTGTCGATCGATCACTCTGAGTTGAAATGAGTTCTCATCAACTCAATATTAGGATAGTGATAGTACCTAAGTTGATTTAGGTGGAACTATGTATGAATGAGTGAGCTCTCAGGGTCAACTATAAATCCAATCGAATCTTTGAAATTGCATGGCATTGGTATTGCGTTTCTCCTGACCCGAGTCATCGATTGATCACTCTGAGTTAAAATGAGAACATCAACTCCATGTTAGGATAGTGATAGTACCTAAGTTGATTTATGTGGAAGTAGGTATGAATGAATGAGCTCGCAAGGTCAACTATAAATCCAATCGAGTCTTTCCAATTGCATGGCATTGGTATTGCATTCATCCCGACTCGAGTTGTCGATTGATCACTCTGAGTTGAAATGAGTTCTCATCAACTCAATATTAGGATAGTGATATTACCTAGTTTGATTTAGGTGGAACTAGGGATGAATGAATGAGCTCGTAGGGTCAACTACAAATCCAATCGAGTCTTTGCAATTGCATGGCGCTGGTATTGCGTTCATCCCGACCCGAACCATTGATCGATCAATCTGAGTAGAAATGAGTTCTCATCAACTCAATGTTTTAAAAACTATATCTTTTAAAAAACTTAAAATTAATTAAGATCAAGTTGGACCAAATTAGCAATTTCAAAACTTGTCATTCTTTTTCAAAATTACAAATCAACCCATACAAATCATCTATTTGTGCAAAAAACTTTTCATTTCAAATCTTAAGTTCTCGCTCTTCTCTAGAGAGAGAGAGATAGAGAGAGGTGTCCTCTCCCTCTCAACAATACAAATAATACAAACAACAACTACTCAACATATTGCTCAACCCTTCAAAATAGGTCAATTTTCTTCCCATTTACGACTAGATATAGTTGCTTTTTCAACTTTATTCTTGCTTGTATCCATTGTTTTCTCTATCTTCATGTATAACAGAGTTCGAGAAGAGTTCTACATTTGTTCTTAATTCTAAAAAATAGGGCTTTTTAGTTAATGATAAAAAAAAATAAGACTTTTAGTTGTATTATCTTTGAGAATGGGTTAACAATTTTGAGTTTTGATGCTAAAAAAGTAGGAAGCACCCGAGAAAACCCTAGTTTTTCTCTTAGTGTTTTGTTGATTGTTGTGGTATTGTTGGATGGTGTTGTTGGTTGATGTTGGTGGTGGTGGTGGTATTTGTGTTTTTTGTGGTGGTGTTGGTGGTCTTGGTGTTGGTATTGGTGAAATTAGTGGTGGTCTTGGTTGTATTAGTCGTGGCATTAGTTGTGGTGGTGGTGGTCCATCTGTTGCAACGGGTGAAAAATCTGTTGAGAGATATTAAATAGGTCTTCAAATAGATTCCCCATCTGTTCCAAATGATGGGTTATCCGTTGGAGTATTTTCTTGTAATGTGGTAGAGAATAATTTATTAAAATTTCTACACCTATTTCAATAGGTGGAATATCTGTGGGGAGATATTAAAAAGGTCTTCAAATAAATTTGGGTTTCCCATCTGTTCCAACTGATGGGTTGTCCATTGGAGTATTTTTTTTAGTTATGTGGTAAGAATAATTTATTGAAATTTGTCTCACCTTTTTTTAAAAAATTATGCAGACATCAAATGCAATGTATTTTTTGTTTTTCTTTTGTTTGTAGTTAAAAGATGTCTCCCAAAGAAAAGAAACAGAAAGTGGATCAACTTCCGATCACCAAACAAAAAAGGCTAGAGTACAGATAGATTCAGAGGAACTTCCAGAACAATCTCAATCAGGGAAAATGAAGACGAGGAAAGTGATAACTCCTCCTCACTAATGGGGCGTGAAGTATTATCAAAATTCCAGCATGATTCTGTCAAAATCATTAGTATTGACAAGTTTCAAGTTGCGATGCCGATGAATAACCCTAATGAAGTATTTGGTGATCTTGTACTTAAATGTCAGTTGGGGAACCCTTTGGACAAACTTAGGAGTATTATGAAGAAGGAAAACATAGATGAACTTTTTAAGAAGAGTTGTTTTGCACACTTTCTCGAGTTGTCTGGGCCCCGCCCTCTCCGTTTCCCAATGATCATAGTATATGGCCTTCTCAAGCATAAGATCATGTATGCGGGGGATGATGGAGGTCTGGTGAAGGTAAGAAATAAGATGGATAAAGTCTGGATCAACTACTATGGCATGCCGGTTTGTTTTAGATTAAAAGAGTTTGCCATTGTGATGGGCTTAAGATGCGATCATCCAGAAAAACCTACCATAAAGAAAACACCCCAAAAAGGGTCCAACAAACGCAAGGTAAAAAAAGATGGGTTGTTGGGCATTGTTGGACCTAGATACAAAGTGAAGGATTTGATAGCAAATCTCAAGACTAAAGACATACCAAAGCACTACAGGGAGAAATTGTGCTTAGTTTGGTTTGTCCATTCCATTTTATTGGCAAGAGATATCAAGAAAGTCATAGAATGTGATTTGTTGACGCTAGCTGATGATTTTGGTAGATTCAACGATTATCCCTGGCACTACGACAGCTACTACTTGACTGTCAAATATTTATCGAAAGAGCTAAATCCAAAGACGACCACATTATACGGCTTTCCTTAGGCTTTCATGGTAAAATTGATCACTATTTTTACTCATTCATTAATTTATATTGAATATACTTGTGACTTTTTTTTGCTTGATTCCTATTTACAATTTTTAGGCTTGGGCATGTGAAGCCATTCCTTCTCTCCGAAAGGATTTCACAGATTACTCGAATAAGGTTTCTTATCTAAGGATCGTTAGGTGGTTGGCTGCAGTAGAGAGCAGCAAAAAAATATTAATGAGTCTAATCTCTTTAACCTTCTAGATGATGCAGTATGTCTTCTTTCAACTAAAATAATTTGCCTCAAACAAAGATATTGAAACAGATGTTCCATCTGTTGGAAGAGATTACCGATCAATAAAAACTGGTGCAATGGGTAATCTGTTGTAACAGACGATCCATATTTTTCAACAGATTAACCATATGTTACTCTATTCTCTAAACCATACTCAACAGATTACCCATCTACTGTAAATTATGCAGCAGATTGGTATTCTAATATAATATATTATCAATTTGATTCAACATACAGATCAGCTGTTGCAGTAGCTAGATTATCTATTGCATAAGTTGGTTGTGTTAACATAACCAGAGCCCCATTTAACCCAACTGACTGCAAATTATTATTATATGATTTAAATTGCTCCTGTCATTTTTTTATAGGTTGTACATCCTTGGATCGTGCCTACCATTGATGAGTTAGGGATGACTTCTTTTCTTACTCTGGGTCTTGTTGATACAAAAGAATACCCAATGGTGGAGTTAATAAAGAAAGTATTAGATGGAGAAACATCCATAATAAGAGCAGTTAGGCAAGGTCAGTCTAATATTGAATCGCTTCACGACCTAACTCAAACTGCAACAGATCCGGGTGCTTCTTCTGAGGGTGTTGCAGGTGGAGTTATTTGTGATGGTGGAAGCCATCCTGCTTCTTCTTCTACTGTCGGTCGTGATTATGAGCATGTTAGTGCTCAGCAAAAAATAAATATGTTTAAAAATACCCCTTGCACAGGTTCTCCCTCTCATCCCTACACCGGTCCCTCCCACCCTTATAGTGGTCCCTCTCACCCCTCCTCACCCTCATATTCTCATTGTAAATGCAAAGTATGCAAGGACAGAGAGGATAAACTCCTCGACAAGCTAGAGGTAATTGCTGAAGCTACCGAGGAATTAAAATCCAGAAGGGGTGTCATACGATCCAATAAGGTAAGGGAGCCATGCACTCCTATAGTGGAGGTTAGGAGGAAGAGAATAAAAATTAGATAAATTCTCTCCGTTCTAAAATCAGCAAAAAATGCAACCCCCCCTCCCCTCGCTCCAATAGTTGTCGAATTTCAGGGACCGCCAAAGAAGATGGACATATTTGTGGCGCTTGGCAAGGAGAAGAAGGAAGAACTAGAAGAATTCATCAAGATGAATGTTTAAAAAGAATACACCATGCATTCATTTACCGCCAAAGACTTCTTAAATATGACAATTATGTGCGTGTGGTACTAGGACAAGGTAAGTTTACTTTTGCTAACCTACCCTTCCAATCTACTCCATGAAGAAGAATCTACGAAGCAGATGTGTAATCTACTGCAACAGCTTGTTATTCTGTTGCAACATAATACACATCTGTTGCATAAGTTGCATTGGTTTGGTAATCTATGAACTGATTCAGAGAACCCTATGCATCGGATTCTTTCCACTATATTTTTATTCTTTACAATTATTAACCTATTTAAAAATTATCTTCGTAACCACAGTATGTTGATGAAATTCTCTGCCTCATGAGGGTCAGGCAATTACTTTACCAGATACTTATGATGCTGCTGATAGGATAATGGACCTCAACTTCTACAATAATTTCAAAGATTGGTACGCTGATCTTCGTAATCTAGTAGATTCCAATGACCTGGGATTTGATAAGTTAGTTTCTACATTCCAATGGGAAGAAGAATCCATTAAATATGTTAGAGGGAAGAGGCCATATCCATACGGCAAGAGTTGGACCAAGGCAAAGAGAATCTTTGCAGTCATGAACGTGGATGTCACCCATTTTCTCACTACTGAGATACTACTATATGAGGGAAATATTAAGGTTTATAACTGCAACTTACCTGTGTTTAGCGAGAAGGCATTTTTAACCCACATGAAGCCACTCTTGAAGTTGTTTCCCAAGTTATTGACGCAAAGTAAGCTGATGGATCATTTGTCGGCTGAAGTCTTGGCGAAGAAATAATGGGTTTTTGAAGGTCTAAATAAGAACATCCACCTCCCAAAAAATACAACCGGTGCAGCGTGTGGGTTGTACTCGCTTGCATACATGGAGTGTTTGCTGACTGGCACACAAATGACCGGTGTGTGCGACACCATTATGGGAAAGATGCAATGGGTCTGGGCATATGGGGTACTAAATAAATGGTTGGAACCATGTATAAAAAATCATGTACAAAGACAGAGACGAACATGATAACAAATTTTCATTTCAAACCAATTCACTTACATATAGGGGCAATAATTTTTATGTCTAGCAAAGTTGAATTTTTATAATGCAATAGATTTTATATACGTCATAATAGATATAGTACCTATTGTGACAAATTGATTATCTGTTGGAATAGGTTAGTCATCTGTTGCGTTATGCAGATGTTCCCCGCCTGTCTGTCGCAACAGATTTACGATCTGTTGTGATATATAACTTATCTGTTGTAACTGATAGGTAATCTGTTGGAGTAAATCAAAAAAGTACGAAGACCTGTTATATAATTTCTAGCAGATGACCTACGTGTTGCATCTCATGTTACAACATATTTCTAAATCTGTTTGATAAGATATGTCATCTGTTGCAGCAGATGTATTATCTATTGCGATATTTGAATCTAGTACTCCATTTCAATTAACATGTTCAAAAATCAGACTTAATTATATTCATAGATAGAATAAAATAAGTCAAAGACTTCAGAAATTACATGAAATAAAATAACTCAACAAATAAATGAAATGTAAAAAAAATCATTATGAGTACAAACGATCTACTCTACAAATAAATCAACAAGTTAAACGAAGGAGGATAGTTTATTACATTGATGGACTCAAACTATAAATATCTAATCAATATGGATAAGTTGTTCTTCATCCAGTGCTATGGAATTCAGCTTTGGTCATTGTGGATCTTTAACGTCGGTTGCGTACAGCTTCTGAGTTTTCGTTTCTCTGTATTTCCATAAAAGAGCAGCATATCTTTTTCGGAGTAATCTGTAATCAAGTCCATCATTTGTTACTTGTAATCCATCACTCAAATACTCAGCATGGGCGGCAACAAAAGGACCACAATCCCTGTGTTATAAAAAATAGATAATCCATATCTTACAGTTCATACAAGCGTTGTGAAATTTGTGAAATAAAACTAAATCATGACACTTAAACTTACAGGCTACCAATGGTTTGTTGAGCAATTCTATCAACATATTATACATCAAATGAATTAGTCATTTTATCCTGGTATGCTTCAATAATCGACCAATTAGTACGAACCTTTTGATCCAAAAATCCACTCATATCAAGGTAAATAGGCAATATTTTGGCCAACTTTTGTATCTCAGACGAAGGCCCAGAACATCTTCTTCACGACATCGAGTCATAAACTCGGATGCGCCTCTCTTTTAGAACGACAACAGCCAACACCCAATGGAATTCATCACCATAATTTATTGAAATATACACTTCGTCGACCAACTGCCAAGGTAAGCCAGCCGGAATGCTAAAACCTTTGATGATGTTGATTAAGCACTCCTCGTTTTAGGAAACTTATGTTTGCTGTTGATAATACCTATCGTAAGCATTATTGATTAAAACTTTGTATAAATAATTGTCTATCGTGTATCTGTATTGTTCTTGTATTTGCAACTTGGCCTTCTTTCGGAGGTAGTAAAAAATGACATTGATATGCTGCATATATTATCAAATATTTTGGATTACGTGATGAAAAAATCAATATGCAATTGCAATTAGATAAAGTATTAATTAATAGTAATATGTATGGACTTTAAACCTTATCATTCCAGCAAGTTTTGGGCTGTGACATCAAATAGAACCAATTATTTATTCCGGAATGTGCAACAACAAAGTCGAACAAATCAAAACTAAGATTCGATTCGTTCACTTTATAGCGCTCGTCATTTTGTTTTCTACATAATGATTTATATATGTTAATGTCAGGCTCTTACAACAAGAATTGTATAAACCAATATTCATAAAATTGATTTATGTACCTGTCGGCATGATGCTTTAACAGCCTATCGGTAATCCATTCTAAATAGTCGTTGATCAACTATATTAGTTTTTTTGGAGCCTCGTCCGAGATGTTGAACCCTCCAAACGGGTAATTCTTCCATTCTCCCAAACTGACAGGCTCCATTTTTTCTTCATCTTTGGAAGCAGTTGATGGATTATCAACTGTCATATTATGCTCTTCGGCAGTAGCTATGACATCCACCTGGAAAGCCAAAATTATCAATGCTAAGTAGAGATATATAATGGATTTTCTATCTATTGCAACAGATGATTCTTATGTTCCATCAAATGGATTATCTGTTGGGACAAATTTGAATAAGTAAATCAGAGCACTATGATAATTTCAAACAAATGACCCATGTGTTGCAACATAAGACTCATCTGTTGAAACAGATAACGAATCTGATGCAACAGGTTAGACAACAGTTGCAACAGATGTATACATCTGTTTGATAATTTTCAGCAGATGTATCATCTGTTGAAACAAATATGCTCATGTTTATTTTTTGGAACAGATCATGTACATTTACCTTCTTCAGCTTATCCTGCTCTTCTGTGGCCCTTGCACACTGAACATTGGTGCAAGACAAAGACAAAGGCATTGCAATTTTGCTTTTTTTAATGATTGATGATGCCTTGGAAGTGCCTTTCCTTCTCCTCTTAGCTGCCTTGATCTCTAGTGAAGTGTCTGGATATGAAATCCTCCTTGATGGAATGACACCTCTTAGATGTCATTTTCTTTATAGAAGCAGTTTGTGCATTAATAGCATTAATCACTCCATCGTGTTTTGCCTTGCAGTCTTGACATTTATATGAAGAACATTCACTAGATGTGGCAAAATATGGAGAAAAATTTGTACAACCATTATGATCATAATCATAATGGCTTGTTGTTTCAAAAACTGTAAGAGGAGGATCATTAGCCCCACCCTCCAAAATTGTTTTTCTTGTGATGGTTGTTGCTCCAAACAATTCTATTTTTATTCCATCAATGACCTTAGGGTCCGATAAAGTTTATACAGACCGTAAAGTAAGAAAAAATGGCATCTTCAACTCTCAGTTGGTCGGAACAAGCCACAGATGGACAATCTAAAATAAATCGGTACATATATTAAGAATGATGATGAAATTATTTAATCACTAATTAAAATAAAAACTTGATTAGAATTGGACTTACTGCTTCCTTGGGGGGATTGAAAAGATAAATAAAATTTTGCATTTTTATCGGTTTTGGCCAACAACTATCTCAGAATTCTTGGACAGGAAACTTCTTCCTGGTAGTTCACTTGTTGTCTCAAATAAGGAATGGCTTCAAATGCCCAAGAGTATAACATAATGCCAATAAATCAAAAGCATTATTGAATAAAAAAATAATGAATCATATCATGATAAAAGAAATATTTACCATGAAGGCCCATGGAAAACCATATAAGTTGACTGTTTTTGGCATTAACGGAGTCAACAAATAGTCGACAGTCATTTTGAAGCTTTCATAACCCCAAGGATAGCTGTTAAATGCGTCAAGATCCTCAAAGAGATTTATTAAACTGAGGTTTATGTTGTTAATGTCTCTCGCCCAAAGAACATTATGTACAAACCAAACCAAGCACAATGATTGTTTGTGCTTCTTTGAAAGTCCTTTACCTTTCAATGTTTCAATCAGATTTTTGTTTTTGAAGGTTGGAACAACAATGGACACCAGGTCATCACGATCACTCGACTTGTCTTTTTCTTTTTTGGGTGTACATGGTGCGTTTTTTTGGGTCAGAGTAGGTACAACTTAACAAGGAGAAGGAGGATAACATTTCAGTTTGGAAACTATGGCAAACTCCTCCCAACCAAAACAAATAGGGATGCCACAGTAATTTATCCACACCACATCCATCTTATATTTGTTTTCATACATAAACATGCGTTTGAGAAGACCATATACTATTTTCATCTGAAAACAAGCATTGTTGTCCTCCGACAAATCAAGATATTTCCCCTCCGGCAAATCAAGATATTTCCCATCGCAGTTTTCCCTAAAATAAGAATCCAATTTTTGTTCTTTAAGTATTTTTCTGAAGGCGTCGAAAGATTTTCCCATGACTGACTTAACCACGAGATCACCCGTTAAATTTGTGGCACCATCGCACTGCATTCTTATAGGGTAACGATCAATGCTGAAGGTTTTGACCAACTCTTCGATGGAAGGTCTATTAGCATTTAGATCATCTCTTTTGAAAGATTCCTCCTCCCCGTATTCATTATCTTCTTCTCCTGATTGAGATAACACTTGTAAAGCAAGCTCATAGAGTGGTGGATGTAGCTGAGCTGCTGCACTTGTTCCTTTACTTGGACTTGATTCGATTTCTTTTATTTTGGGAGCCATGTTATCTTAAATTAACAGGAACATAACATAGATTATAATTGATTAATGCATAATAGTAATATAACAGTTCCAACAAACAACTAATCTGTTGCACCAGGTATGTTATCTATTAAAACATATAACCGACCTGTGGCAACGGATGAGTAATACGTGGGAATCATAAAAACAGCATTATTTGTTACACCTGGTATTTTATTTGATGCAACACATAACTGACGCGTTGCAACGGATGAGTAATCCATTGGAAACAATAAAAATAGATCACTAATCTATTGCACCAGGTATTTTATCTGTTGCAACAGATGAGTAAACCGTTGAAAAAAATAAAAATAGATCACTAATCTATTGCACCAGATATGTTATCTGTTGCAATAGATAACCGACCTGTATGAGTAAATCATTGGAAAGAATAAAAATAGTCCTAATCTATTGTAAAATGAAGAGTAAACCATTGGAAAGAATAAAAATAGATCACTAATCAGTTATTTGTTGGATCAATATTGTTTAGATTTCTTCCAAACACAAGAGTCGTCTGTTACAACAGATGAATGATCTGTTAGATTGTTCATCTGTTGCATTAGATTTTCATAATTGCATCAGATTTTTAATCTGTTGCATTATATTTTAAAATGAAGAGTAAACCGTTGGAAAGAATAAAAATAGATCACTAATTAGTTTTTTGTTGGATCAATATTGATTAAATTTCTTCCAAACAGAAGAGTCGTCTGTTGCAACAGATGAATGATCTGTTAGATTATTCACCTGTTCCATCAGATTTTCATAGTTGAATCAGATTTTTAATCTGTTGCATCAGATTTTCATCTGTTGCATCATATGTTTCATCTATTACATCGGATGTTTCAATTGTTGCAATACCATTTCTACCAACACAAATAACAAATCAACCCAGCAACACCAACATATCACACACACACATACACACTAAGAATATCAACTGTGACCAAAAATCACCAACAAATTCAAATCAACAGTACGACAATGAGAAGAAAAAAAGTAGAAATACCATAAATTAGGATTGTATTCAGTCCACATTTCAATACTAGAAGAATAGTTAGCTCAAGTTCCTCTGTTTCTTCATATTTTTTACCTATGAAAAAAGAAATGGGAGGACGAAGAACTCAAAATTGTTTTTGCCGAAGAAGTATTAACGTCGATTGATGGTTAAAAGTCAAAAAGGAACTCGCCTGACTATTTGTCGCCGGAGGTTGAAGGGAGAAATTTTGCAGAACTGTTGGTTGGGAGAAACTGGAGAGAGATAGTGGTTGATTAAGATTAAAGAGGGATATGGATTGGGTTGATTTGTATTTTTGAAAAGATTAGAAAGTTTTGAACATATTAATCAAGTCCACAATTAACTTAATCAACTTTTCTAATGATGTTTGACCCTATCTGTTGGTCAATGTCACCAATCCTTCATTCAAGACTTAAAAGACACCTTTTCTTCAATTTTCTCAAGTAACATGGGGCCTTGGGCTCTAGGTGACAAAAGAGTTTTAAAATGAAGTGTGGGTGACACAAGTCATAATAATTGAGTGGAGGTGACAATTATTTTATTAAGGATTTAGAAAGTAAGAAAAGTTTGAAAAGAACCCACAAGTTTTTAATTTACACTTTGATCCAATGTAAAACCTAATATAACTAGAAATGGAGGGAAAAAAGGCATGTTTCTCTCTCTTCTCATTTATTGGAGTTTTCTCTCTCTTCGTGATTTTTGTTGTTCATTGTTGTTGTTGCTTTATTCATCATCTTCTTCTTCATTATCATCATCTAGTTCTACATTATTATCTATTCTTGTTGAACATTGTTGTTACCGCTACTATTGCTACTTGATCAAATTTTTTAGATCAAATTTTATTCGTATATCACTTGGGAATTACTTATAGGTGATTTTAGTAAGTAAAATTATAATTTTTAGTTGAATTTCTCATCTGGGTGTATCTACTACAGCAACTTTTTCAGCAGTAGATAAAACATGTAACGTGAATCCAACAGATGAGTAATCTGTTGCACAGATGAGTAACCTGTTGCAACATATTGACTAATTTGTTGGAACATATTGACTAATCTATTGCAACATATGAGTAATCTGTTGCAAATATATGACTAATTTGTTGCAACAGATTACTCATCTATTGGATTTGTATTATAGTGTTATAACATGAATCCAACATATGAGTCATCTATTGCAACAGATTAGTCATATGTTGCGATAGATTACTCATTTGTTGCAATAAATGACTCATATATTGGATTCATGTTGCAGGTTCTATCCATTGTAGCAGTAGCGAATATATCAAATAAAAAAATTCAACAAAAATCATAATTATATTTATAAAATCACCTATGAAGTAATGTTCAAGTGATATACGAACAAAATTTGACCTAAAAAATTCCCAAAATTTCAACAAGGGCACAACGACTAAGTGGAACACATGAAAAATTTCATGAAACAGGTAAAGAAGACAAAAATAGTGTATAATACATCAAATGCAAAAGGATCGAGGGGACAAACGTTTTTGTTCTCCTATAAACTTTTAAGTTCTCTAGTATTTTAAGTACTTTCTAATGAATAACCCATCTATTATAACAGATTTTCTATCTGTTTGATAATTTCCACCAAATGAATTATCTGTTGCAACATGTTAGTTATCTGTTGATTCAAATTAAGCAATTATTAGTAATAACTAAATTGATTTAGCTAAAATGAAAGACAAGACCTTAGACAAGTGGGAAAACATCTGAGTTATCCTAAAAAACATTTGAGCTTTAGTATTTTAAATTATTTTTCAACACATATTTTGTCTATTTAGTAATTTCCAACAGATGAGTCATATGTTGCAACAACTTAGTCATCTGTTGCAACAGATGTCTATATTTGTTTGATAATTTTCAATAGATGAATTAGTTGTTGCAACAAGTGAGTCGTTTGTTGGAACAGATGTCTATATCTGTTTGGTCATTTTCAACAGATATTTTTAGTTGTTTAGTCATTTCCAACAAATTATTCATCTACCATTAAGTCATTATTAGTAATAACTAAATTGATTACTAAAATAAAATATGAATTAATAAGTTCAATTACAGTTTCAATTAATCTCATGGTAATTACACGATCAACTAAGTATGTTCGTCTTGAATAGAGTGATCAATTGACCAATTTTATTTCAAATAATTCAAACTAAGTCATCATTAGAAATAACTATATTGATTTAACTAAAACTAAAGATGAATTAGTAAGTTCAATTACAATTTCAATTAATTTTATAGCATTTACATGATCTATTAAGTGTTTCGTACTGAGTAGAATGATTAATTGACAAATATTACGTGAAATAATTCACATTAAACCATTATTAGAAATAACTAAATTGATTTAACTAAAATTAAAGATGAATTAGTAAGTTTAATTACGATTTCAACTAATCTCAATAATTAAATGATCAGTTAAGTGTTTCATCCTTAGTAGAATAATTAATTGACCAATTTTATTTTAAATGATTCAAATTAAACCATAATTAGTAATAACTATGTTGATTTAACTAAAATTAAACATGAATTGATGAGTTCACTTATAATTTCAATTAATCTCATCGTAATTATATGATTAACTAAGTGTATTTGTCCCAAGTAGAGTGATCAATCGACCAATTTTATTTGAAATAATTCAAATTTAGATATTATTAGTAATAACTAAATTGATTTAACTAAAATTAAAGATAAACTTACAATTTCAATTAACATCATAGTAATTAAATTATCAACTAAGTGTATTCGTCATGATTAGAGTGATCAATTGACCAATTTTATTTGAAATGAATCAAATTAAGTCATTATTCGTAATAACTAAAGTGATAAAACTAAAATTAAAGATGAATTGATAAGTTCACTTACAATTTCAATTAATCTCATAGTAATTACATGATCAACTATGTGTATTCGTCTCGAGGAGAGTGATCAATCGACCAATTTTATTTCAAATGATTCAAATTAAGTCATTATTAGTAATAAATAAATTGATTTTGACTAAATTATAGATGAATTGATAAGTCCACTTACAATTTCAATTAATGTATCCGTCCTTAATAGAATGATTAATTGATAAATTTTATTTAAAATGATTCAAATTAAGTAATTATTAGTAATATCTAAATTGATTTAACTAAAATTAAAGACAAAACCTTAGACAAGGGGACAAACATTTTAATTCTCTTTAAAACATTTAAGTTTTAGTATTTTAAATTATTTTTCAACATATATCCTATATGTTTGATAAGTTTCAACAAATGAGTCATCTGTTGCAACAGATGTCTATATTTGTTTGATAATTTTCAATAGATGAGTCATTTATTGCAATAGGTTAGTCATCTGTTGCAACATATGTCTATATTTATTTGGTCATTTCCAACAGATGTCATTATCTGTTTGGTCATTTCCAACAAATGTCTTTATCTGTTTAGTCATTTTCAACAGATTACTCATCTTTTGCAACTTGTTAGTCATCTATTGATTCATATTAAGCCATTATATTAGTAATAGCTAAATTTATTTAACTAGAACTAAATATGAATTAATAAGTTCAATTACAGTTTCAATTAATCTCATTGTAATTACACTATTAACTAAGTGTGTTCGTCCTGAGTAGAGTGATCAATTGATCAATTTTATTTGAAATGATTAAAACCAAACCATAATTAGAAATAACTATATTGATTTAACTAAAATTAAAGATGAATTATTAAGTTGACTTACAATTTCAATTAATTTTATAGTAATTACATGAACAACTAAGTGTTTCGTCTTAAGTAAAATGATCAATTGACCAATTTTATTTGAAATAATTAAAATAATTTAACTAAAATTAAAGATGAATTGATAATTTTAATTACGATTTCAATTAGTCTCATATTTAGTAATTACATGATCATCTAAGTGTATTCGTCTTGAGTAAAGCGTTAATTGACCAATTTTATTTGAAATGATTCAAATTAAGATATTATTAGTAATAACTACATTGATATAACTAAAATTAAAGATGAATTGATAAGTTTAATTACGATTTCAATTATTCTCATATTAATTACACGATCATCTTAGTGTGTTCGTTCTGAGTAGAGTGATCAATTGACGAATTTTATTTGAAATGATTCAAATTAAGCTATTATTAGTAATAGCCAAATTGATTTAATAATTATAATTTCAATTAATCTCATAGCAATTACATGATCATTTAAGTGTATAACCTATTGCAACAGATTTAATCTGTTGCAACAGATGAGTCATTTGTTGAAAATTATCAAACAGATATACACATATGTTGCAATAGATTAGTCATCTGTTGTAACAAATGTCTTTATCTGTTGGTAATTTCCAATAGATAATCAATATATTGCAACATATGACTTTATCTGTTTGTTATTTCCAACAGATTACTAATTTGTTGCAATAGGTGACTAATCTGCTGCAACAGATGTCTTTATCTGTTTGTTCATTTTCAACAGATTACTTATCTTTTACAACATATTAGTCATCTATTGATTCATATTAAGACATTTTATTAGTAATAACTAAATTGATTTAACTAGTATTAATAAGTTCAATTACTGTTTCAATTAATCTCATGGTAATTACACGATCAACTAAGTGTGTTCGTCCAGAGTAGAGTGATCAATTGACCAATTTGAAATGATTCAAACCAAGCCGTAATTAGAAATAACTACTTTGATTTAACTAAAATTGAAGATGAATTAGTAAGTTCACTTGCAATTTAAATTAATTTTATAGTAATTACATGATCAACTAAGTGTTTAACTAAAATTAAAGATGAATTGATAGTTTAATTATGATTTCAATTAATCTCATAGTAATTACATGATCATCTAAGTGTATTCGTCTTGAGTAAAGTGTTAATTGACAAATTTTATTTGAAATGATTCAAATTAAGACATTATTAGTAATAACGACATTGATTTAACTAAAATTAAAGATGAATTGACAATTTCAATTACGATTTTAATTAACATGTTGCAATAGATGAGTAATCTGTTGGAAAAGACCAAATAGTTAAAGACATTTGTTGAAAATGACCAAACATATATAGATATCTGTTGCAACAGATGACTAAATTGTTACAACAGATGACTCATCCATTGAAAATTATTAAATAGACAAGATATATGTGAACAACCAAAATGAGCCACAGAATTTAAAAAGTGACCAAAATAGGTCATCAATTTAAAAAGTTACCAAAATAGGCTAAACGTAATAATTTATTACATTTTCTATTTTTTTCTTAACGATCAATTAACGGAGTTGACTTTTACAAATATGTAAGAATTTTTTACGTTTATATTTTTTTTTGTAAAACGTAAGAAATTCTTACGTTTTATAAAAAAAAATATAAAACATAAGAATTTCTTACGTTTTACACGATGACCAAGGAAAAAATGCAGTGAATTATCAGATCAATTAAAAAGATACTAAAAAATGAGTTGTTCAATATAATAAAATGTTACGTTCTTAACTTTTTTATAGAAGTGGTCTCCCACCCACAATTTTTTTTTCCCAAATGTCCATCACTTCTACTTTTTCCTCTTTTTACATATGATAAGTATGAATTTTTTGATTAGTTAAATTTTTTATATTTTACATGTAGTTCAAATAATTTATTTTTCCTCTATGCAATAAATTTTTATGTTTTACGTAAAAAAATTTAAAAATAGAAGTATCAATTACCTCATTAACTTAACATTTTTTTTATATTTATTATATATCAAAAAATAATCACTTCTATCCTTAATTATCCGATTTTTCTCTAAAAAAATTATACATTTGAGTTTTTCTGTACTCTAAAATAGTAAAATGTTGAATTATCGTTGATCAAATATGCTACTATATAGAAGAATTATATTTTTTGGTTGTGTTAAAAATATAACATTAATTTTTTCGGATAGTGATTCTGTAACGCCCCGATTTTCTAAACCGAAATGCTACACGGTGCTCATGACCCCGAAAGATCACAAGCTAACCATGACTGATATCTGTACCTATAACTGCATAATGTACATATAAAAATGCGTAAAACATAAACTAAAAGGTCGTAAGGTTCAATCTTGAACAATAAAACATCTGAATAAGGCGGTATCACAGTACCAAAACAAAATTGAAAATACTAAAATATGAATCTGAAAACTCTGTAATCGTATGAAAGCCTCTAAACTGTCTGAATAAGGAGTTGAAGGAACATGTCTCAAACTAACTCCTTAAACTGAAAATAAACTAAAATACCGGAATAATAAATGTAATGGTCATGTCCTCAAAAGATGAGAACTCACTGCTAACTGAACTGCTACTGGTGGTCTGGAATCTACGCCTCAGAACCTATGGTGTAACATATGAGAAATCACCATAGCGTGAATGCGTCAGTACAACTAAAGTACTGAGTATACGTGGGGGTAGGCTAAGTGCATGGGGTTTATATGCATGAACATGCTGACTAATATGAATATGAGAATACATACATACATACATACATACATACATACATACGTAACTGCTACTGAACTCGTGGAGATACTGACTACTAAGTCTAAATACTGACATCATGACTTTACCGATACTGAGATACTGAATAGATGAATGACTGTTTTTGACAGTTCGAATTATGAAGAACTGGTTTAATTGACTGTGTCTAACAGTTCTGAAACTAAATTCTGATAACATAAGCTATGACAACTGATTTATCTAATATAACTATGATGATTGGCCTAACCAATGTAACTGATACTGAGTGACTGTATCTAACAGTCTAAATCTTCTAATAATGATTAAGTGTGACTAAGCTTGAGATCAAGCCTAAATAACAGGTGATCTCTGAAACTAATAGTAAGAATACTCAACTGAATCTGATATTGAGATCAAGCCTATCTGATAGGAGATCTCTAGATCTAAAAATAAGCATCTGAATATAAAACCAAACCTATCTGATGGGATGGTCCATGAATTAATGTAACTATCTGAGTTTCTCACTAAGATCAATGACTGTATATAATAGTCCAAATTTCTGATTTATACTCTGAAGATTAATACTAAAATTGTAACTATAGGAGGTAGTCACCTAACCGACATGCCCTGATACTGCACTAGTGGGGTCTAGTATTTTCCTTGATTAGAAGGGTGTCAATACCATACCACCGGTAAAGACAGCTACTGTGAAGTCAGTCCTAATCTAGCGGGTGACTCCTGGGATCAATCCTATACATATAAATATGCTAACAGGTGACCCCTGAGTATGTCAGTCCTATCTAACGAGTGACATCTCATACCTACGCTGGCTACATAGTTCTGGAACTTAAGGATTGCTTCTAAGGATCTCAGTCCTCACTAGCGGGTGAGTCCCCATCCCTAGGCACGCTCGGTGCTGAATCCTACTCCCACCTGAAAGAAATTGAACTAAACTAATTAACTGAACTTACTGAGTTCCGTGACTGATGGAATACTACTAAGTTCATGATATTTTTGAGAGTACTGACTTATAGAGATTACTAAAGTTACTGGGTACTGAGATTACTGAGATTAACTGAGCATAACTGAGATTACTGAACTACTGAGACTGCTGAGATTTCAGAGTCACATGAGTAACTGAATACTATAGATCGTGGCTTGAGTAAGAGTATCGTGACAACATTTCATGGCTCTAGGAAAAAAGCTATATTTTTTGGGTACAAGTACTCCCAGGACTCGATGGAAGGAAACTGACACACATAACTGACTTGATCATAAGGATGGAGTCCACAATTCACAATATCATAAGTAGGGGATTTCATACTACACATGATTATCCTATTCTTGAACATGAAAGATAATGCATGTAACATGTACATACTTGCATGGTTCTAGCTTCATGAGCATTCTATATCACAACAACAATACATAACAATTTACATGGAATTCATGTTGAGAAATAAGGGATAGAGCATGGACTTGTAATTTGGGTTCTACTTAGTTATACTGCATGATTTGTAGTCTCTTAGATATTTTATCAAACACATTGCATGCACTCTTTAAGGCATAGGTGTATTCACAAATTTACACCATATTAATCCACCCAAATTCGTGGTTTCCAACTACATGATCATAATCTTCATGAAAATTTATCAAATTCTCATTATATAGCACAAACAACAAACAACAACATGAATACAACAATATCACCACAAAATATGCTTAATTTAGTAATCAAAGATTGATTCTTGACCTCCATAGACGAAAGGAATCCGTGGATGAACACGTCGCATACCTTAGAAGGAAGATTCTTGATGGTTGACGGAGGAATTTCCTTGAACTTGAATCTTCTATGAAAATCCTAGCTTGTATTTGTGATAGGATTTTGAGAGAAAGAATACGTTTTGGTGAAATAAGGTCTTAATCCCGTGTTTAGGTATTATATAGGGGTGGAAAAAAGGACCATTTTACCCCAAAAATAGACTATTTAAGTCACCTGGGCACCCACATGTGCGGCGCACACTTTATCGCACACCTTAGGGTGTGTGTCGCACCTCTTATCGCACATATTAGGGTGTGCGTCACACACCTTATCACATACCTTAGGTTGTGCGTCGCACACCTTATGTCAGGTGACGTACTCCACTTTGCAAAGTCATAACTTCTTGCTCGGGTGTCAGATTTCGGCGAAATTGGTATAGTTGGAAATCTAGTTTGATTATCTACAATTTGGTGGGTCTAAATCCGCCAAAACACACATAAACATCAAGTTATACTCATTTAAATATGACCCTTGCAAAATCAAATACTAAAACTTGATGGATTCAAAAACTCTTAGCTTGCATTACCTTAAGTGACTCATATGAACATGCTTAACACATCATAAGTTATATTATCGCTAGGATACTCATTGTAAGTCATGTACTCAAATATGAATTGCAGGATAGGAGGTTTCATACATAGGAAAAAATGGTTCACTTTCTAGCTTAGAAACATATGGGGTATTACAATATCTCCCTCTTGTGAACATTCGTCCTCGAATGAGAATTAACTGAGATGGGAGAAATGGTAAGATGAAGTACGTACAAGACATACATTAATGAAACATAATTTCATGACTGAATTGACTGAAAATCTAAATGTATATTATATCGAACATGCATATCTGATGCATAGGTAACTAATTTATGAATGTAAGACTGAGGATTCTGATAAACTGAGTTTTCTCAAAATGAGAATGCATATCTAATGCATAACTGAAAAGCTGAATCCATACATATTTGATGCTTGACTACATGATTGATTTGATTAATAAACTGATTACGTATATCTGATGCACGAATACATAACTAAACTAACTCATAAACGTACGACTGAACATGATATGGTAAAGGCACTAAGATTGGACTGAAACATGAGAACATGATTGAATCTGCTACATGACATATGGACTGAACATAATGAACTAACCTGAACCTCTAAATACTCGACTTACAGATGAGGTTTTTAACCTGAGGGTCAACTTATGAGCACCCTCTATTCTAGACTGAATTCGTTATGCAAGGAGAAGAGACTGGAGAATCTAAGACATGAGAGCATCAAGAAGAGGTAGGGTATCTCCCCCTTGGGACACTATGTCCCTCTAAAAATGCACACCTAACTGAGATACTGGGGCGATGCACAAGGAATCTACGAACTAGATTATAACTGAACTTCGGGAGTCTTAAACTAATGCATGATGCATGAAGATAAAATATTCATACGCACCCGAATCTATGTTAGGGAAACTTTATGGATCATGGAAAGTCTGAAGTGAATAAAGTCGGTTCTGATGCTGACCACTATTGGTGCTGGGATTGGCGGTCTGCTGACGCAAATCTCTATTTTTCTGAGCTAACACTCTACACTCCCACATTCTGTGACCTGGATTACCACATCCAAAACATAACTGACTATTATCTTTGCATGCACCTAGATGATTCTTTCCACACTCTCCACAAAATGGATAAGTACTCCCACTTCTAACACTACTCTGGGCTTTAGAGCCTGGCGCCTCATCATGACTAACATCTCTAAAGTTTGGTGTAGACACATTAGCTGAGGAGGGGACTAAGACTAAATTTTTCTGACTATGGTAAGATGATTACCACCCTGTGACCCAGCCAGATAAAAGTTGTAACTACCTGTTCTGAATCTCTTATTAGACCTCTCCTTCTCCTTAGACTTATCTGTCTCTATCTGCTAGGCATGTATCATTAACCTAGCATGATCCATGTCTCTATTGAGCATAGCTGTTCTATAATTTTTCAATACTAACCCGGACACACCAGCCATAAAGTTACTCATACTCGCTCTGAGGTCAGGTATCAAGTCAGGAGCATACTTAGCTAACTGGTTGAACTTAAGACAATACTCCATCACTGTCATGGAGCCTTGTCTCAGGTTCATAAACTCTTCTATCTTAGCTTCTCTCATTTCTAATGGGAAAAACTTATCTAAGAAGGCATCCTGAAATATCTGCCAAGTTATGAGAGTTGCATCTTCCCCTTTACTCTTCTTCCACAACACTACCCAATTATGAGTAATATCTTTCAGCCTATAGGACACTAATTCCACACTCTCCTCCACTGACACATACATGATTTGGGTGATATTCTTCACCACTTCTAGATACAACTGTGGGTCCTCACCTGCTACTAACCCAAAGAATTCTGGAGGGTTCATTCTCATAAAATTTCTGATTCTGGCTGCGGCTGAATCCCCATCTTGCTGACGTGGGGATGCAGTCTGACGGTTGCCCTGAACACTAGTGGTCACAGCTTGGGCTAGCGCCTGAAAAGCTATCCAAAATTCTAGATATGACATATTCTCATTCAAAGGATCTGCGGGCTGAGGGGCTGACTGATTCCCTGTTCTCTTCTTAGGAGGCATGTTCTGCAACAGAAGAGGAACAAAGATTAGACTAAGAGTTCAACTTGAGCTTTTGCTCACTGGCATGATATGAATACTAAAAGAAGGGAGATTGTTCATAAAACATCTTATAGCCTCTTGTACATAAATGTGGCGCGCAACACACCCAAGCATAAGACTCTACTAGATGCGGCTTTTAGACTTCCTAGGACTCTATTGAACCTTAGGATCTATACCAAGTTTGTAATGCCCCAATTTTCTGAACCGAAATGCTACACGGTGCTCATGACCCCGACGGACCACAAGTTAAGCCATGACTAATATTTGTACCTGTAACTGCATAATATACGTATAAAAATATGGAAAACATGAACTAAAAGGTCGTAAGTTTCAATCTTGAACAATAAAATATCTGAATAAGGTGGTATCACACTACCAAAACAAAACTAAAAATACTAAAGTCTGAATCTGAAAACTCTGTAATCGTCTGAAAGCCTCTAAACTGTCTGAATAAGGAGTTGAAGGAACATGTCTCCAACTAACTCCTTAAACTGAAAATAAACCGAAATACTAGAATAACAAATGTAATGATCATGTCCTTAAAAGATGAGGAATCACTGCAAATTGAACTGCTACTGCTGATCTAGAACCTGCACCTCAGAACCTATGGTGTAACATAAGAGAAAGCACCATAGCACGAATATATCATTACAACTAAAGTACTGAGTATACGTGGGGGTAGGCTAAGTGTATGGGGTTTATATGCATGTACATGCTGACTAATATGAACGTGAGAATACATACATACATACATACATACATAGGTAACTGCTACTAAACTCGTGGAGATACTGACTACTAAGTCTGAATACTGACATCATGACTTTACCGATACTGAGATACTGAATAGATAAATGGCTATTTTTGACAGTTGAAATTATAAAGAACTGGTCTGATTGACCGTGTATAACAGTTCTGAAATTGAATACTGATAACGTAAGCCATGACAACTAATTTGAACTGTATTCAGTTTGACTAAGAGTCGCATGAGTAACTGAATTCTATAAATCATGGCTTGACTAAGAGTATCGTGACAACATGTCATTGCTCTAGGCACACAGCTATATTTTTTGGGTACAAGTACTCCCAGAACTCGATGGAAGAAAACTGACACACATAACTGACTTGATCATAAGGATGGAGTCCACAATTCACAATATCATAAGTAGGGGATTTCATACTACACATGATTATCCTATTCTTGAACATGAAAGATGATGCACGTAACATGTACATACTTGCATGGTTCTAGTTTCATGAGCATTCCATATCACAACAACAATACATAACAATTTATATGGAATTCATGTTGAGTCATAAGGGATAGAGCATGGACTTGTCATTTGGGTTCTACTTAGTTATACTGTATGATTTTTAGTCTCTTAGGTATTTTATCAAACACCTTGCATGCACTCTTTAAGGCATAGGTGTATTCACATATTTACAGCACATTAATCCACCCAAATTCATGGTTTCCAACTACATGATCATAATCTTCATGAAAAATCATCAAATTCTCATTTTATAGCACAAAAAACAAACAACAACATGAATACAACCATATCACCACAAAATATTCATGATTTAGTAATTAAAGATTGATTACTCCGTGGATGAACACTACGCATAGATTAGAAGGAAGATTCTTGATGATTGACGAAGGAATTTCCTTGAACATGAATCTTTTATGAAAACCCTATCTTGTATTATTGAGAGGATTTTGAGAGAAAGAATATGTTTTGGTGAAATAAGGGCTTAATCCCGTGTTTAGGCATTATATAGGGGTGGGAAAAAAGGACCATTTTACCCCAAAAATGGTCTATTTAAGTCACCTGGACACCCACATGTACGGCGCACACTTTATTGCACACCTTAGGGTGTGCATCGCACATATTAGGGTGTGCGTCACACACCTTATCGCACACCTTAGGTTGTGCATCGTACACCTTATGTCAGGCGATGTACTCTACTTTGCAAAGTCATAACTTCTTCCTCGGGTGTCGGATTTGGGCAAAATTGGTATCGTTGGAAAGATAATTCGATTCTCTACAATTTGGTGGGTCTAAATCTGCTAAAACACCACATAAACATCGATTTATGCTCATTCAAAGATGAACCTTGCGAAACCAAATACTAAAACTTGATGGATTCAAAAACTCTTTGTTTGCATTACCTTAACTAACTCATATGAACATGCTTAACACATCATAAGCTATATTATTGCTAGGATACTCATTGTAAGTCATGTACTCAAATATGAATCACAGGATAGGAGGTTTCATACGTAGGAAAAAATGGTTCACTTCCTAGCTTAGAAACATACGGGGTAAAACAGATTCATCGTAGTTTTTGATTAGTGTTTCGATTAGGATATTGAGGAGACTCACATGCACAAATACGTTTCATATTATAATTAATGGAGTAAAAAATCACAATTTAATTTAGGAACACTCCTAAATTAATATAAGAAAATATATTTTTTTAGGAACACTCCTAAAAAATATAATTCTTGTATATAGTAGCATATTTGATTGACGATAATTCAACATTACACTATTTTGGAGTAGAGAAAAACTCAAAAGTATAATTTTTTTAAAGACAAATTGAATAATTAAGGATAGAAGTGATTATTTTTATATATAGAATAAATATAAGAAAATTATTAAGTTAATGAGGTAATTGATACTTCTTTTTTAAAAAAATTTTATGCAAAACTTAAAAATTTATTAGAAAAAATAAATTATTTGAACTACATGTAAAATATAAATAAATTTAACTAATACAAAAATTCATAATTATCATATGTAAAAAGAGAAAAAAATAGAAGTGATGGGACATTTGTGAAAAAAGGAATTGTGGGTGGGGGACCACTGCTATAAAAAAGTTAAGAACATAACTTTTTGTTATGTTTTAGTACCTTTTTAATTGATTTGACAATTCATTGTATTTTTTTCCTTGGTTATCGTGTAAAACGTAAGAATTTCTTACGTTTTTGTAAAAGTCAATTCCGTTAGTTGACCGTTAAGAAAAAAGGAGAAAACATAATAAATTATTACGTTTAACCTATTTTGGTAACTTTTTAAATCGGTGGCCTATTTTAGTCACTTTTTTAATTTCGTGGCACATTTTGGTTCCGAATTCGATATATGTTGAAAAGCAATTTAAAATACTAAAGCTCAAATGTTTTTAGGAGAACTCAAACATTTGTCCCCTTGTCTAAGGTCTTGTATTAAAGAATTGTCTTTAATTTTAATTAAATTAATTTAATTATTATTAGTAATTGCATAATTTGAATAAACAAATGACTAACCTATTATAAACATCTATTGTAATAGATGACTAACTTGTTGCAATAAATAGATAATCTGTTGGAAATAATTAAAATACTAGGGAACTCAAATATTTTTAGGAGAACACAAATGTTTGTCCCAGTATCGTAGCGACGTCTTTAATTTTAGCTAAATCAATTTAGTTATTACTAATAATTGCTTAATTTGAATCAACTGATGACTAGCATATTGCATCAGATGATTCATCTGTTGGAAATTATTAAACAGATAGAAAATCTATTCTAACAGATGGGTCAACTATTAGAGAGCAATTAAAACATTAGGGAACTTAAATGTTTTTTGGAGAACTCAAATGTTTGTCCCCTGATCCTTTTGCATTTGATGTATGGTATATTATTTTTGTCTTCTTTACCTATTTCATGAAATATTTCATGTGTTTTACTTATTCGTTGTTCCCCTGTTGAAATTTAAAAAAAAAAATAGGTCAAATTTTGTTCGTATATCACTTGGACATTACTTCATAGCTTATTTTGTATGTAAAATTATAAATTTTGTTGAATTTCTTATTTGGTGTATCTGCTACTGCTACAATTGATAGAACCTACAACATGAATCCAACATATGAGTCATCTATTGCATAAGTGAGTAATTTGTTGCAATATATGACTAATCTTGCAATAGATGACCCATATGTTGGATTCATATTACAACACTATAAAACGAATCCAACAGATGAGTAATATGTTGCAACAGATTAGTCTGTTGCAACAGATTAGTCATATATGTTGCAACAGATTACTCATTTATTGCAATAGATTACTCATTTGTTGCAACAGATTAGTCATATATGTTGCAAAATATTACTAATCTATGCAACATATTAGTCATATATGTTGTAACAGATTACTAATCTGCGCAACATATTAGCATATATGTTGCAACATATTACTAATTTGTGCAACAGATTAGTCATATATGTTGCAACAAATACTAATCTGTTGGATTCACGTTACATATTTTATCCATTATTAAAAAACAGTAGTAGCAGATACATCCAGATGAGAAATTCAACTAAAAAATAACAAACATTAAAAAATAACAAAAAATATAAAAAAAAATAACAAACACCAACAAATCAAGTTCCTCATTTTTGTCATAACTTAAATGACCTAATTTTTTACTTCTAAAAATCGAAAAGAAATGATGAAGAACTCGAAGTTGTTGTCGCCGGAGAATGTTGTCACGTTGACTGACGGTTGAAAGTCAAAAAGGAACAGGCAAGAACTCAAAACTATTTGTTGCCAGAGGTTGATGTTGCACCAGATTGAAGGAAGAAATTTGAAAAGTTGTTGGTTGGGAGAAGTTAGAGAGAGAAACTATCGAGAGAAAGAGAGAAGAGAGAGAGATTGATTTGCAGAGGGAGGGAAGTTTTTTAAGTGCGGGTTAATTTGTATTTTTGAAAATATTAAAAAGTTTAGAAAATATTAATCAAGTTCAGAATTAACCTAATCAAGTTTTTTAATTATGTTTGACCCTTTAAATTGGTCAATGTCATCAATCCTTCATTCAAGACTTAAAAGACACCTTTCCTTCAATTTTCTCAAGTAACTTTACTTTATTACATAAAATTTCATATTGACAAATAAATTATAAAAATCCCAAATTAATTACTCAAATCCCTACCTTTTTTACCTTCTTTCTCTTCCTTCTTATACATTGCAAACTACCGTTCTTTGCTCCAAATTGTGCTCCTTATTTTCCTCCAAAATCTTGCTACCTTTTCTCTCCAATTATCTATCTCCATTAAACCTCCTTATTATCTCTCCACACCCATAAATTCTTGCGATCTACAATTATCTCTCTCCAATTTCATCACACATCCGCACACACAAAAATCTCCTCATCATTTCAAGTTGACATAAGGAAAGAAAACAAGTTGATCCAGTTATTATATGGGTAAATTTTTCATCTGAAAATTACAATTTGTTTCTTTTGTTGTTCACTTTAATGAGTCTTGTTGTAAAAGGAATGGATTTAAACATATATTTTGTTGCTATCACCTTTTTCAATTCATAATTGTGGATTTACAGTGTCTCAAATGGATCCGGAAGCTTCACGCAATGCACGAGATTCACTGGATCTGTTATTTAAGAATTCTCAAATTTCATCAAGCACCTAGAGATGTTAAACAATTACAACACTACTTAGTTTTTTATGTTGGTTTGGATTTTTAGTTTTTATTGTTTTATTAAAACTGCTTATACATACATATGTTATATATAGTCAGCAATATCATTTATTAAGGTCATGTTTTGATTTTAATTCAGTGTACTGCAATGACTTCTTAACCAACGCAATCAGTTAGCGGTGGTTGAGTAACGGCGGTTTCAACCCCCACGATATGTAATCTAAAATTAGCTTACTTTAAATCATATAGCGGGGGTTAAAACCTCCACCATATATTTTAAATATTGCAGGGGTCAAGACCCCCACAATTCACTTGATATTTTTTCAAAAAGAAAGAGTACAATGTTCATGATGAATATTTAAATTTGAATTTTATTTAATAGATTTAATATATATCATTCACTGTTGGACCAAACAAAATTACATCTTAATAACAACTAAAATCAAAATATATTAGATCATAAAAACGTATCACAAAAGTATTAATATTGTCTTAAAAACTAATTTAAACACAATATTTCTCCAACAGCGATTCGATAACGTTGTCATAATTACTAATATGATTACAAATTTCAATGATTATCACTAGAATAACTATCACCAGATGATCTTCCATTCACATCCGAAAGAGATCCACTGGAGATATCAGTTGGCTACAACAGTAAAAATAAAAACAGTAAGGTTTTTGAATATTAAATATTTTATAACAATACATTTACTTAATTTTCCTCAAATCAAAATTATTTATCGTAGAATGAGTGAAAATCCTGCAAACTGTTCAGGTATCATGCCTTCTTTCATTATCATATATTCCTTGAAAGCGTTCATCATTAGATTGTGAGAATTCACCATTTCTATGTAGTTCTCTTGGCTATTCTTATGAGCATCTAATATTTGAGTGTAGTTTTCTTGGCAATTGGATGGACATGAACTGTTAGTACTTGAAGAACTCCTATCTCAAAAATGAGGACGTGTTTGTTTAAACGATCTGCTAGAAACAACTCATAATCCCAAGCACCTCACCCCTCCAGGATGCTCTTTTCCTAGCACCTTGCCAACAGCATCATTTGGAGAAACTTCAGACTCGTCCATGGTGCTTTGACTTACTGCGAGTTTAATTTTTTCCTAAAATATAGTACAATACAAAAACCATAGTATAACTTCATCTTACAGCGAACAATAAAAGAATAAAGAAAAAATAAGCGAGATAGATGTTGCAAATTAAAGATCTCAAACTAAATATCAATTAATCGAATCTAGAGTAAACTCTTAAGAACTCTAAAAACTCTATAATCATATCGAAATGCACATACACGTTAAAAGCACATATAAGGTGCCAAAAAGAAAGCACAAGGTCTCATCAACCAGATACAAAAAGAGAAAGTACAAGGTCTCATCAAACAGAAACACAATCTGAAGAAGCCACAATAGTTTCAAATGCAATAAAAAGAAATAAGTGGTCCAAAAGTCAGCAGACAAGTTGCAAGCATCCGATACTAGTAATTTTAAGTCTCGACTAACATTAATTTACTATTTATAGAATAATAGGTGTAAAAAGGGACAAATATACCTACTCGAGTAGCCAACACAACAGCTAAAACTAGGAGTATCTTAATAATAGTATACTAGCCTTACCATTTATGATCTATGGAAATATGCCGAGAAGAAAAGGTAGCCTTAACATATCTTTTTGATAGTTACATATAGTCCACTGACTTCTACTCGTAACCCATAATAGTAAAATGGGGCATGAGCTCAAAGTACCTTGCAAGAACAACAGACTTCCTATTCTTTATTGCATTTTTTCGTTCCAGAGGAAGTAGCTATATAATAAATAAATGACATGGTTAAGTTGGAAAAGTTGGTAAATGTAAGTATGTTCAGTTGCAGTAGCAGATGTATATATCTTCCCTTGTTAAATCATTAGAGTATATAAGATAGGATCCAGATCATCAAGACAAGATATCAAATAGTATAAGTTTCTTTTGGTTGTTGATGTCTAGTATTAAGAAAAACAACATACTTAGTGAGTACACTTGTTGCATTTCTTCCCTTTTTTCCTTGTCCAAAACTTGATTTGAATTATCTAATTCAATAGCCCTTCAACATTATTGATAGAAAAGAAAACTAACCAGTTAAAGGAGATCTATGAAATTACAAAACTAACATATACAGAGATTCATAAGTTGCTTTCCTTCTTTCCAAAGTCATTTTTAGTTGTTTCAGTAAGCTAACCAGCTAGAGGATTCATCACACTCCCAAGGAACACCACCACACCAGTATATTCATCACGTTTCCAAGGAACAACACCACACTAGTTTGATCCATTATTTGGTCAGAGACAGAATCAATGACCATTAGTTCTTAATTTTGGTGGAAATTTTAATGACAATTGAGTGGAGATTTTAATGTTGTATTGATACAAGACTACGTGTGTATCTAGAGATTCTAACCAACACAAGAACAACAAGTTGCTAGTAAATCGAAATAGGTCTCACACGACTTCACTAGACTTTGAGTTTGTGTTTTGAACAAGAAAATGAGATGAATAACAAGTCAACAATGCTAGTGAATCGAAAGAGCCCCACACGGCTTCACTAAACTTTAGATTCAACAATACTACGTTAAAACGATAAAAGTTGCTCAACAGAGTACTTACACAAATCTCTTTTGCCACTTCATTAACATATGATCCATCTTCTTTACTCAAGCAATCTAAGATGGACAGAAGCAATAATAAGCTAAAAACTACCTACAATTAACTTATAAAATACACCAAATCACTAAGCAGCAGAAGAAAAAAAACTTCAAAAATGTAAACACGTATATAAAAGAAGTGATGAAATTGTACCTAAAAAAAGGGATCACTTCTAAACAACTCTGTGTAGCATCATAACACAGAGATTTCCTCAATTAAGAATAAAGATGATAGAACAAGATGTCTAATTCACCGTCCTCACGCCAGAATAAATAAGAATTGTATACAATTGAGTCCGTACAACAAGAAAATTATCAAAAGAAGTTGCAAAGATGGATTTCATACTCAATTCCTACTTAAACCTACAGATTAGGACTAATCATCTCATCACATTGCACTCATTTCCATAAACTTGCTCATTACAATCAGTAACAAAAACATACATAAATTCTAAATTGCATATCAAACGGTCTAATTACAACAAAGGCATCATTTTTAAACAACTCCGTATAGCATCTTATATGCATAGATTTACCCAATCAACAACAAAGTTTATCGGAAAAAATAAGAAATGTATAAAATTCTAGTACAACTAAAATTAGGCCTTTTAATGATATATGAAGAAATAAGATAAACAAACTTACTGGAATGTGAAGTCTGATAAATGGAGCTCAGAATCAACCGTTCAGTTATCGAAATTCTAGGGTTTTGAATCGGCGATAGAGAAAGCGACTTTTCCTAAAGCCACACCTAAGCTGCAGTCGCCGGAGAAAAGCTATTATCAGAGAGAGCTCAGGTCGGATCAGTGACTGTGCCATCGACTAATTATTGCTTTTGAGGGATGCTTTTGTCAGAAAAGAGGGTTGCATTTGTATTGTTGTGATAAAAGAGAAGAGGGATTTTACTTTTGTATTATGAGAAAAGAGAAGACTGCTTTTTACTGATTTTGAGAAAAAAGAGGAATTTGCAGGTTCTGTGATTGTTTTCTCGTTTTATTTTTTCAGTATAGCGGGGGTTTCAACCACCCCAATAATATTCGCAATTTATTTTTAATAATAACGGGGGTTTTAACCCCCCCCCCCAAATTTTAATTAAAATAACAGGGGTATATAAACCCCTGTAATTTGATATATTTGTGGAGGTTAATACCGATCCCCACAATAAAACCTCCGTAAAATACATATTTTTTGTAGTTTTTATATCTAGCGTATAACAAACATTTATACACTTAAGTGTTTAATATTTGTAACGTATGACAAATAATTATACACTATATTGCATATTAGATATCATTACATTTTCAACTACTGAATTCTCATACCTTTAAATATATGTATAATAACATTATACATTCATTACGTTGTCATACATTTAAATATATGTATAATAAACCCTAATACAATAAATATTATAACTCAAAGTAATAAACAACATTATAATATATAAAACAGTTATGTGTGAATCAGCTTATATATATGTAATTAACGAAATTTAATCTAAATAATTAACCAATATTTTTTCAGATTTCATACTTCGGATTCATTAAGAGAAAATAGTCTATTACCCCCCCCCCGAACCTTTAGTCAAAATACCAACTACACACTCAACCTTTAAAGATGATCTATTCCCCCCCCCCCCAATCTATTTTTTTCTATATTTATTACCCCCCAAATGCTGACCTATCAACATAAACCAAGTAATAAGACATTCGTGCATTTCACGCTCCTGGCCCACACCTAAAAAAAACAAAATATCTTTTTCACAATTTCAGTTTCAATTTCCTCTTCTCTCTAAACCTTTCATCTTTCCCTCTTCTCTATCTTCTCTCTAAACCGTGATTTTATCTTCTTTTTTTTTTTTGGGGGGGGGGGACTTTTGTTCTAATCGAAACATTTTGGTTGTGGATTTTCAAAGAATTATCTTGTTGCTATTACAAGGTGTGTTTTTTTTCGTAAACTGAAAAAAATTGAATTAGGGTTTTTAGCTAATCTCCAAATTTACAAATTAATTGAGTGAAATTAATTGATTCTTACTGTTATGAAGTTGTCTAAGTGTTTGATTAACAGCATAATCCGTTCATAAGTACATGTTTTGTTGATTGTTTAAGTGGGTTTATTAGAAATTAGGGCTTTTCTCCGATTTGTTGTTAATGTGAAAACTTAAAAATTCAATTGTGTTTAATAGGATGTGCGTGTTAATATGTTGTTAGTTTGAGTGATTTTTTCCAAAACTGAGTTAAAATTAATTAGGGTTTTATGCTAAACCCCAAAATTAAAAATTAATTGAGTGACATTAAGTTGCGTTTTTGCTATTATATTGTCTACGTGTTTGATTAACTGCGTATTACGTTCCTAATTAGATCAAATTAGGATTTTTGTTGATTGTTTAAGTTGGTTTATTGGAAATTAGGGCTTTTCTCTTATTTTTTGTTAAAATAACAAAATTTCTTAAAATCAATCGTTTTTAATAGCATGTGCATGTTAATATCTTATTATTTTGTTTTTTAGTTTTGTAGCATGTTCATGATATTTTTTCTCTTTCCATAATATTTCTGCTATGCTACTATGTCTTATTTGATTCTTTATTGTGCTTAGGTAAGACATGAATGGTTTTACGTTGATAACTCTAAGAAATACTATGGTGGGGTCTTACATTTTAGTAGCGGAAAACCAGTTTATAAGGGGGCGTTAGTAACAGAATTTTTGAATGTTGATGTAGATAACATGTCACATTTTGAGTTGAAAGACTATATTAGAAAATTAGGATATAGAACAACTTGCACTTTTAGTATTAAAGCACCTAACTATGGCATTTTGGTAGATGTTGATAATGATATGGATATTTTTGAGACAATGTGTTCCTTGCAAGATGGGGATTAAGTGGAGGTATTTGTCAACCATTTAGTTGATGAGCCAGATATAGTGGCCCCCCTCCCCCCAAACCTTTATTTTAGAAAATGTTTGTCCTATGGATTTAGAGGAATCTGGTGCATCTTTTAATGCTAAGCCTAACTTTAGGGTAGGTGAGGACCATTTAAATATGGAGGACCCTACTTTTTTTTCCAACCATATCTCCTTTCAATACCACACCTCTTTTCACTACTGCATCAAGTGTTGCTTCACCAAGTGCTACTGCACTAAGTGTTGTTGCATCAAGTGCTGCTGCAACAACTGATGCTGCAGTAGATGATATAGGTGTTGGCCCTGTTGGATCTGATTTTTTAGAATAAAAAGTAGAGGCTTCTGATTATTCTACTAAGGATAGTGTTGAGTCAGAAGGAGAATTAGTTGGTGATGATAATGAAGAGAAGTATGGTAGTGATTACATGAGGAGGTTAGGTAGTTGAGAGTAGAAAAGAGAAAGTTTCAAAGGAGGAAAATAAATGAGAGAGTATCAGCTGATAATGCAGAGGAACCAGTAGGTGAAGTAGAACCAAATCTAGGTTTTGATATAACTGAAACAGGTAGACTAAGTCATGAAGGAAGGCTTGGAGGTGATGAGCCTTACTTTTCAAGTTCTGATGAGAATAGTTTTGTATTAGATGAAATGTTTGTTGTGGTGATGATGAACATGAAGTGGTTGATTTTGGTAGAGCAAGAATTGTGAAGTTGTCAAAAAAGAGGACAACAAATCAAAAAATCATTGATGACCCAACTACAAAGGAATTTGTTTGGCAGTTGGGTATGGTGTTTAAAGATGTGAGTGAATTTAGAAGAGCAGTGACTAAATATACAGTAACAAAAAGGGTTACTGTGGAGAAGTGTGTTAATGAGACAAAAAAAGTTAGAGTTAGGTGCAAGGATGGTTGTCCATGGCGTTTATATACAGGTCTTAACAAGACAACAAATGATTTCATGATAAAAACTAACATTCCAAAGCATACTTGCAGCAAGACAACCAGAAATTACTTGTGCAATGCAAAGTTCTTAGCTGAAACCTTCAGAGAAAGAATAGTTGAGCAACCCAACATAAGAGTATTTAAGTTTGAAGAGTTGATTAGAAAAAAGTTCAAACTTTATGTTTGTAAGACCACTGTAAGAAGAGCAAGGTCTAAAGTCTTGAAAGATATAATGGGTGATCATGTTGTAGAATTTAGAAGAATCCTTGACTACAAAGATGAATTATTGAGGACAAACCCGGGGACCTGTTGTGTTGTCAAACTTGGTAAGGATGATGAAGCAGGTAAACCAAAATTTCAGAATTTTTACATCTGCTTTGATGCTTTGAAGAAGGCATGGGTACATTGTAGAAAGTGTATAGGTTTAGGTGGTTGTTTTCTTAAGGGTATTTGTAAAGGCCAATTGTTAGTTTTTGTGGCCAAGGATGAAAACAACCAGATGCTACCACTTGATTGGGCAGTAGTTGAAAAAGAGAACATAAACACCTGGACATGGTTTGTTAGGTGCATTAGGGATGACCTAAGACTTGGAGAGGGTAAAGGTCTCACCCTGATTACAGATATGTAGAAGGTATGTACAGTATTTTGTGTTTAACCTCATTTCTTTTTACTTTAACTTAGTACATGTAATTATGCCCTAACTTCACCCTTTTTTTAGTTATGTATGTTTACTGAAGGGACTGTTTACAGCAATTGAGGAGGTGTTACCTCAATCTAAACATAGAAGATGTGCAAGGCACATCTTAGCTAATTGGGCTAAGGACTGGAGAGGTCTTCAAAGAAGACAACAATTTTGGAAGATAGAAAAAAGTGCATTTGCATCTCAATTGAAGAAGAACATACAGAAGATAAAGTTGTTTGTTCCTGAAAAAATGATGCAAGACTTAATGTACTATAATATTAATTACTGGTGCAAGCTTCACTTTAACACAGAAGTAAAGTATGATTCAGTGGATAGCAACATAAGTGAGTGTTTTAATGCATGGATCTTGGCAGCTAGGCACAAGACCATCATTTCCATGCTTGAAGAAATAAGAGTAAAGATGATGACAAGAATAAGCACTCTAAGGGAGTTTCCAAATACCTGGTGTAGTAATTACTCACCAATGTGTTTGAATATTTTAGAGGATAACATGAACAGGGCTATGGATTGTACCGTTGAGTTTAATGGAGTGGCTGGTTTTAAAGTGAAAGAAGGGCTTTGTCAACACACAGTGGATATTGTCAAGAGGACATCTAGTTTTAGGTTGTGGCAGTTAAAGGGCATACCATGTGCACATGGTGTGGCTGCACTATTGTTTAAGAAACACCCCTTGTATGACTATATTGATAGCTTCTACATTAAGGAAACATACTTTAGGACTTATGCCAATGTTTTTAAACCATTAAAAAACATGGAAAAGTGGCCTGTTTCATCAAACATTACTGTTGCACCACCTGAAATTAGTACCTTGCCTGGCAGGTCATCTAAGTCTAGGAAAAAAGAAGCTGGAGAAACAAAGAAATTTGGAAAATTTCCTAGAACTGGACTAGCAATGACATGTAGGTTGTGTCATGTTAGAGGCCACAACAAAACAAGGCGCCCTCTAAGAGGACAATCAGGAGAACCAAGTGTTGTACCATCAGTAACACCTACTGGTTCAGGCATTGGAAGAGGCAGACCAAAGGTAAGTTTAACACTTAATTTAGTATATTACTTATCTTACTTATCAACTTTCTTAACATTATTTTAATATGTATAAAACGACACCATAAACACCAAATGCACCTCCTCAAGTCAGTGTTGGTTCAGGCAGGGGAAGAGGCAGACCAAAGGTAATACTACACTTGTACTAATTAGCTCAATAACTTTTATATAACTCTCTTCTTTTTATATGTATAGAAAACTCCATCAGAAATCATTAATGCATGTCAACAACAAAAAAAAAAGAGGGACACCAAAAAAGGCAACACCAGCAGCACCTAGTGCACCTTCTCTACCTAAAACACTTTCTACACCTACTATTTATCAGCATCCTGTTCTACACCTTCTGATTATTATGCATCATCTTTAATGGTTGGTACTACTAAAAGAGGAAGGGGTAATAATAGGGAAAAAGCAGCTCCATTGAAAAGGTCAAAAGTAATGGGAATGGGTGTGTTCCAAGCTGAAAATGGATTCAAAGTCCTAAATGTAAGTATCTAGCTTTGTTGTAACTTGTGTACATTCGAGTCTTTAATGTATGAGTCTTTGAATAATTTCTATCCTTCACTGTAGCCTGGTATGCCTAGCAGTAAGATCTTCTCTACTGGTCAAGCAAGGGTAACAAGATCAGCTGATATAACTGGTAACATTATTTATACACCAAGTACTACCAATAAGCTGAAATAGAATGGCAAAGCAGCAATATCAACAAAAAAACTACAAGAGCTTAAAGAGAAGAAAAGAAAGAAAAATGTGGGAAGCAGTTCAAATAATTCAAGTTAAGAAAATACTTCTTCAAAGTCCAAGATGCCCTGGAAATTGTAGTAATGTTGATTATTTTAAGCATTGTTTTAAGTTAGACTAGTTGACATGAAAATAATTTTATTTTGGTGCTGAAAAACAATTTAAGAACTGTATATATATTTTGTTGATGAATGTTGCCTAATGGTTGGTATGAATGATGATGTTGTGCCTAATGTTTGGTATGAATGAAGATGTTATGCCTAATGGTTGGTATGAATGATGATGTTATGCCTAATGGTTGGTATGAATAATGATGTTGTGTGAAGTTAGAATATTTTGTTTATGAATATTGTCATTAGGTATTATTGTTGTGTTAAATGATGGTAAAGTTGATATAATGTCAACACAATATTGTCATTACACGATTTAAGTGTAAACACATAGCAGCAGCACAGTGCTTTGCCTAACAAGACACAGCTTTACAAGTGTAAACAATAGCATAGCAACAACACAAGACACAGCAAGTGTAAACAAAAACATAGCAGCAACACACAACACAATTTTGTAAGTGTAAACAACAACGTAGCAGGAACATAACACTATTTTAAAAGTGCAAACAATAACATAGCAGCAGCAGCAGCACAAGTGCAAACAATAACATAGCAGCATCACAACAAACATCAGAAGTACGACTAGGAAAAAGACACCATAACAGAACATAGTCTGATATATTTAGAGAGAGGTATAAAAAATTTACACCATAGTAGACAAGATCTAGAAACTACTTTTAGTTCATTTGTTACATTAAAATACATAAAAATATCTTCCTATTAAACCTACACCATCTCCATCTTCCATTAATCTTATTCTCCCACGTCAAGTTATCAATTTGGACTTGTTTAAGCCATAAGTCTTCCTCTAACTCATTGATTTTGATCACCAATCTTGGAATGATAAAATTTGATCTTGGATCCACTTTTTGTTTGTCCCTCCATAGGAAAAAATTACATTTTTAAGACTGAAATTCTTTTTAGTAATCAGTACATTATCATAATTTAAATATAAATTGACAGCAAAATACAATGCAAAATGCATACACCATAGTAGGGGCAAGACCAAAATCTTCTTCCCGGATTTGACTTCGACCATGAAGTTTGCAAGTCAAGCAAAATACCATGTTTGCATCTCACAACAGCATTGACCATTGGGTCTGATTCATCCATACAAAGCTTATTCAATTTCGAATTTGTCATTTTATGAATTCCGACAAAATCAATTATCAAATTACAAACCCGAAATTAATAGTTGAACCAAATTACAAAACAAAACTTCAAGAATTGAAGTACAAATTGGGATTAAAAGCTAAAACGTACGTTAAAGAAATAAAATAAAATAAAATAAAATAAAATGAAGGAACATGAAGGAAAATGGTGGACAAGGACATGAGTCTTATAAAGAAGAAGAAGATGACCATTGTAAGAGAGAGAGAGAGTATTTTTTCATCTTTATTTCATCAAATAATCAATTAATGACGTGTATATTGCATGAAAGGCTAAAATTTTAATTTTGGACGTATTGGGGCTAAACCAACACGCCTAGAGGGGGTGTTCTCACCTTCCTTGACAGGTCAGCATTTGAGGGGGTAATAAATATAGCAAAAAATATATTAGGAGGGTAATAGGTCATCTGTAAAGGTTGAGTGTGTTGTTGAGATTTCGACTAAAGGTTGGGGGTAATAGACTAATTTCTCATACATTAATAATCTTTTTAACCATTGAATGAGATATAATTATATATCACTTATGTCATCATACTTTGCAATACAGGTATAATAAACCCTCATACAATATATATTACAATGCAAAGTATAAAACAACATTATAATATATAAAACAGTTATGTATGTAACAGCTTATACATATGTATGCACCATAATTAAATCTAAATAATTAACCAATATTTTATTGGACTCCGTATTTCGGATACATTATTAATATTATATAGTAATTACATGTCATAACATTATATAGTCAGGATTTTTTTAAATTTAAATTTTATCGGACTCCATACTTCGGATATAAAGAATATCAGAGTACCAAGACCCCGAATGCCTCAACAATATAGTGATGTTCATATTGATTTTGGAAAACGGAAGAAAACAATCATTTTTTTTTCAAATTGAATTTCAAATCGCAATAGAAAAAAAATTGTGGTGATGTTTCAAGACATTTTTTGAATTTGAATTACAGTTACTATTTTAAGCACCCATAAAATCATAACATTAATTACTTCTCTTATTAAGGTAAGAGAATAACTAGATATGATTTTACTTCCATAATTTTAGGAAAAACAGTTTCCTCATACATTGTAGTTATGTATGAGGTACTTCAACATGTATATGTATATTCCTAAATTTGGAAGAGAGAAAGTCAATCTGGGATCTTATGTAATTAGTTTCATTTAAGATGGAATTTATGTTGTTTATACATTATAGAATGAGTATTTTGATTTATTTTTATACTTTCTATTCATGAATGGGTAGCTAATTTTTTCTCTCTTTCATTTGAATGTGAAATCAATCCGCGTCCATCGGACTCTAACTCTTCCTTGCATTTCGGGGGCCAAACCCCCACTCCCTCGAGTCAATACCTCAAGACCAAGTCCCAAGAGGACTGTTTTTGCATTGGTATACAGCGATATACGCAGTGTGAGGGCTGGTATACGTGTGGTATACGTTGGAAATGAGCAAAGGAAGTTGGTGTACTGGTGAATGATTAAAATATACGTATATATGGATGATATATAGTATGATATACATCATATATACAAAAAGGAAAAGTGGCTGCTCTATACAGATGATATACACTGAAATAATGGACTGAAATCCATGGGATTTAAGCCCAAAGGCTGGGCAGCCCATAAATAGGCCGAAAGGGCCCAATTCTAACTCTTCTTTTATTTCCAATTCTTATTTATTTGTATTTGTTTGAACACCCAAACTAATTAATTTATATAAATCCCCCAAGTCGTTACCATTTTATTTTATCACACATTTTAGTCGATTCACGATTTTCTCACCTAATTTATCTCGTCTAAATGAATTAAGTGATTCTTTCGATATTTCTTCCTAAAACTAACCTTAAAAGAAAAATTGCTTGCACTTTATTTTAAAATTGGCAATTGTTTTGTTCAAGTGACTAATATTTTATCTGGGTTAAAATAATATAATTTCCCTCAAACCACAGAGATTATTTTCTCATTAATTTTAACTTTTTTCACAATTAATAACGTAGTTTTAACATGATATTCTCTTAACGTTTTTCAAAGGTGTTATTTAGAACAAATTGATATTTTATAATTAAAAAAAAAAAATATATATATATATATATATATATAAAAAAAATCTATAATCTATAATCTATATATATATATCTATAATCTATAATCTATAATCTATATCTATATCTATATCTATAATCTATATTGATGATAGGCGAATTTACACGCCTATATCAATATATTTTGCCCATATTTGTGCCATGTTTTGAGAACAAATTATATATTTCATGCACTTTTAGTCCTTTTTCCTGTAAGTGAGCTAACGAACATGATTAGCAAAGTTTCAGGTATAAATGATGCAGAATTCAGCATTTTATGGCTTACTTGACGCCAAAGAAAGCTCACGAAGGAAGGAAAGGGAGCTTGGACGCCTAAAGGACCAAAAGTGATACATGGAAAATCTGTTCCGAGCTAAAACAGCATTTCTAAAAACTTTGGGGACTGCAGTAACTTAGTTGGATTTGGATAATGATACATTAACCTAGTACAATTGGGTTAAGTATTTCATTTGTTTATTTGGATTAGGAGAATATTACATTAACCTAGTACAATTTGGTTAAGTATTTCATTAGCTTAGTAGGATTTGGTTATATATTTCATTAGCTTAGTAGGATTAGGATATGGGTATTATAAATACCCTATCATGCTAGAGATTTTTATTCATTCCTCCCTTAGTGGAGAGAGGAATTCGACATTCAGCCATTCTACATCTTCCTATATTCTACAACTCTTCTAATCTTTCCATTAATTCTATTTTTCTTCTTCTATTCATCTATTCTTAAATTCCGCAACAAGAGAATCGTTACGTTGCCTAGGAAATTCACGCCTAACGCCTACCTCTTGAGCCATACGAAATTCATCCTTATTGTGGTAGAACAACAATGTCAATCGTGATCTCCTTCGCAATCATAGGTAACTAAACTTCTCTGTTGGGGTTATGGAAGCCAACTGAGATACTATCTATTGCTATGAGTTTGTGAGTTTATGACACGTATGCTGCTTATATCATTATTCTCTTCATCTTAATCTACATTCTTTGTGGTTGCAAACGCAAGAATACGCTAGTATAACATTTAACATGTTCGAAAGAAAGGTTATTTGTCTGGAAAAGAGATAATGTCAAGGTAGTAGGGTCACACCCTAAATTCCCTACTAAACAGTTAGTGTCGTAACTGGATTAACCTCTTGGAGAATTTGTACTGTTAGACACGCTTTAAGCTCAAAAGAGTTAAAGTGAAATAATCCTCGAATAGGTCGAAAGACGCCTGGATTTACCACCGAATACAATTCTCTATAAGCACATGCATGTCGGAATTCTACATACTCATAGTCAATAGAGACGTATAACTCAGGAGGTGGACATAACCCCAACGCTTCAATTCTCATTGTTTACAACTTACTAAACATTCTTTCCTTTTACTTTGCTATTTTTAGTTTTTACTTTAATAATTTACTTGCACATTACAATCCCCCCTTTTTACGAGACTTGCACTAAAAGTCTAGTAACCGTTGCTTACTTGTTGGCCAAGCTATTCCCTGTGGGATCTATACCCAACCCAGGTTGGGTTCTATATTTGCTAACGACTGCTTTACACTCCTACGAGAGCTATAGATTGAGCGTTATCAAAAATTGGCGCCGTTGCCGAGGAATACGAGTGTCAATCAAGTTTGTGATAATTACTAGACCCTTTGGTCAAAGATTCTCGTACTTTCACTTTCAGTTTTTGTTTTTGTTTACTGCAGGTTTTTATTCAGTGCATGCCCCATACTAGAAGTTCTGGTCAACCGTTATTACCTATCAATCCTGAACCACAATGCATTGGTAGAATGGAAGTACAAGCAGAAATCGAAAGGATGGCTGCTCAATAGGAACAAGCAAGATTGGCTGCCCTTGCCGCTGCCCAAGTTCAACAACAGAACATTGATAACCCTGCACGAGCAACAAATCCCGACGATTAGGATTTAGGTGATGACGAGTTACTAAACCCTAGGCGTGATGCTGAAATAACACCTGCCAACCGAAGAGGTCGACTAGATCGGTTTAGGTATGATCGCCAACCTATGCAGCCAGCTTTCGACGATGATGATGATAATCTTGATGGTGCCGGAGCCACTGGAGCCATAATTCCACCACCATTAGCGCCCGGAGCCAAGTTCAACATCACAAGCACCATGATTCAGTTATTGCAACTCAAGGGATTATTTGGTGGACTAGCAGGCGATGATCCGAATATGCATCTCATCAACTTTATTTCCACATGCAAGTCGTTTGACAATCCTGGTGTTGGTCAGAATGCAATTCGATTACGTCTATTTCTATTGTCTCTGTCTGAGGAGGCAACACTATGGTTGAATGGGCTGACTCCTGATTCAATTACAAATTGGATGCAATTGAGAGACGCTTTCCTAGAAAGATTCTTTCCGCCATCCAAAAGAGCACAATTGAGAGATGAAATCAGCAACTTTCGTCAGCTTCCCACTGAAGCTCTTCATGAAACATAGGAGAGGTTCAAGACAAAGCTAGCGAGATTCCCAAACCATCACATGACCAATGTTCACCTAATGGAGATCTTGTATAGAGCCTTGAATTCAATAACTAAGCCAGTGGTGGATAACGCAGCTGGAGAATCTTTTATGGACCTCACTTTTGGTCAAGCAAGCAATATGCTAGATCGTATGATGAAACAAAGTAGAGCTTGGCATACCAGGGATTCTGAGGTAGCAAGCCCCACGTTATTTATTGGCATGACTGCAGACCAAAGAAGAAGAGAAGAAGAACGTGATCAAGATAGGGCGCATCTGAAAACACAAATGGATCTTCTTACAAAGCATTTATTAATAGGGAAGACAGAAAAAGTCAAAGCCATTGCGTCAAAAGGAAGAGACGAATCTGATTCGGAAGAGGAGGCCAACTACTTGAACAATCAGGGGGGTTTCCCTGGGAATACCCAAAGAAACCAAGGTCGGAACTACTATGATAAATCTGGAAACAAAGACCAAGGTAGTTGGAAAAACAAGAATGAAAAGAGTGGTTTGTACGTTCCCCCTGGTAGACGTGACACCACCACATCTAATTCTGGAAGTATGGAAGACATGGTGGCTAAATTATTGAAAGGAGTGGAAGCAACGAGCGCGGGAGTAACGGAGGTAATCAATGATTTGTCCTCCATGAAACAATTAGTTGAGTCACATTCCACTTCTATCAAGCAAATAGAGCAGCAATTGAGCCAACTTTCAGCAGCACTCAATCAAAGAAAGGTCGGCACTTCACCTAGCGATACTGTGCAAAACCCAAGGAATGATGGGTCATGCATGTCCATCACTACCAGAAGTGGTAAGGTGCTGGAAACTTTAGCAAAAGTCAAGAAAGTGGTTGACAAAGTTGCGGACATGGATGACAACGTAGAAGGAGAAGATGCCGCAGCTACTACTCCTGACGTCAAGGACGCCACCTCCAGCACTGGACAGCCTGAAAAAGTGGAAAAACGGAAGCAAGAGGAGAAGAAATCCGTGTAAAGAACACTTCCATACCCACCACCACCTTTTCCCCAAAGATTGAAGAAGGTGGCGTATGACACAAAGTTCAGCAAATTCATGACTATGTTGAAACAGCTGACCATTAATGTTCCATTGGTGGAGGCACTTGAACAAATGCTTGGGTATGCGAAGTTTATGAAGGATCTTTTAACAAAGAAGTGGGCAGCAAGCTATGAGTTGAAAGAAGATGTGCATCATTGTAGTGCAATTGCTACCCGATCGATAGTTCAGAAGAAGGCCGACCCCGGAGCTTTCACTATTCCTTGCACCGTAGGATCTTTGAATTTTGCCAAAGCATTATGTGACTTAGGAGCCAGCATCAATTTGATGCCATTATCGATCTACAAGAAGTTGGGGTTGGGTAATCCTACTCCAACTAATATGAGGCTCGTCATAGCGGATAGGTCGGTAAAACGACCTGTTGGTATTCTATGTGACGTATTGGTAAAGGTTTCTTCATTTATCTTTCCGGCAGACTGTGTTATTTTGCATTGTGAGGCAGACTCAGAAGTTCCCATAATCTTGGGGCGCCCTTTCCTTTCTACAGGAAGTGTGCTCATTGATTTGAGAGCCAATGAGCTTTCATTCTGAATAAATGACGAAGTAGTTCGCTTTGATGTGTGCAAATCAATGAAGCAACCCAAAGATCTCAGTGTATTTTTAGTGGCTGTTGTTTTCTTTGATGATGAGAAAGAATTACTTGAAGAGGAGGAAAGTATCGATGATCCTTTGGCGGTTGTGCTCATGAATGGAGAGAATGAGGATGCTGAAAATTCTGAAGAAGCTACTTATGCTCTATCGGGATTAGGGACATATCGCTATGCTCCCAAGAAGCTGGATCTTGATCTCAAGAATTGACCCACACCACCAGCTAAGCCATCTATTGAAGAGCCACCCACATTAGAATTGAAGGAGCTGCCAAGTCATTTGAAGTACGCCTTCTTAGGAAGCATAAATACTCTTCCAGTCATTGTGGCAGCCGATTTGGGTGAGCAACAAGTTGCAGCTCTTATTGCTATCTTACGCAAGTATATTAGAGCCATTGGATGGACCATTGCGGATATTATTGGTATTCCACCTGGGATTTGCACACATAAAATTCAGCTTCAAGAAAATTGCACACCCACCATTGAGCATCAAAGACGTCTAAACCCACCTATGCAAGAAGTGGTGAAGAAAGAAATTATCAAGTGGTTAGATGCGGGGGTTGTGTATCCTATCTCAGATAGTACATGGGTAATCCCGGTACAATGTGTTCCCAAGAAAGGAGGCATGACGGTGGTCGCGAATATGAAGAATGAGCTTATTCCACTCAGACCCGTCACTGGATAGAGAGTATGCATGAACTACCAAAAGCTGAATTCTTGGACACTCAAAGATCACTTCCCAATGCCATTCATGGACCAAATGCTAGATCGATTAGCGAGGAAAGGATGGTTTTGCTTCTTGGACGGTTATTCAGGCTACAATAAGATTTGTATTTCCCCCGAAGACCAAGAGAAGACAACATTTACATGCCCATATGGTACGTTTGCCTTCAAACGTATGCCATTCGGGTTATGTAATGCACCAGCCACCTTTCAACGTTGTATGATGTCCATTTTCTCTGATATGGTTGAGGATAATTTGGAGGTATTTATGGATGATTTTTCAGTTGTTGGTGAATCTTTTGAGTCGTGCTTGGAAAACTTGAGCATGGCATTGCACAGATGTGTAGAATTCAACCTTGTGCTGAATTGGGAAAAGTGCCACTTCATGGTAAAAGAAGGAATCGCTCTTGGGCACAAGATCTCGCAAGAGGAATAGAGGTTGATCGAGCAAAAATAGAGGTTATTGAGAAGCTACCGCTTCCAATTTCGGTGAAGGGAGTTCGTAGTTTTCTTGACCATGCAGGTTTCTATCGTCGGTTCATCAAAGATTTCTCCAAAATTGCTAGTCCATTGTGCAAACTATTGGAGAAGGATGCAAAGTTTGACTTTAATAAAGATTGCTTAAAGGCATTCGAATGCCTTAAAGGAAAACTCATTGAAACCCCTATCATGGTAGCACCAGACTGGTCTCTCCCGTTCGAAGTCATGTGTGATGCTAGTGGTGTAGCCATTGGAGCTGTACTTGGACAAAGAAAGGAGAAATTATTTCATCCTATCTACTATGCGAGTAAGGTCCTAAATGAATCCCAAAGGAACTACATTGTTACTGAACAAGAGCTCCTAGAAGTTGTGTATGCGTTTGAGAAATATCGTGCCTATCTATTAGGTACTAAGGTGATCATTCATACAGACCATGCAGCTCTTAGGTATCTCATGACAAATAAGGATGCAAAACCAAGGTTAATTCGATGGGTGTTGCTGCTACAAGAGTTCGATTTTGAGGTCAAAGATAGAAGAGGTTGCGAGAACCAAGTGGCCGATCACCTATCTCGACTTGAGAATGAACATGTGGCGTAACCTGAAAATCAGATTGATGATGCATTCCCAGACGAAGAGATATTAGCGACAACAATGGAGGAACTACCATGGTATGCCGACTTTGCAAATTTTGTAGTGAGTAATATGATACCTGCCAATTTATCTTACCACCAAAGGAGAAAGTTTATGCATGACGTACAGTACTACTATTGGGATGAACCTTATTTGTTTTGAAGATGCACGGATGGTATCATTCGACGATGTATATCTCATGAAGAAGTGCCTACTATATTGGAAGCATGCCATACTTCCCAAGTTGGAGGACATCACGCAGGCAATCGGACGGCAAGAAAAGTTTTGCAAAGTGGTTATTATTGGCCTTTGATATTTAGAGATGCCTACGACTATGTTAGAAGGTGCGACCAATGCCAACGTCAAGGTGCTATTTCAAAACACCATGAAATGCCCATGTCCAAAATTCTTGAGGTATAACTCTTTGATGTGTGGGGTATTGATTTCATGGGTTCATTCGTGAATTCGTTTGGAATGAAGTACATCTTGGTTGCTGTAGATTATGTTTCAAAATGGGTGGAAGCTGTAGCTTTGGCCGACAATGAAGGGAAGCGTGTGGTAGCATTTTTAAAGAAGAATATCTTCTCTCGCTTTGGAGTACCACGTACTATCATAAGTGATGGAGGATCTCACTTTTGCAACAAGCTATTCAAATCCGTTTTGGACAAGTATGGTGTCAAGCAACATAAGGTAGCTACGTCTTATCATCCCCAAAATAGTGGACAAGTAGAAGTTTCCAATCGGGGATCAAGCAAATCCTTGCGAAGACGGTTAATGCAAATAGGAAGGATTGGTCTAGGAAGCTTGATGATGCACTATGGGCGTATAGGACTGCGTTCAAAACACCCATTGGCATGTCTCCTTATCAACTAGTTTATGGGAAGGCTTGTCACTTACCCATCGAGCTCGAGCATAAGGCATTGTGGGCATTGAAGCAGTTGAATTTGAATCAGGATGATGCTAAGAATCTGAGGTTGGAGCAGCTGAACGAATTAGATGAGTTCCGTCTCCATGCATACGAAAGATCATACCTACACAATGAGCGGATGAAAAAGTATCATGATCAGCGGATTGTTCGACGAAACTTCCAAAGAGGTGATATGGTACTTCTCTTCAACTCACGATTGAAGCTCTTCCCAGGTAAGTTAAGATCTAAGTGGTCTGGTCCATACAAAGTTATTCAGGTTTACTCGTCTGGAGTAGTCGAATTGGAAGACAATAATGGCATTGTCTTCAAAGTGAATGGCCAATATGTTAAAACTTATATCAGTCCTCTTGACTCGATGAATTATATGGCCATCACTTATCACGACTAAGTCTAAGTACTCGAGGTAACTATGTCGAGCCACGACAATAAATAAGGCGCTAGATGGGAGGCAACCCATTATTTCATCGTGTTATCGTTTATCGTTTATCGTTTTATGTTTCTTTTATTCTAGTACTTGTTTTGCTTTTGATAAATGAAAATCCAAAAATACGAGTCGTGCCATGACCAAAAATAAGGTGCTTGGTGGGAGGCAACCCATCGTATTAATCGTTTTCATTGGTTTTGAGCAAATATAGGTGCAAGAGGTATTCAACGAGGAGATTAGTTTCAAATGACGATTTGGATGTATTGGAAAAGGTGGTAAGTTAGGTATAAGGATGCATAAGGCTATGGATTAAGCATTTATCATGCCAAAATAGGCATCGAGGAAGGCTAGGCCTAGGTAAAACTAGGCCACGAATATTGCAAAACCTATCCTATAGCCCAAGGTCTCGGAATCTAGTGTGCTATACACTATGCGCCGCCCATTCTTAAGTGTGCTATACACTATGCGCCGCCTATGCTATAGCATTAGGTCTCAGTATCTCAAATGCTATACACTATGCGGCGCATATGTCCCTAAATGCCATGACCTATGCGCCGCATATGTCCCTAAATGCCATATACTATGTGCCGCCTATACTATGACTATGCCAAGCATTATGCGCCGCATATAGGGCATTTTTGTCTCCAAAACCATTTGTAAATGGGTCAAAACCCGACCCATTCTCTTCCTATATAAAGGGGACTTCGTATTGAAACATAACCACATTAAAAATTGACCTAAGGTCGTTGCATACTCTCTCCAAATCATCTCAAACTTTTTCTTTTTGCTCTTCCAATTCACAAGAACATCTCCAAAGGCTTCAATCACGTAAGTACTCTTGTATTATTCATCTATTTCTCGTAAGTACTACGTTGCTATGCCTATAATGAATTGCTACATCTTGAAAGATTATTGGTGATGTTAATGTGTTTGGATTGTTGACACAAAACCATGTGCGTGAACATATACGTTAGGATAATCTTGACTTGTTTCCGACTTGAATTTGGTTTTAATAGCATTGTTATACTATTTGCGGAATTGCTAGGGTTATGAAAATTGCTTAAGTTTGATACTTGGATACTTACATGTTAGACTATCCCGTTCATCGGGATAAGACCTATAGTTGACTACCGACTTAGGAGGTTGTGATTGTTGAAAGTAACTATACCATAATGTAACCCCTACGTAGTAGTGTTGTTATACCTAACATGAAAGTAGTGCAATGGCTGCAAGTAGTGATACATCGCTGATTTTCTTGTCGGAACATAGTTCCTAAAACGTATGAATTCACTTCACTGTTTTGTATTAACGAACCTAAGTGTGGGGTGGTACCCCGATGGCTTGTGTATAGATTGTTTCCTTTGAGTTGATGCTAACATGAATATTGTTTAAATCTCAGGAACAATGGCACCTAAAGCGCGATAAGATAAGGCTACCACTTCCCAAAAGGGCAAGAAGAGAGGTCGCAAGGAACAAAGAGAATCATCCTCAATGCAACTACCCCGCTGAATGTTCGGAATAAAATGGGTTCTTGAGGAGTAATCCAAAGAATGGTACAAGAACAACAAGGAACGGAAATATGTTCATGTCGACTTGATCAACAAGGACACCATAGCGAAGAAGGAGCCGCGTATGTTGGCGAAAATAATGGCGTTGAAACTGGATTTCATCTTCCGCGACATGGGAGAATGTAATCTTGATTTGACAAGGGAGTTCTACGCCAAATGTTCGCCGAAAACCACAGGCAACGAAGTTAAGATTCGAGGCCAAGTGTTAAATCTCAACCCGGATTTGCTCAACTCCTTTCCTGGTTTACCTTCGGTCGACCCAGCACCATTCAAAGAGCTGTACAGCAGGCCTCCTTATAGAGCAATACGACACACACTTTGTGGAAGAAGATCGATGGCAAGGTGGGGCACACACCGAGACACCGGACAACACAACACCTTCCTCTATGCTTCATTGAATAGGGAAGCAAGAATCTGGTTGCGTATTGTCAACTCATGCCTTATTCCTGGGACTCAATACACCAAGATATCAAGAGATAGAGTTTGTTTGGTCTATACTTTGATGACGAATGTCCCTATCAACTTTGGGGCAATCATTCGCTCTACAATGCGGAAGGCCAGACTCCACAAAAGGTCCCACTCACTTTTGGTAATCTATTGACAGCACTCTTACGGAAGGAGGATATCGAAGAGGAACTAGCTGATCACAAACTCCCACATAACCCGAAGAAGGTTGACCTCACCAAGGTCAAAGATGCTGAAACAACTCATGGTGTCAACCTTACTACTGCGGAGATACATGCTCGTGATGAGAGTTTCTTCCGTCATCTTTATGGCATGACATGCTTCACAATGATGAGTGGAGGTCGTCTTCCAACTGCGGAAGAGCTCCAACAGCTGGACCATGATTATCCAATGAACATGCATGCACGGGAGATGTGTGGAGTGGGTGTATACTTTGAGGAACCTCTAGACGATAATGTGCCAACCGATGATGATCGACGCTTGCCAGACTCCGATGAGGAGGAGAACTCTGACGACGACTCTTATGATGATTCCGACGAAGGGGGTATGACCCCCGACATTGAGGAAGAGTCCGACTGACCAGGTTCTTCGTATTTATTTTCCACTGAGGGCAGTGTCCCATTTAAGTATGGGGTGGCGGTATCGCATGCTATACTTCTCTATTTGCATCTATGTTTGTTTACTTTTTTTGTTTATTTTTTTGTGTCGTTTTTTTTAAGTTTTAAAAAAAAAAAAATTAGCTTCGCATGAAATAATTCCAATAGGCAGCATGAGATTATAACAAAAGTATGTACTACAATTATGACTATTGAGACGTTTAGGCTCTAGTTGTGACTCATTATGTGATATTTTGTGGTTCAATTCCTTCACTTGTTGGGTCGAAAGTCTATATTACTTCCAATCAAGTCGAACCATGTGCCTTGTGTGTGTGAGATAATAGTATATTCTATGTTTGTGGCTGATGCTAGAACTTGCCTGGTATGTATGCAAAGCGAAAATAAAGAGTGTAAGTTTAGGAGATGATTTAGGCATTTCTTTAGCAACCTACATATGTTTACCTTCTTTTTACCTACCCTTGGACATCATCCTAGTTAAACCCTTTTGAACCTTTAGCCTATTTCTTTGACAACCTTGTATGTAAAGCTAATCAATTTTTTTCAAGACCATAATTTGATCCAAATTCCTAAGCGCTTTAAAGTGAAAAAGGCATGTGACGAAATAAGAGGAAATTGGGTGAGTATGATGCTCTAAATTGTAGTGGTACTTGAATGTGTTATGAAAAAGAAAGTTCTATCATAAGAGGTATGTTATGAAAAGAAAAAGGAAAAGAAAGCTGAAAAGTGAGTTATGCTTAAAATTGAAAAACAAAACAAGAGAAAAAGGGTGGTAGAATAAAAGAGAGAAAGGTTGTTTGAAAGAAAAAGTGTCAATGATACAATGTAATGTATTAAAGTGCTTAGGAACTGAGTCACTATTTTTGGCCAAAATAGCTGATCCTACCCGTCCCTTAGCCTACATTACAACCATCAAATGAACTACTTGATCCTAATCTTAACATTCTGACATTTAGTGGAGTATTACACTAAGGGCAAGCCTATGGTCATCAGTTGCTACATATGAATTCTTTGTGAGAGTGAGAGCAAGGATATTTTGATACCCATGTTTGAAAAATATGTTATACTTGTGAGTGATTATGGGTAATATATTGTGAGACACACATGGTTGATGAGTTTTGGGTAGTTGTATATAATTCCTTGTACCTTAACTTTTGAATATGAGTTGACCACCATCACGAGTCTATGCTAGAGGTTAAACTGTTTCTACTAATGATCGGAAAGCTACTCTTTGTTGATAATTATTGTGCTTGTCTTGACGAATATTTTGTGTTGTTGCTGTGAAACCCTAAGTTGATGTGTAGAGGGACATGATATTTTGTTCGAGGACGAACAAAGCTTCAAGTGTGGGGTGTTTATGATAGGCGAATTTACACGCCTATATCAATATATTTTGCCCATATTTGTGTCATGTTTTGAGAACAAATTATATATTTCATGCACTTTTAGTCCTTTTTCCTGTAAGTGAGCTAACGAACATGATTAGCAAACTTTCAGGTATAAATGATGCAGAATTCAGCATTTTATGGCTTACTTGACACCAAAGAAAGCTCACGAAGGAAGGAAAGGGAGCTTGGACGCCTAAAGGACCAAAAGTGATGCATGGAAAATCTGTTCCGGGCTAAAACAGAATTTTTGAAAACTTTGGGGACTGCAGTAACTTAGTTGGATTTGGATAATGATACATTAACCTAGTACAATTGGGTTAAGTATTTCATTTGTTTATTTGGATTAGGAGAATATTACATTAACCTAGTACAATTGGGTTAAGTATTTCATTAGCTTAGTAGGATTTGGTTAGATATTTCATTAGCTTAGTAGGATTAGGATATGGGTATTATAAATACCCTATCATGCTAGAGATTTTTATCCATTCCTCCCTTAGTGGAGAGAAGAATTCGACATTCAACCATTCTACATCTTCCTACATTCTACGCTACAAACAATTCTACAACTCTTCTAATCTTTCCATTAATTCTATTTTTCTTCTTCTATTCATCTATTCTTAAATTCCGCAACAAGAGAATCGTTACGTTGCCTAGGAAATTCACGCCTAACGCCTACCTCTTGAGCCACACGAAATTCATCCTTATTGTGGTAGAACAACAATGTCAATCGTGATGTCCTTTGCAATCATAGGTAACTAAACTTCTCTGTTGGGGTTATGGAAGCCAACTGAGATACTATCTATTGCTATGAGTTTTTGAGTTTATGACATGTATGCTGCTTATATCATTATTCTCTTCATCTTAATCTACATTCTTTGTGGTTGCAAACGCAAGAATACGCCAGTATAACATTTAACTTGTTCGAAAGAAAGGTTATTTGTCTGGAAAAGAGATAATGTCAAGGTAGTAGGGTCACACCCTAAATTCCCTACTAAACAGTTAGTGTCGTAACTGGATTAACCTCTTGGAGAATTTGTACCGTTAGACACGCTTTAAGCTCAAAAGAGTTAAAGTGAAATAATCCTCGAATAGGTCGAAAGACGCCTGGATTTACCACCGAATACAATTCTCTATAAGCACATGCATGTCGGAATTCTACATACTCATAGTCAATAGAGACGTATAACTCAGGAGGTGGACATAACCCCAACGCTTCAATTCTCATTGTTTACAACTTACTAAACATTCTTTCCTTTTACTTTGCTATTTTTAGTTTTTACTTTAATAATTTACTTGCACATTACAATCCCCCCTTTTTACGAGACTTGCACTAAAAGTCTAGTAACTGTTGCTTACTTGTTGGCCAAGCTATTCCCTGTGGGATCTATACCCAACCCAGGTTGGGTTCTATATTTGCTAACGACCGCTTTATACTCCTACGAGAGTTGTAGATTGAGCGTTATCATATATCTATGATATATTAAAAGTGCGAAGACACTTATTAAAGTGATTTGAACTTTTTACCCTTCATTAAAATACTTTTCTTTATACATAATTGTCTTTTCACTATTTTTAATTTATTATTTAATTATTTTTTATTATATTAACTAGACTTCCTAAAATATATGGGACTCCTAAAATATATGGTAGGAGAATTAATTAATATTTTTCTTTCTATTGTTCTATTAAAAAAATACTTCTAAAATAGGACTCTATTAAAAAAATACTTCTATAAATACTGTCTCTCGAAACCTTTTCAAAAACATAACTCGCACGTTAAAAAAAACATGCATAAATATGGGAAATTTCTTTTTTCCTTTTTTGTTCTTTCAATGGAAATTTCTTTTATTTACACCGTAATTATTTGGAAATTAGTTATTGATTGTAATTTAGGAAACATAACAGAAAGTCAGTTGCAATCAAAGTATAATAGTAGAAAACTATGAGGGTCTGTTGGTAAATAAGAAAAGTAATGTCGTTTATAAAACAATACTTGTCTTTTTTGCTGCAGAAAAGTCATCATCATGTAAAATAATCTAATATATATCCACTTATTCAATTAAACTGTCCACTTATTTCTATGGTCTGCCTTCGAAAAATCTCATTCTAGAAATTAACTTCTTCACTGTTTTTGTCAGCATTATAGAATTCAACATGTGTGTATATATATATATATATATATATATCTTCTTTATTATCATTATTTAGGGTCAAAATTTTCGCTCAGACAAGAATTAGTTGAATCAAAATCGATACTTGGTGATCTCTATTATATTTTTTTTATATAGTTTACAGGTCATAGATGAATGTCGATTGGTTTTGAAGAATTTCTTGTGTAAAGGTTAAGTTTAATTGTATTGTTTTGATATCTTTATTATCTTATTGTTTTATTTTAATTTACAGATGCTAGGTGAATGTGGGTCGACTTTGAAAAACAAATTTAGGTAAGAGTTAGGTTTAATTGTATTATCGTAATATCTCTATTAGTTTGTTGTAGTTTATCATTTGTAGATGAATCTCAATCGGTTTTGAGAAATTTTTGTATGTAAAATTTAAATTTAATTGTATTGTTTTGATATCACTTTATCATATTATTTTGTTGCAGTTTACAGGTGGCAAATAAATGTTGATCGTCTTTGCGAAATTTTTTATGTAAAGGTTAGATTTAGTTGTATCCTTTTGATATCTCTATTGTTGTATTATTTTGTTATTGCTTACAGGTGGTAGATGAGTATCGGACGACTTTGAGAAAATTTGTGTGTAAAGATTAGATTTAATTGTATTATTTTGATGTCTCTATCATTATATTATTTTGTTGCAATTTACAGATAGTAGATGAATGTCGATCCACTTTTAAAAATATTTTTGATTAAATTAAGTTTAATAAATAAATTTTCCATATTTACATACTCAAAAGATATTAAATTTAATTATTATATTCATCTTTATTATTTAAACAAATATCTTATTTAGTGTAACATTTGAACTCAATAAAGTGAGGTGCACGCACGAGGCGCGTACGCCCAAACTAGTATATATATATATATATATATATATATATATATATATATATATATATATATATATATATATATATATATATATATATATATATATATGGATAGAGAGAGAGAGAGAGAGAGAGAGAGAGATACATACATAGAGAGAGAGAGAGAGACATATAATAAATTCGGCCTGAAAAAGTTGAAACGCGCCAGAATCTGTCCTGACCTGCCATTTTGCTACCGTCGGAGCCCACCGAGGCTCGGTCTACATTGGGCTTTAGTTTTCTATCAGATTTTTTGAAGCTTCGAGTTTGTCTATTTTGGTGATTCAAGATCGAAATTGGATTTTGAGTTTCATCAATCGTCGTTTTGGATTCGGATTTTGGTTTTCATATCGAGGTCTTTATTTTTGGGTTTGAAATCTGTCTGGCTATTTATCTCAAGTATTCACTATCGTTAGTGGAGTTTCATTCAATTTGGATTCAAGTTGGTGGGTCGCGATTGAATTTCAATTTAAGGTTGTCGGTCGGACTCTGTCTCGTTCAATTGAATAACACTACATTGAAATCGATAATTGAGGTTCGATTCTCTTCTCCCTCTCTTTTTATTTCACTCTTTATGATATTCGGTGTTATGGATTGAACGTTTGCATGTTGTTTGATCCTTGTTCATGGTGAATAATTGCTTGGTGTTGATTCATTATTTATGTGTTGTGCAATGAAATAATAGCTTGTTTGAGAATTAAAATCGATAATTTGAGAATAAAAGTGGGGCGGGAATTGAAAGTTGATAAAAAATAAATACTATTGTTTTGATTCATTGATGTCTTTAATTGTAACAGTGTCATGATTGGTCGAGCTAGGTAAGCAAACAGCAGGCTTAGATAGTCAAATTTAGAACTTGTGGATTGTGAAATGTTTGGATTATGTGTTGAAAGGTTTTATTTACCGCATTTGGATCGACTGTACTCAATTAGCCGGGGAATACCCCGAGGCCATTTGTATTTATTCATCGGGGAATGCCCCGATGTATTATGTTGGCAAAAGACGTTCGTGATCAAGGCCCGAGGCATTGGGTAAAGCGTTGAAGGTAGTTTAAGATTAGCATAGGTTTATTTTGGTACCTTTTATTTTGGGTTTGTAATAATTGGACTGAACATTATATTTTGGATTATTTTGTTTTGTTTGCTTGAGTGATTGTTTTTTTTGTTCTTTGTGTGGTTTATGCATTTGTGATGTCAAATTAGCTGATACGCTCCACCAAGCGACCGTCGTTGAACCACGGGATCGAGGGGTGCCTAACACCTTTCCCTCGGTCAACAGAATTCCTTAGCCGGAATCTCTGTTCGCAAACTAGTTTCAAAGAGTCAAACCATTTTGAAAAAGGATATCCATGGGTGACTTGGCACACCCGATTTATGCCAAGTGGCGACTCTGAGTTTTGAATATAAAAGGTCCTTTTCAAAACAAATTTTCATCTTTTTTGTCACTTGATAAATAAAACCCTTTCGAAACTTAAAATTAAATTTTTTTGGAGTACAAAAAAGGGTGTGACAGCTCTGGCGACTTTGATGGGGACCTTTTTAGAATTCGGTCTTATTTTTGGAGTCATATCGGCTTTGTTTGGCATTATGGGTGTATAAACATTATTTGTGATTATTGTTTGTGTTATTGTTATCACTATTGTGCGTTTTCATGCACTTTGTGTACAGTATTTATCCTATATGTTACCGCTTTTATATCTAGCATCATATGTCTACCCCCAGGCCTTCTTTTTGCAACAAGTTCATAGTACACGTGTTGTACATGACCTCTATTTGAGTCACCCTTATTTTAAGGGGGAGCCGTCGATGTTATGGAGTAGGTGGAAAGCAAAGCAGCCACTATCGGCCATACGCTCCCACGAACAGCCTTGTTAGTGAACCACAACGTAAGTCAGCCTTTAGGTCATTCTTATGTGCATCATACTGAGACCTAGTGGGACCCACATGGCCCTTTGTAGGAGACTCACCTCTAAAGCATCCCTACGTGCTAACTGTTGCATCTTTAAGGGTAACGTGGTCATTTGAAGGACTGATTTGAAAAAAAAAACATTTTTTAGGAGTAAGGTGCGTAGGCAAAAATATGAAAAAAAAAAAAAAATAGAAAAAGTGAGTCGAAAAGAATGAATCAAAAGGAGTGTCGTAGTTTATTTTAGAGTTCTTTATGGCTTTTGTTCTTCACGATCCAAAAACTCAAAAAGATTTTTTTTATGTTTTGCATTTATCTTCTCAAAGTACCGTAAATTCAACAAAAAAAAAGAGGGTTTTGTTTGCCTTTTCTACTTATTTGTCAAAAGCAAAAATACCAAAAAGATTTTTCTTCATAATTAGTGGCGTCAGTCTTAGTTGAAGTGTCTAGTTGAAAATACAAAAAGTTTTTATTCGTTTGTTTTTGGTTGTGTCTCTTAAGTTAGGGTCAATTTATTAGTTAATCGTTAATTGTCCAATCTGGACGAACTACGCAGCCCTGATTCTCCTCTTTCGGGAGTGAGATACGTAGGCAGCCTATTGTTGGTTCAGGAATCTTATTTAAAAAATTTAAAAAGATTTTCTTCACTCTTTATTTAGATTAGGTGTTTCATACTTATCTTGAAAAGAAAAAAAAAAAAAAAAAAAAAAAGATTTTCCTCAATAGTCGTAGGTTTCATTTTTGGTTGATCTTATTTAAAAAATTCAAAAAGATTTTCTTCACTCTTTATTTAGAGTAGGTGTTTCATACATATCTTGAAAAGAAAAATAAAAATAAAAATAAAAAGATTTTCCTCAATAGTCGTAGGTTTCATTTTTGGTTGATCTTATTTGAAAAATCCAAAAATATTTCTTCACTCTCCATTTAGAGTAGGCGTTTCATATACGTCTTTAAAAGAAAACTACAAAAAGATTTTCCTTTAATAGGTTCAAGTTTCACTTTCATATGAAATTCAAAATTGAAAATCCAAAAAGATTTTTCTTTGGTAATCATAGGTTTCATTTTGTATAGGAATTTTAAACGTGAAAATGCAACAAGAGTCTATTCTTTTGACAGTTTGTTATTTTCTTCTCTTTTTAAAGTTTCAAGAAAAGAAAAAAAGAAAGGAAAAAGTTTAATTGGTCATTTTGGCAAAACTTCACGAAGTACACACACCTGATTCTCCTCTCTTGGGAGTGATATACGTAGGCATCCTTCTAGGGTTCGTTGATTTTTTTTAAAAAAAAAAAGAGGTTTTGAAAAATCGTTGAACTCTAACGCATTTTCTATCTGTTGTCCATTTAATTTAAGGTGGTTGGTTTGTGGCATTTTTGTTGGTCCTCCATATTGCTCCAAGTCACAGAGGAAGTTATGGCCAACAAGGATACCGAGTTATTTGACACTAATCAAATAGGGAGTTCGGGGAATAAGAATGTAGGAGATAATGAAGAGATTCGGAAATTAAGGCGACAAATAATAGAAATGCATCAAGCTTAGGCTAATGGGTTGCTGCCTCTTCCAGTTTCCACTGATAATCTGGAATATCGTTCTAGCTTGCCTCCCGTGTCACATGCACAATTTCCCATTTTGTTAATATGCCACAATATGCATATGGATCGACTCCGGGGCAACAATACTCAACCACTTCCACTGTTCATTTCCTCACCCCCCCCCCCAATCCAAGACTACCACATACTCGGATCCAGCTGTTGTTCATGCTTTTGCGGCGCCATCCCCACCTCCTACTTTTGATGTTCATCCACAAGTTGTGCCTCCCTACTCTACAAGAGAGCATGCATTGAATATTTTTAGTGATCAGCATTATGCTCTCGAGCCTACATTTAAGTCGACTGGTCCTTACGATTGCCCTCAACCGCCTGAATTTCCTCCTAACACTGAGAAGCCTGTTATGACAGAAGAACAAGAGAAAATAGCCAGAAAATTAAGAAGTTTGGAACAGATTAGGAAAAACTTCCAAGGACTTGGGGGGTACAAAAGTGTCTCATGTAAAGATCTGTGCATGTTTCCTGGTGTACATCTTCCTCTTGGTTTTAAAATGCCAAAGTTTGAGAAGTATGATGGACATGGCGATCCTGTAGCACATTTGAGACACTATTACAACCAGCTAAGGGGCGCTGAAGGGAAGGAAGAATTACTCATGGCATATTTCGGTGAGAGTCTTTCAGGTCTAGCTTCAGAATGATTTGTTGACCAAGACATTGACAAATGAATTAGTTGGGATGACCTAGCTAACGAATTTGTGCAATAATTTCAATACAATGTGGAGTTGATCTCTGACGAAAAATCCCTAACTAGTATAACAAAGAAGAATACTGAGAGTTTTAGGGAGTATGCGATCAGATGGCGCGAATAAGATGCTAGAGTAAAACCGCCAATGAAAAATAGAAAAATAGTGGAGGTATTTATTCAAGTGCAGGACAAAACATATTATCAACATTTGTTACCCGCATTAGGCAAGCCGTTCATTGAGGTCCTTAAAATGGGGGAGATGATAAAAGAGGGAATTAAGACTGGTCGCATTGTGAGTTTTGCAACATTGAAAGCGACTACTCAAGTAATTCAAAAGGGTTCAGGAAGTGTTGGGGAGAAAACGAATGAGAAACATGCATCTGTAATTATAGTTGGACAGCAAGAAAGGTCAAGAAGACCATGTCGCCTTCGATCTCAGGCTTAAGCTCAAGTTTATGCCCAGGCTCCACATAATCATTCCCAAAATCCATTATACTTTGTTCCTCCACATCTATATCCCGTGTATAATGCACAACCACATGTTCAACCCCCATCTTACCTACAATGGCATACCTCAACGCCCCAGAGTCATCCTCTAACTCCACAAACATACCAAAACCCTTCTAAGCCAGATTTTCTATCCAAGCCAAATAATGAAATGAGGAATAAGTCGATAGATAGCTTCACACTAATTGGAGAGTCATATGCCAGTTTATTTTAGAGATTGGTACAAGAAGGAATGATCACTCCTCTCCTTGGGCACACCCTTAATCGACGTTCAAGAAATTTTAATCCTAACTCACGATGTGCGTATCATTCTAAGGCTCAGGGTCATAGTATTGAAGATTGTCGAGATTTGAAAAGGGAAATTGAAAAGATGATTCATGATGGATCAATTATGGTGCAGACCATTGATAGTGAGGGAAGCTCTAGTCATGCTGATATGCAAACCAGCGGCTAAGTTGTCAGGCTGAGCAATTGAGAATTCACCTATCTCCCTACTAGAAAGAAGTCTGGTAGATTGTTTTGTCTTTTTTTCTATTTTCAAATTATTTCAGGGTTGTAGTTCGGGATCTATCTTGTTTTGTCCCTTTTGTCGTTTATGGTCAAACCTTTTCTATCTTTTATTTCAACTAAATAGAGTGTCCCTTTTTCCTTTGTGTTTAAATAAATGTTATTTGTTTGTTTTCTTTACATAGTACATTTTATGTTGGCTTTAATAATATGACATGCTGGTGGAATTCTTTGCTAAATCTTAAAATCCAATTTGAGCATGAACTTTGAATCAGAGGACTAAAGTTAGAAAAAGCATGTGAGAAATAGGTAGCGTGTTAAGACATTTGGTGACTATGTTGAAACCTTCTTTTAAAATTAAGCCAATTGTTTTGAGAATCACCAGAATAACTTGGTCATCAATTGAAAAACAAAGATCAATTAGGTCAAATACGGATGTATGCTCCCGAGGAACAAAACAAAAATCAACTCCTCGAAAGCATGAGTCATTCAATGTGAGGGATGTACAACAAAGGTGGAGTTGTATGTTCTACAAGTGTAAAAAAAGAGGTGACACATATGCTCGAGGCAAGTTAGTGTTGTAAAACATATCATAAGTGATATTGATTGTGTACTTTCACAATGCGTGCTATGTACTAGCATCTTCAAGGATTGATATGACGAAGGCATTTCATTCTGCTATCCAAATATTGTGTCATCCTTTGTTTACCCCACTTGAGCCTTAGTGTTAGTTTCTTTTGTACCCCATTTTTGAAATCAAAATAGAGTCAACAAAGTTCAAAGAAAAAGCATCGAGCAAACCAGCAGAGTCAGAAAAACTTCAGGAAAAAAAAAAGAAAAGAGAAGAAAAAGAAGAAGAAAATATGACCAAAAAGGAAGTAAAGAGAAGAGTGTCAAGAAAAATAGAGTCGGAAAGTTTCAAAGAAAAAAGTCAATAAAGGAAAAAAAGGAAGGAAATCAAAATCAAGCAAAAGAATAAGTTGCCAGAACTACGCATGACCTGATTCTCCTCTCTTGAGGGTGAGATACGTAGGCTACCCTACTCAGGGATTAGTCCAACCAAATAATAGTTTAGAATTTTCCAGTCAAAAGAAACTGGGGCATGAGTTAATCCTCATTGTTTGAGTCGATTCCAAAAGTTGTAAGTTAAACCCCACTACAAGTGTCGTTTGGGCCTCATGTTATCCTTTCTTTCTAACCTTGTCCAAAAGCCAAGTTACAATCAAATAAAGAACTTCAGATTAATCTTTGAGAAAGTTAAGGCTAAGCATGCAAGGGATATGATGATGCATTTGAGAAGTACTTGTCTTCCTCAGCATAAAAAATCAAGAAAGAAATAAAAAAGAGAGAGTTTTATTGGTGAAAGCCCTCACGGGCACCATAAGGCGATGGTAAGTTGAGAGAAATAAAAATGAGAGAGTCTTATTGGTGAAAACCTTCATGGGTACCGTAAAACAACTGTGAGTTAAGGGAAACGAATAAAAGAGAGTCTTATTAGTGGAAAACCCTTACAGATACCATAAGATAATGGTGAGTTGAGGAAAATAAAATGAGAGAAGCTTGTTTCCGAAAACCTTTCAAGGCGCCACTAGCCGAATGGGGCCTTAAATGCAGTTGGCCTAAGAAAGCAACTTAGTTTCAAGGTCATTAACTCAACAACAATGGATAGAAAGTTTGGATGAAAAGATCAAGTTGCTTAATCCAAAATGCATGTTATAATCATTAGTGTTGACTGTCATTTTTAGATGAATTTTTCGTTTCTTTGTTTTAAAAGGGGACATGCATTGTATTTTATTTCTTCTCTTTATTTTAATTTTATCTTTCTTGAGTCAGTTATTAAAACAAAAATTGTCATTCTTTTTTTCGTTTCTTGTCTTTGAGTCAAGTCCGTGTCAAAACAAGTGAGAAAAGATTTTAAAACTGGCTACCAGCTTCTTTAATTGCACAAAGCAAGACAAAAGCTAGAACATGAAAGAGACATGATTGTGAGCCAAAAAGGGGCATGCCGAAAGTTTTGTCAACAGAGAAGTCGGGGAACTCATGGAAATACCAAGGTTCAAAGGGGTTTATTTGAGAAACACGACAAAGCAGAAATACTATGTTTGTTTTAGAGTCACTCTTAATAAGCTGAGTTTGGGTCAATGATACAACAAGTCAATGACATATGCTAATGGTTGGAAGCAAAGCTAAATGTGACGGGGGCAGGAGCAATTGCCTCAAAATCCAAAGCCACAAACTAGCCACCATGTTTTTAAACTCACAAGTTTTCTTTGTATGTAACAAGAATACATGTTGTATTCAGATCAAGGATTTCAGAGCCTAAACATCAAAGGGCATAATTTCTCACCTCAACAAATGCAAGAAACAAGGTTGCTGCACAGGTTTGGTAATCAAAACCACGGTAAAACTCATAATTCAAGATCTCTAGGAGATGCACTTCCTTGTTTTGGTAATTCAAACAGCATTGGTAAGGAGACGCACTTCAGTGTTTTGATAATTCAAACAACATTGATAAGGAAACACACTTCCTTGATTGGGTAATTTGATTTTTGCTTCTTAGGTAATGCACTTCCTAACTTAAGTCTTGATTCCTAGAAGACGTACCTTTTAGTCGAGTCATTCACCTTGACTCCTAGAAGACGTACCTTTTAGTTGAGTCATCCCCTTTGATTCCTATAAGACGTACCTTTTAGTAGAGTCATCCCCTTTGATTCCTATAAAACGTGCCTTTTAGTCGAGTCATCCCCATTGATTCCTGTAAGACATACCTTTTAGTCGAGTTATCCCCTTTGATTCCTATAAGACATACCTTTTAATCGAGTCATTCCTATTGATTCCTATAAGACGTACCTTTTAGTTGAGTCATTCCCTTTGATTCCTATAAGACGTACCTTTTAGTTGAGTCATCCCCTTTGATTTCTATAAGATGTAACTTTTAGTCGAGTCATCCCCTTTGATTCCTATAAGACGTGCCTTTTAGTAGAGTCATTCCTTTGATTCCCATAAGACATACCTTTTAGTCAAGTCATCCCCTTTGATTCCTAGAAGACGTACCTTTTAGTTGAGTCATTCCCTTTGATTCCTATAAGATGTACCTTTTAGTCGAGTCATTCTAATTAACTCATAGAAAATGCATTTCTTTGTTTGGGATAATTTTTTTTTTCAATTTTGATGTGATTTTAGGAGCATGCCCGAAGCACAGGGCGAATAAATGGAAAATCAAGCAACAAGGTGAAGAAATTGAAAGTAAAACAGATTGAAAAATAACAAGTCAGGAGCCCGCCTACAGAACAGGGTGACAAAAAAATTGAAAGCATAGCAACAAGTTGATAAAATAGCAAGTCAGGAACCCGCCTGGAGAACGGGATATAGAAGTTGAAAGCATGGAAACAAGTTGATGAAATAGCAAGTCAGGAACCCGTCTGGAGAACAGGGTGAAGAAATTGAAAGGCAAGCAACAAGTTTAAGAAATAGCAAGTCAGGAGCCCGCCTGAAGAATAGGGTGATGAAAATCAAGTCAAGAGTCCAAAAGAAGCTGTATAGATAGGATTTTTGTAATTTCAATTATGCTTTAACTTGTAATTTTTATTTTTAATGTAATGATAGAGCCTTGGACCGGAACCTCAATGGAACCTCACTCGACTCTCCAACTCGGTATAGTCCATCTCTTTCCAATATTTTGAAATACCCGTGACTTGATTCTCTCATAACTTGGGTAGGTGGGATGTCCTAATTAAAGACCCGGTTGTCCTTATTTCTTTTGTTTCTTCCTTTAAATAACGGTCGGGACAATATTCTGTCTTGTTGTCTACTTCTTTGTCTGAAAACACTCTATGTTTACATTCAAAGGGGACATGCTGTAGACACATAATTTTGTCCCTCCCAAGTCCAATTTTATTCATTTTTACCTCACTTTATCATACACCCTTACCCACGTGATTATACCCTCTATAAAATGTCAAAATTAATAACTCTTAATAATTTTATCTTGTTTTGATCCTATCCTAACAAACTTTATCCTTACACCTCACCTACCCTACCTCTACCCCACCTACCCTACCTCATTACTGCACCCTCACCTCACTGGATATACCCACAATAATATATACATACAAAGGGTACGAAAAAGGGAGAGATACCAAAACAAATATAGACACCATTCTTTTCTTCTTTGTGAAAAAAAAAAAGACACGACAAAAAAAGGGATCCATCTTCTTCTCCACTGATTCACGCACATATACAACACTCACCATAGGAGAAGCAGGGATAAGGAGAAATCAAGATATGAGGGAGAAGAGAAGATCAAAAGTGAGAGATTGGGGAGGGAGAAATTCGGTCGTTTTTCTAGTATTTTTGATAAAAATTTTGCCGAAATTAGTGACTAGTTTGTCTATTCAACGTACCCAGCTCCTAAATCCTCAAAGTTTTCCATTTCCTATGATTTTCCAAGCAAATCCGGCCTGAAAACATTGAAACACTCAGGAATCTATCCTGACCCACCATTTTGCTACCGCCGGAGCTCACCGGAGCTCGGTCTACATTGGTCTTTAGTTTTCTATCAGATTTTTTGAAGCTTTGGGTTTGTCTATTTTGGTAATTCAAGATCGAAACCGTATTTTTAGTTTCATCAGTCATCGTTTTGGGTTTGGATTTTGGTTTTCATATTGAGCTCTTTATTTTTGGGTTTGAAATTTGCCTGGCTGTTGATCTCGGGTATTCACTGTCGTTAGTGGAGTTTCATTCGATTTGGATTTGAGTTGGTGGGTCGCGATTGAATTTCAATTCAAGGTTGCCGGTCGAACTCTATCTCGTTCAATTGAATAACACTACATTGATATCGATAATTGAGGTCTCATTCTCTTCTCTCACTCTTTTTATTTCACTCTTTATGACATTCGGTGTTATGGATTGAACGTTAGTATGTTGTTTGATCCTTGTTGATGGTGAATAATTGCTTGGTGTTGATTCATTGTTTATGTGTTGTGCGATGAAATGATATCTTGTTTGAGAATTAAAATCGATAATTTGAGAATAAAAGTGGGGCTGGAATTGAAAGTTGATAAAAAATGAATATTATCGTTTTGATTCATTGATGTTGTTGATTGTAATAGTGTCACGATTGGTCAAGCTGGGTAAGCAAATAGTAGGCTTAGATAGTCAAATTTAGAACTTGTGGATTGTGAAATGTTTGGATTATGTGTTGAAAGGTTTTGTTTACCGCATTTGGATTGACTGTATTCATTTAGCCGGGGAATACCCCGAGGCCATTTGTATTTATTCACCGGGGAATGTCTCTACGTATTATGTTGGCAAAAGACATTCGTGATCAAGCCCCTAGGCATCGGGTAAAGCATTGAAGGTAGTTTAAGATTAGCATAGGTTTATTTTGGTATCTTTTATTTTGGGTTTGTAATAATTGGACTGGACATTATATTTTGGATTATTTTGTTTTGTTTGCTTGAGTGATTGTTTTTTTGTTCTTTGTGTGGTTTATGCATTTGAGATGTCAAATTAGCCGATACGCTCCACCAAGCGACCGTAGTCGAACCACGGGATCGAGGGGTGCCTAACACCTTCCCCTCGGTCAACAGAATTCCTTAGCCAAAATCTCTGTTCGCAAACCAGTTTCAAAGAGTCAAACCGTTTTAAAAAAGGATATCCACGGGTGACTTGGCACACCCGATTTATGCCAAGTGGCAACTCTGAGTTTTGAATATAAAAGGTCCTTTTCAAAACAAATTTTCATTTTTTTTGTCACTTAATAAATAAAACCCTTTCGAAACTTAAAATTAAATTTTTTTCGGAGTACAAAAAGGGGTGTGACAACCCTTATTTTAGTTGTTTTAAAAATGATCTTTTGGTGAACCGTTCTAAACGGACGCTCCTAAGTGCCTTAAAAAAACTTCTTATAGCGTTAATTGAACCCTTACTTAGTTTCTCTAATTTCAAGGATTTATTTCTGTTTTTGAATCTTTGAAATTCCCTTAAGTATTTCTTGATATTTTCTCTAAAAAATCAAGTGGCGAATCTGTAATTTTCTTAAAATTATTTCAAAATTTTCTCAAATCTTTTGAAATACTTTTAAAAAGGATAAAACCATTTGCTTTAAAATGAAATCCGAAAAGGAATAAAACAATAACTACTCTAAATGAATAGTGAAGAAAATCTTTTTGAATTTTTCAGATTCCTATACAAAATGAAACCTATGATTATCAAAGAAAAAACTTTTGGGGTTTTTAATTTTGAAATTCATACGAAAATGAAACTTGAAACTAATTAAAAAAAATATTTTTGTAGTTTTCTTTTAAAGATGTATATGGAACACCTACTCTAAATGAAGAGTGAAAAAAATCTTTTTGATTTTTTAAATAAGATCCTCGAACCCACAATAGGTTGCCTACGTATTTCACTCCCGAAAGAGGAGAATCAGGGGTACGTAGTTCGTCCAAATCGGACAATTAACGAAAAAAACTGACTGAACCCTAACTTAAGAGACACAACTAAACAGACGATGAAAAATGTCAATAAAATCTTTTGGGGAGGTTTTTAATTTGACACGTCACTTAAAACTGACACCAACAACTTTGAAAGAATTTTCTTTTTGGTATTTTTGTTATATGAAATGTACAAAACTTCTACCATCTTTTGAATTTTTCTTTTGAAAAAAACTCCTATTAAGAAAAAAAATCTTTTTGAAATTTTCGAATTATGAATGCTTACTAAAGAAATAAAAGAAAAATCTTTTTGATGTTTAGTTTTTTTAAGTAAATGAGTGAAAAGGTAAAAAAAAATCTTTTTTTGTATTGTGAAAAAACAAAAGCCATAAAGAACTCTAAAAGCTACGAAGCTCTCTTTTTTTTTTTACGCGCCTTTTATTTTTTTTTCTTTTTTTTCGATTCTCATTGCCTACACACTTTACTTCTAGCACATGTTTTCCCCAACTCAGTCAGTCAAATGACCACGTTACCCTCAAAGTTGCAATATTTAGCACGTATGGATGCTTTATAGGTGAGTCTCCTACAAAGGACCAAGGGGGTCCCGCTAGGTCTCAATATGATGCACATAAGCATGACCTAAAGGCTGACCTATGTTGGGGTTCACTAACAAGACTATTTGGGGGAGTGTATGGTCGATAATGGCTGCGACGACTTTCCACCTACTCCATACAACCCAACAGTTCCTCCTCCTAAAATAAGAATGACTCAACTAGAGGTCGTGAACACACGTGTACTACGGACTTGTTGCAGAAAGAATGACTCGGGTTATGCACATGATGCCAGATATAAAGCGGTAATATATAAGATAAAAACTGTAAACATGTAGCACATAGGTAATCAACAATGATAAAAAAATTAACACAAAATAACACAAACAAACTGTCTATACACCTATAGTTCCAAACTAAGCCGATATAACTCCAAAATAAGTTCGAATTCTGAAAATTTCTCCAGCAGAGTCGCCAGATCTGTCACACCCCTTCTGAAACCAAAAGATATGATTTTAAAATTCGAAAGAATTTTTATTAGTAAAGTGACAAAATAAAGATTTGTTTCAAAAAAAGGATTCATTTTTTCAATTAAATTCAGAGTTGCCACTTGGCTTAATCCGATATGCCAAGTCACCTTTGAAAAATCCTTTTCAAAATGATTTGACTCTTCAAAACTGATTTACGAACAAAGATTTCGGTTAAGGAATTCTGTTGACCGAGGGAAAGGTGTTAGGCATTCCTCGATCCCGTGGTTTGACCATGGTCGCTTCGTGGAGCATATCGGCTAGTTCAATACTAAGATTGTATAAACCACATAAAACTCGCAAACAATTAAACAAACAAACACAAATACAATGTCCAGTCCGATTATACAGTCCAAAATTAAAAAATGCAAAATATAAATCCTATTCTAACCTACACTAATCCTAAATTATGATCCAATGCTTACCGGATTTCTCGGGTTTTCGTCATGGACGTCCTCCTCCAATAAAAAACTAACATTCCTAATAATAAACCAAAATCTCTAACACGATTAGTTACAAAGACTTCTTGACAAGCATTTACACCTTTTACAGGGGAAATATGTGCAAGCATTTACAGTAGCTATACCAAATTGATACAGTACATATTGCACATTCATACACCTTTTCTAAAGGAAGGATAGAAATCTATGCAAATTCTTTAAAACATCTAGCACATTCATACACCTCTATATTTTATCATTATTGGAACTAAGGGTGTACAGACCAAACCATCAAGTCGAACCAAATCAAACCGAGAAAAAAAACTGACTTATGATTTGATTTGGTTGGTTTGGCGTTTGAAAAAAAAAATCATTCTTGGTTAGGTTTGGTGTTAATAAAAAAAAATGTCAAACCAAACCCAAATCAAACCGATTTGGTGTGTGTGTATACATATGCATGTATATAATTTAACTTTTTATACATAAAATATTAATTATAATCTACTTTTTAAATACTTTTTCAATTAGTTTTATTAATTTTCAATATTTAGAAAGTAGATGTATGTGTATGTATGTATGTATATATATATATATATATATATATATATATATATATATATATATATATTCATATTTGGGCCTCTAAGTTGAAATATTTATCCATTAATTTCTAATAAAATGTGCCAAAATCCAAGATAAACTTAAAACCTAAACTTTTCACTCTTCATCTTATTTTTTAGTTTCAAGAGAGTTTTTCGCTCCTCAATTTTTCATAATTGTGATTTTTCATTAGCACATGAGTGAAAACATATTTTATCTAAACTTCAATCACAATATAATTGTAAAAAATAAAGATTATAAAAAAACCGAGAAAAACCAAAAAAATTTAAAAAATTGAAAGAATCGACTAAAACCTAAATCGGAAAAATCGAATTTATGTTGGTTTGATTTGGTTTATAATTTTAATAAATCAACATAATTAGTTTTTTTTTTTTCAATAGAAAACCAAACCAACCCGACCTATGTATACCCCTAATTGGAACTAAAATTGAAGCTAAAGTCATTATTTTGTATCAATTTTGAGCAAATTTACAATGAAAAAAACAATAGGAAGTTAATTGAATGCAGATTTTTGGATATTTTATAGAAAATTTGTGGAATGAAAAAGGTAAATTGGAGTATCAAAATAGGTAAAAAAAAATGGAGGTTTAAGAGTTTGAATGGAAAGAAAATTGTGAATGAAAAGGAAAGAAAGAAATGGAGACGACATGCTCGATGCCAGCCATCTCAAAGAAAATTTTGTGGTAAAGTTCTTTGTGTGCAATTTTTTCTAGAAAGACCCAAAAAGACTCAAACTTTCAAAATCTCAGTAAAAAAGCCTTTTTATTGTACCAATTTATTGGGCACCGTACAACAACAATAAAAAAGATAAGTTTGTTTACCTATCAAAACAGATACAATTTCTCAATCAATTTTCAGAATCATGAGCTACGATAAAAATGAGAGTATTAGATAGGTGAATTTTGAAGTCACAGTGAGAATTGAAAAAAAAATACGATAGAGAGAATGGGAGAAAGGGGGGACGATGAAGAAGATGAAATGATACATGACTTATACTGGAAATGGCTATTTACTGGATATTTAATTATGGGTGCTATTTTTGTGATATTATTTTAGCTTTAGTTGTCATTTTTTTCTTTTCCCCTTTATTATATATGGATTCCAAATATAGGGAAACCAGAAACACAGGTCACACACTTAATTAGGCTTGATTACCATAGGAATTTGGGCCAAACTCTCATTATGTCATTTATTGGGCTGAGATGGACATGCAGCGCCTAATTTTCTTGGGCTAAATCATAAATACCCATTTTGAGTTTTGCATCATCGTTTAACTTGTGTCCGCTTTTTAATTTTTTCTTTTACAAATTTAGTCACTTTAAAAATAATTCAGGTGTATGTGATTTAAGTTGAAAATTTGTGGATTCACTTCAGACATTTTCAACTGAAGTGCATGTAAAAATTTTGATCAAAATTTCAGTCATGTTTGTATGAATGTTTTTTGTCATTCTTTTTTGGTTCTTCGAATTTTAACAATTTGACATTCAATCTTCCTCAAAGAACAAACCCCTATCATTAATTTGTCAACACAACAACAAATTCATTTAGCACCATTTTAGTTTTTTCGTGTATATTTCTGCTTCATAGATGAAGAGGATTGTATTCATTCGCTCTTGTATCACTTGTATTCATGAGATCTTGCACCACTTGTATTCATTATCTTGTATCACTTGTATTCATTAGATCGTGGATCACTTGTATTCATTCGCTCTTGTATCACTTGTATTCATTAGATCTTACACCACTTGTATTCATTATCTTGTATCACTTGTATTCATTTGCTCTTGGATCACTTGTATTCATTAGATCTTGTATCACTTGTTTTCATTAGCTCTTGCGTCTCTTGTATTAATTCGCTCTTATATCACTTACCTACACTCATTTAGATTGCATCAACAACCATTAAAGTGATACACTTGATATAAATATGCTCTTCAAGATTATATGTCTCTACTACGTCACTGCAAAAACTAATAACGAAATTATATTAAATAGAGGAACTTCAAGATTGTCTGTTGATAAAATCATCGATGATACAATTAGTACATTTCGTACAAGTATTTTTTTGTCCTTTTTTATGTATTCATTCTTTGTATTTGACAAAATACAATTGATACAATCAAATGAATTATATGTCTATGTTTGGAGTATCATTGAGTGAAATACATATACAGAAAGCCAAGAGGGAGATAAAGGAAAGCGTGAGCGAGATTGAAATGGAGGAGAAAGATCTTATAGAGAGTGAATTATAGTTATCAAATGTAATCTTTTCAAAAATATAGCTATAAAATATCAAACACATCGCACATACTCTCTCTCTCCTGTATTACCCGTCCCAAATTGAGATGACATATTAATTAAGAAAAATAATTAATAACATGACTAGTCTACCATAATGCCTCTATTAAATGATGTTTCCATTTTAATTTGAAGAAAAAGTAATTAATGCAAGGAAAAACATGAAAAAGAATTTATCTCTGATTAATGAAAAAGGACAAGTAAAATGGAAAATCAAACTAGAAAATTTAGAACGAGTAATTTGAGACGCAGGGAGTACTTATAATACCATATACTCCCTCCGTCCTATTTTACCCGTCCCAAATTTTCTAATTTGATATCTCATTTTACTTGTCCTATTTTACTTATTAAGACAAGACAAATTTTTTTGCCATTATACCTTTAGTGTAATTGATTACTCCTTATTATTAACATTCTTGAAAAATGTTGTAAAAAGGAGTATCATTAAAAATACAGTATTAAAAATATAAATGGTGTTTTAGTATTGGTCATCCATCAATATTGTAACTAACAACAAGATACAATTACGAGAAACAAAATGATAAAATTATATTATTAATTATTATATTTTAATAGTTATATCATCACAATTTGGAACGGATAAAATAGGGTGGAGAGAGTAAAATTTTCTAATTTTAAATCATTAATCCGCATTTACTTGTACTTTAAAGTGCAGGCTTGAGCAGGTGAACCCAATTAATTTATTTAAAATGTAAGTAAAATATGGGACCCCGCAATAATACATAAACCTCTGATGAGTAATTAAATGTATAAAATTGCCATTTGACCGCTTTTCTCGGCTTTCAAAATTCCAATAAATGACATATTGTCCCACAAAATATTACTCCTAACACCATAACCAATTTGGTTCTCATAAATATAAAGAGCTACTCTAATTGGAGTAATACTCGTCCTATTTTACCCGTTCTAAATTGGAATGATATAACTATTAAAAAAAATAAATGATAATGTAACTTTATCATTTTATCCCTTTTAATTGTGTCTTGTTGTTAGTTCCAATATTGATGGATGATCAATATCAAATCATCATTTATATTCTTGATGATATACTTTTAATGGTACTCCTCTTTGCAATATTTTTCAAGAATGTTAATAATAAGGAGTAATCAATTACACTAAGGATATAATAATAAAAAATTATTTTGTCTTGATAAATAAAAAATAATAAATAAAATGGGATAATAAATTAAAAAATTTGGGACGAATAAAATGGAACGGAGGAAATAATAAGTTTCAGAATTTTGACCTTTAAATTTGGGCATCAATAATTACATATATGGACCCAAAGGCCAAACACATGCGTTTCATAATGTCTCAAGTCAAAGAAATTCACCAGAGAATATAGTATTTAATTTAGGAAAATAACTATAGTTTAAAATTTGGGTTATTTACACTATGGACACTATTTTGTGGTGTTCTTTAAGAAAAAAGTCATAGAAATTAACAAACATCAGTTCATAATTAAGCTAAATAATAATATTTTAAAAAAAAAATAGGATAGTAAAAATAGCAGTATTTTCAATAGAATCAAGTCATAATCGCTATTTATAGTTACCAAGTGTAACTCTTCTCCCTTTTACGGCTTTTTTTTTATTTTACTTTTTTCTTACTTTTCTAATTTTTTCATAATTTTTAGATTTTAAATTCTATAATATTTTAATTAAGTCCTTCAAACTCGATATATATATATATGAAAATGTTTATTCATCTCAAACATCTGACAGTGAACAAAATCATAATTATGGGCCTAATTAAGAAGCATTAAAGATTTTTTCTTTTGAAAAAGATAATTATGCTCTTTAAAGCTGTTGATAATTCAAGTTTTAATATGGTGCTTATAAATACTCTGTGGGATCATATCGACGGGGCATTAATGTGATCGACCTTATTTATGTCGCAGAATGTATAGAAAGAAAAAAAAAATCACTAGTTTTAAATACTATCATTTTAGTTTATTTTCCGCTCGTTAAAAAAAAGTAAGGATGTAATTTGCTATGTTACCTCTATTTATTAAATATTTTTTAAAAATTAATCAATTTCAAAAAGAAATAATTTTTTGATGTAAAGATATAGTAAGAAATAATTACCAGTTTTGCATAATATAAATTTTTATCATTAACCTTTTGTAATAATCTCAGAATTTATTATTTCTAAAACATGCAGGAATTGAAATCTTAACTTAAAAATATATATATAAATGATATATACTGCCTAAACAAAATTCTTCAGCAACAGACAAACAATACATTATTGTCGACCAAGTTGAACTGAATTATCTTTCGGAAATTATTTTATTGGATGACATATAAACATATAGTGCAGATAAGTATTTCTTTCTTTTAATCAACTAATTAGAAAATATTACATCACACATCAACAAAGAAATGAGGAAAAACAAAACAAAATATCAATTAAAATTACCAAATAGAATGAATCTGAGACTAAATCACAGCATCTTATCTTCTTACACATCTGCAGAAATATACTGTGAGAAATTTATTACTCTCCCTTAATTTTGTTTGTCCATTATACTATAAATAAATATTTTTATACTTATTAAATTTAGAAAATAAAGAAATAATTTATTATTTAGTAGTTCTTTCGTTCGGTTTTAGTTGTCATTTTTGACATGACACATCCATTAAAAAAATAATAATTGATATTTAGTAATGGGTATTGAATTATGATTTGAGGAATAAATAATTAATATTAAGAGTAAAACATGAAAAAAAATATTTTTTGTTGATTTATCAAAAATAATAAGTAAAAATAAAAATTAAATTACAAATAGTAATATGTAAAAGCGAACGGAAGAAATCATTTTAAATTTATTTTTGTTATTAACTAGGGTCATTTTCCTATGTATTTTTTAAAAGCATTAGTATTTTACGTATTACTCTTTAAAGATACTATTATATCAATAATGGACAAATAAAAATAAATAGATAAAAGTGTAGTTAATAGTGTACGATGTAGGAATTGTCAAAGTAAAAATCAATTTAGAATATGATCTATGTTGTATTTCTCTTTACGCTAACTGCTGGACGCAGGTCATCATGTATATATATAGCCAAATATTTAAGCCAATACTGTTGTTAAGTGGTCCATACATCAAAGTACACTGCAAACCTTTTCATTGATCCTCCCTCACCAGTACTCACTAGTTTTCCCTTTTCTTTTTTCTTTTTTTTTTTTCTGTTAGTTTCCTTCTTTTATTTGGTTTCTCATTCTAAGTTTGATATCCAATTTAAATCACGTACTTATCTAGATTTATTATATTGTGTAAGGTTCATTAAAAAAAATATATTTCAAAACAATATTTCTGGGGGGGAAAGGGTCAAATATACCCCTTTAACTTTGTAAAAAGTTTCAAATATACTCTCCGTTACAAGTGTGGTCCAAATATACCCTCGCTGTTAAAGTTTAGGAACAAATATATCCCTAAACTTTGCGAAAAGGTCCAAATACACCCTCCGTTATAAGTTTGGTCCAAATATGTCATCGTTGTTAAAGTTTAGGAGCAAATATACCCCTTAACTTTGCGAAAAGGTCTAAATATACCCTCCTTACAACCCATAACCCAACCACCAATTTGGACCAACCCATAAACGACCCAAATTTTGTTTATCAAAATTTCTATCTTATAATGTTATCGAAATATTTCATCAATTCAATGACTCTTCAAATATTATGTTAATGTTGCATTTTTCTTATTACCAGTGTGTTCTACTTCAAATATTGTGTTGATATTGCATTTTTCAAACTTTGGTTTGTTTCCATGTTGTTTGATTTTATCGCGAAGGACTCTAATCTACTGAAATATTTCAAAATAGTTGTAAAATGTGGAAGAATCAGGGTCATGACTTCTCCAGCTGTTTCAGCTCTTAAGAGAGAGACAGACCCCCAAAAAAATGGATTGTCATATCCGAAATAGGCCTTGTTTCAATCTTTGACAGTAATATCGACAATTTTTACAACAAACTTCTCGAGGGATAGAGTAGAATCACTTTAATATATAGATTTGATGTCTCAAGTTACATAGTTAGGTTCGCGGAACAGATCCGTAATTTCTCCTCCGAAGGCTAGATAGACGGAAAGAATGATCCTCATTTAGATGACTACTAGAGATATTATCTTGTTGCTGGAAAAAGGGCCCTCAATGATGGAAAATAATTTTTGGGTCGGGTTATGGGTTTGGTTCAAATTGATGGATCGGGTTATGGGCCGATCCAAATTGGTGGGTCGGGCTATGGGCTGATCCAAATTGGTGGGTCGGGTTATGGGTTGGTCTAAATTGGTGGGTCGGGTTATGGGCTGATCCAAATTGGTGGGTCGGGTTATGGGTTGGTCCAAATTGGTGGGTCGGGTTATGGGTTGTAACGGAGGGTATATTTGAACCTTTTCGCAAGGTTAAGGGGTATATTTGCTCCTAAACTTTAACAGCGAGGGCATTTTTGGGCCAAACTTGTAACAAAGGGTATATTTGAACCTTTTCGTAAAGTTTAGGGGTATATTTGCTCCTAAACTTTAACAGCGAGGACATATTTGAATCAAACTTATAACGGAGAATATATTTGAACCTTTTCACAAAGTTAAGGGGTATATTTGACCCTCTACCCTTTTTTTTTATACTTTTGAGATTTGAATCCAAAATTTTTTATTAGTGAAAAGATATGATCATATTTTATTACTTAGTCTAGCTTTCTGGAAAACATTAACAATTGATGAATTGATTATATTATAATTGCACTTTTATTTGTGAATTCTTTTGTTTGGTCTTAGCTTAAAAATAAAATGCATTTTTTAATATTTTATGCTACATAAATAAAGTGAACAAGGAATACTAATTAGCTTTTTGCTGGTTAAAATTTTAGAAGAAACAAACGTAGTAATAATTATTTGTATCGATCCCAGTACGGCCAGACCTAGTGTGGTATACCGTATACGTACAAGTTCACGAGAATCCATTAATTTTTATTCAAATTTTATATATGAATTAAAATAATCGCTAAATATCTATAAATATTTAACTGTAAATTATATTCAGAAAATGAAGGTAGCAGAGATGAGAATGTTCTGGTGGATATATGTATGGGCATACCCGAAATATGCTTAAAAATGAAGTTATACAGACAAGGTAAGAGTGACGCTAGTGATGGACAAGATGAGAAAAACGAGACTGAAATGATTGAAGCATGTGAAGAGGAGGTGTGAGGATGCGCCCATAAGGGGATACGAGAGGTTGGATGTAGCAAGAGTTATGAAAGATATAATAAAGGTGCGTAGCCTAAAGAAGAATTAAGGAAGTTGCTTAGACAAGACATGACGCAACTTAAGCTGATTAAGAACAATACGACCTTTGAAAGTCAAGAGTTAAAGTGGAAGGTTACTAGATAGTTGAGTGTTGTTGAATTCTGTGTAGAGACGGAGCGAATGGGATAGCCTGCTCGAACCTCTCTAATCTTGTCCCGTTTAGTGTTATTATCACGCAACATCTTATTCTTGGACATATATTACTATTTGTTGTTGCATTTGTTTTGTATCTTGCTACTTTATTGTTTCGTGTCTTGCTATCATGTGTTGGATACATCCCTTTTAAACAAAGGTTTATCGTAAATAGTCTATCTAACTCATAAAGATTATACGAATAAAATTTATGTACACCTATCTCAATAGACTTTATATACAAAATTTTAGTGAATATTTTATTATTTTATTATTTTATTATTATTTATAAACTTTAGATGCGAAATATGCCTATTATCATTCCATCTTGATCAAACTTGTGTTTCCCAAGTGTGGTTTCCGACTCTCCGGCCCGTCGCACTTGCATGCATATATGATATATGACATGTTATCAAAAAAAAATTGAGAGACGACTTTATGACATGTACAGCAAAACACTAGTCATTAATTTATTTATCTTTTGTAAAATTATTGCACTTCCTTTTTGCTATTTTATTTGACCTATATTAAAAATAAATATTTTAATTAATTTATTTATTTTTACAAATTAAAAAAATAAAAAAATTAATTAATTCTTTTCATACTATACTTAGTGTTAAATTTTACTCCCTCCGTCCTATTTTATCTGTCTCAAATTTTCTAATTTAATGTCCCATTTTATTTGTCTTTTTTTACTTATCAAGACAAGACAAAATTTTTTTCCCATTTTACCTTTAGTGTAATTGATTACTCATTGTTATTAGTCATTCATCAATATTGAAACTAATAACAAGACACAATAGGGGCAAAATGATAAAATTACATTACCAATCATTATTTTCTTAATAGCTGTGTCATCTCAATTTGGAACAAGTAAAATAGGACGGAGGGAGTACTACGTATATAAACTAGATTATTTTACTTGACCCTATATGAAAATAAATATTTTAATTTATTTGTTCATTTTCGTATTAAAGAAAAAAATTAATTACTTCTTTTCATACTACTCTTAATTAAACACTACTACATATATAGAGTAATACAAATAGTCCTAAAACATCATTACTAAACTTAGTAGTAAAACATACTTCTAATTAAAATTTTCTCAAAAGTGCATCAAATCAACATGAACAAAGAGAGTATAAATTAGGGTGATTAAGATTAATATACTTACAAAGAAATTTTCCACAATTAATTTTGAGAGGGTGGTGGTTGTAAAATAAGGGATGAAGAGGTTGAGAAGCATTAAAAATGATGGATGATGAAGAGGCCGGCGGTACTGTGAGATACTTAATTTTGTAGAAAGCGAGGTGTTTAAATGCATTTCCTCCTTCTATTTAATTTGCATTTAATTGAATTCAATATTATTTAATGTAAGGCAGCTGCGCTACATTTAATTTAATTTATCACACAACTCCCCTCTTTTCCCTACACATACGCTTTTCGTTCCTGAGTATTTATCATGTTTTTTTCACTCCTCTAAAAAAAAAAATAATAATTCCTCCGTCCCAATTATCCATCCTAAATTTACTAATTTAATTTCTCATTTTACTTATTTTTTTCAGTAATCAAGAAAAGACAAAAAAAAATTTCATGTTTTATCATTTGCATTAATTACTTTTTATTCAAACTAAAATGTTAACATCATTTAATAAGGGTACTATGATAAATTAGGCATGTTATTAATTATTTTTTTAATCAATAAGTTATCTCAATTTGAGACGGGTAATTTGAGATGGAGGGAGTATTAATTAGATGATAATTTTACTATATTGATATTTCTTTCATTCTTAAATACTTGTCATTATTATTATAAATAAATGTTTCATACTTTCTTTAGTTTAAAATAAATAAATTTTTGCCTCAATGCACATTTATTAAGAAAAAGAAATTAGGACATAAATTGTACTTTATTTTTCATGTTTAACCTTTTAGATAAGCGAAATGGTTCAGTAGACCATTATACTTGTTCGAGTTTGTAAAGTAAACACCTCTACTTAGTCATTTATCGTCTGAATCTTTGAACTCATCAAAACATAATATTATAAATTCCTCTGACCGTTTACCAAGCTTATATGACAGAAAATTGACAGCTGGACAAAGCGTGTGACTGCACACGCATAGATGAGAGTGGGGTCATTTTTCAGTCATTTTTACATTAAAATAATTTTAAAAAAAAGCCCCTCCCCCTCCCTCGGGTCCTTCTATTCTCCTTCGCAAGACACCTAGCATTGCCACCATCACAGCCACCCCCACCCCCTGTCCTCCTCCTTCGCAAGACCCCCACCATTGCAGGCCCCCCCTCAACCCCGCTAAAGCATCAATGTCTCTTGTTTCCTTTGGTGCAGTAGTTCAAAGCACCACCGTTACAGCCCATCGCCGCTGCACCACCATCAAACCCCCCACCCCACCCCGCTCCCCCACCCCCAAAAAAATAAAAACCTTTGGCCCACCACCATATATTCACTTTTCTTTTTTATTCAGTTTCTCAATTAAATTTTTTTATTCTTTTTTTTTAGGATTAATTTGAACTTGAATTGAAAGTGAGTTATGTTGAATGTTGAAAAATCAATAAATTTCATGGATAAGCTTGGAAAAGCTTGGAGTTTTTGTTGATTTGTAAAGATATTCAAATTTAAAAATTGAAAATTCATTATGTTTGTGTATATGAGTTTATAGTTGAAAATTTAAATTAACTGGTGAGGAATTTTAATTATTTGGAATGAATTTGATGTTCAATTTGAGAGCAATATCAAAAACATGATTATTGAAATTTTTCACAATGTGTAAAAGTTATTTATTAATTAAATTTATTTTAATATTTAATTTCTTATGTAGCATTTAAAAATGACGTGAAATTTAACTTAATATTTTAAAATGACGCGAAAATTGACTTGGAGACGATTGAGAATGAATATAAATTGTTATTTTTAATTTTTAAATAATCGTGGAGATGAATTTTATTTTAAAAAATAAAATTTTAATTTATTATTTATTTTATATTTAATATTATTGATTAATAATTTTAAAAGTTAATTAAAGAAGATATTATGACATGTCATTGATCAATGTGACGTCTATATGACGTGGATATAACATGAATATGACATGACATTTTTTTAGGGAGAGTGAGCCACACAGATGGTCAGAAGAGTTTAAAATTTTGAATTTTAATGGGTTGAAGGGTTCAATGACAAAGGACTTAGTAGAAGTGTCCACTTTACAAACGAGAACAAGTACAAGGGTCCACGAGACCATTTCGCTTTTTAAATATTATCAAACTACTCTTGAAATTTCAATCACATTAAAACAAAATCAATTAAATCTCTTCGAACTCATAATCTAGAAAATGTAAATGAAAGATAAAACTAAAGAAATTTTCAATATTTCTTTTGAAGATCGAACAATTCAATTATTTTAGACATTAAAAAATAGCTTAAAAATTCATATGTTTTGAATTAGAGGCAGTAATACTTTTATTTTAGAAACCAATGTATAATTATTTGCCATTTTTCATCTTTACTTTTTAATTATTTGTTTCATTTGGGTTGTGTTTATAGTTCTAAATATTTGTTCCTTTAATCTTTCAAGAATAGTTTAAATAAAATTTATACCCTTATTCAATAAATGTAATTATTAATATATTGATTTGGAAAGATTTATAATATTTAATTAGAGTCATATTGATAAAATTAATTTGAATGTATAGGAGTATGGAGTTTATTAAGGAGTGTGTCCAACCCAAATGAATATATATATATATATATATATATATATATATATATATATATATATATATATATATATATATATATATATATATATACATACATATATATATACATATATATATATATAAAGGAGGATTATAGATATGCCTATGTGGCACCTATATATATATATATATATATATATATATATATATATATATATATATATATATATATATATATATATATATAAAGGAGGATTATAGATATGCCTATGTGGCACCTCTCTTTGGCCAAGGATTCTATTTATCTTTTTTCTCCTTTTTTGGAGTTTTACTTTCATTTTTTTCAATTATTTTATTTTTAAAATCATTTTCATAACTCACTTCTCTTTATGTTCATAATAAATTACACTCTTAATTAATATTAATAAAATTCATAACTCTAAAATCTTTTATATTCATAACCTACAATTATTTAATTTTGCATTAAAAAATCTAATGACAATTGTTTCTTTAAATAGTGTGAAACAATGACAATTGTTTCTTGAAAAAGTCTAATGACAATTGTTTCTTACAAGATATGTGCATTCTAAAAGTCACTTTTCTAAGCTTTATTTATTTTTTTAGAGTAGATTTCTTTTATGCTATGCATAGTATATTAATAAACTTCGTACATTTTTATATTTTTTTAAAGAGTTATGTATTACTTTATTAGAACAATTTTCTTTTATGTTATCTGCCCATTAATTATTTATTTGCCATCTTGTATTTCTCTTTATCTTAATCTCATTAAAATTTTTATTGTAGATGAAAAGAAGATTACTATCATGACAATTTTTCTTGTACTCATCTCATTGTAGGTATGGGACATAGCATATAGCAACCAAAAAATAAAGTCTCACGGGCCAAGATATAATTCAAAGTGCAATATTTTGGGTCTTTTCGATTTATTTAATTTCATCTTCCTCTGCTCTTTGCACTTTAGTTAACAATTTAGTCGTCCTTTTTTGTTTCATGCAACACTTCGGTTTTTCTTTTTTTACTCTTTTAAGGCTTGATTGACATACAAATGAAGTAGAATATTGAGATGATAAGAATCTAACTATTACTGTTTAAAATTCTTTTGAGAGAAATTATATTTATATGTGTGATAGTTCTTCTTTCCTCTTCAATTCACAATATAACATTTTCAAAAGTTTATATTAATTTAGTTAACTAGTTTTCTGATTTTTTTCATTGGTGATGCCAACTTTTTATGTGTGTGTCTAGACCAGAGTGTTTATTTTCTAAAGTAAAAGCAAAGGAAGGAGGCAAACATATATGTGTGCTACTTAAGAAAGTATCTAGGGGGTTTGGGCCACAGGTGATAAAAGAGTTTTAAAATGAAGTGTAGGTGACACAAATCTTAATTATTAGTTGGAGGTGACTATTACTTTATTATGTATTAAGAAAGTTGGGAAAGTTTTAAAATAACCCACAAGTTTTTAAATTTATACTTTGATCCCAATGTATACCTAAAATAATGGGAAATGGAGAAAAAAAAGGCGTTTTTCTCTCTCTTCGCATCCATTGTTGTTTTCTCTCTCTTAACGATTTTTGTTGTTAATTATTTCTATTTCTGCTGCTTTATTCATCATCTTCTGCTTCAGTTTTTTTTGGTCGACCATTTTTTGTTGGTGGTGGTGGTGGTACAGCGCTACTGCTGTGATCTGACCAATTTCTTAGGTCAAATTTTATTTACTACATCACTTTCCACTTTGGCATTACTTCATAGGCTACTTTGGTAAGTAAAATTATGATTTTTATTCGTATTTGTCATCTGGATACACTTCTATTTTTCCAACAATGGATAGAACCCCGATTATGAATCCAGCACAAGTGCCCACAATTTAAACAGATCAATTATCTGGTGCATCAGACTATTTATCTGTTGCATCATCGTATTATCTGTTGCATCAGACGTATTATCTGTGGTATCAAGATGTTTATCTGTTGCAACAGCCTAATTATCTGTTGCATCAGAATGTTTATCTGTTGCACCAGACTAATTATCTGTTGCAACGAATGATTAATCTGTTTGAAACAACACAAATCAACCCCTGTCACAAACCCAACAAATAAATCTTGCTACTGCTACTGGATTCTAAATTATTTCTTTTTACGTCGAATCGTCGAAATATTTGTTGGGAAGATAATAGACAAAATGAAAATTAAATATCGATTAAAACGTCAAAGATCAAACATAATTTATTTATTAAACAAATAAAAATACATATAATAGACTAAAACAAAAATAATAGTCTAATTATTATTATTATTATTATTATTATTATTATCAGCATTGCCGACCGGCCAATCTTCAACCGGAAGTAGCAAGACCCTCTTCAACCTGCGTATCTCACGGAGCATTCTTGATCTAACTCCTCTCAATTCCCATTGCAGATCACGAAGTTGATTTCAAAGTTCATTCATGGCGTCTTGCAGAAAAGCAACGTCCCACACTGGGTCAGCCATAATCTTATCTTCTAGAGTGTAATATGAAAGACGAGATGCAATAAATAAATAGAGTGTGTATTTGAATAAACGGTTGAGTAAGGACGAACCTATTTATAGAGTATTGAATTTGAATGAGAGGCAAAAAGGTGTGACTATTCACCTTCATAAATTAATTAAATTTTTCATTAAATTAAGAAAATAAATATTGTGATATAAGTCATGACTTTTCAGATTATTATTATTAATTAGTTCTTTCCAAGAACTGCTTTTATTGAGTTGTGACTCAATATAGGTTACATCAGATAAATCATATGTGATAACAGATATATCATCTGTTGCAACCATAATGAACCTGTTGCATCAGATAATTTAATTGTTGCAACATATAATCTACTTTTTTTAAAAAAAAAATATATCATCATATCATTAATCTAAATTTGCTTACTTTTTTATTTTATAAATAAAAAAAATATCTTTTCAAATTCCTTGATAAAATAATAATCATTTTATTATATAATAAATAATTTAAAAAACAAAAATGGTGAAAAGTCACGATCAATTATTAAAATTGTGGTTATAAATTATGTTTATTATTTATTTCCTTATTATTTATTTACAAAACATTTTTCATATTGAATAATCGAAACTCCGAGTCATGTCTTTCTTTTCACCCTCTCAATAACAACAATAGCCCTTTTTAATTAATAACCGCCAGATGCAACATATGATCGATCTGTAGTAGAAGATTAACTTCTAACTGTTGACACAAATTGTTGCTCAATCCCTACCACCAACCGTCGACATGTTGAAAACAAGGAATAAACAGAATGATTATTATTAAATACTAAATAAGAATTAAAAATTCAAAGTCGACAACAAAATGAAATGAATGTTCATAGATTTTTGAATCCATTGGGGAGATTTGATATACAAAAGGAGGAAAATAATTTCTAAAATAAAAAATATTACCTAATTATTATTACTACTATTATTATTATTGTCAATCAGACATCTTTCATTCATCCGACAAGTTTGCTCCGAAGCCAGCCAAATATCTCTCTGAAGTTCATCAATCAAACTGTTTTTGAAGTTCATGTAATGACTCGATATGAATGTTCTTGTACGAATCTGGATCATCCATATTTGTGAGAGACCTATTTATAAATTATTGTATCTAAAAAAAAAGAAAATTGCTTTAAAATAAATCTAATAGATGGGTAATCTGTTACAAAATATATTCTTTCTGTTAGATAACGTACAAACAACATGCTGGCAATATTTTTGCAACAAATGTATATATCTATTTCATTTCTGAAACAGGTTGATCACTGTCGTAACAGATATCTTCAATTGATTGACAATATAAACAGATGTGTCATATGTTCCAACAAGCTAGTTATCTGTTTATTAAATTTAAGTCATAGATGGGCTAGGAAGAATAAGGTGCGTGCAGATGGATCCACTATCATATGTGTGGGAATTAAGTATGTATTACTGATAAGCTTACCGGAATAACACACACAAACTACAATGTTTTTGTGAATGCAGTTTTTAACCGATTAGGCATTGATCATTCAAACAAGATCCTGCATTGTACCGTTAAGTTTGATGGGTTTGAAATTGATAAGGATGAGGACCTCATGAAGATGGTGCAGATACCCTGTTACAAATTACTGACGGTTGGTGTTTGTGTTTATGCGTGTCAAGTTTTGAGAAGGGATCAATATTTTTCGCCACTACAGAGAACCAATAGCGATTAGACTTAACTTTAAGTGTGCATTGGACCCTTAGAGGGCCCTCAAAGCCTCGCACTGCATCAAACAAGAATGGAAAACCAATATAGTTATTGCCCTGGCCAAAAATTATATGGTTGGGTTGCTCGCTCGAGTTAATGATTATATGCCAGAAGGTGCGGTAGGAGAATGCTTTCGAGGGAAAATGGGTTGTTGATGGAAGACTATATCATCTGAGAGCTAATTGAAGAAGATACACAGGCTAGAAAGTAACTTCTAACGAATCTGGCCAATGGAATTATCTTAACATATGCGAAATCTGAATCAAGTGCAACTATGAAAGTGTATCCGGTAATGTAATTTCGTCTGTTGTGTGTCTGCAAGAAAAACAATGCAGATGGACACTTTGATAGGGAGCTGCATGGTCGGGATTATCACCTAGGTAGAAAATAGGAGAAGACCAACAAAGCAGCCTCACGGGCATCGAGGGTAGAAATGATGTTCATCAAGTCTAGAAAACTTACGCCAACAACAACTACAGTGAAAATAAGGAAACTAAGCGGAGATGGCAATTTCTGATTTTTAAATTTCATCCCATCTTCTTGTTTGTGTTTCTGATCAGGTCCACTGCCGTTGACCTGATCGGAACCATAAACGAGATTGAAAGGCAAATAGAGTATCATTGCTTCCTTAGCAATATATTTATAATTGATTGTGTTTTCTTGCCTTGACATGCTTTCAACATTCCTTGGAGAAGATCAGATGCTTGCTGTAGTATGTGAATCCCGATAATTTTCAAGCTTGCCTCCAGCTTGTTGTTACTGTCTTCGAAGTTGGTAAGGAGTTTCTCTTCTTTTGTGAGATCGATCAGGAACACTACCTTCAAAGTTGTGGCATTCTAGAAACCCTTCAGAACACTTTCTCTTCAGAAACTTTAAAGGATACATAGAGGGTCGCTGTGTTTGTTTTAGGTCAAAATATATTGATGCACGTTGAAGACGTGGTCCCAAAAGTTGAACAACATACTTTTATCTAGCGTTGCTCCATGCATATTGCTCTACCAATTTGATAAATTAGTAAGCATGGAGTTACATAGCATATGATTTAAACCAACTCTACCAAGCCTATCAAACGTTACATAACTCCAAGATCAATACCCTATCAAAACAATGTGCCCGAGTTAGTGCACATAGGAAAAAAGCCCAATCTGTCTGCCTTTCTGCTGATCACTCTTCTCTAATATAGATGACAAGATATCTGCTATGCAAAAGTCTACACCATCCCAGACACGATTGCCTGGGAACATGTCTGGCGACGGTGTAGACTTTTGCATAGCAGATATCTTGTCATTTATATTGGAGAAGAGCAATCAGCAAAAAGGTTGAGAGATTGAGCTCGTTCGATTTGTGCACTAACACGGTCATATTTTTTTGATAGAGTAATGAGATTAGAGTTACGTAACGTTTGATAAGATTGGTAGAGCCAGTTTAGATTACACGCTACGTAACTCCATGATTACTAATTTATCAAATTAGTTGAGCAAGATGCATAGAGCAACGCTAGATAAAAGTGTGTTGTTCAACTTTAAGGACCACATCTTCAATGTGCATCAACACATTTTGATCTAAAACAAACACAGAGACCCTCCATGTATCCTTTAAGGCTTCTGAAGAAAGTGTTCTGAAGGGCTTCTAGAATGCCACAAATTTGAAGGTAGTGTTCCTGATCGAGCTCACAAAAGACGAGGAACTCTTTACCAACTTTGAAGAGGGCACCGACTAGCTTGAATACAGAATCAACAAGCTGGAGGCAAGCTTGAAAATTATTGGGATTCACATACTACAACAAGCATCTGATCTTCTCCAAGGAATGTTGGAACATGTCAAGGCAAGAAAACACAATCAAGTATAACCATATTGCTAAGGAAGAAATAATACTCTATCTGACTTTCAATCCCGTTTGTCGTTTCGATCAGGTCAACGACAGTGGACCTGATCGGAAACACAAACAAAAAGGCATGGGATGAAATTTAAAATTCAAAAATTTGTCGCCTTCACTTAGATTCCTAATTTTAACTGCAGTTGTTGTTGTCATAAGTTTTCTAGACTTGTTGTACATTATTTCTACCCTCGATGCTCGTGAGGCTTCTTTGTTGGTATTCGTCTATTTTTTATTTAGGTGATAATCCCGACCACGCAGCTCCCTAGCAAAGTGTCCATTTGCATTGTTTTTCTTTCGGAGACACAACTGATGAAATTACATTACCGGATACACTTTTATATTTGCACTTGATTCAGATCTCGCATCTATTAAGATAATTTCACCGGATGGATTCACTTGAAGTTACTTTCTACCCTATGTCTCTTCTTCAATTAGCTCTCAGATGATAGTCTTCCATCAACCACCCATTTTTCTTTGAAAGAATTCTCCTACCGCACATTCTGGCATAAAATCATCACCCCAAGCGATCAACCCAGCCATATAAATTTTGGCCAGGGCAATAACTATATTGGTTTTCAGTTCTTATTAGATACAGTGCTAATCTTTGTAGGCCCTCTAAGGGTCTAATACACCCTAAAGTTAGTCCAATCGTTATTGAATCTCTTTACAATGACACAAAAATTAGATCCCTTCACAATGCTTGACAAATAAACATGATCAACAACCAACATTAAATCTTAATAGGCTATCAGAACCATATTCATGGTCCCCAGCCTTATCAGTTCGGACCTACCAAACTTAACTGTAAAATTGCAGACATTTTGTTGGAACGATCTATGACTAATCAGTAAAAACATCATTCACAAAATCAGTACACTCTATGTGTGTTTTCACGATAACATTATCAATAATACATACCTTCCACATATGAAGTGGTTCCATCTACAAGCAGCTTATTCCTCCGATCCCATCTTTACTGCTGCCTCTTGAGATAGTCCGTCAAAAGTTGAACAACTGTCAGTTCCTTATATCTACAAAGAAGAGGGAAAAAAATTATGTCACAAAAAGAACATTGTCCATCTGTTGCATCAGATGTGGAGTCTGTTGCAACAGATATGGAGTCTGTTGCAACAGATGTGGAGTTTGTTGCAACAGATGTGGAGTCTGTTGCAATAGATGTGGAGTCTGATGGAATACACCAAACCAGCCTTTCTGGTGGTTTTATTTGTTCCAATAGTTTCTCTATCTGTTGCAATATCAACAACAACATAAACATCAACAAAAAAAACATCTGTTCCGACAACATCATCAACAACAAAGAAGCAACATCCTTTATGCCTGAACCATCAACAACACCACAAGTTCCAACAACGCCAATCCCACCAACAACATCAATAATTGCATCAAAAATAATGAAACAAACAAAATACATATAAAAAAAATTGTACTGCCAACAAGACTTTTAAACTTCTCCCAACAGATGACTTTTTTCTCATATTGTAATAAAAATTCTTGGATTATTTATTCAACACTTACAAGTTTCTTAAAAAAAATTTAATAAATATGATATAGGTAAATAGTAATTAAATAAAAAAATAGATGTAAATAACATGCAAAGAAGAAGACGAGAATGAAAGAGCAATAATGAACCATACCTTAATATCAAAAAGGGGATCAAAATAAAAATTTAAGTCGAGGAAAGATATGGATGAGTTTAGATCCGAAAAGATCTTTATGAGAAGAGAAGAGAAAAGAGAGAGAAAAGGCCATGACCCTAAAAAGGAGAGAAAAAAATGAGAGTTGAATAAAATAAACTGCAGCTGAAGAAAGAGATGAGATAATTTCTATAGATGTATTGTGTACGTAGACGTGGTGGTTTTCAATATTCATTAATTAATATTCATTAATTTCATTAATAATTTGAGGGGCACGGGGAAGACTAAGACTACTGACATTGAAAAGACAAGACAAGACAAGATTGCTCAATGAACTCACTTTTGAGATATCCAAGAAATATTTTTTACCGCCTTTAATAGTAAGTACTACTACTTGATATTATCTACTCGGACCAGATGCTTCGTGCTTTAAAATTAAAAGAGATAAAAAGATTTTCAAACAAATATGTCACAGATGCTTCTTGCTTTAAAATTAAAAGAGATAAAAAGATTTTCAAACAAATATGTCATCTGTTGCAGCATATATATATTTAGAAATTCAAACAGCTCAGTCATCTGTTATAACAGATATAAATATCTGTTTAAAAATTTCAAAAGCTCAGTCATTTGTCACAACAGATAAAAATATTCATTTGATAATTAATAAAATCAGATATGTCATCTGTTACAACAGATATAAATATTTTTTTGAAAATTTCCAATAACTCGGTCATCTGTCACAACAGATACAAATATCTATTTGTATTTTAAATTAGATATGTCATCTGTTACAACATATATGTACCTTCTTGAAAATTTTCAATAGCTTAGTCGTTTGTTGTAACAGATTTTATAGCAATTGATTTAGGTGGAACTAGGAATGAATGAATGAGCTCGCAGGATCAACTACAAATCCAATCGAATCTTTGCAATTGCATGGCGTTGGTATTCCATTCATACTGACCCAAGTCGTCGATCGATCACTCTGAGTTGAAATGAGTTCTCATCAACTCAATGTTAGGATAGTGATAGTACCTAAGTTGATTTAGGTAGAACTAGGGATGAATGAGTGATCTCACAAGGTTAACTATAAATCCAATTGAATCTTTAGAATTGTATGGCGTTGGTATTGCGTTCATCCCGACTCGAGTCGTCGATCGAGCACTCTGAGTTGAAATGAGTTCTCATCAACTCAATGTTAGGATAGTGATAGTACCTAAGTTGATTTAGGTGGAACTAGGGATGAATAAGTGAGATCGCAGGGTCAACTACAAATCTAATCAAGTCTTTGCAATTGTATAGCATTGGTATTGCGTTCATCCCGACCCGAGTCGTCGATCGATTACTCTGAGTTGAAATGAGTTCTGATCAACTCAATGTTAGGATAGTGATAGTACCTAAGTTGATTTAGGTAGAACTAGGGATGAATGAGTGAGCTCGCAGGGTTAACTATAAATCCAATCGAGTCTTTGGAATTGCATGGTGTTGGTATTGCGTTCATCCTGACCTATGTCATCGATCGGTCACTCTAAGTTGAAATGAGTTCTCATCAACTCAATGTTAGGATAGTGATAGTACTTAAGTTGATTTAGGTGGAACTAGGGATGAATGAGTGAGCTCGCAGGGTCAACTACAAATCCAATTGAGTCTTTGCAATTATATGGCATTGGTATTGCGTTCATCCCGACCCGAGTCATCGATCGATCACTCTGAATTGAAATGAGTTTTCATCAACTCAATGTTAGGTTAGTGATAGTACCTAAGTTGATTTAGGTGGAACCAGGGATGAATGAGTGAGCTCGCAGGGTCAACTACAAATCCATTTGAGTCTTTGCAATTGCATGGCGTTGGTATAACATTCATCCCAACCCGAGTCATCAATCGATCACTCTGAGTTGAAATGAGTTCTCATCAACTCAATGTTAGGATAGTGATAGTTACTAAGTTGATTTAGGTGGAACTAGGGATGAATGAGTGAGCTCGCTGGATCAACTCTAAATCTAATCGAGTCTTTACAATTACATGGCGTTGGTATTGCGTTCATCCCGACCCGAGTAGTCGATCGATCACTTTGAGTAGAAATGAGTTCTCATTAACTCAATATTTTAAAAACTATATCTTTTAAAATTTTTAAAATTAATTAAGATCAATTCGGACAAAATTAGCAATTTCAAAACTTGTCATTCTTTTCCAAAATTACAAATCAACCAATACAAATCATCCATTTGCACGAAAAACTTTTCATTTCAATTCTTAAGTTCTCGCTCTTCTCTTTCTTTCTCTCTCTCTCTCTCTCGGGGTGTCCTCTCTCTCTCAATAATACAAACAGTATAAGCAACAACTAATCAACATATTGCTCATCCCTTCAAAATAGGTTGATTTTCTTCCCATTTACAACTACACATAGTTGTTTTTTTCGACTTCATTCCCGCTTGTATCCATTATTTTCTCTATCTTCGCATTAATAGAGTTCGAGAAGATTTTTACATTTGTTCTTTATTCTAAAAAATAGGGCTTTTTAGTTAATGATAAAAAGAAGACTTTTAGTTGTATTATATTCGAGAATGGGTTAATAATTTTGAGTTTTGATGCTAAAAGAGTTGGAAGCACCCGAGAAAACCCTAGTTTTTCTCTCAGTGTTTTATTGACTGTCGTGGTATTGTTGGATGGTGTTTGTGGTGTTGTTGGTGGTATTGGTATTTGTATTTTTTGGTGGTAGTGTCGGTGGTCTTGGTGTTGGTATTAGTGGCATTGGTTGTGGTGGTGGTGGTCCATCTGTTCCAACGGGTGAAAGATCTATTGGGAGATATTAAATAGGTCTTCAATCAGATTCCCCATCTGTTCTGTAACACCCCGATTCGCTGAACCGGAATGCTACACGGTGCTCATGACCCCAAGGGACCATAAGCTAACCCATGACTGATATCTGTACCTGTATACTGCAAATCATGATATAATAATGCCGAATACATAGAACTGTAAGGCCATAAGGTTCAAATGAATAAAATTATGTGGGCGAAAATACCCAAAACAACTCAATCTGAAAGCTAAGTCTGAACGTAAATCTGAAAGCCTCTAAACTATTTGAATAAGGAGTTGAAGGAACATGTCTCCAACTAACTCCGTAAAACTAAACTGAAGAAATAAATAAATGTATCAAATCATATTGTCCTCAAATCAATGAGGACTCACTGTGTCTCTGCGACTGGAATGCTACCGCTACTGCTAGGCTGGATTTCGTGTCTTGAAACCTATGGTGTAACATGAAAAGAAAGCACCATAGTGCAAATACGTCAATACAACTGGAGTGCTGAGTATACGAGGAAGGTAGGCTGAACATAAAGGGTTTCATGCATGAACAACACTAACTGACTAATATGAACGTGGGAGTGCAAACACACATATATAGAAACTGGGATCATGAATACGTGATAGCATGACCTGTAAGCTAATACATGGTTTACTGATAACTGTCATGACTGATACTGAAACTGATAACATGGACGATTGTATCTGACAGTCCTGTATATACTAAAATCTGAAGAACGCCCTGAGTTTTTTTATTGAGACTGATACTGAAACTGTGGAAAGTAGTGTTTAATCGACATGCCCCATGTATGCCGTTATGGCTAAGCTGGGGTCCAATATCTGCCCCGACTGGAGGGGTGTCAATACCGTTCCACGGGTAAGGACAGCCTGTGAGTGACCCTTATCTGGCCGGTACTCAATGAGAATGGTGAGAACCCTAAACTGACGGGTTAAGCCACTTCATCAACCCTAATCTGATGGGTTAAGATATCTCAACCTACGCTTGCTACGTAGTTTTGGAACACAAGGATGACTACTAAGAATCACACCCTGAACTAGCGGGTGAGTTTCCATTCTTGGGTTCACTCGGTGCTAACCTCTACTCCTATCTGGAGGGACTAGACATGAATAATTGACTGTGCATGACTTAATCTTACTGAAATCTGTTGACTGGCGGAATGTTACTGATATCTGACAACTGACTAAGATCATGAGGTTTTCCTGAGTCACATGACTGACTGAAGTCTATAGAATCATAGCTTAAGTTCGGATATCGTGAAACATGACATGGCTCTAGGCACACAACTATAGTTTTCGAGTACAAGTACCCCCAGGACTCGATAGGAGGAAACTGACACACATGACATGACTTGATCACAAGATTTGAGTTCACAATTCACAATATCATAAGTAAGGCTTTCATAATAAGAATGATTCTCAGCAAACTATCACATGATCGGGAATGCACACAACATGTATATACTTGCATAGCTTCAATAACATGGTCATTCCATATCGCAACAATATCATGAGCATCTCGTACAACTTCTTCAATTCAAGACAATAGCATGGGGATCACGTTGAACATAACTTAGAACGTGATAGCATGACCTGTAAGCTAATACATGGTTTACTGATAACTGTTATGACTGATACTGAAACTGATAACATGGACGATTGTATTTGACAGTCCTGTATATACTAAAATCTGAAGAACGCCATGAGTTCTTTTATTGAGACTGATACTGAAACTGTGGGAAGTAGTGTTTAATCGACATGCCCCATGTATGCCGTTATGGCTAAGCTTGGGTCCAATATCTGCCCCGACTAGAGGGGTGTCAATACCGTTCCACGGGTAAGGACAGCCTGTGAGTGACCCTTATCTGGCGGGTACTCAATGAGAATGGTGAGAACCCTAAACTGATGGGTTAAGCCACTTCATCAACCCTAATCTGATGGGTTAAGATATCTCAACCTACGCTGGCTACGTAGTTCTGGAACACAAGGATGACTACTAAGAATCACACCCTGAACTGGCGGGTGAGTTTCCATTCTTAGGTTCACTCGGTGCTAACCTCTACTCCTATCTGGAGGGACTAGACATGAATAACTGACTGTGCATAACTTAATCTTACTGAAATCTGTTGACTGGCGGAATGTTACTGATATCTGACAACTGACTAAGATCATGAGGTTTTCCTGAGTCACATGACTGACTGAAGTCTATAGAATCATAGCTTAAGTTCGGATATCGTGAAACATGACATAGCTCTAGGCACACAACTATAGTTTTCGAGTACAAGTACCCCCAGGACTCGATAGAATGAAACTGACACACATGACATGACTTGATCACAAGATTTGAGTCCACAATTCACAATATCATAAGTAAGGCTTTCATAATAAGAATGATTCTCAACAAACTATCACATGATCGGGAATGCACACAACATGTATATACTTGCATAGCTTCAATAACATGGTCATTCCATATCGCAACAATATCATGAGCATCTCGTACAACTTCTTCAATTCAAGACAATAGCATGGGGATCACGTTGAACATAACTTAGAACATGGAATAGTCATTTAGGACTAATTATGTCATAAAAGCATGATTTCTATTCTCTTAGGTATTTTCACAAACACCTTACATGCAAATCTTAGGCATAGGTGGATTCATCAATATTACAAATATTCAACCACCAATTTCACATATTTATACGTTAAATACCACCATATCCTCATAATAAACACACAAACATCCCATCTTAGGCATCATCAAACTCCAACCACGTGAAGATCAACCAACAACAACATAAACATCATAATTCAAAATTTAGAAGATGGTTCTTGAGCTTTATGGACGAAAGGACTCCATGAATCAACTCACGCATACCTTAGAAGGAAGATTCTTGATGATTGACGGAGAAATTTCCTTGAAATTGAATCTTCAAGCTTAGTTACGCAACTCTAGTTGTTTTTCTCTTTTAGTGCTCTTGGATGATGAGCTTTGAGATGATAATAGGGTTGTAATATGTTTAGAAGCTATATATTTCGTAGGGTTAAGTTTAGGGACGTGTAAGGAGTGTTAAAAGACTTAATTACCCTTAAAATAACTTTAAAAGAAGTGTTTTTGGCACCTGGAACTGAATTAGGCGGCGCCTAAGTGATTGCCTAAGCTAGGTTGGGCGGCGCCTAACCAATCGCCTATCCTTACTGTCTCTCACGAAAATGGGCATAACTTTTTGCTCGGGTATTGGATTAAGGAGAAATTGGTATCGTTGGAAATCTAATTAGACTCTCTACAATTTAGTGGGTATAAATCAGCTAAAATACTACATTAACATTGAGTTATACTCATTCAAAGAAGACCCTTGCAAAATCAAACACTAAAACTTGATGAATTCAAAAACTCTTAGCTTGTATTACCTTAAGTGACTCAGATAAACATGCTTAATGCATCATAAGCTATCCTATCACTAGGATATTCATTGTAAGTCATGTACTCAAGTATGAATAACAGGATAGGATACTTCATACGTAGGAATACTTATTCACTTCCTAGTTTAGAAACATGCGGGGTATTACATATTCCAACTTATGGGTTATCTGTTGGACTGTTTTCTTGTAATGTGATAGATAATAATTTATTGAAATTTCTTCACCTGTTGCAACAGGTGGAATATCTGTGGGGAGATATTAAATAGGTCTTCAAATAAATTCGGGTTCCCCATCTGTTCCAACTGATGGATTGTCCGTTGAAGTATTTGTTTTGGTTATGTGGTAAGAATAATTTATTGAAATTTGTCTCACTTTTTTTAAAAAAATTATCCAGACATCAAATATAATGTATTTTTTGTTTTCCTTTTGTTTGTAGTTAAAAGATGTCTCCCAAAAGAAAAGAAACAAAAAGTGGAGAAAGTGGATCAACTTTCGATCACCAAACAAAAAAGGCTAGAGTACAGATAGATTCGGAGGAACTTCCAGAATAATATCAGTCAGGGCAAAATAAAGCCGAGGAAAATGATAACTCCTCCTCACCAATGGGGCGTGAAATAATATCAAAATTCCAGCATGATTCTGTCAAAACCATTAGTATTGACAAGTTTTGAGTTGTGATGCCGATGAATAACCCTAATACAATATCTGGCGATCTTGTACTTAAATGTCAGTTGGGGAAACCTTTTGACAAACTTAGAAGTATTATAAAGAAGGAAACACAGATGGAATTTTTAAGAAGAGCTGCTTTGCACACTTTCTTGTGCTATCTGGGCCTCGCTCTCTCCGTTTCCCAATGATCGTGGTATATGGCCTTCTCAAGCATAGGATCATGTATACGGGGGATGATGGAGGTTCGAAGGAGGGAAGAAATAAGATGGAGGAAGTCTGGATCAATTACTGTAGGATGTCGGTTTGTTTTGGATTAAAAGAGTTTGCCATTGTGACGGGCTTGAGATGCGATCGTCCAGAAGAACATGCCATAAAAAAAATACCCCAAAAAGGGTCCAACAAATACAAGGTAAAAAAATATGGGTTGTTGGGCATTGTTGGACCTAGCTACAAAGTGAAGGATTTGATAGCGGATCTCAAGAATAAAGACATACCAAAGCACTACAGGGAGAAATTGTGCTTAGTTTGGTTTGTCCATTCCGTTTTATTGGCAAGAACGTCAAGAAAGTCACAGAACGTGATTTGTTGGCGCTTACTGATGATTTTAGGAGATTCAACGACTATCCCTGGGGCTACGACAGCTACTACTTGACTGTCAAATATTTACTGAAAGAGCTAAAGCCAAAGACGACCACATTATACGGCTTTTCTTGGGTTTTCATGATAAAATTGATCACAATTTTTACTCATTCATTAATTTATATTGAATATACTTGTGACTTTTTTTTGCTTGCTTTCTGTTTACAATTTTTAGGCTTGGGCATGTGAAGTCATTCCTCTCCTCCAAAAGTATTTCACGGATTAGCCGGATAAGGTTTCTCATCCAAGGATCCTTAGATGTTTGGCTACAGTAGAGAGCAGCAAAAAAAATATTAACGAGGCTGATCTCTTTAACCCTCCGGATGATGAAGTATGTTTTCTTTCAACTAAAATAATTTGCCTCAAAGAAAGATATTGAAACAGATGTTCCATCTGCTGCAAGAGATTACCCATCAACTGCAACTGGTGCAATGGGTAATCTGTTGTGACAGACAATCCATATTTCGCAACAAATTAACCACATGTTGCTCTGTTCTCTGAACTCTACTCAATAGATTACCCATCTACTATAAATTATACAACAGATGGGTATTCTAATGCAACATATTATCAATCTGTTTCAACATACAGATCAACTGTTGTGGTAGCTAGATCGTCTGTTGCATAAGTTGGTTGTGTTAACATAACCCGAGCCCCATGTAACCCAACTGACTGCAAATTATTATTTTATGATTAAAATTCCTACTGTCATTTTTTTATAGGTTGTGCATCCTTGGATCGTGCCTACCATTGATGAGCTGGGGATGACTTATTTTCTTACTCTAGGTCTTGTTGATACAAAAGAAGACCCAACTGTGGAGTTAATAAAGAAGGAATTGGATGGAGCAACATCCATAAGAAGAGCAGTTAGGCAAGGTCAGTCTAATGTTGAAGCTCTTCACGACCTAACTCAAACTATAACAGATCCGGGTGCTTCTTCTGGGGGTACTACTGGTGGAGTTGTTTGTAATGGTGGCTGCCATCCTACTTCTGCTTCTACTACCAGTCGTGATTATAAGCATGTTGGTGCTCAGCAAAAAATAAATATGTTTGAAAACACCCCTTGCATAGGTCCTCCATCTTACCCCTACACTGGTCTCTTCCACCCTTACAGTGGTCCCTCTCACCCCTCCTCACCCTTATGTTCTCATTGTAAATAAAATATGTGCAAGGACAGAGAGGATAAACTCCTCGACAAGCTAGAGGCTATTGCTGAAGCTGCCAAGGCTTTGAAATTTAGGAGGGGTGTCACACCATCTAACAAGGTGAGGGGACCATGCACTCCTATAGTAGAGGTTAGGAGGAAGAGAATAAAAATTAAACAAATTCTCTCCGTTCTGAAATCAGCAAAAAATACAACTCCCCCCGCTCCAATAGTTGTTGAAGTTCAGGGGACGCCGAAGAAGGTGGACATATTTACGGCGCTTAGCAAGGAGAAGAAGAAGGAACTGGAAGAATTTATCAAGATGAAGGTTCAAAAGGAATACACCATGCATTCATTTGCAACGAAAGACTTCTCGAATATAACAAATATGTGTGTGTGGTACGAGGACAAAGTAAGTTTAATTTTGCTAACCTACCTTTCCAATCTACTCCATGAAGAAGAATCTACGCTGCAGATGTGTAATCTGTTGCAACATCTTGGTATTCTGTTGCAACAAAATACACATCTGTTGCATAAGTTGCATTGGCTGGCTAATCTATGAACTGATTCAGAGAACCCTCTGCATCAGATTCTTTCCACTGTGTTTTTATTCTTCACAATTACTAACATATTTAAAAATTATCTTCTTATACCACAGTATGTTGATGAAATTCTCTGCCTCATGAGGGGCATGAAATTAGTGTATCCAGATGCTTATGATGTTACTGATAGGATAATGGACCTCAACTTCTACAATAATTTCAAAGATAGGTACGCTGATCTTCATAATCTAGATGATTTCGGTGGCCTGGGATTTGATCAATTAGTTTCTACGTTCCAATGGGATGAAGAAGTAATTAAATATATTAGAGGGAAAAAGCCATATCCACACGACAAGAGCTGGACCAAGGCAAAGAAAATCCTTGCAGTCATGAACGTGGATGTCACCCATTTTCTCACTTTTGAGATACTCCTATATGAGGGAAATATTAAGGTTTATGACTGCAACTTACCTGTGTTCAGCGAGAAGACATTTTTAACCCACATGCAACCACTTTTGAAGTTGTTGCCCAAGTTGTTGACGCAGAGTAAGCTGATAGATCATTTGCCGACTAAAGTCTTGGTGAAGGAATCATGACTTTTTGAAGGTCAAAATAAGAACATCCAGCTCCAAAAAAATATAACTGGTGCAGCGTGCGGTTCGTACTCGCTTGCATACATGGAGTGTTTGCTGACCGGCACACAAATGATCGGTGTGTGTGACACCATTGTGGGAAATATGCAATGATTTTGGGCATATGGGGTACTAACTAAATGGTTGGAGCCCGTGTATAAAAAAGAAAATGTACAAATATAGAGACAAACACGATAACAAATTTTCATTTCAAGACAATTACTATATATATATGGGCAATAATTTTTATGTTTGGCAAAGTTGAATTTTTATAATGCAATAGATTTTATATCTGTCGTAACAGATATAGTACCTGTTGTGATAGATTGATTATCTGTTGGAGTAGTTTGGTCATCTGTTGTGTTATGCAGATGTTCCCCGTCTGTCTGTCGCAACAGATTACCGATCTGTTGCAACATATAACTTATCTGTTGCAACTAATCGGTAATCTGTAGGAGTAAATCAAAAAATTAGGAAGATCTATTATATAATTTCCAGGAGATGACCTATGTGTTGCATCTTATGTTGCAACATATGTCTAAATCTGTCTGATAAGATATGTCGTCTATTGCAGCAGATGTGTTATCTGTTGTGATATTTAAATCTAGTACTCCATTTCAATTAACATGTTCAAAACTCAAAATTAATTAAATTCATAGACAGAATAAAATAAATTCGAAGCCTTCGTAAATTACATGACATAAAGTAACTCAATAAATAAATGAAATGTAAAAAAAATCATTATGAGTACAAACGATCTACTCTACAAATAAATCAACAAGTTAAACAAAGGAGGATAGGTTATTACATTGACGGACTCGAGCTATAAAGATCTAATCAATATGGACAAGTTGTTCTTCATTCAGTGCTATGGAATTCGGCTTTGGTCGTCGTGGATCTTTAATGTTGGTTGCGTATGGCTTCTGAGCTTTAGCTTCTCCATATATCCATAAAAGAGCAGCATATATTTTGCGGAGTAATCTGGCATCAAGTCCATCATTTAGTACTTGTAATCCATCGCTCAAATACTCGGCATAGGCTGCAACAAAAGGACCACAATCCCTGCATTATAAAAAAATAGATAATCCATATCTTGCAGTTCATGCAAGCGTTGGGAAATTTGTGAAATGAAACTAAATCAGGACACTTAAACTTACAGGCTACCAATGGTTTATTGAGCAATTCTGTCAACATATTGTACATCAAATGGATTAGCCATTTTATCTCGGCATGCTTCAATCGTCGACCAATCAGTACAAACCTTTTGATCTAAAAAGTCACTCATATCAAGGTAAGTAGGCAATATTTGGCTAGCTTTTGTATCTCAGATAACGGCCCGAAACATCTCCTTCGCGACATCGAGTCATAAACTCGAATGCGCCTTTCTTTTAAAACAACGGCAGCCAACACCCAATGAAATTCATCACCATAATTGATTGGGATGTACACTTAGTCAACCAAATGCTAAGGTAAGCCAGTCGGAATGCTAAAACCTTTGATGATGTTGATTAAGCATTCCTCGTTTTGAAAAACTTCCAGCTACTGTTGACAATACCTATCGTAGGCATTATTGATGTAAACTTTGTACAAAAAATTGCTTGTTGTGCATCTGTATTGTTCTTGTGTTTGCAACTTGACCTTCTTTCGAAGGTAGTAAAAAATAACATCGATATGCTACACATATTATCAAACATTTTGGATTACGTGACAAAAAAATTAATACGCAGATATAATTAAATAAAGTATTAATTAATAGTAATATATATGGCCTTTAAACCTTATCACTCCTGCAAGTTTGGGGCTGTGACATCAAATAGAACCAATCCTTCATTCCGGGATGTACAACAACAAAGTCAAACATATCAAAACCAAGACTCGATTCGTTCACTTTGTAGTGGTCCTCATTTTATTTTCTACGTGATGATTTATATGTGTTAATGTCAGGTTCTTACAACAAGAATTGTATAAACCAATATCCACAAAATTGATTTATGTACCTGCCGGCATGATGCTTTAACAACCCATCGGCAATCCATTCTGAATAGTCGTTGATCAACTGTATTAGTTTTTTTGGAGCCTCGTCCGAGATGTTGAACCCTTCAAACGGGTAAATCTTCCGTTCTCTCAAACTGACAGGCTCCACTTTTTCTTCATCTTTGGAAGTAGTTGATGGATTATCAACTGTCATATTATGCTCTTAGGCAGTAGCTGTGACATTCACCTGGAAAGCCAGAACTGTCAATGCTAAGTAGAGATATACAATAAATTTTCCATCTGTTGCAACAAATGATTCTTATGTTACATCAGATGGATTATCTGTTGGGACAAATTTGAATAGGTAAATCAGAGCAGTACGATAATTTCAAACAGATGACCCATCTGTTGTAACATAAGACTCATCTGTTGAAACAGATAACGAATCTGATACAACAGGTTAGACAACAGTTGCAACAGATATATACATCTGTTTGATAATTTTCAGTAGTGTATCATCTGTTGAAACAGATATGAGCTTGTTTGTTTTTTGGAACAGATGATGTACATTCACCTTCTTCAGCTCATGCTGCTCTTCTGTGGCCCTTGCACACTAAACATCAGTGCAAGACAAAGACAGAGGCATTGCAATCTTATTTTTTTTATGATTAATGATGTATTGGAAGTGTTTTTCCTTCTCCTCTTAGCCGCCTTGATCTCTAGTGGAGTGTCTGAATATGAAATCCTCTTTGATGGAATGACACCCCTCTTAGATGTCATTTTCTTTACAGAAGCAGTTAGTGCATTAATAGCATTAATCACTCCATCATGTGTCGTCTTGCAGTCTTGACATTTACATGAAGAACATTCGCCAGATGCGGCAAAATTTGGAGAAAAATCTATACAACCATTATGATCATAATTATAATGGCTTGTTGTTTCAAAAACTGTAAGAGGAGCATCATTAGCCCCACCCTCCAAAATTATTTTTCTTGTGATGGTTGTTGCTCCAAACAACTCTATTTTATTCCATCAACGACCTTAGGGTCCGATAAATTTTGCACAGACCGTAAAGTAAGAAAAAATGGCATCTTCAACTCTCGGTTGGTCGAAATAAGCCACGGATGGACAATCTAAAATAAATCGGTACATTTATTAAGAATGATGATGAAATCATTTAATCATTAATTAAAATAAAAACTTGATTAGAATTGGACTTATAGCTTCCTTGGGGGGATTGAAGAGATCAAGAAATTTTACATTTTTATCGGTTTTGGCCGACAACCATCTCAGAATTCTTGGACAGGAAACTTCTTCCTGGTAGTTCACTTGTTGTATCAAATAAGGAATGGCTTCAAATACCCAAGCCTATAACATAACGCCAATAAATCAAAATCATTATTGAATAAAAAAATGATAAATCATATCATGATAAAAGAAATATTTACCATGAAGGCCCATGAAAAACCATATAAGTTGACTGTTTTTAGCGTTAACGGAGTCAACAAATATTTGACAGTCATTTTGAAGCTTTCATAACCCCAAGGATAGCTGTTAAATGCCTTAAGATCCTCGGAGGAATTAATTAAACCGAGGCTTATGTTGTTGTTATTGTCTCTCGCCTAAAGAACATTATGTACAAACCAAACCAAGCACAATGATTGCTTTTGCTTCTTTGAAAGTCCTTTACCTTTCAACGCTTCAATCAGATTTTTATTTTTGAAGCTTAGACCAACAATGGACACCAAGTCATCACGAACACTCAACTTGCCCTTTTTTTTTTGGGTGTGCGGGGTGCTTTTTTTTGTTAGAGTATGTATAAATTGAGAAGGAGAAGGAGGATAACATTTTAGTCTAGTTACTATGGCAAACTCCTCCCAACCAAAAAAATAGGTGTGCCACAGTAATTTATCCACACCTCATCCATCTTATCTTTGTTTTCATACATAAACTTGCGCTTGAGAAGATCATATACCATTTTTATCTGGAAACGAGCATTGTTGTCCTCTGACAAATCAAGATATTTCCCAAAGAAGCTTTCCCTGAAATAAGAATCCAATTTTTGTTCTCAAAGTATTTTTCTGAAGGCGTCAAAAGATTTTCCCATGACTGACTTAACCACGAGATCACTCATTAAATCTGTGGCACCATCGCACTGCATTCCCACAGGGTAATGATCAATTCTGAAGGTTTTGACCAACAATTCGACGGAAGGGCTACTAGCATTTGGATCATCTTTTTTGAAAGATTCCTCCTCCCTGTGTTCATTATCTTCTGCTCCTAATTGAGATAACGCTTGTAAAGCAAGCTCATAGAGTGGTGGATGTAGCTGATCTGCTGCACTTGCTCCTTTACTTGGACTTGATTCGATTTATTTTATTTTGGGAGCCATGTTATCTTAAATTAACAGAAACATAACATAGATTATAATTGATTAATGCATAACAGTAATATAACAGTTCCAAAAGACAACTAATCTGTTGCCCCAAGTATGTTATCTGTTGCAACATATAACCGACCTGTTACAACGGATGAGTAATACGTGGGAACCATAAAAACAGCATTATTTGTTGCACCTGGTATTTTATCTGATGCAACACATAACTGAACCGTTGCAACGGATGAGTAATCCATTGGAAACAATAAAAACAAATCACTAATCTGTTGTACCAGGTATTTTATTTGTTGCAATATATAACTGACTTGTTGCAATGGATGAGTAAACCATTGAAAAGGATAAAAACAGATCACTAATCTGTTGTACCAGGTATGTTATCTATTTAAATAGATAACCGACCTGTATGAGTAAATCATTAGAAAAAATAAAAACAGTCCTAATCTGTTGTAAAATGAAGAGTAAACCGTTGGAAAGAATAAAAATAGATCACTAGTCAGTTATCTGTTGGATCAATATTGTTTAGATTTCTTCCAAACAGAATAGACATTTCTCACAACAGATGAATAATCTGTTAGATTGTTCACCTGTTGCAGCAGATTTTCATAGTTGCATCAGATTTTTAATTTGTTGCATCAGATTTTAAAATAAAGAGTAAACCTTTGGAAAGAATAAAAATAGATCACTAATCAGTTATCTGTTGGATTAATATTGTTTAAATGTTTTCCAAACAGAAGAGTCGTCTGTTGCAACAGATGAATGATCTATTAGATTGTTCACCTGTTGCATCAGATTTCCATAGTTACATCAGATTTTTAATCTGTTGCATCAGATTTTCATCTGTTGCATCATATGTTTCATCTATTACATCAGATGTTTCAACTGTTGCAATACCATTTCTACCAAGACAAACAACAAATCAACCCAGCAACACCAATATATCACACACACACATATACACTAAGAACATCAACTGTGACAAAAAATCACCAACAAATTCAAATCAACAGTACAACAACGAGAAGAAAAAAAGCAGAAATACCAGAAATTAAGGTTTTATTCAATCCACATTTCAATACCAAAAGAGTAGTTGGCTCAAGTTCCTCTGTTTCTTCATAATTGTTTACCTGTGAAAAAAGAAATAGGATGATGAAGAACTAAAAATTATTGTCACCGGAGAAGTATTCACGTTTATTGATGGTTGAAATTCAAAAAGGAACTCGCCCAACTATTTGTCGCCGGAGGTTGAAGGGAGAAATTTTGCAGAACTGTTGGTTGGGAGAAGCTGGAGAGAGAGTGGTTGATTAGGATTGAAGAGGAGTGTGGGTTGGTTTGATTTGTATTCTTGAAAAGATTAGAAAGTTTTGAAAATATTAATCAAGTCCATAATTAACTTAATCAAGTTTCCTAATGATGTTTGACCCTATCTGTTGGTCAATGTCACCAATCCTTCATTCAAGACTTAAAAGACACCTTTCCTTCAATTTTCTCAAGTATCTATAGATCCTTCCGCAATTATGTACATCAACTTTTAAATCTTTTGATAATATATGAGAATTTAACATTAGTTTATACTTTGAATGATATTTTTATTCATAAGAAAATTGTTTATTGATTCGTTAAATTGTAATTTTTGATTTTTCACATTTTATAGTTTAAAGAGAAATGAAAAGGATAAAATAAAATAAAACATGAGATTCATATAATTAGATTTGTGTTTTATATATATATATATATATATATATATATATATATATATATATATATATATATATATATATATATATATATATATATATATATATATAATAAACAAGTTTAAAAGTTACTAAAACTAGGCATGAAAATAAATTCAATTTTATGGAATCTTTTCTTTTCCTCTACTTTCTTTAAGAAAAATGAAATTACTGTTTCACTTATAGAATATATTATATAAAAATCAAACTTTTAGAAGACTGAAAATACGTAAGTGATGAAAATTCACATAAAAATATCTTTATATATTTAAGAGTGTATACATTCAATTACATAAATTCTACTCTTAAATATTACTCCCTCCGTTTCAAAATAGTTGGCCCTTTTTAACTTAGCACTCTCCTTAAGAAAGTATTTATTAGGGGTTTATTTTACCAAATTAGCCTTATTAATTATGCTTTGAAAATATAAATTTGAGTAATATACTTTGTTTAGTCATTTAATGTTGAGGGTAGTATTGGAAGAATATAATAAAATACTCTTGATTTCATCTAAAGGGGCAACTAAATTGAAACAACTATTTTTAGAAAAAAGGTCAACTAAAATGAAACGAAGGGAGTAGTAATGTCCATAACTCTCAAGCTTTTCATATTCATAACCCTTAATTAGTTAATGTTCAAGAAGACCATTTACTTTTTTCTCTTTTTTATTTTTTTATTTTCAAATTCTAAATATTTTTTGTTAATTGTTTTTATCTTCTTTTATAATTAATGTAATTGATTTGTATTAAGTAAAATTTATATCTCTATATAATAAAAAAAATAAATTTCTACTGTTAATAATATCATAAACTTCATGACTTTTAAATTTTCATATTCATAACCTCCAATTATTTAATTATAAAATTTAAGATAATTTATGATGTTCCTCCATTTTCATCTATATAAAGTCATAATATTTTGTTTCATGAAACCCATACTCAAGAATATCTTTTTTGTTTTATATCTGAAATAGTGTTCTTTATATTATTATTTATAGTATTAAATTCAAGCTTATGAAGAAGGCATTTGAAGGTTGATCGTTTGTCAAAGAGGCTATCGAACAAGAGCTTAAAAATTATACACTAATTTTATATTTCTTTTTTCGTGTATTTTATATGGTTAACCTAAAAAAAATTAGGGGTGTGTGTGTATGTCAGTGTTCATGAGTATGTTCTCTATATGTAACTTTTATAATATGAACTTTCATGATTTTTTTATTATTATAAATTTTATAGACTTTTGAAGGTTGATCGTTTGTCAAAAAGGCTATCGAACAATAGCTTAAAAAATTATACACTGATTTTATATTTTTTTTTGTCCATTTTCTTATGGCTAACGTAAAAGCAATAGGTATGTGTGTGTGAGACTGTTCATGGGTAGTTCTCTATATGTAACTTCTATAATATGAACTTTCATGATTTTTTTATTATTGTAAATTTTATAGACTTTTGAAGGTTGATCGTTTGTTTAAAAGGCTATCAAATAATAGCGTAAAAAATTATACACTAATTTTGTATTTCTTTTTTCATCCATTTTCCTATGATTTACGCAAAAGCAATAGGTATGTGTGTGAGTGTTCATGAGTATGTTCTCTATATGTAACTTCTATTATGAACTTTCATGATTTTTTTGTTATTGTAAATTTTATAGGCTTTTGAAGGTTGATCGTTTGTCAAAGAGGCTATCGAACAAGAGCTTAAAAAATTGTATACTAATTTTATATTTTTTTTCATCTATTTTCTTATAATTAACGTAAAAAAAATAGGTGTATGTGTTTGAGTGTTCATGAGTATGTTCTCTATATGTAACTTCTATAATATGACCTTTCATGATTTTTTTATGATGTGAATTGCAATATGCACATTAAGGTAGTTGTAATATGGAGTTAATTTGTATATAGTGTCAACCAAAAAAGTGACAAGTATTTAGGAACGAAGGAATTTATGACTAAGGACAAAGGTGAAAACAAACAGTTAATAGTGTTTTGATTTTATAAAATAATAAATATTGTATATCATCTATTTTAGATAGAAATGACAAGTATCTAAAAAACGGGGGAGGGGGAAGAGCGGGGGCGGGGGTTATTATCTAGAAACACATACTCCCTTCGACCATCTTTACATGTTCACTACTTCACTTTCTATTGTCATAGGAATTAAGAAGCAATTGGGATAATTTTGTCATGTTATCTTTGAATATAATAGATTTAATCCTTTGAAAGATGCATTAGATAATGAATTATATTTAATGATAAAAGTAAAATGAATAGAAATAAATAAATTATGTATCTATTAATTTTATAAATTAAACAGGTAATGTTGAATATTTTAAAATAGAAAAATGAAAATAAAGATGGACGAATAGAGTGCCATCATCATTAAAACCTCCCTATTTAATGTCTCCTTTTCCTGCTTGACTTCTCGTTTTCTTTACTGCTTGAAAGAATTATCAATAGATGTAAGTTATATACATGGGCAATGTATAAGAATAAGTCGATCCAGAATAATATACGTAATATTCTCTTATAAACAGTGTCAATATTTGAAGAAAAGAATAATATAAATAGCTGGAGCTACAAGCAGTGTCATATTTTCTAAAAATAAATAAATATTATATATAGACTAAGATATTTAGTAAAAACATTCACTAACATATTGTTACGTACACTGCATGAGGTAAGGTGTATTTGCCCCTGAGCTGACTTGTTATAATAGCATGCTATTATTCTATTTTCGTATTATATTAAATCACACATGATATTAAAAAAAAAGTCAAAGGCATCGATAGACACTCAAACTTATTATCAAAATTCACTTAGACACTTAAATTAAGGCATGTTCCTATCAGACCTCTAAACCCCCCACATTTTGTTCCAATTGGGCCTTTTTTGCCTATGTGACACTGCGCGTGCAGTGCCATCATGGGAGGCGCGTGAGTAGCATTTTTTTTACTAACAAAGAAAAAGATGTCAAGTGGCATTGAGGACCCCAAAATTTTTTTAATAACAAAATTTATTTATTTTTAAACACTAAAGGTCATTTTTAATAAAACAAAAAGCATTAGGGGGTCCCAATTTTCTTTTTTTTTTTAATAAAACAATACGCTGGGGGCTGGGGGTAGGCGGGGGAGTTTTATTTTTATTTTTTTTAAAATTTTATAATTTCATTTTAAATAATTTTATAATTTCTTTTTATAATTAGGCAAAATAGCATTAGGGGGTCACTATTTTTTTTTTAATAAAACAATACGCTGGGGGCTGGGGGGATGGGGGCTAGGGGTAGGTGGGGGAGTTTTTTTTATATTTTTTAAAAAAATTTATAATTTCATTTTAATAATTAGTTTTTTATTTTTTAAATAATTTTATAATTATTTTTTAATAATTTGGATCCCCAATGACATTTTTTATTTTCATTTTTTAAAAAGTTTTACAATTTTTTAATATATATTTTTTTATTTCATTTTAAAAAAATTATATATTTTTTAAAATAATCAGTTTTTTATTTTTATTTTTCAAATAATTTTATAATTATTTTTTCATAATTTATATCCTCAATGCCATTTTTTATTTTCATTTTTTAAAAAGTTTTACAATTTTTTTTAATAATTAATTTTTTATCTTATAAATAATTTTTTAATAATTTATTTCATTTTATAAAAAATTATAATTTTTTTAAATAATCAGTTTTTTATTTTTATTTTTCAAATAATTTTATAATTATTTTTTCATAATTGATATCCTCGCCATTTCATTTTTTAAAAAAATTTATAATTTTTCTTAATAATTAATTTTTTTAAAAAAAAAAAATTTTAATTATTTATTTCATTTTTAAAAAAAATTATAGTTTTTTTTAAATAAGAAGTTTTTTTTATTTTTTAAATAATTTTAGAATTATTTTTTAATAATTTCCTCAATGCCATTTGTATTTACTTTTTTAAAAAAATTATAATTAATTTTTAATAATTATTGAACCCACAATGTCACGTGTCAGCTTCCAATTAGCTCATTTTGTCACGTCATCGCGTGTGTGCAACACACACTTTGAGCCTTTTGCTGATAGGGCAAAAAAGCCCAATTGGAACAAAATGTGGGGGGATTTAGGGGCATGATAGGAACATGTTTTAGTTTAGGTGTCCAAGTGAATTTTGACAAGAAGTCTGAGTGTCTATCAATGACTTTGGCCTTAAAAAAAGTTACCTCTTGTTATATGCCATCAATTTATGATCTGATAGTGTAAAAACCATACTGTCATTGAACAAAATTTAAATTCATTGACAGAACTGAACAATTTGCATCTTGGTGACGGAGTAGTAAATTAATTAGTCAATGAATGTGGTAGGTGAATAGTATGCATAAATAAATAGGTTATGTACGTACGTCCGATCAAGGGCTTATGGGCTAAGCATAATGAGCCATGCATTGGTTTTTTATTTATGTTTCCTCACTATATGACCCCTACTCAGTGGCGGATGTACATGTATTTCAGGGGTTCATCCGAACCCCCTTCGCCGGAAAATTATATTATTTTTACATGGTAAAAAAATTTTTATATATAAATAATAGAGGTTGAACCCCTCATTGAAAATCCTGGATCCGACCCTGCGCCTACTCATTATTCAACTCACTTGTTGCTTCCTCCTTTTCTCATATCATGACTATGTCATTTATTAAAATCCTGTATATCAGATTAACTGATAGTAACTTGATTTATAATTCACTTTTTTGGTGTTGGGATTTTAGAATACTTGTACATATTCACTCTATGCATTCTTTATGTTTAAACATCGCGATGTTCAAAGTGGGACATGCATGCAGTTGCATGTATAGCTGATTTTTGGATGTTATTTAAGTGATAATCGAAATTTATGATAAATTTATAATTTGTACTTCTTAATCTCTTTAAAATTCCTACAACTACCCCGTATTCATTTATGAGTTCCCAACTTATAATTCTTTTACTAGATTTTTAAATATAAATAAAAGATTCGTACGAAAGTTACTGAGTTCCTGGAAACCCCACCTACCACCCTACATCCGCCCATGTTCACATGCACTAACAACTTAATTAATTGAAAATAGCATGCAAATATACAATATATGAATAATTTATATAGAATATATTTATGTATAATCTATCATCTATGTGTATTGACGAGGAAAGTATGCAGCGGATCAGACTAGCTATTTGTGAAAGATTTCTCCTTGAAGAATTCAAAAGGGTATGAGAATAAAAATTGTGGGAAGATTGGATGTTAGAGATACTCAAAGATTATACTATAATAGGATTAATTAAGTTCTTTACCCTGACAATGTATTAAATTTCTATATCATCATGTTACGTTATAAAAACATGAACCAAATCATAGCAAGTATGGTACGTAGTAGGGTAGATATATAGAACAAGAACTAGCACAATACTGCATACCGATATTAAATAAGAGAAAAACTCAATTAACTCTTTACTGTTCCTATCATTTTATAAGAGCATAAAATAAATTGACCACAAAAATAATAAAGTAAAATTGATACATTAAAAGAAAAAAGTTATTGTAAAACAATGGCAAGCCAAGTTGAAGAAAAATGTTTCAATAGAAGTGATAAGACAAAGTATTAGGCGAGGGGGTGGGGTGCATAGGTACTAATGACTCATTAAAATGTTGGTTGTTTAAAAATGGTTGAGGGCCGTTGTGAGATATTAAAAGCGCACACATATAGATTATGTATAGTTTCAATGGGATGGGAAAGTGTTATGCTTTATTTTATTTTTTTGTTTATGAGATGTAAGCCTTACGTTGAAAATATGAATGAATATTTTTCTCTCATAAAATTCATTAATTATAGGGTCTTAAATAGACATATAAATAAAGTAGTTGAGAAAAGTCTCGGGGTAAAGTGTTCCTTTACAGAAGGCGCCTTCGTATTCAAAGGGACTCTAATCTAATTTAAGAACTCTGATTAATGATTAAAGATAAAGACGTACTTATTCATTATATATTACTCCACCACAATTTTTATTGAAAATAAGAAATTTCCTCCATTTCTAAATAAGCAGTTTTAGTATTTTTTTTTATTTTATTTCTAAATAAGTGATTTAGATAATTAAAAAAGATGTATCAAACTAATAGGAATGAGTAGTTTCTTGCAACTCTTTGTTTTGTAGGAATATTAAAAAGGTGTTTTAGATAATCAAGAAAGAATTATTAAATGTGATGTAAAATATAGAAGTATTAAATCGATAGGAATAACAAATAAGAATAATTTAGTTAAATTATTCTTATTTAAAAACGGAAAAAGGATGAGTTATAATGATCCAACCCCTTATTAAAATTTCTCTAGCTATTGACCAATATGAGTTGTGGTGCAGCGAATGAAGCTGCTCCACCCTTAACAGAGGTCGAGGGTTCGACCCTGGATATGAAGAAAACTCTATTGGGAGCGCTACCTGACATGAATTCAAATTAGTCGGACTCCAATGCGGGTACAAGACACTGGACCCCAAAAAAAAAAAAAAGTTTCTCTAGCTATTCAACGCCCTTCTTCTTCTTCAACTGTATACAGATTCTTCTTATTTAATGACAATTTTAGAAAAAATGATAAAAATGGTCCTTATCTTTGAAGGTAGATTCAAGATAGTTATTTATATATTATTTGAGTAATTTTAGCTCTTTAAATTTGACAAAAATAAGCAATTTTAGTCTCCAATTATTAATTAAACTCTGATTGTTAAATTTAATCAAAAATTTAAAAATAGAAAATGTTTAAAAGGAAATCACATTTGTAAATATAAATTCCATAGTTTATGTTACTTTTTCTTAAAAAAAAAATTAACAAGATTTCAGAATAATTTTTGATGTACAATTTCTCTTATTTTTGGTCTATTTTTGTGTTTGATGTAACTTTTCATGTTGTAGTTTCTTGAATCTTAATAAAGTATTTCGATGAATCTGGTTAATTTTTTACTTTTGGCAAATTTAAATGACTAAAACTTTTGAATTAATATTCATCGTATTAATTCTTCCATTTTTACCTGTTCACAATGGACTTTATATCCCTATTTTGAAAATTAATAAATAAAGTATTGTTATAAATATATTACCATGTCTAGTGAATGTCTACTTACCATATATAGTAAATGGCTATTTATGAAAAAATTAAAAATCCCAAGGTTAGTTTTCTCATATAAATAAAAAGATTTTTTTCATTGTAATAACACCATCAAGAGATCTTTCAAGAGAAATAATAATCGCTCTCTCTTCTTTATTCTTCTTCTTTCCTTTATATTCTTTATTCTTCTTCTTTCCTTTATATTTTATAACACGTTCAGCACGAGATTCTGCCAAACAAGGTGAGATTATAAATCTAAAGGTAATTTCAAGGTTAGTAATTCCTTATGTTATTTGTCTTTTGCTACTAATGATATAATTATTGTTGGACTTGAGGAAATATAATTGGTTTGGAACCACTTATACTTTTAATTTATTCATGAAGAACAATATTGTTAAAAGTATGATGATGAATTAAGTCTCATCTCACTAAGAGGGTAAAACATTGGGTTACAAATTTCAATGCACCATGATGATAAGATGTTGGGTTCAAAGTCCCATTGCTAAGACCTCTTTATATAGATAAGACGTTGAGTTTGAATCTTAATGCACCATATTAATGATATTATGGTGGCTAAGACAAACAATAATATATATTTGATAAAAAGTCATAAAACTTGTCCATTGAATATGTTCCATTTCATGAAGTGAATGTGGTAGCAATATATGACAAATCTGAAAGATGACAATTTACTCCATTCTTGAAGTGGATGTAGTAGCAATATATGATGCAGTTTGAAAGATATGTATTCCTCGATGTTCTCCTTAAGTAGCAATATCATCCTGAAGTAGCAATATCATGAAAGAGGTTATAAGCTATCACAAATTAATAGTCTTAAGACACAATTATATTCCATCCCTGGAAATAAGAAGCTTATTAATGCAAACGTGCACTTGATTGTGATGGTATCACAATTCACCTCTGAAAAAGGCTGAATAAATGAGAATAGTTATTTTAAAATCTACTTCTAGAGTAGTAATTCTGAAATTTACTAAAGTAAAAGGTACATGTCATGGTAAAATTAGAGTTTGCTATAATAAAAGTTCATAAATTTACATGAACTTGTGACATCCCAAAGATGTGCATACTGAATATTGAACATATATTGAAGAATTAGAAAATTCTTCATTACTTTTAATATTGCGTGTTCTCATGATAAGTTGGTTGGTTCAACTAATATTGGAATTTGAACCCTCAAAATCTGAAAAGTATAAAAGGTGAATATAGGCCTATTCACCAATCATGTAATCTGTTAAGATGCATCGATAAAAGATGATCACTTATACGTTTCTTGTCAATCTGTTGTTTGACATTCATAAAATTGCTTGCTTAATAAAATTGAGTTAAGAGCATAACTTTCAGATTGTGTAATCAAGACAATTCATCTTGATGATGATGGTTTGACATAGAATGCCTTTGATAAATAGCAAAATCATTACTAATGAGAATAAAGTTTCATATGTTTGTATGAAATATGATATGCATACAATAGCACTTGTATGCATTAAACTAAGAAATTATGAAATTTCTTCCCTCTCAATTGGTTCAAGGTCAGGAACCAACTATTCCATCTAATAATTTTGATGTGCGGTGTACGATTAATGAATTTACCATAACACACAAAGATGGATTCCTTAAAGAAGATAAAGAATGTATGTTAGTTTTCCTAACATAAGGGGGAGATTATAAGAAGCTATAAAATATGTTAAGAATTATCATCAGATCCTCATTCAAAAGATAATTTATGTCAAATGCCGAACGCATCTCATAGTTAAGCTGCAAGTGCTCCTATTTTGTGTTCATAAAGGACAAAGTCTATGCATGTGTAAAGTGTGGTAGATCAATCGTTCCAAATGAAATAATCCTTGAAAAAGATAAGGAGTAAATAATCATAATAAGAAGGCAATGTGCTCTTGAAAAACCTATGGCATAACACTTTATGAAACCTTATAAGACGTTCAGGTACCTGAAAATAAAGAAGCGATGAGATCTCAAAATACTATGTCACAGTGTGAATCGATATAAAATGAAATATCATAAATATCTTTGATACAATATTGGCGCAATATTGTGAAAGATTACGAGGATCTGAATTCTATGTTTATTTAAGCATGATGACATAGAAACATTTATTAAGTGATATGAAAGGATGCATCTTGGTAAGCATAAAACTTATTTAATTTGCAGTCCGGACACTTGAAGATGTCGGGCATGAAATGCTGAAGTCACTTGACAAAATTTATGTGAGAACTTTTAAGGATTCAAAATGTTTGAAGCATATAAAAGTTTCTAGAAAACTTATTTATAATCCTTATACTGTATAATTTTATAGCGTGAAAATTATTGAAACTCTTGGAAAGTTTTCAAAAGAAATAAAATATTTGCTTAAATGAGAAACATTCATAATTGAATAAGGATTCATTTCGAGCTCAAGAAAAGAATGAGGAACTCCTTGGCTATGAAGTACCATATCTTAGTGCAATTGTGTAACGCCTCGAATCTGGCACCCAAAACGCTACACGGTGATCATAACCCCGAAGGACCACAAGCTAACCCATGACTGATATTTGTAGTTGTACATTGTATAATATACTGTATAAATACAGAAATAAAGGCTGAAAGGCCATAAGGTTCAAAGATCTGATAAAACATAACATCTGAAGATATGGTATATCAATACCAAAACAACTGAAATAACTGTCTGAACATACTAGTCTAAAAATTCTCTAACTGACTGAACTGTCTGAACAAATAGTTGATAGAACATGTCCCCAACTAACTGCAACTACTGAAATAAATTAATTAATGAGACAATAAAGTAATGGTCATGTCCTCGAAGGATGAGGACTCACTGCTAACTCAAACTGCTGAGACTGGAATGCTACTGATGCTCTGGAGCTCGTGCTTCTGAACCTATGGTATAAAACACCATAGCACAAATACGTCAGTACGTTTGAATGTAATAGTAAGCATATGAGGTAGGCTGAATGCAAAGGTTTCACATGCATGAACTATACTAACTGACTGAATAACATGAACGTGAGAATACATGCATTAACACATAATGACTATAACTGAGTTCGTGATAACATGATTACTGAATCTGAGTACTGATAACATGAGATAATGATAACTGTATAACTGAAATAACTAATACTGAGCGACTATATCTGAAAGTCTAGTTTCTGATGGAACTAGTTGAGTTCCGTACTATTCTGAGTTGACTGTATCTGACAGTCTTGAAATCCTGAAGAACTATCTGAGTTTTATTACTGAGACTGAATGACTGTATCTGACAATCTTGATCTGTAACTGAAACTGTGAAAATTAGTCATCTAATCGACATGCCCCGAATAACGCAATATAGCTGAGTTGGGGTACAATCTGTAACCCCAATTGGAAGGGTGTTAATATCGCGCCACTAGTAAGGACAATCTGTGAGTAACCATCATATAATAGGTAACTCTAGTGAAAACGGTGAGAACCCTCATATAACAGATTAAGCCACCTTATCTACCCTCATATAACAGGCTATGATGTCTCAACTTATGTTGGCTACCTAGTTCGGGAATGTATGGATTTCTTCTAAGAATCACTCCCTCATATAACAGGTGGGTTCTCATCCTTAGGTTCACTCGGTGCTAATTTCTACTCCCATCTGAATAGACACTAAACATGATTAACTGAACTGACTGGACTGAGTTAACTGAATTTCCCTAGACTGGCGGAATACTACTGAGATTACTGAGTTTTTTTGAGTCATGAGACTGACTGAATTTTATGGATTATGGCTTGACTGAGAGTATCTTGAAAATATGACACTGATTCTAGGCACACAGCTAAATTTTTTGGGTACAAGTACCCCCAGGACTCGATGGAAAGAAATTAATAAAGCATGAATTTTTTTAATACATGATCAACATCTACAATCCATAATATAATAAGTTTGAGATTTCATGAAGTACAAGTTCTAAAGCACCACAAGGGCTACAAATGTATCCATAATTCACTGACTAAATCATTTCATCAAACATTTGACATGCATAAACTTGTACATGAATGGGGAGTTCATATTATCACACTAGTATGGCACTTTTCCTTCACATAGGCATTTAATCAAACACATGGGGAACATACTTTGGTTATACCATTATCAATGCATCTAATTGTTATGGTTGCATAAAAAAATTTGCAAATTTAAAGGGTTTATCATAATTATTATGCAAATCATCATATACTAGGGTCAATCATTAGAATATGTAATTTAAAATATAAATCAAAACCCTACAACATCATGAACATGAATTTCAATTCAATTTAAATCATGAACATTCATAAATATACAAATCTTGGATTTAAAAAAGAGATTCTTGAGTTTCATGGGTGAAAGGGACCTATGAATCAACACATGACATACAATGATTGTGAGTTTCTTGAAGTCCTTGGACTTGAAGAACTTGAATCTCTTAGTTTCTTGAAGAAGGATTTGGATCTTGTTCTTGGAGATTATCTTTGAGAGAAAATCCTAATTTGATGTTGTAGATGGATAAAGAGCTTATGTGCCTTGATCTGATATTATTAGGTATTAGAAAGGGTGGTAAAATACCAAAAAGCCCATTTTAAAAATGACTTAAAATAACTGAACGAAATATGCCACGGTGGGTGCGACGACCCGTTACTGGGTTGACGGCCCGTCGGTCCTGACCGTTGTACCCGGGCAGAGTAGGGGTTCACTGTCTCTCCAACGACGACTTTGGCGATGATCCGTCGTTAGCTCGACGGTCCATCGGCCTAAGTCGTTGCCCTTAGGCAGAATATGATCTCACTCCCTCTGCTGCGACGGCTTGGGCGACGGTCCGTCGCTAGCTCGATCGTCCGTCGGCCCTCACCGTCGCACCTGGGCGGTTTTGACTACTTTTTATATTTCGACCATAACTTTCTACCCCGATACCGAATTTTGATAAAATGAGTATCGATGGAAAGCTTATTCAATTTTCCACTCAATAAAAGGTGAAAAATATTTAAAATACCACACGTATAAAAGTGAATTCATCTTTCAAAGTAAGTTTTTAACATTCTTGGGATGATTTCAAGCTAGGTAGAAGTACGGGATATTACAATATCTTCCCCTTGGGAACATTCGTCCTCGAATGAGACTGATTGAGATAGGAGAAAGGATAAGCTAAAGTACATACTGAAAATAAACAACTGAAACATGACATCACGACTGATATTACTGATAACTGAATATAGAATATTGTGCATACATAGCTGATGCATGTGTAATTGACTCATGAATACATGACTGTTACCTTGAGCATGATCTGAGTTGACGTAGAAGTAGTGAGGATACTTGCTATGCATGTATACTTCTGCTTCCCAAGTAACTCCCTCAATGGACTGATTTCGCCAAAGAACTTTGACTAGAGGTACTTCTTTGTTCCTCAGTCTACAAGTCTGATAGTCTAGGATTTCGACTTTAATCTCTTCATAAGAGAGGTTGTTCTGAACATCTATGCTCTGAATAGGGACTACGACTGTTGGGTCACCTATCCACTTCTTGAGCAAAGAGACACGGAAGACTGGATGAACTGGGGCTAGATTGGAAGGCAATTCGAGCTCATAGGCTACCTTACCAAAATGACTGAAAATTTGGAAGGGACCGACATATCGGGGACTGAGATTTTCCTTCTTGTCGAATCTCTTCACTCCCTTTATGGGATAGATCTTTAGATAGACATAATCACCAATCTCAAACTCGAGATCCTTTCTGCGCAGATCTACATAAGACTTCTGTCGGCTCTGAGCAGCCCGGAGTCTTTCTCTGATCAACTGGACTTTTTCTAAGGCATCGAATACTAAGTCAGGCCCTATAACTGAGGCCTCACTAACTTCGAACCAACCGACTGGAGATCTACATCTATTACCATAGAGAGCTTCAAATGGAGCCATCCAAATACTGGAATGATAGTTGTTGTCGTATGCAAACTCAATCAAAGGCAAGCGGTCATACCAACTATCCTTGAAATCAATTGCACATCCCCTTAATATGGCTTCTAGAGTCTGAATGGTCCTTTTTTCTTGACCATCTGTCTGGGGATGAAAGGTTGTACTGAGAATAACTTGGGTACCAAAACCCTTTTGGAACACTTTCCAAAAATGAGAGGTGAACTAGGTACCTCTGTCTGAGATAATAGACAACCAAACACCGTTTAATCTGACCAACTCCCTCATGTAGAGTTTGGCGTAATCCTCGACTAAATAAGAGGTATGGACTGGAAGAAAATGAGTTGATTTGGTCATTCTATCTACAATGACCCAAACTGAATCATACTGATGACGAGTACGAGGCAAACCCATCACAAAGTCCATGTTCACTTCTTCCCATTTCCAAGTGAGAAAACTAAACTCCTGCATGGACCCACTAGGCTTCTGATATTCTATCTTAACCTGCTGACATGTAGAGAACTTAACCACAAACTCAACAATATCTCTCTTCATCCCACTCCACCAATAGATTTCCCGTAAGTCACAGTACATATTTGTGGCCCCTAGATGAATAGAGTAGAGCGCATCATGCGCTTCTGCAAAAATTCCCTGCCTTAAGTCGTCTACACCTGGAACACAGACGACACTGACAACACAATACACCATCTCCCCCTTAGGATAAAACCTTTACTTTTTGAACCTTCATTGACTTTTTTAACTTGACAAGGCTGGGATCTCTATCTTGTTTTTCTTTCACCTCAGAAACTAGAGATGATTCTGAACTACTCTGAACCTAAATGTCACACTCTTCTGTATCGACTAAGCGAATGCCTAGTCTGGTAAGCTGATGGATTTCCTGAGCTAACTTCTTCTTACTATCCTCAACATGAGCAACACTACCATAGACAATCTACTGAGAGCGTCAGCCACAACATTGTCCTTGCCCGGATGATAAATGATACTCATGTCATAATTTTTTAAGAGCTCTAACCATTTTTTTGACGAAGATTGAGATCTTTCTGAGAAAAGACATACTGAAGGCTCTTATGATCTGTGAATACATCAACATAAACCCCGTATAGATAATGCCTCCAAATCATTAAGAGAAAAACTATAGTTGCTAACTCAAAATCATGAGTAGGATAATTCTTCTCATAGGGTTTAGTTGCCTGGATGCGTAGGAAACCCAAACCTACTCTGGATGTATCACAATACACTGTGAACCCAACTGGACCATCTGGAAGAGCTAAGATTAGAGCTGAGGTGAGTCAAGTCTTCAACTCCTGAAAACTCTTCTCGCAAGGATCTGACCACTGAAACTTGACTTTTTTCTGAGTCAATCTGGACATAGAGGATGCAATAGAAGAAAATTCCCTAACAAACCATCTGTAATAGCCAGTCAAACCCAAGAAACTCTAGATATCTGATAGAGAGATAGGTCTGGACTAGTTTCTTACTACTTCGATCTTTTGAGGGTCAACCATAATGTCATCACCGGAAACGATATGACCAAGGAATGCTACTGACCTTAGCCAAAACTCGCACTTACTGAATTTGGCAAATATCTGATGATCTTTGAGGGTATGAAGTACAATTCTGAGATGGTCTGCATGATCACACTCGCTGCGGGAATAGACCAGAATATCATCTATGAAGACTATAACAAACATGTCCAAGTACTGCTTGAACACCCAATTCATCAAGTCCATGAAAGCTGCTGGGGCATTGGTAAGACCAAAGGACATGACGAGGAATTCAAAGTGACCATACCGAGTATGGAAAGCTATTTTCGGAATATCACTGATGGTAGCCTGATCTGAGGTCTATCTTAGAGAAATAACTGGCACCCTAAAGTTGATCAAATAAGTCATCAATTCTGGGAAGTGGATACTTGTTATTGACCGTGAATTTATTGAGCTGATGGTAGTCTATACACATTCTGAGAGAACTGTCTTTCTTGCACACGAATAAGACTGGTGCGCCCCACGGGGACACACTGGATCTGACGAATCCCATATCTAGGAGATCCTTCAACTGTTCTTTCAAATCTCTGAGTTCTGCTGGCGCCATTTTGTATGGAGGAATAGATATAGGCTGAGTATCTGGAAGGAGATCAAAGTTGAAGTCTATTTCCCTTTCGGGAGAAATTCCTGGAAGATTTTCGAGAAAAATATTTGAAGATTCATTCATGATCGGGACTGAATCAAGACTGGCAGTTTCAGAACTAGAGTCCTTAACTCAAACAAGATGATAGACACATCCCTTAGATATACTTTCCATGCCCGAAGGTAGGAAATAAGTTGACCTTTGAACGCTGGAGTACTACCCCTTCACTCTAGGACGGGTTCATTCAAAAACTAGAACTGGACTATTCTATTTTTGTAGTCGACTGTGGTATAGAAGGAATGAAGCCAATCCATGTCGAGAATGACATCAAAATCAATCATCTCTAATTCGACTAAGTCTGCTGAAGTGACTTTCTAAAATATCTTAACCGAGCAGATCTTGTATACTTATCGAGCTATGATGGTTTTACCTACTTGGGTAGAGACTGAAAAGGGATCTGCTAGAATTTAGGGACTAGTTCCAAAATTGCCTACTATATAAGGAGTAATAACAGACAAAGAAGCTCCTGGATCTAGCAAAGCATAAACATGCACATGAAAGATATGTAACATACCAGTAACCACATCAAGAGAATTTTTCTGATCTTGCCGGGACTGGAAAGCATAAATTCGATTTGAGTGTTGCCCACTAGTAGCGCTGGAGGTGGAACCCTGCTGGTTTGGGCAACCGGACTAAGTTGAGGAACGATTCTGCTGACCCTGAGGACCTGGTTGAGGACAGTCTCTGACTCCGTATCCTGGCTTTCCACATCCAAAACAAATACCAGTGTTAGCTCTGCAAATACCCTAATGGTGTTTGCTACAAGTCTGGCGAAGAGGATAGGTATAGGCACTACAAACACTACCCTGAGACTTAAAGCCTAGTGCTTTATCTCTGTTATCATCTCTGAATATTGGAGGTGGAGCACTAGATGAAGAAGGAGCAGGAACTAATGACTTAGGACAAAACTGAGAACGATTTTCTCCCTCTGACTTAGGCTGAGCAAAGTTGAAACTACCTGTCCTTGCTCTCTTATTCTACTTCTCCCTCATCTTAATCTTTTGCTCCTCTATCTACTGAGCATGAGTCATAAGCCTGGCTAAAGTCATGTCACTATTCAACATCGCAGACCTACACTCGTTGACCACTCTATCATTCACCCCAGAAATAAACTTACTCATCTTGGCCCTGTTTTCTGCAACCACATGAGGGGCATATCTGGCTAATTAAGTAAACTTAAGAGAATACTCTTTCACTGTCATATTGCCCTGCCTGAGGTTGATAAATTCTAACATCTTAGCCTCTCTCAGCTCTTGGGGAAAGAATCTATTTAAGAATACGCTGACAAAATCCTCTCACTCGATAGGCCCTACATCATCTGGCCTTTCTGACTTTCACTGTTTAAACCAAGTGTGAGCAATATCCTACAAATGATATGCAGCTAGCTCAGCGCTCTCACTAGAAGTAACCCCCATGATGTCAGTAACCTTCTGAACCTGATCAATAAATTCCTGAGAGTTCTCATCTGACTTAGATCCAAGAAAGGATGGAGGATTTATTCGGGTGAAGTCACGAATCCTTGCTATAGCTGAATTGGCCACTAGGTACGACAGTTGGTCGTTCATCCTGAGTAACAACTGACTGACTAAGAGTAGTGAATGCAGCTCTTAACTTTACATGAGAAACATCTTCACCCAAAGAATCTTTGGGCTAAGGGGCTGGCTGAATCCCGTTTTTTTCTTTTAGAAGGCATGTTCCGTAAAAGAAAGAGAGAAATAGATTAGACTGAGAGATTGACTTGATATTATGCTTACTGGCATGACATGAATACTGAAAGAAGGGAAACTATTCCTAAAATATCTTATAGCCGCATGCACATAAATGTGGTGCGCAACACACCCATGTACAAGACTCTACTAGATGCAGCTTTCAGAATTTCTAGGACTCTATTAAACCTTAGGCTCTGATACCAAGTTTGTAACACCCCGAATCTAGCACTCGAAATGCTACACAGTGCTCATGACTCCGAAGGACCATAAACTAACCCATGACTGATATCTGTACATGTATACTACATAATATACTGTATAAATGCGAAAATAAAGGCTGAAAGGCCATAAGGTTCAAAGATCTAATAAAACATAACATCTGGAGATATGGTATATCAATACCAAAATAACTGAAATAACTGTCTGAACATACTAGTCTGAAAAGCCTCTAACTGACTTAACTGCTTGAACAAAGAGTTGATGGGACATGTCCCCAACTAACTCCAACTACTAAACAAATTAATTAATGAGATAATAAAGTAATGGTTATGTCTTCGAAGGATGAGGACCCACTGCTAACTCTGACTGCTGAGACTGGAATATTACTGATGCTCTGGAGCTCGTGCTTTTGAACCTATGGTATAAAATACCATAGCGTAAATACGTTAGTACGTTTTAATGTACTAGTATGCATGTGAGCTAGGCTGAATGCAAAGGGTTCACACGCATGAACTATACTAACTGACTAAATAATATGAATGTGAGAATACATGCATGAATACATAATGACTATAACTCAGTTTGTGATAACATGATTACTGAATCTGAGTACTAATAACATGAGATACTGATAACTGTATAACTGAAATAACTAATACTGAGTGAATGTATCTAATAGTCTGGTTTCTGATGAAACTAGCTGAGTTTTGTACTATTCTGAGTTGATTGTATCTGACAATCCTGAAATTTTGAAGAACTATCTGAGTTCTATTACTGAGACTGAATGACTATATCTGACAGTCCTGATCTATAACTGAAACTGTGGAAAGTAGTCATCTAACCGACATGCCCCAAATAACGCAATATAATTGAGTTAGGGTCGAATCTGTAACCCCAATTGGAAGGGTGCCAATAGCGCATCACTGGTAAGCACAATCTGTGAGTAACCCTCATATAACAGGTAACTCTAGAGAGAACAGTGGGAACCATCATATAACAAGTTAATCCACCTCATCTACCCTCATACAACAGTCTATGATATCTCAACCTACGCTGGCTACGTAGTTCTTGAATGCAAGGATTACTTCTAAGAATCACAACCTCATATAACGGGTGGGTTCCCATCCTTGGGTTCACTCGGTGCTAATTTCTACTCCCATCTGAATAGACACTAAACATGATTTACTGAATTTTTGTGGACTGACAAAATACTACTGAGATTACTGAATTTTCCTGAGTCATGAGACTGACTGAATTCTATGGATCATGGCTTGACTGAGAGTATCTTGAAAACATGACACTGATTCTAGGCATACAGTTAAATTTTTCGAGTACAAGTACCCCTAGGACTCGATGGAAAGAAACTGACAAAGCATGACTTTTTTGAATAGATGAACAATATCAACAATCCATAATACAATAAGTTAGAGATTTCATGAAGTACAAGTTCTAAAGCACCATAAGGGCTACACATGTATCCATAATTCACTGACTAAATCATTTCATCAAATATTTGACATGCATAAACTTGTAGATGAATAGGGATTTCATATTGTCACACTATTATGACACTTTTCCTTCACATAGGCATTTAATCAAACACATGGGAAACATACTTTAGTTATACCATTATCAATGCATCTAATTGTCATGGTTGCATAAATAAATTTATAAATTTGAAGGGTTTATCATGTTTACTATGCAAATCATCATATACTAGGATCAATCATTGGAATATGAAATTTAAAACATGAATCAAAACCCCACAACATCATGAACATGAATTTCAATTTAATTTAAATCATGAACATTCATAAATACACAAATCTTGGATTTTGAAAAAAGATTCTTGAGCTTCATGGGTGAAAGGGACCCATGAATCAACACATGACATACTTTGATTGTGAGTTTCTTGAAGTCCTTGGACTTGAAGAACTTGAATCTCTTAGTTTCTTGAAGAAGGATTTGGATCTTGTTCTTGGGGATTATCTTTGAGAGAAAACCCTAATTTGATGTTCTAGATGGATAAAGAACTTATGAGCCTTGATATGATCTTATTAGGTATAGATAGGGTGGTAAAACATCAAAAAGCCCTTTTTTAAAATGACTTAAAATAACTTAATGAAATATGCAACGGTGGGTGCGACGATTCGTCGCTGGGTCGACGGTCCATCGGTCCTAACCGTCGTACCTGGGTAGAATAGGAGTTCACTGCCTCTCCTACAACGGCTTGGGCGACGGTCCGTCGTCCTGAGCCGTCACCCTTAGGCAGAATGTGGTCTCACTGCCTCTGCTGCGACGGCTTGGGCGATGTTCCGTCGCTAGCTCGATGGTCCGTCGGCCCTCACCATCGCACCTGGGCGGTTTTGACTACTTTTTATATCTCGACCATAACTTTCTACCTCCATACCAGATTTTGACGAAATGGGTATCGATGGAAAGCTTACTCAATTTTCCACTCAACAAAAAGTGAAAAATCTTTAAAATACCACACGTATAAAAGTGAATTCATCTTTTAAAGTAAGTTTCTAACATTCTTGGGATGATTTCAAGCTAGGTAGAAGTACGGGGTATTACAAATTGGTGCACTAATGTATCTTAGAAATACTACAAGACATGACATAGCCTTTTTTGGTCAATTTGTTAGCAAGGTATATATAGTTTTGCTTCTACTAGGAGACATCGGAATGTGATCAAACATATGAGCTTATTTTATTCTAAAGATTGTTGTCCCAATCTTATTAGTTATGCAGATATTGGATACTTATCTGGCCCGTATAAAGCTCGATCTCAAATAAGCTATATGTTCACATGTGGGGATACTGTCATATTTTGGAGATATACAAAGCAGTCTATCTAGCCACTTCATCGAACAATGCTGAGATAATAGCTATTCATGAAGCAAGCCGATAATGAGTATGGTTGAGATCTATGATACATCTCATTCGAGAAAAATATGGTGTGAAATGTGACAATATACCCACAATTTTAATACGGAGATAATGTAGCACGCATAGCACAATTTAAAGGAGGGTTAATAAAAAAAGATAGAACGAAGCACACTTCATCAAAGCTTTTCTACATACATGAGCTCCAAAAGAATGGTAATATTAACGTGCAACAGATTCGTTCAAGTGACAATGTGACTGATTTATTCACTAAGTCTCCTTCAATTACTACTTTCAAGAAGATGGTGCACAAGATCGGGATGTAAAGGTTCAAGGATGTTCTCATTAGGTGAGTTAATACGCATTGTACTCTTTTTCTCTTATAAAGTTTTGTCCCACTGGTTTTCCTTATAAGGTTTTTAATGAGGCAGCTTATATGCGTATTGTTAGAGATGTGTACTCTTTTTCCTTCACTACATTTTTTTCCTCTTGATTTTTTCTAGTAAGGTTTTAACGAGGCACATTATCTATCATTTAGACATTTAAGGGGGTGTTATAAATATATTACTATATATAGTGAATGTCTACTTACCATGTATAGTAAATGTCTATTTATGCAAAAGTTAGAAACCCCAAGATTAGTTTTCTCCTATAAATAAAGGGTTTCCTTTATTGTAATAACACCATCAAGAGATCTCTCAAGAAAAATAATAATCACTCTCTATTCTCTATTCTTCTTCTTTGTTTTATATTCCATAACAAATATATATTTTACGATAATACTCATATTAATTAGAACATAGTCTTAGATCTTAAAAATTTTAATGTTAACAACAAATATATGTCAAAGTGGACAGATAAAAATGAAAATATTATTTTTAATATAGTAAAAAGTAAAAGTGAACGATTGAAATATTTTCACGGACAGATCTAGGATACATGGCCGTGCTCTAAGGAACTAGTAACTTTATGCAGGTCCATCAATTAAAAAAAAAAGAAAAAAATTATACAGATCCTATATTTAAATTCAGAAATTTTATTATATATATAACTATTGTGAACCTAGAAATATATAAAGCATGCGGTCGTGACTTGATCCCGTGGAAGAAGGAACCTACTTAAGCTAAGTTGGCCCTTTAATTTGTATTGTGGTTCCATAAGGCTTAGCATGTATAAAGAATTTTTTTTTTTTCTTAATTTGATATTTTTTAGAGTTAATAAACTTTAAATTTTGAATTAGCTTTTTTGAACCTAATGCTAATAAAGGATCATTTTCAGGGGCAGAGTCACCTTTGACAAAGGGTGGTCAAATGCACGTCCTTCGTTGAAAAAATAAATGGTGAACAGAGGTAAAATATTTGTCATTATGACTGTATATTTAATTTTATACATCCTTAATATAATTGAAAATAAAATTTGCACATTTTTCATCAAATTCTGACTCCGCCACCATCATTTGTATCATTTTCTCAACAATTTCATAACACCCCACCTACCCCTTACACCTCTTCATCTTCTCTATCTCTTAAGTATTAACGTCATGACCTATGTGTCTAAACACAATAACTCTACAGCTAATCTTTTGTCTAGGCTTCCTTTGGAAGGAAACTATGACGTATATTCTGCTTTTAATTGTGTGGGTGGAAGATGTATCATTTGGGGTCAATTGGTTTTACTACATTAAAATTGTTTAATTGATTGATCATATAAAAAAAAGATGTATTTGATTGGTCTTATTAAATTTTATATATTTTATATATACGTAAAATATATATCAACTATTATGTGCAAGATAAGGTGCAACTATATGTATAAGGAAATTCGATTGGATAAACTCTCTTGCACCTCCTATGGATATATCGGCTAACTAATGTTGGACATCTATCTATCTTCTATCTGATAGATTGGTATACTTGATAAAATTAAAAGGCTCGATGCTTAATTAGCACATGCAATAGAGTATGTTATGGGATTGATTTTATGGTATTCATCATCATAAAAACAAACAAAACCAAAAAGTGAGCAGTCTCGTATAAATTTACTCTATAAACTTTCTCTGCATGCATTGGAATATACGCATGATATTCCATGAGCGAATCGAAAATAGTTTCTTATAATTACAAAGCTTCGAAAGAAATTAGGGTAAATTGGTGCACAAAGCATTCTATATTAGCTAAGATTGGAGAAGGTCGCACTCCAAGAGGTGTGGTGTAGACAACCTATACCCTAATACAAATATTAATAGTTGCTTCAACGACTCAAACTCGTGACCTATATAATAGATCACACATGTACAATTTTACCATCGCAAAAACTCCCTTTCAAACTCTAAAAGAAATTTAAAGGAAAAAAAAAGTTTGTGAATGGACTAAAGATAAGATCTCGTCAAAATCTTCCTTAAAAAGTTATACATATATCCCATACTGAAGGGATAAATATCTCATGAATGAATATTTTAAAGTTCTTTTCCCCATCCATTGTAAAGCAATTGGCATTAATGGCAGCTTGCTATAAACACCATGATATATTACACAAGCCAGTTGTTAATAGTAGGCCAACAATCAAGCAGAGGAAAGTGACAAGAGAATGCAATTAACTCAAGTCATTGAATTTCTTGTAAATATAAATAGGGGTGTTTCGCTAAGTTTATAATTCGGTCAAATGACCAACAAGGATCGTGGTGGAGTGATAATTACTTTATCTTTAATTAGAAATTTCGGGTTCGAGTCGTCATGCGTAAGAAGTCACCTTTGTTAGGGGCAGTTTACCTCCTACTGTTGGACTTGTGCAAATACGAATTTAGTTGAGCTTTAATATAGGTACCAAACATCGAATAAGAAAATAAAAAAAAGTTCAGTCAAATGGATTTTTAAGCACCATTAAAATTAAATTACGTGTTTAATAAATAACAAATTAAAGGTGTCTATAAGTCAAAAACAACTAAAAGTGTAGTTGGTCAACCAAAAATTAAGTATAATTTAGTTATTTTAATTGACGGAAGATTATTAACTTATTAACACTTTTTCTGCCAAACGTATTCTTCTGTTCAAAATAGTTATCATATTTTACTTTTAAAAAGTAAAATAATTTTAGTCACCATTTTAAGATATCTTTTCTCCATATGAATATGAGAAGAATTACAACACATATATCGTACTTTTGGTAAATTTTTTGAATATCTAAATTGTAATTTTAAAAATAAAATAAGCAAATCTAATTTACCTCTGAAAATTTGCTAAATTGAATCTCCAGACGTATCCATACACTTTAATTACCTCCTCATACCTCATTTGTGGAATTTTATTGGGTATAGTTTATTATGAATTTTAATACTTCTACCCAAACACAAAATTACTTATTTATAAAATCAATCTAACACTTCAAACTTATCAGTTACTCCCTTTGTTTGATTTTACTTATCATGTTTTGACATGACAAACATGATATGACTATTAGAACATACTATCCTTATTAATTGATATTTAGAATAATATGTGTTGAAAATGATTTGGAGATTAAGCAGATAGAAAAAATTCTTTTGTCTTTTCTTGATATGTCAAAAGTGACAAGTAAATATAGAAATTCAATCATGAAAATAGTCACATATAAAACTAAACGGAAGAGTATTATTACAATCAGGTAATTCAAACGGGCTATACATCCATTAGTTATGAAGAGTATATATAGATTGTTTACCAAAAAAAAAAAAAAAAGAGTATATATAGATTATTTTGCTGTATTATTCCTTTTGTGATAATATAAATGACATAAACAAGATTTATATGGTCTAGCCAAGGAGGGGAAGATTAAAGATTTCAATAGTTACATTTAATTTTAAGTGATCATGTATGATGTCAAAAACATAAATAAATTAGTGCATGCATGAGAACAGTGTAGATTTGACCGAAGAGAAGAGAAGAGAAGAGAAAAGTTAGTTAGTACTACTACTTATCATTAAATAGCAATAAAAAAAATAATGTGGTGCATCGGATAGGGCTGTTACTTCTTAATCAAAGATTTTGATTTTGAGTTTGGAAAATCCTTGAAAGGAATTAGGAAGTGCTTCTCCATCCCAAATAGACCCTAGACGATGTAAATTCAGATTAATCAACATCTAATATGAATATCGAACACCGAATAAAGACCAAACAAATAAAAAAAAAAAAGCTTTAAATAGCAGGTAGGAGGTGTATAGTAATTGCGAAGTCCCAACTCCAATTTAAGTCAATTGAATTGAATTGAATTTACTTCTCACTTGAAGAGCACGTCATACAGATGAGAAGAATGGGACCCTTTCTAGTTCCACATTTAAACTTTTGCCCTTTTAGATTCTATTGCAGTTGGTTGCCTCCCCCCCTATATAACCGTCCACATTATTTACACCATTTTATAATTATCTCTATCTCAATCAGAAAGAGTACTTAAAACTTTCTTAGGAGAAACTTTTTTTTTTTTCGTTTGGATAATTTGTCATGGTGTCCTTTCATAAAATAAGTCAAATCCCAGCACAAAGAAATGTTATGGAGGATTTGTCCAAGAAGAGAAAATGGGAAGATGAAGTTTCTAGTGATGAAATAAAGCCACAGAGAGCAAAAAAAGTGACCACTTTGTTTGGGGCACAGCTGCATCTTGAGACTCCTTTGCCTTTGGAGTGGCAAAGATGCCTCGATATTAAGGTATAATATGTTGTTTTATAACAATTGTGCTTAAGTCAGTTTGATCGCATATAAAATTATTAAGAAAAGGTTTTCATACAGTAATAAATGTATGCTTCAAAATCAATTTGGAGTTATAAGTTTAGATCTTAGGTTTAGCATTTTCGTTTTTGCTTAATCCGATTATTAGAACTCCTAACTCTGCCACTCACGTGTTAGGTAATTTTATCTGCTAAAATTTTAGCAGGTATAAATTAAAAGATTACCTACGGAAAAGGAAAATGCTTTCCATTGAAAATACTTCTTAAAAAAATCAATTGTTTTTATAATTATTTTCATTGAAAATATTTTAGGTAGTTGATCGGTATGACTAGATAAGTGAAAAATATGTATGTTAAAAGTAATTGTATACTAGGAGGTGGGGAAGGGAGACGGGGGTGGTGGGTGGTAGAGATGAGGGCATCCGAATGGAGTGAAGACGAAATGTGTTAAAGAGGGTCGGAAATACACGGGTAAATGTGGAATGCCAAAACTTGTTTTTATATTTTTAGTAATGAAGTCATTTTCATTATTTTAAAAATTAAATTTATTTTTCTACAGAAGATATTTATCAAAAAAAAAAAACTTAATCAACATGAGCAACTCGAAAATATAATCTAGATAATTTTTCCCTCCGTGTCACCGAATGCACCCTTACTGACACGTGTAACCACTCGTGTATAGATGGTAAAAGAAATTTGTTCCTAAAAAGTCTTTACTTCGTCATTGACTTGACTAATTAAACTGATTATTTATTCTTTTTGCTGATTTGTAAATGCAGTCTGGACAGATTTACTTCTACAACATAAGGACTCAAAAGAGAACATCAAGTGATCCAAGACTTAGTGATCCTGAACCACCTACAAATCCAGTGCATATAAGTTTAGACCTTGAACTCAACTTATTACCATGTGGATCACCAGAAAAGATCAACCAAGTTGATGACAATTTTGTTAGCAATTCAAATTACTCCACCAAAAAGAAAACTGAATCTAAAGGTTTAATCAATCGTTCACCTTCATGGCTAACATTCGATGTGAATGAACAAGACATGGTCACTGCAGTATGCAAGAAATGTCATATGTTAGTAATGATGTCAAAATCTTCACCAACATGTCCAAATTGCAAATTTGTCAATCCATTAGATAAAGCTCCTACTAGTCTGTTCAAGAATTGATTAATTGAAGAAGTGATGATGTCCAAGTGGGAAATAATTAGGACTTTTGTGGCACCTTTAGTAAAGCTTATATACAGTTTTAAGTTATTGTATGTACATACTAATCCTATGAAAGAAAGCCTGCTAAATGTATGAGTAATTCCCAAGTCTTTGGTATCATGCATGATTTGTAAAAAGAAATTGGCTACTGTTATATTGAAAATTTTGCAGCATCAAGGGTTTTGTTACTACTTTTACAATTTTATTTTTTCGTGTAGGTAATGGTAAAAACTACATTGAAGTAATATTTTTTGCAAGTTTCTTATCTTTCTTTATATGATCTATAGACAATTATTTATTAAAATAAACCTCAACTAGTATCTAATGGTATGTGTATCTAAACTGTCTTTTTTGTTTAATGGTGCCAAATGGTGCTTCATGCAGGTAGTTAAAGGAATTAATTGAAATTTGTTTTTTTGACATTTAAGCGATAATGGTCAAAGCATATCTAAATTTTCATAACAGACCTCAAAATTTATGAGTCAGACACCATGTGGATTGGATTTTATGGACGAACTAAGCCGTCAGGGTCCTAGCTTTTGTCGATTAAATTCAAACATTTGGTCGTCTAGTCAGTTTTGAGGTGTATTTTTATGTAGTTGGTGATAGTTCAAATAGATAATATAAGCACTTAAAATTTTTATGTATGAAACACGTAAAAATAACCTGACATTATTTTTTGTGTGTGTGGTTTCTCATCTAGTTAACGATAGCTGTATAGAAGACTAATCTGAATTCACATTGCGTAGGGCTCATTCGATGGAAGTGCTTTATGCCAAAAACTTTTTCATATACTTCCTCCGTTTCAAAATAGTTGGCCTTTTTTGATTTGGCACTCCCCTTAAGAAAGTATTTATGATGGGTTTATTTTACCAAATTAACCTTATTAATTATACTTTGAAAATATAAATTTGAGTAAATATATTTTGTTTAGTCATTTAATGTTGAGGGTAGTATTGAAAGAATATAATAAAATACTCTTAATTTCATCTAAGGGACAACTAAATTGAAATAACTATTTTTAGAAAAAGGGTCAGCTAAAACAAAACGGGGGGAGTATATTCATAACTCGAAATTAAAACCTCTTACTATTAAAGAAAGACCAACATCATCAGTTGCACCAAATCTTTGTAGTTAATTTACTGCATATATTAGTTTCACCACCTCCTTTAATTGAACCATTAATGCCTCACGTTAAAGCACCTAAAAAAGGAGTCTTAAAGGAATTAAAGGGTGTAAATGTAAATATCTTTACACCCATCATATCACTCAAATGTAAATTAATTTTAACCCCTCTTTCCTTTTTAATTACTAGTCTAAATTTTTTTTTATCTTGATTACTTATTTATTTTCAACAAATCAAGAAAAATATATATATATTTTCAATATTACCCTATAGTTTTACCTACACTTCCCAATTTTATTAGAATTGCAACTTTAATAGAGATTTAACAATGGCCATTTAGTAAAATAAATTCTTCATTATGAATTAGTCCATAGAGGACTAGTAAAAGGGAATGAAGCTATTTAATAATGGTATTGATACTTGGCGATCTTTAATAAATGATAAGTGACTAATTAATATTATCAGTGCATGTAATTTAAAATTCTTAGTATGTTAAAAAAATTTAGACAATCATATCATTTAAAGAATATTTCCAGAGACTAATTAGGTCTTCATAAAGTGTGCACCCTTTGAAGCCATATATCAAAAATTGGTATGCAGTAGTAGACATTAAATTACTGAGGTTAATTTTCTCTTCGTACAGCGGTTAGATTATGAAATTCATTTTTATTTGCTTATATCAAGCATAGCTTGATTGCGTTGGATAATTAATGAACAGTGTGTCTTTTTGGCTCAAAAACAGAAAATAAAGGCAAAAATGAGAGAGAGGCATTCAAGTGTGTCCCTAGTGGTCAATTAAAAGAATTGAGAATCACGATGTCTCGGATATAAATTTCAATATAGAAGAAAATACTTTCTCCGTCCTAAATTTTCTAATTTGATTTCTCATTTTACTTGTCTTTTCTCATTAATCAAGAAGAAACAAAAAAAAAATCATGTTTTTACCCTTTGCATTAATTACTTTTTCTTTAAATTTTTTTTTTTTTTGATTTCCCATCCGGTACCCGCATTGCTCCCAACAGAGTTTTCTCCATGCCCAGGGTCGAATCCTCGACCTCTGATTAAGGGTGGAGCAACCCCATCCGTTGCACTATAACCCATGTTGATACTTTTTCTTTAAATTAAAATATAAACATCATTTAATAGGGGTATTATGGTAAACTAGTCATGTTATTAATTATTTTTCTTAATCAACGTATCATCTCAATTTGGGACGGGTAATTTGGGAACGGAGGGAGTATTAAGTGATTTTTTCTCATTTGTCCTAGTCCCTAGATTTGATAAACAGAGTTACCTGATACTTATTGATGTTGGAAGGTGACACATATTCCGCGAAATTAGTCGAGATACGTACAAGTTGATGACTATCACAACAATAACATACCCAATGTATTCCCACAAAGTATGATTAGATAAGGATAAAGTGTACGCAGTCTGTACGTACCAATACCTAATGAAGATGAGAGGCTATTTCTGAAAAACCTTCGGCTCAAGCCAACGACCACCGGGGATATAAAAAGAAAATGAAAGAGAGGAGGATGTTTGCTTATGTTGTTTATCAAATCGCTCATGTTGATTCATAATAATGACTACAAATAAATCAACATTGGAAAATGAAATGGAACCATGTTGCAGCTACTGCATTGAGCTTTTTGATCATGTTATGACTTTAACGCATGAAATCAAAATTATAGCAAATTGTTAAGCAAAGTATGAGGTTGGATATAGAAATGTGTTAGATGTGGTTAATTCTCCTTAGGTTACTATGTTGCTCGGACTCCTCAATAAATGTACATGTCGATCCTTTAAAAATAGTATATTTTAAAGAATTCAACATATATATGACAGTATTTTTAAAGAGTCCGATCGACTTAGCTACATGTATATATATATACATATCACATATGAACAGCAGTTAATATTTGCTTAGCATGAACTTAGAAGTGCCACCAAACTTACTCAAAAGGCTAAAAATGGATGACTGCAAAAAAAAAAAAAAAAAACTTGTATTGAAATACGATTAATTAAAAAGTATAATGGAAGAATAATTATATATATATATATATATATATATATATATATATATATATATATTCGTTTTTATTTTCAGTTTGTGTTCAATTTTGGCATCAAGTAGGCGTTCATACTCAACTACTGTGTTAATAGCTTATTAGGTTTGGTAACAATTAGCTAGCTCCCATTGTCAGTATCAAATCTGCGAGGAACAAGAAGTGAATTACTTACGTCGTTTCAATTTACGTGTGTTTACAATATAAGTTAATTCATGGAAAATAAACTTTATCCACAAATAAAAATATGAAGAAACAACAATTTTATTGACAAACGAGGTGGTTATAAATCTGTTCCTTCTTGATTCCTCTTTCAATTTTCTCCTAATTCGAGGGCCGTTAGTGACGTATTTCTCGAACGTAGGATGATCTCTTTATAAATATCCCACGATTTATTGGGACTTTTGAGATCTTCTTGACGTATTTGATTAACAAGAAGAGATATTTTGATCCTTAGTGATATTCCATGAGTTTATGGAATTATCGATAAATATGTATTTGATTATCAAGAAGAGAGGTTTTGATCGTTAGTGATATTCCATGAGTTTATGGAATTATCGATAGATATTCCAGATTTATGAATATCTCATGAATTTGTGGGATATTTGGGATCTTTGAGATGTCTTTTAAAGGGATATTTGCTCTTTATATAGGCATAATTTTAGCGCTTAGGTAGAGTAGCCACCAAACTATATTTAGGGTAAAGTAGCCTCAAAAACTCTAACAAAAATTGAACTTTTTTTTAGAGTCCACAAAATTTCAATGTCTACAAATGCCCCTACTTCAAGGTCTGTCGGCGTGTAAACTTGATGAAACTCAAAGACATGTCGGCGTGTAGACTTGATGAAACTCAAAGACGTGTCTTGAAGTACCCATAGAGCTTCCATCTTTACGCCTTGCAGTTACTGATTTCCATATATAATTTATGAGAGAAGAGATGAAGGGCAGATTTGGTTTCACTGGGCGTGCCAATTTGTTTACAATATAATTTAATTCATGAAAAATAAACTTCAACCACAAATAAAAATATGAAGAAACAACAATTTTATTGATAAACGAGGTGGTTACAAATTTGTTCCTCCCTTGATTCTTCTCTCGATTTTCTCCTAATTCGAGGGTCGTTAGTGACGTATTTCTCGAACATAGAATGATCTCTTTATAAATATCACATGATTTATTGGGACTTTTGAGATCTTCTTGATGTACCCTTAGTGATATTCCATGTGTTTATGGAATTATCTATAGATATTTCAGATTTATGAATATTTCGTGAATTTGTGGGATATTTAGTATCTTTGAGATGCCTTTAAAGAATATTTGCCCCTTTTATATAGGCATAGGATTTAGGTAGAGTAGCCACCAAATTATATTTAGGGTAAAATTAAACTCTTTTTGTAGAGTCCATAAAATTTCAATGTCTACAACGTGGATTTATTCAATTTCACAAAATTTAAATAAGAAGGAAAGTTTTTTTTTTTTTAATTGTGATTTCGAACAACATGTGTGATTATAAAGCTCCTTATTAAGATCAAGATGAGAAGTTTAAATTAGATTATTTCTAGATTCAAAATGTGATTTTGTTTTCTTACGGACTAAAAATAAAATTGGGTCCACATAAAATGAAATGGAATGACTAGTGGGATGCCGATGTACCCAGGGGAAGAACTAGGGGACACGAAGGGTTCAATATGTCAACCTCCATTTCAAGGGAAATTACGCTATAGATATGAGAATAAAATTACAAATTATATTTTATTGATTTATAATAATGTTAAATATCATTAAATTTTCATGTTATTACTTCTTCATATTTGAATCTCTCAACTACTTCACTAAATGTATTACTCTTCAATTTATTTATCTAATTTAAATTAACACGAAATTTTAATAAGTTAAGATTTTTTATTTGAAAGACTGGTGATGCGAGCTAGCATACCTTCATAAATTTGTAAATCTTTTGGAACGAACACTTGTATGATATTCACATAGCTTGAGGTGTGCTTATTTTGCTAACCTAACACATAGTAACAGATCTTTGCTGTCTTTAGTAGGGGTTTTGTCATGGATTCCAAATAGTTCACTTTTTAGAATTTATGGAGTCGAGAGTTGACTATATAATTGTGCTTTTTTAGAATAATATTAATGTTCAAATGTACACAAGTACAATTTCAAAAGTGAGAAGTAAGCTGAAAACAGGTTATAAGCCAAAACAATAAAAACATGCTTGGTGTAGCCCACAAGTGAAGTCTGGAGAGGCTAGTAAAGGTTGCTTTCCATAAACCCCCAGCTCAAGCAAAGCATAACGAAATCAAGGATCAAATGGAAATACAATAATAAAAGCTAAAAACGGAGAAAAGACCAGTATGCAGCGCCAACAAATAATATGGTAAGAAGTCTTGCTACAACCATGTGCGGTCTGGGACATATCTCTGGACATAGATACAAATAATCAGATCCATTTCACAATCAGACAGCATAATATGTATTATGCCCAGGTCCAGTTTGCACATAAAAATCGCGAGTTATACTTTACTCTCTGAAAATACTCCAGAATGCTTAAAACTTCCAAGTAGATCTACCTACAAAATTATAAACAACAAATGACTACTTTGTTCTTCTTTTCTTCTGCTTTTTATATTGTTCATATAGATTCAAAGACAATGTTGTCTAAGCCAATTCCCTTCTTAATCTTTCATTTTCAGCTATGTCATGCAGCAGCGAGTAATGCTCTGACAGTTTCTTTTTAACAACATTTTCATCAACTTGAACAGTGAGATCAAGGTCAGGCCCCATACTATTATGCTTTAGTGAGGCATTCCCTTTTTTTCTCTTGGCATTTGAGTTTTTGGGGTCAACTTTACGCTGAACGATTCCTGCTCAAGTGACAACTCCTTAAAAGCTTGTTGCGGAGATTTGTTGGACAGGTGAATCTGGTTATCACTAGAGCTCAACATAGAAATGTTGGATGCCAATGTAGAAACAGCTGAGTGGTAATGCTTTGACAAGAGGTTCAGCTCCCAAAGCACTGAAGCAAGTGCACCGCTAAGGTTAGGGTCAGTTGCATAAGGCTGATATTTCTGCAACAGAATAGAATTGGCATCAGCACAGGTTCAACTATCTACTAAATATGAATGGCACAATTCAAAAAATTTCTTTTTCATGAGAAGGGGGTCATTTCAGTACGAAGCATATAATTTGCACTTTGAGTGGCACACAAAACAAATTTTACTGAACATTTCAACAGCTTCCCCAATAGGCAGTCCAATACACAACAACTTCAGAAAAGACAACGATAAGTACACTATAATGCCAGCAGAACCAAGCCTTGTCTTTACCGTGCCTCTGGTTTCCCTTTCCCTGATCCCCCACTCAAAAGAAAGTATATAAAAGAAGCTGAGGAACAAATTAGAGATGTCCGTAACAGGGTCAAAGAGATGGACTTGTCTTATTTTCTTCAGGAAATATCAAGTGCATGAATGATACTATTTAATGAAAAACTTTATATTGTGCCTCACACAAAGGACACTAGTTTGGGGCTTCTTTTTGTCTCACAAGTCAGAGGACTGAAAGTTGTGGACTCGAAAGTGTAACAAACATTTGGACCACCAACTTGTGAGACAAAAAGAAGCCTCACACAACTAATGTCAATTGTGTGAGATACACATAGTAAAGATTTTCCAAGTCAACACCATTACACCGTGAGTGCCATATGATTAATCAGAAAGAAGACTGATTCATACCGCTATGGCACCAGAAACAGAGCCACCTCCAGCATCATTTTCTAATAAGTTCCGGCATTTGACGTTCTTCTGAAGGAGATGCTTCAAAGTCACCAAGGCTGCAATAGTTTAAGAAATGAGAACCGCAGATCATAACATATAAAAAGCTTGGTTAAAAATATACTGCCCTTGAGGAGGAGCCTCTGGTTTGTGAATGTAGGTTTCTACTAGGTGGTGTCCTAGTGCTTTTTCTTATTTCGAATTGCTCGTACTTCTCTTTTTCGTACTTCTCTGATAATTATCTCTATTATGTCTTGTTTCTGTATGCCATCTTTTCCTGTTACATGTTTCTTTACGATCTTGGTGTACTATTCTCCATCTTGAGCCGGGGGTCTATCGGAAACAGCCTCTCTACTTCTTCGGATGTAGTGGTATGGACTGCATACATCTTACCCTCCCCAGACCTCACTTTGTGGGAATACACTGGGCCTGTTGTTGTTGTTGTTGTTGGTTAAAAACATACAGCAGTCTAGTAATGATTGGCAAAATATGACCTTACCAGCCATGGCCTCTGCAGACCCGGAGTATAAAGAGAATGTAGATAAACGTTTTATAAAAGCTGCAGCCCTTTGCATGTCATGTTGTCGATCATCACAAAGCATTATCTTCAAAGCTTCAGCAAGGATTTCACCGTTATCCCTGCTTACAAAGAAAGATGGCTAACCGTGTTACTCTAGCCTTAGATGATGTAACCTCAGACTAGTAGAATAAATATCCAACTCTTGTACCCAGAGAGAAGGTTGAAATCTGTCAAATTTCCTTGATGTTGAAAAAAAAGAGGGGGGGAAGTTGAGACTACCACTGCCAAATAATTGAAAAATAGTAATTTGATAGACGCAGACCTACCTTCCTAGCCTGTACTCAATTATCAGATTGTAAAGTTGGATAAAGAAATCCTGAAGATCAACATTCAGTGCGTCCAAATTGTTTCTCATCACTCTGAAAGCGACAATGCAACACTGGAGCCTTTCAGATACAGTCAGACATGCTGAAACATCCTTGGAAGAGCCATCAGAGTCATTGCCACTTCTGGCAAGCTTTCTCAGATAATTCATGAGATCGGACATGAAATCTAAGTCAATAAGCTGGCAAAATTTCACAATTCCATGAAGGCAAGGAGTCAGAAGTGGATGACTTCCAGCTAGCTCAGGTGAGGAACCTGCTTCTGATCTGAGAAACAATCACAATGAAGTTATTTTCGAGAAAGCATCAAGCAAGAAAACATAGTGGTCAAGTATGGTACAGACTATGTTGATGCAAGAGCTAATAGACCCCCAATATAAACAAATGTTCATAGATGCTTTGGATATCCAAAACCTGAATTTCCAGCAATGCAGTTAATAGTTTTTTAAAAGTTTTCAGTTAATTCCATAAGCTGAAATATTCCAGTACTTCGAATATTAACATACATCACCAACTGAACAGCAGTAGCAATTTATTCAGGATAGAAATTACATCACATGGCTATCTGCAAGTATTCTTTATTTATTCTGTTCAGATATACCCAATGTGAGCGAAAGATTGGTCTCACGCGGTCTCAGATTCTTTCTTTTAACTTATTCTGTGCAGTTACCATCATTGAATGTTTCATTCAATAGTGACAACCAAGAATATGCAGGTCCAGCAAACTAGAATTACAACTTGATTTTAATACCTTAACCAGAAATCACCATGTTTGTATTATATGGAAGGAAACAGGAAATTACGATTTCATTGAATTAATTATATAATAGTTGTGGAAAATTATCTATACACCGCAAATGTAGAGGTAAGGTCTGCGTCCATCCTACCCTCCCCGGACCCCACTTGTGGGATTACACTAGGTATGTTGTTGTAGCTGTAAAAAATTAATTTAGAAAATGGTAATTAATACGTCTAAATTTGAGGCTAAGCTGGCAAAATTTTACATGCAGAAGATAACTCTGATTCATATAGTTTGCAAGCAAAATCTACCTAAGCTCGTGCAGGAAACGCATAATTTTGTAGTAAACTTAATAGATTCATGATAAACTTGCATAGAACAGTTTAGACATTTTTGAAGCATCGAATGAGACATTTCAATTACAAATTCCATTTTTTCCACTTCCACACTCCATAATTAGTGAAAAGCAATACCAAACTTATAAATGATGTCCCACACGGCATAGCTGATGGCGGCCATTGCTACTAGTTCTTGCAAATCTCTCAGACTACCTACAGATAGTCGTTCCTTTGTCATCTGTATCGCCATTTTAACTACTTTTTCTTAAGTGAACTAACGCCTATTCGCACATCTCTCTAAAAAAGCGCACGTTAGCATGACTAGCTAAAGTGCGCCTCCGAAATCGGAGATGGCGCGTGGACGGCAGAAGAAGGAGGTGAACTCATCGGAGACTTCAATAGTGGGGGCTGGTGGTGAGCTCGGGGAGCTGAACAAGCAGACAGAAAGAAACCAATGGAACAATGGCCTCCCTTAGTTACGGAGGTTACCCCCAAATCCAACGGAACAATAGGTGCGGCAAATACTTCCGGAGCCCAGAAGGATACAACATTGAACACGCACGACCAGTTGGTAGATGGTAAGGAGAATTCACGTGGTCGGGAAAATGCACAGAAGAAGCTTGATTTACCAGCAGATTCAACACCAAAATGGTCGACCCACTTTGCTACAAATCACATGGCTGCTAAAGGTATGAATCTCAATTATGTAGCACCGATTGTGAAGAATGGGGAGAAAATCATTGAACTCAGTAAGGAAGAGGTTAATCGTGCGACAGAGGAATGGAAGCAAGCTCTAATTCTGTATGTTGTCGGGGAATCGTCGACTATAGCTGCAATTGAGAGATACATTGCCCTTCAGTTGAACACTGTAAGTAAACCTAAGGTGTACTATCACAATGATGATTATTTCCTAGTAAAGTTTGCAAGTATGGATGATCGCAATGAGTTTCTATATTCAGGACCACATATGTTAAACAATAAACCTATCATAGTCAAAATGTGGAGAGGCTGATTTTCATTTCAACAAAGAGGTATTGCAAACCATTCCGATTTGGGTGAAATACCCAAATTTACCTCTAAATTGTTGGGGTATGGACTCTTTAAGTGGAATTAGTAGTGCCTTAGGGGTGCCCCTGTATGCTGATGAATGCACAACCAAGGTAGAACGAATATCATATGCTCGGGTGCTTGTGGAAATGGATGTAGCAAGGGAACTACCTCAGAAGATTAAAGTGGCAGATCCTAATGGTCGGGTCTCTGAACAGGTGGTGAAATATGAATGGATACCGGAGTATTGCTTGAAATGTATGCAAGTTGGGCATAAATGTCATGCTAAGGATGAAAGCAAGGGTAAAGGAGTTCCTCGAATGGTTCAAAAATGGCAGGGGGAGTCTAGCAAAAATGGGGATGCAGGTACATCAAAGAATACTAATGAACTAACAGCTCAGCAGGCGCAGGGGGAGAAGACTGAGGGTCCTTGGCAGCATGTGACAACCAAATCTGTATCTAAAGAAGTGGCATCAGTAAGTACATCTCGAGCTATGGAGATTAAGAATGGCTTCAAGTCCCTTGCTACAACAGGTGAAAATCTTAAGACAGATACAAATCATAGAGTGAAGGGGAAGGGTGGAAGAGATACCAATCCAAAAATTGCCAAATGACTTTGATCACTTGGAACACTAGGGGTCTGAATAAGTTTTATAAGCAGAAGGAGATGAAATTGTTTTTGAAGACAAACAAAGTTAGCATAATTGCTATTATCGAACATAAAATAAAGGAGAACATAGCAAGTAGAGTCATCCAAAAAATTGCACCTGTTTAGTTGTTTGCAGCTAACTATGAGCATTCGAATAAAGGGAGAATTTGGCTGATATGGAATCCTCAAGTAATAGAATGTCAGATAATGTATAAAACTGATCAGGTTATACAAAGCAGGGTTCGGGTGAAAAGTAATGATGTTATTTTCTGCTTTGTGGCTGTTTATGGGCTGCACACTATACAGGACAGGGTACAATTATAGTCAAGACTTGAGGTTGTTGATATCAAATATGCAGCTGCCTCTACTGTGTATGGGAGATTTTAATGCCATGCTAACTGATAATGACAGGTTAAATGGAAACCCAGTGCAAGAGGGAGAAATTAAAGACTTCGTTGACTTCCTTGCTGACACTCATATGACAGAGCTGAAGGCAATTGGTAGGGACTATACACGGACGAATGGCCACACATGTAGCAGAATTGATCGTGTTTTAGTAAATGCCGAATGGATGCTACATATGTCAATGATGGAGGTATTTATACTACCACCAGGGATATCTGATCATTCCCCGTTAATATTGGAACTGGGTGGTGAGTGTAACAGATCTGCTAGCAAGTTTAGATTCTTTAATTGCCTTGCGGAGCATCCTGAGTTCATAACTAGAGTTAGGGAGGCATGGAATGCTGAAAACAGGAAGGACTTGAAGCAATTATGGCACAACCTGAAAAGAGTTAAATACAATCTCAAACAGCTCAACAACACTGAATTTTAAAATGTAAGGGAGAAGGTGATTGATTTGAGAGGCCAGCTTACTAGAATCCAAGAGATCATGCATGATCATACAGTAGTTGAGATACATAGGCAGAATGAGCAGGATTTGAGGCAACAACTAGAGAAGTGGAGCCTGATTGAAGAAAGTGCTATGCAACAGAAGTCAAGAGTGCAATGGCTGAAGTTGGGTGATAATAACACCTCCTATTTTTTTGCTAATCTCAAGTTCGATCACTAGTCTATTGACTGATGAAGGGGGTGAGAGTGCATGCACAAGAGGATACTGAACAGGAGATCATTGGGTTTTACAGAAACTTATTAGTTCATTCAACAACTTGTCTTCCTAGTGTAAATGTGAATGTAATGAAGCTTGGAAATGTTTTGAACAGGGAGCAGCAGCTATTTCTTGCACAGCCAGTAACTGAAGTGGAGATATTTACCGCTTTACAGGCTATCAATGAATTAAAAGCACCAGGACATGATGGTTTTAATGCAGGATTCTTTAAAAAAGCCTGGTCAGTAGTGGGAACAAATGCACTAGTGCAGTTTTGCAGTTCTTCAACACTTGTAAAATGCATAATCCTATTAATTGCACTCAAGTCACTCTTATACCCAAGGTGGATAACCCTACAACAATTGGTGAGTATAGGCCCATCTCTTGTTGTTCCACTATCTATAAGATCATCTCCAAGGTGATTACTTTCAGGCTATAACAGGTGATGAATTTCTTGGTGGATACTAATCAGGCAGCTTTTGTACCTGGTCGAGCACTGAATGATAACATCATACTCAGTCATGAGTTAGTGAGAGGATATGGTAGAAAAGGTATTTCAAAAAGATGTATGATTAAGATAGACATGAAGAAGGCTTATGACTCCTTAGAGTGGACTTTCTTAGAACAGATTCTAGTAGAGCTGAAATTCCCTGCCCTGGTTATCAAATGGATTATGCAGTGTGTTACAACAGTTACTTACTTAGTAATGGTGAATGGGAAAGCCACTAAACCTTTTCATGCTAAGAGGGGAATTAGGCAAGGAGACCCTTTGTCCCCTTATCTGTTTGTACTAGCTATGCACTACCTCACCAGGATACTTAAGACCATACATAGTAATACAGAGTTCCACTATCACCCTAGATGCAGGCCACAAAGAATTATACAGCTTAGCTTTGCTGATGACTTGTTGCAGTTTTGCAGGGACGATTAAAAATCTGTAAAGTGCTTACATACCTGTTTTGAGATGTTTTCACATGCCTCAGGCTTGATAGCAAATACACGAAAGAGTAATGTGTACTTTGGAGGAGTTAAACAAGAGTTACAGGAGAAAATTCGGCAGGAACTCCAATTTGCAAAGGGTGACTTGCCTTTTAGATACCTTGGGGTACCTTTAAGTACTAAGAGGTTATCTGTGGTGCAATGCAAACCACTTGTGGACAAGATGTTGAGTAGAATAACCAGTTGGACAACAAGGTTCTTGTCTTATGCTGGGAGGGCCCAATTGATAAAGAGTGTCCTGTTTGCAATACAAACTTTCTGGTCACGAATTTTCTGTCTACCTAAGAAGATTATACAGGTCATAGAGGGTATTTGCAGAAGATTCATGTGGACGGGATCTGTAGAAGCTTCAAAGAAAGCCTTGATTGCTTGGGAAAAGTTATGTTGTCCCAAATCTAGTGGTGGCTTGAACTTCTTGGATGTCAACATATGGAACAAAGCGGCTATAGGTAAGTGTCTGTGGAACCTACGTAAAAAGAAGGATAAGCTATGGGTGGAGTGGATCCACATATACTATGGGAAAGAAGGAGTATTGGGTCTACAGGCTAAGCAGGCTTCCTGGATAGTGCAACGGATTCTTAAGGCTCATAAATACTTCCAGGAAGCTGGGTATGATGAGGATGCGATATTGTCCATGAATAAGTACTCTATCGGGAAGGTTTATATACAGATGAGAGGTGATATGGCACAAGTGGAATGGAGGAAATTGGTTTGGTCCAACTATGGGGCACCCAAATGGCTGTTCATACTATACCTGGCACTAAATAGACGACTAGCCACTAAAGTTAGATTGGCAAAGTGGGGTCTAGTGGACAATGTGACCTGTCTTCTATGTCAAGAAAAGGATGAGGAGGCAGAACACCTGTTTTTTGAGTGTATCTATGCGGCAAGTGTTTGGAACCAGCTGCTAAAGTGGCAAGGAATTAGTAGGATTAGTAGGAAATGGCAAGATGAAATTCAATGGGCATTACAGTATATGAAAGGCAGAGGTAGTACTGCACAGATCTATAGAATGACATTAGCTAGTGCGGTTTATTCAATATGGCTAGAACGCAATGCAAGGGTGTTTCCACGCAAGCAGCGGCCAACTTATGTCTTACTCATGCAAATTATCCAGGATGTGCATGGTCGAGGAACCCATCAAGCCAAATTAGCCCAGAAATTACTTGATCTTAATGTGTTACCTTTGATATAAGTAGTTTCGATAGAGGTTAGTCTTATGTATGCAGTAAACCATGGGGCTTTTGTTCATGGTTACTGAACTCCCTGTTATGTACTGCTCAGTTGGTAAATAAAATATTTTACTTACCAAAAATTAAAAAAAACTAATGTCTTGTGCCAATTATCTTACTTGCAATCCTGCAATCTTATTGCAGTCAATTCAACAACAACAACAAACCCAGTGTATTCTCACCAAGTGGGGTATGGGGAGGGTAGAGTTTACGCAGTCCATACCGCTACCTCCAGAGAAGTAGAGAGGCTGTTTCCGATAGACCCCCGGCTCAAGATAAAGAAAAGTAACAAGTAAAGAAAAGTATCTTATTGCAGTCAATTGAATCTCATTTTAACATTTCCCGACACTGTTAATATTTTATTTGGTTATTAGAATAACATCATTACTTAATATTTTAGATTGATCATTGGAGGTTACCGTAAAAAAGCCGTAATATGGCTTATAACAATTTCATACTATGGCTTACAATAATTAAATGGGCTATTCTTAACAACAAGATTCCAGAAGCATTCATTTAATTGCCAAGCCTAATTTCATCCCTCAAACCTTTTTGTGCTTTAGAGCAGTCATCTACATAATTTACCAGAATTTACCATCAACCTTGTGAGGAGGAGGATTACACTGATTCATAACTTCAGTCGTTAAAACACTTTAATTTTACTTGCAATATGCAAATTCTTTTTGATAACCAATAATAAAAAATGCAAGATCCAATATGCAGGCAACTAAAGGAAATATCACAACTGTATGTAGAACATGCACAGAGATAGAAAGAAAATGCACATCTAACAACACAAAAGAAAACTAAATATGCTAGAAACATATTAATATCCGTAAACATCAAGACAACACAAAAGCATCCATGAAAGCACAATAAAGGCTTGCGGCCGACAAACTGCCCTTCATCGAAAGAAGAAGAATGGTGAGGTGCATTTACATAACAAAAAAGAAATTCTAAAACAGAATCGTTCCCAATTTCAGATGGATTGATATAACATCCAAAGAGTTGGAGATTGAATCATCCAAAATGCTATCTCTGTCTTCTTTATTTGCTTTACGAGTAAATCAAATAAAGTAAGAAAGGAATTGTCTTCATTCTTCTTCTTATTCATCTTCCTCAGTTATCTCTTCTGGCTTCATACATCGATCTCAACTGCAAAATTGATTCGTATACCTCTTTTTGTAGTGATGGCTAGTTATAGTTTTGCATAGAGAAAGGAAATGACTGACGGGCTTGACAATCATATGCTCTTTTCTCCTAGGATTTTACTTGTTATTCTTTTTCTTTTCCATTAAAGCTAGAAAGCTCTCTGCAAAGGATCATGCTTTTGTGTGAGATTCTCTAATTCACTACACATTTGTGTGACAGGATTTCTCATCAAACCAATATTCTTCATCAAAATAATAATAAACGTCAAGTACACAAGACAAGTGGAGTTGCAGTATTTTTGTTTCCTCGCTGGACTAGTTATATGATGTGATTCAAGTTCAAATCTAGTCAGATCATGATAAATGTATTCATTGATTGACATGCTCCGTTAAATCATTGGGAAGAAAACATACCTAGGCTTTAATGCATGCTTTAGGACCCGAAAGTATGTCTCAAAGACAGCTGATAATACATCAGTCTGCATCCTTCTCCTTTCAGCAACATCCGTGGCTAATGAAGCAGCTTTTAATTCTGCAGTGACCTGCAAAAACAGGAGATGAGCAAATGAATTTGTAATTAACAAGCCCATTTACGGACCATGTTGACAAAAGAATACCTCTTCTCGTGTCTTTGACATCATCTCTTTCCGTGTTCTCTTTCTCTCGTTAGCAGCTAATTCTTTCTGCTCCTTAAGGTTCTTTCTTTTAGCATTTTTGCTTTTAAATTTATTATTAGCATCTTGAGCTTCATGTTTTCCAAGATCCTCATCAAATGTCAGAGACATAAACACCTGAGCATGAGAAAAATCATGTTGGAGGATCATAAATACTCCCAATGCTAAATCAGAAACTATTTCTATTATCAGATTAAGATGCCAAACAAAAATAACCAAGAATTTCCAGGTAGACCCTGCACTTGAATGAATGTTGTCAAGCATATTAAGGTCATATGTTGACTAGCAACATTTTAGAAGTTCACAATCTTCTTTGCCAATTATTTGACACAGTCATCACATTTTTCACATTGGAAGTTCGCAGTTTTTGCCCAATACCAGGATATATACTTCAAATTCAGATCATATCCAAGTTCAATATGTAATCTTAAAAAATCCTAGAACTGGACGGTATTAAATTGCAGACCTCAATGGAATCAGGATGTAGCTGACAATCATGAGTTTTAACAAGGTCTGCGATCATTTGAACTGCCTCCACAGTTGCCTCACCACCATGCTTCCCCTCATTGGTGAAAAGTGACTTAACAGTAGCACAGCAAAGTTTCCTGTCAACAAGCAGTAGATTGACAAACTTGAGAGAACAAAATTGCTACTTGAAAAAGCAGCATAACCTGGAGGCACAGATGAATTATTTGAATATCCTGTTTCACAATCAGCATGCATCTATGGAGAGAGAGGACTAATCTACAAAACGATGCAACATATCTCAATAACTTTAAAATGTGTGGTTTTGGTGCTGGATTTTCCTCAAGAAAGTGGCCCTTGAACTCCCTACAATAAATTTTCAAGATTTGGATCAAAGCAATTTAGTAGATCTTCAAACCACATATCAGCATTCAACTTTTGGACCAAGACAAGAAGCAACACAAGATGAATATTCATTGCATTGGAGATCCATAGCACATTACAGATGATATAAATAGCAATAAAAGCCAAAGTTCCACGTCAATGAAGTTATATAGAAAAAACTGAAGTCAACAAATCCTACCCAGAAAATGTAGCATTAGATCCTCACCTGAAACATCTAACATCATAAATACTAGTATGCTAATTTTTCCACTCCTTTCCAACACCTAATATTCTCACTTCATGATTTATAAAATTTACAAATGTATATAATAATTGCCCCTGCATTGTACTGCTTACATGCCAATTATAGCTCTTAATTTTCTCACAAGATGGTTTACAGTTTACGAAGTTCACAAACGTCCAATTCCAACTTTCCATCACTCAATTTATGGACCATTCTAACTTCTGATCAATCAATTTAAGTGTCTTACTTCCTCTGTAAATTTGTCCCAAAACTAAGCTCACCTCTTAAAAATGGAACTTCTACTATCAGAGCTTTTAAGTTGATACTAGCAAAAGGTAGACAGGTACTTAATATAACAAAATTCAAGGCTCAGCTCCATAATTAAGATCAAGTATAAGTCTCAACTATTCCCTAATATGCATGCCTAGTCAAATTACAGTAACTAATATTAACTAATTAGAACTCCTTTTAAAACCTTACGACTTTTCAGAGAAACGCCCTTTCAAACCTTCTATCACTTCAAATCCTCAAACGTTCCAAAAATAGTTTATATTTATAGCTTAGCTCTACAAAGAAGTGCAATGCATTTTTCCCCCAAAACCCTGGTGTAGCGGTAAGAGTGCAGCGCATGGTGTGTGAGCTTGGTGCATGCTACACAAAAGCAAGGTATTTAAGTGGAAAAGGGTATAGGGGCGGGCTCATTAGAAGCCAATTTTTGAATCGTGAGTTACTAGCCCTCTCACGGGGTCTCTCGGTCCTCCTCCAACTAACCAAATAGAGACCTGATTATCAATGTTACCCTCCTTTACCTCATAGCACTTTAAAGTTAGGCATTTTATTCAGCCCCATTTTTAAGCACTCCAATGCCAGTCCTTCCATGAATCATTGCTTGTAGTTGTAGATTATAAAACTTAATTTGCTGCAACCACAATCAGCACAGAAACCAAATACTGCTTGTCTCGCATCCTCTAGAGTGGCAAAGCAACTCAAAAGAAGAAATATCGTATTAACTCGTCGTGAGATCTGCAGATTTCAGCCACTAGAACAGGATCATAGGGCAACCCAATGAAGGATTCATGGAGGGCAAAAGTTACAACGTGGAAACTCATCCTTCAACCAGCTCCAAGTAAAGAAAAGTGGAAAAGCTGGAAGGAAACGAAAGAAGAGCAGTAAGCATAATTTACCTCGATATGTCATCCTCGGAGCTTATGTTTCTTATGACAGCGGCTAACAAATTCTCTCGTAAATTGAAGTGTGGAACTGCCTTGAGTAAAGTACAGATGCAGCGAACTGCGACACGTTTGTATACATCCTGCTTTTCTATGGCTATCAACTTCTGTATATACGCCTGTTAATGCACAAACAGGAAAAAGAGTAATGAGCAAAATTATCCGACAGAAGATTGTTAAATGTGCCAAGACTAGAATTATACTTGAATCTGCAATCTGACAAACATGAGTAACATTTCAAAGGATGCAAGTTACGTTTCTAAGATATTTTTAAAATAGGAAGTCACATACTATGTTACTACAAATTTCAACTTTTCTTCATCCCAGCTACTTGTCTTGCTGATACGAGATATATCAAGAAGTTTCTTGGAAAAGAGGTACATTCACCCCGATCCATAACAACTCAGATTGTACCCATTTGATCGACCTCCTTTTCAAAGACAAAGATTCTTATTTTTTGCATCCATTTATTTCATAGAAGTTACTTCAGTACCTGAAAATGCTTAATAGAGTAGGTAGGTCTAGCTAGCCCTTACACTCGCCGAACTTAATTACTCACTCTCAGGTAATGAATTTACTTTGATTCTGTATTTACTACTCCACAGCAAAGATAATTCATACAATGCTCTGGATAAAGAATAGTTTGTCACTGCATCTAGTGTTATTCATATGTAATAACAAATTGAGATATGTAAAAATAATTGCAATGCAATGAGAATTCGAATTCAACCCAACATCTAGATTAATACATTAAATAATACTGCAGGCCTAGCACTTTTATCTGCATAAAGTACCTCAAGATGCTATCATAGTATCATGTAACACCAGAAACAAGAACAGATCGAACAATATATATTCCCGTGTTTTACACTTTATTCTAAACAAAGTACAATTTCTGTGGCCTGAATTCCTATTTTTCCATCCACAAGGAAAAAGATCAAAAGTGTGTTAACACAATGCACCAAAAAGGTGGCACAATAATTTGCAATCAAGGGAATGAAAGACAACACAGTGGTAAACCATGTTATGACAGTATGCGCTAATCAACCTTATTACTGATATTTGAATTCAGATGGGCAATCACTTATTACTGAGATTTTGATCCATAATGAACCTTATATGCAGATAAGAGGGTAGATTCATAGAACCGCATTTTCTTAACAGCCTTTGAAACTTTCATCTCCTGCTCCTTTTCAGTTGGCAGCCGGATGTGATACCTGGAGCCCATATTGAAAAGACAAAACAAGAGTTAATAGCTTACACGGCTAAGTTGATAAAACAACCAAAAGGTTGGACAGGCAAACTAGAAGAAGCCCATGAACTCTTGCAAACTTCTCACCCAGGAATGATATCTCTGAAAACAGCCAATAAAGACTTAAGGGCGAGCACCACTATATCACGATCACCGTCTTTAGAAATCTCCAGCATCTCCTTGAGAGATTTGATGTTTAATTCAGGATCTGTAAGCAGTGCAGTTCCCAGTTCAGCTAGTCTAAACTTCTTTTTTTCATTGGCTTCTTCTGCTGTCATATCTTTTCTCACCTCGTCCTAACACCGTGGATGTATAAATCAATATACTCATATCCAAATTTAGGTGTTTCTCTTTTTTTACTATATATTAAAAATTTCAGCACCCAGCATAAAGTAATAACAGTATAAATCCTAGAATTCAAAGTAAACAACACTAAAATATACTTCACAATGCCACAGAATAACAATTCAATGACAAAGTTACTTTTTATTTAATCAACCACAGAAAAGAATGAATTATTAGCACTTTTGAACTAAAGAGTTGGAGAAAGAAATAAGAAGAAGAAAGATGTGATTCACAAGGAACAGGTCAACAAAGGCAGTAGAAGAGAAGGTACTTCAAGCTCGAGAAGAAGAAGATAAGAGCAGCAAAGAGGACATTGAAGTGTATATGAAGAGAAGTCCACGTACTTAATAGGAAAAAAGCCCTATTTCTCCTCTTCTTCTTTTTTTAATCTTTTTTATCTATTGAAATTACATTCAAAGAATCAACTGCTTCTTGTAGGTTCACTTTGCACCTCAGCATTCAAAATGCATAGCTTCTTCCATAAGGCTATTTCCCTGCTCCGTTGCTTAACGATGGCTTTTAATAACACTGGTTAATATAAGAATGAGCTACAGAGCTCCATTGACAATATATACTGAAAGAATATTGACGAAATATGAGGGTAGTACGTTTGGGACAGCTAAAGACAAGTTTGTCATTCTGATTTTATTTTATTTTTTTGAAACTTGTCGTTCTGATTTTTAGGTCCGAGGGAGTATTATTTTTCCAAAATAATCTGGCTGGAATGCCTAGCAGAACCACACCACAACACTTCTTACAAGGATCAAAACTAAACCAAGTGATTTATTTCCTCCTCCACAAAAAAAAAAGGAAAACATGACGCAGTGAACAGGTGGTAATTCCAGTACAGTGACAGTGCAACAAAGGGAACCAACATTAACTTGTGTCATACCCCACCCTCATCATATATATACTTTTCAAAAAATTTAGTGCCTCTTTTCCTCCTTCACATTGTCATCTACAATTTAAAGGTATTTTGGGATATACATTCTAGCACTACAGCATATCCTTTAGGATATATATAATGCAAGTACCATGACTTCAGCTTGAGGCATTTGTTCAACATCCTCTACTGCTGCCATCTCTTTTGACTGTTTCTTAGCCTCTTTCCTCATTTTCTTCAACTGTGCACGCTTCTCTGCTTTAGTCCGCTTCACCACAATTGCATCAGTACCAGCATCTTTGTTGTTAGTATTATCTTCATCTTTATCGTTGTTTTCAGACTTTTGTGTAGCCTTTGGCACTGTATAATATGAAACTTAAGATTCAATTAACGGTTACAGTAGATACCAGGTGATGATGAGTGAGCAAGAGGTCACAGTACCTGTCCTGTAATGAAGTTTTCCATCTAATGTTTTCACGGGAAGAGCATCCACAGGATCAACCTCTTGCCCATGTTTTTCTGTTTCTTTAACAAGTGACTTCTTCTTTAACCGCCTTTCATACAGAGACTCAAGCTCATCTTCTTTCACATCGGCAACACGAGTAACTTGCCTTTCCAATTACAATAATACGATCAGACTGAACATAGAAAATAATAAAAGTTGAGCAAATAATTAAGGACACATCACTATCACAATTTTTAAGAAACATAGCAATCCATGGAACAATTTGCAGTATCACATTTTTGATTAACCGGAAAAAAGGGGGGCAAATGCCAAGGAATATGTCAAGAGTGGCACACGATACCCTAAGGGCATCAGGGTGAACTGTTCAACTATCCAGGATATATGAGAAGCAGGCCAGAGGCAGCAGCGTTGCTCTTTGGTGTCGAATGGTGCGCAAATAATGGCTTTGGAGAAGCCTGGATTCTCTACTTCAGCCAAAATGCTTAAGGAGAGAACGGAAAATACCTTGGAGAATTCTAGAATACATCGAGAAGATTCAGGAACTAGTCGAAGCATATGGATTCAAGATCAATCATTGTTTCAGAGAAGCAAACAAGCCCGCAGACGCAGACAGATTGGCAAACCTAAGTCATAGCACTGATGCAATCGATAACTTCAACTCATATGCTCACATCCCAAGACATATAAGACGGCTAATTAACATGGATACTTGGAACCTCCCGTCTTTCAGAACTAAAGATGCAAAGCCAGCACATATAGTATATGAACCCCCTTGAGTAGCTTAGCTAGATTTTGGTTAGGTTCTAGCATTGTCTCATCTCAATGATTCTGTACAAAGTTTGGGATGCAAACTCAAAATTGTAACTTTTTGCACATAAATGATCCATGAAGGCAAAGTTCTTTTTGTTTAAAAAAAAAAGGATACTATGAGAAGATTACAAGAGCTTTAAGAAAATTCCAGGATATGCTGAACTTCTTCAAATTGGTGAACTATGGGGCCATTGACAAGTCAATTAACTACGATAAGCATTAAAAACTAATTGAGCTTTGTAGCCACCAGGCAAAACTAGATTTTTGAATATTTGAAAAGAAAAAAGGAAGGTCACTGTGGGACAAACAATATATTAGGCCTCAATTACTCTGGCAGTCAAATATGCTCAACTGTCAATCTCGGGTCAATTTGAATCACTCATTCAGATGGGGGAGCACTATTGAATGGATTGATTGCAAATGAGTTATTAAGACTGTCAAAGCTCACACAAGTGATACCTTAAAAGAATTGTTTCCCCAATTAAACCCACTTCTGCGACCTAAAAAAAGCAATTCCAAAATTGAAACGGAAGCCAACTCCTTGAGCTAAACTTCCTTTTCTACCTATTTGATCTTTTCAAACTTAAAGTTAACTATGATCCAGTATTATTTGTTACACTGAGAAAATTAAAGGTGAAATATCAATCTTAAGTTTCACAGTTCTGCATATGAGAGAGGCCCAAGTCAACTAAAACAGTGAATTACCCTTTGCAAGAGCTCTCTTTCTAGTTTTCGGATATGTTGACTTCTGAGTGAACGTTATCCAAGCAAAAATAACAGATTTATACCACATTCAAATCATCCAACTTAACAAATCAAAATGAAAAAGTTTCTCCATGTACGCTGGTATCCACAAAAATAAAGTCAACACTAACCAAAATACCATGTGGGGAATTGCTTATCTACGAACACATTTGTAACACACAAAACCATATCCAACCTTGCAAGATTAAAAAAAAAACACGGAAAAAATGAGTGAAGGGCAGCACGGTGCATTAAAGCTCCTGCTATGCACGGGCCTTACCGCAAGAGTCTATCTAACAACATAAAGTGAGAATAAACACATATACTTGCCAATAATTGCTTACTTATTAATTGTCTTGGTATCCAAATTGGACATGAAGCCAGTATATTCTTGATTTTCGCTAACGAATTGCATGTCCTCGTCTGATACTTCAACTGCTTCATCAGGAATTTCCGGTGGAAGCTCCGGCGGTAGCACAATCTTCTGCTTTTTCCTCCCCATTTTCTTCCCCATTATATATAGTATCTGCAAAAAGGAATACATACAGACTGTGAGCTTCTGCCAATCAACTTAACATAAATAGAGCTTCACTAAGCATAAATTTCAAATATCTGTTTGGCCATGAAACCTTCAAATATTTTCGAGTTCCCAAAAACCTTCTCAGAGCAAATTTTTAATAGAAAATTCACTTCCACTCACAAAAATTCAAAAAAAAAAAATTGAATGTCTAAATACAACTTCAAAAACTCAAATTTTCAAGTTTCAATTTCAAAATCTACTACCAGATGGCAGCTGTGACAGTCACAAAGTCGAGCTAATATAAATTACAATAAAAATTTTTTGTTAAAATTAGAAGCAGAGACTCGGTGTATTGTGCAGAGAGGAAGAAGAAAATACGTTTCAATTGATTTTTCTATGGCAAATAATGAGCAGAATATGGCTGTTTTTGCAGAGAGAGAGAGAAATTAATTTGAGGGCTCGATTTTGGAGAAAAATAAGCCAGAAGGGCTTTCCAAGTTTCCAATAAAAAATTAAAAAAAAAAAAAGGGACAAAGTGGGTCTCACAAATTTAAAATTAAGGCCCATGAAAAATTGAGATAGTTATTGGACAATTATATTAGTTGTTTGAATAATTTTACGTAGTTATTAAACAACTTTACGTAGTTGTTAAACAACTTCACGTAGTTATTGAACAATTTCTCTCAATTATCAAAAGACTATGCCTAATTATTGAACAATTAGGCACAGTTGTTGTCGAACAACTGTGCTTAGTTGTTGAACAACTTACGCAGTTATTAAATAATTTTGATAATTATTTAATAACTGTGCCTATTTATCGAACAACTATCAAAGTTATTCTACAATTAAGACAAGTTATGAAATAAAAAAACTTTAAAAAAAAAATCAATAAACTTTTGTCCTTTTTTGAAAAAACTTTCACTTACTTGATAACTTATTTGTCATTTTAATTGGAGGTCCCTCGATTTTGTACTGGAGCACAAGTTGTGTTATGTTGAGTGGCCTAATTACGTTGCACATACTCTCCCTTTAATTTCTCCTTTTGTTAGGGGTTGTTTGGTAGATTGTATTGGTAAAAATAATTCATGCATTAATGAATATGTATTATTTATATTTTATTTGGTACAATTTTTAATTTATGTATAATTAATGCAAGTATAAATTATACGTTCTATTATGTATTGAGATGTGTATTATTAATATCATTCATTTTTTATATATTAGTAATGTAAAAGCTTTAATATATACATTAGCTTGATTAATGACATTATTATTCCTTAAAATATTTCTCATTCCTCTTTCCACAATTTTTCCATCATATTATGTTATAAAATATTTTTTATTTTTTGTATTTTGTCATTCTTATAAGATTCATCCTCATTGAAATTTTGAGGTCACAAGTTCACAATGATTGATGTTAAAAATCCTCAACAAATCAGAAAGCATAACATTTATTTCCTCTGGAGCCAAATCTGGTAGATTCAACCAAAGAAGTGTTGATGGCCTGACACAGCTAAAATATGAGGGAAAAAATTATTATGATGTTGACTCTGAGGCTCTACGACCCTCTACCAAACAAAGGAGACCAAATTTTGCAGCAATTTCAATTCTTTTGAGACATCTTCGATACGTTCCAATAGTGTTTCGGGAACATACAGAGGTGAACATGGATCATGGCCGTGATGGTTCATGGCCTGCGGAAAAAATTGGCAGCAGAAGAATAGAATATCCATGACTGCCAACTATGTAATCTTTGTTTTTTTGAGGAAAAAAATGAGTTGGTGAGATCTGAAAAAAAAAAAATATTGAAAAGAGAGAATACAAATATAAGGAAGGGTATTTTCGTAAATAGATATTATTTTATAAAAATTATGTAGTGCATATTATTTTTAATACATCACAGCAAACAATATATAAGAAATAATGTCATCATAATTAATACAAGCATTAGTAATGCAAGTATTATTAGTAAACCATATTTAGCATAATTTTATACACTCTATCAAACGACCCTTAAATAATATCAATCTAGTGCACATGCTTTATATCTAAGACTATGTTATTTTTTGATCTAAGTTTATGTGATATAAATAAAATTTAGATAAATAATTATATTTTTATATATTTTTAGATAATTTATGTTGTTCGCTATTGTAATTTATAACATTTTTTTATACTGTAATTTATTATTTTAAGTTGTTAGCTGTTGTAATCTATAATATTCTACTTGTCAAATTTTTTGTGACATTATATTTTTAAAATAGTTTAAATTTTTAATTATTGTGATTTATAATATTTTTTCTTCTATTCTAATTTAAGTGACACTGAGATAATTTCGAAAGTTAATCATATATCAGATTGAAGTAGCGAAGCAGACAGGTCTTAAATGTCTCGTAATAACTAAATAGAAGTGATATAGACAAATTGCTATAAAAATACTTGTACAAAAATTTAAGTAAGTCTCATATAAGATGTCAAGTTAATTTAAAACAACAAGAATTCATTTATTTATATTTTTTATTTTTATTAAATATTTTTAAATTTTTAATACTTAGATGAGTTATAATAATTAATTAGGAGTGTTATAGTAAATTACAATTGAAATAGCTAATGTAGACATGTCATAAATATCTATTTCACTTTTTTAATTAATATGATTAATTTTCTTATACGTAAGACCCAACCAAATATTATGATGCAGCAGAACATACATGTATTAAATGAGTCATAATAACTAATTAGAAGTAATATAACAAAATTGCTACAAAAATATTTGTGAAAAAATTTAAGTGAGTCTTATATAAGATGTCAAGTTAATTCAAAACAACAGGAGTTAATTTTTGTCCATTTTTCTTTTTTATTAAATAATATTAATTTTTTAATATTTTATTTTTCTTTTTATTAAATATTATTAAATTTTTTAATACTTAGATGAGTTATAATAATTAATTAGGGTAATATAATAAAATTACAATTGAAACAACTGAAGTAGACATGTCATAAATGTCTATTTTACTTTTTCTATTAAACATGATTAATTTTTTAATACGTAAGATTCAATCAAATATCACGATGTAGCGAATCAGATATGTATTAAATAAGTCATAATAACTAATTCGAAGTGATATAACAAAATTGATGTAAAAAAAATTAAACAGGCCTCATAGAAACAGTTGAAGTGATAAAGTAAATATTATTATTTTTTTAATACTTAGATGACTTATAACAATTAATTAGAGGTGATAAAGTAAATTACGATTGAAACAGTTGAAGCAAATATGTCATAAATATTTATTTTGTTTTTTTTATTAAATATTATTAATTTTTAAATACACAAATGACATATAATAATTAATTAGGGGCAATACAGTAAAATCATGGAACAAGTAGGCACATCGACGAAGAGGTGCTTGTTTTTCACGCTTCTACTAGCTATTATAATTTATAACACTTTTTGGGCATTGTAATTTACTATTTTAAATTGTTAACTACTGTAATCTATAATACTCAACTTGTCAAAAAAATTGTGGCATTAATAGTCAATTATATTTTTAAAATAGTTTAAATTTTAATTATTATGATTTATAATACTTTTTCTTCTATTCTAATTTAAGTGACACTGAGATAATTTCGAAAGTCAATCATATATCACGATTGAATTAGCGAAGCAAACATGTCTCAAATGACTCATAAAAACTAATTAGAAGTTATATAACAAAATTGCTATAAAAATACTTGTGAAAAAATTTAAGTGAGTCTCATATAAGATGTCAAGTTAATTGAAAACAACAAGAGTTAATTTATTTCTATTTTTTAATAAATATTATTAAATTTTTAATTCTTTGATGAGTTATAATAATTAATTAGGGATGATATAATAAAATTATGATTGAAACAACTAAAGTAGACATGTTATAAATATCTACTTTAATTTTCTATTAAACATAATTAATTTTCTAATACGTAAGACCCAACCAAACATCACGATGTAACGAATCAGACATGTATTAAATGAGTCATAATAATTAATTAGAAGTGATATAAAAAAATTACTATAAAAATATTTATGAAAAAAAATTATGAGAGTCGTATATAAGATGTCAAGTTAATTCAAAACAACAAGAGTTAATTTATATCTGTTTTTCTTCTTTTATTAAATATTAATATTAATTTTTTAATACTTAGATGAGTTACAATAATTAATTAGGGTGATATAATAAAATTACGATTGAAACAACTGAAGTAAACATATCATAAATATCTATTTTACTTTTTCTATTAAACCTGATTAATTTTTTAATATGTATGGCCCAATCAAATATCACGATGTAGAGAATCAGACATAAATGTCAAGAGTTAGTTTATCATTTTATTTTTATTTTATTTTTTATTAAATATTTTTTTAATATTTAAATGACTTATAACAATTAATTAGGGATGATAACGTAAAATTACTATTGAAATAGCTAAAGCAGATATGTCATAAATGTCTATTTTACTTTTTTATTAAATATTATTAATTTTTAAATACATAAATGACATATAATAATTAATTAGGGGCAATATAGTAAAATTACGAAAGAAGTAGGCACGTCGACGAAGAGGTGCCTGCTTTTTCACGTTTCTATATACGTATAATATTAATGTCTATTTTATTTTTTATTAAATATTATTAATTTTTAAATACATAAATAACATATAATAATTAATTAGGGATAGTATAGTAAAATCACGAAAGAAGTAGGCACGTCGACGAAGAGGTGCTTGCTTCTTCAAGCTTCTATACATGTATACTAGACATCGAAAGCCCGTTCTTAGCACGGGCCCAATATATGTTATTTTTTGTCTTAATTTATGTGACACAAATATAATTTAGATAATCAATTATTAAAATAATTTTAATTTTTAATTATTGTGATTTATAATACCTTTTATTCTATTCCAATTTAAGTGACACTCATATAATTTGAAAAGCCAACCTATGTGGCATTAATATAATTTCGATAGTCAATCAAATGTTTTATTGTGATTTATAGACACTGATATAATTTCGAAAGTCAACCTATATGGCACTATATAATTCCGATAGTCAATCAAATGTTTTGTTGTGATTTATAATACTTTTTCTTCTATTCCAATTTAAGTGAAACTGCTATAATTTTGAAAGTCAACCTATGTGGCACTAATATAATTTCGACAGTCAATCAAATATTTTATGTTGACATATCATTTTGTGTCCATTTATGAAATATTATTAATTTTTAATGCGATCATAATAATTAATCACGGATCATATAATAAAATCACGATTGAAGAAGCGAAGAAAATATGTCTTAAATGACTTATAACAATTAATTAGAAGTGATATAATAAAATTATTATAAAAAATACTTATGGAAAAAAAGCATAAATAGGTCTCATATAAGACATCTAGTTAATTTAAAAAATTAAATATTAATTTATTTTACAAGAACTAGCAAATACATATTGTAATCAAAATCCAATATGGAGTTATTATTCAAGAAACCATGTATTAATATATTCAAACTCAAAAGAACTACGAGAAACAGATATGGAAACAATTAGGCAATGGATTATGATGTTGCTTAGACCAGAGACAGAACCTATCGCCAGAGCTATTAGAGAAAAATTTATTTCAGAAGAATTATTGACCAGATATTGCAAAACTATTGGACACAGATACCCAGACCACAGATGTTCAAAATGTAATGGAGGAGATAATGACGTCCCAACAGTACAGTTAGAATAAAAGAAGATAAGGACGACAGCTGGAAAGATAAGAACAGAGCAATAATGAAGATATAGCAGATATGACAAAATAGACGGAAGACTTATTTGCAGATATGACAGATAGACGGAAGACTTATTTACAAAGTTGTTACGTAAAAGATACCATTAGCTTTGTAGCATTTATTGTACAATTAATGTAGAGAAAAAATTTCAAAGTAGGTTAGGTAAGAAAGACTTTTTCAAGTCTTTTAGTTTCTTTTTTTTTCTTTAGTTTTAAGATTTTTTTACGGATGTAAAGACTTTATGTACATTTCTCATTCTATAAATAAGAACTCAGGAAGCATTGCAGAGGCAAGCTTTCCTACATTCAGCAAAAATACTCTCTCCATTCCGTCCAAAAATATTTAGCCCAGTTAATTAAATATATACACCGCAATGGAAAAAGCTATGGAACAACAAACCTCAGAAATATCAAAGCTACCGGAACAGGTATATCTATTTACTATTATGAATAGCTAAATTCATAATTCCCGACAATCATGATATGATAAAATAAATTCATATTAGTTACTTTATAGTAGAATTATTCAAAAAATAATATGTTAAGAAGTTTATTAGCAAAGTGGAAACGGAGAAAAATCCCAAGGAACTATGCCATCCTAAAGGTGAAACCAATGAGGCAAGAAGCCGTGGCGGGGAGTAACCAAAGTCGAGGCGCTGTTTAAGGGAGAATATCCGAATTACCATGCTAGTAGTGACCGAAAAACATGTTATTTAAGAATAATCTAGTATATAGTAATCTGAGATGATTATATTTTATTATGTATATGATTGCAGGGAATATTTTGAAAAAGCAATTTTATGATAATGAATGATAATATATCTGATGTCATGGTAGATAAATTTAAGATACTTATTTTGTATTCACTTAGAGATATAGATGTTGCAGATATAAGAAAAGTTATATTAGAAAAAGCATATGGAAAAAATTATACGGATAGAATAAATTATATACCACACATACCTAACTACTCTTATAAATATTTATTATGTTAAAATTACGTAGGATATTTAAAGATACACAAAAAATATAGTTACTAGAAAAACAGATAAAAATAAATATAGACAAATACATGGAAAATAAAAAATATATAAAATCTCTTAATAAAAATATGCAAAAACTACTAAGTCTAAGACAAATAGCTATAAAATATCAATTTTAAAAAAATAGCCCATTTAGACTACCTTAGAGTTTTAATCTTATATATACTTAAAAATATTGAAATAATAGATATTAAGAAAATGATATTAGAAGAAGTAATAAATTACGAAATTGAAATGATAAATGCCACAGCACAAATATACGAAGACATTTACCCAGAAGGATATTATTCAGACCAAGATTGTGGATGTTAGAATATATTAGAAAAACTAGAGAAAATCAAGATAATCTAAATAACGAAGTTAATTATAGAAACCGAATTAGAAAAATAATGGAAGATCTAAAAGAAAAGTTAATATGGATAGAAAAAACCTTAGGAAATTTAGAAAAAAGTACATGTAACAGTTTATATAATATAAAAAACTTACTATGAGAAGAACAACACAAAATAATAAATGACATAGAAAATCTAGAATTAGATATACACTACAGTACAGAAAGAATAAGTTATTACACAGAAATTTGTAACTCAGCAGTTACCACAGGATAAAATAATAAACTAAATTAATGAATACATCTCATAAAAAGAATAATTTATTAACACAAAATCTAAGAAATAACCACGCACAAAAAAGAATAGATTCATCAGTAATAATAAATCTATTTATCCGCTTAGTTATCCGCACCCCCCTACAAATGGTAATAAATCTATTTATCCGCTTAGTTATCCGCACCCCCCTACAAATGGTATCAGAGCACAGTAATTTAAAAGATATGGAAGTGATATACGTGTTAGAGTTAGTTAAAATAGCTATGTTGGAATTAGAAAATTTAGTTAAGTTAGATTTAAATTTAGTTATTTATTAAATTAATTATGAGAAGACCATTTAAAAATAGAGAAGCTTTTAGAAATATTAAAGGATCTTTAGTTAGTAATTATTCAGAATATATAAGTCTAAATAAAACAAAAGAAAACCCACAAAGATTAGCCTATTTAATTACATTAATATCTAGTATTGAAGCAAAATTAATAATCCATTTAAAATCTAGAAGAATGAGACATATACCACCTAATTATGATAAAATTAGATTTAGATATCCACCAAAATATTATAAACACAATTCAAATGAATAAAGAACAAAAATACAAAGAATTAAAACAATTTATATCTGAAAAACGTAAAGAATTAAAAATAAGAAAAGAAAGATTACATTATAATATATTTGCCGGAGTTAGTAAAAATTCAATAAATATACAAAAAGATGAAATATCAAAATTAGAATCCCAAATAGATAGTTTAGAATATATATATCAACATGAACTATTCACAATAAAATGAATAAAGAAGAATTTATAATAGATGAAAAAATATACGAAAATCACGAAGGTACAAAAATAAAAATAGTATTTTCTAATCTAGGAAGAAGATATAAGAAAATAGGAGAACATTTATATTTAATGTTAGAAAAAGAAGAATTAAAATTAGAAGATAAATTAACAACAATGGTAAGAATAGAAAAAGAAAATGAAGAAATAGATAGAAAAAAGGAAATAGAAAAAATTAAACAACAATCTACGGAAGAAATGCGAAAAATAGAAGAAACTAAAAATAGTAGAATTGCTGAATTAGAAAAAGAATTACAAATGTTAAAAGATTTATACGAACAAAGACAAAAAGAAAAAGAAGAAATAAATAAAGAACAAAAATTAATAAACGAGATAAATCAATTTAAAGAAAAATTAGAAATAAATAATATAGAGGTAGAAGAAACGGATAATTATGATTCAGAAGATAGTGAAACATATACGGAAATATTAACAAATATAAAAGATTTAGAAATTAACGAAAAACAAGAAAGAATTAATCAAGAAAACTTAGAAAATAATAATACAGAAATAAATACTCTTGACAAAAAAGAAGATGAAAATTTAATACCCAAAACAACAGAAATAAGAAAACCTATATATTATTAAAATAAATTTAAAAGATATAATGAATATGACAAATGGACACCAAAATAAATAGTTAATAAAAATTATAACTTTTTAGATTTAGACTGTGTAATAGATACAGAAAAAACAATACAATTATGGATAGGATATATGACAAAACAATTATTAGATAATAATATAAACATAACAGATGCACCAGAATACATAGAAAAAACACTAATAGGATCAGTAAAATTATGGTTTACAAATTTAACTGAAAATAGTAAGAAAGTATTAAGAGCTAATAAACCTATGGAAGGAGCAGCATCAACAACAACAAAATTAACACCTATAGAATTATTGAAAAAATATGAAACAGCTATAAAAGATGAATTTGGTAGTATGACAACATTAGAAGAAGAACAAGATAAGAAAAGATACAAATAGAAATTTAATGATAAAATTAACAATATGTAATATGTGTTATATAGATGAATATACTTGCGCATTTAAAGAATATTATTATAAAGGAGCATATAGTATAGAAGAAAGTAAAGAAATAAGAAAATTATATTTTAATAAATTACCCGAACCATTTAGTTCAAAGATAATAAAAAGTTGGGAAGAAGCAAAAATAGTAGATACATTAGGAGCTAGAATAAAATTTTTACAACAATGGTATAGAAAGCTATGTGAAAAATATAGAGAAGAATTAAAAATGGAAAAAACATTAATAAGAAATTTAGCATGTTGCAAAAATAAAACAGCACCCCAATTTGGATGCGAAGAAAGATATTATAAGAAAAGAAAAAGACATAAGAAATATAAGAAATATAAAAAATCAAAATATAAATATAAGAAACCAAGAAAAAGATATTATGTAAAAAATTATAAAAATAAAAGACCATATAGAAAGAAAAAATCTATAAAAGAATGTACTTGTTATAATTGTGGAAAGTTAGGACATTTAGCTAGAGATTGTAAATTACCTAAAAATTCAAAAAATAAACAAATATCCGAAATAAAAATAGAAAATACAGAATATATGCAAATAGATTATATAGATTATGAACTAGAAAGTGAAGATAGTATATATGAAATTTCAGAAAATGACACAGATATTGAAATAGATAGTGAGATAGATGAATCAAATGACTGAAAAAGATATAAAAATAATAACAAAGGAAGAATATTTAAATGATGAAGGAACGGAACAAAAGATAATATTTGACAGTAATATATTTGATGAAATAAAAGGAAAAGAGTTAGATTTAAGTGTAGAAAAATATTTAAAATACCAACAATAAAAAATCTTTTTACTAGGAAAAAAGATGAATATTATGTAGTATGCCAAAAAGAACATGTAATAGACTGTAGATATGCAAAAGGAAAAGCTAGTATACCACTAGTAACAAAAAGAATAATTAATAAAGAAATAAATGATATAAAAAGTAAAGGAGATCCAATAAAATATGTACACCTTGGAGGTACAGAAATATTAATAAAAGCATGTTTTAGAGAAGGAATAGATACACCGATAGAATTATATTTAGCAGATGATAGAATTATAAAACCTATAGAAAAAAGCATAATAACTGCCGTGAAAGGAAATTTGATATACCAAAAATTTAAATTTATAATAAGTGCAAATTATTCAGTAGCAGTAACAGATAGAAATATAGATAAATCATTAGTATTATATTGGAAGATATCAGGAATAGAATTAACCCCAGGAAGTAAAATATTTACAGCAAGATGTAAAAATTTATATGTATTAACAACAAAACATAAAATAACAGGGAAAAATAAGATTAATAAAATACAAATAGATAGCCCATTTGAGCAAATTGTAAAAACAATAGATTATAATGACTATAGCTATAGAGACATAGATATAGAAGAAAATTTAGAAATAGTAAATGATAGAATAAGTACAACGAAAAGAATAGCTAATGAAAAATCGGAGTCATCGAGCTCATCAAAAAGAATGAGTTATGAAACAAATTCAATAAGTAATTTAAACCAATATTACATAACAGGAAAAATAAATGAAAAAGAACATTTAATACTATTAAACACAAGACAAGAAGAAAATTATATAGCAAAATATCTAGTAAAAAATGAAGAAATAAAAACTAATAATGATATATGCCCAGATCTACCAAGAAGTTTAATAAATAATAAAGATATAGCAGAAAAAGAAATAATAATAGGAGGAATTAGAAAAATAAAAATAGAATTTGAGGTAAAAGAAGAAATGCAAAAAACAGATATAATATTAGGAATAAAATGGTTAGAACAAGTAAAACCATATAATATAGGACATACACAATTAGCCATAACATATAATAGGGAAAGATTATTTCTAAGAAGAGCCTTAACATAAAATGAAAATATATGTATTAATGAAGATAGTAGTGGAAGGATATTACAGTAGATATTATACGCCTATGATAGATACAGGAGCAGAAGCTAATTTATGTAGATATAATTGCTTACCAGAAAGTAAATGGGATAAATTAAAAATACCAATAATAGTTAAAGGATTTAATAATGAAGGAAGCTTAATTACTTATAAAGCTAGGAATGTAAAAGCACAAATATGGGATAAGATATTGACAATAGAAGAAATTTATAATTATGAACTAACATCAAAAGATATACTTTTAGGGATGCCATTTTTAGATAAATTATACCCACATATAATAACTAGAAACGATTGGTGGTTCACAACACCATGTAAACAAAAAGTAAGAGCAAAAAGAGTTAATAATAAAATAAGAAAGAAAACTGATTGGATAAAAGGAAGTGAAAAAATTACACAAAAGTTAGAAAATATAAAAAACGCTGAAGATACAATAGAATTAGTAGTATTCTCGATAAATAAAACAGAAATAACTATATTTTCAATAAATAAGATAGAAATAGTTAAGAAAAAACTAGAACAATTATATAGCGAAGATCCATTAAAAGGATGGGAAAAACATAAAACTACCATAAAAATTGAATTAGTAGATAAAAATAGTATAATAACCCAAAAACCATTAACATATAATTTTGACGATTTAAAAGAATTTAAAATGCATATAGATGAATTATTAGAAAAACAATATATACAAAAAAGTAATAGTAAACATAATAGTCCAGCATTTATAGTAAATAAACATAGTGAACAAAAAAGAGGAAAAAGTAGAATGGTTATTGATTATAGAAATTTAAATGCAAAAACTATAACATATAATTATCCAATACCAAATAAGATATTAAAAATAAGACAAATCCAAAGATATAATTATTTTAGTAAATTCGATTGTAAATCAGGATTTTACCATCTAAAGTTAGAAGAAGAATCTAAAGAATTAACCGCATTTACGGTACCACAAGGATTTTACGAATGGAATGTATTACCCTTTGGATATAAAAATGCACCAGGTAGATATCAACATTTTATGGATAATTATTTTAAACAATTACCTAATTGCATAGTATACATAGATGATATATTATTATATACAAAGACTAAAGAAGAACATATAAAATTATTAGAACAATTTACAGATATAATAGAAAATTTAGGAATAAGTCTAAGTGAAAAGAAAGCCGAAATTATGAAAAACCAGATAGAATTTTTAGGAATACAAATAGATAAAACTGGAGTAAAAATGCAACAACATATAGTACAAAAAATAATAAATTCGAAAGAAGAATTAGATACAAAAAAGAAATTACAATCATTTTTAGGATTAGTAAACCAAGTAAGAGAATATATTCCAAAATTAGCAGAAAACCTAAAACCACTACAGAAAAAATTAAAAAAGGATATAGAATATAATTATAATGAAGAAGATAAAAAACAAGTTCAAAAAATAAAAATACTTTGCAAGGATTTACCAAAACTACAATTTCCGGATGAAAATAGAAAATTTACATACATAGTAGAAGCAGATGCTAGTGAATATAGTTACGGAGGAGTACTTAAATATAGATATGAAGCAGAAAAAATAGAACACCATTGTAGATACTACTCAGGTACGTTCAACGAGACAGAAATAAAGTGGGAGATAAATAGGAAAGAATTATGTTCATTATATAAATGTTTATTAGCATTTGAGCCATATATTGTATATAACAAATTTATTGTGCGAACAGATAATACACAGGTACGCTGGTGGCTAACAAAGAAAATACAAAATTCAGTTACAACAAAAGAGATTCGGAGATTAGTTTTAAATATATTAAATTTTACATTTGTAATAGAAGTAATCAGTACTAACAAAAATGTTATTGCAGATTACATATCAAGACAAAGCTACGCAAACTGAAATGATAGAAGAAAATATACATGAAAAAATACTCAACGCCCTGACTATGCTTTCATTGAAAGTAGACAGTATGGGTACTGAGATAGAAAAGCTAAAGCTAAAGACTAGTGAAGATAATCTGAAGTCTATGGCTATGAATCAGCTAACTCAGCAATGTGCAGAGCTATGTCGATCGGAAGACAATAAAATTCCAGAGCTAGAAGGAGATGTTGGGATACTCCATAAAACCCATAACGCTTATCAATCTACTTCTGCAGGTACAAGCAAAGGAGTTAGAAAAAATATGAACTTAAATAAGCTATTTGACAAGCCATATACACCAAATATACCAAAAGACCCTATGTTTACACCCCCACAAGTTACCACATATCGAGAAAGCCTAAACCAAGAGAAAAAGACATATAACTACACAGCCCGCACATATATAGAAAATATCTACAACGTACAAACTTTCTTAAATAGCAACCCAAAAGCTACAAATATCCAAGAACCAGATACGAACTACATAACCCAGAAATTAACCGGATACAACAAGCTAATTGCCTTACCCAAAACTAGACCCAGCTTAGTAAAAACTTGCTACGAATATGGATTACTTAGTACCGTATATACCACAGACGGAACTGAGATATCTACTATACCCGAGATATATGAAGCATTTACCACATTTAAAAGAATAACCAAAGGTACTTTATTTTTTATAAAAATCTACACGGCTCCAGCAGAGATATTATTTGACGAAGTTAAGAAACCTATACAAGTTGTAAAAATAGGAATGACAAGAGATATGATTATACCGCAAGATATTGGTACACAGCCAGAGATACCCAGAATCGAGATACCAAAATTTTATGCGAATAAAAGAGTTATCGGACTATCTACGATTTTACAAGAACTAGCAAATACATATTGTAATCAAAATCCAATATGGAGTTATTATTCAAGAAACCATGTATTAATATATTCAATCTCAAAAGAACTACGAGAAACAGATATGGAAACAATTAGGCAATGGATTATGATGTTGCTTAGACCAGAGACAGAACCTATCGCCAGAGCTATTAGAGAAAAATTTATTTCAGAAGAATTATTGACCAGATATTGCAAAACTATTGGACACAGATACCCAGACCACGGATGTTCAAAATGTAATGGAGGAGATAATGACGTCCCAACAGTACAGTTAGAATAAAAGAAGATAAGGACGACAGCTGGAAAGATAAGAACAGAGCAATAATGGAGATATAGCAGATATGACAAAATAGACGGAAGACTTATTTGCAGATATGACAGATAGACGGAAGACTTATTTACAAAGTTGTTACGTAAAAGATACCATTAGCTTTGTAGCATTTATTGTACAATTAATGTAGAGAAAAAATTTCAAAGTAGGTTAGGTAAGAAAGACTTTTTCAAGTCTTTTAGTTTCTTTTTTTTTCTTTAGTTTTAAGATTTTTTTACGGATGTAAAGACTTTATGTACATTTCTCATTCTATAAATAAGAACTCAGGAAGCATTGCAGAGGCAAGCTTTCCTACATTCAGCAAAAATACTCTCTCCATTCCGTCCAAAAATATTTAGCCCAGTTAATTAAATATATACACCGCAATGGAAAAAGCTATGGAACAACAAACCTCAGAAATATCAAAGCTATCGGAACAGGTATATCTATTTACGATTATGAATAGCTAAATTCATAATTCCCGACAATCATGATATGATAAAATAAATTCATATTAGTTACTTTATAGTAGAATTATTCGAAAAATAATATGTTAAGAAGTTTATTAGCAAAGTGGAAACGGAGAAAAATCCCAAGGAACTATGCCATCCTAAAGGTGAAACCAATGAGGCAAGAAGCCGTGGCGGGGAGTAACCAAAGTCGAGGCGCTGTTTAAGGGAGAATATCCGAATTACCATGCTAGTAGTGACCGAAAAACATGTTATTTAAGAATAATCTAGTATATAGTAATCTGAGGTGACTATATTTTATTATGTATATGATTGCAGGGAATATTTTGAAAAAACAATTTTATGATAATGAATGATAATATATCTGATGTCATGGTAGATAAATTTAAGATACTTATTTTGTATTCACTTAGAGATATAGATGTTGCAGATATAAGAAAAGTTATATTAGAAAAAGCATATGGAAAAAATTATACGGATAGAATAAATTATATACCACACATACCTAACTACTCTTATAAATATTTATTATGTTAAAATTACGTAGGATATTTAAAGATACACAAAAAATACAGTTACTAGAAAAACAGATAAAAATAAATATAGACAAATACATGAAAAATAAAAAATATATAAAATCTCTTAATAAAAATATGCAAAAACTACTAAGTCTAAGACAAATAGCTATAAAATATCAATTTTAAAAAAATAGCCCATTTAGACTACCTTAGAGTTTTAATCTTATATATACTTAAAGATATTGAAATAATAGATATTAAGAAAATGATATTAGAAGAAGTAATAAATTACGAAATTGAAATGATAAATGCCACAGCACAAATATACGAAGACATTTACCCAGAAGGATATTATTCAGACCAAGATTGTGGATGTTAGAATATATTAGAAAAACTAGAGAAAATCAAGATAATCTAAATAACGAAGTTAATTATAGAAACCGAATTAGAAAAATAATGGAAGATCTAAAAGAAAAGTTAATATGGATAGAAAAAACCTTAGGAAATTTAGAAAAAAGTACATGTAACAGTTTATATAATATAAAAAACTTACTACGAGAAGAACAACACAAAATAATAAATGACATAGAAAATCTAGAATTAGATATACACTACAGTACAGAAAGAATAAGTTATTACACAGAAATTTGTAACTCAGCAGTTACCACAGGATAAAATAATAAACTAAATTAATGAATACATCTCATAAAAAGAATAATTTATTAACACAAAATCTAAGAAATAACCACGCACAAAAAAGAATAGATTCATCAGTAATAATAAATCTATTTATCCGCTTAGTTATCCGCACCCCCCTACAAATGGTAATAAATCTATTTATCCGCTTAGTTATCCGCACCCCCCTACAAATGGTATCAGAGCACAGTAATTTAAAAGATATGGAAGTGATATACGTGTTAGAGTTAGTTAAAATAGCTATGTTGGAATTAGAAAATTTAGTTAAGTTAGATTTAAATTTAGTTATTTATTAAATTAATTATGAGAAGACCATTTAAAAATAGAGAAGCTTTTAGAAATATTAAAGGATCTTTAGTTAGTAATTATTCAGAATATACAAGTCTAAATAAAACAAAAGAAAACCCACAAAGATTAGCCTATTTAATTACATTAATATCTAGTATTGAAGCAAAATTAATAATCCATTTAAAATCTAGAAGAATGAGACATATACCACCTAATTATGATAAAATTAGATTTAGATATCCACCAAAATATTATAAACACAATTCAAATGAATAAAGAACAAAAATACAAAGAATTAAAACAATTTATATCTGAAAAACGTAAAGAATTAAAAATAAGAAAAGAAAGATTACATTATAATATATTTGCCGGAGTTAGTTAAAATTCAATAAATATACAAAAAGATGAAATATCAAAATTAGAATCCCAAATAGATAGTTTAGAATATATATATCAACATGAACTATTCACAATAAAATGAATAAAGAAGAATTTATAATAGATGAAAAAATATACGAAAATCACGAAGGTACAAAAATAAAAATAGTATTTTCTAATCTAGGAAGAAGATATAAGAAAATAGGAGAACATTTATATTTAATGTTAGAAAAAGAAGAATTAAAATTAGAAGATAAATTAACAGCAATGGTAAGAATAGAAAAAGAAAATGAAGAAATAGATAGAAAAAAGGAAATAGAAAAAATTAAACAACAATCTACGGAAGAAATACGAAAAATAGAAGAAACTAAAAATAGTAGAATTGCTGAATTAGAAAAAGAATTACAAATGTTAAAAGATTTATACGAACAAAGACAAAAAGAAAAAGAAGAAAAAGATAAAGAACAAAAATTAATAAACGAGATAAATCAATTTAAAGAAAAATTAGAAATAAATAATATAGAGGTAGAAGAAACGGCTAATTATGATTCAGAAGATAGTGAAACATATACGGAAATATTAACAAATATAAAAGATTTAGAAATTAACGAAAAACAAGAAAGAATTAATCAAGAAAACTTAGAAAATAATAATACAGGAATAAATACTCTTAACAAAAAAGAAGATGAAAATTTAATACCCAAAACAACAGAAATAAGAAAACCTATATATTATAAAAATAAATTTAAAAGATATAATGAATATGACAAATGGACACCAAAACAAATAGTTAATAAAAATTATAACTTTTTAGATTTAGACTGTGTAATAGATACAGAAAAAACAATACAATTATGGATAGGATATATGACAAAACAATTATTAGATAATAATATAAACATAACAGATGCACCAGAATACATAGAAAAAACATTAATAGGATCAATAAAATTATGGTTTACAAATTTAACTGAAAATAGTAAGAAAGTATTAAGAGCTAATAAACCTATGGAAGGAGCAGCATCAACAACAACAAATTAACACCTATAGAATTATTGAAAAAATATGAAACAGCTATAAAAGATGAATTTGGTAGTATGACAACATTAGAAGAAGAACAAGATGAAGAAAAAGATACAAATAGGAATTTAATGATAAAATTAACAATATGTAATATGTGTTATATAGATGAATATACTTGCGCATTTAAAGAATATTATTATAAAGGAGCATATAGTATAGAAGAAAGTAAGGAAATAAGAAAATTATATTTTAATAAAATACCCGAACCATTTAGTTCAAAAATAATAAAAAGTTGGGAAGAAGCAAAAATAGTAGATACATTAGGAGCTAGAATAAAATTTTTACTACAATGGTATAGAAAGCTATGTGAAAAATATAGAGAAGAATTAAAAATGGAAAAAACATTAATAAGAAATTTAGCATGTTGCAAAAATAAAATAGCACCTCAATTTGGATGCGAAGAAAGATATTATAAGAAAAGAAAAAGACATAAGAAATATAAGAAATATAAAAAATCAAAATACAAATATAAGAAACCAAGAAAAAGATATTATGTAAAAAATTATAAAAATAAAAGACCATATAGAAAGAAAAAATCTATAAAAGAATGTACTTGTTATAATTGTGGAAAGTTAGGACATTTAGCTAGAGATTGTAAATTACCTAAAAATTCAAAAAATAAACAAATATCCGAAATAAAAATAGAAAATACAGAATATATGCAAATAGATTATATAGATTATGAACTAGAAAGTGAAGATAGTATATATGAAATTTCAGAAAATGACACAGATACTGAAATAGGTAGTGAGATAGAGGAATCAAATGACCGAAGAAGATATAAAAATAATAACAAAGGAAGAATATTTAAATGATGAAGGAACAGAACAAAAGATAATATTTGACAGTAATATATTTGATGAAATAAATGGAAAAGAGTTAGATTTAAGTGTAGAAAAAATATTTAAAATACCAACAATAAAAGGATTAATCCCTTCCTTGTACTTCTCTTGCTAATCCAAATTGGCAAAAAATTATTGAGACTGATGCTTCGAATATTGGATATGGTGGAATTCTGAAACAGATTAATCCCCATACAAAAACTGAATGTTTAATTCGCTTCTATTCTGGAAAGTGGACTAACAGTCAGAAAAAATTTATCTTCTAATTTTAATTCTTCTTTTTCTAACATTAAATATAAATGTTCTCCTATTTTCTTATATCTTCTTCCTAGATTAGAAAATACTATTTTTATTTTTGTACCTTCGTGATTTTCGTATATTTTTTCATCTATTATAAATTCTTCTTTATTCATTTTATTGTGAATAGTTCATGTTGATATATATATTCTAAACTATCTATTTGGGATTCTAATTTTGATATTTCATCTTTTTGTATATTTATTGAATTTTTACTAACTCCGGCAAATATATTATAATGTAATCTTTCTTTTCTTATTTTTAATTCTTTACGTTTTTCAGATATAAATTGTTTTAATTCTTTGTATTTTTGTTCTTTATTCATTTGAATTGTGTTTATAATATTTTGGTGGATATCTAAATCTAATTTTATCATAATTAGGTGGTATATGTCTCATTCTTCTAGATTTTAAATGGATTATTAATTTTGCTTCAATACTAGATATTAATGTAATTAAATAGGCTAATCTTTGTAGGTTTTCTTTTGTTTTATTTAGACTTATATATTCTGAATAATTACTAACTAAAGATCCTTTAATATTTCTAAAAGCTTCTCTATTTTTAAATGGTCTTCTCATAATTAATTTAATAAATAACTAAATTTAAATCTAACTTAACTAAATTTTCTAATTCCAACATAGCTATTTTAACTAACTCTAACACGTATATCACTTCCATATCTTTTAAATTACTATGCTCTGATACCATTTGTAGGGGGGTGCGGATAACTAAGCGGATAAATAGATTTATTACCATTTGTAGGGGGGTGCGGATAACTAAGCGGATAAATAGATTTATTATTACTGATGAATCTATTCTTTTTTGTGCGTGGTTATTTCTTAGATTTTGTGTTAATAAATTATTCTTTTTATGAGATGTATTCATTAATTTAGTTTATTATTTTATCCTGTGGTAACTGCTGAGTTACAAATTTCTGTGTAATAACTTATTCTTTCTGTACTGTAGTGTATATCTAATTCTAGATTTTCTATGTCATTTATTATTTTGTGTTGTTCTTCTCGTAGTAAGTTTTTTATATTATATAAACTGTTACATGTACTTTTTTCTAAATTTCCTAAGGTTTTTTCTATCCATATTAACTTTTCTTTTAGACCTTCCATTATTTTTCTAATTCGGTTTCTATAATTAACTTCGTTATTTAGATTATCTTGATTTTCTCTAGTTTTTCTAATATATTCTAACATCCACAATCTTGGTCTGAATAATATCCTTCTGGGTAAATGTCTTCGTATATTTGTGCTGTGGCATTTATCATTTCAATTTCGTAATTTATTACTTCTTCTAATATCATTTTCTTAATATCTATTATTTCAATATCTTTAAGTATATATAAGATTAAAACTCTAAGGTAGTCTAAATGGGCTATTTTTTTAAAATTGATATTTTATAGCTATTTGTCTTAGACTTAGTAGTTTTTGCATATTTTTATTAAGAGATTTTATATATTTTTTATTTTCCATGTATTTGTCTATATTTATTTTTATCTGTTTTTCTAGTAACTGTATTTTTTGTGTATCTTTAAATATCCTACGTAATTTTAACATAATAAATATTTATAAGAGTAGTTAGGTATGTGTGGTATATAATTTATTCTATCCGTATAATTTTTTCCATATGCTTTTTCTAATATAACTTTTCTTATATCTGCAACATCTATATCTCTAAGTGAATACAAAATAAGTATCTTAAATTTATCTACCATGACATCAGATATATTATCATTCATTATCATAAAATTGCTTTTTCAAAATATTCCCTGCAATCATATACATAATAAAATATAGTCATCTCAGATTACTATATACTAGATTATTCTTAAATAACATGTTCTTCGGTCACTACTAGCATGGTAATTCGGATATTCTCCCTTAAACAGCGCCTCGACTTTGGTTACTCCCCGCCACGGCTTCTTGCCTCATTGGTTTCACCTTTAGGATGGCATAGTTCCTTGGGATTTTTCTCCATTTCCACTTTGCTAATAAACTTCTTAACATATTATTTTTCGAATAATTCTACTATAAAGTAACTAATATGAATTTATTTTATCATATCATGATTGTCGGGAATTATGAATTTAGCTATTCATAATCGTAAATAGATATACCTGTTCCGATAGCTTTGATATTTCTGAGGTTTGTTGTTCCATAGCTTTTTCCATTGCGGTGTATATATTTAATTAACTGGGCTAAATATTTTTGGACGGAATGGAGAGAGTATTTTTGCTGAATGTAGGAAAGCTTGCCTCTGCAATGCTTCCTGAGTTCTTATTTATAGAATGAGAAATGTACATAAAGTCTTTACATCCGTAAAAAAATCTTAAAACTAAAGAAAAAAAAAGAAACTAAAAGACTTGAAAAAGTCTTTCTTACCTAACCTACTTTGAAATTTTTTCTCTACATTAATTGTACAATAAATGCTACAAAGCTAATGGTATCTTTTACGTAACAACTTTGTAAATAAGTCTTCCGTCTATCTGTCATATCTGCAAATAAGTCTTCCGTCTATTTTGTCATATCTGCTATATCTCCATTATTGCTCTGTTCTTATCTTTCCAGCTGTCGTCCTTATCTTCTTTTATTCTAACTGTACTGTTGGGACGTCATTATCTCCTCCATTACATTTTGAACATCTGTGGTCTGGGTATCTGTGTCCAATAGTTTTGCAATATCTGGTCAATAATTCTTCTGAAATAAATTTTTCTCTAATAGCTCTGGCGATAGGTTCTGTCTCTGGTCTAAGCAACATCATAATCCATTGCCTAATTGTTTCCATATCTGTTTCTCGTAGTTCTTTTGAGTTTGAATATATTAATACATGGTTTCTTGAATAATAACTCCATATTGGATTTTGATTACAATATGTATTTGCTAGTTCTTGTAAAATCGTAGATAGTCCGATAACTCTTTTATTCGCATAAAATTTTGGTATCTCGATTCTGGGTATCTCTGGCTGTGTACCAATATCTTGCGGTATAATCATATCTCTTGTCATTCCTATTTTTACAACTTGTATAGGTTTCTTAACTTCGTCAAATAATATCTCTGCTGGAGCCGTGTAGATTTTTATAAAAAATAAAGTACCTTTGGTTATTCTTTTAAATGTGGTAAATGCTTCATATATCTTGGGTATAGTAGATATCTCAGTTCCGTCTGTGGTATATACGGTACTAAGTAATCCATATTCGTAGCAAGTTTTTACTAAGCTGGGTCTAGTTTTGGGTAAGGCAATTAGCTTGTTGTATCCGGTTAATTTCTGGGTTATGTAGTTCGTATCTGGTTCTTGGATATTTGTAGCTTTTGGGTTGCTATTTAAGAAAGTTTGTACGTTGTAGATATTTTCTATATATGTGCGGGCTGTGTAGTTATATGTCTTTTTCTCTTGGTTTAGGCTTTCTCGATATGTGGTAACTTGTGGGGGTGTAAACATAGGGTCTTTTGGTATATTTGGTGTATATGGCTTGTCAAATAGCTTATTTAAGTTCATATTTTTTCTAACTCCTTTGCTTGTACCTGCAGAAGTAGATTGATAAGCGTTATGGGTTTTATGGAGTATCCCAACATCTCCTTCTAGCTCTGGAATTTTATTGTCTTCCGATCGACATAGCTCTGCACATTGCTGAGTTAGCTGATTCATAGCCATAGACTTCAGATTATCTTCACTAGTCTTTAGCTTTAGCTTTTCTATCTCAGTACCCATACTGTCTACTTTCAATGAAAGCATAGTCAGGGCGTTGAGTATTTTTTCATGTATATTTTCTTCTATCATTTCAGTTTGCGTAGCTTTGTCTTGATATGTAATCTGCAATAACATTTTTGTTAGTACTGATTACTTCTATTACAAATGTAAAATTTAATATATTTAAAACTAATCTCCGAATCTCTTTTGTTGTAACTGAATTTTGTATTTTCTTTGTTAGCCACCAGCGTACCTGTGTATTATCTGTTCGCACAATAAATTTGTTATATACAATATATGGCTCAAATGCTAATAAACATTTATATAATGAACATAATTCTTTCCTATTTATCTCCCACTTTATTTCTGTCTCGTTGAACGTACCTGAGTAGTATCTACAATGGTGTTCTATTTTTTCTGCTTCATATCTATATTTAAGTACTCCTCCGTAACTATATTCACTAGCATCTGCTTCTACTATGTATGTAAATTTTCTATTTTCATCCGGAAATTGTAGTTTTGGTAAATCCTTGCAAAGTAATTTTATTTTTTGAACTTGTTTTTTATCTTCTTCATTATAATTATATTCTATATCCTTTTTTAATTTTTTCTGTAGTGGTTTTAGGTTTTCTGCTAATTTTGGAATATATTCTCTTACTTGGTTTACTAATCCTAAAAATGATTGTAATTTCTTTTTTGTATCTAATTCTTCTTTCGAATTTATTATTTTTTGTACTATATGTTGTTGCATTTTTACTCCAGTTTTATCTATTTGTATTCCTAAAAATTCTATCTGGTTTTTCATAATTTCGGCTTTCTTTTCACTTAGACTTATTCCTAAATTTTCTATTATATCTGTAAATTGTTCTAATAATTTTATATGTTCTTCTTTAGTCTTTGTATATAATAATATATCATCTATGTATACTATGCAATTAGGTAATTGTTTAAAATAATTATCCATAAAATGTTGATATCTACCTGGTGCATTTTTATATCCAAAGGGTAATACATTCCATTCGTAAAATCCTTGTGGTACCGTAAATGCGGTTAATTCTTTAGATTCTTCTTCTAACTTTAGATGGTAAAATCCTGATTTACAATCGAATTTACTAAAATAATTATATCTTTGGATTTGTCTTATTTTTAATATCTTATTTGGTATTGGATAATTATATGTTATAGTTTTTGCATTTAAATTTCTATAATCAATAACCATTCTACTTTTTCCTCTTTTTTGTTCACTATGTTTATTTACTATAAATGCTGGACTATTATGTTTACTATTACTTTTTTGTATATATTGTTTTTCTAATAATTCATCTATATGCATTTTAAATTCTTTTAAATCGTCAAAATTATATGTTAATGGTTTTTGGGTTATTATACTATTTTTATCTACTAATTCAATTTTTATGGTAGTTTTATGTTTTTCCCATCCTTTTAATGGATCTTCGCTATATAATTGTTCTAGTTTTTTCTTAACTATTTCTATCTTATTTATTGAAAATATAGTTATTTCTGTTTTATTTATCGAGAATACTACTAATTCTATTGTATCTTCAGCGTTTTTTATATTTTCTAACTTTTGTGTAATTTTTTCACTTCCTTTTATCCAATCAGTTTTCTTTCTTATTTTATTATTAACTCTTTTTGCTCTTACTTTTTGTTTACATGGTGTTGTGAACCACCAATCGTTTCTAGTTATTATATGTGGGTATAATTTATCTAAAAATGGCATCCCTAAAAGTATATCTTTTGATGTTAGTTCATAATTATAAATTTCTTCTATTGTCAATATCTTATCCCATATTTGTGCTTTTACATTCCTAGCTTTATAAGTAATTAAGCTTCCTTCATTATTAAATCCTTTAACTATTATTGGTATTTTTAATTTATCCCATTTACTTTCTGGTAAGCAATTATATCTACATAAATTAGCTTCTGCTCCTGTATCTATCATAGGCGTATAATATCTACTGTAATATCCTTCCACTACTATCTTCATTAATACATATATTTTCATTTTATGTTAAGGCTCTTCTTAGAAATAATCTTTCCCTATTATATGTTATGGCTAATTGTGTATGTCCTATATTATATGGTTTTACTTGTTCTAACCATTTTATTCCTAATATTATATCTGTTTTTTGCATTTCTTCTTTTACCTCAAATTCTATTTTTATTTTTCTAATTCCTCCTATTATTATTTCTTTTTCTGCTATATCTTTATTATTTATTAAACTTCTTGGTAGATCTGGGCATATATCATTATTAGTTTTTATTTCTTCATTTTTTACTAGATATTTTGCTATATAATTTTCTTCTTGTCTTGTGTTTAATAGTATTAAATGTTCTTTTTCATTTATTTTTCCTGTTATGTAATATTGGTTTAAATTACTTATTGAATTTGTTTCATAACTCATTCTTTTTGATGAGCTCGATGACTCCGATTTTTCATTAGCTATTCTTTTCGTTGTACTTATTCTATCATTTACTATTTCTAAATTTTCTTCTATATCTATGTCTCTATAGCTATAGTCATTATAATCTATTGTTTTTACAATTTGCTCAAATGGGCTATCTATTTGTATTTTATTAATCTTATTTTTCCCTGTTATTTTATGTTTTGTTGTTAATACATATAAATTTTTACATCTTGCTGTAAATATTTTACTTCCTGGGGTTAATTCTATTCCTGATATCTTCCAATATAATACTAATGATTTATCTATATTTCTATCTGTTACTGCTACTGAATAATTTGCACTTATTATAAATTTAAATTTTTGGTATATCAAATTTCCTTTCACGGCAGTTATTATGCTTTTTTCTATAGGTTTTATAATTCTATCATCTGCTAAATATAATTCTATCGGTGTATCTATTCCTTCTCTAAAACATGCTTTTATTAATATTTCTGTACCTCCAAGGTGTACATATTTTATTGGATCTCCTTTACTTTTTATATCATTTATTTCTTTATTAATTATTCTTTTTGTTACTAGTGGTATACTAGCTTTTCCTTTTGCATATCTACAGTCTATTACATGTTCTTTTTGGCATACTACATAATATTCATCTTTTTTCCTAGTAAAAAGATTTTTTATTGTTGGTATTTTAAATATTTTTCTACACTTAAATCTAACTCTTTTCCTTTTATTTCATCAAATATATTACTGTCAAATATTATCTTTTGTTCCGTTCCTTCATCATTTAAATATTCTTCCTTTGTTATTATTTTTATATCTTTTTCAGTCATTTGATTCATCTATCTCACTATCTATTTCAATATCTGTTTCGTTTTCTGAAATTTCATATATACTATCTTCACTTTCTAGTTCATAATCTATATAATCTATTTGCATATATTCTGTATTTTCTATTTTTATTTCGGATATTTGTTTATTTTTTGAATTTTTAGGTAATTTACAATCTCTAGCTAAATGTCCTAACTTTCCACAATTATAACAAGTACATTCTTTTATAGATTTTTTCTTTCTATATGGTCTTTTATTTTTATAATTTTTTACATAATATCTTTTTCTTGGTTTCTTATATTTATATTTTGATTTTTTATATTTCTTATATTTCTTATGTCTTTTTCTTTTCTTATAATATCTTTCTTCGCATCCAAATTGGGGTGCTATTTTATTTTTGCAACATGCTAAATTTCTTATTAATGTTTTTTCCATTTTTAATTCTTCTCTATATTTTTCACATAGCTTTCTATACCATTGTTGTAAAAATTTTATTCTAGCTCCTAATGTATCTACTATTTTTGCTTCTTCCCAACTTTTTATTATCTTTGAACTAAATGGTTCGGGTAATTTATTAAAATATAATTTTCTTATTTCTTTACTTTCTTCTATACTATATGCTCCTTTATAATAATATTCTTTAAATGCGCAAGTATATTCATCTATATAACACATATTACATATTGTTAATTTTATCATTAAATTTCTATTTGTATCTTTTCTTATCTTGTTCTTCTTCTAATGTTGTCATACTACCAAATTCATCTTTTATAGCTGTTTCATATTTTTTCAATAATTCTATAGGTGTTAATTTTGTTGTTGTTGATGCTGCTCCTTCCATAGGTTTATTAGCTCTTAATACTTTCTTACTATTTTCAGTTAAATTTGTAAACCATAATTTTACTGATCCTATTAGTGTTTTTTCTATGTATTCTGGTGCATCTGTTATGTTTATATTATTATCTAATAATTGTTTTGTCATATATCCTATCCATAATTGTATTGTTTTTTCTGTATCTATTACACAGTCTAAATCTAAAAAGTTATAATTTTTATTAACTATTTATTTTGGTGTCCATTTGTCATATTCATTATATCTTTTAAATTTATTTTAATAATATATAGGTTTTCTTATTTCTGTTGTTTTGGGTATTAAATTTTCATCTTCTTTTTTGTCAAGAGTATTTATTTCTGTATTATTATTTTCTAAGTTTTCTTGATTAATTCTTTCTTGTTTTTCGTTAATTTCTAAATCTTTTATATTTGTTAATATTTCCGTATATGTTTCACTATCTTCTGAATCATAATTATCCGTTTCTTCTACCTCTATATTATTTATTTCTAATTTTTCTTTAAATTGATTTATCTCGTTTATTAATTTTTGTTCTTTATTTATTTCTTCTTTTTCTTTTTGTCTTTGTTCGTATAAATCTTTTAACATTTGTAATTCTTTTTCTAATTCAGCAATTCTACTATTTTTAGTTTCTTCTATTTTTCGCATTTCTTCCGTAGATTGTTGTTTAATTTTTTCTATTTCCTTTTTTCTATCTATTTCTTCATTTTCTTTTTCTATTCTTACCATTGTTGTTAATTTATCTTCTAATTTTAATTCTTCTTTTTCTAACATTAAATATAAATGTTCTCCTATTTTCTTATATCTTCTTCCTAGATTAGAAAATACTATTTTTATTTTTGTACCTTCGTGATTTTCGTATATTTTTTCATCTATTATAAATTCTTCTTTATTCATTTTATTGTGAATAGTTCATGTTGATATATATATTCTAAACTATCTATTTGGGATTCTAATTTTGATATTTCATCTTTTTGTATATTTATTGAATTTTTACTAACTCCGGCAAATATATTATAATGTAATCTTTCTTTTCTTATTTTTAATTCTTTACGTTTTTCAGATATAAATTGTTTTAATTCTTTGTATTTTTGTTCTTTATTCATTTGAATTGTGTTTATAATATTTTGGTGGATATCTAAATCTAATTTTATCATAATTAGGTGGTATATGTCTCATTCTTCTAGATTTTAAATGGATTATTAATTTTGCTTCAATACTAGATATTAATGTAATTAAATAGGCTAATCTTTGTGGGTTTTCTTTTGTTTTATTTAGACTTATATATTCTGAATAATTACTAACTAAAGATCCTTTAATATTTCTAAAAGCTTCTCTATTTTTAAATGGTCTTCTCATAATTAATTTAATAAATAACTAAATCTAACTTAACTTAATAAACGTGATGTTGAGATCTTCAAACGCAATTTTCATTATATGCATATTGGCCTTGTGCAAATTGCTTTTAGACCTTTAACTTTAAAGGGTCTCCCTGAGACATTTTTAGCAGCTTTAAGAGATGCTAGAAATTTAAATTTCAGAAAATCTTTGATGCGATCTATTGAATCAACTCTGGCATATGGCCCTGTTTATTTCAATACTCAGCCTAATCTATTGTTATCTCTAACTGATGTTAACATTCTTCATGCTTTAACTCTGAATATTAAAACTCATGGTTATAATTATGCTCCTGGATCTGAGCTTATTGGTTTATCATACCGCATATATTATCGCTTGTTATCTACTTTAAATCCTCGGTGTAAATTAATAGATGACAACTCTGATTGTACCATGCTTATTGAGACTAACTTTATAAAATTCAAAATAACTACCCGAAGACCAATTCGATGGGATGAAATTGATTTCCCTCAAACTTGGATTTTAAACTCTGTTACTTCTCCAAAACAATTGGCGGAAGAAGTAACCAATTCTGAGTTAACTCATGTAACTCAAAACTCGGATGGACAGATTAGTCTACAATTTGACAATAGTATTCCTGTCTATCGAAATTCTTTTTCCGTACCGAGAAAACTTCCTCAAATTCAGCATATTTCTCCAATAGAACCTTCTGCACCAGTTTATGGTCCAGCTAGAAATCGCGCTGCATCATTGCATACGCTAAACTCTACTGATCTTCCTACTTCTTCTCGAAATGTCGAAAAAATCAAAATAAACCCGAAAACAAATATTGTTCAAGATTTCAATAATGAAAACCCTACTCCTTCGGAGATGGATTTTGATATAAATTCTGTTTAAATATGTTTAAACAACTTATTGATTTCAGTCCTGGCTCTCAAGCCAGAAAATATATTCAAAAAGATTTTTTTTCTGAAAAATGGCAACCGTTTAGAACATGGTTCTTTGAAACCTATTCTAAAGATGAACTACGAAATATTTCTGAAGAATTTTATGAAATGTGTGCTCTGCATAATCAGATCGTTTTCTTTGTTCCTTGGTTTATGTCTGCATATTTGCCTTCCTACATTAAACTCATTGAGAGATCCTACCAACATCCTGACGGTACGACTACTCAAGCTCAATACCCTCCACAATCTTCATTTATTTTACCCAATAACACGGGAATGACTTTCTCCGCTTTTCAAAAATTCATTCATGATGACATTGGAAAAATTACTGTTTCCGAAATTAATCATCTTATTTCTCAAAATAATTATTTGAGTCTTTATGTTAAAGTTCTTGGAGAACATATCTCCTCTTTGGATACCAAACTCAATGAACTTATTCTGTTAGTTACTAAACTCAGTGCCCAACTAAACACTTCTAGTATTGCTTCAACTTCCAAATCCACTAAGGAAGAAGAAGGACTCCTTCTTTCTAAACCCTGTATTCAGAGACCTCTAGAGATAGAAGGATTTACTCAGGCCTCTGCATTAGAGCAACTCGAAACCCTACTAGATAAAAAATTTTCTGGACTTCATCTTCAACCACTGAATATGTCCAATGATTCAATCCAGACTATTGAGTCTAATTTTGCTGACAACATTGAAATCACCGAAAATCCGGGCGAAGTTCTCTCTTCAGAACTTCATAAACTCAGGGGAATGATGAAAAGACAACCAGGCAAAAAGTTTGCCGATATTCCCCGAATGACTACTTCTTATTATCCACGACCTACTCCTCAAGATGTTCTGATAGAGGAAAGGGATTGGAATCAGACAAACACTTCGTATAGCGGCGACGCTATCTACGAATGGAATATTGACGGTCTTTCAGATCGACAAATTTCTATCCTTATTCATCGTATGTCCATGTATGCTACAATTTGCTTAGCTACAAAAACTAACGATAGAAATGCAAAAACTGACCAGACAATCTGTAAAATAATTGTTGTTGGGTTTACCGGCCAACTTCGTGGCTGGTGGGATAATTTCCTAGATGACTCAAAACGCGAGGCCATATTTACGGCCACAAACAATATCGAAGGACGAGATAATCTCGGTCGCACTCTTACGGCAGGACGTTCTGACGCCGTATATACCTTAATGCTGACTATTATCGAACATTTTGGTGGACGATTTACTAATCAATACGAAAATATTCGAACTCTTCTTAATGGCCTAAGATGTCGTCACTTAGGTGAATTCCGTTGGTATAAAGATACCTTTCTTAGTCGGGTTATGGATTTACCCGAAAGTAAATACGAACATTGGAAGGCTAAATTCATTGATGGTCTTCCTCCTCTATTTGCCGAGCGTGTTCGAAAAACTCTACGGGGATCTACTGGAGCGATCCCTTATTCTGAAAAAACTTATGGTCAATTAATCGTAGCTTGTACACAAGAAGGCTTAGCCCTCTGTAATGAGCTAAAATTAGCTCGTCAGATCAAGCTCGATAAACTCCGAGAGAAATCTCAATTAGGTGATTTTTGTGAACAGTTTGGCATGGAAAAACCCTTGGTACGAAAACCTCACAGGAATTCGAAATACCAGTATAAATCCAAACACCCTCGACGTCAAAATCGAGAAGAGCGTGAAGCTCGAAAATCATTTCGTAAATCCACTAGATTTGCGAAAAATTATTCCAAACGCCCATTATCCAAAATTAAATGCTATAAATGTAATCAGTATGGCCATATAGCTCCTAACTGCAAATTGCAGAAACTCAAATCTTTAAATCTTTCTGATGAAATTCATGATCAAATTTACAATTTATTGTATACTTCTGATTCTGATTCTATGTCTGATTCTACTTCTGAAAATGATTTAGAATTGCCTGATTCTGATAATACTTTAGATCAGAATAATAAATGTGCTGATTGTGATAATCATAACTGCAATTGCGATGAAACAATGTATAAATTGCAAGCTCAGTTCGAAGAACTTGATTTAGATGTCAAAACTCTTACTGCTGAAAATGTTCTTGAATTATTAAAAGAAGTCACGGATGAAAAACTTCGTGAAAAAATTCTGCATTTAGCCACCCAAAAGTCTTCTACTCCTTCTACTTCTAATATTGCAAAAGACGATTTTGAAAATCAGCCTATGGCATATTCTTTAGCTGAAGTTAATCGAAGATTAGCTTTAAGCAAAACTCCTCGTAGAGACACCACTTTTGATGATTTGAAAATCGAAATTGAAAAACTTAAAAAGGAAATTATTTCTTTAAAACAAAATCAGATAATAACTGATCATCGGCTTGCTAAGCTCGAAGACAAAGAAAGTTTTTCAAATCCAACTTTTGCAACTGCTTCGACAAGTAAAGAAGCAGAAAATTCAGAAAATACTGAAACTCTTCAATTAGAAAAATTGAGTGTTGAAAATCTGAAAAATGATTCTTTCTTAGGAATGCTGCAAATTGTTACTGCTCACAAATGGTATATTAATTGTACTATTTTGGTGAACAGAGAATTCTTTATCACCAATGTCGCCATGATTGATAGTGGGGCAGACGTTAGTTGTATTCAAGAAGGATTAATTCCCACAAAATATTTTGAAAAAACTACACATCTTGTTAAATCTGCCACTGGTCACTCTCTTGACATTAATTATAAACTGCCTAATGCTCATATTTGTCGTGATAAAGTCTGCATTCCTCATTTCTTCTTTTTAGTTAAAAATCAAATATATCCTCCTATTATTTTAGGAACGCCTTTTATAAATGCTATCTATCCTTATACGCATATTGATGCAAATGGCTTTAGGGCTACGTATAAAAATCAGCCTATTTCTTATCCTTTTGTTACTCAACCCGTAACAAGAGACATAAATGCTCTTATTAATATAAAACAAAATCAGCTTAACTTCTTGCAGTTAGAAATAATGAGTATCAATATTTCTAATACTTTGAAATCGGTTAAAGTACAAGAAAAAATAAAAACAATTTCTTCTCAATTGATGGCTGATATTTGTGTTGATCATCCAAACGCCTTTTGGAGTCGAAAGAAACATATTGTTTCTCTCCCTTATGAGGATGGCTTCACTGAAGCCAAAATCCCAACAAAATCTCGACCCTGTCAGATGAATGCGGAATTAGTTGAATTCTGCAAAAAAGAGATCGACAGTCTCCTGCAAAAGGGTCTTATTAAACCTTCTAAATCTCCTTGGTCTTGTACTGCTTTCTATGTTAATAATGCTGCAGAAAAAGAAAGAGGAGTACCTCGATTAGTTATCAATTACAAACCTCTGAATAAAGTTCTAAAATGGATTCGATATCCAATCCCAAATAAGAAAGATTTACTTTCCCGATTATACGATGCAAACATATTCTCTAAGTTTGATTTAAAATCAGGATATTGGCAAATTCAGATTGATAAAGCTCACACCTATAAAACTGCTTTTAATGTTCCATTTGGACAGTACGAATGGAATGTCATGCCATTCGGGTTAAAAAACGCTCCTTCTGAATTTCAGAAAATTATGAATGATATTTTCAATCCTTTTATGGATTTTATTATTGTCTACATTGATGATATTCTTATTTTCTCCAAAACTCTTGAAAATCATTTTAAACATCTGCATATTTTTAAACAGGTAATCATACAAAATGGTTTGGTTATTTCTAAACCCAAGATGCATTTATTCCAGACTAATGTTAGATTTCTTGGACATAATATTTGTCAAGGTTCTATTGAGCCTATTCAGCGAGTTCTTGAATTCGCAACCAAATTCCCTGATGAGATTACTGATAAGAAACAGCTTCAGCGATTTCTTGGTAGTCTCAATTATATTTCCCCTTTCTACAAAAATCTATCTAGAGATTTAGCTCCTCTGTATGATAGATTAAAGAAAGATCCAAAAACTCCGTGGACTCAAGCCCACACTGATTTGGTTAAATTAATTAAAACTCGTGTTCAATCACTTCCTTGTACTTCTCTTGCTAATCCAAATTGGCAAAAAATTATTGAGACTGATGCTTCGAATATTGGATATGGTGGAATTCTGAAACAGATTAATCCCCATACAAAAACTGAATGTTTAATTCGCTTCTATTCTGGAAAGTGGACTAACAGTCAGAAAAAATATGCTACAGTCGCTCATGAAATGCTTACTATTGTAAAATGTGTGTTAAAATTCCAGGATGATTTGTATAATCAGAAATTCATTATTAGAACAGATGCTCAATCTGTTAAATTCATGTTTGATAAAGACTTTAAACACGATGCTTCTAAATTAATATTTGCCAGGTGGCAGGCTCAATTAGCCCCATTTGATTATGAAATTCAGTATAAAAAGGGTAGTGAGAATTCGTTACCAGACTTCTTATCACGTGAATATTTAACATGACCATCTATACTGATTTTCTCCCCGATAAGATTATTATTACTATTCTTAAATTCTTCCCTTTACCTACCGATTGTAAAAAACAAATCCTGGAGATATTAATTTCTGACCTCATGCTAGATGATGCATGGTGGTACAATTACATTCATGAAAAACCCTGGTGGTATAGCGATCCTGAACCATATGATGATTGGTTAGAAATTGTAGATGAAAACTAACTATAAATTTGATTTATGCAGTATGGCGGATCCCCCCTGGCAGACAGCCAGAGGACGCGGCCGTGGCCGAAATTCAAACTCTGCATATTTGCAATATGGAGGTAGGACAAACCCCTCCTATCGGAGCACTGCCCGATCAAACACCTCCTATAGCACTTCCAGTTCTAATTTTCCATTGCTAAGGCACGGGAATAGAACTCTGGTAAATTCCCGAATATCTCAAGATGAGGCTTCCTCATCTCAAGCAACTCAAACTCCGAATATTAATCTCAATGATATTCCAGAAACTCATCCGTTATTTCAGCAGATTAAGACATATTTGTCAGAACAGAAAAAACCGGATTCCTTTGCGTCTATGGTAGCTGAAAACCCTGAAGATAAATCGACTTATGAAAAGCTTGACGCCAGAGAACTCATAGTTTATCTAGAAACTCGGCATATTCCTCCTACTGAAAATACTGAAGAAGCCTGGCGGATCCTTAAAGATTACTTAACTGCTAATGTTTATGTTGCAGGCGAATCATATAAAACCCGAACATATTACGAGCAAATTCTTCTAAACACTGCCAGCGCCACGTTTGAGCACAACCCTTTGGGTGAATCTACCCCCGGAGTACATGGTTACTCCAAAATGATCATTAAAAAACTCATCCCAATTGAAGAATGGGGTATTTCCTCCATGACCCTTCGAAATCTACCTATGGGAAATCAAGGACAAATGCTTGCCAATTTCACCTATTGGGATTATGTAAAAGCTTTTTCTCACGTCTTTTATTATAACAATTATAAGCATAAGCATACTTGGTTCATAAAGATTTGTTCCAAGGTATTTGAAAAACCAATTCCAAATTGGTTTCTTCAATGGTGGACATATCACGGTCCATCGGTAAAAATCTTGCCAACTGAATATTCGTCACTCTACCAATCTTGGAAAAAATTCTCTCCATTTCTGACCGAATTATACCTTTCGGATCATATCTGCAAATTAGATACCATAGATCAAATGTACTTCTTTATTGAATTCTCTCTCCCATGGATTCATAAATGGTCCATTGAAATTGGGTACGATTCCCAGCAAATCCCAGCAATCTATCGCACTTTTTACTGTAATTTCTGGGACAAACTCTTGCGGATAGACCCGCACACAAAAATGCCTTATGGGCACGATCAACGGGAAGAAATCAAACAAAAAATTTCTGAATATGAAGCAGCCCCTAAAAAATCCATTTTGATTGAAGACAAATCTATTAATTATGTCTCCAGACGAATCTCTGCCCACGATGGCAATAAACTTCAAATGATTGAAGATTATTTGGCTGAAATGCGCAACCAATTACTACTAAAGGTAGAGCAAGCGTCAGACACCTCCATGAATAGCACTGACGCAGATTCACAGCCCCCAGAAACACTGAAAGAAGAAGAAGTGTTAACCAACGCCGAAGAATTTCTGAAATGGGGACGCAGCAAGTAGAAATACTGTTGTAATAGCATGTAATAGCATTATTAAAACACTGCTGTAATAGTAAAAATACTGTAGAAAAACACTGTGCACTGGACCCACTCATCACTGTGCAAGATACTTTTTCTTTTCTATATAAGCAGCCTCATTCTTCAGAAGAGGTATCAAGTTTTTTCTTTAGATTTTCAAATTTCTCTCTCTCTCTCTCTCTTGTAATAGCCTCCGGCCTAATCAATAAAAGTTTGCTTTACTATTCCGGCGGTTCCCGGCGTTCTAAGGTACATATTTAATTTTTAGTTTTGTCTTCTTTTAATCTCTCCCAGATCTACGCCGTGACTATGTCCGGCTAGACCTCTTTTATGTTCATACTATAGTTCTAACCTCTCGAAGTATGTTAACTATAAAAGATCCAGACTCTACTTAGATAGCTGAAGAATTTTGAGAAAATTCTTGACTTGGTTCCGAAATGGTGGTACAGTCAGGGCCATCAATTTTATGTTAGCCTGGTCTCAGTGATCGATCTAGTGAGCTGTGCCTCTAAGCCCGCAGCGAGGAAGCGTAAAGGGCGACCTTTGCACAGTTAGAACTACTAGACGAGGGCTTTCGTAAAATTGTGTGGTCGACTGACAGGCCCCTTGTTCGGGTGAAATAATATTCCATACAGTCAGTAACTTCTCCAATTCTTTACTATTTCGGTTGGTGCTTCGGCTCGGTTTTCCGACTTAAGCTTATAGCCGATATTATTACTTGGTCTGGCGGGCTGAGCGGCTTACCCCAGCCCAAGAGATCCTGTTATGTAGGGGGGTGCGGATAACTAAGCTGATAAATAGATTTATTATAACTGATGAATCTATTCTTTTTTGTGCGTGGTTATTTCTTAGATTTTGTGTTAATAAATTATTCTTTTTATGAGATGTATTCATTAATTTAGTTTATTATTTTATCCTGTGGTAACTGCTGAGTTACAAATTTCTGTGTAATAACTTATTCTTTCTGTACTGTAGTGTATATCTAATTCTAGATTTTCTATGTCATTTATTATTTTGTGTTGTTCTTCTCGTAGTGAGTTTTTTATATTATATAAACTGTTACATGTACTTTTTTCTAAATTTTCTAAGGTTTTTTCTATCCATATTAACTTTTCTTTTAGATCTTCCATTATTTTTCTAATTCGGTTTTTGTAATTAATTTCGTTATTTAGATTATCTTGGTTTTCTCTAGTTTTTCTAATATATTCTAACATCCACAATCTTGGTCTGAATAATATCCTTCTGGGTAAATGTCTTCGTATATTTGTGTTGTGGCATTTATCATTTCTATTTCGTAATTTATTACTTCTTCTAGTATCATTTTCTTAATATCTATTATTCCTATATCTTTAAGTATATATAAGGTTAAATTTCTAAGGTAGTCTAAATGGACTATTTTTTAAAATTGATATTTTATAGCTATTTGTTTTAGACTTAGTAGTTTTTGTATATTTTTATTAAGAGATTTTATATATTTTTTATTTTCCATGTATTTGTCTATATTTATTTTTATCTGTTTTTCTAGTAACTGTATTTTTTGCGTATCTTTAAAAATCCTACGTAATTTTAACATAATAAATATTTATAAGAGTAGTTAGGTATGTGTGGTATATAATTTATCCTATCCGTATAATTTTGTCCATATGCTTTTTCTAATATAACTTTTCTTATATCTGCAATATCTATATCTCTAAGTGCATACAAAATAAGTATCTTAAATTTATCTACCATGACATCAGATATATTATCATTCATTATCATAAAATTGCTTTTTCAAAATATTCCCTGCAATCATATACATAATAAAATATAGTCATCTCAGATTACTATATACTAGATTATTCTTAAATAACATGTTCTTCGGTCACTACTAGCATGGTAATTCGGATATTCTCCCTTAAACAGCGCCTCGACTTTAGTTACTCCCCGCCACGGCTTCTTGCCTCATTGGTTTCACCTTTAGGATGGCATAGTTCCTTGGGATTTTTCTCCGTTTCCACTTTGCTAATAAACTTCTTAACATATTATTTTTCGAATAATTCTACTATAAAGTAACTAATATGAATTTATTTTATCATATCATGATTGTCGGGAATTATGAATTTAGCTATTCATAATCGTAAATAGATATACCTGTTCCGGTAGCTTTGATATTTCTGAGGTTTGTTGTTCCATAGCTTTTTCCATTGCGGTGTATATATTTAATTAACTGGGCTAAATATTTTTGGACGGAATGGAGAGAGTATTTTTGCTGAATGTAGGAAAGCTTGCCTTTGCAATGCTTCCTGAGTTCTTATTTATAGAATGAGAAATGTACATAAAGTCTTTACATCCGTATAAAAAAAACTTAAAACTAAAAGAAACTAAAAAGACTTGAAAAGTCTTTCTTACCTAACCTAACCTAAAGACTTTGAAATTTCTACTTTACATTAACTTTACAATAAATGCTACAAAGCTAATGTTATCTTTTACGTAACAACTTTGTAAATAAGTCCTCCGTCTATCTTCCATATCTGCAAATAAGTCTTCCGTCTATTTTGTCATATCTGCTATATCTTCATTATTGCTCTATTCTTATCTTTCCAGCTGTCGTCCTTATCTTTTATTCTAACTGTACTGCTGGGACGTCATTATCTCCTCCATTACATTTTGAACATCTGTGGTCTGGGTATTTGTGTCCAATAGTTTTGCAATATCTGGTCAATAATTCTTCTGAAATAAATTTTTCTTTAATAGCTCTGGCGATAGGTTCCGTCTCTGGTTTAAGCAACGTCATAATCCATTGCCTAATTGTTTCCATATCTGTTTCTCGTAGTTCTTTTGAATTTGAATATATCAATACATGGTTTCTTGAATAATAACTCCATATAGGATTTTGATTACAATATGTATTTGCTAGTTCTTGTAAAATCGTAGATAGTCCGATAACTCTTTTATTCGCATAAAATTTTGGTATCTCGATTCTGGGTATCTCTGGCTGTGTACCAATATCTTGCGGTATAATCATATCTCTTGCCATTCCTATTTTTACAACTTGTATAGGTTTCTTAACTTCGTCAAATAATATCTCTGCTGGAGCCGTGTAGATTTTTATAAAAAATAAAGTACCTTTGGTTATTCTTTTAAATGTGGTAAATGCTTCATATATCTCGGGTATAGTGGATATCTCAGTTCCGTCTGTGGTATATACGGTACTAAGTAATCCATATTCGTAGTAAGTTTTAACTAGGCTTGGTTTAGTTTTTGGTAAGGCAATTAGCTTGTTGTATCCGGTTAATTTCTGGGTTATATAGTTCGTATCTGGTTCTTGGATATTTGTAGCTTTTGGGTTGCTATTTAAGAAAGTTTGTACGTTGTAGATATTTTCTATATATGTGCGGGCTGTGTAGTTATATGTCTTTTTGTCTTGGTTTAGGCTTTCTCGATATGTGGTAACTTGTGGGGGTGTAAACATAGGGTCTTTTGGTATATTTGGTGTATATGACTTGTCAAATAGCTTATTTAAGTTCATATTTTTTCTAACTCATTTGCTTGTACCTGCAGAAGTAGATTGATAAGCGTTATGGGTTTTATGGAGTATCCCAACATCTCCTTCTAGCTCTGGAATTTTATTGTCTACCGATCGACATAGCTCTGCACATTGCTGAGTTAGCTGATTCATAGCCATAGACTTCAGATTATCTTCACTAGTCTTTAGCTTTAGCTTTTCTATCTCAGTACCCATACTGTCTACTTTCAATGAAAGCATAGTCAGGGCGTTGAGTATTTTTTCATGTATATTTTCTTCTATCATTTCAGTTTGCGTAGCTTTGTCTTGATATGTAATCTGCAATAACATTTTTGTTAGTACTGATTACTTCTATTACAAATGTAAAATTTAATATATTTAAAACTAATCTCCGAATCTCTTTTGTTGTAACTGAATTTTGTATTTTCTTTGTTAGCCACCAGCGTACCTGTGTATTATCTGTTCGCACAATAAATTTGTTATATACAATATATGGCTCAAATGCTAATAAACATTTATATAATGAACATAATTCTTTCCTATTTATCTCCCACTTTATTTCTGTCTCGTTGAACGTACCTGAGTAGTATCTACAATGGTGTTCTATTTTTTCTGCTTCATATCTATATTTAAGTACTCCTCCGTAACTATATTCACTAGCATCTGCTTCTACTATGTATGTAAATTTTCTATTTTCATCCGGAAATTGTAGTTTTGGTAAATCCTTGCAAAGTAATTTTATTTTTTGAACTTGTTTTTTATCTTCTTCATTATAATTATATTCTATATCCTTTTTTAATTTTTTCTGTAGTGGTTTTAGGTTTTCTGCTAATTTTGGAATATATTCTCTTACTTGGTTTACTAATCCTAAAAATGATTGTAATTTCTTTTTTGTATCTAATTCTTCTTTCGAATTTATTATTTTTTGTACTATATGTTGTTGCATTTTTACTCCAGTTTTATCTATTTGTATTCCTAAAAATTCTATCTGGTTTTTCATAATTTCGGCTTTCTTTTCACTTAGACTTATTCCTGAATTTTCTATTATATCTGTAAATTATTCTAATAATTTTATATGTTCTTCTTTAGTCTTTGTATATAATAATATATCATCTATGTATACTATGCAATTAGGTAATTGTTTAAAATAATTATCCATAAAATGTTGATATCTACCTGGTGCATTTTTATATCCAAAGGGTAATACATTCCATTCGTAAAATCCTTGTGGTACCGTAAATGCGGTTAATTCTTTAGATTCTTCTTCTAACTTTAGATGGTAAAATCCTGATTTACAATCGAATTTACTAAAATAATTATATCCTTGGATTTGTCTTATTTTTAATATCTTATTTGGTATTGGATAATTATATGTTATAGTTTTTGCATTTAAATTTCTATAATCAATAACCATTCTACTTTTTCCTCTTTTTTGTTCACTATGTTTATTTACTATAAATGCTGGACTATTATGTTTACTATTACTTTTTTGTATATATTGTTTTTCTAATAATTCATCTATATGCATTTTAAATTCTTTTAAATCGTCAAAATTATATGTTAATGGTTTTTGGGTTATTATACTGTTTTTATCTACTAATTCAATTTTTATGGTAGTTTTATGTTTTTCCCATCCTTTTAATGGATCTTCGCTATATAATTGTTCTAGTTTTTGCTTAACTATTTCTATCTTATTTATTGAAAATATAGTTATTTCTGTTTTATTTATCGAGAATACTACTAATTCTATTGTATCTTCAGCGTTTTTTATATTTTCTAACTTTTGTGTAATTTTTTCACTTCCTTTTATCCAATCAGTTTTCTTTCTTATTTTATTATTAACTCTTTTTGCTCTTACTTTTTGTTTACATGGTGTTGTGAACCACCAATCGTTTCTAGTTATTATATGTGGGTATAATTTATCTAAAAATGGCATCCCTAAAAGTATATCTTTTGATGTTAGTTCATAATTATAAATTTCTTCTATTGTCAATATCTTATCCCATATTTGTGCTTTTACATTCCTAGCTTTATAAGTAATTAAGCTTCCTTCATTATTAAATCCTTTAACTATTATTGGTATTTTTAATTTATCCCATTTACTTTCTGGTAAGCAATTATATCTACATAAATTAGCTTCTGCTCCTGTATCTATCATAGGCGTATAATATCTACTGTAATATCCTTCCACTACTATCTTCATTAATACATATATTTTCATTTTATGTTAAGGCTCTTCTTAAGAGTAATCTTTCCCTATTATATGTTATGGCTAATTGTGTATGTTCTATATTATATGGTTTTACTTGTTCTAACCATTTTATTCCTAATATTATATCTGCTTTTTGTATTTCTACACTTAAATATTTTTTCTACACTTAAATCTAACTCTTTTCCTTTTATTTCATCAAATATATTACTGTCAAATATTATCTTTTGTTCTGTTCCTTCATCATTTAAATATTCTTCCTTTGTTATTATTTTTATATCTTCTTCAGTCATTTGATTCCTCTATCTCACTATCTATTTCAGTATCTGTGTCATTTTCTGAAATTTCATATATACTATCTTCACTTTCTAGTTCATAATCTATATAATCTATTTGCATATATTCTATATTTTCTATTTTTATTTCGGATATTTGTTTATTTTTTGGATTTTTAGGTAATTTACAATCTCTAGCTAAATGTCCTAACTTTCCACAATTATAACAAGTACATTCTTTTATAGATTTTTTCTTTCTATATGGTCTTTTATTTTTATAATTTTTTACATAATATCTTTTTCTTGGTTTCTTATATTTATATTTTGATTTTTTATATTTCTTATATTTCTTATGTCTTTTTCTTTTCTTATAATATCTTTCTTCGCATCCAAATTGAGGTGCTATTTTATTTTTGCAACATGCTAAATTTCTTATTAATGTTTTTTCCATTTTTAATTCTTCTCTATATTTTTCACATAGCTTTCTATACCATTGTTGTAAAAATTTTATTCTAGCTCCTAATGTATCTACTATTTTTGCTTCTTCCCAACTTTTTATTATCTTTGAACTAAATGGTTCGGGTAATTTATTAAAATATAATTTTCTTATTTCTTTACTTTCTTCTATACTATATGCTCCTTTATAATAATATTCTTTAAATGCGCAAGTATATTCATCTATATAACACATCTTACATATTGTTAATTTTATCATTAAATTCCTATTTGTATCTTTTTCTTCATCTTGTTCTTCTTCTAATGTTGGCATACTACCAAATTCATCTTTTATAGCTGTTTCATATTTTTTCAATAATTCTATAGGTGTTAATTTTGTTGTTGTTGATGCTGCTCCTTCCATAGGTTTATTAGCTCTTAATACTTTCTTACTATTTTCAGTTAAATTTGTAAACCATAATTTTACTGATCCTATTAATGTTTTTTCTATGTATTCTGGTGCATCTGTTATGTTTATATTATTATCTAATAATTGTTTTGTCATATATCCTATCCATAATTGTATTGTTTTTTCTGTATCTATTACACAGTCTAAATCTAAAAAGTTATAATTTTTATTAACTATTTGTTTTGGTGTCCATTTGTCATATTCATTATATCTTTTAAATTTATTTTTATAATATATAGGTTTTCTTATTTCTGTTGTTTTGGGTATTAAATTTCCATCTTCTTTTTTGTCAAGAGTATTTATTCCTGTATTATTATTTTCTAAGTTTTCTTGATTAATTCTTTCTTGTTTTTCGTTAATTTCTAAATCTTTTATATTTGTTAATATTTCCGTATATGTTTCACTATCTTCTGAATCATAATTATCCGTTTCTTCTACCTCTATATTATTTATTTCTAATTTTTCTTTAAATTGATTTATCTCGTTTATTAATTTTTGTTCTTTATTTATTTCTTCTTTTTCTTTTTGTCTATGTTCATATAAATCATTTAACATTTGTAATTCTTTTTCTAATTCAGCAATTCTACTATTTTTAGTTTCTTCTGTTTTTCGTATTTCTTCCGTAGATTGTTGTTTAATTTTTTCTATTTCCTTTTTTCTATCTATTTCTTCATTTTCTTTTTCTATTCTTACCATTGCTGTTAATTTATCTTCTAATTTTAATTCTTCTTTTTCTAACATTAAATATAAATGTTCTCCTATTTTCTTATACCTTCTTCCTAGATTAGAAAATACTATTTTTATTTTTGTACCTTCGTGATTTTCGTATATTTTTTCATCTATTATAAATTCTTCTTTATTCATTTGAATTGTGTTTATAATATTTTGGTGGATATCTAAATCTAATTTTATCATAATTAGGTGGTATATGTCTCATTCTTCTAGATTTTAAATGGATTATTAATTTTGCTTCAATACTAGATATTAATGTAATTAAATAGGCTAATCTTTGTGGATTTTCTTTTGTTTTATTTAGACTTATATATTCTGAATAATTACTAACTAACGATTCTTTAATTTTTCTAAAAGCTTCTCTATTTTTAAATGGTCTTCTCATAATTAATTTAAAAAATAACTAAATCTAACTTAACTAATTTAACTAATTCCAACATAGCTATTTTAACTAACTCTAACACATATATCACTTCCATATCTTTTAAATTACTGTGCTCTGATACCATTTGTAGGGGGTGCGGATAACTAAGCTGATAAATAGATATAATAAAAACATATTATATTATTTTTTTAACGCTTCAGAATTGAAAAACTTAAAATATCAGATGTTATTTGGATGTGTTGTTTTTTGTGTCTACCTTTTCCATCTTCCTTTCTATTGATTAATAGATAAGAGGTGTAAAAGTGTCAATATTCTATGAATTTTTCGTAAGTGTTTTCTTCTTAGATATTATTGTTGTCGTGCAAATAATCTAAACCTTAAAATTGTGATTATAAGTAGAGCCGTCAATATTATCGGGTCCGTTGGGTCGGCTCGATCTGGCTTGTAATTTAATGAAGTTGAGCTTCAGTTTTTGTAGTTCATTTAAAAACATGACTTTTTAGCCTAGCTGGATAAGTCTGTGGCCTGTGGGGGTTGAGCATTGTGAATTGGGCTAGCCCATGGGCCGTCTCATAAATCAAATATATTCAACTATTTAGATTATTTATTAGTATTTTTATTTAGTTTGAAGGATATCATGTAAAAAATTATTTAGTTTCGCTATTAAATGTATTTTTTGGGGTGTTGGAGACTTGATTAACAAGTATTAACACTATGCAATATTGTCCGGTAATATTTATATTATTAACATTCTAAAATTAAATTATAAAGTATTATTTTTTAAAAAGTGAGTTGGCCCGCAGCCCACAGAGTAATAATGCTGACTCGTCAAACTCAAAGCCCGTATAGGCTAGCCTAGATGGGTTGGATCGACCCGCATTGACATCTCTAATTATAAGTGAGGTTGAGATTGATTAAGAAAGCTATTGAATATATTTTACATGTTAAGGGTCTTTAATCTATAATTTTCACTATTTTAATTTAGAAAAAATTAACAAAGTAGCATATTTAACACTATAATTATAATAAATAACAATACTTTTGTAAAATTACAGTTTATAGCAAGAGTAACATTAGTTTACTTATTAACTAGGCAAGTGTCTGTTTTACTCTCACTACTTTACATTTTTCTATTTTCACTTCACTATTTCACATCCCCAAATATAGTCATATTCTTTGCCTTTTTTTTCATCTTATTTTTTTATCATCTCATATTTTTATTTTATTTTATTTTTATTTTTTTATTTCCACTTTATTTTCTCTCTTCTATTTCTCTTCTTTTTTTTCTTTTTCATTTTTTTATTTTCTTTTTTCATAGTTGAAGATAATTATCTTCATGATCTTCAAGATTTCAATATAAAAAATCATTACTGTCTTTCACTCTCTTATATCTCTACCTTTTTTTTGTTGTTAGTTTTTTTTTTCATTTTATTTTATTTTTTGATTTTTTTTCTGATTTTTTTCTTTCCACTTTATTTTCTCTCTTCTATTTTTTTTTTCATTTTTTCAATTCTTTTTCTTTTCTCATATCTTTTTTTTTCTTTTTCTATTTTCGTTTTGTTCTTCTTTTTTCTATTTTATTTTGTTTCTTTTTTTTCTTTTATTCTTACACTTCTATTTCTCTTTCTTCCCTTTTTTTCTTTTTCACTTCTCTTTTTTTCATTTTTTTCTTTTTTTCTTTTTATTTTTTTCTGTTTTATTTCTCCTATCTCTAACTTTTATTTTGAAAAAGATAAATATGTATATCACATACACATATTTAAAAAACATACAAAATACATAGCCACACAGATCTAAATATGTATTTCAGTACAAAACATACATATGTATTTACGAAATACATATCATATTCATACTAAATAGTAACAAACATAACTATACTATATATCTTCATATGTATTTGCGAAATATAAATGTGACTCGTATAAAATAAGAATATGTATATGGGTCAGGTATGTATTTTGTAAATACATATGCAAAGCTATATGTATTTTATTCGGTGTTAGATTTGTCTTTGACTGTGCATACTATGTCATTTTAGAGGGTAACATATGTGCTTATTTGTTTTCTTTTATTGTTTAAGATATGTATCATGTATTTTTTTATTACCTATATGTATATGTATATAATTGTCATTTTTGTTATAGAAATTTTGTGTCCTATATGTTTATATATACATGTGAGTCAGATATGTATTTCTGTAAATACATATGCAGATATATATGTATTATTTTATCGTAAATACATATACAGATCTGTATGTCTATTTTTTGAATATGTATATATGATATAGATATTTGTCTTTTAAAAATAAAAGATAGAGATAGAAGAGTAAAAACAAATAAAAAACAAAAGAAAAATAGAAAAAAAAACAAAAACGAAAAATAAAAATAAAAATTCAAAAAAAAAGTGAAAAAGGAAAAAAAAAGAGAAATAAAAACTAAAAATAGAAGTGTAAAAACAAAAGCAATTTAAAAAAATGAAGAAGAAAACGAAAAAAATATGAGAAAAGAAAAAAAAAGAAAAAAGAAAAAAAAATGAAAAGGGTGTTATAAAACAAGAAAGAATAGAGAAGAATGAGATTAGAGAATAGAGAGTAATTGTTATTTCTCTTGAAGGATTCTTGAGGGGTAGTTTTAAATGAAGGAACCCTTCTATTTATAGAAAAAATTTACTCCTAGTTTGAGTAAAAGACAGATGATTCAAATTCTAATAGATATCAAAGTAGATGTTGATAGATCTTGATAGACATTCACTATAATATAAATACATTTATAACACTCCCCCTTGAATGTCTATTTGGTAGATAATGTGTCTCGTTAAAATCTTACTAGAAAAAAATCAGTAGGAAAAAATCTAATGAAGGAAAAAGAGCACACATTTCTAATAATACGTATTTAGGCTACCTCATTAAAAACATTATAAGGAAAACCCAGTGGGATAAAACCTCGTAAGGGAAAAAGAGTACAAGGCGTATTAACTCCCCCCGATGATCATCCTTGAACCTTTGCATCCCGATCTTGTGCACCATCTTCTTGAAAGTTGCAATTAGAGGAGAATTGGTGAATAAATCAGCCACATTGTCACTTGAACGAATCTGTTACACGTTAATATCACCATTCTTTTGTAGCTCATGTATGTAGAAAAACTTTGATGAAGTGTGCTTCGTTCTATCTCCTTTTATGAATCCTCCATTAAAATGTGTTATGCATGTTGCATTATCTCTGTATAAAACTGTGGGTACATTTCACATTTTAAACCACATTTTTCTCGAATGAGATGTATCATGGACTTCAACCATGCACATTCTCGGCTTGCTTCATGAATAGCTATTATCACAACATAGTTCGATGAAGTAGCTACGATAGAATGCTTTGTATATCTCCAAGATATGGCAGTATCCCCACATGTGAACACATAGCTTATTTAAGATCGAGTTTTATACGGGTCAGATAAGTACCCAGTATCAGCATAACCAACAAGATTAAGACTGCAGGCTTTAGAATAAAATCATGTGTTTGATCTCATTTCAATGTCTTCTAATAGGAGCAGAATTATATCTTGCTAAGAGAATAAATGAAAAGGCTATATTATGCCTTGTAGTATTTGCAAGATACATTAGTACACCAATTGGACTAAGATATGGTACTTCAGGACCAATCCAATTCGGTATGTTTCGCATTTCAGCAAATAATCTTATTGCTTTTGAAAACTCTCCAAGATTTTTAATGATTTTCAAGCTATAAGCTTATACAATATAAGGATTCTAAATAAGTTTCCAAAAAACTTTTATATGCTTCAAACATTTTGAATCCTTAGAAAGTTTCATAGGAATTTTGTCAAGTGACAATATTCAACATATCATATGTGACATCTTCAAGTGTCTGGACTGCAAATCAAATAAGTTTTACACTTACCAAGATGCATCCTTTCATGTCACTTGATAAATGTTTCTATGTCAGCATGCTTAAATAAAGATAGAATTCAGATCCTCGTAATCTTTTACAATATTGCGCCAATATCGTATCAAATATATCGTTAATGATATATCATTGCGTATCGATTCATAATGCGACATAACATTTTGATATCTCATCATTTCATTTTTTTTAGGTACCTGAATCTTTCATAAGCTTTTATGAAGTGTTATGTCGTAGACTCTTCAAAAGCACATTGTCTTCTATTATGATTATTTGCTCCTTGTCCTTTTCAAGGATTATTTCATTTGGAACCGATTAGTCTACCACGCTTCACGCATGCTTAGACTTTATCATTTAGAAACACAAAATAGGAGCACTTGCAACTTAAATATGAGATGCTTCCGGCATATAACTTGAATTATCTTTTGAATGAGGATATGATGATAATTTCTAACATATTTCATAGTTGCTTATAATCTCCCCCTTATGTTAGGAAAACTAACATACATCCTCCATCTTCTTTGAGAAATCCATCTTTGTACATCATGGTATATTCATTAATCGTATATCGCACATCACAACTATTAGATGGATAATGTGTGGTTTCAGACTCAGAACCAATATTTTGAGGGGGAATTAATCATAATTTATTGGTTTGATGCATACAAGTACTTTTGTAAATATTTCAAACCAACACATGAATCTTTGTTCTCATTAGTAATGGTTTAGCTATTTATCAAAGACATCCAATGCTAAACCATCATCATCAAGATGAATTGTCTTGATTACATAATTTGAAAATTATGCTCTTAACTCAATTTTATTGAGCAAACAAAATTTATGAATGTCAAGCGGCAGAGTGACAATAAATGTACATGTGATCATCTTATATTGATACATCTTAATAGATCACATTATAGGTGAACGGGCCCATATTCACCTTTTATACTTTTCATATTTAAGGAATCCAATCCCAACATTAGTCGGTCCAACCAACTTATCATGAGAACAAACGACATAAACAATTTTAGAATAATCTTCTAGTTTTTCAATACATGTCTAATACTCAATATACACATTTTTGAGATGTCATAATCGTTCACATCAATTTATGAACTTTTATTCTAGTAAACTCCAAGTTTACCATGACATGTACTTTTTTCTTTAGTAAATTTCAAATTTACTATTACGTGAATAAATTTCAGATTTACTACTTTAGAAGTAGATTTCAAAATAACTTTTCTCAGTTATTCTGCCTCATTCAGAGGTAAGTTGTGATACCATTATAATCAAGTACACGTTTGCATTAATAAGGTTCTCTATCCCCAGGAATGGAATATAATTGTGCCTTAAGCCTATCAAATTACGATAGCTTATAACCTCTTTCATGATATTGCTACTTTAGGAGCAAATCGAGGCATAAATATGATTAGAGAGAATTTTTGTATATTGCTACCACATTCACTTCTTGGAATGGAGCATATTCAATGGACAAGTCATGATTTTTCATCAAAAACACATTATTTTGCCTTAGCCATCATCATATCATCAATATAGTGCATTGAGATTCAAACTCAATGTCTTACCCATATAAATACGTCTTAGGCATAAATCAATAGAACTTGAACCCAACATATTATCATCCCTTTTAATAATATTGTTCTTGAGGAATAAATTTAAAACATAAATGGTTCCAAACCAATTATTTTTTCTCAAATCCAACAATAATTATATTATTAGTAGCAAAGGATAGATAACATAAGAAATTACTAACCTTGAAATTACTTTTAGATTTATAATCTCATCTTATTTGGCAGAGTCTCGTCCTGATAACGTGTTATAAAATAAGAAAGAATAAAGAAGAAGAAGAAGAAGAAGAAGAAGAAGAAGAAGAAGAAGAAGAGAGAGTAATTGTTATTTCTCTTGAGGAATTCTTGAGGGGTAATTTACAATGAAGAAACCCTTCTATTTATAGGAGAAATTTACTCCTAGTCTGAGTAAAAGACATATGATTCAAATTCTAATAGATATCAAAGTAGATGTTGATAGATCTTGATAGACATTCACTATAATGTAAATACATTTATAACAAAAGAAAAAAAAAAGAAGTAAAAAAGAGAAAATAAAGTGGAAAGAAAAAAATGGAAAAGAAAAAGAAATTAAAATAAAAAAAGATAAAAAAAATTAACAACTAACAAGAAAAATAGTTAGAGATATAAGAGAATGATATTTTGAAATTCTGAAGATCATGAAAATAATAATCTTCATATTTGAGTTTGATTTGAAAAAAGAATCTACTAATTTAAATAAGAGTAATTTATGGAAATTTAATTAAATGAGATAATTATTCCTTAATTAACTCAACTAATTTGAGTAAAACTGAGTTAAATAAGGGCAATAATTCTTGTTGTATATGTATTTGTATAACAACAATTTACTTAAATATGAAATACAATTTACCATTTTTTTAATTATGAAACTGTTGCTATAAAAGTTATAATTAAGACTCTATAATTGTTATTTGTGAAATTTTTCCTTTAATTCAGATTAAAATAGTATTTAGATATAAATTATTTGTCTTGATTAAAAGAGAATGTAACACGTTATAAATATTTTTTCTTCTATATTACTGGTGGTGTATTAAGATTTTTATTGAGTAACTTACATAAAATCCCTGAATCTTTAAGTGATAATACATAAAATTTCAATTATTTTACTAATTACATCTTATCCAGAATTTTTAAGATGGTGATACATATGTTAAGCGGTGATACATATAACAAGGTGATACATATGAAGCAGATCAGATCTTTATTTAAGGAAGTAATGGATTTTTTCTAATTTCAACAACGCAAATCACGGCAAAACAGGTACAAGCGTTAAAAACACAATTCCATTAAACAAGAGCTCAAGGTTGAAGCAAACCAATATTTTGGAACCATACCAGATTACAAGATCAATTTTTTTTAATTTTGGGAAAAAATCGATCTTCCTTCTAAAATTTCTGGTAATTTTCAATGGAACTAATGACGGGTTGTTACGTCATTTCGAGAAATGGGTTTCAAAAATAAGATACGATAACTATCGAGTCGACGGTATTGTAATTCATGAAAAAATGTCATACTATAATTTAATAGATGCCATATCAATTCAATTGAAAATCGACATTTCTCTAAAAAGAATTCATGCCAAATACGTTGTTTAAGATAATTTATCAGCGTTGGAGATTCATAATGATATGACTGTGAAACTTTTTCTTCAGATTTTGAACAAGGCAAAGTCATGTGTATGATGGTAAGTTGATTTGCAAACTTTTTTTTAACTATCTGATAACAGATGTATCATAGTGATACATCTGGAACTCATATGTATCACTTTGATACATCTACACAAATATGCCTTCACTTGAAATCTAGTTCTGCATACAATGCACAAAGATTCAGAAATTTATGTAAGTATGATTATTTGGTGATTCATATATCTGGTGATTCATATAACTTGTGATTAATATAACTGGTGATTCATATTGGTGATGCATATAAATAGTGTTTTAAATAACTGGTGATTCATATAACAGATTCGTATAACTGGTGATTCATATAACTGGTGATTCATATTAGTGATGCATATAACTGGTGATTCATGTAACTGGTGATTCATATTAATGATGCATATAACTGGTGTTTCGTATAAATGGTAATTCATGTTGGTGATGCTTATAACTTGATATATTTTGTTTACAATTGAAAGAGAAATATTTTGTATATTAGTTAATTGTTGATTCATATAGTAGGTTATTCATGTAACTGATTTTTTATGTTGGTGATTAATGTAACTGATCATTCATGTAATTAGTGATCCATTTTAATGGTGATTGATATTGGTGATTTATGTAACTAATGATTCATGTAATTAGTGATGCATATAGTTGGTGATTTATATAAATAGTGATTCATATTGGTGATTTATGTAACTGTTGATGCAAATAACTGGTGATTCATATAAGTGATACAAATAACTAATTATTCTTGTAAGTGGATATTCATATAAATGGTGATCATATTGGTGATTCATATAAATGGTTATTCATGTAATCGAATATTCATATAAATGGTGATTCATATTGGTGATTCAAATGTTAGGCCTTATGCGAGTTAGATCTCTTTTACATTACGAGATCAGTAAATTAACACTTAGATGTGAGAATTTTGTGCTCTTGTTTAAAGTGATGCTGGGGATATCTGCTAACTTTTTGTGATTCTTGCCTTATAAGAGTTTAAACAATTTCTACATATCTGTCGAGTCCATGGAGTATTATTTGATTTATCATGATTCGTAAGGTTAGATTTGGTCCTAACTCTGCCTTATTTAGGAGAATTGTCTCCTTAATAATGGAGTATGTAAATGATTCAGTGTGGTTAGCTGTTGATTTTAGCTCATGTAACGAGCAGGTCTTGAGTTTATTGTATAAACAACAATTAGGCCTCAGTCCTAAATAAGTTGGGATCGACTATATGAATCCTCATTAACCATATTAAACCAAAACTTTAAGAGTTCTAGAAGCTCTCTAACTTTGTGCTGTCATAAAAGTCTCCTACTAGAGCTAAGAATCTCCTAGAAAGCATAGGCCCTAAAGTAAACATATTTACATGGCTAAATATATTCCCCGTTGATTGGTATGGGCATATATTCTGTCTTTTCATGATGCCCCATCTTTATTTATTTGTCAAAATAATTAAATTTTATTTTTGTATATACTTTACTTCTATTTTCTTGAAAATTTATACAAATTTTCTTGTATGTTATAGGTTGCTGCCTGAGAATTCATTTGTAGAGAGGCAGCACAATTAAGTGTAATGGTAATGGAGAATTCTAAACTTGGGCTTGCTTTGACACGTGATTTGTTTATCTGCTCTTAATTGATCTCACTGTTAACTAACCTCTTCTCTTGTCATTCTTTTCTCTCCAGGAGTCCATGTATACCAGTATTGTTTGCATGTTGGTACTTGCTATGTGTCTTCAGCAAAACGATGTATCTTTATAGATTCTACTTTTATAGAAGTCTACCTAAAGAATTTTTTATTTTCGTTTCTCTTTTAATTTTTTGTTCTTTTGAAGGAAACACATGTTGTATTATTGGCTTATTGCCACTGTATTTTTTATCATTGTCGAGACTAAATTTTGATAAATAAGATTACAAGAGTTTCTCTCTCTCTCTCACACACACACATATTTGACTCTTTTGTGAACTAGCTACAAATGGAGTCTTGACGTGTGGTGGTAAGTATTGACAGAAAGCTCACACAGAAATGCACACACACCAGCAAAACTAATACATGTTTCCTTGATATGGGAGAACAAATAGATGCATTTGGTTTGAATATATTTTCTTGGGAACAATTGCGCTTTAATTTGATTTTGAAGGGATTGTTTTGATGTTGGAAAGCAAAAGTTTGGTATCAGCAGAAAAATACAATTATTGTTCTTTTATCTTTCTACACGAATAAATTCTTAAACTCAGTAATAATGTTTATTATATGATTAGTTGCTGGTGCACCATTCTCATTTGAACAAATTTAACAACAATGTCCTATTTTGATCTTGTTATATCCTTATATTTTCTCCAAAGAGAACTGAAAATTTAAACATGGTACTGAAATAGTTCTCATCATTACCACAGTAAAAGAACAATCTTTTGGCAAAATATAACTCTATCCTATGCTACAAAGACAAGCTCCAATATAGAGGAAGGCGTATGGGTTCTAATAGTTGGGAATTACTGATCCTGAAAATATCTAAAGTAGCTGGTAGCAAGTCAAGAGTACACAAGGTGAAATTTCAAACAAATATGATTCCATTTTTTTGAATAGTATCAAGAATAATCCCAAGTCTGCCCTCTATTTGCTCATTCTTCCCGGGTTCATATGCAATAGTGTAGACATCAACTTCTTTAGATCGCTCTGCAATCAATTTTCCTATTACCCTAGCATCATCGTTATCAGTAAGGAATGACAATGTGTTCCTCAAGTCTCTCGCATTTGTGGTAGCAACGGAGATCACCTTGCTGGTTCCTCAATGCATGATATCAATGTCAAAGAGAAGGAACATATTTAGTAACTGTTTGGTTCCTCGATGCATGATATCAATGTCGAAAATAAGGAACAAATTTAGCAACTGTTTAGACCACCTTGCTGTAACACCCATATGAATCACCTATATGAATCACTAAAAAAATATAAATCACCAATTAATCAGTTAATCTGCAAATAAATGAATTACCCATATGAATCGCCTGTTAAAAGAACTAGTTATATGAATCACCATTTATGAATCACCAGTACCATATATGTATCACCAATTAAAATATCATCGTAGTGTTTCACACATATGAATCACCCGTATGAATCACCAAAAAAATATGAATCACCACTTACTCTATTAATATGCAATTATATGAATCACCCATATGAATCACCAGTTAAAAGAATCAGTCAAATGAATTGCTATCTATGAATCACCAACACAATATATGTATCACCAATTAAAATATCATTTTATTAATTCACCCATATGAATCACAAAAAAAAAATTATGAATCACCAAGTAACCAGTTAATCTGTTAACCTGTTGTTATATAAATCACTCATATGAATCACTAGTTAAAAGAACCACTTATATGAATCGCCATTTACGAATTAGTTGCAAAAATAATACCTGCTCAGACGGGGATTTGTTCAATTTTATCCAGATCTTCCATTGGCATGTCAAAAACTTAATTTTTAGCAGCAAAGGCTTCTCTTAAAATCTTCAATTTTTCAGGATCGTTCCGCTGCTTTGATCGATTTTCACTAAAACCTAATTTGGTGTAATCAAAATTGCCCAGAGTAAAATCCAGGACTTGATTACTATCATGAACAACTTTTTGTGTTTCAATTTGTGAAATTCCCAAGCTGAATGAGGGTGAATCTTCATTAGCCATTGAAGATAAAACAAATTAACACAAAAGGATTTTAAAGCATAAACCAAAAGCTAACCTCTTTTAAGAAGTTGTCAATTTTTGAAATTAAAGGATGAATGATTACGGTTGAAATCAATTGAAATATTGGAGAATGAAGTTTACTCAAAATCTATTAAAAATGGGAGAGATTTTAGGGGAGTAATTTGTGAGGAAAAAAAAGGGATGATGCCTAAAAGGAAGAGAGAGATTGCGTGAAAAGAGGAGAGAAAATAGGGTGTGCAAGCTATAACATATGTATCAAGAGTAAATATGCAGATAGGGATTTTATGTAATTTTTAAAATATTAAGGGATATTATGTAATATAGTGTCTTAAATATGGGATTTGTGTAATTTTTCCATTTTTATTATGGTTACAAAATTATATTCTTTTGTCTTATTAGTGGCATCGTTTTATACCATTTTTCTAAATATTCATTTAATATTTATATTAGAGTTTGATTAAATTTATACTTACGCCAAAACACCTTACGTTAGTAAATTTCTCCCTAATAAATATAATTTTATTTTTTTAAAAAGAGTTAACTTTTCTAAATTTTGTTTGAGAGAATGATTGTATTTTTTTTTTGGTTTCTCAATCGATGTTAATTTTATTCTTTTTGAAAGAGTTAACTTTTCTAAATTTTGTCTGAGAGAATAATTGTATTTTTTTTGGTTTCTCAGTCGGTATCCGGTAATATCCGTATTGGAGCCCGACTAATCTGAATTTGCGTCGGGTAGGACCTCATTTGGGGGTAACGGTCTCTATTAAATTTTTTTCATACCCAGGCTCGAACCCGAGACCTTTGATTAAAAGAGGAGCAGCGTCATCCACTGCACCACATCCTTTCACGGTGGAAATAATTGTACGAGAGCAAACTTTTGCACAAAATTTTCCTATGTGGAGCTGGTCTTTAATTATGTTTTTTTCATTTATTTAAAGTTTGTGAATTAAAATATCTTTAATTATGAGATAGTTTTTGCGTCGATTTTTTTTATCCAACATTAATCCTATAGTATTAAATACTTTACTACTATATATAAGCGTTAGTGAGCAGATAACTCGAGCATGCACGTGGTGACTGTCATGCCTGCTTTCATCTATCTATTTTTAGTCGAGGGTATTTTTGTAATCTTATATTTTACATTCTATTATTTTTTAGTTTTTATTTTTAATCTGTTATATATTTAAAATTACGTAAACAGAATATGTAATTATAATACTTAATAATTTTAATTATTTGGAGACACATAAAAAATTAGTTGACTCAAAATTCTATCAGTGCAACATAAATTAAAAAAAGGGCAGCCCAGTGCATTAAAGCTCCTGCTATGCGCAGGGTTCGAAAAATGACCCACTACAAGGATGTATTGTACGCAGTCTTGCCTTGCATTTCTACTAGAGGTTGTTTCTAAGGCTTAAATCATAATAATAATTAAAGTAAAAAACATTTGAAAGATCGACTTTTCAAATTCTATCAATGTCATATGGAGTAGCATATATCACTTGAAAATTACGTAGAAAATCATATAAATTATGACAATTAGCAACTTAAAATATCTAAAACTATCTAACAAATTCAATTGATTTTCTCAATTATTTCATCGATGCCACATAAATTGAGACGAAAAGAGTAACATATAGTATATGCAAATAACTATGTAAGAGTAATATAAATTAATCAGTAATAATTTAAAATATTTTAAGAATATATAAAATTATTAGTTAATTTTCTAAATTTTATTTGTACCACATAAGTTGAAATTTTTTTAATATATTAAGTCCACACGTACTCTAATATACAAATACATTTAAAGAACTAAAAAAAGATATAACTGTTATAAAACAATAAAGAATAAGAAGAAGATTAGAGAGAATAGAGAGAGTGATTCTTATTACTTCTTTTGCGGGATGATCTACAATGAAGGAAGTCCTTCTATTTATAGGGGGAATTTGCTCCTAGTTTCACACTAAAAGACAATTACATCAAATCCGGATAGATATCAACTAGATCTTATTAGATCTTGATAGACATTCGATATAATTTAAATACATTTATAACACTCCCCCTTGAATGTCTAGATAGATAATGTGCCTCGTTAAAACCTTACTAGAAAAAATCCCGTAGGAAAAAAAATCTAGTGAAGGAAAAATAGTATACATTTCTAACAATACACATATCGTCTGCCTCATTAAAAACCTTACAAGGAAAATCCAATGGTACAAAACATCGTAAGGGAAAAAGAGTACAACGCGTATTAACTCTCCCTAATGAGAATATCCTTGAACCTTTGCATTCCGATCTTGTGCATCATCTTCTTAAAAGTTGTAATTTGAGAAGACTTGGTGAATAAATCAGCCACATTTTCATTTGAACAAATCTGTTGCACGTTGATATCACCATTCTTTTGTAGCTCATTAATGTAGAAAAGCTTTGATGAAGTGTGCTTTGTTCTATATATCTTCTCTTATGAATTCTCCATTAAGTTGTGCTATGCATAATGCATTATCTCCGTATAAAATTGTGGGTAGATTGTCATATTTCACACCACAGTTTTCTCGAATGAGATGCATCATGGACCTCAACCATACACATTCTCGGCTTGCTTCATGAATAGCTATTATATCAGCATAATTCGATGAAGTGGCTATGATAGACTGCTTTGTATATCTCCAAGATATTGCAGTACCACCACATATGAACACATAGCCTATTTGAGACTGAGCTTTGTGTAGGTCAGATAAGTACCCAAAATTAGTATGACCAATAAGATCGGAATTGCAAACTTGCTAACAAATTAACTAAAAAAAATGATATATAAGGACTTGTAGTATTTGCGAGATACATTGGTGCATCAATTGCACTAAGATATAGTACTTCATAACCAAAGGGTTCTTCATTCTTTTCTTGATGTCGGAATAGATCCTTATTCAATTTTTGCATGTTTCTCATTTAAGCAAATACTCTATTGCTTTTGAAAACTCTCCAAGAGTTTTAATGATACTCAAATCATCAAATTATATCTTATGAGTATAATAAAAAGTTTTCCAGAAACTTTATATGCTTCAGGCATTTTGAATCCTTTAGGGATTTTCATATGGATGTTTGTTAAGTAACAATATCCAACATGTCAAGTGTGACATCTTCAAGTGTTTGTACTGCAAATCAAATAAGTTTTATGCTTATCAAAATGCATCCTTTCAGGTCACTTGATAAATATTTCTACGTCAGCATGCTTAAATTAACGTAGAATTCAGATTCTCATAATCTTTTACAATATTGCATCAAAGATATCGTCGATGATTTCTTATTTTGTATCGGTTCACAATGCAACATAACATTTTGAGATCTCATCACTTCATTATTTTCAGGACCTAAATCTCTCATAAAATTTCATGAAGTGTTATGTCTTAGGCTTTTCAAGAGCACATTGCCTTCTTATGATGATTATTTGCTCCTTATCCTTTTCAAGGATTATTTCATTTGAAACCGATTGGTCTATCAAGCTTCACGCATGCATAGACTTTATCCTTTAAGGACACAAAATAGAAGCATTTGCAGCTAAATATGAGATGTTTTCGGCATTTGACTTGAATTATCTTTTGAATGAAGATCTGAAGATAATTCCTAACATATTTCATAGCTGCTTATAATCTCCCTCTTATGTTAGGAAAACTAACATGCATCCCCCGTCTTCTTTGAGGAATCCATCTTTGTGCATCATGGTATATTCATTAATCGTACACCGCACATCAAAATTATTAGATGGAATAGTTGGTTCCTGACCTTGAACCAATTGAAAAGGAAGAAATAATCATAATATATTGATCTAATGCATACAGGTGTTATTGTATATCATATTTTATACCAATACTTGAAACTTTGTTCTCATTAGTAATGGTTCAACTATTTATGGAAGACATTCAATGCTAAACCATTATCATCAAGATGAATTGTCTTGATTACACAATCTGAAACTTATGCTCAATTTATATTGAACAAGTAACCTTGTGAATGTCAAACATAGATTGACCATGAATGTACATGTGATCATCTTATTGATGCATCTTTTCAACATATTGCATGATAGGTGATCGAGCCCTTATTCATCTTTTGTTCTTTTCAGATTTTGAGGGATCCAACCCCAAAATTAGTTGGTCCAACCAACTTATCATGAGAACAAGCAACATTAAAGTTCATGAAGAATTTTCTAATTCTTCAAAATATGTTCAATGCTCAGTATGCACATCTTCGGGATATCACAATCGTTCATGTCAACTTATGAACTTTTAATCTAGTAAACTCTAAGTTTACCATGATATGTGTTTTTGCTTTAGTAAATTTCAGATTTACTATTATATGAATAAATTTCAGATTTACTACTTCAGAAGTGAATTTCAAAATTATTCAACCTCTTTCGAAGGTGGGCTGTGATACAATCACAATCAAGTGCACGTTTGCATTAATAAGTTTCTCATTCCCCCAGGAATGGAATATAATTGTGCGTTAAACCTATCAAATTATGATAGCCTATAACTTCTTTCAAGATTTTGCTATTTCAGAAACAAATCGAGGCATACATACGATGTAGAGAATTTTTCTCTATCTTATAATCATATAAGCGTGTGAAAATATTATCACTTTTGATGATTATTATCATATTGTCCCTCCACGTGTATATTCGTGCATTCAATCACTTGTCTTCTTTTAGACTATTATGTACTGCTACCACATACACCTCAAGAATGAAGTAAGTTGTCATATTTCATACTTATCATATATTGCTAGCACATTCACTTCATGGAATGTAGCATATTCAATGGGTCGAATTTCATGACTTTTCATTAAACACCCATTATTTTGCCTTAGCTATCATAATATCATCAATATGGTGTATTGAGATTCAAACTCAACATCTTATCTATATAAATGCGTCTTAGGCATGAATCGATGGGACTTGAACCCAATATATTATCATCCTTTTTATAATATTGTTCTTGAGGAATAAATTTAAAATATAAATGGTTCCAAACCAATTATTTTTTCTCAAATCCAATAATAATTATATTAGTAGTAGCAAAAGAAAGATAACATAAAGAATTACTAACCTTGAAATCCTTCATATTGATAATCTCACCTTGTTTGGTAGAGTCTCGTATTGATAACGTGTTATAAAATAATAAAGAAAAAGAAGAAGAGTAGAGAGAATAGAGAGAGTGGTTCTTATTACTTCTCTTGAGGGATGATTTACAATGAATTAAGTCCTTCTATTTATAGGGGGAATTTACTCCTAATTTCACACTAAAAGACAAATACATCAAATCCTGATAGATATCAACTAAATCTTATTAGATATTGATAGACATTCAATATAATGTAAATACATTTATAACGATAACTTTGTGAATTTGACGTCTCAAATTTTGTCTTTGTAAGATATGTTTGAAAAAATTTAAAAATGCTTTTAAATATTTATTTTGGATTTAAAAAATGTTAAAATAAGCTAAAATAAAAAATAAAGTGGTATCAACTTAATGACTTTTAATTTATAGATAAAATAAGCCAAAAATAAAAAATAAAGTGATATCAACTTAATTACTTTTGACTGTTAATTTATAAGTTACTCTTTAAAAATCAATTCAAACACCCCCTATGTCTTGAATATGTTATTATTCAATTATTATTTGAAAATTAAATAAATTTTCACAAATGAGCCGTATGGGAATTTCCTTTTTCCCGGAGCCGTATGAGAATTGACCATCAGTTATTGGGCCCATGCTTATGTTCATCCAGAGTAGAGACAGTCGGTGTAAACCTATCAACTTACCACAATCTTCCAGTAGGATAATGTACCAACAAAAATCTAAAGCAAAACTAAAATAAAAAAATGACGCACCTACACCAAACCAAACCCCCCTCTCAAAATAAATAAATAAATAAATCATAAAACATGAGGGTGCATTTTAATTGACGTTTATATTCTTTAATTTTAAATATGTATAAATGTTTTTAAAATTTATATAAAATTAAACATATTAATATATATTTATTTTATATAATTTTACGTGATAATTATGTCTTATATGGCATATTCAGATGTGCATAAGTGTTCATCTAAATTAATAAAAAATTAAATAAATATATACATATCTTACATAATATCTTATGCGATAATTCAGGTCTTAGCATGTCACATAAAACATGTATATTTAATTGTTTCATTTTATACGACATAAATATCAATATAGGTAGATGCGTATCGGTGCATGCATTATGCCGATATGCCAAAAAAAAAAAAATACTTTAAAAAAATCTCCCTATCGTCCGGCACAGGACTTTCAATTAAAAAGGATAAATAAGTTGTCCAATTAAGTGAAAGTTCTTTAAATTTTTTAAATTAGTTGGGCGGGACAAAAGTTTTTTGAGTTTTTTTTTAAAAGTTTTTTCGTTTCAACAACTTATCCCAGTTATAGAACAACTTTGGTAGTTGTTCGACAATTAGGCATAGTTGTCGAACAATTACTAACGTTGTTCAACAACTGCACAAGTTGTTCAACAACTAAGCGCGTTCGACAACTGCACCTAATTGTTGAACAACTAGGCATAGTTATTTAACAATTATGTAAAATTGTTCAGACAATTAATATAATTATTTAATAATTATTTCAATTGTTCAAGAATCTTAATTTTTTTAACAATAAATTTGTGAAATCCACTTAATCCTTTTTTTTTTTTAATTGAAAACTTGGAAGGCCTTCCGGCTTATTGTTCTCGTTCGGCGCCCACTTCCTTTATGTTAGCAAAACAATCAAAAAAAATAAAATCACAACACTCCCAAAAATCCGCAAAACAGAAATAGCATAAACAAAAAACCCTAACCCTAATCCTATATAGAAACCACTTTCTCTTTTTCATCACCAAAAAAACCCCGAGCCCAAAATTATTCATCATCAACAACAACAGCATTCTCTCTCTTTATTCCTCTCTTGGTTTTCCCCAGAAAAAGCTTCATTTTCTTTCATCAAATCAAATCTTTCAATTTTCAATTTTTTATTCTTCAAAAAATTAATTTGTGAATGGTAGAAATCCTCAAGAACTTGTTAATGATCTCCCCTTTAACACCAAAAAGGGGGGTCTCTGTTTCTTCTGCTTTCTCTTTTGGATCTTGCAAAGAAGGCTGGTACTTTCGCTGCATCGGCGTTGACCCTTAAGCCACTCTCTCCTTTTTGTCAAAATTCAAAATCTTGATTTTTTTTGCTATTTATTTTTGGTTTAATTGAAAAAATAAATTTTCGAAAAAAAAAATTGGAATTGAAAAAAACAAGATGTTGCTTTACAAGCCAAAGAAGAATCAAACCGGAAAAGGGAACCGGATTTTGATTAGTATAACGGTTCTTGGAAGTGCCGGTCCGATCCGGTTTGTGGTTAATGAAGAGGAACTTGTGGCTGATGTTATTGATACTGCATTAAAATCTTATGCACGTGAAGGAAGGCTTCCAGTTCTTGGTTCTGATTTCAGTAACTTCGTGCTTTATTGCCCCACTGCTGGTACTGAAGGTAATATTTTTCTTTGTAGAAATTGAAAAGTGTTGTATTTTCACCATTTTCGATGTACTTTAGCTGGATAATTTTAATACTTGTTGAATCTAGACTCAATTTTGCGTGTTAATTATGAGAATTTGTTGATTTGATAAGATCTCTTTGAGTTGATTTTATGGATGGTCACTCAAGTAATAGTTATTTACTTTGCTGAAGAAAATTGGAATTATGAAGAAAGTTAATTTTATGAGTTAATAAGTATTAGTTGATTGACTATGCGAGAAATCAGTCCAATCCTTTTTGCATCATAGGTAATGGCAATTAGTGGATGTTTTATCAGTTTAGTGGCTGGTGCATAGATAATTTTGGTATGTGTTGAATCTGGACTCAAAATTGTGTTTTGCTTGTTAGAAATTTTGATGTGCTCTTTATCTTTGGTTGGTTTGGTGAAGTGCTTATGTATCAGAAAAATTTTCAGTAGTCCTGATGATCAAGTTGATGTATTCTGAAATGTGTCTTTTTTGAGATTTCTGTTACTATCTGTTGATTCCTTGTAACTTGATTATTGTTGTTTTGCTATAGTTACTTTCTGTTAGTTCTCTACCTATGAGTTAGGAATAAGGTAGGAGTAATTTTGCTCACTCTCTACCCTCTCCCGACTCCACTTTGTGGGATTACACTAGGTATGTTGATGATGTTGCTGTTGTCTTTTGAGATTTTCTTTATTGCAAGTCTTAATTTGCTTTGTTCTGTAGGTTTGCTTGCTTTTATAAACAAGTTTGCTTTTTCTGTGATTTTGTTGGTTTGCTGATGCTACTTATTTGTTCAAACTGTATTTGTAAGTCAAAGTTTGCTTGGTTGCTTCGATGAACAACTTTGGCCATTTTCCCCCAGTTTAATTGGTTTCAACTGTCGATTTTCAAGTTGCATTTGCTCAGTTTGTTGTTGATTAAAAAAAATCATCTTTTGCTCAGTTTTTGCAGCTGCATATGAACAATTCGCGTTTGGTAGAATGTATTTGCTTTTTGCTTTTACATAAAGCAAGGTCATTGCACGCACATGTATAGCATACTAGATTGCCTATTATGGAAGCGCGCGCATGTATAGCATACTAGGTTGCCTGTTGTGGAAGTGCACTAAAATGGTTTTATTGCTTTTATTATTCCAGCGTAGTAGAATTTTGGTGTTTGTTGGGGGTGAAACTGTTTGTGGTCGCCCTAAATTAGTATATAAACTGCTTTTTGTCCGCTCTAGTGATGAGTTTTAACTTATGCTTATGTTCTCATTGCAGCTTATGCTCATTTTGTTTTACAGAAAGCAAGTGTCAATTTACACACGTATATCATACTACGTTGCGTATTGTGGAAGTGCACTAAAATGCTTTCAATGTTCCAAGGTTGTCGAATGTGGTGTTTGTGGGGGGTGATACTGTCGGTGCTCGTGCTAAATTTGTATATGAATTGCTTTTGTCCGAGTGAAGGCTATAGTTTTTGTTCCAATGTGGATGAGTTTTTACTTGTGCTTATGGCACATTGGGTTGCGTATTGTGGCAGTGCACTAAAATGCTTTTAATGTTCCAACATGGTAGAATTTTGGTGTTTGTTGCGGGTGAAACTGTTGTTGCTAGCTCTAAATTAGTATATTTTTAATTATGGACTGCTTTTAGTCCTGGTTAAGAGGGCTCTAGTGTTGTTCCAATGTGGATGAATTTATACTTATGCTTATGTTCTCATTGCAGCTTTGTGTCCATGGGAGACTATTGGAGCCCTTGGAGTTCGTAACTTCATGCTGTTCAAGAAGTCATCACCGGTCAAGAACGCTACGGAATATGGGAAACAATCACCAATGGTCCGAAAGGGTGCTAGAAGCTGGAAGGCATGGTTTAATAAGTCGGTCAGTCGCAAGATAGTGTCTCACGCGGCCTACTGAGATCTCTGTGTCTGTTCCCTATTTTTCCAATGTTTGCGCTATCGCATGGTTGCGTTTTGTGTTACATGCGACCTAATAAATCTGTGCAGTATTTGTGTTCTTAATAAAGACGAAGTAAAACCTGTCATTTACTTTGTCAGCTGTTAGTTCTCGAGTGTGTTCAGTGTGTTTATTTTGTTTGAACCAGTTAAAAGTCTTGTTGGTTTTTCAGCTATCAAATGATATAAGGGAACATTTTCTATGAAAGGAATCATTTTCTCTTTCCATTCTATTAGTATATTAAACAAGATCGATCTCCAAATCTGGATCGATCTAAATATGTAGAAAATGACAATTATATTTAGAGTCAAGCCCTTCTTCGACTCAAACTCATGGGTTTGGACTAGATGTTGAGTTCAAAATCTTGAGATCTCACCTCAAAAGCGAGGTTAACATACAATGGTGATTTGTTCTTTCTGTTCAAATTTTGGTGGACAGAGTTGGCGGGTATTTGCAAGTCTCTCTTAATAGCAACATCGTACCTGGAAACGATGAATGTCTCATACGCCCTGTAATATATTGGTCGACTTTTCGTTAGCTGTGGGATCAGGGCAGGGGGTGTTCGTCAGTGAGTTCCCTCAATTGTTGGCTTTCATTGAACATCAAAAACTCTGAAGCCTGGAGGTAAGGTGACCTCTTTTACCTGGAGGCTGGAATTGGCGATGAGCTTGTCCGATATACTGTATGAGACTACATAGACTCGAATAGTAGCTCAAAGCCATTCACTCCTTCCATTGAATATAGTAGTCATGAGAATTTTTTTTATTTTTTTTTAAAAATAAATTATTTTACATTCGTAAAAAAAGTGAAAAAATTAGTGGTTGATCATAAGAATATTTTTTTTTAGTGAAAATTTGTTTTTGAAAAAGTGAAATTTTCACTTTTATTTCTCACAAAATTTGAAAAAATTACTCTAATTTGTATTCATGATCAAACTAACACCAACTTCAATTATAATAACTTCAAATAATAATTTTAAAAATTATAATTTTCATGACCAAGCGGGGTCTAAGTTTCTTACTTTACTCATTGCTTTCGTTGCTCATGACCAGCATACGGTTATGTACCATTTTCTTTAAATGAATCTGAACAGAAATAAGAATAAACAACAAAAAAAGAAAAATAGGAAAACATGTAAAAAAGGATCAATTATCTGTAAAATCTCAATAAATTTTTTTAAAAATATTTGATTAAAACGGGTAATTTTATATATTTTGATTTGACGACTAATAATATTCAGGTATTAGAAAAAGAAATATTCAAGTTTTTTACACCGCGTTTCAAATTTCTGAAAACTCAATAAGATGTAATTTTCACAATATATAACTTTTTGCGAGGGGAAAAAAAACTTTTTACAATTGTAAAGTTCACGTGAACCGGAACACTTTCTCCGTCGCTTCCATTGAAAATCGAATTCAGTGAAAAGCAGCAGAGCGCGCGAAAAACTGAGAGAGAAAATGGTGACAAGCGAAAGAGAAATAGCAGAAGCTCTCAAGCCAAAAATCGCAATACAATGTGCTAAATCTGCTATTCTCATCTCTTCTCTGAAAAACACTACTCTCGATTCGGCCAGTATTAATAAAAACAATGTACTATTCAAGCTCTTCTCGTTCCCCTCTGTTTTACATGCGTTTGATTATATGATATAATCTAGATCGTAATTTTTTTGTTATTGAAGGTTTTGATTATATGATATATAGCAAAATCTCAAGTCAAAAATCGCACTTCATTGTGCTCAATTTGCAATTCTCATCTCTTGTATCAAAAATACTACTCTCAATTCTCCCAACATTAACAAAAACAATGTACTGCTTAAGCTCTTTTCCTTCTCCTCTGTTTTACATGCGTTCGATTGTATGATATATAAAGCTTATTTTTTTTTCGTTGTTGAAGTTTTTGATTATATGCGGATCCCTATTTTTTCCGTTGTTGAAGTTTTTGATTTTTGATGATTTCAGAATGAGGAGTATTTGAAAGAGGTCGAGGAATTGAAGATGGAGATATTCAAGCAGAAATTGAAGAACAAGAAGCTCAAACTCTGCAGTGTTACGGAGTTATTGATTCAAGTTATCGTTTTACTCTCCATTTGGACCATGCTTCTGTTGCTCGCCTTCAATTGATCCAAGTACTGTTGTTCGAGGCATTTTGTTGCTCTATTCGGTATTTCTATGTTGACTGTTCACATATCGTTCTTCATTGAAATGAATTTGTTTGCTAGTGTTAAATTCTAGTAGTAACTTTGATCAACCAATAGATGAACCAAGTACTGCAGATTTTTGAAAGTATTGCATGATTTTATGGTTAATTTGGTGGTGTTCGGTTTGTGGATAGTAAATTTTGGAATCTTATCAAGGAAAAAAAGTTCAAATCTTCGTCGTCTAGCATGAGAATTACTATTTTTCTTTCGCCGTGTAACATATATCTGATGGTTAGACTGCATCGTGGGTATAATGTTTCTGTATTTGTTGTATTTTCTGGTGTTGTAGTTGTAAATTTGCAGTTGTAGATTGCATTTGCTTTAATTTTCTATCTCCATTTTGCTCGTGCCAGTAATCGGTGTTTTCTAGAATTTCTCATTTGCTGTTTACCACCAACTGAATGTTCCTCTAAATATATCTCGAGTCTAGAAAGGGATTCACCATTAAAAAAATGTATCTCAAGGCGGAGAAACTATTTTTTTTTTTTTTAAATATTTAAAACTAGGCCGAAGTAGTCATTAATGCTTGCATTAAGGTAGGTTATTTACATCACATTCCTTTGAGTGTGGCCCTTCTCCGGACCCTGCTAATGCGTGATGATTTGTACACCGGCCTGCCCTTAAAATCTTGTTCCTATCTGATACTTCCCTTGAGGATTGGTAAAGTTAGTGACCATGGGATAAAAGATGGTTATTTTTCTTCACTTTTTGGGGGTATGTATTGCAAGTCAAGTTGTAATCTCTTTTCTGGAGGGGCATCTAGTAATTGTGGGGATTACAGTAATTGTGTATGTTGCCTTCTTTTAAAGGAAGGAAAAGACACCTAGATCGATGTTAATAGTCACTTTTTAACACTAGGATATGTAAATGAAAGTGGTCATTAAGGACAATGATGATGCAAAATGCCCATGAAAACAGTAGTTGGTAGATTAATGGGCGGAAATTGACAAATGCTTAGATGTGGAAACTTGAACAGCTAAAAAGTTTCTTCAAGTCTTAGTCAACAAGTGATAAATAAAGCAGTATTAGTTGGCTGGAATTAAAAACAAACAATCTTATACAGTTGTAATAAAGAAATCAACACATCTTTGCTTAAAGAATAGGCCAGTAGGCAGGAACCTCCTCTCACCTTTTCACACTCCACCTTGTCCTTCCTATATTCTTTCTTATGAAGAGACTTGCTTGATGTCTCAATTTTGCTTCAAATTTCAAGAAAACAATGATCCCCTTTCTTTGGTTAATACTTCTAGCACACATCAGATGGGTAAATACAGCAGATCTAGCAAATGTTCCAACTTCACATGTCCTAAACATATTCATATTAGCCGGACAAAGCAACATGTCCGGCCGAGGTGGTGTCGTTAACCATGGCCAAAATGGCATGGTTAATGAAACGTGGGATGGTGTAATTCCACCTGAGTGTCAATCCAACCTAAACATCCTTAAACTCAATGCAGGATTCCAATGGGTTGAGGCTCAAGAACCACTTCACCAAGACATAGATTTAGGTAAAGTTTGTGGGGTTGGACCAGGTATGTCATTTGCCAATTCAGTTCTAAAAAGAGATCCAAATATTGGAGTGATTGGTTTGGTGCCTTGTGCTATTGGAGGAACAAATATAAGTGAATGGGCTCGTGGTGGTGTTCTGTATAATCATATGATAAGGAGGACAGAAGCAGCTTTGCAAGGAGGTGGGAAACTTCAAGGTTTGCTGTGGTACCAAGGTGAAAGTGATACACAGAGTCTTGAGGATGCCAAATTGTACAGATTTAGATTAAAGAGATTATTCAAGAATGTGCTCCATGATCTACAGTCACCTTCATTGCCTGTGATACAGGTAACTAAAAGAAATATCTTTAGTCAGTCAAATAATAGTTGTCAAAAATATACTCAATTCTGTGTCAAAAGTAAAGTAGGACAATTGAGTAGAATTTTGGGGTGAAAAAGATTTTTACTCGTAGTAAATATTTGTTATTGTAGAAAGTTTGTTTCTAATATATAATACAATCATTTAAGCACCTAAGAATTAATTCTTGTATTGACACTGAAATTAAGTGATTTGACTCTCATACTTTCAGTATCACTTTTTTGTCTTCCAAAAAAAATCTGGGTGAAGTTGGTCAGTCTCTATTCTTGTACAACATGAAAATTTAAGGTGGCCTAGAATAGTTGCTTTCTTTCATTCTTTTTCAGCAAATCAAGTATTCTCGGGGATTACAAGGTACGAAATCGAATTCTTACCAACAACGTGAAAGTTCAACTAGTCAATTAATTGAGCTACTGATTCCCCTCCATTCATTTTTACTTGCCTACTTAGCATATCAAGGAAAAGATATTTTTTGCTGTTTTATTATTGCAATAACTACTCATTCCAAATTATTTTTCAAGTCTATATATGCCAATTAATTTGATTATCATGGTAAAATATGCACTTCATTTATTAATTCTTAAGGGTGGCAGAAGGGAAAGTTCGTTATGGACAACAAGACAAGTAAAGGTGAATGAACTGAGTAGCTTTTGGGAGTTCAAAATTCAAATTCAATTCTGTACAACTCTTTTTTAATGTCATTATTGTAGTAGTTAGTTAAGAGTGGTCCGACACCTTTATTACAGCAAAAATCTTTATACTTTAGCTAATTTTATTTGGTTGCTATGGGTGTAGGTGGCATTGGCATCATCTCTAGGGCCTTATATGGAACAGATTAGAAAAGCTCAAGTGGGTATTAATCTTCCAAATGTAAGAACTGTTGATGCCAAAGGGCTCCCTGTAGGTATGGATTATGTGCACATTACCACACTAGCACAGGTCCAGCTTGGGCAAATGCTGGCTGATGCCTTCCTTCAAACTCAAACTACTCAGGCTGTGCTACTCCCTATTGATCAAACTGTGACTAGTAATGCCCCCAAATGTTGCTCAAACTTTGTTTTGGATCTTCTATCTAGTCCATTTAAATAATGCAGATTACGGATATCAGAGATTTAGTCGTGGGATCATGACCCAATTAACCCGTCTATATGGTTGCCTGGAATTAGTCGAGGTGCAAGCAAGCTGGCACACACATCATGGTTATAAAAGAAATCATTCAAAAATATTAAAACCATGGATTGGAACTGTACCAAATCACAAGTAGTTTATTAGATATTGTTAACTGGAGTACAAAGTTTCCATTGGTAGATGATACTCAATCCTCAGATAAAGCCAACATATTCCAAGTGGGCACGCAGCAACAGCATCTGATTTATTTCAAAAGGCAAAGCCAAATATAATTCATGTTTCAAAAAGCTTAAGTCTTGATATATGCATACCTCACTGGCACACATAGTATATATAAAAAATAATTATTTATTTCATGATTTAACTAGCTGGTTGATAATTATTTATTTTCATGATTGAACTTGCTGCTTGGTGTTATGTAGAATGTGTGATAGTAAAATTGTAAAAAGACCTTATGCTTCTCTGTAAAATTGCTCTGGGAAGTAAAAGGGTAGATAAGAAGAAGTATTGGTTGATTCCGCCTGCTCTTGGTACTGCTTTAAGTCTTTAACCATATTAGATTAAACATACGTCATTATCAATTTTATCACTTTCCTGTGAGGGGTCATTTGTTTTTTGCTTACTACTTCAATCCCACTTTATGTGATATAATCTGAAGAACAAAAGTCAAGTTGCATAAATTTTAGTAGTCCCTCCGTCCCAAATTTCACATGTTATTAATTATTTTAATCAATGGGTCATCTTAATTTGGGATGAGTAATTTGGGATGGAGGAAGTATGATTCAAACATAAAAACTTTAAATATTTTAGGAACTACAAAAAAATTACCACAAATCACAACAATTAATAATTCAAGTAATCAAAAATATTAGCAACCAAATAACAACAGCGTGAAGTGGGACAAAGAGAATAATTTAATAAAGTGGTAACTACCCACAATGCTCCCAAACTAGCGAACATGAGTCACGTTATATGCTAATTATGATCGAAACAATCTTTTCAGTCTGCCGCAGACAAAATTAAAGGCATATGGGTATAAAATATCTATGCTAGTGTAGTATATCTAGGGAGAAACTTTTTGCCATTACCATCGCAAATACATCAACCAGCAAGTTAAATAAAGACCAGTCGGTGGGCATGAGTAAACGGCAGTACTAATTGAAATATGTAAACAGTTACCAACTACGTAGTTGAGAAAATTGAAGGAAAGGTGTTTAAGTATTAATGAAGAATTGATGATATTGATCAACTTAAAGTGTCAAACATTATTTGGAAACTTGATTAAGTTAATTGTGGAGTTGATTGATATTTTAAAAACTTTCTAATCTTTTCAAAAATACAAATCAATCCAACCCACACCCTTTTCCAATCCAAATCAACCAGTCTCTCTTCTCTCTCTCGAGATAGCTTCTCTCAACTCTCTCCCAACCAACAGCTCTGCAAAATTCTCCCTTCAATCTCCGGCAAAAAATAATCGGGCGAGTTCCCTTTCTACTTTCAACCGTCAATCGACGTGAATACTTCTCCGGCGACAACAACTTCGAGTTCTTCGTCATCCCATTTTCTTTTTCAAAGGTAAAAAATTATGAAGAAACAAAGGAACTTGAGCCAACTACTCTTCTAGTATTGAAATGTGGACTGAATAAAACCCTAATTTCTGGCATTTCTTCTTTTTGTTGTCGTACTGTTGATTTAGATTTTTTGGTGATTTTTGTTCACAGTTGATGTTCTTAGTGTGTGTGTGTGATGTGTTGGTGTTGTTGGGTTGATTTGTTGTTTGTCTTGAAAAAAATGGTGTTGAAACAGATGAAACATATGATGAAACAGATGAAGACATCTGATGCAACAGACGAAGATGCCTGATGCAGCAGATGTTAATATCTGCTGCTGTTAATATCTGCTGCAACAAATTAAAATCTGATGCAACTATGAAAATCGATGCAACGGATGAACAATCTAACAGATCATTCATCTGTTGCGACAGACGACTCTTCTGTTTGGAAGAAATCTAAATAATATTGATCTGATAGATAATTTATTTCCCAACAGATGAGTGATATGTTTCAACAGTTCAGTGATCTGTTTTTATTCTCTCCAAAGGTTTATTCATCTGTTGCAACATGTTGCAACAGATAAAGTACCCGGTGCAACAGATCAGTGATCTGTTTTTATTGTTTCCAACGGATTACTCATCCGTTGCAACAGGTCATTTATATGTTGCAATAGATAACAAACCTGGTGCAACAGATTAGTGATCTATTTTTATGGTCCTATTTGGAAGAAATCTAAACAATATTGATCCAACAGATAAGTGATATGTTTCAACAGTTCAGTGAACTATTTTTATTCTCTCCAAAGGTTTACTCATCATTGCAACAGGTCAGTTATATGTTGCAACAGATAAAATACCTAGTGTAATAGATCAGTGATCTGTTTTTATTGTTTCCAACGGATTACTCATCTGTTGCAACAAGTCATTTATATGTTGCAACAGATAACAAACCTGGTGCAGCAGATTAGTGATATGTTTTTATGATTTCCAACGGATTACTCATTCGTTGCAACAGGTTGGTTATATATTGCATAAAAAAAATAACTGGTGCAACAAATTAGTGATCTGTTTTATGGTTTCCAATGGTTTACTCATTTGTTGCAACGGTTGGTTATATGTTGCATCAAATAACATACCTGGTGCAACAAATTAATGATCTGTTTTTATTGTTTCCAATGGTTTACTCATCCGTTGCATCCGGGTCGAACAGATTAGAGATCTATTTTTATTGTTTCCAACGATTTACTCATCCGTTGCAACAGGTTGATTATATGTCGCAACAGATAACATACCTGGTGCAACAGAAGTGTTTTCTGTTGGAACTATTTTTTTTACCGTTGTGCACGTTAGATTTACTGTTATCCTTTTTTAATTTTGCATTAATCAATTATAATCTATTTTATGTTCCTGTTAATTTAAGATAATATGACTTCAAAAAGAAAAGAAACCGAATCAAGTCCAAGTAAAGGAATAAGTGCAGCAGCTCAGCTACATCCACCACTCTATGTGCTTGCTTTACAAGCGTTATCTCAATCAGGAGCAAAAGATAATGAACATGGGGAGGAGGAATGTCTCAAAAGAGATGGTCAAAACCTTCAGCATTGATCGTTATCCTGTGAGAATGCAGTGCGATGGTGCCACAGATTTAACGGGTGATTTCGTGGTTAAGTCAGCCATGGGAAAATATTTCAACGCCTTCAGAAAAATACTCCGAGAACAAAAATTGAATTCTTATTTCAGGGACAGCTGCTTTTGGGCAATATCTTGAATTGCCAGAGGACAACAATACACGTTTCTAGATGAAAATGGTATACAATCTTCTCAAGTGTAGGTTTGTGTGTGAAAACAAAGACAAGGTGGATAAGGTATGAATAAATTACTGTGGCATACCTATTTGTTTTGGTTGGAAGGAGTTTGTTATAGTTACCGGACTAAAATGTTATACTCCTTCTCAAATTATACCTATTCTAACCCAAAAGAAAGCACCCTGCACATCCAAAAAAAAGCAAAGGCAAGTCAAGTGACCGTGAGGATCTCAAGGATGAGGCTATAATTTATCCTATTACAACTCCAGAAAGTAAGGTAGTTAGTTGAGTGATGGCAACGTTCAACAGTTACTATAATTTTTATTTTTTTTTTCTTCCAAAATGCTACATAGGACGATTTCAAAATAAACAATTTTTGAATTTTTTTTATCAAATATGCTACATTCCCTCCGTTAGGTAAAAGGTGTTTGACTATAAAAAAGAGTAAAGAAATACTTTAAACTAATGATCTAAATTCTAAAGTAAACTATAGATATTTGTGTGACTTTCTTAAAGATTAAATAGATGCCATTCATTTTGTGACTCAAAAAAACAAAAGATGTAACATAAATTGGAGCAAAGAGAGTATTTGTTATCTGATTCGAGTGTTTCCTTGGGACATATGTTGGGAAGACGGTGGGGATGGTGGCTTTGTGCGTTAGTTTTACTAATCTAATGGAATCTCCACGTGGTCTGCTAAACCAGCAACCAAAGCTTAAGTACAATCAAAGCTAATCTTTATACAGTTTGGAAAGTACAGAACAAAAAATATACGTAGTTCTAAGCGGCTGGTGAATTCACTGGTGCACTTCCTCTCCCATTGAGCTCTAATCACGTTATTTCCCCCACAGTTTCTTCACATACTCATTGCAATGCTTTACATTTTTTTTTTTCATTTTTTCCCCGAGAGAAGATTATATTCCATGCTATACAAGAAACAGCAAATGTATGCCAACCGTCAAAGAATCGGCATGCACGAATTTACAGGTTTAAGAGTTCACTTCAGATAAGCACTCTGGAGAAGTACCCTTCTTCACCTGAGAAAGGATAAAATTAATAATTAAGAGTTTTACCATATAATATTATCAACCTGAAACACTGATAGAAGCAAGAAACTAAACAAGGATGTGATGCATGTGGCAAGAAGCCAAAGAAAATACAAACATAAGATATAATAACAGAAAGTGAATCAGATTTTATTGACACTCCTGGTAAAGCTGCAAAAGCACATAAAATAGTTACTATTTTATTCTTCTAACAAGTTACATATAATGTGTCTGCTGAAAACTGTGTAGCTATATATTTACAGATGGGGGGGAGAGGTTATTGGATGCAGTGCAGGCTGATTGACAGTGTACAGCACAGTTATGGCTGGAAGAAGGCAAATTATTATTTCTGAAAGGTTTCTGCAATCAGAGGAAAATAAAACTTTATTCTTGCTTCTAAGTAGTGAAAAAAATGTTTGCTCAGACCTGTATTCTCTTGGTAGCTGTATCTTTAGATAGACAAATTATTGAGTGCACTGGGAGCTGATTGATAGTGTACAGCACAGCATGACAAGAAGAAATATAAAGCTTTATTTCTCAGGTTTCTGCAATCAGAATGACTGATAATACCTCTAATCAAATGCATAGGGATCATCAGCATATGGATTCAGAGATCCTTCTGAGAACAAATCACCTATATTTGCAGGTTTTGGATGACCTCCTTTAATACCCTGCATCAAAATTAAGTAGCAGATGTTAGAACGAGTTAAGCTCAAGTAAGGTGATTTGTCTGTGTCTCTTGTTACTCTTTTAACTAGTTAAGCTCTCAAGGCACCACTCCAAAGGAGACATGTTCTTCACTTAGATTAAGGTATGAAGGACCATGAATAGAAGTGAAAACATAACAGGTCAAATAGTGGTTCATATCGTTTATAACGTCTGGGGGAGGGGGAGGGGTGTTCTTAATTTTGGTGTCTCCTTTTTAATCGTGCTTCAATGGACCCTTTTATAATTCAGGAATATAGAAGTTAAAACTTATTTAAACACTGGCATAGTAGGATAATGACACGTAGTGACTTCAATATACTGGAAGAATCTGGTAATGATGACAAGTGAACAGAAAGCAGGTAAATGAATGAGCCATACCCCGATAACCTCTCTGGGAGTCTTCACCTTTGGTGTCCTTTTCTTCTTGTGCTTTGATGAATCCTTTCATAATACAGTAACATTAAAGTTAGACTCATAATATAAATTGGCAGGCCAGTAGTCTAGTAACTGACATACTGGAATCAGGTAACGACAACCAGTATATTTTACATACATCAAACATGACTGTGCTTTTTGTTTTTCTTCGTTTCGTGATTGTTCTGCCATTTGTGGTTTCAACTTCATACTCATGATGGGTCACCTGGAATTTACAAAGTGAGGAGAAGCAGTGAGATAGGACATGTAGACCAATTCAGATGTGTGTCAATATAAACTGAAAAGGCTAATTGCTGAGTTAACCATCCAGATCTTAAAAAGGTATCTCTACAAAGAAGGGGATGAAATCAGAGTGTAAGCCAGATGCTAGATATCAATTATCTAATGCAGAATGAATTCATAATAAATCTGAGTTGCATGCTCCGCGATAAGGCATCAGCTATCTCATTCTACAGAACTAAGTGCACTGCTACTTATTCTCAAACTAATTTAGCAGAAAACTAATTAAACCAAATTGTCTGGGTTACCTATAACTGCAGTTAGCCTCTTACCTTCCTACTATGTTTAGGCAGATTTCCAGTATTCGCTTGCTCCACTTTCCTCAACAAATTTGATACAGGTGTTTGACTTCCTACCAGATAATGTGAATCCTACCAAATTATTAAAACATAAGCTAAAATCAGCAGGCTAAGTTTAGAAAATTGAAAGGAAACCAGAATGATCTGTTGCTTTGCATGTTTACCACATCCTTGGCTTCAACTCTCTCAGGTGCAAGCTGGCTCCTTTTGACACTATCAGGTTGGTTTCTTTTGGTCACCGAGCAAGAATAGTTCTGCAAATTTCACAAATTTTCAGCAATGATGGTTGAAGTTAGATTATTAACCAAATTGGCTTTATTTAATGTGTTCAGAATCCCCTCAAGTAGCAATCAGATTGATCCTTCCCCATCACCTTCAGTTTCAGATCAGAAATATAGTTGTCAAATTTCTATCGTAGGTAAACTTTTGGAGTCTTTTCCATTTGTTCTCATGTTTGAGCCAGTCATATAGGATTTCAGGGAACGAATAAACTAGTTGAACTCGGTGATCAGCATGATACAGATTAGAAGATACAAGTTTAACCATTAAACACAAAAAATAAAAAAATGCAGTTACAGTGTTACCTGATATGAAAGTATCTTTACCTAAAATAAACAAAAAGTGTTGCCTAATATGGGAGCCTGGGAGGAAAATAATTTATTTGTATATATAAATTAATAACTGATCAATCAACAGATTTATATGTAATATGCTAGTGTTTCAACAGCAATGACGATGCATAGATAGCTATGTGGTTAGATTAGAGACAGTTACATAGTTCATTAATTATACTACAATAAGCTTTGATAATCAAATTTATATCTTCACAAAGTATTTATTAAATCAGAATGTATCCACAATAGAAACAGAGAAGAGGAATCTTTCTTCCCTCTTGTGGCAGGGTGTGCAAGAGGGTTTTGGAATGGGGGTGGGGGTGGGTGGGTGGGGACCTCTGTGCATCTATCTAATGAATAAGAGTCGAACCTTCTTTGAAGTCACTTCTTCCTCCTCTGGATTATTTCCCATTACTTTCCACTGCAATTGCAAAAGAGCCCTCTGTTGCTCCTCCTAAGATAAGACGTGAATACTTCAATGAGACAAAAATTTGATGTGAACAGAAAATCAATTAGAACATACTTTAGACTTCTGCATATCCAACTCCTCCTGCAGTCTTCTGCAGTCATCCTCATGCTCAAGTCTCAGATCTCTTAACTGAGATTGATGCTCATTCCTCATTGAATTTGTTTTCTGAGATAAATATCACACATCAGCTAATACGGCAACATACATGCAGAATAATGAGCTAAGACAAAAAACTACACTTAAAAGAGTTTACCTCTCTCAATTCACTTTCATACTGAAGTTGAGCACGTTTTAGCTCGTCGTTGTGACTGGCAACAAGACTCATTTCCTTCTTGCTGTGCTCTTGCTGAATATGACATACCTGTGGCAAAATGCTTAAGCTACAGGCTAAATGGAGTCTGTTTTCAACATTGTTCACAAACTTGTGTCTTCGAAGCCCAAGAAATGTTGGAGTTTTATCTGAATACATTACTAAGTAAACAGAAGGTTTTATGTCTCTTAGGAAGCATACTTAGTCTAACTGCCCATCCGGATACATGGTGGCAAAATAGAATCCATTAGATGTAACAAACGGGATTAGTCTAATAATCTTTTAATTTATTAGATGATGATACTATCTGATTGTAAGTTCATCATATCAAATTCCTCTAAATATTTTCATTCTTTAGCAAGAGAGAAGGTTATTTAGGAAATTAAATAGAGTTCAATTTTGGGCAAAGCAGCCTTGAAGAAGGTCACTTCAACAAAAGCGTGAAAATATCACATTCTAGTAGCCGGCTCAGAATTGTGATTCCTCATAACAAACAACTCAAAAAATCACGTTTGAGCCTTAAACATCATTTCAAGCCTTGAAAAGCTGTTTAGATCCTGAATCCATTTTTGTAGAGAATCATGCGAAATCCATTAACTCCAATAAATGACAAAAAGAACTTTTAGATAAAGATCATCATTCGCAAGAATTTCCCTACATCCTTACAAAATAAGCGTGAGAATCATGAAAGAATATTGAACTTCAATGCAACTGCACACTAATACTTGTCAGGAGTCGAACTAGAATACACACAGAAAAAACTGAACTGTGTGCAAAGAATGACATTGAAAGAAGGATAAGTAGAATAATTAAACTGTGAATTTGGAATTCCTAAGAAACGAAGATTTCATGATCCTAAAGATGTAAACGGTAACTGTGCATCCTTTCCCAGACATACCAAATTAGCATTTTCTTCCTGTAAACGCTTCAACTTCTGCTTAGATTCGTCTCTGCATTCCAACAGCTTTGATTCACAAATCCTTTCCATCTCCCCAATGATTTTTTCAGCCTGAAGAAAATAAATAAAGCGGAAGGCAAACAATATTTTTCCAGTAAAATGTCTTTTAGTGTAAGAATTTAGTAGCTACCTTCTCCTTCTCTAGATCGACACTTTCCAACTTCTCCAAGTCATACCTCCTCCGGATGTCACTGATGGCCTGAGGAAGATCTTACGAGTGTAACTTGTAGGATAGGAGAAAACAAGTACAGAGAAAACAACAGAACAAATATTTTATAGTTAACCTGATCATTTTTCTGAGATAATTCCTTTAGATGTTTAGAAAGTTCTAGCTGTTTGCTTTCTAACATCTGATCATACTGCTTTTTAGATTCGGCAAGCTTGCTTTCAGCAGCAAGCAAAGATGTCTGAATCTGCAACAAGGTGCAAAACACTGGTCATTCAAACACATTGTATTGGCTATAGTAGGATTCGTAGAACCAAATGTATCCATAGAAAAAACCTTTTCTCTCTCAGCTTCCAACTGTTTCTCCTTGTCCTGAAGTTCCTGAACAAGCTGATCTTTCTCCTCCAACTTACTGTTAATCTCTGTAACATGCTTCTCCAGTGAATCCACGGTTTCTGTGTAATTGTCAATTTCCTTGCGTAAAAGATGAATTTCATCTTCCTTTTTCTGCAGGTCTGATTCAAGCTTTCCAATATGATCTTTGTTCTCTGTTTCCATCTCGGAGAGTTTCAATGATAAATTTTGCTGCAAGATATGAAAATTGAGCTTGTTATGTTTAATCAGACACTGCTACTAGGCATGAATATCTTGTGAGAAGAATTGACCATTTCATTCTCTGATAGTTTTGAATTATCTGATAAAGTGACAATATTTTCCTGCAGCTTGCTAATCAGCAGTTCCATCTCCATCTTCTTGGAAAGAAGCACTTCTCTTTCAGACTCCAATTTTCTAATTTGATCTTCTGCTAAACGGGATTCTTCAGCGTGCTGCACCATTGCATGTTCTTGCTCTTTCTGAAGTGCGAAAACTTTATCCTTCAAGTCCGTATTGGCCAACTGTAGAGCATTTTTCTCTGATGTAATGCTTGTATATTGATCCTGAAGCTTGCCCAACTTTTGTTGAGCATGCCGAGCAGCAAGTTCCCCCTTCTCTCTCATCATTTCAAAACCAGAGTCAAATAAAGCATTGAGCTGAATAATCTTCTCCGCAAAGGCAATACTTTGGCTATCCAAATCAGTAAATTTCACCAACATTTCATTCACAAACTCATTAAGGTTCTTTATCTCCTGAAGTGATGTATCTAATTGTTTAGCGAAGTCGCTATTTTTAGATACAAGATCACTCTTTTCTTTCTCCAAATTGTTTTTGGCAGTTCTCAAGTCCTCCAGTTCATCTTCTTTTAATCTTGATTCAAGATGTAATTTTTCCAACTTAGACTTCAAATTTTCCACTGCAAGTCCATTAACTGCTACAGTAGCTTCAAACTCCTTGATCATGGCATCTTATGAATCATTAAAAGAAACAAGTAAATAAAAGGAGAAAAATATTTAGAACTGAGAAGGTTACCAAGTGTAAACTCATCACAAAAAATAGAGATGTTTAGATCTATGTCAGTAGTAGGACATTTGTGAGACAGAATGAAGCACAAGAAGAAAACTTTTCCTTTTTGATTAACAAGGTAAATGCTTCAAAAGAGCTAACACCTCTTTTGGAGAAACTAAGACTCTGATAAGTTTATTAATAAAAGAATCTTAAAGAGCACAGCATGAACTCTAATGGATAGAGAAGAACGTCAAATGACAGATGACTTCAACTGAATTGTCAAATGAACTGTTTCCAAACACGGTGAACAGTTTCAGTTGCAGCGTAACATAAAAAAGAGATGTTATCGTTGAAATGTGTGACCACCTCAACTAAAAGTTTAAGCTGTCCGAGAGAGAGCACTTTTTTTACTAAATTATCTCTTCAACATGCCCCCTCATGATCAGGCCAGATTATTTTTCATGGGGTAAAGCATGTGGAATTTTTTTTAAAAATTAATGGGAGCGTGAGATTCGAATCTAGGACCTCTGTCTCTTTAATGTCATGATAAGAAAATGGACTTTGGGCCTAACTAAACCAGAATAGGTAGCTCATGAGGTGAGGATGCCCAAGTATCCATCCCACAAATGATGTGGGACTCAACAGTTAATACTCTCAAAAAAGACTTGAATTTCAACCCCTTGGTTTAAAAAGGAGAAACTACTTTGGCATTTTTTAAGCTACAGACCAGTCTACGAGCTTTCTTATGTAATTAAGAGCAGTCAGACATAGATTGTTTACGAACAAATCGACTGCATGTAATAAAAGTGAAATAGAACTTGAGCTGCTTAAGTAAATTTTCAGTGAAGTCCATATTGAATTCAACCAAAGGCAATGGGATTTGAAAGACAACAGAACTAAAATAAAGAAACCAAAAAAAAGAGGGGATTAGCTTGCTGATGCAGATGGTAGAGCTATTTTTTACGCAGCATCTGCTATTCTGGAAAGTTGAGGTGCAAGCACAAAAGCTCTTGGATCATAGCTATTTACCTTTCTCCTCAATTACACTGATGCATTTGCTCTGTTCAGCCCTGAAACAGTTCCCCATTTTCTCCTTCTCGATACGAAGTTCATTCAGCTCCGTTTTACCTTTAGTAACAACCCAAAAACATGTTAGGAAATTATAAACATTAATATAAGAAGCATAAATCTCTAGTTATTCAGGAGGGATATGGTTTCTGACTACTTAGAATTTCTCAATTGGGGATAAAACATATTGCACAATAGAGCATTTATTAACTTACAATTTCTAACAGTTTCTTCGGAGGATTCCAACCTCAAATAGAGGGCATTCATGTTGTCTTGCAAGTTATCAATAACAACAGAAGTTGCAGATTGTTTATCTTCAAGAGATGCCTTGTCTTTCTCAGCTGTAAAGTCAAGTGCACAATCAAATAATTAATACTAAAAAGCTAGAAAAGATTGTTCCATCTGCTTTGCATCTGGAATTTTTTCAAAGGAAAATTCCGCTTACATACCATCCTGAACCACACCAGCTAAGTGCTGTAAGGTTTCAGTTAGCTGATCACACAAGGTCTTTGTTGAAGAAAATTTAGATTCCAGTCCTTTCCATAGCTTCTCATCTTCTTTCTGCTTCACTTTCAACTTAGCATTTTCATTATATGCATTTTGCAACTTTTCTTCTAGCATACGAACATCTTCAGTCAACTTCTTCAATTTAGAGCTCTATATTATGATAGCACATAGTCAGAAAACAAGTGAAATTATTGAGTATTGAGTTTCAAATTAAACATGAAACCTAATAGCAGTTATACGAAAATACAGAGGCCTTTTTTTCTGTATAAGCCTACTACACCTGATAGCTGAATCTATGGCACACACACAAACACAAAACTATGAATTTGTGTTCGATTTGAAAAGTTCAACCAATTTACCGCCAATTGCAGATCAGTTTTAGCAGAAGCTTGCTCCTTCACCAATTTCTCTGGAAACGACAGAAAAAACATAAGCAATTTACAATCAAATGCATCAATATCCTCACAAAATTTAGAAACCTAACACATCAAAATACTACCTGCTGTAAGCTTCAAATTCGCAAAACTTCCAGTAGAAACCATATCAGAAGACATGCGCGGATTTATCGACATTGATTTCGCAGCTCCTAAACCAGATCCTGATAGCGATTTGAAGTGATCATGGCCTTTCATGCCTGATAATCCTAAAAGTTTGCTCATTTTTTCTAATCAAACGCAAATACTTTCCGAATTCCCCTACATACACGAACACGAAGTACAAATCCTACGACATTAATTTTGTGGCCTTATTGATCACAAAACAAGGATTTTAACCCTAGAAGTCGAAAAAAATTCAAGCGATTGGCACCGTGAACTTAGCTTTGAGTTTCTGTGTTGAGGAAAATGCTGTATCGGAGAAGAAAATTGTGGAGAACGGAACGTCGGAGCGATCGTCTTCTGCGATTTTCTCTCAGTTGTTGAACGTCGAGTCTGTGAGAAATGAGAATGAAGAAGATTCGAAATGGAATGGCGCCAAGGAAATCCGGTATTTATAAGTCGGAGGGCGGGGAGATATTTTCACGTTTCATCTTTTTGAGCACGAGTAGAAGAAAAATACGAGTAAAAAAGAGGAGGGAGAATTACTATTTGGTCCTTTGATTACTCAAGCATACTCCCTCGATCAATTTTAATTGATATATTTTTACTTGACATACCGATTAAATAAATTAATATTTTAATTAATATATTTATTAAGAAATTTTATATAAAAGAGGATGTGGCATATGATCAACAAATATATATATTTTTTTTTTTTGAGTTATTTTTTCAATTTTAATTCATTGCTATTTATTTTTTTAATTAATAAATAAATTCATTAATTATATTTTGTCATTATTACCATGTAACAAAAACCCTCCATCTTCAGCCTTTCCCCCTACTCACGGCTTTTCTTAATTACACCTGCTTTGGCATTTTCTTAAATCGTGATGGAGGAATTAATCTCTGGACAAACATAAAAACGATCTAAAAGATAAAATTTTCCTCACCGGAGTTTGCTCTAGTGCGCCATTCGTGCTTTATTTTCATCGAAAATGGGCGGTGCAGGCGAAAACGGGAACGGAGGAGGAGGGATACAACCATCGGGTGTGGCGAAGGCACTGTACTCGGTGGCGAGGATTTCGGTATGGTGGGATATAGAAAACTATCAAGTACTGGAATTGGACTTGATCATGTTCCTGCAGGTATAATTTACAGTTTTTTTTTTCTGTTTGTGTGGTTGTTAATTTGTGCAATTTTGGTGAAATTTGATCCTCATGCGATAGTGCAGAATATAAGTTTTGCGCTTGTGAATATGAATTACTGTGGACCTTTTTCGATTTCCGCTTACGGTGATATGACTAAGATCTCTGCTTCTGTTCAACAGGCGCTTAATAGTACTGGAATTGGACTTGATCATGTCCCTGCAGGTATAATTTACAGTTTTTTTCCTGTTTGTGGGGTTAATTTGTGCAATTTTGGTGAAATGACTGAATTTTGATTGATTTGACGTGTCGTTGAGTCGATCTATGCTTAAAAGTTTTTATTTGTGTTACTGAACAGGATCGGTTAGAGCTCTTTTAGAGTGAAGGATGTAACTATCTTGGTGTCCTCTTGAACAATAACTACTACTAATACAACATTACTATGCTAAATGTTTATTAGTTATTAGCAGACATTAAATTAAGAACCGAAGCTTCCATGTGCCACGCTTGTCTCCACTGACACCTGATCTTGCCTTTTCTCTTCCTCTTTTTATTTCTTCTGCTACTTCTCACAACTTTGCAAAGCATATTCCTCTTATAGCTTTGACTTCATATTTACAAAGCATGTTCCATTTAAGAAAGAGTACACCCTTCTTTAGATCAAACTGTGTTCTTTTTTGTTGTACTTGGATGTTACTGCCCCAACTACATAGCTCATATTGAGTTCTTGATATTCATTTTGTTGGCATTTTACTCAAGTTACTCATCTGGGGTTGTTGCCTTTTGTTCTATTTTGGACTATAATGGTGCCAAGTTCTGTCGTTGTTACCATGGAGAATCCTAAAAGCATTTCATTAATTGAGGTTAATGATTTGAATTCACCGGCTTTTCGGGATAAGAGCAAGGCGGCTAATCCTAAAAGGTTGACTAAAGTGCTCCTGCTTAAAGCACAGAGGAGACTTTGTTGTATCTCATGGATGGCGAAATAGTTCGTACACTACTTTTGCATCTGTCAAGAAACGTATTGCGTTATTAAATGAGAGAGATGAAGATCCAAAGTACAGGGGGAAGTTGTACAGATTTATTATAGCTTTTCTTGCTATATCAGTGGTGGCTTTGTTTATTGAAATCTTTGCTTATTTCAATTAGTGGCATTTAAATCTGGTGAATCCTTGGGAGGTGCAAAGCATTTTGCAATGGACTTATATGGCTTGGATTTCTTTTAGAGCTGATTATATTGCTCCTTCCCTTGCAAAATTCACTTCATTTTGCATTGTGCTTTTCCTCATTCAATCTATAGATCGCCTCGTATATATATAGAGGAAGGATATGGGAATAATGATGTGGCATTCTTCTAAAGCCACCATTTCTATTTATCTTTTTTGTTCAATGAATGAATTAAAACTTTGGGATATATATATCTTCTTTTTTAATTCGTGATGTCTATTGAAAATGTTATTTCATTTTTTCTAACTAGGGGAAGAGGTCCTTAACGCCTTCCATTTTCCTTGAATGCCATGGATAGGATGAAGGGGGACTCTGATGTTTTAGATTATATTAAGACTTTCAAAGGAAGAAAGATCAAAGAAGTTATTAACTTTAAATAGAATGTTAATAAATTGACCATCTGTTAACATCAATAGTCGCAACAAATGTATTGAGAATTGTAATGAAAATTGTAATTGCTACCACCTAAAACAAAAGTACATTTTAGTTTCAGAAAGCAATGGGAAAATTTACATATTATGCAGCTAATTGTTCTTCATTGCATGTTCTGAAAACGTTCGACAATTATCATGCTCATTTCCATATAGCGTTGTGCACAATTGGTTAGACAGCTAGCTTCGCTGGAGCTGAACTTGCTTCCAGGTGTTCCAGTGATACATTTATCCCAGCAAGCACTTGTAAGTTTTCCAACCATTTCATTGATCATGGCCTTTTCCTTCTATTGCTACAGAAGATCAAGAATTGAGGAGAAAAAATTAGTGAGATAAAGACACAAACCATAATGTGTTTTATGAATTGCTCAACACCAGAAGGAGCTACTTAATCAAATTTATAAGGAATGCAAGCTCTGCACTCATGTAGCTTAAGATTCCAAAGCACTCTGCATTTCTTAGCTTAATATGGCAAAGAGGAAAAGGCAATGAACAAGATCTGAACGATCCTCACAAATATGTATCATTGTGAAAAGGCAGGGAAGGGTTGACAGCAATGTGTGAATTTCATCGCGAAGGAGCTGGAAAGACAGATTGAAACCTATGCAACCAAAAAAGGCAAACAACTCAGGTGGTTTCAAGGAAGAGGAATATTTGTTGAACAAGGATGAATGTCCAATTGGAACTATGCCTATACGCAAAGTGACACAGAAAACAACTCAAGTGCTAGAGAAGCCTCCTCGAGCTTGGCTCATTAATACTTTGGATATAAATGGATTGATGTAATCTTCCTCGAGTTGATGTTATCATGTATACATATCTATATAAATATCTACAGTTATGTATTTTGATTTGGTTTTGTCATTACGAGTTTAAAACTCAATAGTACTTATATACGTAAGTTAATCTGCTTATAGTAAGATGTTCTGGATTTTTTTAATGCTTAGTGCTGAGTTATAATATAGAGTACCGCTGAATAAATATTGATTTTTCTGCTTAATAAAACATATATACATACATGGAATACTCTAATACCTCACCTCCAAGGTAGAGGTACGAACTGTGTACACTCTTAATACCCCAAACCCTACTATGTGGAATATATTGGATATGTTTATCAGTAGATAATGAGTCCGTATATCCTTCCTCATTTATCAGTTTAGGTTTTAAGCAAGATACGAACTTGTGACGCTTACCTATGCATATTCCGTGAACCACAAGCCTGGAGGCATTGTAACTTGCAGAAATATATAACGATGAATTGTATTTGATATTGGGGTCAAGGTTTTCCTTCCAGAGAAAAACCATCTCTATCTTACATAACACTTAAAATTTTGAGTGAAAATGATGGTACCAGGACCGGTTTGCGTCTAGCTCAACCATTCTATTGGGTACCTGCTACCTCACATCTACATAGGTACTAGATACCCACAACAATATACCCAGAATTGAAAAAACTGCAACAACAACAACATTCCCAGAATACTCAAGGGTTGAATTGGGTAGAGTATATGCAGACCTTGCCCTTACTCAAAAGTATTGAGGTTGTTTTCGATAGACCTTCGGCTCAACTAAGCCTTAGGCAAATGAAAAGAAATCATTATTACATAATTGAAAAAACTACAACAACATTCCTAGAATACTCGAGGGTTGGATTGGGTAGAGTATATGCAGACCTTACCCCTAATTCAAAAGTATTGAGTTTGTTTTCGATAGACACTTGGCTCAACTAAGCTTTGGCAAATGAAAAGAAATCATTATTATTAATGATTATTATAATTAAGCTAATGAAGAATTGAAAAGCCTAATCATTCTATAAGTTTGTCTATTGCCGTTTCCTACTTTTCCTTTCTCATTTTCTTATTAAAAAACTAACATTAATTTACCCTCTTTTCCTTAAGAGGGGTGATTTGGAACGGAGAAAGTATTATGAATGACTATCATTAATCTTCTTTAATTTTCTATGCAAGAAGAAGAATCAATCAATCAATATATATATATATATATATATATATATATATATATATTGCCTCATCTAAGGTCAAAGGAAACATCGCATCAGAAAGGGTCATCTTTCGCTCGATATTAAAGAAGTATCTTAACTCTTCTTTTCTTTAATATGAGAGTGTAGACATTCCGGTACAACTTGATTATACGGTAGATCTAGCACCATTTTTCATTCATCAGGCTTGGGAAAGGAGGTAGATGCTCCCCACCCGAATCCTTTCCGGCGCAGTCTACCATTTCTAACAACAACTCTGAAAAGAAAAAAGAGAACGAAAGAAAAAGAGATAGAGTTCAAACGCTTTCCATAATAGGTACACGAGAAATGTCTGGATTCATTTTATAGTAGAAATGCCATAAAGTGCGAACCAAGATCCATGATACAAAAATCAAAACCAATATATATATTACTACTCTTAGAGATTTTCAATGCTATTTATCCTTTTTATGATTGTTTTTGCATATTAATTGAGTTTTCTCCTTATTTTAAATATTTATGTGTTTAATAAAAGATGAAATTGTTATTTTAAATGAATTTAACCAAATTAAAATGATAATTACAGTTACTATCATTGGCATTGCCCAACTCTATCATAATACTTCTTTCTCTTCTTCAGCCTTTTGGTATTCCAAATGAGGACATGCATTATAAATATTAAAGAACATTAGTTTTAAAATCTTTCCTCGCTCTATTATTATCTAAGTTTAAAAGAAAAAAGAAAAAAAAATGACTCCTTTATTACCTAAGTTTTTATTTGGAAAACCCAAAGGTCACACTACAAAGACAAATCTCTTGATATTAATTAATACTAATAATTATATTAATAATTCACAAATTAATGATCAAAGAGATAAGACAGTCAATCCTTAACAATTGCATCTATATAATGGATATTGGGCTTATGTATTTTGGTATTCAATTTTTTTGTTTGTTGTATATTTTTATATGTTGAAATCTTGAATTCTCATATTATGTTATAATTGTTTGGTTTTTCTGATCTGAATATTTTATTTCCTAAACTTTTTATATTCTCTTTAAATTTTTCTCTGCTTGTCTTTTTTTCTTTAAGCTAAAAATAAATATATACATTTTTTAATCAAATATATGCATAGTTAAATTTAATATTTCTCTCCTTTGCATTTTTTTTTTTCTTGAATATGAAGAGAAGATTATAAGGAAATTGCAAGTTTTGAAGAAAGAAGAGGGAGTGAGAATTAGAGGACGAAGTCTCATTTACAAGTTTGATATCTGAATGTGTGCAAGCATTTAAATCAAAGGAGCAAAATCTGATCGTAACTGCGGCTTGAGGGATATTACATGCAATTTCTATCTATTTATCTTCTTTTTGTTTTATATATTTTATATGTCCTTTAGTTTTAAACTTATTTTTATTTTAGTATAGTTTTTTGTTTAATCTATAAATTTATGTAAATTGTTTGATATTGATTTTAGATATTCTGCAGGTGAAATTTTGAAAAAAATTTAGAAGAATTCAATGTCCGTTATTGTGCATACTAAAAAAATTAAATCTATCTATTTTTTTTCCCCTTTTAATCTACTTTTGTATTTGATTTATTCTCTTTCTTTTTCTTTTTATCTTTTTTATTTTTAATTAAATTACAAATTTATTTGTAGACTTGCATATTGATTTTTGGTTATATGAATATTAAGATTGAGATTGAGTATAATATAAATAAAAAACCATTTAAAATTTACTATCTCAATTATGTTTTTGAATAAATTATTTCAATTGATGTATTTTAAAACCGTGCAAAGTGCGGCTGAATTCACTCGTTAATTAATAACATAATTATTTTATTATAGTATTTTCATTAAATGATGTTTACATTATATTTTCATTATTAGTTCATTAATTGATGATTGATCGCAAGAGAATCTCAACAGCCCAAATGCCCAATTGATTATTCATCTGAATTATCAAACTATAATGTGAGTTTGATTTCTCATTTTATAGTTTTCTTCTTAACTTTTTTTTCTTACCCATTTTCTTGTGAAATATTTGCATTATATATTGAAGAAATTAAAAAAATTAATGATTAATTAATGCCATAAAAATTCTTGACACCATTCATGTAACTGATTTTAAATATAATTATCTGTAATTTTAATATTTTATCGTATCAAGTAATTACGTGTAGTTGAGAAATGACACGTGTAATTATACTATAGCTTTAGGGTATGGCGGGGGAAGGAGGGGGGAAGAGGAGGATTGAGAAATAGTGATATAATTACTGTATAGTGTGTTATTGTAAGATTGTTTTTAAAATTTGTTGTTGAGGTCATAGACAAACTTAGTTTATATTGGTTGATGTTTTCATTGGTAGATTACCTTTTATTAAATATTTCAAAAATAATGCTGTAAAAAATGACACTTGAAATATTAGTAGTAATTGTTTATTTTTATTGTTGAACATATGGCCCATGATGTTTTTGCATAATATGTGTTTAATTTAAAACTTTTATTATTACTTTAGTTAAAGCATTATTTATTTGAAGATAATATAGATGTTGGAGCTCGTGTCAGCACAGGCTTAATGTACTATTTTTTGGGTATTATATGCTATTTTTTATCTTAATTTATACGATGCTGATGAAATATCTGATAAAGTCAATCAGATTTGTAATATGTAGTTTTAAATATTTTAAGTTGTTAATTATATTAGTATGATTTAAGACTTTCAACGTAATTTTAAGTAATATCCTTTTATCTTAATTAATACGACATCGATAACTATTGTAATCTATAATGTTTTTTTGACGTTGTAATTTACTATTTTAAACTGTTTGCTATTGTAATTTATAATACTTTTTTTGTTCAAACTTTTGTGGTATTGGTAGTGAATTTATACTTTAAAAGTAATTTAAGTTTTAAATTATTATAATTTATAATATTTTTTATTTCAATTTAAGCGACACTGATATAATTTATAGAGTAAATCAAATATCACGATTGAAATAGCGAAACAAACATGTCTTGATTGACTCATAATAACTAATTAAAAGTGATATAACAAAATTATTACAAAAAATACTTGTGAAAATTTTTAAGCGAGTCTCACATAAGGTGTCAAATTAATTTAAAACATCAAAAATTAATTTATCATTTTATGTTTATTTCACCTTTTTTAAAAATAAATATTATCAATTTTTATATAATTAGATGACTCATAATAATTAATTATAGGTTAAATAATAAAATGACAATTGAAGCAACTGAAATAGTCATGTCATAAATGTCTATTTTACTTTATAAATGTCTATTTTATTTTTTAAATATTATTAATTTTTTAATACGTAAATATTATATAATAATTAATTAAGAATAATATAGTAAAATCACGAAGCAAACAAACATGTTGATCGTCAGCTGTCTGCTTCCAGCCGCCCACTCACGCGCATATATAGTAGTAACTAGATTTTTAAAAATAATATATACCTCGAATATTTAGCGGTTGATAAAATTTAATAGAGTAATATTTTTGTGTGGACATATATTTGTCAAACATCAATGTTTATCGTTTGACAATCAACTTTTAACTTTTAAACATTAAAACATTTAATTATTTAATTATAGTTATGCGATCACACATCAATTAGTAGTTACACTATACTATTTAGTAATCGAAGGTAAAGAAAGGAAACATAAGCAGGAAATTACAAGATAAAAAATCAACCAATCACTAATAATTAAAAATTACGCAGCTAACAGTCAGAGCTACTAAAATTTGCCTAGATAATTATGCAAATTCAATTGTAAAATGCCTTTCCAAAGACCCTAATTCTGGTATACTGACACATCTAAGCAGATTTGGTTGTTCAAACGGAGAATATAGGGCCTGCATTATAGTTCAATAATAATGATATTTTCCCCGGAGTATAATAATGGTGTACATTGATACCACGCAAAAAATAATCAACAAGCTTGAAAGCCGCTCACTGCGGCGACATAAGCAAAGGTGACCGCCATTTCCCCTTCCATTATCCCATTAAATGCCAAAGGATTTCAACAAAGTGTCTCCTTATCTTCACTTTGCTTTAGAAGAATTTACGAATGACAGGACTTCATAATATCTGGTTTAAACATTTAGAAAGTCAAACTATTGTAGAAAATCCAGATACAATTTTGTTTTCTGGTGGATTATTTCTTGACCCATTAATTCCTTCCTCAATTACAACCACTAATTTTCTTAAAGTTTCGTCAATTGATGATTCTAGTGAGTTACATTCTCCCATTTGTCGCCATCGTCGACGGAGACCAATTCGTGTCAATTTTGGGAGTAAATTCTTGTGTTTGAGTTTGTCAGTTAAGAAGAATACTAGTGAATGTTTGTTGAGTAATGGAGATGAGAGTTCAAAGGTGAAGGAGAACAGTGAAGGCAACGGAGATGTGAGGAAGCGGAATATTGGTTTACGACGACGTGGTGCAGTGAACACTAGTAAACATTTGTGGGCCGGAGCAGTTGCTGCCATGGTGTCAAGGTTAGTGTTTTTCTCCCGTATTGTCTTCATTGTCGTATTCCCTTTTTCGTAAATACTTTGATTTGCTGCACTTGAGCTGAGTGTCTTTTGAAAATAGCCTCTCTATCTTCACGAGGTATGGGTAAAGTCTACGTACTGTGGGATTACATTGGATATGTTGTTGTTGTAGCCTGTTTGTTTACTTGAATTTCAAATTAGTTATTGGAAATTTGTTGCTGATATCCTAATATTAGGTGTATTATATTTTATGGATTTTATGTTCAAATGTTGTAAGTGCCATTTGGCAAGTTGTGATTGAATTTTGAATGTAGAGGAGAGAGTTTTTCTGTTCTTTGTGACAACAACAACAACAACAACAACATACCCAGTGTAGTACTCTCACAAAGTGGGATCTTGGGAGGTTAGAGTCTATGCAGACCTTACCCCTTCCTCAGAGATAGTCTGGCTCAAGAAAAATAGTTCAAAAAGAAGTAACGGAAGTGAAAGCATAACAAAGCACATAAAGCGGTAACTACAACAAATTAATATGATAATCTAAGTACAAGAAACTATAGAAAGAAAAGGACAAGAAACTACAAGAGCAATACCACGACTACTAGTATGGACGGATAGCTAGACAACGCACTACTACCTACTCTACTAGTATGGACGGATAGCTAGACAACGCACTACTACCTACTAACCTTCTTTGTGACGTGGGAATAATTTTCCTCTGTAAAAGTTATGGATTGAAGAAAAGGAAATTACTGCTTATGGTTTTCGCTAATTGATGTTGTTCGTATCTGTATAGATCGTTGGGTCATTGTAATTTCTTAGTCTTAGAAGGGACTTTGTCTTCTTTCGAGTGGAGTGTCATAATACAAGGAATTCCACTGTTAGGGAGATTCCAGATCAAAACAATCAAATGCATTAGTTACAGCTTAAAAGTACCTATATAAAGGGAGAAGTATTTATTTTCTTGAGAGGAAGGGGTGCAGTAATCATAAATAGTTATCATACTTTCAGGAAAATTAGAACTCAAAATCTCAAGGATTTAGCACCTCAGCCGTGCAACTTCAGCAAGAAATTATAGCTAGTCTGAGAGAATCTTAATAGTTGGAACTTGGAACAGTGCATATGGAAGTTCATTCATGGTCTTACTTAAAACTTAGTTTTTATTTCACTAAAATTTGATGTGGTGTTTGCTAGGAGCATTTTGGTTAATGTAAATGTAACAGATGTAGAAGATATATATAGCCGATCCAGCTGGTTGGTTAATGCGTAGTTGATTGATGATTGATTACTTTGGTGTTCGCTGAGTAGAGCAGGATGCATAACTTCTATATATGTTGAGCAACTCCATAATTGTTTCGGGTCTAGTCAGCAGAACAATGACAGATGTTTTGTGGACAAAAAACAAGAAGCACTGCGGACAGATTTATAGCCTGGAAGAATTATTACATAGCTGACTTTTCTTTTTGCTTCCTTGCACTTGATCTCCTATGTTATTCTTAAACTGTGGTAGGGAATTTCCCATATTGCCTTTGAGGTAAAACTGCTTGCTATCTGCAGTTTACCTTCTTTCTTCCTTGCACACATTTCAAAATAAAGTACAATGATCAGGGAGCTAGATGACGAGTTCTTTTAACATTATGTAAGGGAAAAATTAAAATGCCCCAGGGCATTACTGACCCACTGTTAGGATTCCATTTTCTAGTCTTTTTTTGCTGATTAAGTGGGCAGTGTCACTTAGGAGATTTTCCCGGGTTTTGTGCATTCGTATGTTTTGGCCTCATAAATAAGTACAGAAAAACTAAGTGTGAACAGAAAAAGCAAATTAAAATTTTCACAACTATTACTGCAAAAGAATGTATAAACTGGCTTATTTGTTTTAATGGGAGTCGACCGGCTCTCTTGGTGTTGGTTGTCTGTGAAAGCTTCCAGACATGCACATGCCCAGTTGACCCTATCTACAACACCGCCATATCTTTCTTTACTTGCACTTGAAAGTTGGAAGCTAAGAAACAAGGACTGTGCCAGGAAGTTTCAAATATATGATAGGAAAAAACTGTGAATATGAGATAGAAAGGATGAATATGAGGTAGAAAGGGGTTGAGTTCCTTTTGCAGAAAACAATTAATTCAGAGGCCTCAAATTTCAGTTTAGGATATGGATAAACTGTGATTTTGTGGATGTGGAAAAAAATGCCATGTAATGGAATAGTTTCTGTAAACCGTTGTCCACATGTATAAGTGCTGGGAAATGGACGAGTCTTGTTGGAGATTTATCGTGATAGTTTTCTGCCTTGAGGTAAGAAACCGTAATGGTTAATCAAGAGAGCTTAATAAAAGTAAAAAGAATTAGGATCACTGTCAAACAAGTCAGAATGTGGACATACTTACTTTAGATAATCCGACATCACTATGTTGCTGTTACGAATGAAAATGTCATGGGTCTAGTTATGCCTCTGTTGTTGAAGGTAAAAAATGTCAAATGAAGCATTAGGATATGATGTGGTGTCTGGTCTTATCTTCTTTTTTGGGTTATGGTAATATACCCACCGAAGCTCCCCAATCCAGGAGTAAACAGTGGCCCTTTCCCTATTTTGTTCCTTGGTGACTCGAAACCCCAACCTCATTGAGGTATTGGTCCTTTTTACTAGGTTATCCTCCCTCGTCTTGGGCTTTCTTTTCACAATCAAAGGCCTATTTTCTGTTAAGTCATAAATCAATGTTTTAAGGGTTGCATGGTTATCCATTTTGCTCAAACTTTGAACCTTTGTCTCACTTTGCAGTTACTTTCCTTTTAGATGAATATTGTTTTATTTTTCTTGGATCTTGTCAGCTTAACGCCCATCTTCTCGAAATAAAAGCATCACTTTTTGGTTTGACACACTTTCTACACTTCAATCCAACATAGAGATGAATCAGAAGTAAACTTCTACACAAGAAGTGCGACATGTTACTCATAAAGTAATCCATATTTCTACGATGCTATGACCATTTAAAAATCATTGTTGTTTAGTGTTATTCTCTTCTCTCTTTTTTTTTTTTGCTTGAAGACAGGAGATGGGGTTTAAATCTTTTTGAAAGTCAAACAAGACAGTCAAATTGAAATGAGGAACATCACGTAACCCCCCCTCCTTCATATTTGGGAGCGGGGGTTAAATGGTCCAATTCAACAATGAACACTAAATGAAAGAGGCATATCCATTTTCTCACCCGCCTAAGATTGTTTAGAGACTTATTCAGTAGGTCGTCCTTCCATACGGAATGGAATTCCAAGGTGTCTTGCTTGCATCACTATTGCTTTCCCTTACTTCTGAATAGTGAAAGATTGAGCCTTGGGTTTAAATCTTTTCCCAAGTCAAAGAAGACACTCAATGAAAAGAGGAACATCATGTTTTGACCTAAACAGTTATATCTGAATACGTCCTATAAAATCCCCCAGTAGCTGGGGTCGGGGGTTAAGCGTCCGGTTCGACAATAAGCACTAAATGAAAGAGGCAAGTCCATTTTCTCACTCACCTACGATTGATTGGAGACTTATTCAGTAGGTCCTCCTTCCCTATGGAATGGAATTTTAGGGCGTCTTGCTTAGATTACATTTGTTTTTCCTTACTCCTGAAGTGAAAGATTGAGCCTTGGGTTTAAATCTTTTCTAAAAATTAAACTAGACACTCAAAAATGAAAAGTGGAACATCACGTTTTGACCTAAAACAATTATGATCTGAATACTTCCTATTAAATCCTTTAATTTGGATTAAGCTTCTAGATATTCCTTATGCTCAAGTTTTTAACTTATTCTTAATCATACTGTTCTGAATACAAAGAAGTTAGATTTTGTAATCCTTGAGTTAAAGATATTTCCCTCGTTTTGGTAAGTAAATATTTGCAGCTTACAAATTGCCTTTATCATCTTTTGCAGTTTTCTGCAATTTGCACCAAGATGAAATTTTGGAAATGATCGTTATTCTGAAACAATTCAGAGCTTTATATAAAGGAGAGAGAGGGCTGGTCCATTCATTTTTTCTTTTTTGGAATAAGGGCTGGTCCATCCACTCCCGGTTAATTTGCCCCTTCATTCTTTTTGAGTCTCCGTACACTTTTTTTGAGACTCCATACGCCTCCAATTCCTTGTTCTCTATTCCATTTTCTCTCTAACATTGCGATGTCCAGAGTCAACAACTAATTGTAAAACTAACAGAATAACCCTGTTAACTTCTTTCAACAACAACGTACCCAGTATATTCCCACCAAGTGGGGTCTGGGGAGGGGTAAGTGTACGCAGTCCATACCACTACCTCAGATGTGAGATAGAGAGTCTATTTCCGATAGACCCCCGGCTCAAATTAAAACAATCTAGACAATGAATAGTAAAAGAACAAGATACAATATAAATCAACATATCCAATAATACCAAAACAAGATACACCAAGTAATACAACATCCTACGCTCATACTAACCTTCTACCCTAATTCGCCTCCTCCACGACTTCCTATCCAGGGTCATGTCCTCGGTAAGTTAGAGCTGGTCCATGTCATGTCTAATCTCCTCCCTGTTAACTTCTTTATATTTGATTAATTGACATTTGTTAAAATAGTAAAATTGGTAAAAGATAGTCTAGTTTATCCTTCTATTCTTAAATTTTAGATAGATCATGCTTTCGAAGTTTCTTCTGAAGTAGTTAACTTCGCGTCGATCTTGAACTCAGTTTCTGCTTACAATTATCTTTTCCATCAATTCTGTTTGAATAAGTCTTGTTTTATCAGAACCGTTGTTGCTCCACTTGAAAGATTAAAGCTGGAATATATAGTTCGTGGTGAACAGAAGCACCTGGTGGAGCTCGTCAAAACAATTGCAGCTACTCAAGGCTTGAGAGGCTTTTGGAAAGGGAACTTGGTGAATATCCTTCGTACTGCTCCTTTTAAGGCGGTTAATTTTTGTGCTTTTGACACATACAGAAAGCAACTCCTAAGATTATCAGGAAATGAAGAAACTACTAACGCCGAACGGTTTGTTGCTGGTGCCGCAGCTGGAGTGACTGCTACTGTAATGTGCTTACCACTAGACACTGTAAGTCATGAGTTATGAGAGATGGAAAATTGCATTTTTTATCCTTTTGATATTTACAACCTTTAACTAAACCCATCTATTTCATCTATAAGCACATATAACTGTCAGTGCATTAATTTGCATTTTGATCTAAGCACTTAAAACTGTCAAATTTAAGAACTTTTTTTTCTAGTACCATTATTCTGTGTAATTGTTTTCTTTCTTTACTACTAAATTTTTTAATCCACAAATAGCAAGAGAAAAGGAAAAGAAGAGAACTCTTTTCTAGTCTTTCATAGACATTCTTTTATGTTGCTCATAGTTCCTCCTTTCCTTCGATACAATTTCTCACCCTTGAGCAATCCAACAAGGAAGGCTGCAAATACAAATTAAATACAAAAAGAGGCCTAACATGTGCAGTTAAAATAGAGGTATTTTGTCACATAATTTTTTTGTTTTAAGTTCTGCAAAATTCTAGCTGCTTGTCTGTTTGGTCTGTGTCATTCATAGATAATAGGTTACTTCCAGTAGAAAGGATACATGTTTTTGTTAGAGAGTTTGATTTGCATTGGAAATTCAGCAACCATAAAACAAGAGATTCTTTATATGAAACAATTAGTTCTGGAATTGGAGGGAAGTAGATTGATGTTTTTGATCCTCTATCTTCAAGTGTTAATAATCATGTACCCATCTCATTTTGGATCCATGACTGTCCTATTTCTCTTGTGGGTACACTAGGAATGTTGTTGTTGTTATAGACTGTCCTATTTCTCGTATATTTTACAGTTGAATGGAATCATTCGGTAGTTGCGCTGTTTCTGCTTCATCTTCTGATGAGTTATTTTTGTGTTCTTAGTTTTCTTGGTGAGTTGGGTGTGACAAGGGGAAGGAAAGCCAATTAGTGGCAGAAAGGACCAGGGAAGGTGGGACCTTACAAAAAAAGAAGGGGTCTGGTAAGGTGGGCCAGTGCTTGAGGAGAGCCTCGGGCTGTGGACAAAGAGTTTGATGATTAATACACTCTTATCAACTTCTGCAAACTTTAAGGGGTTGTTTGGTAGGGTGTATAAAAATAATGCAAAATATGGTGTGTTAGTAATGTTGCATTAGTAATGCTAGTACTAGTAATGCTTATATTAGTTATATTGAGATTTTTTTTATGTGGTGTTCGGTTTGGTATATTAAAATAACATGTATTGCATAATGTTTTTTTTTTAAAAAGTTTGTTTACAAAAATATTAATATGGTGGAAAGCATATAGAAAAGGCTTTGAGGGAGAGAGAGACAATATGTTTTTAACCATGCTAATGCATACATTAGAACCGATTGCATTACTAATATCATGGATTTCCTTGTATTAGTAATACACCTCTTAATACCAAATAGAGTATATAACTAGTGTTGCATTAATTATACATAGGTTGAAAAAGTGTACCAAACAAGGTAAATACACAAAGCTAGTGCATGCATTAGATTTTCTAATGCACTCTACCAAACGACCCCTAAAACTTTCCTCGTCCTCAAGAAAACTAATTCCCGAGCAAGAACACACGCTATTAAGCACATCATTGTGAAGCATGACTAGAAGACCCTTAAGCACCCCTTTTTGTTTTTACTATTTATTGATATGCATACGGTGCTGAAAGATGGAAAAAACTTAAGCTTCCAAGAGAAAAACAAGGAAAGAGATGGAAGAATAGAGCAATTTAAGCTTCATCAGGGAACCAGCAAATAAAAATGGGTGCTGGATATTGTCTGTTATTGTTAATATGGGCCAAACTAGTTTCTCCCTTATCTTTCAGGTCTGACACTTGCTTCCAATATAACATAGTACATGTTTGAATTTGTGCATAGAATGGTATTCTGTCAACCATTAGCATCAAAGGCCTGGTTTTAGTACATGGCTTTTTATGTCTCTGATTTGAAAATAAAAGCAGCTGCGCTGAAGTCTTCTGTAAGAATGCATAACAATCTTTTGTTTTTAATAAATATGAATGTGTAACGTGTTCACATCATCTGATGTCCTTGTTAGATTGATTTTTCCTTTTTCTTGATGATGTCCTTATCAGATTGATTATCCTCCTAATGGTTGGGGAAGTTAATTTGCTGGCTTCTGCTTATTTCCAATGTTGTCTGATAATTTTAAGCCTTTCAGATCAGGACCAAGTTAGTGGCACGGGGTGGAGAAGCCTTGGGTGGTGTGGTTGGAGCTTTCCAACACGTGATCAGAACTGAAGGATTCTTCTCTCTTTATAAGGGACTAGTACCCTCCATTTTGAGTATGGCCCCAGCAGCTGCTGTTTTTTATGGTGTATACGACATATTAAAATCAGCTTATTTGCATTCACCTGAAGGCAGAAAAAGAATAGAGTATATGAAGCAACAAGGAGCAGAGCTCAATGCTTTTGACCAGCTTGAGTTGGGACCTATGAGGACCTTACTTCATGGTGCTATAGCTGGTGCTTGTGCTGAAGCCGCAACCTATCCATTTGAGGTCATTAGAAGGCAACTTCAATTACAAGGCCGAGCATCTAAACTGAGTGCCTTGGCAACTTGTGCGCAGATTGTTGAACATGGAGGAGTTCCAGCTCTATATGCAGGACTAATCCCTAGTTTACTACAGGTACCAGTACCTATGTAACCATGCCATTGTCATATTTCGGTTCAAGTGACTTCAACATATATATATATATATATATATATATATATACATTCATACATATGAGGGATGGCCTTGGCTCAGCGGTAAGCTTGCTTACCGTGGTGTGCCAGGATCGGGGGTTCGAAACGCCCCTCCAGCAAAGCTGGGGTGAGGGCGCGTAGGTCAGGCCCGGAGTGGTCCCCCCCCTCCCCGACACCTACGGAGTAGGTATGAACCGGGTCGTCCCTTTTATACATTCATACATATATACATACGTACATGTATACATACATATATACATACGTACATGTATACATACATATATACATACATACGTACATGTATACATACGTACATATATATGTAATTATAAATCTCCAAAATAATAGATAGAAGTACCGCAAATAAGGCCATTACAACACCCATCAAAGGAGTAGTTCCCCACTCAGGAGCTACTTTACCATATTCCGAATTCAATGGTTTTAATAAAGCTCCTACTACACAGTTCATTGGTATATGTATATATACATACATACATGTATATGTATCTATATATATATACCGTATTCCGAATTCAATGGATTTAATAAAGCTCCTACTACAGTTCATTGGTATATGTATATATACATACATACATGTATATGTATCTATATATCTATATCTATATCTCTCTATATATATATGCATACATACATACATGTATATATATACATGTATGTATCTCTCTCTCTATATATATGACATATAAATATATATATATATATATATATATATATATATATATATATATATATATATATATATAGATGACTTAAGTCATCGGCAGACACTTAAAGTTGTCTCGAAAATTCACTTAGACCCCTCAACTAAGGCCTGTACGTATCAGGTCCCTAACCCACCCGAATTTTGATCCAATCAGGCCTTTTTTGCCTAATCAGCAACAGGCAATAGAGTGTATGCAGTACGCTCGCCTGATGTGGCAAAATTAACCAATTAAAAAAAAACACGTGGCAAAAAACATAATTATATTTAATTATCATTTAATAATAATTTCTTAATTAAAAAATTAAAAAAAAAAAGGAAAAAAAAAAACCCCACCCAACCCAGTCGTGGTCTTCTCTCCCCCCCCCCCCCCCCCCTCATTTTCACACACACACACACACATACATGGACATTAACTCTTTAAGAACAGTTAGCCTCAATTCCAACTAATTGGCATCGCTCATACAGAACATTTGATTCTATTTTTAGCTAATTCCCATTGATTCAAAATGATATTTCTACGACAACATCCATCTTAGATAATTCATCCCCATCGTGTAATATTGTTGGGCCACAAATGAAAGCACACTTAAAGAACAATTGCAATGCTAATTGGTGCAACAATTGGGATTTTGGTGGCCTTTTTTATTGGGAAAATTTTGTTCATTGGTGGTGGCGAAAGATGATAGAAAAGAAGTTGAAGAAGGAAGGTATCCATGGCTATCCCTATAATGGTGAAGATTGATTAGTGATTTTGTTGTTGTTAATGGAGTTGCTGATTTTATTGATAATGGAGTTTCTCCATTTTGTTGCTTAAAATTAATGGCTGGAGTTTCTCCATTGAAGAAGCCATCTTCAATGGCTTCTTGTTGCTTCAGAAGAAGACACGGGCAAGTGGTGGTGGTGGGGCGGGGGTGGAAGGAGGCTGGGGCTTTTTAAAAAAAAAAGAAATTAAAAAAATTGTTATTATTAAAAAGATATATTACTAAAATAATTTAAGTGTAGATTTTTTAATTAAAAAAAGTAAAATATTATTTTTTCTACTATATAGGTACCTATTTTAACACTTGAGGTGCCTGATAGGTACAAGCCTTAGTTGAGGGGTCTAAGTGAATTTTCGGGATAACTTTAAGTGCCTGTCGATGACTTAAGCCTATATCGATACACACATACATATACATGTGCATGTATATGCATACATCTGCATCTACATATACATGCATACATATACATCTCTCTCTCTATATATAAGATTATATTATTCAAAATTTCAAGCATATATCGAGAGTTTGTTTGAATTCATTTTCTTTTCAAATCTCTGTTACTATTAAGACTTCCCCTTTCTCACTTGTCATGTTCTGCATCTTCAGGTGTTACCTTCAGCCTCCATAAGCTACTTCGTGTACGAGTTCATGAAGATTGTTCTCAAAGTGGAATGAAGGACATCTGTTGCTAGGTAGTGAGGTACAGAAGCATTGTATTACAATCTTATTCATCACATTTTACTAAAGAGGTAGAGTTTAGTTTGTTGGACAGTGAAGCTAAACTCTCTCTTAACACTTGATGAAATTCTTAGCTTAGATTCAGGCCCACCGACTCGATGCTATTTTGTTCTTCTCTATCCCAAAAGAAAGACAAAAAGTTTATCAAACACAGGCTGGTGTGTTGTTGCAAAAGAAAAGGTTTTATCAAACGACAATCAGAGCTATATGAGCAAAAACCAACGGAGATAACATCAAAATGAGTATTGAGATCTTTAAAAAAATGTAAAACGAAAAGAAGGATGTTGTATTGGACAGTGGGTGTCGGGCACTCGTGATTATTTGAAAATTCTGGATATTATACTCCCTCAAAATTCTGGACATTATAGTCCCGTTATCTCAATTTATTTGTGTCAAATTCTCTTGTTTTCAAGTTTAACCAACATTTGGAGTGGATATTGCACTTTTTTTTTTGTTTTTCACTCTAGGGTGTTGTTGAGGGATGGCCTTGGCTCAGCGGTAAGCTTGCTTACCGTGGTGTGCCAGGGTCGGGGGTTCGAAACGCCCCTCCAACAAAGCTGGGGTGAGGGCACGTAGGTCAGGCCCGGAGTGGTCCCCCTCCCGGACACCTACGGAGTAGGTATGAACCGGGTCGTCCCCTTTTTACTCTAGGGTGTTGTTCAGTGGTAAAAGAGGTAAAAGATGTGGTTGAGGATCCTGGTACCTTTTTTTTTTGTTTGTTTTTCACTCTAGGGTGTTGTTCAGTGGTAAAAGAGGTGAAGGATTTGGTTGAGAATATCCTGATATCTTAGGTTCGGAATCTTGTGGAAGCAAAAGTACTAATTAATTTCTTTGGAATTTTTCGATATATGTGTTGGTGGGAGGTAGCAGGTACCTCTTAGAATGAACGCAGATGCTCACATGCTAATAGTATGTCACAATTTCTCCTCCTTTCCTTCCTACTTAGTAGGCGTTTGGACATGAGATGAAATAAATATTGCATTCCGTGTATATGTGGGATTTTTGTAATATGTTTAGGGAGTGATTTTTTGTAATATTGAAAACATAAGTTGTGTATTTGTGTAATTTTTAGATAAATATTTGGACATGTAATTTTCATCTCTTGAATCTCAAATTCTAAAAAGACGATGATTGAGGTCAACTTTTTAAAATAGAGAATTAGACCTATAAGTTTATATTTTGTAAAAAAAATTATTATTTTAAATTTTACAAAACAAAACAGATTTATGCTCGGCTGGATAGATTGTTTGTACTAATGAAAGGATTATATTAAAAAATTTGTAGTTGCTATTATTGTTAACTAAAAGATCTTTATAAATTGTGTACGCGAAAGTTTGTAATGGCAAATTATTACTATTATATATATAAGAGAATATCAATTTTCGGTAGTTCTTACAAGGTTATTATAGTAGTTTTAATTAATTTCTAATCCTCTAAAATTGTGACACTTTGGACGATAGGTGACATTATTTTATCTTTTTTCTTGTCATATGGACATTTGCACTTGGTGCATATGTCATGAAATGAGAAATTATTATTTAGTTTTTTCTTGTAATTTTTATTGTTTAACTGTTTTTTAAGAAAAGATTATTTTACTTTACTACTAAATATAAGAGAGGATCTCCAATTTTGATAATTTGGTTAATTACATAGGCTTTTAAGTGATGAGTTATATATAAAAAAAAAGGTCATAGTGATACCAAAAATATCTATTTATCCAACCAAATCAAAAGTTAAGAGCTATTCAAAATTTTGTACTGTTCTTCTTATATGAAAATAATAATAAGAGAAAATACCTAATTTCTAAATCCTCACAAGGAACTCCATTTTGCCTTTCTACCACTAATTAAAGTTTCAATAACTTTATAAGTTTTCACCAATTGAAGAAACATCTACAAAAGTATTATGTTGGATTAGATTTATAAAAGTATTTGGTGTAATTAAATAGCCACACATGTTAATTTTTTTTCATACATTTTGTTACATTTGTCCTCATTTATTATTTTATTTTATGATATTTTTATTTGAATCTTTGTAATTAAACTATATATAGTATTTTTTTTCTTCACAGATCTCTTCTTGTTCCTCATTAAATTACTTATTTTTTTTTTTACTTATTTCTTATATTAAAAATTAATTATTTTTATTACTTATTTATTTTAGTAAATCATGAAAGATTTATAATTATTTTTATATTATTATTATTATTATTATTATTATCAATTAATTACATAAAATATTCATAACCAAACTTAAATTTCTAAAACATAATTTGTAAGGATAATTTTATATGTTTTCCTCTTAATATATTAGAATTTTAAGTTATTTGTCAAGTCAAAAAAATAAGTAAGAAGGAATTGAGAGAGTACTCTTTTCTCTCCCCTTTACATTTTTCTTGACCCTTGTACTAAATTTTTTTTTTTTTACTTATTATTTTAGCAAATAAAGAGAGGTTTATTATTTTAATTTCTTTCAATATTACTTTTATCATTAAATAACTATACAATATAATAGTTGTCAATCATATACTTTCAAATCATAATTATCGAGATAAATAAATAATTTTTTTGTAAATAACTTCTTATTAATAGGAGTATCAAATCAACAAATGCAAAATAAAATGAAACAGATAGAGTGCATATATATATATATATATATATATATATATATATATATATATATATATATATATTTATATTTTAGTAAAATTTGTATAATTTTGAAGCTACGATCTCATTTTCAATCAGAGCATTTATTATTTTTTAACAATACTTATTTTCTTTTTGGATGTGTTTGGTACAAACTTGTATTTTTAGTAAAAAAAAACATATATATTTTTTAAATAATGTGTGTTTTACTTATTTTCTTATATTCGATATGTAAATAAATATTACTTAAAAATCATTTATATGTAAGTTAGATAAGTATTATGAGAGGTGGGCTATGGGGTAGCAGGGATGGGAGCTACTGGTGGGGCGAAGACAAGGTGTATTGAAGAGCGAAGGACTCAATGAATCTGAATTATAGAATATAATTTTTCTACTTTCACGAAGTCATTTTTATAAGTCTAAAAAAAAAAAACTTATTTTCCTTGATAAAATATTTTTTTATCAAAAATCTATTAAATATGTAAATTTTGTTAAAGCATGCAACACGCCATTTATTTATTTTAAATTGAATTCTACGTCTATCGTATTTGCTAATTATCACTTCATACTTGCTTTCTCATAAATAAAGTCCTTTAAAAGTTAGAGAGAAGGACAAAAATAGCCTTCTGACAAAAAAAAAAAACGACACCAAAATGACCCATGTTTCAAACTCTCATTTTTTAGCCATTTCGGTAGTTGTGCAACTTGCTTTAACTTTTTCCTTTTTTTTTTTTTTTTATTTAATTTGCTGATTTTATCTTTTTTGTTTTACTTTTGTTGTTTTTCCTTTTGCTTCTTTTATTATTATTACCAGAGGAGCATGACCCGTGTCAGCACGGGCCCAACATTAAGATATTTATTTATCTTTACAATCTTGATATATTTAAATAAAAATTTTTAATAACAGGATTGCATATGTTTTCTAGGATTCATTCGAAATCTAGCATGCGTTCAACATATGATATTTTAATATGTATTTAGATAATTTAAGTTGTTAACTATTGTAATTTATAATTTTTTTTATATAATTTTCAAATTAATATACGTTACTTTCCTTGTCCAAATTTTTGTGGCATTGATAGTCAATTATATTTTAAAAATAATTTAAGTTTTTAATAATTGTGATTTATAATACTTTTCTTCTATTCCAATTTCAGTGACACTAATATAATTTCAAGAGTCGATCAAATATTTTATATCTTTTAAATTTTTTAAGTTGTTAATTATTGTGATTTCTAGTATTTTCATGTAATTATTTTGAAATATATAACATATTAGATTATTTTTAGAAATTTTAAGTTGTTAACTATTGTAATTTATAATACTTTTTATATAATTTTTGAATAATATATGCTACTCTCCCTGTCCAGAGTTTTGTGTCGACGATAGTAAATTATATTTTTTTAAATAATTTAAATTTTTGATCATTGTGATTTATAATATTTTTTCTATTTCAACTTATGTGGCACTGTCACGACCCGAACGAGGGCCTGACCGTGACAGACATCCCGAATCATGAAGGCCCGAAACGCCCTTCTCTATCTGGTAATCATGCACAACATTCATATAATAAAAGAGATGCGGAAATATAATCTGCTACGGAAACATGGTCAATTCTGAATTCAACACAAGTATGAAAACTGTAAATCAACTACATCTAAATAATATCTGACTCAGTCTGCAAAATCTCTACTACATGAAAATCTGACAGCTGTCTGAAACTGAGACAAGGCCCCCAGTAGACCAAAACTGAAATAAGTGACCTAATATGAAAAGACATGCCTTCTGGAATAGAGAAGGCTCACCACTGCATAATTTGATCAGCTGTTTGAATTATCTACTGCTTATCTAGACCCCTAGATTAAGTCTCAGAACCTGAGAGGTAGGGGGAGGGGGTCAATACAGATGTACTGGTACGCAGAGCATATCCAAAATAATCATTTATAAATCAACATATATGAGAGCAATTTAAAACAGTTCAAAAGTATATTATATAGTAAGAAGTCACATGGGCATTTTAAAGATTTTGTAAAAATCATCTCAACTCTGAGAAATCTGTGTTACTTCTGCGCTAGGCGGTATACCCTACAACTCTAAAAAATTCCATGGGCTATATGGAAACTGCCATTAACTCGGCAGCGAAGCCCCCAACCCAAGTGTACCACAAGGGTCGGAGTCTCTGAATCTACTACGCCACACGACTGTCGCCAGTGTACAATAATAGTCTATCCGTATCGGTAAATACAGTTTCAGGCTAAGAGTTGCTTGAACTCGCACCTTCTTCGGGTAACCACCTAACCCTCTTTAAGCCCCTTTTTAAAGCTCTATCAAAACATGCAGTCTCTGAAAACATGCTCTGAAAACATACTTTGAAAACATACTTTTAAAACATACCGTGTTATGGCATAAATACATATGGTATCGTTATACTATTGGATTGCAAGTCACATCTCTGAGCCATTATTAATCTGTCGTAAATCTCTGTTTTCAAAACACAAGTTTTGGGACCACCATTTCAATAATTCAATTCACAGAAACTCTTTCTCAAACCTCATGTAAACACATGCAAGGAACTCATCTTTATCAAGCATTTCAGTAGTACAGTACAAGGTGGTCATGTCAAAGTTCTCAATTCACATGCAATTCTTTCTCTTAAACACAAGAACATATTTATATCAAGAAACACCCTCTCAACAATTTCAAATCGTGCTCAAATGCTATAATGTTGGGAAAACATCTTTCAAATCACAAAACCATAATCTTTAATTCAATACACGAGAAGGAGTTCATAATTTATGCTCTCAACGATCTTAAATCTCAAATTCCATACATATACGTATACATGTAAATCAATTTAGGGGATAGGACCACAAGGTCAAAACAATAGTAACATTAAAACGTTCAGAGTACGTAATTTAGAACATAAATTCCAAAACCCCTTTGAAATTCATGTATAAAAATCTAAAAATCATGTTCTAATGGTTTTAAGCCCATGTAGTTTTTAGGATAAACCCCACGTACCTCTATCTAGAAATTTAAAGAATGCTTCTTGATGCCCACGACTTGAGGATTTCAAATCTTCAATTTGTTTTGAAAACCCACAGTTAAATCTTGAGTTTCTTGGAGGAGAAGTATATGAACTAGGGTTTTTTTTTTAGGACAATATTGAGAATGTCATATATTCTGCTTGAAGAGGTCTTAATCTACTGTTTGGACGTTTTAAGAGGGTTGGAAAAGGTCCAAATTACCCTTGTTAACTTCTGAACGAAGCTGAAAAAATTAAACTGGGAACCCAATTTTATGGACCACCGCGACGCGCCACTATCGCGATGGCTCACTAGAAATTGACAAATGAGAAATTGGGATCCTCCGTGACGCGCCACTATCGCGATGTCCCATTGGAATTTGACAATTGCTAATTAAACCCTATCCCCGGTGCATTAAACACTAGGATGACGATGTTTTTCGACTATCACATAAAATAGCCTTAACTTATTCACCGAGTGTCCGTTTTGGATGAATCTTATATCGATGGAAAGCTCATTCAGTCATCTACGTAATGAAAAGTTGAAATATAAGGGATTCCACCAGGGAAAAAAATATAAACCATTCTAGAATCCGATGCTTGATATTTTAGGGACAAAATTTAGCTAAGAAAAACTTTGGGTCGTTACAATATCCCCCCTTGGAAACATTCGTCCCCGAATGTTGATGTGGGATATAGACAAGTCTAATTTCAAGCATACTAAGGCATAGAAAGAATAAGGCAAAGATTGTACCTTTTATTTCGTCATCCATTGGATAAAAAAGGTTTGGGTATCTAGCTCTTATGTCAACTTCTTATTCCCAAGTCGCTTCTTTAATTTTCTGGTTTCTCCACAACACTTTAACTGAGGCTATCTCTTTGTTCCTCAATCTTCTAACTTGGCAAACCAAAATCTCTATAGGCTCTTCTTCATAGGATAAGGAGACTGTCACTTTGATTTCTTCGACAGGCAATACTAAAGAATGGTCTCCAATACACTTCTTCAACATAGATATATGAAATACCGAATGAACCAAACCCAAACTAACTGGCAATTCTAACTCATACGCAACTTTACCTATCCTTCTCACAATTTGATATGGTCCTATATAGCGAGTACTTATCTTATCTTTCTTACCGAAACGCATGACTCCCTTCATGGGAGAAACTTTGAGAAATACCCAATGTCCAACCTCAAACTCTAGATCTCTTCTCCTAACATCGATATAGGACTTCTGATGACTCTGAGCTGTCTTAAGTCGTTCTCTAATGACTTTTACATCCTCTATTGCCTGATAAACAAGATTAGGCCCAAATATTTGCGTCTCACCTACTTTATACCACCCTATTGGTGAACTACATCTTCTCTCATACAATGCCTCAAATGGTGCCATCTTAATACTGGAATGGAAACTATTATTCTATGCGAACTCTATCAATGGCAAGTGATCTACCCAACTACCTTTAAAATCAATCACGCAGGCCCTCAACATATCCTCAAGGGTCTGGATGGTGCGCTCAGCTTTCCCATCTGTCTGAGGGTGGAAAGCCGTGCTCAAATTCACTTGGATACCTAAACCCTTTTGAAACGATCTCCAAAACTGTGAAGAAAACTGTGTACCTCTGTCAGATATGATGGACACAGGTGCCCTATGTAAATGAACTATTTCTGCAATGAACAGCTTGGCATAATTTTCTCCCGAATAATTTATCCTGACAGGTATAAATTGAGCTGACTTGGTCAACCTATCTACAATCACCCAAATGGAATCATACTAGTTTCATGACCTCGGAAGTCCGGTAATGAAGTCCATATTAATCATCTCCCACTTCCATAAAGGCAAAGCTATCTCTTGAGAAGAACCACTTGGCCTCAAATGTTCCACTTTAACTTGTTGACAGTTCAAACACTTGGCAACATAGTTAGCCACATCATGCTTCATATTATTCCACCAATAAATGGTTTTCAAATCCTGATACATCTTAGTAGAGCCAAGGTGAACAACATACCTCGACGTGTGAGCTTCGTCAAGGATTCTCTTCCTTAGACCATCTACATCTGGCACACATAACCTACCCTGGTATCTCAAAATACCATCACCACCAATTTCAAATGACATTACCTTTTGTTGACCCACATCAAGATGGGATCTTCAACCTGTTTTTCTTTAACTTCTGCACAAAGGAAAGATTTAGCTATCTCATGAACAACCACTCCTCCATCCTCAGAATCCAAAAGTCACACTCCTAGATTTGTAAGTCGGTGAATATCCTTCACCATCTCCTTCTTTTCTTTCCCCACATGAGAAATACTACCCATAGATAACCTACTGAGGGCGTCGGCTACCACATTCGCCTTGCCCGAATGATAGTGCAGGTTCATGTCATAGTCTTTTAAAAGTTCCAACCATCGCTTCTGTCTGAGATTCAATTCTTTCTGCTAGAAAATATAATGTAAACTCTTGTGGTCAGTAAATATATCAACATGTACCCCATACAAATAGTGCCGCCAGATCTTAAGTGCAAAAACAACAACCGCTAACTCCAAGTCATGAGTAGGGTAGTTTCGCTCATGCACCTTTAACTGCCTAGATGCATAAGCCACTACCTTATCGTGCTGCATAAAAACACACCCTTGTCCCACTCGGGACGTGTTATAGTATACAACAAAACCTTCTGGACCCTCTGAAAGAGTTAGAACAAGAGCAGTAGTCAACTTGTCTTTCAACTTCTCAAAACTATTCTCACAAGAGTCAGACCACAAAAACTTCATCTTTTTCTGAGTCAACTTAGTAAGTGGTGCAGCTATGGAAGAAAAACTCTCGACGAATCTTTTGTAATAACCCACCAAATCCAAGAAGCTCCGAATATCGGTTGGAGTCGTGGGTCTGAGCCATTTTCTCACTGGCTCAATCTTTTGGGGATCAACCTTAATCCCCTCACTAGACATAATATGCCCCAAGAATGCAATAGCATTCAACCAGAATTCACACTTGGAAAATTTTGCATATAATTTATGATCTTTAAGGGTCTGAAGGATGATTCGGAGGTGATTGGAATGGTCCTCCTCATAATTAGAATATACCAAAATGTCATCAATGAATACAATGACAAACAGATCCAAAAATTGACGGAAAACCCTATTCATTAGATCCATGAAAGCTGTAGGGGCATTAGCCAACTTGAAGGACATGACTAAGAATTCATAATGGCCGTATCTGGTTTGGAAAGCTTTTTTGGGAATATCTGACTCTCTAACTTTCAACTGGTGATATCCCAAACGAAGGTCTATCTTTGAAAAATATTTAGCACCCTGAAGTTGATCAAAAAGATCATCAATCCTAGGAAGGGGATATTTATTTTTAATCATGACCTTATTCAACTGGCGGTAATCTATGCACATACGAAGGGAACCATCTTTCTTTCGCACGAAAAGTACAGGTGTACCCCAGGGAGACATACTGGGGCGAATAAAACCTTTATCTAGAAGATCTACTAGCTGTTCTTTCAACTCTTTTAGTTCTGCAGGAGCCATCCTATATAGCGGAATAGAAATAGGACGGGTATCTAGCAATAAATCAATACCAAAATCTATCTCTCTATCAGGTGGTATTTCTGGGAGATCATCTGGAAGGACTTTTGGGAATTTATTCACTACGGGGACAGACTGAAGAGGGATACTTTCGATACTAGAATCTTTAACCCAAATAAGATGATACAAACAACCTTTGGAAATAGGTTTATGGGCCCTGAGATAAGATATAAAATGCTCTCTAGGTGCTAGAGAATGTCCTTCCCATTCTGACTCATTCGAAAAAGAAAAGGTGACTGTTCGGGTCCTACAATTCAAAGTGGCATAGTACGAATGGAGCCAGTCCATCCCTAAGATGGCATTAAAATCAACCATATCAAGTTCTATGAGATCTACCTCAGTATCCCAAATGAAAATAAACACAAAACAATTTCTATACACCTTCCTAGGCACAACAGAATCTCCCACCAGGGTGGAAACCAAAAAAGGTTTAGCAATCACATCAGGCTCAAACCCAAAACCATCAGCAATGTATGGGGTCACATACGCAAGGTAGACCCGGGATCAAGTAATACATACACATCATGAGAAAATATTTGCAATATACCGGTGACCACATCTGGTGAGGCCTCTGCCTCCTGGCGGTTGGTCAAAGCATACAAACGGTTTTGACCATTTTTGGTGGCTGAAGTGGCACCCTTCGAGGTGGTGGTGCAGATGAATTTGCCTGCGACTTGGCTCCTCCAACATTACTCTTTGCTGCCGGACAGTCTCTCTGGATATGGCCTGGCTGGCCGCATGAATAACACACCAAAGCGCCAAACTGACATCTCCCTGGATGATTCCTCCCGCATCTTTCACAGTGCGGATAGGACCGAGAGTTCTAGGCTATACTTCCCTGCGACTACATACGCTGCATCCTCGGCCCCTAACTAGACTGAAAATTCTAGGTGCGCTGCTCAACTGTGGGTCTGGACACTGGAGCACTCGTTGCCGATTGTGCATTACTCCAATTCTTTTTCTTTTGCTATTTGCCGCCCCAATTACCACTCTGCTGCTGACTATGACTCTGGTCTGTCGCTCTGGCTCTCTTTGCCTTCCTGTTCTTTTCCCTAGATTCGGCTATCTTCTTCTTCTTCTCCTCAACTTGCTGCATGTGGACTGACAATCTAGCAAAGTTCATATCTCTGTTCAGCATAGGTCCCTGACACTCAAGCACCAGATCATCTAAAGGCCGAAAGCAAACTTTCTCATTCGATCCCTCATACTACTCATCATCTCAGGAGCATAACGGGCCAGCGGTTAAACTTTAAAGTATACTCTTGAACACTCATCTTACCCTGCTTAAGGTTCATGAACTCCTCTGCTTTAGCTTTTCTCAGCTCCAGAGGAAAGAATCGGTCAAGAAAAGCTTCCACGAACTCGTCCCAAACTGTGGGATCAGCACTATCACCCTTCGTATCTTTCCACTCATTGTACCATTGGTTCGCTACATACTTTACATAGTATACTGCTAGCTCAATACCCTCTACTTGATCAACATGCATTACTTTGAAAATCTTCTCTATTTCATCTACGAACTCCTGCGGGTCCTCTTCTACCTTAGCACCAGAGAACTTGGGCGGGTTCTTTCTCATGAACTGGCCCACTCTAGTAACTTTAGAAGTAACAGACGTAAACCCAATATTCTCCGACCTCTGAGTCTGTGCGGCTACCAGCTATGCCAGCATGTGAATAGACTGTTTGAATTCAACATTAGAAACCTCTCCTTCACGAGGCTGAGTGCGATTGGCCACCGTCCGGGGCGCTCTGGGAGGACTGGTCAGTACAGGAGGTACTCCCGGAGTAGGAACAGGTTCTGGGGTATGAGCTCTATTACGAGTCCGCATCCCATGGGTAGGACGGACTTCATCATCCTGAGCATTAATGTTGGTACGATGGGGAGGCATCGCTAGTTTTTTGAAAAACAAGAGGTCATTGATTAGGGAACAGATTAGACTTTGAAGCACGAACTAAATCACAAAGAAGAGGAATATTCTTAAATGCCTAGTAGCCTCTTGCTTATAAGTGTGGCGCGCTACACACCCATAAACATGACTCTACCTGACGCGATTTCGCAGACACCCTGGGACTATGAACCATGCTTTGATATCAAGTTTGTCACGACTCGAACGAGGGCCTGGCCGTGACAGACATCCCAAACCATGAAGGCCCGGAATGCCCTTCTCTATCAGGTAATCATGCACAACATTTATATAATAAAACAAGATGCGGAAACATAATCTGCCACGGAAACATGGTCAATTCTAAATTCAGCACTAGTATGGAAACTGTAAATCAGCTACATCTAAATAACATCTGACTCAGTCTGCGAAATCTCTACTACATGAAAATCTGACAACTGTCTGAAACTGGGACAAGTCCCCCAGTAGACCAAAACTAAAATAAGTGACATAATCTGAAAAAGACATGCCTTCTGGAATAAAGAAGGCTCACCACTGCATAATCAGATCACCTGTCTGAATTATCTACTGCTTATCTGGACCCCTAGACTGAGTCTTAAAACCTGAGAGATAGGGGGAAGGGGGGGTCAATACAGATGTACTGGTACACAGAGCATATCCAAAATAATCATTTGTAAATCAACATTTATGAGAGCAATTTAAAACACTTCATAAGTATATTATATAGTAAGAAGTCACATGGGTATTTTAAAGACTTTGTAAAAATCATCTCAACTCTGAGAAATCTGTGTTACTTTTGCGCTAGGTGGTATACTCTACAACATGAAAAAATTTCATGGGCTCTATGGAAATTGCCATTAACTCGGCAGCGAAGCCCCCAACCCAAGTGTGCCGCAAGGGTCGTAGTTTTTGAATCTACTACGCCACACGGCCGTCGCCAACGTACAATAATAATCTACCTGTATCGATAAATACGGTTTCAGGCTAAGAGTTGCTTGAACTCGCGCCTTCTTTGGGTAACCACCTAACCCTCTTTAAACCCCTTTTTAAAACTCTATCAAAACATGTAGTCTCTGAAAACATACTCTGAAAGCATGCTTTGTAAACATACTCTAAAAACATACTCTGAAAACATACTCTGTTATGGCATAAATACATATGGTATCGTCATACCATTGGCTTACAAGTCACATCTCTGAGCCATTATTAATCTGTCTTAAATCTCTATTTTCAAAACACAAGTTTTGGAACCACCATTTCAATAATTCAATTCACAGAAACTCTTTCTCAAACCTCATGTAAACACATGCAAGGAACTCATCTTTGTCAAGCATTTCAGTAGTATAGTACAAGGTGGTCATGTCAAAGTTCTCAATTCACATGCAATTCTTTCTCTTAAACGCAAGAACACATTTATATCAAGAAACACCCTCTCAACAATTTCAAATCATGCTCAAATGCTATAATATTATGAAAACATCTTTCAAATCACAAAACCATAATCTTTAATTCAATACACGAGAAGGAGTTCAAAATTTATGCTCTCAACGATCTTAAATCTCAAATTCCATACATATACGTATACATGTAAATCAATTTAGGGGATAGGACTACAAGGTCAAAACAATAGTAACATTACAACGTTCGGAGTACGTAATTTAGAACAGAGATTCCAAAACTCCTTTGAAATTCATGCATAAAAATCTAAAAATCATGCTCTAATGGTTTTAAGCCCATGTAGTTTTTAGGATAAACCCCACGTACCTCTATCTAAAAATTTAAAGGATGCTTCTTGATGCCCACGGCTTGGGGATTTCAAATCTTCAATTTTGTTTTGAAAACCTACGGTTGAATCTTGAGTTTCTTGGAGGAGAAGTATATAGACTAGGGTTTTTGTTTTGAGGAAAATATTGAGAATGTCATATATTCAGCTTGAAGAGGTCTTAATCTATTGTTTGGACGTTTTAAGAGGGTTGGAAAAGGTCCAAATTACCCTTGTTAACTTCTGAACGAAGCTGAAAAAATTAAACTGAGAACCTGATTTTATAGGCCACTGCGACGCAACACTATCGCGGTGGCTCACTGAAAATTGACGAATGGGAAATTGAGATCCTCCGCGATGCACCACTATTGCGATGTCCCACTGAAATTTGACAATTGCTAATTAAACCCTCTCCGCGGCGCGCTAAACACCAGGATGACGATGTTTTTCGACTATCACATAAAATAGCCTAACTTCTTCACCGAGTGTTCGTTTTGGACGAATCTTATATCAACGGAAAGCTTATTCAGTGATCTACACAATGAAAAGTTGAAATTTAAGGGATTCCATTGGAAAAAAATATAAACTATTCTAGAAGCCAATACTTGATATTTTAGGGACAAAATTTAGCTAAGAAAAACTTCGGAGCATTACAGGCACAATGCTTAAATGACCATAATAATTAATTAGAGGTGATATAGTAAAATATAATTATTATTAGTTATTATTTTTATTATGTGTATGTGTTGATTCAAGAAGAATTTGAAAACATTTAAAAATGTGTTGAATGTTACAAATGTTAATAATCCATTTGGTGCTTCTTGATTTCTCTACATTTATCTCTTGTGTGTTTTTACTTTTTTGCCATTTGAGTATATGTAGTATTTTTTTTTTAAATATCATGAAATTTTTTATTCATAGTATATATATATATATATATATAGTAAAATCATGGGTTCAATATTATTAATTTTTCAATACATAAGTGACTTATAATAATTAATTGCGGGTGATACATTAAAATCACGATTGAAGCAGTAGAAATCAGTCAATTTTTTTTTTGTTAATTATTGTTATTTACAGTACTTTTTATTTCATTTTCAAATAATATATGTTGCTGTATATCTTCTTCTGCCCCGTCCCAATTTATGTGACACTAATATAATTTTGATAGTCAATCAAATATTTTATGTTAACATATCATTTTGTTTTTCTTATTTTTCTAATGCATAAATGACTTAAAATAAGGAGTTATATAGTAAAATCATCGTTCGAAAGATGAAAATTTAATTTAAAATATTAAGAGTTAATTCCGCATTTTATGTCTATTTTATTTTTCATTAAATATTATTTATTTTCTTAATACCTAGATGACTCATAATAATTAATTAAGAGCGATTGCTTATGTTATTACTATAAAAATTAATATAATTTTATCATATCCAATAGTAATCATCGATAATTCACCGAAATAGTATATTAATTAAATACAGGATGCTATATTTGCATATGCAAAATATGATATTATTAAACATTATTGGATAGTGCATTATATTTATCTTTCACAATAATAAAATTTTACTATATATTTTTCTTTATATCTTTTTAACTTGATACATATTGACCCAACACAAATTCTAAGAAAATATTCATTAGAAATTTATTTTATTAAATTAAATTTATTAATTTTGTACTTTAAAAATTTAAAGTTCAGTTTAAATATTAGTATTTATATATAAGAATTTTTTTAAAAAAAATTTAAATTTACTAAAATAAATAAATAAATAAAAATATTAATTTTCTATATAAAAGTCAATTAAAATAATAAAATTGATTTACTTTAAATATTTAGTTGCAATTAAGTAAGATAATTTTTTATTTTGTCATGAGTTAATGTGCACCGATAAATTTTGAGAGTTGAATAGAACTTTTATCTATTTTTTAAAAAGTATTTTAACTTGTTAAGTATTGTGATTTATAATAATTTTTACGTAATTATCAAATAATATATTTACTCCTTGTGTCCCAATTTATGAGGCTTTGATACAATTTTGAGAATCAACTAAATTTTTTATATATATTTTAAATATTTTAAATTGGTAATTATTATGATTTGTAGTACTTTTTCTTTTATCTCAATTTATGTGGCATTGCTAAAATAATGAGAGTCAATAAAATTCCTATATGTCTTTTAAATATTTTAAGTTATTAATTATTGTGATTCGTGGTAACAAATTAGTTTTGAACATGATAGTCAATTAAATAAATAAAATAAATCTACTTCCAATATGTATTTATAGTTAATTAATATAAATTAATAGAATATATTAAATATTTAAACCATTATGATGAAATAATGAAATTATTATATATTGGGACATGATATGTAATTAAGTGGGAGTGGAGGATTTTTGGTAATTGCATGAGAGGTGGTCGAAACCACCTCTTCTATATAATAGAAATATAAAGTGTAAAAATTGTATTTATTTTTTTGTTGTTTTTTCTTTGTTGGTTATTTTTTTTCCCTGGTAGTTGTGTTTTCTTCCTTTTCCATTTTTTTTGGTTGTGCTCTTCTTTTTTTCTAAAAAATTGATGTTTCTATTTATTTTTTTAATTCTATCGATAACAATCAAATAAAATTTTGTAGTTCTCTTTTAAGATAATCAAATAATAATTTATAATGTCGTAATCAAATAAAATTTGATATTTTTTGAAATACAATTTTTAAAAAATAACATATTTTAATGACTCATGTACATGTTTTAATAATCGATGATACAATTTTTGCACTCATTTTGTACATATAGTTCTATATAATAGTTATACAATAATGATACAGTTTTTATACATATTGTATATATATATATATATTATACAACTATTATACAGTTTTTATGCACATTCTATATCTCATATATATCATATTGATACTTATTTAGATACATATTTTATACAATAATTATACAGTTTCTATACACCTTATATATATAGTTTCTATACACATTTTTATATAACAATTATACAATTTTTATACACCTTCTATATAACTTTTAGCTGCAATTATTATTCGAATATGTATTTTATACATCAAATATAAATTTTTATACACATTCTATACATTTTTTTTATATATATTATACGTATATATATTTTATAAACTATATAATTTCTATACGTATATCTTATATAGATACATTTCTATATAATAATTATACCATTTTTGTATGTAATTACTTAATTATTATTTTTAAATAATAAAAAAACAGACTATTTTTAGTTAAAATTTATAGGCAAAAAAAAAAAAAAAAAAAAAAAAAAACTTAAACAACCTTCTTAAAAAAGGGCCAAATGACCCAAGGATGAAATGGCCAGTATGGCCAAATGGCCCAAGACTGAAAATGGCCCAATATATTCAAAATGACCTAAAAAATGGCTATAAATTACAAAATCTACCAACTATTTAGTTTCTTTTTTTTCTGTAAAAAATTTAATCAAAAAACAGTTCTCTTTTTTTTTTTTTTTTTTTTTTAATCTCCTCTCTTCTTTCTTGATTGAAAACCTCAATTACAAGGGTATTTGGAAGCCAAGGGTAGAAAAAAGTTTTTAGTTGACCCATACTCTCCAAACCGTTTTCTAATATAGCCCCACTTTGATAATAATAACAATAACGTGCATGAAAATTTAAAAATCCACTTTTCTTCCTATTAGGGATCTTCATGGCAATTCAACAATTCTCATGGGCAGATGAATCACCGGGTTGTTCATATTGGATCGTCATCTTCAATTTCAAACGTACCCAATAGAAAATGACACAATTTGTTACCTCTCTTTGTTGCCCTTATTTTTATCATAGAGATTTCTTTTCTGGGTAAACTTGACATGACTGAAAAAGCCAATTCTTGGAGGCCATTTTTTGTGGAATCTGTTCACAGCAACACTATAACACACACAGAGAGATTGGGGGAAGAGAGAAACACGGAGAGAACCCGAGAGAGGGAAGCTGAACGTGAGAGAGAAGGAAAATACGGGCGCCACATCACTGTTCCGGCGATTAGCGCCGAAATCAATCTTTGTCAACGGTTATTTTATGGTGCATGAATTGTATAAAAATTGGTGTATCATCGTGTATGAATTGTATAAAAATTGGTGTATGAGTTGTATAGAAATTGGTGTATTACCAGTTTTATGGTCCCTGAATTGTATAGAAATTGGTGATTCAACAGCTTTATGGTGTTTGAAAAGTATAAAGATTGGTGTATCAATAATTTCATGATTTTTGAAATAGTTAGAAATTGATATATTAATAATCTTATGGTGTCTGAATTATATAGAGATTGGTATATCATTAATTTTATTTTAAGGTGTCTTAGAAATTGGTGTATCAATAATTTTATAGTGTTTAAACTCTTTAGAAATAGGTGTATTAATAATAATAATTTTATAGTGTCTAAAATGTATAGAAATTGGTGTATTAATCATTTTATGGTGTCTAATATGTATAGAAATTGATCTATTTTTATGGTGTTTGATCGATATAGAAATAAACGTATATAAAAATAGGTATATCAATAATTTTATGGTGTATGAAATTTGTATAGGATGTGATTTGAATCAACTGAAGAATTTACTACCATTAATGATGTTTTCTCCTAAAAAATATTAAAAATTAAGGTCAATTAATAAATTAAATCTGAAAATATAAAACATATATCAAATAAATGTAGTGATTTTTTGCTTGCCTTATTTATTATTTTAAAAAAAAATTGATGAAAAACAAAATAGGAGAATTTGTAGGGTAAAATATCAATTATTAAGTTGCCCCCTTAAATTATGCTATTTTATTTATTATCTTTTATTTTTCTTTTGCCTTATTTGATAGATTTTATTATATTTTTATTGTTATATTTTGTAAAATAGAAATTATGGATAGTTTTTGTAATATTGACTCTTAAAGTGTATATTTATGCTCTAAATGAAATTATTTTGACCAACAAGCCACAAAATGGCAAAAGGCCCAAACTACGGCTATTAGTTTTAAAATGGGCATAGGATGTTCTTTTCCCTAAAAGTTATCCAAATATAACAAGTAAAACTTTAAGAGAAAAAAGATGATTTCCCTCCTAAACTTGTCGATTAACTTACTTTAGTACTTAAATTAAATTTATGTTTATTTACCCTCCTTAGTCTCTTTAAAGTGTATAAGTTTCATTCCTAGTGACATATTTTTTAGAAAAAGGGCGCGTTTATTTGTAAAAGAAATTAATTTCAGTAATATCATATTTAAAATATTATAGAAATAAAAAAAAATAAAAAAATGAGTGCCTTTTCTTCTTTCTTCTCCAAAACATCAAAAACAACACTGAAATTCCTCCAATAACAACCTCAAATACATTTTCACCAACACTCTGCTTCAATTATTTCTATTTTCCTCTATTAACACCACCAAAGAACAACCACAAAGATACTAAATTAAAATTTTTCCTCTATTAAATACCATTTCAACCTTCAATGGAGCCGATGACCCCTCCAATTTTGAACCACTCATTATACAATCAAGAATTTGAAATTCAAAAAATCTACAAACAAAAACAAAATTTTAACAAATACCCATTAAAATTCAATATGAATTCAACATTCTTTTACCAAAAAAAGGGTCTAGCCAGTTAATCTATAGATTGAGCTAGAACAATATTTTGATGTCATGGTAGGAGGAGAAATTCATAATATCCACGTTTTTTTCTTCTACAAGCATTCAACAAAAAAAATATTCCGAGGACACCTATGCTGCTTTGTTTTATAGTGCAGCATGTCTTTTCTTTATTGTGATACTGTAGTGCTTCATGGGTTGGAGTACAACAATGATACTCATGTTTGGTAATTTACGGGGGGAGGGGGCTGGAAGAGGGGAGGAGGGGGCTGCGTTTGCAGCAGGGTAGGGGTGAGAATGAGGGCTGGAAGAGGAGAAAAGTAGAGAGGGGCCAGGTGGGTTGGGCAGTGTGAAGAAGAAAAAAAATGGTGGCGAGGGTGTCTTTTTTTATTTAATCTATATCTATAATATATTAGAAGTGTGAAAACTATTAGAAAAGTGATTTGAATTTTTTATCCTTTATTAAAAGACTCTACAATAGACAGAATTGTCTTTTCACATATTTTTTTAATTATTATTTATTTTTATAATATTTAAAATTAAGGAGTCCTAATATATTTTGATAAGAGAATAATATATTTTAAAAATTGAAGAGTCCTAAATTATTTGGTAAAAAATAAATATATGGTAATAAATATTAGGAAAATTAATATTTAAGGAGTTCTAAAATATATGGTAAGAAGAAGAACTATTTTCTCAAATTAAAAATTCAAACCAAATAAGTAATATTCTTTTTACAAGACTTTTCTATTCAACGTTAAAAACTAGATTTACAATTGAATACTATCCAATATTCATCAAAAGAGAAATAATCATCCCAAGATTAATGAACACTTATTATTTTAGTTTTAAGAAAATATGCCAAAACCACAATAATTTGTTCTTTTTATATTCAAATATTATAGTTAACGTGATATACATGGGCAAAGTACGTACACTTAACTAGTATATATATATTTTAAAATATATAAAAATAATGTGTGGGGATTAATTTCTTTTAGAAAAATAGTAATTTCTTACGTGACAATGATGTGTCTCCGACGTGGCGTTGATGTGTAGGCGAGTGTAACACACTCTCCGTTATGAGAGTGATATTATATATTAAGGGTTGAAATTAATTCACTATCAAATTGTTAAGGGGGTTAAATAGACAAAAATTTAGTTTAATTGCTAAAGTAAGTTGAGCAGACAAGTTCAGGAGTGAAAACATGTCTTTTCTCAAACTTTAATAGTCATAATGACTTACCAGATAAGACATAATCAACGTATCACTAAACTAAATTAATTATGTAATAGAAAAATGTAGCTTAAGTTATATTTTTTCTAAAATTAAATTTTATATTCTTTACCATGAGCTTAGGCCCGGGTTTAGCACGGCCTTATGCAACTAGTACTATTTATAAAACAAAAAAGAAAATACTCAATTACCCCCCTGAACTATACCCAACAAGGTTATGACACACCTCAATTTACAGGAGGTCCTATTACCCCCTGAACTAATTAAAAGTGTAATTTTGACAGCCTTAGTGTCTACGTGGCACATACGTGGAGCACACGTGTGCCTACATGGACACTTCAGTGTGTTGTGTCACGTAGGCACCACGTAGGCACTAAGGGTGTCAAAATTACACTTTTAATTAGTTCAGGGAGTAATAGGACCCCCTTTAAGTTGAGGTGTGTCATAGCCTTTTTGGATATAGTTCAGAGAAGTAATTGGGTATTATCTCTAAAAGAAACATAGAGATATATTTATATTTTATACAAAAGATTCATAAGTTGGTAGATATATATTTATATCTATCCACTATATTTACCAATTTATTTATGAACTTTTGCTTATTCATTAAGATCGTATAAAAATTGAAGAAATATTCACAATTTATGGAGCTTTTATGCTGAAAATAATAATAATATAATTTTAAAAATTTAAATAGCATGTGCAACCAAAATTTCAATTTCATTTCAAATAATTTTATATCACATCACCAAATAGAACCCTAAGAAAGTGGTACTCTTTGTGGGAACAATTTGAAGTTCAATGCAGAGCTTTTTGGTTGTTAAGTTGTAGCCCCTGCTTTTCCTTTCGACGATATACTAAGTGCCCCTTTTATCTTGGACATTGAGATGTTCTCAGCCGAGAGCCTTGAGCATTATACAAGTTTGGCCGTTAATTAACAAATTAAGAACGATAAAACAAAAGTATGTAAAATGAAATTTTTCTTTAGTACACGAAACATCATATTCACATACTATTAGCAAATAGAGTAAGTTTTACGTAACTAACCTAAAACTTTCAGGAGTTAGGAGAAGAATATCATTGTCACATATTGTGAAGGTGACAGAGACAACAAGTCAATTGTAGTAAGTTATAAAAAAAAATCTATCATCTGATTTTTGCTGAAAGAAAAAAAATTAAAATAGAACTCAGTGCATTTAAAAAAGATACTCATTTAATAAATTTTCTGGCATGAAGATATGGCTTGCGTTCCCTAATTAGGTCAGAACTTAAACATTGAACTTTTTAACCTATGCATGTCACAGTCTCAACCGGCAAAACTCTGTCTCCTTTATTCGTGAAAAATTACACCAGTCGTTAAAATTTTGTGAAATCTTCGAAAAGGATTCAATTTTGGTTAGAGTTCTCTTGGGGCCTACTTTACCCTAAATCTAATTTGGTGGCTACTCTACCTAAACCCTAAATTATGCCTATATAAAGGGGGCAAATATCGTTTAAAGAGGCATCTCCAAGATCTCAAATATCTCACAAATTCATGAGATATTCATAAATCTCGAATATCTCAAAGATCAAAGGGATAAAAACCCTCTCTTCTTGATTAATTTTGTGAAATCTACAACTACTTTCACAATTCACTTTTACTTGTTTAGTATTTGACTTTAAAGGAGAATGGGAAGCCAGTGAGGTTTATGGTCTTTAAGGATGGAGAGCAAGTGAATTTCAACAAAAATATGATGAATGTGCTGATCAGCTTTCATGAGCGGCAAACATATGAATGAAGTTGAATAAGAAGGGTTTAAATTAATTTTTGATTTTTATCGCATGATAGGAATTGATTTGGACAATTGGGATAGAGCGGTCTATCTCTTGAATCGATGTTAATGACAAGTGATTTTTTTCCTAAAGTATTCACTGAGGGTTCAAAAATTCTTGATGAAAACGAGAAAATGTTGATAAAAATTTCTCCTCGAAGAATCGTGAGACTGCATTTGAGATAAGAACCATTGAGAAAAACTCAGTCGGAGAACAATAAAGAAAAAGGAAGAGGGTAAGTGAGCAAGAAGTGAAATAGGAAGAAGATAGTTCATCTAATGTGAAAGAACAACATATTGTCGCTACTGAATTGCTTTCACTAGAGTTGCATAAGACAAGGTCATTGAGGAAAGAAGAGAGACTCTATCACATGGTAAAAGGATTATTTTTGAATGTTTCTAGAGTCGTTCATCAGTGTATTAGAATCGGTCCAATGAAACATGCGTGATTTGAGGTCTTGAAAAGAATATAGAGAATGTAAGGAGAGATAAAGGGAATCCCAATGTTGTTTATGCTTAGTATGGGACATCATCCAAAAATGTGGAGAACATTATGCATCATGGCTTTGAAATGCTTAGGATTGTACTCCGTTCTCATACTCATGGTGTTGGTATACACTTGCCGCCTATATACTCACCTCAAATTAGGTGAATTGGTTCATTTTTGATGTTCTCTTAATTACATAAATTCATTGATTTTTGTAGACTTGTTATTGGTTATGTGCCTTTTGTGATGGTCTAAATAGATAAATATGTTGAAAAATATATTATTTTATGTCAAGTTATAATGGGAATCTTGAAAAGCTTGAGCTAAGATGTTAGGGGTCGTTTGGTTTGAAAACAAGTTATATCGGAATTAGTTATGCTGGGATAAGTTATGCTGATATTATTTTTTAGTGGTTGTTTGGTTTATGGTACTAAAAATAATATATAGTGCATTGTTTGAAAAAATATATTATTTATTTACAAAAATAACCCTCACTTTAGTTAATTATTTTGACGTTTGTATTTATATGGTTTTTTTTTCCCATCAAATTAGAAATTCATATGTCTCTTTTACATAGCTAGAAATTCATATGTCTCTTTTCTCATCAATATATTGTTTGTATTTATATATTTTTTACTCTTTTTATCATCCGTAACTATGGCCATTGGTTCTCATCGCCTATCTCAGCTAGTGTGTTGAGTCCATGATTCAGTATATCAATTTAGTAGATATCAAGAGGCTAGCAGCAACAAGCAGAAGAGGCATAAATTTTACTACACTCTCTCTCTCTCTCTCTATATATATATATATATATATATATATATATATATATATATATATATATATATATATATATATATATATATATATATATATATATATATATATATATATATATAATCTATATCTATATCTATAATATATTAAAAGTGTGAAGACCCTTAGAAAAGTGATTTGAACTTTTTGTCCTTCATTAAAAGACTGTCCTTTAGATAAAGTTGTCTTTTTACTATTTACCTAATAATATTTAATTAATTTTAGGACTTCAAACCCAACTAAAATCGAATTCCCCCCTCCCCCCTCTTTTTTAGGACTACGTGTATATATATATATATATATATATATATATATATATATATATATATATATATATATATATATATATATATATATTTAAATGAACTCTATTTTGTATTAAATAAAAGGAAAGTAAAAGTCTATCAAAAACTAAAAAGGGTTAAAAAAAAATCACTCTTATTTGTGTTAGTTTAGTTTATTTGGAATTGAAAATATTCTATTATTGATAAATAATTAATGAAAAAAGTAAAAATCAATCATATTTATATAATTTCTTTATTGGAGAAAAAAGTTTTGAACTACTATAAATTGAGAATTCTTTTAGAAAAATACAATAATATCTAATATGAACATATGAAACAAGATATATTTATTTTTGTTCTTAAATGATTCTTTATTATTTGATTTGAATTTTCTTCTTTTTTTTTTTTCGGTCGCCAAGATACGTCAAAGAAATATATTTTTGTAATATTTAATTTACTTAGATGCATTGATTTCGTAGTTTTCTTTTTTCTAATTTTGTAGGTATCTTGAAGATGAATGATGATTATGATGATATAGACAATTAATGATCAAAATTTTGAGTCATATAAAATATTATGATTATTTTTTCTTTCTAAAACATCAACCGTAATTTAAGGGGTTGTCCATATATTTTACACCTACCTCATTTGTATCTTTGATATTTACAACTACTATATATCTAATTAAATAAATTCTCTTACTATTTGAATAAATATCGTATTTAGTGTAACGTTTAAATTCATTATAGTGAGGTACATGCGCGAGACGCGTACAACTAAACTAGGTTATATATATATATATATATATATATATATATATATATATATATATATATATATGAGAAAGTGGAAAGAAAAGGGTTTGGGGGTATTTTTGTCATTTATAATTTTATCCAAGGATAAATTAACTTGGGATAACTTATACCACCAAATATGTGGTATAACTATCCTGGAATTATTATTAGTCTCGGAATAAGTTATCCCGAGTATTGCTAACCAAACAATGTATAAAAATGTTTATTCCGAAACTATTTTTTTATCCCGGGATAATTTACCTTAGTACCTCACACCAAACGACCCCTTAGTAGTTATTTTTGTCTAGTGCAAATTTTGATATTGAGGTTGATGACTTGAATAATCCAAAGTTAAATGTGATGTGGTGTGGCAATATGAACACCCACATTCTACCTGTGTATAATCAGTTATAAATCTGAACATCATATATCAAGTAAATCATGCTTCTTTTCGTTATTCATTCGTTTCAATTACTTATGAATTTTTTGAGTATTCTGTTTCTCTCACGATATTTGTGAGTAATTGAAACGAACAAATGATCAAACAGTGCAATGTTTAAATGATAAATAACATTCAAATTTATAACTGACAATACACACATGTAGAATGAGGAAGTTCATAGTGCCGCACGACACCATATATAATTTTGGATTCTTCAAGCCCTAAACCCAGTGTGAAAATTTATACTGAACAAAATGCAGAATGCGGACGTTCATAGTGCCACACGACACCATATATAATTTTGGATTCTTCAAGCCCTAAACCCAGTGTGAAAATTTGTACTGAACGAAAACAACTATTGATATCCAATTCAACCTTTTCAACCTTTTCCACTATAACTTGACAAAAAATAATAAATTTTTTAACATATTCATCTATCTTGGTCATCATTTCAAAAGGTACATAACCAACAAGTCTTAAAAAATCAGTGAATATATATAATTAAGAAAATGTAAAAAATGAATCAGTTCAAGAGAAACATGAGAAAATTGAAGGAAAGGTGTCTTTTAAGTCTTGAATGAAGGATTGGTGACATTGACCAACAGATAGGGTCAAACATCATTAAGAAACTTGATTAAGTTAATTGTGGACTTGATTAATATTTTCAAAACTTTCTAATTTTTTCAAAAATACAAATCAACCCAACCCACACCCCTCTTCAATCCAAATCAACCACTCTCTCTCTAGCTTCTCTCAACTCTCTCCCAACCAACAGTTCTGCAAAATTTCTTCCTTCAACCTCCAATGACAAATAGTTGGGCGAGTTTCTTTTTGACTTTCAACCATCAATCGACGTGAATACTTCTCCGACGACAACAACTTCGAGTTCTTCGTCCTCCCATTTCCTTTTTCACAGTTAAAAAATTATGAAGAAACAGAGGAACTTGAGCCAACTACTCTTCTGGTATTAAAATGTGGACTGAATAAAACCCTAATTCCTGGCATTTCTGCATTTTTTCTTCTCATTGTTGTACCGTTGATTCAAATTTGTTGGTAATTTTTTGTCACAGTTGATGTTCTTAGTGTGTGTGTGTGTGTGTATGTGATATGTTGGTGTGCTGGGTTGATTTGTTGTTTGTCTTGGTAGAAATGGTATTGCAACAGTTGAGACATCTGATGTAATAGATGAAACATATGATGCAATATATGAAAATCTAATGCAACTATGAAAATCCGATGCAACAGGTGAACAATCTAACAGATCATTCATCTGTTGCGACAAATGACTCTTCTGTTTGGAAGAAATCTAAATAATAGTAATCCAAAAAATAACTGATTAGTGATCTGTTTTTATTCTTTCCAACAGTTTACTTTTCATTTTACAATAGATTAGGACTGTTTTTATTCTTTTCAACAATTTACTCATACGTTGCAACAGGTCGGTTATCTGTTGCAACAGATAACATACCTGGTTCAACAGATTAGTGATCCGTTTTTATTCTTTCCAACGATTTACTCATCCATTGCAATAAGTCGATTATATGTTGCAACAGATAAAATACCTGGTGCAACAAATTAGTGATCTGTTTTTATGGTTTTCAACGGATTACTCATCCGTTGCAATGGGTCAGTTATGTGTTGCATCAGATAAAATATCAGGTGCAACAAATAGTGTTGTTTTTAGGGTTCCCGCGAATTACTCATCCGTTGCAACAGGTCGGTTATATGTTGCAACAGATAACATACTTGGTGCAACAGATTAGTTGTCTGTTGGAACTGTTATATTTCTGTTATGCATTAATCAATTATAATCTATATTATGTTCCTGTTAATTTAAGATAACATGGCTTCCAAAAGAAAAGAAATTGAATCAAGACCAAGTAAAGGAACAAGTGCAGCAGCTCAACTACATCCACCCCTCTATGAGCTTGCTTTACAAGTGTTATCTCAATCAGGAGCAGAAGATAATGAACACGGGGAGGAGGAATCTTTGAAAAGAGATGATCCAAATGCTAATAGCCCTTCCATTGAAAAGTTGGTCAAAACCTTCAGCATTGATTGTTATCCTGTGAGAATGCAGTGCGATAGTGCCACAGATTTAACAGGTGATCTCGTGGTTAAGTCAGTCATGGAAAAATCTTTTGAATCCTTCAGAAAAATACTTCGAGAATAAAAATTGGATTCTTATTTCAGGGAAAGCTGCTTTGGGCAATATCTTGATTTGCCGGAGGACAACATGCTCGTTTCCTGATGAAAATGGTATATGATCTTCTCAAGCACAGGTTTATGTATGAAAACAAAGATAAGATGGATGAGGTGTGGATAAATTACTGTGGCATGCCTGTTTGTTTTGGTTGGGAGGAGTTTGCCATAGTTACCGGACTAAAATGTTATCCTCTTTCTCCTTCTCAAGTTATACCTACTCTGACCCAAAAAAAGCACCCCGCACACCCAAAAAATAAAAAGGCAAGTTGAGTGATCGTGATGACCTGGTGTCCATTGTTGGTCCAAGCTTCAAAAACAAAATCTGATTGAAGCGTTGAAAGGCAAAGGACTTTCAAAGAAGCACAAACAATCATTGTTCTTTGTTTGGTTTGTACATAATGTTCTTTGGGCGAGAGACGTTAACAACAACATAAGCCTCGATTTAATAAATCTCTACGAGGATCTTGAGGCATTTAACAACTATCCTCGGGGTTATGAAAGCTTCAAAATAACTGTCGAATATTTGTTGACTCCGTTAATGCCAAAAACAGTCAACTTATATGGTTTTCCATGGGCCTTCATGGTAAATATTTCTTTTATCATGATATGATTCATCAGTTTTTTATTTAATAATGCTTTTGATTTATTGGCGTTATGTTATAGGCTTGGACATTTGAATCCATTCCTTATTTGAGACAACAAGTAAACTACCAGGAAGAAGTTTCCTGTCCAAGAATTCTGAGATGGTTGTCGGCCAAAACCGATAAAAATGTAAAATTTCTTAATCTTTTCAATCCCCCCAAGGAAGCAGTAAGTCCAATTCTAATCAAGTAAGTCCAATTCTAATCAAGTTTTTGTTTTAATTAATGATTAATTGATTTCATTATCATTCTTAATATATGTACCGATTTATTTTAGATTGTCAATCTGTGGCTTGTTCTAACCAACCGAGAGTTGAAGATGCCCTTTTTTCTTACTTTACGGTTTGTGCAAACTTTATCGGATCCTAAGGTCGTTGATGGAATAAAAATAGAATTGTTTGGAGCAACAACCATCACAAAAAAAATAATTTTGGAGGGTGGGGCTAATGATGCTCCTCTTACAGTTTTTGAAACAACAAGCCATTATCATTATGATCATACTGGTTGTACAGATTTTTCTCCAGATTTTACCGCATATAGCGAATGTTCTTCATGCAAATGTCAAGACTGCAAGGCAAAACACGATGGAGTGATTAATGCTATTAATGCACTAACTGCTTCTGTAAAGGAAATGACATCTAAGAGGGGTGTCATTCCATCAAAGAGGATTTCATATCCAGACACTCCACTAGAGATCAAGGCGGATAAGAGGAGAATGAAAGACACTTCCAAGGCTTCATCAATCATAAAAAAAGCAAGATTGCAACGCCTCTATCTTTGTCTTGCACCGATGTTCAGTGTGCAAGGGCCACAGAAGAGCAACATGAGTTGAAGAAGGTGAATGTACATCATCTGTTCCAAAAAACAAACAAGCATATATCTATTTTAACAGATGATACATCTACTAAAAATTATCAAACAGATGTATACATCTGTTGCAACTGTTGTCTAACCTGTTGCATCATATTCGTTATCTGTTTCAACAGATGAGTCTTATGTTGTAACAAATGGGTCATCTGTTCAAAATTATCGTACTACTCTGATTTAACTGTTCGAATTTATCCTATCAGATAATCCATCTGATGTAATATAAGACTCATCTGTTGCAACAGATGGAAAATCTGTTGTATATCTCTACTTAGCATTGAAAATTCTGGATTTTTAGGTGGATGTCACAGCTATAGCCGAAGAGCATAATATGACAGTTAAGAATCCATCAACTACTTCCAAAGATGAAGAAAAAGTAGAGCCTGTCAGTTTGGGAGAACGGAAGAATTACCCGTTTGAAGGGTTCAACATCTCGGATGAGGCTCCAAAAAACTAACATAGTTGATCAACGACTATTCAGAATGGATTGCCGATGGGTTGTTAAAGCATCATGCCGGCAGGTACATAAATTAATTTTATGGATATTGGTTTATACAATTCTTGTTATAAGAACCTGACATTAACACATATAAATCATCATGTAGAAAACAAAATGACGAGCACTACAAAGTGAACGAATCGAGTCTTGGTTTTGATATGTTCGACTTTGTTATTGCACATCTCGGAATGAAGAATTGGTTCTATTTGATGTCATAGCCCTAAACTTGTTGGAATGATGAGGTTTAATGGCCATAGATATTACTATTAATTAATACTTTATTTAATTACATCTGCGTATTATTTTTTCATCGCGTAATCTAAAATATTTGATAATAAATGCAACACATCGATGTCATATTTTACTACCTCCGAAAGAAGGCCAAGTTGCAAACACAAGAACAATACAGATATACAACAGGCAATTGTTTGTACAAAGTTTACATCAATAATGCCTATGATAGATATTGTCAACAGCAGTCGGAAGTTTCCCAAAACGAGGAATGCTTAATCAACTTCATCAAAGGTTTTAGCATTCCGACTGGCTTACCTTGGTATTTGGTCGACGAAGTGTACATTCCAATCAATTGTGGTGCTGAATTCCATTGGGTGTTGGCTGTCATCGTTCTAAAAGAGAGGCGCATCCGAGTTTATGACTCGATGTCGCGATGGAGACGTTCCGGATCGTCGTCTGAGATACAAAAGCTGGCCAAAATATGGCCTACTTACCTTAATATGAGTGGCTTTTTGGATCAAAAGGTTCGTACTGATTGGTCGACGATTGAAGCATACCGGGATAAAATTGCTAATCCATTTGATGTACAATATATTGACGGAATTGCTCAACAAACCATTGGTAGCCTGTAAGTTTAAGTGTCATGATTTAGTTTCATTTCACAAATTTCACAACGCTTGTATGAACTGTAGGATATGGATTATTTATTTTTTTATAACGCAGGGATTACGATCCTTTTGTTGCCGCCTATGCCGAGTATTTAAGCGATGGATTACAAGTATCAAATGATGGACTTGATGCCAGATTACTCCACAAAAGATATGCTGCTCTTTTTTGGAAATATGGAGAAGCGAAAGCTCAGAAGCCGTAAGCAATCGACGTTAAAGATCCACGATGAACAAAGCCGAATTCCATAGCACTGGATGAAGACCAAATCGTCCATATTGATTAGATCTTTATAGCTTGAGTCCGTCAATGTAATAATCTATCCTCCTTGGTTTAACTTGTTGATTTATTTGTAGAGTAGATTGTTTGTACTCAATGATTTTTTTTACATTTTATTTACTTGTTGAGTTATTTCATGTAATTTCCGAAGGGTTCGATTTATTTTATTCTATCTATGAATATAATTAATTCTGAGTTTTAAACATGTTAATTGAAATGTAGTACTAGATTCAAATATCACAACAGATAATACATCTGCTACAACAGACGACATATCTTATCAGACATATTTAGACATATATTAAAACATGAGATACAACACGTAGGTCTTCTGCTGGAAATTATATAATAGGTTTTCCTACTTTTTTGATTTGTTCCAATAGATTACCGATCAGTTGCAGCAGATAAGTTATATGTTACAATAGATCGTAAATCTGTTGAGACAGACAGATGGGAAACATCTGCATAACGCAATAGATGACCATCCTATTCCAATATACAATCAATCTCTCACAATAGGTACTATATCTGTTACGACAGATATAAAATCTGTTGCATTATAAAAATTCAACTTTGGCAGACATAAAAATTATTGCCCCTATATGTATAGTGAATTGGCTTGAAATAAAAATTTATTATCGTGTTCATCTCTGTCTTTGTACATGTTCTTTTTAATACACGGGATCCAACCATTTAGTTAGTACCCTATATGCCTAGACCCATTGCATCTTTCCCACAACGGTGTCGCACACACCGATCATTTGTATTTCGATCAGCAAACACTCGATGTATGCAAGCGAGTACGGCCCGCACGCTGCACCGGTTGTATTTTTTGGTAGCTGGATGTTCTTATTTTGACCTTAAAAAACCTATGATTTCTTCGCCAAGACTTCAGTCGGAAAATGATCCATCAGCTTACTCTGCGTCAACAACTTGGGCAACAACTTCAAGAGTAGCTGCATGTGGGTTAAAAATGTCTTCTCGCTGAAAACAGGTAAGTTGCAGTCATAAACCTTAATCTTTCCCTCGTATAGTAGTATCTCAACAGTGAGAAAATGGGTGACATCCACGTTCATGACTGCAAGGATTCTCTTTGCCTTGGTCCAGCTCTTGTTGTGTGGATATGGCCTCTTCCCTCTAACATATTTAATCGCTTCTTCATCCCATTGTAACGTAGAAACTAACTGATCAAATCTCGGGCCATCGAAATCAGCTATCTTACAGAGTTTAGCGTACCTATTATTGAAATTATTATAGAAGTTGAGGTCCATTATCCTATCGGTAGCATTATAAGCATCCGGGTACGCTAATTGCCTGCCCCTCATGAGGCAGAGAATTTCATCAATATACTGTGGTATAAGAAGACAATTTTTAAATAGGTTAGTAGTTGTAAAGAATAAAAATACAGTCGAAAGAATCCAATGCAGAGAGTTCTCTGAATCAGTTCACAGATTACCCAGCCAACGCAACTTATGCAACAAATGTGTATTATGTTGCAACAGAATACCAAGTTTTTGCAACAGATTGCACATCTGCTGTGTAGATTCTTCTTCATGGAGTAGATTGGAAGGGTAAGTTAGCAAAAGTAAACTTACCTTGTCCTCGTACCACACACACATATTTGTCATATTCGAGAAGTCTTTGGCGGAAAATGAATGCATGGTGTATTCTTTTTAAACCTTCTTCTTGATGAATTCTTCCAGTTCCTTCTTCTTTTCTTTGCCAAGCGCTGGGAATATGTCCACCTTCTTCGGCGGCCCCTGAACTTCAACAACTATTAGAGCGGGGGGCGTTGCAAATTTTGTTGATTTCAAAATGAAGAGCATTTGTCTAATTTTTCTTCTCTTCCTCCTAACCTCCACTGTAGGAGTGCATGACTCCCTCACCTCGTTGGATGGTATGACACCCCTCCTGGATTTCAACTCCTTGGCAGCTTTAGCAATAGCCTCTAGCTTGTCGAGGAGTTTATCCTCTCTGTCTTTGCATACTTTGTATTTACAATGAGAATATGAGGGTGAGGAGAGGTGAGAGAGATCACTGTAAAGGTGGGAGGGACCGGTGTAGGGGTGAGAGGGAGGACCTGTGCAAGGGGTGTTTTCAAACATATTTATTTTTTGCTGAGCACCAACATGCTCATAATCATGACTGGCAGCAGAAGAAGAAGCAGGATGGCTGCCACCATCACAAACAACTCCACCAGCAATACCCCCAGAAGAAGCACCCGGATCTGTTGCAGTTTGAGTTAGGTCGTGAAGAGCTTCAATATTAAACTGACCTTGCCTAACTGATCTTCTTATGGATGTTGCTCTATCCAATTCCTTCTTTATTAACTCCACCGTTGGGTCTTCTTTTGTATCAACATGACCTAGAGTAAGAAAAGAAGTCATCCCCAACTTATCAATGGTAGGCACGATCCAAGGATGCACAACCTATAAAAAAACAATAGGAGGAATTTAAATTATATAATAATAATTTACAGTCAGTTGGGTTACATGGGGCTCGGGTTATGTTAACACAACCAACTTATGCAACAGACAATCTAGCTACCGCAACAACTGATCTGTATGTTGAAATAGATTGATAATATATTGCATCAGAATACCCATCTGTTGCATAATTTACAGTAGATAAGTAATCTGTTAAGTAGGGTTCAGAGAACAGAGCAACATATGGTTAATCTGTTGCGAAATATGGATCATCTGTTGCAACAGATTACCCATCTGTTGTACCAGTTACAGTTGACGAGTAATCTGTTGCAACAGATAGAACATCTGTTTCAATATCTTTCTTTGAGGCAAATTATTTTAGTTAAAGAAGACGTACTGCATCATTCGGAGGGTTAAAGAGATCAGCCTCATTAATATTTTTTTGGCTGCTCTCTACTGCAGCCAACCACCTAAGGATCCTTGGATGAGAAACCTTATCCAGGTAATCCGCGAAATACTTTCGAAGGGGAGGAATGGCTTCACATGCCCAAGCCTAAAAATTGTAAATAGAAATCAAGCAAAAAAAAGTCATAAGCATATTCAATATAAATTAATAAATGAGTAAAAATAGTGATCAATTTTACCATGAAAGCCCAAGGAAAGCCGTATAATGTGGTCGTCTTTGGATTTAACTCTTTCAGTAAATATTTGACAGTAAAGTAGTAGCTGTTGTAGCCCAAGGGATAATCGTTGAATTTCCCAAAATCATCAGCAAGAGCCAACAAATCACGTTCTATGACTTTCTTGACGTCTCTTGCCAAACCAAACTAAGCGTAATTTCTCCCTGTAGTGCTTTGGTATGTCTTTATTCTTGAGATCCGCTATCAAATCCTTCACTTTGTAGCTAGGTCCAATAATGCCCAACAACTCATTTTTTTTACCTTGCATTTGTTGGACCCTTTGTGGGGCGTTTTCTTGATGGCAGGTTTTTCTGGTCGATTGCATCTCAAGCCCTTCACAATGACAAACTCTTTTGATCCAAAATAAACCGGCATGCCACAGTAGTTGATCCAGACTTCATCCATCTTATTTCCGCCCTCCTTCGGACCTCCATCATCCTTCGCATACATGATCCTGTGCTTGAGAAGGCCATATACCATGATCATTGGGAAACGGAGAGGACGGGCCCCAGACAACTCAAAAAAGTGTGCAAAACAACTCTTCTTAAAATGTCCATCTATGTTTTCCTTTTTCATAATACTCCTAAGTTTGTCAAAAGGTTTCCCCAACTGACATTTAATTACAAGATCACCAAATACTGCATTAGGGTTATTCATCGGTAGCGTAACACGAAACTTGTTAATATTAATGATTTTGACAGAATCATACTGGAATTTCAATATTATTTCACGCCCCATTGGTGAGGAGTTATCACTTTCCTCAGCTTCATTTTGCCTTGACTGAGATTGTTCTGAAAGTTCCTCCAAATCTATCTGTACTCTAGCCTTTTTTGTTTGGTGATCGAAAGTTGATCCACTTTCTGTTTCTTTTCTTTTGGGAGACATCTTTTAACTACAAACAAAAGAAAAACAAAAAATACATTGCATTTGATGTCTGCATAATTTTTTTAAAAAAGGTGAGACAAATTTCAATAAATTATTCTTACCACATAACCAAAAAAAATACTCCGACGAACAACCCATCAGTTGGAATAGATGGGGAACCCGAATCTGTTTGAAGACTTATTTAATATCTCTCCACAGATATTCCACCTGTTGCAACAGGTGGAGAATTTTAATAAATTATTCTATGCCACATTATACGAAAATACTCCAATGGATAACCCATCAGCTGGAATAGATGGGGAATCTGTTTGAAGACCTATTTAATATCTCCCAACAGATCTTCCACCCGTTGCAACAGATGGACCACCACCACCACAATCAATGCCACAACCAATGATACCAAGACCGCCACCAATACCAACACCAAGACCACCGACACCACCGCCAAAAAACACAAATACCACCACCACCAACAACACCACAAACACCATCCAACAATACCACGACAATTAATAAAACACTAAGAGAAAAACTAGGGTTTTCTCGGATGCTTCCTACTCTTTTAGCATCAAAACTCAAAATTGTTAACCCATTCTCGAAGATAATACAACTAAAAATCTTTTTTTTATCATTAACTAAAAAGCCCTATTTTTTAGAATAAAGAACAAATGTAGAACTCTTCTCGAACTCTGTTACATGCGAAGATAGAGAAAACAACGGATACAAGCGGGAATGACAACTATATGTAGTCGTAAATGGAAAGAAAATTAACCTATTTTGAAGGGTTGAGAAATATTTTGAGTAGTTGTTGTTTGTATTGTTGAGAGGGAGAGGACACCCCGAGAGAGAGAGAGAAGAGAGAGAACTTAAGATTTGAAATGAAAAGTTTTTCGCGCAAATGGATGATTTGTATGGGTTGATTTGTAATTTTGGAAAAGAATGACAAGTTTTGAAATTACTAATTTGGTCCGAATTGATCTTAGTTAATTTTAAATTTTTTAAAAGATATAGTTTTTAAAACATTAAGTTGATGAGAACTCATTTCAACTCAGAGTGATCGATCGACGACTCGGGTCAGGATGAATGCAATACCAACGCCATGCAATTGCAAAGACTCAATTGGATTTGTAGTTGACCTTGCGAGCTCATTCATTCATCCCTAGTTCCACCTAAATCAACTTAGGTACTATTACTATCCTAACATTGAGTTGATGAGAACTCATTTCAACTCAGAGTGATTGATCGACGACTCGAGTCGGGATGAACGCAATACCAATGCCATGCAATTGCAAAAACTCAATTGAATTTGTAGTTGACCCTGCAAGCTCATTCATTCATCCCTAGTTCCAGCTAAATCAATTGCAATGAAATCTGTTGCAACAAATGACTAAGCTGTTAAAAAATTTCAAACAGGTACATATATGTTGCAACAGATCATATCTGATTTTATTATCAAATAGATATTTGCATCTGTTGTGACAGATGACTGAGCTGTTGAAAATTTTCAAAGAGATATTTATATCTGTTGTAACAGATGACATATCTGATTTTATTAATTATCAAATGAACATTCTCATCTATTGTCACAGATGATTGAGCTGTTGAGATTTTAAACAGATATTTACATTTGTTGTAATAGATGACTGAGCTGTTCAGATTTTTAAACAGATATTTATATATGTTGCAACAGATGACATATTTGTTTGAAAATCTTTTTTTCTCTTTTAATTTTAAAGTAAGAAGCTTCTGATCCAAGTAGATAATATCAAGTAGTAGTACTTACTACTAAAGGTGGTAAAAAATGTTTCTTGGATATCTCGAAAGTGAGTTCATTGAGAAGTCTTGTCTTATTTTTTCAATGTCAGTAGTCTTAGTCTTCCTCGTGCCCCTCAAATTATTAATGAAATTAATGAATATTGAAAACCACAATGTCTACGCACACAATACATCTATAGAAATTATCTCATCTCTTCATTCAGCTGCAGTTAATTTTATTTAACTTTTATTTTTTTCTCTCTCTTCTTTAGGGTCACAACCTTTTTTCTTTCTTTTCTCTTCTCTTCTCATAAAGATCTTTTCGGATCTAAACCCATTCATATCTTTCCTCGACTTAAATTTCTGTTTTGATCCCCTTTTTAATATTAAGGTATGGTTCATTATTACTCTTTTATTCTCGTCTTCTTGTTTGCAAGTTATTTACATCTGTTTTTTTTATTTAATTACTATTTACCCATATCATATTTATTAAATTTTTTTAAGGAGCTTGTAAGTGTTGAATAAAGAATCCGAGAATTTTTATTACAATATGAGAAAAAAGTCATCTATTGGGAGAAGTTTAAAAGCCTTGTTGGCAGTATCATTTTCTTTTTGTATATATTTTGTTTGTTTCATTATTATTGATGCAGTTATTTATGTTGTTGGTAAGGTTGGCGTTGTTGGAACTTGTGGTGTGGTGTTGTTGATGGTTCTGACACAAAGGATGTTGCTTCTTTGTTGTTGATGATGTTGTTAAAACAAATGTTGTTATTTCTTTTTTGTTGATGTTTATACTGTTGTTGATGTTGCAACAGATGGAGAAATTATTGCAATAAATAAAATCACCAGAAAGGCTGGTTTGATGTATTCCATCAGACTCCACATCTGATGCAACAAATGGACAATATTTTTTTTGTGACATCAATTTTTTTCTTTTCTTTTGTAGATATAAGGAACTGACAGTTGATCAAATTTTGATGGACTATTGCAAGAGGCTGCAGTAAAGATGGGATCGGAGGAATAAGCTCTTTGTAGATAGAACCACTTCATATGTGGGAGGTTTGTATTACTGATAATGTTATCGTGGAAACACACACAGAGTGCATTAATTTTGTGAATGATGTTTTTACTGATTAGTCATAGATCGTTCAAACAAGATGTCTGCAATTTTATAGTTAAGTTTGGTAGGTCCGAACTGATAAGGCGGAGGGACCATGCATATGGTTCTGATAGCTTGTTAAGATTTAATGTCGGTTGTTGCTCATATTTATTTGTCAAGTATTGTGAAGGGATCTAGTTTTTGTGTCATTGTAAGAGATTCTATAGCTACTGGACTAACTTTTAGGGTGCATTGGACCCTTAGAGGGCCTTCGAAGCTTAGCACTGCATCTAACAAGAACAGAAAACCAATATATTTATTGCCCTGGCCAAAATTTATATGGCTGGGTTGCTCGCTCGGGGTGATGATTTAATGGCAGAATATGCGGTAAGAGAATGCTTTCGAAGGAAAATGGGTGGTTGATGGAAGACTATATCATCTGAGAGCTAATTGAAGAAGAGACATAGGGTAGAAAGTAACTTTTAACGAATCTGGCTGGTGGAATTATCTTAACAGATGTGAGATCTGAATCAAGTGCAAATATCAAAGTGTATCCGGTAATGTAATTTCATCTGTTGTGTCTTTGAAAGAAAAATAATGCATCTGAACACTTTGCTAGGAAGCTGCGTGGTTGGGATTATCACCTAGATAGAAAATAAAAGAAGACCAACAAAGAAGCCTCACGGGAATCGAGGATTGAAATGATGTACAACAAGTCCAGAAAACTTATGCCAACAACAACTGCAGTTAAAATAAGGAATCTAAGCGAAGGCGATAAATTTTGTATTTTAAATTTCATCCTATGCTTTCTTGTTTGTATTTCTGACCAGATCCACTGTCGTTGACCTGATCGAAACCACAAACGAGATTGAAAGGCAAAGGGAGTATCATTGCTTCATTAGCAATATGGTTATAATTGATTGTGTTTTCTTTTCTTGACATGCTTTCAACATTCCTTGGAGAAGATCGGATGCTTGCTGTAGTATGTGAATCCTGATAATTTTCAAGCTTGTCTCCAGCTTATTGATTCTGTATTCAAGCTGGTCGTTGCCCTCTTCGAAGTTGGTAAGAGGTTCCTTGTCTATTGTGAGCTCGATCAGGAACACTACCTTCAAAGTTGTGTCATTCTAGAAGCCCTTCAGAACACTTTCTTCAGAAGCCTTAGAGGATACATGGAGGGTCTCTGTATTTGTTTTAGGTCAAAATGTGTTGATGCACGTTGAAGATGTGGTTCTAACAGTTGAACAACACACTTTTATTGAGCATTGCTCCATGCATCGTGCTCAACCAATTTGATAAATTAGTAAGCTCGGAGTTACGTAGCGTGTGATCTAAACCGACTCTGTCAAGCCTATCAAACGTTACGTAACTCTAAGCTCATTACTCTATAAAAAAAATATGACCGAGTTAGTGCACAAATCGAACGAGCTCAATCTCTCAGCTTTTTTGCTGATCGTTCTTCTCCAATATAGATGAAAAGATATCTACTATGGAAAATTCTACACCATTGCCAGACATTCTTTCCTGGGAGCAATTCTTCAGAAGACATCAACAGATATCCTTCAAAAAAATTGCTCCCAGGTAAACATGTCTAACGACGGTGTATACTTTTGCATATAAGATATCTTGTCATCTATATTAGAGAAGAGCGATCAACAGAAAGACTGAGAGATTGAGCTCATTCGATTTATGCACTAACTCGGTCATATTTTTTTGATAGAGTAATGAGCTTAGAGTTATGTAATGTTTGATAGGTTTGGTAGAGCTGATTTAGATCACACGCTACGTAACTCCGAGCTTACTAATTTATCAAATTGGTTGAGCAAGATGCATGGAGCAACGCTTGATAAAAGTGTGTTGTTCAACTGTTAGGACCACATCTTCAACGTGCATCAATACATTTTGACCTAAAACAAATACAGAGACCCTCCATGTATCCTCTAAGGCTTCTGAAGAAAGAGTTCGCTTCTAGAATGCCACAACTTTGAAGGTAGTGTTCCTGATCGAGCTCACAAGAGAAGAGGAACTCCTTACCAACTTCAAAGACGATAACGACCATCTTGAATACAGAATCAACAAGCTGGAGGCAAGCTTGAAAATTATCAGGATTCACATACTACAACAAGCATCTGATCTTCTCCAAGGAATGTTGAAAGCATGCTAAGGCAAGAAAACACAATCAATTAATCCATATTGCTAAGGAAGTAATTATACTCTATTTGCCTTTCAATCTCGTTTGTGGTTCCGATTAGGTCAACGGTAGTGGACCTGATCGAAAACACAAACAAGAAGATGGGATGAAATTTAAAATTCAGAAATTGCCGCCTTCGCTTAGTTTCCTTATTTTAACTGCAATTGTTGTTGGCGTAAGTTTTCTAGACTTGCTGAACATCATTTCTACCCTCGATGCCCGTAAGGCTGCTTTGTTGGTCTTCTCCTATTTTCTACCTAGGTGATAATCCCAACCATGAAACTCCCTAGCAAAGTGTCCATCTGCATTGTTTTTCTTTCAGAGACACAATAGACGAAATTACATTACCGGATACACTTTCATATTTGCACTTGATTCAGATTTCACATCTGTTAAGATAATTCCATCGGCCAGATTCGTTAGAAGTTACTTTCTACCCTGTGTCTCTTCTTTAATTAGCTCTTAGATGATATAGTCTTTCATCAACCACCCATTTTTCCTCGAAAGAATTCTCCTACCGCACCTTCTGGCATATAATCATCACCCCGAGCGAGTAACCCAGCCATATAAATTTTGGCCAGGGCAATAACTATATTGATTTTTCATTCTTATTTGATGCAGTGTGAGGCTTCGAGAGCCCTCTAAGTGTCCAATGCATACTTAAAGTTAAGTCCAATCGCTATTGGTTCTCTGCAGTGATGACAAATATTGATCCCTTCTCAAAACTTGACACGCATAAACACGAGCACCAACTGTCAGTAATTCGTAACAGGATATCTGCACCATCTTCATGAGGTCCTCAGCCTTATCAATTTCGAACCCATCAAACTTAACGGTACAATACAGGATCTTGTTTGAATGATCAATGCCTAATCGGTTAAAGACTGCATTCACAAAAACATTGTACTTTGTGTGTGTTGTCCCAGTAACCTTATCAGTAATACATACTTAACTCCCAAACATACGATAGTGGATCCATCTGCACGCACCTTATTCTTCCTAGCCCATCTATGGCTTTAATTGAATAAACAGATGACTAACTTGTTGCAACAGATGACACATCTGTTTATATTGTCAAACAATTGAAGACATCTGTTATGATAGTTGATCAACCTGTTGCAGAAATCAAATAGATATATCATCTGTTGCAAAAAGATTGCCAGTATGTTGTAAGTTATCTAACAGAAAGAATATATTTTGCAACAGATTACCCATTTTTTAGATTTATTTTAAAGCACTTTTCTTTTCTTTTCGAGATACAATAATTTATAAATAGGTCCCTCCTTACAAATATGGATGATCCAGAGTCGTACAAGAATATTCATATCGAGTCCTTGCGTGAACTTCAAAGGCAGTTTGATGAACTCCAGAGAGATTTGACTGACACATGAAAGATGTCTAATTGACAATAATAATAATAATAGTAGTACTAATAATTAGGTAATATTTTTTATTTTAGCGATTATTTTCCTACTTTTGTATATCAAATCTACCCAAGGGATTCAAAAATCTATGAACATTCATTTCATTTTGTTGTCAACTTTGAATTTTTAATTCTTATTTAGTATTTAATAATAATCATTTTGCTTATTCCTTGTTCTCAACATGTCGATGGTTGGTGGTAGGGATTGAGCAACAATTTGTGTCAACAGTTAGAGGTTAATCTGCTACGACAGATCGATCATATGTTGCGCCTGGCGGTTATTAATAAAAAATGGCTATTGTTGTTATTAAGAGGGTGAAAAGAAAAAGACATGACTTTCCGTTCCGATTATTCAATATGAAAAATATTTCGTAAATAAATAATAAACATAATTTATAACCACAATTTTAATAACTGATCCTGAATTTTCACCATTTTTGTTTTTGAATTTGTTTTTTAAATTATTTATTATATAATAAAATGGTTATTATTTTATTACAGAATTTGAAAAGGTATTTTTTTATTTATAAAATAAAAAAATAAGCAAATTTGGATTAATGATATGATAATATAGTTATTTTTTTTAAAAAAAGTAGATTATATGTTGCAACAATTAAATTATCTGATGCAACAGGTTCACTATGATTGCAACAGATGATATATCTGTTGTCACAGATGATTTATTTGATGCAACTTATATCGAGTCACAAATCAATAAAAGCAATTCTTGGAAAGAACTAATTAATAATAATAATCTGAAAAGTCCTAACTTATCACAATATTTCTTAATTTAATTGATAATTACTTTTCACATTAATAAAAAATGTAATTAATAAATGAAGATGAACAGTTAGATTATATGTTGCAACAAATATGCTATTTGATGCAACATATTTTATATTTGTTGCAACAGGTAATATATTTGTCGTCACAGATGTGTTATCTAATGCAACAAATATAGAATTTCTTGTCACAACTCAATAAAAACGATTCTTCAAAAGAACTAATTAATAATAATAATCTGAAAAGTCATGACTTATATCACAATATTTATTTTCTTAATTTAATAAAAAATGTAATTAATGTATGGAAGTGAATAGTCGCGCCTTTTTGCCTTTTATTCAAATTCAATCCTCTATAAATAAGTCCGTCCTTACTCAATCGTTCATTCAAATACACTCTATTTATTTATTGCATCTCGTATTTCATATTACACTCTAGAAGATAAGATTATGGCTGACCCAGTGTGGGACATTGCTTTTCTGCAAGACGCCGTGAGTGAACTTCAGAATCAAGTTCGTGATCTGCAATGGGAACTGGGAGAAGTTAGATCAAGAATGCTCCCCGAGATACGCAGGCTGAGGAGAGCCTTGCTACTTCCCGTTGAAGATTGACCGACTAGCAATGATGATGCTGAAATAATAATAATAATTAGAGTATTATTTTTCTTTTAGTCTATTATATGTATTTTTATTTGTTTAATAAATAAATTATGTTTGATCTTTGACGTTTTAATCCATATTTAATTTTCATTCTGTCTATTATCTTCTCAACAAACATGTCGACGATTCAACGTAAAAAGGAATAATTTAGAATCCAGTAGCAATAGCAAGATTTATCTGTTGGGTTTGTGGCAGGGGTTGATTCGTGTTGTTTCAAACAAATTAATCATTCGTTGCAACAGATAATTAGTCTGGTGCAACAGATAATGTCTGATGCAACAGATAATACGATGATGCAATAGATTATTCATCTGATGTACCAGATGATTGATCTCTTTAAATTGTGGGCACTTATGCTGGATTCATAATCCGGGTTCTATCTATTGTTGGAAAAATAGAAGTGTACCCAGATGACAAATACGAATAAAAATCATAATTTTACTTACCAAAATCTCCTATGAAGTAATGCCAAAGTGGAAAGTGATGTAGTAAACAAAATTTGACCTAAGAAATTGGTAAGATCGCAGCAGTAGCGCTGTACCACCACCACCACCACCACCAACAACAAATGATTGACAAGAAAAAGATAAGATAATGATAAATTAGAAGATGATGATAATGAAGCAGAAGATGATAAATAAAGCAGCAAAAACAGAAACAATTAACAACAAAAATCGCTAAGAGAGAAAACAACAATGGATGAGAAGAGAGAGAAAAACGCCTTTTTTTTCCTCCATTTCCCGTTATTTTAGGTATACATTGAGATCAAAGTGTAAATTTAAAAATTTATGGGTTATTTTCAAACTTTCCCAACTTTCTTAATACATAATAAAATAATTGTCACCTCCAACTAATAATTAAGACTTGTGTCACTTACACCTCATTTTAAAACTCTTTTGTCACCTGTGGCCCAAACCTCCGAGAAACATACTTAATTTGAGGCGAGCATACAAGTGAGAAGTATATACCACCAATATAAGTATGAAAATTGACTACAATCCTAAGCATTTCTAAGCCATGATACATAATGCTCTCCACATTTTTGGATGATGTCTCATACCACGCATACTCACAATATTAGGATTCCCTCTATCTCTCCTTACGATCTCTACATTCTTGTTGAAAATTTCAAACTACGCATGTTTCACTGGACCGATTCTATTACAATAATGAACGACGATAGTAATAACTCCAAAAACATGCAAAATAAATCCTTTACCATTTGATAGAATCTCTCCTCACCCCTCAGTGATCTTGTATTAGACAACTATGATGGAAGTAATTTAGTAGCGACAATACACCACTCTTTCACATTAAATGAATTATCTTCTTACTTTTTCACTTTGTTTTCTCACTTTTGCTTTTTTTTTTTTGCTAACTCTTCACCAATTGAGTTCTTCTCAATGATTCTTATCTCAAATTCAACCTTATGATTCTCGAGGAGAATTTTTTTCATCAACATTTTTCTAGTTTTTATCAAAATTTTCAGAACTCTCAATGAATATTTTAGGAAAAAAACACTTACTGTAGTCTTTAAGGCTATGACACTTATTTTTGTCTCTTAAAGAGACTTTTAGAATTTTTAGGAAACGTGTAAATAATGTAAACTTTTTGTAAAGAATTCATTCTATAAATGAAAGGAACCGAAGGCATTGCAGAGCAAGCCTTCATGTGTTGAAGCAATACTCTCTCCTGTCCACAACAAATATTTTGCTCAGTTAATTAAAAAACAGATATATTTCAATGGAAAAAGTTATGGAGGAACAAATTTCAGAAATATCAAAACTACCCGAACAAGTATATTTATTTATGATTATGAATAACTAAATTCATAATTCCCAACAATGATGATATGATAAAATAAATTCATATTAGTTACTTTATAGTAGAATTATTCGAAGAATAATATGTTAAGAAGTTTATTAGCAAAGTGGAAACGGAGAAAAATTTCTAAGAACTATGTCATCCTAAAGGTGAAACCAATGGGCAAGAAGCCGTGGCGGGGAGTAACCAAAGTAGAGGAGCTGTTTAAGGGAAAAAGTATCCAAATTACCATGCTAATAGTGACCGAAGAACATGTTATTTAAGAATAATCTAGTATATAGTAATCTAAGATGACCATATTTTGTTATTTACATGGTTGAAGGAAATATTTTGAAAATAGCAATTTTATGAAAATGAATAATTATTTATCTGATGTGATGGTAGATAAATTTAAAATACTTATTTTGTATGCACTTAAAGATATAAAAGTAGTATAAATTACATACCATACCTACCTAACTACTCTTACAAATAATTATCATGATAAATTACATATATCTAGAAATTTTGAAAAAAGATATGAGAAACACACAGTTAATAGAAAAACAGATGAAACTAAATTTAGACAAATACATACATGAAAACTAAAGAGATAAAATATATAGAATTTCTTAATAGAAATATGCAAGAACTACTAAGGCTAAAACAAACAACTACAAAATATTATAATAAAATATTTAATCAATTTTAAAAGATAGATCATCTTAAAGTGTTAATCTTATATATACTTAGAGATATAGAAATTATAGATACTAAGAGAATAATATTAGAAAAAGTATTAGACTATGAAATTGAAACCATAAATTGGATAGAACAGTTATACCTAGATAATTACCCAGAAGGATATTATTCAGATTAAGAGATGTTAGAATATATTAGAAAAACTAGAGAAAATCAAGATAATCTAAATAAAGAAATTAATTATAGAAACCGAATTAGAAAAATAATGGAAAATCTAAAAGAAAAATTAATATGGATAGAAGAAACCTTAAAAAATTTATAAAGAAGTACATGTAATAGTTTATATAATTTAAAAACTTCGCTACGAGAAGAACAACACAAGATAATAAATAACATTGAAAATCTACAATTAGATATACATTACAGTACAATTAGAATAAATTATTATACAGAAATCTGTAACTCTACAATTACTACAGGATAAAATAATAAACCATACAAATTAATGAATACATCTTACGAAAAGAATAAATCATTAAAAGATATTGAAACAAAATTTAAGAAATATCCACACACAAAGAAAAATAGATTCATCATACATATAATAAATCTATTTCATAAGTTAGTTATCCACATAGATCCGCAACCCCCTACAAATGGTATCAGAGCCCAGTTATTTAAAAATACAGCAATGTTTGAATTTAAATTGGATTAAATTAATTATGAGAAGACCATTTAAAAACAGAGAAGCTTTTAGAAAAATTAAAGAATCTTTAATTAGTAATTATTCAGAATATATAAGTCTAAATAAAACAAAACAAAACCCACAAAGATTAGTCTATCTAATTACCTTAATATCTAGTATTGAAGCAAAATTAATAATCCATTTAAAATCAAGAAGAATAAGACACATACCACCTAGTTATGATAAAATTAGATTTAGATATCCACCAAGATATTATAAATATGGTTTAAATGAATAAAGTACAAAAATACAAAGAATTAAAACAAATTATTTCTGAAAAACGTAAAGATTTAAAAATAAGAATAGAAAGACTACATTATAATATATTTGCTGGAGTTAGTGAAAACTCAATAAACACACAAAAAGATGAAATATCAAAATTAGAATCACAAATAGATAGTTTAGAATATATATATCAACATGAACTATCCACAATAAAATGAACAAAGAAGAATTTATAATAGATGAAAAAATATATGAAAATCACGAAGGATTAAAAATAAAAATAGTATTTTCTAATCTCGGAAGAAGATATAAGAAAATAAATGAACATTTATATCTAATATTATAAAAAGAAGAATTAAAATTAGAAGATAAATTGACAGCAATGATAAGAATAGAAAGAGAAAATGAACAAATAGATAGAAAAAAGGAAATAGAAAAAATTAAACAACAAACTACAGAAGAAATATGAAAAATAGAAGAAACTAAAAATAGTAGAATTGTTGAATTAGAAAAAGAACTACAAATGTTAAAAGATTTGTATGAACAAAAACAAAAGGAAAAGGAAGAAAAAGATAAAGAACAAAAATTACTAAACGAGATAAATCAATTTAAGGAAAAATTAGAAATAAAAAACAAGGAATTAGAAATAAATAATATAGATGTTGAAGAAACAGATAATTATGATTCAGAAGAAAGTGAAACATATACAGAAATATTAACAAATACAAAAAAATTAGAAATCAACGAAAAACAAGAAGTAATTAATGAAGAAAATTTAGAAAATATCAACACAAAAATAAATATTCTTGATAAAAAAGAAGATGAAAATATAATACCTAGAACATCAGAAATAAGAAAACCTACATATTATAAGAATAAATTTAAAAAATATAATCTAAAGAATGAATATGACAAATGGACACCAAAACAAATAGTTAATAAAAGTTATAACTTTTTAGACTTAGACTGTGTAATAGATACAGAAAAAATAATACAATTATGGATAGGATATATGACAAAACAATTATTAGATAATAATATAAACATAACAGATGCACCAGAATATATAGAAAGAACACTAATAGGATCAGTGAAATTATGGTTTTCAAATTTAACTGAAAATAGCAAGAAGGTATTAAGAACTAATAAACCTATATAAGGAACATCATCAACAACAACTAAACTAACACCTATAGAATTATTAAAAAAAATATGAAACAACTATAAAAGATGAATTTGGTAGTATGACAACAATAGAAGAAGAACAAGATGAAAAAGATACAAATAGGAATTTAATGATTAAATTAGCAATTTGTAATATGTGTTATATAGATGAATATACTTGCGCATTTAAAGAATATTATTATAAAGGAGCATATAATATAGAAGAAAGTAAAGAAATTATATTTTAATAAATTACCCGAACCATTTAGTTCAAAGATAATAAAGAGTTAGGAAGAAGCAAAAATAGTAGATACTTTAGGAACAAGAATAAAATTTTTACAACAATGGTATAGAAACTTATGTGAAAAATATAAAGAAGAATTAAAATGGAAGAAACATTGATAAGAAATTTAGCATGTTGCAAAAATAAAATAGTACCCCAATTTGGATGTGAAGAAAGATATTATAAGAAAAGAAAAAGACATAAGAAATATAAGAAATATAAAAAATCAAAATATAAATACAAAAAACCAAGAAAAAGATATTATGTAAAAAATTATAAATACAAAAGACCATATAGAAAAAAGAAATCTATAAAAGAATGTACTTGTTATAATTGTGGAAAGTTAGACCATTTAGCTAGAGATTGTAAATTACCTAAAAATTCAAAAAATAAACATATATCAGAAATAAAAATAGATAATATAGAATATATGCAGATAGATTATATAGATTATGAATTAGAAAGTGAGGATAGTATATATGAAATTTCAGAAAACGAAATAGATAATGAAATAGATAGTGAGATAGATGAATCAAATGACTGAAGAAGATATAAAAATAATAACAAAGGAAGAATATTTAAATGATGAAGGAACAGAACAAAAAATAATATTTGACAATAACATATTTGATGAAATAAAAGGAAAAGAATTAGATTTAAGTGTAGAAAAAATATTTAAAATACCAACAATAAAAAATATTTTTACTAGAAAAAAGGACGAATATTATGTAGTATGTCAAAAGGAACATATAATAGACTGTAGATATGCAAAAGACAAAGCTAGTATACCACTAGTAACAAAAATAATAATTAATAAAGAGATAAATGATATAAGAAGTAAAGGAGACCCAATAAAATATGTACACCTTGGAGGTACAGAGATATTAATAAAAGCATGTTTTAGAGAAGGAATAGATACACCAATAGAATTATATTTAGCAGACGATAGAATTATAAAACCTATAGAAAAAAGCATAATAACTGCCGTAAAAGGAAATCTAATATACCAAAAATTTAAATTTATAATAAGTGCAAATTATTCAGTAGCGGTAACAGATAAAAATATAGATAAATTAGTAGTATTATATTGAAAAATATCAGGAATAGAATTAACCCCAGGAAGTAAAATATTTACAGCAAGATGCAAAAATTTATATGTATTAACAACAAAACATAAAATAACAGGAAAAAATAAGATTAACAAAATACGAATAGAAAGTCTATTCGAACAAATTGTAAAAACAATAGATTATAATGATTATAGCTATAGAGACATAGATATAGAAGAAAATTTAGAAATAGTAAAAGATAGAATAAGTACAACGAAAAGAATAGCTGATGAAGAACCAGAATCATCAAGCTCATAAAAAAGAACAAGTTATGAAATAAATTCAACAAGTAATTTAAACCAATATTATATAACAGGAAAAATAAATGAGAAAGAATATTTAATACTCTTGAATACAGGATAAGAAGAAAATTATATAGCAAAATATCTAGTAAAAGATGAAATAAAAACATTTGTAGGGGGGTGCGGATCTATGTGGATAACTAACTTATGAAATAGATTTATTATATGTATGATGAATCGATTTTTCTTTGTGCGTGGATATTTCTTAAATTTTGTTTCAATATCTTTTAATGATTTATTCTTTTCGTAAGATGTATTCATTAATTTGTATGGTTTATTATTTTATCCTGTAGTAATTGTAGAGTTACAGATTTCTGTATAATAATTTATTCTAATTGTACTGTAATGTATATCTAATTGTAGATTTTCAATGTTATTTATTATCTTGTGTTGTATTTCTCGTAGAGAAGTTTTTAAATTATATAAACTATTACATGTACTTCTTTCTAAATTTTTTAAGGTTTCTTCTATCCATATTAATTTTTCTTTTAGATTTTTCATTATTTTTTTTTATTCGGTTTCTATAATTAATTTCTTTATTTAGATTATCTTGATTTTCTCTAGTTTTTCTAATATATTCTAACATCTCTTAATCTGAATAATATCTTTCTGGGTAATTATCTAGGTATAACTATTCTATCCAATTTATAGTTTCAATTTCATAGTCTAATACTTTTTCTAATATTATTCTCTTAATATCTATAATTTCTATATCTCTAAGTATATATAAGATTAACACTTTAAGATGATCTATCTTTTAAAATTGATTAAATATTTTATTATAATATTTTGTAGTTGTTTGTTTTAGCCTTAGTAGTTCTTGCATATTTTTATTAAAAAATTCTATATATTTTATCTCTTTAATTTCCATGTATTTGTCTAAATTTAGTTTCATCTGTTTTTCTATTAACTGTGTGTTTCTCATATCTTTTTCCAAAATTTCTAGATATATGTAATTTATCATGATAAGTATTTGTAAGAGTTGTTAGGTAGGTATGGTATGTAATTTACTCTAATCATATAATATTTACCAAATGCTTTTTCTAATATGATTTTTCTTATATCTACTACTTTTATATCTTTAAGTGCATACAAAATAAATATTTTAAATTTATCTACCATCACATCAGATAAATAATTATTCATTTTCATAAAATTGTTATTCTCAAAATATTTTCTTCAATCATGTAAATAACAAAATATGGTCATCTTAGATTACTATATACTAGATTATTCTTAAATAACATGTTCTTCGGTCACTATTAGCATGGTAATTTGGATACTTTTTCCCTTAAACAACGCCTCTACTCTGGTTACTCCCCGCCACGGCTTCTTGCCTCATTGATTTCACCTTTAGGATGACATAGTTCTTAGAAATTTTTCTCCGTTTCCACTTTGCTAATAAACTTCTTAACATATTATTCTTCAAATAATTCTACTATAAAATAACTAATATGAATTTATTTTATCATATCATCATTGTTGGAAATTATGAATTTAGTTATTTATAATCATAAATAAATATACCTGTTCGAGTAGTTTTGATATTTCTGAAGTTTGTTCCTCCATAGTTTTTTCCATTGAAATATATCTCTTTTTTAATTATCTGAGCAAAATATTTATTGTGGACAAGAGAGAGTATTGCTTCAACACATGAAGGCTTGCTCTGCAAGGCCTTCGGTTCCTTTCATTTATAGAATGAATTCTTTACAAAAAGTTTACATTATTTACACGTTTTCTAAAAATTCTAAAAGTCTCCTTAAGAGACAAAAATAAGTACCATAGCCTTAAAGGCTAAAAAATTAGTGCTATAGCCTTAAAAAAGTCAAAAAGGCTAAAGTCTATACAATAATTCTATATTTTGTCTTCTATTATTACTCCGTTGATATCTTCTTGTTGTCGTATCTGCTGCTTTTCCATATCTCCATTATTGCTTCTTATCTTATCTTTCCAGCTGGCATGCTCATCTTCTTGCTTCTTTTATTCTAGGTGGACTTTTGGAATAATATTATCTTTTTCGTTACATCTTGAACATTGATGGTCTGGATATTTGTGTCCAATTATCTTACAATATCTTGTCAATAATCCGTCTGAAATAAATCCTTTCTTAATTGTTTTGCAGTAGATTGTTTTTCTGGATTAAGTAATGTCATTATCCATTGCCTAACATCTTCCATATCTGCTTGTCGTAGTTCTTTTGAATTTAAATAAATCATCTGATGGTCTCTCAAATAATAGCTCCATATTGGATTTCCATTGATATAATTATTTGCTAATTCTTGAATTATTGTAGCTAGTCCAATGAGTCGTTTATTTGCGTAGAAATCAGGTATCTCAATTCTGGGTATCTCTGGCTGCCGCGTAATATCTTCCGGTATGATCATATCTCTGGTTAGTCCTATTTTTACAACTTGTATAACTGATTTTATTTCGTCGTATAATATCTCTGCTGGTGCAGTATAACACTTTATATAAAATAGATTTCTTTTGTTATCTTTTTATAGGTAGTGAATATTTTATGTAATTCTTCCATAGCTGTTAGTTCTTCTCCGTCTTGGGTGTATATGGTATTTAATAATTCATAGTCAAAACAAGTTTTCACTAGGCTTGGGTTGATTTTGGGTAGTGCAATTAGCTTGTTGTAACCTTGTAATTTTTGGGTTATATAGTTTGTGTTTGGTTCTTTGATATTTATAGCTCTGGGTTAAGGTTTAAAAAAGTTTGTACTCTATAGATATTTTCTATATATTTTTGGGTTGTATAGTTGTAAACTTTTTTATCTTGGTTTAGACTTTCTCGGTATGTGGTAATTTGTGGGGGTATGAGCAAGGGGTCTTTTTGTGTTTTTGGTATAAATGATTTCTCAAATATTTTATTCATATTCATGTTCTAATATCTTTGTCTACTAACTCCTCTGCTTGTACCTGCAGAAGTAGATTGATAAACGTTATGGATTTTATGGAGTGTCCCATCGTCTCCTTCTAGCTCTGGAACTTTAATGTCTTCCGATCGACATAGCTCTGCACACTGCTGAATTAGCTGATTTGTAGCTATAGACTTCAGTTTATCTTCATTAGTCTTTAGCTTTTCTATCTCATTACCCATACTGTCCACTTTCATTGAAAGCGTAGTTAGGGTGTTGAGTATTTTTTCTAGAGTATCTTCTTTTATTATATCAGTCTGTATAGCTTTATCTTGATATGTTATCTGCAATAACATTTTTGTTAATACTGATTACTTCAATTATAAATGTGAAATTTAATATATTTAAGACTAGTTTCCGAATCTCTTTTGTTGTAACTGAATTTTGTATTTTCTTTGTTAACCACCAGCGTACCTGTGTATTATCTGTGCGTACAATAAATTTATTATATACAATATATGACTCAAATGCTAACAAACATTTACATAATTCTTTCCTATTTATTTCCCATTTTATTTCTGTTTCATTGAACGTACCTGAGTAGTATCTACAATGGTGTTCTAATTTTTCTGCTTCATATCGGTATTTAAGTACTCCTCCATAACTATATTCACTAGCATCTGCTTCTACTATATATATAAATTTTCTATTTTCATCTGAAAATTGTAGTTTTGATAATTCTTTACAAAGTAATTTTATTTTCTGAACTTGTTTTTTATCTTCTTCATTATAGTTATATTCTACATTCTTTTTTAATTTTTTCTGTAGTGGTTTTAAAGTTTTTGCTAATTTTGAAATATATTCTCTTACTTGGTTTACTAATCCTAAAAATGATTGTAATTTCTTTTTTGTATCTAATTTTTCTTTTGAATTTATTATTTTTTGTACTATATGTTGTTGAATTTTTACTCCACTCTTATCTATTTGTATTCCTAAAAATTCTATCTGATTTTTCATAATTTCAGCTTTCTTTTCGCTTAGACTTATTCCCGATTTTTCTATTATATCTGTAAATTGTCCTAATAATTTTAAATGTTCTTCTTTGGGTTTTGTATATAATAATATATCATCTATGTATACTATACAATAAGATAATTGTTTAAAATAACTATCCATAAAATATTGATATCTACCTGGTGCATTTTTATATCCAAATGGTAATACGTTCTATTCATAAAATCGTTGTGGTACCGTAAATGCGGTTAATTCTTTAGATTCTTCTTCTAACTTTAAATGGTAAAATCCTGATTTACAATCGAATTTGCTAAAATAATTATATCCCTGTATTTGCCTTATTTTTAATATCTTATTTGGTATTGGGTAATTATATGTTATAGTTTTTGCATTTAAATTTCTATAGTCAATAACCATTCTACTTTTTCTTCTTTTTTGTTCACTATGTTTATTTACTATAAATGCTGGACTATTATGTTTACTATTACTTTTTTGTATATACTGTTTTTCTAATAATTCATCTATATGCATTTTAAATTCTTTTAAATCGTCAAAATTATATGTTAATGATTTCTGGGTTATTATGCTATTTTTATCTATTAATTCAATTTTTATAGTAGTTTTATATTTTTCCCATCTTTTTAATGGATCTTCACTATATAATTGTTCTAATTTTTTCTTAATTATTTCTATCTTATTTATTGAAAATATAGTTATTTCTGTTTTATTTATCGAAAATACTACTATTTCTATTGTATCTTCAGTATTTTTTTATATTTTTTAACTTTTGTGTTTCACTTTCTTTTATCCAATCAGTTTTCTTTCTTATTTTATTATTAACTTTTTTGCTCTCACTTTCTGTTTACATGATGTTGTAAACCACCAGTCTGTTCTAGTTATTATATGTGGGTATAATTTATCTAAAAATGACATTCCTAAAAGTATATCTTTTGATGTTAGTTTATAATTATAAATTTCTTCTATTGTTAATATTTTATCCCATACTTGTATTTTTACATTCCTATCTTTATAAGTAATTAAGCTTCCTTCACTATTAAATCCTTTAATTATTATTGGTGTTTTAAATTTATCCCATTTACTTTCTGGTAAGCAATTATATCTACATAAATTAGCTTCTGCTCCTGTATCTATCATAGGCGTATAATATCTACTGTAATATCCTTTTACTACAATCTTCATTAATACATATATTTTCATTTTATGTTAAGGCTCTTCTTAAGAATAATTTTTCTTTGTTATATGTTAAAGGTGTCAACGGGCTGGGCCGGGTCAACCCGGAACCGGCCCTCCCATTCTACCCGGGTTTCGGGCCGGGTTTGGCGTTAACCGGTCCGGGCCGAACAGTAAAAAAATTAAAACCCACCGGAAACCGGACCACTTAACCCAATTCGGTCAAACCCACCAAAACCCGGTCAAACCCGATTAAAAACCGGTCAAACCCGTTTAAAAAATAAATAAAAAATCCAATATACACTATATACACTCCAATATACAATATATATTTTTAAAAAAATATATAAAGTCTAAACAATTACACATATATACGTACCATTCAATATATAATTATATATGACTATACGTACTACTTTAAATAAAACATATGCTATAATAGTATAATATATATATATATATACACTACAATATATATATACACTAATTTATAAAGCATATACACATGTATACGTTAAATATATACTACTTTAGAAGATATATACAGATATATATGCACCATTCAATATATATGTACTACTTTAAATAAAATATATATACATGTATACGTTAAACATACACGTCTATAGAAGATCCATTCACATATATACACTCTATTCTATGTATATGTAATACTTTAAATGCAATATACTACATTGTATATACATTACAATATGTATAGATATACTTATATACTAATTTATAAAACATATACACATGTATACATTAAATATACACTTCTATAGAAGATATATATGCACAAATATACAAAACATATGCTACTTAATATAATAAATTAATAATATTTGGTAGTAAATTAATAATATATTAGAAGTAAGTTTTTAATTTAAAGTATAAAAGTAGAAATTCAATTTAAAATTTTAAATCGTTAAATAAAAATAAATAAAAAACAACGACTAAGGAGTGAATGAATTTGTGGAATTTTATTGATTGCAAAATGATCCAAAATTTATAATTTACATGAATGAAAAATCTATAAATTATGCATCATTTTTTCCAACTCATTCATGTTAATATTAATGGGAACTTGCATAGGATAGTCGAAGTCAATGGGGGCAAAACCATGCATTGGACTTGATTCTGCTGAGTTCTCCCGTGAAGTCATAATTTCTTCAAGTTTGAGGTCGTCGCTCGGCTCCGGTTCCATTCCTTGGTTTCTTCTTTCTGCTCTAATCCAATCTCTGAGGCAAACTAAAACATTCATTGCGTTGCTTCCCAATGAGTGTCGGTTGTCTCCAAACTGCTGTCGTCCCTGACTGAAGGCGCTCTCTGATGCAACGGTTGACATTGGAACATTCAAGATATCTCTGGCTAATCTTGAAAGTACAGGATATTGTGATTCATTATTCCTCCACCAATCCAGCGTATTGATCCGTCGTCTGCGATCCTCTGGTGCCGTCCGCAGATAATATTTCAGCTCTTCCCGATAAGTTGATGTGTAAGCTCTCTCATCCACACTGTTCCAACAAGTTAAATCATAAAACGAATCAGGAAAACCACTATGTGCCGGCCTTTTAGAAGATGATGACTCCTCGGGAGGATGAGGAGCGACAGTTGGACTGATATTTGTAGGTACGGCTGAATCAAATAAATCAGCATAGTGATTATATAATTTTTCTATATAATCCTTTGCATCAGCCGTAGCCGTCTACAAATCAGGCTGTACTTGTTCAGAATCATGGTTAGTATTTATTTCTAAGTTAGCATAAATAAGAGTACTAAAGTGACACATATGATTATATTTCATGCACGCATTTAGCATAGCACCAACCAAGTAAATAGGGGGAATCGAGAAAAAATATTTTTTAAATTTCGTAAACATAGCGCCAACAGCTTCTTTATAACCTTCTTTATTTTTATATTGTTGGAGCAAACCAGAAATATCGACTATATATGCCAAAATATTACAAACAGTAGGATAGTAAGCACCGAAAAATTCAATCGTAGCTACATAAAATTTTTCTAAAAACTTAACAAGATCACTAATTACAACCCAATCAGAATTATGTAGCATGCAATCAGCAAATGAACCACAATGTTGGTTAAAAGCTAGTGTAATAGAAATTCTATATTTATAACAAGTTTTTAAAAATTCATACGTAGAATTCCATCTAGTATCAACTTCCTCAGGCATCAAAATCGGTGTAAGTCCATTTTCTTGACATTTAACTTTAAATTCTTTAATTCTCGATCTATGATTATTTCCTTGAATAAAACCAACGACAAGACGAATTTTTTCAATATAAAGCTCAAAAAAGTCAAGACCATCTTTTACAATTAAATTATATATATGACATGCACACTTAATATAAAAAATTTCAGGGAAGGGCGGAGATAGCGTAAATTTTATTTTTGTTATAACAGTCTTGTTGTTAGAAGTATTATCAAAAGCAATACATAAAATTTTATTTTCTATACCATAATATCCGGCAATTTTAACAATAGAATTAGCAATAAATTGTCCAGTATGTTTACGATCTTCATCATATAAAAAAGTAAGAATACGTTTTTGCATCACGAAATTACTATCCATCCAATGACAAGTAACGGTTAAATAATCATTTTTATTTACAGCACGACCAAGATCAGAAGTTAGGGACAATCTACATTGAATATTTTTTAAGAATGTTGATAAATAAAAACAATATTGTGAATGAAGTCTAAAAATATCAGACCGACAAGTAGTTCTAGGAATACCATTAAATATAGGATTATAAATTGCTTGTATATAACGAATAAAAGCATCAGAAGAAGAAAAACTAAAAGGCAAACAACCCACAGCTACCATTTTAGCTATTTCTTCCCTGTCCCTCAATTTATTATACTTTTTCGCTACTTGACCGGTTGTTGGGTCCATTCTAGTTTGCGTTGACCCACCAACATCCCCACCACCTTTTGCAATATTTAACTCTCTTTTGTGATCTTCAGCTATATGTCTCATTAACGTACCCGTACCCCTTGCTTACCTCCACTTCTATGCTTATATATTTGTTGACAAATATTGCACTGCACCTCAATATCTGATATACATTCAAAAAATTGTCATGCAATACTAGTTCTTTTACGAGGTTTTGGGGCACTGGGAGGACGGGAAGGGAGATTAACTGATTCAGATCTAACGTTAGCATCTCCTACTGCGGGTGTTTCAGCAATATTTTCATCATCTTCGTCTAAATTAACTGCATCTACTTCATTTTCTTCTTCTATACCGTAATTTTCCTGAGCTTCTACATAATCCATATCGTGAGCACCTACACCTATTTCTTCCTCAAAAGGTGTACCAAGCGGTACCGGAGGCGAAGTCACACGGGTATATCTATTACTTGAACTACCTCTACCGCTAGTAATTCGGTTTTTACTACCACTATCACTTCCGGGATAAAAAATTTTAACATCTTTAGCAGCGAGGTTTTTTAATTTATCCATAATATAAATTAAATTAAACTAAAAATATTTAAAATACACAAATATAATAAAATTAAATATTAAACAATTAATACAATAAATAAAAATTAAACGTAAGAGATGGAACGACAATACCAAATTTTGAAAGTATCCGAAGATTGCGACTTTAGAAACTTCCGCTCGTACTTTGTAAACGAAAAATTAAAAAATTAAAGTGAATACTTTAAAAATTAAATATATTGAATATTTGAGAATTGAGAATTGAGATTTGAGAGAGTGAAAAATTGTGTGAAAAATGATTTGAAGTTGTAGGGTATTTATAGATTTATTTTGGGGATTAAAAGATATTTTTAAAATTTTTTTTTTTTAATTAAATGGGCCCAAACTAGCCGTTTGGACCCAAAAATGGTAATATAGCCGTTGGGCCAACGGCTAGTTTGGCCCAAAAAATTAAATTTTTTTTTTTTTTGCTGGGCCGATTAACCGACGGGCTTGGTCCGAGCCGGTTAACCGGCGGGCCTGGACCGGGCTTAGTCTGGGCCGGTTAACCGGCAGGCCTGGACCGGGCTTGGTCCGGGTTAACCGGGTCCATTTTAAAAAAAAAACCGATCCGAGACCCTAAAGCCCTAGGGCTTACCGAGCCGGGTCAAATCAGGCCGGTTTAGCTAGTCGGGCCGGGTCAGCCCAAGTCAGCCCGACCCGTTTGACACCCCTATTATATGTTAAGGTTAATTGTGTATGTTCTATATTATATGATTTTACTTGTTCTAACCATTTTATTTCTAATATTATATCTATTTTTTTTTGCATTTCTTCCTTTACTTCAAATTCTATTTTTATTTTTCTAATTCCTATTATTATTTGTTCTTCTGCTATATTTTTTACTATTTCTTAAACTTCAACCCAAACCTAGTGAAAACTTATTTTGACTATGGATTATTAAATACCATATACACCCAAGACGGAGAAGAACTAACAGCTATGAAAGAATTACATAAAATATTCACCACCTATAAAAGGATAATAAAAGGAAATTTATTTTATATAAAGTGTTATACTGCACCAGCAGAGATATTATACGACGAAATAAAACCAGTTATACAAGTTGTAAAAATAGGACTAACAGAGATATGATCATACCGAAAGATATTACGCAGCAGCCAAAGATATCTAAAATTGAGATACCTGATTTCTACGCAAATAAACGACTCATTGAATTAGTTACAATAATTTAAGAATTAACAAATAATTATATCAATGAAAATCCAATATGGAGCTATTATTCGAGAGATTATCAGATGATTTATTCAAATTCAAAAGAACTACGACAAGCAAATATCTTTATCTACTAACTCCTCTGCTTGTATCTGCATAAGTAGATTGATAAACATTATGGGTTTTATGAAGTGTCCCATCATCTCCTTTTAACTCTGAAACTTTAATATATTTCGATCGATATAGCTCTGTACACTGCTGAGTTAGCTAATTTGTAGCTATAGATCATAAATCTCACTGGCTTCTCACGGTCCTTGAAAGTAAATTCTGAACAAGTCAAAATGAATGGAGAAAGTAGTAAATCGAGTTTAACAAGGATCACAGCTGGTAAGATCTACAAAGCAACTGCAAAAAAGGAAAAAAATAGACAGTTGGAGAATCAGATCTTGAAGATGTGCTATATAGATAACATTTGACAGAAATGAAAAACAAGAGATCGATGAGCATCTATCCCTGAAAGCGTCATTAAGGCACAAAAATAGAGATCTAGAAGATACTTACTCGGGTGGTGGTTGGAGAAGTAGATCTCGAGTGTCAAGAAGATACCGAAGGCGTCATGGGGCTTACCACGTTGGAGCTATGAAACACCACCAAAGAAGCGGTGCACCATCATTTACACACCATCGGTGATGAGATGAGATAGGATTGAAGATGAAGAGAAGATGTCTATCTGGGAAATTCTACAACTCCAACAAGCCTAGACGTCTATTTATTTGTTTTCAAAAGTAATTTGGACCGGCTTATTTTAAACCTCGGTAACACATGTTTTTTTATTTGCAGTTTTTATTTTTGAGCCACTTTTATTCTTGTTTGACATTTGATTCCTTTACTAATAAAAGTTGGTTCATAGAGCAAGTTTTTTTTTTTTTTTTTTTTTAAAAAAGCAAGGATAAAATGATAAGGCCATAGCAATAAATACACTGACAAAAAATAAGAAGAAAGTATGTGCAGTTAAAGAGACATTTCATGTAAATAAATTGAGTCACATGTTCAATTTGCATAAATAGTTTGGCTGGGCCATACTTGTGTAAATATTTTTTGTTTTGATCCAATTTCTGTCCTTTTCTCTAAATTTAATATTTTGAGAAATTATTATATTTAATAATAATAAGGTGAATTAGAAAGTTCTTTATTTTCTAAAATGAACAAGTGCTTAATAAAATTAATATTTATTTTTAACACAATCAATTAACATATAATAATAAAGGAGAATGTCGAGAAGGTGTTGTCACACCATGTCGAAAAGGTGTTGTCACACCTTTCTATGACCACCATTGCTATTTATCTTTTTGTCAAGTTTTTAACATTTTTCTCTTATATTTTTCTTAAGATATATTCCCATATCACTTTAAAATAACTCATCAATTACTTTATAATTATCTAAATCTATTGCTCAATTAAAAAGAAAGTATATTTAAGAATATTAAAGGGTTATTAGTTTAAAAATCTTTCCTCATCCTACTAATTGAATCCAATTAAACTTAATTTTTAAGATGCAAAAAGAAAAAGATAAAATAGTAAAATCAATTCCTTTTATTAGATACATGCAAACGCAGGTTTTATATTGTACTACAAAATTTAAAGTCTGTACTTGAAAATTCAAAGGCCACACACAATAAAAGAAACGTACTTAATATTAATTAATATTTTTGTATGTATATTCAAGTTTCTATATGTGTGTGTATATCTGTTATATGTGTGAAAATTATTTACACTTTCAATTTTGACTTAAAAATAAATTTTTTCTTCAACTTTGAGAAAAAATCATTCTCCTCTTTTTGCTTAATACAATGTCTATTTTATTTTTGACATTTGCACTCCTCTATTTAAATAATATCTTTTTACATTATTTATTATTTATTTATTTTATGGAAGTATTAATATATCTTTTATTTAAGTTCATTTACATAGACCTGTCAACTGGGCCGGGCTGACCTATTCTGGGTCGTTTAGCTTGGCCCGTTTAAAGGGCCCGACCCGGTCTGACCCGGCCCGATGGGCCTCTAGTTTATTGGGCCGTCGATATCGGGATGGACCGTCTCAATTGAAAGGTACGGTGGATCGGTCCAGTAATAAAATTGGACCAGGTCCACCGGTTATCCGGCTCGGCCCGACTCAATTTTATACTTTTTTTTATATTTGAACTTGTTGGGCTGACAGCTTCCAACGGTCAAATGGACTATTGGTCCAACAGCTATAATGCCGTTTGGGGTCCAACGAACATTTGACCAAATTTCAATTATCTTTTTTAAAAAAAATTAATTCAAAAATTTTGCTTTAAATATCCTACAATTACAAATCATTTTTTACACAAACAAGTTCTCTCATTTTCTCAAAGTAACGCCCCAAGACTACCCTCGGACGTCACACGGTGCTTAGGACCACAAGCGATCCCAAGCTAACCCTTATATTGGCATAACTCGTGAGCAACTAAATAAGATACATTAATCTGAAAGAAATAAGTGGAAGAGATGTCTTTGCTGAATATGTTCAAAATCAAAACTATCAAAAAGGATTACAACTATGGTTATACAAAACAAAACTGAAAATTTAATACATCAACTATACTGACTGTCTGTGAAGCCTCTACTAATATTGAATTCAGGTAGCCGGGACATGACTCACATCTATCTCGAATCAATATGACTGAATAAAGAAACAAGATGCTACTCGAACTATGGTTGAATTGAGCCCTCGAATCAAAAGGACTCATCACTGTCTGATTATGAAGTGTGGGCTACATACAATTGGTACCTACATTATGAGACAATGTAACACATAGACATATATGTGGATCAGTACTTCTGGAATGTACTGAGTATGTGGGGGTGAATGCATAAAAAAATAATAACTCAATATGCTCATAGACTTTTAAATAATGCATGCTAAGTGTAAGTGACTCACCTTGAGCTTGAATAAAATTGAAAGCTGAAAAATCATAAAACATGAATAATAAAGCATACTGAATAAACTTTGTGAGCCACACACTTAGTTTCTAAAACCTTTACTTTTACTCTTTCTTTTGGGAGGGACCTAGTCCGCTTAAAAGACGAGTTAAACAAGCCTCTCAAATTGACTATTTCCTCACTAATCCTTTCTGAATTGACTAGTCAAGGTGTTAATAATGGTAGAGGTCTAGGCTACCAAGGAAAATTCCAACCCAGTGAGTCTAAAGGAAAAACTGCTCATGATGATAGAAGCAAAAGGCAAAAATTTTTGTATACTCACTATGGAAGAGATGTACATTTGAAAGAAAGATGTTAACACTAGCTTAAGGTAAAACTAAGGAATATTGAATACACTTAGCTGGATAGTACACATCATAAGGACTTTGAGTCTCTGAGAAACGAAAAGAAAAGCCATCACTGCCTAGATGGGCTAAGAAAAATTTGATCACTCCATTGTCCTACTACTGGGAGCTCAGACTTAAATGGGATCCCAAATCTGACAAGTGATCTTGATTCTAGGCATGAGAAAGGGATTGCATTCAAGAATAGCTCATTGATTGAAAGAGTTAAAAGCTCACTAATAGAAGGTCTGACTGTGTTCTCTCTCTCAAGACATTTCTGGTGAAGATGTCTTATTATGAAAATTTGATCTCAAGGACTTAGTCCTTGGCATATGTGAAGATTGTGGTCAAAAGAAAGCCCTAGAATGACCTTCAAGATTTGATGAATGAAAATACTTTGGAGAATGAACTGTAAAAGAATTCTGTAGATTGATATATGGGGTGCATGTAGTTCCTGATTAGTCAAAAAAATTATTGATCCTTAGTGGTGATGAAATAATGAGCAAGAGGATGAAAAATGTAGATAAGTCCTGATTCGCAAGGACCCGATCCATAAGAAATTCATCTCAGAAGGAGAAGCTTCAGCAGTCTGAATTAAGTCAAGTCTGGGACCTGGGACCTAATCCTCAAACCTGCCTTAGGAGCAATTTCTGAGATAAAAAGAGTATATGGAGGTTGAAGAATGATAATGACTTAGTCTAATATGTGAATCACTGTATCTCTACAAAATTGGCTATGATAAGGAGATAGATATCCTTGATAAAGTGGCTACACATTAGTCTAGCTCAGTACCATACGTATACACCCACTGGAACAATTTTGAAAAATGGACAAATGTGACTTACACAAATTTGAAGATTCACCCAAAAATGAGAGGAACCCGCTCTCATCTCTCAGGTTATTATCACTACAGTATGCTTTAATAATCATAAAATATTATCTCAGAAAGCCATGTCTCTTTTTCTTCCCTCATAAAAAATGTTAATTCATTTGCGAAATGAAAAGTCACTCTATTTTTTAAAAAAAATTAGACATGTCATTCCAAAAGAAATATCTTTTGATGACAATGATCAACTCTTCAAATTGCTAAATTAGACAATTTTCTCAACTCATCACTCATTGACCCCTTTAAACCAAACTGGTCCTTCTTACCGCCTTTCACCAAAAAACCAAATTGAATATACTCACATCAAATACCTTGATCATTCAGCAACCAAAGCCATAGAAAACTTTGCCTTAGGTCCTCTAGGTCAAAGTTTGGTAACCTTACTGAATGAAGCTGAAACCCATGTTGTGATAAGGAAGAAAGCCTCCGAAGGACCTGGTCCCAAGAAGAAAAAGTTGTTATTAAAAGGGAAGGGGCAAGTAATGAGACCAATAGAAAAGATGAAGGAATAAAATACTGATGACACAGAAAGTTCACTTAGGAAAGAACTCTTGATTCTAAAATATCTGAGAGAAAGGGAGACATGGAATGCCATATGGGTACCTCCTCAACAAAGTATTCGATCACTTTGGGGTACTTGGGATAAAGGGAACATATGGAACATCCAAACTGATGATCCGTCTGACAAAACTTGTGGAAAATGAATCTCAAGTATATGAGTTGCTACTTGTTCAAGAGAAGTTGGAAATGTAAATGGAGAAGTTAAGGATTAAGTTAGCTGTCAAAGATGCTGAATTAAATATTGTGGGCGACGCAATTTTATTAAATTTGAATCCATACAAAATTTAGATTATATTAAATTCAAAATATATTAGTCTCAAATAAATATTGTGGATTAATATAATTGGATTAATTATTTAAGTTCAAACATATATGGATTTAATTAAAGTCTAATTTTTATTGGGCTAACCTATTGATTTGGGCTACAAATGATGAGCCCACTTTAACAAGCCCAAGATATTGTCATATTCTAGAGGCCCAAATAAACGCCACGTGTCAAATGACATGGCATGCCAAGTCAAGTGAAGGAGTCAATAGGATCATGCCACATGTCAAAATGATGCAGCAGACCCATAAAATAAAAACGCATAAAAAGGCACCACATCACTTAAATCTGATTGGTCAAAGAAAGTTTTATATTCATTATGACTCTTCCTTTCCTACAACTATAAATAGGGGTATCATAATTCAGAAGAAAACCCCAACCCCATAACTCTAACAAGAAGTAAGAGAAAGCTCGTGGATCAAACGCCGCAATTTCTCTAAAAATTTCAAGTATTCAAAGCAAGTTCATCAAGATCAAAGATCAAGACCATAATATTCAAAAACAAGCTCAAAAGCCCTTGAATTCAAGCAAAAGTCAAGATCAAGTCCCTCAAATTAAGCCCTTGAATTTATATTTGAAAAGGCGAATCAGAGGATTCATAGAAATTGTAACACTCGCTTATTGAAATCAATAAAAGTGATTGTTGCAGTATTTTTCTTGTCTCGATTATTTATTTTTGGCCTCGAGAATTTTACTGTCCAAAAAATTCTGGCATGCCCAGTGGGACGATCTTTACATCTCATCTCAACTTTTTAGACTTTGAAGATTAAGAATGCTGAAATAAGTTCTAAGATGGTCAACTCTCAATCGACTGCTTCCAAGGTTGCTGACTCAAAGTTCTCTGCTGAAGTAGAAAGTATCCTTGGTGTTACTTTCGGAAGCTTAGGAGCTGTTACAAGGAGCAAGGCAGGCTTGCTAGGACAACAAACACATCCAGTGTTGTCCGTACCAACTCCAACTGTTGGATCTTCAACCCCAAAAGGAATGAAGTCCAATACAAGTTATTCGGAAGAAGGAAGTAGTGTCATGGAATCGCTTAAGAAGACTCTTGCTCTACTTGAGCATTCTGGTTCCAAATACTCTGGCGCAAAGAGCGATGATCGTTCAACAAATGCGTCATCTCCACTTACACAACATAAGTTGAGCACTTCGAAGATCAACCTATGCGATAATCCATGTTACTCTCTGATGTCTATGGTGATCATGCAAGCAATGGTAACTGATGCCTCATTTATGGAGGAGCAGTTTGCAAATCTAACAAAGGCAATTGAAGGCCTGACAAACTTTGTTCAGAATCAAGAGACTAGGATTGATAAAATAGTGGATAGGGTGGAAGGATTGATAGACGGAGAATCTAGCCATGCACCGGGGAAAGCTCCAGAGGTTCATGATATAGAAAATCCTATGAAACAAACACCACCGACTAAAAAGGTGCAAGTTTCTGCTGAAGGAAAGATCCCAATTGGGCAATTGAGGGAATTCATTGAAGGGACCCTCAAAGACAAGTATGATGTTGTCAACAAGTCTTCCCTTGTGTATGCCAAACCCTAGACTGCGAGAATAGATAGCCTCAAAATGCTGCCGGCTATCAACCCCCCAAATTTCAACAATTTGAGGGCAAAGGTAATCCAAAACAATATGTCGCATACTTTGTTGAGACATGTAATAATGCTGGAAATTATGGTGACTATCTTGTCAGACAGTTTGTTCGTTCCCTAAAGGGAAATGCCTTTAATTGGTATACAGACCTCGAGACTAACTTCATCGATAGTTGGGAGCAATTGGAACACGAGTTCCTAAATCGGTTTTATAGCACAAGGCATACAATGAGCATGATAAAGCCGACAAATAATCGATAAAGAAAGAATGAGCCAGTTATCGAATTCATCAATCGATGGAGAAATGTGAGTCTAAACTGCAAAGATAGGCTCAGTGAAGCTTCTATAATAGAGATGTGTGTCCAAGGAATGCACTGGGGGCTTCTCTACATCTTGCAAGGAATTAAATCAAAATCCTTTGAAGAGTTAGCTACTCGTGCTCACGACATGGAGTTGAGCATATCTTCTGCTGGAAAAGAAGTAGCGCCTATTCATGACCCTCGAAGTAGGAACCCAAAAGATAGGGGATGTTTGCTCCCAAAAATGAAAACAAGGAGTCTATGAATGTTAATATGTCTCCTGTGAAGGTCACCACGAAGGTAAGTAAGAAGCAAAGTGCGAAGACAACTATTGGAGCACGTCCGAATCAGAAAACTTTAAAGGAGATGCAAGAAAAGAAATATCCCTTCCTTGATTTCGATGTTGTTGAGATTTTTGATGAACTCCTTGAGCATAAGCTCATTGAACTCCAAAAGATAAAGCGTCCCAACGAAGCTAGCAGGACTAATAACCCTAACTATTGCAAATATCATAGGCTCATAAGTCATCCTCTGGAAAGTGCTTTGTCTTTAAAGATAAAGTCATGTAACTGGCAAAAGAGAAGAAGATCTTCTTCGATGATGAGATGACCAGTTCTCATCAAATCTCTATTACTTTTGGCTCACTCGATCCAGTCCAAATATGTGTCGAAGAGCATAATGAGAAAATATTAGGGCCTGACAGGTCTTCAGTTGACGAAGGCAATGATAAAGGTTGGACTCTGGTGATGAGGCACAGGCGCAGCAGGATGAGTCTGCGAAAGGAGTTGGCCATATGTAATAAATCTATGGCTGTTTACTTCCGGTAACAAGTTGGAAAGTTCTTTAAGGCCCTGTACAAATATTAGTGAAGTCAAATGCAAGTGAGATTACAAATATTACTGATATTCACTGAAATGTTATGAAATAAAAAGAAATACAAGCCACGACATGCTAATAGATGGACAATGAGCTGTAACACTAAAAAATAAACTATGACAGTGGCCTAATCAAAGGACAAAACAGAACATATAAAATAATGGAATTAACAAGAAGTTATACAATAGATAGCAGAAAAGGAATTGTAAGTAAGAACCAAAAAGGAGCAACTTATCACTTAATGCATGTCAAGGCTACCATGTGTGAAGATTGCAGAGAAAGAACTAAGAAAAAACACAGGTGTAAACTCACAACAAGAGCCTCTAAGATATTCTCAGATGTTAAGTCGGATTTTAAACATCAGTTGCCATATTTTTTGTTACATACATAAGATCAGAGAATGACAAACCCTACAAGTAATACGAGATAAATAGGTAAAGATAATGGAATGAAATTATAGACCACGAGAGTAGGCAAGCATCACATGAAATATCAAAAGTTAGTCATGGTGTCTTTCCTTTTACCCTCTATCTTTTATTTGCTTACTTCTTTTTGGAATGATTTTTGTCTAACATAAGCCTGACTCAGTTGATATAATACATACAGAAATAAGCATATCCCTACCTCATCCCCAACTTAGAAGCATTATCAAATAAAAGCCAATTTTCTTTAAGTTGAACCCTTTCTTCTTTTGAGAAAAATAAATTATTGGACCCTGGCCCTTAAACAAATGGACCGTCTTACATTTAGCAGATCAATATCATCTACATTTTAGCCATACACCTTCCAATCATTGAGGAAATTGCAGAACCTAAAGAATGCCCTGCAAGCAAGGTATCTAAGTCTTGTCATTTTAAATGATATTTTGTACAACTTTCAAACCCATATGGACTCGAGAGGTGTTTTTGAGATAGTCTACAATGACTCAACCGTTAACCTTCATGTCTCTACATAAGCTATCTCCTTTTGTGTTTGTACCTTGAATGGCAATTACATACTTTGGTGGATTCTGATTGTTATACAGTGTAGTTGAGTGATAGTAGTAGTTGGGCGATTTGTATTTGAAAATGGCACCAAAGATAGATTGATCTTCAATGTCACGTTCAAGAATGAGCACGCCCTTTACCAAGCTGGCCACAATAGACCTCTTATGACTTGCATTACTCCTGTGATTTGAAATATGCAAACTACTTAAATTTCCACAGAAACATGATTCAACCTTTCAAAACCAGCTGCTATAGGTTACTTGTCTTTATAGGTTACTAGTATTCATCACCATGTCGTTGTCATTTTTCACCCATCTTATGGGAAAATGGAGTGGTTTTATGCCTAGTCCAAACATTGAGGTCATAGAGAAGTGCATGATTACAAGGTTATAAGGTTAAATGGTAGCCCTTTAAGGTTATAAGGTTAAACGGTGGCCGTTAAGGTTACAAGGTTAAAAGGTTAAATGGTGGACGTTAAGGTTATAAGGTTGGTTACTAAACGGTGGATGTTAAGTTTTATGTATAGATTAGGCTTTAAATGGTGGTCGTTAAGGCTAAGGTTATAACGTTGTTTACTTAACAGTGGCCATTAAGGTTATAAGGTTGTTTCCTAATATAAGGTGATAAGGTTAAACGGTGGCCGTTAAGGTTATAAGGTTATAAGGTTGTTTCCTAATATAAGGTTATAAGGTTAAATGGTGGCCGTTAAGGTTATAAGGTTATAAGGTTGTTTCCTAATATAAGGTTATAAGGTTAAATGGTGGCCATTAAGGTTATAAGGTTGTTTATTAAATGGTGTCCGTTAAGTTTTATGTATAGATTAGGCTTTAAACGGTGGCCGTTAAGGCTAAGGTTATAAGGTTGTTTACTTAACGGTGGCCATTAAGTTTTACTCTTATTAAGAAAGTGGTTGTGCGGGATCAATTATGGTTACATAGCGTGAATGGATTTCAGGATACTTAAGGGAAAGCCAAACAACAAAGATGGAGCATTTAGATGTTTTTGCTAACTTACTACAACTATCAAATTAAGTTCTTACAAATTAATAACATATTGATACAAGACTAAGTGTGTATCAAGAGATTCAAGCCAACACAAGAGCAACAAGATGAACAACAAGGTGCTAGTGAATCAAAATAGCCCCACACGGCTTCACTAGACTTTAGATTTAGTTTGAGCAAGAAAAGAGATGAACACAATAACAACAATGCCAGTGAATCGACCACTTTTTTTTCATAATAACTCTAAAGTTATTCTCTGTTCAAGGTATTACAATGGAAAAGACCACCTTTTTATCCACAGACTAGCTCCCTATACAACCAGACCTTACTAAATAGGGATATATTAATTATTACAGTTAATGATTTAAAGAGGTACCATAGAAACCTCCTTCAAAATATTGTCCGTGGGCACAAAAACATTTCTTCACATAACAGTTTTAAAAAGAAAAAAACTTTGAGAAAACATCTTGTTAAGGTTATAAGATTATAAGGTTAAACGGTGGTCGTTAAGGTTCTAAGGTTGTTTACTAATATTATACTCACTTTTTGTTCAGTCTTTTCAACACTGTATAGGCATTGTTACCCATCTGTCATCAATCTTTTATTCATAACTTCCCTCAGTAACTTTTGCTTCATTACTACGTTTTCGCTTCCTTCCCTACCAATATTCATCCTTCGCCTGATGGCTAGTCTTTTCTTTTTTAATTATTTTTTCTTTTTCATATTTCATTGTCTCACAGTACAGATAATAGCATAGTAATGAAATATGACCAATTACTGATACTATCAACCCAACTACATTAGTAACCACACCAAAATAGCGATCCAGACAAATACATCAACAATTTAGGCAAATTGATCATCAGAAAAAGACATGGAAGCTAGATGGTAAAGGATAATAAAAACATGCCTTTGCATAGGAGGAAACAATGTCATTCCCTGAGCTTTTGCAGTAAAGCCACAAGGCGAGTTTTACCACTATTGCAGATAACATGATTGAATATAACCATGCAAGATGATTAAAAGTCATCTTTTCAGGAGGTTTATTTTCAACTAGTTGTTCCACAGCCATGATCAATACATGAAAAACTAAAAAATTAAACTATCATGTGATATCAGTTAATATCTACAAGACTAACGTTAAGTTCACCTGCAATTTTTCTCTGCACATTTTACTACCTACTCACAAGATAAACATTTTCAAAGGTAAGCAAAAACTATTCTCAAGTTAATACAACTGTGGAACCAATAATTTCTCAGAAGGACAGATAAAATTGGGAATTAAAAAAACTTTTAATTTATATAACCCTCGGGAATTTTTTACTGTAACATGAAGCAAGGATGCTTTGATAAATTAAATGCAAATAACTGAGTGAACAATATGTTAAATAAAAGCCTTTGTGGGAAATAGATTGATAATTGGTTCATTTTATTAATTCAATTGCTCGTGCTAACCAATCCAAAAGCTAGTAGCTGCTAAGTTTCAATAGGAAAATGTACTCGCCTTTTCAATCTGCTGGTCTTTCGTTCTCAATAATACCACGTGATCACAAGTAGTTGTGGGGGTTTTTAATTCACTCTCTAGTGTGGCCAATTCTTTCTGCAAATGCTTCACCAATGCCTTGTCAGACATTACAACATTGACTTGTGCATTAGTGGTCACTTCTTTGGCACAACAGGCAAATTGAAGTGTATTTTAAGATTGCTCTACATGGCTTCGGGCAGTACCCAAGGTGAAGATTATGGCAGTTCTGGCATTGCCCCCCAAAGTAGGTTGAAGGATATAAGTTAGCTTAGAATCTCGGTAATTGACATGCCCATGTATTCCCTTGCGGCAATTATGGTAAGTGTTATATGCAGTGAAGCTTCAACAATAAAGTAGTGGAAAGATGAATTAAATGCACAGGAATGTATATATAAATAGCCAAAGGGTGTGATAGAAGTCTGCAAAGTGGTTAGCATCATTTCATGTACTGTTAAACATAAACACAATTCACATAGCAACACTATTCAACACCATAAAGTTTATTTTCGCTAATTAGATGAATGAAAAAGAAAAAAAATCCCCAATTTGTTGTATGGACAGTAAAACTGAATTGATGTTTAAAGACCCATTTAGACATGTAGCTAAGCTGCAACAAATCCAGATGTTTTAGAAAGATGATGTAAGAAACAAACAATCAACCTTAGCTTGTGAATAACCGTTCCCAAAGTCAACAAACTACGATTAATATGACATCCTTCTTTCAGTCTCTTTCTAATTGACAGCGCCTGAGATGCACGTTCACTTCCAGCCAGATCAAGAAAATTCTGCATCCAAAAGTCATAAATTTTCCATCAGCAATTCATGTGTCCATGTCGAGAATGACGATAGACCCCTATAGTGAGCTAATTGATGCATACCACACTAGCAGAAAGAGTTGTTTTGTTGTCCTTCCCTATAAACTCACGAGATGAACTTTCAATTGTCTCAAACAAAAGAACAGAAAAGTATTAGAAGGATAGTGACTGTATCAGCTGAACTTCCCTATAAATTACCTTTTACATATAATCATATATGTCTGTGACTGTAAACTCTATAATTCCATTCATTGTGTATGTATTACCACTATTTGTTTGCCCATACGCAAAGATAGTTACTGCATAATATGTTTAGGTAGTCGTAACAGTATCAAATGAATAGCAAATCTGTAACAAAATGTAAGAGGCATATGACTGGTGCACTCACAGTAGATTCCGCTAACAACAAAAAGAGCAATCTCCTTTGTTCCTCCCTCATACACTTCCCTTGTTGAACAATCACCTTTATATACCCTGTCTAATCTTAGAAAAGTAAAACAAGAAAATATGTGTAGCATTAGTAAATCATTTATAAATTGCACTTGAGCTACCAATGAAATTATCCCAATAAATATATATGGTTCTGCAAGGTAGAACGACCCAATCCAGGAAGCGATATTAGCCTGAGTTCACAAACTAAAATATCCAGATCTCGTCCTCAATTTACCTCTTACAAAATATTTCTCATTTTACAACAATCAAGTCTAAATGTAAAGGCAGAAATGAGTAATTTTCTTACCGATTGTATAAGCTGTTGGCAATCTAGACCGTTCCTGGAGGCTGTTCCTATATAAGATGGTGGTCTCATTGATACACTCCCAATCTGAAACTTCATTCCTCGTGATTTCCTTTTCACTTAAAGGCCTCAGCCTTACCAACACCAGGATCTTCTCTTCACTACCCAATGCAGCCCCTTGCATTTTCTCCCACTTCTTCAAATCCTCCCTGCCAATAGCTCCCATACCTATCTTATCCCCCTCCTTTCTTTGTAACAGCTCGATCACATTACCAACAACAGACTCATGATTCAAGGGCCACTAAAGAAAAATGTAAAAACTAGAAAACTTCTCACCACCTCATATTGCTTCTGCCAACACCCAACAGAAAAAGGAAAGACAGTTAGAATATTTCAGATATGGTGGTTGTGATTGCTATAAAATGCTGTAGCTATTGAATAATCCAAATATACATTTGTCCCCCTATTTGAACTAGTAAGGTGGAACTTGTAAGTAGTCCAATATTGCCAGCCATATAATTTCCATAATGTTTTACTTTGGCACTACGACATCCATATTAAAATCATAGTAGGTCAACATGCTTACAAAAAAAATATCTACACTTATATTTAAATCAACACTAAGGATAAATAATCAATAGATTTACCTGAATATGCAAAGCATAGACTCTTGGACTAACCGTAATCATCATCAAGTTGTCATCCCATACATGACCACTCTTGTTTAGTAGAGTTTGCACAATATTCCATGTGTTTATTGGTGTTTTAAGATGATTCTCCACATGCTTAGGTGAACAATTCATTCCTAGTTGTTTGTTAATGGAATTTAAAACACGATTAAATATGTTGGACTTGAACTGATTAGTTAATTTATTTCTCTGCTTCACTTCATTAGCTAGGATCTCCAACATCAAATTTTTCATTGGTTTTGACCACCTAAATTGCTTCTCTCCCTTTTTTCTCATTGTTTACTGTTATAGATTAAGAAACTAAGTTGAACAAGTAATGTTTTCACAAATAAAAATAAACTGATAAAGCAGTTTACAATTGCCCTCCAAATTAGCAGCAACCTATGATCTCAATATACTAAGAAAAAGAGCCAAAAGAAGAACACTCCAAGCCACCAGAAAAACACAAGTTTACACTAGAAAACAACAATCAACTAAAAAGGTGTTTCTTTCATACAATATCTATATAGTAACTACATAAGGAAGAAGAAACAAGGAAACATCAAGAGCAGAAACCATAAGAAAATGTTCAAATTTCGAAGTGTTTGAACACACTAAAGTACTCTATTCAACCTCTTATCACAGTTTTTTTCTTTACATAGTATTCACTGTGATACTGCTCTAGCAAATAATTCCCAAACCAGCTTCTCTAGAAATTACATAAACCACCCCACCAGGATGCCTAACCAGAGACGATTGCCGCTCCAAAATTCCAAAACCTTCCCCTCATCCAAAATCTTAAAAAATCACTGACCCAACATCCCCACTATCGCTGTTAGTGTTCCAATAGTGCAATCACTCGCCGAAAATCCATTAAAAACAACAAAACCCATCCCAAAATGACCCCACCTGAAAATTAACCAAACTCACCTAGAACTTACTCCAAGCAAGCTTTAAGAATTCAAGAACTCTATATGTGGATATGATGAATTCGAAGAAATTTGGGCATAGGGTTGTGTGCGAGATAGAGAATAGATATATTTGGAAGGAATTTGTGAGAGAATTATATTTCTTAAGTGTAAATCCTTACATTTTTTAATTATTTTTGCCAATTATAAATTGGAGGGAGAGTGAAATATTTTGAAGGATAGTGAAATATTTTAAGGAAAAGGTTTAGGCCACATTTTAAATTCTACTAATACCACATTTATAAGTGTTGTTGTATATATGAATAAACGTTGCTAATTAAAACATTATTTATCAACGCTTGTAAAGTGTGACCTATACTATTAAGGACCACATTTTCAAAGCGTTGCCAAAATTAGCATGGCAAAAAGCTGAAAACTAAGGCTACACTTTAAAAGCATGGTCTTTAATAGTATAGGCCACACTTTACAAGTGTGGTCCAGATTTAGTGTGGCCGAAAGACTAAAATGTTGTAGTGCATCCTGCCTATCCGCACGATGAAAGAACTTGGCATTGCTACTAGTGAACTGGACGAAAGCCGTATAATTATCCAAGGCTTCAATCAAGGGGGCCAGAGGTCCATGGGATGTATCAAGTTGGGGATTCATATGGATGATTTTCAATCAAACCCATTGATGCATGTGATCGATGCCAAAACTTCATACAATATATTGCTTGGTACGACTTAGGTGAATGGGAACAAAATTATCTCCTCCTCTTACTATCAGTGCTTGAAGTACCTCAAAGGCAGAGTGAAAAGAAAGATAGTTGCCGATGACAAGCCATTCACTGAAGCTGAGTCACATTTTACCGATGAAATATTCTACTTAAAAAGCATGTTGTGAATGAGAAAAGGGTTGAAGATGTCACCAAGACCAAGTGTGATGATCTTGCATCTAAGAAGGTTGCGGTGATTGTAAAAAAAGTTGCCACAAAGAAGCCTCTCTCCACTTCAAATAAAGAAGGTGTCGCTTCTACGAAAAAAAGTCAACTCCCATTCTTCGTTACGTACCGAAGGTAAGGAAAGAAAAAAAATCACCCATCGGATTCCCAAGATAATGTGCTAAAGGGGCTAACTTTACCTATCAGGAAGATTGATGCAATAAATCTATCCTCAAGACTTCTTGAAGAGTCTGTAGCCCAAAATCTGCCACAAGATATGACACTCCCTACGAAACATACGAAGTATGGCTTCAATCCAAATGCATACAAGCTATTTGTAAAGGCTAGATACAATCCAAATAAGCCATCAAGGTTGGGAAAACTTTCATCGGAAGGTACAACCAGGCAGGAACGTGAAGGCCTAGGATATACGCAACCACCTCCAATTCGCATCTCCATAAGAAGGGCGGTTAGCAATTATATCACTGTAGAAGAAGAGTCCACTGCATCCAATAAGAGGGCTTCTGTCTTTGACCAACTTGGAGAATCAACTGTAAGAACTTCTGTTTTCGAAAGAATAGGACCTCTAAAAAAGAGGAAAAGCAACAAACGTAAGAGGAGTCATCAAAGCACGATGATGCACTCTTCACTTAGAATACGGAAGGATTTCCAAAGTTTGATTCCTTCTAGAATGAAGCGACAAATGGAACTAGTAGTTTCATGCAACGAGGTGCTAAATGCAAAGGCTCATACTGTGGTTTATACCAAGCAACACGAAGAAGATGAAGAGAGTGTTGGCTCCTCATATCATGTTACAACCCAGAACGAGAAAGATGTCTCATCTCAAATAAAGGTTGATGAAGAGATAAAAGATGCCTTTTGGTGTTATCATAAATCCGTCAACGATGATGATCCTTAAGAGGAGGAAGATGCTGGAGATGCTCCATCGCACTTGAAGAAGGAGTAAAGGCCATAATAAATCCCTTGAAGGAAGTTAATCTTGGAATCGATGAAGAACCAAGACCAACTTACCTGAGTGCGTTTCTAGAAGTGGAGGAGAAAATTGCTTATATGGACTTACTCAAAGAATATATGGATGTCTTTGCCTGGAGATATAAGGAAATGCCTGGATTAGATCCAAAAGTAGCGGTCCATCAGTTGGCAGTCAAGAATGGTGCCCGTCCTGTTAAGCAAGCCCAAAGACGCTTTAGGCCGGAGTTGGTTCCACTGATCGATAATAAAGTTAACAAACTCATTGAAGCTGTGAAGTCAAATATCCCACGTGGATTTCAAGTATTGTTCCAGTACAGAAGAAAAATGGCCAAATTTGAGTTTGTGTTGATTTTCGAGATCTCACTAACGCATACCCTAAGGATGATTTTCGAATCCCCATACCGGAGTTAATGATTGATGCCACTACTGGTTATGAGGAAATGTCCTTCATGGATGGTTCATCCAGCTACAATCAAATTCGTATAGCGCCAAAGGATGAAGAACTCACTGCATTTTGTATGCCCAAAGGTATTTATTGCTATAAGGTGATGCCTTTTGGTTTGAAAAATGTTGGCGCTACTTATCAAAGGGCTATGCAGAACATCTTTGATGGCCTGCTCCATAAAAATGTTGAATGCTATATGGATGATCTAGTGGTGAAGTCAAGAAAGAGAGACGACTACTTAAAAGACCTAAGAATGGTACTCGAGTTACTTTGAAGATATCAACTTAGGATGAATCCATTGAAGTGTGCCTTTGGAGTTACTTCAGGAAAGTTTCTTGGCTTCATTGTGTGACACCGAGGAATTGAAATTAATTAAGCCAAGGTCGATGCAGTTTTAAAGATACCCGAACCTCGAAATATTCATGAGCTAAAAAGCCTTCAAGTAAGGCTTACATACTTAAGGAGGTTCATCTCAAACCTGACCGGAAAATGTCAACCATTTAGTCATCTCATGAAGAAGGACACTCCCTTCGAATGGGACCAAGCTTGTAGTAATGCATTTGAGAGTATTAAATTATACTTAATGAAGCCACCAGTTCTTACGGCACCCATACCTGGGAAGCCATTGATACTCTACATCGCAGCACAAGAGAGGTCAGTTGGAGCACTACTGGCTCAAGAAAATAGTGAAGGCAAAGAAAACTCACTTTACTAGCTGAGCAGAATGATAACATCAAATGAGTTGAAGTATTCTCCAATTGAAAAGTTATGTTTGGCATTGGCTTTCTCTATCCAAAAGATGAAACACTAATTTCAAGCTCATATTGTCCATCTCGTGTCTAGGGAAAATCCCATCAAGTTTGTGATGTTAAAACCAGTCCTAAATGACCGACTTGCAAGGTGGTACCTTTTATTTAAATAGTTTGAGATTGTGTACATTCCCTAAAAGGCTATAAAAGGACAAACATTGGCTGACTTCTTGGTAGATCACCCAATACCTGATGACTGAGAGCTGAGTGATGAACTCCCTGATGAAGATACAATGGTTGTTGAAGTTAGATCCCCATGGAAGATGCACTTTGATCGTGCCGTACATCGAGATGGAGTTGGTGCCGGTGTGATGTTTGTCACTCCACAAGAAGAGGTCATCCCATACTCTTTTACCCTAACAAATCATTGCTCTAATAATGTTGCTGAATATCAAGCTTTAATACTTGGACTTGAGATGACAGTTGACATGAAACAACTGCAATTACAAGTCTTTGGTGACTCCTAATTAGTGATCAAGCAGATTTTGGGAAGCTATTAAGTCAGAAAGCCTGAGCTACGACCATATCATGATTATGCACAGAAGTTGATGGGGTGGCTTAGAGAAGTAACCCTCCAACATATGCCAAGGAGAGAAAATAAGAAAGCTGATGCCCTAGCTTCTTTGGCCTCAACCCTGACTCTTCCAAATCAGACGCAAGTCACTATCCTCCGAGAATAGGTAGTACCGCAGCAACTGAAGATGAAGAAAATAAATTTGAATACCTTGTTTCCATATCTGAAGCTGAAAAAGAAGATTGGTGACAACTTATTATTGATTACTTATGTTATGAGATACTTTCAAAGGAACCAAGGAGAATGACAGACATTCGTCGTCGTGCACCTTTCTTCCTTTACTATAAGGACACACTGTATAGAAAATCATTTGAAGGATTACTCTTACGGTGTCTGGGAGAGGAATAAACAATTTAAGCTTTGCAATAAGCATACTCGGGAGTGTGTGAATCGCATCAATCTAGACCGAAGCTTTATTTTCACTTTAAAAAAATGGGATATTATTGGCCAATGGTGGTGAAATATTGCTTGGACTATATTAGAAGATGCAAAGCTTGCCAATTCCATGCAAACTTCATACATCAACCTCTAGAAGTACTACACCTAACTGTAGCGTCTTGGTTATTCAATGCTTGGGGAATGGATGTTATTAGTCCACTACCAAAATCTTCTGGTAGACACTTATACATCTTAGCCGTGACAAATTACTTCTCAAAGTGGGCCGAAGCTGTTGCTCTCAAGGAAGTAAAGAAAACAAATGTTGTAAACTTCATCCGAGTGATATCGTCTACCGCTTTGGAATTCCACAGTACATAATAACAGATAATGGAAAGCCATTTGATAACAAGCTGATGAACAAAATCTGTGATATCTTTGGCTTAAAGCAGCATAAGTCTTCTATGTACCATGCTGCCGCCAACGGTCTAGCTGAAGCCTTCAATAAAACTTTGTGCAACTTATTGAATAAAGTTGTCTCCAAATCCAAACGAGACTGGAATGAGCAAATGGAAGAAGCTTTATGGGCGTATAGGACAACTTACCATACACCGACGCAAGCAACCCCATACTCACTTGCTTTTGGAGTTGAAGAAGTCCTGCTACTTGAGCGTCAAATACCTTCTTTGAGACTGGCTATTCAAGAAGGGCTCACCGATGAAGAAAATACTAAGTTGCATCTTGTGGAGTTAGAAGCTCTTAATGGGAAGAGGATGGAGGCTCAACAAAATCTTAAATGCTATCAAGCCTGGCTATCTCGTTCTTTCAATAAAAGGGTTCACTTGAGGTGCTTCAAAATTGTAGATCAAGTCCTTATAGTAAGAAGGCCCATTATCACTTCTCATAAGTCTGGGGGAAAATTCACCTCGAAGTAAGATGGACAATATGTCGTACAAGAGGCATATTCAAGTGCTGCTTACAAGCTTGTCGATGTAGATGGTGCGAGGGTTGGCCCCATTAATGCCAAGTTCTTGAAGAAGTACTATCTTTGAAGGAAGATGACACTCCTTAAGGCACGAGTATAAACTACATGTACACTCCTTAGGCATGAGTATAAACTGCATGTACACTCCTTAAAGCACGAGTATAAAATGCATGTACACTCCTTAAGGCACGAGTATAAACTACATGTACACTCTTTAAGACATGAGTATAAAATGCATGTCCACTCCTGGCCCGCAAGATATAAACTGTGTACGGCTTAAAAAAAATGAAAGTCTACTTGGTTGAAAACCTCAAAAGAGGCGGCCTAGGCAAAAGTTAGGACACAAAAAAAACACTCACCCAAAACTACATTGTGACTTGATCCTCTTTACAGAGGTGCGTAGGTACTTGAAATTTTATTTTGAGTTCATTTGCATGAGTGTCAAAAAAAATATGTTCCTGCAGTATCTACCATATGGATACCAAGTATGAAACTATTCTAATTAAATTTTGAACTTACTCTAAATATTTGTGACTCAATGGGGGAAACTCATCGAAAAGAAAGAGAGTTCCTTCAATGGAATTTGGAATGCCAAAGTTCTCCAAGCCTACAACTAGAAGGATCTCAAAATTTACATATCTTAAGGTGGGCAAGATTTATTCGTTTTCACCTTCAGCGGGCCTCTAACGAGTTTATCCTTAAAGGATTTAGAAATTTTCATGCATTAAGGTGGACAAGATTTGTCTCTTTGCACCTTAAGCTGACCTCTAACGGGATTATCCTTGAAGGATATTGAAATTTTTATGCGTTAAGGTGGAAAAGATTTGTCCCTTTGTACCTTAAGATGACCTCTTACAAGTTTATCCTTAAATGATATCGAAATTTTCATGCCTTAAGGTGGACAAGATTTGTCCCTTTGCACCTTAAGTTGTCCTCTCATGGTTTTATCCTTAAAAGGATATCGAAATTTTCATGCCTTAAGGCGGATAAAAATTTTCCCTTTGCACCTTAAGCTGGCCTCTCACGGATTTATTTTTAAAAGATCTCAAACGTTTCATGCCTTAAGGTGTACAAAATTTGTCCCTTTGCACCTTAAGCTGGCCTCTCGTGGGTTTATCCTTTAAAGGATCTCAAAAATTCCATGCCTTAAGGTGGACAAAATTTGTCCCTTTGCACCTTAAGCTGGCCTCTCGCGGGTTTATCCTTAAAAGGTTCTCAAAAGTTTCATGCCTTAAGGTGGACAAGATTTGTCCCTTTGCACCTTAAGCTGGCCTCTCGCGGGTTTATCCTTAAAAGGATCTCAAAAGTTCCATGCCTTAAGGTGGACAAAATTTGTCCCGGACAAGATTTGTCCCTTTGCACCTTAAGCTGGCATTCTAATAGATTTGTTATGTAAAGGGAGCATCTTATAGTCAAATTGGTCAGTCTTAGAGTGTACGGAGGCGAAGTTAAACTCTCGCACCCTAAGCTGATTGTTGCAAAGCCACCATCTTGGAGTCAAATTGGTCGGTCTTAGAGTATATAGAGGCGAAGTTAAACTCTCGCACCCTAAGCCGATTGTTGTGTATTGCTATCTGTTTCAATACTAAAAAAAAAAAAGTAGTTGGTAAAATTCACAAAGAAAGAGAAAGACAGTACGTCGTTACTAATATCAACAAATTAACTTCAAAGCAATCCGTGAAAGATGTTGCGAGATTAATGTTAGGACTTAAGAGAATGAGAGGCATCCTCCTATATAGGCATAGAAGGGCGGTGCCCACATCTTGATTTGATAGGATTCAATGTAACAGTTCCAGTCCAAGAAGAATTGAATAATTGGCCACTAATCTAATTAGTGTCAAAGACGGCTACATAAATAATTGAATCCTACATTAATTTGGTTTGTTGTGGCGGCGGTAGTGCACAACTTCAAGGCATGATGGATTTCCTATTTAAATATGGTTAACTGGTGAGAGAAAAATAAAAGAAGGCTGCTCAGAGATGATGTTTAAATCATTAAGATGGTATTTGCTAAAAAAAAAAAAAAGGGAGACATGGGGCCCACGGATTAATGTCAAATGTAGATATGGTCTTGGCAGCATTTGCCACTATTAGTTAAAAAAATAAAATGAAATAAAGAGGTAACCATTAATAGCAAATGGAATCCCTGGGCAATAAATGGTTTGACAATGATTGAATTGCTTTAACTTCATTCATTTTATATGTATATATATATATATATAGTTGAATGAAGTGAAATGAAAAAGAATTGCATGGCTATGACTAAATGCATTTTTTTCACACCAAATTTAATGTTATGGTCCGTTGATGCTTCAAACCTAGTCTACAAACATTTAAATATTTTGAGTAGCCTTGAAGCAGGGGGCATTTGTGGACAACATAATTTTATTAAATTCGAATCCATACAAAATTTGGATTATATTAAATTCAAAATATATTAGTCCCAAATAAATATTGTGGATTAATATAATTGGATTAATTATTTAAGTCCAAAATTATATGGATTTAATTAAAATCAAATTTTATTGGGCTAGCCCATTGATTTGAGCTACAAATGATGAGCTCACTTTAATAAGCCCAAGATATTATCATATTCTAGAGGCCCAAATAAGCACCACGTGTCAAATGATGTGGCATGCCAAGTCAAGTGAAGGAGCCAATAGGACCATGCCACATGTCAAAATGATGCAGCAGACCTATGAAATAAAAGCCCATAAAAAAGCGTCACATCACTTAAATCTGATTGGTCAAAGGAAGTCTTATATTCATCATGAATCTTCTTTTCCTACAACTATAAATAGGGGTCTCATAATTCAAAAAAAAAAAAACTCCACCCAAAACTCTAACAAGAAGCAAGAGAAAGCTCGTGGATCAAACGCCATAATTTTTCTAAAAAGCTCAAGTATTCAAATCAAGTTCATCAAGATCAAAGATCAAGACCGCATTATTCAACAACAAGCTCAAAAGCCCTTGAATTCAAGCACAAGTCAAGATCAAGTCCCTCAAAGCATTTAAATCAAGTTCAAATTCAAGATCAAGTTTTAAGCCTTTGAATTTATATTTGAAAAGGTGAATCAGAGGATTCATAGAGATTGTAACACTCACTTATTGAAATCAATAAAATCGATTGTTGCAGTATTTTTCTTGTCTCGATTATTTATTTTCGGCCTCGAGAATTTTATTGTTCAACAAATACATTTAACATTGCTGAATCAAAGGTTGTCCTCTGAAGGACCACATGTCATTGCTGAACCTGCAGCTGAAAATGCAAAACTCCAGGCAAGAATGACCAACCTAAAGGCTAAAGTGAAGGACCTTACCAAATAGATACTGGATGCTCATATTGCTGAAAATGCAAGAATGAAAATACTATTTAAGTCCTTTCATTCAACCCTTCCTCAAATTGAACCCTATTATCCTCATTTCTTCATCAACCTTCTGTCAGTTTCATATCTTGATTTTCCTAATGTCTTTTAAAGACATTATCTTATGATGATTATTTTAGCTTACTGTAATGGTACTGACTATTATGAGTGATTGAATTTTTTCTTTGTGTGTAGCATTTGTTCTCTTTAAAGTGCAAAGCTATTCTTCATGTTAGTGTTGCCCCAGTGACCAAGAGTTAACTAATTTGTGCTTAATTTACTCTTGATTTACTATTCATACTTTTTAATGATGCTAAAAGGAGGAATACCGAGTTCACAAAGTAGGGTACTAGGTGAATTGAGCTGTAGATTGTTGTAGATTTGAGTGGCATGCTGATAGGGAAAAGTATGTGACGTGCTGAATGATGTGCTGAAATATGGATAAAAAGGGGAAAAAGTGATGTGCCAAGTGTGAATGATAAGGCACAATGACATGGGAGAAGTAATTGCAGTTGGAAGTAATTGCAGTTTTTACTGCAAAGGACGGGATCATGTCCCTGTGTTGCTTGATGAAAGAAGAAGCATGATGATAGGGGGAACATTCATCTTCAGGTGGTAGTTACTCTGATTAAATGTGATGAGTGTGCACTCATGCTCAAATTTTATGGTTTGGTTTGTCATCATCAAAAATGGGGAAAATTGCTATATGAAGTTTTCATGATGAGCAACTAAAATGCAAGGGATCAGGTCCTTGGACGTGCAAAGTACAGTACAATTGGCACACGGTATCTGCACAACTTTGTCCTCTTGTGTAACAAACTTGCAGGTGCTACTTTGTATTAACTTGGATAGCTGGTCCACTGATATTTCAGTCCTAATCATCACCCAACTATAAAAGGAAAGATATGCCTCTTCTACAAATGATTTTTTGCAATTTTAAAGAGTGAAGAGAGGCAACAAAAATTTCATTTCAACATTACTCAAGTTCTTAGTTGTCTATGTGAGCTTAAATTCTTGAGTGATCTTTGATTTTTAACTGAACTACTTATCTTATAAGAGTAGTGCTTTCATTTGTTGAGAGAAGTGGTTAGGTAGAGCTACCTAAGTTTAACACTGATTAGAGCTAGTCAGTATAGAGAGAGTCCTTGGTAGAGTTACCAAGATGAGTTTGTAGTAGAGTTGTTACTAGTGTAAGGAGCCTAGAGTTAGGATAAAATCTAGACTGTAATCAAGAGGTTGATTATAGTGGATTTCTTTGGTACTTATGAGGGCAAGTCGTATTTTTTTCATCCTGAATTTCCACGTAAAAATCCTTTTGGCTTTTACTCTTTCTGCATTGTCTTTAGTTTTCTTGCACTCTATTGGATTAACTATGATTGTTTCTGAGGGACCTAGCCCCTTACTGTGTGGAGCAAATTCCGAAGGTTTCAACACTATCTATTAAACAAATACTTGAGCTAAAATCAAATAATGTTTATTGAACTCACATTGTTTTCTTTTGCAGCTAACTAAAAAAATAGAATTCAGTCAACTTACAGAATTAAAAGGAAAAAAAAGTCTGAAATATACCTAAAATTTGACAAAATTATTGTAACACGCCTCAACTTTCTGGGGGGGTCCTATAACTTTCCCTCCATGACCCCTCGAATTATTTTAAAGTGGAACACACGCCTCATTACAAAGTCTCACCAAAATTTGTGCTAAATGGTGTAAGACATGCACTAACACCCCTATTGTGTTAAGAAGTCATGACTTTTATCCTCACCTTTTTCTTCTTTTACTTTATTTCTTTCACCTTTCAATTTCTTATAAAATTTATGGACTTACCTATTTCATTTGTCTTCTTCAGTATTTACAGAAATTAATAGAGTAGCATAAAAAAACACAAGGAAAAGATACCAAAAAACGAGAAGAATCATAAAAAGGATATTTTAATTTCTCGTAGAAAAAATTAGAGTTTCGTTTTGTTTGATTATTTTTGTTATTTTTGAAACTTTTTTTATTTCAATGACGGCCTCAACGAAAGTAGAACCAACGATGAGATGATGCCGGCGAGAGTTCAAGAAATTTTTCGTCAAAGATTTTGATTTTCTAATCTCTATTTTCTTATTCAACTGAGTTATTTCTTTGCTAAGTGGAGCATTTGGGTCATTCAATTTAAATCACTAGTTAGTTAATTAATTTTTGATGGCTCAGTAATAATAGTGATAATGACTACGATGGAGAAGTGTTGATGTAAGTAGCTTCAATTAAGATGATGAAAGAAAGAGATTAAAATAAGAAACATAGGATTTGAACACGTGGATGATTTGTAGAGCTTTATAAGGGTGAAAATGACGGATGTAGTGGTAGCCATTGTTATTGTATGTGTGTTAAATCTAATGGAAGAGATGAACTGGAAGAGAATAAGTTTGTGGCATTTTGGTAATTAGAGAGAAATAAAAATAAATAAAAATAGGAATATGAGTACTTCTCAATCTCTCAAGAAAAACATATATTACTCTCTCTGCCACATCAACATATAAGGGCGTATATTCCACTTCAAAATAGTCCAAGGTAGGTGATGTGACCCCATAAAGTTGAGGCATGATACAACAATTTTAGTCAAAATTTGGGTATATTTGGGACTCCCGAAATTGTAAAAAGGTTCAAGTCCACTGTAGCATAATCAATACCGATCCAATAACATATCTCTTGACTTGTCTCCTCCAGGATACAACCCATCAACATCATAACTCAAGCAACTTCAAATTAGTTGAAAAGTCTAAAACTTCATCAAAAGAACACCTTCCTTCAACATATAATACTTTTTTTTTGTATAGTGAATATAGTTAAAAACTTAGAATATTTTTATTTGTGTCTATTCTTTCTTTCACTACACTAATATAAAACATAATATAATACTTCTCTTTCATTTCTCTATTTTTATCTATTGAAACACAAAGTAAGACCACCACCATTTATAGATGAAAAAGTCTTCCTTGTATTAATTAGAAGAACGTGGGGCAGTAATGTTGATAGATGAGTGACTTAGACGCCTACACGCGTTACAAGTAACTATGAAAATTACAAGAACAAATGACCAGATAAGTTACTAGAATTAAAGGTCACATTCAACAAGTAATGAGCTTAATTGACACATAATGTCATTAAGAATGTGGGTTAAGTTGCCGCACCAATAAGGCATGAACGCATAGGTGCATTACCGCCAAGTATGAGTTAGGATTCGAAATTGAGAGGATATCATGCGAAAGCTAATAATTTGTAAATCACAGAGGCAATAATTCAATTAACACAAAATTAAACTAAAAAACATAATATTATTGATATGATTCGGCCGATTGACCTACATATTAAAAACTAAATAAAAATATAAAAGTTATTTGAGCGAAAAACGATCTCCCTCTAAACAAGACTCTTAAAATACCTACATAGTGGATAGTATTGTGTTATGGTATGAGAAAAAGAGTCTTCTATTTATAGAGATTCAAAAGTTTTTCAACAAGAAGCGCAGCAGCCAAAAATACTCTTTGATAATTCAATTTAATCATATAATATATTATAATATTAAAATGCACCGTCCCTGCATCCCCTGTATGGACCAAGATTGAGAAATTTTTTATCGTTCCCTCTGCTAAATGCAATTTGATTTTTTCCACTAACGCGCAGTGTCGTACGACAATGACCAATTAAATTATCAGCTTCTTTGTGTCTTGAATAGCGTTTAAAAGTTGTCAAGGAATTCTAATCTTTTCGAAAGTTTCCAAGGGAAATTTTAACATAATTATCTAGTAATGAAAAAAAAATCACCCATTTGGAGATTTTCTTTTTAGAAATCCCGTGATATATAACTCAAAATAAAAAAATTAGAAAAGAAAGATATAAAAGTACTTCTTCATACCCGCATGAAATAATTGAACTGAAAAACTTGTGTCATGAAATTCCCACCATCAAAAATAATATCATCAATCTTTAGTACTCAAATTGTTTATCAAAAAACTATATAAGTTATTGCATTATAGTAATTTTTAAAATAAACATTATTTTTCAAGAAAATAATACCTGAAAAAATTTCATTGGAAAATAACTTCAAAAGATAGATACGCTTGAAAAATATTCTCAGTCTTGCCAAAAACTCAAAAGACAAGAGCATCAAAATAGATGACCAAAATGAAGTTGTTTCGCTTATAAACATGCATTTGATGTTTAATGTAATAGTAACTAACTACAGTGAAAAAAGTTATTTCTCCTGAAAGTTTTTTTCCAGTTATGATGGCCAAGAAACAATCTAAATTGGTATAACTACCGTAAATCTACCACCAAAGGATGTGGTGCAGCGGATGTGGCTGCTCCTCCCTTAACTAGAGCCAGAGGTTTCAGGTTCGAGCCCTGAGTATGGAAAAATCCTTGGTAGGGAGCGCTTCCCCCCGAATGGGCCTTACACGATGCGAATCCGGATTAATCGAACTCCAATGCGGATAGCAAACACCGAATGAAAAACAAAAGAAACTACTGTAAATCTTATTTTTCATGTAATCAACTTAGTGTGGCAACATGCTACATAAAAACACTTAGCGACATATATTTTTTTTTTTCCTGCACTTCTATTAAGTTACCCAATTACGAATACATCAGTTACATAGAATGACATCACAATCACCTCTTACAATAATATACAAGGCAGAAATAAAGATAAGTTACTTTTGATACCATTACTATATCCATCTCTCAAAAAGAAACAACACTCACAAATTAATATTTTCTTCGTTTCAATTTGTTTGTCTTATTTTTCTTTTTGGTTTGTTTAAAAGTGAATGTCCTTTTATCTATTTCTAGCAACTCTTTAAATCAAACTATCCATATGACATACTTAAAATCACAAGATTAAATGACATTGCTCTTCAATGTATGCCGACAATCATTATTTGGCAAAAATTGAAGGCCAGGTGCAAGAGTAGATATGAAAAGATTGTCATGGATTCCAACAAAATCATTCATCTAACTCGCCAACAACTTATTTTGATTCCTCGTATGAAGTTGTTGAAAAAAGTACTACAATATTGATATGGAACTGAAATTAATAATTATAACAAAATAGTCACAAATACTGTGTCGTGGCAAGCCACTGTCTTGAAAGCGATTTCGGTTGGTGCAAATCCTTCTAGCCGGTCACTCCCCAAGGTTCCACAGCTACTTCCAAACACATGCATTCGTGGCTGGAAGTTTGGAGGTTACTCAAAACTATTGCCCAAAAGTAGAGAACTTAGGAGGAAGATATTTTTCTTTTACTTTGTTGGTGATGTATCTTTTGTTCTCAAATAGAGTGGTTTATATAGTTGAAGAACAAAGGATGTTACAAGAGTGAGTTAATAGTGAATTGAATGAATTAACTCCTCACCAAATGAATTCATCCGTTCAAGGAATGAATTAACTGATCAAGAACTAACTCATCAAATGAATTCTTACGTTCAAGGAGAATTGAAAACATATAGTTACAAAAGAATTAATAAGTTACATTTTCTCACAGCGTATCTTGTAAATGTAATTGAACTTTTCTTTTTGGATAAGCTTAAAGAAGCTTTAGATTTTGACTTTGCATTCTAACCATTTATTAAAAATACTTTCAGAAGTTCCCTTTTATCTCCCCTTTCTTGAGCTGGGAATGTTTTAGGATTTTGATGGATCATGCTAAATATCAGTCAGTTTCTGGTTTCTACTGTAGTTAAATGGAACTATCGAGGGATAGGATTTGTGAAGATTAGCTCTGATGGGTGTTCCAAAGGTAATCAAGAAACTGAAATTGAATGTGACTCCAAATTAGTGATAGACAGGAGCAGGAATAAAGCTAACCCATCTTGAACCTTATGGGACATCATAGACAACATTCAAGACAATCTCAAAGAAAGTAATGGTGTTGTGTACAAGCTTGCTAAGTGGGGACTTCAAGACAATAGTACAATTCAGTATACATTCCAAATTTCAAGATTAATGAAGACATTAGAGGATGACGATTCGAAGAGCAGATTAGCCGTAAGCAGATGACTAATTGTCTCTGTAAACCACTGATTCAAGGCCTAGTTGAATTACGACTATTCTCACTAGTCTTTATTTCCCTTCTCATTCAGCTTGAGATCGGTTCTTACGTCGAGCGGGTTACAGGCTTTAAGAAAGTACTACTGGACCCACAACTTCTCGAAGCCGAGAGGCTAAAGAAAAAGTCAAGTCCATGTATAAACATGGACATGTTACAAATTTCCTCATTTAGGGAAAGCACTCGCAAGGGATCTTTCTTTTTCGGACAAGAACATGTATAGAATTTATGATTTAGATATACCTTGACTAGATATACTTTGATGTAGGAAAGGGATATATTAAAATCTCTCGAGTTCATCCTATTTTTTGTGAATGTACTTGAAAATCCTACTATCTAAGTCTAATATGAATGGAGCATGTTCCATTCTTAGTAGGTCCTGGGAATTTTCTCCTCAAGTCACACATATCATGTCAACATCATTATCATTACACATTTAAGACTTCAAAATTATGTGCATAATCATAATTGAGCTTTCCATAATCATTTAAAAGCATTCTCATAACACCATTCATTTAATAATACAAAGGTCAGAAAAAACATTTATATTTCTTATGCAACTCAAATCTTTCAAGAGACCTAAAATCACAACTTAAATCATACATTTAACATTCAATTTCAAGAAACAAGGATTCATCATTTTCAAATAACTATTCTAGTCTCAAACCCCGCCCCCCCCCCCCCCCCCCCCAAATAAACATTAAAACTCCTTTAATTTCATAAAGAAAGGGAATTTCATATCAAGCTTTTTATAACAAAATCCTCAACCTACCTTCAAACCATCAACAGAATATACATAAATAATAATTAAATTCACATTTTAAATTATTGAAGTAGGAGTGTTCAACATGTCTTTTTGATGGAAAGAGACTGAGAAAAGCTTGAATCCTTGACCTTGAAATTTGAACCCTAATTGAATTCTCTCTTTGAGTTTTGGGGAAGGATGAAATGTGTTTTTGAGGAATGTTAGTTTCTTTTCATCTTTTTTTTTTATCACTTTATTTTTTTTATTTTGATTTATTTTGATTTATTTTTTTATTTTTTTCATTCCACTTTAATTTCTCTCTTCTATTTCTTTTGTTTTTCTTTCATTTTTTTCCTTTATTTTTTTCTTTTTCGTTTTCTATTTTTTTTTCCTTTCTCATATCTTTTCCTTTTCTTATTTTCATTTTTTCTTCTTTGTTTCTATTTTTATTTTTTTTGCTTTCATTTTTACACTTCTCTTTCTAGCTTCTATTTCTCTCTCTTTTTTTTCCTTCTTGTTTTTGGATTTTTCTTTTTCATTTTTTCTTTTTCTATTTTTTTTTAATTTATTTTTTATTTTTTATTTTTCTATCTCTTTCTTTTATTTTTAAAAGACGAATATCTTTATCACTTATACATATTCAAAAATATGTACAAAATAAATAGACATACAAATCTGCATGTGTGTTTACAGTACAAAACATACATATATATCTCCATATGTATTTACAGAAATATATATCTGACTCATATGTATATAAACATATAGAATACAAAATCTCTATCACAAAAAGACAACTATATACATATACCTATAAGAAATAAAAAAAAATACATGATACATATCTTAAACAGTAAAAGATACAAATAAGTACATATGATACCCTCTAAAATGACATAGAACAGTTCAAAAATAAATCGAATACCGTACAAAAATGCATATGTATATATAAAATACAAATACAAATACATGCACATGCCCCAAAAAAATTATAATACATTTGTGACATAATATATTTGTCTAATTGCGCTTGAACTACATATTTCTTCTTCTTCTTCTTCATGTAGACACCACAAATATTCATATGACAAAAAATTCTTGTACTACTCCTTCGATAACATTTCTTTAATACGTTCTCCAATATCATTAATAACTGTGTGACATCCTATATGTGGTGCAAACCTTGAAAGTACTCTTGCCGTGAATATATGATCACGCGGCACCCATAGAGCAAAATAATGACATAAATCTATATTACGTGTACTTTTTTTTTTTAAAAAAATATGAGATACATAGTATGCATATGTTTTCTTTTACATAATAAATATTACATTACAAAAAATATATATAGCTCTGCATATGTATTTACAGAATATATGCCTGATTCATATATATATTATCATATAAAAAATACAAATATCACTCTGATATGTATTTACGAAATACATATCAGATTCATATCAAACATTAACAAATATAACCATAATATATATCTTCATATGTATTTGCGAAATACAAATGTGACTCATATAAAACAATAAATACAAATGCACATCTTAAACAGTAACAACTATTACTATATACATTTACATATAACTAAATTAAAAAATATATAATACATATCATGAACATTAAAAAATACTAAAAAAATATATATCTTACCCTCTAAAAAAATATATCAACATAATTATATGTGTATAAAAAATACACGTACCGCACATGACCTATAAGCTAATAAAAATACAAATATCTTCAAAATAAAGCATCATTAATATTTTTTTCTTAAATTTCAAAATGAAGCATCCGAAAAAAGAAGTGAAAAGGGGAAAAAAAGAAGAAAGAGAAATAGAAGTGTAAAAATAAAAGCAAAAATAAAAAATAAAAAATAAAAATAGAAAAAAAGAAGAAGAAAATGAAAATAGGAAAAGAAAAAATATGAGAAAGGAAAAAAAATAAGAAAACGAAAAAAATAAAGAAAAATGAAAAAGAAAAAAAAAGAAGAGAAATAGAAGAGAGAAAATAAAATGGAATGAAAAAGAAAAAGAAATCAAAATAAAAAAAATAAAACGATAAAAAAAAAAGAAGATGAAAAAAAACTAACAAGAAAAAAAGTTAGAGATATAAGAGAGAAAAAAACAATGATGATGCTTTATTTTGAAGAAAATAATCTTCAGATTTGAGTTAGATTTGAAAAAATGAATTTACTAATTTAAATAAGAATAATTTATGAAAAAAGAATCTACTAAAAGAAAAAAGAAAGAGATGATTTTTGTGAAATTTACTTTTTGGGTAAATTAGAAAGAGGTAAAATAATGGAGTGAAAATATGAAAGAAAGAGTGAAACATGCATGTGTTGAGTTAATGGACAAAAAAAATGTTATTTTTACTATAAAATGCAATTTTTTAAAAGTGTTGCTATTTATTATAATTATGGTCTTAAGTTTGTCACTTTCTGTAATTTTTCCTAACTAATTTACCACAATTTTTGCCCCTTTCGTTCGATGTATCCAAGGAAATGATACTCTTTTGTGGGAAATAATTTCAATTTCACATATATTTTTTTCTTTTAGCTTGTCCCAAAAGAATGTCATTTTAGTAAAATTAGAAACAATAATAATGTCATTTTAGTAAAATTAGAAACAATAATTTTGTATTTTAGAGTGAATCGACATAAACTTTGACTAACATTTTAAGATGCATTTTTTTTATTATATTGAAAAAGGAAAAATTGCAACTTATAATACTTTTCATATAGTTTTTGAATATTTAAATTTTAATTTTAAAATATTAAATTAATTGAATCAAATTTATTTTTGAAAATAAGTTAAATCGACTTTTGAGAAACGAAATATGACAATTATTTTGGATCAGACAGTAATTTATAGCCACACAAATATTTAAGAAAAGTTTAAACCACAAGTTTCCAAAGTTTTTTTCTTTTTTCCTTGAACATCATGTCAAGTCAAAGGATGACACATAAAATGGGACAGAGAAAGTAATAAATGACAAACTGTCTAAAAGGTAGAATTAGTACATGAAACATCATATTCTTTTTAGTTTTTGGTCAAAGAAACATCATATTCACGTACTGTTAGTTGGTAATAGAGTAAGTTTTACATGACTTCAAACTTTCAGGAGTTGGGAAAAGAATATCATTCTCACACGTTTTGAAGGTGACACAGAAAACAAGTCAATTGCGACAAGTAAAGAGGAAAAAAAAAAAAATCTATCATCAGATTTTAGTAAGAAGAAAAAAAATAGGACACATAATTCTGCGCATTTAGTAAGGATGCTCATTAAATAAATTTTATGGCAAGGAGATATGTTTGGTGTCCCCAAATTAGGCCAGCATTTAAGCATTGGACTTTTTACCTTAAGCATGTCATAGTCACATATGGAAAAATTCTCTCCTTTATCCTCGAAAAAAATAACACCAGTTGTTAAATAGATTTACTACTTTCACAGTCCATCTTTAATTGTTTTAGTATTTGACTTTCAACAAGAGTGGAAAACCGGTGAGGTTTATGATTTTTAACGATGGAGGGTGGGTGAAATTCGAGAAAATGTGATGGATGTGTTGGTATTAGTTTTCACAAGTGGAAAGCCTACGATTGAGGTGGAAATGGAAGGATTTAAATTAATTTTGAATTTTTGTCGCACGATAGGAATTGACTAGGACACTGGGACAAAGCGGTCTTTCTTTTGGATCAATATCAATGGTAAGTATTTTTTTCCTAAAGTCGTCATTGAGGGTTCTGAAAAATTCGATAAATATAGAAAAATGTTAATAAAAGTTTCTTCCCAAAGAATCGTAAGATTGAACTTGAGATTAGAATCATTAAGAAGAACTCAACTAGGGAATAATTAGGAAAAAGGAAGAACGAAAGTGAACAAGAAAAGGTGGAAAAGGGAAGAAGGAAAGTGAGCAAGAAAATGTGGAAAAGAGAAGAAGGTAGTTCATCTAATTTGAAAGAGCGGCATATTGTCAAATTAGATGAACTACCTTCTCCCTTTTCCACTTTTTCTTGCTCACGTACCTTCTTCCTTTTTCCTTAATTGTTCTCCAGTTGAGTTCTTCTCAATGATTCTTATCTCAAATTCAACCTTATGATTCTTCGAGGAGAAATTTTTCATCAATATTTTCCTAGTTTTTATCGAGATTTTCTGAATTCTCAATGAATACTTTAGGGGAAAAAGACTTACCATTGACATCAAACCAAGAGATGGACCGCTATATTCCAATGTCCAAATCAATTAATAAAATGCAATAAAAATTAAAAATTAATTAAAACCCTTCTATTTCCACCTTAATCATGGGTCTGCCATTTACGAAAGTTGATATTAGCACATTTGCTACATTTTTTATCGAAACTCACCCACTCTCCATCTTTATAGACCATAAATCTCACTAACTTCTCACTGTCGTCCTTGAAGTAAATTCTAAACAATTAAAAATGAACGGAGAAAATAGTAAATCAGGTTTAACAAAGGTCACAACTGGTAGAGCTACAAAGCAATTGCAAAAAGAGAAATGAACATAATTGGAGAATCAGATCTCGATGTGCTATAGAGATAACAGGAGTCGAAAATGGAATGCAAGAGATCTAGGAACTTTTATTCCTCAAAGAGTCATTAAAGCACAAAGAAGGCGATCTATAAAATACTTACTCGAATGGCGGTCGGAGAAACAGATCTTGAGGGTCAAGAAGATGCTGGGATCTAGACAATAGGAGCATGGATCTGCATCTCCAAGGTATGTTGAAAGAATGAGGACGATGAGAGCTTCAGATACTACTGAAATTGAACACAGGAACAAAAATTGTGGAAGCTTAGCTCCGAGATCAAGATTTTCATCACTAGAGATCAGAAAAGACAAGATTGACACATTGGAAGAAGAAGAGAGATCGACGCAATCTAGAAATAAAGAGGCTTTGAGAAAATGATAGATATTTCTAAAATGAGTCTCTTTAGTGACCTTGGCCTTTTCTTTGTCTTTTTACCTTATTATTTGCTTTTTGTTGTTTTTTTCGATTTGTTTTACGGATTTTTATTCCTTTGAGTTGCTTACTTTTGGATCTGGCCCATGCTTGTACATATATACCGATTTTCATTTTATTTATTGGTTTGACCTACCTTTGATTAAAAATAAAGAGCTTACCACATTGGAGCTATAGAATGCCACCAGAGAAACAATGCACCATCGGCGATGAGAGGAGATGGAATTGAAGATGAAGAGAAGAGCAAAAGGCATTTAGGAGATTCTAGAACTTTAGACAAGCCACAGATATCTATTTATTTGTTTCCAAAAGTGATTTGGACTGGGTCATTTTACTACTAAAAATATTGGAAAACCGACCACATATGGTCGATTTTTGTGCATTTTTGACCAAAAAATAGACCAAAATACGTGGTCAATAAAAGCCTGGTAGCTTTTTTAAAATCGACCACGTGTGATCAGCTTTTTGTTAATATATATGAAAATATGGAATCGGGATCAAATAAAGCAGAATTTGGCTGATGGGATACGAAAATTGTACCTGTGATCACAGCGTTCGAAGCCTTAGCCTCTGGTCTACCTGGTATACAAATGACCCTATCCACTACTGGACTAGGTCTCTGCTTGACCGCTTACCCTACCTCGCTTTGGACCAGCTCTAGAACCTTGGGAACCATCTCCACGACATTGTACACCACCCCTGCCTAACGACGGCACTGATCTAATCGACTGGGCAGCTAGAACTGAAGGCTCAATCATCCTACACTGAGGATACTTACGGGTGAATTAACCAACAAACCTGCAGTCATAACATACCCCTGACACCCTGCTTAGTCTAGAAGGTCCGGCAGATCAAAACAACCACCCCTACTCGACGATCTTAATTGAATGCCTCTCTGTGGTTGGCTGCTGCTCGGACCATTGGAACTAGTATAGATGGGCTGACCCCTGTCTGATATCTGGAGAGATGTCTGAATTTGCCTATGAGGGTGACCCTAATATTGAGAAGGCTGCTGCTGAGGGTACCAACCGTAAAATCCTCGGCCTGAGAACTGTGAATGATTGTAGCTGCCCTGGTTGCATGGTCTCTTATTGTTGCCCCCTTGGGCCTCATGATCCATCTTCTTTATGGAATAAAATTCTCAACTATATCTTAAAAATATTTTCTTGAAGTCACCAAACTCTGTGTAGCCCTACAAAGTGATAATCTCAATCCCCTGACAAAGCATCGAATCCGCTCGTACTCTACAGGCAGAATCTCAGTGCCATGTCTAGATAACTCATAGAATGTCGCTTCATACTCAGCAATAGGCATAGAACCCTGTCTCAATGCTGGAAACTCATTACGAAGACGCTCGCATATGCTGCGAGGCATATACTTCCCTAAGAAAACCTTAGAGAACTGAGTCTAAGTCACTAGTGGAGATCCAACTGTCTTGGAATCAAGATAACCTCTCCACCACCTCCTCGCTACCGTGTCAAACTGATAAGCAACAAATTCCACTCTCCGTGCCTCAACCAAACCTAAATTCTGCAATTGCTTCTCGCAACTAGGTAGGAACTCATTAGCATCATCCCCTGAAGTCCCGGTAAACCTGTGTGGAGTCAATCTAAAAAATTAGCCCAACATCTTTTGCTCCTCTGAAGACATAACTGGCTGGGCTACTGCCAACTGTGGAGCTACTGGTACTGGTGGAACCTCCACCCTAGGCGCCACTGCTGCAGAATGTGCCCCTAAATCAACACCACCCTGTGCTGCTGGCTGAGCTTCCTCGGTCGGTGGACCACCAACTAATCCCAATAACTTTACCAATACATCTCAAAGAATCGATGAAGATATAAAGCTGGGTGGAGCTTGGATTGCCTCCTGGCCCACCTGTTGTCATGGCAGAATACCTGGAGCTGTCTCAGTCGACCAGAGCTATAACAGGATTAGGTAATGGATCCCTGGGCTGATCTCGAGTAGGGGATGCTACTCAATCCTGCCCCCAATATCTGGGTCAACCTCAACCCTAACCTAGAACTCTAGAAGCGGACCTGGGGTCCCGACCCCTTGCTCTCGAACCTCGGATTCTAGCTATCTGCGTAAAGAGTGAACTAATAAAAAAATTGAAGCCAACCCAGACTCAATTCACAAAAATGGATCAAAAGAATGAGATTTTTTCCTAAAAATTCTCTATAGCCTCCCAAGGATAGGATAAAGACGTCCCTGTACCGATCTGTGGGGCTCTACTAAACATCGGCTCTAGTACTAATAATACTAGTAAAACCTAAGTTTTGATACCAAGCTTTCACAACCTGATTATCTCAAGCCGTAATGGCGCCTACTTTAACCCACTAGTAGGCAAGCCAAGCCATAGCCCTGAATGATAGGTAATGGGCTAATAGGAAGAAATAAAAAAAGGATCACGTATAATGATAGCAACAACGATAATAAGTTAAAACTAAGAAGGGAGCATATATAATATATCAAAATGAGAGGATGAAAAAGGACCAAACATACGAACGAATCCCTCTCAAGACCTGATAAGGTCAGTACTAAAACCACTACAAAAAAATACCCAGAGTACTAGACAAAATATCTAAAATATACACAATATATACAGGTAATCTCGAGTATAAAAGACTAACTAGAGTAGATAGAGGAGGATTATCCTCAGACGACAGTAGACTCACCCTACTCTAAATCAGTACTGGAAGGTAGGAATCATGTCAAACATTACTGCTAGTACACGGATCTGCATCAGGAAAAAGATGCAAAAGTGTAGTATGAGTACCAAAATAACAGGTACTAAGTAGGCATCATTGGCCGACTGAGCTCAATATAAAAAAGGTATAACTATAATACGTAGGCATAATCTGAGTCATCAGTAAAAAGGGATAGAAAGTTAAAGAACTACTTAGCTACTGTAATACCCCATACTTTTCCTAGCTTAAATTCATTCCCATAATGTTAGGGGATAGCTTCCAAATGAAGAATATTTATTTCTTATATAATTCTCCATATTTATACCTTCCATTGTGTGGTAAATTGAATAAGCTTTCCATCAAAACCAAATTCGCCCAAAACCGATACTTGATAAAGAAGTTATGGGGATTTTAAGTTGACAGTGTGCCACCTGAGCAACCACCACATTGCGGTGGAAGGTAAAATCCCAATTGTCACATTCCAGTGGACCTCCGCAATATTGACACATCACAGTGAGGTCCAATTTCCCATTTGTCAATTTCTAGAAGTCCAGCGCGATAGTGGCGCATCGCGCTAGTGGCCAAAATGGCATTTCAAAGGGGCACCGCGATAGCTCCATGTCGCGAAGAACACCCAGTTTCCACTAGTCCATTTTTCAGTAAGCCACCGCGATAATGGCGCGTCGTGGTGGCCAGTCAAATTGGGATTTTGGCTCTCTTTTCCAGTTTCGTCTAGAAGTTTAAAGGGGTATTTTGGTCAATTCTCAAGGCCCCAATCTATCCAAAACATAGGATTAAGCATATTTAAGGCACTTTATCCCCAAATTTATCCATTCTCTTTCAAAGCAAAACCCTAGAGCTCAAAAGCTTCTTCTCCAAGAAATCAAAATCCACCATAGTTGCTCCAAAAAAGCTTAAAATTGAGGATTCCCAAGACAAAATAATCAAGAACTCAAATAGAAATCAATAATTCAAGTATCTTCATCTAATCATCAATCAAGGTATGTGGGGTTTATGAACAAGGATCTTCTTTGATCCTTGTGCCCAAAACCAAGTTTTAATTACCAATTCATATGATTTTGAATACATGAATTCTAAATTAGGGTTCAAACCCACTATTGCTATTTGGAAGATTATGAGTTTTTGAGATATTTTGAAGATGAATTGGATGTCTAGTTTTATATTTTCATGCTTATTGCAATAAATTGTAGATTTTGAGATGAATTATCATTGTTTTTATTATCAAACATGATTATTGTGATGTTTTGATATGAGATTAAGGCATGGGTTACTATCCCATGATTGAATATTATTATTTTAAGAAAGGTGATGCTTTAAGCATCCTAGTATCAAATTATTTCTAGATTTTTAGTAAAGCTTTGATCTTTCGATCATCGGTTTAGCTATGAAATTCCAAGAAATCGTAGTAGTCATCCAGTTGTGCACCAGACTTGAACCAGCACCAATGGGTAGTAACGAGAGGCCAGATACCAGACTTGAATAGATAGTGATGGATAATAACAAGCCAGATTCAAATCGTACATAGTGGGTAATAACGATAGGACACATATATATAACTCATAATCTGATGCTGGACTCAAACCAAAACTCAGTGGAACCATAACTATAATCAGATGCCGGACTCAAATCGAAACTCATGGTAACCATAATAACCAAATGCCAGACTCGAACTGAAACTCATAATAACCATACCATAACAATGTCAACGTGGTACCAAAATTCACAATTATTGACGGAAGTAAAGTATACACTAAACCTAAATAGAAGCTAAAATATGTCTAAACAACCATCCGCCAATATTAATTAAAAAGAGATAAAATCAAGGTTTTGCAATTTAATTTCACTTCCTAAAGTAATAGCCTCTATGTTATATTAAATGATAATAATTCAAAATTTAATAGAAAAGGGTCCTAATCCGGATAAAGAAGACAATTTATATATATCAAATAATACGCGACTACAAGCACTTATCCAAAGATAGGATAATAGTTCACAATTTCAGTATGTAAGCGCAATCTAAAGGTAGGATTATTTGTACGCACGTATTATACAAGTGCATTTAGTGGGTCATTTTTGACGTGTTGTATACGTAATTCTCCTCATTGTATTATTCATCCATCATAGTAAAATTCCTCTTCCTCTGCCTGTGATTTTTCTCATCAAGGGTTTCTACATAAATCTTGTGTTCATCTTGTTTTTCCTTTTTCTTATTATATTTCTTATTGTTGTTCGATCATAACAAACTGATATCAAAGTGATCGATTGTTTTTTGGGGATGACAACCATGAAGTATGATATTTCACTATTAGACTACAATACTAGATTTTTATTATGGAAGGTTAAGTTGTGGGATGTGCTTGCGCAAATAAATTTGGTTGATGCTCAATTAGGGTTTGATATGATTCCTTCTTCGTGGACAGAAGAGGATAAATGGCGTAAGGATCGAAAGGCTTTATCTCAAATCCATCTCTATTTATCCAAATAGATTCTACAGAATGTTTTGAAGGAGACTACTGTCGCTGCATTGTGGTTGCAACTGGAATCGTTATGTATGAAAAAGAGCCTAACTAGTAAGTTGCATCTCATACAATGACTTTATTCCCATTGTATGTCTAAGGGTGCGTCTTTGGAGGATCACCTATCCGTGTTTAAGGAAATCATCTCTAATTTAGAGACTCTGGAGGTTAAGTACAATGAGGAAGATCTAGGGTTGATTTTATTCTATTTACTGCCTGCATCATACTCAAATTTTAGGGATACGATTTTATATAGTCGTGATACCCTAATCCTAGATGAAGTCTATGATGCGTTGTTCTATAAGAAAAAGATGAAGCATTTTATAAATGGGTTGGTGACTCAAGAAGAGGGCCTCATTGTTTGAGGAAGGACTTATAAGAGGAACTTTAGAGGTGATGATAGGAATAGGTAAAAATCCAAAAACAGAGAAAAAAACTTGTAATTACTGCTAGAAGAAGGGCCATATCAAATATGAGAGTTATAAGTTACAGAATAGAAATAAAAGAAAAGCTAAAAATTAGAAAGTAAAACAACAAAAGAAGTTTAGTGAAGCCAATTTTGTTGAAGATAGCGGTAGTGATAGAGAACTCTTGGTAGTTTCTAATTGTAACTCCAAACCCTGTAAGGATTAGATTCTTGATTCATCCTGCACATTTCATATGTGTCACAATCAAAATTGGTTTACAACATATGAAATAGTCTCTAAAGGTATTGTGTTGATGTGAAATAATACACTATATAAGATAGCTAGTATTGGAACAATCAGGATCAAGATATTTGATGGGGTTGTGAGGACACTTGGTGATGTGCGGTATATCCCAGACCTGAAGAGAAATATTATTTCCTTGAGTACCCTTGATTCGAATAGATATAAGTACACCGGTGAAGGTGGAGTCCCGAAGGTTTGTAAAGTTGGTCTTGTTGTGATGAAGGGACAAAGAAAGACTGCAAATTTATACATCTTGCAAGGCTCTATGGTTATAGGTAATATAGTTGTTTCTACCTTCTCTTTATCAGATAGTGATGTTGCTAAACTCTAGCATATGCGCTTGGGATATATGAGTGAACATGGGATGGCTGAACTAAGTAGGAGAGTACTTCTTGATGGCCAAAGTATTACAAAATTAAAGTTCTGTTAGCACTGTATCTTTGGGAAGCAGAAGTGAGTAAGATTCACTAAAGGCATCCACTCAACTAAAGGCACACTTGATTACATTCATTCTGATCTCTGGGTCCTTCTAGAGTACCTTCTAGAGGAAGTGCTAACTACATATTGACTATTATTAATGACTATTCCAGAAAAGTTTGGGTGTTCTTTTTGAAGCAAAAGAATGATGTGTTGCCTACTTTCAAGAAGTGGAATACTATTATTGAAAAGCAAACAGGGAAGCAGGTAAAATGCCTTTGAACTTATAATGGTTTAGAGTTTTGTTCTAATGAATTTAATGTTCTGTGCAAGTCAGAAGGAATCGTGAGACACTTAACAGTTTTTCATACTCCATAGTAGAATGGTATGGCTGAATGAATGAATATGACTCTAATAGAGAAGGTGCGTTGTATGCACTCTAATACTGGTTTACCCAGGTCTTTTTAGGTCAAAGCTGCTTCCATAGCTTATTTTTTTATTAATCGTTCTCCTTCAATCACGATTGACAAAAGGACTCCATAAGAGGTATGGTCTGATACTCGTTCCGGTTACTCTAATTTGAAGATATTTGGATGTCCTGCTTATGCTCATATTGATAATGATAAGTTGGAACCTAGTCTGTCAAGTGCTTATTTATGGGTTACAAGTCTGGTGTTAAAGGATATAAGCTTTGGTGTCCAGAAAGTAGAAAGGTTATAATTAACAGGGATGTTGTGTTTGATGAAACTACTATGTTTTGTGCTTCCTCCAAATCTAGTATTTCACCCCCAAATGAGCTTAGTGACAAGAATTAGCAAAAGTCAAGCGCCTACATTGAATTGCAAATTGGAGTAGAGTCCACACCAGTGCCTACTTCTCAGTCTAGCCCGGAGATACAGAGTAATACTATTTCTTCTTCACTACCAGTGATGCCATAATATTCTATTACTAAAGACAGGACTAGAGGAGATATTAGACCTTCTCGAAAGTATGTTAAAGATGATTTGGTTTCTTATGCATTAAATATAGCAGAAGGAATTGATTTTGGTAAAGAACCTTCATTTATCTAGATATAGTTATAATTATTTTGGCCGATGGATTAGTGCTATATAGGAGGAGATGGAATCACTTTATAAGAATGAAACGTGGGATCTGGTGAGATTTCCTAAAGATAAGAAAGTTGTCCATTGCATGTAGGTATTTAAAAAGAAAGAAGGAACATCAGGAGTTGAAGATACCAGGTACAAGGCAGGACTGGTTACTAAAGGTTACAGTCAGGTTCCAGGTGTTGACTTCAAAGATGTGTTTTCTCCAGTTGTAAAGCATAGTTCGATTTGAGCCTTGCTTGGTATTGTGGCATGCATGATATTGAGCTTGAGCAGTTGGATATCAATACTGCATTCTTACATGGAGAACTTAAAGAAGATATCTATATGCAAAAACCAGACGGATTTTTAGTCTCTGGAAAGGAGGGCTATGTATGCTTGCTAAGAAAAGTCTCTTTATGGCTTAAAACAGTCACCCAGATAGTGGTATAAGAGGTTTGACTCTTTTATGACTTCTCATATATTTAGAAGGAGGAGTTATGATAGTTGTATCTATTTCAAGAAGGTAAGTGATGGTTCATTCGTGTATTTTCTCTTGTATGTTGATAATATGTTAATTGCAGCAAAGGATATGAGAGAAATAAGAAAAGTCAAAGCCCATCTCAGTAAGGAGTTTGAGATAAAAGATTTAGGAGCAGTAAAGAAGAACCTTGGCATGGAAAAATTTTAAGGGATAGAGAGAAGTGTAAGTTATACTTAAGTTAGAAAAGGTATATTGAGAAAGTGCTTTGTAGGTTCAATATGGAAAATGCCAAACTTGTTAGTACACCATTGGTAGCTCATTTCAAACTCTCGACCATGTTATCTCCAAAGACAGATAATAAGCGTGACTATATATCTCGAGTTCCATACTCTAGTATTATTGGGTCTGTTATGTATACGATGGTCTATTCCCGATCGGATTTATCATTTACAGTCGGTGCAGTTAGCAGATACATAGCAAATACTGGCAAAGAACATTGGAAAGTAGTTCAATGGTTTTTCAGATACTTTCATGGGTCTGCTGATATTTGTTTGCAGTTTAGGAAAAATAGAGATGGAGTAATCGGGTATGTTAATTCTGATTTTGTAGGAGACCATGATAAAATAAGATCCCTTACATGCTATGTTTTCACCATTGGTGGTTGTGCTATCAGTTGGAAAGCTACCTTACAAACTACGGTTGCTTTGTCAACTATTGAGACAGAGTACATGGCTATTATAGAGGCTTGCAAGGACACTATTTAGTTGAAGGGTCTGTTTGGTGAACTTAGCAAAGGCTTACAGATTACTGCGGTCTTTTATAATAGTCAGAATGCTATCTTCCTTACAAAATATCAGATATTTCACAAGAGTACAAAGCACATCAATGTTCGATATCATTTTGTGCATGAAATTATTACTCATAGTGATATTTTGGTAAGCAAGATTAGTACCCATGATAACTCTACCGATATGATGACCAAGACACTATCAAGTTCCAAGTTTGAGCATTGATTTGACTTGGTTGGTGTCAGCAGTTAGGATGTTCCCTTAGGGGGTCTTGTGGAAGAGGTGGAGAGTTTTCTTGTAATGGATTTGAGTTCTGAATTGGAATTCATGTCAAGGTGGAGATTATTAGAGTTTGTGACTGAAATGTTTTTGATCCAGCCCTAAAAAGTTCGTGGTGCAACCCATGTTTGTGATTTTTTGTGGGGTCAATGGTGGTGGCGTAGGGATCGCGTATAGTATGGACCTATATGTTTTTGGGCCTAAGATTATTTGTACGCATATATTATATAAGTGCGTTTAGTGGGTTATTTTGGACGTGTTATATACGTCATTGTCCTCATTGTATTATTCATCCATCATAGTGAAATTCCTCTACCTTTGCCCATAGTTTTTTCCCATCAAGGGTTTCCACGTAAATCTTGTGTTCATCTTGTTTTTCCTTTTTCTTATCATATTGCTTATTGTTGTCCCATCATAACAATCCTCTATAAGCTACTTTGTCTGCGTGTTCATTTAAATTGTTCTCAAAGTGGAACAAAGGACATTTGTTGCTAAGTAGTAAAGTATAGAAGCATTGTATTGCAATCTTATTCATCATATTTTATTTAAGAGGTAGAGTTTAGTTTGTTGGACATTGAATCTAAAATTTCTCTCTAAACATTTAATGAAATTCTTGGCTTAGATTCAAGCTCACCAACTCGGCACTATCTTTTACTCTTCTCTGTCCTAAAAGAACAAAAGGTTTATCAAACACTGGCCGGTGTGTATGGAAAAAGAAAAGGTTTAGCGCCTAAGGTCGATGAAATGGTTAAGAACCATGAGTTCTTAGGTTCAAATCCATCTAGACAAAACAAACACTAGGTGATTTCTTTCCATATATTGTGGTGTGCACAAGCAGACCCAGACACTACAGTTATAAAAAAAAGGTTTATCAAATGATAAAAAGAGCTATACGAACAAAAACCAAAGGAGATAACATCAAGATGAGTACGGAGATCTTACAAAAATAAAAAACAAAAAGAAGGATATTATGTTATTGGACATTAGGTGTCTGGCACCGATGGATATTGTGTTATTCGTGATTATTTAAAAATTCTGAATAGTGTAGTCTCGTTATCTTAATTTGCTTTTATCGAATTCTCTTTGTTTTCAAGTTGAACCAGCATAATGCACTTTTTTTTAGGTGTTTTCCAGTGGTAAAAGATGTGTGTTGAGAATCACTATGTTAAGTTCTTAATTTTGATGATTGACAAACTTATAGTTTGGGTCTATTTTCTTGAGTTTTTGTGATGATAAAGCTGTTACCACTTAGGAAATAGGTTGGGCTCACCTGTCGCTATCACAGTCAACTATCATAGCTAACATATAGTACAAAGTAGGTGGAAAAGCTGCTTCTACCTTTTTGCCTCAACTAATAGGATCTCTCTTAGGTTTTCTTGGGTCATACTACATATTGCTAGTCTTTCTCAATAAGAAAACCAATGCTTCCATATTCTCACAACTAAATATTTTTTGAAGCTGGAAGCAAAGACAACATACAGCAGTAGGAAACTGATTGTTCATCAAGTTGTATTTTTACTTCCTTGCTATAGTTGAGTCGATATATTGTGTTCTTAAACATTTTACTATATTAGCTTATAATTGTAGTAGTTGTTGAGATGCAAACCTTTTATTGTAATCATCTAGAGTTAGGTGATTGTTAAAGCTAGAGTTAGCTTGTGGAGTCCAGTTAGAGTTAGCTAGAAGTTGAAGCAGTAGAGGTACTGCTTGTGTTACCTTGTAATAGAGTTGTTGCTAGGAAATAAAGGATTAGGAGTTTAATCCTTGTAGTCTATATTCAAGAAGATTTTAGCATAGTGGAGCTTAGAAATCCTGGAGGCAGTTCGTGGTTTTCCTTCCTTGAGCAAGGAGTTTCCATGTAAAAATCCAGTGTCTTCTATTTACTTTATTCCTGCATTTCTTGCCTTGCATATCTCCTAGTTCTTGTTGTGTTAGTGTATCTGGAAACAAGTCCCTGAGCTGAAGCTATCCTCCCAACCCTTTATTTGGTATCAGAGCAGGTCTTCCATAAAAAGGCTAACACCTTGGATGGATTTTGAAGAATGGTTGCTACTCCAAATCTAGAGGAAGGATAGTCAACCACTAGACCCCCAAGATTCAATGGTAAATATTATGGGTGGTGAAAGTCAAGAATGCATGACTTCATCGTGGCTGAAGACTCTGAGCTATGGAATGTCATTGAGGATGGGACTTTTGTTCCTACAAGGGTAGTAAAGATTGGAGATGTGACCTCTTCAGTTCCTAAGACTGAGAAGGAATTTGATGATGCTGACAGAAAGAACATAGAAAAGAAATACAAGGCCAAGAAGATCCTTATATGTGGTATTGGTCTTGATGAGCACAGTGGAATCTCTACTTGTCAAACTGCTAAAGAGATCTAACATTGCCTCCAAAAAGCCCATGAGGAACCACTCAGTTGAAGTAGTCCAAGGTAGATATGCTGAAAAATCAATATGAAACATTCACTAAGTAAGAAGGTGAATCTATTCAGGAATTGTACACAAGATTCACAATAATAACCAATGAGTTGTACTGTCTGGGTAAAGTCATTCCTACTCACAATCAGGTTAGAAAATTCTTGAGCATTTTGTGAAAAAAATGGGAAAACAAAGTTGATGTTATCATTGAAGCCAGGGATCTCAACAAAATGGCAATGGATGAGCTCATTGGGAATCTCAAAACCTATGAGATGTTAAAGAAACTTGGAAAGTTGAAGGTTGAGCCCAAGGAGGAAAAGAATTTAGTCCTTAAGGTTGCAAAAGAAACTACCAGTGTTGAAGAAGATGAAACCACCTATATTGCAAAGAAGGTTCTTAAAACCTTGAGAACGTCAGAGACTTTACCCAAGAGATGATATTCCAATAGGGTTCAAAAGGAAGTGACACATGACACAAATGTGGCAGGCTTGGTCACTACATTAAGGATTGCCCTATGCATACGATAAAACGCAAGGAATATGCTAGGCAGGTTGCTGGTAAAGAAAAAGGGAAATATCTATGATGCCCTAAGAGTATACCCTAGGCGCCACACAGTGCTTACAGTCTTGAGGGACCACAATCTAACCCATGAGCTGGTACCTGCTGTGAGCACTGGGTAAAACTGATATCAAAAGATCGTATACGGAAATAAACTGAGAAATGCCATGAGGTTTTAAGTCATAAATCTGATAAGTATGTAAGACAACTAATAATGCTGATAATGACAACTGAAATCTAAAAACTGACTAACTGTCTGTACTAGTCTAAAAAGCCTCTACTGACTGAATATGAGTTGATGGGATAGGCCCCAACTAACTCTAACTAACTACTGAATTGAAAACATGAAAGTAAATATAGTCTGTCCTTGAAATATGAGGACTCACCTCTGATATGGCTGATAATCTGGAAAGTCTATATATGATTCGGGAACTGAGCATCGGAGCCTATGATATGATTTATCATAGCGCAAGAAAAAAAGTATGTGATCAGTACTTTGAATGTACTAGTATGCTAAATTAGGTAGGATGATATGCATGAATAATAACTAAGAGAATAACATGAATGTAAGACCCCACAAAAGTTCCCACGTAGTCTAAGCCTTAGAGCGTGTCAAGTGAAGTGTAATTTCGGCCCTAAAAGATTGAGAAGGGACTTCCCAAGTGATTAGTATTTTAACCTTGATATAATTTCCCTAATGTCAACTTTTTTTCATGTAGAGAATTGAATTGGCTTTCCAACAATACCAATTTCATCCAAATTCGGTATCGGGGTGAGAAGTTATGGTCGTTTCACCTACTCACCATTTTAATAAACCATAAATCTCACTCACTACTCACTGTATTTGAAAGTTAATATTGAACAATAAAAAATGAACGGAGAAAGCAGTAAATGAGATTTCACAGCTGTAAAAGTTACAAAGTGACTGCAAAAAGGGAAAAAGAACCTAATTGGAGAATCAGGTCTCAAAGTGTGCTCTAGAGATAAGGAGTCATAAATGAAAAGCAAGAGATCGAGGAACTTTTATTCCTCAAAGAGTCATTAAAGCACAAAAAATGAGATCTATAAAATACTTACTAGAACGGTGGTTGGAGAAGCAGATCTTTAGGGTCAAGAAGATATTGAGGTTGACGTGGAGCTTACCATGTCGAAGCTATGGAACACCACTAGAAAAGAGGTACACCATCATCTACACACCATCCGAGATGAGAGGAGATGGGATTGAAGATGAAGAGAAGAGAAATGGGAATTTGGGAGATCTAAGAACATTAGAAAAGTCCTAAATGTCTATTTGTTTTTCTCGAAAAGTGATTTAAACTGGGTCATTTTAGGTAAGGGTGGTCACTAAATTGGATCTATTCGGTTTTTGAATTTTGATTTGATTTTTTGATTTTTGATTTGGTAAAAATGACAAGCAACATCAAATCGAAATAAAATTGTTTGAGTTTGATTTTTGCAAATTTGATTTAATTTTATTCTTATTATTTTTTCCATTTTGAAGATCAAAATAGCGGATCTTTTTTGCCATAACTAGGCTTTTGAAATTGAACAATTTTTTAGAAAAATAAGTTTTTCAAACCTGATCGACAGACATCTTTTGAAGTAGATCGAAATGATAATAACTAGACGAGGACTTGCTGAAGTGAGGTGGAGAAGGAAAGAGTGTGAGAAACTGAATGTCAAAGTGAGGGCGGAGAAGAAGAGAGTATGAACTGTGAAGTAAGAGTTGCTGAGTTGGATTAGGAATTTAGGGTTGGGCCTTGCTTGACATTTGATTTCTTTACTAATAAAAGCTGGTCCACAAAACAAATATCATTTTTCTAAAAAAAAATAGGTGAAAAAGCAAGTATAAAGCGATAAATGCAAGGTCTTAACAATAAATACATTGACAAAAAATAAGAAGGAAGTGAGTGTGATAATGGGGGTATCTCGTGTAAATTAATTGCGTCCCATGTCCAATTCACAAAATAGTTTAGGCTGGGCCATTCTTGTGTAAATATTTTTGAATTTGATCCAATTTATGTGCTTTTCTCTAAACTAGTTTCTCGACTCGAGTGTTGCACGTGTATGTTAGGTCATATAGTACATAATATTATTAAATGATAATATTATTAAAATAAATTATCCAAAGAATAAAGTACAAGTTTCTTTAAATGATTAACGTTGATTGGGATATAGAGACTTCTTTGTTGCCTTCTAGATATTTGGATATTTCTAGTTACGCTGCACGAGTATGAGCAAATATGCCAAATTAAATGAACTGTAGCTTTTTATCAGAAAAATAATTTTCTAGTTGCCGATGATTTGATGGGATGCAAGCTTAATTGACTTCATTATGCTCCTTTTTATGTTAATTTGAGCAAAAATTTGACAAATAAATAAATGATGAGAAAAAATAGTTATAACATTTCGTAATAACATATTGGAAGTTGAAGAAAAAGTCATTTATATTTTTTCCTTGCTAAACTTGCTCAAATTAGATAAAAATCCAACAACAACAACAGACTCAGTATATTCTCACCATGTGGGGTCTGGGGGAGGGTAAGTGTACGCAGTCCATATCACTACCTCAAATGTGAGATAGAGAGAATATTTTCGATAGACCCCCGACTCAAAATAGAAAAATCTAAAATAAGGAACAGTAATAATAATAATAGTAAAAGAACAAGATATAATAGGGATTAGCAAACTCAATAATACCATAAACAATATACTCCAAGTAATAGACCAAAAGATACAATACCCTAAACTCAGACTAACCTTCTACCCTAATCTGCCTCCTCTACAACTTCCTATCCAGTGTAATGTCCTCGGTAAGATGGAGCTACTCCATACCATGTCCAATCACCTCCCTTCAATATTTCTTTGGTCTACTTCTACCATGCTTGAAACCATCCCAAGCCAACCTCTCACACCTCTGCACTGGGGCATCCGTGCTCCTCATCATCAAAAGACCGAACCATCTCAACCTTGCTTGTCTTATCTTGCTATTCACCGAAGCTTCACACCCACCTTATCTTGAATAACCTCATTTCTAAAACTATATTTCCTAGTACACCCACACATCCACCTCAGAATTCTCATTTTGTAGTGCCCCGAGTCTATACCTTGGATGTTACACAGTGCTTACGACCCCAAAGGACCACAAGCTAACCCATGACTAGTACCTGCTATGAGAACTGAATAATAATACTGAAAGTAATACAAAAAATAGGTTGAAATTCCATAAGGTTCAAAATATAAAATACTGGTAAATAATAATATCTGATAAAACATTTGAAATCTGAATACTGTCTAAACTAGTCTAGTCTGAAAAGCCTCTAACTGAGCTGTTGAATGTGGAGTTGATGGGACAAGCCCCTAGCTAACTCCAACTATTGAAATATTGATAAACTGAATTACTAAAATAAAAGCATATCCTTGATAGATGAGGACTTACTACTAAATTTGCTGCTGCTAACCGAATTTGTCTAAATGCAGTCAGGAACTTGAGCGTCCGAACCTATGATATGAGGCATCATAGCGCAAAGAGAAATTATGCGTCAGTAGATGGAATGTATTGGTATGCTAAATGAGGTAAGACTAAATGCAAGGGTTCATATGTATGAACAATAACTGACTAAATGATGTGGAATAACTGAGTATGGACACATAGATAACTGAAACTGTTGTAAGTACTGAGAATGCAATATTGTGCATTTATGTATGTATATACTGTATCTGAGCTTTTACTAAAGCTGAGTTCAGAGTTCTGATAACTAACTAACTGATATCTAAGATTACTAATAATTGAGTTACTAAAACTGATTGACTATGTCTGACAGTCCTGATTCTGTGGAACTGAATTGAGTTCTATACTAAAATTAAAATTGAAACTGTGGGAAGTAATCATCTAACTAACATACCCCAAATAAGATAATTGGGATCCAACATATAACCCTAATTGGAAGGGTGTCAGTAGCATGCAACGGGTAAAGACAAGTTAAAGAGTTAGCCACATCTGGAAAGTACTCTAATAAGAATGGTGGTACCCTAAACTGGCATGTTAAAACACCTCATCAACCCTCAAATGGCAGGTTGATTTCTCCATCTATGCTGGCTACATAGTTCTGGAATGCAAGGACTGCTTCTAAGGATCACACTCTCTACTGGTAGGTGAGCCCCCATCCTTGGGTTTACTCGGTGCTGAATTCTACTCCCAGCTGAATAGACCGTGGACTGATTACTAGACTATATTGGATTTTATTGAACTGTTACTGATCATGTTGACTGAATGAACTGGACTGAGTTCACTGAGTTCTATAACTGACTGAGTACTACTATTTCGTGACATGACAGAGACTATTCTATAACTACTGTCGCTCTAGATAAACAGCTAGATTGTTGGGTATTAGATACCCCCAGGACTTGGTAATATGAAAAGTAAAGCATATCATTATCTTGAAAAGCATAACAAGGTCCACTTGTACATAATTCATTTATAGAGACATTTTATCAAACACTTGTAGGGCATAAGCTTGTACATATGCTTGCATGTCATGATTTCACCATTTAATTCACATAAACATTCCATCAAACACATGGGGAGCAAAAATTAATGCATATAATCATGGGCAACATGTAAACATTGTAACTACAACACCCTAACTTGCTAATTTAAGGATTATAACATGGGAATTACACAATTCAATATACATGCTATTTCAATTTCATGAAATCTACAATTAATCATGGATTGAATACTCAATTAATATCATGAACATGAATGCAATCCAATTTCAATCATGTAAATCATGAATCAATAATCTTGTCATTTTAAAGATGGATTTTTGCACTCTATGGGTGAAAGGAACCCATAGATGAACACCTAACATACCTAGTTATTTTAAATTCTTGAAGCCCTTGGTGATATTCTTGAGGATTTCTCTAGATTTCTTGAAGCTAGGATTTTCTATTAGGGAGAGAATGCTTTTTGATTTGGGAAAAATTGATTAAAGAATAACTTAATAATGTTTTTAGGGATTAAATCTCGTTTTTGGACTGATTAGATTTATGGGAAAAGACTTGTTTTCCCCTGGATGACACTTTTAATTAAATATTCCGATTTGAGCACTTGGAGCAACGTGGCGCTATCGCACTGTGTCATTGAAAATTGATAATTGCGACCAGGGATCTTAGCACGATGTGATACAATTGCGGTACTCTACTGTATGCGAATTTAATCCTTGGCATGACGTGTCATGATCACGGAGTCACACTGGAAAGTGACAATTGGGAAAATGGTTGGTGGAGCGACGTGGTAGGATCATGATGGATCACTGGATTTTGACAATTTCCATTTGCACTCTCTCTGCGACGCGATGATGTACCAGGTGGTACATTATTTTAAAAAATGGCTATAACTTTTCACCCGAGTATCGGATTCGGGCAAATTTTATATCGTTGGAAAGCTGACTGAATTTCCTATGCAATGGTAAGATCTAAACTAAAAAATACTAAGTATTTTAAAAATTTTATAGATGAATAATCATGTAATGAGAGTTAAATTAAGCTAGGGAAATATGGGGTATTACAATATCTCCCCCTTGAGACATTCATCCTCAAATGAGACTATTTAAGCTGAGAAACACTGATAGACTAAGATTACACACTAAACATGCATATCTGGTGTATGGAATACATGACTGAAGCTACTGATAAGCTGAGTTTTTATGCTGAACATGCATATCGGATACATGAGTACATGGCTGAACTGATTCATGAATGCATGGCTGTCATGAAGATGATATGCAATGGTAAAGAATACAAAGTTTATTAGTGTAACTGGACATGAAACTGAGCAAATCTAAGGAAGAATATTACCTTCAGCTAAATCTGAATTTGTGGAGAAGAGGTGAGGATATTTGGTATGCATATCTGTTTTTGCTTCCTAAGTAGATCCCTCAACGGACTAATTCTGCCAAAGAACTTTCACCAAGGGAACTTCTTTGTTCCTCTGTCTGCGAATCTGATGATCAAGGATCTGGACTTGAACCTCTTTGAAAGAGAGATCATTCTGAATTTCTACACCATCTATGGAAACTTTGACTGCTGGGTCACCATTGCATTTCTTTAGCAAGGAGACGTGGAATACTGGGTTCACTAAAGCTAGATTTGAAGGCAACTCAAGCTCGTAAGCTACCTTTCCGAAATGGCTGAGAATCTGTAAGGACCGACATATCGGGGACTCAGTTTTCCCTTCTTACTGAATCTCTTCACCCCCTTCATGGGAGAGATTTTCAAGAACACAAAATCACCGATCTCAAACTTGAGATCTTTTCTTCTCACATCTGCATATGACTTTGGTGTCTCTAGACTGTCCTCAGCCTTTATCTAATCAACTGAACCTTCTCTAAGGCATCAAACACTAAGTCAGGCCCTACAACTACGGCCTCACCTGCCTTAAACCAACCAATTAGAGATCTACATCTCCTACCACAAAGAGCCTCAAACGGAGCCATCTGAATACTGGAATAATAGTTGTTATTATATGCGAATTCGATCAAAGGCAAGTGGTCATCCCAATTACCTTTAAAATAAACAACGCAGGCTCTTAACATATCTTCTAGAGTTTAAATGGTCCTTTCTTCTTGACTATCTATCTGAGGGTGAAAATCTATACTAAGGTGAACTTGGGTACCAAGACCATTTTGGAATGCTTTCCAGAATTGAGAGGCAAACTAGGTACCTCTATCTAAGATGATAGACACTGGGACTCCATGTAACCTAACCAACTCCCTGATATAGAGATTGATATAGTCCTCGACTGAATAGGAAGTATGAACTGGCAAGAAGTGAGCTGGTTTGGTCATCCTGTCTACAATGACCCATATAGAATCATGCTGACGATGAGTACGAGGCAAACCTGTCACAAAGTCTATGTTCACTTCTTTCTATTTCCATGTGGAAATACTGAACTCCTGTAGGGACCCACTAGGTTCTGGTGCTCAATCTTAACCTGCTGACACATTGAGCACGTGGCTATAAACTCTGTAATAACTTTTTTCATCCTACTCTACTAATAAATCTCCCACAAATTACAGTACACCTTAGTGGCCCCTGGATAGATCGAGTAACATGCATCGTGCACTTCTACAAGAATTTGTTGCCTTAAGTCATCTACATCTAGAACACATAGCCGACCCTGGCAATGCAATACACCATCTCTCCCTGGGAGAAAACCTCTACATTATGATCTCTAACTGACTCCTTCTAGTTAACTAGACTGGGATCTCTGTCCTGCTTTTCCTTCACTTTGGAAACCAGAGATGATTCTAAACTATCATGTACCCATACACTGCCCTCTGCTGAATCGACTAAGCAGACACCTAGTCAGGCAAGCTGATAAACTTTCTGAACTAGATTCTTCTTACCATTCTCAACATGAGCAACACTACCCATAGATAACTTACTGAGAGCATCAGCCACTACATTGGCCTTGCCCGGATGATACAGAAACTCAAATCATAATCTTTCAACAACTCTAACCACCTTCTCTGATGCAAAGTCAAGTCTTTCTGAGAGAACACATACTGCAAGCTATTGTGATCTGTGAACACATCAACATACACCCCATACAAATAGTTCCTCCAGATCTTTAAGGCAAATACTATAGCTGCTAACTCAAGATCATGGGTAGGGTAATTCTTCTCATGAGGCTTAATCTGTCTTGAGGCATAGGCTATGAACTTACCTCTCCGCATGAGGAAATAACCCAACCCTACTCTGGATGAATCACAATACAAAACAAACTCATTTGAACCATCTAGTAGAGTTAAAACTGGGGCTGAGGTGAGTCAAGTCTTCAACTCCTAAAAACTCTTCTCGCAAGAATCTGATCACTGAAATATAGCTTTCTTCTAAGTCAATATGGACATGAGGGATGAAATAGACGAGAACCCTTCAACAAACTAACAGTAATAGCCAGCTAAACCTAAGAAGCTCCTGATATCTAATGAAGAAATAGGTCTAGGCCAGTTTCTCACCACCTCAATCTTTTGAGGATCAACTCTAATGCCATCACCAGAAATAATATGACCAAGAAATGCTACTGACCTTAGCCAAAATTCGAACTTACTGAATTTGGTGAACATTTTTAGGGCTATGAGAGTCTGAAGTACGATTCAGAGATGATCTGCATAATTATTTTTGCTATAGGAATAGACAAAAATGTCATAGATGAAGACTATAATGAACATGTCCAATTACTACTTGAACACGTAATTCATTTAATCCATGAAGGTTGTTGGGGCATTTGTGAGACCGAAAGACATGACTAGAAACTCAAAATGACTATACCGGGTTTGGAAAGCTATTTTTGGAATGTCACATTCTCTGAATCTAAGCTGATGATAACTTGATATGAGGTCTATTTTAGAAAAGTAACTGGCTCCCTGAAGTTGGTCAAACAAGTCATCAATTCTAGGAAGTGGGTATTTATTCTTGATTGTGACTTTGTTTAACTGACGGTAGTCTATACACATTCTGAGAGAACTGTCTTTCTTACGCACGAATTAGACTGGTACACCCTACGAGGAAATGTTGGGTCTGATGAACCTCTTATCTAAAAGGTACTTTAACTATTCTTTCAATTCCTTGAGTTTTGCTAGTTTCATTATGTATGGCGGAATAGATATAGGTTGAGTGTCTGGAAGAAGGTCTATTCAGAAGTCAATTTCCCTTACGGGAGGTACTCCAAGAATATCTTCGGGAAATACATCTGAGAATTTATTTACTACTGGAACTGACTCAAGATCAGGACTCTCTAAACTAGAGTCTTTGACTCGCACAAGATAATAGACACATCCCTTGGATATCATTTTTCTCTCTCTAAGGTATGAAATAAACTGACCCTTAAGTGTTGTGGTACTAACCCTCTATTCAAGTATTGATTTATTTAGAAACTGAAAATGAACAATTTTGTTTCTACAATCAACTAAGGCATAGCATGAATGAAGATAATCCATGACGAGAATGACATCAAAATCCATCATCTCTAATTCTACTAAGTCTGCTGAAGTGACTTTCTGAGATATCATAACCAGACAATTCTTGTATACCCGTTGGGCTATGACGGACTGACCCACTAGGGTAGAGGCTGAGAAATGCTCTGTTAATATTTCTGGTTTGTCTTTGAAGTTGACTGCTATGTAAGGGGTTACAAAAGAAAGAGAAGCTCCTGGATCTAATAAGGCATAAATATGTAGATAGAAGATCTATAACATACCAGTGACCACATCAGGAGAAATTTCCTGATCTTATCTGGACTAAAATACATAAAGCCTATTTGGGCGTTGCCCACTGGTGGAACTGGAAGCGATACCCTGCTGATTCGAGCGATCGGATTGAGCTGAAGGACGATTATACTGACCTTGAGAACCTAACTGAGGACAATCTCTGATTCTATGGCTTGGCTTGCCACACCTGAAACAATATCACTGCCAGCTCTGCAGACACCCTGATGGTTTTTGCCATATTTCTGGCAAAGAGGATTTGTTCGAGCACTTGCCCATTCTAGACCTACTGTTTGCTACTACATAGGGAGCATATCTAGCTAACTGAGTAAACTTGAGGGAATACTCTTTCACACTCATGCTACCTTGACTGATATTGATGAAATCTAACACTTTGGCTTCTCTCAGCTTTAAGAGAAAGAATCTATCTAGAAAAGCAATAGCAAACTCTTCCCACTCTATAGGCTCTGCATCTATGCCCCTGTCTACCTTCCCCTGCTTAAACCATCTATGAGCTATATCTTGTAGCTGATAGGCTACTAACTCAGCACTCTTACTCGAATTCACTCCCATAATATCTGTGACTTTCTGAACCTGGTCGAGGAACTCCTGTGGGTCATCTTCAGACTTAGATCCTAAAAATAAAGGAGGATTCATTCGAGTGAAGTCCCGAATCCTGGCTGCAGCAGTATTGGCCACTGGGTTAGCCTGAAGAGCAGCTGGCCATTCATTCTGAAAAGCTATAGTATTTGCTAGAGTGGTGAATGCAACTCTAAATTCTACATAAGAGACATACTCATCCAGGGGATCTGCCTAAATAGGCTGAGGTGCTGACTGGTTTCCTGTTCTTCGTCTGTTGTTTTGTTTGGAGGCATATTCTATAAATGAAAGAAAGAAAAGGATTATACTGAGAGTTTAACTTGATCTCGTGCTCACTCGCACGACATGAATACTGAAAGAAGGGAAACTTTTCCTAAAAATATCTCATAGCCTCTTGCCCATAAGTGTGGCGCGCTACACATACATGCGCAAGACTCTACTAGATGCGGATTTCAAACTCCCTGGGACTTTGTTGAACCTTAGGCTCTTATACCAAGTTTGTAATGCCCCAAATCTGTACCCAGATGCTATATGGTACTTACGACCCCGAAGAACCACAAGCTAATCGATGACTGGTACCTATTGTGAGCACTGGATAATAATACTAAAAGTAATGCAAAAAATAGGCTGAAAACCTATAAGGTTCAAAATCTAAAATACTGCTAAATAATAACATCTAATAAAATATTTGAAATATGAATACTGTCTAAACTATTCTAGTCTGAAAAGCCTCTAGCTGAACTGTCTGAATATAGAGTTGATGGGACAAGCCCCCAACTAACTCCGATTACTGAAATATTGATAAACTTAATTACTGAAATAAAAGTATATCCTCGATAAATAAAGACTCACTACAAAATCTGTTGCTAGTACAAAGAGAAAGTATGCATCAGAACATGGAATATATTGGTATGCTAAATGAGGTAAGGCTGAATGCAAGGGTTCATATGCATGAACAATAACTAACTGAATAATATGGAATAATTGAGTATGAACACATGGATAACTAAAACTGTTGTACGTACTGAGAATGCAATACTATGAATTTATGTATGTATATATTGTATTTGAGCTTTTACTGAAGCTGAGTTCAGATTTCTGATAACTGAGTAATTGATATCTGAGATTACTGATAACTGAGTTACTGAAACTGATTGACTGTGTCTGACAGTCCTGATTCTGTAAAACTAAATTGAGTTCTATACTGAAACTGAAATTTAAACTGTGGAAAGTAATCACCTAACCAATATTCCCCATAGAAGATAACTGGGGTCCAACCTGTAATCCCAGTTGGAATGGTGTCAGTACCGTGCCACAGGTTAAGAAAAGTTAAAGAGTTACCCTCATTTGGCAGGTACTCTAATGACAACGGTGGTACCTTCAACTGGCAGGTTAAAACACCTCATCAACCCTTAACTGGTAGGTTGAAGTCTCAACCTACGCTGGCTACATAGTTCTGGAATGCAAGGATACTTCTAAGGATCACACCCTCTACTGGCAGGTGAGCCCCCATTCTTGGGTTCACTCGGTGTTGAATCCTACTCCCAACTGAATAGACCGTGGCCTGATTAATAAACTGTACTGGATTTTACTGAATTGTTACTGATCGTGTTGACTGACTAAACTGAACTGAGTTCATTGAGTTTTATAGCTGACTGAGTACTACTATTTCCTGACATAATTGAGACTGTTCTGTAACTACTGTAGCTCTAGGTAAACAGCTAGATTTTCTGGTATTAGATACCCCCAGGACTGGATAGCATGAAAAGTAAAGCACAGTATGATTTTGAAAAGCATAACAAGGTCCACTTGTACATAATTCATTCATAGAGACATTTTATCAAACACTTGTAGGGCATAAGATTGTACATATGCTAGCATGTCATGATTTCACCATTTAATTTACATGGACATTCCATCAAACACATGGGGAGAACAACTTAATGCATATAATTATGAACAACGTGTAAACATTGTAACTACAACACCTAAACTTGCTAATTCAAGGATTATAACATAGGAATTACACAATTCAATAAACATGCTATTTTAATTTCATGGAATCTACAATTAATCATGGACTGAATACTCAATTAATGTCATGAACATGAATACAATCCACGTTCAAGCATGTAAATCATGAATCAATAATCTTGTCATCTTAAAAATGGATTTTTTAACTCTATGGGTGAAAGGAACCCATAGATGAACACCTAACATATCTGGTTATTTTAAATTCTTGAAGCCCTTGGTGATTTTCTTGAGGATTTCTCTTGATTTCTTGAAGCTAGGGTTTTCTATTAGGGAGAGAATGCTTTTTGATTTGGGAGAATGACTTAATAACGTTTTTAGGGATTAAATCTCATTTTTGGACTGATTAAATTTATGGAAAAAGATTTGTTTGCCCCTGGACAACACTTTTCATTTCCAAAATATTCCAATTTGGGCCTTTGGCGCGACGCAGCGCTATCGCGCCGTGTCACTGAAAATTGACAATTGCGATCTGGGATCTTAGCGCGATGTGGTACAATCGTGGTACCCTACTGTATGCGAATTTAACCCTTGGCGCGACGCGCCATGATCGCGGAGTCACACTGGAAAGTGACAATTGGGAAAATGGTTGGCGGTGCGACGTGGTGGGATCGCGATGCCTCACTGGATTTTGACAATTTCAATTTGCACTCTCTCCGCGACGCGATGATGTACCAGGTGGTACACTATTTTACAAAAATGGCTATAACTCTTCATCCAGGTATCGGATTTGGACAAATTTTATATCGTTGAATAGCTAACTGAATTTCCTATGCAATGGTAAGCTCTAAACAGAAAAATACTGAGTATTTTAAAAATTTTATATATGACTACTCATGTACTGAGAGTTAAATTAAGCTAGGGACATATGGGGTATTACACATTTTCGTCACCTTCATCTTCTGGATGTGAGCTTTCTTAACAGGCCAACACTCTGCCCCATACAACAAAGTTGGTCTAACCACCACTCTATAGAACATGCCTTTAAGTTTGGGAGGTACCTTTTTGTCACACAAAATTCTAGAGGCAAGCCTTCATTTCATCTACCCTACCCCAATCTGATGAGTGACATCTTTATCAATCTCTCCATTCTCCTAAATCATAGATCTTACATACTTGAAACTATCTCTCTTACTTATAGAATGAGTATCAAACTTGACAACCACATTGGACTCTTGAACTTACACTCTAAATATTCCCTCTTGGACCTACTCAACCTAAACCCTTTAGACTCAAAAGTTTGCCTCCAAACCTCCAATTTAGCATTAACTCCACTATGTGTTTAATCAATCAAGACTACATCATCCACAAAAGCAAACAATAAGGCACCTCACCTTGAATGTGCTACATCAAAACATCCATCACCAAGACAAAAAGAAACAAACTAAGAATCTAACCTTGATTTAACCTCATCAGGATGGGAAAGTGCTCTGAGTCCCCTCCCCCAGTCCTAACCCGAGTCTTGGCTCCATCGTACATATCCTTAATCTCCCTAACATACACTATAGGTATACCTCTAGCCTCCAAACACCTCCAAAGAACCTCCCTGGGAACTCTATCATAGGCCTTATCTAAGTCGATAAACACCATGTGCAAATCCTTCTTCCTATCCCTATACTGCTCCACTAGTCTCCTGACGAGATGGATGGCTTCAGTAGTCGAGTGCCCTGGCATAAATTCAAACTAATTTTTAGAAGTAGTAACAATCCTCCACAACCTCAACTTTATCACCCTCTCCCAAACCTTCATAGTATGACTCACCAACTTGATACCCCTATAATTGTTCCAATCCTGAATGTCGCCCTTATTCTTATACAACGAAATCATCGTACTTCACCTCCAAGCCTCAGGCATCTTCGTCGTCTTGAAAATTATATTAAACAACCGAGTCAACCACTCCATACCTACCCCTCTTGTGCACTTCCAAAAATCCACCAGAATCTCATCTGGCCGTGTCGCTCTACCTCTACGCATCCAACGAATAGCCCACTTAATCTCCTCAACCTTAATGCACCTACAATAACCATAATCACGAAACCACTCGGAATGCTCCAAAATTAGATAAACTCCACACTCTAATATTGAAAATATGCTAGTTTATTAAAAAGATTAGCTAAGAACCAATATTTAATATATAAAAAAATATTATACACGCCGAAAATATTTACTTTATTAAAGTATTGTAAACAGATAATCTTTTTTTCAAAGGTGTATGGATCAATAGAGTTAAGTCATTCCTTTTAATTAGTTATGGAAATAATATGAAATGGTTTCACAACAAATAGGACAATACTCTGCTTTTATATATGTTATTTTCTTCGAGAAATTATGACCAAGGCAATATTAACGTATGGTGCAGGAGCATTTGGCAATGACCCCTACTATGAATATTAATATAAAAAATTATGTCTAAGGGGGATATATAACGTAACTTCGAGAAAATAGATTCAAAAGTCTACTATACAACCCCCCCTACTACTTGGGGGAAAACCCCTATACTATACACATACAGACACTTTGGAGGGATAAAAGTCAATCTTATGAAACATCAAAATAAAAGATTATGAACTTGTGGAAATATTAATAATCTTGTATCTCAAAAAGAACATTTAAATTACACCCTGATATAAGTAGGGCCATAACTATTAACATTTAATCTCTATTCCCCACATAATTTTCCAGTGAAAAATATGTACCAGACCATCCTTTGCCTAAAGTGGCTTATATTATTTTTGAGTTAAACAAGATCTGTTTTTAAAATCAAGAACTTCAACAGCAAGTTCACCACAACTTATGAACAACAATGAAGTTCAAACTATTTTTTGAAAATAAAAAAAGCCAACAAGAAAGAGGTGAAGATGGGATGAAGATTCAAGTCCACCAATTTCACACTATGTCCTTAAGAAAATTATTCCCTTCAGTATCCGATGCTATGGAATAAATCCTTTTAGGATAAAATGAACCACTTCAGTTAATAGATGTACCTTAAATTCATTGAATTTTGAACGCACTCAATGGTAGCAAATCACACTTGAGTTTTCAAGAAGAAGAGTATTTTTAACTTTAAATTTTCATGCTAATACTTGAGGAAAAAATAGATATTTATAGCCAAAAGGTGTTTCTTTAGAAAAAACAATGGTTCATGAAGAGTTGAACTATTTCAGAGTATCGAGTCCATGTGTGGACTCATGTGTGCTCGTACATGGTGACATGCGGTCGCATATCGGTCATTGCATAAAATAGAATGTTTTAGGCTGACATGCATTGGCATGTGTGCCCGCACATGGCCACATGCTCTCGCATTGCCCATTTTTCATTTTCGAACAATGAACTGATGTAAAAGGTGTGGTGTTATGATCAGGTAGAAAATAAGCAAACCACAAGCAAAATAAAAAAATAAGAACACACAGATTTATGAGAAAAAACACGGACAGAGACAGAGGAGGTTTCACTATAATGGAGAGAGAGTACAATGTTGGACACAATAGTCTCAATTTCGTGTATGTGAGAAATAATCCGAAATAGCCCACTAAATCACATTTATATAATACCTTCATAAAAATAGGTCCTAGGCCCAAAAACATTATGGTCCATGCCGCGGGGGCAAATGAAAATCACAAGCATGGGTCGCACTGTGAAATTTCAAGGCCCGATCAATGAAATTCAAGTCATAACTCTAACATGTGGAAATCCTAAATATTCACAAAAATGAACTATGATAAAGATTTTACCAATTACTGGAGCACCCTCCATGTCCTTTTCACTATGAAGTCTATGTTGACATGCATAAGAATTACCCTTATGGTTTATTTTTTGTAAGGTTAGCTGGACAAATGTCGATGTCTATCTTAGAATGCAAGAATGAGGGAGAGAACTAGAATATATGCAAGTAGATTAGCAGATTTAAACATATACGATTTATTAAACAACAAAAATCATTAGATATGAAGAAAAGTGGAAAGCCATGATAGCATTTATAAGTTAAATTCTTAAATGTATCGAAATTTTGCGAAACCAGAAGGAACACTATAATATAGTTTATATCAGTGTGAACTCTAATTCAATGAGGTGCATCAGAAGGGCGAAAAGATATGAATTTTACTATAGCAATTTCATGTGTAAAGGGAGTTACAATTAAAATTCTTAGTGGACAATTTTGCCAATGATTTGACCTGGCTTTAGCAATGGATTTAGATAGATGAAATAGTAACAGTGGAAAAAAACTACAATGGAATAAATAAATTGTGTGAAGTAGACGATTAATTGCAAAAGATTGGTAACTGAGAAGTAACAGGGAAATACATGTTTGCTTAACAAAGAAGCTGGACATTTATTGGGGCAACGCCATTGTGAAGTTTACTGAAAGACATAGGGCTGTCCTTGAATGGAAGCAAGTCACCTGAATCAAACATGTCGAAGGAATAATGAAATTTAACACTATGGAGTTTTATTAGAGAAATTAAATTTATCTTAGATACACTTTACAAAAGTACCGTCAACAAGGATGTATATCGTGCAATCAACAACAGATTTAACTTCAACAATATGATGGGAATTCTCAAGATGCTTCTTGTTCCTCTTGTATTTGTCTAAAATCATTGTCCTATATTATCTTCCATCTTCTCAGGGACACACCAAAAGTGCATCTCCTATATATATTTGTAATACCCCTAATTTAAGTCTTAGTACCTGAGTAATTTCATAAAAAAAAATTTAAATACTCATTATATTTAAGTTCAGATCCTTCCATTGTGTAGGAAATTCAATTAGCTTTCCAATAGTATAAAGTTCGCCCAAATCCATGGCACCCGGCGCGATGCCGTGCTATCACGCCGTGTCACTAGAAAATGAAAAACTGGGAACTGGACTGGTGGCACGATGCAGCGCCATCGCGGTGTCTTGATGGATGCGATTTTGGTCCTTGGCGCGATGCAGTGGAATCGCACTGCCTCACTGTAAATTGACAATTGTGAACTGGTTCTATAGCGCAACTCGCCAATATCACGGAGCAACATTGGAATTGACGATTGCCATTTACTAAAATGGCTCTAACTCTTTGTCCGGGTGTAAATTAGAAATTTTCAGTAATTTTGAGTTTTAAATCTGAGGGCATTAAAATCTTTTGCCCCTCACCCGAGTCAGCCTTTAACACGAAATTCACCTCTAATTAACCTAGTTAATTCATTATTCACCCAATTTTCCCTCAAATTAAACCATTCTCTCTCAAGAGACAAAAACCCTAGTTCAAGAGATTAAGCACAAAGTTCAAGGATTCACTAAGAATTTCAAGAAACTTACAAATTAAGGTATGATAGGTGTTCATCTATGGGTCCCTTTCACCCATAGAGTCCAAGGATTCATTTTTAAAACTTCAAGATTCATGATTTATGATTTACATGTATGAAATTTGATTGTATTCATGCTTTGACATTTATTGAGTTTTAAATCAATGATTAATGGTAGATTCCATGAAATTGAATAGCATGTATAGTGAATTGAGTAATCCCCACGTTATAATCCATAAATTTTCAAGTTTGGGCATTGTAATTGTCATGCTTATGTGTTATCCATGATTTAAATTCCAAGTTTCAAGAATTGTTCCTAGTATGAGTTGATATACATGATATTAATGATAAACCCTTCAATTTGTAAGTTGATTATTATAACCATGTTTACCCTAAGTGTTTATAATTTAGTAAAACAAGAATGTTTCCCAGGTGTTTGATAAATTGTCTATGAGAATAAAATAATGTCATTATAGCATGCTAACATGTATTCCCCATTCATGTACAAGTTAATGCATTACAAGTATTTGATAAAATGTCTCTATAGATAAAATATGACCAAGTGAACATTATTATGTTATTCAAGATTATACTTTGCTTTACTTTTCATGCTATCGAGTCCTGGGGTATTTAATACCCAACAATTTAGTTGTGTACCTAGAGCTAGTGTCAATTACAGAATAGTATCAGTCATGTCCCAATCAGTAGAATTCAGTCAGTTACAGAACTCAGAAAAACTTAGTAAACTCTATATCAGTCCATTCCAGTTCAGTATACTCAGTTTAGTGTCTTTCAGTTGGGGGTAGGATTCAGCATCGAGCGAGCCTAAGGATAGGGTCTCACCTGTTAGTTAGGACTGGGTCCTTAGAAGTAATCCCTAATTTCCCGAACTACATAGTCAGCATAGGTTATGTGATGTCACCTATTAGATAGGACTTGCATACTCAGGGATCACCGGCTAGTTTAGGACTGATCTCAGGGGTCACCCGTTAGTTAGGAATGAATCCATAGCAGTTGTTAATACCCGTGGCACAGTGCTAACACCCTTCTAATTGGGGTTACAGATTGGACCCCAGCTCATTTATCTTAGATTATTTGGGGCATGTCAATTAAATGATTACCTCTCACATTTTCAGTTTTAGTCTTCAGTATAAAACTCAGTTCTGTTCTACAGAGTCAGGACTATCAGATGCAGGCAATCAGTATCAGTAATCATAGATTATCAGTTACTCAAAATCAGAATTCAGTACTTAGCTTCGAAAAATCTCAGTTATAATATATCTACATACACAGATTGCATACCCAGTATTGATAGTAGTTTCAGTTATTTATCTAATTTCACGTTCAGTTGCTCTATATCATTCAGTTAGTTATTGTTCATGCATATGAACCCTTGTATTCTACCTTACCTCATCTAGCATACCAGTACATTCCACGTACTGATGCATATTTTCTTTTGTGCTATGGTGTCTCATATCATAGGTCAGATGCTCAGGTTCCTGAACGCAGATAGTCAAATTTATCCAGTAAAAGATTTAGCAGTGAGTCCTCATCATTTGAGGATATTCATTTACTTTATTATTTTAGTAGTTTCAGTATTTTAGCAGATGGAGTTAGTTAGGGGATTGCCCCTCCAACTCCACTTTCAAACAGTTCAGATTAGCGGCTTTCCAGACTAGTTTTTAGACAGTGTTCAAGTTTTACAGATTTGTTATTTTAGTATAAACTTATTTAGTATTTATAAATTTTGAACCTTATGGCATTCAGCCTATTTTCTGCATTTTACAGTATTATTATTCAGTGCTCATAGCAGATATCATTCATGGGTTAGCTTGTGGTCCTTCAGGGTCGTAAGCACTATGTAGTATCCAGGGTACAGACTCGGTGTGTTACAAACTTGGTATCAGATCCTAAGGTTCAACAAAGTCCTAGGCAGTCTGAAAGCTGCATCAAGTAGTGTCTTGTGCATGGGTGTGTAGTGCGCCACACTTATGGACATGAGGCTATGAGATATTTTAGGAATAGTTTCCCTTCTTTTAGTATTCATGTTGCGTGAGAGAGCCTGAGATCCAGTTAAAAACTCTCAGTCTAATTCTCTTCTTCCTTTTGTTTACAAAACACACCTCCCAAAAGGACTAATAAAAGAAGGACCGAAAATCAGTCAGCCCCTCAGCCCGTTCAGGAAGATCCCCTGGACGAGAACGTCTCTCATGTAGAATTTAGAGTTGCATTCACTACTCTAGCCAATTTAGTTGCAGCTCAGAATAAATGGCCAGTTGATATTCCGGCCAACCCAGTGGCCAATACTGCTGCAACCAGAATTCAGGAATTCACTCGAATGAATCCTCTCCTGTTCTTAGGATCTAAGTCAGAAGAGAACGCACAGGAGTTCCTCGATCAGGTTCAAAAAGTCACAAACATTAGGAAAGTGACTTCTAATAAGAGTTTTGAGTTAGCTTCCTATTGGCTACAATATGTAGCTCATAAGTAGTTTAAGCAATGGCAGTTAGACAGGGGCACAAGTGCAGAGCCCATAGAATGGGAAGAGTTTGCTACTGCCTTCCTAGGTAGATTCTTTCCTTTAAAATGAAGGAAGCAAAGGTGTTAGAGTTCATCAACCTCAAGTAAGGCAGTATGAGTATGAAAGAGTATTCCCTTAAGTTTACTTAGTTAGGCAGCTATGCTCCCCATGTAGTAGCAGACAATTGGTCCAGAATGAGCAAGTTTATTTCTGGGGTGTCAGATAGTGTGGTTAAGGAGTGCAGAACAACGATGTTGATTAAAGAGATGGACATATCCAGGATTATGGTCCATACTCAATAGATTAAGAAGCAAAAGCTTAAAAAGAAGGAGAGAAAGAATAAGAGAGCCAGAATGGGTAGCTTTAGTTTTGCTCAGCCTAAGTCAGAAGGTGGTAACCGTTCCCAGTTTTGTCCAAATTTTTTAGTTCTAGCTATATCCTCAGCTAGTGAGCAAGTACCAAAGTTCAGGAATGATAGTCGGGATGGGGTACCAAGTTCCAAAATCCAGGGTAGTGTGAACAGTAGTCATACCCATCTGCTTTATGAAGAATATGGTAAAAATCATCTAGGTGTGTGTAGAGCAGGAAGCGGTGTGTGTTTTGGATGTGGTAAACTAGGCCACAAGATGTGGGAGTGTAGAGTATTATCTTAGAGAGAAAAATATTTGCATCAACAAGGTCAGTTCAACCATCCTCCAGTCCCATCCGGTCACCCAACTCAGCAGGGCACCACTTCCAGTACCACTAGGGGTCAACACCAGAATAGATTTTATGCACTCCAGGCTTTCCATGATCAGGGAAGTTCTCCTGATATAGTTATGGGTATGTTATAAGTCTTTCATATTTATGTTTATGCCTTGTTAGATCCTGAGGCTTTACTTTCTTTGTAACCCCTATGTAGCCATCAACTTTGATGTCAGACACAAAATATTAGCAAAGCCCTCCTCAGTGTCTACCCCATACTTTAGAGTAAAGTGGTGACAACTCAGTTAGAATTTTTAATTAAGTGGTTCACAGCTTTAGAATGATGGCTTTAAGATAAGGGGGAGATGGTATAACAAGTAACCAAGTTAGGATTTCAGATTTTAGGAGTAATGTCAGTAATGTCAGTACTCATGCCTTACATGTCAACTCTATGATCCTAGCTCATATTCGGCCACGTTATTAAAAATTAGGTACGCTTACAGTTCCTAGTATAAGGAGTCCCAATTCACTCAATATAACGAATCATGTTTCATGAATACAGAAACTTCAACTCAGTTCATGCAGATCATGACTTAGGTACTCATACCTTATAGTATGCTCAGTTTCCATGACTCATGCTACGCTCCTAATGATCATCCAAATTTAGATTTTGTCATGTATATCCTCAGTTTAGACCTCTTGATAAATCCATGATGTTGATATTCTATTCCTCAGGCTTTAGTTAAATGTCAAGTTCAGTATAGTGTCCATTCATGCTTCAGGTCCTCATGTTTTAACCTTCAGTAAACTCTCCTTATGAAATATGTAGTGATGAACAGTTGCTTAGATGGGGGAGAGAAAATGGTTCATGTTAATAAAAGATTGTTACATGCTTGTTTTATACGAGGTTTTAGTTATGAAGATAGGCTTGAATATTATGTTGACGTGTAAGTGGCTAAATGTATTTTGGAGATTTGAGTAGGCTTGAACTTAGCAGGAGAATTCAGTTCAGCTCAGACCTCAGTAGGTAGGGTTATCAGTGCCCATATTATAAAGTTTTAGCCAAGTTGTGGCTTCCTATTCAGATATCTTATTCAGACTATACCAGGGTTCCTTACTCCCTAAAGTCATTAGAACCTTATAGAAAGAGTATCTCAGAAATGCTCTAATCAAGTATAAATTTTTACTATGAGTTAGTTCGTAAAGCCAGAAATTTAGTTTAGCAGTCAGGCGGCCAAATTTGTATGGTTTCCTATCTATCCATGTAGTCGTCCTATCCTAAAATGGAACATCCTAGTAGTTACGAGTTCAACCCAGTTTATGTATCATGCCTTAGTTATAGATCCCAGATATTCAATCACAATTTAGTTCGTAGGTGCCTCATGTATCGTCTCATGCTTTTCCATAGTATCTTAGCCAAGTCAACATTCTCGATGGACATAGTATCCTAAGGGGGAGATGCACTATAATCCCCGAGATTTCATATTCTAAACCTTCCATTCTCTCTTCACGTCATGAATCCAGTTAAGGATAATGGGTACTTATAAGTTGACCCTTTCGTTCCAATCTTAGCCGTATGACCATTCCCAAGTCATGGAATGTATTCAACGAATCAGTTTAGTTTATGTATTCAGTTCATGTATCATGTTTCAGGCTCAGTCTCGCCCTCATATTTCCGTTTATACATGTTCAGTAAATGATCTCAAGTTCATTAGTATTCTCCGCTAAAGGTAATATTCTTTCTTAGCTATACCCAACTCCATGTTTAGTTACAATTATAATCTTGATACTCCATTACCATTGAACATACGGTCATGCATTCATGAATCAGTTCAGTCATGTACTCATGCATTAGATATGCATGTTCGGTATAAGTACTCAGTTTGTCAGTAGTTCAGTCATGTAGTCAGGCTTTGGTTTTGCATGTTCAACATATAAACTCATTCTGTCATGTTTCTTATCTTAATCAGTCTCATTCGAGGACGAATGTTCCCAAGGAGGAGATATTGTAATACCCCATATTTCCCTAGCTTAATTTAAGACTTAGTACATGAGTAATCCCATACAAATTTTTTGAAATACTCAGTATTTTTCTGTTTAGAGCCTGTCATTGCATAGAAAATTCAATTAGCTTTCCAACAGAATAAAGTTTGCCCAAATCCAGCACCCGGGCAAAGAGTTAGAGCCATTATAGAAAGACAGTGTGCCACCTGAGCTATCAACGCGTCGCGAAGCATCACCAAATAGTAATCGTCAATTCCAGTGTTGCTCCGAGATATTGGCACATCATAATATAGATCCAGTTCACAATTTTCAATTTCCAGTAAGGCAACACAACTCCACTGCGTCGCGCCAAGGAACGAAATCGCATCCAGTAAGACACCACGATGGCGATGCATCGCGCCACCAGTCCAGTTCCCAATTGTTTATAGTGACATGGCATGATAGCACCGCATCGCGCCGAGTGCCAAAATTGAGAATTTTCAGTAATTTTGAGTTTTAAATCTGAGGGCATTAAAGTCTTTTTCCCCTCACCCCAGTTAGCCTTTAACACAAAATTCACCTCTAATTAACCTAGTTACTTCATTATTCACCCAATTTTCCCTCAAATTAAACCATTCTCTCTCAAGAGACAAAAACCCTAGTTCAAGAGATCAAACACAAAGTTCAAGGATTCACCAAGAACTTCAAGAAACCACAAATTAAGGTATGTTAGGTGTTCATCTATGGGTCCCTTTCACCCATAGAGTCCAAGGATTCGTTTTTAAAACTTCAAGATTCATGATTTATGATTTACATGTATGAAATTTGATTGTATTCATGCTTTGACATTTATTGAGTTTTAAATCAATGATTAATGGTAGATTCCATGAATTGAATAGCATGTATAGTGAATTGAGTAATCCCGACGTTATAATCCATAAATTTCCAAGTTTGGGCATTGTAATTGCCATGCTTATGTGTTATCCATGATTTAAATTCCAAGTTTCAAGAATTGTTCCTAGTATAAGTTGATAAACATGATATTCATGATAAACCCTTCAATTTGCAAGTTGATTATTATAACCATGTTTACCCTAAGTGTTTATGATTTAGTAAAACAATGTTTGATAAATTGTCTATGAGAATAAAATAATGCCATTATAGCATACTAACATGTATTCCCCATTCATGTACAAGTTAATACATTACAAGTGTTTGATAAAATATTTGTACAAATAAATTATGACCAAGTGAACATTATTATGTTATTCAAGATTATGTTTTGCTTTACTTTTCATGCCATCGAATCCTGGGGATATTTAATACCCGACAATTTAGTTGTGTACCTAGAGTCAGTGTCAATTACACCATAGTATCAGTCATGTCCTAATTAGTAGAATGTAGTCAGTTATAGAAATCAGTAGAACTCAATCAATTATAGAACTCAGGAAAACTCAGTAAACTCTGTATTAGTCCATTCCAGTTTAGTATACTCAGTTCAGTGTCTTTTAGTTGGGAGTAGGATTCAACACCGAGTGAGTCTAGGGATGAGGTCTCACCCGTTAGTTAGGACTAGGTCCCTAGAAGCAATCCCTAAGTTCCTAAACTATGTAGCCAGCGTAGGTTATAAGATGTCACCTGTTAAATAGGACTGGCATACTCAGGGATCACCCACTAGTTTAGGACTGATCTCAGGGGTTACCCGTTAGTTAGGACTAACTCTACAGTAGTTGTTTGTACCCGTGGCATGGTGCTAACACTCTTCCAATTAGGGTTACAGATTGATCCCAGCTTAGTTATATTAGCTTATTTGGGAATGTCGGTTAGATGATTACCTACCATAGTTTTAGTTTTAGTCTTCAGTATAGAACTCAGTCTGTTCTACAGAGACAAGACTGTCAGATGCAGTCAATCAGTATCAGTAATCATAGATTATCAGTTACTCAGTATCAAAACTCAATACTTAGCTTCAGAAAAGCTCAGTTACAGTATATCTACATGCACAGAGTGCATACCTAGTATTGATAGTAGTTTCAAATATTCATGTACTCTCACGTTCAGTTACTCTATATCGTTCAGTTAGTTATTATTCCTGCACATGAACCCTTGCATTCAGTCTTACCTCATCTATCATAACAATACATTCCATGTACTGACGCATATTTTCTCTTGCACTATGATGTCTTATATCATAGGTTCAGACGCTTAGGTTCCTGATCACGCATAGTCAAATTCAGATTCAGCCAGCAGTAGATTTAGCAGTGAGTCCTCATCATTCAAATATATTCATTTACTTCATTATTTTAGTAGTTTTAGTATTTTAGTAGATGGAGTTAGTTGGGGGATTTTCCCTTTAACTCCAATTTTAGACAGTTCAGATTAGAGGTTTTTCAAACTAGTTTTCAGACAGTGTTCAAGTTTTACAGATTTGTTATTTCAGTTGATACACTTATTCAGTATTTATATATTTTGAACCTGAGGTATTTTAGCCTATTTTTTGCATTTTACAGTATTATTATTTAGTGCTCACTGCAGATATCAGTCATGGGTTAGCTTGTGGTCCTTCGGTGTCGTAAGCATTGTTTAGCGTCCAGGGTACAAACTCGGGGTGTTATAATATTTCTGTTAGAAAAATAATGATAATTATACAAGAATTCAAAATAGAACTTGCTTGGATTAGAGGCACGATAATACGCTTCTTGAAGATAGTTGGAGTCTCTCCCACAAGCAAACGGATAAACTAGTAACAACTCTATCTTCAGGATTCAACTAAGCCACAAAACAAGTAGCATTCAAGTATGTTTCACTTCTATTCTTGAATTGGTAATTTCACCATTTGATCAATGTCTCTCAAATATTTTCAAGGGTATAAGTGTTTTTTGAGTGCTTGTCTTTTCAGATAAAAGAAAACACTTTTATATGATGAAAGTTTCATACAAGAGAAGTATATTAACTAAGTAATAGTTAATAGGTTTATGAAAATTTTAAAATAAAAATGTCTTTCTTTCAAGAACCTAAAACGTAAGACTTAATGAATGAATTGTAAAATTCACATTCATTTTCTTTTTTACTCATAATCTTTTAAGTTATGCATTTGTTTCAAAATTAATTAAAACATAAATTAAAAAACTTTTAACCGGTGCATTTGATTCAAAATCGATTGAAACATAAATGTTAACAATCCTCCACTTGTTTCAAGAAATTTTGTCTTTAAGAAACAAAATTCTTTTGAGACATTAATCTAGCAACATGCATCAATAATGGTGTCTTTTGGACTTAAACCATTATCTAGTGAAGACTTTCTAAATCATTAACTACTTAGTGAACAAATCTTGAACTAAGTGGTTCATTGAATGAAGTAGAAAAATACTCCATGCATATTACTATGTTCCGGTGAAAATCAAAATCTTTTGATACCTTACGTCCATGTGTCCCAAATTTTTTTAGCTAAATTCTTTAATATTTTTTGTTAAAATCTTATTGAAGCGGCCTCCATTTCATACTTAGTGCGTGAATTCATCAAGAGTAACTTTGCATACTCCGACTAAATAATTTATGAATTTCATTAAGAGAAATTAATCTCATCCTCCTTTACAATAAAGTATTGATAAATCTATCAAGAGTGTTATTATTTACTCCAATCGAGATCGGGCATATAGATTTATCAAGAGAAAAAATCTCAACTTATGCACATCTACTCACTCTCTACAGTAAAAGAAAATTTTATAAATGTGCTTCACAATTCTAACTTTACTTGTTTTTTTCCTTTGAACCCAAGATTATATCATTAGGTAGGGTTACCATAAAGTACAATCAATCTACAACAGGCTTTATTCCCATCCCATTACAAGTTTATACCACCGGTTCCGTACCTAACCCTTTAGACAAATGATCTGCTAAATTGAGTTTGGACTTCATATATTGAAGCGATATTATGTCATCCTCCAATAATTTTCTCACATGATTGTGCTTAAGATAAACTTGTCTTGACTTTCCATTGTAACAATCACTTGAAGCCCAAAATATAGCAGTTTTATTATCATAATATATAGTCAAAGGTGGTATTGGCTTACCCCATAATGGAATGTCTATTAGCATACTCTGCAGCCAATCAGCTTTTTCTCCAACAGAAGACATAGCGATAAATTTTGATGCCATGGTTGAGTGGGCTATACATGTCTACTTCTTTGATCTCCAAGATATTGCTGCTCTGGCCAAAGTGAAAATCCAAGCAGTAATAGATTTAGAGTCATTTGGATCAAAATTCTAGGAAGCATCACTGTAGCCTTCAAGAACTACTGAAAAGATAGAATAATGTAGGCCAACATTGATTTTACCCTTAAGATACCTTAAAACATGAATTAAGGCATTCCAATGCTCAACTTTAAGGCTACCAGTAAACTTGCTCAAATTTCCTGCTGCATTAACCAATATCTGGTCTGGTACAATGCATGGCATACATAAGACTCCCAAAAATTTAAGAATACATCAACTGATCAAGAATATCACCAGAGTTTTGCACTAGTTTGATGCTAGGATCAAATGATGTAGGATTAGGCTTGTCGTCACAATGACCAAACCTCTTTATAACCTTCTCAATATAACTTGATTAACTGAGAGTCAAACCATTTGCCGATCTTACAATTTTAATGCCTAAAATTACATCAGCTTCTCCAAGATCTTTCATTTCAAACTGAGAAGCAAGAAAATATTTTGTTTCTTTGACTCTTTCGATATCAGTTCCAAAGATCAACATGCCATCTACATAAATACATATCATAACACCAGGATTTTTTTAAAATTTACTAAACATGCAGATATCTCCACCATTGATTAAGTATCCATTAATAATCATAACTTTTGTTAAATTTATCATGTCATTTCTTTGGAGATTGTTTTAATCCATAAAGAGATTTAAGAAGCTTACAAACTTTAAGTTCTTGACCAAGAATGACAAACCCTTTTGGTTGTTTCATGTAAAATTCTTTGTCTAGACCTCCATCCAGGAATGCAGTCTTCACATCTATCTAATGAATCACAAGACCATGAATTGATGCTAACACAATCAAGAGACGATAGAAGTCATCCGAGCTATAGGTGTAAAAGTATCAAAATAATCAACATCTTTCAATTGAGTAAAGACTTTAGCATCAAGCGGGATTTGTACTTATCTAAAGTACCATCGGATTTCATTTTCTTCCTAAAAATCCATTGACAACCAATTGATTTTCATCCAGGGGAAGATCTAATAATATCCATGTATTATTAGACAGTATAGAATTCATTTCATCATTAATGGCTTCACGCTAAAAAAGAGCATCATGTGAAGACATAGCTTCAGCATAACTTTCAGGATCCTTTTCAGCCAAATAAGCTTGAAAATTAGGTCCAAAGTCTTTTGATTTGGCCGATCTTGAACTAAGTCTTGGTTGACTTTCTTCTAATGGCTCAACTATTTTATTTTTAAGATGATAAATAGAATAACTTGCATTTTGTTTAAAAGAATCTTTTTTTCTTGGGAAATATATGCTTAATAGAGTTAGCATGTAAAGATTCAATAATTGTGCGAGGACTTGGGGTATCAATATTTAAAAATCTATAAGCCTTACTGGTTTGTGAATAATCAATAAGCAAACAATATACTCCTCTATAATCAATCTTGGTTAAATATTGACCTGGTAATCGAACATGAGCCAAGCAACCCCATATTTTCAAATAATTTATATTTGGTTTTCAATTATTCTGAAGTTCATATGGAGATGCACCAGGATTCCTGAAAGTAATTCTATTCAAAATATGGTATGCTGAAAGCAAGGCTTTAGTCCACAGATTTTCAGGCATACCAGATCCATAAAGCATAGAATTAACCATTTCTATGAAAGGCCTATTTTTTCTTTTTGCTACACCATTTTGATGTGGTGTATAGGACATGGTCAATTATTTTTCAATGCCTTCTTTTTCACAAAAATTAATAAAAATTGACTTTAAGTACTCTCCACCTCGATCAGACCTAATTGATTTAATTTTCAACCTCTGTTTTATATGTTTTGAAAGTCTCAAATCTTTTATCTTTTGTTTTCAATGGAAAGACATATGTATATCTTGAGTAGTCATCAATGAAAGTAATAAAATACCTCTTTTCGTGACGTGACAAACAATCTATTTCACAAATATCACTGTGGATTAATTGCAAAAATATGGAAGTCCTTTCAACTGTCTTAAAGGGCCTTTTTGTAATCTAGCATTTACTACAAGTAAGATACTTAGTAGTATGATTCTTTCCATGATCTTTGATTAATCCATTATTCACCATAAGTTGAATGGATCTAAAATTCACATGTCAAAGACGTTCATGCCATAAGTCCAAAGACTCCATAAGATAAGAAGAAATATTTTTATTTTCAATATTGAGTTTAAACATTCCATTTGCCACATAACCTTTTCCAACAAGCATGCCATTTTTAGATAAAATAAACTTATCTGCCTCAAAATCCATTTTAAAATCATGTTTCAAAAGAAACGTACCTGACACCAAGTTTTTTTGAATATCAGGAACATACAATACATCCATCAATGTAACTATCTTTCCGGAAGTAAATTTCAGTTCAGTAGTTTCTTTTCCCACAACTTTAGTAGAGGAGGAGTTTCCCATATATACAATTTTACCGTCCCTCACTAATTCATAAGTCTTGAAAGAATTTTGGTTACCTGATATGCGACGAGTTGCGCAGGTATCTATCCACTATTTCACTTGATGTTCCGCTATAAATTCTTCTATGACCATTACCACAAGATCATCTTTTTTTTATTTGTTTTTTCTATCTTCTTTTTGGCTTTTGATAATTCTATAATCACGCGTATAGTGACCAACTTTTTGACAATGATAGCATTCACTAGACTTAAAATTGGCACCATTACGCTTGAAATTTGTAGTCTTCTTTGCCTTTGAAAAAATCTTATTTTCAGGTTCCTTCTTGGTTGATTTTTCTTCAACCATATGAGCTTTCATGACAGGTTCCTTCAAAATATTATTGTCATGATATCGTGTCTCTTGTTCAATTTGTAAGTGTTGTAACAATGGTTAAAAAGTCAAATTTTCCTTTTTGTGTAACAGTTTGCTTCGATATTCTTTCCAAGACGTACGAAGTTTTGATACAATATCACCAACATGAAAGTTTTCATCAACAGTAATTCCAGATATAGTAATTTTATTAGCTATAAGTTGAAATTCTACTACTTGTTTAGCAATTGACTTGTCATTAATCATTTTGAACTCCATATAAATTGAAACGACAAATTTCTTAGAACTCGCCTCTTTTGCTAAATAAATAGCTTGAAGAGTGTCTCAATATCTTTATCATATTTTCATTTAACATAATATTGATCATAATATTTATTGGACATTCCTCTAAGAATATAATTCTTGCACAAATAATCATCATATTGCCACTTGGCAATTTGTTCTTTAATCAAAGTAGCCTCGTCAGATGCTACCTCAGAACCAGGAGCATTAGGACAAGGTTCTTCAAGAACATATGTCAACTTTAATCATCTTAAAAAGAATTTCATCTTTCCACATCATCTAGAAAAGTCTTTGCCATCAAATATTTTAAAATTAGGATTAGGCAAATATGGAAATACTATTTGATACTGATGTAGGAGCCATTGAGATAGCTATCTTCAAATTGTTAGAAAAATAATGATAATTTTATAAGAATTCAAAATAAAAAGATAGTTGGAGTCACTCCCACGAGCAAATAGAAGAACTAGTAACAACTCTATCTTCAGAATTCAACTAAGCCACAAACAAGTAGCATTCAAGAATGTTGCTCTTATTTTCTTGAAGTGGTGATTTCACCATTTGATCAATGTCTCTCAAATGTTTTTTAAAGGTATAAGTATTTTTTGAGTTCTTGTCTTTTCAAATAAAAGAAAACACTATTTATAGGATGAAAGTTTCATGCAAGAGAAGTATATTAATTAAGTAATAGCTAATAGGTTCATGAATATTTTAAACAAAAATGTCTTTCTTTCAAGAACCTAAAATGTAAGACTTAATGAATGAATTGTAAAATTCCCATTCATTTTCTTTGTAACTCAAAATCTTTTAAGTTATGCATTTGTTTCAAAATTAGTTAAAACATAAATCAAAAAAACTTTTAACAGGTGCATTTGTTTCAAAATTGATTGAAACATAAACTTTAGCAATTACTGCTTCCTTCTTCCTTCAATTATCAAGTAAACCATATGCGAACTGTTTCAGGATTAGTCAAATTGATTTTTCGCACTTACTGTTTTATTTATTCAGTTCAATGAAACTTCATGATTAGATATTTTTGTTCAGATATATTTCAACGCTCTCGATTCTAGCAAATGCAATAAATCAACATTAAGTGATTGAGATAGCAAAACTAACCAGTAATTTCAGTGGATCTAGATGATACAAATTCATAACTTTCATCCTGTATCTGTACATATTCATTCTGAAATGGTATGGCAATCCTGATTATTCACAAAGAAGGGACTGTGATGAAGATATTACCAATTATTGGTGCACCCTTCAAGCCCTTGTCACTATGAAATCTTTGTTGACGTGCACAAGCATTACCCTAATGATTTTTTTCGAAGGTTTTCTGGACAAATGTTGTTGTCCATCTTCGAATGAAAGAATGAGGGAGAGAATGCATGATATAGAAAACCAGATCATACGAAAGTAGATTAACGGATATAAACACATACGGTTTACTAAACAACAAAAATCATTAAATATGCTAAAAAGTGGAAAGCCATGATAGCATTTATAAGTTTTCTTAAATGTATTGAAATTTTGTGTAACCAGAAGGAACACTATAACATAGTTTATATCAGTGTGAACTCTAACTCAATGAGGAGCGTCAGAAGGGTGAAAAGATATGAATTTTACTATAGCAATGTAACACCTGAACTTTCAGGCTAAAATAAAATAAATTAGACCGCTCTTCATACGTACTTATACTTGGATTCATAAAATTTATTGTATCTGGGTTTAAAGATCATGTCTTGAGCGTAGGGGTATTGGATATGAATTAAGGGTATAAGAAATCTCTAAATAAATTTGAGTTGAAAGGTCCTTTAATGATTAAGTTTTTGTATAGGTTCATACAAGGATCAAACTTAAACAAGCATTTTTCCTAGAATACTTAGAGTTACGTGGCCCCCTACCTATCAAATTAAAGTTTTTGAATCTTCTTCCCAACGCCACCAACGGCTCATCAATCCGAGTCTGGAGTAAAAAGCTATGCGAGTTTACTAAGTATAGTCAGAACAGCCATATACCAAATGAAAATTTCTTTTTTTACTTAACGTCTCGCATTCTTGGAGGGTGATTTCATCCTTTACTTTTCCCATAACCCCCAATACATTTCAATACTCTTTTAATCACTCTTTCTTCCATCAGTTTTATATATTAAAACTGTTTTCCCTTAAGTTTACACGTTAAAGACCTCACCTTCTCCATCAACTTTTATTGTATTTTCCCCATTAGTTATTTCATACGATATTCATCAACAAATATTTTATTGCCTCCTATGGATCTCATACTCCTAAGAAGTTCCAAAAAATTGGCTCGAGAAATCAAATTTGGTTCTCTCTTTGCGATCTAAATTTCTTCAACGGCTTGTGGTATGGAAGACTATCATCTTTATGTATTCTTCAAATTTCATATTCACCAATTCAATTTGTTCAAGATAAATTAGAATTGAAGAAACTCTTATACTCCTATTCCTCAATTAAACGCATAAATATGTTTTTCCCAAATACTTTGGGTAAGAAAAGAAAAGTAACATCTTTCTTTGTGCATCATCTTTCTTCCTTTTAACTATTGATATGGTCTAAACCAATTGTACCTCTATAGGTGTTTGTTTAACTGGTTGTATGACTGTTGCACTGGTTGTATAACTGTTGCACCAGTTGTAAGACTGCTTCACTGGTTGCTTCGTATGATTTCTTCCTGTTTTTGCAAAATATTGACCTGTTGCCCTGTTAAATAGCTCTTTGAAAATTAAAATCCCCATATTGATATTGTTATATTCTTAGATTGGGAGTTTGAGTTCACTTATTACTGTTAATTACTGCTTTATCTCCTATTGGGATCTCATGTCAGTCTGTTTTCCAAAAAGGCAGTACATGATTTATAGTACAATAACATAGCCCAATCTTCCATGTTAAAATCTCAGTCATACCATCATGTGAATGTTTCTATCAAAGTTATAAGATATAATTTATGAAACTCTTAAAAGTATAATTCTTGTTCTGTAATTCATAAGAAGGTAACCTTCCTGCAACATTCGTAAAACTCTTTGCACTGTGATCTATACATTATGAATTTGCAAGTCTTAGTATAATAGTACCAACTTCCCAGTAATCCCCCATTGACCTAATAGATACTTAATATTATTAATATAAATATTTTTACAAGAATGCTTCCAAACATGTACATGAATTATATCATATCGAACCATGAAATTACCTATCATGACTCTCCAATATTGATAGTGCTAACTCATGAATATGAACCTATTACGGTTAACTCTCAATATGAGCCTAAAGTGGCTATACATAATTATGAGTCTAAAAAGGCTAAACCATGAGCATGATCCTAAAAAGGATAAACTATGAACATGAATGTAACAAGACAAACATTTTGATCAAGAACTAATTAGATAAATAAGATAACATCATGAGCATAAGGGAGTTAGTTAGCTGAACGTGAAGGTACTTAGTTGAACGTGAAGGCATAGGTTGAAATGACAAATGTCCGAATCTATGTTTGCCAACATAGCATAGAGATTATTCCACAAGTCGGATGACTCTTTTTTTTCATGTGTCACAAAAAGGGGCTAACCATGGATACTTGCTAGCAAATTATGTCATGTCATGTCCTATACCCGACAAGGTATAGGATGACTTAGTTGATCGGGTAGAGATCAGACTCCATGCACTCACATGGTAGTTTATGACGGTTCACTACTTTCTCCCATAAATAATCAATGGAATTAAATCTACCTTACTTGGTCAATTATAAATTTAGTTTATATTCTTGTTCCTTTTCGGTTGTCATTATTTACATTTAAGTTTTATTGTCATTTATAATCTCTTGATGTACTACCCTCTTGAAATGATTTTTCATACCAACACATTCAATGTATTGACCATCTTTCGTGCTCCATCATTTCATGATGTAGGTTCTGAATCTCAAGTCTATGGTCAGACGCATCATTAGGATTATCATCTTCTGCTATTGGTGAGCCTCCTTTCTTCTAGGGGCAAATTTACATATGAAAATTTCTCTATGTTTCTTTCAGTATCAGTGTATGCCGGGGCATTTTCCCGACCGTTATAGTTAGTCATTAGAGGCTTCACAGACTGGTTTAAATGTCAAACAGATCTTGTAACTCTTAGTCTTATTTATCATGACTATTGTATATTTAGAAGTTATGCGATATTAATGAACATTGATAAAAGACTTTCTCCTTTAAGAAATCTTATTCTATATTGTTTCCTCTCTATTCATTATGTTAGTTGTATGCTCATGTGATATGCCAAAATGTTCGCTCGTACTAGCAATAGTATCAGGTGCATGCCACATCTAGGACCTCATCTCGGAACGTGACAAGCAATTTCATATAAAGGGACTTACAGTTAGAATTCTTGACGAACAATTTTTCCATTGATTTGGCTTGGCTTTAACAATGAATTTAGATTGATGGAATAGTGAAAATGGTAAAATTCTGTAAAATAAAAAATTAAAAAAAAAACTACAATGGTGTAAATAAACTGTGTGAAGTAGACAACTAATTGCAAGATTGGTGATTGAGAAGTAGCAGGGAAATACCTATTTGCTGAACAGAGAAGCTGGACAATTGTTGGAGCGACGCCATTGTGATTTCGATTATTGGAAAGATTAAATGTACAACTGTTAAAATCAGTTTATTTGTATTCACCTGAAAGTAGAAAACGAATAGATTATATGAAGCAAAAGGGAGCATAGCTCAAAGCTTTTAACCAGCTTGAGTTGGGACCTATGAGGACCTCATTTCATGGTGCTAGCGCTGAAGCCGCAACCTATCCATTTGAGGTCATTTGAAGGCAACTTCAATTATAATGCCGAGCATCTAAACTGAGTGCCTTGGCAAATTGTGTGAAGATTGTTGAACATGGAGGTGTTCCAGCTCTATATGCAGATTTAATCCCTAGTTTACTACAGGTACCAGTACCTGTCTAACCATGCCATTGTCATAGTATTCGAAATTTCAAGCATATATCAAGGGATTGATTGAATTTATTTTCTTCTTTTCAATCTCTGTACTATCAAGACTTACCTACCCATTCTCACTTGTCATGTTCTGAATATTTAGGTGTTACCATCATCCTCTATAAGCTACTTTGTCTATGAGTTCATGAAGATTGTTCTCAAAGTGGAGTGAAGGACATCTGTCCCTAAGTAGTGAGGTACAGAAGCATTGTATTACAATCTTATTCACCATATTTACTAAAGAGGAAGAGTTTAGTTTGTTGTACATTGAAGCTAAAATTTCTCTCTTATCACTTGATGAAATTCTTGGCTTAGATTCAGGCTCACCGACTCAACACTATATTTTCTCTTCTCTGTCCCAAAAAGAAAAAAAGGTTTATCAAACACAGGTTGGTTGTGACACCCCAAAAATTCAAGCCAATGTTAGAGTCACGCTTTAAGTACATGCAAGAGCAAACCTCATGTTATCTAGTTTTATTAGAGATTTAGATATATATTAAGACCCTAAATAGCTCCTAGCTTATAGACAAGTCAAGACATCCTCTAGCAATTAAATTCTTGTAAAGTATATAACTATAGTCAGCTTCAAACGAGCATAACTTTTGGCATACTAAGAAATCTTATCTCAAGACACACCAATAGATAGATAATTGAATTAGCTTTCCAACGATGCCAATTTCGCCTTATTCCGATATTGGGGTGAAAAGTTATGGCCAAAATATTGAAGCACTATCAGAGTTGCCCAGACTACGACTCAAAATATCTTATTATGGGTCGTTAGGAGTGAATCGTAATCTGGGAAGTAAAGGCTGAAAATGAGTTTCTGACTATGACTCAAGTCACAACTCGTAGCCAGACCTTACGAGTCCTGACCTAAGTCATTGGGACTGCTTTCAGGCGACTTCCAAATGGTTTCTAAGGGTTTTTTGGTCCTTTTCCACTCTTTTAACTCCAAAACTATGTCGTTTAAGCAATTTTAAGGCTGAATAAAAATCCAAAACAACCCCAAATCCCTCATTCTCACTACAACACCAAAAATACTCCCAAAACAAGTGATTTTTGTCTTCTCCCAAAGCAAAAAATTAGGGTTTTTCATATCCAAGTCCAAATCCTCAAAACTTCAATTCAAGAATCAAAAGTAATCAGCTATGTGGGGTTTGAGCAAGGATTATCTTTCATTCTTGTGCCCAAAACTTGATTTTAAAGTTAAATTTATATGATCTCAATTAGGGTTCATACCCAATTTTCATATTCTTAAAGTTATGACATTATCATGTGAATTTAAAGTTTAAAGTGCATAAGAGTTTGCCTTTATTCATGTTTTGACTTGCATGATTGCTATTATGACATGATTTCCATTATTTTGACTTGAATTTTGATGAATCGATGAAAGATTTCAAATTAAGCATAATATTTTGCTATGAGTTGCTATGAAAGAATGCATGAATTTCAAGTTTTAAGAACAAGTTGTTGAGTTACAAGAAGTTAAAGCTTATAAGTTCAATCAAGTATTACAACATGATGAAAGTTCAATTTAGATCTTAGAATCATATTTAAGACTCGAAATCTACAATTTTTCTCATGATATGATTTAAGTTAGAGAAACATAGTTGGTTTTCAGTTTACAAATTCATATGCTATTTTAAGGTGGATTTCATAAGTATGAGCATATTTATATATTGGGAGTAGTATTTAGCACCGAGAAGGAAAATGCGGATTTAGCGCATTCTATTTCCTGAAAACTACAAGTCACCATAGGTTTAAGGAATCTCTCTAAAGAGTGTCTTCTTTACCCAATATGTCTAAGATTAGTGATCACTTAAGTTAAGATTCTATTTCGATGGTAAGAGTAGGAAAGCTCTCCCCAACGTGGGTAAGACGTTGGACTCTATGATAGCTCACATGGTTAATGTCGGTTATAAGAATATCCCACAATAAAGAATAAAGTAAAGGTTTTAGAAACTAATTGTAATGACTCACTAAACTTATACATTATGCTTTATCATTCATATTTTATGATTTTTCAGCTTTGAGTTTTATTCATGTCCGAGGTGAATCCTTTTACACTTAGCATGTATGATTTGAAAGTATATTCAGTTTCTCTTTTACTTATGCATTCACACTCATATACTCAGTACATTCCAAATTACTGACCACATATATGCATTTATGGCTACATTAATTCATAATGTAGTATCAGATGCCCACACACCAGGGTCAAACAGTTTTCAACATCAAGCCAGCAGGTGATGAGTTCTCCTATGTCAGAGACTCAAGTCAGTTGCAGTTTCTATATTTTATTTTCATTATTCTTATATATTAGGGATAGTTGGGGGTCATGTCCTGGCTACCTATAGTCAGTATTAGTAGAGGCTTCATAGACGGTCATTTAGAGTTGATATGTTTACTTTCAGTTTTGTTTTGTATAACCAAAGTGTAAATGTTATAAACAGTTTTGTATTGAACATATTCAGCAAAGACATCTCTTTCACTTATTTCTTTTAAATTTATGTGTCTTATTTAGTTGCTCACAAGTTATGTCAGTAACATAGGTTAGCTTAGGATCACTTGTGGTTTTAAGCACTGTGTGATGTTTAGGGGTAGTCTCAGGGCATTACACTGGTGTGTATTTGTAATACCCCGCATGTTTCTAAGCTAGGAGACAACCATTTTTTCTACATATGAAATCTCTTATCCTGTGACTCATACTTGAGTACAAGACTTACAATGTGTATCCTAGCGATAAGATAGCTTATGATGTGTTAATCATGTTCATATGAGTCACCTAAGGTAATACAAGCTAAGAGTTTTTGAATCCATCAAGTTTTAGTGTTCGATTTTGTAAGGGTAATATTTGAATGAGTATAACTCAATGTTAATGTGTTGTTTCTTCATATTTCTACCCACCAAATTATAGAGAATCGAATTAGCTTTCCAACGATACCAATTTCATCAAAATCCAACACCCGAGCTAGGAGTTATGGCTTTGCGAAGTAGAGTGCATCGCCTAACCAATCGCACATGGCCACTGGAAAGCATATGCGATAGCATAAGCGATGCCTATGTAAATATAGGCAATAGCATATGTGGCACCTATGTAGATATAGGCGATATCATAAGCGGCGCCTATGTAAATTTAGGCGATATCATATGGCGGCGCCTATGTAAATATATGTGATATCATATGGGCGCATATCTTATGGTCTCAAGTGACTTAAACACTCCGTTTTGAGTTATTTTGAGGGTAATTAAGTCTTTTAACACTCTTTACACATCCCTAAACTTAACCCTACGAAATATATAGCTCCTAATTACATTACAACCCTACTAACATTTAAGTTCATCATCCAAGAGCACTAAAAGAGAAAAACAACTAAGGTTGCATAATTAAGCTTGAAGATCCAATTTCAAGGAAATTCCTCCGTCAATCATCAAGAATCTTCCTTCTAAGGTATGCGTAAGTTGATTCATGGAATCCTTTCATCCATGAAGCTCAAGAACCATCTTCTAAATTATGTATTATAATGTTTATGTTGTTGGTGGTAATGTTCATGTGGTTGGAGTTTGATGATGCCTAAGATGGAATCTTTGTAGGTTTTGTGTGAGGATATGGTGGTATTTAATGTATAAATATGTGAAATTGGTGGCTGAATATTTGTAATCTTGATGAATCCACCTATGCCTAAGATGTGCATGTAAGGTGTTTGTGAAAATACCTAAGGGAATAGAAATCATGCTTTTATGACATAATAAGTCCTAAATGACTATTCCATGTTCTAAGTTTATGTTCAACGTGATCCGCATGCTATTGTCTTGAATTGAAGATGTTGTATGAGATGCTCATGATATTGTTGTGATATAGAATGACTATGTTATTGAAGCCATGCAATTATATACATGTTGTGTGCATTCCCGATCATGTGATAGTTTGTTGAGAATCATTCTTATTATGAAATACTTACTTATGATATTGTGAACTGTGGACTCTACTCTTATGATCAAGTCAGTCATGTGAGTCAGTTTCCTTTCATCGAGTCCTGGGGGTACTTGTACCCAAAAACTATAGCTGTGTGCCTAGAGCTAATGTCATATATCAAGACATCCTCAGTCAAGCTATGCTCCATAGATTTTAGTTAGTCACGTGACTCAGAAAAACTCAGAAATCTCAGTAGTTCAGTAGTCCCAGTAGTTTCAGTACTCTCAGTCAGACCTCAGATCTCATGTAGCTTTTCCGTCAGTCAATGGAACTCAGTGAATTCAGCTTAGTTCAGCTAAGAAAATATTATCAGCTCAATTAATCAGTTTATAAATTAGTTTGGTTTAGTTAGTCAGTTCAACGCAGTTAATCTTTTTAGAGTCTTTCAGTTGGGAGTAGGGACTAGCACTGAGCGAGTGCAGGGATGGCGGTATTTCCCGTTATAAAGGCAGAGCCGTTAGCAGCAATTCCTATACTTCAGAACTACGTAGCCAGCGTAGGACAGGAGTCACCCATCAGATTAAGGCTATACTTGACTATTATGTTGCCTTAGGCTTGATTTCCTATTCTGGGTCACCCGTCAGAGAGGCTTGACCATAGTAGAGGTCTCTACCTGTGGCACGGTATTGACACCCTTCCAATCAGGGAAAATATTGGACCCCACCAGTACAATATCGGGGTATGTCGGTTAGGTTACTACCTCCCACAGTCATAGTTATAGTTACAATTTCAGTATCAGTCTTCAGAGTAGAAATCAGGAAAAAGGACTGTCAGATACAGTCATCGATCTCAGTAAGGAACTCAGATAGTTCCATTGATTCCTGGACCATTCCGTCAGATAGGCTTGGTCCCATATTTAGATGCTTATTATTAGATCTAGAGGTCACCCGGCAGAAAGGCTTGATCTCAATCTCAGATTCAATCGAGTATTCTCATTATCAGTTTCAGAGATCACTTGTTAGCTAGGACTGATCTCAGACTTAGATGTTAAGATACAGTTTGGAACTCAGATAGTTTTCCCCAAAATTAGGACTATTAGATACACTCATCCATGTTATCAGTCATTCAGTATCTCAGTATTAGAAAACTCATATTGTCAGAGTTCAAACTCAAGTAGTCAGTATCTCCATGAGTTCAGTAGCAGTTATGTATGTATGTATGTATTCTCACGTTCATATTAGTCAGCATGTTCATGCATATAAACCCTACGCATTTAGCCTACCCTCACGTATACTCAGTACTTTAGTTGTATTGACACATTTGCGCTATGGTGCTTTTTTTTTTATATTACACCATAGGTTCTGAGGTGCAGATACCAGATCAACAGTAGCATTTTAGTAAGCAGTGAGTCCTCATATTTCGAGGACATGATCGTTACATTTATTATTCCAGTATTTTAGTTTATTTGCAGTTTAGGGAGTTAGTTGGAGACATGTTCCTTCAACTCCTTATTCAGACAGTTTAGAGGCTTTCAGACAATTATATAGTTTTCAAATTTAGACTTTAGTATTTTTAGTTTTGTTATGGTACTGTGATACCACCTTATTTCAGATATTTTATTATTGAAGAGTGAACCTTACGCCCTCTTTGTTCATGTTTCTATATTTTATATGTATATTATGCAGTTACAGGTACAAATATCAGTCATGGGTTAGCTTGTGGTCCTTCAGGGTCATGAGCACCGTGTAGCATTTCGGTTTAGAAAATTGGGGTGTAACAAACTTGGTATCAGAGCCTAAGGTTCAATAGAGTCCTAGGAAGTCTAAAAGTTGCATCTAGTAGTGTCTTGTATATGGGTGTGTTGCGCGCCACATTTATGTACAGGAGGCTATAAGATATTTTAGGAGCAGTTTCCCTTCTTTCAGTACTCATATCGTGCCAGTAAGCAAAAGCTCAAGTTGAACTCTTATTTTAATCCTTGTTTCTCTTCTGCTTGCAGAACATGCCTCCTAAGAAGAGAACAGGGAATCAGTCAGCCCCACAGCCCGCAAATTCTTTGAATGAGAATGTGTCATATGCAGAATTTCGAGAATCTTTTCAGGCGCTAGCGCAGGCTGTGACCACTAGTGTTCAGGGCAACCGACAGAATGCAGCCCCACCTCCAGTAAGATGGGGATTCAGCTCCAGCCAAAATCAAAAATTTTATGAGAATGAACCCTCCAGAATTCTTTGGGTCAGTAACAGGTGAGGACCCACAACTGTATCTAGAAGAGATAAAGAAGATCACCTAAATCATGCATGTGTCAGAGGAGGATAGTAGGGAATTAGCGTCCTATAGGCTGAAAGATATTGCTCATGATTAGGTAGTGTTGTGGAAGAAGAGTAGAGGGGAAGATGCAACTCCCATGACTTGGCAGATATTTCAGGATGCCTTCTTAGATAAGTTTTTCCCGTTAGAGATGAGAGAATCTAAGGTAGAAGAGTTTATGAACCTGAGACAAGGCTCCATGACAGTGAAGGAGTATTATCTTAAGTTCAACCAGTTAGCTAAGTATGCTCCTGACTTGATAACTGACCCCAGAGCGAGTATGAGTAAGTTTGTGACTGGTGTGTCCGGGTTAGTATTGAAAGAGTGTAGAATAGCTATGCTTAATAGGGACATGGACCTTGCTAGTTTAATGATGCATGCTCAGCAGATAGAGGCAGATAAGTATAAGGAGAGGGAGAGATCTAATAAGAGATTCAGAACAGGTGGTTACAGCTTTTCTCTGGCTGGGTCACAGGGTGGTAATCATTCTCACCATATTCAGAAAAATTCAGCCTCTATTCCATCTTCATCTAGTATGTCCACACCTAACTTTGGAGATGTTAGTCATGGTGGGGCGCCAGGCTCCAAAGCCCAGAGTAGTTTTAGAAGTGAGCGTACTTATTCGTTTTGTGTAGAGTGTTAGTTCAGAAAAGTAGAGATTCGCGTGAGCAGGCCGTAAATCCCAGCACCAATAATGGTCAGCGTCAGAATCGACTTTATTCACTCCAGACTCACCATGATCCAAAAAATTTTCCCAACCTAGATTCGGGTACGTTACAAGTTTTTCATGATCATTGTATGCATTATTAGATATCTTGTGCTCGTTTGAGCTTATGTTTACACATGAGTTAGTCAGTAACATTAGGAGGTCTAGTTCAGTTCATGCATCACACATTAGTCTTAACTCTCCAATGTTTAGTTATAATCTAGTTCGTAGATGCCCTGTGCATCACCCCAGTATCTCAGTAAGGTAAACATTCCTAGAGGGACATAGTGTCCCAAGGGGGAGATACCCCACCTTTTCTTGATGCTTTCATGTTCCCGTTATAAATTAGTTATCAAGTGTCATGGCATAATCAGTTAAACTTTCAAGAGTCAGCTCAGTCAGATATTCAGGCATTAGATATACGTGTTCAGCAGAGAAAGTACTATTTAGCAGTATCTTCGCTCATACATTTACATATCATGTCAGTCATGTAATCATGCATCAGATATGCATGGATTCAGCCTTTCAGTTGTGCATCAGATATGCATTCTTATTTTGAGAAAACTCACTTTATTAGAATCCTAAGTCTTATATTCATGAATCAGCTTCCCATGCATCAGATATGCATGTTCAGTATGTTGTGCTCAGCTTTCAGTCATGTCAGTCATGAACCCTTGTTTTGGTAGTGTATGTCTTGTACGTACTTCATCTTATCATCTCTCCCGCCTCAGTTAATTTCCATTCGAGGACGAATGTTCCCGAGGGGGAGATATTGTAATACCCCATATGTTTCTAAGCTAGGAAACGAACTATTTTTCCTACATATGAAACCTCCGATCCTGTGATTCATACTTGAGTACAAGACTTACAATGAGTATCCTAGCAATAAGATAGCTTATGATGCATTAAGCATGTTCATATGAGTCACTTAAGGTAATACAACCTAAGAGTTTTTTAATCCATCAAGTTTTAGTGTTCGATTTCATAAGGGTCATATTTGAACGAGTATAACTTGATGTTAATGTGGTATTTCTACATATTTCTACCCACCAAATTATAGAATCGAATTATCTTTCCAACGATACCAATTTCATCAAAATCTGACACCCGAGCTAGGAGTTATGGCTTTGCGAAGTAGAGTGTGTCGCCTAACCAATCGCACATGGCCACTGGAAAGCATATGCATAGCATATGCGGCGCCTATGTAAATATAGGCAATAGCATATACGGAGCGTATGTAGATATAGGCGATATCATATGAGGCGCCTATGTAAATTTAGGCGAATCATATGCGGCGCCTATGTAAATATATGCGATATCATATGCGGCGCATATCTTATGGTTTCAAGTGACTTAAACACTCTGTTTTGAGTTATTTTGAGGGTAATTAAGTCTTTTAATACTCCTTACACGTTCCTAAACTTAACCCTACGAAATATATAGCTCCTAATTGCATTACAACCCTACTAACATTTAAGTTCATCATCCAAGAGCACTAAAAGAGAAAAACAACTAGGGTTACATAATTAAGCTTGAAGATCCAATTTCAAGGAAATTCCTCCGTCAATCATCAAGAATCTTCCTTCTAAGGTATGCGTAAGTTGATTCATGGAATCCTTTCATCCATGAAGCTCAAGAACCATCTTCTAAATTATGTATTATAATGTTTATGTTGTTGGTGGTTGATGTTCATGTGGTTGGAGTTTGATGATGCCTAAGATGGAACCTTTGTAGGTTTTGTGTGAGGATATGGTGGTATTTAATGTATAAATATGTGAAATTGGTGGTTGAATATTTGTAATCTTGATGAATCCACCTATGCCTAAGATGTGCATGTAAGGTGTTTGTGAAACTACCTAAGGGAATAGAAATCATGCTTTTATGACATAATAAGTCCTAAATGACTATTCCATGTTCTAAGTTTATGTTCAACGTGATCCCCATGCTATTGTCTTGAATTGAAGATGTTGTATGAGATGCTCATGATATTGTTATGATATGGAATGACCATGTTATTGAAGCCATGCAATTATATACATGTTGTGTGCATTCCCGATCATGTGATAGTTTGTTGAGAATCATTCTTATTATGAAATCCTTACTTATGATATTGTGAGTCAGTCATGTGTGTCGGTTTCCTTCCATCTATTCCTGGGGTACTTGTACCAAAAAACTATAGCTGTGTGCCTAGAGCTAGTGTCATGTTTCAAGACATCCTCAGTCAAGCTATGCTCCATAGATTTCAGTTAGTCACGTGACTCAGAAAAACTCAGAAATCTCAGTAGTTCAGTAGTCCCAGTAGTTTCAGTACTCCTCAGATCTCAAGTAACTTTTCCGTCAGTCAATGGAACTCAGTGAATTCAGCTTAGTTCAGCTAAGAAAATATTATCAGCTCAATTAATCAGTTTATAAATCAGTTAGTCAGTTCACCGCAGTTAATCTTTTTAGAGTCTTTCAGTTGGGAGTAGGGACTAGCACCGAGCGAGTGCAGGGATGGCGGTTTTTTCTGTTATAAAGACAGAGTCGTTAGTAGCAATCCCTGTACTTCAGAACTGCGTTGCCAGCATAGTACAGGATTCAACCGTTAGATTAAGGCTATACTTAACTATTATATTGCCTTAGGCTTGATTTCCTATTCAGGGTCACCCGTCAGAGAGGCTTGACCATAGTAGAGGTCTCTACCCGTGGCACGGTATTGATACCCTTCCAATCAGGGCCAAGATTAGACCCCACCAGTACAGTATCGGGGAATGTCGGTTAGGTTACTGCCTCCCACAGTCATAGTTATAGTTACGATTTCAGTATCAGTCTTCAAAGTAGAAATCAGGAAAAAGGACTGTCAGATACAGTCATCGATCTCAGTAAGGAACTCAGATAGTTCCATTGATTCCTGGATCATTCCGTCAGATAGGCTTGGTCCCATATTTAGATGCTTATTATTAGATCTAGAGGTCACCCGGCAGACAGGCTTAATCTCAATCTCAGATTCAGTCGAGTATTCTCATTATCAGTTTCAGAGATCACTCATTAGCTAGGACTGATCTCAGACTTAGATGTTCAGATACAGTTTGGAACTCAGATAGTTTTCCCTAGAATTAGGACTGTTAGATACAGTCATCCATGTTATCAGTCATTCAGTATCTCAGTATCATGAAACTCATGTTGTCAGAGTTCAAACTCAAGTAGTCAGTATCTCCACGAGTTCAGTAGCAGTTACGTATGTATGTATGTATGTATTCTCACGTTCATATTAGTCAGCATGTTCATGCATATAAACCCTATGCATTTAGCCTACCCCCACGTATACTCAGTACTTTAGTTGTACTGACGCATTTGCGCTATGGTGCTTTCTTTTTATGTTACACCATAGGTTCTGAGGTGCAGATTCCAGATCAGCAGTAGTAGTTCAGTAAGCAGTGAGTCCTCATCTTCCGAGGACATGATCGTTACATTTATTATTCCAGTATTTCAGTTTATTTTCAGTTTAGGGAGTTAGTTGGAGACGTGTTCCTTCAACTCCCTATTCAGACAGTTTAGAGGCTTTCAGACGATTATAGAGTTTTCAGATTTAGACTTCAGTATTTTCAGTTTTGTTTTGGTACTGTGATACCACCTTATTTCAGATATTTTATTATTCAAGATTGAACCTTACGCCCTCTTTGTTCATGTTTTCATATTTTATATGTAATTATGCAGTTACGGTACAGATATCAGTTATGGGTTAGCTTGTGGTCCTTCGGGGTCGTGAGCACCGTGTAGCATTCCAATTCAGAAAATCGGGGCATTACAGTATTAAAAAAGAAAATGTTTAGCACCTAAGGGTCTGACCTAGTGATCAATGAAGTGGTTAAGAACCATGAGGTCTTACATTCAAATCCCAGCTAGACACAGGGTCGGCCATAGCCCAAAGCAACTAAAGCATGAGCTTTAGGCCCCAAATTTGTTGGGGCCATTTTATAGCACACTATTTAATACTTTTGTAAAATAAAAAAGAAAATTACGTTTTGACAAAAAATAGTAATGGAGATCCTTTTTTTTTTCACCAAATACATTTGATAAAAAAATTTAAAAAAATGTAATTTTCTTATTCATTGAAAAGGAAAGGTATTTTGAGGTTTGATGGACATAAATAAGCCTTGGAAAGGCAATGGAAGTACACAGACACAAGTAAAAAAATATGAAAAGAATAATAGAAATAATTACTTTTAATTTTTAAACCTTTTTAATTAAAATTAAACTTTTCATTTTCTTTCTTTGACTATGCATTAACGTACATAATTCTTTTATATCTTTTTATTTTCTTTCAATTTTTATACCTTCAAAGCATTAATTTTTCAAAAGATCTTCTCTTACAACATTATTATTTCTCTAATTTTTCTTGGATTATCAAAACTGATGATAGTTTGTGAAGAGTGAAGTTATTCTTTTTAGGTCAAGTTATTAAATCAGGTTCTATCATTTTAGATTTTTAATATTATTTTGTAGTTAAATAATTTTGTAGGCATATATTGGTAGATATATATGTTATTTCTTGAAAATTTTGTTTTTTTAAAAAAAAATTACATGTCAACTAGAAAATATAAATTCAGGTCTTTAAAACTGAAAAAAGAAAATTGAAGCTTTGATGTATTCTCCAAAAGGAGTTTAGATGAATTTTTCATAAACAATGAGAAAACAAAATTAAAAAACATAGGAGAATGTTTTCGATATGAGCAAGTTACTAACTCAGTTGAATTAAATGATAACATTATAAGACAGTTATTCATAACTTTGCATCTCAAAAAGTTAGAAAAAATAGATTTTAAACAAATAGCATATATTTATTTCTTTTGGAGTGAAAAGAAAAAAATCAAAGCCTCTCATTGGAGTTTCGCTTTAGACCCCAATAATGTTGAGCCGCCCCTGACTAGACAAAAGAAACTAGGTGATTTTTTTTTCATATGGCGTGGTGCGCGCAGGTGACCCAGACACTATGGTTATAAAAAAAGAGGTCTGTCAAACACTGGCTGGTTGTTATTGCAAAAGAAAAGGTTTATCAAATGATAAAAAGAGCTATATGAACAAAAACCAATGGAGAGAATAGCAAGATGAATACTGTCATACTGAGATCTAAAAAAAATGAAAAACTAAAAGGATATTATGTTATTGGACAATGGGTGTCTGGCATTGGAGAGTTGTAGTGGATTGCTCCTTAACTCTAGGACCTGTTCTCAAATGAACTCACAGAACAAAAACTAGGAGAAAATTTAAACAATAAAATGTGTGGAGAAATTAAATAGCAAACACAAGAGTTTTATATGGAAACTCCTTGGTCAAGAGAGAAAAATCACGACCTGCCTCTAGGATTTCAAAGCTCCACTATATCCAAGAAAAGTTGAATATAGACTCCAAACTCCAAGGATTAAATTTCTAATACTTAATCTCATAGTAACTGGACACCACAAGTTAACTCTGGCTTGAGAATCACCTAACTCTAGATAATTATAGAGAAAATAGATTTATACAACATACCTACTAACAATCATGCAAGCAACGGTAGGCAAACATTTAAGAACACCTTACAAGGAATGAAGTAAAGTACAACTTGATAGCTATCAGTTTCCTAAAGGAATCTTTGAATCAATAGCTTCAAGAGATACTTTGGTTGTAAGATTATGGAAGCTTGATTTTCTTGTTGAAGAAGATGATCAATATATATGTATGACACAAGAAAACCTAGGAGGTATCTCATTAGTTGAGACAAAAAGGTGGCAGCATCATTTTCATCAACCCTTATACTTTCTTCCAGCTGTAACAGTTGACTGTGATAGTGAAAGGTGAGCCCAACCTGTTCCCTAAGCGGTAGCAGCTTTGTCATCACATAATCTGCAGGAAACAGGTCCCAACATATAATTTGTCGGTCATCAAAACTAAGGACTTAAGAGGCACCAATAGATATTGTGTTAATCGTGATTATTTGAAAATTCTGAACATTGTAGCCCCGTTATCCTAATTTACTTTTATCGAATTCTCTTGTTTTCAAGTTGAACCAGCATATTGCACTTTTTTTAGGTGTTATCCAGTGGTAAAAGGTGTGCGTTGAGAATCACTTTTCTTAGGTACAAATTTTAGAGAAGGTAAAAATACAAGGTAATTTATTTCGAATTATTAGGTACATAAGAGGTAGCAAATACCCTTTAAAATTAGTGGAGAGGCCCACAATTTATTAATATACCAGTTCTCTTCATTTCCTTCGCGTTTCTAAGAAAATGCCACCCTTCGTGGGAAACAATTTCAATTTGACAATTAATTGCTCCCTCCATTCCATTTTATTTGACATCTTTTCTTTTTAAATTTCTATAAAAAAAATGTCATCTTATTATAATTAGAAATAATTTAAATTTAAAGAGTAACAAACTATGAGCGGTCTAAAAAGTTATGTAAAATGAAACTCTTCTTTTAATACTTGAAACATCATAATCTTTTTTGGTCAAAGAAACATCTTATTCACATACTGTTAGCAACAGAATAAACGTAACTAACCACAAACTTTGACGAGTTGAGAAAACAATATCACTCTCACACGTTATGAAAGTGACAACGACAATAAGTCAATTGCAATAAGAAAAAAAAAATCTATTATCAGATCTATGTGAGAAGAAAAAAGTAAGAGAAGACAGAATTTTGCTTATTAATAAGGACATTCAATTAATAAATTGCTTGGCAGTGAGATATGTCTAAGTCCCCTAATTAGGTCAACATTTAAGCATTGAACTTTTTACCTTATGCTTGTCATAGTCTCATGTGGCAAAAATCTGTCTCCTTTATCCTTCAGAAAAAAGTACACTAGTCACTAAACCAATTTTCTACTTACTTTGTTCATTTTCACTTATTTAGAATTGTCTACTTTCAAGGAAAGTGGGAAACCTGTGACGTTTATGGTCTATAAGGATGTAGATGGGTGAATTCCAAGAAAATGTGATAGATATGTTGATATCAGCTTTCGCAAATGGCAAACTCATGATTGAGGTGGAAATGGAAGGGTTTAAATTAATTTTTGATTTTTTGTCGCATGTTAGGAATTGATTTGGACACTAAGATAGAGCAGTCAATCTCTTAGATAGATATCAATGATAATTGTGTTTTCCCTAAAGTCTTCATTAAGGGTTTAGAACTCGATACAAATAGAAAATTGTTGATGAAAATTTCTCCTTAGAAAATCGTAAGATTGAACTTGAGATAAGAATCATTAAGAAGAACTAAACTGGATAAGAGTTGGGAAAAAGGAAGAGGGGAAATGAGGAAGATAAAGTGAAAAAGGAAGAAGACAGTTCATCTAATGTGAAAGAGCAGTGTATTATCGCTACTGAATTTGCTTCCACTAGAGTTGTATAAGACAATGTCATTGAGGGGAAATGAGAGACGATTAGATGGTAAAAGGATTATTTTTTCATGCTTCTAGAGTTGTTGCTAAGATTGTTCACCAGTGTATTAGAACTGGTCCAATTGAACATGAGTTGCTTGAGGTTTTGGAAAGAATACTGAGAATGTAAGGAGAGATAGAGGAAACCCTAATATTGTTAAGTATACTTGGTACGGGACATCATCAAAGAATGTGGAAAGCATTATGCGTTGTGGTTTTGAAATGCTTAGGATTGTACCCGGTTCTCATACTCATGATGTTTATATATACTTGTCACTTGTATGCTCACCTCAAATTATGTATGTTTCTTTTGAACTGGTTAATTTTTGGCATTTTCTTAATCACATATATTTATTGATCTTTTTTAGACTTGTTATTGGTTATGTGTCTTTTGAAATGATGGCCTAGATAGATGAATATGTTGAAAAGCATATTATTTTATGTTAAATTACAGTGGAAAGGCTTGAAAAGGTTGAATTAGGATCTCAGTAATAATTTTTGTCTAGTGCAAATTTTGATATCGGTGTTGATGAATTGAATAATTTAAAGTTGTATGTGATGTGATATGGCAATATGAACACCCACATTCTACCTGTGTATAATCAATTATAAATTTGGACATCATGTCAGATAAATATTGCTCCTTTGAATTTCTTGGGTATTCTATTTCTCTCATGACATTCATAAGTAATTGAAACGAATGAATGATGAAAAAGATCAATGTCTACATGATATATGACATCCGGATTTATAACTGACTGTACACACATGTAGAATGTGGGTGTTCATAGTGCTACACAACACCATATACAACTTTAGATACTTCAAGCCCTCAACCCCAGTATCAAAATTTGCATTGGACGAAAATAACTACTGAGATCCTAATTCAGCCTTTTTAAGCTTTCCAACTATAACTTGATATAAAATAACATGTTTTTCAACATATTCATCTACCTTGACCATTACTTCAAAATATACCTAACCAATAACAAGTTTAAAAAAATCAATGAACATATTTTATTTAGAAAACATCCAAAATGAACCAATTCAAAAGAAGCATACCTAATTTGAGGTGAGCATACACGCGATAAGTATATAGAAACACCATGAGTATGAGAATTGGGTATGATCCTATGCATTTCAAAGCCATGACGCATTATGCTCTCCACATTCTTGGATAATGTCTCATACCAAGCATACTTAACAACATTAGGGTTCCCTCTATCTCCCTTACGTTTTCTATATTCTTAAAAAAAACCTCAAACTATGCATGTTTCATTGGACCATTATAATACAATGATCATTGACGACAGCAACAACTCCAAAAACATGCAAAAATAAATCTTTTACCATCTGATAGAATCTCTCTTCTTCCTTCAAAGACCTTGTCTTAGGCAACTTTCCAAGCAACTTTGGTGGAAGCAATTCAGCAGAGACAACATGTTGTACTTTCACATTAGATGAATTACCTTCTTCCTTTTTCAATTTGTCTTCCTCACATCCCCTCTTCCTTTTTTACAACTCTTCTCCAGAAGAGTTCTTCTCAATGATCCTTATCTCAAGTATAACCTTATGGTTCTTCGAGGAGAAATTTTTTCATCAACATTTTCCTAGTTTTTATGAAGATTTTCTGAATTCTCAATGAATATTTTAGGGGGAAAACACTTTTCGTTGAAGTCAAACCAAGAGATAGACCGCTTTGTTCCAATATCCAGATCAATTCCTAATAACATGCAATAAAAAATAAAAAATAATTAAAACCCTTCTATTTCCACCTCAATCATGGATTTACCACTTACTAAAGTTGATATTAGCACATAGGTCACATTTTACTCAAAATTCACCCACTCTTCATCTTTATAGACCATAAATATCACTAGCTTCTCACTTTCTTTGAATGTAAATTCTAAACAAGTAAAAATAAATGGAGAAAGTAGTAAATAGCGTTTAACAAGGATCACAGTTGGATGAGCTACAAAGCAACTGCAAAAATAGAAAAAAACACAATTGGAGAATCAGATCTCGAAGATGTGCTATAGAGATATGAGAGTCAGAAATGGAAGGCAAGAGATCGAGGAGCTTCTATTCCTCAAATTCATTAAAGCATAAAGAAGGAGATCTAGAAAATACTTACTCAGATGGTGGTTGAAGAAGAAGATCTTGAGGGTCTAGAAGATACTGAGATCTATACATGGGAGCATGGATCTGGTATGGATCTGCATCTCCAAGGTATGTTAAAAGAATGAGGATGATGAGAGCTTCAGATACTACTGAAACTGAACTAGGGAACAAAGAGTGTGGAGGCTTAGCTTAGAGATCGAGATTTTCATCACTGCTAGAGCTCAAAAGAGATAAGATCGACACGTTAGAAAGAGAAGAGAGATTGATGAAAACTAGAGATAAAGAGGCTTACAGAAGATGATAGATATTTCCAATATTAGTCTCTTTAGTGACCTTAGCCTTTTCTTTTTTTTTTACCTTATTATTTGTTTTTTGTTGGTTTTTTTAATTTGTTTTTCGAATTTTTTTTCCTTTGGTATGGCTCACTTTTGGACCTAGCCCATGCTTGTATGGATAGACCTATTTTTATTTTATTTATGGGTTTGACCCACCTTTGATTAAACATAAAGAGCTCACCACGTCGGAGCTATAGAACACCACTAGAGAAGCGGTGCACCATCGACGATGAGAGGAGATGGATTGAAGATGAAGAGAAGAGCAAAAGGCATTTGGGAGATTCTTAAACTTTAGACAAGTCGTAGATGTCTATTTTTTTGCTTCCAAAAGTGATTTGGACGGGGTCATTTTGCATCCTGGTTACATATGCTTTTTAATTTGTAGAATTTTGTTTTTGGGTCACGTTGGTTCTTGTTTGATATTTGATTTCTTTATTAATAAAAGGTGTTCCATAGAGAAAATTTAATTCTTTTTAAAAATAAATAAGAAAAAACAAGGATAAAGCAATAAATACAAGGTCATAACAATAAATACACAGACAAAAAATAAGAAAAAAGTATGTGCAATCAAGGAGGCAACTCGCATAAATAAATTGAGTCACATGTCCAAATTAAATAGTAGTTTAGACCGGGTCATTTCTGCGTAAATATATCTAGATTTAATCTAACTGTGTACTTTTCTCTAAGCTAGTTTTTCGACACATGTATTGCACATGTATGCAAGGTCATATAGTAAATAATTTTATCAAATAATTATACTATTCAAATAAAGTATCAAAAGAATAAAGTACAATTCTCTCCAAATGATTAGCATTGATCGGGATATAGTAGCTTGTTTGTCACAGTCTAGATACTTGCATATTGTTAGTCGCGCTACACGATTATGAGTAAATATGCCAAATTAAGTTTCTAGTTGCTGGAGATTTGACTGGATGCAAGCTTAATTTGTTGAGATTTACCTTCCTTCTATTCTATGATTTTCATTAATGGTAGAATATTTTTATTGTCTCTTTTTTGGTCTAAGAATATTTTACATTATTTACTTTCTTTCAAATTTAGGGTTTATTAATTGCAGAATATTTAATTTAATGCCTATAAGAAAATATTATATTCTCCTTATTTGTTTTTTTTAGTTGCTTATAAATAGAGATGTACTCTTCTATTTGATTCAATAAAAAGAATCAATACTAAGAGTTAGAATTCAGCCTCTCTTTAATTTTCTTTCTTGTTTCTTTCATTTCATAACAGTGGCATCATGATCCTTCATCGATCCTCATGGATCTATAAATTTATTGAAGAAAAACTTTCAACTATTTTTTAATCCATACCTATTTTCAACCTACTTAATTCCTATTTTTATTTTTAATGTATGACTATTTTTAACCCTTACTTTTATTTTTAACGTAGGACTAATTTTAATCAATTTTTAATCTATATTTTTAAAATCTTATTATGCAAATCATGACAAGTAATACTCTCTCTTTCAATGCCCCAGAAACCTTCACCGGTGAAAACTATCAAATTTGGGCAGTTAAGACGAAATCATATCTTGAAGCTTATGATTTGTGGGAAGTTATAAAGGAAGACAAAACTATACAACCACTCCCTGCAAATTCTTCTGCTGCCAAAATCAAACTTCACTCAGAAGAGAAATCCAAAAAATATAAAGAAAAAATTATAATTCAAATTTCAATTGGTGATTCAATTTTCTCTAAAATCGTTGCATGTGATACAACAAAAAAAGTTTGAGAAAAGCTTGATAAGGAGCACCAAGGAAGATAACAAGGCAAACAAAATCAAATTCTGAATTTGAAAAGAGATTTTGAACATCTTAGGATGCAAGAAGGTGAGATAATCACTAAGTATTCTGAATTTCTTTGATTGTTAATAGAATTAGGTTGCTTGACGAAGATTTTAAAGACAGTGGAATAGTTAAAAAAAAAATTGGTGACTATTCTCGAGAGATTTGAATCTAAAATCTCCGCTTTTTGAAGAGTCTAAAGATCTTTTTGTCATCTCTTTTGTTGAATTGATAAGCGCTCTTCAAACACAAGAGCAAAGAAGAGCTTACATGGAAAAAAAAAATGTTGAAGACATTTTTTATGTAAACCACCAAAAAGGAAAAGTTGATTATCCTCCTTGCAAATATTGAAAAAAAAAAAAAAAGGCACTTAAGACACTCAAGATTATTCAAAAGCACTACTTGTGGAAGAAGAACGTGAGAAAGATCAAATTTTTTATATTGTTGTAACAAAATCAGGAAAAGTGCGTTTTTCCAAATATAATTAAGTGTTCAAACTCAAGTTGGATACATCAACTTAAATTTAAGGAGAAATATTGATATTTACCTTCCTTCTATTGTATGATTTTCATTAATGGTGAAAATATTTTATTTTCTTTTTTTTAGTCTAAGAATATTTTACATTATTTACTTCCTTTCAAGTCTAGAGATTATTAATTGTGGAATATTTAGTCTAATACTTATAAGGAAAATATTATATTCTCCTTATTTATTTTATTTAGTTGCTTATAAATAGAGATGTATTTTTCTATTTGAATCAATAAAAAGAATCAATTCTAAGAGTTATCATTCAGCCTCTCTTTAATTTTCTTTCTTGTTTCTTCCATACCATAATGACTTCATTTTGCCCTTTTGTATGTTAACTGAGCAAAGATTTGAAAAATAAATAAATGGTGAGAAAAAATAGTTATAATATTTTGTAATAACTTATTGAAGTTTTAAAAAAAACTTATTTTTTTCCCTACTAAACTTACTCAAACTAGATAGACTCCACACTTTAATATTGAAAATATGCTAATTTATTAAAAAGATCAGTTAAGAATCAATACTTAGTAAATGATACGTACAAAATAAGCTTATACACTCCGAGAAGACTTAATTTATTAAAGTATTGTGAATAGATAATCTTCTTTTGAAAGGTTTCCTCGAGAAATTATGACTAAGGCAATATTAACGTATGGTGCAGGAGTATTTGGCAATGACCCCTATTATGTATATAAATATCAACAATTACGTCAAAAAGAGAGACATAACTTATAGAAAATAGGCACAAAAGTCTACTATACAACCCCGTACTACTTGGGGAAAAAACCCTATACTATACACATACAGGCACTTTGGAGGGACAAAAGTCAGTCCTAAACATCGAAATAAAAGATTGTGAACTTATAGAAATATTAAGAATCTGTATCTGAAAAAGAACATTTAAATTACATCCAGGCTGTAGTAGAGTTATAACAACACAGTTAACCTCAATTTCCCACATAATTTTTCAGTGAAGAATATGCACCAGATCATCCTTCACCTAAAGTGCCTCCTATTATTTTTGAGTTAAAGAAAATCTGTATTTAAATCAAGAACTTCAACAACAAGTTCACAATAACTTATGAATAACAATGAAGTTCAAACTATTTTCGAAAAAAAAAAAAAAATATGTTGGAGTCCCACATCGGTGGGTTAAAGGGTTCTTGGTCTCCTTATATGGTCTTGGGCAATCCTCTCCTCATGAGCTAGCTTTTGAGATTGAGTTAGGCCCAAGGTCCATTTCTTTATCATGGTATCAGAGTCAGGCCCACCCAGTTCAATATTTTCAATATTGGGCCCCCGTCTTATATTGTCCACGTTCCAAATGTCTAGCCCTGGGCGTGCGGGGGTGTTGGAGTCCCACATCGGTGGGTTAAAGGGTCCTTAGTATCCTTATATGGTCTTGGGCAATTCTCTCCTCATGAGCTAGTGTTAGGCCCAAGACTCAAGGTCCATTTCTTTATGGGTAAAATTCAGAAATGACATACTTGAGGCCCTAATTATTAATTTTATAGCAATAGTTTCATAATTACATTTTATAGCAACTTGTATTATGTATTTCTAAAAACTGTTGCTATAAAAATACATATACAACTAATTTTACCTTCCTTAAATAACTTAAATTGGTTGAGATAAATATGGTATAATTATCAATTAATTAATTTTGTAGATTCCTTTTCCGTTAAAACAACTTCAATCACGTGATTTCTGTTTTAGCTTAACAACATTGATCAAATTTCAGTTTTCTCCATTAACGAGTTCATCTGAGAAAAAAAAAATCAAAATCAAAATCTTCTTTTCGTTTTTATGAGCAATTTCGTCTAATTTAACCGTGTTTTTATGTTCAACCATTGTTGTTGTTCATATGAAATTCTACTGTATCTTCTTCGAATTCAACATCAGTTTCAAAACGAAGCATTAATTTCTTTGAATCAAATTCAATTATAGATTCGTCAGTTCAAATTGTTCGAATTCAACTATCAGATGAAAATCCATCCGTTACTGTTGTTTAAGGTACGTAATCATTAAGTTTTTTCGGTTGGATTTCTTGTTTCACCCATTACTGATGCTCCTATTTAGTTTCGATTTATAATCAAAGCAGGAGGAAATTCAACATATATAACAAAAACCTTCAGAATTGAACTTTTTCGTTGCAAAATTTCAGTTTAGAAGTTGTTTCAGGTATTAAGATTTCACTGTTCGACTATTTATTTCAGTATCGATTATTGTTATTTTGATCGATTTAACAATTGTTCAAATTGTGAAGCTTTGTAGAATATTTTCACAGTATTGTATAATCGATTATGAAAATAATATAAACAAATTTTAAGTTGAATTTTATTCAATTATTTTCTGAAATTCTGGATCAATGGATGATTGAATTGAGTTGTTGAATGTGATGAAATTCTATTCACACATATCAAAATACAAATTAGGTATGCTCTATATGTATTTTTTGATATGTTTAATGTTAACACTGCATATGTATTTTCGAAATAATTAATGTTAACACTGAATATGTATATTTGGTTTGCTTGTCGGAATTTGAGAGTATAACAGTTTTTCCTGAAAATATATTTTATACAATTTTTTCTTTCGTTCGATTCAGTAGTTTCTATATTTGGTTTAAAACTTTTTTTGTGTTTGTATTTTACTTTAAACAAATTTTGTTTAAATTTATTTTTTGAATGGAGATGTTGGCTGTGCAACTTTGTTTGCAGTTAAAGCTGAAAAGTGTTTGTTTTAAAAAGTTACATTTTGACAAAATATTTATATTTGTTTACTTTTTGGTTAAATCAAGTAGAAATGGGAAGCATACCAGTGCCTCTGAAGCACTCTGGTCGGTGGACGTATGAAAAAAACTATGAAGAATATGTCACTGATGTTATACTGTTGAGCACATCAGTAACATTCGTTGAGCTGTACGATGAATTGGCATCGCACTTAAGTGTGGATTTAATGAGGAAATGTATTCTAGTGGAATATCAAATTACTGCTAATGCAGGGCAGATAGAAATAATGATATGGGTTTAAAGGTGTTTATATTTCAGAAAAAGCAGATACAAGACATGAATTGTCTTCCTTTATATGTAAGCATTTTGGAGAAAGTTGTAAGGAGAAACGTGGAAAGTTCATATATATGTGTTGCTAAAAAAGTAACCAACTGTGACAACTTGCAAACAGTGATAAATATAACAAATGAAGGAGCTGTGGTGATTTGTGAAGATACACAAGCATTAGATGTATTTGAAATGGATATTGTTGAGGTGATTATCTCAGATCCACATTACAAGCATGTTGAGGAAGAGCAGGTTTACTTGAAAAAAAAAATTGAAGTCAGTCATGAAGGACTATTCAATTAGGGAGAAGTTTCAAATACGAAGTAAAAGGTCAAGTAAGAAAACGTACGTACATTCTATATCACTCTGTTGTTGTTTAATATTAGTTTGGATATGTATTTTGAATATAATAAATTATGTTGGATGCAGGTGTACGTTATTTTGTAAATCAAGAAACTGCGAGTTTTTAATGCGTGCATTAGGAATGGGAGAAACTAGAATGTTTAGAATAAGAGAATTCAAACCTCAACATACATGCCCGGTGAAGGACAAGATCTATCCAAAGGTCCATGCTACTAGTATGTTGATAGGTGGTATGGTTAAAGAAAAATTCAAGAACCACAAAAAAATACAGTGCGACGGAAATAAAAAATGACATGAAGGAAGATTTTGGTATGGATCTGACATACACTTTATATTGGAGAGCCAAAGAAAGAGCGTTAGAAGAGTTGAGGGGTAAGCCATCAGCTTTTTATGGGAAACTACCATTATACTTATATGTACTAAATAATACCTATCCAGAGTCACATGTAAGAATGAAGAAGACAAATGGGAATGAATTCTTGTATGTATTTATCGCTCTAAATGCATTCATTAAGGGATTCGATCATTGTAGACCAGTCGTAATTGTTGATGCTAGTCATCTGAGATGAATGTATACTGGGACATTTGTAACAGTATGTATAATGAATGGAGCAGGTTAGTATGATTTTATAATAAATATATTGTAAAACTTGTTGTATTTTTGTGTATTTCTACGTATCACCTGAAAATACATATCTCCACTAAATATATACATATCTTTATAAAATTACCTATATTTTCAAATTTTCATGAATGAAAACATGTAAAATTGATTATGTTTGATAGTTATGTGTGTCTACATTTTATTATATGTAATTGATACCATTTATTTGATAAAATATACAGTTTTAATTACCTGTATATTTAATAAATATATATGCAGTTCCTATATGTATTTTGTTTTGACTGCGCATAATTATTTTGTATATACAGGTCATATATTCCCTTTGTCATATGATGTGATTGATTCTAAAAATGATGCATTATGGACATGGTTCTTTCAGAATATAAAGAAAGCGTACGGGGAAAGACAAAACATGTGTGTTGTTTCTTATAGGAATCCAAGCATCATAAAGGTTGTTAGTGATGTGCACAACGATGTTCCACATGATGCATGTATGTGGCATCTATGGAGGGATGTTAAAAAATTTTACAGAAAGTCACACGATGCATTATCGGAGATCTTTTATACAATGGTCAAATCATATTCAAAGTCAGAATTCCACATGTTAATGGAAAAAGTAAAGGCAGTTGATAGTAGGGTGAAGAATTATTTAAAATTGGATGGTTACGAAAAGTGGGCTAGGTGCTATGCAACAGTTCACCGAGGATGGACTTTGACTTTAAACATTGCGGAGTCAATAAATGGAGTACTTGTATTAGCTAGAGAACTGTCAATTTATGACTTTCTTGAGGAGGTTCGATTATTATTTGCAAAATGAAATTACGAAAATAGGCAACAGGCTTCATATACCTTTACACCACTCATTGAAAAGTTTAATGACATACTCAAAGAGAACGAGGCTTTGTGTACTAGTATGATGGTATGACCTTTTACATTTGTGAAATTTATACTTCTGAAAAATATAATTAATAGAATAACTTCCATTCAGTTCTACATTAATGGAAACATATAAAAATAAACTAAAAGTTTAGTAAAAAAAATATTATGTATTCTGCATATGTATTTTTTTATTGAAAATAATTAACACTGCATATGTATTTGGATGCTCTGTAAAAATATACTCTGCATATGTATTTTTACTTTGCATATGTATCTTTTCTGTAAAATGCTGGTGAGCTTAAAACACATCGTATAATATGAATTTCATCTTTTTGTAGCATTTCATTAAACTTTTTATTTTTATATCAGGTTGTACCATCCACAGAATATGTGTATATGTTACACGACAAATAAAAGAACTTCATTGTTTGCCTCAAAAAAAAATGCTCATGTAATGCATTTCAACTAGATCAGATACCATGTGCACATGCTTGTGCGATGTTGGAGAAGAAGAATTTTGAGAAGGGGCTATACTGTTGTGATTTGTTTAAATCAAAAACTGTTTTGAAGACATATGATGTTCCCATCTACCCGTTGCCATACAAAGATGACTGGCTAATTTCAAAGAGAGTACTTGGTGAAATAGTACTGCCTCCAAAATTTAAAAGAGCTCCAGGAAGACCTGCAAAGAAGGATCCTGAAAAATCTGGTCGGGATATGTTTGGAAAGAAGAACATCAACTCATGCGGTACTTGTGGGGCTAAGGGTCACAATAGGCGTTCTTGTAGAAAATACCGAAAATGATACATTTCTCCCTCCGTATTATTGCTTAAAACTTCATTTTCATTTTTAATAATCATGAACTATTTTTCTTTAGTTAATACATTTAATCATCATTTGACAATTGAACACAGTAAAATCTAAATACTACATATATATATATATATATATATATATATATATATATATTGCAAGATCTGAACATTGCATATGTATTTTGAATCTACAGTTCATATGTATTTTTAACATTGAATATACATTTTAGGTTAAAGTTGGTAACTTTGATTAACCAAACACTTATTTGGTTTGTAATTGTTCATTGATTTAGCCACATATGACATATTCTGCAAATCTATGTTTGAATTCCAAAATCTTAGCGCTGCATATGTATTTATATGCTTAAAATACATTTAATGTATAATACATATGTATTTTTAAGAAAAATATTAACACTGCATATGTATTTTTGTAAATAAAATCTCACCATAAATTACGAAACTGTATTAAAAGCTCAAATTTATCTTTAATTCGAGTTTTCATTTATAATCATATTAAATGAACACATATCAAAATACATATTAGATATGATCAATATGTATTTTAGAAAAGTTTACTATTAACACTGCATATGTATTTTTAGGCTAAATTTGATTTATAATGTTTATATATTTTTTAGTAAAATATGAACACTGCATATATATTTTCTAACATTGCATATGTATTTTTAATTTAACATTGGCATTTTTAAACTAAAAATTTCAGATATATTTTTGGAATGCTTAGGCATAACATTGCATATGTATTTTTGTTAGCTAAAAACACTTGATTTGTCCTGCATATGTATTTTAAGCATAATATGAACAATACATATGTATTTTTTAACTATCCGTAAAATACTCAGATTAAACTTCAAAACTAAATTAATTTCATTCAGTTAAAAATAAGTACTATTATAACCTACAATTAGAACCACTTCAAAACATCAAAATTAGTTTGTATAAGCAATACCTATATCTATAAACCAGCGTCTAAACTATACAAAGTAATCAATCCATCATCTATCATACATCAAAAACTTCAGTTACACTAGTTATTCTACTTTGTCTTGCAGGCCTCAAAGGTTCTTCGACATCACTATGAGCATTTGCGTCTTGTTTTCTGGTCCCATAGTCCCACAAAAGTGCAGCATATCTTGTACGGAGTGCATTAGGGACGAACTCATTCGCAAAACCTTTGTGACCATAAGAAAGGCACTCCGCATATGTAACCATATAGACACCACAATCCCTACAAAAATAATAAAGAGGAACATATATGAGCTTTAATATATATTTTACAAACATACAATTTTGTTATATGTAAATTAAATAACTTACAAGCTTCCGCTCAGTTGTTGAGGCAAACTCTCTTGAAATAACACATCAAACATATCTGAGGAGTCTTTATCTTTGTATCTTGGATGATTTTCAACATCAATTCCTTTCTTAACGTAGAAATCACACTGTTGGAGACACAATGGAATAATTGTAGCTAATTTCTCAATCACATCAAAAACAGTCGGATAATGACCAGATGATTCATATGAATCATATAGGAATATGCATCTCTCTGAGAAGGATAAAATTGCTAGTACCCAATGATGTTTTTCCTTTGTATTTAATGGAATATAAATGTCTTCCATTGTATACCATGGCACAGCAGCACGCATACGGAACCCATTTATGTATTCATTAAGATGTACCACATGTCCTCCCATAGTAAGGTTTGCAGCATCCGCAGAATAAACATTATGAACAAACCTAATTATGTTCATAAAATTGTAATCTACTGTGCTGAATTTGTAATACCTGTTGGGGTCATACTTCGACTTCTTTCTCAAGTAGTAGAAGCAAACATCCATATGCTGCAGTAAGTAGCAACACAAATTTTAGATCATTCAAACTATTTGTATACTAAATTTAGCATGTGTATGTAATATAAAAATTCATATGTAATTTAAAGTGTAACACATCCTTTCTTATATAATAAAAAAATACATAGTAAAAATACATATGTGCACCTGCATATGTATTTACAAGTATCATAATATGTATTTTAATTAGTGCTATAAATGTAAAGAAAATATTGTCAAAAAAAAATATACTAACCGAGTTTGTCCATGATTGATCAGGGAACCCCATTGTGTAGAATCAGTTTTTATCTTTAACAGTCTCAATTCGAAATTCATCATTGAAATGATTGATTTTTCACTTTTGTAATGATCCGCATTTTCCTTCCATGTTTTTTATGTTAATCAGTATATGTTAAATCATGAGAACATAATGTAATTTTAAAAAAAAAAAGTTAAAACAGTTTAATAGAAATACCTTTTAGCATGAACTTTGAGAAGGTCTTCAGAAATCCAATCCATGAACTTGTTGACAATCTTCGTATCCACTATCCCATCAATCGGGTGATAAACAAATGGATGTTTCTCTAGGAATATACGTATGTGCCCTTCTGATCTCTCTATATAGTTACGTAATAAAAATATGTAATTATTAAAAAGTATTTGCATAACATGTTACATTGTAAACTAAATATATAACTAATTGTACTTATTGGCAGCTGAACCAAATTTTATCGTGTAAGATGACTTGTTGAATTTGGATGGTCGCCTAATCCTTAACTTTGGAATAGGAGTATGAAGTTCATGATTAGCATAGGGATGAACAATGATGCTTTTACTACTGTATATGTTCAAACTAGGAAGCAAGTCATCAGGGATTGTGTCTTGTGGATCAGGCCAAACTGTTTCATCCCTTTGTTCATCAGTGGTTAATTTTTGTATTTTAGGAGTTGTCATAATCTGCTCCTCCGTACCAAGATCAACCTCTCCGTGCATGTCTGATTTAGAGCTCGATCCAACGTTCTTTTTATTTTCCTTAAAAAAATGAAAAAAAGTTTATTTGTTTATTCCAAAATAACCCACAAACCTCAAATATGTTCATAATACATACCTGACAATGATCTTGAACAACAGATTCAGACTTTTTATCATTAAAATGTTCATCGCTTTGTTCTTCTTTACAAGTTTTCAATGAATGTCTCGTGATGCTTTCTCTTCGGTATGTATTAAGACTTGGTAATAACTCATTTGGGATTGTAAACTGCGAATCAGATAAATTTGTATCATCTAATTTCTCATCACTGATATGCAATAGAAATGAAAGAAAATATATAATTGTCCTATGGATTGTTAGGATTGCTATATCTCATAAACTGAAGTTCAATTCATTATACATACTCAAACATCATGATGAACAATGTTCTCAGAAAGATTATAATCCAAATTTATACTTTGGAGAAGCTCATCATGGATTAAATGTTGAGAATCAATTTCAATGTTTGTTTTATCTGGATGCAAATCAGTACACCCCTTGCAAACAAGCAAAAAAAATTAAAACAACATCAAACAAAAATCCAGTTGTATATGTTTATACATGTCTATATATAAAATAACATATAACTGCTAAAAATCAATTACATATGTGCACTCGAAAGAATAATCATATTTTAGTTATTATTTACCATTGTACCATACTGATTCTCATCCAAATTCTAATCAACAGTAGGACTGAATTGTTGTGGTGATGTTTTGACACCAACACAATCCATCTGTTGTGCTTCAACATCTGTATCTTCATGTTATTGCTACAAGTATAATTTGAATAAACTATTAATATTTGAGTTCACTTAATATGTATATACCAACCCACTAAAAATACATAGTGCTGAAAAATACATTTCTTGACACACTGCATATGTATTTTGTATTACATTTCATATGTATTTTTGACACAGCAATGCATATGTATTTTTGAATAAAATGCATATGTACTTTTTGCAATATACTGCATATATATTTTTTTGCATACTCTGCATATGTATTTTTTAATACTCTGAATATTATATAATAATAACACTTTTACCTTGCTTTGTTCAATTGCTTTGACCATTTTTTTAAACTTTTTCTTCACTAATTGACGAATTCGAGTACACTCTTCACGGACTCCTTTAAACTCTGACAAACCTGTATTCATACAAAATTAGTAAACACAAATTTTTAAATGTAAAATAAAATTTGACAAAAAAACTACCTCTTCATGAAATGCATCAAAAACTTTCTTAGAAATAAATGTTTCTTTCTCAACTTGACTCTCACGCTTTGACACGGCTACTTCCTCTACAGACTATCTGCCTTTGACTGTACTTGGGGAAAAATAACCCTATCTGTTTGCTTCCCTTTCTTCATTTTTTAAGAAGAAGCCTGTCATGTTGGAATTGACTTGAATACTGGTGTCTTCATTCCAGCAGCACGAAGAGGTAGAGTCCTCGTTTGGGTATGCTCGTCAACAATATTGACTTGCTTTTTTCCTGAAGGTTTCTTCGCTATTGGGGTTGATGAATCCACCTTTTGTTTCTTCTTTGAACGTTCGTTGATGTTTTTTGGTGGTGGATCCTGAAAGTCATCGTCAGAATCAACTGAACGTTCATCTTCAGTTACATCCTTTTATGGTATTTCAAGCTTTGTCAATTCCATTTCAGTTGGCTCTATGTTCTTAAATATAACCTACAAATATGTTAAAGAATATGTTAAACAATTGTAAATGAAAAAGAATATATGTATACTATACAATACATATCAATACATATATATTTATTCACAACAAACCTAGCCATTGTCCTTGAACATAACATTCATCAAAAACTCATAACGCGGACGAGGTGCAATTGTCTTCCAATTTAATAATCAGAGAATCTGATTATCAACCTTCAATGCAATCTTTGGTGGGACATTTGAACAAAACTCATATAGCCACACTTGAATATCCAGTGGCATTCCCTGAATCAAATAAAATTTTCCCTCAGCTTTCAACCGATTGTTCAAACTTCTGTGCAGATCTTCAAAAGATAAAGAACCCCATGAAAAATCCTTATATCTTTCACTATCTACCAAATTGAAATGAAGACGGGGTATAACAACAGTGTCAATGTTAGACAACACAAATGAATGCAAGAAATACAGAATTGCAAATTTCTCAGCATCCTCATCATTGTTCTCCCCCTATACTTTCTCCGTGAATGCTAGAAATAGTTACCTTTTCTGTATAATTTCTGCCCCATTGAAATACTTTTCAATCATCTTATTTGGTACACCCTCATCAAAAATAAAGTCATACTTATTAGACACACAAATCAATTCAGTTATGATAGCAAATTCTCTGGGAGTAAAACTAAGAAAGGTGTCATGAGCACAAATCAGAATCTCAGAAGAAGAACTACCCTTCACCTCAAGCGTCATAACGCATCTGCACAATTGTGTTTGCATTACACACCGCTTTTTCTTCATAAAATAACCAAAAGTGTTATTGTTGCAAAAGTTTTTAAATTGTTCCTTGTTTAAAACTGCACGTATGCTTCCATAAATATCATTGTCATTGTACGAGCACATGTGCAGTGCAAATCTTGACAGTTTTCTGACAATGAATATTTCGTCCCGCATCACCTATACAAAATAAAACTATCACTTCTTAATCTGTAAACAAAATTCAAGAAGACAAAAAAAAATATAACATACATATATATTTTAGATGATTAAAATGCATATGTATTTTGATCAAGTCATAACTGCAACCAACACTGAAAAATACATATCAAATGTACTAAAAATACATATAGACAATACACTGTTATGGTAGTTAAATTAAAATAACATGCATATGTATTTTGACCATATCAAAACTACAACCAACATTGAAAAATACAAATACTCAAAAATGCATATCAACTATACTAAAAATACATATAGCCCAAAATTATTCAGCTGTACTAAAAATACATATCAACTATACTAGAAATATATATATCCAAATACTATTCATAAATAGTTAATTCAACAATATATTTTCACATAATCCCTAAATATCATCATAACAGAAAATACATATTAAATACTTGAACCCAAACAAAAAAATACATTTACAAACAAAAAAAATACCTCTTCCTCACTATCTTCTTTAGATTCATCATAAGATTTGTCAACATCGTCTTCAATTTCTTTAGATTTCCTTTTTTTCTCGTACCGCTTTTTAGTTTTTTGCTCCTTTGGAAAAGGAGTTTTGTTCAACCCTTTTTTTTAAATTTCCGTCATCTTCACTTTGTCGTTGCGAAACTTCGACCTAATCTCTTTCGATCTCCCAAATTTCTTCAACTGTAAAGGATTTGAAACAACTGTAACTAAATCTTCTTGAGTTAACCCAAGACTAGAAGATGGCGCATCAGACACTAATTTCATATTCCTTATACCATTATTGTAGGTGTTTTTGCAGTGTGTTCATCCATTAAAATACAAAACCCTTAATAACTAAATTTCAGGTGAATTAAAGTAGAAAAAAAAATAAACCGCTAACATGCAATATGCGATTAATAATTACCTGAAATAGGGAAAGCAAATCCTTATCACAGATAGTGCAAGAATCGTGTAAAAGGCAATAAAATTGAGGCAAGAGTGATGGTTAATGGCCAAAAAAAAAAAGAAAAATAAATAAATAAAGGAAAGATAAAGAAGGAGGAGTGAAAAGGGGGATTTTAGCACAGTAAAAAATTTAGGCGGCAAAAAAATAGGGACCACTTAAAATAATGCTACAGATTCTATAGAATGTAATTAGGAAAAAGTGTTGCTATTTTTTGTAATTTAGTACTTAGGTATGTTAACATATGTATTTTTTCCTTTCTTTATCATGGTATGTTGGAGTCCCATATCGGTGGGTTAAAGGGTCTTTGGTCTCCTTATATGGTCTTGAGAAATCCTCTTCTCAAAAGCTAGCTCATGAGGGTAGAGTTAGGCCCAAGGTCCATTTTTTTATCATGATATGTTGGAGTCCCACATCAGTGGGTTAAAGGGTCCTTGATCTCCTTATATAGTCTAAGGAGAGGATTGCCCAAGAACATATAAGGAGACCAAGGACCCTTTAACCCACCGATGTGGGACTCCAACAAAACAACAATAATGAAGTGAAGATAGAATAAAGATTCAAGTCCACCGACTTCACGGTATGTCCTTGAGGAAATTATTTCCCTCAGTATCCGCACTTCAATTAATAGCGGTACCTCAAATTCACTGAATTTTGAACGCACTCGATGATAGCAAATCAAACTAGAGTTTTTCAAGAAGAAGAGTACTTTTAACTTCAAAATTTTTGTGCTAATACCTTAGAAAAAATTAGATATTTATAGTGAAAAGGTGTTGCTTTAGAAAAGAAGCAATGCTTCGTGAAGAGTTGAACTATTTCGGTATGTCAGGTCCATATGTGGATCCGTATGTGCTCGCACATAGTGACATGCGGCCGCATATAAGTCATTGCACAAAACAAAGCGTTTTAGGCTGAGATGCGTTGATGGCATGTGCACCCGCACATGGCCACATGCTCCCACATTTCCCATTTTTTATTTTTCAAACAGTTAACTCAAGTAAAATGGTGCAGCAATCCTAATTATTCATAAAGAACAGACTCTGATAAAGATATTTCCAATTACTAGTACACCCTCCAAGTCCTTCTCACTATGAAGTTTGTGTTGACGTACACAAGCGTTACCCTAATGGTTTTTTTGGGATCGAAAGGTTGGCTGGAGAAATGTCGATGTTCATCTTAGAATGAAAAAGTGAGGTTGGGAGAATGCATAATATAGGAAACTAGAACATATGCAAGTAGATTAACAGATTTAAACATATGCGATTTAGTAAACAACAAAAATCATTACATATGCATAAAAGTGGAAAGCCATAAAAGCATTTATAAGTTAAATTCTTAAATATATTGAAATTTTGCAAAACCAGCAGGAACGCTATGATATAATTATAACAGTGTGAAATCAAATAAAATGAGGAGCATCGGAAGGGTGAAAAGATATGAATTTTACTAGGAAAAAGTCTCAAATATGTCATTCAACTATCAGAAATGGCTCAATTATGTAATTCGTTAAAAGTTTGGCTCATTTATGTCATTATGGTTACAAAGTAGGTTCATCCATGTCATTACTTGTTACCGCTGGTTTTTAAAAATAGCTTTGTCATGTGTCGTCTTACTAGAGGTCCACATCTTTAATTAAAACAAAGAGAAAAGGCTCAAATTTTCCATCGAAGTATCAGAAATGGCTCATTTATGTCATCCATTAAAACTTTATCTCGTTTATGCCATCTTCATTACAAACATGTCCAGTATTTGTTAAGGCGGTTTTTCAAAAGACATAATACATAAACAGAAACTTTAACTTGACATCAAATTATAACTATGACCTTTAACTTTGCCAGTGTACAAGTAGGCCCTTTAACTGTACAAAATCTGAATAAAAAATACTTCAATCTTGCAACGCATATGCGTGAAACTCAATGCTCCTACGTGAAATAGTACTCCAACAAAATGCTGCCACCTAATCAAAAAGATACACGTAGATTTTAGATATTAAATTTGCCAATGTACGAGTAGGCCCTTTAACTATACAGAAGCTGAAAAAAACACTTCAATCTTGCAACACATATGCGTGAAAATCACTCCTACGTGGACTAGTACTCCAACCAAATGCTGCCACCTAATTAAAAAGATACATGTAGACTTTAGATGTTAAAAAACCTTAATATATCATCATCACAAATACATGTACTTTTTAGATTTTTTTCTTCAAAAAAATAAAAAATAACTCAGTAAAGGTGGCCTTCACTAAAATAACATTCAAGTCTGCTGAAAATTAAAAGGTTTATTTAGAAGATGTGAAGTCTGATGAAAATCCTACAAATTTTCATCTCTTATTCCCTTTCAATTAAGGAAAAATTATTAAAATTTTAACGGAGGAATAATACATAAATATGGCCCTAAAATTGACACCAAATTATAAGATTGACCTTAAACTTTGATAGTACACAAGTAGCCCTTTAACTATACAAAACCTGAATAAATAAACACTCCAATCCTACATGGCAAAATGCGTGTATACACTCAAAAACCATGCATATCAGAGTTAGAATTGAAAGGTTTTTTTTCAGCTTTTGTATGTTAAAGGGTCTACTTGTGCACTGGCAAAGTTAAAGGTTATAGTTATAATGTATCTTTTTTATTAGGTGGCAGCATCTGAGTGGATGACTAATCCATGTAGGCGCAAGTGAGGTACACATGTATAAGTTACAAAATCGAAGTATTTATTTGTTCAGGTTTTGTAAAGTTAAAGGGCATACTTGTGCACTGTCAATGTTATAATTTGGTGTCAAGTTTAGGGTCATATTTATGTATTATTCCTTTAAACGGATGACATAAATGATCTATTTATGATAGACTGATGGCATATTTGATCTTTTTTCCATAATTAATTAATGATGTGCACCTCTAGTAAGAAACACGTGGTAAAGTTGTTTTTGAAAAACCACCGTTAACAAGTAATGGCATGGATGAACTTGTTTTGTAACGGCGATGGAATAAACGAGCCAAACTTTTAACGGATGGCATAAATGAGCAATTTTTAATAGTTCGATGGTATATTTGAGTCTTTCCCCATTTTACTATAGCAATTTCATGTAAAGGGACTTACAGTAAGAATTCTTGGCAGACAATTTTGCCAATGATTCGACCCGACTTTAGCAATGGATTTAGATTGATGGAATAGTGACAATGGAAGAATTCTATAAGAAAAAAAAGAACTACAATGGTGTAAATAAATTGTGTGAAGTAGATGATTAATTGTAAAACATTGGTGATTGATAAATAATAGGGCAATACATGTTTGTTGAATAGAGAAGCTATACAATCATTGGGGCGATGCCATTGTGATTTCGATTCTTGGAGAGACTAAACGTGCAACTATTAAGGAACTTGCTATTGAGGCATCTGTGGGTGTAGTATTTGTTAGGAAATACAAGCACACAATCAAAGAGTCCGACAGGGTAGCAGCGAAAAATAACCAAGACTAAACTTTCTCTTTCAACTTGAACAAGGAAGACAAATAAACCCAAGCAAAATAGAGTAATATACAACAAACAAATCAACCAAATAAAACAAGATAAGAATAAACGCAATCACACGAGACACAAGATTTATGTGGAAAACCCTTCAGTGTGAAGAGTAAAAAACCACGGGAACAAAACCTCCACTATAATCACCAAATATTTACAATATTGTCTTCCAAAATGGCCACAAAAAAAGTGCCAAAAAATAAGAAATAATACATAAACCACAGCACCAAACACTAGAGAAATAAAGGAGTGAAAGCACAAAAAATGCAGCTACTGTTCAGAAATGAAGAACACGAGCTACAGGCCACCAAATCAAGCTCCGTCAGTTCCTAATAAAATATTGAGATTAAAGGAACAATCAGTCCAAAAATCAGCTCCATCGGACAAGAAACGAAGCAGAAATCGCAATTTGAAGTTGACAGCTGTGACTGAAATTTAGGTGCAAAAATCATCTTTATTTTTCTCTCTTTGGCTGCTGAAAACTCTCTTTTTTGTGATGGTGAATAAGATCTAAAAAGATCAATATATATGCCCCATAGTAATGGTCCTATGGGCAAAAGTGGTTTCGTCCAAATTGGGCTTCATTTATCCACATATGAAGGGAAAAAGACCCAATAACCCAACAATTCTCCCTTCCCGACTATGTGGAGGACACCGCCATCCCAGTGATCATGCAACAATCTTCAAACTTCCCTCTTGTCAAAACTTTAGTTATCATGTCAGAACCATTATCATTTGTATGAATTTTCTCAAGTTCAAGCAACTTAGAATCCAACACATCCCGAATCCAATGGTATCTCACATCAATGTGTTTAGACCAACCATGAAATGTAGAATTCTTGCCAAGATGTATAACACTTTGACTGTCGCAATGAAGCACATACCTCTCTTGAGCACAACCAAGTTCCCCAAAGAATCTCTTCATCCAAAGCAATTCTTTACAAGTTTCAATGGCAGCAATAAGTTCAGCTTCTGTAGTAGATAGAGCAACACATTTTTGTAACCTAGATTGCCAAGACACAGCTCCCCCTGTAAAGTAACCAAATACCTTGAAGTAGACTTGTGAGTATCAACATCACCGATCATATCTGAATCAGTATAACCACAAAGAATAGGCTTCCCTATACCAAAACACAAACTCAGACTAGAAGTGCCACAAAGATATTTCATAATCCACTTCACAGGATTCCAATATTCTCTTCCCAGATTAGAAAGAAAATGACTAACAACACCAACAGCATGAGCAATATCCGGTCTTGTGCAAACCATTGCATACATCAAACTACCAATAGCTGAAGCATAAGGAAATTCTTCATATCTTTCTTCTCATCATCACTGGAAGGAAACTGCTTTGTGCTCAACTTGAAGTGCATAGCTAAAGGTTTACTGACAACCTTAGCCTTGTCCATGTTAAACCTTCGAAGTACTTTTTGAATATACTTCTCTTTTGATAATCACAACTTCTTAGCCTTTCTGTCACGAACAATCTTGTAACGCCCCGTAAAAGTCATGCATGTATTAGACTGTAATTTCTGAGCTTTAGACTTAAGTTTTAAAATTTTTCTAAGTGTTGAAATGACTTAGACTCATTCTTAGCTGGCAACCTTCGGGATACAATTTCTCGACCTTACCGACCTTTATTTTTAGATTTTCCTGTTGCGTTACGATCGGGCAATCTCATAGTACATCTCGGATAAGTTTTGGAATTTTTCGGAATGCATAAGGCTGCGTTTGGATTTCAAAACAGTAGCAAAACGCATAGCCTATTGCCCAGTTTTTTTTCAGCATTTCAGGGTCAACTTCAAACGATCATAACTCCCTGTATATAATTAACTGTGTGATCTATAATATATCAAACGAAAGATCTTTGAGTACTATTTCAAATTCAGTTGGTTTCATCCAATTTGAATATATGAGTAAAAAGTTATAATCGATTTACTCCATCCTATCAAACTGTCAATTGAGGGACAGATTTGACCTTAATTGTTCCTTAGGGGTATTTTGGTCATCCTCCACCCCTATATATACCACCAACACGGGATTTAATCCCTAAAACACCATAATACACATGCCTTCCTCAAAATTGCTCAAGAATTCTCCTTAGGGTTTCAAAATAAAAACCCAAATAGTTCAAGATTCGACCGTAAGTTTTCAAAGATAATTACATATTCGGAATCACCAATCCGCAAGCTTCAAGAAACATCTATTATCCTTGGAAATAGAGGTACGCGGGGTTTTCCCTAAAATCTCATCGGCATAGAAATCATGTTTTAAGTATTGGGTTTTCGAATTCATGTGCATACTCATGTTTTAGAAGTTTTAATGATATTGTTTTGGCCTTTTGGCTTTCCCCCAAAGTGGTTTGAAAATTATATGTATATGTATATATGTGTTTGTCCTGAAATATATGAATTTAAAGCATGATTTTCATGGAACCCCTCTCTTAATGTAAATTTTTCCATGTTTCACATAATATAAATTGTTTTGAAAGACATCTTGAAGAAAAGAAATTATGATATGAAGTGCTTTGACTTTTGCTATATTTGGAATACGATTCTTGAACACGAAAGAGAGGGTTGTGAATGTAGAATATGCATGTAATGAAAGAATGCATGGTTTTGCCAAAATTCACATGACCACCATATGTTTGATGAAATTTCTACATGAATTGAACTTTAAGTTCGGAATATGAAATCCTTTACATCAGTTGCATGTTTTGGGTGGTCTAAACTATATTTTGAATGAAAGCTTTTGCTTAGTACCTTATGACTCAGAAAAATCATGACTTACAAGGTCTTGGTATGACGATACCAATTCAGACTAATGCCATATCAGACTCAGACTAACAGACATTTCAGACTTTCATGATTTAGAAATTTCAGAACGATGCATGTTCAGAAAAGGTTAAAAATGGGCATACAGAGATGTTAGGTGGTTCCCCGAAGAGGGCTAGAGTTCAGACAACTCTTTGCCTAAAACTGTGGTTTGCCGACCCGGGTATATTATTATGCGCTGACTTAAATGTCCTGTGGCGTATCAGACTCAGAGACTCCAACCCTTGCGGCACACTTGGGTTGGGGGCTTCCTGTATATGATAGAGAGTCATGTACTCTTCCAGTTCCAAGATAATGAGTTCTACTTCATTCAAGTAGTCGGAATTACATTTCTTATGTTAGGAACCCTAGTTGAGGTCATGCAACTCATGACGCATGTACTCACTCTTTATAGTGTGTTCAGTCCCATATAAAAATCTTCTCATGCTTCAGGGTCTTATGTTTTAACCTTTTGGTGACCTCCCTATGCAATGATAGTGGTGATGATGTAAATGTTCTTGTTGATGGAAGATCATAGTACGTTTGTTTAGATAAGGCCATAAGTATGAAGTGAGATTTGGGGCCAATCTTTGATACATGTGATGTTTAGTGGAAAAGTTTGTGTGTGTATGTTTTTAGGATAGCGTGTGGGAGTTATATTGATAATAGTGTAGAAACTATGTGAAGTATGTATTTATGGGTGTTTGCCTTGAAGTTAACATGTGGTTATAAATTAGGCTTGAATGACGTTTTGGGATTGTAGTGGAAGGTTGCAATATGCATTAGCGACTTCATATTAAGAGTTCAGAGTAGTCATTAAAGTGGTAAGGCATGTTATGCTTAGAATACGATCTTTAAAAGAGATATAGAAGGTGGCGTCATATGGTTTAGAATAATAGCATAGTGTAGCATGTTGTATTTTTGTGACTTAGAGTCAGGCTTGATCGCGGTGTAAGGATTAAGCTATTTTAGACATTAGTAGAAAAATTTGTCAATGCTCATATGAGGATTTTAAGCTGAATTGAATGAATATGCTACTTATAGGAAATAGTATAGTTAAGGGATATTCGAGAAGTGTAATAAGCTTGAAAGTAAGAAGTTTTATTGCCAAAGGTCTGGTAATTCTATCCTAATTTAGGAGTTATATGTCTATATTCCAGACTGCAGAGCAGTGTCAATGTTGTGATTTCCTCAGTGGGATGTCTTGTGTAATCCATACCCAAGATTTGTGGCTAGAACTTCTTTAGAGAGAGCGTTGAAGAGATACTCCAGTTAAGTATGAGGGTCCAGCATAATTCAGTCTGTATAGCCAGTAAGTCAGTTTAGCAGTCAGATTCGCATGACTTGTTTTCTCGTCTCTTCATTTATTCATGCTACCCGAAATCTCAGACATGATACTATTCCAAGATAGAGTATACTAGTAATTGCGAGTATAGCTCAGTTCATGCATCATGGATTAGATTCAAATTCCAGAGGTTCAGTTATGAATCAAATCGTAGGTGTCGTGTGCATTGCCTCCGTTTTCCGAGTATCTTAGTGAATTGAACATTCATAGAGGGATATAGGATCCCAAGGGGGAGATACCCCATTCGGATGCATGCATAGATTCTTATTACAAGCTTCGCATCAATTGTTATTGCGTATTCATTCATACGTTCTTGTGTCAGTTCAGTCAGATATGCATGCATTAGAAATGCATGTTCAATAGAAAATGTTCAGTTTATCTGTGTATTCAGTTCTGCGTTCAAGAGATCAACTCAATAACAAATCCATACATTAGGTTTGCATTATGAGAACTCAGCTTATGAGTAGCTCCAGTCGTGTATTCCATGCATCAGATATGCATGTCCGATATAAGAATTCAGAATATCAGTAGTTCCATCCATATGGTCATGCTTCAGATCAGTGTATTCTTTATTAGAAGACATGTCGTGCCTGCGTTATTCCATACCTTTAAGGCTTCAACAAGTTCCTATCCATCATTCGGGGATGAAGGATCCCAAGGGGGAGATAATGTAACGCCCCGTAAAAGTCATGCATGTATTAGACTGTAATTTCTGAGCTTTAGACTTAAGTTTTAAAATTTTTCTAAGTGTTGAAATGACTTAGACTCATTCTTAGCTGGCAACCTTCGGGATACAATTTCTCGACCTTCCCGACCTTCATTTTTAGATTTTCCTGTTGCGTTACGATCGGGCAATCTCATAGTACATCTCGGATAAGTTTTGAAATTTTTCGGAATGCATAAGGCTGCGTTTGGATTTCAAAACAGTAGCAAAACGCATAGCCTATTGCCCAGTTTTTTTTCAGCATTTCAGGGTCAACTTCAAACGATCATAACGCCCTGTATATAATTAACTGTGTGATCTATAATATATCAAACGAAAGATCTTTGAGTACTCTTTCAAATTCAGTTGGTTTCATCCAATTTGAATATATGAGTAAAAAGTTATAATCGATTTACTCCATCCTATCAAACTGTCAACTGAGGGACAGATTTGACCTTAATTGTTCCTTAGGGGTATTTCGGTCATCCTCCACCCCTATATATACCACCAACACGGGATTTAATCCCTAAAACACCATAATACACATGCCTTCCTCAAAATTGCTCAAGAATTCTCCTTAGGGTTTCAAAATAAAAACCCAAATAGTTCAAGATTCGATCGTAAGTTTTCAAAGATAATTACATATTCGGAATCACCAATCCGCAAGCTTCAAGAAACATCTATTATCCTTGGAAATAGAGGTACGCGGGGTTTTCCCTAAAATCTCATCGGCATAGAAATCATGTTTTAAGTATTGGGTTTTCGAATTCATGTGCATACTCATGTTTTAGAAGTTTTAATGATATTGTTTTGGCCTTTTGGCTTTCCCCCAAAGTGGTTTGAAAATTATATGTATATGTATATATGTGTTTGTCCTGAAATATATGAATTTAAAGCATGATTTTCATGGAACCCCTCTCTTAATGTAAATTTTTCCATGTTTCACATAATATAAATTGTTTTGAAAGACATCTTGAAGAAAAGAAATTATGATATGAAGTGCTTTGACTTTTGCTATGTTTGGAATACGATTCTTGAACACGAAAGAGAGGGTTGTGAATGTAGAATATGCATGTAATGAAAGAATGCATGGTTTTGCCAAAATGCACATGACCACCATATGTTTGATGAAATTTCTACATGAATTGAACTTTAAGTTCGGAATATGAAATCCTTTACATCAGTTGCATGTTTTGGGTGGTCTAAACTATATTTTGAATGAAAGCTTTTGCTTAGTACCTTATGGCTCAGAAAAATCATGACTTGCAAGGTCTTGGTATGACGATACCAATTCAGACTAATGCCATATCAGACTCAGACTAACAGACATTTCAGACTTTCATGATTTAGAAATTTCAGAACGATGCATGTTCAGAAAAGGTTAAAAATGGGCATACAGAGATGTTAGGTGGTTCCCCGAAGAGGGCTTGAGTTCAGACAACTCTTTGCCTAAAACTGTGGTTTGCCGACCCGGGTATATTATTATGCGCTGACTTAAATGTCCTGTGGCGTATCAGACTCAGAGACTCCAACCCTTGCGGCACACTTGGGTTGGGGGCTTCCTGTATATGATAGAGAGTCATGTACTCTTCCAGTTCCAAGATAATGAGTTCTACTTCATTCAAGTAGTCGGAATTACATTTCTTATGTTAGGAACCCTAGTTGAGGTCATGCAACTCATGACGCATGTACTCACTCTTTATAGTGTGTTCAGTCCTATATAAAAATCTTCTCATGCTTCAGGGTCTTATGTTTTAACCTTTTGGTGACCTTCCTATGCAATGATAGTGGTGATGATGTAAATGTTCTTGTTGATGGAAGATCATAGTACGTTTGTTTAGATAAGGCCATAAGTATGAAGTGAGATTTGGGGCCAATCTTTGATACATGTGATGTTTAGTGGAAAAGTTTGTGTGTGTATGTTTTTAGGATAGCGCGTGGGAGTTATATTGATAATAGTTTAGAAACTATGTGAAGTATGTATTTATGGGTGTTTGCCTTGAAGTTAACATGTGGTTATAAATTAGGCTTGAATGACGTTTTGGGATTGTAGTGAAAGGTTGCAATATGCATTAGCGACTTCATATTAAGAGTTCAGAGTAGTCATTAAAGTGGTAAGGCATGTTATGCTTAGAATACGATCTTTAAAAGAGATATAGAAGGTGGCGTCATATGGTTTAGAATAATAGCATAGTGTAGCATGTTGTATTTTTGTGACTTAGAGTCAGGCTTGATCGCGGTGTAAGGATTAAGCTATTTTAGACATTAGTAGAAAAATTTGTCAATGCTCATATGAGGATTTTAAGCTGAATTGAATGAATATGCTACTTATAGGAAATAGTATAGTTAAGGGATATTCGAGAAGTGTAATAAGCTTGAAAGTAAGAAGTTTTATTGCCAAAGGTCTGGTAATTCTATCCTAATTTAGGAGTTATATGTCTATATTCCAGACTGCAGAGCAGTGTCAATGTTGTGATTTCCTCAGTGGGATGTCTTGTGTAATCCATACCCAAGATTTGTGGCTAGAACTTCTTTAGAGAGAGCGTTGAAGAGATACTCCAGTTAAGTATGAGGGTCCAGCATAATTCAGTCTGTATAGCCAGTAAGTCAGTTTAGCAGTCAGATTCGCATGACTTGTTTTCTCGTCTCTTCATTTATTCATGCTACCCGAAATCTCAGACATGATACTATTCCAAGATAGAGTATACTAGTAATTGCGAGTATAGCTCAGTTCATGCATCATGGATTAGATTCAAATTCCAGAGGTTCAGTTATGAATCAAATCGTAGGTGTCGTGTGCATTGCCTCCGTTTTCCGAGTATCTTAGTGAATTGAACATTCATAGAGGGATATAGGATCCCAAGGGGGAGATACCCCATTCGGATGCATGCATAGATTCTTATTACAAGCTTCGCATCAATTGTTATTGCGTATTCATTCATACGTTCTTGTGTCAGTTCAGTCAGATATGCATGCATTAGAAATGCATGTTCAATAGAAAATGTTCAGTTTATCTGTGTATTCAGTTCTGCGTTCAAGAGATCAACTCAATAACAAATCCATACATTAGGTTTGCATTATGAGAACTCAGCTTATGAGTAGCTCCAGTCGTGTATTCCATGCATCAGATATGCATGTCCGATATAAGAATTCAGAATATCAGTAGTTCCATCCATATGGTCATGCTTCAGATCAGTGTATTCTTTATTAGAAGACATGTCGTGCCTGCGTTATTCCATACCTTTAAGGCTTCAACAAGTTCCTATCCATCATTCGGGGACGAATGATCCCAAGGGGGAGATAATGTAACGCCCCGTAAAAGTCATGCATGTATTAGACTGTAATTTCTGAGCTTTAGACTTAAGTTTTAAAATTTTTCTAAGTGTTGAAATGACTTAGACTCATTCTTAGCTGGCAACCTTCGGGATACAATTTCTCGACCTTCCCGACCTTCATTTTTAGATTTTCCTGTTGCGTTACGATCGGGCAATCTCATAGTACATCTCGGATAAGTTTTGGAATTTTTCGGAATGCATAAGGCTGCGTTTGGATTTCAAAACAGTAGCAAAACGCATAGCCTATTGCCCAGTTTTTTTTCAGCATTTCAGGGTCAACTTCAAATGATTATAACTCCCTGTATATAATTAACTGTGTGATCTATAATATATCAAACGAAAGATCTTTGAGTACTCTTTCAAATTCAGTTGGTTTCATCCAATTTGAATATATGAGTAAAAAGTTATAATCGATTTACTCCATCCTATCAAACTGTCAACTGAGGGACAGATTTGACCTTAATTGTTCCTTAGGGGTATTTTGGTCATCCTCCACCCCTATATATACCACCAACACGGGATTTAATCCCTAAAACACCATAATACACATGCCTTCCTCAAAATTGCTCAAGAATTCTCCTTAGGGTTTCAAAATAAAAACCCAAATAGTTCAAGATTCGACCGTAAGTTTTCAAAGATAATTACATATTCGGAATCACCAATCCGCAAGCTTCAAGAAACATCTATTATCCTTGGAAATAGAGGTACGCGGGGTTTTTCCTAAAATCTCATCGGCATAGAAATCATGTTTTAAGTATTGGGTTTTCGAATTCATGTGCATACTCATGTTTTATAAGTTTTAATGATATTGTTTTGGCCTTTTGGCTTTCCCCCAAAGTGGTTTGAAAATTATATGTATATGTATATATGTGTTTGTCCTGAAATATATGAATTTAAAGCATGATTTTCATGGAACCCCTCTCTTAATGTAAATTTTTCCATGTTTCACATAATATAAATTGTTTTGAAAGACATCTTGAAGAAAAGAAATTATGATATGAAGTGCTTTGACTTTTGCTATGTTTGGAATACGATTCTTGAACACGAAAGAGAGGGTTGTGAATGTAGAATATGCATGTAATGAAAGAATGCATGGTTTTTCCAAAATGCACATGACCACCATATGTTTGATGAAATTTCTACATGAATTGAACTTTAAGTTCGGAATATGAAATCCTTTACATCAGTTGCATGTTTTGGGTGGTCTAAACTATGTTTTGAATGAAAGCTTTTGCTTAGTACCTTATGGCTCAGAAAAATCATGACTTGCAAGGTCTTGGTATGACGATACCAGTTCAGACTAATGCCATATCAGACTCAGACTAACAGACATTTCAGACTTTCATGATTTAGAAATTTCAGAACGATGCATGTTCAGAAAAGGTTAAAAATCGGCATACAGAGATGTTAGGTGGTTCCTCGAAGAGGGCTTGAGTTCAGACAACTCTTTGTCTAAAACCGTGGTTTACCGACCCGGGTATATTATTATGCGCTGACTTAAATGTCCTGTGGCGTATCAGACTCAGAGACTCCAACCCTTGCGGCACACTTGGGTTGGGGGCTTCCCCGCCGAGTCAATGGCGGATTCCATACAGCCCGTGGAATATTCAGACTTGTAGGGGAATACCACCTAACTTAGAAGTAAACACAGATCATGATTTGAAATGAACAGACAGGTTGCATGTTTTCAGAAAGTACCCATGTATTTTTTCAGAAACAGTTTTATACATGATTTCTTGATGAAAAAATTTCTTTCACTTAATATATACATATATGTATGTTCCATTATACTATTTTTGGATTGCTTCGCGTGCCAGTACTTTTGTGCTGACCCCCCCCCCCCCTTCTTCCAGGTTCTGAAACATAGTCTAGGGGTCCAGCTACTCAGTAGACATTCTCGAATTTGCAGACTTGATCTCATAGTGGTGAGCCTTCTATTATTCGGAAAGCCTAATTATGTCAGACATTATCATATTTATTATGTTTTTGGTTTACTGGGGGCCTTGTCCTAGTTTCTTTTCAGACAGATGTTTATGTTCTTAGTAGAGATTTTGCAGACTGATGTCAGATAGTATTATTCAGAAATATTGCAGGACTTGACCATGTTTTCCGTACTCAGTTTCAATTCCGCATTTTATTATGATTATGAATTTTGTGCATAATAACCAGATAGAGAATGGGTGTTCCGGGCCTTCATGGTTCGGGATGCTCGTCACGGCTAGGGCCTAGGCTCGGGTCGTGACAAATCTGCATGCCAAGAATCTGCTTTGCTGGTCCTAATTTTTTCATAGAAAAAGACTTACTCAACTCTTGCTTCAACTTTTGAATCCTGCAAACATTATGACCAACAACAAAGCAACACAATAATAAAGTCACCATCAGAGAATTTTTGCACAAAAATACAATGGTCTGAAGTAGTCTTCTTGAAGCCCTGCTGACTCATAAAGGAACAAAACTTCCTGTACCACTGCCTAAGAGCTTGTTTCAAACCATACAAGATCTTCTTCAATTTGCAAACATAATTTTCTTTTCCCTTGACTTCAAAACCTTCGGGTTGCTCCATATAAATTTCTTCATCTAAGTCACCATGGAGAAAAGTAGTTTTAACATCCATTGGCTCAACCTCTAAATCTAGACTTGCAGCTAAGCCTAGAACCACACGAATAGATGACATCTTCACAATCGGAGAAAATATCTCATCAAAATCAACTCCCTTTTTCTGGTTAAATCCCTTCACAACCAATCTAGCTTTGTACCATGGAATTAGATTACCATCTTCATGCTTCACCCGAAAAATCCACCTGTTTTTCAAAGCTTTTCTGTCTTTAGGCAGCTTAACCAAATCAAAGGTATGATTATCTTGCAAAGATTTAATTTCATCTTCCATAGCATCAAATCACTTTTCTTTTTCTTCACTTTCCATGGCCTCATCAAGAATCTCAGGTTCTCCCCCATCATTCAAGAGTACATACTCACTGGGAGAATAACGTGATAAAGGTATTCTCTCTCTTATAGATCATCTGAGAGAACTCTCTGGAGCATCAACAATTGGTTGTTGATCAACCATATCAACTTGCAATGAAGCATCAACAACTTCTTGCTGGTCATTCTAAAAATGATCATCATCTTCATTATCAACTTGATTTTCATCATCATGAAGATTTTCTTCGGGAGTAGCAGTCAAAGAAACTGAATCAACATCAACTAGACTTTCACTACTCTGAGAATCAACCTGTATGTCTTTCAACCAAGGCCTGAAAATCTTTGAACACATCAAGTACTTGATCCTTGAACTTTAAAGGAAATACCCAGAGTTTGCGAGAATGATCATCAATAAAAGTCACAAAGTAAAGTGCACCACCATGAGACCTTACTTTAAAAGGACCACACAAATCAGAATGCACCAACTCCAGCAAATCAAGCTTTCTTGAAGGCGGATAACTCTGAAAAGAAACTTTTTTCTATTTACCGGCTAAGCAATGAACACACTTCTTCAACTTTGCTTGTTTCACTCCTGAAAGCAAATTTTTCTTAGCCAAACTATCAATTCCCTTCTCACTCATATGACTCAACCTTCTATGACACAACTCTGATAAAGTATTATTCTCCACCAAGTTTATCAAGCCTCTAGAAGTAGAGCCCTGAAATACGTACAAGTTAGACAACTTGTCACCTCGAGCCACAATCATCGAACCTCTAGTAAGCTTCCACTGGCCAACACCAAGGGTGTTAACATAACCCTCATCATCAAGGTTCCCTACAGAAATCAAATTCAATCGAACATCTAGAGCATGCTTGACATTATTGAGAACTAGTTTGGAACCATTGTTACTTTCCAAACAAACAGTGCCAATGCCAAGTACTTTAACTTCATCATTATTTCCCATTTTCAACATTCCAAAATTACCTGGAGTATAAGAAGAAAATAATTCCTTCTTTGGCGTAACATAAAAAGTAGCACTAGAATCCACAAACCAGCTAGACTCATCGCAAACAAGATTAATGGCATTCTCACCACAAGAAACAAGAAGATCATCATTAGCAACAACAGCAACACGATTTTCATTATCGCCTTCTTTCTTTTGCCGGCTCATATCTCTCTTATGCTTGTAACAATATTTCATGATATGCCCCTTTTTGTTGCAATAGTCACATGAACATTCTTGAATTTGGACCTTGACTTGCTTCAACTTTTATCTCTATCATTTGAATCTTTGGACTTGTTTCTCCCCCTTTCTTCAGTAACCAAAACATCAAAGTGTGAAGATGAAGAAGATGAGGCCTGAGATCTTCTTCTCATATCTTCATTCAAGACATCACTCTTAACATATTCCATAGTTACAATACTATCAGGAGCAGAATTAGTCAAAGAAACTTGAAGAGTTTCCTAAGAGTCAGGCAGAGTATTAAGAAGCCAAAGTCCTTGAATTTCTTCATCGAACTTTGCACCCATTCCGGACAGCTAGTCAAGAACACCCTGAAAATCATTAATATGATCAGAAATAGGACTTCCCTCTTTATACCTAATATTCATCAATTGCTTAAGCAGGAACAACTTATTATTTTCAGTCTTCAAAGCATAAAGTGTCTCGAGCTTGTCCCACAAACTTCTAGCATGTGTCTCATTCACAATATGATTTATAACATTATCTTCAACCCATTGTCTGATATAGCCACAAACCTGTAAGTTCTCAAATTCCCAAGCCTCATCTGTCATGGATTCAGGTTTAGTAGATGTAAACACAGGTAGATGCATTTTCTTGACAAATAGAAGATCCTTCATTTTGCCTTTCCAAGTATGATAGGTACTACCATTCAAACACACCATCTTGCTCATATTTGCCTCCATCATTCAAATCAACAATCAACAACAACCAACTCTCTGATGCTACTTGTTGGGAAAGATGGGCACACAATCAAAGAGCCCGACAGGGTAACAGCAAAAATACCCAAGACTAAACTTTCCCTTTCAACTTGAACCAAGAGAAGACAAATAAACCCAAGCAAAATAGAGTAATATACAGCAAACAAATCAACCAAATGAAACAAGATAAGAATAAAGTCAATCACATGAGACACAAGATTTACGTGAAAAACCCTTCAGTGTGAAGAGTAAAAAAATATGGGACCAAAACCTCCACTATAATCACAAAAGAGTTACAATATTATCTTCCAAAATGGCTAAAAAATAAGTGCCAAACAAAAATAAAAAATACATAAATTACAGCACCAAACACTAGAGCAATAAAGGAGTGAAAGCACCAAAAATGTAGCTACTATTCGAGAATGAAGAACAGGAGCTACAAACTACCAAATCAAGCTCTGTTAGTTCCTAATAAAAGATTGAGGTGAGAGGAACAAGCAGTCCAAAAATCAGCTCAATCGGACAAGAAACAAAGTGAAAATCGTAATTTGAAGTTTACAGTTGTGGCTGAAATTTAGGTGTGAAAATCAGCTTTGTTTTTCTCTCTTTGGCTACTGAAAACTCTCTTTTTTGTTATGGTGAATAAGACCTAAACAGATCAATATATATGCCCTATAGTAATGGGCCTACGGTCAAAAGTGGATTCGTCCAAATTGGGCTTCATTTATCCACATATGAAAGAAAAAAGACCCAATAACCCAACAGTATTGTGTCTGTTGTGAAGTGTTTGTTGGTGTCTTTGCGGAAAATTGCAGCATATATGTAGGGTTGTGAAAGTTAATTCAAATAAAATGGGTTGGGATATTTTTGAAAACTTAAATAATTTCATTTTAACTAAATGAAGTAGGGGCAATTATATAATTTTATTTTAAACTTTTAGAATTCATGTTTTTAAGGTAGTATAGATAGATATAGGTATAAATATAGATTTGGTGTTTGAGAGATTATTATTATTATTATTATATATATATATATATATAAAATAGGAGAGGCAAAGGTGACAAGTGTCATTACAATAAAATTTTTATTTAAAAAAATTAAAACAAATGCTAATTCATCAAAAACTACATTTTCAAAACAAGTACTAAGTCAAACAAATTGAAAAACTAGAAATTCTCATACACTCCATGAAACAGATAACTACACGTGAATTTTTTTTATAACTTTTAAATAAACATTTATTTTTTAAAAAAAAATACAAAAAGTAAGAAAAAAGACAAAGAGAAAATCAGAAGGAAAAAAATGAAACTAAGTAAAATTATAATTCCTTTGTGCAAAATTATTTGGATAAATTACTTAAAACCATACCTTAACTTTTCATTATTACTTAAAACTTCATCCCACTAAATTAATTACAAAAATCCCTTCAAACTAATAAAACCCCAATATTTGTAGATACATTACAACCTACCCTATTTTTGCGCCTTCTGCTCCTCAAAACTCACCCAAAATTATGGGAAAGTATCCGACGTTTTCACTAACTCAGCAATTTTGAATTACAACCGTGTTATCATTCACTACTTCAAAATTCAAGTTTCAACTTCCAATTACAACCTCCATTAACTTTCTTCTTCAAAATTTATTGGAGGTAAGTTTGTTTTCATAATCTTTTTAAGTTTAATAGTTAAAAAATTGAAGTCAATCTATTATCGATTTTCTTATTTTCAACATTTTAAGATTACTAATTGATGAAGGACCATTCTTTAGCGTTGGTATTACTCAATTAGATCTTAAAATTTCAATTGAAGTTGTTGTTAAATTTGTGTTTGATTGTTTTGATTACAATGACAGTGACTTTTTGTGAAAATAGATCGAATTATCGTTACTATCTGAATATGATGAAGAAACTATGGGAGATTGTTGATAGTAGTAATAAGAAGCATATTGTTGCATCTGCGAAGAGGAAAAGAAAGCAAGTTAAAAAAAAATTATCAAAGGTATGAATTATATGTATCTGACAATTCTTCTTCGTACAAATCCATACTATTTATGTATCAGGATATAAAAACAAACATATGTAAATGATTTGGCTATTATTGATACATAGGTCTAACCTAAATAAGTATCAATTTAATTCACAGATATTTTGATTCTGATAGATCTATATGATTTTTGTGCCTCTGATATATTCAAAATAATTATGTTATTCTTGTTAACGTAATCGTAATGTATCATAGGAATAAACAAGTCTTCAAATGGGGGATTTCAACAATAATAGAGATGTGTTGCAGATGACCATATTGTATTCGTACATATCTATTTATTATGATACATCATAAAAATTAGGCGTGATTTTGGTTCTTTCTGCACCTAATACATTTAATATAATGTGTCTGTACATAGATCTAAGATTAATAAGATATTGCATGCTTTCTAAAACATAATTCAACCTATATGTGATTTTAGTTCATTTTTATACCTGATATATTTAATATACTGATTATGATAGATACATTTAATTTTGTCGAGATATTATATTCTATATGATACATACTAAAATTTGTATGTGATTTGAGTTTGTTTACACCTGATACATTCAACATACTTAGTATGATGCATAGGTATGATATATAACATTATTTCTAATAAGATGAGCCAAGGCATCAGTGTTGTGAACCAACACCCATTTGATGTTGAATACGTAGAAGACATTGCATAGCAAGTTAGTGAAAATTTGTAAGTATCTCTTCACAAGTTTATCTATGTACAAAGAGTAAAACTGAATGTCATTTTTGAATATTTTCTAACTATAGAATTATTCATGTTCAAGGACTATGGAGTCTTTGTGGCATCTTTTGCTGAGTTTCTTAGTGATTGAATGTCAATTCCCCCATCATATTTTGATGTTGAATATCATCGAAAGAGATATGCAATATTCCTAAGAAACTATGGAGTCAAAAATGCGAATAAGTATATGTTAGTGACAATGATGCCTCTGGCCAATGATTCTGCTATTGTTGCCATAGAGTAGATACTAATTTTTTGTCAGATATGTTCTAAACAATATTTGTATATTGTATTAGACGCAAGTATTATTTTTATTTTGAATACTAAGTTATCTACTGTTGTTATTTTTTCGGATCAAATTATTATCAAATATTTGGATCAATTAAAATTGTGGGATGTTCAACTCACTATTTACTTTTCTTTTGTCATCACATTCAATTTTATATAACAGATAGAGAATAAAATTGTTGAATAGTACTTCAAAATGTTCAAGTAATTGAAATGTAGCAAGTACTTTATTTGGTTTCAAATTACTTTAACATATTAATGTATTAGAAATATTAAAAATTAATTAGAAATGCATCATTATATGTAATAAGTTTCTTCTACTAATTTTATTTTTTCAAAATATTTTGCTTATACACTGCATATATAAAAATATACATGTATTATATTATTATATCAAACTATAATATTATAACAGATAACTAATACATACATAGATGTAAATTATGTATCGTAAATTTTACTACAAATACTAGTAATGTATCATATTTCACAGTACGATGTATCATAATTTTGACATTATATCAATTTTGGTCACTTAGTAATTGATACTTACAAGTTTGTAATCTATAAGTTAAAATCTTAATATATAAAAGTTTACATATTTCTTCTAAAGTTATTTATCATTTTATAATTGTTATTTGTTTGATGAAAACAGTGATGTATCATAGTCATATTTAATGAATAAAATCACATTAAGATGGTGCACCTTTCATGAAATAGCATAAAACTCATTTGAACAACAAAAATAAACTTATGTAAAGTAATATACTACTTAAAAAAGAAGATTAAATAGTAAATAAATATAAAACAAATTGAACATGTTAAATCATTAAAAAATAAATACTCATTCAATTTTAACATTGTTCAAACATTATCAACGTTAGCCAAACCAAAATCAAACCAACATAAATAAAAATAAGTTACAGTATCAGTATATTCAACATCAAAAAAATTTTAACATGTTTATTTTAAAAATACTATTCATTATTAAAAAAATGTAATTATTAATGTATCATAATAACCAACAACACGATTCTACTCATCGTTCTCTATGATATTAGCTTTCATGTACACTAAAACTGTCATAACTACTAATGTATCATATTACTACAGCAAAAAACATCAACCAACAAATAACCCTAGCTAAATGTATTAGAAAAAAAATATGATATCAGAAAATGATACATAAACTAAATATCAACATATAGGTTTTAAAAATCTAATATAATATTAAAAAATATGATGAGAAGTGTACCATCCAAACCAACAACACTATTCTATTAATCGTCTCTTATGAAACATATGAAACTAATGTATCATATGAAACATATTAAAAAATATATGAAATTTGTTTTTCATATGCAATTGAACTATTATAAGCAGTAATGTATCATATTACAACACCAACATACCATCATTCGAGCTACATTACAAATTCGAATCATTATTCTGGAACTCAATATAAAGCTTTACTTTATTGTCGTTCCAAATCACCTTTGGCGATGAATTTTCTTTCAAAACGTATCTGGCGTTGATTTTTTTCTTGATTAATCAATACCAAATTTGATTGCAATTGTTGAAATCAATCACAAAAATGAAACACTTTCTCCAACAATAATTTTATTACTTTTGTATTGTTCATAGTGAAGTTTATTCATTCAAACACTATAGAATCTTAACAGATGGAGATGTTGATAGTATATTCGAACCATTGCACCAGTTTCAATATCAAATTCTCTTTCTTCATTCGATCTATCAGTTTCAACATCAAATTCTCTTTCTTCATTCCAGCAACAATATATCTAACATCAATATTTTTCTTTGATTCATCTATATCAAGCTCCGCAGCAATGGCAAAAATCAACTGCATATACGAATCACTTTCGCTAACTACAATTCCATCACTTCTGTAATTCTCATAAATAATTTCATTTTGCCAAATTTTAGAATGTCTCAACAAAATCAAAATATTCATGAGAAAAGCAGTATAGCTGATTGAACAGATTTTTTTTTGAAATAAAACGATGAAACAAACAAGAATTGAATTTTCAAATTTCAAAAAGAAATGATGTTGTTACGTATTGTATGTATTTTAACCATTAGTTCCTACAATTAAGCACGTTAATTGCTCAACAGTTGGCTTGATTATCATTTCTTTTCATTTTTAATTACATTTAATATCTTAGTTATGTATCATAAAATAATGTATCAGAACGTACAGTAATGTATCATAGATGAGATTTTATGTAATTACTATAAAAGTTGGGAGAGAAGGTAATTATGTAGGAAACACTTAAAGTTTACATTGTTTATACAAATTAGTTACCCCAGCCAACTCACAAATACAAGTAGACAGTTTTGAACTCTTAAAGTTTGTAAAAAGATTCACTAAAAACACGTGTTTTGGTTCTTTCTTTATAGCAAGATAAATTTTTCAGAAAATAATTTAAAAAAATACGCCCTTGAGGATCCTTTTTTGGCAACTAAAACACAAGTTTTTATCTAATGTTTTTTACTTTATTAAATTTATACTTATCCAACTAATGCTTAGCGATTTAAGTTTTAAATTTGAAATATAACTGTAATACCCCGTATTTTTTCCTAACTCAAATTCGTTCCTAGAATGTTAAAAGAGATCTTCAAAGATGAATACCTTTTTATTTCATGTGGTATTTTTCAGATTTAGACCTTCCATTGTGTAAGAAATTGAATAAGCTTTCCATCGATACCAAATTCGCCCAATTCCGACACTCGGTGAAGAAGTTATGACGTTTTTAAGTTGACAGTGTGCCACCTGGGCACTTGGCGCAATGCGGAGAAGCCCAAATTCCCAACTATACCATTCCAGTAGATCAACATGATATTGGTTCATCGTGGAGAGGGCCAATTTTCCAATTATCCATTTCCAGTAGTCCAACGAGATATTGGCGCGTCGTGCCAGTGGCCAAAATAGCATTTCAAAGGGGCACCGCGATGGTGGCGTGTCCTGGAGAATGTCCAGTTTCCACTCATCCATTTTTCAGTAAGCCACCGCGATAGTGGTGCATCGTGATGGCCACCCAGTTTTGAAAAATGTTACGTTTTCAGTTCCATCTAGAGGTTTAAAGAGGTCATTTTTGTCAATTTCCAAGCCCCCAATTCATGAATAACACAAGATTAAACTCATTCTAAGCCTACTATGCTCATTATCCATCAACTTTCTATCAAGCAAAACCCTAGAACTCCAAAACTTCTTCTCCAAGAAATCAAAATCCTCCATTGATTCTCCAAGAAAGCTTAAAATTGAAAATTTCCAAGGCAAGATAATCAAGAACTAATTCCCAAGAACTCAAATAGGGATCAATAACTCAAGCTTTTTATCTAATCATCTATCAAGATATGTGGGTTTATGAACGAGGATCTTTTTCCATCCTTGTGCCCAAAACCAAGCTTTTATTTCAAATTTACATGATTTTGAATGATTATACATGAAATTTAAATTAGGGTTCATATTCATTATTGCTATTTTCAAGATTTTGAGTTTTTGAGAGGTTTTTAAGATGAATTGCATGTCTATTTTCATATTTTCATGCCTGTTGCAGTAATTTACAGATTTTGAGATTAATTATCATTGTTTTCAATATCAAGCATGATTATTATGATGTCTTGACATGATATTAATGCATGGATCATTATCCCAAGATTGAATATTATGATTTCAAGAAAGATGATGCTTTAAGTATCTTATGAGCAGATTATTTATAGATTTTCAGTAAAGTTTTGATCTTTCGATCATTGGTTTAGCTTTGGAATCCACTTTACAGATTATTATAGTTTACAGGACTCAGTTTAGCTTTATTTATAGATTTATTCAGATAAATGTATAACTGATTTTCCATATAAACCCTTATGCTAGTTTTAAAGAAAAAATAGATTTTCAATGGTTTGAGCATACAGATTTAAGAGGGAGTAGTATTTACCACCGAGTGGGAAGTGTGGGATTCGCGTGCCCTATCTTTCATAGAACTACCAGCCAACGTAGGTACAAATTATGAGATTATTACCATTTTTATATGGATGACTGATTTAGCTTGTGATCGATCACATGGAAAGTAGGTTATACTCCCTGGCAAGAGTATGACACCTCTCCCTAACATGAGGTATCTTTTTAGGAAGACTAGGTGTTGGACTCCATGTAACTCACATGGTTTATGTCGGTTAAGAGAACCTCCCTACTAGCTAAAAGAAAAGAAAAGAATAACAGAAAAGCTTTTACAAAACTAAGTGTAAAGGCTCACAAACTTAGTTAGATTATGTTTTACAAAGAGATAATAGCTTCAGATTTCAGCTTTCAGATTTTAGATGTTAGAGTGAGTCCTTTCTACACTTAGTATGATTTAAAGAGAGAATACAAGTACAGCTTTTAGAACTAAATGCTATGATTCACTAAGTTTATAAAGTATGAATTGCTTCTCATGATTATTATTTTCAGTATTTCAGACATTCCAGCTTATGTGAGTCATTTATATTTAGCATGCATTGTTTCATAAATGATGATGATAAGATAATATTTTTTTTTACTTATGTATTTCACCCCTATATACTCAGTACATCCTCAAAGTACTAATCCACATATACGTCTATGTGCTACATTGTCTCATAATGTAGGTTCAGGTGCTTAGTATCAGCAGCATAAGTTGTTCGAACATCTCTATCTACACCCAACAGTTGGTGAGTCCTCATAGTTTGGGGACTTATTCATTCAGATTTTACAGTTTATCATTTTATGAGATTTAGCATTCTTTTCAAACAGTAGGAGTTAGCTGGGGGTTTGTCCCAGTGACTCTCTAGTTATTAGTAGTAGAGGCTTGTCAGACTGCTTATTTTGATTTCGATAATTTAATATTGATGTTTCAGACATTATTCTTAGATATTTCAGACAGTTTCCACATTCTAGCATGACTTTTATGTCTATACTTCCATTATTATGAGATTTAGGCTCAGTAGTATGCAGACAGGGTTAGCTTAAGGTTACTCATAGTCTTGAGCATCGTGTGACATTTTGAGGAGGAGAGTGTAGAGTTAGCATCCTATAGATTGAAGGATGTAGCTTATGATTGGGTAGTTATATGGAGGAATGGTAGAGGTAAGAATGCAACTCTTATGAGTTGGCAGGCGTTTCAAGATATTTTTCTAGACAGGTTCTTCCCACGTGAGATGAGGAAAGCTAAGATAGAGTAGTTTGTAAATTTGAGGCAAGGCTCTTTGATAGTGAAGGATTACTTCCTTAAGTTCAATCAGTTGTCTAAGTATGCCCCAGATATGATGGCTAATCCTAAGGCAAGTATGAGTAAGTTTGTTACTGGAGTGTTTGGTTTGGTAGTCAAGGAGTGTAGGACTGTCATGCTTATTAGAGACATGGATCTTGCTATGTTGATAATACATGCTCAGCAGATGGAAGCAGATAAGTTAAAAAATGAGAGAGGGGAAATAAGAAGGCTAGAACAAGGAAGTTTGAGTATGGCCAGGCTAGATCTCAAGGAGAAAATTATTTGCAGTTTTAGAATCGTTCATCTATACCAGTATCATCTTCAGCTAGTGATCCCACTCCCAGAGGTAGACAGGAGCAGTGGGGTAAGCCTTCTATGTACAAATCCCAAAATAGTATGGGTGGTAGGCCCAATTATCCTCTATGTACTAGGTATAGTAAGATTCATCCTGGTAAGTGTTTAGTTAGCCAGGGGGGTTGTTTTGGTTGTTGTAAGTTGGGTCATGGTATTAGATATTGTCCGCACGCTAAGTAGGGAAACAGGGATGTTCGGCCCCAGACTCAAACTTCTAGTGCACCAGCTCCTGCAGGTCGCACGGTCCCTCATCGGGGCACATCATCCAGTACCGGTGACGGTCAATGCCAGAATCGATTTTATGTTTTACCCTTCCGTCAGGAGCAGAAGGATTCACTAAATGTTGTTACGGGTATGCTTAATGTCTTTCAATTTGATGTTTATGTGTTGTTATGCCCTGGGTCGAGTTTCTCTTACGTGACCCCATTAGTTGCAATAAATTTTGAGATAAGTTTTGAAAAGATCCCTGAGCCCTTTTTGGTTTCTACTCCAGTAGGTGAGTCAATTGTTGCTAAACAGATCTATAAAAAGTGTTCTATCACTATCCTTCATAAAGTCATGTTAGCAGACTTGATAGAGTTGGATATGGTTGACTTTGATCTTATTCTTGGTATGGATTGGCTCCATTCTTGTTATGCATCTATAGATTATCACACCCGAGTGGTAAAGTTTTAGTTTTCAGATGAGCCAGTCTTTGAGTGGTTGGGTAATTTAGTGTCTCCCAAGAGTCATTTCATATCTTATCTAAAGGCCAAAAAGTTGATTTCCAAAGGGTGTATCCATCATCTTGTTCGAGTTAAAGACACTACGTCTGAGACTCTAACAGTTCAGTTAGTTAGTGTAGTTAATGAGTTTCCTGATATCTTTCTCAAAGATTTACCATGGGTACCTCCCGATAGGAAAATAGAATTCGGTATTGACCTTTTTCTCGATACTCAGCCTATTTCTATCCCTTCATTTCGTATGGCTCCCTCCGAGCTTAAGGAGTTAAAAGAGAAACTCAAAGATCTCTTATATAAAGGTTTCATAAGGCCTAGTGTTTGTCCATGGGGCGCTCTCATCCTATTCGTGCTAAAGAAAGATAGTTTTTTGTGTATGTGCATTGCCTAACGTCAGCTAAATAAAGTCACAGTAAAAAAGAAATATCCTCTTCCTAGAATTGATAACTTATTTGATTAACTCCAAGGTGCAAGTTATTTCTCAAAGATAGACCTTAGATCCGGCTATCATCATCTTAAAGTAAGGGAATATGATATTCTAAAGACAGCAGTCAGAACCCGCTATGGTCATTTTGAGTTTCTAGTTATGTCCTTCGGACTAACCAATGCCCCAGCAGCTTTCATGAACTTGATGAGCAGAGTGTTCAAATAGTATCTGGACATATTTGTCATAGTCTTTATCGATGATATTCTTGTCTACTCTCGTAGTAAGGATGATCATGCAGACCATCTTAGAATTATGTTACAAACTCTTAGAGATCACCAGTTGTTTGCCAAATTTAGAAAATATGATTTTTGTCTAAGATTAGTATCTTTTCTTGGTCATATCGTTTCCAGTGAGGGTATTAGAGTTGATCCTCAAAAGATAGAAGCAGTAAGGATTGGCCTAGACCTATCTCTCCATTGGACATTAGGAGTTTCTTTGGTCTAGCTGGCTATTACAGAGTTTTGTTAAGGGTTTCTCGTTGATTGCATCTCCTATGTCTAGATTGACCTAAAATTAAGTTAAGTTCCGGTGGTCAGATTCCTGCGAGAAGAGTTTTCAGGAGTTGAAGACTCGACTCACTTCAGACCCAGTGTTAGAGTTACCTGATGGTACAAATAGTTTTGTGGTTTATTGTGATGCCTCCATAGTTAGTTTGGGTTGTGTTTTGATGCAGAGAGGTAAGGTCATAGCCTACGCCTCTAGACAACTTAAGCCTCACAAAAATAACTACCCAACCCATGACCTTAAGTTAGCTGTTGTTGTGTTTGCTTTGACAATTTGGAGACATTATTTGTATGGGGTGCATGTTGATGTGTTCACGGATCACAAAAGCTTGTAATACGTGTTTACTTAGAGAGAGTTGAATCTGCGTTAGAGAAGGTGGTTAGAATTGTTAAAGGATTATGACATAAGTATGTTGTATTATCCAAGCAAGGTCAATGTAGTGGTAGACGCCCTTAGTAGATTATTTATGGGCAGTGTTACTCATGTGGAGAATGATAAGAAAGAGTTAGCTCGGGAAGTTCATCATTTGGCTAGATTGGGTGTTAGGTTGGTTGATTCAGCTGAAGGAAATGCTTGGGTTCAAAGTAGTTTTGAATCTTTCCTAGTTTCGGAAGTGAAAGAGAATCAAGATAAGGATTCTAGTTTGGTCAAACTGAAGGAGTCGATTAAAGACCAAAAGGTAGAGGTTTTCCCCCAAGGGTGAGATGGTGTGTTGAGGTACCAAAGTAGATTGTATGTTCCATGTGTTGATGATTTGAGGCAGCGGATTATGGTGGAAGCACATGGTGCGCGTTATTCTATTCATCTCGATGCTACCAAAATATACCGCGACTTGTGGGAAATTTATTAGTGGAGTGGTATGAAGAGAGATATAGCCGAGTTTGTGGCCAAGTGTGCAACTTGCCAATAGGTTAAGGTAGAGCACCAAAGACCTGGTGGTTCGTTACAAAAGTTTGGTATTCCCACTTGGAAGTGGGAAGAGGTGAATATGGATTTTATGACTGGTTTACCCTGTTCGCGTCGTCAGCACGATTCAATTTGGCTTATTGTAGAAAGATTGACTAAGTCAGTGTATTTCTTTCCAATTCACACGTCTTATATGACTGAAGATTATACTAAGTTGTATATCCAAAAGATGGTTAGATTGGATAGAGTTCTTTAGCCTATCATCTTTGATAGGGGTACTTACTTTACCTCTCAGTTTCGGAAAGCTTTTCAGAAGGTTCTTAGTAACCAAGTTCATCTTAGTTCAGCTTTTCATCCACAGACAGATGGTCAGGCAGAAAGGACCATTCAGACCTTAGAGGATATGTTGAGATCTTGTGTTCTTGATTTCAAAGGTAGTTGGGATAAGTATTTGTCATTGATTGAGTTTGCTTATAATAACAGTTATCATGCTAGTATTCAGATGGCTCCGTTTGAAGCTCTTTATGGGTGAAGATGTAGATCGCCAGTTAGTTCATTCGAAGTGGGTGAGGCCACTTTGATTGGGCCAAAAATGGTGTTTGAAGTAATGGAGAAAGCTCAGTTGATTAGAGAGATTGAAAACAGCCCATAGTCATCAGAAATCTTATGCAGACATGAGAATAAGATCTTGAGTTTGAGGTTGATGATCTAGTGTATTTAAAAGTTTCACCCATGAAAGGGGTGAAGAGATTTGGCAAGAAGGGAAAACTTAGTCCACGTTATGTTGGCCCCTTCTATATTTTGAGTCGTGTTAGGAAGGTGGCGTATGAGCTTGAGCTAGCCATAGATTTATCCTCAGTTCATCCAGTATTCTATGTGTCCTTGTTGAAGAAGTGCATGGACGATTCAGCTATTATAGTTTTCAGCTATTGTAGTTCCTCTAAAAAGTACAGATATTCAGAATAGCCTTTCTTATGAAGAAGTTCTAGTAGAGATTCTTGATCGTCAGATTCGTAGACTAAGGAACAAAGAGGTTCCCTTGGTCAAAGTTCTGTGGCGAAAGCAGTCCGTTGAGGGAGCTACTTGGGAAGCAGAATCAGACATGCATACCAATTATCTTCATCTCTTCTCCACGAACTCACATTCAGCCAAAGCTAATAATTTTCCTTCATTCAGTTCTTTTCTAGTCTCAGATTCAGCTATATAGTTATCTTCATGTAAATTCATGCACTCTCAGATCAGTTCAGTAAGCTCATTATGTTGAGACTCAGTCATTCAGTTTATTTCAGTTGTGTATGATAGCTTATAGCCTCAGATTCCTCAATAATTCCAGCTTAACTAGACACATTCGAGGATGAATGTTCCCAAGGGTGAGATATTATAATACCCGTACTTTTTTCTAGCTTAAATTCGTTTCTAGAATATTAAGGAAGAGCTTCAAATATGAATAACTTTTTATTTCATATGGTATTTTCCAGATTTAGACCTTCCATTGTGTGGGAAATTGAATAAGCTTTCCATCCCTACCAAATTCACCCAATTTCGACACTCGGTGAAGGAGTTATGACGTTTTTAAGTTGATAGTGTGCCACCTGGGCACTTGGCGCGTGGTGGAGGCGGGAAAAATGACAATCATTAATTCCAATGGCCCTCCGCTCTAGCCTCGCATCGCGGAGAAGCCCAAATTTCCAATTATCCTTCCAGTATACTGACGCGATATTAGCGCGTCGCAGAGAAAGCCAATTTCCTAATTGTCGATTTCCAGTAGCCCAACGTGATATTGGCGCGTCGCACCAGTGGCCAAAATGACATTTCAAAGGGGAACCGCAATGGTGACGCATCGCGGAGAATGTCCAGTTTCCACTAGTCCATTTTTCAGTATGCCACCGCAATAGTGGCGCGTCGCGGTGGCCACCTAGTTCGAAAAAATGTTATGTTTTCAGTTCCGTCTAGAAGTTTAAAGAGGGCATTTTGGTCAATTCTCAAGCCCCCAATTCGTGAATAATACAATATTAAACCCATTCTAAGCCCACTATGCTCATTATTCATCAACTTTCTCTCAAGCAAAACCCTAGAACTCCAAAGCTTCTTCTCCAAGAAATCAAAATCCTCTATTGATTCTCCAAGAAAGCTTAAAATTGAGGATTCCAAAGGCAAGATAATCAAGAACTCAAATAGGGATCAATAACTCAAGTTTCTTCATCTAATTATCTATCAAGGTATGTGGAGTTTATGAATGAGGATCTTTTTCCATCCATGTTTCCAAAACCAAGCTTTTATTTCAAATTCACATGATTTTGAATGATTATACATGAATTTTAAATTAGGGTTCATACCCATTATTGTTATTTGCAAGATTTTGAGTTTTTGAGAGATTTCGAAGATGAAATGTATATTTATTTTCATATTTTCATGCCTATTGCAGTAATTTACAGATTTTGAGATGAATTATTATTGTTTTCAATACCAAGCATGATTATTATGATGTTTTGACGTGAGATTAATGCATGGGTCATTATCCTAAGATTGAATATTATGATTTCAAGAAAGATGATGCTTTAAGCATCTTATGAGCAGATTATTTACAGATTTTCAGTAAAGCTTTAATTTTTCGATCATTGGTTTAGCTTTGGAATTCCACTTTACAGATTATTACAGTTTACAGAACTTAGATTAGCTTTATTTACAAATTTACTCAGATAAATGCATAACTGATTTTCCATATGAACCCTAAGTTAGTTTTAAAGAAAAAAAAAGTGGATTTCCAATGGTTTGAGCATACAGATTTAAGAGAGAGTAGTATTTAGCACCGAGCAAAAAGTGTGGGATTAGCATGCCCTATCTTCCATAGAATTACGTGCCAACGTAGGTAAAGATTATGAGATTATTTCCATTTCTATATGAATGACTGATTTAGCTTGTGATCGATCACATGAAAAGTAGGTTATACTCCCTGGTAAAAATATGGCACCTCTCCCCAACATGAGGTTTCTTTCTTAGGAGGACGAGACGTTGGACTCCATGTAGCTCACATGATTTATGCCGGTTAAGAGAACTTCCCTGCTATCTAAAAGAAAAGAAAAGAATAACAGAAAAGCTTTTAGAAAACTAAGTGTAAAGGCTCACAAATTTATTCAGATTATGTTTTACAGAAAGATAATAGCTTCAGATTTCATCTTTCAGATTTTAGATTTTAGAGTGAGTCCTTTTTACACTTAGACAGTATGATTTAAAGAGAGAATACAAGTACAGCTTTTAGAACTAAATGCTATGACTCACTAGGTTTATAAAGTATGATTTGCTTCTCATGATTATTATTTTCAGTATTTCAGATATTCCAGCTTATGTGAGTCATTTACATTTAGCATGCATTGTTTTATAAATGATGATGATAAGATAATGTTTTTTTTACTTATACATTTCACCCCCATATACTCAGTGCATCCTCAAAGTACTGATCCACATATACGTCTATGTGTTACATTGTCTCATAATGTAGGTTCAGGTGCTCAGTATCAGCAGCGTGAGTAGTTCGAGCATCTCCATCTACACCCGACAGTTAGTGAGTCCTCATAGTTTGGGGACTTATTCATTCAGATTTTGAAGTTTATCAGTTTATGAGACTTAGCATTCTTTTCAGATAGTAGGAGTTAGCTGGGGGTTTGTCCCAGTGACTCTCTAGTTATTAGTAGTAAAGGCTTGTCAGACTGCTAGTTTTGATTCAGATTATTCAGTATTGATGTTTTAGACATTATTCTCAGATATTTCAGACAGTTTCCGCATTCTAGCATGACTTTTATGTCTGTATTTCCATTATTATGAGATTTAGGCTCAGTAGTATGCAGACAGGGTTAGCTTAAGGCTACTCGTAGTCTTGAGCACCGTGTGACGTTCCGAGATCAGGTTTCGGGGCATTATAATAACTATGTTGACATTTAGAAGTTTATCATGTTTATCATTATGGTGATACAACTTTCAAAATATATTTATTCTGTTCTTCACTATTAAAGTTTTTCAAGTATTTTTCATGACATATTAGAATTTCAGAATGAAGGATGAATAAATTTTCAACGAAAATGAAGATGATTATGAATGATATAAGTTCATGAGTCGGAATGCAGATACAACCTAACACATTCAATTTTTGCAATTGTTTATGAGTAAGAAATGTGCTTTGTTATTTGGCGTGAGAAAGGAAATATTAAAAATTAAAGAGTGAATACCAAAGAATTATTTGATACTATTAGTATATTATTATACCATTTTAAATAATATTACTTTATAACTATTTGACAGTAACATAAAAATAGTCATAATAATATTTTGTACCTTTTAAGTCCAACACTACTGAAAAAAATAGTATAAATATCAACAATGGTAAATAGAATAATAATAAATGTACCAAAAAAGTTATTCAATTTGGTGAGAGATCGAGATTTTATAGCTATATTTGTTTTCTTCAATTTTTTCAGTCATGTTTGTAGGATTGATGAAGTTCTTAATGAACCCAATTCTGAAAATCCTTTGCCGTTTATTGGATGGAATATTCTACTTTAGATGTCAACGGAACTTTAATTACTCTATGATGCGAAAATTTTGCATTTCATTTGTACTGAAAAGTTAATCATATTATTGTAATTTTTTTGTTCTCTTATTTTCTTTTAGAAGTAATGTTTAGTGATACTTACTTTAAAGAATCTTGAAGAAAACTATTTATTTGAAGTTCGACTTTAGGTATGTACCATTCTCATCTGCTTTTGATAAATTTTCATTCTAGAGGCCCATAAATTAATGATTAAAATTGCAGGTTTCTATAAGGTCTTCTAATTCACTCTTATAATCTTATTTTCTATTAGGGCCACTTTGGTTGACATTTCCAAATACAATCACAAGGGTTGGTGTAGTGATTCAACACCTTACCCCTTAAGCAAGAGGTTGGGTTCGATCCCCACTTCTGGTGAATGAAAAAACCTCTGCGGCCAGTTCCCTATCGCTTAGTGCGCTGATAGTAACTCATACCGCTTAGTGCGCTGACAGTATGAACGGAGGATTAGTCTCACGGCTGTCGGCTGTAGAAATACCTTGGGAAACCAAAAAAAAAAGACATTCCCAAATAACAAGTTTATCATGTTCAAATCATTAAAAATAAGATATTTTTACAGGTTTTGATATATATAAGTGATTTACATGCTATGCTTGAAGATTTAAGTAAATAAATTATTTATCATGTCTTGATTGTTTTTTAATTTGAAGATATAATGTGCGTCGATCATGCACATAAATATTATGAAGAGCAATAGTGTCCATACAATAAAATGACCCAATGAATATGACCAAATCATAATTATTATGAAGTGTACTAATGTCCATACATACAAAATGACCCAATGAATATAACCAAATTGGATGTGTTGCATTCTCTTTTGTGACTATCTTATTTTTCATGTAAAAGAATATTTTTATATTTCATATAATTTTTTGCTCAACGCGTGGATACATAAACTAGTATTTAATAATCAGGGGAATTAGGAAGTGATTGTTTTTCTAAAATGAACAAGCATTTAATAAAATTGACATTTATTTTTAGCACAATAAACAAGTAAAAGTAATATATTTTAAAATGATACTTTTTTAGGTCACTTTTGTTTGTCCATTACCCTAAAAATAAATTTTCTCACTTGTCACTTTAAATTTATCAAGAGACAACAATTATTTTTTCTTTCATATTTTTTTCTTAGCATTAATTATTTATATCCAAACTACTTTCTCCGTTCCTAAATACTTGTCACCATTTATGTTTGCACTTCTCAAAAGAAAAATATTAACTACATATTAAATTGACTAAATTATTCTTATTAATTACTCCTATCGATTTAATTTATTTATTTTTTTTGCATTATATTGATATTTCTCTATATTTTTTATGAAGGATAAAAGTGAAAAAAAAATGTAAGTAATTATCTTTTGATTTTATGAAATGACAAGTACTTCCTCTGTTCCTAAATAGTTGTCACCATTTTTAAGAAAAATATTAACTATATGTTAAATTGACTAAATTTCTCCTTTCTATTTAATACTTATTTTTTTTTTCACTATATTGATATCTCTTCATATTTATGATTAAGGATAAATGTGAAAAAAAATAAGTAATTGTATCTTGATTTTATGAAATTCAAGTACTCTCGTCGTTTTAAAATAGTTAACCCTTATTGACTTGACACTCTCCTTGGGAAAATATTTATTAGAAATTGATTTTACCAAATTAGTCTTGTTAATCATACTTTGAAAAACGTGTATGCACTTTACATAGTAAATTAATGACGGAGATAGAATTAGAAAAATATGATGAAATTCTATTGATTTCATAAATGAGACAACTAAATTGAAATAAATATTTTTAGAAAGATGGTCAACTAAAATGAAATGAGAAAGTGTTAAAAATATATATATTAGGTAAGGACGATAACTTTAGGAACAAAGTGAGTATTTTTGAAGAATTAATATTAAGTATTAATTCATAGGGATATTGTACTAAAAAGTCATGTCTATCATTATTATTCTTAGAATTCTTACAGTGGGAGTTGGAGTTATGTTTCATGATGAATATAAATTGAAGTTGTTTTTAAAATTTTGTGAGAAAAGTAAGGGTGAATAAAGTGAAAATAAATTTTACTTATTTTTAATTTTTTTAAATACATTTCAAAATGTATTTAGAATTCTTATGGCCAAAGACTACTATTTTCACTAAAGTGAAATAACTATTAAAAAAAAAAATCTCATGACCAAAAAAAAATTAAAATAATAAAATAATGTTATAATGTGCTAAATTCAAATATGACAAGTACTCCCTTCATTCATTTTCACTTATCACTTTTTTCTAAAGTGAATTTTTATTTTTACTTTCCACTTATGATATATATTAAGAAAAAAAATACTTTATTTTACCATTAATTTTAGTTGCTTATTTTTTAAATTATTTTCAAGACATAATACTAAACATTAATTAATATAGGTAGTATGTTAAAATAGTCACATCAATAATTTCTTAATGAATATAACAAGTTAAAATATGACAAATAAAAATGAACAGAGGAGAGTGATAAAAAAAAATTATCAAACATTCTACTCCCTCCATCTAATAGTACATGTCCATTGTTGACTGGACATACATGTTATTTTCCCCGTTCATTTTTACTTATTCACTATATCAAAAATAGATATTTAAAAATACTTATTCAGTTTGAAAAATCAATGAATAATTTACCTTTTTTTATCAATTTTATCCTAGTTACTAGATAATTTTAAGGCCCGTAAATGGGCCCAATTTAACTAGTTACAAATTTTAGATTTATTTTGTATATACAAAAAAAATTAATATAAAAATATGATATTGCATTTTGATCAATATTCTACTGGTACCAATTAAAATTTTAGCATAAATAAAATAAAGTTACCTAACTCACAAATATTTTTAAGTATTGTTGGTATCTATTATGAGAACATTCATTTCTTAATATTCTAAAGCACTAAGGATTAACATTTTTTGCTTTTCTATATCGCTTAATGATATAAATTTATGATGATTTAAAATATAATTTTATTTGTTAGATTGAATTGAATTATACGTGAAATATACCTTACTCAAGGAAGTCAAAAATCACATAGTATCTTTAATAAATTTTTAACAGTGTTCCTAATTCCTTTATTTCCTATAAAAGATCTTTTAAGTACATGGTTCTTGTACTTCTTTCTTCATTTTTTTTTTGCACACAAATTATTACTTATATAATATTATTAATTATTAAAATAATGTTAAGTTTTAATTGATACAACAATATATAACAATCTATAATTTCACAAAATAGTTTTGAGAATAGTCACAAATATAAATTAAAAAATTACTGAAATGACATTTTTACCCTTGATCGTCATTTAACTCATTTTTCTATATAAAAAAAATAAAATATAATGAAAATAGGTTATTATGTGTTCACGATACATATGAATGTATTTGTATCCATCCAATTTTAAAGTTCATCAATTTTTATGCATCTAAGAGGTAGGACATGTTCATGATATATATATATATGAATGTATATGTGCGCAGTTGCATACACGTGTATCTTAGTGTTTACTTTGTTGGATTCATCAAATTGATAATAGATACATCAAATTAATGAATTTAATATTTAAATAATAAAAAAAAATTAATCAAATTACATAACCAAGATATATATATATATGTATGTACATATGTATATGTGTGTGTGTGTGTTTTTGTCTTATATTAATGAAATTAATGAATTTATTCTAAAGAGTAATAAAATGAAACTAATCAAACACAGATATATTACTTGATTTCCGCCTTACATTAAAGGATTTGATTAATTCAAATTTTCAACATTAGTTGGTCATGTATCAGAAATCACAATATATTTGGCTCTCTAATATCCGCCTATTTTTTTACAAAATTTTATGTAATATTCTAAAGTTGTAAGAGAGAAAGTAATTAGCCTCTATAGTCATAAAATTCGTGCAAGTTGCTCAAAAATTATTTACATTCTCAAATTTACTTTAAAATTAATATTTTCTCAATTTGAATAGTAGACATCTTCTCTCTTTTATCCTAACTTTTTAAAATGTCTATTTTCCCTTACATAGCCAATCTTTTTCTTTTTTACTTCTTCAAATTATGATTTTTAAAAAAACATTTATATAACAAATCTTTGCAGGAAAAAATAAGCACTATTGATTAGGAAAAATAAAAAAAAAAGTGAGAAATAGTAACTTAAGTTCATACATTATTGACCTTTAATAATGAAATGAATGAACAATTTTTTAAAAAGAAATTATTAATAATAATAAAATTTTAATATTTATTTATACAAGTAAAAATCATAGAGTGATATTTTTATAGATATATTTTGATATAAGTAATAAAAATAATTAATAAAAATAGAGGTATATTTTATAATAAATTCCTAAAAGATCATCCATTTATATTGTAATTAAATTATACTTTAGAAATATTAATTAATGACAAAACTCGTTTATCCATTTAGACAATTAAGAATAAGAGATAAGTAAAACTTAAATATACATATATACTTAATACATGTATACTTAATAATATCTTAAAAGATAACATTAGATTTTGTAATAAATTCATAAAAATTAGTCTACTTATAATGTTAATAAACCTAAACAAAAATCTTTAAATATCTAGAAATGGTGAAAGAGAGCAAAGAGATAAGGCTTCTAAAATTTTATTGAGTTTTAGCGTGAAATGACTATATTGCCCTTGTTCGTCCTCTAACTCACCTTTCTATATAATAAATAAAACCAGATAATGAAGGCCCGCTTTATGAGCCCAATATTACCATTTTAAATATATTTATTGATGTTTAATTAGTTTATTAAAAATTAAATTAATATGTTGAAATAAAATGATAGAAAATGATAATAAAGATTACACTTTAAAAAATAATATTTTTTTATTTTTATAAAATTCAACAGTACCTTACAACTTATTTAAATTTCGCTAATTAAAATAAAAAATATGCATCAATGATTATTTTAACATCAGGTCAAACACATTTTCTTGAATTAAATAACTAATTTTAATATTTTTATTTTTGAATTTTATTTGCAAATTATAAAAGAGGATAAATTAAAATTATAAGTGTTAATATATTAACAGTTTTTTTTTATAAAATCTTACGATCAATATTTTATTAAAATATGATCCTTTTACCTAATATACTATATAAATAAAAGTAAATAGTGTATTTATATTAAGGAGATAAGAGATTGTTCTTATCCATATAAACATATCATACATTCATTTTCATAATGAAATAATATAAAATAACTAAAGATACATAATTGATAGTTGAAAATTATCTATAACAAAATAGAGCACAAATCAAATGAATATTGGTGGAGTTAAATTTTTTCAATAAAGGGATTAAAAAAATATATTATTTAATATTAGTTTAAACTTATTTTACAAGCAGGTTAATTTATCTATTATATCGTACTCTCTTCATTCCTTTTTATTTGCTCTATTTGGGTTGGACACACACCTTAATCTCTTACTCCTATAAAATTAAAAGTAATTTCACTAATATACTCCTAATTAAATTTTATACCTCTTTCCAAATCAATAATGGCTACATTTATTGAATAAGGGCATAATAGGAACATTTTATTCAAATTATTTGCAAGATTAAAGTAGTAAATATTTAGGAATACAAGCACATCCCAAATGAAGCAAATAAAAAGAAATGAATGGCGTATTATATATCTTATTTTTAAGATTACAAATCTCAATTTTTATGAAAGCTTGCATATAATTATATTTATATAATATAGTAAAATCTCTTTACTTTGATCATTTAATGTACTTTAATTTTTTTAAGAAAGTTTTTCTTTTAAATATTTGTTTCGCGAGTTGACATGTACATCAATTGTGATTACAGCTACAACTCATAAGTAAATATAAAAATTGTGTGTTTGAAGCCTTATATGAATATTATATATCTGATTCTTTTTTATTTCTAGTAAAAACACTAACAGACTGATTTAATGATTTGTTTTGTAAACTTATTTGACAATGAATAAAAAAATATCTTTAAATAGGTTAACAACTTTAAATTTTAACCCACCAAGTTCATGCGTGATAGTATTTTTTGAGCAAAAAATTAAAATATTAAAAGTTTGGAGTATTAAAATTTTTTGACGGAATCAGAATTTTCACTTAGAAAGTTTAAAATATAAAAAAATAAATATATGAAGAAAAAAGTTCAACATTTATCACATAAAAATATTTTCAACATTTACCACATAAAAATATAAAATAATTTTAATTCTATATAATCAATCTAGTATTTCGTGAAAGGAGATTCTTGAGCAAAAAAGTAAAATATTAAAAGTTTGAAGTATTAAAAATTTTGGCAGAGTCAAAATTTACACTTAGAAAGTTTAAAATGTAAGAAAATAAATACATGAAGAAAAAATTTCAGCATTTACCACATAAAAATATAAAATAATTTTAGTTCTATATGAACAATCTAATATTTCGTGAAAGGGGATTCAAATTATAAATTTAAATTTATTTAAAATAGTACATGTGACATCACTTTCAAAAAGTTAGTTCAAGAGATCATATATTTACCAAAAAAGTCTAGAAAATTCTTTAACTTTTATGTAGTGTAAAACGTAATAAAAGGTAAATATAAGGACAATATTCTAAGAGAAGGTTTTTTAGTTGGTAAGACATACTTGAAATGTAACTAAGGACTACCAAAAAGTTAACTTCTCCTTTCAAATAAAGTTTTTTAGTTGGTAAGACATAGTTAGAATAACTAAGGACTACCAAAAAGTTACATTCCTGATTCCCCCTTATATATAGTAATAAAAATTTATGTCCAAAATAGGAATTTATTCAAATGAAAAATTAAGAATATTTATATTCTTGAAATAGTAGGAATCAATTTGGGAAAAACTTATGTCTTGATATTTCAAGGGAGAAATAAGAAAGTTAACTAATAAAGAAGATCACAGAACATAATAACCTAGGTAAAAATATAATGTGTTATAATATAGGCATTAAGATGTATAGTGGTATACAAATAGCATGTTTGTAAGGTATTTTTATTTTATATCAAGAAGCTTGAAAAAAAGAGTGAAGAAAGAGATATTTTCAAGTTAAAGACCTTTTGTCCTTGATAATGAGTATAATTACAAGTTTGCCCTTGGTCGTCCTCAACTCTCCTTTCTATATAGTAGAAACTAGATAATGAAGGGCCCATAAAAGTTTAATATAAAAATATGATATTGCATTTTGATCAATATTCTACTGGTATCAATTAAAATTTTAGCATAAATAAAATAAAGTTACCAAACTCTCAAATATTTTCTAGTATTGTTGGTATTTATTATGAGAACATTCATTTCTTAATATTCTAAAGCACTAAGGATCTAAATATTTTTGCTTTTCTATATCGCATAATGATATAAATTTATTATGATTTAAAATATAATTTTATTTGTTAGATTGAATTGAATTATAGTGAGATATACTTTATTCAAGAAAGTAAAAAATCACATAGTATATTTAATGAATTTTCAACAGTGTTCCTAATTTCTTTATTTCCTTTGGAAGATCTTTTAATTACATGGTTCTTGTACTTCTTTCTTCATTATTTTTTGCACATAAATTGTTACTTTTACAATATTATTAATTATTAAAATAATGTTAAGTTTTAATTGATACAACAACATATCCAATATATAATTTCACAAAATATTTTTGAGAATAATCACAAATATAAATTAAGAGTTGTTGAAATGACATTTTTACCCTTACCGTTATTTAACTCATTTTTCTATATAAAAAATAAAATATAATAAAATAGGTTAGTATGTGTTGACGATATGTAGGAATGTATTTGTATCCATCTGATTTTAAAGTCCATCAATTTTTATGTATTTAAGAAGTTAGGATGTGTTCATGATATATCTATAATATATTAAAAGTACGAAGGACCTTAAAAATATTGTTTGAACCTTTTGTCCTTCATTAAAAATCTTTAATTTAGACAAAATCATCTTTTCACTATTTTTTTAATATTTAAGAGTTGAAAATTAATTAAATATTTATAGTAAAATCTTTTCATGTTAGAAGTCATCAGAATTAATGACAACTAATACATTTTTCATTAATTTAAGAATTCTAAATAAATTAAAATTGATTTTAAGAAGATTCAAAAAATCTAGAAATAAATATGAAAGTGTCAGAATAAGAAAAATATAAGAAGCACACAATTTTTAAAAATTTTAAGCAAGTAAGAAGTATGTAATCAAAGAATTTTTAAAGATTTAACTATAAATAAGAAAAGAATTTAAATATAATTAACAAATAAACGTACTATAAATATGGTTTAAATTAATGTATTTCTCTTAGCCTCTAGCAATAAGAAAAAAAGATACTGCATGAAACTTCTGGTGGTAAAATATATATATGCTTATCATAAAATATATGTTATTACATTATTAGATTAAATTGTGTAAAATGTTTGAGAAGTGATTTGAATTTTTTGCACTTCATTAAAAATTTTGTAATAGACAGAATCTTCTTATTTTAAACAATCAAAAATTATACGTGTGAGGCACGTGCGGTTAACCTAGTATATATATGTATGTGTGTGTGTGTTTGTGTGCGCGCGTGCGCAGTTGTATACACATGTATCTAAGTGTTTACTTTGTTGGATACATCAAATTGATAATAGATACATCAGATTAATGAATTTAATATTTAAATAATAATAATAATTATTATTATAATAATAATAAAATAAAATTAATCAAATTACATTACCAAGATATATATATATATATATATATATATATATATATATATATATATATATATATATATATATTTGTCTTATATTAATGAAATTAATGAACTTATTCTAAAGAGTAATAAAATGAAATTAATCAAACACAAATATTTTACTTGATTTCCGCCTTATATTAAAGGTTTTGATTAATTCAAATTTTCAACATTAATGTATCAGAAATCACAATATATTTGGCTCTCTAATATCCGCCTACCTTTTCATAAAATTTTATGTAATATTCTAAAGTTGTAAGAGAGAAAGTAATTAGCTTCTATAATTATAAATTCGTACAAGTTGCTCAAAAATTATTTACATTCTCAAATTTACTTTAAAATTAACATTTTCCCAAATTGAATAGTAGACATTTTCTCTTTTTTTATCCTAACTTTTTAAAATGTCTATTTTCCCTTACATAGCCAATCTTTTTCTTTTTTTACTTCTTCAAATCATGATTTTTTAAAATTTATATAACAAATCTCTGCAGGAAAAAATAAGCACTATTGATTAGGAAAAAAGAAAAGAAAAGTGAGAAATAGTAACTTAAGTGCATACATTATTGATGTTTAATAATGAAATGAATGAACAATTTTTTTAAAAAAATTATTAAATAATAATAAAATTTTAATATTTATTTATACAAGTAAAAATCATAGAGTGATAGTTTTATAGATATATTTTGATATAAGTAATAAAAATAATTAATAAAAATAGAGGTGTATTTTATAATAAATTCCTAAAAGATCATCGATTTATATTGTAATTAAATTATAATTTAAAAATAATAATTAATTACAAAACTCATTATCCATGTACACAATTAAGAATAAGAGATAAGTAAAACTTAAATATACATATATACTTAATACATGTAATACTTAAATAATATCATAAAAGATAGCATTAGATTTTGTAATAAGTTCATAAAAATTATTCTACTTATAATGTTAATAAACTCAAACAAAAATCTTTAAATATCTAGAAATGGTGAAAGAGAGCAAAGAGATGAGACTTCTAGAATTTTATTGAGTATTAGTGTGAAATGACTACATTGCCCTTGGTCATCCTCTAACTCACCTTTCTGTATAATAAATAATTAACAAATATTGGTGGACGGAGGAAGCAAAAAGTAATAAATAATATGAATAATTTTAGCATATCACTCTTTGAATATAATAAATTTAATACTTTGGGTTATGTACTGAGTAATGAATAGTAGTATATAATAGCAAGGACAAAATTGATAGAAAGGGATAAATTATCCGTTAATTTTTTGAACAAGATAATATGTTTTAACATCTATTTTTATTACCGCCGACAAGTAAAAATAGATGGAGAAAGTACAATACTGAGCAAAATATAAAACATTTTAAAAAACGTCATCCTCTCAATCACCGACGATTTGTTCAGTGTTGGCGGAAGCCAGTGTCTCAGATCTCGAGGACTCATTTTGACTGAAACAAGGGGCGAATTTTATCAACTTTTTAATATTCTATTTTAGGAAGAAGTTAAGCACCTGGCGCGAAAGAGGTTGCTTCACTAAGTAAGATAAAGTAAGAAGTAAAGGCACAGGAGTTACACGAAAGTTCTTGCTTTGAGTTCCTTGTCCACTCTTTTCATTATTTTTTCGAAAATAACAAGGAATAGAGAATATATAACAAAGAAAGGTCTAATGGTTGAAATTATTTTTTTATTGCTATTTGATACATTTTGGTCATTAACATTAGTGAATTAAGTGAGAGTGCGGAAAGAGAGGGATTCGAACCCTTGATAAACAAAAACCTACATAACAATTTCAATGCTCCGCCTTAAACCACTCGACCATCTCTCCTACATAGTGATTATAACCCAAAAATTGAGTGAATAGTGAGTCGGTCATTAACAATTATTGATTGAATAGGTATGATCAATTCATTCTTTACAACTAAAATTAGACGGAGGTAGTAAGAAATAATAAATAATATAAATAATTTTACCTTATGATTTTTTTGATATAATAAATTTAATATTTAAAAAATAATCAATAATGTTTAATAGTAAAGACAAAATAAATAAAAATTAATAAATTATTTATTTATTTTTCAAATAGCAATATTTATTTTTAATATCATGAATAAATAAAAATAAACAAGGGAGTATAGATCAGAAAATAAAATTAAAACAATTTTAAAAACTGTCATCCTCTCATCAACTGCTAAAAAGTCTCCACAATGGTACGTGGAACACTCTCACTTATACCCATTCGATAATCACATAGTTCCTTTCCTTCCTTTCCGTTCCCATTTCCACCGCCGCTATGCCGCCGCCGTCCGGCGACGGAGCTGACACCTCCGCCTGTGACCGATGCACATGCTCTACCACCTCCGGCGACAATGAAAATCAAATCCAAAACTGCCAGCATTGCCGGAGATCGACTCTCCCTTCTTCTTCCTCCTCGTGTTCCTTACTTAGCCTTGAATCTTATCCGGTTCAAGATTACGATAAGCTTTGGAGAGTCTATAGTGCTTCTGTTAAAGGATTTACTATTGGTGCTGTGCTTAAAGGTGGCCTTGCTATTTTTGCTGTTCTATCTCGGCTAGGACGGAGAAAATTTGCGAAGTAAATTTCATTGTTTTTGAATTTGGAAAGTGTTTAGATCTAAGTTTGATATTTATGTTTAGCTTATTTGTGTTTGATTTTTGATTTTTTGTTTAGGAAAGTGCAAATGGTATCGAGTAAGGAAGATATAGTGCTGGCCTTAAAGGAAACGCTAAGATATGGTTTATTCCTGGGCACTTTTTCTGGTACATTTGTATCTGTTGATGAAATTGTATCTGCTGTGGGAGGTCATCGAAGGTACGTCATATAGATACACACATTAGCTGATTTGTTTATATATGTTCTAGCCTTGGTGGATAGAGAAGGTATCATGTGGAATTAGTCGAGGTGCTCGCAAGATGGTCTGGATACCACGGTTGTCAAAATAAAAATAAAAATACACACACTTTTGTATGTATAATTGTGTAAATGTTCGTGTGTGTTAAATTCAGATACTTTCAGTTTGTCAAATATAATTATGTACATGTGAAATAGATATAACTAATGTTTTACTTATAACTTATCTATGTATTGTTTGCGGTATATGTATGTGAAAATCAGGAAACTTTGATCTGTTTGAGAGTTGGTGTGATGATTAACCTAACAGTAGATTAAGGAGAAACTTGTTTGAAATTCAGGACAGCTAAGTGGAGAGCATTTCTAGCGGGTGCAATTGCAGGGCCATCTATGCTTCTTACTGGTAACACACAACACACTAGCTTGGCGATTTACATTCTTATGCGCGCGACTGTGTTGGCATCCCGTTGTGGAATAAAAAGTAAGCGGTTTGGGCGCATATGCAAGCCTTTAACTTGGGCTCATGGAGACATTTTCCTTATGTGCCTATCCTCTTCACAGATCCTGTAAGCATTGTTTTTCTCCTTCTGTGGGGACCTAATTTCATATAAAATCATACCGAGTAATGATTTTTTTCCTTATTTTGAACATATATAAAACATTATTATAACCACGCGATCTAGTTTCCTTCTTAACAATGTAAAGCTGCAATTTTTATGCAGTGTTACAACTGCATTGTTAATAAACTGTAATGTTATGAACAAGTAAATGTTTCTTCCTTCTGAACGTGATGTAATTTGCAGTGCTTAGAAATTGAGATTAAGCATACTTGGTTCTAAGTTAAACCATGCTGATTTGGTTCATATAAAAGTTAGCCAAGAAATTTGGTACTTTCCAAGTCAAACATAAATGAAAAGTTACCATGTAAAGCTGCAATTTTTATGCATTGTTAGCACTGCTTTGTTGATAAACTGTAATGTCATGAACAAGTAAATGTTTCTTCCGTCTGAACGTGATGTAAGTTGCAGTGCTTAGAAATTGAGATTAAGCATGCTTGGTTCAATCATGTTGATTTGGCTTCATATAAAAGTTAGCCAAGAAATTAGGTACTTTCCAAGTCAAACATAAACAAATAGATCTTCTAGAAATGGTCATTGCCTAAAACTTTTTATCCAATTTAGTGGAGAATGAAAGGCGACCTTGAATAATTGGAGGATGAAGTTGACTTCTTGATTGGAAATCACCCTTATATTTTGATATATATCAGATTGATTGTCTTTGGTATTGTTCTAATGGAAGCTGTGAAATTGAAAAATGAGAGAAGAGATATTGGGAATTATTGATTGATTATTCCCCATGTTCATGGGATTAAATAGTTCTTACAGATAATGTAAATAAGGAAAGAAAGTAAGAAAATACTATACAATCTCCTAATTGCTTGATTCTGGAGATTAGCAAATATTCTCAGATCTACACTAATTATACCATATATTCTCATGTCTACACTAATTATACCATATTTAACACTACCCCCTCAAGTTGGAGCGTATAAGTCATATGCTCCCAGTTTGCCACAAATATAGTCAATTCTGGATCCTCGGAGTGATTTTGTGAAAGTATCTGCTAGTTTTCTTTTGAGTTGTCAAATTTGTGGCGATGTATCCAGACTCAATCTTCTCTTGAATGAAGTGACAATCTATCTCAGTGTGCTTCGTTCTTTCATGAAACACGACATTAGAAGCGATATGCAGTGCAGCGTGTTCATAACAAAACAATTTCGTCGGTTCAACTCCTACCATTTTCAATTCTTAGAGAAGCTATCTCAACCATATAAGCTCACATGTAGCCAGTGCCATAGCTCGATACTCTGCCTCTACGCTTGATCTAGCTACGTCAGCTTGCTTTTTACTTTTCCAAGATATTAGATTGCCTCCAATTAACACAATAACCAGAAGTGAGACCGCCTGAGATCCTTCCCAATCTGCATCTGCATCAGAATACCCAACAATAGGTGCGTGTCCGTTGTCTTCATACAGTAAACCCTGCCGGGGAGAGCTTTTGATATACCGCATGATGCGAATCACAGCATTCCAGCGGTTATCACAAGGTCACTAACTACACTAACAGCAAATGAGATGTCTCTGCATGTGATTCATAAGGTACTTGAGTATGCCAACAAATCTCTGATATCTTCCAGGATCTTTTAGAGACTCACCCTGTCCTGGAATAAGCTTAGTACTTCAATGTATCTTATGTGGAAAGGCTTTATACAAGGCAAAACCTTTCATGAGCATACTACTTTCTTTGCATGTATGTCATCCAGAAGCACAATAGTTCAAGGATAATGTACCTCAACAATGAGCCGAAGTAACTGTTTGGTCTGTCGTCCATAGCCCAAATGGAATTCCTATTTTGACCCAAGCTAGCATTGTCAGCCATATAAATTTGTCTTCTGCTGATAATGTGGGAGATGGGGTGTATTTTGTTAGCAACGGCAAGAAAAGGTCAATCTTCAATATTCAAATGAAGTGATGCAATATATACACAAGAAGTCAGTTTTAGCATTTCACAGTGTATGCAGAAAGTGCTTATGTTATAGATATGTTACTTGTATGGAAAAGATATAAATTCGTGCCTCCGTAGGATTAGTTGTGATTACAACTTCCTGAAGAAATTACCCAAACTTTTGTCTACTAGTAATTGTCTAAACACTTGTTTGTCATAGGTGTTACAATAAAGATTAAAAAAATCTTTTTCCTGACGAGTCTATTTGTTTTGATTAAAAGGTAGAGAGTTCAAAATTCAAAACCTGCTTTACTTAGAAGACTGATTTGCATATTCTGAATCTGAGACGCCTATCCCCTTATGAGCAATATTTTGCTCTCATACTGCATTTTTTTTTTATCTATGTCAGGTCCGCTTATATATTGAAGCAAGATAGTCTGCATCCATCTTACAAGTCCTTTCTTAACAAACACGGTGGCAAAGCTTTGGTTATTCTGCAGGGTGTGAAAGACCTGGCATGTGGGAACTCTGTAATGAATTTGGAAGCAATAGAGAATCATTACAAGTCAAATGGTATTGACATTAAACTGGATCCACAAATGAAAGTACCCTGCTCGGTATGTCATAGTTTCCTGTCCTTTGGCCGGAAAAGTCGTCCAAATATGAATGCTGTTTTCTATTTTAGTTGGGTTTGCTACTTTATAAAATGCTGGGGGGAAAGGAGTTTAAGGTATTTACTGTGTACAGTTTGAAATTGGACGTTTGGCTGGGGATTGTTTTGTGCCTCTGTTTCTATTGTTCTGCATTCTTAAATCTCTTTAGGTTGTCTGGGTAATTCTAGGTTAGGTTTTAATTAACAAATTTTTAAGATTACAAGAAGGGTTCTTGGGACTTGAGTGATATCTTTTTATGAAGGGTTTGTTAGTTGATGACTTTGGCTATCTCTAGTAAGTTTATGTAGTTACTACTTTATGATTTAGAAGAAACTGATTTGTAGATTTATGTATTTTTACGATATCATAGATCGTTTTCCTCTTTTGCTGTTTATTATTACCCTTTGCTTTTCAATAAACCAGCACGCTTGATAATCAAATACTTTCTTTTTAGAGATAATGATGACAAATGCAACATCTGGATGCTATTATGTGTTCGTGGAGAATGTGTTGTTCGCTATCTTTTGTGTGCTATACTCTGTTCAGAAATTATGATATATCTTCCGTTCTTCTTTCGTGTGGTATTTCGGGGCTATGTGAAACGTATTTCAAGTTGTATTACAGCAAAAGGGACAGTTCTGATTTAATTATCATAGTGAATACCCAGTTGAAGAGGAGAACTATATGAGGTTTGATATGTGTGGAATATCAATTCTGCAGACAAGTTCTTGAAACTATTAAGTACAAGATAAGTTTGTTCATTAATTTGCTTTATAGTTCCAATTATGGTGCATGAGTCACTGATTTGCTTCATATGAATAAACATACCTGCAGTGCTGTAGCCACTTTATGCGTTGTCACAAAAAAAACTGTAGCTTGATTTTTCATTTGAGGATGTAACTGGATGATGCAATTGCCATTTAGTTTACTTTTGCTCTGCCTGTATATGTTATGACAAAACCAAACATCCTGTTGTATTGGCCTCAATAATAGACTTAATTGTGTTTCATGTGTTTGCCTAAAGTAGGTGCCACTACCTTCTTGAAATCTTTGGATTCATAGTAATCAAAGATTGTAAGAGTTTAATCGACATGCTGATATTGTTGATCTCCAAGCACTGTTTTCCCTGGATGTTCATGCAGATAGTACACGAGAATCAAGGATGTGGTGAACATTTTATTTCTTTTCTAATTCAAGCTTACAAGAGAGCTCTGCCAGTTTACCTTCCAGTTTATTTAGTTCCTGCATTCATTGTACATCGTCAAGGCCTCTTGAAAAGGTACTGAATGTTGGTTTCATCAATGGCAAATCTTGTCTTCCTCGTATTTCTCATGGATACATTGATCAGCCATTGGTTGATAAAATCCGTAGCATTATAGGAGAAATATTTTAGCATAATTGTTACTAAGAATAATTTATCATTTGGAAGTACGTTTCCATCATGATAGTTCATATTGCTTTTCACCCATTCCTTTTCCAAGCCCTTCAGCTCCAGTTATTACATCATTTCGAGGAAATTTTTGCAGACCTAACACAATTTTGGCAAAGGGTCTCCTTGGTACGGCAAGGTCTAGTCTATTTCTCTCTGTGTATTGTTCATCTGCCTGGTAAGAACTGGTTTGATTTGTTGCATTTGCATTTTATTGTCTTTGTTATGAATATTTTTCCTCATTTTTCTGGCCTTTTGTCTGACAAGGTTAATCCCCCTCCAATTTTAAGTACTCTTGCTTCAAATGATTGGTTATCTCAAAGCTTCATGCGTTGTTTTATTGTTAGGTTATGGACATGTATTCTCTTCAGGCTGTTCAAGAGGTGTAACGTCCCCATGGTAGCACTGGGAACGGTATAGGACTGATTAGTTAATTCTTAACCAGTCATTCGCTTCTCCCTCTGTAAAAATAACATAAAAACTCTTTTGCAGTTCCCTACTGGTCTGGCCCTGGCAATTGAGAAGAAGAGCAGAAGGATAGAGATTTCACTCTACTGCCTGGCTCGGGCACTTGAGAGTTTCGTCACATGCATGGCTGATGTTGGTTATTTGCCTATGTCAAAAAAATTAGAGAGAGCTGATGTCTTGATCTTTAGTGTTGCAACTGCAGTTATCATGCATTGTTATGCTATGGAGAGGGATGTCTTCAAATCCAAGTACTTGAATGTCCTTGATTGGGTGTTCGGTGTGCCTCTTCCCCCCTACGAAACCACTCCTCGCAAGAAAAAATGAAGAGCTTGCTTATAGAAGGAATCAACTCATGTATAATTCAAATGATGAATTATTCTTTTTCATAATTGTACACAATAGATGTTACAAACAAATAATTTTACTTTGTCAAAAAAATTAGAGAGAGCTGATGTCTTGATCTTTAGTGTTGCAACTGCAGTTATCATGCATTGTTATGCTATGGAGAGGGATGTCTTCAAATCCAAGTACTTGTATGTCCTTGATTGGGTGTTCGGTGTGCCTCTTCCCCCTGCGAAACCACTCCTCGCAAGAAAAAATGAAGAGCTTGCTTACAGAAGGGACCAACTCATGTATAATTCAAATGATGAATTATTCTTTTTCATAATTGTACACAATAGATGTCACAAACAAATAATTTAACTTTGTACTCCACAATTTTCACAGAGCAGAAAATCTACTCTGTTGCAAATTTATGTTGAATTATGGTCCGTTTGATTGAACCTTTGTTGTAATGTTAATGCTCTTGAATTATTTCATTGATTTCATCAAGGCAATCTAGACCGTTAGCAACATATTTTCTCCGTTTTAAAATAATTGAATTGTTGAAATAGACACACATCTTAAGAAAAAAAGACAGACAAAAGACATAAATTAGACATGTTTTTTCATTTTTGCCCTTTCAAACTCCAAAACATTAGTAATGATAATTGGAAAGGTAAAATTGAAAAAGAAATTCAACATCTACATTGAACAATGAACAATTTAATTATTTTAAACACTAAAAATTACTCCAACAATTCAATTATTTTGAAACGAAGAGAGTATTATTGAGCTCAACCTTGAATGGCCGTTACTTTAAAATTAGACCTCTATTATGAAAAAACAACATAATTATAGATAGAGAGGCCGTGTAAATTAATAACTCATAGAGATAAGACACTAGCTCTGATTGATTACCCTATGTCGGAGAAAAAATAGAATTGTTGTTTTCGATTGATCCTCCGGCTTAAAACGATAACAAAAAAAGAACCCAATTATGGAACTTTGAATGCTTTAATTTCGAATACAACACAATATCTCAAATATAGTGATGCAACAAAGAAGTAATGACAATTACACCTTAATTATCAACAATGTCTTCCAATGATAGCGCCTTACAATCAAGATGATAAAATCATAACAAACCCCTTAAACCCTAATAATAGTGCCCATTTCTCCAAACCAAAACACATTAATACCCAAAAAAAACCTAATCAAACCTCATCTTCATGAAGGAGCATATTAGGAACCCCTTTATTAACCGGAAACTTCCTACCGGTCTCCGGACAAACCAACGCCCCTTCTTCCAGATGAATCTCAAGAAGCGCATGGTGAAACTTATGCAGAAAATCATCCGAATCAAGCATAGATGCATCAGCATTTTCGGGCAGCTCGGTGTATCCCATTGTTCTAGAAGCTTCCGCAAGTGCCTTCCATTCAACTTTACTGAACATCTTCTTAAGGAATTCGATATTGAATTCAACCTCCTTCTCGACAACTGTCACAACCTCGATCTTTAACGGGAATCCATTTGCGACTCCCTTGATGTTCGATGATAGCATGTTGTGAGTTAACAGTCTCATCTGTAAATTAATAATAACATAAAACAAAACAAAACAAAAAAAGATTATCAGTAAGAAAATATTTCAAAGACTTAAATTCAAACAAAAACAAAAGAAATTAGGATTACTTGGACGTTGGAAGGATATTACAGGCCTTTATGGTGAAATTGTACTCTCAGTCGTCTCTGCTGCTTCTGGAGTTTGCTTGTTGCAGTTTGTATAATGAGGTGTATTTGGTGGCAAAAGAAAAGCAAGTCTAGGGTTTGGGCCAGAATTTGGGTCGGGCCAAGTCATCTGCCTGGTAAGGTTATAATGACACTGTTTTGAAATATAGCCAATTTATAAGGTGATGTAAGTTTTAGTGAGTTTTGGCAATTTGATTACCCGTATGTATAACAACGCCAACAAAGTATACTTTGTATAGTCTTAATGCGTCTCATATGGATAGAGTGTATACTGATCTATTCTTAACACAATTTGTATAATAGAGAGACTATTGAGAAAATTGAAGGAAAGGTGTATTTTAGTTTTTGAATGAAGGATTGGTGATATTGACCAAGTCAAACATAATTAGAAAACTTGATTAAGTGAATTGTGGACTTGATTAATATTTTTAAAACTTTCTAATCTTTTCAAAAATACAAATCAACCCACACCCCTCTCCTTTTCAAATCAACCGTCTCTCTCCTCTCGAGAGAGAGACAGTCTCTCTCAACTCTCTCCCAATCAACAGTTCTGCAAAATTTCTCCCTTCAATTCCCGACGACTTCAAGCTCCGGCGACAAATAGCTGGGCGCGTTCCTTTTTGACTTTCAACCGTCAATCGACGCGACAAGTAGTGTTCTCCGGTGACAAAAACTTCGAGTTCTTCGTTACCCATTTCTTCTTTCACAGATAAAAAAATATGTCTTTTTAGTTATGAAGAAACAGAGGAACTTGAGTCAACTTCTCTTCTAGTGTTGGTTAACAATTTCAATATTTCTTGCTTAAATTTAAAATGTCGACTGAATAAAATTCTAATTTCTGGTATTTCTTCTCTACTCTTTTCGGTGTAAAATATAATTTTTTATTGTTATTGTAGTTCTTGTTGTCGAACTGTTTATTCAATTTATTGGTGATTTTTGGGTGTTGTGTTGGCGTTGCTGGGTTGATTTGTTGTTATTTTTCTTGGTAAAAATGGTGTTGCAACAGATGAACCATCTGACTCAATAGATGAACCATATGATGCAACATATGAAACATCTGATGCAACAGATGGACCATATAATGCAACAGATGAAACATCTGATACAATAGGTGAAACATCTGATGTAACAAATGAAACATCTGATGCAACAGATGAAATATCTGATGCAATATGTGAAACATCTGATGCAACAAATGAAACATCTGATGCAACAAATGCAAATCTGATGCAACAGATGAATAATCTAAAAGATCATTCATCTATTGCAATGACTCATCTGTTTGGGAGAAATCTAAACAATATTGATCCAATAGATAACTCATTTTACAACAGATGAGTGATCTGTTTTTATTGTTTCCAATGGATTACTCATCCGCTGCAATAGGTTGGTTATATATTACAACAGATAAACTACCTGGTGCAACAGATGGGTGATCTATTTTTATTATTTCCAGCAGATTACTCATTCGCTGCAACAGGTTGGTTATAAGTTGCAATAGATAACCTACCTGGTGCAACAGACGAGTGATCTATTTTTATTGTTTCTAACGGATTACTCATCCGCTGTAACAGGTTGGTTATAAGTTGCAACATATAACCTACCTGGTGCAATAGATGAGTGATCTATTTTTATTGTTTCCAACGAATTACTCATTCGCTGCAATATGTTAGTTATAAGTTACAACAGATAACCTACCTGGTGTAATAGATATGTAATCTACTGGAACTGTTATTTTACTATTGTACATGTTAGATATACTATTATCCCTTTTTAATGATACATTATCCAATTATAATCTATTTTATGTTCCTGTTATTTTTAGATTATATGGCTCCCAAAAGTCCAAGTAAAGGAACAAGTGAAGCAGCTAGGCTACATCCACCACTCTATGAGCTTATTTTACAAGCGTTATCTCAATCATGAGCTGAATATGATGAACACGGGGTGGGGAAATGTTTCAAAAGAGATGATCCAAATGCTAATAGCCCTTCCATAAAAAAGTTGGTCAAAACTTTCAGCACTGATCGTTATCCTGTAGAATGCAGTGCGATGGTGCCACAAATTTAACAAGTGATTTCGTGGTTAAGTCAACTATGGGAAAAATTTTCAACGCCTTTAGAAAAATACTTCGAGAACAAAAATTGGATGCTTATTTCAGGGACAACTACTTTGGAAAATATCTTGATTTGTCGGAGGACAACAGTTCTCTTTTCCAAATGAAAATTGTATATGAACTTCTCAAACGTAGATTTATGTATGAAAACAAAGATAAGATGGATGAGGTGTGGATAAATTATTGTGGCATGTTTGTTTATTTTGGTTGGAAGGAGTTAGCCATAGTTACTGGACTAAAATGTCATCCTCCTTCTCCTTTTCATGTTATACCTATTCTAACCCAAAAAAGCAACCCTCCACACCTGGAAAAGGCAAAGGCAAAGGCAAAGGCAAGTCGTGTGATCATGATGACCTGATATCCATTGTTGGTCCAAGCTTCAAAAACAAAAATTTGTTAGAAGCGTTGAAAGGTAAAAGAATTTCAAAGAAGCACAAGCAATCATTGTGCTTGGTTTGGTTTGTACATAATATTATTTGGGCTAGAGACGTTAACAACAACATAAGTGTTGGTTTAATAAAGCTTTTCGAGTATTTTGAGGCGTTTAATAGCTATCCTTGGGGTTATGAAAGCTTCAAAATGATTGTCAAATATTTGTTGACTTCGTTAGCGCCAAAGACAGTCAACTTATATGGCTTTCCATAGTCTTTCATGGTAAATGTTTCTTTTATTATGATATCATTCATTTTTTTTACTCAATAATGATTTTGATTTATTGGCGTTATTTTATAGGCTTGGGCGCTTGAAGTCATTCCTTATTTGAGACAACAAGTGAACTACCAGGAAGAAGTTTTCTGTCCAAGAATCTTGAGATGGTTGTCGGCCAAAACTGATAAAAATGTAAAATTTTTTGATCTCTTCAACCCCTGAAGGATGCAGTAAGTATAATTATAATTAAGTTTTTATTTTAATTAATAATTTTTTTGAATAATCTAATCCTTATTCTAATATATGTAATGATTTATGTTAGATTGTTCATCCGTCGCTTGTTCCAATCAATCGAGAGTTGAAGATGATATTTTTCTTACTTTACGGTCTGGGAAAACTTTATCGGACCTTAAGGTCATTGACAGAATAAAAATTGAATTATTTGGAGCAACAACCATTACAAGAAAAATAATTTTGGAAGATGGGCTTGTTGTTGTTGACGATCTTAGTGGTGATGAAACTGTTGGTGGTGGTAGTGGTGCTGCTATTGGTGCTAATGATGCTCCTCTTACAGTATTTAAAATAAATTATTATGAATATGATCATAACAGTTATACAAATTTTGCCTCTCCCAGCGAATGTTCTGCATGCAAATGTCAAGACTGCAAGGCGAAATATGATGTAGTGATTAATGCTATTAATGCATTAACTGCTTCTGTAAAGAAATTGACATCTAAGAGGGGTGTCATTCCATCAAAGAAGATTTTATATCCATCCACTCCATTAGAGATTAAGGCTAAGAAGAGAAGAAAAATAATTTCCAAGGCATTATCAAGCATCCAAAAAGCAAAATTGCAACTCCTCTGTACGTGTGTTGCACTGAACAATGTACAATGGCCAAAGAAGAGCAACATGAGCTGAAGAAGGTGAATATATATGCCTATTCTAACTAATAAATAGACACATATTTGTTTCAACAGATGATACATCTGCTCAAAATTATCAAACAGATATATACATCTGTTGCAACAGTTGACTAATTTGTTGCATCAGATAAAGTATTTGTTGCAACACATGTATCGTCTGTTTTAGCTAATCAAACAACTCTTCGTACTGCTTTTATTTGTACTAACAGATAACCTATTTGCTTCAATGGATGGTTCATCTGTTGGGATAAATTAAATCAAGACTGCCTACCGTTTGAGTTTTTACAAACAGATGAGTCATATGTTACAACAGATGGTTCATCTATTGGAAATTATCATACAGTTCTTCCTCATATAGAAATTTATCCCAACAGTTGATTCATCTATTGTAACAGAAATATACTTTGTTTGAGACAATTTAAAACAGGAGGAAGACCTATTTGATTTTCTAGAACAGATGAGTTACCTTTTTTCATTTTGTTGTATCTTCGTGATTAGCATTGGCCAATTCTGGCTTTCCAGGTGGATGTAGAAGCTACTGCTGAACAACATTGACAATATGCTACTCTTTTTATGGAAATACGAAGAACAGAAAGCGCAGAAATTGTACGTAAGCGACAATAAAGATCCACGACGACCAAAGCCAAATTCCATAGCACCGGATAAAGAACAACTTGTCCATATTAAGTAGATCTTTATAGTTTGAGTCTGTCAAAATAATAACCTTACTCATCCTTAGAAATTTTTGGTATCAATACTTAAATTGTTGATGTATTTGCTGAGATCTGTACCCATAACAATTTTTTTATATTTTATTTATTTATTTATTTATTTTATATAATTTCTAAAGGCTTTGATTTATTTTATTTTGTCTATGAATTTTATCTTTTTCTTAGATTTGAACTTATTAATTGAAATGAAATACTTGATTCAAATATTGCAACAGATAATGTATTTGTTGCAACAGAAGACACATCTGTTAAAAAATATCAAACAAATTTAGACATATGTTGCAACAGGTAGGTAATCTGTTGAAAATTATCAAACAAGTCTTTCCATTGTTGCAATAGATAGACTTAGATAGAAACATCGACATAATACAACAGATGACCAATCTATTACAACAAATAAACTATATGTCAGATTAGGTAGAATATCTGTTACAACAGATGGACAATCTATTGCATTATAAAAATTCAACTTTCATTAGACATAAAAAATTGCCACTACATGTAAAGTGAAGTGACTTGAAATAAAAAGGCGAAACCCATCGACAGTGTTCATTTTGAACACCTAAAATAAAATAGGCATCAAGTAGATTGTTCATTTTAAACACGTAAAATAAAATAGGCATCAAATGTGTCAGTTTGGCACTTTTTGCCCTGTTGGCTACTCGTGTGTAATTTATGCAGCCAAGGCTCGTTGAACTCTCATTTTTGCTGATTGGCGACTGATTTGGACCCCAACGGTTATTTTTCTCCCATTTTCTTATATATTCATCTTTTTCCTAAAATTTAACCCTAAATTTTTAAATCTTCTTTTTCTTCTTCATCTTTTTTTTCTCTATCCAAATTCTTCAAACTATTTGTATTTAGTTTTTCTGCATATTTTTTCATTTTTTTCCAACTGAGCTTGATAATGTCGTCTTCTATTGTTTTTTGTAATAAAGATTTTCGATATAGTAAGTGTGGCCATGAAGCTCTATTGAAAACTTCTTGGACTCAACAAAATTCAAGTTGTAGGTTTCTTACTTGTAAGATTTCAAAGGTAATATTTTTTTATAATTAGTTGATTAATTATTGACTTATGATTATTTTGTAAGTGTGGTCTTATTTTTATAGAAGTTGGGTGGATGTGATTACTTTGATTGGTATGAAGAACGACACTCTTCACAAGCAAATCATGTAATTTGGGGTTTGTTGAAGAAAGTCAAGTTTTTTGAATAGAAACAAACTCGAGCAAGAAGATACTGCATTGTTGGCGTTATTGCTACTGGTTTGGTGATGTTGGGCACATGGATATTCAAGCTTAATTGCTGAAATTTTCATGGTGGTGTATTTGTATTTGCTACTGGTTTGGTGTTGTTGGGCACATGGATATTCAAATATAATTGTTGAAAAATACCAAACAGATTTAGACATATGTTGCAACATGTAGATCATCTGTTGGAAATTATCAAACAGGTCTTCCCACTGTTGCAACAAATAAGACTATATCAGCATAATGCAACAGATGACCAACCTATTAAACAGATAAACTATTTGTCCGAATAGATAGAATATATTTTACAGCAGATGGACAATCTGTTGCATTCTAAAAAATTCAACTTTCATCAGACAAAAAAATTACCCCTACATGTATGTAATCTAAAGTAAGTATGTAAAGTGAAGTGACTTGAAATAAAAAAAATATTATTTCACAGGATCCAAGCTTCCAGTTAGTACCCCATAAGCCCAGACCTCTTGCATGTTTACCACAGCGTTGTCGCACAAAAAGGTCATTGGCTCAGCCATTTCTGTGCCAGTCAGCAAACATTCGATGTGTGCAAGAGTGTGTGACTCGCACGCGACAACAGTTTCATTTTTTGGGAGGCCCATGTCCTGTTTCGACCTTCAAAATCCCATGGCTACTTCATCAACACTTCCGTTGGCAAATAATCCATCAGTTTACTCTGCCTCAACAAGATAAGGAACAACTCCAACAGTGGCTGCATGTAGGTAAAAAAATTAACTTCGTCCAAGGCAGGTAAGTTGCAATCATAAACCTTGATCTTTCCTTCCCCGAGAAGTATCTCAACAGCCCGATAATGTACACCGTCCATGTTTATAACTCCGAGAATCCTATTTGCCTTGGTCCAGATCTTGTCATGTGGATTTGTCCTCTCCCCTCTAACATATTTTATCATTTCTTTATCACATTGGAACTCAAAAAGTAACGAATGAAATCCCTTGATGCTACCTTACTGAGATAATCGTAACTCTCCTTGAGATATCTATATAAGTCAAGGTCTATTATCTTATCAATAGCATCATAAGCTTCCGGGTATGTTAATTGCCTGCCCTTCATGAACCAGAGAATATCTTCAACATACTGTGATATAAGAAGTCAATTTTTAAATAGGTTAGTAGTTGTAAAGAAAGAAAAAATAGTGAAAGATGTAATGGATGGTCCATCTATTGTAGAGGGTTCTCTGAATCTGTTTACAGATTACCTATCTAGCACCACTTATACAAGAGATAGGTAATATGTTACAATAGAACCACCACAAGTTGCACCAAAATACACATATGTTGCAACAGATGACAAGTAGATTAGAAGACTAGGTTAGGAAAAGTAAACTTACCCTGTCCACGTACTGCATACGCATATCTGTCATACTTCTGAAATCTTGGGCAAAAAAGGTATGGATGGGGTAATATTGTGTGCCTTGCTTGGCCCATCGCAGATCCCTCTTCTCTTTGGCGCCAAATTCTGCGTATATGTCTGTTGACACCTAATTTTTGCCCTTCACGACTAAATTTAATCCTGAGTTACTTCAGTTTTTAATAAACCAAAATAATTATTTCATCCAAATAAAAAAAAACTTAAAATATTTTTTGTACCTGATTTTGTCATTTTAAGTAGCGATTATATACTATCATGTTCTGTTATACGAGATTATATAATTTGTTACTTAAATATTTATTTTACAAATATCGGATTTAATGAAGGCTTATCTTAAAAATAAATTCAAATGATTAAAATCTTAATTTAAATATAATTTATTCTCAAAAACAATTTATTTGGATAAATATGCATTCATTTTATTAAATCAAGAAGCTCGGGATAAAAAAAGTATTAATTTAATTTAGCCAATCTATTAGATTTGACCATAATTGAAAATTGATCATAATTGCAATGCAATTTGTCAATTAATTTTTAATTTGGTCAAAATAAATAAATATGGCTAAATTTTAAATTCTAATTGGAGTTATATTTTAAATAACCCCAAAATTCTCAAAAACTCTCATGACTTTTACCCAATTGCCATCAAAAAATAAATTTAAATTGAACTATTCCCCCCAACTTTGTCCTTTTCCAATTTTGAAATTCAAAGATTGTACTACATTGTACTATTTCCCCCCAAATTATCTTCCACCTCACCTTATCTTTAATTTTTACATTTCAAAAACCCCCCTAAATGCTTTTTCTCCCACATTGGTAGATGACAAGAAATAAATCTCTATCCTTTCCTATAAATATTTTTCTCCCACATTGGTGGAAAAAGGAAAAAAATACTCCATTCTCTCCTATAAATACTACCACTACTTTGGTAGAGAGAGGAGGGGAGAAGGAAAAAAAAAGGTTAGAAAGGGGAAAAAAATCCTTTTGAGCAAAATTAGTTATTTTTATTTAGTAAAAATTTTTGTTTCATAAAGTTGATCGGCTAATCAAAATTTTTGAGTTGCCGGCGACGTTTTTCGGTGGTGGTTGATTCCAACGCAGCTCGTAGTCTCGTTTTGCTGCCCCCCAAAAGGTAAACACACCTTATTTTTTTTTTTGTTTTTTTTAGTTTTTATTATCGTTTTTCTCTTCATCTTTTTTCTTCTTCGGAGTTCGTAGATATAATTTTATTTGTTGGGATTATATGTTATAGATGGACTTTAAGGCCCTAGAACATTGTGGTATCGATATTCTAATTATTTTCATGTTCATGATATAAAAATGAGCTAGCAATAGTTGTATGTGCCTTTTTTGACTTTATTCTTTGATTATTTTAGATAAAGTTTCAATCTTTGCTTAAAAGATATATTTATGCTTTTTTTAAACTCATTGTTGTTGGATACATTTGTTTTTAGTATGTAAAGTTATTTTATGTTTTGAAGAATAGTTAATGTTGAATGTTTTGCCTTTTCACCTTATTCTTTGATTATTTGAATAAAGTTTAGATCTTTACTTCAAAAACGATACCTATGTCTTGTTTAAACTTATTGTTGGTAGATATATTTTTTTTAGCATGTAAATTTATTTCCTTTATGTTGAAAAGAATAGATAATATTGATTGTTTATCTTTTTTACTTTATTCTTTGATTATTTTGGATAAAGTTTAGATCTTTACTTGAAAAATAATACCCATGTCTTGTTTAAACTTATTGTTGGTAGATATGTTTTTTTTAGCATGTAAAGTTGTTTATTTTATGTTGGAAGAATAGTTATTATTATTATGTTTGAATGACGTTCTAGTTTTTGCGTTTTCTTAGTTTGTTTATAATCATCTTTGTAATAATGTTGTTTGCTAGTGTGTAACTGCCTAGAATCCTTTTCCTTTATGCACGAACTATGTTTGACCTGAATTCCCAAGAAAGGGATACGTAGGCAGCTTATGTCGGCTTCGGTCAACCCCTTAGGAAAATTTATCCTTTCCCCCCTTTGTATGAACTACGTGATGACCTGAATTCCTAATAAAAGGGATACATAGGCGGCCTATGTCGGCTTCGGTCAATCCATTAATTTCTTTTGTATATCCCTAGCGTAGCCTGAACTACGTTTGACCTAATTCCTACTTCAACTAAATACGTAGGCGTCCCAACGGATCGGTCATATAACCCTAAGAAATGGAAACTGGAGCAGAATTTTTGAGAAAGAATCTCAAAAATTCACAAGAGAAGATCTACATCCAAGAAAGAGAATGAAGATCAGCAAAGACTTCAGATCCACTCAGATTGGTATTATCTCAAACAAGTTTAAACTGGAGCAAAAATTTTGAGAAAGACCTCAAAATTTCCATCAAATGCCGGAACATATTCCAAATTCCCCAGCACCAAAGGTTAAAGCTTTGGAAACCACCAACTGTAACAAAGTCTGGGTAGACTCAATTTTTGGCTATGATAGAACTACTTAACGAAACCCTCCAACAATAATCACGAGTTTTGGAGATCATCCATCGGATATAGTCAGAACCGCGAGGAAGACGTTCATTGAGCTAGTACATGACATGACTGGCAGAAATTTTCTAAAAATTACAGAAGTTTTCAAAATTATTTTCAAAAATTTAAGACTATTTTCAAAAATCTTACTACTCACTTACTTAGTACTTGCCTAGACATCATTTGGGATAGTGTGTCAGGGTGGAAATCTGAATATGGTGGAATGCCCAAGAGATGGCAAGGAGCAAATGAAGGATTGAAGAAGGTCAACATGGAGTAATTTCATTCAACTAATTATTTTTCTGTGGATGCACGGATCAATACGCAAAATGAGAGTCTCTTTCAAAAATCCCCAAGCAAATTGGGAGCCATAATAGATCATTAATGCCCAAGAACGGTATTTTAGGGCAGCCCTAAAAATAGGTTTAATGCCCATTTATTGAGGACCTTTTAATTTGTCCATCTCATTTCTTGAAATCGTAGACGACAAACAAAAGCACTTTGTCTTCTTTACATGTATCGTATTTAGAAGTTTCCTAAAAATAGTCGCTAGTAAAAGCAACTTTGTGTCTACTAATCATCTACCTTGAGTACAGGTACATGTAGAAAGCGGGACACTGACAAATGAAGCTAGGTAAAATTATTTTATCACTGCCACAATGGCCATTGCAGATCATTGCCGCAAAATCCATCACATATCATTGCCACAAAGGCCATTACATATCTGTTGAAGCGCTAGACACGATGCTGGCATCGAGGATATCATCAGCATTCAATATCTGTTGATGCGCTAGACACAACATTGGCATCGAGGATATCATCATCATTCAATATTTGTCGACACGCTAGACACAACGCTGGCATCGAGGATATCATCAGCATCCAATATATCTGTCGACACGCTAGACACAACGCTGGCGTAGAGTATATCATCAGCATCTAATATATCTGTCGACATGCTAGACACAACTCTGGCATCGAGGATATCATCAGCATCCAATATATTTGTCGACACGCTAGACACAATGCTGGCGTCGAGGATATCATCAGCATCCAATATATCTGTCGACACGCTAGACATAATGCTGGTGTTGAGGATATCATCAGCATTCAATATCTGTTGACGCCCTAGATACAACGCTGATGTCGAGGATATCATCAGCATTCAATATATCTATCGACACGCTAGACATAACGCTGGCGTCGAGGATATCATCAGCATTCAATATATCTATTGACATGCAAGACACAACGCTGGCATCGAGGATATCATCATCTTTTCATGAATCAGCATCTGAATACATTAAGAGTGCATGATTTGGAGAGACACCTTTAGGTCGCCATCTAAGGATGAATGATATATAAGATTTCCTAGCAATTGACAATTTGAAGGTCATCTATAAGTCATATTATTTAAAATAGGATAGTGTGAAAGATCACCTATGATTTGATAGCCTATAGGTCATCCGTAAGCCACAATAACATCCTAACCGGGTAGTGTGCAAGATCGCCCAAAAGTTGATAGTTCAAAGGTTATCCGAAGTCGCAACTAAATCCTTACCGGAGGATACGAAAGATTGTAAAATTGATACGTCCAAGGGTTATCTATCAGCCGTGTCATATCCATGATCGATTATTGTGCAGGATTACCCAAAGACGATCAACTTGAGGGAGTATCTATAAGTTATATTGTATCCAAGGTCGGATGATGTGCAGGAACACCTGAAAGCTAGCGATTGGAGGGATATCTGTAAGTCATCTCTTATTCAAAGTCGGATGAAGTGCAGGATTACCTAAAAGCTAGAAATTCAAAGGATATCTGTAAGTCGCCTCGCATCCAATATCAAATAATGCACAAGATTATCCAAAGATTGACAATTTAAGGAAAATTTATAAATCAATCTTCGACTATAACCGGAGAGTTCATCATTACACATACAACAAGTAATATAGGTAACCAAGAGGGTTGCCACACTAGCACAAGATTTCACGGTTGTAGAGACCGTTCTGCATAAAGTATCGCCGGTGTCCAAAAGGGCCGCCCCACTTTGAAGATGTATTAAACCAATAAATGTCATAATTATACAACAACCAAGAGGATTGTTGTGTTTGTTGTTTCCAGTTATTTCATTCCAAACAGGTACCATGAAGAGATGACTCTACTTTTTGGGCTACAACTAAAAGATTACCTATATCTTTCGTGAATTATTTTAGTACTAACACTTTTTGCTTGAGAAATTGTCGAGAGCATCCGAAAGGATGAAAATCTCAAATCAAAACCACAGGTGTGGATGACTCCAAAAAGGATGCACCACGACGTGGAACTCTTTCTCAGCAGCAAAACGGGACATAGTCTAAAGAGGGACGTCAAACTCTTTGGACGCGAGATAAAGGATGATCACGTCCACCATCCAACCACACCCCTGTTAGAAGGCTTGTGGGTATTTCAGGATATTCTGGTTTTAGCTTCACCTTCGGGATATTTTTAAACTCATGCCGAGGGTAACCTTCTCTTTTTTTCAAATTCGGGTGGCAACACACTTAGAGTTTTGGAAATTATGTCCAGCTAAGTTCTTGACTATGGATGTGAAGGATCCCATATTCATGGTCAATAGGTTACAAGCCTCTTCTCTACAACTCGATCAACTTGTCACTCATTCCGAGCCAAAGATGGTCTGAAATAAAAGACTATCTTTTCTACCGATTGAGTCGAACTACAAGTAGTTTGATTCCCTAAAATCTTGGGGATATGTAGGCTGGGATCTATGTATAAAACTCGACTTCATTCCAACCTCCCCCAATCCTTTTATTCCCTAGTTTCTCGGTTTTATCAAACACTCTAAAACTGAGATAACTTGTGAATTTTTTGAAAATCGTGCTTTAAATAAAGCTCTATGAACTACAAGTGGCCTAAATTCTCTTGTAATCTGAGATATGTAGGAAACCTAATACCGAGGTCCGGCCATGACTCTATGAAACTCATGCGAAAACCAACCTCTTTCAGATTCGAATCTATGGTCAGACAAAAATTAGGAACGTCAACCTCTCTTTGCCCAGGGTTACTTACATCCACCCTGCCCAAAGGGAGGGGGCAGCTGTTGATGCCTAATTTTTTCCCTCCACGACTAAATTTAATCCCGAGTTTCTTCAGTTTTTAATAAACCAAATTAATTATTTCATCCAAATTAAAAAAAAAATTAAAATATTTTTCGTACGTGATTTGGTCATTTTAAGTAGCGATTATATCCTATCATGTTCAGTTATACAAGATAATATAATTCGTTACTTAAATATTTATTTTATAAAATATCAAATTTAATTAAGGCTTATCTTGAAAATAAATTCAAATGATTAAAATCTTAATTTAAATATAATTTATTCTCAAAAATAATTTATTTGGATAAATATGCATTCATTTTATTAAATCAAGAAACTCGGGATAAAAAAAGTATTAATTTAATTTAGTCAATCTATTAGATTTGACCATAATTGAAAATTGGTCATAATTGCAATGCAATTAGTCAATTAATTTTTAATTTGGTCAAAATAAATAAATATGGCTAAATTTTAAATTCTAATTGGGGTTATATTTTAAATAACCCCAAAATTCTCAAAAACTCTCATAACTTTTACCCAATTTCCATAAAAAAATAAATTCAAATTGCACTATTCCCCCCAACTTTGTCCTTTTCCAATTTTGAAATTCAAAGACTGCACTACATTGTACTATTTCCCCCTAAATTATCTTCCACCTCACCTTATCTTTAATTTTTACATTTCAAAAACCCCCCTAAATGCTTTTTCTCCCACATTGGTAGATGACAAGAAATAAATCTCTATCCTTTCCTATAAATATTTTTCTCCCACATTAGTGGAAAAAGGAAAAAAATACCCATTCTCTCCTATAAATACTACCACTACTTTGGTAGAGAGAGGAGGGGAGAAGGAAGAAAAAAAAAGGCTAGAAAGGGGAAAAAAAAATCCTTTTGAGTAAAAATAGTTATTTTTATTTAGTAAAAATTTTTGTTTCATAATGTTGATCGGCTAATCAAAATTTTTGAGTTGCCGGCGACGTTTTTCGGTGGTGGTTGATTCCAACGAAGCTCGTAGTCTCGTTTTGCTGCCCCCCAAAAGGTAAACACACCTTTTTTTTTATTATTATTTTAGTTTTTATTATCGTTTTTCTCTTCATCTTTTTTCTTATTCGTAGTTCGTAGATATAATTTTATTTGTTGGGATTGTATGTTATAGATGGCCTTGAAGGCCCTAGGACGTTGTGGTATCGATATTCTAATTATTTTCATGTTCATGATATAAAAATGAGCTAGCAATAGTTGTATGTGCCTTTTTTGACTTTATTCTTTGATTATTTTAGATAAAGTTTCAATCTTTGCTTAAAAGATATATTTATGCTTTTTTTAAACTCATTGTTGTTGGATACATTTGTTTTTAGTATGTAAAGTTATTTTTTTTATGTTTAGAAGAATAGTTAATGTTGACTATTTTGCCTTTTCACCTTATTCTTTGATTATTTGAATAAAGTTTAGATCTTTATTTCAAAAACGATACCTATGTCTTGTTTAAACTTATTGTTGGTAGATGTATTTGTTTTTAGCATGTAAAGCTATTTCCTTTATGTTGAAAAGAATAGATAATATTGATTGTTTCTCTTTTTTTTTTTTACTTTATTCTTTGATTATTTTGAATAAAGTTTAGATCTTTACTTGAAAAACAATACCCATGTCTTGTTTAAACTTATTGTTGGTAGATATGTTTTTTGTAGCATGTAAAGTTATTTATTTTATGTTGGAAGAATAGTTATTATTATTTGTTGCGCCTTAATAAAAATAGTAATTAGTTAAGTCAAGAATTTGTCATTTGCTTACTAATTATTTTAATGGATTTCTAAACCCTCATATAAGATATGAAGTTCTAGCTTTATTTTTCATCTAAGATGTTTATTCTTCTTTGTTCGCATGTTGTCTTTTCAAAATGATAAGAAAGTTCAAATTTTTGCGGCTAAATAAAATTATTTGGATATTTTTGACTCATGCATAGTATGATTGTGAAACTCTTGCTTTGCATTTTTTATTTGTTGACTCTTATTCTTGTGCAAGTGTGCTTATTCTTGTCATTCAAAAATTGGTTCTTGATAGTTTCTTTTACTTTGAAATATGTCACTTTTATGCCTTGAACATATATTAGTTTCTTTATCTTTTCTTTGCATGCAAAAAAATATATCTCGAGTCCAAATGGACTCTCTCCTCCTGCATTTCGTAATGGGTAAATGAGGCTCACCCCTTCGAGTCAAGTTCGAAGTTTAAACCCAAGGTCCATTACATGGCGTGCGGGTGCTAGAAGATAGACAAAGAAGGAAAATGGGTCAAAACCCATTGATGAGGTCACTAAAAGACTTGAAAAGTCTCAATTTTTATTGTTGTCTTCTTTTTATTTATTCATTTAGTCATTTATTTATTCATTCATTTCAGCTTCGAAGCCAAAGTTTTATTTAATGTAGGTGGATCAAGACTCGAGCCAAAGGCTCGAAAAATAGTTTAGGACAGGTGAAATGGGTTGAAAGCCCAACTAGACTAGGACAGGTCTCGTTGATTTGGGCCTAATGGCCTAAATCCTTTACTTTCTCCTCCCTTCCCCTTTTATGTATTTATTTGTTTATTAGTTTTGTTTAGACTTAGTTAAAATCCCTACTAAGTCGCCTAAATCTATTTTACACAAGTCTTTTTTTTTGAAAAAATCAAATCACTATTTCAACAAATTAATCTTTTCGAAGTTAATCAAAAATATGATTTTCAAACAGTCCGGATAACCGCAAGTTAGCGGATGTTTTAGGTGCCTAGCACCTTTCTAAAACTTTAATAGGAACCGTTTACTCAGAATTTCTGACTTAAACGATTTTCCTGTTTTGAATCGTCTAAGTATTTTACAAAGCTTTCTTAATTCCTTTTCAAAATTAAGTGGCGACTCTCTCAAAAGTCAAAATTTCTGCAAAACAATGTCCACCTTCTTAAGTGGCCCTTAAACTTCAATAGCCTTTGGAGAAGAAGGAGTTGCAATTTTTTTAGATTTTCGATTAGAGATTACTTGGCTAATTGCTCTTTTCTTCCTCCCAATTGCCACTATAGAAGTGTATGGCTCCCTCACCTTCTTGGATGGTTTGACACCCCTCTTGAATTTTAATTCCTCAACATCTTTAGTAATAGCCTCTATTTTTTCAAAGAGTTTATCCTGGATATCCTTGCACCCTTTGTATTTGCAACGAGAACAAGAGGTGGAGAGGGCTGAGATGGACTAATGTAAGGGTGAGAGGGACTTGTGTAATAGAGAGAGGGACTTGTGAAAGGTGTGTTTTCAAATATATTTATTTTTTATCGAGCATAAACATGCTCAAAATCACGACTGGCATTAGTATCAGCATGCCTGCCACCAACATCAACTCCACTAGCAACACCCCTAGAAGAAGCACCCAGATCTGTTGTAGTAGGTTGGTCATGAAGAGCCTCAATACTAGGCTGACCTTACCTAACTTCTCTTTTTATGGTTGTTGATCCAGAAAATTCCTTCTTTATTAACTCCATCGTTGGGTTTGCTATTGTATCAATAAGACCTAGAGTAATAAAAGAAGTCATCCAACTCCTGCTTAGTTGGCACGATCTATGGATGCATAACCTATAAAAAAATAGATACATTTAAATCATATAATAATTTGCAGTCAGTTGGGTTACATATTAGCGCAGGCAACTTATGCAACAGATGATCTATCTGTCGCAACAACTGATCTGTATGTCACAACAGATTAATAATATGTTACATTATATTACCCATCTATTGCATAATTTACAGCAGATGGTTAATATGTTGAGTCAGGTTCAGATAACTAGAGCAACAGATGGTTAATCTATTACGAAATATGAATTTTTTGTCATAACAAATTACCCATATGTTGCACCAGTTGCAGGAGACGGGTAATCTATTGCAACAGACTACCCATCTATCGTAACAAATGGCATATCTGTTTCAATATATTTGTTTGATTCAAATTATTTTACTTAAAAGAAGACGTACTGTATCATCTGGAGGGTTAAAGAGATCAGCTTTCTTAATTTTTGGGTTGCCCTTTGCAACCAACCATTTAAGGATCCTTGAATAAGAAACCTCACCCGCGTAATCCTTGCACTACTTTTGGAGGTGAGGAATGACTTCAAATGCCCAAGCTTACAAAATTTAAACAGAAGGCAAGCAAAAAAAAGTCATAGTTATTATTCAATATAAATTAATGGATGAGTAAACAAATAGTGATTAAATTTACCATTAAACCCCAAAGAAAGCTGTATAATGTGATCGTCTTTGGGGATAGCTTTGTCAGTAAATATTTGACAGTCAAGTAGTAGCTATCATATCCTCAGGGATAATTGTTGAATTTCTCAAAATCATTAGCAAGATTCAACAAATCATCTTCTATAACTTTGTTGACGTCTCTTATCAATATAACGGCATGGGCAAATCAAACCAAGAACAACTGCTCCCTGTACTGCTTTGGTATGGTTTTATCCTTGAGATGTTCTATCAACTCATTGGCTTTTCACCCACGTCCAGCAATGTCTAACAACCAATCTATTTTTTCCTTACGTTTATTAGTTTTGCTGGGTAGTCTGATTTTGGTAGGTAGCCGCTTGGAAAATGCCTTACTACTATTTGATGGTGGTGGTTTGGCTATCCTGCTTTCCTTGGACCCTTTGCATGGTGTTTTATTGGTGAGAGGTTCTTCTGGATGATAGCATCTCAAGTTCGTCACTATGGAAAACTCTATTAAGCCAAAACAAACCGGCATGCCACAGTAGTTGATCCAGATTTCATCCATATTTTTCCCTCCTTCTTTGAATCTTTATCATCCCCGACGTACTTGATTCTACGCTTGAGAAGAACATATACCATGATCATTTAGAAATAGATAGTGTGGTCCTCAGGCAGCTCAAGAAAGTATCCAAAACAACTCTCCTTAAAAGTTCGTCTATGTTTCATTCTTTATAATATTCCTAAATTCGTCAAAAGGTTTCCCCAACTGACATTTAAGAAAAAAATCACCAATTAATTTTGCAGGGTGATCTATCGGCATTGCAACTTAAAACCTGTCAATACTAATAGTTTTGACAGCCTTATGCTAGGATTTCGATATTAATTCATGCCCCATTGGTGATGCATTATCATTATCTTTCTCACTTTCTTCTCCCTCATTTTCTTGTTTATCTTTTTCTTTCTCCTCCTCACTTTTATTCTTCTCATCACCATCTACTAACCCTTGTTCACCTCCCTCAATGTCATTTTCATAAATTTTCTCAGCTTTACTTTTCCCTGACTGAGATTGTTTGGGAAGATTCTTCGAATCCCTTTGAGACATGTTTTACCTACAAACAATTGTAACTCCCCGAATCTGGTATCCGAAATACTACACGATGCTTATGACACTGAAGGACCACAAGCTAGCCTATGATTGATATTTGTACCTGAGCACTGCATAACATACAGAATAAATACAGAATATAAGTTGTAAGGCCATAAGGTTCTAAACTAATAAAATGTAACATCTGAAAGTACGGTATATCAAAACCAAAACAAAATTGAAATAAACCATCTGAACATACTGTAGTCTGAAAGCCTTTAAAACTGGACTGTCTGAATAAGAAGTTGATGGGACATATCCCCAAATAACTCCAACCTCTGAAATAAACCAAGTAATAAAATAAAGTGATGATCATGTCCTCGAAGGAGGAGGACTCACTGCTAACTCTGACTGCTGAAACTGGAATACTACTGATGCTCTGGAGCTCATTTTTCTGAACCTATGGTATAGAATAAAACACCATAGCATAAATACATCAATATAATTAAATATACTGTATGCATGTGTGGTAGGCTGAATGCAAAGGGTTCAAATGCATGAACAATGCTAACTGACTGTATAACATGAACATGAGAATACATGCATAAATAAGTGACTGACTGTGACTGAATTCATGATGGTACTGACTACTGAGTCTGATTACTGATAACATGAGTCACTGATAACTGATATAACTGATATTGAGTGACTGTATCTGACAGCCTAGGTTCTGATAGAACTAACTGAGTTTCGTACTGTTCTGAGTTAATTGTATCTGACAGTCCTGAAATTCTGAAGAATTATCTGAGTTCTATTACTGAGACTGAGTCTGAAACTGTAATTATGGGAAGTAGTCATCTAACCGACATACCCCAAATAAAGAAATATAGCTAGGTTGGGGTCCAATCTATAACCCTAATTGGAAGGGTATCAATACCACACCACTAGTAAAGACAAGCTGTGGGTAACCCTCATCTGATAGTGTACCCAAAAGAGAATCGTAGGACCCTCATCTGACAGTGTTTATCTACCTCATCAACCCTCATATGCAAGTGTTGATGTCTCAACCTATGATGGCTACATAGTTCTGAAATGCTAGGATTGCTTCTGAGGATCACACCCTCAACTGTCAGTGTGTGTCCTCATCCTTGGGTTTACTCGGTGTTAAATCCTACTCCCATCTGAATAGACACTGAACATGATTAACTGAACTGAATTGGACTGAGGTCATTTTCATTGACTGACAGAATACTACTGAATTACTGAAGTGCTGAGCTTTCTAAGATTATTGGGATTACTGAGTTTACTGAGTTTTCATAAGTTACATGACTGACTAAATTCTACTGAACATGGCTTGACTGAGGATATCCTGAACACATAATACTGGCTCTAGGCACAAATCTAAATTGTTGGGTACAAGTACCCCCAGGACTTAATAGAAGGAAACTGACAAGGCATGACATTTTTGAATACACGACCAACAACAACAATCCATAGTACAATAAGTTGGGGATTTCATGAAGTACATGGCTATCATAATCTTGTACATGGTAGGAATGCATATACTCAATGTCATAATTTCATACTCTAACATCATGAGCATTCCAACAAACATCTATATTGCACATCAATAACATGAGAGTCATTTGAACATAAGGGTAAAACATGAATCCTTCACTTAAGTCACAATTGAGTCATAGTACATAATTTCTAGTCTCTTAGGCATTTTGTCAAACACTTAGGGTGTATCACTTAGGGCATGACATAATCATCAAATTAACATATCATAACCAACTAAAAATTCATGGTCTTTAACTCACATGCTAACATATTTTATTAAAAACACATAAAGATTCCAAATTGGGAATCATACAACAACAACAACCACATGAACATAATCAACATATAGCATGAATATCATAATTCATAGTTTAAAACTTGATTCTTGGGCTTCATGGACGAAAGGAATTCATGAATCAACACTATGCATACCTGAGAAAGGAAACCTTAAAGGTTCTTGGATGGATTTCTTGAGATTGACCTTGATTATTAATAGGGTTTTGTTTTCTTGAGAGAGAATGTTCTTGATATAGGGGAAAAGTGAAAAGTAAGTAGCTAAGGACGTTTTTAGGGATTAAATCTCATACCTGGATGTGTGAAAACCTTGGAAAAAGACTATTTTAGCCCTGGACGAAACTTTTAATTTTTGTTAAAATTTTCTGAAATAGGCACCTGGCGCGATACAGAGCTATCGCGTTGCCACTTTGTTTGCGACCTGAAAGTTTGGCGCGATGCCGTAACATCGCGGAGCTTTATTGGAAAAAGGATAATTGGAATTTAAGAGCCCTCCGCGATGCAGTGTAATCAGGGAGTTTAATTAGAAACAGACAAACGTCATTTTGACTTATGGCTCGACGCGCCACTGACTGAGATGATGGTGTTTTACGACTGAAACTTTAAATCACCATAACCTCTTACCCGGTTATCGGATTTAGGCGAATTTGGTATCGATGAAAAGCTTATTCAATTTCTCACACAACAAAAAGTCAAAATCTTGAAAATTTCATATGTATAAAAATGGATTCATATTTTAAAGCAAGTCTTTAATATTTTCGGGATGAATTTAAGCTAGGTAGAAGTATGGGGTATTACAATATCTCCCCTTTGAAAATATTCGTCCTCGAATGTGACTGATTGAGATGGGAGAAATGATAAGCTGAAGTACAAATTGAACATAAAAAATTGAAACATGACTACATGACTGACACTGTCGAGATTTATACTGAGCATGCATATCTGATGCATTATTTCATGACTGAACTGACTCATGAATACATGACTGAGATTTTTGATAACTAAGTTTCTCATAAGGAGAATGTATGTCTGATGCATGAACACGTGAATGATCTGATGTATGAGCATATAATGGAATATGCAATGGTAAATAGGTACCAAGTTTAAAATGGGAATCTAAGCATGAAACTGGTTTGCAACTTGAACTTGAACATGAAATTAAATAAGCTTTAAGGAAAGCTATTACCTTGGGCTGAGTCTGAGTTTGCGGAGAAGAGGTGAGGATACTTGGTCCACATGTTTGCTTCTGATTCCCAAGTAGCTCCCTCAATGGACTGATTCCACTAAAGAACTTTGACTAGAGGGACATTTTTGTTCCTCAGTCTACGAGTCTGATAGTCAAGAATTTTGTCTGGAATCTCTCATAAGAGAGGCTGCTCTGAATACCGACGCCCTCAACATGGACTACAAATGCTGAATCACCTATGCACTTCTTGAGCAATAAAACATGAAATACTGGGTAAACTGAAGCTAGATCTGAAGGTAATTCAAGCATATAAGCTACTTTGCTAAAGCGACTGAGAATTTTTAAGGGACCGACATATCGGAGACTGAGCTTTCCCTTTTTTTCGAACCGCTTCACCCTCTTCATGGGAGAGATCTTTAGATAGACATAGTTACTAATCTCAAACTCAAGATCCTTTTTGTGCATATACACATAAGACTTCTGTCAGCTCTGAGCAGCCCAAAGTCTCTCTTTGATCAACTGGACTTTTTCTAAGGCATAGAATACTAAGACAGGACCTATGACTAAGGACTCACGAACTTTGAACCAACTAAATGAAGATCTGCATCTCCTACAATTGAGAGCTATGAATAGAGCCATCCAAATACTTGAATGATAGTTGTTGTTGTATGCAAACTCAATCAAAGGCAAATGGTCATCCCAACTTCCCTTGAAATTAATTGCACACGCTCGCAACATATCTTCTAAAGTATGGATGGTCCTTTCTGCTTGACCATCTATCTGAGGATGAAAGGTGTACTGAGGTAAACTTGGGTAGGAAGACCTTTATGGAATGCTTTCCAGAAATGAGAGGTGAACTAGGTACCTCTATCTGAAACAATGGATAATGGAACACCGTGTAATCTGATCAACTCCCTGATATAGAGTTTGGCATAATCATTGACTGAATAGGGGGTATGGACTGGAAGAAAATTAGCTAATTTGGTTATTCTATCTAAAATGACCCAAACTGAATCATGCTAATGACGAGTACGAGGCAAAACTGTCACAAAGTCCATGTTCACTTTTTCCCACTTCCAAATGGGAGTATTAAACTCCTGTATGGACCTACTAGGCTTATGATGCTTAATCTTAACCTGCTGACATGTTGAGCACTTAGCCACAAACTCTGCAATATCTCTCTTCATCCCATTCCACCAATAGATCTCTTGCAAGTCGCGGTACATCTTAGTGTCCCCCAGATGAATCGAGTATTGCGCACCATGCACTTCTGCAAGAATTCATTGCTTCAAGTCATCTACACCTAGCATACAGAGACGACCCTGACAATGCAAAACATCATCTCCCCCTTGGGAGAAAACCTTAACCTTTTGATCTTTGATTGACTCATTCAACTTAAGAAGACTGGGATCCCTATCTTGTTTTTCCTTAACTTCAAAAACTAGAGATGATTCTGAACTACTCTGAACCCATATATTACCCTCTGCTGAATCAACTAGGCGAATACCTAGTCTTGCAAGCTTATGAACTTCCCGAGCTAACTTCTTTTTACTGTCTTCAGCATGAGCAACACTACCCATAGACAGTCTACTGAGAGCGTCGGCCACTACATTGGCCTTGCCCGAATGATAAACAACACTCATGTCATAATCTTTCAAGAGCTCTAACTACCTTCTCTGACTGAGTTTAAGATTATTCTGTGAGAATACGTACTGAAGGCTTTTATGATTGGTGAACATATCTACATGAATACCGTACAAGTAATGCTTTCAAATCTTTAAGGAAAATACTACTGCTACTAACTCAAGATCATGAGTATGATAACTCTTCTCATGGAGTTTAAGCTGTCTGGAGGCATAGGCTATGACCTTACCATGCTACATGAGGACACAACCCAAACCTACTCTAGATGCCTCACAGTACACTATGAACCTATCTGGACAGTCTGGAAGAGCCAAAATTGGAGCTGAGGTGAGTCGAGTCTTCAACTCCTGAAAAATCTTCTCGCAAGGATCTGACAACTGAAACTTGACTTTTTTCTGAGTCAATCCATACATAGGGGATGCAATAGAAGAAAATACTTCAACAAACCATTTGTAATAGCCAGCCATACCCAAGAAAATCCTAATATCTGATGGAGAGACAGGGCGAGGCCAGTTTCTTACTGCTTCGGTCTTTTAGGGATCAACTCTAATGCCATCACCAGAAATGATATGACCAATGAATGCTACTGACCTTAGCCAAAATTCACACTTACTAAATTTGGAGAACAACTAATAGGATCTAAGAGTCTGAAGTACGATTCTGAAATGGTCTGCATGATCACGCTCACTACAAGAATAGACCAGGATGTCATCTATGAAGACTACGATGAACATGTCCAAGTACTTCTTGAACACATGGTTCATCAAGCCCATGAAAGTGGCTAGGGCATTGGTAAGACCAAAGGACATGACTAAGAATTCGAAGTGACCATACCAAGTTTGGAAAGCTATTTTTGGAATGTCACATTCTCTGACTCTGAGCTGATGATAGCCTGATCTGAGGTCTATCTTAGAGAAATATCTGGCACCCTAAAGTTGGTCAAATAAGTTATCAATTTGGGGAAGTGGATACTTGTTCTTGATCGTGACTTTATTGAGCTGACGATAATCAATGCATATTCTGAGAGAATCATCTTTCTTGCACATGAATAAGACTAGCTCACCCTACGGGGACACACTGGGTCTGATGAATCCCTTATCTAAGAGATCCTTCAACTGCTTTTTCAGTTCTTTGAGTTCTGCTGGTGCTATTCTGCATAGTGGAAAAGATATAGAATATGATTCTTACCACAAGTCTTACACAGAGGATTGGTTCGGGCACTGCTAACACTGCCTTAAGATTTAGAGCTTAGCTCCCTATCTCTGTTACCCTTCCTGAACTTAGGAACTAGAGCAGTGGCTGAGGAAGGATCTGAAATGGATAACTTTGGGTGGACCTGAGAACGGTTACCACCCTCTGACGTAGGCTGATTGAAGTTGAAGCTACCAGTTCCCTCTCCTTAATCTTCTGCTCCTCTATCTTTTGAGCATGGATCATAACCCTAGCTATGTCCATCTCACTAATCAACATGGCGGTCCTGCACTCCTTGACCACACTATCATTCACCCCAAAAACAAACTTACTCATATTAGCTCTACTATCTGCCACCACATGAGGAGCGTATCTTGCTAGTTGAGTAAACTTAAGAGAATAATCTTTCACCGTCATGTTGCCCTGCCTAAGGTTGATAATTTCTAACACCTTAGATTTTCTTAGATCTAGGGGAAAGAATCTATCAAGAAAAGCAGTGGCAAACTCCTCCCACCCAATAGGCCCTGCATCTATAGCCCTCTCTATTTTCCACTATTTGAACTATATGTGAGCCATATCCTGCAACTGGTATACAGCTAGCTCAAAACTCTCACTAGTGGTAACCCCCATGATATCTGTAAACTTTAGAACATGGTCAAGGAATTCTTGAGGGTCCTCATCTGACTTAGACCCAAAAAAGAATGGAGGATTCATTCGGGTGAAGACTCAAATCCTGGATGCAGTAGTATTGGCCACTGGATTGGCTGGAACCGCAGCTGGCCATTCGTTCTGAGTAGCAACTGAATTAGCAAGAGTAGTGAATCTAGATCTGAACTCTATATGAGAGACATGTTCGTCCAGGGGATCTGCCTGAACAGGCTGAGGGCCTGACTAATTTTCATTTCTTCTTTTGGGAGGCAGTTCTTTAAATAAAAAAGAAGAAACGATTTAGACTAAGAGTTGAATTTTGAGCTCATACTCACTGGCACGACATGAATACTAAAAGAAGGGAAACTGTTCCTAAAAAATCTTATAGCCTCCTGTACATAAATATGATGCACAACACACCCATGCACAAGACTCCTCTAAATGCGGCCTTCAGACTTCCTAGGACTCTATTGAACCTTAAGCTTTGATACCAAGTTTGTAATGCCCCAAATTTGGTACTCGAAATGCTACACGGTGCTCATGACCCCGATGGGCCACAAGCTAACCCATGACTGATATTTGTACTTGAACACTGCATAATATACTGAATAAATATGGAATATAAGCTATAAGGCCATAAGGTTCAAAACTGATAAAACATAACATCTGAAAGTACAGTATATCAAAACCAAAATAAAACTAAAATAAACTATCTAAACATACTATAGTCTGAAAGCCTCTAAAACTGGACTATCTGAATAAAGAGTTGATAGGATATGTTCCCAACTAACTCCAACCTCTAAAATAAACCAAGTACTAAAATAATGTAATGATCATGTCCTCAAAGGATGAGGACTCAGTGCTAACTCTAACTGCTGAAACTGGAATGTTACGGATGCTCTGAAGCTCGTGCTTCTGAACCTATGGTATAGAATAATACACCATAGCGCAGATGCGTCAGTACAATTGAATGTACTGATATATATGCGAGGTAAGATGAATGCAAAGGGTTCAAATACATGAACAATGCTAATTGACTGTATAACATGAACGTGAGAATACATGCATGAATAGGTGACTATGACTAAATTCGTAATGGTACTGACTACTGAGTCTGATTACTGATAACATGAGTCACTGATAACTGATATAATTGATACTGAGCGACTATATCTGACAGTGTAGGTTCTAATAAAACTAACTGAGTTTCGTACTATTCTGAGTGGACTGTATCTAACAGTCCTAAAATTTTGAAGAACTATCTGAGTTCTATTACTGAGAGTGAGTCTAAAACTATAATTATGGGAAGGAGTCATTTAACCGACATACCCTAAATAAAGCAATATAGCTAGGTTGGGGTCCAATCTGTAACCATAATTGGAAGGGTGTCAATATCGTGCCACTGGTAAAGACAAGCTGTGGGTGACCCTCATCTGATAGTGTCCCCAAAAGAGAATGATGGGACCCTCATCTGACAGTGTTTATCCACCTCATCAACCCTTACCTATCAGTATTGATGTCTCAACCTATGCTGGCTAAATAGTTCTGGAATGCAAGAATTATTTCTAAGGATCACACCCTCAACTATCATTGTATGTCCTCATCCTTAGGTTCACTAGGTGCTAAATCCTACTCCCATCTGAATAGACACTGAACATGATTAATTGAACTAAACTAAACTGATTTCATTGAGTTTCATTGAATGACAAAATACTACTGAGATTACTGAAGTGCTGAGCTTTTTGAGATTACTGGGATTACTGAGTTTACTGAGTTTTCCTGAGTCACATGACTGACTGAATTCTACTGAACATGGCTTGACTGAGGATATCGTTAAAACATAACACTGTCTCTAGGCATACAGCTAAATTGTCGGGTACAAGTACACCCAGGACTCGATAGAAGGAAACTAACAAGGCATGACATTTTTTAATACACGACCAACATCAACAATCCATAATACAATAAGTTGGGGATTTTATGAAGTACATGAGTATCATAATCTTGTACATGGTGGGAATGCATATACTCAACATCATAATTTTATACTCTAATATCATAAGCATTTCAACAAACATCTACACTGCATATCAATAGCATGGGAGTCATTTGAACATAACAGTAAAACATGAATCCTTCACTTAAGTCACAATTGAGTCATATTACATAATTTCTAGTCTCTTAGGAATTTTGTAAAACACTTAGGGTGCATGACTTAGGGAATGGAATAATCATCAAATTAACATATCATAACCAACTAAAAATTCATAGTTTTCAACTCACATGCTAACATATTTTATTAAAAACACATAAGGATTCCAACTTGGGAGTCATACAACAACAACAACCACATGAACATAATCAACAAATAGCATGAATATCATAATTCATAGTTTAAAACTTGATTATTGGGCTTCATGGATGAAAGAAATCCATGAATGAACACTATGCATACCTGAGAAAGGAAACCTTAAAGGTTCTTGGAGTTCTTGAGATTGACGTTGATACTCAAGGGCTAGAGTTTTGTTTTCTAGAGAGAGAATGTTCTTGATATTAGGGAAAAAGTGAGTAATAAGTAGCTAAGGATGCTTTTAGGGCTTAAATCCCACACCTGGATGTGTGAAAACCTTGGAAAAAGACTGTTTTAGCCCTGGACAAAACTTTTAATTTTCGTCAAAAATTTCCGAAATGGGCACCTGGCGCGACGCAGAGCTATCGCGTTGCCACTTTGTTTGCAACTTGAAAGTTTGGCGCGACGCGGGATATCACAGAGCTTCACTGGAAAAAGGACAATTGGAATTTGGGAGCCCTCAACGATGCGGTGTAATCATGGAGTCTTACTGGAAACTAACAAATGTCATTTTGGCTTATGGTGCGACGCACCACTGACTGAGATGATGGTGTTTTATGACTGAAACTTTAAATTGCCATAACTTCTTACCCGTTTATAGGATTTAGGTAAATTTGGTATCGATGGAAAGCTTATTCAATTTATCACACAACAAAAAGTCAAAATCTTGAAAATTCCACATGTATAAAAGTGGATTTATCTTTTAAAGCAAGTTTTTAACATTTTCAGAATGAATTTAAGTTAGGTAGAAGTACAGGGTATTACAACAATAGAAAAAGAAAAATTATATTATAATTGATGTATGCATAAATTTTAAAAAATACATGACAAACACGACCAATACCGACACCACTACTAGCCACCACAAACACCACCAACTAATGCCTCCAATAGCCATCACAAACACCATCAGGGCCACCACGACGACCACCAATACAACCACCACAACCACCAACAGGGATAGTGTTCAATCTTGGTTGGTTTCACCTCTTTGCAGGCAATGACACCAGTAGCTGTGGAGCACAGATGGCCATTTATGTCACTATTGAATTCCAACGTCAGAGCTCCTTTCCAACCAGTCAAGTGGCTTTCCGCTCCTTCTACTCTAAACTACTGTGTGCCTCTTTGAAGCTTTTCATAGTCAAAAAGGTGGAAAGTGGACCATGTCTCCTGAACAATCTCAGTACATATGGCGCAAGACTATTCCACATATCGAGGTCAGACCACAAACACCATCCTATAATACCACGACAGTCAATGAAATATTGCGACAAAACTAGAGTTTTCTCGGGTTCTTCCTACGATTTTACTAACAAAACTTAAAATTGTAAACCCATTCTTGAAGATAATACAACTAAAAGTCTTCTTTTTCATAATTAACTTAAAATCCCCAATTTTTAGAAAAAATAACAAATACAGAACTCTTCTCGAACTCTGTTACCTACAAAGACAGAGAAAATGATTGATACAAGCAAGAATAAAGTCAAAAATAACATATATGTGGTCGAAAATGAGAAGAAAATTGATCTGTTATGAGGGGTTAAGCAATTTGTTGAGTAGTTGTTGTCTATATTATTGAGAGACAGAAAAGAGCGAAAACTCGAGATTTGAAATAATAAAACGTTTTTCTCGCAAATGAATGATTTGTATGGGTTGATTTGTATTTTGTAAAATAACGACAAGTTTTGGAAATGTTAATTTGGTCCAAATTGATCTTAATTATTTTTTAAAATTTTAAAAGATATGCGTAATTTTTAATCGTCTCATCATGGAATTGCCCAAAGACTCAATTGAAGTTGTAGTTGATCCTATAACTCACCCCTAGTCCTAGATAAATCAATTTAGGTATTTATTGAACATATGAACTCAATTGAAATTGTATAAAAATAAATGTTCAACCTGTCGCAACAGATGAATTAGCTGTTGGAATTTATCAAATAGATATATATATCTACTGCAACAGATTAACTATTTGTTGTAAATTATCAAATAGGCGTTGCCATCTGTTGCGATAAATGATCGAGCCGTTGGAAATTTTCAAACAAAAATTGTCATATGTTGCAAAGTATGACTTATATATTTTAAGATCTTTATTTATTTATTTATTTATTTTAAAGCAATTTAGGTATTAGTTGAACATATTAGGTAATAAGAATTGCTTCAATTAGAGTGATCGATTGACAACTCTGGTTGGGAGGAATGCAATACCGTCTCATCATGCAATTTCTAAAAGACTCAATGAAAGTTGTAGTTGACCCTACGAGAACTCACCCCTAGTCCTAGATTAATTAATTAAGGTATTAGTTGAACATATAAGGTAATAAAAAATCACTTCAACTCAGAGTGATCGATCGACGACTCTGGTCGGGAGGAACACAATACCGTCTCATCATGGAATTACCAAAAAACTCAATCGAAGTTGTAGTGAGACCTATAAAAACTCACCCCTAGTCCTAGATTAATCAATCAAGGTATTAGTTGAATATATGAACTCAATTGAAATTGTATAAAAACAAATGTACAATATGTTCCAACAGATGACTTATCTGTTGGAATTTATCAAACAGATTAAGTCATCTGTTGCAACAGATTATCCATCTGTTGTAAATTATCAAATAGGCGCTGCCATCTGTTGCGACAGATGACCAAGCCATTGGAAATTTTCAAACATAAATTGTCATATGTTGGAAAGTATGACTTATATGTTTTAAGATCTTTTTTATATTATTATTTTAAAGCAATTTAGGTATTAGCTTGACAATGAGGTAATCATAATTGCTTCAACTCAGAGTGATCAATCGACGACTCTGTGAATGAGGAGGAACGTAATACCAACATCATGTAATTGCCAAAAGACTCAATTGAAGTTGTACGTGACCCTATGAACTCACCCCTAGTTCAAGACTAATTAGTTTAGGTATTAGCTTGATAATGAGTAGATAAGAATCGTTTCAACTCGGAGTGAATGATCGATGACTCAGGATGGGAGAAACGTAATACCAACATTATGCTATTGACAAAAGACTCAATTGAAGCTGTAGTTGACCCTATGAAGTTAACCCTAGTAGCTAAATCAATTGAAGTTGTAATTGAATATATGAACTTAATTGAAATTGTAAAAAAATAAATATTCAACTTGTTGCAACAGATGACTTATTATCAAACAGATTAAGTCATCCGTTGCAACAGATTAACTATCTATTGTAAATTATCAAATAGGCGTTGCCATATGTTGTGACAGATGACTAAGCCGTTGGAAAATTTTAAACAAAAATTGTCATCTATTGCAACAAATGTGTGAGCCATGGAAAATTTCAAACAGAGATTTTCATCTGTTGCAACAGATGACTTATATGTTTTAAGATTTTTTTTAATTTAAAGAAATTTCCTAATTTTTCTCCCAAGATAAAAAAGATAGAATTCTAAGGAGGTAAAAAAATATTACTTACATAATTCAAAAATCTCCTCTTTGAGTAGTCTTATCTATTCTTTTCAATGTCACTGTCTCTTTGTGCCTCTCAAAAGCTATTAATAAATATATAAAACTAGGGGTGTGGAAAAATAGAACCGACCGATAAACCGAATCGATAAAAATGTTATTGGGTTATTGGTATTGGGTTATTAGGTTAATGGTTTTATATTGGTTTTATAAAAAATTTTATTGGGTAAACGATTCGGTTTCGATTTTAGCTTTTTGGGTTATCGATTAAACTGATAACCCAATAAGGATATACTAAGTTATTGTTTTATCCCTATTTATGTTATATACATAAATATCTATATTACTTCTATATATATATACATATATATACATACACATAAATCTATATATGCGCACTATTTATTCACAATTCAGTGATTCACAAAGTATTAACCTATTAAGGGCAACAAAGGAATAATATAAAGCTCGGGTATTATCGTATTAGAAAGCTTGAAGCATTTAGTAGCTTCCAACAATTAGGATTTAGTTTTTTTCCAAATTAACATTCAGTTCAAGTTTGAAGATTCTTATAAACTAAAATGCATTGCGTAGAATTTTGGCGGTAACTAAGATTTTATTTTTTTATGCTAGTTGTTACTATTTCTATTTTATGAGTATTTTCTTATTGATTAAATCAAAAATCGAACCGTTAAGGACCAAAAACCGATAGATTGAAACCGATAAGAAAATAGCTTATTGGTTGGTTATTGGTTTTACATATTTAAAAACCAAAAACCGATAAACCAAACCAATAACACATAAAACCGAACCGAACCGACCGATGCACACCCCTATATAAAACCCATCTCTAGAATTCTCTCCTTCAGCCATAAATTAACACAACTCATCTCTCTTCTTTATTCAGATTTAGAATTCTCTCTCTTCTTTTTAGGATAATCACAACCATATCTTTTTTTCCTCTCCTTTCTCTCCTCTTTTGCATGAGGACCCTTTCGTATCTCAACCGATCCCCCCAATATCTTTGCTTAACTAAAATGGGTGTTCTGATCCTTTTGCTTTTTTGACATTGTAGGTATGGTTTACTATTGCTCTTTCCTTCTCGTATTCTTCTTTGTATGTTATTTAAATTAGATATCTACATTTGTTGTTATTATTGATTTACCTATTACTAGTTTTCTATTTATTGATAAATAGGTGTTGGTGTTGTTGGAACATATGATGTTTGTGTTGTTGCTAGTGTTGGAACATATGGTGTTGTTTTTTTATTATTGATGTTGTTGATGATATTGTAATAGTTTCCTCAACTGTTGCAACTGATGAATCAGTTGTTGGAACAGATGGAGCAACTATTGGAAGAAATCAAACTAGTAGCAAAGTTGGGCCGATTTACTCCAATAGATGATCCATCTGTTGAAATATTTTATCCATATGTTGCCACAGATGCATCGCCTATTTTAATAGATGACTCATTTGTTGAATGGATGGGGAATCTGTTGCATCAGATGGGTTATCTGCTGATTCATTCAATTTTGTGTTACCCTTTTGTAATGTTCTTTTTGTTCTTCTCTTGTTTGAAATCAAATGTTCTTCTCTTGTTTGAAATCAAATGTTTTTCTCTTATTTGCAGATTAAAGAAAGTGAAATTGGATAAACTTTTACCCAACTAGCATTAATGACTAAAGTAAATATGGGTTCAGAGGAATAAGCTGCTTGCAGATGAAACCACTTCATATGTGGGAGGTATGTATTACTAATAAACCTATCATGAAAACACACATGTAGTACACTGATTTTATGAATGTTGGTTCTTTACCTATTAGGCATTAATATTTCAAACAAGATACGACATTTTACAGTTAAGGTTCGAACTTGTAAGGCTGAGGGACCAAGTAGGTGGTGTCGATACTCTGTTACAGTTTAATGAAGATTTTGCTAATGTTTATGTGTCAAGTTTGGAGAAGGGTTCAAGTTTTTGGTGGCAGTGTAAACATTCAAATAGTGATTGGACTAATTTTAAGGGTTCATTAAACTTTTGAACTGCCTTCGAAGCCTCGCACTGCAGCCAACAAGAATGAAAAAACAATAGAAATTCTCCTAGTCCAAATTTATATGGATGAGTTGCTCGAGGAGACTATTATACAATAGAAGGTGATTGAAAGAATACCTGTGCGGGAAGGGGGAGATGGAAAAGATCATAAATCAACTCAGACCTTATGTAATAAGAAACACAAGGTAGGAAGGAAAGTGTAGCGAAACTGGCGGATGAAATTGACATGAAAAATGAAAAAATTGAATGAGCTGCAAATGTGAAAGTGTATCTAAAAATGAAAACCTATCAGTTCATTTTGAAAAGAAAATACTGAAGTGGACTGGAGCTGTGCGCTTGGTTAGGGGACTTCAACTAGTTAGCTTGACCTAAATGAAGACCCGCAAAATATAGGACCATAACTCCAAGGTTGCAGCTTTGTGAGCACCGATGGTGGTAAGATTGTCGGTCAGGATTGAAACCTAAAGCCATAACTTTTGATATAAAAATAAGGGATCAAGCCAAGGTGGCAATTTCTGAAGTTAAACTTGCATCCCAGTCCATCCGCTTGTGGTTCTGGTGAGGTCAAAGGCAGTGGAAATAACAAGGCATGGGATTTCTGCCCAACTTCAGACATTTTTGTTTCTACTACCATTGAACTGAACAAAACCACAAACAGAAAGCATGAGATGTAAGTTACTTCAGAAATTGATGCCTTGGCTTCTCTTATTTTTACTTCTGGAGTTGTTGGTTCGGGTTTCATTCTTGACTGAAAATCTTACCAATCCTCTATGCTCGCCAAGCTGCTTCCTTAGAGTTCTGGTCCTGCACTTTGTGGGTCTTAATTGAGGCCACACTCATTAGTCACAGTCTCTATTTGAGGCCGGGTTAGTTTGATTTTTATTAAAAAAAATAAAGCAATCATGTCGATTTATTAAAACTATAAATCAAATCAAACCAACATAAAATTAGTTTTTTCGGTTTAGGTTTTAGTCAGTTTTTTTTTTATTTTATTTATAATTTTTAGGTTTTACAATTATATTGTGATCGAAGACTAATCAAATGTATTTTCACTCATGTGCTAATGAAAAATCATAATTATGAAAAAATGAGGAGCGAAAAACTCTCTTGAAACTAAAAAGTGAGATGAAGAGTGAAAAGGTTAGGTTTTAAATTTATATTGGCTTTTCGATCATTTAATTGACAATTAATGGACAAATATTACAACTTAAAGGCCCAAATCTAAATATATATCTACATCTACTTTCAAATTATTGAAAATTACTAAAACTAGTTGAAAAATTATTTAAAAAGTAGATTATAATTAATATTTTATGTATAAAAAAATTTGAATATATATATATATATATATTATGTCAGTTTGATTTGGGTTTGGTTTGACTTTTTTTTGGTTAACACCAAACCAAACCAAGAATGATCGGTTTTTTTTTCTAATGCCAAACCAATCAAACCAAATCATATGTCGATTTTTTTTCTCGATTTGGTTTGGTTCGTCGGTTCGGTTTGACTTGATGGTTTGGTCTGTACACCCCTACTTGTTTCCCTGTGTTTCCTCTTAAACAAGGTCTGAGGTGATATATGGACTTCTCCACTTCCCCATTTCCACACAAGTATTCTCCTAAGCATCTTCTGCTGTATAATAGTCTCCTCGAGTAATCCAACCACATAAATTTAGACCAGGGGAATTTCTATTGGTTTTCCATTCTTGTTTGCTGCAGTACAAGGCTTCGGAGGCCTTTCAAAAGTCATTGAACCATTAAAATTGGTCCAATCACTATTGGATATTTACACTGCCGCTAAAAACTTAAACCCTTCTCCAAACTTGACACATAAACATGAGCAAAATCGTTATTAAATTGGAACAAGGTATCGACACCACCATCTTGGAACCCTTTGGCCTTATCAGTTTGCACCTACCAAACTAAACTGTAAAATGCAGGATCTTGTTTGAAGGATCAATGTCTAATCGGTAAAAAACAACATTCACAAGATTATTGTACTTTATATATGTATGTCACGATAGCCTGATCAATAATACATAAATCCCATGCATGAAAGTGGATCTATTCATCTGCACACAGGTAACGCCCTGAAACCTGGTCCTAAGATATCACACAGTGCTCAAGACTACGGGTAGCCTTAAGAAAACTGTCTGCCTGTTACTAAGTCTGAATCTCATAATAAGGGAAATATAGACACAAAAGTCATACTAAATGTGGAAAACTGTCTGTGATAGCTGAGAATAATCTGAATGTAATATCTAAAAATCAATATTTTAAGTCTGTATCAAATGTAGCAATCTGATAAGCCTCTACTACTAATAACTAGAGAGTCACTGGGATAGACCCCAACTAACTCAAACTGTCTGAAAAGAATACTGAATCATACAAACTGATAAGCTGTAAAATCTAAAATAATTAAGTCCCCAAACTATGAGGACTCACCAACAGTCGGATGTAGATGGAGATGCACAAACTACTCATGTTACTGATACTAAGCACCTGAACCTAAATTATGAGACAATGTAGCACATAGACATATATGTAGATCAGTATTTTGAGGATTTACTGAGTATATGGGGGTGAAATACATAAGTAAAACATCATCTCATCATCATAATTTGTAAAACAAAGCATGCTAAATGTAAATGACTCACATAAGCTGGAATATCTGAAATATTGAAATCTGAAATCATGAATAGCAAATCATACTTTGTAATCTAGCGATTCATAACATTTAGTTCTAAAAGTTGTGCTAATACTCTGTCTTTAAATCATACAGTCTAAGTGTAGAAAGGACTCACTTCTATGTCTGAAATCTGAAAGCTGAAATCTGTAACTATTATCTTTCTGTAAAGTATAATCTGAATAAAATTGTGAGACTTTATACTTAGTTTTCTAAAAAAATTTCTGTTAATCTTTTACTTTAACTAGCAGGAAGGTTCTCTTAACCGACATAGACCATGTGAGCTAACATGGAGTCCAACGTCTCGTTCCCCTAAGGGGAAAACCTCACAATGGGGAGAGGTGTCATACTATTACTAAGGAGTATAACCTAAGCTAAGTGATCACATATGTAACTTTCATCCACGTAGAAGTTGGAATAATTTGATAATCTGTATCTACGTTGGCTATGCAGTTTTGTGAAAGATAGGGCACGTTAATTCCACACTTCTCGCTCGGTGCTAAATACTACTCCCTTTAAATTTGTGCTCATTCTGTTGGAAATCCACTTTAAGACTAGCATAAGGGTTTATTATAAAACCAATTATGCATTTATCTGATTCAATCTGTAAATAAAGTTGTTATGAATTCTGTAATCTGTAATAAATATGTAAAGTGGATTCCAAAACTTATCTGAGGATCAAAAGATCAAAGCTTTATTGAAAGTTTATAAATGATCTGATCATAGGATGCTTAAAGCATCATCTTTCTTGAAATATCAAGAGATAATACATCACCCCCTCCCCCCAAACTTGTCCCAACAACTTACTTTAGCACTTAAACTAACCTTCTATTTCTTTACCCCCCTTAACATCTTTAAAGTGAATTAATTTCAACCCTAATGCTGACGTGACATTTTTTTTAAAAAGAAGAAAAAAATGCGTGAATATGTTTTTTTTTTTAAAAAAACTACTAATACTTTATATATATATATATATATATATAGAGAGAGAGAGAGAGAGAGAGAGACAAAGAGAGAAAGAAAAAGAAATTCTCTTCTTCTTCACCTATCCCACTCCAAACCCATCAACAGCCACCTCCCCCTCCCCCTTCCACTCCTCCTTCGCCAAATACACCATCAAACCCGCCAACAACCCACCCCACTTCTCCTCCAATTATAAAAACTGCCACCCCCACCTTTAATTTCTCCTCCTTCAACCCCTTAGATCAAAAAGAAAAGAACAAAATTGAATTTAAAAAATCGACATGGTTTGGATGTTTGGTTATTAATTTTAGAGAATTTATTGTTGATTTGGTTGAATTTTTCAAGTGGGTTGAGTTTTTTTATCACTATTTTATGATATTTTTTACGGTGGTAATTGAATTTTTCAAGTGGGTTGAGTTTTCCGACAAAAATTCACTGAAAAATCTGGCAGGTGTGGTTGTGTTGGGGTGGATGGAGGTGGATGTGTGTGTGTGCAGGTGGGACAGGGGGGGGGGGGGCGGACGGAGTGTATGTGCAGGTGTGGGGTGGATGGGAGGGGGGAAGGGAAGGAGCGGGTGGTTACGAAGAAGATGAAAAATGTGGGGGGTGGGGGTATTTTTTTAATTTAGAATATTTTATATATATTTAAAAATATGTATATATATATAATTTTTATTTATATTATATATATATATATATATATATATATATAATATTAAAAAAATACTTTATTTACGTGGCTCCGACGTAGCGGTGATGTGTCAGCGAATGTGATTCACTCTCCGTTATGTGAGTATCATTATATATTAAGGGGTAAAATTAATTCACTTTAAAGATATTAAGGGAGGTAAATAAATAGAAGGTTAGTTTAAGTGCTAAAATAAGTTGTCAGGATAAGTGTAGGGGGGGGGGGTTGATGTATTATCTCAAATATCAACATATAAACTTGGGCTTAATAACCCGTGCATCAAGTTCATGTCAAAACATCATAAATTTCATGCTTGATAATAAAAACAATGATAATTCATCTCAAAATCTGGAAATTACTGCAATAGGCATGAAAATATGAAAATATGAAAATAGTCATGCAATTCATCTTCAAAAACTCATAATCTTGCAAATAGAAATAATGGGCATGAACCCTTATTCAAATCTCATGGATATTTATTCAAAATCGTATGAATTTGTAATTAAAACTTGGTTTTGGGCACAAGGATGGAAGAAAATCCTTGTTCATAAACCCCACATCCCTTGATTGATGATTAGATGAAGAAACTTGAATTATTGATTCCTATTTGAGTTCTTGAAGATGAGTTATTGCAGAAACAATGGTGGAATTGATTTCTTGGAGAAGAAACTTTTGAGTTCTAGGGTTTTTGTTTGAGAGAAAATTGATGAATAATGAGCATAATAGGCTTAGAATGGGTTTAATCTCATGTTTAGGACGGATTGGGTCTTGAGAATTGACCAAAATACCCCCTTTAAACTTCTAAATGGAACTGGAAAAGAGAACCAAAAATCCCAATATAATAGGCCACCGCGACGCACCACTATCGCAGTGGTTCACTGGATAAGGGACAATTGGGAACTGGAAACTCTCTGTGACGTGGAGCTATCGTGGTGCCCCTTTGGAATGCCATTTTGACCATCGTCGCGACACGGTGAAATCGCGTAGGCTTACTGGAAATTGACAAATAAAAAATTGGACCTCTCCGTGATGCGCTCCACTGGAAAATGACAATTATGAAATTTTCCTTCACTGCGATGTGGTGACTGCCCAGTTGGCACACTACTTACTAAAAATGCCCTAAGTTCTTCAACGAGTATCGGATTTGGGAGAATTTCATAACAATGGAAAGCTTATTCAATGTCCCACACCATGGAAGGTATAAATCTTGAAAATTCCATATTAAACCAAAAGGTATTCATTTTAGAAGCTAATCCTTGACATTCTAGGGATGAAATTAAGCTAGAAAAAGTATGGGGTATTACAATATCCCCCCTTGGGAACATTCATCCTCGAATATGGCCAGTTAAGCTGAAAATACTGAGGAATCTGAGGCTATAAGCTATTATGCACAACTGACATAAACTGAATGACTGAATCTAAAGCATACTGAGTTTCTGAACTGATCTGTGAGTGCATGAGGTGACATAAAAATAACTTTATAGATGAATCTGAGGCTGGAAAAGAACTGAATGAAGAAAGACTATTACCTTCGGATAAATTTGAGTTCGTGGAGAAAAGATGAGGATACTTGGTACACATGTCTGCTTCTACTTCCCAAGTAGCACACTCAATGGACTTATTTCGCTATAGAACTTTGACCAAGGGAGATTCTTTGTTCCTTAGTCTATGAATCTAATGATCAAGAATCTCTACTAGAAGCTCTTCATAAGAAAGGCTATTCTGAATATCTATACTTTTTAGAGGAACTATAATGGTTGAATTGTCCATGCATTTATTCAACAAAGACATATAAAATACTGGATGAACTGGGGATAAATCTGTGGGTAGCTCAAGCTCATACACTACCTTCCTAACACTGCTTAAGATCTGGAAGGGACCTACATATCGGAGACTAAGCTTCCCCTTCTTGCCAAATCTCTTCACCCCCTTCATGGGTGAAACTTTCAAAAACACAAGATCATCAACCTCAAACTCAAGATCTTTTTTTCTTACATCTACATAAGATTTCTGACGACTCTGAGCCATTTTCAATCTCTCTTGAATCAACTGAACTTTCTCCATGGCCTCAAACACCATGTCTGGCCAATCAAAGTGGCCTCACCCACTACGAACCGACCAATTTGCGATCTACATCTTCGCCCATAAGGATCCTCAAACGGAGCCATCTAAATACTAACATGATAACTATTATTATAAGAGAACTCAATCAACGACAAATGCTCATCCCAACTACCTTTGAAATCAAGAACACAAGCCCTCAACATATCCTCTAGAGTCTGAATGGTCCTTTTTACCTGACCGCCTGTCTACGGATAGAAAGCTAAACTAAGATGAACTTGGGTACCAAGACCCTTCTGAAAGGCTCTCTAAAATTGAGAGGTTAACTGAGTACCCCTATCTGAGATAATGGACAAAGGAACTCAATGCAATCTGACTAACTCTCTGATATACAACTTAGCATAATCTTAAGCTGTGTAAGATATGTGAACTGGCAAAAAATGTGCCGACTTAGTCAATCTATCTGCAATAATCCATATCAAATCATGCTGACGACGTAAATGGGGTAATTCAGTCACGAAGTCCATATTCACCTCTTCTCACTCTCAAGTGGGGATACCAAACTCTTGTAACATACCACCAGGTCTTTGGTGCTCTACCTTAACCTATTGACAAGTTGCGCACTTGGCTACAAACTCTTTTATATCTCTCTTCATACCACTCTACCAATAGATTTCCCGCAAGTTATCGTACATCTTGGTGGCTCCTGGATGAATGGAATAACGTGCACCATGCACTTCGACCATAATTCGTTGCCTCAAATCATCAACACATAGCACACACAATCTACTCTAGTATCTCAATACACCATCTCTCCCTTGGGAGAAACCTCTATCTTTTGGTCTTTAACTGACTCTTTCAGTTTGACCAAACTAAAATATCTTGTTTTTCCTTCATTTCTAAAACTAGGGAAGATTTAGAACTACTCTGAACCCAAACATTCCCTTCAGCTGAATCAACCAATCTCACACCCAATCTAGCTAACCGATAAACTTCTCGAACTAACTCCTTCTTATCATTCTCCACATGAGCAACACTGTCCATAGACAATCCACTAAGGGCATCTGCCACTATATTAGCCTTGCCCGAATGATACAACACACTCATGTTATTATCTTTCAATAATTCTAACCACATTCTTTGACAAATATTTAACTCTCTCTGAGTAAACACATATTACAAACTTTTGTAATCCGTGAACACATCAACATGCACCCCATAAAGGTAATGTCTCCAGATTTTCAAAGCAAACACAACAGTAGTTAATTCAAGATCATAGGTCGGGTAATTCTTTTCATGAGGCTTAAGATGTCTAGAGGCATAGGCTATAACCTTACCTCTCTGCATCAACACATAACCCAAACCCATTTTATAGGCATCACAATATACCACAAATCCATCTGTACCATCAGATAATGCTAAAATTAGGGCTGAAATGAGTCGAGTCTTCAACTTATAAAAACTCTTCTCGTAAGAATCTGACCACTAGAACTTAACTTTCTTTTGGGTTAATCTAGACATAAGAGGCGCAATAGACGAGAATCTCTCAGTAAAATGTCTGTAATAACCATCTAGAGCCAAGAAACTCCTAATATCTGATGGGGAGATAGGTCTAGGATAATTTCTTATAGCTTCTGTCTTTTAGGGATCAACTCTAATACCCTTATTGGAAATAATATGACCAAGGAAAGCTACTGACCATAGCTAAAATTTACACTTGCTGAATTTGGCGAACAACCGATGATCTCTAAGAGTGTGTAACACAATTCTAAGATGGTTTGCATGATCATCCTTACTACGAGAGTAGACAAGGATATCATCGATAAAGACTATGACAAACATGTCCAAATACTATTTGAACACTCGATTCATCAAGTCCATGAAGACTATTGGGGCATTTGTTAGCCTGAAGGACATGACTAGAAACTCAAAAAATCCATAAAGGGTTCTGAAAGCTATCTTTGGAATATCATATTCCCTTACTCTAAGCTGATGATAGCCAAATCTAAGGTCTATCTTTGAGAAATAACTTGCACCTTGGAGTTGGTCAAATAAGTCATCAATTCTAGGAAGAGGATATTTGTTTTTTATTGTAACTTTATTCAGCTGACTAAGATGAGAGCGCCCCATGGATGGCTCATCTGGAAACTGAAACTTCACCACTCGGGTGAGACAATAGATGCATAGCAGGAATGGATCCAATCCATACTAAGAATAAGGTTAAAGTCAACCATAATTAACTCTATTAGATCTGCTAACATGATTTTATGAAGGACAGTGATAGGACGCTTTCTATAGATCTGTTTAGCAATAACTGATTCACCTATTGGGGTAGAAACCAAAAAAGGCTCAGGAATCTTTTCAGAACTTACCTCAAAATTTACTGCAATTAATGAGGTCATATACGAGAAACTTGTTCAAGGGTCTAACAACACATAAACATCAAGATAAAAGACATAAAACATACCGATAACAACATCTAGTGAATCTTCCTTCTCCTGATGGGATGGATAAGCATAAAACTAATTCTGGCACTGACAATCACCAATACTGTATGACACACCCTGAGGAGAGACTGGGCAACCTAAAGGAGCTGGTGCACTAGTAGCCTAAGTCTGGGGATGAACATCTCTATTTCCCTGCTTAGCATGCAGACACTCTCTAATTCTATGACCCAACTTACCACATCCATAACAACCCTTATGTACAACCAAGCACTCTTAAGGATGATTCTTACCACACTTAGCACATGGAGGATAACTGGGCCTTCCACTTACACTATTTTGAGATCTGGAGAAAGAGGACTTACCCCACTACTCCTGCCTAGCTCTGAGAATGGGAGCACTAACTGAAGATGGTGTTGGCATAGATGAGCAATTCTAAAATTGTGAATGATTTCCCCTCCAGACCTAGCCTGGCCATACTCAAACTGCCCTGTTCTAGCCCTCTTATTATTTCTATCTCTTCCCTTCAACTTCTCTGCCTCAATTTGCTAAGCATAAATCATCAATCTAGAAAGATCTATGCCCCCAATAAGCATGGCAGTCTTACACTCCTTGACTACCAAGCTAGATACTCCAGTAACAAACATACTCATACTTGCCCTAGGCTCAGCCATCGTATCTGGGGCATACTTAGACAACTGGTTAAACTTAAGGCAGTACTCTTTCATTGTCATTGATCCCTACCGCAAGTTCACAAACTCCTTTATCTTAGCTTTCCTTTTCTTATATAGGAAGAACCTGTCTAAAAAAGCATTCTAAAATACCTGCCAACTTATAAGAGCAACATTCTCACCTCTACCATTCTTCCATATCACTACCCAATCATTCGCTACATCTTTCAATCTATAGGAAGCTAACTCTACACTCTTCCTTTTGATAACATACATAATCTGAGTGATCTTCTTCACCTTATCTAAATAAAGTTGTGGGTCCTCACCTGCTTTCGACCTAAAGAACTTTGATGAATTCATTCTCATAAAATCTCTAATTTTGTCTGCTGCTAAATCCCCATTCTACTGAAGTGGGACTGCAGCCTGATAGTTTCCTTAAATGTTAGCAATCACTGCCTGGGCCAACACCTAAAAAGTATCCCTAAACACAGTATGGGATACATTCTTATTCAAAGGATCAGCGGGCTAGGGTGGCTGGTTATTATTTCTGCAAGGGTTAGCTCGACGAGGAGGCATATTCAACTGTAACATAAGAGAACGAGTTAAAAAGTAGATAGAGATACTATAAGAATGATAGATCATGAAAGAAAAAGATAATTTTCTAAGAATATCCCGTAGTCTCTTGCTCATAAATATGTTGTACTTCACACCCTTGATCAAGATGCTACATAACATAGCTTGTCTGACTCCCTGGGACTTTTATAAACCTTAGGCTCTAATACCATGTTTGTAACACCCCGAAACCTAGTTCCAAGATGTCATACGATGCTCAAGACTACGATTAGCCTTAAGCTAACCCTGTCTTTATTTTACTAGGCCTGAATCTCATAATAAGGGAAATTTAGACATAAAAGGCATACTAAACACGGAAAACTATCTGAGATAGCTGAGAATAATCTGAATGTAATGTTTGAAAATCAATACTATAAGTCTGAATCAAATAAAGCAGTTTGGCAAAACTCTACTATTAATAACTAGAGAGTCACTGGGATAGACCCCCAACTAACTCGAACTGTCTGAAAAGAATACTGAATCATATAAACTGATAAGCTGCAAAATATAAAATAATTCAGTCCATGAACTATGAGTACTCACCAACTATAGAATGTAGATGGAGATTCTCAAACTACTCACACTGCTAAAACTGAGCACCTGAACCTTTATTATGAGATAATGTAGCACATAGACATATATGTGGATCAGTGATTTGATGATATACTGAGTATATGGGGGTGAATTGCATAAGTAAAACATCATCTCATCATCATAATTTGTAAAACAATACATGTTGAATGTAAATGACTCACATAAGTTGGAATATCTGCAATACTGAAATCTAAAATCAAGAATAATAAATCATACTTTGTAAATCTAGTTAGTCATAACATTTAGTTCTAAAAGATGTGCTAATACTCTGTCTTTAAATCATACTGTCTAAGTGTAGAAAGGACTCACTTTTATGTCTAAAATCTAAAAGCTGAAATCTGTAACTGTTATCTTTCTATAAAGTATAATCTGATTAAAATTGTGAGCCTTTACAGTTAGTTTTCTAAAAGCTTTTCTGTTAATCTTTTACTTTAACTAGTAGGGAGGTTCTCATAACTGACATAAACTATGTGAGATAACATGGAGTTCAACGTCTCATTTCCCTAAGAGGAAACCTCACGATGAGGAGAGGTGTCATACTCTTGCCAAGGAGTATAACGTAAGCTAAGTGTTACATCTATAGATGTCATCCACATAAAAGTGGAAATAATCTAATAATCTGTACCTACGTTGGCTACGTAGTTCTACGGAAGATAAGGCACGCTAATCCCATATTTCCCGCTCGGTGCTAAATACTACTCCCTTTAAATCTGTACTCATTTTATTGGAAATCCACTTTAAAACTAGCATAAGGGTTTATTATAAAATCAATTATGCATTTATCTGATTCAATCTATAAATAAAGTTGTTTTGTATTTCGTAATCTGTAATAAATTTGTAAAGTGGATTCCAAAACTTATATGAGGATCAAAAGATCAAAGCTTTATTGAAAGTTTGTAATAATCTGATCGTAGGATGCTTAAAGCATCATCTTTCTTGAAATATCAACATATAAACTTGGGCTTAATAATCCATGCATCAAGTTCATGTCAAAACATCATGAATTTTATTCTTGATAATAAAAAGAATAATAATTCATCTCAAAATCTGGAAATTACTGCAATAGGCCTGAAAATATGAAAATAGTCATGCAATTCATCTTTAAAATCTCTCAAAAACTCATAATCTTGCAAATAGCAATAATGGGCAAGAACCCTAATTCAAATCTCATGGATATTTATTCAAAATCATATGAATTTGTAATTAAAACTTAGTTTTGGGCACAAGGATGAAAGAAAATCCTTGTTCATAAACCCCACATACCTTGATTGGTGATTAGATGAATAAACTTGAATTATTGATTCCTATTTGAGTTCTTGAAGATGATTTCTTGATTATCTTGTCTTGGGAATCCTTAATTTTGAGCTTTCTTAGAGAAATAATGGTAGATTTGATTTCTTAGAGAAGAAACTTTTGAGTTCTAGGGTTTTTGTTTGACATAAAATTGAAGAATAATGAGCATAATAGGCTTAGAATGGGTTTAATCTCATGTTTTGGACTGATTGGGGCTTGGTAATTGACCAAAATATCCCCTTTAAACTTCTAAACGAAACTGAAAAAGAGAACCAAAAATCCTGATTTAATAGGCCAATGCGACGCACCACTATCGCGGTGGCTCACTGGATAAGGGGCAATTTAAAATTAGAAACTCTCCGTGACGTGGAGCTATCGCGGTGCCCCTTTGAAATGCTATTTTGACCAACATTGCGACGCGGTGAAATCACATAGTCTTACTGGAAATTAATAAATGAAAAATTGGACCTGTTCGCGATACGCCAATATCGTGAAGGTACATCAAAAAATGACAATTATGAAATTGCCCTTCACCACGATGTGGTGACTGGCTAGTTGGCACATTGCTTACTAAAAATGCCCTAACTTCTTCACCGAGTGTCGGATTTGGGCGAACTTGGTATCGATGGAAACCTTATTTAATTTTTCATACCATGGAAGGTATAAATCCAGAAAATTCCATATGAAATAAGAAGGTAATCATTTTAGAAGTTAATCCTTGGTATTCTAGGGATGAAATTAAGGTAGGAAAAGTACGGGGTATTACAACGCACCTTATTCTTCCTACCCCATCAATGTCAGACAATGTTTATTCATATGATGGCTATTAAAAAGTGGTGAAAATTCATTACTTTTTGTCTAACACATTCAAAACAGCCGATGAATCAAATTCCCCATCTGTTGCAACTAATGAATTAACCATTAGAAGAAATCAAAATATCTCCTCTAATAGATGGTCCATCTATCGCAACAGATAATCTATATTTTGCAATAGATGTCTTATATGTTTCATATACAGACCATCTGTTGCAACTGATGTTAAATTATTTAAAATAGTTGATGAATCAAATTCTCTATCTGTTGCAACCGATGAATCGGCTGTTAGAAAAAATCAAAACATCTTCTCCAACAGATGTTCTATCTGTCGCAACAGATAATCCACATGTTGCAACAAATGTCTCAACTGTTTCACATACAGACCATCTGTTGTAATAGATGGTAAATATATTGTGACAATGGGTTATCTGTTGTGACAGATGGACAATCTATTGCAACAGCTCAATAATAACGGTTATTATTAAGTCTTAAACCATTTTGAAAAGGTGAGAAGTTTGAAGGTAAAAGAAAAAGTCGCAACTTTTTACAGAAAATAAAAAGCCAACAGTTTGAATGTAATTATGTATGGAGCTGAATAGTCGTGCCTTTTTGCCTAACACATTCAGATTCAATCCTCTATTAATAGGTCTTTCCTTAATCTTCATTCTACTGCACTTATATTTATTTTTTGCATTTTTTCTTTTCGTATTATATCTTCAACCACTTTTATTCAAAGAACATATTCTTTCTCGTTGAGGTAATGTTTTTTCTGTGTAAATCTACTAGTTGATAGTATACGTTGTATTATTTTCAGACTCTTTTTTTACTTTTGTGTTTATGTTTTTTTCAATTCATGTGTGTTCTAGATATGGTTGATCTTGTTTGGGACATTGCTATTCTGCGCAACACCGTGCGGGAACTTTAGAGGTAGGTTAAAGACCTGCAGAGAGAGTTGGTCGCCGTAAGTGAAAGGATGTTCAGAGAGATGCAGAGGTTGATGAGGGCCCTACTGCTGTCGGTTGATTGGCCAGCTGACAATAATAATGATGCTGATGATAATAATAATAATTAGAATGTATTTTTTCTTTTAGCGTATTTATTTTAATTTTTTTATATCGGATCTATACCTAGTGTATTTTATTTTTCGTTTCATGAAAAATTTATTTTTAGTTGACTTTGGCTTTTTAATTCTTATTCAATTTTCATTCTGTCTATTTCTTCTTCTAAACATACATGTTAACATGTCGGCGGTTGGAGGTAAAGAGAAATTTTAAATCCAGTAGCAATAACAATTTTGGCTTTTGAGTACTTTTAACAGATGAACCATGTGTTGGAATAGATTGGTCATCGGTTAGGTTTCTATCAATAGATTATCCATCTATTGTCATAGATTTGTCATCTATTGAAGGAAAATAGTCCAGTTTGATGAATTGTATTGTTTATTTCAGCTAAAGTCTATCTGTTGTAACAGATGGGTAATCTGTTGAAAATAATTATGGTTGGTTGTATGTAGATCATGTTTTACCTCTTTTTATTGATGCACAAGTTATTAAAAAAGATATTTTATATATAATAAATAATAACATTACGTTCACAATAATAAGTTAAATATATAAAAGTCTACAACAAAAAGCAACACAATTTTTTATGATTACAACGATCATGGTGGATTACGATTCGGATATGTAGTTCTTTTGTGGCCAGCGTGCTTACATACGGAGCACTCGTTTCTTCTTGATGGAAATGATTCTCCGACTCCACGCCTCCTCTTATATGACTTTTTTCCTGATTTGATAGTACTTGGGTCAATATATAGAGGAGGTATTAATCTCTCCAAAAGCTCAGCATAAACAATCTAAGATTCTTCGAGAGGCACCGGAGTAATATGCCCACTATATGTCATTGTATATTTTTCCACCGAATAATATGGAGAGGAGTGATCGTAAATTTTATGTCCATATTTTAAAATGTATTGAGCTCGAAGCGCTGCCATAGCATGTGGACAGGGTATTTTGTCCAAGTCAAAAACTCTGCACATACAAGATCTTGTTTGAAGATGTACCGTGGCAACATCACCATCACTGGTGATACTGAATTTGTAATCTTTTATTTGATGAGATAATAACCTATTCCCTAGACTGATGTTCATTGATATTATTTTTCCACTTCTAGAACAAATGGGGTTCCTACGTCCTCGAACTGCATACGTCTTTCGTTAAAAACTTGGCCATACTTCCTGTTTATTTTTTTAAACAGAGCCTTGATTGGAAATTCTCTTTCATTGCCAAATAATGAATTCACTGATTCTCTATGTTTGACATCATAATATTGTACCTATATAAAAGAATCACTTAGTACGACATCATACTAAACTTATAACTCAAATGAGACATTAAATTCATAAGAATGTACCTATTTGCCAGATAGAATGTCAGGCTCCATCTTTCAAAATCGACACGCATGAGATAATCTGCTGCCTGGGGATGCATATCTTCTATTTTATGGAAATGGTCTAAAAAATCCTCTCTACTATATGCTTTAGCTGCTCTATAAAAAAGGTGACGACCCTTTCATTGTGAAAGTTGGTCCGAATGTTCTCTCCAAGATGTCTGATACAACAATCAAAGTAAGCTAAAGTAAAGAAAATTAAACCCATCTTTGGAATACTTGGATGCCTATCCAAAACAAAACACAACTCTTCCATATATTCGACGCAACTTTGCAGTTGTTCAAAAAAAATCCATAAGAGGCATCACATTCCTTGTCCGTTACACAAAAAGCGATAGGAAAGATGTGATTCTCCGCCGCTAGCAGAACTCTATTATACCTGCTCCTCAATAAGGTACCATCAACGGTTATGCCTTTTCTCAAATATCGAAAACATTGAATCCAAGCACCATAGGATACAAAAAAGTACTTGAACCTTCAATTTTCATCAACGTTCAACACCGTCTTAATTTTGGGATTTGTGGACTCAAGCATGTATGGTAGGCATCTAGGACTGCATATCCATGCTCGTGTGTTACCCTAACCAAGTCCTTGGCAATCCCCCTGGCCATATATATATTCCCATAACTTACCAGGATACCTAATTCCGTAAGGAGTTGATTGACCATAACCCTTGTATAAGGGCCTTTGACATCGGGAAAACTATTCTTGAAATATTCATCGAGGACCTTTGACGTGCCGTGAGGATTTTGGCCCAAGATGTAATCCAAACCACATTTGTGATACTTTTCATGTTTATGAATGACGAATCTTTAAGACTCATGCACTTCACCTCTCTCAACCACCACTTGCAGTTTAGATTAGCACATTTATAGCAAAAGACACTGCTCGAATTAATAACTTTCTTTATTCTAAATTCTTTTTTCAAGCAAGAAGTAAACAAAGTGGTAGATAGTTCTTTCTTTTCCTTGAATGACATTACATTGAAAAAGCTGATCTCATTGTCTTGAAGATTGCCAGACTGTGTCGATCGAGAAGAACTACCCACCGTACTGGTCGAATCAACGGACGTAGGTGTTTGATCATCATCTAGAATATTCATATCTAGATCATCAAACCTATCATCAAAGATGTATTATTGTTGTTCTTCTTCTATATTCTAGTTCTCATTCTCTCTCATCTTTTCAATCACGTACACCTTTAACACCATCCTGGATGAATCACTAAGATAAGCATACAACTGAACCTGATCGGTTATCTTGAAAGGTAGTACCCTCTGATTTTCAAAGGAGATGTGTATGTAGCAGATGATGAGTTCTTTCGGTTCACAATTTAGTCCATAATAGCTGATGATTAAGTTCATAAAATCATCATACAAAACATCACTTTCAACTATCATAGCTATCGTCTATAGTATTTCACCCTCCTTCCAATGCCATACATATCGATTGCTCTTCTCGATCCATTGACCATGAAAATCTACCCATATTGTTATTGATCCCTCCATTAGTGGTACTTAAATAAAGTCATTTGTTAAAAAAAGTTAATAATGATTTCATAGTGCCGTACATGAATCCCAATAGATGTGTAATCTATTGCAATAGGTGAAAAATAAGTTGCTACAGGTAAATGATCAGTCGCAACAGATTACTTACCTGTTGGGATTCATGTTAAGCTCCTGAAGTTGATTTTAACAAATGAGTCATCTATTGTAACAGGTGAATTATTTATTACAACAGACTATATATCTGTTGCAATAGATGAAGCGCCTGTTAGGATAAATATTATAGTACTAAGGCACCTTTGAAGTTGATTCCAACAGATGAGTGACATATTGTAATAAAAAATTAACCTATTGCGACAGATGACTTACTTGTTGCAACAAACGATGCATCTATTGGAATTGAGTTCAGGTTATATTGCAATAGGTTACTAATCTGTTGCAATAGATATTTACCCTGTTGCAACAGACAACACGTCTATTAGAATTGAGTTCAGGTTCTGTTACAAAGGTTACTAATCTGTTGTGATAGATATTTATCATATTGCACCAGATAACTAATCTGATGCAACATATTGGTCATATGTTACAGCAAATGACCCATCTTATTGATCCATTTTACGACACGATAAAACCATAAACATGAATTCAATATATGAGTCTTCCATTAAAATAGATGTCTCATCTGTCATAACAGATAATTGATCTGTTTAAATAGATGACTCTTATGTTGTATTCATGTTCGCGTGCTATTGTTGAAAAAATAGCATAATAGCAGTTACCCAGATGACAAATTCAATTAAAAATCATAATTTGACTTACCAAAGTCTACTATGAAGTAATGCCAAAGTGGAAAGTGATGTACGAAATAAAATTTGACCTAATAAATTGGTCAAATAGCAGCAGTAGCTGTAATAAAAACAACAACAATGGTCAACAAGAAGAAGATAAAGATGATAATGAAATAGAAGATAATTATTATTAAGTATAAGATGATGAATAAAGCAGTAGCAACAATGAACAACAAAAATCGTAGAGAGAAAATAACTATGGATGAGGAGAGAGAAAACAAAAATGGATGAGAAGAGAGAGAAACACACCTTTTTTCCTCCGTTTCCCATTATATTAGGTAAATATTTGGATCAAAGTGTAAATTTAAAAACTTGTAGGCTATTCTCAAACTTACCCAACTTTCTTAATCCATAATAAAGCAATTGTCACCTCCACTCAATTATTAAGACTTGTGTTACCTACACCTCATTTTTAAACTCTTTTGTCAAATTTAGCTCAAAGCCCCGGGACTGTTGTCTATGGACTCTTAACGCAGGAAAATACTAGCATGGTATAGTTTTATTTCATGATTTAGTAATCATGAAATTCTCAATTTATTAAATCATCAGTTTGATGGTATCTCGTGATATTTTTTTCTTTTTCCAATTATATTCTTACTTAATAATATATGATACTATTTTATAATTTACTCTGTATTATTTCCTACCCTAATACTTCTTCTGTTTTCATATTTCTTTTATTTTTTATCGTTCTCCTCTGAATCAATTTTCTTCTTTGCTATTCCGACGGCTTTTCTTTAGTGCTTGTTCTCTCTTATTAATTTTGTTATAAATTACTACATTAATTTAATATCTTATTGTATTTACAAAGCATAATTTATGTCAAATTAGCAAGAAGAAAACTATTTCAAATTACATTATTAATAAATTAAATATTTATAATAGTTAAAAATATTTTAATTAACTTATCAATTACCGTACATAAAATTGTTATTAAACATCAACGGACCATATATTTCAACCAACACATTACATTTCTGCCAAGGCTTAAGTCATCGATAGCCCCATAAAGTTGTTCACAGAATTCACTTAGACACCTCAACTCAATATTATACCTATGAACACTTAAACCACTCAAATTGTGTACCAATTAAACACTATTTCAATAATCAGACACAATTATCAAATATGTGTATCACACTCGCATGAGGTGGCAAGAAAGACCAATTAAACAAGGACATATGGCAAATGAATTTTTAAAAAAATAAAAAAAATTATGAATCAAAAAATATATATTTATAATTAAACTCCCCCTCCCCTCTACCCACCCACTCCCCACCATCGCTGCCACATTCATTCACCCTGCCTGCCCGCCCCATCGCCACCGGTAGCGAGAACACAAACAAAACCCAACAAAGTCAAACACACACCAGTGAAGAACTGAAGAAATTTCATAGGCAACATCATTGCCATCTTCATGCATATCTACCCCATTTCAAGCTCAACAATAGCATAAAATTTTAACACAAAATCAATAAAAAAATTCATTGAATAAGCTCACAAAAGTATCAATCTTTAACACAAAAATTGATAAATAAATACAGAAAAATGCAGAGTACTCACATTTGTTTTGCAGATGACCTACTGATGTATTACAGAGCTGATCTGATATCTGTAAAGCTGTTGTATGAGGCATTTCAGAGATTCTCACAGGTTTCAGGGTTACATGCTAATAAAGCTAAGAGTGCTATATATATAGCTGGAGTACAAGATATACAGAAGGAGAACATCAAAAACTGTTTAGGCTTTATAAAAGGAGCCACGCCCTTCAAATATTTAGGTGTGCCTTTGGATTCCAAAAAGCTGCATATAAACTAGTACTTACCTTTAATTGAGAAATCACAGCCAGAGTTACTGTAATGCCTCGAGTTTTCATGGATTTTTCATGTCGTAAACCTCTCATTTTTTTCTCACAAAATTAGATCCAGCCAAAAGAAATTATTACCCCTGAGTTGACTCTCTCATTTTGATCTCAGCCATATAGTTATTTCCATGAAAGTTCATACACTCATAGATCAGTTCAGTAGCCCACTACATTGGGATTCAATCATACAGTTATTTCAGTTGTGCATGATAGCTTATATCCTCATATTCCTCAATAATTTTAGCCTAATTAGCCATATTTGAGGATGAATATTCTCAAGGGGGAGATATTGTAATACCCTGTACGTTTCCTAGCTTAAATTCGTCCCTAGAATGTCAAGAATTTACTTCAAAGATGAATACCATTTATTTCATGTGGTATTTTCAAGATTTTGACTTTTTATTATGTGGGAAATTGAATAAGATTTTCATCGATACCAAATTCTCCTAAATCCGACACTCGGTTGAGAAGTTAGAGCATTTTTAAGTTGAAAGTGTGCCACCTAGACTCTCAGCGAATTGCGGAGAAGGCAAAAGTAGCAATCGTCAATTCCAGTGGACCTCTGCGATATTGGCGCATTACGGAATGGTCCATTTTCCCATTTGTCAAAATCCAGTAGCCCATCGCGATCTTATCGTATCGCGTTGGTGGTCAAAATGACAATTTAAAAGGGAACCGCGATTCCCCCGCATTGCGCCAAGCCCTCAGTTTTCGGTTGTCTATTTTCAGTGGCCCGACGTGATCACGGCGCATCACTCCAGGTGCTTATGTTGGAAAATTTTGACGAAAATTAAAAGCTTCATCCAGGGTTGAATTGGCCTTTTCCCATAATTTTATTTCGTCCACATATGGGATTTAATCCCTAAAATCATTCTCAAGTCATTCTTTATTGAATTTTTTCTAAATCAAAGCATTTTCTCTCAAGGAAAAGAAAACCCTAGATCATCAACTTCCTCCCCAAGAAATTCAAATTTCCTCTATTAATTCCCCAAAGAAATTCAAGATTAAGGGTTCTCAATACAAGAACTCAAAGAATTCATCTTCAAAGCATCAATAGAGATCCAAGATTCAAGTTTTAGCTTCTAAGATCATCAATTGAGGTATGTGGTGTTAAGAACAAGGACAATCCTTTTGTCCTTGTGCCCAAAACTTACTTTAATTCCAACTTTACTGAATTTTTATATGATTTTCATGAAATTCAAGTTAGGGTTTATACCCATTATTGTTATTTACAAAACTTATGAGATTCCCAATGATTTAGAAGTTAAATTCCATGGTTATGTTCAAATTCTCATGCATATTGCTGAAATTTGCAGATTTTGAGTTGATTTATCAATATTTACATTATCAAGCATGGGCATTTTGGTGTTTTAACATGAGTTTGATGCATGGGTCATTAATCCCTAATCAAGATTTATTGTGCCATCAGTACCCTATGATAAGATTATTCTCAGATTTTTGATAAAGATTTGACCTTTTTGGTCCTAAGCTAAGATAAAGAATCCACTTTGTTCATATGACTTGAGGTTTAAAGAAAAGAAATGGCATAATTGGTTTTCTTGTAAACCCCTGTGTTATTTTTGAAGTGGTTTTCTTAAGATTTTGAGCATAAGAATAGGAGTAGTATTTAGCACCGAGATGGGTATGTTACCAAGGTTTCATGCCCACAGAACTACGTGCCACCATAAGATTAAGATTATTCTCACTTCTATGACTAAGATTGTGATCACTTAAGATAAGAAGTTCTATTCTGATGGCAAGGGTAGAACAACCCTACCTAACGGGGGCAAGACGTGGGACTCAATGGATGCTCACATGGTGTATGACGGTTAGAGGAACCTCCCAAAAAGATGTCCCCTACTCTTAAAATAGTCTATTGGTTTAAAGCCTTAAGATAAAGTATTTTCCTTACAGCTTAATGGTAAAGATTTTCATAATAGTTTCTCAGAAAAGAATAACAGAAAGCTTTTATAAAACTAAGTGTAAAGGCTCACAAAGCTTACAAAAATTATGCTTTACAGAAAGATATTAGTTTCAGATTTCAGATTTAAAGAGTGAGTCCTTTCTACACTTAGACAGTATGATTTAAAGAGAGAATGCAAGTACAACTTTTAGAACTAAATGTTATGACTCACTAGATTTATAAAGTATGATTTGTTACTCATGATCTTCAGTATATCAGATATTCCAACTTATGTGAGTCAGTTATATTTAGCATGCATTGTTTTACAAATTATGATGATTGATATTATATTTTACTTATGCATTCACCCCCATATACTCAGTACATCCTCAAAGTCCTGATCCACATATACGTCTATGTGTTATATTGTATCATAATATAGGTATCAGTTCAGTTGTAGCATGCATACCATATTCAGACAGTTTGCAGCTTTTAGTCAGCAGGTGATGAGTCATCTTGATTTAAGGGCTCGAGTCGGTCATACAGTTTGAGCAATATTTTATTTTTCTTTATTCAGTCATATTGATTTGGGATAGTTGAGGGTCATTTCCCGGCTACTGATAACGCTCAATCTACAGCTCTCGTGGGAGTGTAAAGCGGTCGTTAGCAAATATAGAACCCAACCTGGGTTGGGTGTCGATCCCACAAGGAATAGCTTGGCCAACAAGTAAGCAAAATTACTAAACTTTTGGTGCAAGTCTCGTAAAAGGGGGGATTGTAATGTGTAACTAAAACAATAAAGTAAAAGCTGAAAATAGCAAAGTAAAGAGAGAAAGATTGTTACGTAAGTTGTAAACAATGAGAATTGAAGCGTTGGGGTTATGTCCACCTTTTGAGGGATACGTTTCTATTGGCTATGAGTGTGTAGAATTCTGACATGCAATTGCTTATAGAGAATTGTAGTCGATGGTAAATCCAAGCGTCTCTCGACCTAAACAAGGACTATTTCACTTTAACTCTCTCGAGCTTAAAGCGTGTCTAACGGTACGAATTCTTCAAGAGGTTAGTCCAGTTACGGCACTAGCTTTTTAATAGGAAAGGGTGTGTGTCTCACCATATAGTACCCATAATCACTCACAAATATAGCATATTTTTCAAACCTGGGTATCAAAATGTCCTTGCTCTCACTCTCACAAAGAATTCATATATAGCAACTGATGACCATAGGCTTGCCCTTAGTGTAATACTCCACTAAATGTCAGAATGTTAAGATTAGGATCAAGTAGGTCTTTTGATGGTTGTAATGTAGGCTAAGGGACGGGTAGGATCAACTATTTTGGCCAGGAATAGTGACTAAGCTCCTAAGCGCTTTAATACATCACATTGTATCATTGACACTTTTTTCTTTCAACCTTTCTTCTTTCTTTTATTCTACCACCCTTGTTCTCCTCTTTTGTTTTTCAATTTTAAGAACAACTCACTTTTCAGCTTTCTTTTCCTTTTTCTTTTCACAACATACCTCTTATGATAGCACTTTCTTTTCCATAACACATTCAAGCACCATTTACAATTTAAAGCATCATACTTACCCAATTTCCTCTTATGTTGTCACATGACTTTTTTAATTTAAAGCACTTAGGAATTTGGATCAAATTACGGTCTTGAAAAAAATGGATTAGGCTTACATACAAGGTTGTCAAAGAAATAGGCTAAAGGCTCAAAAGGGTTTAACTAGGGATGATGTCCATGGGTAGGTAAAACTGAAGGTAAACAAATATAGGTTGCCAAAGAAATGCCTAAATCATATCCTAACTTACACTCCTTATTTTCGCTTTGCATACATACCAGGCAAGTTCTAGCATCAGCCACAAACATAGAAGATACTATTAATCTCACACACACAAGGCGCATGGTCGACTTGATTGGAAGTAATATAGACTCTCGACCCAACAAGTGAAGGAATTGAACCACAAAATATCACATAATGAGTCACAACTAGAGTCTAAACGTCTCAATAGTCACAATTGTAACACATACTCTTGTTATAATCTCATGCTGCCTATCAAAATAATTTCATGCAAAGCTAAAAAAAATTTTAACTACTAAAAAAACAAAACGAAACAAAACAAAACAAAAATGAAACAAAAGCAAACAAACATAGATGCGAATAGAGAATTATATCATGCAATACCACCACCCCACACTTAGTCGGGACACTGTCCTCAGTGGAAAATAAATACGAGGAACCTGGTTGGTCGGACTTATCCTCTATGTCTGGGGTCATACCCCTTGCATTGGAATCATCATCAGAGTCATCATCCTTAGAAGTTCCTCATAAGTATCCCACTTAATTCCAAGCGTGAGTCAAGGTGTTTGCAGCGGGGAGGGTTCTCCTTGCTCCTTGCGGCCTCTTTTCTTGCCCTTTTGGGAAGTGGTAGCCTTCTCCTTGCCTTGTCTCTCTTTAGATGCCATTGTACCTGAGACTTGAAATAGTGTTAATGGTAGCACAATCTCAATGGATACAATCTATACATAAGCAGTAGGGGTACCACCCCACACTTAGTTTTGTTAACACAAATCAGTGAAGCGAAAGTGGTCGATTACTCAGATTTCGTCGACATACGTTTTAGGATTGTATTCCGACAAGAAAATCAGCAATGCATCACTTACTTGCAGCCATTGGACTACTTTCATGGTAGATATAGAAACACTACTACATAGGGGTTACCACATGGAATAGTTATTCTTACAACAATCACAACCTCTTATGCCGGGATAGTCTAACATGTAAGTATCCATACAACAATCTTAAGCACTATTCATAGCCATAGTAATTCCGCAAATAGTATAACAACGCTATTAAAACCAATTTCGAGTTGGAAATAAGTCAAGATTTTCCTACGTACATGTTCACTCACATGATTTTGTATCAACAATCCAAACACATGAATATCACCAACAATCTTATACGATTTAGCAATTCATAATAGACATAGCAACGTAGTACTTACGAGAAATAAATGAAGAATAAGAGAGTACTTACTTGCTTGAAGCTTGTGGAGATGGTTTTGTGAATTGGAAGAGCAAAAGAAGAAAATTTTGAGAGGATTTGGATGTATATGCGGCGCCCTTAGGTCAATTTTTAGTGTGGTTGTGTTGTAAAACTAAGTCCCCTTTATATAGGAAGAGAATGGGTCGGGTTTTGACCCATTTACAATCGGTTTTGGAGACAAAAATACCACATATATGGTGCATAATGCTCGGCATATCAATGACATATGCGGCGCATTGTCTATAGCATAATGGGACATATGCGCCGCATAGTCTATGGCATTTGTAGACATATGCGCCGCATAGTCTATGGCATATGAGATACTGAGACCAAATGCCATAGCATAGGCGGCGCATAGTCAAAAGCATACCTAGGAATAGGCGGCGCATAGTGTATAGCACACTAGATTCCGAGACCTTAGGCTATAAGATAGGTTGTGCATCGTTCGTGGCCTAGTTTTACCAAGGCCTAGCCTTTCTCGATGCCTATTTTGGCGTGAGAAATGCTCAATCCATAGCCTTATGCATCACCATTCCTAACTTACCAACTTTACCATACAATACGTCCAAATCGTCAATTGAAATCAATCTCCTCGTTGAATACTTCTTGCACCTATTTTTGCTCAAAACCAAACAAAAACGATTAGTACGGTGGGTTGCCTCCCACCAAGCGCCTTAGTTTTGGTCGTGGCACGACTCTTATTTTTGGATTTTTCATTTATCAAAAACAAAACAAGTATAAAAATGATAAAACGATAAAACGATGAAATGATAAAACAATAAAACGATGGGTTGCCTCCCATCTAGCGCCTTATTTATTGTCGTGGCACGACATGGTTACCTCGAGTACTCAGACTTCGTCGAGGTAAATGATGGATCATTTTCTGAAAGGATTTAGACGACAATGAGGCTTACCTGTGGGCATGCGATCTTTTTCGAGATGGCTCTTACATTTTCCCGGAGAATCTCCAATTATATCATCAATAGTCCAACCCATAGCTCTCTTGTATCTCTTCAGAGCAGAGATGAGATCTTCTACGTGCTGTTCACTTAAATCATCTGTACTCTCCGGAAGTATATTTCTACTTTCCAAGAATACATACCTTAGATAATCGGGGAGCTCTTGCGTTTCTAGCATTGGTGGCTCGTCAATGGGAGTCTTCGTTGTTGGTTGATTCTTGAGATCACATTCCGGTTGCTTAGGAGTATACGGCTCTATTTCTGTTAGATCACCCATAAGTTCTTCATTGTCCTCATGCTCAACATTCAGTGGCGCAGCAAACAATGGCTCAACAGTAGGCTGTTTCTCTATAGATAATGCTTTCATATCCTCATGATGAACATCAGCTACAGATAACTCATTCATATCGCTGGGCTGCTTCATTGTTTTGCATATATCAAACCGTACCACTTCGTCATTAATTCGAAACAAAAGCTCATTATCTTTCATGTCAATAAGCACACTTCCAGTTGCAAGGAAAGGACGTCCCAAGATTATGGGAACTTCAGAATCCTCCTTACAATCCAGAATAACGAAATCTGCAGGAAAGATGAATGAAGAAACCTTCACCAACACATCATTCAAGATACCCACAGGTCATTTTACCGACCTATCAGCCATCACGAGCCTCATATTGGTTGGCGTAGGGTCTCCCAACCCCAACTTTCTGTAGATGGATAGTGGCATCAAATTGATGCTAGCACCTAGATCGTACAATGCCTTGGCAAAATCCAACGATCCAATTGTGCAAGGAATAGTGAAAGCTCCAGGATCTGCCTTCTTTTGAACTAATGACCTTGTAGCGATTGCACTACAATGATGAACATTATCCGCCAACTCATAACTTGCTGCCCGCTTCTTTGTCAATAGGTCCTTCATAAACTTCGCATATCCAGGCATTTGTTCAAGTGCCTCCACCAATGGAACATTAATGGTCAGCTGCTTGAGCATAGTCATAAATTTGCTGAACTTAGTGTCATCTGCCACCTTCTTCAATATTTGGGGAAAAGGTGGTGGTGGGTATGGAAGTGTTCTCTCCGCGGTTTTCTTCTCCTCTTGCTTCCGTTTTCCCAATTTTTCAGGCTGCACAGTTCTGGATATGGCGTTGTTGACGTCAGGAGTAGTAGCTGCGGCATCTTCTCCTTTTGCGTTGTCATCCATGTCCGCAACTTCGTCAATCACTTGCTTGCCTTTTTCTAAAGTTTCCAGCACCTTACCACTTCTGGTAGTGATGGCCATGCATGACCCATCATTCCTTGGGTTTTGCACAGTATCGCTAGGTAAAGTGTCGGCCTTTCTTTGGTTGAGTGCTGCTGAAAGTTGACTGAATTGCTGCTCTAGTTGTCTAATTGAAGTGGAATGTGAATCTACTAATTGTTTCATGGCGGACAAATCATTAATTACCTCTGTAACTCCCGCGCTCGTTGCTTCCACTCCTTTCAATAATTTAGCCATCATGTCTTCCATACTTCCAGAATTAGATATGGTGGTATCACGTCTGCCAGGAGGAACGTACAAACCACTCTTTTCATTTTTGTTCTTCCAACTACCTTGGTCTTTGTTTCCAGATTTATCATAATAGTTCCGACCTTGGTTTCCTTGGGTATTCCCTCGGAAACCCCCCTGATTGTTCAAGTAGTTGGCCTCCTCTTCCGAATCAGATTCGTCTCTTCCTTTTGACGCAATCGCTTTCACTTTTTTAGTCTTCCCTAGTAGATGCTTTGTAAGAAGATCCATTTGGGTTTTCATGTGCACCATATCTTGATCACGTTCTTCTTCTCTTCTTCGTTGGTCTGCAGTCATGCCAATAGATAAAGTGGGGCTTGCTACCTCAGAATCCCTGGTATGCCAAGCTCTACTTTGTTTCGTCATACGATCTAGCATATTGCTTGCTTGACCAAAGGTGAGGTCCATGAAAGAACCTCCAGCTGCGTTGTCCACCACTGGTTTAGTTATTGAATTCAAGGCTCTATACAAGATCTCCATGAGGTGAACATTAGTCATGTGATGGTTTGGGCATCTCGCTAGCTTTGTCTTGAACCTCTCCCATGTTTCATGAAGAGCTTCAGAGGGAAGCTAATGAAAGTTGCTGATTTCATCTCTCAATTGAGCCCTTTTGGATGGCGGAAAGAATCTTTCTAGGAAAGCGTCTCTCAATTGCCTCCAATTTGTAATTGAATCAGGAGTCAGCCCATTCAACCATAGTGTTGCCTCCCCAGATAGAGACAATGGAAATAGACGTAATCGAATAGCATTCTGACCAACACCAGGATTGTCAAAGGACTTGCATGTAGAAATAAAGTTGATGAGATGCATATTCGGATCATCGCCTGCCAGTCCACCAAATAATTCCTTGAGTTGCAATAACTGAATCATGGTGCTTGTGATGTTGAACTTGGCTCCGGGCGCTAATGGTGGTGGAATTATTGCTCCAGTGGCTCCGGCACCATCAAGATCATCATCATCATCGTCGAAAGTTGTCTGCATGGGTTGGCGATCATACCAATACCGCGCTTGTCGACCTCTTCTATTGGCAGGTGTTGTAGTTTCAGCAACATGACTTGGGTTTATCAACTCGTCGTCACCTAAATCCCCATCGTCAGGATTTGTGGCTCGCCCAGGATTATCAATGTTTTGTTGTTGGACTTGAGCAGCGGCAAGAGCAGCTAATCTTGCTTGCTCGTGTTGAGCAGCCATCCTGTTGATTTCAGCTTGTGCTTCCATTCTTCTAATTCGTTGTGGTTCAGGATTGATTGGTAATAACGGTTGACCAGAACTTCTAGTATGGGGCATGCACTAAAGTAAAAACCTGCAAGAAACAAAAACAAAAGCTAAAAGTAAAAGTACGAGAATCTTTGACCAAAGGGTCTAGTAATTATCACGAACTTGATTGACACTCGTATTCCCCGGCAACGGCGCCAATTTTTGATAACGCTCAATCTACAGCTCTCGTGGGAGTGTAAAGCGTTCGTTAGCAAATATAGAACCCAACCTGGGTTGGGTGTCGATCCCACAGGGAATAGCTTGGCCAACAAGTAAGCAAAATTACTAAACTTTTGGTGCAAGTCTCGTAAAAGGGGGGATTGTAATGTGTAACGAAAACAATAAAGTAAAAGCTGAAAATAGCAAAGTAAAGAGAGAAAGATTGTTACGTAAGTTGTAAACAATGAGAATTGAAGCGTTGGGGTTATGTCCACCTTTTGAGGGATACGTTTCTATTGGCTATGAGTGTGTAGAATTCTGACATGCAATTGCTTATAGAGAATTGTAGTCGATGGTAAATCCAAGCGTCTCTCGACCTAAACAAGGACTATTTCACTTTAACTCTCTCGAGCTTAAAGCGTGTCTAACGGTACGAATTCTCCAAGAGGTTAGTCCAGTTACGGCACTAGCTTTTTAATAGGAAAGGGTGTCCTACTACCTTGACATTATCTCTTTTCCAGACAAATAACCTTTCTCTCGAACAAGTTAAATGTTAGACTGGCGTATTCTTGCGTTTGCAACCGCAAAGAATGTGGATTAAGATGAAGAGAATAATGATATAAGCAATATACGTGTCTCAAACTCACAAACTCACAGCAATAGATAGTAACTCATTCGGCTTCCATAACCCCAACAGAGAAGTTTAGTTACCCATGAATGCGAAGGAGATCACGATTGACATTGTTATTATATCACAATATTGAGTAATGGCGTGTAGATCAAGTGATAGGCGTTAGGCGTGAATTCCTTAGCAAAGTAACGTTTCTCTTGTTGCGGAAATTAAGAATTGAATAGATGAATAGAAGAAAATAATATTAATGGAAAGATTAGAAGAGTTGTAGAATTGTTGTGGTGGAAGAAGAGAGGGATGGAAGAATGTATTGTGGTGAGGGATGAATGTATCTCTCCACTAAGGGAGGAGTTAATTAAAAATCTCTAGCATGATAGGGTATTTATAATACTCCTATCCTACTCCTACTATGCTAATGAAATAAATAACCAAATCCTACTAAACTAAGGAAATACTTAACCCATTTGTACTAGGTTAATGTAACATTCTCCTAATCCAAATAAACTAATGAAATACATAACCCAATTGTACTAGGTTAATGTATCATTGTCAAAATCCAGCTTTGTGTCTGTAAGTCCCCAAAGTCTTCAGAAATGTTGTTTTAGCCCGGGACAGATTTTCCATGCAACAGTTTTGGTCCTTAGGCGTGTAGACTTTCTTCCCTTCCTTTGTGAGCTTTCTTTTGCGTCAAGTAAGCCATAAAATGCTGTATTTTGCATCATTTATACCTGAAACTTTACTAATCATGTTCGTTAGCTCATTTATAGGAAAAAGGACTAAAAGTGCATGAAATATATAATTTGTTCTCAAAACTAGGCTAAAATATGGGCAAAATATATTGATATAGGCGTGTAAATTCGCCTATCATCAGCTACCTATAGTTAATACTAGTAGAGGTTTCATAGACAGTCAGTAGAGTTAAGGTATTTGATTCCAATTTTATTTGTAAAAGTAGAGTTGTAATTATTTTAATTTAGTTTGGTATTGATCAGATTCAGAAAAGAGTTATCTTCCGCTTTTCATCCAGATTTATGTATTTTATTCAGTTGCTTATGACTTATGCTAGTAGAAGGGTTAGCTTGGGATCACTTGTGGTCCTAAGCACCGTGTGACTCTCGGGACCATTTTTGGGGTGCTATAGTTATATATTGGTCAGCCAAGCTTCTCTTTTATGCTGGGAGACTACAACTCATCAGATCAACCTTGTTTAGTGTTCAAGCTTATTGGGCACAAATTTTTTTGATCCCAAGAAGGTCATGAAAGCCACTGAGCAAATCTGTAGAACTTTCTTATGGAGAGGCTCTGTGTCTGTCTCTAAAAAGGCTTTGGTTTCATGGGATAAAGTGTGTACACCTCCAGCTGCAGGGGGGTTGAATATTATAAATTTGTGTATTTGGAACAAGGCTGCCATACTGAAGCAACTTTGGGATGTAGCAAGGAGAAAAGAATGTCTGTGGATCAGGTGGGTGCATAGTTACTATATAAAAAATGTGGATGTGAGTGCAGTCCAAATTCCCAGGAATGCTTCTTGGGTAGTGAGGAAGATCATTGCATCCAAAGATGATATATTACAAGGCCAGCAACCTGGAGATCTGCATATAGTATTGGGAGCAAATTAGAAGAATGAGAAGCTCTCGATCCAGAAGATGTACTTAACTCTGCTACCTCAGCATCCTAAAGTTGAATAGAAGATTATTATCCTGCAACATACCATTCATCCCAGATTGAAATTTATACTCTGGTTAGCTCTACAACAAAGGTTGGCTACTATTGACAGACTGTTGAGTCTAGGTATCAGTATGCCCCCAGAATATGCATTTTGTAGGCTACATGATGAACCCTTCATCACTTATACTTTGGATGTGCTATTACAAGAGAAATATGGAGCAGGTTATGTGTATGGCTTGGAATAAACAAAGCTATCCAGGACTGGAAAAATGAGATACGACTGGCAAGTCTTAAGGAAAGGAAGAAGAATGCACTAGAAGAGATCTACTGTTATGTATTTGCTATGGATATTGCTGTTATAAGGAGGGAAAGGAACTGCATTAGGTTCCAGCAGACGAGGTTCACAAGTGTAAAAGTACTGAAGAAAATTGCTATCCATGTACACATCAAGGGGGTAGGGAGAGACTAAAATGGCATGAGATGTTGCAGAAGCTCAATACTTTTTTTTAGAAGATTGTAGATGCTTATAAATATGTAATATTCAGTATTAGGTTCATTATTGAGGATAGTAGATAGTCCAAATTCTGCTACAGTGATATAATGTTCAAATTTGAGTTATATTAATGAGAATGTTGTGTTCACTAAAAAATATTGACAAATTATTAAAATCAAAGAATTTGTTGTTTTCATCTAATAACCAAGAAAATGATTTTTAAGGATTTGTTTCTTTTTTAATTTCGTTTCAGATGTTTTTCTTTTTCTTTTTCCTTATGTTTCAGTCTTTGCTTGGTTGAGGAAGAAGATATTTTCGAACAATTGAGTGGGGTGGGGTGGGGTGGAGGTCTCCATTTTTTTTGACAAATATGGTGGCAGATGGTGGTTCTCATCTTGAAAAAACATAAAATAAAGAAGAAGACCAAAAAAAAAAATTGACCAAAAAACCACCTCTCACGCACCCACAGTGAGTGTATACCACACGATGTGTCATGTGGGCAAAAAAGACCTAGGTGGATCAAATTTCGAATGGGTTAGGAGCCTGATAAGTACAAGTACGACCTAGAAAAAGGCTTCATTTCTACGATTGTCTTCTCAGCCATTGAAAGACTGATCGATAACTATAAGGGGAGCAAAAACCAAAATGTCAGTGTGCGGGGATGTGATTCGCCAAGCTGGGGGAAAAAAAGTCGTCCGACCCAACCGGATTAGGAATATGAAGGCCTTTTTTTCGAAAAGAGACCGCGGAAAGAAATAGCTATGCTATTGACTGAACTCTTTTTTCTCATTTTGTTTGAAGCGGACCAAATAGAGAATGAAATGCATAAAAAATTAGGGGGAAAAAGTCAGAAACTCTTTTTTTTCGGTTTAAGGGCTGCTCGCCCTACTGAATTACCAAAGGCTTTCGAGGCTTACACCTCCCTATTACACCAAACTTAAAAAAAAGATTTCAGTACTTAAGCCTTTCAGCCAATAGAGTGCAATATCCTACCATGTGTTATTAAGTATTATTTTAAGTGTAAACAACATAAATCCCCTAGTTAATGAAAATAATTACTCAAAATCCCTTCTTGTTTTCTCTCTCCCATTTTTTGCAAACATACTCATACATTCGTCCAAATATTATACGTTGGTTGAATGTATGATGTACCAGCTAATCCTATATTTAAGGTAAGAGAATATTTAATTATTTCACAATTCCTTAATTAAAGGCAGTAATTAGCTAACATTAACTCGTTTATGGATAGAAAAAGTAACTGATATTTGAATTTCAAAAATTTTGTTATATATAATTTTTTTTTCTTTTTTCTATGAATCACGATCTGAAAAGCCAAAAAACAACCACTTTCTTCTACATCCGTTCTTCAATACTATTAAAATCTTCTTCTACATACGTTCTTCAATACTACTAAAATTAATATGAATATCCCCATATTGTTGCGACATTCTGAAATTTGAAAATCAGAAATTAGTTATTAGTCATACAAAAGTGGCGCAATAGTTATTTCGAAAAGTATAACTTTCTTGAAATTGGTTGCTACGATCGCAATGGAATTGGATATAGACGAAGTACGTAAAATAATTAAAGTTAAATATGTGGTTGAAGAAAATTCTTCTCCAATTGTCACTAGTAACGATAATAGAGTGAGGGTTTACGTTGAGTTGAAGAAACTATTTTCTGGTTTGGTTAATTTTTCGCTTTGTATTTCAACTTTCGACAAATTCAATACTAAAGCGAAACGATCTAAAAAAAAAGGTATGATATAAAAGTGTCAATTTTATTTGTTGATCTTATAATCTATAGTAATAAGGTTTTAGACGTTTTGAAGAAGTTTATGTTCTAAAGTTGGGTTCTATGTTTCTGAAGCTCATAAAGTTACGAATGTATAATGTGTTATTATACATTCATGCCAATGTATAATGAAACTGTGCCAGTCCAAGAAATGTACGGTAATATGGTATTAGACATTTTGAAGTAGTTTGTGTTTTATAGTTGGGTTTTGTGTAGTTGAATCATTGAATTACGAATGTATAATATTTGATTATACATTCGGACAAATGTATAATGAAAGCTGGGGCAGTGCCAGGAATTGCATTTTGTCCATATATTTTTATTTTTAATACTTTTGTTTAATACATTGATTCAATGTAAAAAAATTAATGCAGCTATGTACTGAATTGTCGTATCAAAGACTGCAAATGGTCTTGAAGGCGTCTTCTATGAATGAATCGAAAGTGTTTGTGATAAAAAAAATTTGAGTTGGAGCATACTTACAGTCTTAGCGACAGAGTGCTGAATATTTTGGTTGCGACAACAAATTTGGTGAGTGAATTTACATCTCCAAAATTAATCAATCACAAGAGAATACCCCCCCCCCCCCCCCCGCGCGTATAGTATGAAGAGATGAAGGTTGTTTATGAAGTCGATATTAACTAGTTTATTTTTAGTATATGTTTATGTCCAAAAAAAAAAGAAAGGACACGAGTATTTTTCTTACCTTAAATTGTAGGATTCGTTTGATAGTGAACAAGTTATATTAGGATTATAACACGAGGATTAAATAATGATGAGAATATTTTGCAGGTATATTACAATACTACAATTTACTCTTATGTCATGGGAATTCAAAATTTATACATGACAAAAAAATTCAATTGAAATTCCTCACTAATAGTAGGTTAAACTACATTAATTATTTTAAGTTATCTTTACATTATGGGTGTGCTCAATATCCAGAAAATTCATAAACTGTTTTCTAATTTTTCATGTTTGATTGGTTAAAATTTTTGAAAAACATTTTCTATAGAAAACAAGTTTCTTAAAAATATGTAGGGAATTCAAGTTCCACAAGTTCTAGAAAATATCTTTTTTTACAATACCAAACTACTAATTGGATTTTTTTTCTCAATATATCAGATTGTGGTTTGTCGATTTCCTTGAAACATCCCTAGTTAACAGTCATATAACCTAAGTAGTTCAAACTTGGATTTATGGTTATCTACTACGAGTTGTGTCTTCGTATTCTTCATCACATAAATTTTTGAATTCAAGCATATAAATACAATTGTACATCAACTTGAATTCAAGTTGTATAAAAGGGGCATGAAAAAGAAATGAGGGAACTCCGATCCTTTAATTTCTGACTATGGTTTTTTAGGAAATAAATATCAAGAAATGTACTACTATGTATGTAATGTTTAAAGGTTTGCAAGGTTAAAAATTTCTTTTTATATGTATTAAAATATCGATTTTAACGAATGACGAAATTCGTAACTAAACTCGATATTTGTTGAAAACATACTTTGAGACTAATGTTGCCTTTTCTTATAATGTAATTTGAATATATTTTCTTGTTAGTTGCTATATTTTCTTCACTATCTTCTTCTCCTTTTGTACTTGATATTGTTGTACTTGAGTTGCGGGCCTCTCAGAAACCAGCCCTCTACCTCCACGAGTGGTAAGGTCTTCATACACTTTATCCGCCGTATTCCTCACTACATTTTACCCTTCTTATTCCTTATTAAATTTCATTGGATATGTTGTTGTATGCAGTACTTTGAATATAAACACCTAAATTGCATTATTTTATGTTTGGAAAGTACTTGTTGAAGCATCTTGTACTTTATGTATTAGGCTATTTGCAATGGGTTGGAAATGGATTGCTACTTGTGAATTACACCGTTCAAAAGACAGTTTTCTACAAGTAGAAACCTCGTCGCAGATATAATTAAGAATACAACAATATATCTATTTTAATTTCATACGCGGAGTGCACAAATAAAAAATGAAGATAGAACTTAAAATTCTAGTACAATACACCATAGGTGTACTTGTTGTAGTTTACTGCAACACAAATTTAACTATCAAGAAACTGAAAAAGTATGAAATCAATAACACGAGCTCTCAACGTATCCTCCAAGAGTCTGAATGACGCACTCAGACTGACCATCGGTGTGTTTCTCCTAAGGACCTGTTATATACATGTATGAGGGCAACTTATACATTTAAAAATACATTGGAGTAATGTATAATAAAATCAGAACTTAAATAAATAATAATTACACATGTATGATGGTAACTTATACATCTAACAAATTACATCAGACCCTAAATAAACAACGGTTACACCTGTATGAGGGTAACTTATACATCTAAAAAATTAAATCAGAACCTTAATTAAGCAACATTTAAACATGTATGAGGGTAACTTATACATGTAACAATTTATATCAGACACTAAATAAACAACAAATACACATGTATGATGGTAACTTATACATCTCAAAATTAGAATCAAACACTAATTAAACAACAGATATACATATATGAGGGTAACTTATACATTTAAAAATAAACTATAATAATGTATAATGTCATAATACTGATTTTCACATTAAAATATGTATGACCTATATGCTTGTCCTGATGTATAATGTTACCTAATACAATATTAATACTTTATAACTGTTTAGATTTTCATAACTGCCAATGTACATATTGAAATATATATCAAAATACCTATATTATACAATAGTAGGACAAAATAACTAATGTATAAATTATTATTATACATATGCCAACTTATACAACAACTTAAATCAATACCTTCGAAAGACGTGATCGACCAGAATCATCAAACTTCTTTTTAGTTGCCGCTTTTGAACCTAACCTCTTAATCTAGAAGTGGCAACTTCCTTCAATTTCTTCATTGTAACGGGGTCGTTTTGGTGCTTTGAACGATTCTCTGTAAAAGTCGGATCCTCTTCATCAAAATTATCAGGAACAGATTCGACGGGAATATCTTTTTCTTTTGCATCTAACTGAGTAATTCCTAAACTAAAGCTAGGAGGATAATCCATTACCAATTTACACTATATTAATTTAATAGTATTGTTAAATCGAACTACAAAATAAGAAAATCAAAGATATATGAAAAAAAAATGAAAAAACCGAACTACTGAACTTAAATATGATTGCATAATACGGAAATTTTATACAAAATCAGCATGCAACAAAAAAAAACGAAAAAATCCTGAATTGGTAAAGTTGAAAAATAAAATAAAAAATCAATGAAGTAAATCATAAAAATCAATTAAAGCTTCAACACTTACAAGTTGGTAACCTCTAATTAGAGGTTACTTGTATTTTTCCGTGATTTAAGGGATTCAAAAATGGAGAAACGTACGGGTGCCGTAATGGGAGCAGTTGGGAGCAAAAATTGGAAGCCAATAACGTGATTTTAGATGTATAATAGTTAAGAGAGAAAAAAATAGAAAAAAGGGATTTATGTAATTAGTTTAGAATTTGTGTAATTACTTTACCAAATTGATATTTAATGAAATAAGTTAACTTTACCTTTACTCTCTCTATATATGTAAATTTTAGTAATTTTAAAGATGTCCTATCCGTAAATTTGAATTAATTGAATTTTAATACGGGTATCAAACATCCCAATAAAAAAAAATTCAAATCTCAACTTTACTGTTAACAAAATTCCTTGAAATCCTAACCAGAAGACTGATTGTGATCAACTGCCTTTCCGTTTTACTTCAAAGTTTATTTTTGCTAAATTCCGTTGTTTCTTTAATCGATTTAAAATTTATGATATAATCTATTATTCAATTGACAGAGAAAACTAAACTATATTTTCTAAATCTTGTAGCTCGGTTATAGAGTAACCTACTACCTGTTATCGAAAAATAATCTTCTTGGTTGGAGTAGGAGGGAAATTGGAATGAAAATTTTGATTCACCTTAAATGGAGCTGGACTTACAATCGTGTGCTCGACTGCTCAATACAGTTAACAGCAACCAATCTCTTCCAAACGGGAAGCAACTCCACCTCATTTTCCTCAAAAGGGGCATCCTTCACTCTGCTTTAACAATAGCCAATCGCCTTCTCCAAATGTACTCAAGGTGTGGACAAATGAATGATGCACAGTTACTGTTCGACGAAATGTCTCAAAGAAACTGCTTCACTTGGAATACTATGATTGAAGGGTATATGAAATGTGGAAAGATAAACAACTCTTTTGACTTGTTTCGTTCAATGCCGAACAAGAATGAGTTTTCTTGGAACATGGTCATTCTTGGACTCGTTAAAGCGGAGGAGTTGGGTGTTGCTAGACGACTTTTGTACGAAATGCCGCGGAAGAATGAGGTAGTTTGGAATGGAGTTATTCATGGGTACGCGAAAATGGGGTACCCTGGAGTGGGTTTACGCTTGTTTAAGGAGTTTGTAGAGTGGGATTTTTGTGAAATGGGTGGTGCATCGTGTATAGATTCGTTTGTTTTGGCGACTGCGTTAGGGGCGTGTGCTGATGTAAGAGGCGTTGATTTAGGGAAGCAAATTCATGGTCGTATTATGGTAGATGGAGTTGAACTCGATTCTGTGTTGGCAAGTTCTTTAGTTAACGTGTATGGAAAAGGTGGTGATTTGGATAGCGCGAGTTATATTTTGAATAGAATGAAGAATCCTGATAACTTTTCCCTGTCAGCATTGATATCAGCGTATTCAAACTGTGGTAGAGTGGATGATGCTAGAAAGATCTTCGACTTGGTAACTGATCCTTGTATTGTACTGTGGAATTCCATGATAGCAGGGTATGTGGCATGCAATAAAGTATCAGAAGCATTACTGCTTTTTGAGGAGATGCACAGAGAGGGACTTATAGGGGATTCGTCTACTTTAGCTAGTGCATTGAATGTCTGTGCTAGTGCACATGCTGTTAAAAATTGTTTGCAGGTGCATGTTTATGGTTTTAAGCTTGGACTGCTGGATGACCTTATCGTTGCTAGTGCTCTCATTGACACTTACGCTAAATGTGAATGTCCTGATGAAGCGTCCAAAGTTTTTAATGAACTCAAAACACATGATACCGTCTTGCTAAATTCTATGATTACCATGTATTTTAACTGCAACAGAATTGAAGACGCTAGGCAATTATTTGAGTCAATGCCCTATAAGAGCTTAATATCTTGGAACTCTATGATAATTGGTCTCAATCAAAATGGTTGTCCAGTTGAAGCACTGGATCTTTTTTACAGGATGAATAGGATGGATTTTAGGATGGACAAATTTAGCTTTTCAAGTGTGATCAGTGCCTGTGCAAGCATCGCTTCAGTTGAACTTGGCGAACAGATTTTTGCAAGAGCTGTTATAATCGGCATTGATTGTGATCAAATAATTTCTACCTCCTTAATTGATTTCTACTGCAAGTGTGGTTTTGTTACTGATGCCAGGAAGCTCTTTGACCAAATGATGAAATCCGACGAGGTTTCGTGGAATTCTATGTTGATGGGTTATGCTACAAATGGTTACGGAAATGTAGCATTGGATTTATTCAGCGAAATGAGAAGTGCGGGTGTTGCACCGACATATATCACATTTATTGGTGTCTTGTCTGCCTGTGATCATTGTGGTCTACTAGTAGAGGGAAAAAGGTGGTTTTATTCAATGAATTATGATTACCACATTAATCCAGGGATTGAACATTACTCCTGTATGGTAGATCTTTATGCACGAGCAGGATGTCTTGAAGAAGCTGTGAACCTCATTGAAAAGATGCCATTTGAGGCAGATTCAAGCATGTGGTTATCCATTATGAGAGGATGTGTAGCTCATGGTAATAAGATACTAGGAGAGCTGGTGGCCCAACGCATTGTAGAGCTTGATCCTGAGAATTCAGGTGCTTTCATGCAGTTATCAAACATATTTGCTACTTCTGAGGACTGGGAAAGATCTGCTTTGGTCCGGCGGCTGATGATAGAAAAGAAAATCCACAAGAGTTCTGGTCGAAGCTGGAGTAATTTGTAAGAAACATGCAGTACAGGTCTCCTGATAATTATTACAGCAGTGGGAGAAGTTCGGTGAGGTTAATTTATTTTCCAGCCACCTACTTCAATATCATTTGAAATTATTAATTGTTTTTTTTTCCGTTTCATTCATGTTCTTGTAACAATGGTTTTCTTCTAATCTTGTTGCATTATTTTGTGAGCACATCCCAACTGAGGGGCTTTGTGAGAATTAGCAGTTTGTTTCTCAGATGTCTTGCCGAAAGGACTTGCTGCTGTCAGCTTCCAGCCTTTTCATTCAAGTCCGTTGGATATATTTGCTTATACAGATTAATGTGTTTCTTTAAGTTGTGATCATGTTACTCTCTGTATATAAAGTGGTGATCATGTTACTATCTGCAATTCACGTTCTTGGAATAATGTAGAAGTAGATATGAAGAGTCTGTTCTGGTCACTAAGGGAAAGATACATGAGTTTAAGAAATTTGCTGGAGACTCTATAAGACTACAGTTTAGGCATCCAAGACTGCTCCAGTCATGCACGTCCTTTGGCAGTGCTGGCTGTGACATCCGAGGTGGTACTTCACATTGTTTAGGCCAGAATTCTGCAAAAATATTTTGACATAAATTTTGAAAATGAGGAGGAGAGAATTCTATTGTCTGGCAGAACTCATAGGCCTATAGGACCAGAATGATAGGAATTCAAAGCTATTTAGAAACTGTCTTTGTAGTTTTTTACTTTGTTATTCAAGCTAACTTTCACTTCTTTTTACTGATGTGGTGACAGGTTGGTATAGTGATCGTGGTTCATGGGGATGAGAGTGGCCTGGTCTTCCCTCCTATAGTAGCAACAACTCAAGTAATTATTCTTTCTGCTCTCTTCAAAAGATGCCGACACTGATGAGATCTTTGATGCATGTTCTGCGCACGGCTAAAAACTTGAATGAATCAGGTCTTCGTGCTAAGGCGGACTTTAAAGAGAACTATTACCTGGATGGAAATATTTTTCTGGGAGACTGACGGGGGTTTCCACTTATGATTGTACTAGTATAAAAAGGCCTTGCAAATGACCAGGTAGGAACTGTAGTTTCTGTCTTTTCTTTCTACTTGCAGTTGTTTAAGAAAGTCAAATAGGACAGTAAAATTGAAATAATTTTTCTTTTGTTGTTAAATTTATTATTTTAGATATCAAATTGCTATATATTTTCTCAAGCTTTGTATTAACTTCCCAGGTACAAGCTGTTAGACACAGTGCAGCCAAAACAGATACTCCATGGCTAGTCTAGTTGAGCAAGTGAAAGATAGCCTGTATCCTCCAATATCTATTTGATGCTGCAAAACAAAAGTGGGATTCTTGCCTTCATGTTCTAAGAATCTGGGATGAATTTGCGGAAGCACAGAACCTTTAAGGTATGTACACTTAAAAGGTGGTTACATTTGAGGTGAATCTTATAATTTCTTTGTTGGGTTGGGTATGTTTGGTTTGATTTTTCGGTTGAGAAAAGAGAAATAATAATATAGAGCTGTAAAAACCAGATATATTTGTGAATAATGCTCACCTCAGCTTGTATCAGTTTGAATTTGCGCTATCTGTTCAGTTCGACTATTAAAATTAGCCAAGCTCAAGATATTTCAGTTCGTCTTCGTTAACATTAGCAAACTGGTCCACCCCTTATTCTCAGTTAATATACCAAAGTTATATAATTCACCATTTAGTGTTTTTGATTCCTAAATGCTAAGCAGTTGAATAAAAATATGATGTTTTATTTTAGCATGATTTGTAATCGAAAAAAATAAATTTTCTTTGACGAAGAAACTATAGAAATAAAATGACCTCTCAACAAGTGCTAGACATATAACTAGCTTCAGTCAAATGAACTCAAGCTTGGCTCTTGGTTTGCATGATATTGAGCCTAGACCAGCTCAACTCGTAGAATTAGTTGACTTTAATTGAACCTGTTGAGTTCAACCAACAGACCCCACTATGTGGAAATGCACTGGGTTTGTTGTTGTTGTAGGGTTCAACCAAGCTCATTTATAGCTCATTCCATAGTCACTACTCACTCAGTTAACTAATCAAATTTGAAAATGCCCTCAAATTACCATTCTGACAAGTTTAATAATTTAAGGGATCGTTTGGTAGAGTGCATTAGAAAATATAATGCATACATTAGTTAATATATACTACTAATACCTTGTTTGGTACGTCTTTTTGCCTATATATAACTAATGCAAGCATTAGCTATACACTCTATTGTGTATTGAAGTGTGTATTAGTAAACACTCCATTTCCTATGTATTAGTAATACAAAGACTTTTAACACATGCATTGACTTATTAAATGACCTTAATACCTCTCAATTTTCCTCTCGAAATATTTCACAATTTCTCTTCCCGTCATTTAATTTACAACAATGAATAGTTGATTTAAATAACCGCAACATATTTTTGCTTTGCTTCAAAGAGTCTTTAAGAAGATAAAAAAAAATTCTTGAGACTATTCCTTAATTTTACATCTTGTATTTTATTTTTGTTTCGACTATGTTAATCCGTCAGCGTAATATTTCATGCGCAAAGTCGAAGGTCTTGCAATTAATCCTAAATTTCTATATACTAGTTCAACAATATTAATTATGTTTGAGATGGCAAAAGAGCTTTGTTGCAAAAAAAGTGTACAAAGTCAAAGAAGGGTATTTTTGTAAACAAATACTTTTTTTAGAGAAATTATGTAAGATATATTATTTCTTATATATCAAACCAAACAATGTATAAGAAATAATACATGCATAACTAATACAAGCATTACTAATACACTATATTCTGCTTATTCTTATGCACTCTACCAAACGACCCCTAAGTGCTTTCACAAATTAACTCTAGAGGGAAAATCAAAATCTTTTGTAAAGGAATAGAAACGCCAGACAGCGAGAACTAATCGCCTTGTAAAAGAAACTGGTCTGGAAGATTCATTTATCATCAGTGAAGTAATTGACAGTGACAGGTGTGCACCACCCGGAGACACTACAACTGAAGAATTCTCAATCAGGTGAAAAAAAAATCACATAAATATAGCAGTATTCCAAACAAGTCACCACCATTTTTCTAGAAAGACTGAGGGTAGAGACAATCAACACTATAATTGCTGCCAAGCAGCCCAGCAATGCCCGAAATGGACATTTTATTCATCAATGCTATTCACGTCCAGCTCTGTCCCTTTTTTCAGGAGGAAAAAAGCATTAACCAAGCTATAAAACAGATGACTAAGGCATAATGGTTTTTGTTCAGCTGGTACAGCCTTTGTTCTTGTCTTATCGTACTTAGTAAAACAACCTTTTTCCCACTAAACAGTCTTTTTTTTTTTTGCCTGAGTAGAGCTCGCTCGAGCAGGACTTGCTTTACTGAATACTCGGAATTTGGGATATCTGTTTCTATTACCACTTTTAGTTCTGTCTTGAGTATTTCCCAATGCTGTTATATATTTCATAGGCAAAGAAGAAGAAAAGGAATAGCATGCTGAATCTTTATAGAGGAGATGTGATGTTGCTGTGGAACATGTCAACTGATAAAAGAATGGTTTAGCTAAACGAGGAAAATGGTTAGGACTGCATTTAAAGCATCCTTTGACTGCATTCCTGAGTTTTGGTACGTTTGTATAGTAAGTAATGATTTTGAAAATCCTTTTGTCAACTGATCTAAATTATTTCTTCTTTTACCTTCTCTATACATACAATTTATTCCTGTTTTATATATTTTCTATAATACTTTACATTGCATGGTTTACACTTTGCATGTTAAATTCAATCGCTGTAACGCCCCGCAATTCGGGCTACAGTATAGATCATGATTTCGATGCGTTGTTAATCCCGAAGCCATAAAATCCTATGCCAATACGGCATGTTAATTATTGTGTAGCATGTGAATCCACTCAAGCTTGAATTTAGACCATAGAGGTCCTTCAACTCAAGGACGAGTTGAAACTATTTCGATCGACTAAGTTTTAGTGGACGTTGTAAAGTGTGTCAGCTTCCATCGACCATAACTCTATGTATATGTCGAATTAGGAAGCCTACTATGTGCCAAATGATAGGTATTCGAGTTAGCTTTCCAACGATACTAATTTGGCTTAAATCCAACACCCGAGCAAGAAGTTATGGCCCTTCAAAGTGATAAGCGCCGCCTAACCATTTGCCTATGGCCACTGGAAAGCATAGGCAATAGCCTAGGCAGCGCATATGTAAACATAGGCGATAGCCTAGGCGGCGCCTATGTGAACATAGGCAATGGGATGGGCGGCGCCTATGTAAAGAAATCTAGTGACTTAAACACTCTGTGTTGGGGACAAAGTGGTCTTTTTCCACCCTTACTTAGCCCTAAAACACGAGATTTATTTCCAAGGACCCCAAAATACATATTTATTCATCAAAAGTGCTCAAAGATTCACCTTAGGGTTTCAAAATAAAAACCCAAATAGTTCAAGATTTGACCATAGGTTTTCAAAGATAATTACATATTTGGAATCACCAATCCGCAAGCTTCAAGAAACATCTATTATCCTTGGAAATAGAGGTACGTGGGGTTATCCAAAAATCTCATGGGTGTAGTTTTTATGAACATGCATGCTTTTAAATGGGGTTTTCAATCAAATGCTAATATCTTGCTTTCAATATGATTTCTAAGTCATTTACTTTATGTCATGGGAATTGTTTGCCTATATACTTCAATGGTTGAAACCATGCATATGTGATTTGAGATTTTTCGTGGAAGTTTGATAAATATGAATGATAAATTGTTTTCAAATTCCCATGATAATGTTTCGATACTCCATATTATATTGTGATCAACAAAAGAGAGCACGAATTTGAAATAAATATTGTTCACCACTTGTAAATGATGAAGCACCTTGATTTTTACATGATTATGCATATGTGGATGTGATATTGATGACTTGCAAGTCGGGTGTGACGATACCCTACAAAATACGATATGTGATTGAATAAGATGAAATTTGAATGCATTGATTTTACATGAGAAAGGTGGATGCCCGAAGAAGGCGTTTGAGACATAAGGGCTCATCGCTGGAAAACGTGTTTGCCGACACGGAATATTGGTACCAGGCTAAGTGATCTTGTGTACTTGACTTTATGTCATTCCCAAATTGGGACTATAGGTAGGAGCCCGGGCTAAGTGATCTTGGGCACTACCATTGGGTCGAGACACCATGCTATGTGATCTTGTGTGTCTCTCCCTCACTTATACTCAAATCTCGGTGGCAACCGAGGTTAGACAGTTTGGTGTAAATTATGTAGGGTATTCCACCTAGCTCAGTTGCATTTCATTGATTGTTGAGAAAACTATTGCATTACACCCATGTGTTTTCAAATGGTTTGATACGAAATTACTTTATAATGGCTCTCAACTATATTTTGTAAAAATATTATGTTTTGTTTTGATATCTCTGCGTGCCAGTATTTTTGTCCTGACCCTTCCCCTCTCCAACCTCTCAGGTTCAGAGACCCAGTCTAGCGGTCAAGAGAATCAGTAGATCTTTCAGACCGAGTTGCAGAGACAAGTGGTGAGCCTTCTATGTTTCGGAAGGTCTTATGTCTTGCGGTCCTTTTATCTTATATTCAGTTTTGGGGTCTACTGGGGGCCTTGTCCCAGTTTATATACGGTTACTTGACTCAGTCATTTGTTAGAGATTTTCGTAGACAGTTGTTTAGAGGTTAATTGATGTTGAGGGAACCTTATCTCCCCGTTATTGTTTCTTTTCATATTTATGACCATATTTTTGAATTATTGTGTTTTTCCGCATTACTTTGATCATATGAATTAGGTGCATGATTACCAGACAGATATGGGTGTTTCGGGCCTTCATATTTCGAAATGCTCGTCACGGCCAGGCCCTGGTTCGGATCGTGACAAACTTGGTATCAAAGCACGGTTCATGGTCCCAGGGTGTCTGTGAAATTGCATCAGGTAGTCTTGTTTATGGGTGTGTAGCGCGCTACACTTATAAGAAGAAGGCTGCTAGGCGTTTACGAAATGTTTCCCTTCTTTGTGATTTAGTTCGTGCTTCAGAGTCTGAATTGTCCCCTAATCAATGATCACTTGTGTTTCAGAAACACAATTATGCCTCCACGTCGTATCATCGATCAGAATGCTCAGGCAGATGAGGTCCGTCCCACCCATGGGATGCGGACCCGTAACAGGGCTCACACTCCAGAATTTGTCCCTACTCCGGGAGTTCCTCCAGTCCACCTCGGGCTCCGCGGACTAATGTCAACCATCCCCCAACTGCTCAGGGAGATATTTCAAATGCAGAATTCAGACGGTTCATTCATATGCTGACACAGTTGGTAGCTAACCAGGCTCAACGATCGGAAGGTGTTGGGTCTGCATCTGTTACGTCTGAGGCTACTAGAGTCGGACATTTCATGAAGATGAACCCACCTAAATTCACTGGCACCAAGGTGGAAAAAGATCCACAGGTGTTCGTGGATGAGATGGAAAAGATCTTTAAGGTGATGCATGTGGATGAGATTAAAGGGGTGGAGCTAGCAACCTATCAGCTCAAGGACGTTGCGAATCAATGGTATGCCAACTGGGAAGATGAAAAAGGTGAAAGTACTCAGCCCACAGTTTGGGGCGAATTTGTGGAAGCTTTCCTTGATCGATTCTTTTCTCTGGAGTTGAGGAAGACCAAAGAGGAAGAGTTTATCAATCTGAAGCAGGGCAGTATGAGTGTCCAGGAGTACACTTTGAAGTTTAATAAACTAGCCCGCTATGCACCAGAGCTAACTAGTAATATGAGAGCCCGGATGACGAAATTTGCATTTGGCCTTGCTGATAACCTGGTACTTGAGTGCCAGGGGGCTATGTTGAATAAGGAGTTAGACTTTGCTCGACTGACTGTTCATATGCAGCAGGTGGAAGAGAAGAAGAAAAAGATTGCTGAATCTAGAGAGAAAGACAGACAGGCTAAGAGAGCTAGATCTGCGGACCAGCACCAGAGTCGGCCGCAGAGTGGTAATTGGGGTAATAAGTGGTCGAAAAAAAAGAAGTTTTGGAATAATGCACAGTCAGCAGCCAGCGCCCCAGCACCCAGACCACTGACAGATAAATAAACTCAGAGTTTTCAGACTCCTCATGGGTCCAAAGCTCTAGGTACACAGTCTCAGGGCAATGTGGCCCAGCAACGTCATACTTATCCGTGGTGTGAGGTTTGCGGAGGGAATTATCTAGGGAAGTGCTGGTTTGAGGGGAGAAACTACTATACTTGTGGCAAAGCGGGTCACCTTCAGAGAGATTGTCCTTCTACTGGAGAAAATGCGGGGAGGGAGGAGGGGGACTAAGTCCTAAGCCGCCTCCACAGCTCCTTTTCCTAAGCGTGCCCTTTAGCTGCCGAAAGCGATCGCAACCGGTTATATTCTTTGACTAACCGCCAGGAGGCGGAAGCTTCACCAGATGTTGTCACCGGTATGTTACAAATCTTTTCTCATAATGTTTATGTATTGCTTGATCCCGGGTCTATTTTATCTTATGTGATCCCTTATGTGGCTGTTGGTTTCGGGTTTGAGCCCGAAGTTATTGTAGAACCCTTCTCTGTTTCTACTCCTGTAGGTGATTCTGTTGTTGCTAGAAGGGTGTATAGAAATTGTGTCGTGTCTATTCATAGTAGGGAAACTGTGGCAGACCTTATAGAACTGGATATGATAGATTTTGATGTCATCCCTGGGATGGACTGGCTCCATTAGTGTTATGCCACCCTTGATTGCAGAACCCGAAAGGTCACTTTTTCTTTCCCGAATGAGACACTAATTGTATGGGCAGGGAGTTCTATGGAACCTAGAGGTCACTTTATCTCTTATCTTAGAGCCCGAAAGCTTATCTCCAAAGGTTGTATGTATCATCTAATCCGAGTAAAAGATACAAAAGTTGGAAACCTTCCTCTGCAGTCAGTCCCTGTAGTGAATAAATTCCTAAAAGTCTTTCCCGAAGATCTCCCAGGGATACCCCCTGGTAGAGAGATAGATTTTGGCATTGATGTGTTGCCAGACACTCGTCCTATTTCTATTCCGCCATATAGAATGGCTCCCGCGGAACTAAAGGAGTTAAAGGAACAACTTGCCGACCTCCTAGACAAAGGTTTTATTCGTCCTAGTGTTTCCCCATGGGGTGCACCCGTGCTCTTCGTGCGAAAGAAGGATGGGTCCCTTCGGATGTGCATAGACTACCGTCAGTTGAATAAGGTCACGATTAAAAATAAATATCCTCTTCCTAGGATTGACGGCCTTTTTTACCAGCTTCAGGGTGCCAAGTGTTTTTCAAAAATAGACCTTCTTTCGGGTTATCATCAGTTGAAATTTAGGGAGTCAGACATACCCAAGACAGCCTTCCGAACCCGATATGGTCACTACGAATTTCTAGTCATGTCCTTCGGGTTGACTAACGCCCCTGTAGCCTTCATGGATCTTATGAATAGAGTGTTCCGTCAGTTTCTTGACTTGTTCGTCATTGTATTTATTGATGATATTCTGATCTATTCTAAGAGCAAAGAGGATCACGCTAATCACCTCCGATTTATCCTTCAGACCCTTAAAGATCATCAGTTGTATGCCAAAGTTTCTAAGTGTGAATTCTAGTTAGACGTTATTGCCTTCCTAGGGCATATTGTGTCCAGTGACGGGATAAGAGTGGATCCCCAGAAAGTTGAAGCAGTGAAAAAATGGTCTAGACCCACGACTCCAACTGATATTTGGAGTTTCTTGGGTTTGGCGGGGTATTACAGAAGGTTCGTAGAGAGTTTTTCTTCCATAGTTGCTTCGCTTACTAAACTGACTCAGAAAAAGATGAAGTTTGTATGGTCTGACTTGTGTGAAAACAGTTTTGAGAAATTGAAGAACAAGCTGACTACTGCTCTTGTTTTGACCTTTCCCGAGGGTGTAGATGATTTTGTGGTTTATTGTGATGCGTCCCGTGTGGGACTTGGTTGTGTATTGATGCAGCGTGGTAAGGTGATAGCTTATGCATCTAGGCAGTTAAAGGTGCATGAGCGCAATTACCCCACTCATGACTTAGAGTTAGCAGCCGTGGTGTTTGCACTTAGAATCTAGAGGCACTATCTCTATGGAGTACATGTTGATATTTATACTGACCATAAGAGTTTACAGTATGTTTTCTCACAGAAAGAATTGAACCTCGGGCAGAGGCGTTGGATGGAACGTTTGAAAAACTACGATATGAGTCTGCAGTACTATTCGGGCAAGGCAAATGTTGTAGCCGACGCCCTCAGCAGGTTGTCTATGGGTAGTCTTTCTCACATAGAAGAAGGAAAGAAAGAGATGGTGAGAGATATTCACCGCCTTACAAATTTGGGAGTGCGACTCTTAGATTCCGAAGATGGAGGGGTGATTGTTCATGAGTTAGCTAAGTCATCTCTTTGTGCTGAAGTTAAGGAGAAGCAGGTTGAAGATCCCATCTTGGTGCAAATCAAGAAAGATATGGGTCAATAAAAGGTTATGTCATTTGAAATTGGTGGTGATGGTATTCTGAGATTTCAGGGTAGGTTGTGCGTTCTGAATGTCGATGGGCTACGGGAAAGAATCCTTAATAAGGCGCACACTTCGAGGTATGTCATTCACCCAGGCCCTACTAAGATGTACCAGGATCTGAAAACCTTGTATTGGTGGAATAACATGAAACGTGATGTAGCTGATTTTGCGTCCAAGTGTTTCAACTGTCAACAAGTGAAGGTAGAACACATGAGGCCAGGTGGTACTTCCCAAGAGATAGCCCTGCCTTTATGGAAGTGGGAGATGATAAACATGGACTTCATTACAGGACTTCCGAGATCTCGAAACCAGTATGATTCTATATGGGTGATTATAGATCGGTTGACCAAGTCAGCCCACATTTTGCTTGTGAGGACTAATTATTTGGGAGAGGTTTATGCTAAGATTTACATTGAGGAGATAGTTCGATTGCATGGGGCACTAGTGTCCATTATATCCGATAGAGGTACGCAGTTTTCATCTCAGTTTTGGAGATCCTTTCAGAAGGGTTTAGGTACACAAGTGAATTTGAGCACAGTTTTCCACCCTCAGACGGATGGGCAAGCTGAGCATACCATTCAGACCCTCGAAGATATGTTGAGGGCATGCGTCATTGATTTCAAAGGTAGTTGGGTAGATCACCTGTCACTGGTTGAATTCGCTTACAATAATAGCTACTATGCCAGCATCAAGATGGCCCCTTTTGAGGCTTTGTATGGGAGGAGATGTAGGTCTCCGATAGGATGGTATGAAGTGGGTGAGACTCAGCTGTATGGGCCTGATCTTGTTCATCAGGCGATGGAGAAAGTGAAGATCATTAGAGAATGACTCAAGACTGCTCAGAGTCGTCAGAAGTCCTATGTCGATGTTTGGAGAAGAGAACTAGAGTTTGAAATTGGTGATTGGGTACTTCTCAAGGTTTCTCCTATGAAAAAAGTTATGCGGTTTAGAAAAAGGGGTAAATTGAGCCCTCGTTATGTAGGGCCATATCAGATTTTGAAAAAGATTGGTACAATTGCATATGAGTTAGAATTGCCTGCAAGTTTGGGTTCCGTTCATCTGGTATTCCATGTATCCATGTTGAAGAAATGCATTGGAGATCATTCTATGGTATTGCCAGTAGAGGGTATCAAAGTGACAGGCTCCTTGTCTTACGAAGAAGAGCACGTTGAAATTTTAGATTGCCAAGTTCGAAAGCTGAGGAGCAAAGAGATAGCCTCAGTAAAGGTACTGTGGAGGATTTAGAAAGTCGAAGAAGCAACTTGGGAGTCAGAAGATGACATGAGAATTAGATATCCTAATTTGTTTGCTTCGATGGAGGAGGAGACAAAAGGTACTATTCCTATCTTATCTTTTCTAGTCCTTTATTATGCTTGAAATCGTGTCTGTCTGTGTCCCACATCATCATTCGGGGACGAATGATCCTAAGGGGGATAATGTAACGCCCCACAATTTGGGCTACAATATAGACCATGATTTCGATGCGTTGTTAATCTCGAAGCCATAAAATCCTATGCCAATACGGCATGTTAATTATTGTGTAGCATGTGAATCCACTCAAGCTTGAATTTATACCATAGAGGTCCTTCAACTCAAGGACGAGTTGAAACTATTTCGATCGACTAAGTTTTAGTGGACGTTGTAAAGTGTGTCAGCTTCCATCGACCATAACTCTATGTATATGTCGAATTAGGAAGCCTACTATGTGTCAAATGATAGGTATTCGAGTTAGCTTTCCAATGATACCAATTTGGCTAAAATCCGACACCCGAGCAAGAAGTTATGGCCCTTCAAAGTGATAAGCGTCGCCTAACCAATCGCCCATGGCCACTGGAAAGCATAGGCGAGATAGCCTAGGCGGCGCCTATGTAAACATAGGCGATAGCCTAGGCGGCGCCTATGTGAAAATAGGCAATGGGATGGACGGCGCCTATGTGAACATAGGCAATGGGATGGGCGGCGCCTATATAAAGAAATCTAGTGACTTAAACACTCCGTGTTGGGGACAAAGTTGTCTTTTTCCACCCTTACTTAGCCCTAAAACACGAGATTTAGTTCCAAGGACCCCAAAATACATATTCATTCATCAAAAGTGTTCAAAGATTCTCCTTAGGGTTTCAAAATAAAAACCCAAATAGTTCAAGATTTGACCGTAGGTTTTCAAAGATAATTACATATTTGGAATCACCAATCCGCAAGCTTCAAGAAACATCTATTATCCTTGGAAATAGAGGTACGTGGGGTTATCCAAAAATCTCATGGGTGTAGTTTTTATGAACATGCATGCTTTTAAATGGGGGTTTTCAATTAAATGCTAATATCTTGCTTTCAATATGAATTCTAAGTCATTTACTTTATGTCATGGGAATTGTTTGCATATATACTTCAATGGTTGAAACCATGCATATGTGATTTGAGATTTTCCGTGGAAGTTTGATAAATATGAATGATAAATTGTTTTCAAATTCCCATGATAATGTTTCGATACTCCATATTATATTGTGATCAACAAAAGAGAGCACAAATTTGAAATAAATATTGTTCACCACTTGTAAATGATGAAGCACCTTGGTTTTTACATGATTATGTATATGTGGATGTGATATTGATGACTTGCAAGTCGAGTATGACGATACCCTACAGAATACGATATGTGATTGAATAAGATGAAATTTGAATGCATTGATTTTTCATGAGAAGGGTGGATGCCCGAAGAAGGCGTTTGAGACATAAGGGCTCATAGCTGGAAAACGTGTTTGTCGACACGGAATATTGGTACCAGGCTAAGTGATCTTGTGTACTTGACTTTATGTCATTCCCAAATTAAGACTATAGGTATGAGCCCGGGCTAAGTGATCTTGGGCACTACCATTGGGTCGAGACACCATGCTATATGATCTTGTGTGTCTCTCCCTCACTTATACTCAAATATCGGCGGCAACCGAGGTTAGACAGTTGGTGTAAATTATGTAGGGTATTCCACCTAGCTCAGTTGCATTTCATTGATTGTTGAGAAAACTATTGCATTACACCCATATGTTTTCAAATGGTTTGATACAAAATTGCTTTATAATGGCTCTCAACTATATTTTGTAAAAATATTATGTTTTGTTTAGATATCTCTGCGTGCCAGTACTTTTGTGCTGACCCCCTCCCCTCTCCAATCTCTCAGGTTCAGAGGCCTAGTCTAGGGGTCAAGAGAATTAGTAGATCTTTCAAACAGAGTTGCAGAGACAAGTGGTGAGCCTTCTATGTTTCGAAAGGTTTTATGTCCTGCAGTCCTTTTATCTTATAATCAGTTTTGGGGTCTACTGGGGGCCTTGTCCCAGTTTATATACGGTTACTTGACTCAGTCATTTGTTAGAGATTTTCGCAGACAGTTGTTTAGAGGTTAATTGATGTTGAGGGAACCTTATCTCCCCGTTATTGTTTCTTTTCATATTTATGACCATGTTTCCAAATTATTGTGTTTTTCCGCATTACTTTGATCATATGAATTAGGTGCATGATTACCAGATAGATAGGGGTGTTTCGGGCCTTCATGATTCAAAATGTTCGTCACGGTCAGGCCTTGATTCGGGTCGTGACAATCGCTCTAACAAATCTCCTCCTGTGGGGAATATAGGTGCCAGATCCCTAAGGTGGTTAAGAGAGCTCAACATTTCTAGAATTCATTCTCATCTTTAGCCTGAATTAATTTCAAAAGACACTAAAACATCTATCAATGAATTTAAACTAAGTAGCGTGCAACTCATTAGCAATACAACGCTCAACTTTCTTATCCTAATTAAATTAGCTGCTATCTTGTATACTCTTTTTTCTCTTTCCCTTTTTGCACGCACTTGTCCAATCTTTATTGCATCTTTTCGACTCCTAACTCTTTTTTGCATCATTTCACGCACTTCTTGATCATAAACTATTATAAAGATTCAGTTGACCAAAGTCAACTTGGGTATTATCATAAGAGCTACGAATGAAATTCTCCTCTTGAAATCAGCTGTATGAGGGAAAAATCCTCTCATCTACACAAAATGGAATGAAATGAGATTCCTACACGAGTAGATTTTGACTTTATCAATTTAGAGTGTTTTGTAGTTTGCAGATCATTATTAGTTAAAAATTAAGAATATTAGAAATAACATAGTCTAATAGGAGTAATAGGTTATTGAATCAAAGCAAAACAGAGTCCCAAAAGCCAAAATTAGGGGCTTTAATTACGAGACTGATTTCGTACTAAAAAGTATATTATAAAAGAGACCAAAATCTTGAGTACCCACACTCCACCATGCATAAATTTATGATATTTACAATTACTCTTTTTCATTTATGTTATCTTTGAACCTTCCTAATATAATGAAATTAGTTACATCCCTTTTCCGGTGCTCTATGCATGTAAATTATACAAATAACTAAGAATCTATTCTTAGTATGACGTTTGTACTCAATATTGTACTGTAGTATCTTTTTAACGTGTAGCATCAACTTATTAGACTTACACCAAGCACTCAATGAACTTCTATGTTTCTATCCATGGGGCCTTTTAATGTATTTTATGTTTATTCGCTTTATTTTTAAAGCTTTGATGTCCAGACTTGTAGTATCTCTAGGTTCTTGCTTTTAGAGCTAGCTATTTTAAAATCGAACTCTGATGTCAATTTAAGAATTTATTAATGTCCAATGCAGTTAACTAAGGTTAAATAATATAGTAATCACACTGAAAGATGCGATAGGCACTTGTAAAAGGTAGAAAAGTTGGAAGGCACATATTAATTTGTGACTTGATTTTGTCATTTTCTGTATTAACTTAGCTCTAATGGCAATTTGGCAAGCACCAAGTTCTCTTTTGGAATGAATAAGTAACCATATTAAAAATATACGTACATAGTATCTTTAAAGTTCTTATGAGAATTCAGGGTGGAGGTAAGCACTTTTTGGACTTTCATGTTTGTATCATTTCCCTAGGTAATTTTGATTGCCTTTTTGGGGTTTCTTTCAACAACTTTGGCACCAATAATTCAATCTTTGGTTTCTCTTTTCACTTATGTTAAATTTAAATATAATGTTATCTCGTACCATATTTTGTCTTCTAAGTTTTTGTGTACGTCTCTTAACAAAAATATTTTCAGTTTTAACCATACAATTATTTGTTTATACTGTTAGCTGTATTTATCTTATACGTCTCTTTTAACGAACACACTACTAATTGGAGCAGTAAGAGGATGACTTTGACAAAAAAGTTATGCTCTAATTCCTTTATTTCATTTTTTTGTAAAACGTCAAATATTTGAAAACAAATTCAGTTGTCAAAATGAGTCATGCTTCTAACTAGTTCATGTCCCTTGTGGTCTGGCCCTTCGCTGAACTCCGCAAGTAGCGAAAGCTCTAGTACACTAGATAGCTCCTTTTTTTTTTTTTTTTTTTTTTTTTGCTGAAATAGTTCATGTTTTTGAAACAGCAGAACTCCAACAGTGATTTGCAACTAGGGCAATAGAAAAGCAATATCATATATAGAGCCCACTGCCCAATAAATCAACTTTGAGAGGATCCCAGATCAGAACCTATAAAAGACCCTTTAGAAAAAGCGTAACATAATTAAAATAAAGTACTTAGATAATAAAAAAAACATAACCACCAAGGGAATTTTTGTCTACTTCCTAACATGCCAACCTGTAAATATTTACAACACCACTCACTCAGTTCATATAAATTGTCAAACCTTTTGCTCACCTTTAATCATAGCCCCTCTTAGATCAATCTCACCCTTTTCATCCTTTTTCTCTCAAGACTCATTATTGTTCAAAAAAAGAGAGATAAAGAGCCTATGTGATATTGATTTCTTCATCATTAGCAAGAGAAAAGGAATTCAATTAAACTGAATTTTAGTTCTGAGATAATGGCCAGCAGCTTTTGCTTTCTTGTTATTGTGGCAACACTCATTATGCGCATATTCATGGCAACAACACCTTTAGTAGTGTCACTGAATGTGGAGGTGAAGTTAATATCATCAACCCCAGTAGAGTTTCTTGCAAATCCTCCGTTGCCGGTGCCCGTGGCATCTCCATTTACAGAAATTTCTCCAGATATTGCACCTCTCTTGCCTTCTTCTGGTGGTGTGGTGCCTCCAGTTTCATCTGTGCCAACTATTCCTTCAAATCCTAGCAAAAATCCAGATGATATGATGTACCCTATTGACCCTGATTCTGCTGCTCTTGCACCTTCTGCTTTTTCACCTGTTTCTTCTGCTGTTTGTTGTGTCTCTCTTACAGCCTATCTAAATATTGCAGTACTGCTTCTACTAGTCGGTTTATTTCATTCGATATAGGAATCTGGTATTCGAAACACACTGATTCAATTGGAGGTTCGTTATGGGGTATTAGCGTTCCTTACCAAAGTAGTTGGCTTAATTATTTGTTAGCTGAGAACTTGTATAATATCGTCAACTGCGTTGTTCAGCACTATAAGTTATACATCTACTGCGTTGTTCAGCACTATAACATGCAGTTTCCATCTTGTATAAGTTGATTGACTCTGAAATTCATTTCTTTTTATAAGAAATAAATGATAGTATAAGTTCTTTTATTGTCTTCGTGATTCCAAGTCTTATTGTATTTAGTTCGATTGTTGTTGGAAATGCAGTGTCAAAGGCGGAGCTAGATTCCAGCTAAGGATTCGGTAGAATTCAGTAGCTTTGACAAAATCTTGTAATTGTATCAAGAAATCCACTGAATATATATGAAAATATACTCGCTCCAGTCCATATTATGGTGTTTTTAGCTTTTCAATCAATACAAATGAATAATTTTTTAATCAAGAAGGTATCAATTAGTTTTCTTTTGTTTTTTCAGTAAGTGTGATTTCACATAACAAAGAAACCATATTAAAATAAGTGCTATTCAGTAATTTAGTGAAACATTTCTTAGTTTCTAGGCAGTGAGTGAATGGATTTCTTTAGGGGTGTTCAGACTAAAAACACCATATAATATATATATGCGAGACTAATTTATCTCGTAAGCTATCTTTCCTGAAATTCGGAGCTCATAACTTCAAAATTTTGAATCTGTATAGTCTGATTCTTACTGCAGACTAATTTTTTTTCTAGAATTCAGAATTTATAAATTCAAAATTCTGAATATGTATAGTGATTCTAAGCCGCAGCCTACATTTTTTTAGTGTTTTTTTAAAAGTGATTATTAAGATAGTGTACAAGCAATTAAAAAAGTGTCCACTTTTCTTCTTTATACTTTCCCATATAATACTTTTTGTTAAGTACTAATAATAGCTGGCGATGAGTGAGTGAAGAAGGAGCTAGCTAGTGCACATGGAGGGGCCTGCATGCAATATCCCAACACTTTTTGGTGTTCCAACTCTTTTCATCATGTGATACCATCAGTTACATTTTGGACTTTTGTATCAATGGGGTACACACTATGCCCAGAATTATATAACTAAACTATTCAAACAGCACACCTCAAACCATAAAACTATAGTGGTTCTTTTTTCTATTCTTTTCTTGTTATCCTTTTCATTCTTTTTTTGCTAGGGTGTGTTTGGTATGGAGAAAACAGATTTCAAAAAATAAACGGATTAGTTGAGATGACAGCCTTCGGTGCTATAAGCCCCCATACAATATTGGTACACTGCGCATTCCTAAGTGTTTTGGTAGGGTGGTGGAAGACTAAGCAATTGATATCTGTTTGATTACTATCCTCCAACCACCCCCCGTAGGTTAGATTAGACTGTTCGTGACGTGCAAATAAGTCTTTCCCATGTTAAGTTCACATCAAGTAATTGATAGAACATAAGTGACTGAATGCCTCTAAGTCATGATCCAGACCGGAAGCGACCCATGTGCCTGCCGTCTGCTTGCCTACCTGCGGTAGGGGCCTCTGGCCCTAAGTGCTCGTGTCGTTGGGTAAGTCATTGCGGCAGAAGAGTCGCCGTGACCTCTTTTGAAGTACAATTTTCATTGAGCGGCGTGTAGAATCCATTGCAGACGACTTAAATATGCAATGGGTTATTGTAAGTGGTAAAGTGGCCTGTTGCCCTGCTGCGATCCACTGAGTTTTAATTCTTTGTCGTTTCGGTTCGTGAAAAAAAAAAAGATAGAACATAAGTGAAAATGAGCAAAAGCTTGCTTGCATAGTGGAAACAATTACAGAAAGGCATGCAGTATCGAGGAGGGGAGAGACACCAGTAAGTAAAACAAGTTTGGTTGCTCCAAAGTTACTACTTGATAATTGATACCTTCTAACAACCTGTATAAAAATAAATCCGAGTTTCAGAACTTGACATACTTAAACTAGAACTGCATAAAGGAATTACATGAAGTAAAATTACTCTGTATTTGCATTGAAAAGGACCTAGACTTAAACAAAGGAAAAGTTGTTCCAGTGGGTGGCCACATCCTTGTCTTTGGCTTCAAGGTAGTGCCCGAGGCATAAACGCATGGGTGCTGGCACAGCATTTGCCTGCTGGGTGGGGGCGCAAGCTATCGGTGGAGCAACATAGTTGTATATCTAAACTATAGGGTGTTCACAGAACTCTGCTTAATTATCACGAAAACATTAGGCCTAGGGGATTCATTTTTAAGAATACTTTCATTTCTCACGCGCCTCTCGTAAGTTATCTTAGACATTTGATCACATATTCAACCGGATTGTTTTAATATAAAAGGGGATCATAGTTCAAGGAGAAACATGTGATAGAAACTACGATGAAGAAGAGAATGAAATGAAAATTTACTGGTTAAATAAAGTGCAAGTATCTTAAACACTGCATTAACCAATAAGTATGTTCGTATGGAGTGGACAAATTTCCAAATACAAATTAATAATATTGCTTCTCTATGATTGAATTCTGCAAATATATATATATTTATTTATACTAAACATAAAGATAACACATGGACAGATGGTTACTGTTGTAGTTAACTGCTAATAACTTCTATAGATAACTACTTATATATCTTCTCCTATCTGAAACTAACTAAGATTATCTCCACTTGCTTGTCTGGATTTTCTTCTAAAGTAGGTCCGTAAAGGAGCAGTCGTATCAATGCATCCCCCTGAAAAGTCGCCTTGACCTCAAGGCGAAAAGAAGGGAATTGATCTGCAATGAGATCATAGTTCTCCCAACTAGCTTCTTCAAGGGGACGGTTAACCCACTGAACTAGCAATTTCAAAGAACATGCACCGGCTTCTTTAACCCATCGATGTGCAAGTATCTTGATAGGAGATACGGCCAGTTCCCAATCTTCAGTAACAGGAAGAAGGGCTGGTGGTATAACAGTTTGCTGACCATGAGCTGTACGGAACAAAGATACATGGAAGATTGGATGGACTTTGGAATAAGCAGGTAGCTCTAGTTCATACGCTACAGGTCCAACACAACATATAATTTTATATGGTAGGTGACAATTTTTTGTACTTACGATGAGCCAAAGAACGTTGTCGGTAAGGCTGAACACGTAGAAAGACAAAATCTCCAACCTGAAAGGCAACATCTCGATGATGAGAATTAGCTTGTTGTTTCATTCGAGTTTAAGCCTTTAACAGGTTATCCTTGAGAATTTTCAACATTGGCATCACGATTCAGAAGTTGTTCTTCAAGTTCAGCAATGCGAGTTTCTCCATGAACAAAAGGAGAAACGGAAGGAGGATCTCTACCATAAACAATCTTGAATGGGGTAGTCCTTGTGGATAAGTGGTAACCTGTGTTAAAAGAAAATTCTGCCCATAATAAGTATTGACTCCATGTACGAGGCTGTTCCATAATAAAACATCACAAATATGATTCCAAGCATCTATTCACCGCATCGGTCTGTCCATCAGATTGTGGATGGTAAGACGTACCCATTCTTAACCTTGTTTGGCTAAGTCGAAAAAGCTTCTGCCAGAAAGAACTGAGAAAGATAGCATCCCAATCAGATAAGATTGATCGAAGAATGCCATGGGGATGCACAATTTCTTTGCAAAAAACAATAGCAACAGTCTTAACGATATATGGGTGAGAAAGTGGGATGAAATGAAAATACTTACTAGGATGATCTACGACAACTAAAATTGTATCATAATCACCAAATTTGAGAAGTCCTATAATGAAATCAAGTGATATATCTTCCCATATTCTATCAGGTATAGGCAGCGGTTGCAAAAGCCCAGCAGGGCACTTGGTATTTGGCCTGTTGAAAAACCATACACTTCTGAACAAAGAGTTTAACATCTTACTTCATCCTTGGCCAGAAAAAGTTGGAGAAAAGGCGCTTCAAGATTTTCAAATATCATCTATGTCCGGCAGAAGGTGTATCATGATACTCTGAGATAAGTTTTTGTCGATAAGAAGAATAATCTGGAATAACCAACCATTCCTTGAAATAAAGTTTTCGGTCCAACAAATGAAAATCTGATTGTAAGAAAAGTTCTTGGCTAATTACTTGAATAATCTCATGAGTATATGTATTTTCCTCAAGAGAATCTTGCCAATTGGAAAAATCCAATGGTATAGAAATAGCAAGAGCCAAAAATTTAGCATTCAATGGTTTCCTTAAAAGTGAATCAGCTCCCAAATTGTCTTTCTATGCTCTGTAGACAATTGTGAAGTCGAATGGAAGCAATTTCATCAACAATCTTTGTTGCTCATTAGTGGTAATACGCTGAGAAATGAGATACTTGAGGTTGTAATGATCTGTTTGGATATAAAAATGATGGCCTAAGAGGTAGTGTTTCCATTTCTACAAAGCTAAAACAAGAGCAAACAATTTCCGATCATAAGTAGACTTCAAACGATTGGAAAAAAAAGTCTCTTACTAAAATACATAATAGGATGGTCATCCTGAAGAAAAATAGCCCCTATTCCTTTTGAAGAAGCATCATATTCCACTACAAATGGTTGAGTGAAATCTGAAAGTCGTAGTACCGAAACAGTTGTTAAAACTTGCTTGAGAAATTAGAAAGTATTTTCAGCAGAGGCTGACTATTGAAAAGCATTTTTCTTGGTAAGTTCAATGAGTGATCGATCCATCATTCCATAACCCTTCACAAATATGCGATAATAACCTGTTAACCTAAGAAATTCACATAACTCCTTCACATTAGTTGGTACTGGCTACTCCAAAACTGCTTGAATTTTTTCCTGATCTACGTCAATCCCATTTTCTGAAATCACATGACCCAAAAAAGAAATGTGAATTTGTCCAAATAAGCATTTAGAAGTTTTGGCATAGAAATTATTGTCTCTGGAAAGTTGGAAAGCAAGTTGCAAGTGATTGATATGCTGCTCAAAGGTTAAACTGTATATCAAGATGTCATCAAAGAATATGAAAATAAATTTGTGCAGATATGGTCTGAACAAATCATTCATAACACACTGGAATATAGAAGGAGCATTAGAGAGATCAAAGGGCATAACAATGAATTCATAATGACCAGAGTGCATACGAAAAATAATTTGATGAATATCCGCAAGATTGGCACGTATCTAGGGGTAACCAGAACACAAATCAATCTTTGAAAAAATAGTTGTTTCGTGCAATTAATCAAGAAGCTCATCAATATTACGGATTGGGTACTTATCTGGAACTATGATTTGGTTGAGACCTCTGTAATCAATACATATACGCCATGTATTGTCCTTTTTCTTGAAGAGAAGTACAGGACTAGCAAATGAACTGGTACTCGGCCTTATAAAACCCTTCTAGAGTAATTTAAACGCTTGTTTTTCAATTTCTCTTTTTTGAAAGTAAGGAGAGTGATAAGGATGAATGTTGGGTGATTTTACATTAGGAATCAAAGGGATGGAGTGGGTGTAATGGCAAAAAGTTGGTAGAGCAATGGGTTCTTTAAAAATTAATTCAAACTTGTGAAGCAAATTTTGAATAGCAGTGGGTAAAGATTTACCTGAAGTATCATCCTCTTTGGAGAAATACTGGAAAGCAACTGGTGTATTTGATCTGTGTAGAACCCCCTAAAACTTATATTGTTTTCCATTTAAATTAAAAATTAAAAACATCTCATTCTAGTTAGCTTGAACTGTATTTAAAGCCACAAGCCACTTAATTCCAAGCACCAAATCTGTCTCTCCATCAGAGAAAGGATAGAAATCTTGGTCAATAGTTAATCCAGGAAATTTCACAACCAGATTTTGACATAGACGATTGCAATGTATGATTTCTCTATTGCTCATTTGGACTCCAAAATAAGGCACAACTTGAACCAGCAACTGTAATTCTTCAACAATTGTTTCAGAGATAAAATTCTGGGATGATCCACTATCAACCAAAAGCAGGACCTTGCGTCCATTTAAAATCCCTTGAAGTTTCATTGTTGTGCCTGTCGTATTTCCTAGAAAGGCATAAAATCAAATTTCAGCAAGGTTATTTGTACTCGCATCCCTATCAATAATGTCATTTGGCATTTGTTCTACTAATTCACTCCCTTTAATGTTGTCGTTTGTCTCCATAAAAGTTAGAGATGTTGTCTTACAATGGTGGCCTGGTGCAAATTTCTCATTACACCTAAAACAGAGTCCTTTGGCTATGCGATTCTGTTTCTCTATATTTCAAGCACGGTTTGGAGAAGGACGAGAAAACATTTGTGCAGAATGTGGATTGGTTTATGACACGAGTTGGTTGCCTACTGATTGGTGGAGAGTTTCACATGCAGAATCGACTTGGGTTGTGTTGGATCGTGACATATTTTGCCATTGAGAACCTTTATACCCACGATTGAAATCCATTTTTTGCTCAAATTCTAATACAATGCTCATGGTTTTATACATTGATCTAGGCTTGTGAATTCTCACATCTGCTTTGAGTTCTTCTTTAAGTTTAGTAAGGAACACCCCCAAAAGATAATGTTCTGGACAATTCTTGACTCGAGTAGATCGTTTAGCAAATTCCTGGCGATATTCTTGTACTGTGCCCAATTGTCGAATGTTGCATAAATGTTCATCTGGATTCTAAAATTCTGCAGGACCATAGTCCTCTTGTAAAGCTTTTTCAAGGTTCTCTCAATACAATAGTGTACGTTCGCTGTTAATCAATGCAAAGAGATCAAGAGCATCACCCTCCAGATACATGGCTGCAATATCCACCTTTAGATCATCATGTGTTTGATAGTACCGAAAATATTTTTCAACCTTCAAAATCTAGCCACGATGATATCCTTCCTCAAATCGAGGAAATTTTATTTTTGTGTGTAGCTGATAAGATGGATTCTTTAACCACCAAGGCATATCCACATCAACATCAACATCCTCGTCCCAAGAAGACCTTCTGATGTCACGAGGACCTCTATTATATTCTGGACCCTTTTCCTTAGTAGATGTAACAAGATTAACATCAGTTTAAGTACTACTGGTTTGACCCTTCACTGCTACGTCTAATGCTTCCAAACGTGATGTTATAAACGTTAACTGTTGGACAATTTGACTATTAGATGACTCATTTGAATGGTTTGTAACTGGTTGCGATGGTGGTTCGTTAGAAGATCATGTGGAGACCATTCTGGATCTTGCTGCTCTAATGTCAAAATGCTAGAAACTAAGATGAAAAAGAGAATGAAATAAAAATTTACTGATTAAATAAAGTGCAAGGATCTTAAACACTGCATTAATCAATAAGTATGCCCGTTGGAGTGGACAAATCTCCAGATACAAATTAATAATATTACTTCTCTATTATTGAATTCTGCAGATACATATATTTATTTATACTAAACATAAAGATACCACATGGACAGATGGTTACTGCTGTAGTTGACTGCTAATAAGTCTATAGACAACTACTTCTACATCTTATCCTATCTGAAACTAAGATTATCTCCACTTGTTTGTTTGGATTTATCTCCACAAGCTTGTCTGAATTTTCTTCTAGAGTAGGTCCGTAAAGGAGCAGTCATATCAGACATGGTAAGGAGTCATTTGGTAGAATGTATAAGAATAATGCAAAATATAGTATATTAGTAATGCTTGTATTAGCTAAGCTTGCATTAGTTATGCTTGTATTGTATTTTTCTTATGCATTGTTTGGTTTGATGTATTAAAAATAATATGAATTACATAATTCTAAAAAAAAATAAAAAATTTACATAATTCCTCAATATATATGTTGAAGAGGATGCGAATTTTTTTTTAGGGATAATAGTGTCTTTAAGCATGTTAATGCATTCATTAGATCCATTGCATTACTAATGTCATGGATTTTGAGGTATTAGTAATACACACCTCAATACACAATAGAGTGTATAACTAATGCAAGCATTAATTATACATAGGGTAAAAAAAATATACCGAACATGGTACTACGAATACACATTAAACTAATGTATGCATTAACTTTTCAATACACTCTACCAAACGATCCTGTTAAGTGTGAAACTCGCAAAATGGTCCGGAAGGTTTTAACCTATTCACTGTTATGGCAATGATCCGGAAACAATTAGACCCGAAATCACAAAGGATAGGAAAATAAGAAAGATTCATGAGGAAGAGAGAGGGGAAAACATTGGCTAAGTTTAGTCCATCGTGTTCAGCCTCGTCAACATTGGAGGGTCCTCTTCCTCCATATTGCAATGTCACTTTCTCTTTTAGTTCCTAAACTTTTTGCAAAGGTAAATTTACATACTTCTTTACTGACGCTAATGAAGCTGCTTTTGTGGCTCCTTTTTGTTTGGCTTTAATTGATACTACTTCTTATAATAATGGCTTCAGTATGTATATAGTACTATATTTAGTAAAGAGACGATACACAAAGATTTGTTGGAATTTAGTCAGTAACCTTCAAGGACAACTTCTCATTTGGAAGATTGAATTTTATGCATGTTCTTACTGGATCTAGACACAGAATTTTTCTAAAATATACAGCCTAAGTACAATACATACGGTATATAAAATTATACACCTATGGTGAACAATGTGTCGACTTTATATAAAAATGTATCAGAATTATTTATACACACAAAGTGAAAATTATAACCACAAGTTTAAATATATATATATATATATATATATATATATATATATATATATATGTTTTCTCTAACTATTTTAAATTATATACTAAATGAGCTAAATATAGTAAGATTTGAGGATATATATCGTGAGCTTATTTTAGTTATAGGTTTGGACCAAGTGATATAGAGGGTAAAAGGTCCCATTTAAAGATGTGGAATACTTGTAGACGCGTTTCCTAAGATAAAATAGATTCACATAAATATATAATTTAAGAGTTAATATTATAAAATATACTGTTATTATTTTTTATTTATAAAATATAATTTTTATTTACAAAATCTATCATCTATTAAAAATTATTTTTAATAAAAACGGTTTTGATAATACCAGTAGGCAGTATATACTCTCACCTAAAATCTGCTGAATCTAAACCCTTGAAAGGAAAAAAAAATCCCTCCTCTTTCATCTCCGTTTTACCGGCGACACCACTATTGCCAATTTACTATGAACATCTCATTACTAAGGTACCGCGACATTGTCGGCGACGGCGACAGTGACTCATCGGAGTGGGATTCTCGATTACAATGGGAATTACAATTGTAGGTTGAATCAGTTCCAACAGAGGAAGAAGACTCCTTCAATTATCATTTGTTGACCAGTTTTGGTCTTTTTTAAAGTTTGAAAACGAAGAGTAAAATGACCTTTGATTGAACTAGAAATTTGCACTTTGAATTATGCATTGTGGGGTGGAAAATTCACTCCTTACTTGGTGCATAGTGGAGTGAAGATCATTAGGTGTCTACATCTAATGTATCATTGATTTTCGAGAATTTTTCGATGACACCAGCCAGCGAGTACGATATCAATGATTTTATGATGCATGAATTATATAAAAATTGATGTATTAATAATTTTATGGTATTTGAATTGTGTAAAAATTGATGTATCAATGATTAAATGGTGTCTCAAAATGTTAGAAATTGACGTATCAATAATTTTATATTGTCTGAATTATATAGAGATTGATCTATCAATAATTTTATGGTGTCTAAAATAGTCAGAAACTGGTGTATCAATAATTTTATGGTATTTGAACTATCTAGAAATTATTGTATCAAAAACAATAATTTTATGATATCTGAAATATATAGAAATTGGTGTATCCATAATTTTATGATGTATAAAATATATAAAAATTGGTGTATTAATGATTTTATGGTGTGTGATTTATATAGAAATAAGCGTATCAATAATTTTATGAAATTTGAATGGGATGTGGTTTGAATCAACCGGAGAATTTACTATCTAATAGTATTTTCTCCTCAAAAATATTAAAAATTAATGTCAATTAAATTAAATTTAAAAACATAAAATAATATCAAATAAATGTGTTATTTTTTTTATTACTTTAATTATTATTATTTTTAAAACATAGTTGAAAAATAAATTAAGAGAAATTATAAAAAAATATCAATTATTAATACTGTCTTTTATTTTTTCTTTTATCTTATTTGATAGAATTTGCTACATTTCTATTGTTATATTTTGAAAAGTTAAAACTATTAATAGTTTTTGTAATATTAATTCTTAAATTGTATATTTATGTGATTTGTCCGATAAAATACCTTCATCCCATAAATATACAATTTAAATGGTGCTCCGATGTGTAGAGTCAGACATACTGAAGATCTTAATTTAGAGGGCCAATATTCTTCTCCATGTTGGATTGGGTTACCTAGTTTGAGGCCTCATTGGTTCACAATGAAGGCTTGCAAATCCATTACTTCCCTAATAAGAATGGTGTTTTAAGCCCTTAATAAGCTCATTGCTATGCATTCCAATAGTAAAGCTAGCTGGTTAAAAAAAAATTATATTGTCCAAATGGATTAAATATAATTTTTAATATTTCTTCGAGGAGTTCGTTTATTCGTTTCATCTTGATTTTCAATGATATATCGATCGCATCAAATGTCTTAAGTTATCTTTTAACATTACCGATATTTCAAATTTTCATGAATTACACATAAGATAAAAGCTTTTTTTTCATCATAAAAAATAATCAGGTTTCGACCTCTCACATTGCATTACTATAACGAAAAGAAAAAAAGATTGTTCTTGTGATTTGAGATGAACCGTTACTGAAATATAATTCAATCGTTGAATCTCTTTGATCTAATGAAAATTTGGTATTATAATAAAGGAGGTTCAAAAGTTATTTTAAGTTACATAAAGATTAAATTCAAATTATGATAAAGTTAATTTCTCATATATGTTCGCTTAACTAATAGTTATCATACTATCACTTAGCTAATAGTTATAGATATTGTTCCAAAACATCCATCTTTTATGAAAGAAATTAAAAGGCCACTTTCCTCGAACTCCTATCGCAACCTTTGATTTTATCTTTCTTGTATGATAAAATTCAATCATATTGGTGGCTTTTTAGTTTATTTTTTAAACCTCCACTTAATATAAAATTAGTTACATTATTTATACACACTCCTCCAAGCAGCAAAATTCAAATATAATCCTTCAGTAATTTTACCCCTAGATCATTTTTCATGAGAAAAGTATACAATTGTCATTTTAAATATTATTCTAACTACGTAGTAATTTCCCACTTCTTCGATTAAGCCATTTTGGACTATGTATAACTAAAAGCTAAGAGTAGCTTATACGATACTAAACCAATTAATTAACTATTTTTTAGTACTATACCATAAAAATCTGTCGGGAAAACAAAAGATTTTTGGTTGGCATAACAAGAAAACAACAAAAGCCAAATATTCAAAGAGTGAAAGTCATTTTAATTTGTTCCAAAAATTAAATTAGGTGAAGATTTAGGACGTTTGCTGTACCAACTTTACTTCTAACCAGTTTCTTCCTTATAGTCAACTCACTTTCATCACCCTTAACTATTTTCGTAGTTATTATTTTACATTATTCAATCTCTCTCTCTCTCTCTCTCTCTCTCTCTCTCTATATATATATATATATATATATATATATTAAATTAAAAACATATAACACGAGAAGGAAAGTGTTAGAGTGACTAATAAAGTTGTTGTCACGTGATCAAGAGATCATATGTTAGCATCTTAAAAAAATATAAGATAATTAAGGTTTGCTTATAATAAACTCCTATGGTTCGACCCTTTTCCAAATCAACACATAATGAAAATTTTAACTTTAGTGCACCAAATTTACTTGTCCTTTTAAAACGTATAATGAGACTGGAATATGGTTTTTTTTGGTGTCATTTTCTACTTAGATTTAATTTCCAAGATTTGTTAGCTTACGTGTTATCAATAATGGTAAACACGTGTTTAATACTCCATATCCCATGGCTAACTGTTACTTACTCTCCCTTTTATTGGGTTCTTTCATTTTTATTTTTCAAAATTCTTTCTTTTTTTGGATTATATTTGAGATCATGGGACAATTAATATATGTGAATAGGAGTAAGGGAACAAAGAATAGAAAATGACTCTTTGCTGGGGTAAAAATCATACGCCTAGTCGTTTGACAAGGCGTATAAAAATAATATTAAATATGATTTATTATTAATATTATGATTAGAAATGTTGAAATTAGTTATGTAGATATTATTTTTTATTGATTAGCGAGAAACAATAATAAAAAGTGCTTGGACATTGTGATATGTTACATCCCGTACGCTAGCATGTCTATATTTCGAACAACTACTAATCATGTCGAAATGCTGTGCTGGCTCAAATGTGGCAAAAATTACAACTAAAAATAGGAGGATATCATAGGACAAAAAGAACGTTCTTTGTGTTGAGGGTCTATCGAAAATAACCTATTTACCTCATAAAGATAAAAATAAAATTTGCATATGTTTCATCCTCTTAATTCAAATCCCAGTGAAATATGTTTGTTGTTTGTATAGGACAAAAAGGGACACAAAGAACAGTCAAATATGTCTTGTATAGTTGATAAAAGTTGACTAATTACCCTTGACCAAGTTAGAGATTTTTCTGTAGTTTTCGTAAATCAAAAGGTTAGATGAATTATGCAAGAAAGCTTCATTTAACAAGTTAAGCATAAGAGTGTGCATGCACTCAATTGAATTAAAAAAAGAAGATACGGAATAAAACAAAAGTGAAAAGTTAGTGAAGGTGTTTGTATAAAAAATTAATTTAGACTAAAGTAATTTCAAGCCATGCAAGCAAATGACGCAGTGAAAACTCTTTTTATTCGTTGCATGTCTCCCTATTTTCTGGACTAGCAAACAGCCTGGTCCCATTATCTGTTTAAAAAAACAATTTAAATTTTGTATTTTATTATGAAATATTTTAAATTTTCAAGTAAACATTACAGGTTAATTAATTTTTTCTTTTTCACATGTAAGAAGTTGTGGTATTTGTTTGGTTCAATAGGTGTGAATGGAAAATGGAAGGACACAATCTTTGTGGATAAGATATATTGTTTTGAAAAAAAAGTGACTGTTCAGATAGTTGTGTCTGTTCAGAAAAATGCACAATGTTTCGAATGAACAGACATAACTCAATTTTTTTTTCTGAAATACAAACTCTTCTTGTCTTCAAAACATTCCTTGTGATCAATCAAATCGTTGAGTGAGTTCGACGAATCATATCATTTGAGGTACCACTATAGTTGGATTGAAAGTCATTTTATCTTGGGAGGAAGATTCCAAAATCTCGGGTACAGTGAGGGGAATTATTCCTTAAGAACACTTCGTGAAATCGGGGGACTTGGCTTTACATTTCTGTTTCATCTTAATTTCTGAAAAAAAAAATAAAACACACTTCTTAGAAGACCACTTTGATCTTGTGTTGAGGGTGTTGTTGTACTTCATAGTGTTCTTGTTTTGAACTTGAACTAGTGTTGAAGTTATTGTGTCAAATAACAGATTCTTGTACCCGAAAACGTTGAAAAACAACAATCTTAAGGAATAATTTTTGAAAAAAAAAATATTTTCTTTTACCTATTTGGTGAAATTTTCTTTTCACTAAAGTTTTTTTTTTCGGAATCTGTATTGCTTGATTTCTGGAGATTAAAGCTTTTAGCTTTCTACTCCATTTGAACTTAATAATTATTTGAAGACATAAAATCTTCATTACAGGTTAAAGATCACTCGGTTGACGATTGAAAGTCATAAAAATTTCATCGTTAAATTAAAAACAAGAGGTGTTTAAAGTTGTTGAAACTTTATTAGTAGTATTTTAACATACTAAAGGTTCTGTCTTGTTGTGACAGGAAAATGACGACTGATAATCAAATACATGATGCTGGAACGACTATGGCGGCAACTAGTATTGCCATGACGAGTCGTACTAATGCTTCGCAAGTTATGGCACCGGCGGAGAAACCCGAAAAGTTCATGGGTATTGACTTTAAGAGATGACAGCAGAAAATGTTCTTCTACCTCGCAACTCTGTGTCTTCAAAGGTTCACGGTTGAGGAAGCTCCGGAAGTGCCCGAGGGAACCTCTTAAAAAGAACACTTCGTGATTGTGGAGGCTTGGAAATACTCAGATTTTCTTTGCAGGAATTATATCTTGAGTGGTCTCCAAGATGACCTTTACAATATGTATAGCGGAGCCAAGACTGCAAAAGAGTTATGGGGAGCGCTAGAACGAAAGTACAAGATGAAGGATGCCGAAACTAAAAAGTTCTTTGTTGCAAAATTCCTGGAGTACAAAATGATAGACAACAAGTCTGTAGTTTTTCAAGTACAAAAATTGCAAGTGATCATCCATGATCTCCTAGCGGAAGATATGATTTTGACAAATACCATTGTTGAACAATTTAAAAATGCTCTTAGTATTCACATGAACTTTATTATAGGTTTAATTGTGAATGAAGCGCTTCAAGTAGCAGCAATAATAGAAAAGTTACCACCTATGTGGAAAGACTTCAAAAACTATTTGAAACACAAACGTAAGGAGATGTCAGTCGAAGATCTGATTGTATGACTACGCATTGAAGAAGATAATAAGGCTGCAGAAAGAAAGTCAAGAGACAATTCTGCAATGAGTGGAGCAAACATTGTAGAAGATGACCAAAACAACTCTAAAAAGAGAAAGCAAGCGGGAAATGAAAGCAATCAACCCAAGAAGAAATTCAAACAAAAGTGCTTCAACTGTGGCAAGATTGGCGATAAGTCTATGGACTGTCGTGCCCCGAAGAAAGGGAAAAAGAAAGACCAAGCAAATCTAGCTGAGTCTAAGAAAGAAATGGATGATTTGTGTGTTATGCTTTCCGAATGCAGCTTGGTGGGAAATCGTCGCAAATGGTGGATGGATTTTGGTGCCACCCACCATGTTTGTGCTAACAAGGAGTTGTTTTTGACGTTCGCTCCGGCTCAAGTAGAAGAAAAGATCTACATGGCAAACTCCGCTGCTACAAATGTGGAAGGAACAGGAAAAGTGTGCTTGAAGATGACTTCTGGCAAAGTGTTGACACTTAGCAATGTCTTATATGTTCCAGAGTTACGGAAGAACTTGATTTCAGTTTCACTTCTAGAAAAGAACGGATTCAAATGTGTATTTATTTTCGAAAAAATTATACTTAGTAAAGGAGAAGTGTATGTAGGAAAAGGCTACCCAAATGAGGGCCTATTCAAAATGAATGTAATGAATATTGAAATCAATAAAAGTTCAAATTCTTCTTACATGCTTGAGTCTTCCAATTTGTGGCATGAACGATTAGACCATGTTAACTACAAAACGTTACGAAAACTGATTAACTTAGAAGTTTTGCCAAACTTTGAGTGTAATAAATTAAAGTGTCAAACTTATGTGGAATCAAAGTATGCTAAGCATCCGTATAAGTCCGTTTACAGAAATTAGAATTTCTTAGACTTAATCCACACGGACATTTGTGATATAAAGTCAACACCATCACGTGGTGGAAAAAATTATTTCATAACTTTTATTGACGATTGCACTAGATATTGGTATGTCTATTTTCTAAATAGTAAGGATGAAACAATAGATACGTTTAGGCAATATAAAACTGAAATTGAAAATCAGTTAGAGAAAAAGATAAAAATGATAAAAAGTGATAGGGGCGGAGAATATGAATCTCCCTTCACCGAAATATGTGTAGAGAATGGAATTGTTCATCAAAATACGGCCCCGAATTCACCTCAATCTAATGAAATTGCGGAAAGAAAAAATCAAACTTTGAAGGAAATAATGAATGTCTTACTTATAAGTTCAGGCTTACCGCAAAACTTGTGGGAAGGCTATCCTTACAGCCAATCGAATACTCAATAGAGTTCTCCATAGTAAGATATAATCAATTCTTTATGAAAAATGGAAAGGAAGGAAACCCAACTTCAAATATTTCAAAGTGTGGGGGTGTCTAGCAAAGGTCCAAGTTCCTATGCCTAAAAGGGTTAAGATAGGACCTTAGACGGTGGACTGCGTGTTCATAGGATATGCTAAAAGTAGTAAAGCATGTCGGTTTTTGGTTCATAAATCCGAACATTTGGATATTAATAAAAATACGGTAATTGAATCAGATAACGCTGAATTCTTTCAAAATATTTATCCGTATAAAACTAGACATAAACAGTCTAGTGGAGGGAATAAACGACCTCGAGATGAATCAAGTAAGAATGTACATAATGATGAGAATCCAAGACGTAGTACACATCAAAGAACGTCAACTTCGTTTGGATTGAATTTTGTAATATTTCTCTTAGAAAATGAGCCTCAAACATTTAAGAAAGCGATGGAGTCTTCGGACTCATCATTTTGAAAAGAGGCAGTCGATAGTGAGATTTATTCAATCTTAAGTAACCATACATGGGAGTTGGTTGATCTTCCTCCAGAAAATAAACCTTTAGGTTCTAAATTGATCTTCAAAAGGAAAATGAAAGTTGATGGTACTATTGATAAGTACAAGGCAAGACTTGTTTTAAAAGGCTTCAAATAAAAGAAAGGTCTTGATTACTTTGATACAAACTTGCCAGTAATGAGGATGACGTCAATTCGAATGTTAATTCCCTTTGCGGCAGTATATGGTCTTGAAATCCATCAAATGGATGTGAAAACAGCATTCCTAAATGGAGAATTGGAGGAAGAAATTTACATGGAACAGCCTGAGGGTTTTGTGGTTTTAGGAAAAGAAAATAAGGTGTGTAAACTTGTTAAGTCACTTTATGAACTAAAGCAAGAACCTAAACAATGGCATGCAAAGTTTGACCAAACCATGTTGGAAAACAGATTCAAAATTAATGAATATGATAAATGTGCTTATATTAAAGACACTCCAAATCACCAAGTCATTGTGTGTTTATATGTGGATGATATGTTAATCATCTGTAGAGACATTTCAGATATAAATGCAACGAAATGAATGCTCGAGAGCAAGTTCGATATGGAAAACTTTGGAGTTGAGAATGTGATCTTAGGGACAAGAATCCATAAAACTCCACAAGGGTTGGCATTGTCACAGTCTCATTACATCGAAAAGCTCCATTAGATGTGAGCTTTGCACTTTGAAAGAATGAAAGTGAAAGTGACTCACAATTGGAGTACGCAAGAGTATTGGGATGACTAATATATATAATGAATTGTACATGAACAGACATAGCATGCGTTATTAGTAAGTTAAGTCGGTACACGAGTAATCCCAACAAAACTCATTGGTTGGCAATGAAAAGAGTTTGGGGGTATTTTAAATACACTCAAGACTACACTTTGCATTATAATAAATATCCCGCGGTACTTGAAGGATATAGTGATGCAAATTAGATCACCGAATCGAACAAAGTAAAATTCACGAGTGGATATGTATTTACTATCGGTGGAGGAGCGGTCTCTTAGAAATCATCCAAACAGACTTGTATTGTTTGTGATAACGCTCAATCTACAGCTATGGTAAGAGTGTAAAGCGGTCGTTGTCAAATATATAACCCAACTGGATTGGGTATCGATCCCACAGGGAATAGCCGGTCAATAAGTAAGCAAAGATTATTAGACTTTTGGTGGAAGTCTCGTAAAAAGGGGGGATTGTAACGTGTAACCAAAATAATAGAGTAAAAACGGAAATTAGCAAAGTAAGAAGAAAGAATGTTTGATACGATGTTAACCAATGAGAATTGAGAGTTGGGGTTATGTCCACCTTATGAGTTATACGTCTCTATTGGCTATGAGTTATGCGGAATTCAGACATGCATGTGCTTATAGAGAATTGTATTCTATGGTAAATTCAAGCGTCTTTCGACCTACCTAACAAGGACTATTTCACATTAACTCTTTCGAGCTTAAAGTGTATCTAACGGTACAAATTCTCCAAGAGGTTAATCCAGTTACGGCACTAACTTTTTAACAGGGGTTGGTGCCCTATTACCTTGACATTATCTTTTTTCCAGACATATAACTTTTCTTTCGAACAAGTTAATGCTATACTGGCGTATTCTATGCGTTTGCAACCACAAGAATTTGCATTAAGATGAAGAGAATAATGATATAAGCAGCATATGTGTCGCGAATTCACAAACTCATAGCAATAGATAGTATCTCATACGGCTTTCATAATCCCAACAGAGAAGTTTAGCTACTCATGAGTGCGATGGAACTCACAATAGACATTATTATTATACCATAATAAAGATATCACGTGTAGTATGGTGTGGTATGGCTTTAGGCGTGAACTCCCTTTCAAAGTAGCGTTTCTCTTGTTGTGGATTTGAAGAATTGAATAGATGAATAGAAGAAGAATAAAAAGTAGAATTAATGGAAGAATTAGAAGTAGTAGTGAATGATGAGAATAATGATGTGTGTCAGAATGAGTTGATCCTTCAAAAGCTGCAGAAAAATAGGGTATTTATAATACCCATATCCTATTCTTACTAGGCTATTGCGTACTTATCCTAATCCTAACAAATTACTGCATCATTATCCTAATCCTAATAGGTTACTGCTGATCCCCAAAGTTTTGGAAAATGCTGTTTTTGCCCGGGACAGGTTTCCCATGTGCCACTTTTGGTCCTAGGCGTCCAAGCTCTCCTTCCCTTCTTTCGTGAAGCTTCCTTGGGCATCAAGTTATCCATAAAATGCTGAAATCTTCATCATTTATACCTGAAAACTTGTTAATCATGTTTGTTAGCTCACTTACAGGAAAAAGGGCTAAAAGTGCATGAATTATATATTTTGTCCTCAAAACTTAGCTAAAATATGGGTAAAATATAGTACTTTAGGCGTGTAAATTCGCCTATCATCAACACCCCACACTTAAAGCTTTGTTCGTCCTCGAACAAAATATCATGTCCTTCTAAACATTTACTTAGGGTTTCACAGTAACAACACAAAATAGTCATCAAGATAGGCATAGCAATCATTAACAAAGAGTAGTTTTCTGATCATTACTAGAAACAGTTTTAACCTCTAATATAGACTCGTGATGATGGTTAGTTCGTATTCAAAGGGTAAGGTACTAAGAATCATACACAACTACCCAAAACTTATCAACCACGTGTGTCTCACAATATATTACCCATAATCACTCACAAGTATAGTATATTTATTGAAACATGGGTATTGAGTATCCTTGCTCTCGCTCTCACAAAGAATTCATATGCTGCAACTGATGACCATAGGCTTGCCCTTAGTGTAATGCTCCACTAAATATCAGAATGCTAATCTTAGGATCAAATAGGTCTTTTGCTGGTTGTAATGTAGGCTAAGGGACGGGTAGGACTATTTTGGCCAGAAATAGTGACTATGTTCCTAAGACCTTTAATACATCACATTATGCCGTTTATGCTTTCTTTCAAACAACCTTTCTATTTTCTTTTAATCTACCACCCTTTCTCACCTCTTTTGTTTTTCAATTTTGATAGAATTAACTTGTTATTTTTCTTTTCCTTTTTCTTTTCATAACACATCTCTTATGATAGCAATTATTTTTCATAACAAATTCAAGCACCAATACAATCTAAGGCTTCATACTCACCCAATTTCCTCTTATTTTGTCACATGACTTTACACTTTAAAGCACTTAGGAATTTGGATCAAATTATGGTCTTAAAAAAAATAGATTAGGCTTACATATGAGGTTGTCAAAGAAAATAAGCTAAAGGCTCAAAAGGGGTTATCTAGAATGATGTCCATGGGTAGGTAAAATGAAGGTAAACAATCATAGGTTGCCAAAGAAATGCCTAAATCATCTCCTAAACTTACACTCTTTATTTCGCTTTACATACATACCAGGCAAGTTCTAGCATCAGCCACAAGCATAGAATATACTATAATCTCACATACACAAGGCACATGGTCGACTTTATTGGAAGCAGTATAGACTCTTGACCCAACAGATGAAGGAATTGAACCACATAATTATCACATAGTGAGTCACAATTAGAGCCTAAACATCTTAATAGTAATGATTTTATCACAGACTCTTGTTATAATACCATGCTGTCTATCAGAATAATTTTATGCAAAGTTTGTAACCAAAAAAAACAAAAATATTTCCAAAAAAATTAAAACAAACAAACATAAATAAGCAAAACACACATAAATAAGCAAATGCAGATAAGGAAGTATAGCATGCAAATACCAGCACCCCATACTTAGACGGGACACACTGCCCTCAGTGGAAAATAAATAAGAAGAACCTGGTTAGTCGGACTCCTCCTCTATGTCTGGGGTCATACCCCCTTCGTCGGAATCATCATTGGAGTCGTCGTCATCAGAATTCTCCTCCACGTCAGAGTCTGGCATTCTGCGATCATCATCGGTTGGTACATCATCATCAAGAGGTTCCTCAAAGTACACACCTACTCCACACATTTGCCTTGCATGCTCATTCATTGGGTAGTCATAATCCAACTGTTGGAGCTCTGCAGCAGTTGGAACACGACCTCCGCTCATCATGGTAAACTGAGTCATGCCATAAAGATGGCGAAAGAAACTCTCATCCCGAGCATGTGTCTCAGCAGTAGTAAGGTTGACGCCATGTGTAGATTCAGCATCTTTAACCTTTGTGAGGTCAACTTTCTTCGGGTTGTGTGAAAGCTTATGATCAGCCGGTTCTTCTTCGATGTCCTCCTTCCTCAATATTGCAGTCAACAGGTTGCCAAAACTGAAGTGGGACCTCTTGTGTAGCCTAGCTTTCCGCATTGTAGATCGAATAATTGCCCCAATATTGATAGGGACATTCGTCATCAATGCGTATACCAAGCACACTCTATCTCGTGTTATCTTGGTGTACTGGGTCCCTGGAATTAGGCAAGAGTTGACTATGCGCAACCATATCCTTGCTTCCCTATTCAAAGGAGCATATGGGAAGGTGTTGTGCCGACCGGTGTCCTTGTGTCTACTCTATCGTGCCATAGATCTTGTTCCACAAAGTGTGTGTTGAATGGCCCTGTATGGAGGTCTATTGTACAGCTCCTTGAGTGGTGATGGATCAACTGAAGGCAAACCTAGAAAGGAGTTGAAGAAATCCGCATTTAGTTGTAAAACTTGGCCCTGAATCTTGACTTCAGTCCCTGTGGTTTTCGGTGACCAATTGGCATAGAATTCTCGTGTTAAATCGAGATTGCACTCTCCCATATCTCGAAAGATGAACTCAAGATGTAACGTCAGTATCTTGGCCAACATGCACGGTTCTTTCTTTGCTAGGCTTTCTTTGTGTATCAGGTCCACATGAACATATTTTCTCTCTTTATTGTTCCTATACCACTCATTTGCTTCCTCCTTGAGGGCCCATTTAATTCCAAACATGCAGCGTGGTACTTGCATTGAGGATGATTCGCCTTTCTCTTTTCGTCCTTTTTTCTTGCCTTTTTGTGAAGTGGTTGTTTTATCGCTGCCTTGTCTTGCTTTGGGTGCCATTGTACCTGAGATTATAACGATAGTCAAGTTAGCATCATCTCAGTGGATACAATCAATAAACAGGCAGTAGTGGTACCACCCCACACTTAGTTTGTTGGCATCAACTAGTGAAGTGAAAGTTTGTCGATTACTCAGACTTCATCGATATACGTTTTAGGCGCTATATTCCAACAATAAAATCAGTGCAGTCATACTTCTTGTGACCTTGGCAATACTTTCATGTTTGATATATCAAGACTTACTACATAGTGATTGAATCAAGGTATAGCATCTATAAATAATCACAACCTCATATGTTGGTAGTCAACCATAATTCTTGTCTCGATGAACAAGTCATTCCAACATGTAAGATTTCTATTGACAAGATTATGCAATTTTCTTGACCATGTTAATTCCGCAAAAGTATGACAGTGCATCAAAATCAAATTCAAGTTGGAAACATGGTAAGATCATTCTTACGTATTCTTTCACTCACTTAGTTGTATCACAACACATCAACCATATTCATATCACCAATACTACTTCAAGATTTAGCGATTCATAAGATGCGTAGTAGTGTAGTACTTACGGAATATAAATGAAGAACAAAGAAGTACTTACTTGGTTGATGCCTTTGGATGATGTTCTTGCAAAGTTGAAAGAGCAAAAGGAAAATTTTTGAGAGGATTTGGAGACTATAGGCGGCGCTTATGCTAGGTTGGCAATGTGTTTTTGGTCAAAGACTAAGTCTCTTATTTATAGGAAAGGCTTGGGTCGGATTTTGACCCATTTAAAATCGAATTTGGAGACAAAAAGTGACCATAGGCGGCGCCTAAAGCTTTGCCTATGCTTGGCATAGGCGGCGCCTTTTGCAAAGCATTGTTAGGCATAGGCGGCGCCTTTTGCATAGCATATGAGATTCAGAGACAAAAGGCATTGGCATAGGCGGCGCCTATGCTATGACATACTTGGGCATGGGCGACGCCTATGCTATGGCACACTAGATTCCGAGAGCTTAGGCCATAGCATAGGCCTTGCCTTGTTCGTGGTCTTGTTTTACATAGGCCTAGCCTTGTTTGTTGCCTATATTTTCATAAGCAATGCCTAATCCATAGCCTTTTGCTTCTTCATTACTAACTTACCACCTTCAACATGCAATACAATCAAATCAAAATTTGGAACCAATCTCTTTGTTTACGCCTCTTGTACCTACACTTGCTCAAAGACAACAAACACGATTAGAACGATGGGTTGCCTCCCATCAAGCGCCTTAGTTTTGGTCGTGGCACGACTATTCTTTTTGGATTTTTATTTATCAAAGGCAAACACGAAATAGAACGAAAGAAAGGAAAAAAAATGTAAAATGATGGGTTGCCTCCCATCTAGCGCTTGATTTATTGTCGTGGCACGACATAGTTACCTCGAGTACTTAGACTTCATCGAGATAAGTGATGTCCATATAATTTATTGAGTCGAGAGGACCGATATAAGGTTTTACTCGTTGGCCATTCACCTTGAAGACAACACCATTATTGTCTTTCAACTCAACTACTCCAGACGAGTAGACTTGGTTAACTTTGTACGGACCAGACCACTTGGACTTCAACTTACCTGGGAATAGCTTCAATTTGGAATTGAAGAGGAGTACCATATCATCCTTTTGAAAGTTTCATTGAACAATCCGCTGATCATGATACTTTTTCATCCGCTCTTTGTATAGGTCTGATCTTTCATAAGCATGTAGACAGAATTCATCCATCTCGTTCAGCTGCTCCAATCTCAGATTCATTGCATCATCCCAATTCAAATTCAATCGCTTCAACGCCCATAATGCTTTATGCTCGAGCTCAATGGGTAAGTGACAAGCCTTCCCATAAACTAGTTGGTACGGGGACATGCCAATTGGTGTTTTGAATGCAGTCCAATAAGCCTATAGTGCATCGTCTAGCTTCCGAGACCAATCTTTCCTATTAGCATTTACCGTCTTTGCAAGGATTTGCTTGATCTCTCGATTGGAAACCTCTACCTGCCCACTAGTTTGTGGGTGATAAGGTGTGGCTACCTTATGTTGCTTGACACCATACTTTGCCAACACAGATTTGAATAGCTTGTTGCAAAAGTGAGATCCTCCGTCGCTTATGATAGTACGTGGTACTCCAAAGCGGGAGAAGATATTCTTCTTTAAGAATGCTACAGCACGCTTTCCCTCATTGTCAGCCAACGCTACTGCTTCAACCCATTTTGAAACATAATCTACAGTGACTAGGATGTATTTCATTCCGAACGAATTTACGAATGGACCCATGAAATCAATACCCCATACATCAAAGAGCTCGACTTCAAGAATTTTCGACATGGGCATCTCATGGTATTTTGAAATCGCACCTTGTCTCTGACATTGGTCGCATCTTCTCACAAATTCGTAGGCATCTCTAAATATCGACGGCCAATAATATCCACTTTGCAATACCTTTCTTGTTGTCCGATTACCTGCGTTATGTCCTCCAACTTGGAAAGTGTGACATGCTTCCAATATATTAGGCACCTCTACATAGGATATGCATCGCCGGATAACACCATCCGCGCATCGTCGAAACAAATATGGCTCATCCCAAAAGTAGTGTTTTACATCATGCATAAACTTCCTCTTTTGATGGAAAGATAAATTTGCAGGTATGACATTACTTACCACAAAATTCGCAAAGTCGGCATACCATGGTAACTTTTCCATTATCGTGGCTAAGATCTCCTCGTCAGGGAATGCATTATCAATCTCGATTTCAGGCTGCGCCATAAGCTCATTCTCAAGTCTAGATAGATGGTCAGCCACTTGGTTCTCGCAACCCCTTCTATCTTTTACCTTGAAATCAAATTCTTGCAGCAACAATACCCATCGAATTAGCCTCGGCTTTGCATCCTTCTTCGTCATTAGATATCTCAGAGCTGTATGGTCTGTATGAACGATCACTTTGGTTCCCAACAAGTAAGCACGAAACTTCTCAAAAGCATACACAACCGCTAGGAGCTCTTGTTCTGTGACAGTATAGTTCTTTTGGGCTTCTTTCAGTACCTTGCTCGTATAATAGATAGGATGGAATAACTTTCCCCTTTTCTTGCCAAGTACAGCGCCCAAAGCTACCCCACTAGCGTCACACATGACTTCAAACGGTACGGACCAATCTGGAGCTACCATGATAGGAGCTTCAATTAGCTTCCCTTTGAGGCATTCAAATGCCTTCAAACAATCTTCATTGAAGTCAAACTTTGCATCTTTCTCCAGAAGTTTGCATAATGGACTAGCCACTTTGGAGAAGTCTTTGATGAACCGCCGATAGAAACCTGCGTGCCCGAGGAAACTACGAACTCTCTTTACGGAAATTGGAGGTGGTAGCTTCTCGATGACTTCAATTTTAGCTCGATCAACGTCAATTCCTTTTTCGGAGATTTTGTGCCCAAGAACGATGTCTTCCTTAACCATAAAGTGGCACTTCTCCCAATTCAGCACTAGGTTGAATTCTACACATCTTTGCAACGCCATACTCAGGTTTACCAAACACGATTCAAATGACTCGCCCACAACTGAAAAATCGTCCATGAATACCTCCAAAGTATCTTCAACCATATCAAAAAAGATGGACATGATACAACGCTGAAAGGTGGCTGGTGCGTTACATAGCCCGAATGGCATACGTTTAAAGGCAAACGTACCATATAGGCATGTGAATGTTGTCTTCTCTTGGTCTTCGGGGGCAATACAAATCTAATTATAGCCTGAATAACCGTCTAAGAAACAAAACCAGCCTTTTCCCGCTAATTGATCGAGCATTTGGTCCATGAATGGCATTGGAAAGTGATCTTCGAGCGTCCATGAATTCAGCTTTCGGTAGTCCATACATACTCTCCATCTGGTGACTGGTCTGAGTGGAATAAGCTCATTCTTCTCATTCGCTACTACCGTCATGCCTCATTTCTTGGGAACACATTGTACCGGGCTTACCCATGTACTGTCAGAGATTGGATACACTACCCCCGCATCTAACCACTTAATAATTTCTTTCTTCACCACTTCTTGCATAGGTGGATTTAGACGCCTTTGATGCTCAATAGTGGGTGTGCAATTTTCTTCAAGCTGAATCTTGTGTGTACAAATCCCAGGTGAAATACCAATAATATCAGCGATGGTCCAATCAATGGCTCTTATATACTTCCGTAGAATAGCAATGAGAGCTGCAACTTGTTGCTCACCCAAGTCTATCGCCACAATGACTAAAAGTGTGTTTCCGCTTCCTAAGAATGCATACTTTAAATGGCTAGGCAGCTCTTTCAATTCTAACGTGGGTGGCTCTTCAATAGATGGTTTAGCTGGTGGTGTGGGTCGATTTTTGAGATCAAGGTCCAGCTTTTTGGAAGCATGAGGATATGATCCAAGTCCTATTAGAGCATCAATAGTCTCTTCATAATTTTCAGCATCCTGATGCTCAACATTCATGAGCACAACCGCCAATGGGTTATGAATAATTTGCTCCTCTTCAAGTAATTCTTTCTCATCATCAAAGTAAACATCAGCCACCGAGAATACGCTCAGCTCTTTGGGTTGCTTCATTGATTTACACACATCAAAGCGAACTACTTCGTCATTTATCCAGAATAAAAGCTCATTAGCTCTTAAATCAATAAGCACACTTCCTGTTGCAAGGAAAGGGCGCCCCAAGATTATGGGAACTTCTGAATCTGCCTCACAATCCAAAATAACGAAGTCTGCCGGAAAGATGAATGAAGAAACCTTTACCAATACATCACATAGAATACCAACAGGTCGGTTTACCGACATATCCGCCATTATGAGCCTCATATTGGTTGGAGTAGGATCACCCAACCCCAACTTTTTGTAAATAGATAATGGCATCAAATTGATGCTGGCTCCTAAATTGCATAATGCCTTGGCAAAATTTAAAGAACCAACTGTGCATGGAATAGTGAAAGCACCAGGGTCGGCCTTCTTCTGAACTAGTGATCGGGTAGCAATTGCACTGCAATGATGCACAGTATCTTTCAACTCATAGCTTGCTGCCCGCTTCTTTGTCAAAAGATCTTTCATAAATTTCGCATACCCAGGCATTTGTTCTAGTGTCTCCACCAACGAAACATTTATGGTCAGCTGCTTTAACATCGTCATGAATTTGCTGAACCTTGTATCATCCACAATCTTCTTCAATCTTTGAGGAAAAGGTGGTGGTGGAAGTGGGATTGTTTTCTCCACAGCTTTCTTCTCCTCTTGCTTCTGTATTTCAGTCTTTTTAGGCTGCAATATACTTGGTGTGACGTCATGGACGTCGTGGTTGGCTTCTATTGTGTTTTCTTCATTAGCCTTATCATCGTTGTCCGCTACATCGTCGACCACTTGCTTTCCTTTGGATGAAGTTTCCAGCACCTTACCACTTCGAGTAGTAATAGCCATGCATGATCCATCATTCCTTGGATTTTGCACGGTGTCGCTAGGTAAAGTGTCAGTCTTTCTTTGATTGAGTGCTGCGGAAAGTTGGCTCAATTGCTGCTCTATTTACTTTATTCAAGTGGAATGTGAGTCAACCAATTGCTTCATTGAGGACAAATCATTTATTAGCTCTGTTACTCCCGCGTTGGTTGCTTCCACTCCTTTCAATAGTTTAGCCATCATATCTTCTATGTTTCCAAAACCAGATGTAGTGGTGTCACGTCTTCCTGGGGGAACATACAAACCACTCTTATCATTCTTGTTCTTCCAACTACCTTGGTCCTTGTTTTCAGATTTATCATAATAGTTCCGACCTTGGTTTCCTTGGGTATTACCTCGGAAACCCCCTGATTGTTTAAGTAGTTGGCCTCTTCTTCCGAATCAGATTCGTCTCTTCCTTTTGACGCAACAACTTTTACTTTTTTGGTCTTCCCTGATAATAGATGCTTTGTAAGAAGATCCACTTGTGTTTTCATGTGCGTCATATCTTGATCGCGTTCTTCTGCTCTTCTCCTTTGGTCTGCAGTCATGCCAATAGATAAAGAGGGGCTTGCTACCTCAGAATCCCTGGTATGCCAAGCTCTACTTTGCTTCGTCATCCGATCTAACATATTGCTTGCCTGACCAAAGGTGAGATCCATAAATGATCCTCCAGTCGCATTATCCACCACTGGTTTAGTTATTCAATTCAAGGATCTGTATAGTATCTCCATTAGGTGGACATTGGTCATATGATGGTTTGGACACCGCATAAGCTTCGTCTTGAACCTCTTCCATGTTTCATGAAGAGCTTCGGTTGGAAGCTGCCGAAAATTGCTGATTTCATCTCTCAGTTGTGCTCTTTTGGATGGCGGAAAGAATCTTTCTAGGAAAGCGTCTTTCAATTGCCTCCAATTTGTAATAGAATCAGGAGTCAACCCATTCAACCATAGAGTTGCCTCCCCAAACAGAGACAATGGAAATAAGCGTAATCGTATTGCATTCTGACCAACCCCAGGATTGTCAAACGACTTGCATGTAGAAATAAAGTTGATCAGGTGCACATTCAGATCATCGCCTGCTAGTCCACCAAATAATCCCTTGAGTTGCAATAACTGAATCACGGTGCTTGTGATGTTGAACTTGGCTTCGGGTGCCAATGGCAGAGGAATAATGGCTCCAGTAGCTCCGGATTCATCGAGATCATCATCATCATCGCCGAATGTTGGTTTCACGGGTCGGCGTTCATGCCTAAACCTAGCTTGACGATCTCTTCTGTTAGCAGGTGTTGCTATCTCAGCATCACGCCTTGGGTTTAGTAACTCGTTATCACCTAGGTCCTCATCGTCAGGATTTGTCGCTCGCCCAAGGTTATCAATATTCTGTTGATGCACTTGAGCAGCTGCTAGAGCAGCTAGTCTCGCTTGTTCCTGTTGAGTAGCCATCCTTTCAATTTCGTGTTGTGCCTCCATTCTGCCAATACGTTGTGGTTCAGGATTGATAGGTAATAACGGTTGACCAGAACTTTGAGTATGGGGCATGCACTGAATAAAAACCTACAGAAAACAAAAATAAAAACTAAAAGTAAAAGTACAAGAATCTTTGACCAAAGGGTCTAGTAATTATCACAAACTTAGTTGACAACCGTATTCCCCGGCAACGGCGCCAATTTTTGATAACGCTCAATCTACAGCTCTGGTAAGAGTGTAAAGCGGTCGTTGTCAAATATATAACCCTACTGGGTTGGGTATCGATCCCACAGGGAATAGCCGGTCAATAAGTAAGCAAAGATTATTAGACTTTTGGTGGAAGTCTCGTAAAAAGGGGGGATTGTAACGTGTAACCAAAATAATAGAGTAAAAACGGAAATTAGCAAAGTAAGAAGAAAGAATGTTTGATACGATGTTAACCAATGAGAATTGAGAGTTGGGGTTATGTCCACCTTATGAGTTATACGTCTCTATTGGCTATGAGTTATGCGAAATTCAGACATGCATGTGCTTATAGAGAATTGTATTCTATGGTAAATCCAAGCGTCTTTCGACCTAACAAGGACTATTTCACGTTAACTCTTTCGAGCTTAAAGTGTATCTAACGGTACAAATTCTCCAAGAGGTTAATCCAGTTACGGCACTAACTTTTTAACAGGGGTTGGTGCCCTATTACCTTGACATTATCTTTTTTCCAGACATATAACTTTTCTTTCGAACAAGTTAATGCTATACTGGCGTATTCTATGCGTTTTCAACCACAAGAATTTGCATTAAGATGAAGAGAATAATGATATAAGCAGCATACGTGTCGCGAATTCACAAACTCATAGCAATAGATAGTATCTCATACGGCTTTCATAACCCCAACAGAGAAGTTTAGCTACTCATGAGTGCGATGGAACTCACAATAGACATTATTATTATACCATAATAAAGATATCACGTGTAGTATGGTGTGGTATGGCTTTAGGCGTGAACTCTCTTTCAAAGTAGCGTTTCTCTTGTTGTGGATTTTAAGAATTGAATAGATGAATAGAAGAAGAATAAGAAGTAGAATTAATGGAAGAATTAGAAGTAGTAGTGAATGATGAGAATAATGATGTGTGTCAGAATGAGTTGATCCTTCAAAAGCTGCAGAAAAATAGGGTATTTATAATACCCATATCTTATTCTTACTAGGCTATTGCGTACTTATCCTAATCCTAACAAATTACTGCATCATTATCCTAATCCTAATAAGTTACTGCTGATCCCCAAAGTCTTGGAAAATGTTGTTTTTACCCGGGACAGGTTTTCCATGCGCCACTTTTGGTCCTAGGTGTCCAAGCTCTCCTTCCCTTCTTTCGTGAAGCTTCCTTGGGCGTCAAGTTATCCATAAAATGCTGAAATCTTCATCATTTATACCTGAAAACTTGCTAATCATGTTTGTTAGCTCACTTACAGTAAAAAGGGCTAAAAGTGCATGAATTATATATTTTGTCCTCAAAACTTAGCTAAAATATGGGTAAAATATAGTACTTTAGGCGTGTAAATTCGCCTATCATCAGTTTGTTTTACAATGAAATCTGAATTTATCGCATTGGATAAAGCCGGTGAAGAAGCAGAATAGCTCTGAAAATTCTTGGAAGATATTCCTTATTGGCCCAAACCAGTGGTACCAGTATGTATATATTGTCCCAAGCGGCGATAGGTAGGGTAGGGAGCATGATGTACAATGGTAAATTTTATCACATAAGACGGAGACATAATACCATTAGAGAACTTCTCTCTAGTGGAATTATCACTTTTGACTATATGAAGTCAAAGGATAATGTGTTGGATCCACTTATAAAAGGCCTATCTAGAGATGGAATTGAGAGAACATTAAAGGGAATGGGTTTAAGGCCTAGGACAAGTTAGCATGGTGGTAACTCTACCTAGCAGACTGGAGATCCCAAGAGCTAGGTCCAAAGAGATCAAACAAAGTTGTGTCTAACAGGTCAACATTTTCAAAATATCAACTCATTCTCATGATGTAGACAATGTTTAGTAAACAAGGATAAGACTTAAAGGTAAAAATTCTTTTAATGATTATCTAAATTTAGTAGATTTGACCAAATAGCTTAATTTATAGGATTGAACGTTTAGAAATCACCTATGTGAGGGCTAAGTAGAAGCCACTTCAAGGAGAATGTTAGTAAAGGCCTATTCTCTAAGCTCTCATGAAAACGGGACGTGTTCATGGCTGAAAAGAACAAAACCGTGAGAACTATAAAAGGTAAAAGGTTGGTTGTGTGACATGTGTTGTCTAGGTGTACATTAAAGTTCGACGGTTCAAAGATATCAAATCTACTGATTGACCGAGTGCATCCGATGCATGTTCACTACGAAAAGTTCAAAGGGAAACCCACTTATCCTTATGCAATCAGTCTTTGCTTGATTATCACATATTTGTCCGTAAAGTTTTACAAAGAATAGTCACTCCCCATTCATGTGAGGGATTGTTGGGTTCAATAGGTGTGAATGGAAAATGGAAAGACACAACCTTTGAGGATAAGACATATTGTTTTAGAAAAGGAGTAACTGTTCAGATAGTTGTGTCTGTTTAGAAAAAGACACAATATTTCAAATGAACAGACATGACTCTTTTAAAGGATACACCTTTTCGGATAAACCATTGCCACCTTTCGGAAGGGGCACTTGATGGCTATATAAACCTGCATTTATCCACAGGTTTTTGGAATGAAATTTTTTTTCTGAAATACAAACTCTTCTTGTCTTCAAAACATTCCTTGTTCAATCAAATCGTTGAGTGAGTTCAACGAATCCAATCATTTGAGGTACCACTATAGTTGGATTGAAAGTCATTTTATCCTAGAAGGAAGATTCCAAAACCTCGGGTAGAGTGAGGGGAATTATTCCTTAAGGACACTCCGTGAAGTCGGGGGACTTCACTTTACATTTCTGTTTCATCTTAATTTCTGAAAAAAAAAAACACTTCTTAGAAAGATCACTTTGATCTTGTGTTTAGGGTGTTATTATACTTCATAGTGTTCTTGTTTTAAACTTGAACTAGAGTTGAATATATTGTATCAAATTACAGATTCTTGTACTCGAAAACGTTGAAAAACAACAGTATTTTTATGTGATGATATAAAATATTTTATACAGTATTTTTATGTGATGATATAAAATATTTTATACACGGGCAATGCACAAAACTTAAACTCAAAAAAAAAAAATACTCACGTAAATAAAATTGAAGAAAAAACACTTTGAACGGTGAAAAATCAACTTTTCTTAAAGAGATATTACTGGTATACCAATGTAAGAAAACAAAAGTATTTCTCCTTAGGATGCAAGAAGTCCATATATACATATGCCTACTGATTTTTCTCAGCCATTTCATGAAGGAAAGACCTAATTTATAGTCAAAAAGTGAATTTTCTGAACATTTAGTCATTTATTTTCATGAAAAAACATGCTCATTTAAATTCAAATTTGAATAAAACTTGCAATATCAAGACTTTTAATTTATAGTCTTTACACTCGTTTTATCTTCCATTGTGTGACAATATAATCCTATTATTAATGTGAAAAACAATATTACATAATTCAAAATATTCTAACCATGTATGATGTTATTCTAAGTTCTTTTGTGAACTACTGAACTTGCTAATTAGTAAACGAGCTTGTGAAAACTTGCTTCACTTTTCATTTAATTGAGAAAGACAGCCACACGCAGTATAATTAGAACCCATTTATCCATGAGAATTGTTCATTTTTTCATTATTTTTAATTTTCTACTTTATTTGAAAATCAACATTTATCAGGACTATATATAACTAAAATTTGAAAACACCTCAAAACCTGTTTTCACTTTTTGATCATTGAATTTTATTTTATTTTTTCCAATTTTCCCTAAATTTTTTATTTTTATAAAATTATTCTATATTATAAAGTTTCCTCTCAAGAAAATACATCAAATATAATTAAAGCCGTCTAAAGAAATTAAAAGATAAAGCATCTACTATTCCCAAACTAAAGTCAAAGTTGTTACGACATACTCTAACTTCATAGGGGTCCTACCACCCGCCCCAAAACTTAATTTAAGCGTATTTTTGTCACCTTTACTGACGTGACACCTTTATTACATAAAATGAAGCCCACGTCAAAGGGGGTCACGTCAGCTAAAAAGGTTGATAAAAAGTGTCACATTAGCTGAAAAGAATGACAAAAATACACTAAAATTTAATTCATAAGTGTAATAAAACCCCCATAAAATTAAATTATATCATAGCAAATTTGATCATATCTGAGAGGTTACTAAATACTTTACTCCAAATTAAAAACAAGAAATCTACTCCATTTGGGGAGTATAAAATTACAATCAGTGGTCGGCAGCTTCTCTAAAACTTTGTTTAGAATTTTGACCAAGTAAATTTCTACCTCAAGATTAATGTTTAAAACAAATAACTTAAAACCTTCCTTGTCCACTTATTATAGTCGATTATTTTATGAATATTTTATATTTTTTTAGAAAACTGTCAAAATCAATATTGTTAATTGGATTAAAGTACAAGAAACTAGACTGATCGAGTGTATAAATACTGAAACATGGTTTTGGTAGCATCAAGAAAGCAATTAATTACTTAGCAAGTAAAGAAAAATTCTAGCTAGCTAGGTACCACAAATTAGAATGGGGAGGTCACCTTGTTGTGATGAAAATGGGCTGAAAAAAGGACCATGGACTCCTGAAGAAGATCAAAAACTTGTTGATTATATTGACAAACATGGTCATGGCAGTTGGAGAGCCCTTCCTAAGCTTTCAGGTTTATTATTTCATATTCATATATCAATAAAAAAGAAAAAAAAAATCTCTTCTTGGTTTTATATCATAGGCTATTTTTCAACAATATAATACTAACATTCATTGTTTTCATATTTTGTAGGACTTAATAGGTGTGGCAAGAGCTGCAGGTTAAGATGGACTAATTATTTGAGGCCTGATATCAAGAGAGGCAAATTCTCTGAAGAAGAAGAACAAACAATTCTTCATCTCCATTCCATCCTAGGAAACAAGTAAGTACTTACTCCTTTGTTTCAATTTGTTTGTTCGGTTTTGACTTGACATGAAGTTTAAGAAAATAAAGAAATTTAATCTTGGACTCTTAAACATGTCATAGGGAAAATTAGAATTAACGAATTGCCAAAACAAGGAAAGAAATATATATATTTTTGAAACTGACTTAAAAAAAAGTATGAAAAACAAATTGAAATGAAAGGAGTAATTATTTTAGCACTTCATGCAAGATCACATCGACTTTCATTTTTCATGAGAATGTTATTGAGTGATCATTTCTTACCACAAACAAAGAAACTTCCATTATTTTATTTATATTTCTAATTGTAATTTATATAATAGACAAAGTAGTTTTAAATATGGAGCGATATATGGACAATACCGATTTATATAGCTGACCTCAATTTTACTTGAAATTTATGCATAACTATCCTTTTTGTTACTACACATTTTTTAAATTTTTATTTTATTTTTTCTTGTTTGTAAATAATTTATATTGATAATCTTGTGTTATTATAGTTGTAGATGGTCCGCAATCGCGACACACTTACCGGGAAGGACAGACAACGAGATAAAGAATTTTTGGAACACACATCTAAAGAAGAAGCTAATTCAAATGGGATATGATCCAATGACTCACAGGCCAAGAACTGATTTATTTGCAAGCTTGCCTAATATAATAGCTTTGGCAAATTTACTTCAGCATCATCCACTTGAAGATCAAGCTATAAGATTACAAGCAGAAGCTGCCCAAATAGCTAAGATTCAGTACTTACAATTTCTATTACAATCTTCAAATAATAATTATAATCCAATACCACCTACTACCTCATCAAACACTCAATATTACAATAATCTTGGAGATATTGGGGCATTTAATTTGACAAATTTTGTTAAAGAAAATAGTACTACCCCTTCTTTAAATTTATCCAATCTTGAAAATCAAACACTTTTCTCCAATGAAACTGGCTCTCAACTACTCCACAATCCAGATAACACACAACAAGTCCCTTTCAATTTCCAAACACATTTGAATAATAATAATAATAATGATATGAGTGATATTGATGGTAACAATTTTAATTTTGATCTAGAAGATAATTCACCAAGTTCCCCATTGAATAATACTATCATTCCCTCTCCACCTTCTTCAAGTCATTTGCCACATTTGACTGAAATTTCCATCAGCAATAATAATCAAGGAGATTCCAGTTGCAATTCCTCTAACAATGTTGCTGATCAAGGGACTTCTTCTTCATATTGGCCAGAGCTGTTTTTTGAAGAACACTTCATGCATGACATTTGATATTTGCCAGGCTTGGGAAAAAGTAGAAGTTTTTGTATATTGGTACGATTGGTTGTTGAGTGGTTGATATGGATAGTGAAGATTAATATATAGTCGACTCAATTCACTTGGGATTGACGCGTAGTTATTGTAATTAATATTATTGATTGTTGAGATCCAGGGTACATGTACGCACATTCACATTACGGTTCACATTTTTTTTTTTTTTCTTTTTTGATTTGTGTTGAATGTGTTGTAATGTAAATATTCACCATCGTTATAATGTAAATATTTTTTATTGTTCTGATTTTATGAGTTCGGATTTAATATTTGTTGAGATTTTCAGTAGAATTTTACAAATATATTATTATACGGCATGCGTGTCGGAAGATAGTATATATGAATGCAGATAAACTCGTAGTTGGAACACTATTCCCATGTGAGCTAATAAACTTGAAATTTCTAGTAAAATATATGTTTTTGTTTTCGGATTTAGTAAAATCTATGTGTGTTGATTCCTTTCAAATTCTTGTTACGCTTTTCCTTTTTCCTTCTTTTGATCAGTTTATGCATTTTATTTTTATGCGCCAATGATATAAAAAGTACTTATTCGACAGGTCATTTATATTCACTTTTGTAACTACGAATACATCTATAACAATTGACAAGTACTAATTGGTTACTCGATAAAAATTTGTAACAACCTAGTTATAATATGTTAAACTATATATATAAAACAACTTATCGCTAATGTGCACTGGTCAAGGCTTTCAAGAATTCCTAAGCTCATGATCTGTCACCACACCACATTACTCTCTTCATCTTATTTTAGTTGGTCACCTTACTATAAATACACGTTTCAAATTACTTGTCCACTTACTCCCTACTCTACGTTCGTTTTTACTTGTTCATCATACTAAAAATAGATATCCAACAATACTTGTCCATTTAAAAAAACTGATGGATAATTTACTCATTTCTTTCTATTTTACTCTTAACATTAATAAATATGATTCATTATCCAATGCATTTCTCAAAACATTAAATTTATTATATTCAAAAGGGAATAAGATAAAATTATCTTTATTATTTATTATATCTTAACCTGTGTGTCAATTCAATAATGAATAACTATTGATGGACAGACGAAATACTAAATCAAGATAAAATTAGTTTAAATTTTCTCATTTTACCTCTTCAATTAATATTCTTTAGAAGTTTGAATAATTTAATGTGAGAAAAAGTTTTCATAAATGATCGTCACATACATACATTAGTAAGAATGAAGGGTAGCTTTTTCTGATCATGTGCGAATTTTGATGACTCCACCTCAGTATGCTCAAGACCTACTTGAAGCAGATAGACTAGGAATCGCCTTTTCATAAAGATTGCTCATGTTTTTGTAGCAAAATTCTAGTATTGATACTCAACTATCGGTTCTAGGGGATCCAAGTGACCCCTGCAACCCATCATGTATTAACTATAATTAACTTCTAAGTTATGCCCTTCTTACCAAACAAAAAAAAAAAGAGAATGAAGGGTAATAAAATTAATCATATTATTTATAATTTCTTAACTATTGAATAAAATAAAAAGCAACCAATTAAAATGGGACAAAGAGAAAGTAGTAAAACTGATGCTATACATTCCTTCCCAAAATCATAGAACATTGTGTGACCCCAACCTCGTTGCAGTAGGCAGTGGCTTGTCGCTAGGGTGGGATTTATCGATGGATTAGGCTGGTGGTTTGCACGGAATTGCATGCATTAGTTGTATGTTACAATCTTTAATGAATATAACTTCTTTGCTAATTTTTCAATAAAAGAGAGTTTGATGGTCTATGATTACATTAAGTAAATGATTGGAAGAACAATCAATACTACTCCTTCCTCATTCCATGTTTATTTGTTCATATTTCACTTGACACATACTTTAAGAAGTTTTCTCTTTGTTTCATATTGCTCCTTCAGTTAAGTTTTACTTGTCATATTTTGAGTTGACACATCTATTAATAAAAATAATTAATAATATGGATATTTTTCTATAATACTCCTATTTAAATGATGTTTACATTGTATCTTAAAATTAATTTGAAAAAAGAGCAATTAATGTTAAAGGTAAAAAAAAAAAATTGTCTTCTCTTGATATGTCAAAAATGACCAGTAAAAGTAAAAATTCAATTAGGAAATTAGTGACAAGTAAAAGCGAAAGTAGAGAGTAATTGACTTTTATATAGAAAATAGTTATTTCATTTTAATTGTACAATTTATGAAATCAAGAATATTTTATTATAGTTTGTCTTTTCTACTTTAGTATTAAATAACTACATAAAATAATATAAGTCAAATTTAGAGTTTCAAAATATCATTAATAAGGTTAGTTTAGTAAAATAATCTCTAATTAAAACTTTCTTAAGGGGTGTGCATTTCACTATATCATCCCTAATTATTAAATTATATAAAAGTTGAAACATTCATAGCTATTAATAATAAGAATAAAATAGGTACTCCCTCCGTCTCAAATTATCCATTTCAAATTGAGATAACATATTGATTATGAAAAATAATTAATAACATGGCCAGTTTGTCATAGTATCCCTATTAAATAATGTTTACATTTTAATTTAAAGAAAAAGTAATCAATGTAAAGGGTAAAATATGAAAAAAAAATTGGCTATTCTTGATTAATGGAAAATGACAAGTAAAATAAAAAATTAAATTAGAAAATTTGGAATGTATAATTTGAGACGGAGACTATAAGATAGCAAATTATCTCTGATTTTTTTAATTTAACAAGTAAAAGTGAATGTGTACTACTTTTAATACAATAGACAAATAAAAATGAAAGAGGGACAAAACATCTCTTTCTTGATGTTGCCACTTAAGTGACCAATTGCATATATACCATGACCAGAGGGTACTTCATTTAATCATATCTTTTTTAAAATAAATACTAAAAGAGTTTAAATGACATAAGAAGTTTGAAAAAAAATCCAACTGATAGGGTAGGATTAGGTGGTATAAAAACCTTCCTTCTTCTCCAACCTACAAGAAACTATAGGGTTAAGATATTAAGGGAAAAAACCTAATGCTATCTAAAATTTCTACCTTTGCTTTGACAACTATATATATGATATGACTCTACGATTACTGGACATTAATCAAAGTTATTAAACATCTTAATCTTGAATTAAAAACACACAACGTAAAAAATAAATAAATATAAAATAAACAATAAGCAAGAAAAAGTAGAGAGACCATGGGGATATTGACAAGTGTGTGAAGAAAGTCTTTGTAGTAAATTGAGACTTTGTTACTCATATGGTTTGTGTGAATTTAAAGTCATTGGCAGTCAATTTCTTCGAAGAAAAGAAATACCCTTTGCTAACTACTTGATAGGAGATTTATAGCCTTGGCTATTTTTGTTAAGTTTCGCACTAGTCGCATTGAGATTCAACTAAATTCAAATTCATATCGGGATGTATCATATTGAGAGGTAAGGCGCTCTCTAACAAAGACGACTTCAAATCAATCAGGAGGCTCAAACTAAAGATATATGATTAAAAATGAAAGAGTACTTACCACTATCACAATTCTTGTCTACTATATATGGCATTGACTATTACACATACACGATTTACTACTACAAATTATTTTTTATATTGGGCATTGTACGGTCGTTAATTGACTTATTTGCTTAAGATACGTATCATTGTCTAGCCAAGATTAAGAAACTATCACTTTCATTAGGATGGAGTTTTTATCTAGAAACACTTATTATAATACAGAAACTAAAAATAAAAGAATTGGGAGAGTGAGATAGTGCAAGTGATGTGATGCATTCAAAAATGTTGATGATTATTTTTCTCTGTCATCCCCAAGAACATCTAATCGGAGAATTAAGAAAAGAAAGATAAAGACATCTGATTTATGAACAATTTATTGTGAGCACTCAACATTGGTGAATCATAAATTGAGATATCTTGTTTGCTCTAATACTATATAAATAAATGAATTTTGAGGTTAACTTAACCTCAAAAGCTAGCTCATAAGAGTAGGATTGTCCAAATTCATAGAGGGGACATCTCATCGATATGAAACTTTAACACCTAGCTTCACACCCCAAACTGAACTTCTGGTGTGTGAACAATTTAATATGGATCGGTGTAGGACTTCAACAATTGGCACATGACATCTCTTGACAATTTGGTTCTTCTATTTCGCCAAACCATTCTAAGTTCAACGGATGTAATTATAATGGTGGATGAAAGGGGAGGTGGTGGTAAAAGAAAAAGCAGGAGAAGGGATAAATAGGGTTGAGGATGTGAGGTGGTATGTCATGTGATGTCCATTTTAGCGAAATATCAAGCCACTTGAATCTTTGTATGGCATGTTGGAGGCCCTTAACCGAAAAGGCATATTTTTGCACTAATTTTATGACATCAGGATAATAATAACTCTATAGCAAAAGGTTATTTTTAACACTTTTTCCATTGAAAATTAACTGTTGTTATAGAATTTCAAACGTATATTTCTACCCTTCTTTAATGTGAACGAATCAAGACAAATCACAAATGGGCCAAGCCCACATGCCAAGAACCATTTTTTTGCTCATCTTACTCATATGTTCGCAAATTGTAACCATAATACAAGTGCAAATAGCACAACTGAAATTTTCTTGCGGGATATTTGATTTTGTAGCTGTTTACAAATTTATTTTTTATGTTATATAACTTTATAAGATATTTTTAGTTTACATGTAAGAGATCTATATTTTATGCATTAGTGTCATTTTCTTCTCTTAATAAGTTGTAAGTAGACATAAGAGATTATTTTCACTTCTTTTTTCTTGCGGTTGGTGGCGAAAATCACTATACATTTATGAGTGTTTTACAAAAAATATATTTTTCCTTTTTTATCTCATGCGTGGACCTTCAATGGGATATTAACAAAAGAATGTTGAATTATTGTCCTTTTTTTTTCTCTACATTTAAGTACCATTTCAGAGAATTCTGAAGTATAATTAATAAGCTAAAATATACCATCTAAGAAGTACTAGTTAATGGCTAGCTAAATTAGGGGAAGAATCTGGAAGACAAGGGATATGCCGAAATGGGGAGTTGTTGGCTTGTTGCCATCCAAAGTCTCTTCCATCAATAATATTAAGTAGGGCAATTAGCCACTTAGGCTCAACTTCCTCTCTATGAAAAATCATATATATATATATATATATATATATATAAAAAAAAAAAAATTAGCTCATGAAAATAGAAAAAAGAAATTCAATTCTTAAACATAATGATATTTTCACATGGATCAATTTGGGCCAACTCAAGTAAGCTAATCTCAGAAATTAGTATCTTTTATGGTTTGATATAGTCGGAATATATAAATTAAAAGGAGTGCGAAAGTTTAGTTTTGTAAGGTAATTGAATAAATTGTGAGGAAAAAAAAAGTTAAAAACTTGATTAGAGTTTGTAGAGTTGATAATGACCCATTATTTAGCTAGTTTCAGTTCAAATAATTTTTGAACAAAAAGATAATTTACCCATTTATTGATGTAAAAATAACATCACTATTCACTTTTTTGGATCTATGTTTGCAAAATAATCAATATCATGTTTCAAATTCTATAAATAAAACTCCATGACAAGATTTTAAATTTTACCCTTAGAATTTAAAATTACGTGACAAGTGAATATTTTTCATAATTACAAGAATTGAAAAGTTATTATTTGGGAATTTTATCCTTTATTATTATTTCTATTTTGACATTTTCAAATTCAGTTAAATTCCTCTACTTTACACCTCAAATTCTATTGTTATACACGTATAGGTAGCAAATGGATGGCGGAATTTAAGCGTGTTTAAATGACTTAACTTAATAAATTGACATGTTATTGATGCGGCCAAAGTTACTTGGATTGAAGTAGATGGTCTGAAATAAGCTAAAAGCATATCAAAATTTAACCCGCTCAAGTATTATTAAGTTTAGCTATTTTACTTATTCTTGTGTAATAATTTAGTACTTAATAAAAGTGTTTTTTTAATGATTATATATAATTTGTTGTCAAATAAAAAAAATATCTTTTTAAATTAATTTGAATTAAATATCAGTCTAAATTTTGATGAGCTCAAATAGATTGGACTAAAATATCTCTCTCTCTATATATATAAAAGAGATGTAGGAGGATGATGATGTGGCATGTCTCTAAAGCCCCATTAGCATTTATCTTTTTTCTTAGAATTTTAAACTTTTTTCTTAATATTTTGGCCAAAAAAGTCTTTAAAAATTATATTTTCTCTACTCACTAATTATTTGCGTTTATTTCATTTCTTCAACCTTCTTTCATCATTTTTTTTAAAGAAAAACATAACTTTCTCAATTAGTGTTGTTTATTCATTTTTATAACCGAGAAATGATAAGTTGTAATAGTTTTTTATAATTAATTATACTTAATGAATTCAAAAGGGTATATAAATTAGGTTGGAGATCTGTACAAATGCATCATTAGCATTAGGCACTATTTGATGAACGGGTCATTCGTATGCGATACATAATATGGCTATTGATATTGGCATCTCACTGTTTCAAGTCATCTTTGCCTTCATGGCTATTGCTCAGAAAATTTTGGTACACCAAGATCATGGAATCATGCATTACTACAATAATTTAATTCACCCTTTAAAATGTGGTCATCAAGCTTAAATCCACGTGATGCATATTTGATTTGAGAGTAATTTATTTTTTAAAAAATTTAAATTAAAGTTACGAGTTATTTATCTTTTGCTACTGTTTTATTTAGATGTAACTAATCTTATCTATATTATACGTGATTTCTACAGACTACAACATTTCAATTACTTGTTTGAGAAAATGGTCAATTACCCCTCCAACCTTTAGTCAAAATCTCAACTACACACCCAACCTTTACTAGAGTTCAATTACCCCCTAAACATTTTTTTACTGTATTTTATACCCCTCCCATTGCTGACCTTTCATGGGAGGTGAGAACACCCCCAATAGGTGCATGAGTTGAAGAATTAACCCTTTAAAATTATTATTTTAAGTGCCAAGTGTATAATACACGTCATTATTTTTAATTGTTAATTAATGTTGCCTTCTCCAATTAATAAAAGGCCCAACGGAATTCTTCATCTCCAAACGCCAAATCTCATCTCCAAACATGTCTGCGCGTATTGTGGCAATGCTGATCACTACAAAATGAATTCATCTCTTTCACCATTTAAATTGAAGAAGTTGTTATAATGACAGTTAGAAGGATTTCTAATTCACCATAATTGCAAAATCTGACTAGTTAAATGCTAGATTTCTTCTCTTCGATCTACTCAACTGTAATATCACAATTTTGTCAACATAATAAATGAACACGAAGAATTTTCATCTAATTTCCAAATCGCAGAAAAACTTGTCTACACCTATTTTCATTCTTTAATAACCCACGAAATCAAGAACAACCCGTATTGAATTTCACACGCGAACAAATCTGTTTCGTTCGTTTTTTGATGAATTTCAACGGAACTGGTGGATTTATAGCGAGATGGGCTTGTTTCAGGCATTTTCGTCGCTAATTTGGTGTTTTCGATTATTTTCTGACGGGATTTGGTTCGAAAAAAATAAAAAAAATAAGTTGGTGGTGATTTGGATTTAAAAGGTGGTTTCGCCGGAGTTATTCCAGCGAAATTTCGCCGGCGAAAGATGAGAAAAGAAGTTGTTTTCCCCCCGATGGACCTCCCCTCTTTGTTTTTCCCTCTTACTCCATTTTTTCTCTCACTGTTTCTCCCATCTCTCGCGTTTGACTGTGTGTAGTAGTCTATGTATTGTGTGCGTCTTTTTGTGTGTTCTGTTGTAGATGGTGAGTCTGTGTATAAAGAGTTGTGTGTTGTGTTGTAGATGGTGATTGTGTGTATAGAGAGCTGAGAGATGTGTCATCTGTGTGTTATCCATGAAAATGGCCTATTTCGTTTTAGGAAGAAAGTGAAAAAGTAGGAGTGGGCCCAGGCACGTGTATACACGCATGAGTTATTGTTTGGTTTATATTGACAGGTCAACAATGGGAGAGGTATAAAATAAAGTAAAAAAATACTTAGGGGGTAATGGGACTTTAGTAAAGGTTGAGTGTGCAGTTGGGATTTCGACCAAGGGTTGGAGGGGTAATTGACTATTTTCTCTACTTATTTTTGTATAATGTTTGTGGTAATATTCTTGTAAGAAACCAGTTCTTTTTAATATTTAATTGAGAAAAGTATCTATTACCCCCAGAACTTGTCGAGTTTTATTCATGGTACACCTGAACTTTGATTTGTCCTAAGTACCCCCCGAACTTGTTCTTTTAGTACGTCGTGTTGCCCCTTTTCCTGATGTGACGAAATGTTTGGGCTTCACACTCCATCACGCGCGTGATGAAGTGATTTTTAAGCCAAATCAGCTTTTTTAATGGTTAAAAAAATAAAATAAAAAATATTCTTTCTTTAATATTTTTAAAAAATTTAATTATCCCTCTCACTATTTATTATCTCTCTTCCTCCATTACTTCCAATCTCTAAAAAAATTCATCCATTTATTAATTTTGTAAAACTCATGTTTATCTCTTAATTAGTTTAGGGAGAATGCTCACAAAAATACCTGAAATTTGATCAGATTTCCAGTTGAGCATACTGAACTTTGAGGGGCTCCTATTACCCCCCTAGACTTTTTTTTTTATATTTTAATGGCATATATCAGCCCATTTTGATAAGGGCGTGTAATCACGCCTCTTGAGCGCGTGAGAGTGATTAAAAACGCTAAAACTTTTTTTTTTTGGTGAAATAACCCTCAATTTGCTGACTTTTAAACATTTTATATTTTTTATTTATTTTTCATTCTTTCTCTTCTCTTTCTTTCTTCTTTCTTTCTTCTCTTCAATGGAGTTAAATTGGTGCTCCATTATTGAATTGAAAATAATTTCATCACACATACACACACCAAATGAATCATCTTCAACACATTCAATTCAATTACATCAATTTTACCCAGTTTCAACACACACACACACACACACTAAATGGGTATTCTCCAATTCCATCAAATTGGACTGGTTGTTAATATTGGTGAGGCACTTCAAGTTTGTAACAAAACGAAATAACAACCTTTTTAATCTCATTTATCTTCAATCTAAACAAAATTGTCTAACTTATTTCAGTTTGGTTTTGTAACAGATCCTATCAAATGACAAGTTTGTGAGTGCTAATCATAGAGTTTTAGCAAACTGGGTAGGACTAAGAATGTCAGTGACATGCTTTTTCAATAGTTGTTTTGTACATCCAAAAATCTACGGTCCAATCAAGGATCTAATATCAGAAGAAAATCCCCCATTATATAAAGAATTTACAGTAACTGATTACAATGCTAAATTTATGTCCAAGCCACTAGGTGCGTCCGCCCTTGACCTTTTCAAACTATGAAGACAGACCACAAGCTACATTACCAAGCAGCGCCGTACATCATCAATATATTCCTTCGGATACTTTATCATTGTCTTTACATTAAAGTTTGTTATTATCTGTACAATAATGTTTTACACATGCATACTGATTAGCCAAAAGCATCTTTGTTATTCCTGTTTTTATCAAGAACACACCCTTATGTATCTTTCGATTTTTTTCTTTTTGTCCATTCTCATCTCAATATAATCTAATGTAGTATTATCAGGTCATTTGGTGTGTGTTGAAATTGGCCCCTTTTTTTGCGATTTGAATAAAATTATTGAAGAGAATTTTTTATTTGAATTTGAAATTTGGGAAAAAAAATTCGTAATGAACTAAATAAAAGTAAAATTTCAAGAATGAAGAATTTGGTGAAAAACTGATGAAAATCTGTATTGTAGTATTACCAATGTTGTTTGTAGGAGTAATATGACTGTAATGGTGAAAATAATGAAAATGGAGAAGAAAGGACGTGTGTATCACACCTCAGCAGCCAATTCTGGGTATAGAGTTTCAAGGGGGGTAATAATTCCGCTTTAAAAAAATCTAGGGAGGTAATATGACCCTTGCAAAGTTCTGTATGCTCTACTGAAAATTTGGTTAAAGTTTAGATATTTTCGTGGGTATTATCCCTTTAGTTTATGAAATAAAACTTTCATCCGTTAATTAATTTTGTAAAAAAATTGTTTATTAATCTAAAAAAAAAATTCATCCATTTATTAATTCAATCTAAATTCCAGTTTTCATTTTTATGAAACTGCTTCAATTTTGTAATCTTAATTATATATATTATATGAGTTATTGTAACTAAAGAAATGTACTAAATATCGAAGCAGATATTTTAAAAGATAACAACAAAACAAATACTAAAGAAACTAATACACATACTTATAGTAAAGAGAATGTAGTTATATTGATTATCGATTTTTAGTCCCTAAAGATTTGATTTTTGATTTAAACAATAAGAAAATACTCATAAAATAAAAAAAGTAGTAACTAACATGAAAAGAAACCGAATCTTAGTTACAACCAAAATTCTACTTATATATATATAAAAAATAATTTATCATAAGCTTATTGGGTTATCGGTTTACCCAATAACTCAGTTAAAAAATTAAAATCGGATCAATAACTCAATAATTTTTTTTTTATAAAATCGTTAACCCTATAACGATAAATCAATAATATTTTTATCGGTTTGATTTTTGTACGTCCCTAACTTAAATTGTAAGTTCTTACTCCGTTAACTATACTAGGAAACGTATTGGTGCATGCGAGTCTCCTCAAAATCCTAATCGAAACACTAATCGGAAACTACTATGAAACACTAACTGAAAAAAAAATCATATTTTTAACACACACCAAAAAATATAAATTTTTAGATAATAGCTTACTTGATCGACGAAAATTCAACCATTCAATATTTTAGAGTTGAGGAAAACTGAAAAATATAATTTTTTTTTAGAGAGAAATTGGATAATTAAGGGTAGAAGAGGCTTATTTTTTTAATATAGGATAAATATAAGGGGAGTTGATAGTATTTATCCACGTGGACAGCCACATCAGCGTTTTTTTCCACGTGTCTACGCGTGTATTACACGCAGCGGACTTTCAGCAAAAAGGGGCCACACGACGTACTAAAAGAACAAGTTCGGGGGTACTTAGGACTAGTAAAAGTTCAGATATAGCATGAATAAAACTCGACAAGTTCAGGGGGTAATGTATACTTCTCTCTATTTAATTTGTTGGGATAACGTATATACAATTCAACAGTTTGAGAAAAAAATTATGTGAGTCGATTCACTTATATGCATACAGACTAAAATCAACCAAAATGCAAAAGAGGTGATATGACAATCTCTCTATAGCCTTCATTCAGGTTTATCTTTTTTCTCATTTTCTATATTTTTCCTTCATTTAGATGTTGTGTAAAAATCATTTCTTTTAACTCTCTTAATTATATTAAAGGGTGAAAATCATTTTCACCCCCCAACTTTGATTAAAAAATCAAACTCCCCCCTCAACATTGAACAATAATCATATTCCTCCCTTTATTCCATGCAATGTTCATTTTGTCCTTGTAATTTTAATCATATATTTATGTAATATCTTTTTATATTGTATGTAATGAATATTTTTTTAACATTGATACTTATAGCATTTTATTTATGTTTATTAACTTTATAAGCAAATTAATGCTTTTTTTAAAATTTATCACAAAATTCAATGTTATCTTTTAAGATCATTATTTTAGTATTATATGTATTAAAGAATCGTTTGGTGTGAGGTATAATTATAATAATTCAGAGATAAGTTTATGATTATTTATTCTGCGTTTAATTAGATGTATTAGTTAGTCTTAAAATTATTTGTCGCATCATTTACACCACAGTGATAGATAAGTTATCACATATACATGTTAGTACAACTTATTTTGTGATAACCAATTCCGGAATAACTTGTTTCCAAACAATCCACCCCTAGGTGTGTATATATACATATGTATGTACATGCATGTGCGTATATTTTCGTGTTTTATCACTCTCTTACTAAATTTGTTTCATATTACTTAACTTTTTGTTCATATAACACAATCCTTAAGAAAATTTTACTTAGAGGTATATTTTGCTAAATTAACTTTATTAATGATAATTTGAAACTTTAAATTTATCTATACTGTTGTTTTATATAGTTATTTAACACTAAAGGGTAGAAAAAAAAACATAATACAATTTTCTTGATTTCACAAATTGAGCAGATAAATTAAAACATTTATTTTTAGTATGAGAATCAAGTGATAAGAAACGATATTATCTATTATCTATATCAGTAAATAAGTTATGATTGTCATTAATAGAGTATTACATATTTTATAATTTACATAAATAAATATAATCTTTAAAACTTAACCTTATTTTTATTCGAGAAAAATATCTAGTATCATCGAACTATGACCAAATTTGCTACGATACACGTCAACTTCACGGGGGTCCTATTACCCCTTAAACTAAATTTTAACGTATTTTTGTCAATCTTTTTAGCTAACGTAATAGCTTTTGTCAATCATTTTAGATAGCGTGACACCTTTGATGTGAGCTCCATTTTATGTAAAAAAAGGTGTCACATTAGCACAAAAAATGACAAAAATACACTAAATTTGAGTTCAGAGGATAGTAGGACCCCTTCGAAGTTGGAGTGTGTCGTAATAACATTGTTTGTATTTTCTGCATTGAAATATGTTTGTAAAATTAGTATTACTTATTATTTTCACTTGTAAAATAAATATTATAGTTTTGGTTATTATTAATAAAACTAATTTTCTTATCATGCTAATTTACTTCATAAAGATCATCATTAGCTTATATACTTAATTAGTATTTCTTACTTTTTTTCCTAGAAGATAATGTTTATATTTTTATGAAAATTTTGTTATATAAATTTTTTTAAATAGAAAAAAAAAAGATGATAAAGGGTAAAATAGAAATTTTAAAAATTCAATTAGGATAAAGGGGGAGTATGATTATTGTTCAAAGTTGAGGGGGGGTTTGATTTTTAAGAAAAAATTGGGGAGGGAATATGATTTTTGACCCCAAATTTATACAATTTTTAATTTTAATAATTGTGTAAAAATTCTAAAAGAAATTTGTATTATGTATGTAGCAACTATTCATAAATTGTTGCTAAATGTGTATATAAAATATTTAACTTATTGCAATAAAAATTATTGTTGCTAAAAGCCATTCTAATAGACTGCTAACTAATTTTTTGTCAAGTTTATGCAACAATTAATTTTGTTGTTAAAGAAGTTAATTTGTAGCAACATTAAATTTTTGTTGCGAAAAAATTTATAAGTCACAACAATATGAATGTAAGGCAACAATTTCTTTTGTTACGTTAAATTAGTTTTTAGTCACAATTTATTTTGTTGTTGCAAAAATTTTTCGCATCAACGTTTGTTGCAACGACATGCATCAACTTTTTTATTGTTGCAAAAAGTACTTTTAGCAACAACATCCAATATATGCCAACAAAAAAATTATTGAAAAATGTGTTTTTTCTTGTAGTGCAAGTGCAAATATGAAATTGTATCCGGTAATGAAAAGTCCGTCCGGTTGTTTCTCTAAGAGAAAAATAGTGCAGATGGTCATTTTACTAGGGAGTAGCGACTAGGTAGCTTGATCGAGATTATCACCTAGATAGAAAATAAAAAAAAAAAACAAGAAAGCAGTCTTACGGGCATCGAGGGTTGAAATGACATACAATAAGTCTAGAAAACTTGCGCCAACAACAACTGCAGTTAAAGTAAGGAATTTAAGCGAAGACGACAATTTTTGAATTTTAAATTGCACCCCATGCTTCTTGTTTGTGGTTCCGATTAGGTCCATTGTTGTTGACCTGATCGGAACCACAAACAAGATTGAAAGGCAAATTGAGTATCATTACTTCCTCAGCAATATGGATTAATTGATTGTGTTTTATAGCCTTAACATGATTTCAACATTTCTTTGAGAGGATCAGAGGCTTGCTGTAGTATGTGAATCTCGATAATTTTTAAGCTTTCCTCCAGCTTGTCGATTTGGTATCCAAGCTTGTCATTGCCGTCTTTGAAGTTAGTATAGGGTTTTTGATCTCTTTTGAGCTCGACCAGGAACACCACCTTCAAAGTTGTGGCATTGAAGAAGGCCTTCCGAACACTTTCTTCAGAAGCCTTAAAAGATACATGGAGGGTCGCTATGTTTGTTTTAGGTCAAAATGTGTTGATGCACACTTAAGATGTGGTCTCAACCATTGAACAACTCACTTTTATCGAGCGTTGCTCAATGCAGCTTGCTCAACCAACCTTCAAAGAATTTGATAAATTAATAAGCAAGGAGTTACACAACGTTTGATCTAAACCGACTTTATCAAGCCTATCAAACGTTACGTAACTCCAGGCTCATTACCCTATCAAAAAACTTTACTCAAGTTAGTGAATAGATCAAATGAGCTCAATCTCACAGCCTTTCTGTTGATCGCTCTTCTCCAATATAGATGACAAGTTATTCGCTATGCAAAATTCTACATCGTCACCAAAAATGCTTGCCAGAGCGCAAGTCTTCAGAAGTTACTTTCTACCCTATGTCTCCTCTTTAATTAGCTCTCAGATGATATAATCTTTCATTAACTCTCTTTTCTCCCACAGGCATTCTCCTTCAGCTCTTTCTGGCGTATAATCATCTTCTCGATCAACCCTTCCATATAAATTTAGGCCAGGGGAATTTCTATTGGTTTTTCATTCTTGTTTGATGCAGTGCGAGGCTTCGAAGGCCTTCTTAGAGTTCAATACACACTTAAAGTTAAGTTCAATCGCTATTGGATCTCTGCAATGACACCAAATATTGATCCTTTCTCAAAACTTGACACGCATAAACACGAGCAACAACCGTCAATAATTCGTAACAGGGTATCTGCATCATCTTCATGAGGCTCTCATCCTTATCAATTCGAACCCATCAAACTTAACTGTGCAATGCAGGATCTTGTTTGAATGATCAGTGCCTAATTGATTAAAAACTGCATTCACAAAAATATTATACTTTGTGTGTGTTGTCCCGATGACCTTATCAGTAATACTTACTTAACTCCCACACATATGATAGTGGATCCATCTGCACGCACCTTATTCTTCCTAGCCCATCTATGGCTTAAATTGAATAAACAGATGACTAGCAAATTGCAATAGATACCACATCTATTTAAATTGTGAAACAATTGCAGACATCTGTTAAGACAGATGATCAATCTGTTGCAACATATGACATATCTGTTGGAAAAGCGAACAGATATATCCATCTATTGCAACAGATTGTCAATATATTGTAAGTTATCTAACAGATGAAATATATTTTGCAATAAATTACCCATCTGTTAGATTTATTTTAAAGTAATTTTCTTTTCTTTCCAAAATATAATAAAAGATAAAATATTGTATTTAGATCCATTTTTTTTAATTTACATATTCTAAAAGTCGTCAGTTTTATTTAATTAAGGGATATGAACAGTCGTGGCTTTTTGTTTGACTAACCCCTTCCAATTCAATTATTTATAAATAGGTCCCTTCGGCCTCCTTACTCACTCTCACTCGTTCATTCTATTACACTTACAATACAAATATGGCTGATCCAGATTCGTATAAGAAGATTCATCTCGAGTCCTTGCGGGAACTTCAAAAGCAGTTTGATGAACTCCAGAGGGATTTGACCGACTTCGGAGCAAGGCTGAGGAGGGTCTTGCTTCTGCCGGATGAAAATTGTTCGATTGACAATAATAATAGTAATAATAATAATAGTAATGATAATAATAGTAATAGTAGTGATAATAATTAGGTTGTGTTTTTTCTTTTAGCGTATGTATGTAATGTATAAATGTATGTATTTTCCTCCTTTTGTATATTGGATCTACCCAAGGAATTCAAAAATCTATGTTTCAACATGGTGGTCGACTTTGAATTTTTAATTCTTATTTAGTATTTAATTATCATTCTGTTTATTTCTTATTCTCAATATGTCGACGGAGTTTAATATGATGCGACAGACCGATCATATGTTGCAACAGGAGGTTATTGATAAAAAAAAAGGTTAGGGTTATTTTTATTGTTATTGAGAGGGTGAAAAGACATGATTTTCCGATTATTTAATATAAAAAATGGTTCGTAAATAAATAATAAGAAAATAAATGATAAACATAATTGATAATCGTAACAAAACGGTTATTTAATTTTAATAACTGATCGTGACTCTTCGACATATTTATTTTTAATTTTTTTTTTAATTTATATAATAAAAAAGTCATCAAATTTGAATTAAAAAGTATGTTGATTATTACAAAGGATAGATTATATGTGCAACAGATATATTATCTGATCCAACAATTGTCGATTTGACGCAATAAATGATAATCTATTGTCACAGATAGGTTATCTGATGTAACAAATATATAATTTGTTGCCACAATTCAATAAAAATGGTTACTGAAAAGAACTTATCAAGTCATAACTTTCCACAATAATCAAAAAGTCACCAGTTTGAATGTAATTAATAAATGAAGGTGAACAGTCGTACTTTTTTATTTTTGAATCTGATAAACACAATTTATAACTATAACAGAACGGTTATTTAATTTTAATAACTGGTCATGAATTTTCGACATATTTGTTTTTAAATCTATTTTTTAATTTATATAATAAAGACTATCAAATTTGGATTAAAGATATGTTGATTATTAAAAAAGATAGCTTATATATGCAACAGACATATTATCTGATGCAATAGATTATAGATTTGTTACAACAAATGGTATATCTGTTGCAACTCAAAAAAAATGGTTACTGAAAAGAACTTATTAAGTCACAACTTTTCACAGTAATAAAAAAACCACCAGTATTAATAAATGGAGGTGAACAATCGCGCCTTTTTGTTTTTAAATCTGTTTTTTTACTTTGTATAATAATTAAAAAGTCACCAAATTTGGATTAAAGATAAATATATTATGATTATTAAAAAGATATATGTAGAAACAAATTTATTATCTGATGCAACAGATTGTAGATTTGTTGCAATAAATGGTATATCTGTTATCACAGATGTGTTATCTGTTGCAATAGATATATAATCTGTTGCCACAACTCAATAAAAATGGTTACTGAAAAGAATTAATTAAGTCATAACTTCCCACAGTAATCAAAAAGTTATCAGTATTAATAAATGGAGGTGAACAGTCACATTTTTTTATTTTTGAATCTGATTTTTTAAATTATATAATAAAAAAGTTACCAAATTTGGATTAAAGATAAAGATATGATGATTATTAAAAAGATATATGTTGCAACAAATATATTATCTGATGCAACAGATTGTAGATTTATTGCAATAAATGGTATATATGTTGTCACAGATGGGTTATCTGATGCAACAGATATATAATCTGTTGCCACAACTCAATAAAAATGGCACCAGTATTAATAAATGGAGGTGAACCGTCGCGCCTTTTTGCCTAACTCATTCAAATTCAATCCTCTATAAATAGGTTAGGCCCCTCCTTACTCTTTCATTTTACTGCACATATCTATTTATTTCTTGCTCTTGTCTTTCATATTACACCTTCAACTACGTTCTCTTCGATGACTTGATAGCTTTTCCATCTCTGGTAAGTTTTTTTTCTTGCTTTTTGTGTAAATATACGTTGTATTACTTTACTTTTGGATTCTTTTCTTTACTTTTATTTTTACATTTTTTGTCAATTTATGCATGTTCTAGATATGGTTGATCTAGTATGGGATGTCGCTATTTTACGAGACGTTGTACGGAAACTGCAGAGGCAGGTTCATGATATACAGTGGAAGTTAGCCGCTGTCAAAGTAAGGATATTGCAGGAGATCCGCAGGATGAGGAGGCGCTGCTTCTGCCAGTCGAAGATTGGCCGACTGGCGATAATAATAATAATAACGAAGATGATAATAATAATAATTAGATTATTTTATTTTTTCCCTTTTCAGTCTATGTATGTGTATTTTTATTTGTTTTAGTTTAGTAAAAAAATTATGTTTGATCAACTTTGACGTTTTAATTCATATTTAATTTTCATTCTATCTATTATCTTCTCAACAAACATGTCGACGATTGGACATAAGGAATAATTTTGAATCCAATAGTAATAGCAAGATTTAAGATTTATCTGTTGGATTTATGTCTGGGGATGATTTATATTGTTCCAAACAAATTACTCATATGTTACAGCAGGTACGCAGTCTGTTTCAACAGATAACTAGTTTGTTGCACGACTTTGACTTTTAATCATACTCCCTCCGTCTCAAATTAACCCGTCCCAAATTAAGATGACACATTGATTAAAAATAATAATTAATAACATGCCTAGTTTACCATAATGCCCCTATTAAATGATATTTACATTTTAATTTGAAGAAAAAGTGATTAATGCAAAGGGTGAAACCTAATTTTTTTTATCTCTTCTTGATTAATGAAAAGAGACAAGTAAAATGAGAAATCAAATTAGAAAATTTGGGATGGGTAATCTGAGACAGAGGAAATATTTAATTTCGTTCTGTCTATTATATTCTCAACAAATATGTCAACGATTGAACATGAGAAATAATTTTGAATCCAGTAGCAATAACAAGAGTTGAAGCATATTGGTTATCTATTGGGTTTGTAGCAGGGGTTGATTTGTGTTTTTCCAAACAAATTAATCATCTGTCGCAACAGATACGGACGAATTATTTGAGACGGAGAAAATATTTAATTTTTATTCCGTCTATTATCTTCTCAACAAACATGTCGACGATTGGACGTAAGGAATAATTTTAAATTCAGTAGCAATAACAAGAGTTGAAACAGATTGATTAGCTGTTGGGTTTGTGGCAGGGGCTGATTTGTATTGTTTCAAACAGATTAGTCATCTATTGCAATAGATAAGCAGTCTGATGCAACAAATAAGCAGTCTGATGCAACAGATCATCAGTCTGATGCAACAGATAACTAGTCTGTTGCAACAAGTAAATATTCTGTTGCAACAGATTAATCATTTGATGCATCAGATGAGTGATCTGTTTAAATTAGGGGCACTTATGTTGGATTCATGATCGGGTTCTATCCATTGTTGGAAAACAACAGTAACTGTGTACCCAGATGACAAATTCGAATAAAATTATAATTTTACTTACCAAAGTCACCTATGAAGTAATGCCAAAGTGAAAAGTGGTGTAGGAAACAAAATTTGACCTAAGAAATTGATCAGAAAGTAGTTGTAGCGGTAACAACAACAAACAAAAAAAAATGGTCGACGAGAAGAAGATGAAGATGATAATGAAGTAGAAGATGGTGATAATGAAGTAGAAGAAGATGAATAAAGTAGCAACAATAATGAACAACAATAATCGTGAAGAGAGAGAAAACAACAACGGATGAGAAGAGAGAGAAATTATTTTGCCACGTGACTTCTTGTCTTGTTTTTAGTTTTGCTTTTATATATATATATATATATTGATGTGTTCGATCTCGATTTGCAGCCTTTGTTTTTAAAAATTATTTTATGTGAAGCATTATTGACTAAAACGGGGTAATAGACGTACATTCTACCATTTAAATGAATTATGAATATTATATTATGATATTAGTATATTATTGAAAGATCAAGTTTTGTCATTTTATTATTTAATTTTTTAATTAATTGGTTGATTAATTATCCTATATATCAAAAAATGAATTTGATTAATTTAATCGATAAACGAGTCAGAAATTCAGCGAAGGATGTGCAAATTTTATTCTCAGTTATGTTAAGAGTGTACAAAATTAAATATACACTCATTATGATTAACATTTAACCTCTATTCACCACATAATTTTTCGACGAAGGGTGCGCATCTGACCATCCTTCATCAAAAGTGACTCCGCCCCTGTAGATAAGTTTACTTGGCACCCACAAAGTCCGAATCCTGGATCCGCCTCTGACTAACATCAACCAACTCCACCTTCACAATCATCACACATTCTTCAAATCGTAAATGTATCTCTGTATTATTCGATTTTTATTCAAAAAAATAGCATGAACATTTACCTAACTTTCTTATCTCGTGGTTCTAATCTAATTGAGGGATCAGAAAGCTAACTATGTGATCAAAATTCAAATTCTACCGAAGAAGTTGTTAAAGTAAGCAGGAAAATGGTAATGTTATTGTAAGTTGTATGTAATTAACATGTACCTAATTGATTACTGTTAAGCTCTAAGTTACGATATTATACCATATTATTCTATATGTACTCACAAGTGCCGACATGCATGTTGCTCTATCTCTAATATATATAAAACTAGCATAATGACAGACAATTTTCTGACAATATTTTTATCAAAACAAAACGTTGTACAATAATTAAACTTTTATTTTTTTTCAATCAATAGAAACATATTTACAATAGTATATAGCACCAAATGACGTGATTTTGCCAAATTAGTGTGGTTGAACTTTGAAGTTTGTTCTTGATGATATATGAAATTTATATTTCAAACTTAAGTTTATTTGATCAATAGAATTAGATGTTGAATTATGTGTTTGGTTATTGAAATTCAAAGAATAAATTGGTGGTTCTTGATAAAAATTGTTCATTTGAGTTTTATGTCACAATGTCTGAAGTTCAGTCAAATATATACGTTCTGATCACCTCATTTCAAAATGTAGTTTAGCCCTACCAAAATTATAATTTGAGAAAAGAAAATGTTTGAAGTTAGATTTGATCAAACCCCATACGACGAATTCTGACTGAAAAAGCTATTGATGAGAAAAATTGATCTCAGCTAGATATTCCACTTAAAAATTTACTCACCCAATCAAATATGATTCACATTGTGAGGTTAAATTAAAACGTTTAAGTTTGAGGAATATGATTCTCTAAAACGTTAAAGAATCCAGTTGTATGCCACTATGGAACCCTCCTTTTGTCTTTCCCCTCAAACTTTTCTTGATGAATATGATGATTGTTATGAAAAATTTCGACAATTTACTCAACATGGGACCCTTACCTAAATTCCTGTTATACAAAATTAAAGCCCACTAAACCACATTGTTTACTTCATGAATGCTTCATTAGTTCAGATTTCAGAAAAACAAGGTCATTTAATTTACGGAAAAGGAACAAATATACTTTTAAATTATGATAAATAATATACTTTATTGGGTCGGTTAGTCGGTTTGGGTTAATTATTTGAGATAAAAAATCAAAACGAAAAAGAAATAAATATACCTTCAAATTATGATAAATTGTACGTATATACTCTCCGTCATACTTTGGGTACACATATGCCCCTACGGTTAGTGTGAGGGACATATACGTACCATTTCATTAACGGTAGAGGCATATGTGCGTCCAAAGTATTACGAAAGATATATACGTACCATTTATCATAGTTCGACGATATATTTTTCCTTTTTCCGTTTAATTAATTTATCATAAAAATTCTTCATTGGGTTTAAAAAAAAAAAACAAACTCAAGTGGAGTATTTTACAACTACCAAGGGCCAAAATATCATTTGGTATCAAAGTTACCCTCGTCATCTAAAAAGTAAATTATACTTGTACCTACGTTTTAATAAAATATCTCCAACTCAAATTTTACAAAATTTAAAAATATATTTTTTGACTGATATGGACTCCAGCTTGAACAACCCCTCCCAAATACACAGCCCCCACCCCCTTAGAGTCCCATAAATTATCCACATACAATTCATCTTCAGAAATTCCACCATTCCAATAATATGATCCAACAGAAAGTCTCTCGTATAACATAAAAGTATACTTCTAAAGGAGCAACCTTTGAGATTTTTGAGGAGAAATTATAAAATGAAAAAGGAATGGACAAAAGTATATATAGCTTGATGTTGATACCAAATTAGTGAAGAGGGCAAGTGTGGTCCAATTTTTAGCCGGCAAGGGTATTGATACCAAAAGATAACAAAGAATAAAAATTTTCATTTCCCAATATAGTTTAGAAATGTTTTTGATCAGTTTTGTTAAAATTATAGTAACAGTGTATTTATATTTTCACTAATTCCATATATCATATTTAGAGCACGTTTGGTCATGATAATTTTTTCTTTTTTTCCGGAAAAAAATTTCGGAGTTGGAAATTATGGTGTTTGGCCATGAAAATTCGGAAAATAATTTCAAAAAAAATTTCTGAAAAAGAAAACAGGTTTTTGGTGTTTTCCCAATTTTTCAACTCCAATTCTAACTTTTATTATTATTACATATAACTCCAATCTTGTAAAATTTTACTTAAAACTCTCCTTATAACATTACTTTTTCAATATTACGTATATAACAGTTTTAAAGAATAAGATAATTATAATTTTAAACTTAATACTATCCTAATTAATATATATCTCTTTTTCTCTCTCATCATTATTTTTCTCCCTTATTTAATGTTTTTCCTTCTTTAAGACATTATTTTACTGCTAATGATTCTAATTACTATAATATAATAATAATAATAATTTTTTTGTTGTGATACGGATGATTAAGGAATTATAGTCGTGTAATTAATAATGGATAATCATTTTCTACATTTATGAAATTAATAAAGTTGTAGTAGATTAGTTTACCACTGCACAAATTATTCTAATTTTTAATTTGATTATATATATTATATTGTGTACATCTTTATTATACTATTCAAATATAAATAGTTTATACCATATATATGCTAAAAATATAAATCGGTGATACATATTTTTCATAAAAAATATGTCCAATTTAACAAATAATTTATACCTTAAACTGCAACTGCTACCTTTATATACCATAATACTTGATATCTTTGTACACAAAGTATTATATTTATATTCATAAATATATAAAGTATTATATTTATAACAAAAATATACAAAGTATGTTATATATGAAGTTTATAACATGTATACCATATACACACATATATAAATATACAAAGTATAAAGAAACATACTAAGCATATTTATATATTTGTGGTATATGATATAATATATCATAAATATTCAAAGTATGTTTTACATAGAAATAATTTATTCACATACAGTAAAATCTTTCATGTATAAAATAATTAGCGTCACTCTAAAATTTAATAACAACTCATCATTTCGTTTTTTTTTAGGAACGAAAAATAAAAGAAATAAATTAAATAAATTTCTAAAAAAATAAATTTATTTGAAATATAATATTTGTTACCTAAAAAATAGGAAGCAATGATTTGTTAATATAACATCCATATTTAAAATTTTCAAATATGAGAAACGGCTATTAATGTAAATATTATATATATCATAATTGAAATTCATTAAATATGATCATGTATATGTAATTATTTTTATAAAAGTGGTTAATTATGTTCTTTTCCCGTTAGTAGGTAAATTTTAGTTGAATGATTTTGATAGTTTGTAAAAGTTGGGGGCATAAAATCATATTTTAAAAAGTTTTTTCAAAAATAAAAAAAAAAAATCAAAAAAGACATGGCTAAACATAACTCCAACTCCAGAAAATTTTAGTTTTCATGATCAAATGCCTACTTACTATAATTTGTAATTTCTCCAAGGAAATATTTTTATTTGCAATCTTCTACTAGTTATTTATTCACGTATTACTCCTCCGTTTCATAATAAATAAATTATTGAATTTTGACACACATATTAAGGAAAAAACATTAAAGACATAAATTTAACGTAACTTTTCATTTTTACCTCAAAAAAAAGAAAAAGTTGACCTTGTAATACTTTTTCAAAAGTTAATTGGTTATCAAATCATAAGGGCAAATTCGAAAAAAAAATCAATAATTCACTTACTTTGAAACATCAATAAATACCTTAACAATTCAATTATTGTGAAATGGAGGGAGTAATATTCTACTGCTTATAAAATGTGATTTGATATCAAGACACAGCATATAGCATAGAACAGGTGTGTGCTAGCTCTTTTCTGGTGGTTTCTTTTCAATAAGTCTGCTATGAGTGAGTTTATTGATGTGACTCACATCATTGATTTGCTTAATTCAAAAAATGGAAAAATTATTAAAACCACTTACTTCCTATAATAGGGACTATGAAACATTTAGATACGCACATGTCAACTCATAAAAGAAATTATTAGTGCAAATGTGAAATGACATTTTCATAAATTATTGCTTCTGAAATAAGGCACAATCATAATGTTCAATTTTATACAGTTTCTTGAAGTGCGAATTTGATCCTATAATCATCTTCTTCGATTGAAAAATGCAGAGTGCAAACTGCAAAGGGATGCTAGTCGGCTCGGAGAAGCTAGCTTACCGGCTGAACCATCATTATTTGTTTGCTTGGTCACTTTCAAGATAAGACATAGATTGTATATAGGGGCGGACGGTTAGAATTTTTGCCTGATTTTCTTACTATATTTAAGTTTTACTTTTTTTAGAAGGAAAATAAAAGTTACCATAATTACTTTTATTTTTTCTGAAAGAAAAAATATAATCCTTTTTCATATTTGACTAACCTCTTTCTTGAAGGAAAAAATTTTGAACATCTATAAATAGAAGACCCCTTCTCATATATACCATAACACAATAACATCCACAATGTAGTCTTTTAAGATTTTCGTTTAGGGGAGATTTTCTCTCTTATTAGTTTTATATTTTTAATATTAGATTTTATATGTAAGCCAATTGGCCAAATCATATAATAAAATTATGTTTTTAATATTGTTTTTCGTTGTTATCTTATTTATCGTCTCATAGTTTGCAATTAATTGTTTCAGCATGACACCTTTTTAATTTCAAACTCAACAAGTGGTATCAGAGTTTATGGTTCAATGGTCCAATGGTGTGGTGAGACGGTCCAATGGTGTGGTGAGACGAGATTAAGCAGGTTCAAAGCGGTTTTAAAATCAAGCTGCAATAATTTGAATGACAATGAAGATTTTTGTCGAACTACATGGGGAGAACAAGTTTCAACCATATTTTCAACACTCCTACTACTGCATTTTTAAAAATAAAATAAAATATTACTTTTAAATCAATTTTTAATCATGATATTTTAAACCTTATATTTAACCATGACAAGCAGCAGTTATGAAGATTATATCAAGAACGAAATTCATGCACGTGATATGAAGAGAAGACGAATCAAGTGAAGAAAATCAAGCCAAAAATGAGAGATTTGTTAGTGTTTTTACCCTGATTTTCTTACTATATTTAAATTTACTTTTTATTAGAAGGAAAATAAAAGTTACTATAATTACTTTTACTTTTCTTGAAAGAAAAAACATAAATCTTTTCCATCTTTGGCTAACATCTTTCTTGGAGGAAAGGTTTTGGACATCTATAAATCGAAGACCCACATTCTCATACTATAACACAATAGCATCCACAATGTAGTCTTTTAAGATTTTCGTTTAGGGGGAGATTTTCTCTTTTATTAGTTTTGTGTTTTTAATATTAGGTTTTATATTTAGGTCAATTGGTCAAATCATATAATAAAATTACGTTTTTAGTATTATTTTTCGTTGTCATCTTATTTATCATCTCATAATTTGCAACTAATAGCTTCCGCATGACGCCCTCTTGATTTCGAACCCAACAAGACCCATGTGTAATTTTGGGGTGCTCCGGCACCCACTAAATTCGACGTAAATTAGGTATAATTATATAAGAAACACTGAATAAATGGTGTAATTTATTAAAAATCACCCAGAGAACAAACATATGATTGGGTGCAGTGACTTGAGGATGTGACTCCCATGTTCAGTTTTTCAGGTTCGAATCCCTACAACTACATACTATTTTTTATAATTTTTTTTGAGCATCATAACCTTAAATTCCTGGATCCGCCGCTAATTGTATATAATTCAAAAACTTAAAAAGTGGTTGATTGAATGGAAAGGAAAGCCAGAAAATCGATTCCCCGAACCATTAGACTTCAAGAGAAGAGGAATTCAGCCTCCACTAAAACCCTTGTTAAAGAAATATCAAATCCAATTTCGATATTGGATAGGATTCACCAACCTCTAGAGACATTGCACATAAGTCGACAGTAGTACAAATGGTACAGGAAGTTATCCTGACTACATGTACAGCTAGTTGAAAGACGAGAAAGGCTCCAAGAAATTAAAAACACACATCATACTGGAAGAATAGTAATTAAAAGACATAATACATAGGCGTGATATTTAACTTCACCTTGACTTACATTTATGATTTTCAAATCTGGAGGTGCACAAATAGGCACTAAAATTTTTGTAAAGTTTAATAAATAGAAACACGCAGTTTATGTGACATAGTATACATAGAACTCCATATAAGTTACAAATTGACCACATAAGACATCATATAAAATATATGTGTCTAGTTATTTAGCTTTATAAGATTATAAATATTAAACTTCTACGCATGCAAAGTTGAAAAACAAAAATAAAAATTAAAGTCAAGCACACATTTACTTATTATGCCATATATTAAAAATAGAAGACAACCATTAAGTAGCTAGTTGCACCTCGTGGGTCTTGTGGTAGCTCTTCATTTAATTAAGTAAAATAAAATATTACGTACTCTTTTCGGTTCATAGTATCTGTCCTTTTGAGTCTTTACACTTTCAAAAATATTTGAATCTAACAATACTAAGGAGCATGACTCGTATCAGCACGAATTTAATATTAAAATATTTTAATTATATAATAATTTAAATTAATGTTAATTTAAATTATAAATTATAAAATATAGATACACAAAATTAACATATTAATTACTGGATAGTATTTTGTATAGAACCAAGTCTCACAAGATAATTATGTATATTTTAATCATATAAATGACAAAATTTGATGCGTTTCTAAGTTTGGATCTTTAATCATATAATAAAGGATTATCTAGTCATGCATATTTTTTATGTAATTTTCAAATATATGTTACTCTCCTTATGCAAACTTTTGTAGCATTAATAGTCAATTATATTTTTTAAATAACTGAAGTTGTTAATTATTGTGATTTATAATACCCTTCTTCTATTCCAATTTAAGTGACACTAATATAATTTTGAGAGTCAATCAAATATTTTATATCTTTTAAATTTTTTAAGTTGTTAATTATTGTGATTTATAGTATTTTTTACATATTTTTTGAAATACATAACAGATTAAATTATTTTTAAATATTTTATGTGGTTAACTATTGTAATTTATAATATTTTTTTATGTAATTTTCAAATAACATATGTTACGCTCCTTGTTCAAATTTCTGTGTCATTGATAGTCAATTATATTTTTAAAATAATTTAAAATTTTAATTATTGTGATATATAATACTTTTCTATTCAAATTTAAGCGGCACAATGCTTTGATGACCATAATAGTTAATTAAGGGTGATTTAGTAAATCAAGGATTAAAGCAGCGAAACAGACATGTCTTAAATGACTTACAATAATTAACTAAAAGTGATATAGCAAAAATACTATAAACAAAATACTTGTGAAAAAAATTTAAGTGGACCTCATATAAGACGTCAAGTTAGTTTAAAACATCGATAGTTAATTATCATTTTATATATTTTATTTTTTTTATTAAATATTATTAATTTTTAATACTTAGATGACTTATAATAATTGGGGCGATATTTAGTAAAATTATGATTGAAGTAGCTAAAGCAGACATGTTATATATATAAATTTTACCTTTTTAATAAAATATTATTAATTTTTTAATACATAAATAACTTATAATAATTTATTAGGGGTGATATAGTAAAATTACTGTTGAAGCACACATATCATAAATGTCTATTTTACCTTTTTTAATTAAATATTATTAATTTTTAGCACATAATGACTTATAATAATTAATTAAGGGTGAGATAGTAAAATTATGAATTTAATATTATTATATTTTTAATACATAAATAACTTATAATAATTAATTAGAGGTGATATAATAAAATTATGATTGAAGCCGTTGAAGCAGACATGTCATAATTGTCTATTTTATTCTTTTAATTAAATATTATTAATTTTTAATTAAATACTATTAATTTTTAATTAAATATTATTAAATTTTTAATATATAAATAATTTATAAGAATTAATTAAAAATAATATAATAAAATTACGGAGCAAACAACCTAAAAAAGCAATAGGGAAAAAAAATTGGTGAAAACTATGGAAGTGAAAAGTGTATAGAGGTATGGGAGTGAAATATGTATCTTCAGAGTATATGGACTAATATTATCAATTGAAGACACGTATGATCAAATAATCAAAAGTCCATTATAACCTTACATTGAAATTTATTGACAATTAAGCAACCATGTCAAAACCAACCTTTATATAAAATAGAAATAGAAATAGAAATATATCTAAATAATATTATGATATTGACTCTAATACTTGAATTAGTAAAACTTTTATTTTCTCACCATCATATTAATATATTTAAATTTTTCTTCATTTACAAAATTAATAAAGAGAATAGTATGATAAAAATTATAATTGTTGGTCATTCTAAAAGCTAACAATAATAGGATCTGATATTATGTGATGGTCACCGATAGACGATAGTGTATTGATAGTTCATAAATAAGATATTGGAATATCTTACTATGTTTATTGATAAATTGTATATCTTTTATTTTTTTATAAATAAATATTTATAAATTATAATTACAAATTTTCAAATACACATAATTTTATAAATATTCACTAGTCAACAATAGCAGTTAGCTAAGAACTAGCTATTTAGATCTTTAATATAATTCTATTACATGATACGAACACCAAACATGCATGTTTAATTTGTTTTTATCTAAACTTTAAAATGATTAGCTTCTTTTTTGTAAAAACAAAATATAAACTTAGGATCAAGCTATACATTTTTGAAAAATTAAAATCTCAAATTCTCTTTTTGGGAGAATTTAGGATTGTAGTTTGAAATGAAATCATGATCCAAATTTCATGTGTGAACATTTATTTTAAAATATGATTTCAAATCACATGTAGAATCACCGACTCACTCCCCCAGCCTTGTTCAAGAAAAAGGAGAAGGAGAAAGTGGCATGTACCCAAAGGGTATGTAATTTGCACATGCAATTAAGAACATGATGGCATACAAGATTTCTCCTTTTTTTTACTTAAATTTTTTTTTGTGTAAAAACAAATAATAAAAAAATATAAACTAAAAACAGATTAATGAACGGCTGTAAGATCAATTAATCTACAAGCAATAAAATCTCTTTATAGTGATAGCATTTATCTAAAATTTTAATGATGGCTATAGTGAACTGAAGTGTTATTATATATGTATATTAATATTTGATGTATCTATCTTATTAGTTGTTCTAAACAAAAATATGTAAAATTAGAAAGAGTGTGAATATAAAAATGTCAAATATTAATAGTCTTTCCTCGTAAAGTTATGTCCAAAGTTGGTAGATACAATTTAAATACAATTTATTTTCCTAGTTATTCATACTTAAATTTACTATGTTCACGATATTACTAATGATTACCATAAATATTGTAATATTTTTTTTATACATAATATGTTTCTTATAAAATATTATTACAAAATATTAATTTGAATATGATTGTAATAGAAGATTAATTTTATAAAAGAGTGTACCGTTATAATGAATGACATTATTATTATAAATAAAATATCCTTATTGAGAAGTAAAACGTAACATAAAAAATTTATTAAAAAAAATTACACAGCTATAGCGAATGACTGTCATAATGAGGTTTAGTTGTATGTGATACTTATTTTATAAAAGCAATTAATTAATTATTTTTACCTTACTGATGAAGATTCGATTCTAGATATTTCTCCTTCCCATTTCACCTGACCCCTCTTCCCAAATATAAATAAAAAGTTTACCATATACCATAAGAAGAGTAGTATAGCAAGAGCATGTGAAAATATCAGTAAGATAGGGGGTGGGGAGTGCCCACATTACAATTTACAAATGACTTATTTCATAAATAGGAATCTAATGCCTGCATGCATGAAAAAGAAGCAAAGAAAGGATGTGGTGCAGCGGATGAGGTTGCTCCTTCTTTAATCAGATGTTTTGGATTCGAACTCTGAATATGGAAAAATTCTTGATAGGGAATGTTTTCTTCCGTATAGAGCCCTACTCGACGTGAATTTAAATTAATCGTACTGCAATGCGGGTACCAAATATCGATAATAAAACAAAAAAGAAAAAGAAGCAAAGGCCGCCTATACCCTATAGGCCTATTACCCACCTTAGAAAAATAAATACTACCAAATCCAAATTAGTCAGCACCCCTATCTCTTCGCTTCCCCATACTGGCCTGTCCCCTTCCAACTTTCCAATTTTCTCTATACACAATCCCAACTTGGTCGGATAATTATTAATAAATAAATAAATAAAAAAGAAATATCCCAACACTCTAGTATACTATCATATAATTGGAGTAACAAATTTTGTTGTCTAGAATCAGATGCAAGCTAGAATGGTTATGTGAATCAAACTTTGTACCTTTTTACCTTGTAAAAGCTGGCATGCACACTGATGGAGTGTCAAAATATAAAGAAATAAATTCAAGAAAAAGTCAACAAGTGTCAATATATAGTGTGTATATATATAATAAATATTTTTACCTAGTTAAATTGTGTAATTTTTAAATGTTACCAAGATCTCTATTATAAATGCATTTGGATAGAACTAAACCAACGAGTCGATTTTCTGACAAATAAAAGACACAAGCATAAGGATAATTTGACGAATATGAAGTTTCTTCTTCTAACAGATTTAGACGACATTACTTTTAAAAGATAGTAAACTCTTTTTAGTTTTCTTCGATGTATAAAAAAGGTGTACATCAGTATAACTTAAATTCATTATTGACAAGGAACATTATGTCATTTATTTTTTATTGATAAGGTGCATTTCTGTCCTATTTTCTTGATTAAAACATAAGCTCTCACAAATCACTTTCAATTTGCAATGATTCAAGAAAAATCAAGCATTTAATTATATGACTTTATTGTACCTAAGAAAGCCAATCTTGAATCTAACAGGAATTTTCCACCCTGTCAAAGAAAGAGAGAGAGAGAGAGAGTGGATTAGAGAAGGCACTAGAGATAGAGGCTTGGTGGAATTTTGTTTCCTTGTTAGGATAAGAAAGAAAGAAAACACACATGGCGTTGTATTAAAGCTTTTACTTATAGATAATTTCGAATAGCATCGAACCACAAAGATTCATTGTATGTAGCTTTACCTTATATTTTTACAAAATAAGTTATTTCAAGAATTTAAACTAGTAAATTCTTGATCACACGATAATAATTTTACCCGTTAGCACTTCCTTTAAGATAAGAAAAGAGAGAAGATATATAAAAAATGAAATCTTGAAAAAACATAAAGTTGTGGTTGCAAATCTCCCATAAGTTCTCTTGTTACCCCACCACCATAACCAATCACCCTCGATTTCTTCTCTTTCTCTAAGAGGTTTTTTTTTTGGTTTGTTGGTGGCCAATGTCTATAGTAATTTCGCAAGAATAATAGCATCTTTTATTCAAGAATAGCATTTGGGGTTTGTTAAAATTTGGTTCTTTACTAAAATTCTTGCTAAAAAGTTTCAAATTTGTAATCTTTATCTCCTTGGTGAAAGCTGCAGGGAACAGTTAAAGAATAGATAAGATTAACCCCAATACACTAACATGGTGCTTACATAGAGGTAGAGAGGTAAAATAGAGAGAAAAAGAGTGTGTGTGTGTGTGTTAAGGTTGTTGAAAGAAGATGTCAGGTGGTGGATGTAGTATAGTATGGTTTAGGAGGGATTTGAGAGTGGAGGATAATCCTGCTTTGGCTGCTGGAGTGAGGGCAGGAGCAGTGATTGCTGTGTTTGTATGGGCACCTGAAGAAGAAGGGCATTATTATCCTGGTAGAGTTTCAAGATGGTGGCTTAAGCAGAGTTTAGCTCATCTTGATTCATCTTTGAAGAGTCTTGGAACTTCCCTTGTTACAAAGAGATCTACTGATAGTATTTCTTCACTTCTTGAAGTTGTTAAAGCTATTGGTGCTACTCAGCTCTTCTTCAATCATTTGTATGGTTAGTACAGTAAAGTTTCCATTTTTGACTTTTCTTTGTAATCATTCTGTCCGACTTTGATTACTTTTTTGCCTGTCTTGATGTTGTTTTAAAAGTTAGTAGTACTATATTATTGGGATGGCTTAATTGAGATTGGTGCTTGCTGTGTGTCCTTTAAGAATAAGATAAATGAGTTGTCTTCTGGTAAATAATAAACTATTGCCATGTACCTTTCTCATTAAACTAATGAATTTTAGGTGCTGTACTTTTTGCTATGTTCAATCCTTTGGCCACTGATTGCTTAGTGCCTGAATTAGAACATCAGTAATCTAAATTTGTTGTACTAAACATATTACATGTTCTTTGATTACTAGAAACAGAAAGGGTGTTGCTTGGTGTTTGATCTGATCATAATTGAATGGTAAATTGCTAATAGAAATGGATGGCTTTTATTTTAAGCATCTGTTTTCAGTAGAAGGATGTAAAAGATAAATAGTTTTATAAAGCCAATTTCATCCACTGCCTTATCCTGACCAGCACCTAAACTTCTTTTCCTTTAGATCCAATTTCACTTGTGAGAGATCATCGCGCAAAAGAAATCTTAACAGCTCAAGGTGTATCTGTGCGCTCCTTTAATGCTGATTTGCTCTATGAACCATGGGAAGTTAACGACGATGAAGGTCGCCCGTTCACAACATTTTCTGCTTTTTGGGAGAAATGCCTTAGCATGCCTTATGATCCAGAAGCTCCACTTCTCCCACCTAAAAGGATTATATCTGGTTTGTTCTCATTTGAGCTTCTCTTATGTCTTGTTTGTTTTCTGGATAAAACGTCTATTCTTGTTTGTACATGGTATTAATGTACTTGTAAGAATAGATATTCGTGCTGCCACTAATAAGCTAAGGGTCAAAACAAATTCTTAGGATGGTAGTAATGTACTTATAAGAGTACTGGCTAGAGTTTAACTTTGTTTTTACATGGGTTCTTGTGCAAACCTCCAGGTGTTGTATCAAGATGCCGTTCAGACAACTTGGTATTTGAAGATGAATCAGAGAAAGGAAGCAATGCACTTCTTGCTCGGGCGTGGTCACCTGGCTGGAGCAATGCTGATAAAGCACTAACTACTTTCGTTAATGGACCATTACTTGAGTACTCACAGAACCGTCGGAAAGCTGATAGTGCGACAACGTCCTTTCTGTCTCCACATTTACATTTTGGGGAAGTCAGTGTTCGTAAGGTATTCCATTTTGTTCGCATCAAGCAAGTTCTCTGGGCCAATGAAGGAAATAAAGCTGGTGAAGAGAGTGTTAATTTGTTCCTCAAGTCCATTGGACTGAGGGAGTACTCTAGATACATGAGTTTTAATCATCCTCATAGCCATGAAAGGCCCCTGCTTGGTCACCTAAGGTACTTTCCATGGGTAGTGGATGAGGGCTACTTTAAAGCATGGAGGCAAGGCAGAACAGGTTATCCTTTGGTTGATGCTGGTATGAGAGAATTATGGGCAACTGGCTGGCTACATGATCGTATCCGAGTTGTGGTAGCTAGTTTCTTCGTCAAGGTTCTGCAGCTTCCATGGAGATGGGGAATGAAGTATTTTTGGGACACATTGTTGGACGCAGATCTTGAGAGTGATGCTCTTGGTTGGCAATATATCTCTGGTACCCTACCTGATGGTCGTGAGTTTGATCGGATTGATAATCCACAGGTATGATAGGGTAATCTTTGGGGAGAATCTCTTCCTTCAATTGAAAATTTTGAAAAATTCACAATTGAAATTCCTTTTTTATGTCTTCCCTAACATGGTAGAGTTGCTGGATCATCAATTACAGACTCTCATCCTATTGTAGAAATTTTAATAGCTCCACAACTAGTCTATACTTCCAATGTTTATAGCCCTTCCCCGTTGTGGTAATTGTTATTTACAGATTGCTAGTTCCGAGGCACTGACTAGCTAGTAGACATTGCAATCTGCATGAACATCTTATGGGCCTCAAATCTTCTTGCAGAAATGCTAAAGCTAAAGATGGAATGTGTATGTGAATGCCAAATTGCGAATTGTGCTTTTATATCCTGAGATATTAGTGCAGTGTTTGTGAACTTCCTTTGTATTGCATTGATATGCTAGTCTTTTCAATCCAAGGAATCAGACTTGTCATCTGCAGTAAACAATGCTTTAATTTCGAGTATCTGAAGAACGAACTTTTTCGGGGTTTTTTTTTGGGGGGGGGGGGGGGGGTTGACGATCTCAATCTGAGTTACCCCCATTGTCCTGCTTACATAGATGGTGGATTTGTTTTTCACACAAGCTAAGTATGTTGGCACTTCTTGCCAGTATCCCTTGCATAAGATGCTGGTTTTGCCATCTTGGCTTCTGCATGATCTTCTAAGTCATACTTAACCTGGAATAATATTTACTCACTAGACCTTGTTTTTCACTTCTCTGCAGGATATTGCATTCCAAACACTTGAAAGAAAATTTTAAATTTTCATTTATCTGTACATGGCAAAGTTCTTAAACGTCGAAAGTTTCTACTCTTACTGTTTTGTCTTTTCCACTGAACGTGAACTTTGAATTTCCATCTATAATGCACCAGTGACCTTATGGAAGACTGGTGAGAAATGAATGGGACAGACTTTAGCTTAACTCTGTGTCATTCCTTCTGTTTTTCTTTCTTGTTTTTTCATGTAAAACAAAAGGGAGGCTGCTATCCCTTATTCCGTTTCTCTTCTTGTTTCGTCATGTAAATTTTCTTTTTGAACAAGGCGAACTAATTATTTGAACCTGTTCTCTTTCTGGCAGTTTGTGGGATACAAGTGTGACCCTCATGGAGAATATGTCCGGCGGTGGCTTCCTGAACTTGCTAGGCTGCCCACCGAATGGATACACCACCCATGGAATGCACCAGAATCTGTACTTGAAGCTGCTGGCATTGAGCTGGGTTCCAATTATCCTCTTCCAATTGTTGAAATTGATTCAGCAAAAGTTAGACTAGAACAAGCCCTATCACAAATGTGGCAGAATGAAGCTGCTGCAAGAGCTGCAATTGAGAATGGTATGGAAGAAGGACACGGTGACTCTGCTGACTCCCCAATAGCATTTCCTCAGGCCATGCAGATGGAAATGGAACATGAACCAGTCAGGAACAACCCCGTAATAGTTACTGTTCCACGCTATGAAGATCAAATGGTGCCTAGCATGACGTCGTCTTTGTTCAGAGCTGATGATGAAGAGAACTCTGTGGATATTAGGAATTCAGTCTTGGAAAGTAGGGCAGAAGTTCCAACAGACGTCAATGTAGCTGAAAATACTAGGAGAGACACGCTCGACCAAGCCGTCATGCAAACAGCTCGAACCAATGCCACTCCACATTTTAATTTTGCGGTAGGTAGGAGGAATTCTGAAGATTCAACGGCTGAATCTTCCAGCAGTACTAGAGAAAGGGATGGGGGTGTAGTTCCTATTTGGTCTCCTTCAAGTACTAACTATTCGGACCAATATGTTGGTGACGATAATGGTATTGGGACCAGTTCATCTTACTTGCAAAGGCATCCACAGTCTCACCAACTTATGAACTGGCAGCGGCTTTCTCAAACAGGGTAAGCTACGTGAGAATCTTGAATAATCAGTAGAAAAAGACATTCATCAAAAAAAAGATGAAAATGAGGAAATGAATACCTCTCCTAGTTTAACATTCCAGCTTGAGTATCAACATAACTGTTGCATCTAGCACAAACAAACATGAGTACTCATAATGATACTAGTCACGGATATGCTGATATGACATATTTTTATACCCTTCATATTTCCTGTATGTCATGGTTAACTGGTGAAAAAACATAAGAGAATCAGCCAATGCAAATTGCATTGGTATGTTTCTCTTGCATATCATGTTTTGATACAGCTGTGGCTAACTTTGAAAAGAAGGTCAACTCAAAACTCAATGCGCACAATACCAAAGACTACATAAACTTTTAATTTGGCCACTGAGAAGTGCTACATTAGAAGTCTGAAATTTAAACAAAGGCAGGCAAATATGAAGTTTGCATCCTTCAAACTGAATATGGACACATCTGCATACAAATAAGATGCATGCTTCCATTTTTTAAGACCTTAGGCTCACGATGACATTCTTGAAGTTTCCAGGAAATTTCTTAACATTTGGTTTGTTCACTTGCCTGCAGGTGATCATTTATGTGGAGTTACGATAGCTACAAGGTGGAAAAGCAAGTGGCTAATATAACCATTTGGCTCAGCACATTTAGTACAGCGTTCACCTACTCTTTCTCTCAGTGTCCAGACCTGATCAGCCATCACTTTGTGTCTATGTCTCTAATTGATCAGGTGTCTGGATTTTCATCCTCCTCGGTCGGGCAACCCCATTTTCGTATGGTACCATATATGTGTCTACTGTATAGTATATAAGTTCTTAAGGCCAAATAAGTGTTAGAAAAGTGGTTACAGTCCTCTGTCAAGCTCACACTTGTGCCTTTTTTTTTCTTTTTCTTTTCTGCTTCTTACATTTTGATGGCAATAACGATTATCTGAAGACCTGGCACTGAGTAGAACTTTGTGGATATCATAGTTTCAAGCTCTGTTTGACGGATGTACATGTGGTTAAGCATCTTCATCTCATACTTTTGTTGTCGGAACATTACCACTATTCTATAAGATTTCTAGTTTGAACATTTTCATTTTTCTGTTGGGCAGTTGAGTTTGTAGATATAAGCTGTAAGTTGAGTCATTAACATTTCCGGCTTGGTCTTTTGTGTGTGTGTGTATTATATCAGTGCTTCAGAAGATATTCGGGTACTTGAGCGAGCAGTTCTTGCAGGTAGGTGTGTGTTGCACTTTTGGTCACTGCTGCTATGATATATATATCACTAATATCATTTTTGAGGGGTGAATTTTCACAAGGACTAACACAAATGCTACACCATTTTCAACTCCCAACTGGTTCTCTTTCTTGTTGTTGAGCATATATTAGTCAAAAGCGTTCAGCCAGAAACACAAAAAGAACATTTCAGTTTAGTGGAAAATGATTAGGTAAAAAGAAGGTATGTTTTTTCTGCTGATAGAACATGCTTATGGAATATACTAATGGACCAAACTAAACAACCAAATTTTACTCCCTGAACAGTTTCGATTTGTTCATCTTTCTTTTTTAATCCATTTAAAAGAGTATCTCTTTGCTCTTTTGATAACTCTTTAGTTCTAATTTTTCAACATGTTTAAGACCATGAGATTAAAAAACATTTTGGTTGGTTAATTTAAGATCATAAGATTTAAAAGTTTTTTTTTTTTTTTCTTAAACTCCGTATCAAGTTAAAATCAGCCAGACAAATTAAGACAGAGGGATAGTTGCATGAAAAATATAATCTAAAATTTAAAGCATGAATCTATCATCAGAAGCAGTATCTAATATAAACAGCATTCAGAGGATCCAATTGACCACTTAGAGCAAACCATCAACACCGAAAACAGAGGCCATCAGCTAACAGCAACAAAAGCTATAGAGTTCAGCTAAGTAATGTATCACAACCCCAAATAATGTGTAACAATCTTAAGCAGTGTATCACAACACAATCATTGGGTAATTTTGAAAAGAGTGGAACAATGTGTAATTAGGTACTAAATAGTTGAAATTTATGCTCCAGTGATGATGCACTAGATACAATAGCTTCAGATGTCTCAAGCAACTTGTATCCTAATCAATCAACCACATCCATAGCTACCCACCAAGAAGTAAGCTCCGACTTCATCTTAAATTTTGAAGTTGGAAACTTAAAATTTTATTTTTTGAAATTATTATTTCAGGGACACATTTTATTTTTTATAGGAAAAAATATTGTAAGTTTTATGAGTAAAATTTCTCCCAAAAACTAATTCAAACTAGCTTTTGAAAACCCATAAATATTTGACGGTTATATTTACAAAATCTGATCAAATTTCATGGTCAAACAACTTTTGATCCAAAATTTATGGCTAAACGCTCGCTAAATTTTGCCGGCACGACTACAAAAGTAGTTGGTGAACCTTAGTTTACGAGACACGACCTCCTCTATTTTGAGGATGTGGAGGGAAGGGAGGTGGCTGGGTTCAGAAATTGTAACAGTACAGTCGAAAAGAAAAAGTTCACTTTTATGTTTTTGGAATTTGAATAATTTTACTAATATCACAATTTCAAAAGGAAACAAAATTGATTAACCAAACATTGCTCAAAGAATATATTAAATAAGATTTCTGGCAAGAACCAATTCCTTGAGCTGGAGAAACTGTTGGACCCTTTTGCCAAACAGTTTCTGTTGAAATTTTTTTGTGACTTCCCTGTTAACAAAAGACACAAACACCCTTGTCCGACGTGACCATCCTTTTAGCAGCAGCAGTACCAACAATCCGCTCAAGCTGAATTCACCAGAACGTAAATTACGTGGTAAGAACACTATAAGGAAACCAAACACTTGGAAGAAAGTTTGAGATGAGCAATATGACAGGGAAAAGGTGAAAAGGTCGACGAAGCATGAGAGCAAGATATGAACTCATCATTGTATAAGACGATTTGAAGCCATACCCGAAGCTGGTCAAAATGAGAAAATAGAACAGTGCAAGACGACCCTAGTAGCATATTTACAACCTACAGGAGAAATGAAAGATAACTTGGTAAGACTCGCGCTTTGAACAACCATATAAATCCTAATTGGAGGGCCAAGTAGAGATTATCACCTCTGAGTAAAATTCTTTCCGCTCTGGGAGTGAATAAATGATCAAGTTCTGAATGCCACGTATCTAATTTCCAAGAGAAGTTGAACACACAAAAATATATCATTATTATGCAAACATTTCATAAAAAGGGCCGATAATATCTATCTATTAGGTGAATCTAAGGATATATACAACCAATAGTTATGACAGAAGACAAGATTAATAGCAACATCAACTACCAAATGGCTGTGTAATTGAGAAGAAAGTAGGCAACTACTGCACGATGCTGTTTAACATAAATTACTATGAATAAGATATCAAAAAGAAAAAATCAGTATTCTTGTTTACTCGTTTGACACCAGAATCTCAAGACTTCTTGACATTTTGCAAAGGGATGACACTTTTTACACCATCGTAAGCAGTAGCACAAATGACCCTCTTGAGTGTAGTACGAATCAACATTCCTTTCTGACAACTCTACTTGATCACAAATTCAGCCCCGGAACCAAATACAGTACTATCCTTGGAAGCACTCCTAGTTTTTCCCTAAAACTAGACTTGTAAGAGTAGAAAAGTCCTTAATTTCATCAAGCAATTTAGAAGGTATACTTCCAAGTTCAAGATAAACTTCCATAGCACAGTTAGACATCCAGGAGCTCTCGTATTCAGCTACCAGATATAAGAAGAATTACAGTCCTTCGCCAGAGACAGGTTGTAGCTTTATCTTACAAGTTTTTCTATTTCATTATTTTTTCTGGATGAGTAGTTTATTCCACTTCATTCTCAAACATGTCAAATAGAAAACAAGTAGATTATTACCAAAAATTTAAGTAAAGAAATGTTCTTAGTGGAATCACAGGTGGTATGTAAGAGGGATAGTTTCAAGTATCTCGGGTCCGTGATCCAGGGTAACGGTGAGATTGACGAGGATGTCTCGCACCGTATTGGGGCGGGCTGGATGAAGTGGAAGCTCGCGCCGGGGGTGTTATGTGATAAGAAGGTGCCGCCCAAGCTTAAAGGCAAATTCTACAGGGTGGTAATCCGTCCGGCCATGTTATATGGAGCGGAATGTTGGCCAGTTAAGAATTCCCACATCCAAAAAATGAAGGTGGCAGAGATGCGGATGTTGCGCTGGATGTGTGGGCTGACTAGAGGGGATAGAGTTCGGAATGAGATTATCAGGGAGAAGGTTGGTGTTACCCCAGTGGAGAGCAAGATGCGGGAAGTCCGATTGAGCTGGTTCGGACACGTCAAGAGGAGGGGCATGGATGCCCCGGTTCGTAGGTGTGAGAGGCTAGCGTTGGATGGTTTTAGGCGGGGTAGGGGTAGGCCGAAGAAGTACTGGGGTGAGGTGATCAGGCGGGACATGGAGCAGTTACAGCTCACCGAGGACATGACCCTAGATAAGAAGGTCTGGAGGGAGAGAATTAGGGCAGAGGACTAGGACCAGTTTGGGTCGCTAGTGTAGGGAATTCTTGCTGGAGGTAGTATCCTGGTTATGATTTCGTCTTGTTCCTTGTTTTAGTACGAATCTGGGTGTTTTCCTCCGTTTTCCTTCTTTTCTTTTTCTTTTACTTATGGGTGCCGTATCTATGTTATGCATGTTATGTTATGTAATCTTGTAATCTTGTTCGGTGCTTTACTTTGTATTTGTATTTGTATTTGTGTGGTATCTTGTGTCTTGAGCCGGGGGTCTATCGGAAACAGCCTTTCTACTTCTTTAGAGGTAGAGGTATGGACTGCGTACATCTTACCCCCCCCCCCCCCCCCCAGACCCCACCAGGTGGGAATACACTGGGTTTGTTGTTGTTGTTGTTGTAAATGTTCTTAGCAAAATCTTGTCTGTTCCTCACAGTATACTTTGTGAGTGCATATCGCCTTGATCATGCTCCTCTAACCTCACTCAAGGAAAACATTCATGAAACAGACCTATCAGCTTAAAGAAACCACTTCCAATCGGCAGAAAAAAACACATTAAACACGAGCACAATCTTATCCCATTTAACAGAGATTTGGAGATTGTTCATGTCAAGACTGAAGGAACCAGGAATAACTACAAAAAGAATGTTATAAGCTGCTTAAAATTCCCAGCTACAATGACTTGGACTATCTACAAATATCTCTGCAGAATCAGATATACAAGGTATAGACTAAAAGCATACAACATTATCCAAATCAAATGCCAGGGTCCGTCTAATAAGCAGGAAAAAGAGTAGAGAAGGTAAGGCAGCATGAATAGCGTTCAAGAGAGAGAACCTTATATCGGTGATAGAAGTGAGCTCTTTCAGTGTAAAGCATAATTTTCTTCTTTCCATCGAAAAACCACACTCGTGCACGAGATATGTCTCTCTGCTCAGTGTACCTAGAAAGAAAGGCAAACAACTGAACCTCAAACCAGAACAGCATACTTACATAACAAGTAGACCACTTCGGTCATATTCGATTTTATACACAGAAATGCGAAGCAATCTGAACACAAGATGTTACTCACTCTCCCAATAAACAATAGGATGCCTCTTGTGACTTCAAAAAGTTCCTTACTCGGATAAACTCAAAATAAGAGCTAATAAATAGCATTATACCACCCTGCCGAAAACACCAAAAAAAGGAGTCAAGGAAAGACCATTCCATACAGCTGAATGCTTAGGAAAATGAATTTGTTTCCCGAGCTCAGACAGACAAACCTGGGTGGAATCCTTTATCTTGGGGAATACCTGGAATAACAAACTTGATCAAAGTGGACTCGACCATACATCAATAATACAGCACAACTGTAAGATCAACTGATTTGATTGCATCAGTAACTTTACAAAATCAGGTTACAAGCTAAGTTGCTCGGACTCTCCAAAAATGTTTCGCACCCGTCGGATCCTTCAGAAATACACTATTTTTGGAGGATCCGACACGCACCCATACACATTTTTGAAGAGTCTGAGCAACTTAGTTTACAAATGTAGAGGGGTGTGATTATAAGTTTTTTTTTTTTTTGAGGAAAAAGAAAAGGTACAGTTGCATAACTAATGAGTACATGACAAATACTGAAGAAAGAGGACTTGGCCTCTCTTTACATGCATCTAATAAAATAGTATAAATGCAGGTCCTAAATAGCTCAGGAGACTCAAAAAAAAAATAGGATGTGACGAGATCGTATGGGACAAAATCTTAGTTAATAACTTTATATGCACCACCAGATTTGTAACTTAAACAAAGATTAGGGGCAGTGCCTAAAACAATCTTTCAATAGACACGAAAAATGATTAAGAGTATCCGGTTGCAAAATAATCATTTTTACAAATACATGCCCTACTGAAGTCAGAGAATCAAGTTGCTATCGACTTATCTCTAGCTTCATCAAGAAAGGGGGGAAAGAGTTGCATTTATGACATAAACTAACATGATAAAATCAGTTTCAGAAAAAATGATAAAATACAGGCTCTAAGAAAATTAGAAACTAAAGGATGAATCATTCGGTGGCTCAATAACAGCAGAAATAATGAATCATACAATAGGAAACTTCACCTACGTTAACTCGAAAAAATGTGATCATACAATGTAGTGCTGTTAGATCTAGATTAAAAGGGCAGCCTGGTGCACTAAAGCTCCCGTTATGCATGGAGTCCGGGCTTTTAATTCAAATCACAGATTATCTGATTAGCAATCGATGTACTCACTTCCATCAGGGTTTATCTTCACTTCAATTATTGTTTTCCTTTTTGAGGGGAAGGGGGTTACAACAGCCATAAAATCATTTGGTTAAGGAAAGATTCTGATATAAAAAATTGGTGAAAGGAGGTGAAGAGGTTTCACTTTTTAAAGGAAATAGGCTCAAATATGCCATCGAACTATTAGAAATGACTCATCTATGTCATATGTTAAAAGTTTGGCTCATTATGCCACTGCCGTGAAAAGTTTGGCTCATCTATGCCACTGCCATTACAGAAAAGGTTCATTCGTGTCATTATCTTTTAAAGGTGTTTTTGCAAAACCATTTTTGCCACACGAACTCCTACTAGAAGTCCACGTCACCAAATCTAAATCAACCAATATTACTTAAAATCAAAATTAAAAATCAGACTGCTAAAATAAAACCCCACCCACACCGTTAAAATAAATTTGAACTCAATAAAAAAAATCGGACCCATTAATTGGTTTATTTGGGTTTGGTGACGTGGACGTCTTATAAGAGACCACGTGGCAAAAATGGTTCCACTGAAAAATAATGGCATGAATCAAACTATCCTGTAACGGCAGTAGCAGAGATGAGCCAAACTTTTAATGAATGGCATAGATGAGTTATTTCTAATAGTTTGATGGCATATTTGAGCTTTTTTTTCCTTTTTAAAGACATGTATAAAGGAGCTAAGACTCAGGTGAGGACGGAGGAAGGAAATTCAGAGCATTTCCCTGTCTTGATAGGGTTGTATCAGGGTTCGACTCTTAGCCCTTTTCTGTTTGCTTTGGTGATGATGTTTTAACGCGGCGTATTCAAGGAGAGGTGCCTTGGTGCGTGCTTTTTGCGGATGATGTAGTATTGATTGATGAGATGCGGGGAGGTGTGAATGATAAATTGGAGGTTTGGAGACAAACCCTGGAGTCTAAAGGGTTTAGGTTGAGTAGGAGCAAGACAGAGTATATGTAAGACAAGTTTAATGACTTGAGGCAGGAGGACAAGGTGGAAGTTAGGTTGGATTCCCAAGTTGTGTGTAGGAGGGATAGTTTTAAGTATCTCGGGTTCATGATTCAGGGAAATGGTGAGATTGATGAGAATATATCCCACCGGATTGGGGCAGGTTGGATGAAGTGAAGGCTCGTCTCGGGAGTGTTGTGTGATAAGAAGGTGCCGCTCAAACTTAAAGAAAAGTTTTACAGAGTGGCAGTCCGTCCGGCCATTCTGTATGGAGCGGAGTGTTGGCCAGTGAAGAACGCCCATATCCAAAAATTGAAGGTGACGGAAATGCGGATGTTGCGTTGGATGTGTGGGCTTACTAGGAGTGATAGGGTTAGGAATGAGACTATCCTGGAGAAGGTTGGAGTGGCTTCGGTGGAGGACAAAATGCGGGAAGTTCGGTTGCGATGGTTCGGGCATGTGAGGAGGGGCACGGATTCCCCAGTTCGTAGGTGCGAGAGACTGGCTTTGGATGGTTTCAGGCGGGATAGGGGTAGGCCGAAGAAATATTGGAGGGAGGTGAGTAGACGTGACGTGGAGCAGTTACAGCTTACTGAGGACATGACCCTAAATAGGAAGGTTTGGAGGACGCGGATAAGGGTAGAAGGTTAGTGCCTGCGGATAGGCCTTAGTCAGTAGCTAGGAGAGCTTTGGGGTGGGGGTATGTGGGTGGGGGTGCCTTTGGTTTGTTAGTACAGGGTATTACTGTGTGGGTGCCTCTTCTATATTGTGCCAACTTATTTCATTTCATGTTGTATTATGAATTTGCTTATTATTCTTTGCCCTGAGCCGGGGGTCTATCGGAAACAACCTTGCTACCTTTCCGGAGGTAGTGGTATGGACTGCGTACATTTTACCCCCCAGACCCCACTGTGTAGGAATACACTGGGTTTGTTTGTTGTTGTTTGTTGTTGTTGAAATACATTCCATCTTGTTAAAGGTGAAGGAGGAGCAAGCTCTTTGTCTGAACTCCTGGAAAGATATCATCACAATCATTTTTGTCGGATAACAGACCTTTCTGGTGAAATAATCAAACCGGGCATCATCAGCATCTTCTGCAGTATTCGCATCAAACCGCTCATAAATCTGCAATTTGTGAAATAGCGAGAACCCATAAGAGAAAGGAATCAATCGTACTTCCACAGGAACATGATTAATCAAATTCATGTCAGCAATTAAAAAATAAAACAGAAGCCAGACAAGATTCAAACTTAGTAACACATGGAGCATACAATAGTATGTCCACGTGCCTGGCTGAGAAAAAGAATTAGACTCCAGGGAAGAGGTAGCGTTTAAGACATAAAATAAATATAAGTACCCCATCTCTGTTAAACAAAAGTTTTAGATGATGTGGTCATAATATCAACATAATCAAAACGTGACATAAGTCATAACTACAGACCAGAACTCGATGTATTTCCTTTAGATAAACTGAAATTCTTAACACTGAAAATTTATCGGTTGTTATATTATTAAGTATAACTATAAGACCATACTGTTATTACTCACCTGCTGTATTTGAAGTACTACCTTTGGTAAAACACCTTTATACTCGCTTGCCAATTTGACCTGAAAATACACCACTTAGATAAGCAAAATATTTCTCTTTTCTGAGCATTCACAGAAGTAAGCATGCTGGAATTTCATATTGATGTTTTAGGACTGTAAAGAAGATCTTTATAGCAAATTGTTACTTTATGTAGATTTTTCGAAGAGCAGGAGCACAAGGAATTTCAAGGTATCCAATGCTTTTTCCCTAATGTATGCAACCCTTCAAACTCAAATTAAGTAAGAACAACATATTGAACTCAAATTAAAATTTTCATCTCCCACTATTAAAAAGTATTGTAGAATGGAAATTTATTCATCCTACTGAATAAGTTTAGGCACATCAATCATCTTCATTAGAAGAATGTTCGTGGAAGGAAGAATAGAAAAGTCAAGTGGAGGATGTTTTAGATTAAATGAAGGACAATCACTAACTAAAATTACAGCTTCAAAGTGCCCCCAGACTTTGGTCTAGTGATAAGAGCGCAACGTGAGGTGGTTTAGACACACTTCACTGGTTCAAACACAGCTACAGACAAGTCCAGTATTTAAGATTAAAGCTACGTCAAAATGTGATAAAACTAGCCAAGCTGTTCGGGGTGAATATTCAGGGATGTGAATGGGAGGTACTGTCACTCCTCATGAAATTGGATAGTAAGAGAAGGAAGAAATTAAATTTGGCCAGCAAGTCCAACCCATCCACACCAAAGCAGAAAGGAATTAAAGAAGTGAAGAACCTTGAATTTGGGGTCAAATTCAAGGATGGGGAATGAAGGAGTACAGGGAGGAGCAGCAATAACAATTGTCATGGAATGTGCGGGGGTTGAATGGGATTCATAAAAGAAGGATTGTTAAATTACTAATTCAAGAATGGAGGGCAGATATATACGTACTTTCAAGAAACCAAACTAGAAGGGGGATTGTGGAGCTATTGTGAAACATCTGTGCAGTAGTAGGTGGGCTGATTCTGTGAAATTGGAGGCTAATGACAGGAGCGGAGGCATTTTAATAATGAGGGACAAAAGAACTTGGAAGGGAGAACTTATTAACAATGTTTTGCATAGCATCACTTGCAAACTCACTTCTGTACATGATAACTTTGAATGGTGTTCAACAGGGATATATAGGCCTAATTGCAGAAGGGATAGGCAGGAACTATGGCTGGAAATGGCAGACAACAGAGGGGCTTGGGAAGGTCCAAGGGTGGTTTGTGGGATTTCAATACCACCAGGTTTGCAGATGAAAGAAGTAACAATGGTAACTTTACAAGGGCAATGGATGAATTCTCTGAGATCATTCATGAACTGAAGCTGGCTAATCCTCCATTACTAGGGGGAAGTATACTTGGTCAAAGGGGGGAAATCACGACTGCTTATGAAGAATTGATAGATTTCTTTTTTCCCTTCACTGCTGCCAAGAATTGGATCAGATCATAACCCAATCTCTTCGAAATGTGGGGACTGGGAATTTTCACAGTCATATTTCAATTCGAAAATTGGTGGTTGGAGGTAGATGGGTTCAAGGAGAGGCTGGAAGAATGGTGTAGTTCCTTTCAAACAGAAGGAAGATCTGATAATATTCTGGCTTGTAAACTTAAAAGCTTGAAAGTCAAACTGAAGGAATGGAATGCACAACTACGGAAATTTGAAAATAAAGAAGATAAGAGTTGTTGAATCAGTTGTCAATGCTGGAGGACTTACAGGAATTGAGGGCACTCACTGAAGATGAATTTTTACAAAAAGCTAGTCTTTTTATAGAGTTCCAGGATGTAGCTAACTATGAAGAGATCTCATGGAGACAAAAGTCTAGGATTCTATGGTTGAAGGAAGGACACCAAGTTTTTTCAGAAAATGGCCAACTCACATAGAAGATTTAATCATATTGATAACCTGGAAGTACAGGGGAAAGTTATTACTAATCCCAAATGATATAAAAAGAGACAGTAGGCTACAATCAGAAACTTTATGCTGAAACCAAAACCTGGAGGCCTGAGTTCAAGATGATAGGTGGATCCTCCATTACAGAGGAGAGAGAGTGGCTGCAAAGAGATTTCGATGAAATTGGAGTGTTGGAAGGATTGAAACTATGTGCTGCTGATATAGCTCCTGGCCCGGACGGGTATACTATGGGGGGTTTTCACAAGTGCTGGGAAATTGTTAAGGAGGATGTCATGAAGACCATGAAAGTTTTTTACCGTAATGAGTTTTTTGAAAAGTGGTTCAATGCTTCTTATATAGCACTGATTCCTAAAAAGAATGGGGCTAAGGAATTGAGAGACTTTCGACCAATTAGCTTAACTGGTAGTGTGTATAAGATCATCTCAAAGGTGTCGACAGAAAGATTGAAGAAAGTGGTGGATAAGTAAGTTGATGGACACCAAATGGCATTTTTAAATGCAGGCAAATCATGGATGCTGCTTTAATAGCTAACGTGTGTGGATTCTAGAAGGGGAAGCCAATTACCCGGCATTGTAAGCTTGACATTGAAAAGGCATATGATTTCGTAAAATGGAATTTCCTCTTAAAAGTCCTAAGAGACATGGGATTCGGGACTAAATGGATTACTTGTATATCTTTTTGCATAAGAACTGTGAGGTTCTCCGTCTTGATTAAAGGCTCTCCGCAGGGCTTTTTCCATACGAGAGAAGGCTTTGGCAGGGTGATCCTTTGAAGCCTTTCCTTTTCTTAATTGCTATGGAAGGTTTGGGACAAATGTTCAGGGAAGCCAAGAGGAATGGGTGGTTCAATGGTTTTAAAGCCTCGAATAGTGAAGAAAGTCATTTTACCATCACACATCTATTGCATGCTGATGAGTCATTGGTCTTCTGTGATCTGATGTTGAGCAACTAAAATACTTGGAGACTTATTCTGGTTGTTTTAGAAGCTGTCTCGGGAATTCATGTGAATTGGAGGAAGAGCAAGTTGTATCAAGTGGATGATGTGGTGCAAAATATCCAGGTTTTAGCTGCTATTTTGGGCTGTGAGGTGGGGTTATTACCATCTACTTACTTGGATTTGCCACTGGGTTCCAAGAATAAAGCACAAGGAATATGGAGTGGGGTGATCAAAAGATGTGAAAAGAGATTAGCAACTTGGAAGAGACAGTACCTCTCTTTGGGCGGGAGGGTCATTTTGGTGCACTCTGTACTAGATGCATTACCCACTTATGTGATGTCTTTATTTCCCCTACCAGTTAAGGTAAGCTAAGTTGCTCGGACTCGGGTGCGGGTGTCCGATGCGGGGACGGATCTAGAGGTTGGATCCTTCACGGTCTCAATTTAAAGATTTGGGGATATGGATCTAGAGATGGATACGGGTGCGGGGATTCAGTAAAAAATAATTTAAATATCTAAAAATAGAATTACAAAACATAAATCATGAGATATTATGTGGAAAACTTCAGGAGAAAATATTGTTCAAGAAGAAAACCCTGAAAGGAGATAAAAAGAAAAGCAATAACATAGAAGTTTCTATATACAAGGTATTCCATTTTCTTCAATTCCATTGATTACAGAATTTCTTAAATCTATCGGACTTTCCCGGTCGATTTGGGTCAAAGTACCCAAAATCGGTTGACCAGATCGGGTACGGATCCAACACCCACATCCACACCCATGTTGTGTCGACACGGGTGCGGCACCGAAAGTGAAAAGTCCGAGTAACTTAGAAGGTAAGGGATATATTGGATGCACTGAGGAGAGACTAAAATTCATTTTGGAAGGAAACAGTGATAAGAATTCAATTCACTTGGTGAAATGGAACATACTCATTACTAGCAAAAGACAAGGGGGCCTGGGAATAAGGAATTTCAAAGCTCATAACCATAGCTTACTCTTGGAGTGGTAGTGGAGATACAACACAGAGCCCACTTCTCTATGGAGAAAGGTTATATGTGAGAAGTATGGGCAAGTAGATCAATGGTGCACTAACGCCATTACCAGTCCTTATGGAGTTGCAGTATGGTAACAATCAGCAGCTTTGGAATTTATGCTGTTCGACACAAGGGTGGGAAATGGAAGGAAAACACTCTTTTGGTATGATAATTGCCTAGGACATGGTCCAATTAAAGATCTGTTTCCTGAATTCTACAGCATCACTACAAGACCAGAAATTAAACTGGAAGAAGCAGGGGGGCCAGCATAATTGGAATATCATCTTCAGGAGAGGACTTAATGACTGGGAATTGGGGAGAGTTACTGAATTTTTTGGAGTCTTGGAGGGATTTAAAGGATTGAAGGATCATGATGATACTTTAATTTGGACGACCAGTAGCAATGAGATCTTCACAGTTAAATCTGCTTATTGAAAACTTTCAATCACAAGTCAGCAAACAGACAGATGGTCATGGAAGGAAATTTGGGAAGTAAAAGCTCCTTCCAAGGTCATCTATTTCTCATGGCTGGTGGCAAGAAGAGCTTGCCTTACTCAAGAGAAGTTGCAAAGCAGGGGCTTTCATTTATGTTGAGATGTATTATGTGTGGTAGAGCTATGGAAACCAACAGTCATCTATTTATACACTGTGCTCTTACAACACAGATGTGGCAACTCTTTCTGAGCATGGTTGGAATAAATTGGACCATGCCGGCAACCATGGTTGAGCTTTTGGAGTGTTGGAACAACGGCGGTGGAAACGTGAAGCAGAAACCGTGGTGGAGTCTAGTACCTGCCTGTATATGGTGGACTATATGGAAGGAAAGGAACAACATAATTTTTGAAAACAAGCACAAGCCCATTTGGGAAGTTAAGATGAACTGTGTTTATTTCTTTTATTTTGGTGTAAAGAAAATCACGTAGAGAATACAGAATCATGGGTAGATATGATAGGACTTTGGTAATCTGTAAAATCGGCATGCACCGCCTTAGTGCTGTTATGAACAAAATGGTACCAGTTTCAAAAAAAGATTAAAGAAAAGAGGGCTACGTTCATTCTCCGTCAAGTTTTGAGCTGTGCATCATTGGTCCTCGAAATTCCAATAAAAATTACCTCTTATAAAAAAAAATGTTAACAGTTATCAAAGTATAGCTGCAAATCACCAGTTAAACAGGCGATTGATTAGTCCAGCCACTTCAAATGAACATGATGACAAGAAGGCTATCAACGTCTTAACATTTTGGGTGAACAAAATAATTCTATCAGACTGGTCCAGTAATTTTGTTTAACAAGTGGACCAATAATTTGTACCACTTTTTTTTTTGTAGATCAGAGTTAATTTGTACCCTTCTGAAAAACATATCCCTCTTTTTCGCTAGATACTCAAACTATGCCCAAATACACCAAACACAGGGGGGTAAAACCGAGGGAAAGAAGATGACAAAAAGAACTGTCAAAAAGTAACGACACAGCACTCTTAATCAGGAACAAAGCTCAAGATAGAAACACAACACAATAGTAGTAAGGGTTATTACTATTCGAAAGTTTTCCATAATTGTCACCAGAGAAAAGAGGGTCATTATTTCTATGCAATGCCAAAATGACAGACCTTTCCTTCATGGTTGAGGCAATGATGGTTGAATAACCCATTGATGTCTGCATAGGACAGAAAAAAACTATAGCTCTTAGGCCCTAGTTATAGAGACAATTATCAACAAGGACACCAGAATTCAAACATTATATCATTACCATCATCTTAACAGCCTGCACACCACACAAAAGTTATGAACTTACCTGGATTTATATGAGAAGATAAGATTATTGATTGCCGGTAGAATGGCGCTTGACCGTCTAAATACCTACAAGAGATATTCACAAAACCAAATTATTAGTAAAAAGCATGAGTCATTTCAAGAGAGTGCAACATGTTCTCGGTTTGTCCCTCATATTTATCCTATATTTGTGTGGTCCGCAATGTTTTACATGAATCCGTGTTTAGAACGCACAGAGCAACCCACCTCTTTTTTTCTAAAAACGGGGTGGATACCTGAAGCTAGCAATAAGGCAAATAAAAGAGCAGTGTGCGAGCATACCACTGCCTAATGCGCATAATATCTGTCCCATGCTGCTCGGAAGGTATCCGATTTAATTGTTCAACAATTGTATTCACGTGTGACCAATTCTGCGAGTACAAAAGATATGAACAGAAGATAGTAAAGTGTAGACATGCACCAAATCAGTCAAAGGGGCACAGATGAACTATCAAAGTACCTGCATCAGTATGACATCTGCGTGGTCAACAATTAGAACCTGCTCAAATCGTAATTATACCATTAGTTGATAAAAAGGTAATGAGTGCAGCTAAAAAGATAAAAACTCAGCCCACAACTTTCCAAACTAATATAAAAATTACCTCTATGGAAGACATATAATCAACATTTTTATCCTTGTATAATTCTGCCTCCCCAATTTTCTGAAGGAAAAAGTCAATAAAAAGTTAGTTACAGCTTAACTTATAACAGTTTTCGTACTTCAGATTACAGCTCCATAGCATTAGGATTAAGAGAATAAGCTTTGAGCATATCAATTGACGTACTGAAAGTGTCTGAAACACGGTCTGAAACAGAGTTCTGTGGTTAAAGAAGGATGCATGATGTTAACTTAGCCCTGTATAGCATATTACAGATTTAAGTCCCCCTCAACAAAAACGATCAGTCAAGAGGTGACAATTTACAAGTTCCTTTATTACTTAAACTTATGACTCTAAATTTTAGAGAACCATTCATTTCTGTTTTCTGGAAAGAGTAACCTTATATGTCAAACATAAGAGACAACAAGGATTTCATGAAAGATCTAAAAACCATAAAATGACAAAGAATAAGAGGATCAAACAATTGCATCTATTAGCAGACTTACAGTGACTAAGCCAAGAGGGGAAGCAACAATCATGTCTGACGAGTAGAAGTCACCGTACAATCTTATGCTCCTCCTAAAATAAAGAGACGCATATAATTTGCCTTTGGAAGAAAATAACAATAAAATACTCCATATAGATCTCTCCACAATTTTGACATAACACTGTGGAGTTACTCATATCTATATACACAGTTTCATTAACTTATGAGTGTTTGCTAGCATGTTCTACCCTACTCTGTAGGAAAAGAATGAGTATCTCGATTTGTCCATCTTCACATATTGCATGTTGAACTATGTTCTGCATCCATGAATTTATAGTCAAAGCTTACTTAGATAAAGCCAAGTCAAACGGATCATCAGTCAAAGGGGAAGCATACAACCACAAGACGGCCCATGAAGATACATGACATTTTTTAAAATTCTGGGTTTTCATTTAATCACTTCGCTGTTCTTTTAATAAAATTATGATTTATTGCGCAAGATAATTATCTAGGGCTACTATGACATACAGCATACAACATCTTAAAAATAAATAAACCAGGAGATAGATCAATTAACTTTTCTCATAGGAACCTGCTGAATAATGAGCAAATTATGTGTCCTTTGAATAATGCTTACAAGCAATACATAGAGAATCAAAGTTTAGAAGTACTTGGACAAAGAAATTTCACCAGAGTTACGAAACATACCTAGTGAATTTAATTCCAATCATGAAATGATCATTGTTATTTCCCCCAAATAATGTTTGAAAATCAGATGGTTTTGAGTTCCTTTTTGATTCAGACATTTCCGCAACATCTTCAGCCTCCTTGTCTTCGCTTACTCCAGCTCCGAATTCTCTATAGAAACGTTCACGCTCCTCTACATTAGACTGAAGGAATCACCACCACATTAATAAAGTATGAAGAAGGTATATTTCCATCTAAAGCAGGCCTACATGATGCCAAAATTAGCAATATCATCTTCAAGTGGCGGTAACTGAATAATGTCTTTACCTTAATTATGGACTCCACTTTACGATCTCTCTCTAAATCTAACTATTTCACATCTAAAAAGGCCAAAATATTTTTCTACAAATCAAAACAAGCTCTAAAATGAAAGCGTAATAGGTCATTATACATGCTAGATTTCTAGACGTAACTACATTTAGCAAATCAATCATTTACTTCCTTTTACTGCTAATACCTACTCACTAGCAGCTTCATCAATAAAATTATACCATCACCAATTTTTTTAAAAATCCCTACTCATTAGCATATCATTGTAAACTGATTTAAGAATAGTTTGCATATTACTGCTAAATGCATTTGATTTATCTTATTCTGGAGCAACTGGCAATGTGTTTGATTCCCAACACTAGTCAATATATGTTACTAGGCAAAGTTTTGTACAGTTTCCAGCAACTAACTACAATTTCTAGGTCTAGCGGCAGCAGCATGAATAACAATCCTCTTGCTTAGTCCCAAGCTTCAACAAGGCTAAACATCATGTCATAGAACCTGCTGTAGAAATCTTGGTAAGGCGCTGTGAGTTTATTTTGAATGAGAATTCAGAAAATGAAAAAGCTACCTTGTATTTAGGGGGTGTCAAATCGATCAGCCGCTTGACCACCCGAAATGCAACACTTGCTAGAGGGAGAAGGATCAAAACCTGAACCAATCAAAAGAAAATGATCAACACTCTTCAAGTTTCAAAGTGCTTAGTGAAAGATGAGGGTACAAATCGGACACCAAGAAATACAAGATTATAGTACAAAAAACGAACAACAGATGTAACCACAGAAGTACAATCGTAAAGAAAATTAAGCCAAACCATCAAGAAATTTATTTGGAAAAGTTGATCACGCTCATTAAAATCAAGAATATAGAACTGTAAGTGGACCTCAAATGAGCTATTGGTTCCTCAAAAACTCAGATGATAGTCAACTGTACTTTGCTATGTCTAAAGACAATTGAGCAGGTGGTTAATGGGAGGGGGCAGAAAGTAAGGAAAATCCTGTGGTAGAATGACTAAAGACAGTGGGATACTGAACCTGGTTTATCCATTGGAATCTAATCCACTGGCATAATCAGAACAAACTTTTAAAAGATATATAATATCCCTAGTGAAATACAAGTACAAATAAAAGCAGAAAAGAAGAAATGAATATGATCATTGAATAAGTAGAGAAGGGCATATCAACAGTGGGAAGAGCATTCCACTTCTAACCAAGAAGCTGGAAGTTCGAGTAACTGAGAGAAGTGGGAAAAACCACCTGTGGTCCCTCATGAGAGAGTTTGGGGAGGGCATATCCCATGTGCCTAACACATTAAGGAGCCCTATCGGAAAAAGAAACAGTCAAAGTTGGAAAGAGAATTTGCTAGGCTATCCGGTATTTCTGATTCTTTGGGGATGGGAAATGTTGTGGTTTAACTTCTTAAGGCTAACCCAACTATCAGGAGTGACAAGCATAAAATGTGGGTCAGGGTGGAATATGTTGAAGCGTCTCTTTGAAGGCCTAAGAGCAGGATTGGATGGTTATAGTTGTACATCAGATAGTCTCCTCTGCAATAATCCAGCTCCACCATAACTACTAACTATGATATAGTTTTTAAGAGGAGCTTCAACAGACAATCCAAAAGGTAATGCCAGCAAAGTGCAGGTACAAAGGATAGGACAGGAATTTCTCTTTTTTATGAAATCACACAATTCCCACTACCATATACAAATCTTATTCTAGGAATAACCTCTCATAAGCTGTCTTTATTCTTGGCAAACAGTGCAAGGGAGACAGCAAGAAATGAACAAGACAATCTCCACAGGGGTCCTCTCGTAAGCTAAAGAAAGCTCTCAATTTTGTATGATAAGTACATGTGTAGATACAAGCCCAACCAAAATGAGCTAGAAATAGTATATTACATCAGCATGAGCACAAGCTGCAAATTATTTAGTCATTAATTAATATATTGTCACTAACTATTAATATGCTATTTAAGGAAACTTATGAATAAACGAAAAAGGAAAATATAATAGCTTACAAGAAGCCTGACTATCGATAAATTAGAAAACGTCTAGCATGCCCATCCAACAACAACACCAAACTTAATATCTGATACTGATGTTGGGAAATATCAGGTGCGAGTACGAAGGGGTTTTGGCTAATTTCTAGTGTATTTTGAAAAAACAACACAAAAGTAGCTACATCCGTATCATAATCCTTATCACACCCGATCCATGGGTATGCCAACACAAATGAAGAATCCGCATACACAGATAACAAGTGTCTATGTCACACATTCATTTTCAGAAGAATAAGAATGAACATAGGTGAATACCTTAGGGCGAGTAAACCCACGGTCAAAAAAGGCTTCATTGTTAAGGACATCTGCTTTCACATTCTCCTGAAGCTTAGCTAGTTTTGCTTCGTTCTTCTTTATAAGATCCCTGGTTCTGAAGATATGATTGAGCTGCATAACATGATTCCCTCAAATAACCAAGAGACATTTGCAATTTGGATATGAACCACATCATTCAAACTTGAACAAGTAAATTATGGTGAAAAGAAGTTAATGAGATGCTCTTACAGAATGCATAATATAAGCATCCATGGTACTTGAATCTTCTTCTAGACCTTTGAGATAGAAGGGTTTCTTGTTATGGTGCAGAATATCCCGGTAGCTGTTGCCTACAAGAACAAAGGAAGTAATAGCAATTTTAACACTAATAAATAGCAGAACAGGAAACAGAATGTGATACATGGACAGCAAGATAAAATCCACTAGGTTAACCACAAACGGGGTGCCACACTAGGAGTTTGGTAAGAGGAATGAATAAGTAGAATATTGTAGCGATTCCAAGTGGGAATAGCCTTTACTATCAACTAAAAAAAACTAAAGAGAGGAAGAAACGAAAATGCTGATATAATTTTAGGGTTTCATTCAACATGAACCGAAAAAGCTTCTACAACCGGTACTCAGAGTGAGAAGCATCATCTAGTCACCCTTCTAAACCTATTCTAGAATGAGGATACATTTGCAAAGTAACAATAAAGTATAGTCTAATATGTAACTTCTAAAACTTGTTTGACTTGATCGACACCTAAAATTTATGTAGAAACAATATAACGATGCTCGTACTGCAACGTAACAAATATCCAATTCACCATTATTACTCATTCGTTGAAGAAAATACACATCCTATCTCATTTTTGTTTTCCTCCCTCAACAATCACCCAGAACCAAATTCCTATAATCCAAATAATTTCGATGAATTACAAAACCTATTGTAAGCACCTTATACTGAAAGTAGGAACGTCACTTCCTGTAATTTTTTTATGTTTCGGTTTTATGAACTTTAAGCTTGAGGGAATGAAGCAATCACAAAACCATACATAATGCAATGCTTGGAAGTTCCTAGGACGACTACATTTTGCATCACCGATGCATACATAAGGTGCAAATCATTAGAGATGGATCCAACTTATTGGTTAAGTTGGAAATATCACATCAGAATTAAAATTATGTATGTTGTCAAGCATGAAGCATGTTTATCTTTTTGAGATGAGTGAAGTTTAGCATAGTGAAATTTTGCGCAGCATTATGAGAGAATGTTCACCTACCAAGAATAACAGCACTATGGGGTCACACGGAGGTATGTTGTGGACATTCAAATTTGGAGATCCTCTATCCTCCACTGAGCCACTTCCAATTCCTATCCTAAATCCATTTATCTTTTTTTCTTTTTTTTTGATAGGAAAGGTAATAATTTATGTGGCTGTTGGGATCCAAGGCAGGTCTCCATTGCCCACAACGTGGACATCCTCCTTCCATTTTCTTCAATTTTATTTCCTTTCTGTTTACTATTTCCTATGCCCAGTTACACGTACATAAATATTTCACTTGGAACAATTTTAGTGTATGATAAGATTTACAAAACCAAATACACACACACATATATACAACAATCCCACAAGTATTTTCACCACCAAATGAGAGAGTAGCTAACAATGCAGCCTAAGACATCTCTCAAACCATTGTTTCTCTCTTTTTGCTAGAATTTTTCCACAAGATTAACTCAAATTCATTTTTCTACTTCAAACATCACCATATCATGCCTAGTAATAAACACTACTTCAGACAAGAATAGATAGTGCTATTAGTAAAACCACAACTATCTATGCAGAACCATATAGAACATCAGGAAATAAGTGACACAAAAACTTCGATTGATAAACTGAAAGAGCATTGGGTTCCTGAGTCACAATACTGATCTACTCTAAGGGTTGCTGACTGTGACTGATATATCTTGCACAGCATCATACCCAGTTGTAATCTCACAAGTAGAGTCTGGGAGGGTAGAGTGTACGCAGACCTTACCACTACCTCGTAGAGATAGAGAGGCTGTTCCCGGTAGACCCTTGGCTTAAAAAAAAAAAAAAAAAGCATTTCCAAGCAGTTTGAAAAATATTTTGCACAAGTTGTTGCAAAAAAGCTAAGAAACAGGCACATAATTCTATCCACGATTGATCAAACCACAGGTAACAAACATTTGATAAGTAAAACACCAGTAAGGGGCCGTTTGGTTTGAAAACAAGTTATGATGGGATAAGTTACGATGGGATAAGTTATGCTGGGATTATTTTTTATTGAGTGTTTGGTTTGTTGTATTCAAAGTAATATGCATGGTATAATTTCTAAGAATAAATTAAGTGATTACAAAAATACCCTCCATCTTATTTAACTCTTTTTTATATAATTTCTTTTCAAGCTTTAAATATTTATTCTTAAAAATAAAACTTTCATCTTATTTAGCTTAATTTTTTTGTGTGTGCGCATTTTAATGATTATATCGTGTGTATTTTAAAAATAAAAATTTCATCTTATTTAGCTTTAATTTTTTTTGCGTGTACCTTTCCATGATTATGCCGTATGTGTTCAAAAAAAATCATACTACATCTTATTTAGTTTGAAATAAAAACTTCCAACTTAAGTTTGTTAAAGTAAAAGAGGATTTATTGTTTATTTCATTTCATTTAAACACAAATCACTCAATATCAAAATTCATTTTATATATACCATATCAATTTTCAAGTGATTAAAAAACTATTTAATTTAAAATATGTAATTCAACAATGGTGTTGACATTTTTATGTGAGGCGGGTCAATGAAAACAGATAATTGGAGATAATGATGGAATAAGAATTTTGAATTTTAGATTTAAATTTTTGATAAATTATTATATATTACTAATAAGTTTTTAATGTAAATATAAAATTTATGTCAAAATTATTAAGTATTTAACTTTTATTAAAATTCATAATTAAAATACTAGTATATATATATATATATACAACAACAAATGTGTGAAATGAAATTATAGGTTTTGAGGGTATTTTAGTCTTTGTATAATTTTATACCAAAGAAAAATAGTCTTGGGATTGTCATCCCATCAATTGGGTGGATAACTTACCCAGGGACTAAGTTATCTCAATATTTACAACCAAACGAGTGGTTCAAATTTTTATCTCGGGATTATTAGTTTATTCCGGGATTATTAAACTTTAGTACCGCAAACCAAACGGACCCTAAATGACCAAAACCAACTTGTTGGCCTTCACTTACAGATGGAGAAAAATAATCTCTGCTTTGATGAATCAAAATCTGCCCCTCCAGACTTCTCATAGATACCTAACCAATGCTTGTATAGTGTTGGCTTCAAGCCATGAAACAAGACGCTGTCCAACTCCTGCAAAGTAGCAATGGAACTGGTTATTTGGGAAGATCACTGTTTTAAGGCAATTTATAAAATTTAAATATGTGAATCTATTGATATGAAAAAGAGCAGTCCAGTTAGGTATTGCAAGGTTTGCCTCTATTCAGCAATGCAAGCAAAAGGCATTACTTCGCAAACCATAATACAGTCACTGAGGAAAGTTGACTTAAACTCATCCATTAAGCATCAAAAACATGGTACGCAGGGAACCCAATATAAATATAGAAAAGAGAGCTCTTGATTGTAGGTATCCTTTAACAGATTAAAGTTATTTACCCCAAAAAGAAAACATACAAACGTGCTCGGACGTACACAAGTTTAGACTTATGGATATTAAAAAGGACAACAACAACAACAACAAACCCAGTGTATTCCCACCTGGTGGGGTCTGGGGGGGGTAAGATGTACGCAGTCCATACCTCTACCTCTAAAGAAGTAGAGAGGCTGTTTCCGATAGACCCCCGGCTCAAGACACAAGATACCAGGCAAATACATATTAAAGCACCGAACAAAGTTACAAGACTACATAACATAAATAACATAACATAAATAACATAAATACGGCAGCCATAAATAGAAAGAAACAGGGGAAAGCACCCAGCCTCTTACTAAAACAAGGAGCACGGAATTCCAAAAAGGACAAATTCCAAAAAGAATTGCAGAGTAACCAAACACACTGCAATAAGTATTCACTGCACCTGCAAGTTTGAAGATTGAAAACAACAATAATTGGAATTGACAAGTATCTAACAGAAAGCCAAGTGCAAGATGAACCAATTAAAAGAACCCAGATGCAAGATGATAATTGATCCACAATCCTAAAGAAATCCAGAAGCAGGTGGAATATCTATTAGTTGATGGGAGTTATCAGCCACCGATAGCAGTATCCACGAACTATTTTCTGTCCCTTCTGAAAAATAAACAAATAAATACTCGAAGATCCTAGAGGATGGTTAAGCAGGATACCACTTTCAAACAATTTGGACCACAAAATACTCCATAGATTTATCGCACAAAATTTGCCGCTAAATAGGACGAGATAGGTCTGGCAAAGATATATGTTGCTCCATCAATCAAGATTGCAATTTTGCAACAATGTGAATTAAAGCAAATCACAGACCACTATTTAACTATTGACTCATATTACTTGAACATAGCATAATAGACCTTTTGCCCAAGAGAAAGAAGGAACAAAGATCTACAACAACCGACTGTGGAGACAAGTTTGAGCACTATGAAACAATCAACAATAGAACAAGGCAAGCATAGCAATATGCAGACAAGACAGCTACCTTCAGAAAACACTCGCCTGTCCCCCTCCACTTGTAATTTGACATGGCTACCACCCATTTGTAAGTCCATTTCTTTTTCTCTAGCTTGTCAACCTCTTCTTTGGATAACTTGTGATCCAAATGAGAGTGAAATGAGCTGCATGCATGGAAAGACATGTTAGATCAACAATTCCATAACTTCTTCTAGCTTCTAGTGTTCCTAGTTCAGCTAATTGTGTCTTTGAGACTAGTTTACTTCCTTCGGACGAGCATCAAGTGACGTGTAAGGAACTAGTATCATTGACGCAAACAAAGTTGAGTGATGGTGATGAAGAGGGACCTCCCATGCTAAAGTCAGGTGACCAATTTCCTCCCACTTTCATATTTGCAACTGATCTTTTAGCCACTAGCAAGGTTTGCGCTCTTGAAAGTCTCATCTTAGACGTCAACATTGTTGCATCCTGTTAAAATAGGAATAGCATATAGAATTCTACTTGGAAGATTGTAATGTAGTGTCCTATTAGGAATAGGATTGGAATGTAGTGTCTATAAATAGGGTTTCAATCTAATAATTTAGAGACAACAATTTCAATAATATTTTCTCCATTAATTCTCACATAGTATCAGAGCAAGGTTCGTAATGAAAATATCATTCCGGCGTCACTGCCCGGTGACAGAAGTTGTTGTCCAAACAAATATATTTTACGGCGGTGTATTTCAAAACAAACCAACACCACCATCATGATCGGAATTTCTCGGCGAGTAAACCCAAGTCAGACTCGCAGACAATAGGCCTCTCACGCGCCGCCGGCAGAAAAATTTCGGCGAGCGCGTCAGCCCACGCGCCAACGCGTGCAATATTTTTCAGCGACTTTTCCGGCAGTTTCTTTTTTCCAGTAACCTCGCTTCTTCATTCCGAGGCTACTCATATGATTATTTTCCGACTCCGGGCAACTCCCGGTTCTTTTCCAGGCCAAATTTCGGTAGTATTTCTTTTTCATGATTAAATCTGAATCTTATTGAAGAGTTCAGAAACTCAGATGTCACAGTTTATGAAGAATCGACGAGAGGAAGGTCGATTTGGAAGATCTCGACCTAGGTGTAGTTATTGTAAAAGGTTTGAACATACTCGTGGCGTATGCTATTCTCGACCTAAGTGTAGTTATTGTAATAGGCTTGGACATAATCGTGAAATATGTTATTCTTTGCATGGTCGACCACCTAAAAGTGCTCATATTGCTCAGTCTTACACCACAGGTGATCAACGGGTGTATTTATCTGGCAAGGAATATAATGAGTATCTTTAGTATCAAGCAAGTAAGCATATATTTCTACCAATAGCCTCAACTGCACAATCTCCTACCTTTGGTTGTGGACTAAGGTGCTTCTGATCATATTTCTAGTGATAAATCACTTTTGTCTAATATTGTTTATTCACGATATCTTCCGATTATTACTTTAGCTAATGGAATTCGAACAAAGACAAAAAGAGTTGGACAAGCCAAACCCTTATCTTCTGTTACTTTAGACTCTGTTCTTTATGTCCCTGGTTGTCCTTTTAATCTTGCATCTATTAATTATTTGACACGTGCCTTTGATTATAGTATAACTTTTTTTGATGATTCTTTTCTAATGCAGGACAGCAAAACGAGACAAACAATTGGCATAGGACATGAATCACAAGGCCTTTACCATCTTACCTCTTCAAATTCCTTCACAGCATGCTCCACTACAGATCCTCCCGACCTTATTCACAAACGTTTGGGACATCCTAGTCTATCCAAGCTACAAAAGATGGTGCCTAGTTTGTCTAATCTATCCACATTAGATTGTGAGTCGTGTCAACTTAGGAAACACATCCGTGCTACATTTTCACGTAGTATTGAGAGTCGCTCAGAGTTTTTTTTTTCATTAGTTCATTCTGATATTTGGGGTCCTAGTAGAGTCAGTTCACCCTTAGGATTTCGTTACTTTGTTACTTTCATCGATGATTTTTCAAGATGTACTAGGGTTTACTTAATGAAAGATCGTTCCGAGTTATTCTCTGTATTCAAAAGTTTTTGTGCTAAAATACAAAATCAATTTGGTGTTTCTATTCGTGTTTTTCGTAGTGATAATGCCTAAGAATACTTATCCTCCCAGTTTCAGGAGTTCATGACTCATCAAGGAATCATTCACCAAACATCATGTCCATACACCCCTCAGCAGAACGGTATAGCAGAAAGGAAAAATAGGCATCTCATTGAGACTGCTCATACTTTTCTCATTGAATCCCATGTTCCACTGCGTTTTTGGGGCGATGCGGTCCTCGCATCTTGCTATCTCATTAACAAAATGTCATCATCTTCAATCCAGAATAAAGTTCCCCATTCCATACTATTTCCTCGGTCATATCTCTACTCAATCCCCCCTAGTGTTTTTGGGAGCACATGTTTTATTCATAATGTAGCCCCAAGGAAAGATAAATTAGCCCCTCGTGCTCTCAAATGTGTATTCCTTGGTTACTCTCGAGTTCAAAAAGGGTATCGATGCTATTCACCTGATCTGGGTCGCTACCTTATGTCCGCTGATGTCACATTCTTTGAATCTCAACCTTACTATACATATTCTGATCATCTTAATATCTCTTAGGTTTTACCCATACCTCCAGTCTTACCCACACCAATCTTTGAGGAATCTACAGTTACTTCTCCATCTCCAACTACAGTGCCACCACTTTTGACTTATCACCGCCGCCCACATCCAATATCAGTCCCAGATGATTCAGGTCCTGCGTCTGACGCTTCCCGTATTGCGGACCTGCATCTTCCTAGTCAATTAGTTGCACTTCAAAAGGGTATAGGATCCACTCGTAATGCTAACCCACATTATACTTTCTTTAGTTATCATCGTTTGTCATCACCCCATTATGCTTTTGTATCATCTTTGTCCTCTATTTCCATTCCTAAGACTACAGGTGAAGCACTTTCCCATACAGGATGGAAACAGGCTATGATTGATGAGATGTCTGCTTTAAATACGAGTGGTACTTGGGAGCTTATTTCCCCACTATTGGTTGTCGTTGGATTTCTATACAGCCTGTTTCATGTCTCATTACGACCTTGGTATACTATTCTCTATCTTGAGCCGAGGATCTATCGGAAACAGCCTCTCTACTTCCTCGGAGGTAGTGGTATGGACTGCGTACATTTTACCCTTTCCAGACCTCACTTTGTGGGAATATACTGGGTCTGTTGTTGTTGGTTGTCGTTGGGTTTATACAGTCAAAGTTGGTCCAGATGGTCAGGTTGATCGGGCTGAAGGATCGCCTTGTTGCCAAAGGATATACACAGATATTTGGGCTTGATTATAGTGACACTTTCTCTCCCGTGGCTAAAATAGCATCAGTTCGTCTTTTTCTCTCTATGGCTGCCGTTCGTCATTGGCCTCTTTATCAGTTGGACATTAAGAATGCTTTCCTGCATGGTGATCTTGAGGAAGAAGTTTATATGAAGCAACCACCCAGTTTTGTTGCTCAAGGGGAGTCTAGTAGCCTTGTATGTCGATTGCGCAAGTCACTCTATGGTTTGAAACAATCTCCTCGAGCCTGGTTCGAAAAGTTTAGCACAATTATTCAGGAGTTTGGCATGATTCGTAGTGGAGCTGATCATTCAGTGTTTTATCACCATTCTGAACCAAATTTGTGTATTCATTTAATGGTTTATATTGACGATATTGTTATCACCGGCAATGATCAAGATGGTATCACTAACTTGAAGCAACATCTCTTTCAGCATTTCCAGACTAAAGACCAAGACCTTGGCAGATTGAAATACTTTCTAGGTATTGAGGTTGCTCAGTCCTGCTCCGGTATTGTTATTTCTCAACGCAAGAATACTTTAGACATTCTTGAGGAAACGGGAAAGATGGAATGTCGACCCATTGACACTCCTATAGATCCAAATGCTAAACTTCTGCCAGGACAGGGGGAGCCACTCAGTGATCCTGGAAGGTATAGGCGGTTGGTTGGAAAGTTGAATTATCTCACAGTGACTAGACCTAACATTTCTCTTCCTGTGAGTGTTGTAAGTCAGTTTATGACTTCCCCCTGTGATAGTCATTAGGATGCAGTTGTTTGGATTTTGCAATATATAAAGTCATCTCCGGGTAAAGGACCACTCTTCGAGAATCGCGGTCATGAGCATATCATTGGATATACAGATGCTGATTGGGCAGGATCACCCTTTGATACACGTTCTACATCTGGATATTGTGTTTTAGTAGGAGGTAATTTGGTGTCCTGGAAGAGTAAGAAACAGAGTGTGGTTGCTCGATCTAGTGCCGAAGCAGAATATCGAGCAATGGTTGCAACAACTTGCGAGCTGGTTTGGATCAAGCAATTGCTAAGAGAATTAAAATTTGAAGAGACTGATAAGATGGAACTTGTATGTGATAATCAGACAGCCCTTCATATCACATCTAATCCAAAGTTCCATGAGAGGACCAAGCACATAGAGATTGATTGTCACTTTGTCAGAGAAAAGATACTCTCGGGAGATATTGTTACAAAATTTGTGAAGTCAAGTGATCAACTTGCAGATATCTTCACCAAGTCTCTCACCAGTCCTCGTATTAATTACATTTGTAACAAGCTTGGTACATATGACTTGTATGCACCAGCTTGAGGGGGAGCGTTAGAATATGAATAACATATAGAATTCTACTTGAAAAGAGATTGTAATGTAGTGTCCTATTAGGAATAGGATTGGAATGTAGTGTCTATAAATAAGGTTTCAATGTAATAATTTAGAGACAACAATTTCAATAATATTTTCTCCATTAATTCTCACACATACAATAAAGGAAATAGTCATGTGATGTTGAATTTGGAGAGTGACGCCGATGGGGATAGAGAGAAATATAGCCAGCAAGGGAGAGATTGAGTATTTGCATAAGTTGTGTGATAAAATGCCAATTCATGAACTACAAGGGTCTTTGGACAACTTAGCTCATGTCTCAGATACACTTGTGGAAAGTGAGAATTCATGGGAGATATTCCTTCAGTAAAGGGGATGTAAAGGGGATGTTGCCTGGAAGTTATTCCAGAAGCTCTTATTAATGGACAAATTGCTTATTCAAGGAAAGGAAAAAACAATGAACGGTGGGATGGGAAAGACTTAGAGCCAATAACTGATGCTATGAAACAACTTGATGAGACAGATAATAAATGTATAAATGTCGAGGAGATGAATTGAAGAAGGTCCGTGAAGATAACCAAAACAGAGTTGAAATTCCAACTAAGGAAGTCGAGCTTATAGTCTTCCCACGTGGTTACAAGTATCCAACTAAGAAACTAGGGGATCTTCAAGGTGTATGCATTACTCTATTGGCTATCAAAAGAAAGGTTGCTACAGTTCTGCAGGCTTGTAATCATTTCAGGTGGATCAGATATGTTGTTGACGCATAACAACTACAACAACAACAACAAACCAAGCGTATTCCCACAAAGTGTATTCCCACAAAGTGAGGTCTGGGGAGGGTAAAATGTACGCAGTCCATACCGCTACGAGCTTGTGTACCAGTTGATGCAGAACAACTGGTACACTATAATCATTTTGGGTCTTGTCAGAGCTTCAAGTATGCTTTTCCATCCAAGGATCAAAAATTTCTCCCCACAATTTTGGCTAATAAAACTTTATGCACTAAGGATGGTGTAAGCATCTTTGTGATCTGCTGTTTCAATTTTCAAAGCATAAGAGAACCTTTTGCAATTGTTGTGGAGAAAATAGGTACAACTGGTGCCAACTGTGAGACTTATTTGCGTTTTAAGTCTATGAAGACCATATATGGAATTGTTTCACATATTGAACATTCCTTGAAACATTTGGATGTTCTAAGTAAATGTTGGCAGTTGTCCCCGGTAGAGGAATATTTCGCAGGGTTCGGTTAGAACCAACAACAGTAGATATAGCTAAAGCTACCATAATTGAAAGGAAAGACTCAAATCATTTAAGAGAGTTCCCATCTGGTGGTGTGCAAAAGGTTATGCTTGAAACTATTTACCTTGAATGTGATTATCCTATTCTACATCAGGGTGTTAGTTGTGCTGAGTGTCATCAATGTGAGGCGTGCTTCATTAGTTGAAAATTTCAGAGAGTTTGGCAATGAGATGTGGCAGTGGTCTAATGTTGTTAATGCTCAAGTTCTTCAGGTTTCTGAAAGAGATGCTATAGTTGGTGATCCTTCACCATGTTCGTTCGATACCGGTGGCATTATCACCCCGAGGACAAGGGTGTTTTGAAGGAGGGAGAAATGATGCAATATGAATTTGGAAGCATAAAGTCAAGGGTGCTCGCTGGAGTTCAAGTGAATTTTGGAAGACAAGCATTATCCCTTTCAATTATTTTCAACACAGGGTTTCTTTTAAGGGGAAAGGAATGTTGCAGATCCTACAAGAGAGTTCAAAAGTGGTATACTTACTTAATTCCAATTTAGTCCCAATTTTCTGTTGTTATTTCTTTAGCACCCTTGGATATACTCATTTGAGAGATATCAATGAAAATCATCTCTTAGCTCTATCTAGAATAACTTTAGCATAGTTTATAGTTTGTTTTCCTCTCAAATTTCATTCTGCATCATATAAGCAACAACAACAACAACAACAAACCCAGTGTATTCCCACCTGGTGGGGTCTGGGAGGGGTAAGATGTACGCAGTCCATACCTCTACCTCTAAAGAAGTAGAAAGGTTGTTTCCGATAGACCCCCGGCTCAAGACACAAGATACCACACAATTACAAAGCAAAACACCAAACAAGGTTACAAGAATACATAAATCTTCAATTTATTCCTGATGGTTGTATCAATATTCACTACTGATATATGATAGCCAGGACTGTTTAAAGTCTCAGATAAAAATAAGAAAAGGATTAACTAAAAGCACAGATACAATTAATAATATAACCTTTTTCTTTTCTTTTAGCATGTCATGATAATTATCTGCTAAATGTTGCTACGATCTCAATGCATGAATCTTATTCCAAAAAAAAATGAGAGTTTATATCCTACTCTGCCTGAAATCAGAGAATGGAAGATAGCATATAAACCATAATGTATCCAGAATATGAATTTAAAATTCAATTATCTAACATGAGCAAAATAAACCACCTCCCTTATCTTGAAACTGGATATCTAGTTTTCTGTGGAGAAGTATGCAATAGAGAAGACCATGGTAATTGAGAAACATATCCCACCATTAAGCAAATTTAGTCCTAAGGTAGAAGAAATTGGAACTCATTATCGAAAAAATCAAACGGCAGTCTGGCGCACAAAACATCTCATTGTACGAGGGTCTGGAGAACAGCAGCACTCCAAGGGGTGTGGGGGTAGATAAACTAACCAAATGCAAGCATTAGTGGATGCTTCCCAGCTCGAACCCACGACTTAAAGGTCACGTGGTGACAACTGGACCACTGCTCCAAGGCTTCCCTTAAAGTGGACAATATTCAGAAATTCAAAAATAAAGGCTCCAAGTTTTATTATATAGTTTGAGTTATAATTTTAGTTTCTTGTGAAGTATTACACATTATTTTAGTCCTAATGGGAGGATTGGGATGGATAAAATACTTGGTAGAATTTTTTGACTCACATGACACCACTAGTAGTGCTAGTGGTGCTATCACAAAAATTTCCCCTAACATATCAAAAAGGTAAACCTATCAAGGAGAAGTTCACTTACATCTAGCCAACTTCGCAGTTCTCTTAAAACTAGAGAAATATCTGTTCCTAATAAGGTAAAAAGATTGTTTTAAAAGACTAACCATCAGGATTTCCTAAAGGAGGCACCCCATGGACACCAGCACCCATGCAGAGAATAACTGTAACAACAGGATTAACAAATACATGCTGGCTCCTCCTAATCAGAAAGAAAAAAGTACTCTTGCTGATTCCCGCAAAACATCCGACTAAGCATTCCAAGCATATTGAAAAATTGGAAAGAATAGATTATGATAACAAATAAAGAGAATATCACACCTCATCTATTTCTGTAAAAGGAATAATTACTTGCAAATGCAGAACTAAGCACAGTTAAATAAGCTAAATAGAAAACGCTTTTGGCGATCTCTTCTCCCATAAACTATAAACCATGCTCTAATTTTCAAGATATATAGATAAGGTGACATTATAAAATTTTGATCTAGGATTTTTATGTCATGAATGCAAATACCCAGAAGAAACACATGTGAACTATTAGGAAAATTTGATAGATATCAGTAGAGAACATAAGCATTTAACTTAGAACAGTTAGATAAAAAGTGAATTCACAAAGTAGAAGATCAAGAAGTACAATCAAAAGATGGACCTAAACTTTATTTGTTTTGAAAAGACATTTGAGTGAAAGAAGTTATGCCATGTTGAGACATACACATGGCCACAGAGCAAGTAACACTAATGCTCCACACATCTGATTAAGGTCATAACTCTGGGCTATGTAATATTAACTTCCGATACACACACATTGATATTTTTATACAAGAAAAGTAGCAGTAGCAGCAGCTTAATAGAGGTCGAAAATGTTTCTTTGATTTTTCACTGTGGTCAAAACTGAATAAGCTCTTGTACTAACAAGTAAAAACAATACGCATAGCATCTTTTAATTCAATACAGAGCATTTTCATATTCACACAAGAAAAAAAAAAGCAAGAAATCTGTGAATACTGAGACTACCTCATAAACAGAGAAGTATCTAATTGATACTTAACTTTCTAAGCAATAAATTAAAGAACAACAACATACGTAGTGTTATTCCATAAAAAGGGGTCTGGGAGGGTAGGGTAGGGTGTACGCAGACCCTACCCCTACCTTGGATGTAGAGAGTTTATTTTCTATAGACTCTCGATTTGATGAAAACTAGTTGCAAATATATCAAGGAAATAAAGCATCAAATAGAGATGTCTGATCAATCTAAAAACTATTAATCAAAAGATAACTTGCTTCATTATGTTCAATTTCAAATCGTAACATATCATCATACTGCATAAAAATCAAACGAAAATGTCTAAATGTACGTTCGTATGTATACATACTGCATAAATTTTTGATGTAAGGATCAGATATTATAAGCAGGGCAAAAGGAAATAAAACACCCGATATGGCTGCAGACCTTACAAGGTCGCCAGGCCAAGATACAAGGTAAGCTCTATATACCAGATACAACTCTAGACAAACTTCATTATTCATAATCATAGCCTCTTAGATAAATAGGATGAGGAAAAGAAGCAATAATAGTGTGTTTAAAACCACATAAAATAAGCCAGTCCAAACAACAGCTTAGCCAAATATACTCTTATGATATCTATGTATACATATCTATGCATATTCCACAAACTTCTGATTTTCAATACAATAGCTTAACCAAATAGACCCTTAAATAAATGGTGGTTCAGTTTTTATTCATTTTTTAATCGGTGGCAAAATAGAGAGAGGGAAACCACCTTTAAAAAACACCCCAATACCTCTCTATTTGTCTCATATTTAAGAAATCATAGATAATGATGATGATAGTATGTGTATATATTTATATATATAAAAGAGAGATGTATATGTAAACATTCAACAGAAAATTCTAATAAAAATAGTACAATTAGCATCAAACATGGTTGCATAACCTCGGTTGCCCTACAAATAAGGCTTTTCGGGTTGCCCCATCAAGCTACGTGGATAGTTCTGTCACCCATGAACTCTACACACCTCAATCATCACATATTAAAATTGTAACACCATTACCACCAACAACAACAACAATAAAATCAATATCAATGACAATGAAAAGCTCATTCAAAGATTTCAATGTAAGTCATATATGATGATGGATTAAAGAGAAGAAGAAGTAACAACAAATGGGTCAAATCTTAAACACTAAATCCTTTATTTCTTTGTGAGCATATTTATATCTTTCAAATTTCTTCAGATCCATTGTGAATTGAGCTACGGTGAGATGAAATTTGAGTGTTTTGGGAAAAGAAATTTGATGAATTTGAAGAATTTGGGCAAAGAATTTTGTGTGCGAGAGAGAATCAGTGTGTTTGGGCAATCCTGCATCATATAAGCAAGGAAAAGAATATTTGTAAGAAGTAGCAACTTTTTATTACCACAATGACTCCAACAGACTATCATACATAGTTGGCTCCTTATAATCCATAACTTCTTCTTCCTCCTTTTGTGCTTCCATTTCTTCCTCTGAAGCTATCTCCAAATTTTCTTCTCCCGAATCATCTATCAAGTATCAACCCACCCACTCAAAAAATAAATAAATAAACAAATAAATAAATAAATATTCAAACTTTTGGCAAATAACATACCACAAAGTCAGGAAAAATGGTCCTTTTTATTACTCTAATTATCCAATTTCATACATCGATATTGCTATTTGGCCGAACAATGTTTTCACTATTCAACAACAAGATAAGTGTATTACCACTTTGGTAGAGTGTACGCAAACCTAACCTCTACCCAGAAGTAAAGCCGTTCTTTCCAATATACCCTCAGCTCAGTTTCTTTAACTGTTATTCTCAATTTTTTTTTCAATATTCCTAATATTTAAAAAATCGTTAAAAATAAAGTTTTCATATGAATGAGTTAGTTACCTAAGGAATTTGGAGAAAGGCTTCTATTGAGCTTCTCTTCTCTGCCATGGCGACGATTAATATCATTTATAAAGGTCTCATTTGTCTAATATAAATTTTTAGATTTTGATAATTACCTCTTATTTTAAAAATTGAATATAAAAATGAAATTTCACTTGTGCAACCAAATAATAACAGATACTAAGACACTGATAGGAAATTAGACATTTATTAATAATTTGGACAAGATGGAGGCTGGATTAATTGCTTTGGATTAAAATAGCCTAAACCCTAACTGATTCACATTCTTCTACGATAATTATATGTTGAACAACTTATAACACATCAACATACATATTTAAGCTTAAAAAAGGAATTTGACCAACCGTTTCTGACGGCGTCGAATACTGTTGCGCACCTCTTTAACGCCCCTCTTGAAGCCATCTTTCTGGGCAGCTGAGATGAATAGACGCAATAGCTGGGCAAGCAGCGCCCAACATATTCAATAAATTTCTATTATATAGAGAGGTGGTTTCGACCACCTCATCCACTTAAAAAACACTCAATTACTTCCACTTAATTACAGTCATGTCCAACATATAATAATTCCATTATTTCAACATAATAATTTAAATATTTAATATATTCTATAAACTTATATTAATTAACTATAACTACAAACTAGAAGTAAAAAAAAAAATTATTTATTTAATTGTCTATCATGTTCAAAATTAATTTGTTACCACAAATCACAATAATTAATAACTTAAAATATTTAAAATACATATAAAATTTTTATTGATTCTATCAAAAAAAAATCTCTGCTCCCACTTAATTACATATCATGCCCCAATATATAATAATTTTATCATTTTATCACAGTGATTTAAATATTTAATATATTTTATTAATTTATATTAATTAACTATAGCTACATATTGAAAGATATTTTATTTATTTATTTAGTTGTCTATTATGTTCAAAATTAATTTGTTGCCACAAATCACAATAATTAATAACTTAAAATATTTAAAAAACATATAGGAATTTTATTGACTCTTACCAAAAAAACCCTCTACTCCCACTTAATTACATATTATGCCCCAATATATAATAATTTCATTGTTTCATCGTAATAATTTAAATATTTAATATATTCTATTAATTTATATTAATTAACTACAACTACATATTGGAAGTTAAATTTTTTTATTTATTTAATTGGCTATCATATTCAAAACTAATTTGTTACCACAAATCACAATAATTAATAATTTAAAATATTTAAAAGACATATAAAAATTCTATTGACTCTCATTATTTTAGCAATGCCACATAAATTGAGATAAAAGAAAAAGTACTGCAAATCTTAATAATTAACAACTTAAAATATTTAAAAGATATATAAAAATATTAGTTGAATATATTATTTGATAATTACGTAAAAATTATTATAAATCACAATAATTAACAAGTTAAAATACTTTTTTAAAAATAGATAAAAGTTCTACTCAACTCTCAAAATTTTATCAGTGCAGCATAAATTATGACAAAATAAAAAATTATCTTAATTAATTGCAACTAAATATTTAAATTAAATCAACTTTATTATTTCAATTGACTTTTATATAAAAAAAAATAATCTTTTTATTTATTTATTTATTTTAGTAAATTTAAATTATAAAATTACTTTTTCCTTATATAGAAATACTAATATTTAAACTTAACTTTAAAATTTTTAATTACAAAATTAAGAAATTTAATTTAATAAAATAAATCTCTAATGAATATTTTCTTAGAATTTGTGTTGGGTCAATATGTATTAGGTTAAAAAGAAATAAATGCATTATCCAATAATATTTAATAATATCATATTTTGCATATGCAAATATAGCATCTCATATTTAATTAATATGTTATTTCGGTGAATTATTGATGATTACTTTTGGATATGATAAAATTATATTAATTTTTATAGTAATAACATAACTAATCGCTTTTAATTAATTATTATGAGTCATCTAGGTATTAAGAAAATAAATAATATTTAATGAAAAATAAAATAGATATAAAATACGAAATTAACTCTTAATGTTTTAAATTAAATTTTCGTCTTTCGAATGATGATTTTACTATATCACTCCTTATTATAAGTCATTTATGTATTAGAAAAATAAGAATAACAAAATGATATGTCAACATAAAATACCTGATTGACTGTCAAAATTATATTAGTTCCACATAAATTGGGACGGGACTGAAGAAGATATAAAACAACATATATTATTTGAAAATGAAATAAAAAGTACTGTAAATAACAATAATTAACAAAAAAAAAATGACTGATTTCTACTTCAGATGCTTCAGTCGTGATTTTACTAAATCACCACTAATTAATTATTATGGTCATTTAAGCATTGTGCCACATAAGTTGAGATAGAAAAAATATTATAAGTCACAATTATAAAAAAATTAAATTATTTAAAAAATATAATTGGTTGTCGTCGACACAAAATTCTGGACAAGGAGAGTAACAGATATTATTCAAAATTTACATAAAAAGTATTATAAATTACAATTGTTAACAACTTAAAATATCTAAAAATAATTTAATATGTTATATATTTCAAAAAAAATACATGAAAAATACTAGAAATCAAAATAATTAACAACTTAAAAAATTTAAAAGTTATAAAATATTAGGTCGACTATTGAAATTATACTAGTGTCACTGGAATTAGAATAGAAGAAAAGTATTACAAATCACAATAATTAAAAACTTAAATTATTTTTAAAATATAATTGACTGTCAATGCCACAATAATTTGGACAAGAAAAGTAATGTATATTAATTTAAAAATTACATAAAAAATATTATATATTAAAATAGTTAACAACTTAAATTATCTAAATACGTATTAAAATAACATATGTTGAACTCATGCTACATTCCGGATGAATCCTAGAAAACATATGCAATTCTTTTATTAAAAAAAATTATTTAAATATATCAAGATTGAAAAGACAAATAAATATCTTAACATTGAGTCCGTGCTAACACGAGTCATGCTCCTCTAGTTTCTATTATATAGAAGAGGTGGTTTCGACCACCTCATCTAATTATCAAAACATCCATCTACTTTCATTTAATTATATATCATGTCCCAATATATAATAATTTCATTATTTCATCATAATAATTTAAATATTTAATATATTCTATTAATTAACTATAACTACATATTGAAAGTAAAAAAATTTCATTTATTTAATTGTCTATCATGTTCAAAAGTAATTTGTTACTACAAATCACAATGATTAATAACTTAAAATATTTAAAAGACAAATAGAAATGTTATTGACTCTCATTATTTTAGCAATGCCACATAAATTAAGACAAAATTTTATTTCATCATAATGGTTTAAATATTTAATATATTCTATTAATTAACTATAACTACATATTGAAAGTAAAAAAAAAATTATTTATTTAATTATCTATCATGTTCAAAACTAATTTGTTAAATCACAATAATTAATAACTTAAAATATTTAAAAGACATATAGAAATTTTATCGACTCTCATTATTTTAGCAATGCCACATAAATTGAGACAAAAGAAAAAGTACTACAAATTATAATAATTAACAACTTAAAATATGTAAAAGATATATAAAAATTTTAGTTGACTCTCAAAATTATATCGAAGCCACATAAATTGGGACACAAGGAGTAAATATATTATTCGATAATTACATAAAAATTATTATAAATCACAATAATTAACAATTTAAACTACTTTTTTAAAAATAGATAAAAGTTCTATTCAACTCTCAAAATTTTATCGGTGCAGGATAAATCATGACAAAATAAAAAATTATCTTATTTAATTGCAACTAAATATTTAAAGTAAATCAATTTTATTATTTTAATTGACTTTTATATAGAAAATTAATCTTTTTATTTATTTATTTTAGTAAATTTAAAATTTTAAATTATTTTTTTCTTATATAAAAATACTAATATTTAAACTTAACTTTAAATTTTTAAAGTATAAAATTAATAAATTTAATTTAATAAAATAAATTTCTAATGAATATTTTCTTAAAATTTGTATTGGGTCAATATGTATCAAGTTAAAAAGAAATAAAGAAAAATATTTAGTAAAATTTTATTATTGTGAAAGATAAACATAATGTACTATCCAATAATGTTTAATAATATCATATTTTGCATATGCAAAATATAGCATTCCGTATTTAATTAATATACTACTCGGTGAGTTATTGATGATTACTATTGGATATGATAAAATTATATTAATTTTTATAGTAATAACATAATCAATCACTCTTAATTAATTATTATGAGTCATCTAGGTATTAAGAAAATAAATAATATTTAATAAAAAAATAAAATAGACATACAATGCGAAATTAACTCTTGATGTTTTAAATTAAATTGTTGTCTTTCAAACGATGATTTTACTATATCACCCCTTATTATATGTCATTTATGTATTAGAAAATTAAGAATAATAAAATGATATGTCAACATCAAATATTTGATTGACTATTAAAATTATATTAGTGTCACATAAATTAGGACGGGACAAAAAAAGATATAACGCAACATATATTATTTGAAAATGAAATAAAAAGTACCGTAAATAAAAATAATTAACAAAAAAAAAATTAAAAGTTGATTGATTCTGCTTCAGCTGCTTCAATCGTGATTTTAATGTATCACCCGTAATTAATTATTATAAGTCACTTATGTATTGAAAAATTAATAATATTGAATCCACGATTTTACTATATCACCTATAATTAATTATTATAAGTTATTTATGTATTAAAAATAAATAATATTTAATTTTAAAAAATAAAATAAATATTTATGGCATGTTTATTAAGTTGCTTCAATCGTGATTTTATTATATCACTCCTAATTTATTATTATAATTCATTTATACATTGAAAATTAATAATATTTAATAAAAAAATAAAATAAACATTTATGACATGTCTGCTCTAGCTGCTTCAACCATAATTTTACTAAATATCACCCCTAATTAATTATTATAAGTCATTTAAGTATTAAAAAATTAATAATATTTAATAAAAATAAAATAGTTATAAAAATGATAACTTAACTCTTGGTGTTTTAAATTAACTTGACGTCTTATATGAGGTCCACTTAAATTTTTCAAAAGTATTATTTAAAGTAATGTCGCTATGTCACTTCTAATTAGTTTTTGTAAGTCATTTAAGACATTTATGCTTCGCTGCTTCAGTCGTGATTTTATTATATCACTCATAATTAATTATTATGGTCATTTAAGCATTGTGCCACAAAAGTTGAAATAGAAAAAATATTATAAATCACAATGATAAAAAATTTAAATTATTTAAAAAATATAATTGGCTATCGTCGACACAAAACTTTGGACAAAGAAAGTAGCATATATTATTCTAAAATTACGTAAAAAGTATTATAAATTACAATGATTAACAACTTAAAATATCTAAAAATAATTTAATATGTTATATATTTCAAAAAATTACATGAAAATTATTATAAATCACAATAATTAAAAACTTAAAAAATTTAAAATATATAGAATATTTGGTCGACTATTGAAATTATATTAGTGTCACTGAAATCGGAATAGAAGAAAAGTATTATAAATCATAATAATTAAAAACTTAAATTATTTTTAAAATACAATTGACTATCAATGCCACAAAAATTTGGACAAGAAAAGCAACGTATATTAATTTGAAAATTATATAAAAAATATTATAAACTACAATAGTTAACAACTTAAATTATCTAAATACATATTAAAATAACATATGTTGAACTCATGCTAGATTCCGAATGAATCCTAGAAAATATATGCAATCTTTTTATTAAGAAAATTTCTTTAAATATATCAACATTTAAAAGAAAAATAAATATCTTAATGTTGGGCCCGTGCTGACACGGGCCACGCTCCTCTAGTTATTAAATATATATATGTGTCTATATATATATATATATATATATATATATGTAATTCACTAAATCCCAACATTTAACATTCGAAGATACATGTAACCTAAGTTAGATACGTCCTACAGATACACGTATTAGGTTAATTAATTAGCATGTTTGAAGGAATGTAACGGCTAAACTAGCATTAATATACCAATCAACCTAACTAATTATAGTAAAAAACTAAATATTATCCCAGAATATATGGTAATTAGTTTGTATTCAACCATTTTAAACAAGAAACTTTCCATAATCAGTTTCCAGATTGCAAAAAGTTTACATCACAAAAAAATTATAGACCTCTTTTTTTTCATTTCTTGATTTTCTTTGTGTAGTTGCAATGAATATTTCAGTATTGTTACGTCATTCTGACTTTTGGATTAATGATATAAAGTACGAGGGCTATAAGAGTGATGAAATCATGGTTAGTGAACATGTAAATTACGATAAACTGATTAACGATATTGCTATAATACAAGAACAAAATTGCCATCGATTGTGTTATCTTGTACTTTTCTAGCTATGTCAGCATGTACTGCTCTTACTATAGCTTTGAGCTATGTTGTTTGGACTCTCCAAAATATTGTCACATCTGTGTTGGATTCTCAAAAAATATTTTACTTTGAAGGATCCTACACACCCGCCGACATTTTTGAATAGTCCAATCTACATATGCTTTAAAGTAACATGCACAAGGCCTGTAACTACAATGGGTCTCTTTTTATTCTTTTTGGTGAATTGTGCATATTAGAAGTTATACTTGTATCGAACCAATTTGCACACTTTGACTATCGAAAGTCTTTTCATCTGTTTTTCTTTTGGATAATCGTTATGGTAGGGCTTGCTTGCAGGAACCTCAACTATCAAAAAGTCTTTGTATATGTTTCTTTTATAACAATAATGTCCGGTCAACTTGTGCAGCTCGACTATCAAAGAGTCTTTGTATTTGTTATATATGGTTGATGGTATACTTATTTTGTTTTTTGGAGTGCACTAATGGTTGGATTTTACCTATACAAAATTGTCACATGAGGAAACCATTTTCCACCTAAGACTGAGTAATTATCATGTGATTGTTTATTTGGGATTTCAATTTCATTTTGTATGTACTGAGCATATGTAAATTCTTAAGCATTGTTTTATACAGTCGGCTGAGATTGTACTTGTTTGTCGATTTTATTGAATACAATGGAATTGCTTTCATGAGTTGAATTTTAGTTTTGTGATATGGACACTTGACTTTGATTTCACTGTATATCAAAATAACAAATCAATTATTGAATGGTGCTTGGACTAACCTGCTTGCATTAATCTGTCAAATAATTTATGAGATCATGACTGGACAACTACTTTGTAGAAAATAAAAACAAACAGATACTTCCAGCTACATAACTTAGTAAAAATACATCTAGATAATGTTAGATACATTCTACAGATACGTATAGTTAGCAAACTAATTTGCTTAAATCAAGAGATATAACGACTAAATCCCCATTAATGTAGCAATTAACCTAACTAATAATGATGAAGGATCAATAAAATTCCACACAAACATGTAATTTGTTTCTTATTTCATATTTTCAAACAAAAACTTTTCCATTATCAATTTCTAGATAAAACAATTTTTATTTATTTTTTAAATTTTGTTTGACAAACTTGCACATTAAGGATCTTAGGTACTTTCTTAAGAAATGATGAATATAATAACTATTTCAATTTAACAAATTCATAAGAAAAAAGATAGATCAACGATGCATGGTGGAAGAGCCAATAGATTGACCAAGTCAATGTTATAAAGTTAATAATAGATACAAGCTTAAATAGATTGTATCTCTTGTTAAATATTTATTATGCACATTGTAAAGCCTATGTACTATAAATACGTGAATTACTTATTTGTATATATTTATTAAAAGAGATACATAATAATTTGTTTGAGATACAAAATAATTAATATGTATCTCTCGTTACGTAGAAAAAAAATATAAAAGCATTTCTTTATAACATATAACTAAAACGTATATCAACAACAATAATATATCAGAAACTGCAATAGCCATATGCAAATAACCTTGATAAAGCAAAATTAGTTTATAATCAATAGAGCTATGTAAGTTTTTGTAAACATTACAAAATAACCAATGGTTAAAGCATCCACTAACATCATCCAATCTTTTAGTTTACAACAAAAAACAACTACCCAACATTCAGAACACGGCCTTTTGCTATTGGTATGAAGCTGCTCTTTGGTCTCGTGAATCACCATTCTCACTAAAGTATCCACTCTCAACCTTTAGAGAATCGTTTGTAAAAAAGTGTTGCATATCTCAAACGATGGTATTGAGCATCAATACCTGAAGATGATATGCCTAATTCCTCACTCAGATATTCGACAAACACAACTACAAAGACAACACAATCACTGCATAGTGATTACTGATTGAATTAAAAACACATATATGTTTGTAACCGATAATTATAGATGTAAATTGTACCAAATAAAGAAAATAACAGGAGATACATACACCTGTATTAAGATAGCTTTAATAGATACATACACCTACATTAACACAAAAACATAGATACAAATTGTAATAAAATGTATATGTTGTTTTAAACCTATGTTTTACACCTAAAAAGTTGTATAAAAATTGCATGGATACATGCACCTTCATTAATCTAGAATCATAGATACAAAAATATATAAAATGTATTTGTTGTTTTACACCTACAAAATTGTATAAAATTTTCATAGATACATACACCAACATTAATATACAACCATAGATACAAATTGTATAAAATGTTTCTATTGTTTTACACCTTATGTATTACATCTAAAAATTAAATAAAAATAATCATAGATACATACACCTACATTAAACATAACTATAGATACAAAATATATAAAATGTATCTGATGTTTTACAAAAAAAAAGTATATGTGGTTAATACATAAACACAACACTAAAGATACAAGATTTTGAAAAAGTATCATGTAAGTAGAAATATTTATCTCGGCATAATGTTGCGCATATCTAAACATGTAAATACCTTTGGAAGCACATCTCTGTAATGCCCGATTATCTGAACCGAAATGCTACACGGTGCTCATGACCCCGAAGGACCACAAGCCAACCTATGACCGATATATGTACCTGTACACTACATAATATAACATGAAAATACGGAAACATGCACTGAGAGGCCGTAAGGTTCAATACTGAACATAACTGAATAATAATAATAACGTCTGACATAGAGTGGTATCTCGATACCAAAACAAAACTGAAATACTGAAGTCTGAAAAACATGAAAAATACTATAGTTGTCTGAAAGCCTCTAACTGTCTGACTAAGGAGTTGATGGGACATGTCCCCAACTAACTCCATCAACTGAAAACTGAACTTATATGATAAAATAAGATCACGTCCTCGGAGAATGAGGACTTACTGCTAAAAATTTGAACCCTAGAATGCTACTGTTGCTGCTGATCTGGGAGTCGTGTCTCTCAACCTATGGTGTAACATAAAAAGAAAATACCATAGCGCAAATGCGTCAGTACAAAAGAATGTATTGAGTATACGTGTAAGGTAGGCTGAATACATGGGGCTTACATGCATGAATGATAATAATTGACTGACTAATATGAACGCGAGAGTGCACACATGAATACATAGTAACTGAGATCATGAGAACATGATAACTAAATCTATATACTGATGACATGAATTTACTGATATCTAGAATGACTGATACTGGAGTTTTAATAACTGATAACATGAGTAACTGTGTCTGACAGTCCTAAATCTGATGGAACTATCTGAGTTCTGTACTGTGACTGAGTTGATTGTATCTGACAGTCCTGAAATATGAAAAACTATCTGAGTTCTTTTACTGAGACTGATACTAAAACTGTGGGAATAGTAATTTAATCGACATGCCTCAAATGCACTAGAACAGCTGAGCTGGGGTCCAATCTGTGCCCTGATTGGAAGGGTGTCAATACCGCGCCACTAGTAAGGACAATTGTGGGTACCCTCATCTGACAGTATCTCCAAAAGGATGGGGCCCTCATATAACAATGCTTATCCATCTCATCAACCCTCATCTGACAGTTTTGATGTCTCAACCTATGCTGGCTATATAGTTCTAGAACACAAGGATGACTACTAAGAATCACACCCTCATCTGACAGTGTGTGTTCCCATCCTTCACTCGGTGCTAATTTCTACTCCCATCTGAAGAGACTGAACATGATTGACTAACTGTACATGGACTGAGTTTACTGAATTCCGTCAACTGATGGAATACTATTGATATCTGATAACTGACTGAGTTCTTGAGATTACTGATCTTACTGAGTACTGAGTTCATGAGATTTCTGAGATTTTCTAAGTCACATGACTGATTGACTTCTATGGAACATGGCTTGACTGAGAGTATCATGAAAACATGACATGGCTCTAGGCATACAACTATATTTTTTGGGTACAAGTACCCCCAGGACTCGATAGAAGGAAACTGACAAAGTATGACATTCCTGAATACACGACCAACACCAACAATCCATAATACTTCTTGATCATAAGAATAGAGTTCATAATTCATAATGCCATAAATAAGGGATTTCATGCTTCACTTGATTATCATAGTCTTGATCATGGAAGGGAATGCATACAACATGTACATACTTGCATGATTTCAATATAATGAACGTTGCATAACACAACAGTCAATACACAACAAGAGCATGGAAATTGTGTTGCATCATAAGGGTTAGCATGACTTGTCATTTAGATACTATTGAGTCATAAGGAATATGATTCTATCATTCTAGGAATTTTATCAAACACCTTACATACACACTTTATAACATAGGTGAAATCATCAATTTAAGAATCTAAAACTACCCAAACTCATAGGTTTTCAATCAACAAACTCACATACTTCATGGAAAGTCATCAAGACACCATCTTGAAACATAAATAACAACTATCAACATGAACATGATCAAATCACAACAAGAAAATCACAATAAGTTATTTAAACATGATTCTTGAACTCCACGAATGAAAGAGATCCATGGATGAACACTATGCATACCTTAGTTCGTGATTTCATGAAGATTAGCGGAGAGATTCTTGAAATTTGACGATGAATTCCCTTGGAATTAAACCTTCTATGAATACCTTAGGTCTTGTTCTTGAGAGTTTTTGAGAGTAATTGAGTATAAGTTGCTGAATTATGGCTAAATCTCGTGTTATAAGGCTTATATAGAGTGGAGAAATTGACCTTTTTAACCCTAGGACATGTCTTTAATTTCTGAGAAAATTTTCCGATTTTCATCCTTGGCGCGACGCGCCACTATCGTGCCAAGTCACTGGAAAGTGACAAATGGGAAATTGCACGGGGGTGCGACGCGGAGCTATCGCGTTGCCACCTGTCTGCAACCTGAAAGTTTGGCACAATGCGCCACTATCGCGGAGCAACACTGAAAATTGACAATTGCCATTTGAGCTATCTCTGCGACGCGTTGGAGGCTCAGGTGATACACTGTCTTACTAAAAAGGCTCTAACTCTTCGCTCGGGTGTCGGATTTGAGCGAATTTTATATCGATGGAAAGATTATTGAATTTTCCACATGACAAAAAGTGAAATCTTGAAAATTCCTCATGGAATAATCATCATTAACTTTAGAATCTAATCCTAGGCATTCTAGGGATGAAATTAGCTAGGAAGAAAATTTGTGGTATTACAATCTCTGGGAGCAACTTTTTCAACTCTTCTTCTTTTGGCATCAACTTTAACACCGGAATTGTTAGATCTTAGAAACGACCACTTTTTTTTCTTATTCTTTTTTGCAGCCTTTTTTGCATGCTTCTTGTGCAATTTCTTCACCACAGGTGGATCGTTTCTTTGCTTGGATCTATTTTAATCAAAACCATCAGAATCTTGCTCAAAAATATCAGAAACAAAGTTTACTTGTTGATATTGATTGATATTGTCTAATTGAGAGATTCCAAAACTAAAAGATGGTACCGAAATTTTATTCATTATGTAAATTCAAACAATATAAACTGAAAAAACATAAATCAAAGACTTATTAAATGATGAAATCGAAAAAAAAAACTTTGTAGAAAATAGTATCACAGAATCTCTTTTGACAGAAATTATAAAATATGATAATAAGAAAGTGAATATGATTTTAAGGAGAAACTTTACTTTAATTCAAATTTTGAAATTGATCAAAAAAAACTTATGGAAACCGTAACACTAAATACGACGTGGAATGAGGAGGAAAGCTGTGATAAATTTGGTAAAGTAAAGAACGGTAAAAGGGAGTTTTAATATATATCTTCATTTTTTACCAAACAAAGATAAAAATAGTAAATGTTGGGAAATTTGTAAATTTTTAAAAGTAAAGGAAATTTTAGTAGTTTTGAAACTTAAATTGTTGATTTATAATTTTTTTTATCACAATGTCACGACCCAAAAATAAGGGTCATGATGGCACTTGTCGCGGCGTACCTTGACAAGTAAGCCTATCACCCAAACTGATACGAAAAGAGAAAAAGATAGAAATATCTCAAGGTAAGGCTTCTAGAACGAAGCCGAACCGTATAAGTAATCATAACAATGCGGAAAGGACTTATCCAAAATACCAATTATGCCCAAAACCAGGTGTCAATAGTGTAAGAACTACTAATACTATCCAAGAGTCAAATATATCAAGAAAATAACCATAAAGAAATAATATATGTCTCCGAATACTAATAAAGACACAACTATTATAGAAAGATAGAGGTGAACTTCGGACGCATGAATGTCCAACCGCTACCTTAGAAGCTCCAACAATCGCCTGAGTCAAGCAAGCTGAGGCGCACTGGAGTTAGGACCTGCACCGAAATGGCGTAGTAGGCATGAGTATGGTCTACTTGTACTCAGTAGGTATCATAGGCCGATCAAGAAAAGTAGTAAATAAAGTATACAAAATATACACTAAGGGCACGTCACCTGCAATCAGAAAATGTCCCACAGCGGTAGCCATACCGGTGCACTAATAGTTCTAATATATCTCACATATATTACAACGACGCACCAAGATATAGAACACAAGTATACATTATGTCACATATAAATAGAACAAGAGAGAACATGTAAATACAAGATCATCAAATACAAGCAAAGGAAGGTAAGATAAATACATAGATGACAAGTCAATAAGGCAATAAAACACAGCATAAACACAATAAAGTAGGTGCAATGTATATAATGATGATGATGATGATGATGCACAGGGTCGTCCTACAACTTCCGAGATCATCACACAATCTCCGTATACACCTACGGAGGCAAGCCTCCCAACGCAGAACCCATGGAGGGTTCGTCAACCCGTATAAAATTCACATATCTCATATCTCTTTTTCAGAACATCTCTCGAAAAGGGTTTTATAAGGTGTTACAATATCTTTTAAAAAGGTGTTGCTAGTGTTTCTCAGATGTTGCCATGGTGGTACCAAAGTTTCATAAATAAGTATGATATGAAGATGTAATACTTACAACCAATCACAATGAGTATTTTCACAACCAAACACATGATATATTTCCACAACCAATCACAATGATATATTTCCACAATCACATGAGCCAATATCCACTCATTATTTTTGTTTCATCTATGAATTTCCATATGTTTCATGTGCCAATAAGGTATGAATATAATCACAATACACCAATGGTACCACATTAAGCATTTTAACAACACAATACACTTATTCACATTTATTCAAGGCTATCAATATCACATAGGACCCCACACGGTCACACATATCATATAATAACTCAATTTCGATAATTACATAATATATAGATCCTCACACGAGAACAACACGTAAATAGCCATTTTTCATGATTATTTTCCACCCTTAACATGCATTTTGTATCATCATTTAGTACCCAACCCAGTCTGAAATAGTTAAGCCATAACCTACCTCAAAAGTCGAAACCGGTCAAAACGGACCCTCAAAATGAGTTTTCGAAAAAAGGGTAAAATTAGAACTTTACTTTAAAAATATGTTCTCCATATTTTTAGGAACCTACAGCTGAAAACTCAAGTTAAATCGAGTAAAAAATGAGGTTCAAATTGAAGAAAAATCATTTTTGAGCTTTATCGGGTAAAATCTTTGAAATCCGGGTTAAAATCAAGAATCACAGTTGTTTTGAAGGTTAAATTGATGAAAAACTAGCAATTATAAGATAAAAATATTATTCAAGTGAAAAGGAGTGAAAATGGGTTTAAAATCAAGCACTAAGATTTTTGGAATTTCGAGAAATTAATCAAGAAATTACTGAGAAAAGGTCGAATTCTTACCTTTAATCTGTAATAAAACCAAGAAAAATGTGTTTATCTAGCTTTCCAAGGTCTCACATACTTTGATTTTAAACTCCCACAATATTTTAGGGTTTAACTCTCAAGAGACAAGATGAAAATGAGCAAAATGGGTTAAAAAAAGGGGTGAAAATCTGCTATAGCTGCTTTTTTTTTTTTACCAAATCCATCGACAGACCCTCAAACTTGTTTCGAAAATTCACTTAGGCCCCTTAACTAAGGTCTGTACCTATCAGGCCCCTAACCCCCCCGAAGTTTTATCCAATTGGGTAATTTTTGCCTACGTGGCACTTTACGTGCAGTGTAATCGCGGAAGGCGCAGGAGGAGTATTTTTTTACTAAATCACGAATAGAAAGATGCCAAGTGGCATTGAGCGCCCCAAAATAAAAACACTAAAGGCCCAAAAAAAATTTTAATAAAACAAAAAACATTGAGGGCCCCAAATTTTTTTTAATAAAACATTTTTTTTTTAAAAAAAGCCTTCCCACACTACCCCTCTATCCAATACCCCCTGCCTCATCTTTTCTCCATTTCTTCTTCTTCATTTTTTTTCTTAAATTTAAATTTGTTCATCTACCACTAAAAGCATGCCAAAACCACTTCTATTCTCGAACAAATAGCTCTAAATCTGATTTGTAAGCTCCTTAAAGTGTACCCATGCTTTTGAAACAACACTCAACCAAAATAATTTAGAAACCTCACAGTCTGCAAATTCAAACTCAAAGCTCGAATGTTCGTCAATGGAGTTATGTGATGTCTTCTTCACGAGATAACTCCCTAATCAGTACTGAAATACTTAGTGATTGATTTACATCTTCAACTTTTAACAATGGTATCCAACTTATTTGTAACGCATAACACCTAAATCACTCTTTTCCAAACATGAACAATCGCAAATATGGGTCTTCATATCACACTTCAAAATCCAGCAATAGGATTTGAATTTGAATTGCTGGATGTTTGTGGGCATCGTCCCAACTGTGTAAATTAAAAAATAAAAATTTGCATTTTTTGAAGTGAAACTGCGGGCCGGAGGTTGTGTGTGAACGATGACATGGGTGGGGTGGGGTAGGGGCTTTGTGTGTGCAAACGACAGGGGAGGGAGGGTGACGATGACTGGGGTGGGTGGGTGTGGAGACACTGGGGAAGGGTGGGGGTTGTGAAGAAAACGACTGAGTGTGGTTGGGATGCTTTTTTTCTTTTTCTTTTAATTAAGAAATTATTATTATTAGATAGATAATTAAATAGAAAATATTTTTTGCCATATGTTTTTTTCTAATTGGTTATTTATGTCACGTAAGGCGAGTGTGTTACACACTATATATATATTTTGCTGATTGTGTAAAAAATGCTCAATTGGATCAAAATTTGGCGGGTTTAGGGGCCTGATAGGTACATACCTTAGTTGAGGGGCCTAAGTGAATTTTTGAAACAAGTTTGAGGGTCTGTCGATGTCTTTGGCCTTTTTTTTAAAGTCCACTCCGGACTTCGACGGAGTGCGGGAATTCGTTCGGAGTCCGACACATGCAAACGAACTATGCAACCATACTAAATTTGACGTTCTAGATGCGTTGACGATATCAGATTTTCAAGAAAACATTATTTTCACAAAGTTGATCCCCAAAATTCAAAACTATAATTTTTCAAATCGAGGGTGAAAATGAGATTTAAAAGCAGTAAAATCATACCAAACATGCTAACACCTTAAAATCAATATTTTGGATCTGCTGGTGAAGTTGAATTTTTCATCCGAGGTCATTTCGATCAAATATGGGTCCTACACCCATATTTCAATTTTGCAACTTTCTGACCAATAGGTCAAAATAAGCTCGGGTGCACCGAGACCTGAAATAATGGTCTACCTAGTCTAAAATTAATATTTTGGAGCTGCTGGCACAGTCCGTTCGGCCATTCATCACACAAATAAAAAAATATCCACATAAGTCCAAAATATGGTTCTTAAAGCCATCAAAAATCACAATATTGCATAAATGATGCTAAAATACAGAGAAAATCATGCCAATCACTCCCACACCCCAGAAATATCACAATGCAACTACAGGGAGGGGTAAAATAGTCAAATCATAGAAAATCATAAATTTTAAATATTTCATCAAATTGTTAGGTCGTTACATCATCCACCACTAAAAATCTAGTTTGTCCTCGAACTAAGGCAAACGAAATACCTGAATCAACAAAGAGCTGGGGACAAGAACTACGCATAACAGACTCGACCTCTCAGGTAGCTTCATCTACAGGTTGATGTGACCACTGGACCTTAACCACAAGGATCACTCTAGAGTGCAACCGTCTAACATCCCTAGCCAAAATGGAAACCGACTTCTCCACAAAAAACAACCACTCATCTAACTGAACCGACTCCCAATAAAGGACAAGAGACTCATCTGGAATATAACGACGAAACATAGAAATATGAAAAACTAGAGAACAACTGATAGATCAAGGGGCAAATCCAACTCATAATCCACATCACCAATAGTCCAAAAAATCTCAAATGGACCAATATGCCTGGGGCTAAGCTTGCCCCTCTTCCCAATCCTCATCACACCCTTCATGGGTGAAACTCAAAGAAAAATAGATCACCAGCACCAAATCTCAAGACATGAAATCTACGATCAGCATAACACTTTTGCCTACTCTGAGCCGCTCTAAGTTGATCCTGAATGACCCGGACCCTATTCAAAGACTCACGAAGCAAGTTCGTACCTCGAGGTCTCACCTCAAAAACATTAAACCAACATACTGGAGAGCGACAACGCCTACTATACAACATCTCAAAAGAAGCCATATCAATACTGGAATGATAACTATTACTATATGCAAACTCTGCTAAAGCCAAATGTTGCTCCCACTGGCCACCAAAATCCATTGCGCATGCGTGAAGCATATCCTTCAAAACCTGGATATTTCGCTCTGACTGACCATCAGTGTAGGGGTAAAATGCTATGCTAAGATCAACTTGAGTACCCAACTTATCCTAAAATGTCTTTCAAAGTGAGACATGAACACAAAACCTCTATTTGAAATAATGGACACCAACGCACCATGCAGACACATAATCTCATGAATGAAGATATGGGCTAACCTCTCAACACTGAATGAGACCTGAACCAGAGTAAAAAGAGTTGACTTGGTCAATCGATCAATGATGACCTAGACACTATCAGAACTATGAGTTGTATGAGGAAAACCAGTCACAAAATCCATAGTGACCCGTTCTCACTTTCACTTGGGAATGGGTAACCTCTGAAGCAATCCACCAGGCCTCATATGCTTGGCCTTCATCTGCCGACAACTTAGTCAACGAACCACAAAATCCGCTATATCTCACCTCATACCACTCCATCAGTAGTGCTACTTCAAATAACGATACATCTTAGTCATACCTGGATAGATAGAATATCTAGAACAATGGTCCTCATCCAAGATCAATCTAATCCAATCACCAGTCTCGGCACACGAACTCAACCCCCAATCCTCAAAACTCTATCTGAATCAAGTAAGGTTTCCTTAACCCTCCCACTCAACATCTTATCTCGAATCAACCTCAATCCAACATCGTTAAACTGATGAGCTTGAATCTGCTCTATCAAAATAAATCTAGCCTCCATAAATGCCAAAACACGCCCCGATATCAAAATATCAAGCCTAACCATCAGGTTAGCCAAAGACTGAACCTCTAAGGCCAACGGCCTCTCCTAAGTCAAAAGATGCACCAAGTTACCCATGCTAGTCGAGTTCCGACTCAAGTCATTGTTGACACCCAATTTTGGCTCTCCAAACTTAAAATTAACATATTTAGGCCCCCTGTTCGTTAAATGGCACAATATATTAATTTTCACATATTTTTTGCAATAGTTAATAAATTATTAATAATCATCTTTATTTTAGGATTTTTACTCATTTATTGTTATATTTTAATTTTACATGATTTATTGATAATTACCTTTAATTTCATAAATTTTAGGATTTTTATTAGTTTATTATTATTTTAATATTTTTGCACAGTCCTCTGCATACGTATACAACATAACACTATAATTCTTTATAGCGTAGTATAATTTTAATCATTTATAACATAATATATTTTTTTCAAGACAATTATATTTTTTATTTGTTGTTTATATTTTTCTGTAATTATACATCGACATTCATATTTTTTGTATAATACGACTTACAAATGTGAGTCGATTTATTTATTTTAATACATAGAATAATAAATTAGTCAAGTTGAAGTCTTATCACTTTTTAATTTTTTGACTTTATTTCACCCACTATCCCTAATTTAAGGGACTTGTTGGGAAAAAATAGATATGAATATTATTTTTTTTTTATTTTTTCTTTTTTAAATACTCCATACACACAATAAACACACAAAGCACACACCACAAACATTCACAGCCTTAATTTTGTAAATTTTAGGATTTTTATCAGTTTATTATTATTTTAATATTTTTTCACAGTCATTTACATACGTACACAGCATATCACTGTAATTTTTTACCGCACAATTTTAATTATTTATAGCATAATATATTTTTTTCAAGATAATTATATTTTTTATTTTTTATTTATATTTCTATTTTTTTATTTTTGTATTTATATATCGACATTCATTATTTTATATGTTATTTAATACGACCTGCAAAAGCTGAGTCGAATCAGTTATTTCAATACATAGTACAATAATAATTCGGTGCCTTGTCACATTAACACAAATAATATTAATTTAATTTTCTCTTCCTATTTCCTCCACTTCTTTTACTTTCCCACATCTACTTTCCAAAATCTAAGGAATATGCTTGAAAAATGTAGATATGATGAATTACTTTTTCCTTTTAAACATTCTAACACACATTCACAATACACATATAAAAACATAGATTCTTACTCCCACATATTTTCTTCCATTTTTCTTCTCTCTCTTAAACCCACAAACTCCATGGATGCTAGACAATTTGCAATATTTAGATGCTAATTTTTTATACCTTTTGCTTTTCTATTTTATTATTGTTGTTTGATGCTAGCTACAATATTCAAGTTGCATTTCTTTTGTTATTACTTTACTTGTGGAGTGACTTAGCACAATCTTATGATTTTTTTTGGGTGAGCTGCTACTATTTTGCTGGACTGCTTAGGACGACTTTATCCTTTATATTTAATTCAACAGATAAGAAACATGATTCTACACTAAACATGGCCAATGAAATTATCTTTCAGTCTGGATATTTGAGGCCACCCCATTATGAAAAGACGGACTTTATTTCATAAAGTTATTATTTATATTAAAGGCTAACACTTGGCCGATGAAGAAATTCTCCATCGCTTTTGAGGCCTGCACAAATAAAAAATGGATATTACGTATATAAATATGTCATAAAATAAATAAATTTGGGCAATGACAAAATTTTTATAACAACATAAATGATTTTATGATTCGTATCTTGGCAAGGCGATTTAGGACGGTCAATAAATTGAGCAACCACTTCGTAGCCATGACGTACCTAAAATCTGATTCGAGCCCACACTTTTTAACAAAAATTATATCGTTTTATACATATATACTTTCTCAATTTATTGATTATTTATTTATTACTAACATTTTTACTACGAGTGTTTGTACAGGTTATCGAGAATATTTATCGGGAACAACATTCAAAGAAGACTTTAAACTGTGTATTTATATTTTGTATATTCTTACTTTTGTACAAATGATAATTATAGTGAAATCTTTATTTTTGAGGCGTTGGGCGGGGATAGTCTTTATTTATGCAAATCCACGTCACGCGTTTAGGCAAATTTAGGTCGTTAATATTTATATTAAATTAATTTAGATATTCAATAAATTGATTCATACTTATACATTAAAAGATATTGCGTAATCTTTTTCTTTAAAACAAAATTTTCTTTATTCAATTTTTCTTTTCTTTCCATATACATTTTAATATACTTTCGATCATCTTCACACAATTTTTTAATTTAAGTAATTTATACATTCTCTATATGCAAATTGTTTATATTATTTTAATGCATATTTTAGATTTGTATTTATAGACATTGGTTTTTTCCTTCGTATTATAAAAAAACCTAAGTCTGGCTGGGAACTATATTTGTGGATTCTGGAGGGTGCCTAACCCCTTCCTTTCGGAATAATTTGAACCCTTACCTAGAATTCAAACTAGTTTCGTAGATTAAATAAAGTCATATTTGTTATACAAATAAATAGGTTTTCTATTTTTCCTTAAAAATTAGGTGGCGACTCTGTATGAAATTTATTCTTTTAGAATCCATTATGTCATGTTCGTTTTGACCTTATTAAGTATGACAGTTTGGCGACTCTGCTGGGGAATGTAGGTTCTAACCATTACAGACTTAGGTAATATTTACGTTCTTATGCATTGTTATTTGTTTCATACCATTTGTCTTGATTTATCTTGTTTATGTGGCATAAATTATTTATTTGCTATTATTTTGTATAGATTGTTTATTTGTTTATCGCGTTATATATATTGACATTTCGTTCATATTTACTCCATTTTGGAATACTGACACTCACACATATTGTACACACGGATTGTACTTTCTCAAAAAAATTTCAAATTACCTTATTTTAGAGTGTTGGCGTATATGTGGGGTGAGCAAGACTTTTACTGTCGTGGGACCACGTGCCTTCTCATATAGGAAATTTCAGTCTATGTCTACCCACTCTTAGTCAGCATAATATAGAGCTAAAATAACGCATTTTAGGTACGTGCATATTAGTTAATTTTTGTCCAAATGTCCGAAGGGTCCATAATCCGAGTGACATATTATTATAGTCTTTGTACATATTTGAAGGATTATTGTGTCTGTACATATTCATTTGCTCTAAATTGATTATACTTCAGTGAGATAACTTTTATTTTGCATACGGATCAGTTAAAAGATGTACCTTAGCGACATCGTCACTAGCTACGTATAGGTTTGAACTATGTTTTGACCTGATTCTTGTCCTGACAAGATACATAGGCAACCCTGTTTAGAGTTCAGTCTTTTCACTATTTTAGAATAATTTCTTCAGTATTCAAAACTGGGGAACTTTTCTAGAACAGTTCAAATACGTTCTCCAAAAACCTTCAAGAGCGCAAATCAATAGCTTTTCAAATCCAAATCTTAATCACATTAGTGCCTAGCCGGCCTACCTCCAGATCCTCACCTGGTTTTTGTGCAAGAATACCTAGCTTCTTCTTTCAAACGTTGTAAATCATTAAATTTTTGACGTATCGATCCTCACTTTCGAAAGCAAGGTTTTGATATATTTTCAATAATAATAATTTTGCCAACTGTGGCGGAATAAGGTAATAATTTTTTCAATGTCTGACTTTCTCAATCTTGTCAGCATACTAAGTTGTGTCAAAGCTCTCCCCATGTTTGACATTCATTCTCTCGATCATTTGATCAAGACAATTTTGATGTTAAGACCAATTCTTTTCTGATCATCTATCACATTATTTTTACTTTTTTATAATCATGCATGCCGCATATAAATTCACAAATTTGCTTGAACTACGCAGACCTGATTCTTATTTTCACAAGATACGTAGACAACCCTCATTTGGGTTCGGTCCTATTTTTTCAAAAATGTTAAAAATAAAATAAAATTTTGACTTGGTTGATACCAATACATTTAGGAGTGTGCATAAGAAAGAACAAATTGGTATGATGAAAAAGACTGACTTCATGGTAAACTATAGATTCTTTTGGTACCTTTTATCAAACCTGAGTAACACTTGAAAAATTCTCTTGCATACATTTAAGACAAGAACGAAGCCAACCTCATCATTTCATGTGCAATGTGTGGTGAGCTTTAGTTTAATTTATTGCATTGCATTGTTGATCTAAAACTTGACCTTAATGCCTGTTGCGACGAAATTTAGAGTTGCACTTGGTTTAGGAATGGACCGTAGGCCTTCTTTGATCTGATTGTGCCTTTCATAGCCCACAAAATGACATTAATCCCTAGCATTTTCTTTTTTTTAGCTTAACACCTTTTCTTTGGACAACCGCATCTGAGTCTATACCTTTTTAAGTGCTTACATGCACTATTCCTCTCTTGGCCCTACCTCCTTGAGCGCACTAAATACGTGCAAATTGCGGACGAAAATTCAAGATCAAAGATGCAAAATGCAAAGAATATGTTGTCCAGACGAACAAAAATGAAAAAATGACTTTAAAGGGAGCAAAACCCCACAAAAAAAAGAAAAAAAAACAAAAATATACAGTTTCTTGAAAGAAAAGGAGAAAAAAAACTTCAACACAAAATTCAAAAGAAGTCGAAGCAAATGCAAAGCAAGGGACAACGAATCACAACTAAAAAGATCATGCGTTAAAGCACAATAAATTCTGAAAGCACAAATAAAGTGTAATGCTCAGTGAGGAATTAGTCACTTTCATTCCAACTATTATCCTACTCATCCCCAAGCCTACATTACAAGCCAATAACAAGTCATACGAGATTCTATTCAAGAGTTCTCATATCAGTGGATACTTACATGAAGATCAAGCCTATGGTATCACAACTGCATGGATTGAATTCCTCTATGAGTGTGAGTGTATTTCTTGATACATCCATAAATTCAAAAAGAAAATTACTCAAATATGTGCGAAATGGGACTTTCTTTCTAGAGAGGACACTTGAAACATGAGAATAAGCATAGTTCAAAACCTTTGTTTGAAGCAAGACGAGCAAATTTTGACGATACTTAGGCGTGTCTGAGGTACCACCTGAAACTATAGGAGTTACCCTGAAGTCGATTTCGGTTAGTTGGGAAAGAGATGGAAAAATTCTTATGCACGCTGCTAATTATTGGTACCAACTGAAGTCAAGACACAATCGCGTCTTCTTCATCTTTCAGCACTTTTTATCAAGAAAATGCAAAAATTCTTTTTTTTCAAGACAACCACTTTCAAATATGGGCATTTGGTTTGTCTTTCATTCAAGGTGTCCACTTTTACATACATGCATTTTTGTTTTTTATTGAGAGCGCCTAATTTTTAAACAAGGGCATTTGATTTTTTTCTTTCAAGCATATACTTTTAAATGCTGACATTTTATTTTTCAATCAAACGCCCTTTTTGAGTATTTTTACATTTTTATAGCCCCTCCAAACGAGAGCCTATTACATTTGTTTTGCAGTCTAGAGCCTTTTACATTTCAATAGCCCCATCATTCGAAAGATTATTAGATTTCAGTCACCTCACTAGTTGAGGGCCTTAGTCTTTGTAGGCAATTTGAAACGACAATCAGCATCAGTCCCCGTAAGCAATCGGAGACGTCATGCATCTTTTTTATCCGTAATAGCAAAATTATTTTTTAAAATTTTCTTAGAACAAGACAATGTCAGCATAAACAATACACTGGGCAAATTTTGAGAGCCGACTCAAAATTTACTCTATTTTCTTATTTCGAACTATATTGACTTGATTCTCGTAACACTCGAGATATGTAGGTAGCTCTATGCAGAGTTTGGTCATCACAATTTCACAATCATTCTTTTTCCCTAGGAAGTACATAATCTTGCATTTTCCAGCATCTTACAGCTCGATACTGGGGTAATTTTTGAAAGTAACATCGGGATTATATGAACACTTTCATTCCCAAATAATTCGTTGCTCAATAATTATTTTTGCAGGGGTTTGTCCACTCTAGATTAGGATAAATGAGTTAGTTTGTCCTCCAAAAGACAATTGTACATGTTTTTTCTTCAATTTAATATGTATACTTGCTTGCCTTTACTTGCACATATCACACTTTATTTAATTCTTTTTGCACTGCATGCTATCTTTTTCTTTACTTGCACGCATCAAAATATATTTATTTTATCATTTGTTATTTAAGCACTCCATGCTCTTCTTGTCTTAATTTGCACATCTTGCAATGCATTTATTTTATTATTTAAGCACTGCATTTCTTTTTGTCTTTGTCTGCACGTATCGTAATGGATTTATTTTATTATTTAAGCACTGCATTTTATATTTGCCTTTATTTGCACGCATTGCAATGCATTTATAATATCGTTTAAGCATCACATTTTATCTTTGCCTTTACTTGCACGCACTGCAATGCATTATTTTATAGTTTACCCACTATAGTCTATCTTTCCAAATAATGAATGCCGATATATAAATACAAAAAAATAAATAAAAAATAATAGAAGTATAAACAATAAATAGAAAATATAAGTATCTTCAAAAACGTATATTATGCTATAAATAATTAAAATTGTGCGGTAAAAAATTGCAGTGCTATGCTTTGTACGTACGTAAATGACTGTGGAAAAATATTAAAATAATGATAAACTGATAAAAATTCTAAAATTCACGAAATTAAGGGTGTGAATGTTTGTGGTGTGTTTATTGTGTGTGTGGAATATTTAAAAAAGGAAAAGTAATAAAAATAATATTCATATCTACTTTTTGCCAACACGTCCCTTCAATTAGGGATAGTGGGTGAAATAAAGTCAAAAAATTAAAAAGTGATAAGACTTAGACTTGACTAATTTATTATTTTGTGTGTTAAAATAATTAAATCAACTCACATTTGTAAGTCGTATTATACAAAAAATATGCATGCCGATGTATAATTATAGAACAATATAAACAACAAATAAAAAATATAATTGTCTTGAAAAAATATATTATTCTATAAATGATTAAAATTATACTACGCTATAAAGAATTGCAGTGCTATGTTGTATATATATGCAGAGGACTGTGCAAAAATATTAAAATAATAACAAACTGATAAAAAATCTAAAATTTATGAAATTAAAGGTAATTATCAATAAATCATGAAAAATTAAAATATGACAATAAATGAGTAAAAATCCTAAAATAATGATGATTATCAAAAATTTATTAACAATTGCAAAAAATATGTGAAAAATTGCATATTGTGTCATTTAACAATCAGGGGCCTAAGTACGTTAATTTTAAGTTTGGAGAGCCAAAATTGGGTTTCAATAGTTTGCCCTTTTTAATTTGAAGACTTTTACTGTCATTCGCAACCACATTAGCCTTGCCCTGATGGTAGAGAATAGTCAAGTCATAATCCTTAAGCAACTTAAGCCAACAACGCTGCCTCATATGAAGATCTCACTAGTAAAGAGGTACTGAAGGCTACGATGATCTGAGAAGATCTCACAATGGACTCCATACAAGTAGTGCCTCCACAACTTTAAGGCCAACACTACTACGCATAGCTCCAAATCATGGGTAGGATAAATCCTCTCATGAGGCTTCAATCTTGACAAGACGCATACATAATTACCTTGCCCTCCTGCATCAACACAATACCTAACCCAACACCTGAAGCATCACAAAAGATAATAATGCCCATGCCCTCCTTGGGCAAAGCCAATATAGGAGCTGAAGTCATCAAATCCTTGAGTTTTTGAAAGCTCAATCTTTTTCTGAGTCAACTTGGTCAATGGAGCCGCTATGGATGAAAAACCCTCAACAAAACATCGATAATACCAGGCCAAGCCAACAAAACTTTGAATCTCAGTGGGCGAAGTAGGTTTAACCCAGTGATGAACCGCTGCAACCTTAGCTGGATCAACCATTATACCTTCCTTAGTTACCACATGACCCAAGAAAGAAACAGACTCCAACCAAAACTCGCACTTAGAGAACTTAGCATACAACTTCTCATCCCTCAATTTCTGAAGCACAATCCACAAATGCTCCTCACGCTCAACCTCACTCTTGGAATAAACCAAGATATCATCTATAAATACCATAACAAAAGAGTCAAGATACAGTCGAAACACTCTGATCAACTCCATGAACGCGACAGGGGCATTGGTTAACCCGAAGGACATGACTAAGAACTCATAATGACCATTTCGAGTTTGAAAAGCAGTTTTGGGTATATCCTAAGCTCTAATCCTCAACTGGTGATAACCGAACCTCAAATAAATCCTAAAAAATACTACAACACCTAAAGCTGATCAAACAAATCATCAATGTGAAGAAGAGGACACTTATTCTTAATCGTCACCTTATTCAACTGCTAATAATCAATTCATATCCGCATAGACCCATCCTTTCTCTTCACAAACAAGACAGGCGTACCTCAAGGTGAAACACTAGGTCGAATAAATCCCTTATCCAACAACTCCTGCAACTGATCCTTCAGTTTCTTCAACTCTGCTGGTGTCATCCTATAAGAAGGAATAGAAATAGGCTCGGTGCCTGAATCAACATCAATAATAAAATCAATATCTCGATCAAAAGGTATACTAAGAAAGTCCATAGGAAACACCTCTATAAACTCATGGACAACACTAGATAGAATCCAAAGAAGGAGGCGAAACAACACTGGTGTCACTAATATGAGCCAAGTAAGATAAACATCCACTTTCAACCAATTTACAAGCCCGAACATAAGATATAATCCTCTCAGAACCCGAATGAAGTGTACCCTTCCAAGCTATTCTTGGCACACCCGGTGAAGCTAATGTCACGGTCTTAGAAAAACAATCCAAAACAACATGATAAAGAGCCAACCAATCCATACATAAAATAATCATCAAAATCAACAATATCGGTACACTTAATCCACCACTGAAGAATCACCTACTAGGGTAGATACATGAATAGGCATGGCAGGAAGTTCACTAACAGAATCAAAACCCAAAGTAAAATATACAGACACATAGGAGAAGGTTTATTTAGGATCAAATAATACAAATGCAGGTCTGAAATAAACGGGGATGATACCTGTAGTCACAATATCAGAAACCTCTAACTCAGGTCTGGCTGGAATAGCATAACACTGTACACAACTATAAACTAGCTGAGTAGCCCCACCACCACCACCACAGGCTATACCATTTCTACCTCTCGCACTTTTAGTAGAGCCCCCACCTCTCACAGCTAAAATAGAAGTAGCTCTAAACATACAACGAGAACAGTCCTTGGCCACATGGCCAATCTTATCATACACATAGCAACCTCTACGACCAGTCTCAACAAGAGAAAGTACAACTGAGCCTGAACGTCCATCCTGAACTACCAAACTACAAGATCCACCAGCTAAACTCTATAAAATCACCTGTACTGGCCTATTATGGTATCCACGAGAACCTTTAAAATCTCTACCTAGATAGGTTAGACTCCTGAACTCACCAAAATGACTCACCCTCTTAGCGTCTCCCTGAGATACACTAATATACCCTCTGTCATCTTAGCGTAATCCACAGTACTCTAAAGAGTAGCTCCAAGCACAACCATCTGAGACGTAGCCAACTGAAGGGAGACAACCAAACCCTTCACAAACTTTTGAATCTTCTTAAGCCCAGTGGAAATACCATCATAGAAATATCTGGACAAGGTATGAAAGCATGCCTTATACTCAAAAACTGTCATGGAACCCTGCTCCAAATGATCAAACTCATCCCACATACGATCTCTCAAACTGAAAGACAAAAATCTCTCTAGAAAAGCATCAACAAACTGATCCCATGACAACTTAGGAGCATCAACAAGCGTACAACCAATAAATAATATCTACTAGTTTCTTACAGTATCTCTCAACTGATAGTAGTATAAGCAACACCATTCACGCAGAAAGAGTGAAACACGACTTTGAATATAAGGTATGAAAGAACTTTGCATGATAAGGAATAAAATAAGGAAATTTTCCTAAAGACGTCCTATAGCCTCTCGAAGATAGATACGGATGTCTATGTACCGATCCGCGAGACTCTATTAGACATTCCATTATTACACCGTTGAGACCAATAAAACCTGATTGCTCTGATACCAATTTGTCATGAACCAAAAATGAGGGTCATGATGGCACTTGTCACGGCGTACCTTGACAAGTAAGCCTATCACCCAAACTGATACGAAAGGAAGAAAAGACAGAAATATCCCAAGGTAAGGCTTCTAGAACAAAGCTGAACCATATAAGTAATCATAACAATGCAGAAAGAACTTATCTAAAATACCAATCATGTCCAAAACCTGGTGTTAGTGTAAGAACTACTAATACAATCTTAGAGTCAAATACATCAGAAAAATAACTACAAAGGAATAACATATGTCTCCGAATACTAATAAAGACATAACTACTATAAAAAGATAGAGGTGAACTTCAAACGCATGAATGTCCAACTGCTACTTTGAAAGCTCCAACAATCGCCCGAGTCAAGCAAGCTGAGGCGTATTCGAGCTAGGACCTGCACTGAAATAGCACAGTAGGCATGAGTACGGTCCACTTGTACTGAGTAGGTATCATAGGCCGACCAAGAAAAGTAGTAAATAAAGCATACAAAATATACACTAAGGGCACGTCACCTATAATTAGAAAATCTCCCACAACGGTAGCCCACACCGCTTACACTAATAGTTCTAATATATCTCACATATATTTCAATGACACACCAAGATATAGAAAACAAGTATACATTATGTCACATATAAATAGAATAAGAGAGCATATGTAGATACAAGAGCATTAAATACAAACAAAGAAAGGTAAGACAAATACATAGATGACAAGTCAATAAGGGAATACAACACAACATAAACACAATAAAGTAAGTGCAATGTATATACTGATGATGATGATGTACGAGGTTATCGTACAACCTTCGGGATCGTCGCACAATCCCCGTATACACCTACGGAGGAAAACCTCCCAACGCAGGACCCATGGGGGTTCATCAACCTGTATAAAATCCATATATCTCATATGTTCTTTCTGGAACATCTCTCGGATAGGGTTTTATAAGGTGTTACAATATCTTTTAAAAAGGTGTTTCCAGTGTTTCTCAGATGTTGCCACAGTGGTACCAATATTTCATGAATGAGCATGATATGAAGATGTAATTCTCACAACCAATCACAATGAGTATTTCCACAACCAACCATATGATATATTTTCACAACCAACCACAATGGTATATTTCCACAACTACATGAGCCAATATTCACTCATCATTTTCGTTTCATCCATGAATTTTCATATGTTTCATATGCCAATAAGGTATGAATATAATCACAATACATCAATGGTACCACATTAAGCATTTTAATAATACAATACAATTATTCACATGTCTTCAAGGCTATCAATATCACATAGGACCCCACACAGTCACACATATCACACAATAACTTAATTTCGATAATTACATAACATATAGGCCTCCACATGAGCACAGCACATAAATAGCCATTTTTCATGATTAGTTCTCACTCTTAACATGCATTTTGTATCATCATTTACTGCCCAACCCAATTTGAAAGAGTTAAGTCATAACCTACCTCGAAAGCCAAAACCGATCTACTACACTTGAACTTGCGACCTTAAATTTCATGAATAATCCCGAACTCTGCTAAAAATATCAAATATGAAATCTACGCATAAAAAGAAAGACCAACGACACCCATATTGACTACTTTTAGTTCAGGGTCAAAACGGACCCCTAAAATGGGTTTTCGAAAAAGAGAAAAATTGGAAGTTTATTTTAAAAAATGTTCCCCGTATTTTTAGGAACCTACAGCTGAAACAAAGTTAAAATCGAGTAAAAAACTAGTTTCGAATCGAATAAAAACCTTTTTTGAGCTTTATCGGGTATAATCTTTGAAATTTGGGTTAAAATCAAGAATCAGAGTTGTTTTGAAGGTTAAATTGATGAAAAACTAGTAATTATAAGATAAAAACCAAGAAATTAACCCGTAATAAAACCAAGAAAAATGTGTTTATCTAGCTTTCCAAGCTCTCATAAACTTTGCTTTTAAGCTTCCATAATATGTTAGGGTTTAATTCTCAAGAGACAAGATGAAAATGAGCAAAATGGGTTAAAAAAGGGGTGAAAATATGCTATTAGCTGTTTTTTTTAAATCTACTCCGGACTTCGACGGGGTGTCCGGGATTCGTTCGGAGTCCGAACATGCAAACGAACTATGAAACCATACTAAATTCGATGTTTCGGATGCGTTGGAGATATCAGATTTTTAAGAAAATATCATTTTCATAAAGTTGACCCCCAAAACCCAGAATTATAATTTTCCAAACCGAGGGTGAAAATGAGATTTAAAAGCCGTAAAATCATACCAAATATGCTAACACCCTAACATAGATATTTTGAATCTGCTGGCGAAGTCGTATTTTCCATCCGAAGTCATTTCGATCAAATGTGGGTCCCACACTCATATTTTCTATTTTTCAACTTTCCAACCAATAGGTCGAAATGAGTTCGGGTGCACCGGGACCCGAACCAAAGGTGTACCTCATCTAAAATCGATATTCCTGAGCTGCTAGCGCAGTCCGTTCGACTATCCATCACACGGATAAAAAATATCCACATAAGTCCAAAATAAGGCTCTTGAAGCCATAATAAACCACAATATTGCATAGATGATACCAAAATGCATTAAAAATCATGCCAATCACTCTCATACCCTAGAAATATCATACTACAACTATGGGGAGGGGTAAAACAATCAAATCACACAAAATCATAAACTTCACATATTTCATCAAATTTTTAAGTCGTTACACACAATTTATATCAATATAGGTAAATTTTGGAGAGCCAATCAATTTTTTTATACGATTTTAAATATTTTAATTTTTAATAATATATAATACCTTTTAGATAACTAATCAAGTGTACGTATTTTGCATGAGTGTATCACGATAAATAAAATTATTAAAAAATAATCACCCACATTAAAATTTTTATATATCTAATTAAATCATATAAACTAATATATATCTCAAATAATTGGACCTACAATTGTCAATCGTATACACTAATATATTTATAATATATTAAAAGTGTGAAGATCCTTAGAAAAGTGATTTACACTTTTTGCCATTTATTAAAAAAACTCTGATTTAGACAAAATCGTCTTTTCACCTTTTTTTTCTTAATTTGTTATTTAAATATTTTTATTATAATAATTAGACTCCTAAAATATATGGGAAAAAGAATTAATTAATATTTTCTCCCAACTTAAAAAGGACTCCTAAAATAGGAAAAGAATAGAACTCAATTTAAAAAATATTCCTATAAATATTTAGACTCTTATACATATTCACAATTTTTAGGTGGCGAATTCGTTGCCAGCGTTATTCTAAGAATTAGTGGTTGGTCAGGTTTTTCCCTTTCTCTTTTTAGTTTAGAAAAAATTTCTTTTCCCTCTTTTTTATTTTATAAAATTTGCACTATTTTTAGTGTTGCCTCTTTCAAGTTTTATTAGTACATCATAAAGTATGTTTTTTTTAAGATGACTCATTAATGCGTTGATTTTATTGTATGATAATATTTGTTATATGGACGAAAAATATTCTTATAATACTTACTTTTTATGTTCTTTAAATGGAAAAATGTCTTTCTAAAGATATTAAGACTTTGTATTATATTGATATCTCTATTATCATATTATTTTATTGTTGTTTGTATTTTTTGGGTAAATTTTAAGTTTAGTTGCATTGTTTTGATATTTCTATTATTGTATTGTTTTATTATAATTTACAAGTAGTAGTGAATGTCGGTTAGCTTTGAGGAAATTTTTATAAAGGTTATGTTTAATGGTATTGTTTTGATTCCTTTAATATCGTATTATTTTATATGTTCAGTTGGACTTTAAGAAATCTTTATGTCAAGGTTAGATAAAGTCGTATTTGACCTATAGTTGCATTGTCCTAATATCTTAGCATTGTTGTCTTCTCTACTTAATACAAGTGGTAGATGAATGTCGGTTGACTTTGAATTTTTTTTTATCTAAGTGTTAGGTTTAATCGTATTGTTATGATATCTCTATTATCGTATTGTTTTGTTGTATTTTACAGGTCGTAGGTGAAAGTCAGTCAGCTTTGAGGATATAAATAGAAAAATTATCTGAAAATTGAAAGTGTTTAATAATAATACTTTATCATGTTTTTAAGTGCTCAACCGAAATAAATCATAAGAAGTGGTTGATAAAATTTATGCAAATTTAAGATGTTGTTAATGTATTTCACCTATCTTATCTGTATCTTAGATATTTACAAATATTATTTAGCTAATTAAATAAAATTTTCATCTTGACATGTTTAAAAGAAGTTTAATTTAATTATTGTATTCATTTTTATTATTTAAACAAATATCAAATAGCGTATAGTGTAACATCTGAATACATTAAAGTAAGGTACACGTGCGAGACATGTACACCTAAACTAGTATATCAAATACTTGGACATACAATTATCTATCAAGAATTTATCATTGAAAACTTAAGAAATATACTAAAACTTTAGAAAACTTCACTCAAATCATAAGCAAATTTATCTCCTTAATAATAAATATTAAGGTGATAAAATAAGAATCTAATTAAAAGACTTTTTATATAGAAGTAGAGGATTCATAAACCAAAAAGGACACTAATTAATATTTTAGAAGTATTTCATATATTCATATATTTTAATAATTATTTTCCTTAAAAATAATTTTTCCTACCTTAAAAAACTAACCTTCCTTATAGATTTAAGAAATTTCAGTTGTTTGCCTACATTAGAAAAACAACATTTTTCATAAATGTAAAAAAACACGTAGAAAACATTAAGAAAACAAACTTTTTCCCATAAAAATAAAAAAAAACAGCAAATTTTACATCTAATAAACTTCTTCTCTATTTTGTTTTTCAATAAATTTATTATAATCAATATTCAATATTATAGTAGTATTATAATTGCAACAAAAAGATTAAAAGATAATTTTATTTATTACAAGAACTTCTAATAAGGACAAAAAGTTCAAATAATTTTTCTAAGGATATTCACATTTTTAATATATTATTATAGATATAAATATAAATTATAGATATAGATACAAAATTATAGATATAGATTATAAATATAGATAGATATAGATTATAGATATATGTCACTTTATTATTTGAATTTATATGCCACTGTGCAATTTAGAAAGCCAACTAAATTTTTTATAGTATAATTTTTAGATATTTGTATGATTTTTAAATATTTTAAGTTGTTAATTATTGCAATATATAGTGTCACACTCCTTTTTTTAACCGAAAATTGATTCTTAAATTTGAAAGAATTTATTATTAAAGTGACAAAAGAAAATATGTTTCGGAAAAGAATTTTATAATTAAATTCAGAGTCGCCACTTGACATAAATCTGATGTGTCATGTCACTTTTGGAAATCTTTTTTAAAAATGGTTTGACTCTTAAAACTGATCCACAAATAGAAAGGAACTTTGTTGACCTAGAGGAAGGTGTTAGGCACCCTTGATCCAAAAATATATGATAATTCGATGAACAAAAATGAACATTAATCGTATTTCAATTTGAGTACTCACTTTCCTCCTTAATCTAACTTAAGCCAGTTAATGGGGTTGGGCCGGGTCAACCCGAAACCTACCCGTGATTTTTAACCAATTTGTGGGCCGATCCGGTTCCGAGCCCAACAGTAAATTATTAAGAAATAAACTGGGACTGACCCATTACACGTAACCCGATCCAACCCGGGTCAACCCGATCAAAACCGATCAAAATCTTAAAAAAAATTAAAAGTTTTTTCTCCAATATACACTATATATACCCACCTATATTACATTTTAAATACATTAAACAATATACACACAATATATATATATACTATAGATATAGTATATACTACATTAGAATTTAAAAAATATATACACATATACACAATTACACATGTAATCATGTATACGACTATACGTTAGTCGTTAGTTAAATATAGAGAAAATACCCTATTACCCCCTGACTATACCCAAAATGTCTGTGACACACCTCAACTTAAAGGGGGTCCTATTACCCCTTGAACTAATTAAAAGTGTAATTTTGACACCCTTAGTGCCTACGTGGAACACACGTGTACCTACATGGACACTTCAGTGTGTTGTGCCATATATGTGCCACGTAGGCAGTAAGGGTATCAAAATCACACTTTTAATTAGTTCAGAGAGGTAATAGGACCCCCTTTAAGCTGAGGTGTGTCTCTGCCACTTTGGGTATAGTTCAGGAGGTAATAGAGTATTATCTCTTAAATATATAAACTACCGACTTTAGAGTCTATAGAAAATATATACACCTATATATGTATCATTCAATATATGTACTACTTTAAAAAAATCATATACTACAATATATACACACACTATATATATAGTTATATACTACTTTATAAAACATATACACGTGTATACCTTAAATATATACTACTTTAGAGTCTATAGAAAATATATACACATATATACGTACCATTTAATATATGTATTACTTTAAATAAAATATATACTACAATATATACAACACTATATATATAGTTCTATACTACTTTATAAAACATATACACATGTATACGTTAAATATATACTACTTTAGAGTCTATAGAAAATATATACACATATATGCGTACCATACAATATATGTACTACTTTTGAATATATGCTACTTAATTTAAAAAATTAATAATACTTGAGGTTTTGAACTTAAAAGAAATTTATTTGTTCACTGTGTATATATGATTATATGTTTGTTATGTTTAATTATCTATTACTTAGTGTAAATCTTGATAGTAAATTAGTAATATATTAAAACTAAGTATTTAATTTAAACTATAAATTCAGTTTAAATGGAAAAAGTTATGAAGTAAGGAGTGAATGAACTATGAATGTTATATTTTATTGATTTTAAAATGATTCAAAATTTATAATGTACATTAATGAAAAATCTACAAAGTTTTCATCATTTTTTCTTACCCATTCATGTTAACATTAACAGGAATTGGTATAGGATAGTCAAAATCAATAGGGGCAAAACTATACATTGGACTTGATTATGCTGAGTTCTCTCTTGAAGTCATAATTTTATTTGAGATTCTGTTCTTCTTTCGGCTTCACCTCCATTCCTTGATTTCTTCGTTCTGCTCTAATTCAATCTCTAAGGCAAACTAGAACATTCATAGCATTGTTTCCCAATGAGTGTTGGTTATCTCCAAGTTGTTGTCGTCCCTGACTAAAAGCGCTCTCCGATGCAACGATTGACATTGGAACATTCAATATATCTCTAGATGATCTTGAAAGCACGGGACATTGTCTTTCATTATTCTTTCACAAATCCAACGCGTTGATCCATCGTCTATGATCCTCTATCGGCGTTCGAAGATAATACTTAAACTCTTCCTGAGAAGTTTCTGTGTAAGTTCCCACCTCAACACTGTTTCATACATTTAAATTATAAAAGTGATCAGGAGGCCTTTTAGAAGATGATGGCTCCTCGGGAGGATGAAGAGCGATAGTTGGAGTGATATTTGTCGATACGGCTAAATCAAGTAAATTAGCATAATGGTTATATAATTTATCTATGTAAATGTTCGCATCACTCATAGTCGTATACAAATCTGGTTGTTCTTGTTCTTCAGATTTAGGTTCAACATTTATCTATAGGTTAGAATAAATAAGAGAACTAAAGTGACACATAGTAGTATATTCCATACATGGATTTAGTATATGATGCAAGTTCGGAAAGTGTTAATTGCATGGATGGATTTCAACTTGACATCAAAAACATGAAATGTTTCAAGAGAGTATGGAAGCTAGGAATCAACACAATAAAAGATTAATCAAGGGCATTTATGTATTTTTATATCTTAGCTTACCCTAGAAGTATAAATAGAATATAATGAGCATATTTTGGGTTAGACAATATTTTTAGGTTGAACACTCTTTAATGAGTTTATGGGTTTATCCCTTTGTCTCTACATTGGATCTCTCTTGAATATCTTTTGGTAAGATTATTCATGTATGAGTTCAATTCTCTTCTCCCTTGAAATCAATCATGTAATTGTTTGTTCAAATTAGAGAATTTGTTACAAATCTATATTTGTCTCTAATTTACTTCAATTGTGGGATTGTTTCATTCTTTCTTCTCTAACTCTCCGCAATTTCTTGATTATCTCTTGAATCTATATATCTTGTATCCTATTTTACATCAATTGGTATCAGAGCAAGGCTAAAGAATTATTCCTACAATTCTTAATCCTTAGCTTGTATCGTTTGAAAATTACAAAAAAGATAGAAAATAAAAAAATAATTAAAAAAATAAAAATTGAACTGAAAATTGGAGAAATTTTTAAGTGCGTGTTGTTGGGTTTTGTTGGAAACAGTTCAAAGTGCTTGAATATTAAATTTGAGAGCATTTGAAGTTGATTTTGCCCTATTTTCTCTCATTTTCGCAGCTGAAATTTCAGCACTTTCTAAAGTGCGAAAATTTGAGTTTTTGAGTTTTCTTGTGAAAATTTTACCCTCATATTGTGGATCTAAGTTGTTTTGATCATGGGTAAACTATATTAGTTTCCAATTTTGGGATCTATGAATGAATTTGGGGTCAATTTTGGGTTAAAAAATTAGGCATTTTTCCTTGTGCAAATTTTAGCAAAATTTTGAAGTTTGAGTTGATTTATTACTTCAAAAACTATTGGGTGATGCTTAAAAGTGTCTCATATTGATTGGGTAAACTTGATTTGAGTTGGGTCATCTTTTTCCCAAACTCTAAAATTTGAGTTGGTTGGTTTATGGGCAAAACATATTGTATGTCAATTCTTTAGCTAGATTACATTGAGTATTGGTTCTACTCGTGTTATATAGTTATTTTTGTGTTCATATTTCATTTCGTGTCAATTTCTTTGTGCTTTTCTCCTTTTAGTTCCATTGTGTGTTTAATTCATTCCTTGTTCGTTAGTGTGTTTTGTCCTTCTTTATTATTGACATAAACTCTACTCTGAATCGATACTTGAAAACTTACTTTAAGATTATTTGAGATTGTAGAACCGTGAAGAGACTAAGGAATACCCTTGAGTGGTAAAAGGCTTGAGTGGTGAGATCATTTGAGTGTGGTCATAAAAGCCTACGACCTTTGAGTGTATACATGAGCGAAAAGAAAATTGAGTGCCATCACTTGTGTTATACATGTGAGAGAGTGACTTGCGAGGTCCATTATTTACTAACCACTTTTATTATCCTAATTATGTCTTATATAGGTTCAAGGAGTTAAAATGGTGGTTTGGATGTCAATGGAGAAAGGAGAATTTCATCTTATAATTCTACTTCCAGTAAGAGTTGTTGTGAAGTTTTTCATGATTATAGTTGTGCTTCTAGAAGAAAAAAAAAGCATGAGCTTAATGAAGGTTTGACTAAATTTGAAGTCATTGTGGAGGGGTATGATAGTGGTTGCACATTTGATTACACCTTAGGTGTAAACAAATTGTGTTATACCAACTTCATTGATCCTTCTTTAGTTGAGTGGTTGGATATACCTTGTCATACGAACATCTCACCATATAAATTTGATAAAAATTTGGTTGACAAAGTGGTGAAAATCATTGTTTACCATGGAAGCTAGCAAGGGAGTATTTGGGGTGATGTCTATCCTTTGTCTACTTGTTTGGTATGTTTAAGAGTTCCTTGGTTCAATCGTAATAAATTTTGGTTTGATAAAGAGTTGGAAAAGTTTGTTGCGGTAGATTTTATGGAACTAAAACATGTCTTAACTCCTAAGGCCGTTAAGGAATCTTCAATAACAAATGAGGAAGTCAAGAAAGTGAAAGTGAAGACTACTAACTTGAAATTTGATGTACAAAGTCATTCCAATAATTCAAGTAGAGTCTTTGGAGCTTCTAGTGATGTTAAGTTGAAAATTAATGTGAAGAGTCATCCCAATGACTCAAAAGGGATCCTTGAAGCCTATTGCATTCCTAATGAAATGAGTGAGCGAGAAAAGAAAAACAGAAGTGAGGGAGTGAATAGTGACAATTTGAAAAAGAAAAAAAGAAAGGATATTTGGAATAAAGTGAGTGAGTGGCTACAAGCACAAAAGAAAAGAGAGTTGAAAAATGATAATGAATTGTCACAAGAAGAAAAGAAGAAGAGTAAAGCAAGTGAGAGAAAAGAAGATGAGATAATAGAAAAACAAGAGAATGTGAGTGAGAGATTTTCTTATTCTAATTCTAACCCTTTGAATTTTTTGTTCTTCTAGTATTTCTACTTCTTTTATAGGTATTCTTGAAGAAGAGCATAAAGAGAACGACTTAAAACATGGAAAGAAATTCAAGAATTGAAAGAAGAAAGTCAAGTTGGGACTATTTCAAGTAAGCAAGTGAACTTAATTTTAGAAAATCAATGTAAAAAAGATTCGTTAAGTGTTCATCAAGGCCAAAAGACTAATCCTAACTCTTTAGTTACGTCAAATGAACTTGATAGTGACTTGTGTGTGAATGTTAGACCATTTTTTGATGAGGTTGATGATTCTTTACCTTGTGTCAATAGACAAATGAATAATGACCATACACTAGTTGAATATGATTGTGGAGCTAAAATTGTTATTGATTATGAGCTTAAAATGTTTCAAGCTAGTGTTATGTCAAATATGAAAACATAGTGTTTCCTTGAATTCTTGTGATAAAGATGAATATACTTCTTCTTTAGCTATTCGGAACACTAAAAATGTGATTGATGATGATTGTCTCTTTGCAAGTGAATTTTATTGTAATAATTCTTTATCTTGTAAAGACATGAATGTTCTTGGTGGTAGTACTCTTGAAATGGAGCATGAGAAGTGTGATCATAGTCTTTTTGAGCTTAAAGAATGTCAAAATTTTAAAAATTTTGACAATCCGCTTTTTGGTGATTTTCAATTGAATGATTCATTTCTTGTTAATTCATATGAACTTGATGAAAGTGATGATCCAAAACTTAAAGAATGCATGATTTGTGAAAATAATTCTTGTGACTTGTCTAAGGGTGTTAATTATTTGGATGTTAGCAAGTTGACTCTCAAATTGTTTATTGAAACTACTTCTTGTGTTGAAAAGTCCTCCAAAATTGAAGAAATTTTTTAAAGAATGGGAGAGACACAAGTGATTTGAGTAGTAAATTGATAGATGCTAGCTTTTGTGTCAATTTATTTACTCACTCTAATCTTGCCTTTGAGGATATAATTTGGGATGAATTTTTAAATTCTTCTACAAGGAAATGTAAATATCTATGGGCCAAATATAGTATTGCCAAATATCTATGGGCATAAATGTGATAATTCTTCTTTTGATGAGTTTGCTAACCTTGTTGATCTATTTGTGAAATACCATCAAGAGAACATCTACAATGAGGTAAGATTATTTGGAGCATCTTCTTGGGCTACAAAAAGATTTGAGGTATCTTTGTCTTCGAAATCCAAGAATGATTTGTTTGAATGGCCAATGCTCATTTTTGAACTTTCTAAAACCATGAAGGTAAATTTTTATGCCTTTGACCTTCAAAGTAGCAACTTTATTGTGATTGGTGAGAATTATTTAATGTTGCTATTTGATTCATGTTGTGAGTTACTAAGTGAGAAATACAAGAAAATTTTGAAATTGATGTTTGTGTTTGATTCCTAAAATACATATTTGTATTTAAGATTTGTGGATGATATTATTAGTTTTCTTAATCATGTGGTTAGAAGAGTACAATTGAATTGTGAATTAAGAAACTATTTGGTCCAAGTTCTTGAAGAAACTAGTTTTAACTTGAAAGTTCTAATGTGTAAAATTACTAGTTTCTTTAACCTTTTTAATGTAACGCCCCGAATCTAGTACCCGAAATGTTACATGGTGCTTATGATCCCAAAGGACCACAAGCTAACTCATGACTGATATCTGTAACTGAGCATTGAATAATATACTGTAAATATGCAAATATAAGCTTTAATGCCATCAAGTTCAAAACTGAACTAATACTGAATATAAAATAATGTCTGCAATAGGGTATAACAATACCCAAAACTAAAATAAACTGTCTGAAAATATGTTGTAGTCTAAAAGCCTCTAAACTGTTTGAAATCTGTGGAGTTGATAGGACATGTCCCAAACTAACTTCGAACTACTGAAATAATAAAGTAATAAATTAATCATGCTATCCTTGAATGATGAAGACTCACTGCTAGTCTGGCTGCTGAACGTCTGATCTACTAAGGCTTCTCGAGAGCTCGTGCTTCTAAAACCTATGGTATAAAACACCATAGCGCAAATGCGTCAGTACGTTGAATGTACTGGTATGCAAGTGAGGTAGGATGAATACAATGGTTCATATGCATGAAAAATACTAACTGACTGAATAACATGAATGTGAGAATACATGCATGAATACGTAATTATAACTGAGATCGTTATAACACTGACTCATGAATTCTGATAGCATGGATTTTCTGATATCTATGTACTAATACTGGGATACTGAATGACTATGTCTATTGAGTACTGAGTAACTGATGTCATATTACTGATAAAAAGTGACTATTTTTGACAGTTCTTATTATGAAGAACTGGTCTGTTTGATTGTATCTGACAGTCCTGAAACTGAATACTGATAACATGAGATACTGATAGCTGTATAACTGAAATAAATGATACTGAGCGACTATATATAATAGTCTAGGTTCTGATAGAATCAGCCGAGTTTCGTAATGGATTACTGGCTGATCGATTTAACTCATACTGAAACTTATATTAACTGAAGTACTTCTTCTTCACCTGAAAGTACTAAAAATATTTGCATGAGCACTGAGCACGAATGCCTAAACATACTAACTTATCTGATTAACTAAATAACTGATATCTGAATACTAGGTCTGCAAGATGAAACTTTACTTAGTCTTGAATAACTGGACTACAACTGCAAAGCGTTATGCATAGAAGATAAGGACTGACTGAGTGACATGAGATACTAAACATGTATCGAGGGTAACTATATTATTTCAGAACTCAACACCAAGAGTACAATATGCTTCTAGAATAATCTTATAAACTGAGGTACTGGAAGACTGACAACTGAGTAGTTGATAACTGTACGCTATGGTCGAGTAAAGCCGAAACTGAACTGAGTTACCGACCTAATTACTGAACTAGGACTGGGACTGAGATTATAGATAAGACGGTAATTGAGACTGTAACTGTAACTAAGACTGTAGGTGGGACTGAATACTGGTTTCTAATAATTAAAGTTTAGACTGGTACTGAAGTACTGCATTCTAAGACTGAACACTAATTAGTGAGTACTGAATACTGAAACTGTAACTGAGATGGAAACTAAATTTTGATAGTTACACGATGGGGCTGACATAACTCAAAGATCTGAATGCACACTCACACTCTGTACTTTCTCAAATTCTAAATACACCCTCTTGCTCTCCATTTACTTGCACAGTAACATGGCATTCAAGCCTATCTTCATAACTACACCTTCGTGTAAAATAAACTTGCAACAATCTTCTCTTAATATGAAACATTTACTCTCTCCCAATTAAACAACTGCCCATCACTATACTGTTTTAAAAAAGAGAGCTCATTGAAGGGTTAAATCAGGAGAACCTAAAGCATGAATGGATACTAACTGAACTTGACACTTGACTGAAGCCTGAAGAATAGAAGATAAACATCATAGCTTCACCAAGAGGTCTAAACTGAGGATATTCATAACATAGTTTGAATTTAACTAATCAATAGAGGCGTAGCATGAGCCATGGAAGCTGAGTATACTGTAAAGCATAGTATGTGTACATGAGTCATGAGCTGCATGACCTGAGTTTGGAGTTTTTTGCATTCGTGGGACATAATTTGTATTACTGAGGGGAATAGAACTGAACTCCTTATGCTGGAAACTGGAATCATACATGATTCTATGGAAAGCGTGTGAATATAAGTTGTGTTCATAGAACTGAGATGTGAAGTATGCGTAGGCATCATGCTGACTGAAGTACCAAACTTTTTACTAAGATAAGGATGGGTCGGGAATCATTTTCCCTTACTATTTTTCTATATGTACTGGCACTACTACTGGAATCTGAGAGCCTAATTGGTCACTTGATCTATCATCTCCCCCTTATCTTTAAGCCATCTTCATAAGTCTATGAATACTTTACTAAACTCTGAACTGAACTGTAATCATCATCACTTACTTACACTCTGTTCGACACATGCTTGCCTTACTAAACACATTGCTTCTGTTTCATCATATACTACTAATATTGCATCTCCTAATTCACATCCATACCTTCATACTTAATTTTAGATCAATAATATTAAATTCTTGCTTGCACTGTTCAAGCTTACTGGTCTACCTTGGTACAACTATCCCCATGAATAAATAATCTGCTCAATTTAGATAACATTATCCCAACTCTACTACTACTAAACTCGAAGGTTCATGCTTCTAACTCTAGGTCTTATACTATCATAGAATTCTGAGAAGGGATCTGATGGCATATCTAATTTTGGTATGGCGAATGAGTTATCATGATCATGAATGAGATATGTACAACTTTGGAATGTAACAAAATTGATGGGATACTTTTGGGCCTGTGGTCAATCCCATAACTGTCTGCGGGGACTGTCTGCGGGGACTGTCTGAAAAAGCCCTACTCTTAGGACTTTGAGCTTCACTATTTCTATTACCTTGAAAGTAAGGTGGAGTTCACATGAGTGGAGCATGATGAGAACCTACATGAGTTTCTTAGAGAACCTTTCTATGGCACGATTTGAAACATGAAATAGGGGAAACTGTTCCTAAAACATCTCATAACCTCCTATCCTAAGTATGGTGCACAACAAACCCATGCACACAGTGGCAGATCTAGCATGTATTGAAGGGGTTCATCCGAACCCCCTTCGGTGAAAAATTATACTATTTATACATGATTAAATTTATTTTTTATGTATATATTGTATATGTTGAACCCCCTTCGGCTAGTTCGTGTGTGCTCTTTCGAACCCCCTTAATGAATTATTTAGCTCCACGACTGCATGCACAAGACTCTACTAGATGCGGCTTTTAAGACTTCCTAGGATACCGTTGAACCTTAGGCTCTGATACCCAGTTTGTAACGCCCCGAATATGGTACCCAAAATGTTACACGACACTCATGACCCCAAAGGACCACAAGTTAACTCATGACTGATATCTGTAACTGATCGCTGAATAATAACTTATAAATATGCAAAATATAATCTGTAAGGCTATAAGGTTCAAAGCTAAACTAATACCGAATATAAAACAATGTCTGTAATGGGGTATAACAATACCCAAAACTGAAATAAATTATCTCAAAACATGTTGTAGTCTGAAAGCCTCTAAACTGTTTGAACTCTGTGGAGTTGATGGGACATGTCCCCAACTAACTTTGAACTACTGAAATAATAAATTAATCATGCTATCCTCGAATGATGAGGACTCACTGCTAGTCTGGCTGCTGAACGTCCGATCTACTAAGGATGCTCGGGAGCTCGTGCTTCTAAAACCTATGATATAAAACACTATAGCGAAAATGCATTAGTACTTTAAATGTACTGGTATGCAAGTGAGGTAAGCTGAATGCAATGGTTCATATGCATGAACAATACTAACTGACCGAATAACATGAACGTGAGAATACATGCATGAATACGTAACTGTAATTGAGATCGTGATAACACTGACTCTTGAATTCTGATAACATGGATTTTCTGATATCTGCAAACTAATACTGGGATTCTAAATTACTAATTCTATTGAGTAATAAGGAACTGATGTCATATTACTGATAAAGGAATAACTATTTCTGACAGTTCTGATTATGAAGAACTGGTCTGTTTAACAGTATCTGACAGTCCTGAAATTGAATACTAATAACATAGGTTTTGTATAATTAATATACTATTAACTAAGTTCATGAGAACATGATTACTGAGTCTGAGTACTGATAACATGAGATATTGATAACTCTATAACTAAAATAACTGATACTGAGCGACTGTATCTGACAGTCTAGGTTCCAATGGAACTAGTTGAGTTCTATACTATTATGAGTTGACTGTATCTGACAGTCCTAAAATCTGAAGAAATATCTGAGTTCTATTACTGAGACTGAATTACTGTATCTGACAGTTTTGATTTTGTAACTAAAATTGTGGGAAGTAGTTATCTAACCGATATGCCCCTAATAAGCTAATATAGCTGTGTTGGGGTCCAATCTATAACCCCAATTGGAAGGGTGTCAATACCACACCACTAGTAAGGACAATCTGTGAGTAACCCTCATATAACAGATAACTCTAGTGAGAACGGTGGAAACCCTCATATAACAGGTTAATCCACCTCATCTACCCTCATATAATAGGCTATGATGTCTCAACCTACGCTAGCTACGTAGTTTAGGAACCGAAGAGTTACTTCTAAGAATCACACCCTCACATAACAGGAGAGTTCCCATCCTTGGGTTCACTCAGTGCTAATTCCTACTCTAATTTGGATAGACACTGAACATGATTAACTTAACTAGACTAGACTGAGTTTATTAAATTTTGTGGACTGATGGAATTCTATTGAGATCTGATAACTATCTGAGATTTTTGAGATTATTGGATTACTAAGATTTACTGGAATTTCTGAGAATACTGGACTGATACTGAATTCACTGAGTTTTCCTGAGTCACATAACTAAATGAGTTCTAGGGATCATGGTTTGACTGAAACTATCGTGAAAACATGACACTGGATCTAGGCGCACAATTAAATTGTCAGGTACAAGTACCCCCAGGACTTGATAGCATGAAACTAACGGGACATGACACTTCTTGAACACATGACCAATATCAACAATTCATAATGCATCAATTTGGAGATTTCATGAAGCACATGGTTATCATAGTCTTGTACATGAATGGAATTGCATATAAACATGTCATACTTTTATCAATCTAATCTCATGGACATTCCCTCAACCATTCATAATGCACACAATATCATAGAAGTCATTCTTAGTCATAGGGTAAAGCAAGCATTTATCACTTGGGTCACAATTAAGCTAAAATGCATATTTTCTATTCTCTTAGGCATTTTATCAAACACCTAGGATGCATGACTTAGGGCATAGGCATGACCATCAAATTAATACAACAAAACTTTATATTTTAACTCAATTTCATATGTTTCAGACCACATACTAGCATTGGTTAATAAACAACACATAAATATTCCAATTTGGGAATCATACAACCATAATCACATGAACAAAATCAACCCACAACAAAATATTCACAATACAAAATTTAAAACTTGATTCTTGGACTTCATGGATGAAAGGAATCCATGAATGAACATTGGGCATACCTTAGTTCTTGATTCTATGAAGATTGATGGAGAGATTCTTAAATTTGAGTATTGAATTTGAATCCATAATTGAAAATTCTTGCTTGTGCTTGAGAGAAACTTGAGAGAAACACTATATTTTGGGTGAAATATAGTTGAATCACGTGTTTTGGGGTTTATATAGGGGTGAGAAATTGACCTTTTTAACCCTTGGACGCGTATTTTAATTCTTGTGAAAATTTCTCGATTTTCATCTTTGGCGCGATGCGCTACTATCGCACCAAGTCACTGGAAAAAGGACAATTCTGAATTTGAACCCTGGCACGATGCGTCATAATCATGAAGGCTCACTAGATTTTGACGATTGCCATTTTGGCCTACTCCGCGATGCGTTGATGCCTGAGGTGGCACACTGTCTTACTAAAAAGGCTCTAACTCTTCGCTCGGGTGTCAGATTTGGGTAAATTTGCTATTAATGTAAAGCTAATTAGATTTCCCACAAGATAAAAAGGAATAATCTTGAAAATACCACATGTATAAAAGTTTATTCTTCTTTAAAACAAGTCTTTGATATTTTTAGGACGAATTTAAGCTAGGTAGAAGTTCGGTGTATTATAATATCTCCTCTTTGGGAACATTCATACTCGAATGATACTTATTGAGATAGGAGAAATGAAAAGCTGAAGTATATACTGAACATAAACAACGGAAACATTACTATATGGCTGACATTTTTGAGTTTCATACTGAGCATGCATATATGATCCATGATTTCATTACTGAGTTGATACATGAGTACATGACTGAGAGTATTGATAAGCTGATCATGCATATTTGATACCTGAATACATGACAGAACTGATTACATGACTCATATTTCTAATAACTGAGTTTTTCATAAGGAGAATGCATGTCTGATGCATGAACACATGACTGATCTGATGCAGGAGAATATGTTTGAATGACTGATAGCTGAATACTGGGTCTGCAAGACAAAACTATACTTTGTCTTAAATATCTGGACTGCAATTGCAGAGCATTATGCATAGGAGATAAAGACTAACTGAGTGATATGAGATACTGAACATGAATTGAGGGTAACTGTATTATTTGAGAACGCAACACCAAGAGTACAACATGCTTCTAGAACAGTCTTGTAAACTGAGGTACTAGAAGGCTGACAACTGAGTAGCTGATAACTGTACGCTATGGTCGAGTAAACTTAAAACTGAATTAAGTTACCAACCTGATTATTGAACTACGACTAGTACTGAGATTATAGATAAGATAGTAATTGAGACTATAATCGTAACTAAGCCTATGGCTGAGACTGAATATTGGTTTCTAATAACTAAGTTTTAGACTGGTACTGAAGTACTGCATTTTGAGACTGAACACTGATTATTGAGTATAAACACTGAAACCATAACAGAGATGGCAACTAAATTTTGATAGTTACATGATGGGGCTGACATAAGTAAAAGATCTGAATGCACATTCACACTCTGTACTTTCCCAACTTCTAAATATAATCTCTTGCTCTCCATTTTCTTGCACACTAATATGACATTCAAGACTATCTTCATAACTATACCTTCGTGTAAAATAAACTTGCAGCAATATTCTCTTAACATGTAATATTTACTCTTTCTCATTTAAGCAACTGCCCATCACTATACTGTTTTCACAAAGAGAGCTCACTGAAGAGTTAAATTAGGAGGACCTGAAACATGAATGGACACTAACTTAACTTGACACTTGATTAAAGGCTGAGGAATAGAATATAAACATCATGGATTCACCAAGAGTTTTAAACTGAGGATACGCATAACTTAGTCTGAATTTAACTGATCAGTAGAGGCTTAGCATGAGCCATAAAAGCTGAGTATACTATAAAGCATGATATGTGTACATGAGTCATGAGCTGCATGACCTGATTTTGGAGCTTTCTGCATTCGTGGGACATGATTTGTATTACTGAGGGAAATAGAACTGAACTCCTTATGCTGGGAACTAGAATCATACACAATTCTATGGAAATCATGTGAATATAAGCTGTGTTCATGGAACTGAGATGTGAAGCACGCGTAGGCGTCATGCAGACTGAAGTACCAAAGTTTTACTAAGATAAGAATGGGTCGGGAATCATTTTCCCTTACTATTTTTCTGTATGTACTGGCACTACTACTGGAATCTGAGATCCTAATTGGTCACTTGATCTATTATCTCCCCCTTATCTTTAAGCCATCATCATAAGTCTGTAAATACTTTGCAAAACTCTGAACTGAACTACAATCATCATCACATACTTACACTCTGTTCGACACATGCTTGCCTTACGAAACACACCATTTGCTTCTATTTCTTTATAGACTACTAATACTGCATCTCCTAATTCACATCCACACCTTCATACTTAATTTTAGATCAATAATATTAAATTTTTGCATGCACTGTTCAAGCCTACTGGTCTACCTTAGTACAACTATCCCCATGAATACATAATCTGCTCAATTTGGATAACGTTATCCAAACTCTACTACTACTAAACTCGAAGGTTCATGTTTCTAACTCTAAGTTTTATACTATCATAGAATTCTGAGAAGGGATCTGATGGAATATCTAATTTTGGTATCGTGAATGAGTTCTCATGATCATGAATTAGATCTGTACAACTTTGGAACATAACATAATCGATGGGATACTTTTGGGCCTGTGGTCAATCCCATAACTGTCTACGGGGACTGTCTGAGAAAGCCCTACCCCTAGGACTTTGAGCTTCACTATTTATGTTACCTTGAAAGTAAGGTGGAGTTCACATGAGTGAAGCATGATGAGAACCTACATGAGTTTCTTAGAGAACCTTTCTATAGCACGATCTGAAACATGAAAGAGGGGAAATTGTTCCTAAAATATCTCATAACATCTTATCCATAAGTGTGGTGCATAACACACCCATGCACACAGTGGCAGATCTAGCATATATTGAGGGGGTTCATCCGAACCCCTTTCGGTGAAAAATTATACTATATATACACGATTAAATTTATTTTTTACATATATATTATATATGTTGAACCTCCTTCGGCTAGTTCATATGTGCTCTTTCAAACCCCCTTAAAGAATTTTTTAGCTCCGCCACTGCATGCACAAGACTCTACTAGATGTGGCTTTTAAGACTTCCGAGAACACTGTTGAACTTTAGGCTCTGATACCAAGTTTGTAATGCCCCAAATCTGGAACCCGAATGTTACACGGTGCTCATAATCCTGAAAGACCACAAGCTAACCCATGACTGATATCTGTAACTGAGCACTGAATAATACACTATAAATATGTGGAATATAAGCTGTAAGGCCATAAGGTTCAAAACTGAACTAAAACCGAATATAAAACAATGTCTGTAATGGGGTATAACAATATCCAAAACTGAAATAAACTGTCTGAAAACATGTTGTAGTCTGAAAGCCTCTAAACTATTTGAAATTTGTGGAGTTGATGGGACATGTCCCCAACTAACTCCAAAATACTAAAATAATAAAGTAATAAATTAATCATGCTATCCTCGAATAATGAGGACTCACTGCTAGTTTGGTTGTTGAACGTCTGATCTACTAAGGATGCTCAGGAGCTCGTGCTTCTAAAACCTATGGTATAAAACACCATAGCGCAAATGTGTGATTACGTTAAATGTACTAGTATGCAAGTGAGGTAGGCTGAATGCAATGGTTCATATGCATGAACAATACTAACTGACTAAATAACATGAACCTGAGAGTACATGTATGAATACGTAACTGTAACTGAGATCGTGATAACACTGACTCATGAATTATGATAACATGGATTTTCTGATATCTGCGTACTAATACTGGGATACTGAATGACTAAGTCTATTGAGTACTGAGGAATTGATGTCATATTACTGATAAAGGAATGGCTATTTCTAACAGTTCTGATTATGAATAATTGGTCTGTTTGATTGTATCTGACAGTTCTAAAACTGAATACTGATAACATGGGTATCGTGTAATTAATATACTATTACTTGAGTTTATGAGATCATGATTACTGAGTCTGAGTACTGATAACATGAGATACTAATAACTGCATAACTGAAATAACTGCTACTGAGCAACTGTATCTGACAGTCTAGGTTCCAATAGAACTAGCTGAGTTTCGTACTATTTTGAGTTGACTGTATCTGACAGTCCTGAAATCTAAAGAAATATCTGAGTTTTATTATTGAGACTGAATGACTGTATCTGACAGTTCTGATTCTGTAACTAAAACTGTGGGAAGTAGTTATCTAACCGATATGCCCCTAATAAGCTAATATAGTTGTGTTGGGGTCCAATCTATAACCCCAATTGGAAGGGTGTCAATACCGTGCCACTAGTAAGGAAAATCTGTGAGTAACCCTCATATAATAGATAACTCTAGTGAGAATGGTGTGAACCCTCATATAACAGGTTAATCCACCTCATCTACCCTCGTATAATAGGCTATGATGTCTCAACCTACGCTGGCTACGTAGCTCAGGAACTGAAAGATTGCTTCTAATAATCACACCCTCATAAACAGGTGAGTTCCCATCCTTGGGTTCACTCGGTGCTAATTCCTACTCCCATCTGGATAGACACTGAACATGATTAACTAAACTAGACTAGACTGAGTTCATTAAATTTTGTGGACTGATAGAATGCTATTGAGATCTGATAACTATCTGAGATTATTGAATTACTGAGATTTATTGGAATTTCTGAGATTACTGGACTGATACTGAATTCACTGAGTTTTCCTGAGTCACACAACTAACTGAGTTCTAGGGATCATGGTTTGACTGAAACTATCGTGAAAACATGACACTGGCTCTAGGCGCACAACTAAATTATCGGGTACAAGTACCCCCAGGACTTGATAACATGAAACTAACGGGACATGACACTTCTTGAACATATGACCAATATCAACAATTCATAATGCATCAATTTGGGGATTTCATGAAGCACATGGTTATCATAGTCTTGTACATGAATGGAATTGCATATAAACATGTCATACTTTCATCAATCTAATCTCATGGACATTCCCTCAACCATTCATAATGCACACAATATCATAGAAGTCATTCTTAGTCATAGGGTAAAGCAAGCATTTATCACTTGGGTCACAATTAAGCTAAAATGCATATTTTCTATTCTCTTAGGCATTTTATCAAACACCTAGGATGCATGACTTAGGGCATAGGCATGACCATCAAATTAATACAACAAAACTTTATATTTTAACTCAATTTCATATGTTTCAGACCACATACTAGCATTGGTTCATGAACAACACATAAAGATTCCAATTTTGGAATCATACAACCATAATCACATGAACATAATCAACCCACAACAAAATATTCATAATACAAGATTTAAAACTTGATTCTTGGGCTTCATGGATGAAAGAAATCCTTGAATGAATATTGTGCATACCTTAGTTCTTGATTCTATGAAGATTGACGAAAAGATTCTTAAATTTGAGTATTGAATTTGAATCCCCAATTGAAAATCCTAGCTTGTTCTTGAGAGAAACTTGAGAGAAACACTATATTTTGGGTGAAATTTGGTTGAATCATGTGTTATTGGTGGTGAGAAATTAACCCTTTTAACCCTTGGATGCGTATTTTAATTCTTGTAAAAAAATTTTAATTTTCATCCCTGGCGTAAGCGCCACTATCGCGCTAAGTCCCTAGAAAAAGGACAATTCTGAATTTGAGCCCTGGCGCGACACGTCATAATCGCGGAGGCTCATTGAATTTTGATGATTGCCATTTTATCCTGCTCCGCAATGCGTTGATGGCTGAGGTGGCACACTGTCTTACTATAAAGGCTCTAACTCTTCGCCCAGGTGTTGGATTTGGGCGAATTTGGTATCGATGAAAAGATTATTCGATTTTCCACATCATAAAAAGTGATAATCTTGAAAAATACCACGTGTATAAAAGTGGATTCATCTTTAAAACAAGTCTTTGACATTTTTAGGACGAATTTAAGTTAGGTAGAAGTATGGGGTATTACATTTAATGACTGTGATATGTTTTTGAGTAAAGTTCTTGATGTTATGTTTGAAAGTTGATTTTTAGGGAACTTCATGATTCTTGGCTCTATCACAAAAGTGTATATCTTAGGAGTGGTATGTAACTTGAAAGATCATTTTTTTGGCTTGGGTACTAACTCCCCTCTATAATTTGCAAGGTTTGAATTCGAGGTCGAATTTTTTTCAACAAGGAAAGAATGATGCAAGTTCGAAAAGTGCTAATTGCATGGATGGATTTCAACTTGACATTAAAATCATGAAGTGTTTCATGAGAGTATGGAAGCTAAGAATTAGCACAATAGAAGATTAATCAAGGGCACTGTAATGCCCCAATTTTCTGGAACCGAAATACCACACGATGCTCATGACCCCGAGGGACCACAAGCTAACCCTTTATGATATCTGTATCTGTGAACTGCATAATATACTGAAATAAATACAAAAAATTGGCAAAAAACTTTCCATAAGGTTCAAAACGTTTAAAATAATCAATACTGAAAACTGAATACTGATATATCTATCCGAAAAGCCTCTAACTGTCTAAATTGTGGAGCTGATGGGACATGTCCCCAACTAACTCCATCTACTGAAAATAAACTGAATCTAATGCCATAATAAAATAAGGATCATCTTCAAATAAAGAGGATTCACTGTTACGTCTACTGCTGCTGACTGAGTTTGGACTGCTAACGGTGCTCTGGATCTTGCACTTCTAAACCTATGGTATAAGACACCATAGCGCAAGAGAAAAGTATGCGTCAGTACTTTAAATGTACTGGTATGCTAGATGAGGTAAGGCTAAATGCAAGGGCTTATGCATGAACATAGCTTAACTGAATAACATGAGAGTACTGAATGAGTACATATGCATGAATGCACAAACCATAACTAAAATCATCATGACTCTAAATACTGATACTCGGATACTGCTTTATTGACATCTAAACTCATTACTAATACTGAGATACTAAATAACTGAATCTTCTGATATTGATAACTGAGTACTGAAGTTGAGATCAGTCCTATCTAGCAGGTAATCTCTGAATCTAATAATAATGGGAATGCTCGACTAAAATTTGAGACCCGTCCTATCTAGCGGGTGATCTCTGTATCTATTGATAATGAAAGTACTTAGCTGAATCTAAGATTAATCCTATCTAGCGGTGGTCTCTGTATATATTGATAATGAATATGACTTAACTTAATCTGAGATCAGTCCTATCTAGTGGGTGATCTCTGAATCTGATAATACTGAAGCTAATTAACTAAATCTGAGACCAGTCCTATCTTGCGGGTGATCTCTGAGTCTGTTGATAATCATAATGATTGACTGTATCTGACAGTCCTTACTCTGTACCACTGAACTAGGTTTCTTTACTGAGACTGATTCTGAAATTAAAATTGTGGAAAGTAGTCATTTAACCGACATGCCCCTTCTAGCTAAGTTGGGGTCCAACCTGTAATCCTAGTTGGAAGGGTGTCAGTACCATGCCACGGGTAAATACCTCTCTTGTAGAGTCAGTCCTATCTAATGGGTGACCCCCTGGGGTCAGTCCTATATATATATAATATACTAACGGATGATCCCTGAGTATGTCAGTCCTATATAGCAGGTGATATCTCATACATATGTTGGCTACGTAGTTCTGGAACTTAGGGATTGCTCCTAGGGATCTCAGTCCTCTCTAACGGGTGAGTCCCCATCCCTAGGTTCGCTCGGTGCTAAGTCCTACTCCTAACTAAAAGACTCTGGACTGTTTTTTTTCTTAAACTATACTAGACTGAGCTGAATCTATTACTGATCATATTGAGTAATTGAATTAAGCTGAGTTCACTTGATTCCGAAGACTGACGGAATATTTCTGAATCTCGTTATCTGACTGAATGATACTAAGTTCTGAATTGATTACTTGAATGCTACTGAGGTATGAAACTGAATTCTTGAATACTACTAAGATCTGAGATGAGTACTGAACTGAAGCTAGAATGCTAATATACTTAGATTACTGAGATTTCTTAAGTTCTATAACTATCTGAGAGTACTGAGTTCTGTAACTTACTGAGTTCTAAGAATCATGGCTTGACTGAGATTATCGAGAAAACTGACACGGGCTCTAAACTTGCAGCTAAATTATCAGGTATAAATACCCCCAGGACTCGATAACATAAAAGTAAAACATAAACATTCTTGAATAATCATGACCATGGACATTCATTCACTATTATAATCATTAAAGCATCTCTTCAAGCACTTGGAAATCATAAACATGTGATAGTATAGGGAGACATGTTATTGGCTCATACTCCATTCAACAAGGTCTTGCAACAAACATTTAACATGCATTGAAGAGCATATAATTGGTGGATTTCAAGCTAACATGTCACAATTCATTTATTAAGGCTTTTCAACAAACACTTGGCATGCATGAACTTGCACGCAATAGGGGATTTCTAGTCAACATGCTATAATGGCTCTAATTCCTTCACATAAGCATTTTATCAAACATATGGGGAGCATGCTTTGGTTATTCAACAATTTCTACACTTAATTGACATAAACACATCACTTAACATGCAACTTGAAGAGAGTTTACCATGAACATCACATGAATATCACATACTAGGATCAACTCTTGAGATTTTATAAACGAAACATGAATTTAACTCAATAATAACATGAACTTCAATTTCAATTCACATGAATCATGAAAACTCATAAATATAAGATCTTTGAATTTAGAAAAAGAAGTCTTGAACTTCTTGGGTGGAAGGAACCCAAGAATCAACATCTAACATACCTTGCTATGTAATTCTTGAAAGATTCACAGTGAAACCTTGATGATTTGGGTCTTGGATTAGAAATCCTAGGTCTTGTTCTTGAAGAAAATTGAGAGAAACCAATAATATTTGGGTGTAAATGTGTTGAATCTCGTGTTAAAGAGTATATATAAGGGTTGGGAAAAGACCCTTTTTGCCCTTGGAATTAAAGTCCAGAACTGGAAAAATCTCAATTTTACGTGTTGGTACGATGCGCCATAATCACGCCAGCTTACTGGAAATTGGACAATTGGGAAACTAAGCCTTGGAGCGACGTGGTGGAAATTGCGTTGCCACCTTGGTTGCAAACTAAAAAGACACCACGACGCGGTGGAATCGCAGAGGCTCACTGGAATTTGACAATTGCCATTTTGCTTGGCTCTGTGATGCACTAAAGTGCCATGTGGCACACTGTCTCACTAAAATGGCTCTAACTCTTCGCCCGAGTGTCGGATTTGGGAGAATTTGATATCGACGGAAAGCTTATTCAATTTTCTGACAAAAAGTCGATATTAGGGAGATTCTACATGGTTTAAATTATTTCTCACTTTGAAAGTCACTTCTCAATCTTTTAAGGCCGAAATTACACTTCACTTGACATGCTCTAAGGCTCAGACTACGAGAGAACTTTGCGGGGTCTTACAGGCACATTTAATCAAGGCATTTTTGTGTTTTCATATCTTAGATTACCCTAGAAGTATAAATAGAATATAATGAGCATATTTTGGGTTAGACAATAGTTTTAGGTTGAACACTCTTTAATGAATTTATGGGTTTTTCCCTTTGTCTCTACATTGGATCTCTCTTGAATATATTTTGGTAAGATTATTCATGTATGAATTCAATTCTCTTCTCCCTTGAAATCAATCATGTAATTGTTTGTTCAAATTAGAGAATTACAAATCTATATTTGTCTCTAATTTACTTCAATTGTGGGGTTGTTTCATTTTTTCTTCTCTAACTCTCCTCAATTTCTTGATTATCTCTTGAATCTATATATCTTGTATCCCATTTTACATCAGTATAGAACCAACCAAGTAAATAGGGGGAATCGAAAAAGCTATTTTTTAAATTTAGCAAACATAGCACCAACAGCTTCTTTGTAACCTTCTTTATTCTTATATTCTTTGAGCAAATAAGAAATATCGGCTATATATGCTAAAATATTACAAACAGTAAGATAATAAGCACTGAAAAATTCAACCGTAGCAATATAAATTTTTTTCAAAAACTTAACAAGATCATCAATTACAACCCAATCAAAATCATGTAGCATACATTCAGCCGAATCAGCAAATGAACCACAATATTGGTTAAAAGTTAGTGTAATAAGAATTCTATAAGCATGACAAGTTTTTAAATAATCATACGTAGCATTCCATCTAGTATCACATTCTTCAGGCATCAATATCGGTCTAAGTCCATTTTGTTCACATTTAACTTTAAATTCTCTAATTCTTTTTCTTCGATTATTTTCTTGAATAAAGCCAACAGCAAGCCGGATGTATTCAATATAAAGCTAAAAAGATTCAAGATCATATGACAAGCACACTTAACATGAAATATTTCAGGTAACAATGGAGTGAGGCTAGCTTTTAACTTTGTAATAGCAATCTTGTTGTTAGAAGCATTATCAAAAGCAATACATAAGACTTTTTTTTTTCAATACTATAAAATTATGCAACTTTACTAATCTAATCAACAATAAATTCTCCAGTATGTCTACGATTTTCATCATACAAAAAAGTTAAAATACGTTTTTGCATAACAAAATTACTATCTATCCAGTGACAAGTAATGATTAAATAATTATTTTTATTAACAATACGACCAAGATCAGAAGTTAGAGTCATTCTACAATGAATATTTTTTAACAATGTAGATAAATAGAAAATATATTGTGAATAAAGTCTAAAAATATCGGCCCGACAAGTTCTTCTAGGAATACCACTAAACATAGGATTATAAATTGCTTGAATATAATGAATAAAAGCATCCAAAGAAGGAAAACTAAAAGACAAACAACCCATAGCTACCATTTTTGCTATTTCTTCCCAATCCCTCAATTTATTATAATTCTTAATTACCTGACCGGTTGCTGGGTCCATTCTAGTTTGTGTTGGCCCACCAACAGCCTCACCACCTTGTGCAATAAATAACTCTCTTTGGTGATTATCTTTTATATGTCTCATTAACGTACTCGTACCTCCTTGATTGCCTCCTCTTTTATGCTCATATACTTGTTGACAAATATTGCATTGCACCTTAGTTTCTCCTTCTATACGTGTAAAAAAAGCTCATGCAATACTAGTTGGTCTACGAGCTCTTAAGGCACGGGGAGGATCGGGGAGGGGGACGATTAACCGATTCAGATCTAACATTAGCATTTCCTACTACGAGTGTCTCACTAATGTTTTCATCATCTTCTTCTAAATTAACCGCATCTACTTCATTTTCTTCTTCTATACCGTAATTTTTCTGAGCTTCTGCATAATCCATATCGTGAGCACCTACACCTACTTCTTCCTCAAAAGATTGACTAAGCGGTACCGGAGGCACACGAGTATATCTACGACTTGAACTACCTCTATCGTCAGTAATTCGCTTTTACTACCACTACTACTTCCGGGATAATTTTTTTTAACACTTTTACTGGGGTTTCTTAATTTATCCATAATATAAATCAAATTAAAAAAAAAAATCACAAAAATAATAAAATTAAATATTCAACAGTTAATACACTAATTAAAAATTAAAAGTAAGAGATGGAACAATAATACCAAATTTTGGAAGTATCCGAAAGTTGCGACTTTAGAAAACTTTCACTCGTATTTGTAATCACAAAATTAAAAAATAAAATTGAGCACTTTAGGAGATATGTAGAATATTTGAGAATTGAGAGAGAATGAGATTTGAGAGAATGAAAATTGTGTGAAAATGATTTGAAAGTGTAGGGTATTTATAAAATTTTTTTGAGTTTTAAAAAATATTTTAAATTATTTTTTTAATAAAAAGGGTCAAATAGCCGTTTTTGGCTCCAAACGGTAATATAGTCGTTGGGCCTAACGATTGCTTTGGCCCAAACGGTCAAATTTCAATTTTTTTTTTAAAAAATAAAAAATAACCGGGCCGATTAACCGGCGGGCCTTGTCCGGGTTAGATCCGGGCCGGGTCCACCGGGCTAAAAAAATTAGACCAGCCCGAGACCGGCAGCCCTACAGCTCGGGGGCTGACAGGGTCGAGTTACTAAATGGGTCGGGCTGGGCCGAGTCAAATCGACCCGTTTGACAGGTTTAATCTAACTTAGAATTTCTAATTTCTTCAACTATTGATCCCATGTTTTTAAGGAATTTAGTTTATTAAGCAAATCTATCCCCATTTTTTCAGTATTATAACAAAGTTACTAGCAAAAATCAGCTACTTAATCGAGGTGTGCATAAGCTAGTCTGCACACTACGATTATAAGGAAAAAAAATAACTACTTGAAGTTACTTATACAATTGCTTAATTTCTTCTCCTTCTAATAGTCAAATGTTTTGCATGATTCGCTTATCTTCTCCACAAATATGAATAGAAAAAAATAAAATGATAGCTAGACACAAATCTCACTATAATTAGTAAATTACACACACAAAAAAAAAAAGTGTCAAAAGAACAGAAATTTTAGTAAGTAAATTAATGTATGTGGAAATCATAAACATTCTAGTTTGACTTGAACATTGAAACTTGGTATTATTAATAGGACTTGTGATTGAAAGAAAAATGTATAACACTTAAAAAATTGACAATGTTAATTTAATATTGTTGGTGACAAATCAATTTCCTCATAAGTTACTTTTATCTGTCAATTGCAATTCATGGATTCTGAACTAAGAATCATTCTTTTTCTTTAGTTAGATCCCTAATGAAAGTATCAAAAAATTTCAAAAAGAAAATGTTGTTGCGATTTATTAAATGACCGTTTTAACATATTTTTGTTTCTTCAACCTTAATGGCGTCGCTCAAAATGTTATGCCATAATAACACATAAAAATCTATATTTACAATAAGGTAAAAAAAATATTTTATAAGCGTAGATTACTAGTTCAAGTTTCAGGCTCTGATACCACATTCAACATAAATTTAAGTGTATATATATGTTTACGCTATCACATAAATTTAACACACTCTTCAGGATCTTAAACATGATATTCTCACATAGAATTTATCAAAGAGATTGTACATGATATGAAAGATGCTATTATGATTGAGCAACAATTAGATTAAATGTATTTCTCCTTTTTTCTTATCTGATGTTGTTGCAATTAATTTAGTGATGAAAAATTTGAACGAAGGTAATAACCCTAATATCTAAAAAAGGACCAATTTACAAGTATTAATCTTTAATTTGATGCGTCCGCCAAGTAATCAATGAATGAACGAGATTTATCCATTATTAAATATAGAAAAATTTACATAACGTAACTAACTTATAATATGTCATCATCATCACCAACTAATATTTAAAATGATTACTATTTGTAGCTAACCTTCCTATTTTATCACAAAGTGGTAAATATACAAGCCTAACTACAATTTAGATGTCATATTAGGCATTTCTAGGATATTATAACAATGGAAGCAACAACTTAAATTTGATCTCGTACATAGAATTTTCGTAAAAATCAAGAAACTGTCTATGATTGATTAAATTCGAAAGTAATCATGACTCCAGACAATTCTAGGCTAACTAACCTATAGAATTCTTTGAAATAGAGTCGTACACAATTCAAATCTATTCGAGTATTTGGATCAACTTGAAGACATTTGAATAATTCGATTTGAATTATACATTTGAATCGATCTACGGATCTAATTAGAATATCTTGACTTTAGAAATAGAATTAGATTTTGGGTGTTTATAATTTGAATCGATTCAAAAATCAAAATTTATACATATATTGTATACATGTATAAATAATAATAATAATAATAATAATAATAATAATGATAGTTAGTATTTATTAAGAGAAAAATTCATTTATATACAAAAAGTAAATTATTTACAACAAAAATAACTAATTTTGTTTATTACTTAAAATGACCACCATTACTTAAAATGACCATTGGACCCTTTTTATTTTTTTCTTTTGGGTGGTGTCAAAAGCTTTTTTGTTGTTGTTTTATTTTGCTGCATTTTTTTGTTACTTTTTTGCGTTATTTAATTATTTTTTTTTGGACAATTTTTTTTTCATGTATCAATATTGTATAAAAAACATATTATTTAATGTATGTAATGTATCGATATTGTATAAATTTTGTGTGTGTATATATATTGTATGAATAGTGAATACACATGTATTGCTATTGCAAGCGTTATGTAAAGTATTGATATTGTATAAATAGTGAATAAATGTGTATCGATATTGTATAAATATAAATGCGTATCTCTCTATATGTGTGTGTGTCAGCGTGTAATATATTGATATCGATATTTATTTGATTATATAATGCATTCTAGCATAATAAAAATATATTATATAATATGTACGTAATATATTAATATCAATATTTATTTGATATTATGTATTCCAACCTCCCTCACTTGGTGGGAATATACTGGGTATGTTATTATTATTACCGCATTTCAATCTAATAAATTTAAATAAAAAATATAAAATAATTAAATAATATAAATATTCTCTTTTTATATCAAAGTTTTTTGATCTGTTGTTCAATTGCACTTATCTCTTGCCTTTTGTTTGGTTGTAGACAGAGATTTTTTATTTTTATTTTTAAAATGGCGCAACACAGTTCATTATGAAAAGGAGTGCAACTGGCAACCCAAAAAGCAAAATATTAAAAAAGAGTGCAATTGGCCAGCGACTATTTTTTAGGTAAATAGTTTGCTCGAACGGCTACTTTTGAAAATAACATAGACCGACAGGCCATTTTAAGTAAATAAATGATAAGTGGCTTATTTTATGTGTAAGAAATTTAATTCTATAGTCATTTTGTTTATTTATTCTATTTATTACTACTTACATATCTAAAATCTAATGCAGACTCACAATAATTCAGATTCATATTTAGAGTATTTTAATTATAGAACCTAAAAGCTACGCTTTTTTTATCATTTATATTTTACCAATTACAACTTCAAGAGTACCCATAATTGCAACATCACATTCCTACAATCAGCAGGTTGGTGGTTAGAAAGGAGATGGTTGCTACCTAGTGCTAGGCTTTTTTTTTTTTTTTAATTTTCTTTCGTTGTTGTTATCGTTATATTATGAAACAGTTGTACTTTTGAGTTTTAAACCATTATGGTTGGAATTCAATTTCACGTTAGGTTGCTTAAAGCATAATTTCTTTTTATTATGTTTGCTCAAAAATTGAAATGAAAATAGTTACTTATTGAAATTTAATAGTCAAATAAATCGATCTGGTCCTTCCATCATCAAGGTTGGTGGTTAGAAAGGAGATGGTTGCTACCTAGTGCTAGGCTTTTTTTTTTTTTCCTTTTGTTGTTGTTATTGTTATATTATTAAACAACAGTACTTTTGAGTTTTGACAATTATGGTTGAATTTTAATTCCTCTTTGGGTTTATTTAAAACATAATTTTAAAATTTTCTTAATTTTTTTTTGTTATGTTTGCTCAAAAATTCAAATGAAAATAGTTGCTTATTGTTGAAATTTTAAATTCGAATAAATCGATCTGTAAAATTGAATCGAAATAATAAAAATGAATTGAATTGAATCTAAAATGAATCAACTTTTTTATATGGATTTTAATAAATTGAACTTTGATGTTTCAATTTGATAATGACTGAATTCACTCTGAACCGATTCCTACATAAGCCGGTAGAGGCAGGATGTATTAAATAATTTTTAAGATCCGAATGCGTCATCTTCAATTCATACAAGTGAAATATGCAAGAAGACAATTGGTGTCTATATGGGTTATCATTTGGATGATAAATAACGACATCCTCGATGTTTTTCTTAAAAAAGAACGTACATTAAGCTATCAATTTATATCTCCGTTTCTTGCATAAGATTTTCGCCTCACAACATCTCGCAAAGACAAAACACATTAGAATGACATCGATCAGTTACATTAGCAAGATGGCTTCTAAGTGTATATGGAGGTACACTTTGACATTCAAGACTTTATCCCTCACTAGGCATCACATAACAATGATCAGTTATCGCGTGTCAGCTAGAGCCTGCTGATTATTTGGACAAATTATAAACAACAAGAACTCTTATAATTTGGATATTTTGTTTGGACTACTGAATTTATGTTCTTAATTTCTTGACGTACAAGAATGAATTGAAACTTTAGAATGGGCTCATGAACGCATAAGGAGTTAAGGCTATATTTGTTTTTATTAAGATGAATCTGAATACATATCTTGATTAAGATGTTGTCTTCAGATTTAAAATCTGAATGATTAAGACCATTTGTTTTTCAATATTTGAATGTGCAAAATTTATTTATTTGCATATATAATAAAAAATATAATTCCAACAAAAAATAATTATATATTAGAAAAATATTTGATTTAATACGATAAATTATTTTTTGATTGAAAAAATTCATATTTGTTAGTGATAGTGGAGATAGTTTGTAATGGTGGTGGTAGTGGTAATGATTGATGTTCGAGATTAGTAATATTGGTGGTAATAGTTGTGACGATAGAGATGTCTAGTATTGTAGTGATTGTTAAAATGGTGGTAGCCATCATGTCTTCCATACTCCCAGAATTAGATATGGTGGTATCACGTCTACCAGGGGGAACGTACAGACCACTCTTTTCATTATATTTCTTCCAACTACCTTGGTCTTTGTTTCCAGATTTATCATAATGGTTCCGACCTTGGTTTCCTTGGGCATTCCCACGGAAACCCCTCTGATTGTTCAAGTAGTTGGCCTCCTCTTTAGAATCAGACTCGTCTCTTCCTTTTAGCGCTACAGCTTTCACTTTTTCGGTCTTCCCTAATAATAAGTGCTTGGTAAGAAGATCCATCTGCATTTTCATGTGAGCCATGTCTTGGTCACGATCTTCTTGTCTTCGCCTCTGCTCTGCAGTCATGCCAAAAGATACAGTAGAGCTTGCTACCTCAGAATCCCTGGTATGCCAAGCTCTACTTTGCTTCGTCATCCGATCTAGCATATTGCTTGCCTGCACAAAGGTGAGGTTCATAAATGATCCACCTGCCGCATTATCAACCACTGGCTTAGTCACCGAATTCAAAGCTCTGTATAATATCTCCATCAAGTGGACATTGGTCATATGATGGTTTGGGCATCGCATTAGCTTCGTCTTGAACCTCTCCCATGTTTCGTGGAGAGCTTCAGAGGGAAGCTGACGAAAGTTGCTGATTTCATCTCTCAATTGTGCTTTTTTTGATGGCGGAAAGAATCTTTCTAGGAAAGCGTCTTTCAATTGCCTCCAATGAGTAATAGAATCAGGAGTCAGCCCATTCAACCACATAGTTGCCTCCCCAGACAGAGACAATGGAAATAGACGTAATCGAATTGCATTCTGTCCAACTCCAGGATTGTCGAATGACTTGCATGTAGAAATAAAGTTGATCAGATGCATGTTCGGATCATCGCCTGCTAGTCCACCAAATAATCCCTTGAGTTGCAAAAGCTGAATCATGGCGCTAGTGATATTAAACTTTGCTCCGGGTGCCAATGGCGGAAGAATAATAGCTCCGGTGGCACCAGGTCCATCAAGATCATCCTCATCATCATCAAACGGTATATGCACAGCTCGGCGTTCGGGCCTCAATCGCGCTTGACGATCTCTCCTCTGTAAGGGTGCCGCCATCTCAGCAGTATGTCGTGGGTTTAGTAGCTCTTCATCGCCCAGATCCTCATCGTCAGGATTTGTTGCTCGCCTACGATTATCAATATTCTGTTGATGCACTTGAGCAGCCATCCTTTCAATTTCACGTTGTGCCTCCATTGATGCACTGAATAAACCTAAAAAAAATAAAAAACAACAACTAAAAGTAAAAGTACGAGAATCTTTGACCAAAGGGTCTAGTAATTATCACAAACTTGATTGACACTCGTATTCCCCGGCAACGGCGCCAATTTTTGATAACGCTCAATCTACAGCTCTCGTAGGAGTGTAAAGCGGTCGTTAGCAAATATAGAACCCAACCTGGGTTGGGTGTCGATCCCACAGGGAATAGCTTGGCCAACAAGTAAGCAAAATTAATAGACTTTTGGTGCAAGTCTCGTAAGAAGGGGGGATTGTAATAAGTAACCAAAGTAATGAAATAAAAGCTGAAAATAATAAAGTAAAAAGAGAAAGATTGTCACGTTGGTTGTAAACAATGAGAATTGAGGCGTTGGGGTTATGTCCGCCTTCAGAGGTATACGTCTCTATTGGCTATGAGTGTGTAGAGTCTTGACAGGCAATTGCTTATAGAGAATTGTAGTCGATGGTAAATCCAAGCGTCTCTCGACCTAAACAAGGACTATTTCACTTTAACTCTCTCGAGCTTAAAGTGTGTCTAGAGGTACAAATTCTCCAAGAGGTTAGTCCAGTTACGGCACTAGCTTTTTAATAGGAAAGGGTGTCCTACTACCTTGACATTATCTCTTTTCCAGACAAATAACCTTTCTCTCGAACAAGTTAAATGTTAGACTGGCGTTAGTCTATGCGTCTTCTTTTCTAGACAAGTAACCTTTCTCTCGAACAGGTTAGATGTTAGAATGGCGTGTTCATGTGTTTGAAACCGCAAAGAATGTAGATTTAAGATGAAGAGAATAATGATATAAGCAATATACGCGTCTTGAACTCACAAGCTCATAGCAATAGATAGTAACTCATTCGGCTTCCATAACCCCAACTAAGAGGTTTAGTTACCCATGAATGCGAAGGATATCACGTTTTGCATGGTGGATGGCGTGTAAAAGAGGTGTTAGGCGTGTGGTTTTGGTGATTCCGTAGCAAGTAACGATTCTCTTGTTGTGGAATTTAAGAATAGAAGAATAGATTAGAAGTGTTTGTGGTGGAAGATGAGAAGGATGGAAGAAAATTGATTGTTGAATTGATAGTTGAAGAATGAATTTCTTGAATGAAGGGAGGAGTTGCCTCCACTAAGGGAGGACTTGCCTCTCCACTAAGGGAGGACTTGCCTCTCCACTAAGGGAGGACTTCCTTTAAAATCTCTAGCATGATAGGGTATTTATAATACTCCTATCCTACTCCTACTGAGCTAATGAAATAAATAACCAAATCCTAATAGACTAATGAAATCCTTAACCCAAATGTACTAGGGTAAGGTTACAATATCATAATCCAAGTAGAATAGTGAAATACATAACCTAATTGTACTAGGTTAATGTATCTTTGTAAAATTCCAGCTTTGTGTCTGTAAGTCCCCAAAGTCTTCAGAAATGCTGTTTTAGTCCTGGACAGATTTTCCATGCAGTCCCCAAAGTATTCAGAAATGCTGTTTTAGCCCGGGACAGATTTTCCATGCAGCAGATTTGGTCCTTTAGGCGTCCAGCTCCTTTCCACTTCGTTTGTGAGCTTTCTTTTGCGTCAAGTAAGCCATAAAATGCTGTATTTTGCATCATTTATACCTGAAACTTTCCTAATCATGTTCGTTAGCTCATTTATAGGAAAAAGGACTAAAAGTGCATGAAATAGATAATTAGTTCTCAAAACTAGGCTAAAATATGGGCAAAATATATTGATATAGGCGCGTAAATTCGCCTATCATCAGTGGTTGGTTGATAATGGTGGTGGTTAGTGATGGTGGCTGATGATTATGGATAGAGTGGTGACGAATATTATTCAACACAAAAGTACTTCTTAATGATTAAGACTTAGTTCCAAATCTGAATGATTAAGACCTATTCAGACCTATTAAGAGCCAAAATCTTAATAAAAAATAAATGCACTTAATGATTTGAAGTTTGACCTCCATTAAATGCAAACAAATGAGCCTAAGAGAAATGCAAAAATACCAAACCTGAATTTGAACTTGTCCTTATCTTATGTTAAGGAAATTTAAAATTTATATTTTTGAATAAAAAATTATTTTTACCCTATTTACATAATATTACTTTATGAAATCCCCTTCATCATTGCAAAATAGCAATTCATTTCGAATTCCTTTTTCGTGTTAAAAATATCTTTCACTTCACATGCTTCTAGCTGTAACGATCAAAAAGTAAGTCACAATTCTCAACTTAAAATATGACAATGTTAACCTCATCAAGTTTTAAGCAAAAATCAGTTAAATTTCAGCAATAAAATTTATTATGATTCAAAATTGTATATATAACTACTTCTATAATTTTTTTACACAGTGATTTATAAGACGACAAAGAAAATTTCGTGAAATCACTTAGCAATAAGTGGAAGAATGTAACACCACATTTGACATGAAAAGTAAAGAAAAAATCTACAATAACCCTTAGCAACATGAAACAGACTAGTCAAAACATCTATCCAGATTAACATGCATTCCCAAACTGATAGAGTCTTATGTCTATCTTGTGACAAAGGCAGAACACAAGATCATGATTCGATAAAAGACTCGTGATGTGATGCCCCATAATTTTGACGTTCTTTATTGTGCATTAAGAGCTAAGAAAATGAGTTATTTGAGGTATTGAACCTTTAAGAATATGGTTGAAATGAAGCAGGGGATATTAGGAAGTAAAGAATGTGATAAAAGTATATGTTTGAAGTCCAAAATAGTGTGCTAACGTGTTATCCCCAAGGGGTCAAAAAAAAATCAAATTTTGGCTCAAAACAGTAGAGGTACGCTATTCCTTCGTGTCACGGAGCTGGACCTCCGCAATTTTAAAGGGTCACTGAGGCCAGCCTCTATATTTTTGAGGTGGCACGGAGGTGCTGGTTTTGTTGTCTTCTCTTATTTCTTTACGCACTTTTTAGGGTCTTTTGATCCTTTTCTTGATTAAAAATTGTTCCCTATCTATACTAAGCGATCTCAAATCCCTAAATAAAATATTTATTATTTAAAAACACATTATATTCTTCCCCATTACTCTTAGAAGCAAAAACAACTAGGGTTCAAGATTCAAGGCTCAAATCTCAAAAAGTTCTTGAAAATTCTTTTCGCCAAAAGGTATGTAGAATGAACCTACTTCTATTGTGTTTGAAAATATGTTTTTTCCTAAACTCTTATTTATGTTTAAAGTATGAGTTTTAATCTAATTTCAAGAGCATATTCTTAAATCACCATTTATGCCAAAAATCATGAATTAAGCTAAAGTTTGGGATTATTTTATGATTGACGAAAAGATTGAGTTTTTGAATGTCTTCTTCATCAAATTGTTTCATTGCTTATATATATAAATATGTGTATGCTTAAGAGAGATGCACATATTGTTGTAATGAGCTGTACAGTGTGAGCTAAATCAGAAAATAAAATGAGTGATTAGTGGGATTGAAGCCTAAATTGATATTATTCTGTTTTCATTAATCTTGATTATCTTTTCATTTAGGTGCTTGTATTGATTATTGTATATTATCCTTCCATTTAGGTTTTCTTTTCTTTCTGTAAAAGTTGTAGCCTTGTAATCATTCAAACACTGAAATCAATAGAAAATAAACTTCTCACTGTGTACGATTTTTATCATGGTATCAGAGAATGGTTCGAATTTGTGAGTAGAGGAAGATTTTTTTTTTAAAAAAGAAGGAAACTGAAACAAGATAAAAGTTAGATCATGGGGGAGACTACTCCAATAACTGGGAGGTCGAGTGTTGAATCTAAGAGTTCCCTGCTCTCTAAACTAACATCAAAATTATCACAGTTAATGGCTAGTATATCAACTGCAGCAAGCCATGAAGTGCTTGTTGTTCCGCAAGGTATCAAGATATATGATACTAACTATGCGATTTGGTCCCAGATTATAGAGATGTACATCTCTTAAAAAGACAGACTGGAATATATTAACGGAGATCTTGAACCACCAGAAGAAATAGATTCCACTTTCAGAAAATGGAGAGCAAAAAATGCACTAGTGAAGAGTTGGTTAATCAACTCGATAGATCCCAAGTTAATTGAAAATTACATCCGATTTTTGACTGCAAAAGTGGTTTGGGAAGCCATTACTACGGCGTATTTTGATGGAGGCGACACTTTTCAAGTTTATGATTTGAAGAGAAAAGTGATGAATTTGAAACAATGAAGGGGATCCATTGAGACGTATTTCAACCATCTTCAAGGCTTGTGCAGAGAAATCAATTTTCGTCGACCAAATTCAATGAAATGTCAATATGACATTGAAAAGTATATTTCTATATTACAAGAAGACAGAGTATATACTTTACTAGATGGACTGGATGACAGACTTGATAAAATTAGAGGCGATGTGTTGTAACTCAAGCCATTTTCTACTGTAGAGGAAGCATATGCACTTGTTCAGCGAGAAGATCTGAGGCAATTTGTAATGTTGATTATGGAGGAGGACATGAGTGCAACTATGATTTCAAAGACAGGACAAGGAACTCAGCAACACGTCTTTCTTCAACCAATGATCCATGGCAAGTATAACACCTTACAAAAGCAACAAGAAGAAAGAGGTGGTTGCACACATTGTGGAAACCTAAAACATATGATTAAAAAATAATTCCAATTGAATGGGACTCCATACTGGTGGTATGAACTGGAAAAAAAAAACAGAAGGTTGGTAGAGCATCATTGGCAAACACTAGAGGGAAATCAAAAAAAGTTGAATCATTAACGCTAAGACCACAACTTGAGAATACTTCACCGGTATGTGTCAACAACTTCGTGGCTCATAATAATTTAGATAATCATGGTTGGATTATTGATTCAGGGGAAACGGACCTTATGATCTTTGATTCTCGTAATTTAGTAGACTCAACTCAACCTAGACGCACATACATTGTTAATGCAAATGGAGTGACATATCCTGTTGAAGGGCTGGAAGAGTGACACTAGCGCCAAATCTCTCTTTACACAATACTTTACTTGTCTCCTCTCTTGTCAATAAATTATTATTTATGGGTCAAATGACGGAGGATTGAACTGCTGTGCACTAATATATCCAAAGTTTTGTCTATTTCAGGATATTCCCACGAAAGAGATTATTGATCGTTGTACTAAGCGAGGAGGCCTATATTACACGGATGATTACAATTGTGGCTTGACAAATGCAGCTCAGGAAATGAGTAACAGGGAGAAACAGATACGGTTGTGGCATCGCAGGCTGGGACACCCATCTTTTTCTTATTTAAGGTGTTTATTGCCAAGCTTGTTCTTAAATTTAGATGAAATCAAGTTCAAATGCGAAGATTGTATTCTTGCTAAGAGTCATCGTGTTTCATATCCAATAAGTTTGAATAAATGTGAAACACCATTTATGTTAATTCGCTCTGATGTTTGGGGTTCAGTTTCCATCTTAGTTTCTTCGGACATTAGATGGTTTGTGACATTTGTAGATGATTGTACACGTATGACTTGGCTTTATTTGATGAAAGGTAAAGATGAGGTGTTTCAAAAAATTTTCGTTTATTTCATAACATGATAAGAACTCAGTTCTCTGCTATTGTAAAAGTCTTACGATCAGATAATGGTGGAGAATATGCAAATAACCAGTTTGTTGATTACTTTCGAGCGAATGAAATACTTCATGAAACGTCTTGCACTTAAACATAATAAAATGGTGTCGCAGAATGAAAAAATAGGTATATTTTGGAAATTGCTAGATCTCTGTCGATGGCATCTAAAGTACCTCGATGTTATTGGATGAATGCAGCCTGTGATAGGGTTTACTTGCTAAATAGGATGCCATTACGAGTATTGAACTTTCAAACTCAATTACAGACACTTGTTGATCATTCTTCATTACCGTCGGTACTAATGCTTGAGCCAAAAATATTTAATTGTGTAGCCTATATCTATCTCTATAAAAATCAGCGATCTAAACTAGATCCGTGTGCTATTCGTTGAGTTTTTCTTAGATATGGCGATCATAAGAAAGGCTACCGCTGTTATGATCCCAGAAGTAAAAAGTTTTATGTCACAGTGGATGTTACTTTCTTAGAACCAGAACTATTTTTCTCTGAGAGATATATGGACTCTTCTCTTCAGGGAGAGAAATTTATTGAAGAGCAGAGTACAAATAATTGGGAGAATTGACTATTTTTTTACGAAAATCCAGCTTTGAATGGCAAACCCCAATTAATGGAAGAGACTCCAAATCATGGTGAAGCAATCCAAACTTTGAATGACATAGTTGGCTTCATGAAAGAATTTGAAAAGCATGGTGTAAGTATACTAGAGGATGTGCAGTAGGAACCAGAATATACACATAAGAAGTTGATAAAACAAAGCTTAGTACCATACGTAGACCAATCTCCTGAGTTTTTTCCTGAGGTACAATCTCTGAATTCTACTCTTAATAATGAACTAAATAGTCCTTACACATATAAACTCCCTTTCAGGCATAATCGAGGGCATCTACCAAATTGATACTCTCCATATCTTTAAGAAAAGAAAGCAGAATACCCAATAGCTGACTATGTTAGCATAAATAATTTGCCAAAATCACTTAAAGCATTCACCTACAAGCTATCCTCTGCAAATATTCCAAGCACTTTACAGGAGGCTCTGAGTGACTCAAAGTGGATTCAAGGAATAAAGAAAGATATAGAAGCATTGAAGAATATGAATACATGGAGACTAGTACCACTACCTAAAGGAAAGAAAGTGATCGGATATAGGTGGATGTTCAGTATCAAATACAATGATGGATCGATTGAACGTAGGGGTGTGCATCGGTCAGTTCGGTTCGATTTTATGTGTTATTGGTTTGGTTTATCGGTTTTCGATTTTTAAATATGTAAAATCAATAACCAACCAATAAGATATTTTCTTAGCGATTTCGGTTTATTGGTTTTTGGTCCTTAACGGTTTGATTTTCGGTTTACCCAATAAGAAAATATTCATAAAATAGAAATAATAAAAACTAACATTAAAAAATAAAATCTTAACGCCAAAATCCTATGCAATGCATTTTAGTTTACAAGTATCTTCAAACTTGAACTAAATGTTAGTTCGAAAAAAAATTGAATGCTAATTGTTGGAAGAGACTAAAGGCTTCAAGCTTTCCAATAAGATAATGCCCAAGCTTTATATTATGCCTTTATTGCCCTAAATAGGTTAATACTTTGTGAATCACTGAAATGTGAATAAGTAGTGCATATAATATAATATATATATAGGGATAAAATAATAACTTAGTGTATCCTTATTGGGTTATCGGTTTAACCGATAACCCAATAAGCTAAAACCGAAACCAAACCATTTACCCAATAAATTTTTTTATAAAATCAATTAAAAATCATTAACCCAATAACCCAATACCAATAAACCAATAGCATTTTTATCGGTTCGGTTTTATCGGTCGGTTCGATTTTTGCACACCCCTAATTGAACGCTACAAAGCGAGACTTGTGGCAAAAGGATACACTCAATTTTATGATATAGATTGTACAAAGACTTTTTCTCCCATAGAAAAATTAAATACCGTGAGATTACTACTATCACTTGTTGCTAATTTGAATTGGCCATTACATAAATATGATGTGAAAAATGCTTTCTTACATGGTGATACTGAAGAGGAAGTATATATGAAAATCTACAAGGCTTTGTTACTTCACAGGTGGGAATTGTATGCATGTTAAAGAAAATATTATATGGATTAAACAGTGGTTTGGACGCTTTAGCTTGGCCATGAAGAGACGAGATTACAAGAAAAGTAATGTTGATCACACCTTATTCTTGAATCACCGAAGAGGTATGGTGATAGCCTTAATTATCTATGTTGATGATATGATAATTACAAGAGATGGAAAAGAAGAGATTACAAAGTTGCAAAGTTATTTATCTACAGAGTTTGAAATGAAGAACCTTGGAGGGCTTAAGTATTTTCTTGGGATAGAGGTGGCTCGATCGAGCAACGAATTTTTTCTTTTCCAAAAAAAATATGTTCATGACTTATTGACAGAAACAGGAATGCTCAATTGTAGACCTGTTGACACTCTATGGTCCCAAATCATGGACTAAAGGAGCATCCAAATCAGACGCCAACAAACAAAACATAAGTCTTCCAGGAGATGACTTATGTTCAAGAAACGCAGTCATTTAAATATTAGTGGCTATACAAATGCGGATTGGACTGGGAATGCAACAAATATAAGATCAACATCGGGTTATTTGACATTTGTTGGAGGAACTTAGTTACTTGGAGAAGCAAGAAATAAAAAGTGGTGGCTTTATCTAGCGAAGTATGATAAAGGGAATTTGTGAACTTCTTTGGTTGAAGAGATTATTAACAGAAATAGGTCTTGACTCAAGTTCAACGATAAAGATGTTCTGTGATAATAAGTCAGCTATACAAATTGCTTAGAATCTTGTTCAACATGGCAGGACAAAGCATATTGAAATAGATCGGCATTTCATTAAAGAGAAACTTGAAGAGAAAATAATATGTAGAAGACCAGTTAGCAGACATGCTAACAAAAGTTGTTCCAAGTATACCATTTAATAGCTCATTGGACAAGTTGGGTATCAAAGACATCTAACTACCAACTTGAGGAGGAGTGTTGCAATGAGCTGTACAGTGTGAGTTAAATCAAGAAACAAAATGAGTGGTTAGTGGGATTGGAGCCTAAATTGATATTATTCTGTTTTCATTAATCTTGATTATCTTTCTGATTAGGTGCTTGTATTGATTACTATATACTATCCTTCCATTTAGATTTCCTTTTCTTTCTGTATAAAGTTGCAACCTTGTAATCATTCAAACACTGAAATCAATAGAAAATAAACTTCTCACTGTGTTTCGTTTTTAACACATATTTCAAAGCTTTAGAGAAATCTTAAATAAAAAGACAATTTTGCCTAAATCTTTATGCATGTTTTGAAAGCAAAGACTTATTTGATCACGAAATTATCTTTTGTGATCAATATTATTTTTGAAAGGGCTAAATAGAATAAAATAAATGGCTTACGTGACTTGCAGGTCTTGGAATGACGATAACAAATAAGAAAATGTTCGTAAGAGAAAGAAATGATTATCGAGAATGACTAACATTTTAAAGAAATTAAAATATGGGCTTATAGAGAGTTAGATGGTTAGCCGAGAAGGCATGAGTTGAAAAGCTCATTGCTCAAAATCGTGTTTTATAGACGCAGCGTTGATTATGTCCTGAAATATGGATGATCATTGTATACTTACTTCATGCTTTGGTATACTAGAGAAGAGAGACTCCAATCCTTGTGGCAAACTTGAATTAGTGACATTTTTTGTTAGAATTTTGGAAAAAACTTTGGAGTGTCTTCTAGTATCTATTAGGTCGTTAAGTTAACCACATAAAATATATCATTTTCTTTAATTATATACATCAATTTTAATTGGAACAGGTTGAGGTTTTACCATTTATCGAGGCAAATGAGTATAATTAAAGAAGATTGACATATTTTAAGTGGTTAACTGGTCTGTATAATCGATATTTAAGCATACTTGAAAAGGTCTTTTCCAAATTTGAATTGAAAGTGTCTAGCTAGTAGAAGCAGTTTATCACGTATTCAAATATTTAATTAGAAAAAAGGGCACCCCGATGAAAGCTTCCAACCACAAAGATCTATTGTACTCAATCTACCTTGTACGTCTGTCAGAGATTGTTTTTCAACCTTGAACTCATGACCTTCTGATCACATGAAGGTAACTTTACCAATTACTCCAATATTTTTCTTTCAAATGTTTAATCAAAATAAATCATAATTTAAATATCTAAATAAAATTTATTAGCAATTTCATGAGGTCAATAATTTACTAATCCCCCCATAAAAAAAAAAAAAATTCTCACATATCAAGAAAAGTACTGCATGGACGGTTAATGATAATAAACTTTTGTAAAGTTTAGCATATCACATGTAGTGGATTTATAAGATAAGGTAATTAATTAATTAATACCCCAGCCCCCTTGTTTTCTCGAATGTTTCAATAGTCAAAGATTAAACAACTCTAAAGTTGATGTCCTTCAATAATTCATAGGTGGTAAGCATAAAATTCATGATTAGCATTTAGCTAGATTAGAATATAACACGCACAAAATTTTGCTTTGGAGCTACCTACCATATAAGTCAACTACTGTCATTCTAACATGAAAATTATGATGTACAAAATATTTAGGAGAAGATAAAAGGAGGGAAAGATATTTGATTGATTATCCTTTATTTCCTTTTAGTGGTCTAATAGTATCACGGTTTAAATATTATTTGTTTTGACTATATCCATTATATTTTTTATGTATTTAATTTGTCCTTTTAGTTAAATCATTGAGTATAAAAGTGTGTGTATGTGCTCTGTGAACTTATATTTTGTTTTATACTTTTTCTTCAAAGGTTAATTTTTAAAAGTTTGTCCCACTTTAACTGTGACCCGTCTAATTATTCACCCTCAGGGGCATTACATGTCCTATAATTAGGGGTGTATATAAACTGATTTGATTCGAGTTTTTTTATTTACCAAACCAAATCGACAGATTTTTATATCTTATAAACCAAATCAAAACAATAAGAGTTGATTTTTTTCTAATGTCAATTTTTCCCGATTTTATTCATTTTTCAATCTTTTTTTCTATAAAATATGTAACTAATGCAACTAAATATTATTTTGTTCTAGTAAAATACAATAATTATATCGAAGAAAATAGAAAAATATAAAAGAAGTCATGACATTATGTTAAAATATAGTGTCATCAGCAGTAAAGATAATGAAAATCCATAAAACAAGTATTATTAATAAGAGATGATGAAAATGAATAAGATTTAATTTGAGTTTTATTTGAGTTGTTAAATATTTATAGCATGTAATGCTAAGATCTTAAATTGTAAATTCAAACTTGAAGTAAAGTTGAGAAATATGAATCATGGAAAATCTTAAGAAATTCTTGCAAATAACAAACTACAATATAATCTCTATTTTAAAGTATAATATATCTATAAAATTATATAAATATAATGTCAATTGATTTGTTTTTAGTTTGATATTCTTTCCAGTTAAAACCAGTCCAAATCAATTATACATGGTTGGGTGTGTTTTCTAATACTAAATCAAACCACTATACGATCTTTTTCCCCGATTTAATTTGATTTTGTTATAAAACAAGAAAGAATAAAAAAGAAGAGTAGAGAGAATAAAAAGAGTAATTTTTATTTCTCTTGAGGGATATCATTAGATTGTTAAAAATACATTCAATAAAACCCTTCTATTTATAGGGAAAAATATTCTGACTAAAAAACAGATACTTCAAATCCTGATAGATATCAACTAGATCTTGATAGATCTTATTAGATCTTGATAGATCTTATTAGATCTTGATAGACATTCACTATAATGTAAATACATTTATAACACTCCCCCTTGAATGTCTAGATAGATAATGTGTCTCGTTAAAACCTTACCAGAAAAATCCAATGGAAAAAAATCTAGTGAAGAAAAAAGAGTACACATCTCTAACAATACGCAAATATGTTACCTCATTAAAAAACTTACAAGGAAAATTCAGTGGGACAAAAACTCATAAGAAAAAAAGAGTACAACGCGTATCAACTCCCCCTAATGAGAACATCCTTGAACCTTTGCATCCCAATCTTGTCCAACATCTTCTTGAAAGTTGCAATTGGAGAAGATTTGGTGAATAAATCAGCCACATTGCCACTTGAACGAATCTGTTGCACGTTAATATCACCATTCTTTTGTAGCTCATGTATGTAGAAAAGCTTTGGCAAAATGTGTTTCGTTCTATCTCCTTTTATGAATCCTCTCTTAAGATGTGCTATGAATGTTGCATTATCTCTGTATAAAATTGTGGGTAGATTGTCATAGTTCACACCACATTTTTCTCGAATGAGATGTATCATGGACCTCAATCATACACATTCTCGACTTGCTTCATGAATAGTTATTATCTCGCATGATTCGATAAAGTGGCTACGATAGACTGCTTTGTATATCTCCAAGATATTGCAGTACCACCACATATGAACACATAACCTATTTGAGACCGAGCTTTATGTAGGTCAGATAAGTACCCAACATCAACATGACCAATAAGATCGGGATTGCAAACTTGCTAACAAATTAACAATTAAAGGCTATATCAGGCCTTGTAGTATTTGCAAGATACATTAGTGCATCAATTACACTAAGATATGGTACTTCATAACCAAGGAGTTCCTCATTCTTTTTTTGAGATCGGAATGGATCCTTATTCAATTTTGCATGTTTCTCATTTAAGCAAATATTTTATTGCTTTTGAAAACTCTCCAAGAGTTCCAATGATACTCAAATCATCAAATTATCTCTTATGAGGATAGTAAAAAGTTTTTCAGAAACTTTATATACTTCAGGCATTTTGAATTCTTTAGAGATTTTCATATGGATTTTTGTCAAATAACAATATCCAACATGTCGAGTATGACATCTTCAAGTATCTAAACTGCAAATCAAATAAGTTGTACGCTTACCAAAATGCATCCTTTCAGGTCACTTGATAAATGTTTCTACGTCAGCATGCTTAAATATACGTAGAATTCGATTCCTCGTAATCTTTCACAATATTGCGCCAATATTGTATCAAAGGTATCGTCGACGGTTTTTCATTTTGTTTCAGTTCACAATGTGACATAACATTTTGAGATCTCATCACTTCATTATTTTCACATGTACCTAAACCTCCCATAAGGTTTCATGAAGTGTTATGTCGTGAGTTCTTCAAGAGCACATTGACTTTGATTATTTGCTCCTTATCCTTTTCAAGGATTATTTTATTTGGAACAGATTGGTCTATCATGTTTCACGCATGCATAAACTTTATCCTTTAGGACACAAAATAGGAGCACTTACAGCTTAATATGAGATGCTTTCGGCATTTGACTTGAATTGTCTTTTGAATGAGGATCTGATGATAATTCCTAACATATTTCATAGTTGTTTATAATCTCCCCCTTATGTTAGGAAAACTAACATACATCCTCCATCTTCTTTGAGGAATCCATCTTTGTGCATCATGATATATTCATTAATCGTATACTGCACATCAAAACTATTAGATGGAATAGTTGATTCCTTGCCTTGAACCAATTGAGAGGAAAGAAATAATCATAATATATTGGTCTAATGCATACAAGTGTTATTGTATGCAATATATCATATTTTTTCATATCAATACATGAAACTTTGTTCTCATTATAATGGTTCAGCTATTTATGGAAGACATTCAATGCTAAACCATCATCATCAAGATGAATTATCTTGATTACACAATCTGAAAATTATGCTCAATTTATATTGAGCAAGTAACTTTATGAATGTCAAATGTAGGTTGACAATGAATGTGCATGTGTTCATCTTATTGATTCATCATTTCAACATATCACATGATAGATGAACGGACCCTTATTCACCTTTTATACTTTTCAGATTTTAAGAGATCCAATCCCAAAATTAGTTGGTCCAACCAATTTATCACGAGAACAAGCAATATTAAAAGTAATGAAGAGTTTTTTAATTTCTTCAATATATGTTCAATACTCAGTATGCACATCTTTAGGATGTCGCTATCGTTCATGTCAATTTATGAACATTTATTCTAGCAAACTCCAAGTTTACCATGACATGTACCTTTTACTTTAGTAAATTTCTAATTTACTATTACATGAATAAATTTCAGATTTACTACTTTAGAAGTAGATTTCAAAATAACTGTTCTTAGTTATTCTGCCTTTTTCGGAAATGAGTTGTGATACCATCAATCAAGTGCACGTTTGTATTGAAACAATCGAAATCCTCATTCCCGGGAACGTAATATAATTGTGCCCTAAGTCTATCAAATTTTGATAGATTATAACCTCTTTCATGATATTGCTACTTCAGGAGCAAATCGAGGTTTAAATATGATAGAGAGGAATTCTCTATATTGCTACCACATTCACTTCAAGAATGGAGAAAATTGTCATCTTTTAGACTCATTATATATTGTCATCACATTCACTTCTTGGAATGGATCATATTCAATGGACAAGTTTCATGACTTTTCATCAAAAACACATTATTTTGCCTTAACCATCATAATATCATCAATATGGTGCATTGAGATTCAAACTCAACGTCTTACCCATATAAAGGCGTCTTAGGCATAAATGAATGGTGAACCCAACATCTTATCATCATGATGCATCGAGACTATACCCCAATGTCTTACCCTTTTCATGCAACGAGATTTGAATCCATAGTCTTACCCTTAACCAATGTTACAATAGGTTAAGATTTTATAGATTTAGATCTACCATATTACACTATTGTGATATTTAGCGTTATTTGAAGAGTTTGCTAACTACTTAGACATCAAGTAATAGAATATTAAAAAAAAAGGATTAGCTATCCAAGAAAAGTCACAACATATATAATACAAATTAAATCCCTCAACATAAAATATAAGATTGTATCGTCGATCACGTATTATGAGGTAATAGGTATATACTAGAAGCTTTGAGAAGTCTTATATTTCAATCATTTAAGTAGAATCATAAATTTAAACTTTCTCAAAATAAATCATGGACACAGCAGCCCAATCAGTTCATACGAGTAAGCTTCTTGTTTTTCCTTTTTTTTTTTTCTTTTCAACTCATGGCTTTTATAAGATTAACCAAGTTATTGTCAGGCCACATGAAATAAATCTAAAATACAAGCATGACTTGGTAAGTTTTTACAAACTCATTAGTCATCTCTCACATTATTATTAAGAAACAACACTACTGGGATGACTAAGAAGAAAACAAACCTGATAGTGATCAAATATTTATTAACACGAATCAAACTATATTACCTCCAAAAGCATTAGCTTCGTCAATCTCATAAGACATACTATTTAGTAGTCTAGATCTAATATGATAGAGACTCGTGTTGATAACGTGTTATAAAATAAGAAAGAATAAAGCATTAGCTTCGTCAATCTCATAAGACATACTATTTAGTAGTCTAGATCTAATATGATAGAGACTCGTGTTGATAACGTGTTATAAAACAAAAAAGAATAAAGAAGAGTTGAGAGAATAGAGATAGTAATTCTTATTTCTCTTGAGAGATATCATCAAATTGTTAAGAATACAATGAAAAAAACCCCTCTATTTATAGAAAAAAATAATCGCAGTTTCTGACTAAAAAACAGATACTTCAAATCCTATAGATATCAACTAAATCTTGATAGATCTTGATAGACATTCACTATAATATAAATACATTTATAACAGATTTATTAATTTGATGCTACTTATCGGGTTACTTATTAAAACCCCTACGCTACAACACAGAGTTAATGAAATGTACCTCAAATAGTTTAATGAACGCCTTTAATTAAAATAAATAAATAAATAGATAATAATTCAATGAATTTAATTAGTTGTAAGTTAGTGCAACGAAAATAAGATAATTTTTAGTGAAAAGGATGAATAAAATCTTCATTCTTTTTCAACAGTAAGCTAGTGCTACATAAGGACTAAAGAGTTGAGGACTATCTAACACATGATTAATAATTGAGTTTGAATTTAGACAGTGTAAAAATAATTGATATTAACAAATATCATGTAGGGGCACATAATTTGCATAGGTAAACCCAAGTTTGTTTCTTCAACAAGCTTTTTGACCTTTCAAACATAATATAATTTTAATAAAGAGAAGTAAACAATAAGATAACATCACTTATAAGGTTTTGTTGATTCAAGAAATAGTTATTATTTTACTTTACTTTCCTCTATATAGAAGAGCGAATAGAGGAGCTTAGGGTCCTTTTTGAAAAATAATAACTAAGCTTCTCAAAGTTTCATTTATTACTATTTGAGAAGTTTTTAAAATGACAATTAAGTTCTTTAAAGTTTCACTTATTATTATTTAAAAAATTTCAAAAATAACAACGAAACTTCTCAAAATTCTACTTATTGTTATTTGAAGACTTTTCTAGAATTAATTATATCTATTAAAAATTTACATAAAAAAATACTATACAATATAATAATCAATTTAAAAATATTAAAAGAAATGATTAAAAAATCGATTGCTTCTTAAAATTCTTGCGGTGTTGCATAAATTGGGATAATTATTTGAAAATAATGTAAAAAGTACTACAAATAATAATAATAATTAACAATTTAAAATATTTTAAAGACATAAAAAAAATGAGAATGAGAGGAGCTTAGGCTCAAATTTTAAAAATTATAAATAAGCTCCTCAAAGTGCCACTTATTTCTATTTAGGAAGCTTAGGGTCAGTTTGCCAAATGACTATTTCGTCTTTTTACTTCTCCAAAATTACTTATGTTTATTTGAGATTTACGTTAAAAAAAATACTATGAATCACAATAATCAATTCTAAGTTATTTACAAAACATAATTAAAAAAAAATCAATTGATTCTCAAAATTTAGTCAGTGTCACATAAATTGGGATAGCTTTTATTTGAAAGTGATATAAGAAGTGCTACAAATTTTATATTTTACTCTATAATAAAAAGTGAATAGAGAAGAGTTTAGGGTCGACATGTCTGTTGTCTTGCCTGCTTCAGCTGCTTTTACTATATTACCCCTAATTAATTATTATAATTGATTTACGCGTTATAAAATTAATAATATTTAATAAAAAAAGTAAAATAGACATTTATGATATGTCTCTTTCAGCTGCTTTAACCGTAATTTTATTATATCACCCCTAATTAATTGTTATAAGTCATATAAAAATAATAATAATTTATTAAAAAAATAATATACATAAAATGATAAATTAACTCTTGGTATTCTAAATTAACTTTACGTCTTATATGAGACCCACTTAAATTTTTTCACAAGTATTTTTTACAGTAATTTTGCGATGTCACTTCTAAATAGTTATTACAAGTCATTTAAGACATAGCTGCTTCGTTGCTTCAATCATGATTTTACTATATCACTCCTAATTAATTATTGTGGTAATCTAAGCATTGTGGCACTTAAATTAAAATAGAAGAAAGAGTAATAGAAATCACATTAATAAAAAATTTAAATTATTTTAAAAATATAATTGACTATCAATGCCGCAAAAGTTTGAACAAGGAGAGTAACATATATTATTTAAAAATTACGTAAAAAGTATTAGAAATTACAATATTTAACAGTTTAAATATCTAAAAAAATAATCTATTATATATGTCAAAAAAATACTATAGATCACAATAATTAACAACTTTGAAAATTTAAAAGATGTAAAATATTTGATTTATTCTCAAAATTATATCAATGTCACTTAAATTGGAATAGTTAAACATATAATTGACTATCAATACCACAAAAGTTTGAAAAGAGTAACATGTACTATTTGATAATTAAATAAAAAATTATAAATTACAATAGTTAACAACTTAAAATATCTAAAAATAATAATTTGTAGTATATTTCTAAAAAATAACGTTAAATCACAATAATTAACAACTTAAAATTTTAAATATATAAAATATATGTTTGACTCTCAAAATTATATCAGTCCCACTTAAATTGGATTATTATAAATCTCAATAATTAAAAACTTAAATTATTTTTAAAAATAAAATTGACTATCAATGCCACAAAAATTTAAACACAGAGAGTAACATGTATTATTTGAAAATTACATAAAAAGAATTATAAATTACGACAATCAACAACTTAAAATATCTAGAACATATTATAAATAGGATTGATTATCTAAATTCTATTTATGTCACATAAATTGAGATAAAAAGATAATATATAATGGGCCCGTGCTGACACAGGTCTTCAGCATCTAGTATGCTCATATTAGACTACATAAATTGAAACAGAGAAGTTACAATAGAAAAAATAAGCAATGAAATGGTAACAAAGAAAAAAAATGAGATGATAGACGAAGAGGTGAGAAACATAAGACTTTACTACACAATGACTCCTTTGCTTGCCTCATATTTTGCTATTTAGGTGTTTCATTTCATCATTCGGTTCACACATCAACAATGATATATTCGTACATTAGGTTTATGACAATAGGTGCTAGCTGCATAATATGGACAACAGTAATCGTGAGGCAAGAGGCAAATCACATGTATAGTGAAGATGTACATATGTGCACCGATTAACTTTGAAAAAATTATTGATGTGTGTGTATATGTTGGGACTAATATATATTTTAGTGTGCATTCTTATAAATGTATGTGCACTCTGGTTGTTAGTTGAAATTGTTGCTTTCCTAGTTGTGACATTGGATCAAATATCACTTTATATATTTTGCACGGCTTTGACCATTAAACTATCCCTCTCAATTATTTCAACAAAGCTAAAGTCCAAGTATTATTAGCTTAAGATTCATAATTGATCTCTATACTTGTATTTTCTCATTATGCACACAATTAGTGATTTGTTAAATATGACATTATTTCTCATCGTTATTAAAAATTTTGCTAGCGCTTATATTAATTAATAGTGTCCCAACGCTTTTCAATCTTCAAATTCAAGGTTCACCTTTACATATAATCACTAAAATTTATATTTATACAGACCATTTCGAATTGTGATCTTTAATCATCACTCATTATTTAGTCAAATATGCTTGACATTACCTATATGCAAATATTATATTGAAAGTCGTACATATAGTAGATGGTCAAAAATTCCTTCCTATTATGATTTCCAGAATTGTCAATGATTTTTAAGGAATTTGTAATGAATGCTTTAAAGAGAAATATATTTAAAGTATTTTCTCTTAGCTTTGACTAATTTGAATTTGCATTATTTTTTTTTTGAAAAATAAAATACTCCCTATCAAAAATAACTCTATATCTAGAGCCTAAATCTAAAAAAATGTATTCCCTTTGTCTTAAATAAGTGCCCCTTTTAGCTCTTTTTACACTCAATTAAGAAGAATAAATAAATTGAAGGTATAATCTAATCAAATTACTCTAATTGATTAGTTTTTGAGAATTGAGCTTCTTAATATAAAAATATATACAAATATATCAAAATACTCTTTGATTTTGTGAAAAATTAAAATTAAAGAGCTGTCAAAAGAAAAAAGACATTTTTGCTAAACAAAAAAAAAAGTAATGCAAGCAAATTAAACGGTAAAAATAATTTGTCTCGGAATAACTTTATTTCGCTAAAATGATGCTTATTTCGAGGAAATAAATAATGATATATTGTCGTTATATAAAATTGTAACGCTTATAGCTTAAACATGCAAAAAAAAAAAAAAACTTAAAATGCTAGCGGACAAACCTTGATATGTTCAAACATATATATTTTAATCTTCCAATTTTGCCCTCACTTTTCTCTCTAAACAATACAAGTACTCGATGAAATTTTGTCCTGAAGACGGTTAGGAAGAAAAGAACAAGATTCACAAAAAATTGTAACGTAAAAATAGGTGAAAAAAACAAGTGTTTTTTCTTTATCTTAGTGATGTGTGTATAAAGCCAAAAGGGAGTTTGAGTATTTAAGTTGCTAGCTACTTCGTTGTTATCGTCAGTTGTTTAGTTGAAGAAAAAATAAATAAAAGAGAAGGATATTTTTATTTAATTTCCCTCACTTTTAGAGGTTTAATAGTATCAAGTTCCAATGTTATTTATTTTTATCGAATATCATGTATTTAATTTGTTATTTAAATTAAATCATGGAACACAAATCATGCGTGTCATCTATAAAAAATGAAACTCTTGATTCAATCAACTTAATTTTTTTCCTTAAAAAAAGGTTATTGGAATGAAGTTGAATTTAGATGAAATTTTATATTAAAAAATTTCATTAGTATTGTTTAGTTACTTTTATTCTAGTTACTTTTATTCTTCTCAAAATTTATTTTTACCACTAGTATAGAAACATATGTAAAGCATATGTCTATTTATATAGAAAACAGATCAATGGTAAAAAGATATAAGTAACATATTTTGAAAAAAAAAATACTATTTGTAAGAAAGTTAACTAAGTATTTAATAGAACTGTATTATTCTTTCCATAAAGTGAGAAGCAGAAGAAAAATAGAAAAGAGAAGGGAGCGACATTAATTTAAGAAAATAAAGAGAAAAGAGTTATTAAAAAGATATTTTTTCTTTTCATAATTTTGTTATTAAATAGAAATTTTACATATAAAATTTTTATTCAAAAAAAAATTAAATAGGTTAAGTGATTTTCTGAGTAAAATTATGATAGTTGAGTGACTTTTGAAGTAAAAATCAAAGTTAAATGACTTTCTCGATAAAAAATCTATAGTTGAGTGACTATTTAAATTATTAAGCACAAGAATTAGAGGTGAGAAGCATAAAGTTTCCTTGAGCAAAATACACAATGACTACGTTGCTTGCCTCATATATTGCAATTTAAATATAATTCTTTTCATCATTCGGTTTACGCCTTAACAAGGGTATATTGTACATTAGGTTTATGACAATAAGTGTTAGCAGGATAATGTGGACAATCATAATCGTGAGGCAAGAAGCAGATTACATGTATAGCGGTGGGTATATATGCGTGCATCGATTAACTTCGAAAAAATTATTGTCTATATATGTGTATATATTGAAATTGATATATATTTAATTAAGTGTACACCCTTATAAAAAAGCAAGTGCACTTGGATTGTTGGTTAAAATTGTTGCTTTCCTATTTGTGATCTTAGATCAAATATCGTGAGTCCAAATCACCAAGAGAATAAAAGGAATGGGAGTTGTTAGGGAGGGGGAAAAAGACGTCATTATTAATCAATTGAATATGACATTATTCCTCAATTATTATTAAAATTTTTACTTATATTTATATTAAAATAATAATATTCGAATATTCCGTAATTTTTTGAATCCTAAATTCACCTATGCATGCATAAGACCACTAAAATTTACATTTGTATGTATAATTCGAAATGTGATCTTTAATCACCACTCATTTCTTTTCTTTTCTATATATTAGAAGAGGTGGTTTCAACATGTGAGCTTTTTGTCTTTAAATTCAATATTGAGTGTATTAAGGTCTTTAAAATAAGTTCTAAGCTCAATTTGATAATCTTTTGTGCTTTCTTTTTTGAACCTCCTTAAAAGTTTTAATAAAAACTCATTCTTTTCTCTTTACTTACCAACAATACCATGTAAGAAATTTACAATATGTCATCACATATGGCCTTGCATATATTTCCACATATGTGGGTCCCTCTATCTTCCATTTTTTTAATCTTTTTTTAAGTATAAAATTATTTTAAATATATTATATTTAAGTAAATTGATTAGTAAGATGATAATTTATTGTAAAAATTAATTATTGATACAATTAAATAAATTTTATTCTTTATTTAATTTCAAATTAAATATATAATTTAATTTCTTTCTTATTTGTTACTACAATTTCACCCAATTTAAACTTTTTTCTAATATATAGAGGAGAAAATTTCGATATGCCTGCTTATGTTGTATTCTTCAACTGCTTCAATAGTGATTTTATTATATTGCCCCTAATTAATTATTATAAGTCATTCATATATTAAAAAATAATATTTAATTTTAAAAAAACAGACATTTATTACATGTCTATTTCAATTGTTTCAATCGTAATTTTACTTTCTATTACATCATTTTTAATGCATTATTATAAATTATTTATATTTAAAAAAATTAATAATATTTAATACAAAAAGTAAAATATTTATAATATGTCTGTTTCAGTTACTTTAATCGTAATTTTACTAAATATCATCCCTAATTAATTATTATAAGTCATCTAAGTATTTAAAGCAGCTCTCTGTTGATCTGTCGGCTTTAGCTGTTTGCTCCGTGATTTTACTATATCATTCCTAAGTAATTATTATAAATTATTTACATATTAAAAGATTAATAATATCTAATAAAACAATAGAATAGACATTTATAATATGTCTGCATCAGTTGCTTTAATCATAATTTTACTAAACATTACCTTCAATTAATTATTATAAGCCATCTAAGTATTAAATAAATAAATAAATAATATTTAATTAAAAAGATAAAATAAATATAAAATGATAAGTTAACTCTTGATGCTTTAAACTAACTTGACGTCTTAAATGAGATTTCACTTACTTTTTTTTTCACAAGTATCTTTTATAGTAACTTTATTATATCACTTCTAATTAGTTGTTGTGAATCATTTAAGACATGTCTATTTCGTTGCTTCAATCGTGATTTTACTATATCACCTCTAATTAATTATTATAGTCATCTAAGCATCATGCCACTTGAATTGGAGTAGAAAAAGTTTTACACAATAATTAACAATTTAAATTATTTAGAAAATATAATTGACTACCAGTGACACAAAACACTGGACAAGGAGAGTAGCGTATATTTTTTGAAAATTACATAAAAATATGATAAATTACGATAATTAAATTACCCTCTCCGGCTCAGCACCGGCGACCGCCGACCGCCGCTCCCTCCCAGCATCGGCTACCGGCGACCACCGCTCCATCTCAGCAGTCGCGGCTCCCTCTCAGCACCGGCGATCGGAGCACCGGCGACCGCCGCCTTCTCCTTCTCCGTCTCAGCACCGGCGACCGCCGCCCTCTCCGTCTCAGCACCGGCGACTGGAGTCCGATCTACGTTGGATTTTGGTTTCCGACTTGGCCTACAAGCGTAACCCGGTGACTTCTAACCTTTGTTATTTTCAGTATTTCATTCCTCGTATTATGCTAGTACTATCTTCTGTATCTTGACTTGTGTTTGATTTGTTGATATTGTCTGTTGCCTGTTGTCGTTTCTTGCACTGTGTCTATTGGGTTAGCGGCTCGGGGCTCTGTTTGGGGCTTTGGGTGTTGAGCCCAGTGGTGTTTGCTCTCTATTTGACTTTAGTTTTGTTTCTTCATTATTTCTTCGTATTTGTGTGAGCCTTGTATTCTTGTTGCTGCTTTGCTACTACTACTACCACTGTTTATACTCTCTTATATTTGCTTGTAGTAGTGGCGGTGGGTTGTGATGGTTGGATAGGGTCATGTCCGAGAGAGTTGGGGCGTGGGGCTGTTGTGGGGACGGGGGGTGAGGAAAGGGCGGGAGTGGGAGGGAGACCAAGGTTTGGCCCCAGGGGCGGTAGAGGAAGACGTGGGGATAGTGAGGGTAGGCTGAGGGTTGGGTCTTGGAATATAGGGACCCTTCAGGGTAAGTCCATAGAGCTTGTGAAGATTCTTAGAAAGAGGAGGATTAATATTGCATGTGTTCAAGAGACCAAGTGGGTGGGGTCTAAGGCTAGGGATGTGGATGGTTACAAGCTGTGGTACTCTGGGAGCGAGAGGCATAGGAATGGAGTTGGCATCTTAGTAGATAAAGAGCTTAGGGGTCAGGTAGTAGAGGTGAAGAGGATCAACGACAGGTTGATGGCTATTAAATTGGTCATTCGGGGGTTTACCCTGAACGTGTGTAGTGCCTATGCGCCGCAAGTGGGCTCGGAGAGGGAGGAGAAAAGGCGATTTTGGGAGGCTTTAGATGAGGTAGTGAGAGGCGTGCCTAGCTCGGAGAAGATTGTTGTAGCAGGAGATTTCAACGGGCACATCGGGGCGTTACCGGGAGGCTTTGGTGATGTGCATGGTGGTTTTGGTTTTGGGGAGAGAAATGAAGAGGGGGATACTCTATTGGATTTCGCGAGGTCCTTTGGGCTGGTGGTGGTGAACTCGGACTTCCCGAAGAAGGACGACCACCTGATCACCTTTCGAAGCGCGATAACCAAGACCCAGATTGACTTTTTGTTGCTTAGGAAAGGGGATAGAGTGTTGTGTAAGGACTGTAAGGTCATCCCGAGTGAGAGCCTTTCGACCCAGCATAGGCTCCTGGTTATGGATTTGGGTATAAAGAAGAACAGAAAGAGGAGGGGTGAGGAGTGTCGACCTAGAATTAAGTGGGGCGGCTTGACGCCAGTGAATGCGTGGAAGATAGGGGAGAAGTTGGCGGGAATAGGGGTGTGGGAGTGTAGGGGGGACGTGGATAGTATGTGGGATAGGGTGGCTAGGTGCATCAGGGAGAATGCAAGGGAGGTGCTGGGTGTTTCTAGGGGCCGAACTAGGCATCATCGGGGGGATTGGTGGTGGAATGAAGAGGTGAAGAAGAAAGTGGGGACCAAGAAAGAGGCGTATGATAAGTTGGTTGAGAGTAAGGACGAAGTAGAGAAGCGGGTGAACAAGAAAGAGTACAGGCTAGCTAAGAAGGAGGCTAAGTTAGCAGTTACGGCGGCTAAGACGGCCGCTTTTGAGAGCTTGTATGCAGGGTTACAGGGGAAAGGAGGGGAGAAAAAGTTGTTTAGACTCGCTAAGGCTAGGGAGAGGAAGGGCCACGACCTCGACCAGGTGAGGTGCATTAAGGGGGAGGACGGTACAGTGCTGGTGGAGGACGGCCACATTAGGAATAGATGGCAGTCATACTTTCATAGGCTCTTGAATGACAAAGGGGATAGAGCTATTGTGCTAGGGGAGCTGGAACACTCAGAGGAGTATCGGGATTTTAGTTATTGTAGACATTTCAAGGTAGAAGAGGTTAGAGAGGCTGTTCGCAGGATGCGAGGGGGTAGGGCGACGGGGCCGGATGAGATACCGGTGAAGTTTTAGAAGTTCGCTGGAGAGGCTGGTGTAAGGTGGTTGACTGGATTGTTTAACGAAATCTTTAAAACGGCAAAAATGTCTGAGGCTTGGAGGTGGAGTACCATGATCCCTCTCTATAAGAATAAGGGTGACATACAGAGTTGCAATAACTATAGGGGGATTAAGTTATTGAGTTACTCTATGAAGATTTGGGAGAGAGTAGTCGAGGTGAGGATGAGACGGATAGTGTCTATTTCGGAAAATCAGTTTGGATTTATGACTGGCCGCTCGACGATGGAAGCAATCCACCTGGTACGAAGGCTGGTGGAACAGTATAGGGAAAAGAAGAAGGACCTGCACATGGTGTTTATCGACCTGGAGAAGGTATACGACAAAGTCCCCAGGGAGGTGCTTTGGAGATGCTTGGAGGTGAGTGGAGTCCCGCTGGCATATATCAGAGCAATTAAGGACATGTATGATGGAGCGAAGACTCAGGTGAGGACGGCGGGAGAGGACTCAGAGCATTTCACTGTCTTGACAGGATTGCATCAGGGATCTACTCTTAGTCCCTTTTTGTTTGCTTTGGTGATGGATGTGTTGACGCGGCATATTCAAGGGGAGGTGCCTTGGTGTATGCTTTTTGCAGATGATGTAGTTTTGATTGATGAGACGCGAGGGGGTGTGAATGACAAACTAGAGGTGTGGAGACAAACGCTTGAGTCTAAAGGGTTTAGGTTGAGCAGAATCAAGACAGAGTATTTGGAATGCAAGTTTAATGATGTGAGACTGGAGAATGAGGTGGTAGTGAAGTTGGAATCACAGGAGGTATGTAAGAGGGATATTTTCAAGTATCTCGGGTCCGTGATCCAGGGTAACGGCGAGATTGACGAGGATGTCTCACACCGTATTGGGGCGGGATGGATGAAGTGGAAGCTCGCGTCAGGGGTGTTGTGCGATAAGAAGATGCCGCCCAAGCTTAAAGGCAAATTCTACAGGGCGGTAGTCCGTCCGGCCATGTTGTATGGAGCCGAGTGTTGGCCAGTTAAGAACTCCCACATCCAAAAAATGAAGGTGGCAGAAATGCGGATGTTGCGTTGGATGTGTGGGCTGACTAGAGGGGATAGAGTTTGGAATAAGATTATTAGGGAGAAGGTTGGTGTGACCCTAGTGAGTATAAGATGCGGGAGGTCCGATTGAGATGGTTCGAACACGTGATGAGAAGGGGCATGGATGCCCCGGTTCGTAGGTGTGAGAGGCTAGCGTTGGATGGCTTTAGGCGAGGTAGGGGTAGGCCGAAGAAGTACTGGGGTGAGGTGATTAGGCGGGACATGGAGCAGTTACAGCTCACCGAGGACATGACCCTAGATAGGAAGATCTGGAGGACGCGAATTAGGGCAGAAGGTTAGGGCCAGTTTGGGTCGCTAGTGTAGGGAATTACTTGGTGGGGGTATTATTCTTGCTATGGTACCTGGTTCCATGTTTTATTACGATTCTGTGTGCTTTTCTCTGTTTTTATTACTTATGGGTGCCGTTTTTATTTCTGTACTTTACTATGTATCTATGTATTTGTGCGGTGTCTTGTGTCTTGAGCCGGGGGTCTATCAGAAACAACCTTTCTACCTCTTTAGAGGTAGAGGTATGGACTGCGTACATCTTACCCCCCCCCCCCCCAGACCCCACTAGGTGGGAATACACTGGGTTTGTTGTTGTTGTTGTATATATTTTATAAAATACTTAAAATACTATAAATCACAATAATTAACAACTTAAAAAAATTAAAAGATATAAATATTTGGTTGACTCTCAAAATTGTATCAGTTTCACTTAAATTGAAATAGAAGAAAAATATTATGAATCACAATAATTAAAATTTTAAATTATTTTAAAAATACAATTGACTATCAATGCCACAAAAGTTTGAATAGAGAGAGTAACATATGTTATTTAAAAATTACATAAAAAAATATTATAGATGATAATATTAACAACTTAAAATATTTAAAAACATATTAAAAGTATGATTGATTATCTAAATTCAAGTTGTGTCATATAAATTGAGACAAAAAAATATATATTGAGCTCATGCTAGATCCCGGATGACGCTTAGGATGTATATGCAATCCAACCTTCTTTTTTAGCTTTTGTTTAAATATATCAAAATTGAAAATACAAGTTCTAATACAGTGCATCAAACGGTGCATAAGAAATAATGTTAGCATAAATAATACCAATATTACTAATACAAGCATTATTAATGCAAACATTATTAATACATTCTATCAGCATTATTTTTGTACGCTCTAACAAAAGACTCCACGTTTCAATGTAAGGAACATATCCAAAAGCAAAGTACAATAAAATATCTACATAAGTATATTTTATTGTGTTCTCAAAGTCAAATAATTGAAATTAATATGAAAGATGGTAATTTATAATTTTCTTTTCTATAGAATTTTTGAAACACTTAAAATTTGACTTTAAAATATTAATTTAGTTTAACTTCAAAGAACAAGGTGACAAATAAAAGAGAAGGGAAAAAATGAAAGCAAATGATGTTTATGACGACTTAGTAAGGAAATATACTGCGGGTTATTAATTGCAATTCGCATGTGATGTAATATGTAATGACTAGATAACCCTTTATCCTTTTCAACACTTATTCTCAAGTCTTATGTATCATTTTTAATCTCAAATTTTCTATTTAATGTAGCAAATCTCAATCATATGATTAAAGATATAAACTTTTAAATGCATCAAATTTTTTTATTTATATGAGTAAGTTATACATAATTATCCTGTAAGACTTGACTCCATAAAAAATACTATCAAGTTGTTAATATGTTTTATGTATTCATATTTTATAATTCATAATTCGAATTAATATCAATTTAACTTATTATACATAGTAAAAATATCTTAATATTGAGCCCGTACTGATACGGACCATGCTACTCTGGTTTAGTTAAATATGACTACATGCATTAATCAGAAGCAAATGCTATATTGAAAGTCGTGCATATTGTGGATGGTCAAAAATGTGTTCCTATTATAAAATGCAGAACTTGATCTCAAGAATTGTCTAAGATTTTGTAGAATATGCCATGAATGCTTCAAATAGAAATATATTTGAAAATAAAAGACTCTCTATCAAAAATAACATTATATTTTAAGCTCGAATCTAAACGTATGTACTTCTATTTCAAAATAAGTATTTTTAACTCTTTTTAAATTTATTAAAAAAATAATAAATACAAAATATTATTTATTATATTACTTTTATTTATTTGATATTTCTTGAGAACTGAGCACTATTAAAAAATAATAATTTTCTTAATATAAGGATATACTAGTAGTCGGAAACTATTAGTTTTGAATTTCCTAAAATGCTATCCAATCCTTTTAATATGTTTCTCTGGTTTTAACTTGACATGAATTTTAAAAATTAAATTTATTTAGAATGTGGCAAAATGCATCTTAATCTTGCATTGTACTTTCAAACATGCCACGTGAAAAATCAAAATTAAACAGTTGTCAAAAGAAAAAAAAGCAACACAGATAAATTTAAAAAAAAAAAATTGAAATAACTTTATTTTGCTAAAACAACACTTATTTCGAGAAAAGAAATAATGATATATTGTCATTATAGTATAAAATCGTAACGCTTATAGCTAAAGCATGAAAAATAAAAGCATAAATGCTAGCAGACAAACATTTAACAAGTTCAAACAGAGAAGCCAAACATATATATTTTAATCTTCCAATTTTGTCCTCACTTTTCTCTCAAAACAATCCTAATTACTCAATGAAATTTTATCCTAAAAACGGTTAGGAAGAAAAGAACAAGATTTACAAAAAACTGATCACGTAAAAATAGGTGAAAAAGCAAATGTTTTTTCTTTATCTTAGTCATGTATGTATAGTGTAAAGCCAAAAGAGAGTTTGAGTGTTTAAGTTGTTAGCTACTTCGTTGTTCATATCGTTAGTTGTTTAGTTTAAGAAAAAATAAATAAAAAAGAAGGATGTTTTTATTCGATTCCACTCCTTTTAAGTGGTTTAATAGTATCAACATCCAATGTTATTTATCTTTATCGAATATTACGTATTTAATTTGTTATTTAAGCTAAATTATCGAACACATATCATCTGTGTAATCTATAAAAAATGAAATTCTTCATTCAATCAACTTACTTTTTTTTTTTTTTTTTTTTTTAAAAAGAAGTTATTGGAATGAAGTTGATTTTACATGAAATTTTATATTAAAAAATGATCATTATTACTTAGTTACTTTTATTCTTCTCGAAATTTATTTTTATCACTAGTGTAGAAATATATATAAAGCATATGTCGTTTTATATAGAAAACAGACCAATGGTAAAAGGATATAATAACATATTTTGATTTTTTTTTACTATTAACTTAAGTATTTAATAGAATTGTATTATTCTTCCCAAAAAGTGAGAAGGAGAAGAAAAATAAAAAAAAAGAAGGGAGAGATATTAATTTAAGAAAATAAAGATAAAAGGGTTATTAGAATATGCTTTTTCATAATTTTGTTATTAAATAGAAATTACACCTAGGTAAATTTCATTTATAAAATAATTAAATAAGTTGAGTGACTTTCTTGAGTAAAAGTGTGGTAGTTGAGTGACTTTTTAAATAAAGATCGAGTGACTTTTTGGGATAAAAGTCTATGTAAAAGTGTGGTAGTTGAGTGACTTTTTAAGTAAAGGTCGAGTGAATTTTTGAGATAAAAGTCCATAACTGAGTAACCATTTGTATTATTAAGCACAAGGTATTAGAGGTGAGAAGTATAAACTTTCCTAAAGCACAATACACAATGACTAAGTTTCTTGCCTCATATATAATAGCAAGTGTCATCTCAAAAAAAATAAATATAGCTAGTTAAGTGTATTCTTTCCATCATTCGGTTCACACCTTAACAAGGGTATATTTATACATTAAGTTTATGTTCATGACAATAAGTGCTAGCTGGATAATATGGACAATACTAATCGCGAGGCAAGAGATCCTTACATATATAGCGAGGGTGTATTGCGCGCATCGATTAACTTCGAAAAATTATTTTATATATATGTGTATATTGAAACTAATATATATTTAATTAAGCGTGCACCTTTATAAACGTAAGTGCACTTGGAGTGTTGTTTGAAATTGTTGCTTTTCTAATTATAACCTTCGATCAAATATCGCGAGTCTGAAACACCAAAAAAGCAAAATGAATGAGAGTTTCAAGGAAGAAAAAAAAAGAGACCTTGGATCAAATATCACTTTGTATATTTTTTTTGCACTTTTAACCATTAAATTATCACCAATTGTTTCAACAAAGTTAAAATCTAATTATTAGCTTAAAATTTATATTTGATCTCTGTACTCGTATGTATCACCATTAACCAATATAATATGGCATTATTCCTCTATATTATTAGAATTTTTGCTAACGCCTATAACAATATTCGAATGTCCCGTAATCTTTGGAATTCTAAATTTAATCATCAGTCATTTAGTTAAACATGACTGCATTAACCAAAAGCAAATACTCCACCATATGGAAAGTCGTACATATAATAGATGGTCAAAAATGTGTTCCTATTATAAAATGCAGAACTAATTGATATCAACAATTGTCTAAGATTTTGTAGAATCTACAATGAGTGCTTCGAAGAGAAATATATTTGAAGATAAAAAGGCTCTCTATCGAAAATAACATCATATTTTGAATTCAAACCCAAAAATATTTTTATTTCAAAATAATTGCTTTTAATCCTTTTCATATTTATTAAAAATAATAATAAATATAAGATATTATTTATTATATTACTTTTATTTATTAGATATTTCTTGAAAACTCATCATTATTAGGAAAAAAAGTAATCCTTTTAATATAAGGATATACTAGTAGTTGGAAATAATTAGTATTAATTATTGAATTTCCTAAAATGCTACCCCATTCTTTCAATATGTTTAGATGATTTTAACTTGACATAAATTTAAAAAATTAAATATATTTAGAATATGACAAAATATATCTTAATCTTGCATTGTATTTTCAAATATGTCATGCAAAAAATCAAAATTAAAAAGTTATCCAAAAAAAAAAAACGTGATATAAATAAATTAAAATATAAAAATTTTAAAATAATTTTATTTTGCTAAAGCCATACTTATTTCGAGGAAAGATATAATGATATATTGTCATTATATAAAAGCGGTAACGCTTAGAGCTAAAACATAACTAAAAAAAATGCTAGGGGACAAACCTTTGACATGTTCAAACAGAGAAGTCAAACATATATATTTTAATCTTCCAATTTTGCCCTCAGTTTTCTCTCTAAACAATCCCAAGTACTCACTGACATTTTGTCCTGAAGACGGTTAGGAAGAAAGGAACAAGATTCACAAAAAATTGTAACGTAAAAATAGTTGAAAAAAGCAAGTGTTTTTTCTTTATCTTAGTGATGTATGTATGTATAGTGAAAAGCCAAAGGGGAGTTTTGAGTGTTTAAGTTGCTAGCTACTTTGTTGTACAGCGTCATTTGTTTATTTCAAGAAAAGGGCTAAGGGGCTTTGCTTATTCTTGGTGATGCAACAGAGTGAGTGAACTCATTATTTGTTTGTCATAGGTAAGCAAGAAAAAAAAAGATATGCTTTTTTTATTTAACAGTTTGTTGATTTATGGGGTTGTGATTAACTCAATTGGTGAGTTTGACTGAATTCTTGATGAACGCCAAGGGGTGTGGCTTTTTACATTTTTCTTGGTTTTCTGGGTTGTGATGAATGGTTGAGTTTTAGCATTTTATAGTGTGAATTTTTTGTGTCTGTGGTTGTTTCTTGAGTGGGTTTTTGCTTGAGGGTCCAAGAAAGTGATTGAACACATTATTTGTGTTTGAAAAAATTGGTGAGTTTTGACTGAATTCTTGATAGACTCATAAGGTGTGTGTGTTTTTACTCTTTTTTTGGTTTATGGTGTTGTGATGAATGGTTGAGTTGTGGCATTTTATAGTGTGAGTTTTAGGAGTTTGTGGTTGTTTCTTGAGTGGATTTTTGCTTAGAATGCAATAAAGTCATTGAACACATTATTTGTGTTTGAAAAAATTGGTGAGTTTGGCTGAATTCTTGATAGACCTTCAAGGTGTGTTTTTTTACCCTTTTTTGGTTTATGGTGCTGTGATGAATGGCTGGGTTGTAGCATTTTATAGTGTCATTTTTATTTGTTTGTGGTTGTTTTTTTAGTGTATTTTTGGCTAAGGGTGTGAAAAAATTGGGAGTTTGATTGAATTCTTAATAGACCTTCAAGGTGTGTTTTTTAACCAACCTCCCCCACCCCCCCCACCCCCCCACCCCCTTTTTTTTTTTTTTTTTTGGTTTATGGGGTTTGATGAATTGTTGAGTTGTAGCATTTTTCAGTGTGATTTTTATGTGTTTGTAGGTTGTTTCTTTAGTGGATTTTTGGCTAAGGGTGTTGAAAAAGTAGGTAAGTTTGGCTGAATTCTTGATATACCTTGAAGGTGTGTTTTTACACTTTTTTTGGTTTATGGGGTTGTGATGAATGGTTGAGTTTTAGAGTTTTGTGGTGTGGTTTTTATGAGTTTGAGGTTGTTTCTTGAGTGGGTTTTTACTTGAGGGTGTTGAAAATTAGTTGATGTGTTTTTTGCTTCTTGTGGCAGGTTGTTTAGGATGGTGAAACTGGGCTGTTTTGGTGGTCAGGTAAAAATGTTGTTGTTTAATTTTTGTTGTTCATGTTTTTTTTTGGATGATCTTTGTGGTGTTTTGGAAAAAAAAACACAGTTATGGAAAAAAAAAAGTGCCATGACTAAAGTTTTGCACATGTTTCTTGTTAAAAGAATAAAAAGATAGTTGAAGATTTTGTCTTAACTTGCATCCCATGGAACTTCTGATGGAAAGTTGAACTATGCCACTTAGCTACACCAAAATGACGGGTGATGCACCCTTGCTTAATTGGGACGAACTAAAAAAAATTGGATTGAATACACGATGCTTAGAAGTTGATTGTTTCATGTCTTGTCTTTACTAGGTTATATATTCATGTTTTTCTTCACCAATCTTCATTATTCTTAACACCTTTGTGGAGTTACTTCTTTTAACTTTTCTTTTACTTTAATACTCAGTGCGGAGGTGGAGAGTCTTCTTCTAGCACTGGTAGAGGAAGAAGCCACACGGGTAATATTAAGTATGGTTTTAACCTAGTGAAGGGGAAGGCTGATCATCCGATGGAAGATTACCATGTCGCGAAATTTGTACAGATACAAGAACATGAGCTTGGCTTATTTGCTATTTATGATGGTCATTTGGGGCATGAGGTTCCCTCTTATCTCCAAAAACATCTGCTTGCCAAGATTCTGAAGGAGGTAGGTTTTCTATGCATCCTGAATTTCTAATTGCTGTTTGAAGCATACAATGTAGTGTAAAAATTTGAGCAGGTGGCATCTCATCTCCGGGTTTGTTTTTACTAGGAGGAGTTTTGGGTAGATCCCCGGCAGGCAATCACAAAAGGCTACGAAAAAATTGACCAGGCTATACTTGCAAATAGCTCTAATTTGGGTCGAGGTGGGTCCACTGCTGTCACTGCCATACTGATAAATGGCCAAAGATTGTGGGTAGCCAATGTGGGAGATTCACGAGCTGTTCTGTCTCGGGGTGGTCAAGCTATTCAGATGACAATAGACCACGAGCCAAATACAGAACGAAGCAGCATTGAGGACCGAGGAGGTTTTGTCTCAAATCTGCCAGGTGCTTTCCTAATATCTGAGCAATGTAGTCAGTGATTGAGAAATGTATGTCCAAAATAATCTTTGGTGCAATTGACATTCCTAATAATTAACATGTAATACTCATTGGTTATTGCTACTTCACCTGAGGTAGTGGTATGGACTGCGTACACTTTAAACCCCTCCCCCCCTCCAGACCGCTCTTTGTGAGAATATACTGGGTATGTTGTTGTTGTAGTAGTAGTACTCATTGGTTTATTGGTTTATGGCAGGAAATGCTTATTGTTTTGTCTGTCTTATATTCGTGTTTCCAGGAGTAAAGAGACTTGTACATCTAATACAATTGTTGTATTTATTTTCATCGTGCAAAAGATGTTTTTGAATGCGTCATGTACCATGGTCTGAACCTCCATTATCTTTTATGCTTGTTGAACCGCTTGCAATTGTTTTAATCTGTCCTTAGCCGGGGTTCTATCGGAAACAACCTCTCTACTTCATCTGAGGTAGTGGTATGGACTGCGTATACATTACCCTCCCTAAACCTCACTTTGTGGGAACACACTGGGTATGTTGCTGTTGTAACCACTTGCAGTTTTTATTTCTGAATGCCACATCCAATAATATAAAACCCTTTTTCCATTTTCGATTCCTTCAGTTCGGAGCGTTAGGATAATGTATGTTTTAGTCCCTGAGGGTTTAGTACAAAGGTAATGAGTAGAGCTGTTGCCCTGTTCATTGGATGTCTGCCCTTTTTTTTTTGGATTACCATGATGTCCGGGCTAGCTTGGGCACACCTTGACTAATTCCATGGAATACTTGCTGCTTCCTATCAGAAACAGGTGCCAGGTAACTATGTCCACCAAGGCTAGAATAGATGGAAAGAAATCATCTAGTATTTTGTCTCTGCTAGGATTAGCATTGGAACTTGAGACCTCATGGTGCTCAACTCACTTTATTGACCATTAGGACACACCCTTGGATGCAAGATGTCCGCTTCTTTCTTCTCTTAGCTACCTTGATTTCCTCTGTGTGTTGACTCTTTCTCAGACAGAAGAGGTCGGCTTATTCTATAATTGTCATGAAATATGTGATTGCAATTTGCTGTCTGAAAAGGAAATATTCCTATTTGTTTTTTTAAATACTGAGAATTAATTATCCACCAAAAATAGTCCTTATCAATTGATAAATTTAGCAGCAAACAACAAAAGATGGGAAATTTCCCTTTTTTTAGGTACTTTATTCAAACTCTAGTTCCTTCTTTAGCACTGGATTTGGTCCTTCTCGTGGTGTGTGTGTGTGAGTGTACGTACGGGGGGCGCTTATTGAAAGCTCCACATTTAAGTTAACCATGCAAACAAATATGATCGGATTAACTCTTCATTATGATTTTAAACCTTTCTCTTTAGCTTCCATCGTGCCAATTGGTTTTCGGTAACCTTATTAGTGGTCATATTACTATAGCATCCTTGAAAGTGCTGACTTTCTATTCTTTTATATTAGAGTCTAAGGGAGTCAATTTTGTTATGAACATGTTTAATGTTTTCTATCCATCCCGAAATGACCGATTCTATTTGAAGCTTGCGGGTAAAATAGTCCAATCTTGGGGTTGTTGGACATCATTCCACTTGGTAAAATAAAATATTTCCACATTTGTAAACCTATAGAAAAGTTTCAGAAACTGGAGTTTAATAAACTATCTTAAAATGTTTAAGAAACTCAGTCTAAGAAAGAGTTGTGCGACTCCCAGATGGTGATTGTGTCGTGTAAAATTGGACTGGGGGAGTATTTGACCTGATTATCAAAACTCAGTCCTTTCCCTTTTTAGTTTTTTCCTGGCCATTCTTTTGTTTCTCTCAGTAGTTTACTGGATTCAATATTTGCCTCTAGTTCAATGGTAGAAAATTATATAATCAAATGTGGTAATAAACTACTCTCTCCATTCCTTTTTATTTACTCCATTTGGGTTGGACACACCGCTTAATAAATCCTTTACTCCTATAAAATCATAAGTAATTTTACCAATATACCCCTAATTAAGTTTTATACCTCTTTCCAAATCAATAATGATTACATTTATTGAACAAGGGCATAACAGGAAGATTTTGTTCAAACTATTCTTGATAGATTAAAGCAACGTTCAGGATTGCGCTCACATCGTCGCATAATACGGGATGCGAAGCGATGCGAGCCCCTCTCGCTGCGTGTGGCCGATGAAAGCGCATCATGTTGATTTTATTTTTTAGGATCAATTTTAAATTAGAAAAAGAGTCACTTCGTGTTGATTTTGTATTTACGGTCCATTTTAAATTAAAAAGAAAGAGTCTACTGCAATGACTACCACTGTTGCAATTTTCTAAGGTTAACTTTGAAGTTCACTGCTGCAATTTTCTAAGGTTAACTTTGAAGTACACTGCTGCAATTTTCTAAGGTTAACTTTGAAGTACACTGCTGCGACTTCTTCTTCATTGTGCGACTACCACTATTATGCGTTCTTCATCATCACTGCTTCACTTAAATGATGCGCTCGCATCGCTTCACGCTTCGCATAATGCATGATGTGGAGCCTTGTCGCTTTTTTCCGCATCACGCTTCCCTGAAAACTGGATTAAAGGAGTCAAGCATTTGGGAATATAAGCACAACGCAAATGGAGCAAAATATAAAGGAATGGAGGGAGTAGTAACTTTTGTACTTTTTGTGCTGTCTTGTCTCCATCGTTAAGAAGAAAGGAAGGTACACTAATGACTTCATTTGATCAATGAGGAGATTGAGAATGGAAGTTTGAATAGGTTACACAATTATAAATATGCTCAGATAATCACTAAGTATTAAATAATGTTCAAGAGAGTTTTTTTCTGAACCTAAATGTTATTTACACTGAGATTTTGTATGTGGAAGATTTTGTTTAATCAAGAATTGCATGAACCGAAAAATGGAAAAAACATTAAGTGAGTCAGACTAAATTGGATGTAGCACCAATAAACCAACAAATGGAGTGGCGATAGCCTACCACAAGATACTTAATTGCCCACTAAGTTGTTCATACTCGAGATTCATGGTCTAAATTCTAAGATTCAAGAGTATGGATCTTGGTATGGATATGGGTACAACAAGAACAAACTCAGTGCAATCCCACAAGTAGGGTCTAGGAGGATAGGATGTACGCAAACCTCCCCTACCTTTATGGGTAGAGAGACTATTTTCGATAGATCCTCGACTTCCAAGAAAAGATGAATTTGAACCACCATCATAAAAAATAAGACAACAAAAAAAGGATACGAAGCAAATGAGGCAGCAGATAGTAATTAACACGGAAGGACAAAGAAAACTTATGATTCCTAAATATGATTACGAATGAGGAGAAACGGAGGGAGCTAATGCCCTGCCTCTCCTACATGAAATACGACAACAGTCGCTGCCCACTAACTTTCTAGCCTAATCCTCGACCTCCATATTTTTTGATTTAGGGTTATGTCATCAGTAAGCTGAAATTGTGTTTTGTCATGTCTAATCACCTCCATTTAGTTACTAAGTTAAAAAAAAAGTCTAATCACCTCCCTCTAGTTCTTCTTCAGCCTATGTCTACCCTTCTTAACTTCTATTAACCAACCTTTCACGCCTCTTTATGGGCGCATCTATGCACTTCTCCGTATTTCTTTCACATGACGACTAAGAACAGGCAAATTCGAAATTTCACTTCGAATTTCGGGCAAGAAGCAAGGGCGTAACAGCTGGGCGAAAGCCATTGCTACCAGGAGCGTAGCTCTATCGAAACTTACCTCATCGACTTCCTATTGGCTTCGAGCTATTATGCCCCACTAATGAGGGGAGATAAGCTTCATCGTAGAGGGAAAGAGCGTCACATGCCCAAACTATCTCAACCTCAATTCCCTCATCTTGTTCGCCACGGAGGTCACTCTCATCTTGCCCCGTATAACTTTATTTTCTAGTCATATCTCTCCAGTATGCTCACATATCCATCTAAGCTTCCTCATCTACGCTACATTCATCTTCTGAACGTGGTCATTCTTGACTGGCTGTACTTTGACCCATGCAACAAAGTTGGTCGAACCACCACTCTGTAAAAATAAAATTATAAAAATGTCTAAATTAGGGTGTAATATTTGGAGAGAAAGAGAACACGTGAATTTTGTAGAGCAAGTTTGAATCTGTAATTGTTCTTTGTCTTAATTTCTATTGTAACTTGTTCTATTACTATTCCTTATCTTAGATTGCTTTATTTTGAGCTGGAGGTCTATCGGAAACAACCTCTCTATCTCACATTTGAGGTAGTGGTATGGACTGCGTACACTTACCCTCCCCAGATCCCACTTGGTGGGAATATACTGGGTATGTTGTTGCTGTTTGAATTTGTAATTGTTATTAAATATTAAGTATAAATGCATCTAAGTATTTAAGGTACCTTTTGCTTGCGGACTTTTTAGTACCAATATCTTTTAACAATAAAAAACATATGCTTAAATTCCGTTTTCACCCTAGCTTTTCTTTGACTTCAGAAAATCATTGTATTTGTCTCGAATTTTTCTACCAATTTTGGTCATAGTAGCGAAAATTGATTGACGATATCCGGTACGAATCCACGCCCACACCCATGTCATGTCAAAATGGGCGCAACACCCAAAGTGGAGTAAGCACGACGTAGACTATGCATGCTTCCACTATATAGCTACTTGCGGTAGATTTGTACTTTTCCGTTCTATTACTTCAATTAGGGATATGCTCGGTACATTTATTGCCACTCTCTTACGAGAAAATTTCCTAATTGTGGCATTAGAGAAAGTTTAAACAAAAGCGTCGAATACATCATTCGACAAGTTATATGAATTCAATCCATTCACATAAATCTACTACCAATTGACATCATACAATTATCTTCAACAACAACACTAATATACCTAGTGTATTCGCATATAGTGGGGTTTGGGGACGGTAGAGTGTATGCAGTCCATATCTCTACCTCAGAGGTGAGGTAGAGAGGTTGTTTTTGATAGACCCCCGGCTCAAGACATAGGCAGTCGTAAGGAGTACATGAAACAAGAGATACTAACAAAACAATAGATGGTAACAAAATACAACTGCCAGTAATTATTATTTTTTTGTTGAGAAACAAACTACCACAAAATGATACTACCATCACTCTACCCGAAACAACATACGTCAACAGAACTCTTAAGAACAATAAACTACAAGCGTAGCACTACGATTACTAGTACGGACAACAAAACAAACCATCCTACGTACTAGCATGGACATACTACTACCCACTAACCTTCTATCCTAATCTGCATCCTCCACACCTTCCTATCTAAGGTCATATCCTTGATAAGTTGTAACCGTGCCAAGTCCTGTCTAGTCACCTCTCCCTAATATTTCTTCGGTCTACCTTTACCTCTCCTGAAACCATCCATAGCCAATTACTCACACCTCCGCAATGAGGCATCTGTGCATCTCCTCATCACATGCCCGACCATCTCAACCTCGCTTCCCGCATCTTGTCTTCCACCAAAGTCGCTCTCACCTTGTCTTGGATATCCTCATTTCTAATCCTATCTGTCCTAGTAAACCTACACAAACAATTATCTTCGACGACTTACATTATTTCAATATTGAATGAACATTGCGATCTCGTAGTCTGATTAAATAACAAACAATGGAAAGTATGATCTGTTAAAATTTGATATAATTCATGAAGCTAGTCACGTCTAGATTTGCAACATCTCTATATTCATTGAATGGAGCTAGTTGAACACTGGAGAATATATCATAAATATTGGTAGGATAGCATATACTATTTTGTATTGTGGTAGAATATTTACTTACCTTGTCTGGAGTACAGAATAATTGTTTACCTTATCTTATGTCATCTATGACTCCTATTTAAGGAGCTCTTCTTTTAGATTGGAACACGACCAATTCCAAAAAGAGTTCTCTTCTTTTCTTTCGACTCTCGATAGGATGTAATATAGGTTAAGCAGTATGACTGCCTAGATTGTCCCACATAGGTAGCGGTGGATCTGTCTTTATCTGTATAGTTGTTATACCCCTGGACTTACTCTGTTTTGTCGTCTCTCATACAATGCCACTTCTACTATTTGACAAATCTTCATGAGATTAGTGAAATCCTTTCATCATTTGCTGAATAATTGATTCAAGCTCTTGTGGCTTGAGAGCATGCAGATGAATGTTTACTCGGGTTGGTAACTCTATTACTTTGGCTTACCCACCCATCTTAGCTGAAAAACCTAAGGATTTGGAAACCCTTTCTAATGACTTTCCTTATACATGCAACCTCTTAGTTAAGAATCGAAGTCCGCACTAGCATTAAAAATTTAAAAATTGTACAAATGATAATTTTCAAACTCAGAGATTACAATATGCAAAAACTGCCTTCCAAGCATTCAACTGACCGAGGATATGACCCTTGATAGGGGGGTTTGGACGTGTAGAATTAGGATAGTAGGTTAGTAGGTAGTCAAGTGTTTTTCTTTCCCATTCCCGGAGTATTAGTCTTAATCTTGTATTGTTCGTATTCTTAGATTCTTAATTCTTTTGGTTGTTTCCCTAGACTTAATTATTGTATTTTCTTGTTGTTCTTCCTGTGTGCTGCTGTTGTCTGTCCTTTTCATCTGTTTTGAGCTGCGGGTCTATCGGAAACAGCCTTTCTTCCTTTTTAAGGAAGGGGTAAGGTCTACATACGCACTGCCCTTCTGAGACCCCACTGTAGGATTATACTGGGTATGTTGTTGCCTTCCAAGCATTCAATACATATGGTCTCCAGTGATTGAGTGCCTCAGCGACATTTGTCAAACTTATTTGAACTAAAGCTAGTGAAGATTAATTATAGTATATTTTTGTATCACCGACGTGCATTTCTATTTATGATTTCTTAAGAGACATAATAATATTCGTCATCATATCATGATTCTCAATGACAAAGCTACTACTGCCTGCCCAAGCCCCTTCCCTGCAGATTTGCATTTTTTAAAACTGTTAGCTATCAAATTTCCAGAAATTTTGAAGTAAAGCCAGAGGAAGTGCTTTCGTCCTCTTTTTTTGTTTTATGGTCAACATTTTCCAGTGAACTTTTTCTGTACATTCTGTTTCCTTGTCTCTTGGCTCTGCTATTAATGTTTCCCATTGTTAAGTACTGTCAGTGTGTTAAGTTGACCATCCTTGTTTGACCTCGACAGTCTCTGTGAAATCATATTCACTGAAACAATAACTTTTATAATCACAAAACATTCTTCTGGTAGGATATCCTTCTAAGTTGTTATTGTTTACTTTGTTTAGGTGCTTTCGGGAATTAGGTTATGTAGGGGTTTGTAATTAGATGTAAGACTTAATAAAAATCGAAGGCCTTTGGGATATGCTCATAGGTCAGTGATTTACCCTTAAATCCTGGAGATGTTATTCATGAGATGATAAATTTCATATTGTCCTGTCTGTAACTATATCAAAATTAGGTTACATTTTGTAGGACTTTTGAGCATTTAACTGAGATTTTTGGAAAACTTGGTGTTTTTTGTCTTAAAATTCTGGATATGGCCCTAACAATAGGCGAACAGGTTTCACCAACTCCCCAACTTAATCATTTAGACTTTAATCATTTATAGTTTAAATTTCACCAGTACTGTTGATTGTTGTCTATGAACTTCTAATCAATTGCAAGTATGAAGATACAGGTAGCTCAGTAGCTGTAGATACTCCTATTTGCTTCTGAAAAGGAAGGAATATTACAATGCATCACATCGTCCTTTTAATTGTGTCCATTTTTTCTCTTCTCCTTTCTCTTTTCTTGTGTGGTCGACATTGTCAGTTGGTTTTATATTGAGTTTAACGACAGGGATCTTTCACTTAAGTCATCAACCAGTCGGTGTAAGTTTGAACTCTGCGTCTGCACTCTGGAGTGAAGTATTTACAGCACCATGCTTCCCCTTTCGTCGTTTGTCTTGCAAGTAGCTAAATTTGACCCTCTGCATTCTTTCTTTAGTGCAGAAACATATCGCTAATAATTTTGCACTACGTTTATGACCTATTTGCATTGTTTCTTGCCATTAGTAGATTCGTATTTGTTGCCCTATATTTCTGTACTATTTACTTACACTGCTTGCCATTAGTAGCTTCACGTGCATCCATTTCACTGTGTGTGGCAAGCACTTTTTAGTTGCTGTAGTGATGGAGGGTATTTTTGGTATTATAATGGAGCTCTGTGCTTGTGGAAATATTACCAATAACTTGGAGATTCCATTACCCAAAATTGGTTTATGTTCTTTAGGAAAAAAAAATTGACGTATGTTTATTGAAATTTCTGCATTTTTTATCAGGGGATGTTGCAAGGGTGAACGGGCAGCTAGCTGTTTCTCGTGCTTTTGGAGATAAGAGTCTTAAATCACATTTACGATCAGATCCCGACATTCTTGATATGCTGATTGATGTAAATTGTGATGTCCTCATCCTCGCAAGTGATGGTCTCTGGAAGGTATGTGTCTTTTCCTTTGTTTTCTGATGCATAAGCTGTCATCAAGAATTCGTCTTTTTGACTTAATATTAATTCAGGTGATGTCTAATCAAGAGGCAGTTGATATAGCTAGAGGATTTAAAGATCCCCAGAAAGCAGCCAAGCAATTAACAGTTGAAGCGTTGAACAGAAACAGCAAAGATGACATATCTTGTGTCGTCGTCAGATTTAGGTGATAAACTTCTCATACCATATTCTTATAGCTCCAAAGAAATAAGTGTGATTAGCATGCAGTATAAATGTGCAACGGCGCAAGGGTATCAAATTTGTGACCGTTTTGAGTTAAAGCTTGTGAGAAGGCTGGTGGAATTGAATTACAGGAAAACCATTAGACGTAAAGAAAAAGGTGTTCATTAATCAGGTAACATAGTTCATTTGAACAATCGAAGTGGGCATTTACATCGTCTGATATGTTTGTCCAAGTTAAAAGTAGATAGTGTTTCTAGCTGGTCATGTGAAGTTCAATATTTTTTACTTCAGTAGAGAGGCAGGCCTTATTTGGCCTCTGGTTTTGTACATCTGGTGCTTGTGTCTAAGCAAGTGTAAGAGGTCTAAATCTGCATTTACAAGTGGTGTATGTGTAAGTGGGAGCCCCTGTAAATTTGCTTTGGCATTTTCATGTTTGTAATTAACGTTGAATGTTTATGTGATATCGATGATATTTGTTCATTTATCTTTCAATTTCGCTATGAAAAGAGCAAGAGCCATTTTTTTTGGTTACTTTTCCTCGCGGAAGAGGAGAAAATGCTTCGTTTATGCTTCAATATTAGTCACAGCTCGTACTCATTTAGAAATACTGCTATTGATTTTGGCCCTTCCCTTGTTAGATCTTGTTACTTTTCCATGAAGAGATGCAAATTTTAGGGTAAAGTTTAGAACTAGTACTCTCATGGATTTTCACATTTCATAGGTAACTCAAGGACATCCATTGCCTATTTCTACCAACTTTTTGTAATGTTTGTGTTTTTTTTAGTCCAAAAGTAGGTGGAAATGGGAGAGGATAGTATTTTAGTTATAAATGTAGCATTTTTGCTTTTTTTGAATCAGGGTCTTTTCGAAACTCTCTCTCTACCTGACAAGGTAGGAGGAGGTCTCGTACACTCTATCCTCACCGGACCTTATTTATGGGATTATATATTGGTATGTTGTTACTGTGAAAGTAATTGTTGGAGATTCTCCAAAGCTTTTAGAGTTGGATTGTCCATCTACTAGTATCCTAATTGTGTCCCTCTTTAATACATTGACGGTGGCATACTTTTAGTTGTATATCCTTGAGTTTCATCCTTTTTAAAGATACTAATGACCAAAATGGAATTAATTGTTATGTATAAATTTGAAAGGAAAAATAATTTTAAAAAGTGAGAACCATTACAAGAGTATTATAAGTCACAAGTTTTTTACTCAAAATGATTTCAACTCTACTAGTATTATTACTACTCTTATCATTCTTTATTCTTTAATTTTTAATACTTATGTTGTTTTTGTTACTTTGGTTATCTTTACTCTTTTGCAAGTCATTATTCATCTTTGCTTTCATATTTTCACCGTAAGTTCTTTACTTTTGTATTTTTCAAACTTGTTTTGTAAAGTATTTTTCTTGAGTTAGTCTGTCGTAAATAATCCTTCTATACCACAAGATTTGCGTACGCTTTATCTTCCTCTAATCCGCTTTTGAAATCATATGGAGTATGTTGTTGTAGTAGTAATTTAACTCTATCAGTAATAATTGTATTTTAATTTACAAGGTGAAGTGAAAGAGAATAGTAATTCTAAAATTTAACCTAAGACATGATATTTCTTGTTAAGTTGGGAACAATGTCCTATACCTATTTTCAGAGGCGAATCCAGGATTCGGAGTCTCAAGGTGTCAAGTAGACTCATTGATTCAATCAACCGGAGACTCCCAATCCTGGATTCGCCTCTAAGGACAGAACCAACTTGTGACCAAAGTGTTCATCTTAACCTTCTTCGCAGATCCAGGATTCGGAGTCTCAGGGTGTTAAGTAGACTCGCTGATTCAATCAACCAGAGACTCCATTCGCCTCCAAGGATAGAACCAACTTGTTGCCAAAGTGTTCATCTTAACCTTCTTCGTCAGAAAAATGTACTATTTATATATAATTAATTTTTTTTAATATATAGTAGATGTTGAACCCCCTTCGATCAGTTCGTGCATTTTTTCTTTCGATTTTAAAACCCCCTAATGAAAATTCTGGTTCCGCCGCTATCTCTCAACAGGGAGTAGTTAAAAGAAGGAATACTTCAGCTTTTTATCTATTTTTTTTTTTTAAATTATGACTTTCACAATTTGGCCTCAATTTTGTGTGCAAAGTTTTATTATAATAATTAAGAATTAAAATTCATTATATATTCAAAATTTACAATTTGATATTTTGAAATAGAGTGAGAACTTAGACATTAAAGTGAAAATAGAATTAGTCTCTTTTTTAAAAATAAAATAAAATAAAATACCAAGCATAGTAACGTATAAAGAACTTAATCCCTCTTCCTTCTTCTCCCTAAACTTGCTATTTCAGTCAAAATTAGATGAATTAATATAAGTCAACAATTATTAAAAACATCTTCAGTGAAGAGAAAGAAAAAGAATTTTTTCATTTATAAAATTGGGTTATTATTTTAGATCAACTTAATCTGATAAGGTTAATCTATATACTTTGCACAAAATTTAAATCTTATTTGTGTTGAAAGGACAAGTTGAAAAAGGAAATTTTCAATTATAAAATTGAGTTATTATTATAGATCAACTTAATCTGATAAGTTAATTTATATACTTTGCACAAAATTTAAGTCTTATTTATGTTGGGGTTATTATTATAGCTCAACTTAATCTGATAAGATTAATTTATATACTTTGCACAAAATTTAAGTCTTATTTATGTTGAAAGGACAAGCCAAACAACGGGTTCTAATTACACCAAGGTTGTTGTAATTAATAGAATTAAACTAAGTATAAAGGACAAGTCAAATAACGGTTCTAATTACACCAAGGCAGCTGCATAGTTGGATACAATTGATTTAATTGATAGAATTAAACTAAGCAGAGAAAATTGAAGGAAATGTGTCTTTTAAGTCTTGAATGAAGGATTGGTGACATTGACCAACTTAAAGGGTCAAACATAATTAGGAAACTTGATTAAGTTAATTGTGGACTTGATAAATATTTTCAAAACTTTCTAATCTTTTCAAAAATACAAATCAACCCAACCCACACCCCTCTTCAATCCAAATCATCGACCGTCTCTCTCCTCTCTCTCGACAACTTATCTCAACCAGCAGTTCTGCAAATTTCTCCTTTCAATCCCTGGCAACTTTAACCTCCAACGATAAATAGTTGGGCTTCGAGTTTCTTTTCGACTTCAACTGTCAATCGATGTGACAACCTTGCTCTCCGGCCACAATAGCTTAGAATTCTTCATCGTTCCTTTTCTTCTTTCACAAATTAAAAATTATGGCCTTTTTAGTTTTGAATAAAACAAGGAACTTGAGCCAGCTTCTCTTATAGTATTTATTAACAATTTCAATAGTTGTTGCTTTAATTTGAAATACGGTCTGAATAAAATCCTAATTTCTGGTATTTCTTCTCTTCTCTTCTCTTTTGTTGTTTGATTTCGAAGTTTAATTTGTTGTACCTGTTTCTGGGTTGATTTTTTCTTGTTCTTGTTAAAAATAGTGATATTGTTGTTGTTCTGTTGAACAAAATCATGCTACTATTTTTTTCTCCAACAGATTATCCATCTGGTGCAATATATTAATAATTTAATGCAACAAATCAACCATCTGATGCAACAAATGAACCATTTGATTAAAATTTTGATGCAATAAATTAACCATTTGATATAATAGATTAATTATCTGATGCAACAGAAGAACCATCGAATAAAATCTGATACAACAGATTTATCATATGATGCAACGGTTTCACCATATGATACAACAAATTAAGCATATGTTGCAATAGATTAACCATCAGATGCAACAGATTTACTATCGGATGCAATAGAGGAACCATCGAATTAAACATTTGACGCAACAGATTAACCTTCTGATGTAACGGAGGAACCATTAGATTAAAGATCTGATGCAATAAATGAACCTCCTGTCTTATCAACTCTTCCAACAGGACATGTCCAAACTTGATTTTTCCAACTGATCATTCATCTGTCGCGATAGATGACCCTTATGTTGGAAGAAATCTAAACAATATTGATCGTTGATAACTATTCCAACAGATCATTCATATGTTACAACAAATGTGTGACTTATTACACAAACTATTCATCTTTCTCAACAGATGAGTGATATATTTTATATTATGGAAATAGATTACTCAGTCGTTGCTACAGGTTAGTTAACTGTTCCAACATATCACTCATATATTGCAATAGATGTGTGATCTGTTGCATAGACCATTCATCTTTCTCAACAGATGAGTGATATGTTTTGTATTATCGCAACAGATTACTCATCTATTGCAATAGGTTATTTGTTTGGTGCAACAGATAACCTACCTGGTGCAACAGATGTGTGATTTGTTGCAACTATTATTTTACTGTTTTGCATGTTAGATTTACTGTTATCTTTTTTTAATGATGCATTAATCAACTATAATATTTTTTTATGTTCCATTTAATTTTAGATAATATGACTCCCAAAAGAATAGAAATCAAATCAAGTCCATGTAAAGGAACAAGTAAAGCAGCTAGGCTACATCCACCACTCTATGAGCTTGCTTTACAAGCGTTATCTCAATCGAGAGCAGAATATGATAAACACAGGGAGGAGGAATATTTCAAAAGAGATGATCTAAATGCTAATAGCCCTTCCACCGAAGAGTTGGTCAAAACCTTCAACATTAATCGTTATCTAGTGAGAATGCAGTGCAATGGTGCCACAGATTTAACGGGTGATTTCGTGGTGAAGTCAGCCATGAAAAAATCTTTCGATGCCTTCAGAAAAATAATTTGAGAATAAAAATTGGATCCTTATTTCAGGGACATCTGCTTTGAAAAATATCTTGATTTGTCGGAGAACAACAATACTCGTTTTCAAATGAAAATGGTATGTGAACTTCTCAAGCATAGGTTTATGTATGAAAACAATGATAAGATGGATGAGGTGTGGATAAATTACTGTGGCATGCCTGTTTGTTTTGGTTGGAAGGAGTTTGCCATAGTTACCGGACTAAAATGTTATCCTCCTTCTCCTTCTCATGTTATACCTATTCTAACCAAAAAAGCACCCCGCACACCCAAAAAAGGCAAAGAAAAGTCGAGTGATCGTGATGACCTGGTGTCCATTGTTGGTCCACACTTCAAAAATAAAAATTTGATAGAAGCGTTGAAAGTTAAAAGAATTTCAAAGAAGCACAAGTAGTCAGTGTACTTGGTTTGGTTTGTACATAATATTCTTTGGGTGAGAGACACTAACAACAACATAAACGTTGGTTTAATAAAGCTCTCTGAGTATTTTGAGGCATTTAACAGCTATCCTTGGGGGGTATGAAAGTTTCAAAATGGCTGTCAAATATTTATTGACTTCGTTAGCGCCAAAGACAGTCAACTTATAATGCTTTCCATGGGTTTTCATGGTAAATGTTTCTTTATTTTATTATGATAACTTTCATTTTTTTTACTCAATAGTGATTTTGATTTATTGGCGTTATTTTATAGGCTTGGACGTTTGAAGTCATTTCTTATTTGAGACAACAAGTGAACTACCATGAAGAAGTTTTCAGTCCAAGAATCTTGAAATGGTTGTCGGCAAAAACTGATAAAAATATAAAATTTCTTAATCTCTTCAATCCCCTCGAAGGATGCAGTAAGTATAATTATAATTAAGTTTTTATTTTAATTAATGATTTTTTCGAATGGTCTAATCATAATTATAATATATGTAATGATTTATATTAGATTGTGCATCCGTCGCTAGTTTCAAATAATCGAGAGTTGAAGATTTCATTTTTTCTTACTTTACGGTCTGTGCAAACTTTATCGGACCTTAGAGTTATTGACAGAATAAAAATAGAATTGTTTGGAGCAACAACCATTATAAGAAAAATAATTTTAGAGGGTGGACATGTTGTTGTTAATGATCTTAGTGGTGATGGAGCTGTTGGTGGTGGTAGTGGTGCTGTTGTTGGTGCTAATGATGCTCTTCTTACAGTATTTAAAATAAACCATTATGAGTATGATCATATTGGTTATACAAATTTTGCCTCTCCCAGCGAATGTTCTGGATGCAAATGTCAAGACTGCAAGGCGAAACATGATATAGTGATTAATGTTATTAATGCATTAACTGCTTCTGTAATGAAATTGATATCTAAGAGGGGTGTCATTCCATCAAAGCGGATTTTATATCCATCCACTCCTATAGAGATTAAAGCTAAGAAGAGAAGAAAAGTAATTTCCAAGGCATTATCAAGCATCCAAAAAAGCAAAATTGCAACTCCTCTATCCGTATTTTGCATTGAGCAATGTACAATGGCCAAAGGAGAGCAACACGAGCTGAAGAAGATGAATATATATGTCTGTTCCAACTAACAAACAGACACATATTTGTTTCAACAGATGACAGATCTGCTGAAAATTATCAAACAGATATATACATCTATTGCAATAGTTGACTAAATTGTTGCATCAGATGAAGTATCTATTGCAACATATGTCTCATCTATTTTAGCAAATCATACAACTTTTCATACCTCTTTTTTTGTACCAATAGATGACCTATCTTCTGCAACAGATGAGTCATATGTTGCAACAGATGGTTCATTTATTGGAAATTATCATTTAGGTCTTCCTCATGTAGAAATTATCCCAGCAGTTGATTCATCTGTTGCAACAAAAATATAATCTGTTTGGGATAATTTAAAATAGGAGGAAAACCTGTTTGATTTGCTAGAACAGATGAGTTATCCTTTTTCTTTTTGTTGTATCCTCGTGATTAACATTGGCTAATTCTGACTTTTCAGGTGGATGTAGAAGCTACTACTAAACAACATTGCCAATATGCTACTTCTTTTATGAAAATACGGATAATAGAAAGCACAAAAATCATACGTAAGCGACAATAAAGATTCACGACGACCAAAGCCGAATTCCATAGCACCAGATGAAGAACAACTTGTCTATATTGAGTAGATCTTTATTGCTTGAGTCTGTCAAAGTAATAACCTCACCCCTCCTTAGGAATTCTTGGCATCAATACTTAAATTATTGATGTATTTGTTCAGATCCGTACCCATAATAATTTTTTTATATTTTATTTATTCGTTGATTTATTTCAGCTAATTTCTGAAGGCTTTGATTTATTTTATTTTGTCTATGAATTTTATTTTTTTCTTAGATTTGAACTTATTAATTAAAATGAAATACTAGATTCGAAAATTACAACAGATAATGTATCTGTTGCAACAGACGACATATCTGTTAGAAAATATCAAACAGATTTAGATATATGTTGCAACAGGTAGATAATCTGTTAAAAATTATCAAACAGGTCTTTCCACTGTTGCAACAGATAGACTTAGATAGAAACATCAACATAATGCAACAGATGACCAACCTATTGCAACAGATAAACTATATGCCAGAACAAGTAGAATATCTGTTACAACAAATGGACAATCTGTTGCATTAGAAAAATTCAACTTTCATTACACATAAAAAATTGCCACTACATGTAAAAAAAAAAAGTGACTTGAAATAAAAAAAGTCGGAATCCATCGACAGTGTTCAGTTTAAACACCTAAAATAAAATAGACATCAAGTAGACAATGTTTATTTTAAACACGTAAAATAAAATAGATATCAAATGTATCAGTTTGTCACTTTTTTCCCTGTTGGCTGCTCACGTGTAATTCACGCAGCCAAGGCTTGTTTGTCACGCCTCAAATCCTATTGGGGCGGACTGGCAGCCGTAACCGAGGAGGACCAGGAGAACTGACTCATAACCTTATACTTTCCATGCATACTTCTATGACAACCCGAAATTTGGATAGCATCATGTCGCATATAAAAGGAAATAATCACCTGTATAAGCTCGAGCACACATATATATATGTATATACAATACTTGGCCGTTGGAGCCATCACGTCTATTGACAAAACACCACCTTGACTATACATAGGTCTACAAAGCCTCTAGACAATACACAGAGTTTAACTAAGGTCGGGACATACCCCGCCATATAACTAACTTCTATACAATACCAAAAGTGATTGGATATGACATGGAAAGCCCCGAAGCAAACTGGAGCTCACCAAAAGCAGCTGGATATCCTAGCTCCTACTTGTGCAGTGTATGAGCTGAGGTACCTGTGCCTGCAACATGAAATGCAGGTTTCCCGTGAGGGACGTCAGTACGAAATATGTACTGAGTATGTAAAGCTGTAGATAATCACATTTGATATAGGAGCTCAATAGAAATCAGAAACAAGTGAAGAAATCGTAATAGGAGTGGACCACACTTACTAGAACTTGTGACAACCTGTACATTGTATTTATTCAATCACTTTACCTTCGTTCTTATCATCTTTGTAATCATTACTGTATTGTACTGTGACCATTAGGCTGCCTCCAGTACATATCAACTGAGATCGACCCATAATAGGCTTATGCCCCTGGGATACCACTCATAAACATATAAATAGGGATCGACCCATGATAAGCTTATGCCCCTAGGATACCACCCGATAAGAGAGAACTTCCATCACTTAGTTCAATTAATCTTTAAGATTGTTATTTCGGTCGTCACTGCATTTTTGATACTTTGAAACAATGATACATCAATAAGAGACATATAAATAGACCATCAATGCAATAACAATGAAGTAAGAACTCATTGGCACATCAATGAAGTGTTTTGGAGTCATCAATGCCATAACAATGAAGTAGGAACTTATTGGTATATCAATGAAATGTTTTGGAGTCATTAATAGCACATGGATCTTGTTTGAGTAACCGGATACCTTCTGACATTCATTAGTGCAATAAACATGTAAGATTTGGAAAACAATTAAGTATTGGAATGTCTTGACATCTTGTGGGGTGGAAACAAGTTCATTGGTAACGTAAGACATCATACAAAACCTTTGTGGATCACATGTTACTGAATAACTTTGGAAACTTTCTTAATAGAACAATTGTTCACTTTCATGCCAAAGATATGGTATAGAGTATGCTTTACATACCTGACTGTCAACCTTCAATACTATTCCCAAATGGACTTCCCATCTTTTCGGATTACTTATCTACAATGAACATATATAGCAATCTAGTATTAGCAACCAAACATCACAATTCAATTATTTGAATTCACCAAACTAGTGGTTAAGTAGTAAGCCTTAATTACACCATAAAGGGTGTCACTTTAACCCTCTTATACTCCAATTACATTCACATGCCATGCATATTCATACAACATCCTCCAATATCAAGTTTGGATTCATTTATCCTTCCAACCAATCCATTAAACCAAATTGAGCCATAGACATAAATAATCATCAATTCAATAGTATATCACCATATCCACCTTCCATAACTCAATTACCATATCCACCTTCAATAACTCAATTACCATATCCACCTTCCACAATTAAATACAACCAAACCATGCAAAATAGTCCATAACCCTATTTCCATCACTTTTCAATAATAACCAATACATATAATCCTCTATCACACATATACATATGGAAAAGAACAAAGGCAAACAATATTAATACCTTATAATTCACCTCTTAATTATGCAATCCTCTTTGCATAAATAATAGGTACTGTCCGAAGCTCTCGAGATGACAAACGCAGTTATCGGATTACTTTGGAATTTCTACGGTTGAATCAAAAGTAATTTAAAGGTCAAATTTGGCTAGGGTTTGTTATTCCTCAATGATTGATGATGAAAATGAGTTTTTGAACTCATATACATGTATATTTACACATATTCCCGTCCATAATATAATAGTAAATGACCAAAATGCCTTTAAAATTTAAATAATGTCAAATCTGTCCTTTGGTGGACTGTTTTGATAAGCTAAAGTAGATCGACCATAACTCTTTGCTACGATATAGGATTTGGTTGAAATTGGTATCGTTGGAAGGATAATTCAAAGGTCTTTCATTTCATATAAAGTAGGCCACCCAGTTCGTCCTGTACAAGAAGTTATGGTCGTTTGAAGTTGACCCTAAAAATCTATTTTGATAGGCTGAAGTAAAACGAGTATAACTCCTTACTCAGATGTTGGATTTGAATGAAACCAATTGCATTAGAAAGAAGACTCAAAGATATTTCTTTTCATAGGTCACAAATCTCCCAGTTCGTTATATTAAAAGAGTTATGATCGTTCAAAGTTGACCCAAAAATTCGGCTGGCCTCAGTAGTTTGTGTGCAGGAAATTTTCCTGCACATTTAGTATTCCCAAATATCCCGACCACCGTTTTATAGTTTCAAACGTGCTCGATTATATCCAAAACCTATCCATTTTTGGAAATATTTATATCATTGGAAAGCTTATTCAATAATCTTCGCATGGAACCATCGACGGGCAAATTCCGGTATAAATAAAATAAAAAAATTAATTCCATATAAATAAGACCAATACATGTACTTGAATACGCCAATACACGTACTTGAATTTGGGGTGTTACATCCTTCCATCCTTTAGGTCATTCGTCCTCGAATGTTAGCGTAGTTATTCCACCGAAACAAGTTCAAGTCCATCATTAATATTCACATCATCACATAAATACTATGCATATATAAAAAAACTTACTTGTTAATGTTCTAACTCCGTTTCTTGAACTTCCTCTTCATCTTTGAACAAATGAGGGTACTTAGATTTCATTGCTTCCTCAGCTTCCCATGTAATCTCTTCCCTTTGACGATTTCTCCAACGTACTTTCACAGATGCTATCTCTTTATTTCTCATCTTCTTAACTTGACGATCTCGAATAGCAATAGGCACTTCCTCATAGGTAAGATCTTCCGCAACTTGCACATCCTCAGTAGAAGTGATATGTTATGGATCTCCGATGCACTTTCGAAGCATTGACACATGAAATACCGGATGTACTGATGAGAGCTCTTTGGGGTAACTCTAATTCATATGCAACTTGTCCAAACCTTCGAGTGATCTTATACGGGCCTATATAACGTGGTATCAACTTCCCTTTATTGCCAAATCTCGTTACCCCTTTCATTGGTGATACCTTCAAAAATACCAAATCACCTATAGAAAACTCTAGCCCTCTTCTTCTACTATCCGCATGTGACTTGTGTCGACTTTGGGATGTTTTCAGTCGTTGCTGAATTACTTTAATCTTCTCTATGGATTGATAAACAATATCCGGTCCGAACAAAAGAGTTTCACCCGCTTCAAACCATCCTATTGGTGATCTACACTTCCTTCTATATAAAGCTTCATATGGTGCCATTTTGATACTTGAATGATAGCTATTATTGTAGGCAAACTTAATAAGAGGTAAATTATCATCCCAGTTGCCCTTAAAATCTATTACACAAGCTCGTAGCATATCTTCAAGTGTTTGGATGGTACATTCTACTTATCCATCTGTTTGAGGGTGAAAAGCTCTACTCAACTTCACTTGTGTTCCCAAATACCTCTGAAAAGACTTCCAAAAGTTTGCAGTAAATTGGGTTTCCCGATCTGATATAATATAAATTGGCACTCCATGTAATCGGACTATCTCTTTAGTGTACAGCTTCACATACTCTTCAACTGTGTAAGTGGTCCTAACTGGTAGGAAATGTGCGGATTTGGTAAGCCTATCAACAATCACCCATATAGAATAGAAATTCCGGGATGTACGAGGCAAACCAATAACGAAATCCATGTTGATCATGTCCCACTTCCAGCTTGGAAGATCAATGCATTGCATATAACCTCCGGGTTTTTGGTGCTCAACTTTAACTCTTTGACAATTTGGACATTCAACTACAAATTCTGCAATGCTCTTCTTCATGTCATTCCACCAATACACATCTTTCAAATCTTGATACATTTTGGTTTATCCTGGATGAATGGAATACCTTGAACAATGTGCCTCTGTCATAATCTTCTTTCTTAGCCCGTCTATATCCGACACACACAATCAGTTTTGGCACTAAAGTACTCCTTCTCGCGTAAGCTCAAATGCCGTGGTCGCACCACTCTGAACGTTCTCCTTAAGCCGTAATAAAATAGGATCTGCATATTGCTTCTCTTTCACTTCAGCTACTAATGAAGATTTCGCAGCATTATGTACGATAAGCTCTTTATCCGGAGTTTTAAGAAGGCGAACTCCCAAACTAGCTAACTGGTAAAGATCTTTAATTATCCCTTGCCTTTCTATAGGTTCCATCATAGCCTTATGACTTAACGCATCAGCTACCACATTTGCTTTCCCTGGATGGTACAAGATATCAACATCGTAGTCCTTTAATAGTTCAAGCCATCTCCACTGCCTTAAATTTAGATCCTTCTGATTAAAAATATATTGCAAGCTCTTATGGTCAGTATATATATCAACATGAACCCCATATAAGTAGTGGCGCCATATCTTTAAAGCAAAAATAACTGCTGCTAGTTCAAGATTGTGTGTAGGATAATTTTTCTCATGTGGCCGCAATTGTCTAGAAGTATATGCTATTACCTTACCATGCTGCATCAATACACATCCTAAACCAATTCTGGAAGCATCATAATACATTGTATACCCCTCGGTGCCTTCTGGAAGTACCAACACGGGTGTAGAAATCAACTTGTTCTTTAAATCTTGAAAACTCTTCTCACAGGGATGCTTTATGGGTTAGCTTGGTTAAGGGAGCTGAAATGGAAGAAAATCCTTCAACAAACCTTCTATAATAACTGGCCAACCCGAGGAAACTACGAATCTCCGTAGGCGTTGTGTTCCTTGGCCAGTTCTTCATAGCTTCTATCTTTTGAGCATCAACCTTTATGCCTTCACTAGATACAATATGACCCAAAAATGCCACCGACTTTAACCAAAACTTATATTTAGAGAACTTTGCATAAATCTTACTATCACGAAGAGTCTGCAATGCCTGTCATAAGTGATTGGCATGGTCCTCTTCTGATCTAGAATAAACTAGAATATCATCTATAAAAACTATCACAAATACATACAGGAATGCCTTAAACACCCTATTCATCAAATTCATAAAAGCTGCGGGTGCATTTGTTAGCCCAAATGACATAACTAGAAACTTATAATTACCATACCATGTTCGAAAAGCTGTCTTGGGTATATCCTTTTCTTTGACCCTTACTTAGTGGTAACCTGACCTCAAATCAATCTTAGAAAAACACTTGGCGCCCTATAACTGATCAAATAAATCATTAATTCTTAGGAGAGGATATTTATTCTTAATAGTCACCTTATTCAATTGCCGATAATCAATACACATCCTCAGCGAGCCATCCATTTTGCACACAAATAACATTGGTGCTCCCCAGGGGGACATACTAGGCCTTATGAATCCCTTCTCTAGCAAATCTTTCAATTGCTCTTTCAATTCTCGTAATTCTGTTGGGGCCATTCTATACGGAGGAATGGAGATTGGTTGGGTGCCTAGTATTACATCAGTACCAACTCTACTTCTCGTTCAGGAGGCAAACCTGGAAGATCTTTAGGGAATACATCAGAAAATTCATTTACTACCGAAACAGCGTGAAGAGTTGGTGGCTCCACTTCTGTATCCCATACTCTAACTAAATGATATATGTATCCCTTGGAAATCATTCTTCTTGCCTTAAAATAAGAAATAAATCTACCTCTTGGCGCTCCACTTTCACCTTTCCATTCAAGGAATGATTCATTTGGAAAATGGAAATATACCTTTTTCATGCAACAATCAATTGTGGCATAACAAGACGCCAACCAGTCCATACCCATTATAACATCAAAATCTACCATTTCTAACTCCACGAGATCAACCATCGTATCACGACCACAAATAGTTACTATGCAGTTTCGGTAAACCCTTCTAGCTATAATAGATTCCCCAACCGGTGTGGACACTTCAAATGGCTTAGCTAACAGTTCGGGTATTCTTTCAAACTTTCCAGCAACCAATGGAGTAACATAAGATAATGTAGAACCTGGATCAATTAAGGCATATACATCGAATGAAAAGATAGACAACGTACCCATAACCACATCTGGGGAAGCCTTTAAATTCTATCGATCCGCTAGAGCATTCGTACGATTTTGAGCCCCGCTAGAACTCGTGGCTCCTCTATCACCTCTAACACGACCCATTGGTTGTGCACCCCTTCCTGAATAAAGCATCGATGATGATGATGCAACAAATAACCCCGTAGGTCATGCCATACCCCCTATGCCCCTTCGTGGGCATTCTCTCATCATATGCCCCAACATACCGCACCAAAAGCAAACATTGGTCCCCAGCCGACATGCGCCCAAATGATACCTTCCACATTTATTGCATAGCTCTCGAGGAGGTATCGATTGGCTCATATTCCCTTACCCTTGGTACCCCACTGTCCGCGAACTCTGACTCTCACTTCTGTGCCCAAATTGATTTTCTCTGGACCCTTGGAACTGTGGTGGGGCACTAGCTGCACAATAAGAAGATAATGGCCTAGGTGGTCTAGTAGAAAACTGTGGTCTGAACCCTCCTTGGGATGCGATGAACTGCCCTGTAGATCTGGCCCTCTTGGAATATCCTCTTTCTAATTCCTGTGTTCTTCTTCTCTGCCTCTGATCTTCCATTTTCTGTGTAAAAGCTTGGATGCTCGCTATATCCATATCTTTGTTCAAAGCGACAATAGTACAATCTCTAACCAGATATGGATCCAGCCTATCCACATATTGATGAACTCTGTCATCCATAGTAGCTACAACATTAGGAGCATATCTCGACAAGGAATTAAATCGGAGACTGTACTCCCTCACGCTCTTATTTCCCTGACAAAGATTTAAAAACTGATCTGCACGGGCCTGACGAATCTCAAATGGAAGATAATGATCAAAAAATGCCTCTTTGAACTCTTTCCAAGTAGCTGGGGGTGCATCAATACCCCTAGATCATTTCCAGTTCTCGTACCAATAGATAGCCTCCCTTTTGAATCTATACGCCGCTAACTCCACTATCTCTCTACCCATTACATGCATAATATCTAAGGCCCTTTAAATTTGATCAATAAAGTCCTGTAGGTCCTCGTTAAGATCTAATCCAGTAAAAGTGAGAGGATCCATCTTAAGAAAATCCTGTGTTCGAAGGCTAGTTGCCCTATATGTACCACTAGGACCCGTGGTAGGAATGGCTTGCCCTTGAGCTTACCCAGCAACTATACGAGTCAAAAGTTGCACTGCATTTCTAAGATCTTGATCAACAGCATTAATAGGTGGCTTTGGGGATATAGTTCTCCTCCCCCTTATTTCTTTCGGAGTGGAAGAAGTTTCTGATGCATGCTCAGCTGGAGCCTCACTTTGATTAGCTGGTATAGTGGGTGACTTACTAGTTCCCTCTCCGGCAACCACATCTACTTGTTTACCGGTATTCTTACTTCTGGTAACTACATCATTACTATAATAAGAGAAACAAATAGATTCAGTGGTCAACTATGACTTCATATACAATATAGGCTCTATCGCACGATCTAAGACATGAAGAAAAAGAAACAATTCCTAAATGTCCATAGCCTCCTGTTTATAGATGCGGTGCACGACACATCGATAAATAAGACTCTACGTAGACACGACTTTGTAGACTCACTAGGACGAACTTCTCTGATACCATTATCGTCATGCCTCAAATCCTATTGGGGTGGACTGACACCTGTAACCGAGGAGGCCCGGGAGAACTAGCTCATAACCTTATACTTCCCATGCATACCTCTATGACAACCCAAAATTCGGACAACATCATGTCGCATATAAAAGGAAATAATCACCTGTATAAACTCGAGCACACATATATATGTATATACAATACTTGGCCGTTGGAGCCATTACGTCTATTAACAAAACACCACCTTGACTGTACATTAGGTCTACAAAGCCTCTTGACAATACACAGAGTTTAACTAAGGTCGGGACATACCCCGCCATATAACTAACTTCTATACAATACCAAAAGTGATTGGATATGACATGGAAAACCCCGAAGCAAACTGGAGCTCACCAAAAGCAGCTGGATATCCTAGCTCCTACGTGTGCAGTGTATGAGCTGAGGTACCTGTGCCTGCAACATGAAATGTAGGTTTCCCGTGAGGGACGTCAGTACGAAATATGTACTGAGTATGTAAAGCTGTAGATAATCACATTTGATATAGGAGCTCAATAGAAATCAGAAACAAGTGAATAAATCGTAATAGAAGTGGACCATACTTACAAGAACTTGTGACAACCTGTACATTATATTTATTCAATCACTTTACCTTCGTTCTTATCATCTTTGTAATCATTATTGTACTGTACTATGACCATTAGGCTGCCTCCAGTACATATCAATTGGGATCGACCCATGATAGGCTTATGCCCCTGGGATACCACCCATAAACACATAAATAGGGATCGACCCATGATAAGCTTATTCCCTTGGGATACCACCCGATAAGAGAGAACTTCCGTCACTTAGTTCAATTAATCTTTAAGATTGTTATTTTGGTCGTCACCGCATTTTTAATACTTTGAAACAATGATACATCAATAAGAGACATATAAATAGACCATCAATGCAATAACAATGAAGTAAGAACTCATTGGCACATCAATGAAGTGTTTTGGAGTCATCAATGCCATAACAATGAAGTAGGAACTTATTGGTCTATCAATGAAACGTTTTGGAGTCATTAATAGCACATGGATCTTGTTTGAGTAACCGGATACCTTCTGACATTCATTAGTGCAATAAACATGTAAGATTTGGAAAACAAGTAAGTATTGGAATGTCTTGACATCTTGTAGGGTGGAAACAAGTTCATTGGTAATGTAGGACATCATACAAAACCATTATGGATCACATGTTACTGAATAACTTTGGAAACTTTCTTAATAGAACAATTGTTCACTTTCATGCCAAAGATATGGTATAGAGTATGCTTTACATACCTGACTGTCAACCTTCAATACTATTCCCAAATGGACTTCCCATCTTTTCGGATTACTTATCTACAATGAACATATATAGCAATCTAGTATTAGCAACCAAACATCACAATTCAATTATTTGAATTCACCAAACTAGTGGTTAAGTAGTAAGCCTTAATTACACCATAAAGGGTGTCACTTTAACCCTCTTATACTCCAATTACATTCACATGCCATGCATATTCATACAACATCCTCCAATATCAAGTTTGGATTCATTTATCCTTCCAACCAATCCATTAAATCAAATTGAGCCATAGACATAAATAATCATCAATTCAATAGTATATCACGATATCCACCTTGCATAACTCAATTACCATATCCACCTTCCACAATTAAATACAACCAAACCATGCAAAATAGTCCATAACCCTATTTCCATCACCTTTCAATAATAACCAATACATATAATCCTCTATCACACATATACATATGGAAAAGAACAAAGGCAAACAATATTAATACCTTAGAATTCACCCCTTGATTATGCAATCCTCTTTGCACAAATAATAGGTGTCGTTCGAAGCTCTCGAGATGACAAACGCAGTTATCGGATTACTTTGGAATTTCTATGGTTGAATCAAAAGTAATTTAAAGGTCAAATTTGGCTAGGGTTTGTTATTCCTCAATGATTGATGATGAAAATGAGTTTTTGAACTCATATACATGTATATATACACATATTCCCATCCATAATATAATGGGAAAAGACCAAAATTCCTTTAAAATTTAAATAATGTCAAATCTGTCCTTTGGTGGACTGTTTTGGTAAGCTAACGTATATCGAACATAACTCTTTGATCCGATATTATATTTGGGATAAATTGGTATAGTTGGAAGGATAATTCAAAGGGCTTTCATTTCATATAAAGTAGGCCACCCAGTTCGTCCTGTACAAGAAGTTATGGTCGTTTGAAGTTGACCCTAAAAATCTGTTTTGATAGGCTAAAGTAAAATGAGTATAACTCCTTACTCAGACGTTGGGTTTGGATGAAACCAATTGCATTGGAAAGAAGACTCAAAGATATTCCTTTTCATAGGTCGAAGCTCTCCCAGTTCATTATATTAAGGGAGTTGTGATCGTTCGAAGTTGACCCAAAAATTTGGCTGGCCTCAGTAGTTTGTGTGCAGGAAATTTTCCTGTACATTTACTATTCCCAAATATCCCAGCCATATTTTATAGTTTCGAACGTACTTGATTTTATCCGAAACCTATTCATTTTTGGAAATCTTTATATCGTTGGAAAGCTTATTCAATAACCTTCGCATGGAACCATCGACGTGCAAATTCCAGTATAAATAAAATAAAATAAAAAATTAATTCCATATAAATAAGACCTATACATGTACTTGAATACGCCAATACACGTACTTGAATACGGGGTGTTACATTTTTGAACCCTCATTTTTGTTAATTTGAACCCTAATAGTTATTTTTCTCCCATTGTCTTATATATTCATCTTCTTCCTAAAATTTAACCCTAAATTCCCAAAGTTTTTTTTTCTTCTTCATTTTTTTTCCTATCCAAATTCATCTCGATTATTTATATTTTTTTCTGCGTATTTTTTCTTTCAACTGAGCTTGATAATGTCCAGCTCATCTTCCACTATTTTTTGTGAATTTTTTTTTGATATTGTAAGTGCGGTCATAAAGCTCTATTGAAGATTTCTTGGACTCAACAAAATCCAGATTGTAGGTTTTTTAATTGTTGACTTATAATTATTATATAATTGTGTTCTTATTTTTGTAGAAATTGGGTGGATGCGATTAATTTGGTTGGTATGAAGAAGACACCCTTCACAAGAAAATCGTGTAATCTGGAGTTTGTTGAAGAAAGTCAAGGCTTCTGAAGAGAAACAAAATCGAGCTAGAAGATACTACGTTATTGCCGGTGGTGTTGGGCATATGGATATTCAAGCCTAATTGCTGAAATTTTCATGGTGGTATATTTGCTACTGGTTTGGTGTTATCGAGCACATGGATATTCAAGCGTAATTGTTGGAAAATACCAAACAGATTTAGGCATATATTGCAAAATTTAGGTCATCTGTTGGAAATTATCAAACAGGTCTTCCCACAAAATACCAAACAGATTTAGGCATATATTACAAAATTTAGGTCATCTATTGGAAATTATCAAACAGGTTTTTCCACTATTGCAACAGATAAACTATCTGACAGAACAGATAGAATATATTTTACAACAGATTGACAATCTATTGCATTATTAGGAAAAAATTATTCCCACTACATGTACATGTAAGGTAAAGTGAAGTATGACTTGAAATAAAAAATTATTATTTCACAAGTTCTTTTTTATACACAGGCTCCAAGCGTCCAGTTAGTACCCTATAAGCCCAGACCTTTTGGAGGTTTGCCATAGCGTTGTCGCACAGAAAGGTCGTTGGATCGGCCATTTCTGTGCCAGTCAATAAGCATTCGATGTGTGCAAGCACGTGCGAGTCATACGCAAAATTGGTATCATTTTTTGAAAGGTTCATGCCCTTGTTTCGACCTTCAAAATTCCATGACTTCTTCATCAACACTTCCTCTGGCAAATGCTGCATCAGTTTACTCCGCCTTAACAAGATGGGGAATAGGTCCATCAATGGCTGAACGTGGATAAAAAAACAACCTCATCGATGGCAGGTTCATTGCATTTATAAAAATTGATCTTTCCCACCTCGAGTAGTATCTTAACAGCTCGATAATGTATGCCTTCCACGCTCATGACTTAAAAAATCTTCTTTGCCTCTATCTAGCTCTTGCCATGTAGATTTGACCTCTCCCCTCTAATATATTTTATCTTCTTTTCTTCATCCCAGCCCAATGTAGAAACTAACGAATCAAATCCCGCGCTACAAGATGACACCAAATTATTGAGTTTATCGTGCTTATCCTTGAGCTTCTTATAGAATTCGAGGTCCATTATCCTATCGGCATCGTCATAAGCTTCCGGGTAAGCTAATTGTCTTTTCCTCATGAGGCAGAGAATTTTGTAAACATATTGTGATATAAGAAGTCAATTTTTAAATAGGTTAGTAGTTGTAAAGATGCAACAAATGGATTTCTCTGAATTAATAATCCAACGTAACTTATGCAATAGATGGATAATAAGTTGCAACAGAACCACTACCAGTTGCATCAGAATACCCAGCTGTTGCAAAAGATTTCACATCTGTTGCGTAGCTGCTTATTTATGGAGTAAATTAGAAGTCTAGGTTAGGAAAAGTAAACTTACCTTGTCCTCGTACCGCATATACATATCTGTCATAATCTGAACGTCTTGGGGGTAAAAGGGAGGCCTGGGGTAATCTAGTGTGCCTCGCTTAGCATTCTTGGCCCGTCGAATATCCCTCTTCTCTTTGCTGCCAAGTTTCGCGTATATGTCGACCTTCTTCAATGGCCCCTGAACTTTAATATTTTTTGATTTTCGATTGGATTGTACGTCGTTAATTGCTATTTTCTTCCTCCTAACTGCCGTTGTAGGAATGTATGGCTTCCTTTCCTTCTTGGATGGTATGACACCCCTCTTTGATTTGAATTTCTCGACAGCTTTAGTGATAGCCTCTACCTTTTTAAAGAGTTTATTCTGGCTGTCCTTGCACTCTTCGCATTTGTAATTAGAACACGAGGGTGAAGAGGGGTGAAAGGGATTGGTGTAAAAGTGAGAGAGACTTGTGTAAGGGTATGGGGGACCTGTGAAAGGGGTGTTTTCAAACATATTTATTTTTCTTGAGCATCAACATGCTCATCATCATGAGTGGTAGCAACATTAGCATGCCTGCCACCAACACCAACAACTCCACTAGAAGAAGCACCCTAATCTGCCTCAGTAGGTTGGTCATGAAAAGCCTCAATATTAGGCTGACCTTGCCTAACTGCTCTTCTTATGGATGTTGCTCCAACCAATTCCTTCTTTATTAACTCCACCATTAGGTCTGCTATCAACATGACCTAGAGTAATAAAAGAAGTCATCCCCAAATCCTTCTCAGTTGGCACGATCCATGGATGCACAACCTATAAAAAAAGATAGATATATTTGAATCATATAATATAATAATTTTCACAATTGGATTACATGTTAACACAGACAACTTATGAAACAAATGAGCTGTATGTCACAACATATTAATAATATATTGCATCAGATTACACATCTGTTGCATAGTTTGCAGTAGATGGTTAAAATCTATTTGAGTCAGGTTTAGAGAGCCAAAGCAACAGATAGATAATCTGATGCAAAATATCAATCATCTATCGCAACAAATTACCAATCTATTACACTAGTTGGAATAATACGGGTAATCTGTTGGGTTACATATTATGCAACAGATGATCTGTATGTCACAACAGATTAACAATATGTTTTATCAGATTACCCATATGTTGCATAATTTGCAGTAGATGGTTAATCTGTTAAGAGTCAGGTTTAGAGAACTAAAGCAAAAGATGGGTAATCTGATGTAAAATATCAATCGTCTATCATAATAGATTACCCATTTGTTGCACCAGTTGGCACATGACGAATAATCTATTGCAACAGATATCCCGTCTGGTGCATCAAATATAATATCTGTTGAACCAGATATAATATCTGTTCAATATATTTTATCGAGTCAAATTATTTTACTTGAAGAATACGTACTGCATCATCTAGAGGGTTAAAGAGATCAACCTCCTTAATTCTTGTGTTTTTATTTTCAGTCAACCACCTAAAATCCTTGGATGAAAAACCTCATCCGGGTAATTCATTACCTGCTTTCAGAGGGGAGGAATGACTTCTAATGCCCATGCCTAAAAAATGTAAATAGGAAGCAAGCAAAAAAAAGTCATAATAACTATATTCAATATAAATTAAATAGATGAGTAAAAATAGTGATTAATTTTACCATGAAATCCAAAGGAAAGCCGTATAATGTGGTCGTCCTTAGGGGTAAATTTGTTAGTAAATATTAGACAGTCAAGTAGAAGATGTCATATCCCTATAGATAATTGTTGAATTTATCAAATTCCTCAGCATGCGCCAACAAATCATCTTTTATAACTTTGTTGATGTCTCTTGCCAATATAACTGAACAGGCAAACCAAACTAAGCACAATTGCTCCCTGTACTACTTTGGTATGGTTTTATCCTTGAGATCTATCATCAAATTTGATGCTTTTTAGCTACGTCCAGCAATGTCCAACAACCCATCTATTTTATCCTTGCATTTGTTGGTTTTGCTGGGTGGTCGCTGAAAAATGCCTTTCCTCTATTTACTTGTAGTAGTTTGGTTGTACTGCTCACCTTAGACCTTTGCGGGGTGTTTCCTTGGCGATAGGTTCTCCTGGATTATCGTATCTCAAGCCCATCACTATGGCAAACTCTTGCAAGCCAAAATAAACCAGCATGCCACAGTAGTTGATCCAGATATCATCCATCTTTTTGTCCTCCTCTTTCGAATCTTTTTCATCCCCCACGTAATTGATCTTGCGCTTGAGAAAACCATATACCATCCTTATTTGGAAATGGACAGGGGGTCCTCAGGCATCTCGAGAAAGCGTCCAAAGTAGCCCCTCTTAAAAAGTCCGTTTATGTTTTCCTTCTTCCTAATATTCCTAAAACAATTAAAAATTTTCCCCAACTGACATTTAAGTACAAGTTCACCAGTTAGTTCTTTTGGGTCATCTATCGGCATCACAACTTGAAACCTGTCAATACTAATAGTTTTGATAGGATCATGCTTAGATGTCGATATTAATTCACGCCCCATTGGTGATCCAATGTCATCATGTTGATGATTATACTCTTTCTCACTCTCTAATTCCTCCTCTTTATCACTTTCATTTTCTTCATCACCATCTACAGACCCTTGTCCACCTCCCTCAATGTTGGTTTTATGTCTCTCCCCAGCTTCACTTTTTTCTGACTGAGATTGTTCAGGAAGCTCCTCAGAATCCCTCTGTACTGTAGCCTTTGTTGTTGGGTGGTCAGAAGTTGATCTACTTTCACTTTCTTTTCTTTTGGGAGACATGTTTTACCTATAAACAACAGAAAAAAATTACGTTACAATTGATGTATGCATAAATTTTAAAAAATACATAACAAACACCACGAATACCGATACACCAACCACCACCACCACAAATACAACCAACCAATACCACAAATACCACGAATACCGACACCACTAACCACCACCACAACCACCACCAATCAGTGCCACCAACAGCCACCACAAACACTACTAGTCCCCACCACGACGATGACGACCACCAATACTATAAACACCATCCAATAATACTACGATAGTCAACGGAATACTACGACAAAAACTCAAGGTTTCTGGAGTTCTTCCTATGATTTTACCATCAAAACTCAAAATTGTAAATCCATTCTCGAAGATAATACAACTAAAAGTCTTCTTTTTCATCATTAACTTAAAAGCCCTTATTTTTAGAAAAAATAACAAATATAAAACTCTTCTCGAACTCTGTTATCTATAAAGACAGAGAAAATGACTGATACAAGTAAGAATGAAGTTGAAAATAACACCTATGTGGTCAAAAATGAGAAGAAAATCGATCTGTTGTAAAGGGTTGAGCAATTTGTTGAGTAGTTATTGTATTGTTAAGAGAGAGAAAAGAGCGAGAACTCGAGATTTGAAATGATGAAAATTTTTTCTCGAAAATGGATGATTTGTATGGGTTGAGTTGTATTTGTATTTAAGAAAAGAATGACAAGTTTTGAAAATATTAATTTTGTCCAAATTGATCTTAATTATTTTTTAAAACTATAAAAGATATGCGTAATTTTTAACCCTCTCATCATGTGATTGCCAAAAGACTCAATTGACGTTGTAGTTGACCCTATGAGAACTTTCCCGAGTTCTAGATTAATAAATTAAGGCATTAGTTGAACATATAAACTCAATTGAAATTGTATAAAAATAAATGTTCAACGTGTTGCAATAGATGACCCATCTGTTGGAATTAATCAAACAAATTAAGTCATTTGTTGCAACAGATTACCCATCTGTTGGAATTAATCAAATAGTCATCTGTTGCAACAGATTACCCATCTGTTGTAAATTATGAAATAGGAACTGCCATCTATTGTAGTTGACCCTATGATCAATTAAGGTATTAGTTGAACATATTAGGTAATAAGAATCGCTTCACCTCAGAGTGATCGATCGATGACTCTAGTCGAGAGGAACATAATACCGTCTTATCATGCATTTGGCAAAAGACTCAATTGAAGTTGTAGTTGATCCTATGAGAACTCACCCCTAGTCCTAGATTGGTTAATTAAGGTATTATTTGAACATATAAGGTAATAAGAATTGATTCAGCTAAGAGTGATCGATCGACGACTCTGGTCGGGAGGAACACAATACTATCTCATCAAGTGATTGCCAAAAGAGTCAATTGAAGTTGTAGTTGAACCTATGAGAACTCACCTCTAGCCCTAGATTGACCAATTTAGGTATTAGTTGAACATATAAGGTAATAAAAATTGATTCAGCTTAGAGTGATCGATCGACGACTCTGGACGGGAGGAACGCAATACCGTATCATCATGCAATTGCCAAAAGACTCAATTGAAGTTGTAGTTGACTCTATGAGAACTCACCCCTTGTAGTTGACTCTATGAGAACTCACCCCTAGTCCTAGATTAATCAATTAAGACATTAGTTGAACATATGAATTCAATTGAAATTATATAAAAATAAATGTTCAACCTATTGCAACAGATGACCCATCTGTTGGAACTAATAAAATAGATTAAGTCATCTGTTAGAACAGATTATCCATCTGTTATAAATCATCTGTTGCGACAGATGACCAAGCTTTGGAAATTTTCAAACAGAAATTGTCATCTATTGCAAAGTATGTCTTTGATGTTTTAAGATCTTTTTTTAAAGAAATTTAGGTATTTCTTGTTCGAGATAAAAAAAAATACTAAGACGGTAAAAAATATTACTTGGATAACTCAAAAATCTCCTCAGTGAGTAGTTTTATATGATCTTTTCAATGTCACCATCTCCTCGTGCCCCTAAAAAATTATTAGTGAATATTTAAAACTCATATCTACTCCCTCTATTTCATTTTAGTTGACCCTCTTTCTAAAAATATTTGTTTTAATTTAGTTGCTCCAATGATTAAATCTAGAGGATTTTAATATATTTTTCCAATAATACCCTTATCATTAAATGACTAAACAAGTTGTATATATTCAAATTTATATTTTCAAAGCATAGTAATAAGGCTAATTTGGTAAAATAGACCCCTAATAAATATTTTTCTTAATGGATATGCCAAGTCTATAGGGGGCAACTCAACTAATATGAAATAGAGGGAATAGAACACCATCTCCTCCAGCCATAAACTCGAGACGAGCAACTCAATTCATCTCTCTCTCTCTCCCCCTCCCTCTCTCTTCTTTATTCTCAATTCTTTTTTTCCCTTTCCCCTCTTTTCTCTCTTCTTTCGAATGAGAATCCATCGGATCTCAACCTATCAGTATCTTTTCTCGACTAAACTGGATGTTTTGATCCCTTTGCTTTTTTGACATTGCAGGTATGGTTAACTATTGCTCTTTTCTTCTCGTCTTCTTCTTTGTATGTTATTTAAATTAGATATTTACTCCTATTGCTATTAATGATTTACCCATTTCTAGTTTTCTATTTATTGAGAAAATTAAAGAAAAGGTGAATTTTAAGTCTTGAATGAGCGAACTGTTGTTTTTATTAAAATATATGAAAAAAGTCATCTGTTGTGAGAACTTAAAAAGCCTTGTTGTCAGTATTTTTTATGTCTTTTGTTTGTTACTTTGGTGGTGCTGTTGTTGGGGGTGGTGGTGGTGTTGGAACATGTGGTGTTTGTGTTGTTGATGGTGTTGGAACATATGGCGTTGTTTCTTTGTTGTTGATGTTGTTGTTGGTGGTGTTGCAACAGTTTCCTCAATTATTACAACCGATGAATCAACTTTTGGAATAGATGGAGCAACTGTTTGAATTAATCAAACTAGTAGCAAGGTTGTTTGAATAAATCAAACTAGTAGCAAGGCTGGATTTATTTATTCCAATAGATGACCTATCTTTTGTAATATGTCATCCATCTGTTGCAACAGATGCCTTATCGGTTGAACAGATGGGGAATTTGTTGCATCAGATTGGTCATCTGTTGATTCATTCAATTTTGTGTTATCCTTTTGTAATGTTTTTTTGTTCTTCTTTTGTTTGATATCGAATGTATTTCTCTTATTTGCAGATAAAAGGAAGTGAAACTGGATCAACTTTTACCCAACTAACATTAAAGGCTAGAGTAAAGATGGGTTCAAAGGAATAAGCTGCTTGTAGATGAAACCACTTTATATGTGAGAGGTATGTATTACTGATCAACCTATGGTACAAACATACATCCAGGACAATGATTTTGTGAATGTTGGTTCTTTACCTATTAGGTATTAATCCTTCAAACAAGATATGACATTTTACAGTTACGATTGTTAGTTTCGAACTGGTAAGGCTGAGGGACGAAGTAGATGGTTTTGATACCCTGTTACAGTTTAATGAAGATTTTGCTAATGTTTATGTGTCAAGTTTGTAGAAGGGTTAAGGTTTTTGGTGGCAGTGTAAACATTCAAATAGCATTTGCACTGACTTTAAGGGTTCAATAGAGTTTGGAAAGGCCTTCGAAGCCTCACACTGCTGCAAACAAGAATGGAAATAAATATAGTTATTGCTCTAGTCTAAATTTATATGGATGGGTTGCTCGAGGAGATTATTATACAACAGATGGTTATTGTAAGAATACCTGTGCAGGAAGGGGGAGGTGGAGAAAACCATATAACAAATCAGACCTTATTAAAGAAGAAACTCAGGGTAGGAAGGGAAGTGTAGCGAAACTGGCTGATGAAATTGACATGAAAAATGAAAAAACTGAATGAGCTGTGAATGTGAAAGTGTATCCAAAAAATGAAAATCCATCAGTCTTTCTTGAAAAAGAAAAATGCTCAAGTAGACTGGACCTGTGCACTTTGTTAGGGGGCAGCAACTAGCTAGCTTGGCCTGAATGAAGAGCCCCGCAAGAATGGAAGGTGGTACGATTGTCGATTAGAATTGAAACCTGAACCAACTACTCCTGAACTAATAATAAGGTATCAAGCCAAGGTGGCAATTTCTCAAGTTAAACTTGCATCCCATACCTCTTGTTTATGGCTCTGGTCAGGTCAAAGGCAGTGGAAACAATAAGGCATGGGATTTCAGGCTAACTTCAGACCTTTTTGTTTCTACTGCCATTGAACTGCTCATAGCTATAAACAAAAGGCATGGCATGCAAGTTAGACTTCAGAAATTGATACCTTAGCTTTCCTTATTTTTACTTCTGGAGTTGTTGGTTCAGGTTTTATTCTTGACTGAAAATCTTACCAATCTTATGTGCCTGCGAAACTGCTTTCTTAGAATTCTGGTCCTGCACTTTGTGAGTCTTCATTGAGGCCATGCTCGCTAGTTGCAGTCTCTAGCAAAGTGACCAGCTCTAGTCCTCTTGGCCATTCTTCTTTTTCTTCAATGACTGACAGATTTTTATGTTTGGATACATTTTCATATTTGAAGCTCATTCATTTTTTTTGTTTCTCATGTCAATTTCATTGGCTATATTTTCTAGAAGTTCCTTTCTTGCTTCTTCGTGTTTCCTCTTAAACAAGATCTGAGATAATATATGGTCTTCTCCACCTTCTCCTTCCCGCACAGGTATTCTCTCAAACACCGTCTGCTGTATAATAGTCTCCTCGAGCAAACCATTCATATAGATTTGTACCAAGGAAATTTCTATTAGTTCCATCATTGTTTGCTAAAGTACGAGGCTTCGGAGGCCTTTCAAGAAGTCCATTGCGCCATTAAAATCAGTCCAATCAGTATTGGATATTTATACTGCTCAAAAAACATAGAACCCTTCCCCAAACTTGACACCAAAACATGAGCATAAATCATCATTAAATTATAACAGGGTATCGATACCACCATCTTGGAACCCTTCAGCCTTATTAGTTCGCACCTATCAAAGTAAACTGTACAATGCAGGATCTTGTTTGAAGAATTAATGTCTAATCGATAAAAGTTTGTATTCACAAAATCATTGTACTTTATGTGTGAATGTCATGGTAGCCTAATCAATAATACATAACTCCCATGCATGCAAGTGGATCCATTCATCTGCACGTACCTTATTCTTCCTACCCCATCAAAACATGTCAGACAGATTGTTTATTCATCTGCTCGCATGTGATGACTATTAAAAAAGAGGTGAAGAGTCGTGACTTTTTATCTAACACATCCAAAATAACTGATGAATCGAATTCTCCATCTGTTTCAACTGATGAATCAACTATGAGAAGAAATCAAAACATCTCCTCCAATATATGGTCCATCTGTCGTAATTGATAATCCATATGTTGCAACAGATGGTAAATCTATTGTGACAGACTAGACAATGTTTATTCATTTGTACGCATGTGATGACTATTAAAAAAGAGGTAGTCGTGACTTTTTATCTAACACATTCAAAACAGCTGACATATCAAATTCTCTATCTATTGCAACTGATGAATCAGTTGTTAGAAGAAATCAAAATATCTTCTCTAATAGATGCTCCTTCTGTCGCAATAGATAATACATATATTGCAACAGATGGTAAATCAATTACAACAGACCAGACAATGTTTTTCATCTGAACGCATGTGATGATTATTAAAAAAGAGGTAAAAAGTCATGACTTTTTATCTAACACATTCAAAATAGGCGGTGAATCAAATTCTCCATTTGTTGCAACTAATGAATCAACTGTTAGAAGAAATCAAACATCTTCTCCAACAGATGGTCTATCTATTGCAACAGATAATACATATGTTGCAATAAATGTCTTATCTGTTGCACATACAAACAATCTGTGGCAACAGATGGTAAATCTATTTTTATAGACTATTTGTTGCACATGCAGACCATTTGTTGCAACAGATGGTAAATCTGTTGAGACAGATGGATGATCTGTTGCAATAGCTCAATAATAACGACTGTTATCAAGTCTCAAACCATTTTGAAAAGGGGAGAAGTATTAATGTAAAATAAAAAGTTGATACTTTTCATAGAAAACAAAATACCACTAGTTTGAATGTAATTAATACAATGGAGCTGAACAGTCGTGCCTTTTGGCCTGACATATCCTGATTCAATTCTCTATAAATAGGTCCCCCCTTAATCTTCATCCTACTCAACTTTATTTATTTCTTGCATTTTTTCTTTTTGTGTGACATCTTCACCCACTTCTCTTCAAAGAGCATATTCCTTTCTTGTTGAGGTAAGTTTTTTTCGGGTGTAAATCTACCAGTTGGTAGTATACGATGTATTACATTTGGACTCTTTTCTTTACATTTGTCAATTCATGTGTGTTCTAGTTATGGTTGATCCTGTTTGGGACATTGCTATTTTGCGCGACACAGTACATGAACTTTAGAGGCAGGTTAATGACCTGCAGTGGGAGTTGGTCATCGTGAGAGCAAAGATGTTCAGAGAGATGACGAGGCTATTGAGGGCCCTGCTGCTGCGAATTGATTTGCTGACTGTCATTAATGATGATAATAATAATTAGAATGTATTTTTCTTTTAGCGTATGTATTTTAATTTTTCTATATCGGATCTATACCTAATGTATTTTATTTTTTGTTTAATGAAAAAATTATTTTTAGTCGATTTGGCTTTTTAATTCTTAATCAATTTTTATTCTGTTTATTTCTTCTAAACATACATGTTAATATGTTGACAGTTGGAGGTAAGGAACAATTTTGAATTTAGTAGCAATAGCAATTTTGGCTTTTGAGTTCTTTCAATAGATGGACCATGTATTGAACAGATTGGTCATCGGTTGGGTTTCTGTCAACAAATTATCCATCTGTTGTGACAAATTTGTCATTTGTTGGAAGAAAATATTCCAGTTTGATGGAAATGCATTATGTTCTTCCGGCTAATGTTCATCTGTTGCCACAAATGGGTAATCTGTTGAAAATAATTATGGTTTGTTGTATTATTTAGTTCATATTTTGCCTCTTTTTATTGATCATGAGTTGTTAAAAAGGATATTTTATATATAATAAATGATAACATTACATTCACAATAATGAGTTAAATATATAAAAGTCCACAACAAACAACAACACAAGTTTTTGCAATTACAACGATCATGGTGGATTACGATCCAGGCATGTGATTTTTTTGTGGCCAATGCGCTTACATATGGAGCACTTATTTTTTCTTGATGAAAATTATTTTCCGACTCCACGCCTCCTCTTACATGGCTTTCTTCTTGATTTGATAGTGCTTGAGTCAATATATGAAGGAGGTACTAATCTCCCTAATAGCTTCGCAGGAACCACCCAAAATTCTTTGGGAGGCACTGGAGTAATATGCCCACTATATGCTATTTTATATTTTTCTACCGAATAATATTGAGAGGAGTACTCGTAAATTTTAGGTCTATATTTTAGACCGTATTGAGCTCGAAGCGCTACTATAGCATATGAACAGGGTATTTTGTATAAGTCAAAAACTCTGCACGTACAAGATCTTGTTTGAAGATCGACTGTGGCAACATCACCATGACTGGTGATACTGAATTTGTAATCTGCTATTTGATGAGATAATAACCCATTCCCCAAATTGATATTCATTGATATTATTTTTCAATTTCTAGAACAAATATGGTTCTTCTTGGTACCTCGAACTGCACACGCCTTTCGTTAAAAAATCGATCATACTTCCTTTTTATTATTTCAAACAGAGCCTTGATGGGAAGTTCTTTTTCATCGCCAAATAATGAATTCACCGATTTAGCTATGTTTGATGTCATAATATTTACCTATACAAAAGAATCACTTAGTACGACATCATACTAAACTTGTAACTCAAACAAGACATTAAATTAATAAGAATGTACCTATCTGCCGGACAGAATACCTGGCTCCATCTCTCAAAACTGACACATACGAGAAGTTTTGCTACCTTGGAATGCACATCCGTTATTTGATTGAAATGGTCTAAAAAATCTTCTCTGCTATATGCTTTAGCTGCTCTATAAAAAAAGACCATGACTCTTTCGTTATGATAGTTGGTCCGAATGTTCTCTCCAAGAAGACTGATGTAAAAACCAAAGTAAGCTGAAGTGAAGAAAATTGAACACATCTTTGGAATACTTGGATGTCTATCCGAAACAAAACACAACTCTTCATATCTTCGACGCAGCTTCGTAGTTGTTCAAAAAAATCCATAAAAGGCATCACATTCCTTATCCGCTAAACAAAAACCGACAGGAAAGATATGATTCTCCACATTCCGCGTCACTTCTGCTAGTAGAACTCTATTATACCTGCTCCTCAAGAAGGTACCGTCGATGGCTATGCCTTTTCTCAAATGTCAAAAACCTTGAATTCAAGCACCATAGAATACAAAAAAGTACTTGAATCTTTTATTTTCATCAACATGCAATGTCGTCTTACTTCTGGGATTTGTGGACTCAATCATGTAATGGGAGGAATCCAGGATTGCAAACCCATGCTCGTGTGTCCCCCTAACCATGTCCTTGGCAATCCTCATAGGCATACATATCTTTAAATAACTGACCAGGACACCTAATTCCGTAAGGATTTGATCGGCCATAACCCTTGTAGAAGGGCCTTTTCCATCGGAGAAACTACTCTTGAAATATTCACCGAGGACCTTTGCCGTGGCGTGAGGATTTTGGCCCGAGATGTGCTCCAAACCACATGTGTGGTGATTTTCATGTTTATGAATGACGAATCTGTCAGAACTTACGTACTTCACCGTTCTCAACCACCACTTGCAGTTTGGATTAGCACATTTGTAGAAAAAGACATTACTCGAATTAATCACCTTCTTTATTCTAAAATCTTTTTTCAAGCAAAAAATAAACAAAGTGGTAGATAGTTCATTCTTGTCCTTGAATGACATTCCATTAAAAAAGCCGATCCCGTTATTTTGAAGATTGCTAGACTGTGTCGATCGAGAAGAACTACCCACTGTATTGGTCGCATCAACGGGTGTAGGTGGTTGATCATCATCTGGAATATTCATGTCTAGATCATCTAACTTATCATCAAAGATGTCTTGTTGTTGTTCTTCTTCTACGTTCTGGTTCTCATTCTCTCTCTTCTTTTCAACCATGTACACCCTTAACACCAGATTGGATGAATCACTAAGATAAGAACGCAACTAAACCTGATTGATTATCTTGAAAGGTAGTACTCTCTGATTTTCAAAGGATCTGTACATATAGCTGATGATGAGTTCTTTTGGTTGACAATTCAGTCCACAATAACTGATAATTAAGTTCATAAAATCATCATAGAAAATATCACTTTGGATTGTCATAGCTATCGTCTCTTACATTTCGCCCTCCTTCCAGTGCCATACATATTGATTGCTCTTCTCAATCCATTGACCATGACAATCCACCCCTATTGTTAGTGATCCCTCCATCAGTGGTACCTAAATAAAGTCATTTGTTAAAAAAAGTTGATAGTGATTTCATAGTGCCGTAAATGAATCCCAACAGATGTATAATCTGTTACAACAGGTAAGTGATTAATTGCAATAAATACTTACCTGTTGGGATTCATGTTACACTTCTGAAGCTGATTTCAATAGATGAGTCATCTATCATAATAGATTAATTATATATTGCAATAGATTATATATCTGTTGCAACAGATGAAGCACCTATTGGGATAGATGTTATAGTACTAAGACACTTTTGAAGCTGATTCCAACAGATGAGTGATATGTTGTAACAGATAATTAACTTGTTACGATAGATGACTTACTTGTTACAACAGACGATGATCTATTGGAATCGAGGTCAGGTTCTATCGCAATAGGTTACTAATATATTGCAACAAATATTTACCGTTTGTTGGAATGGATTTCAGATTCCGTTGCAACAGGTTAATAATATGTTGCAATGGATATTTACCCTATTACAATAGATAACACCTCTGTTGGAATCGAGTTCAGGTTCAGTTGCAATAAGTTACTAATCTGTTGTAACATATATTTACATATTGCACGAGATAACTAATCTGTTGCTATAGATGGGTCATATATTGAAACATATGACCCATCTGTTCGATTCATGTTACGACACTATAGAGTCATAAACATGAATCCAACATATGAGTCTTTCATTGAAATAGATGTCTCATCTGTTGCAACAGATGATTGATCTATTTAAACAGATAACTCTTATGTTGCATTTATGTTCACGTGCTATCTATTATTGGAAAAATAGCACAATAGCTGTTACCCAGATGAAAAATTCAAATAAAATCATAATTTGACTTACCAAAGTCTCCTATGAAGTATGCCAAAGTGGAAAGTGATGTACGAAATAAAATTTGACCAAAGAAATTGGTTAAATAGAAAAAGTAGCGGTAACAACAACAACAACAATGGTCAACAAGAAGAAGATAAAGTAGAAGATGATAATAATAAAGCAGAAGATGAAGAATAAAGCAGTAGCAACAATGAACAACAAAAATCGCTAAGAGAGAGAAAATAACAATGGATGAGAAGAGAGAGAAACATACCTTTTTCCCTACCATTTCCCATTATATTAGGTAAACATTTGGATCAAAGTGTAAATTTAAAAACTTCTGAGATATTCTCAAACTTACCCAACTTTCTTAATTTATAATAAAGTAATTGTCACCTTCACTCAATTATTAAGACTTGTGTCACCTACTCCTCATTATCCAACTAAAGATTTTGATTCCAGTGGGGACAACTATGATCATGGTAGCTGCGGTGAAGTAGGTACGGGTTTCAACGTCTAAGCCCACAATAAACATATGATGAGACCAAACAAGAAATCCAAGAACACCTATACTGATCATGGCATAAACCATGCCTATATACTCAAAAACCGGTTTTCCTAAAAAAGTCAAAACAATATGACTTATGATACCGGATCCAGACTGTAATATTCCGTGATTTTCCTAGCTTAAATTCATCCCTAGAATGTTAAGGGATAGATTTCAAAATAAATACTATTTATTTCATGTTGAATTCTTCAGATTTAGACCTCCCATTGTATGGAAAATTGAATAAGATTTCCAACGATATAAGATTTGCCTAAATCCGATAATCGAGTCAGAAGTTATGGATATTTTAAGTTTCAGTCATAAAACACCGTGATTTGGGCCCTTAGCACGTCGTGGTACCGTGGGGAAGCATAAAATCACAATTGTCAATTTTCAGTGAGACTCCGTGATTTTGGCGCATTGCGAAAAGGCCCAATTTTCTGTTTGGCAATTTCCAGTGAAACCTCGTGATACTGGCGCGTTGCGCCAGTGGTCAAAATGACAAACTAAAGGGCTCCGCGATTGTGGCGTATCGCGGTAAAATCCCAGTTCTCGCTCGTCCATTTTTTCAGTGAGCCACCGCAATAGTGGCACGTCGCGGTGGCCACCCAGTTTGCAAAAAGTTCATTTTTTCAGTTTTGTTTAAAAGATTAAAGGGGGTATTTTGGTCATTATCCCATTCCCTAATCTGTCTTAAACAACAAATTAAAATCCTTCAAAGCACTTTACATCCATTTTTCATCAAATCTCTCTCAAGCAAAACCCTAGCCCATCAAACTTTCTCCCCAAGAAATCCAAATTCCTCCATTAATTCTCCAAAGAAATTTAAGATTTAGGAATTCCAATACAAGAACTCCAAGAATTCATCTTTAAAAGCACAAGAGGAATCCAAGATTCAAGCTTTACATCAAAGATCATCAATTAAGGTATGTGGGGTTATGAACAAGGATACTCCTTTCATCCTTGTGCCCAAAACTTATTTTTAATTACAAAAGTTATTTGATTTTATGTGATTTCCCCTGAAATTGAAGTTGGGGTTTATACCCAATATTGCTAATCATGAGATTATGAGATTTCCATTGATTCAAAAGTTGAATTACATGATTTTGTTCATATTTTCATGCATGTTGCAGAAATTTCCAGATTTTATGATGAATTATAAATGTTTACATTATCAAGCATGAATTTTAAGATGTTTTAACATGAGTTTAATGCTTGGGTCATTAAGACCTAATGAGTAATGCTATTCCAAGAATTGTTGTGCTATAAACACCTTATAACTAGATTTCTCTCAGATTATAGATAAGGATTTGACCTTTTGGTCTTAGAATAGATATGAAATCCACTTTATAGTTTTAGATTTTAGATTTAGCTTTACAGATTTACAGTTGGTTTTCATTTCAAACCATTAGATTACTTTAAAAGTAGATTTTCATCAAAATGAGCATACAGACTTAATGGGAGTAACATTTAGCACCGAGATGGGTACGTTACTACGATTTCATATCCTAGAACTACATGCCAATATAGGATTTAGATTATTCCCACTTGTACGTGGATGACAGGTATGTGATCACCCAAATAGGTTATACTCCCTGGCAAGAGTATAACTCCTCTCCCCAATGTGAGGATTCTTTCTTAGGAAGACGAGACGTTGGACTCCATGAATGCTCACATGGTTTATGTCGGTTAAGAGAACCTCCCTAAGATAGAGTATTTTTCTAGATTTTAAAATTAGGTGTAAAGGCTCACAAACTTACTCAGATATTACTTTACTTAAGATTTCAGTTACAAAAGTACAACTTTTAGTTTTCAGACATAAAAGGTGAGCTCTTTTAACTTAGCCTATATGATTTGAGAATAAGAACAAAATACAGATTTTAGAACTAAGGGTAATGACTCACAAGATTTATAATATATGCTTTATTGTTCATGATTTATGATCTTCAATTTTCAGACTGCTCAAGCCTATGTGAGTCATTTACCTTTAGCATATATGATTTTATAAATTGTGATGATATTGCTTACCTATTTCCATTCACCCGCATATACTCAGTACATCCTCAAAGTACTGATCCACATATACGTTTGTGTGCTACATTGTCTCATAATGTAGGTTCAGGTGCTCAGTCTCAGTAGCGTGAGTGATCTTCGAGCATCTTATCTATATCCCTGCAGTTGGTGAGTCCTTTTAGTTCAGGGACTTAGCTAATCAAATTTCCAATTTCTTAGTAGATGTTTCAATATTTATTTCAGACAATTTGAGTCAGCTGGGGGCCTATCCCAGTGACTTTCTAGATTCAGATAGTAGAGGCTTGTCAGACTACTACATTCAGTTTTAGAGTTTAGTTACAGTATTCAAATTTTTAGTATTTGCTTATTCGGACAGTTTTCTGCATTTATTATAATTTTTCATTTATAGTTTCCCTATTTTGAGATTCAGATTTAGAAAAGGCAGCCAGAGTTAGCTCAGGACTACTTGTAGTTTGAAGCACCGTGTGGCATCCCGGGAATCAAATTTTGGGGCGTTACACAAGCTGAATAGGAATATACACCTCTGGATGACCGAAGAACCAAATTCCAGCAAAATTCAAACCTGCATTAATGGAATTAAACTAAGTATAAATAACCAAAAAAGGTCATTTTAAAACTCCTTTGTCACCTACAGCTCAAAGCCCCTATAAATAACCAAAAAGGTTGCTGCCAGCAGGATTCGAACCTGCATTGATAGAATTAAACTAAGTATAAATAACCAAAAAAGGTTTCTGCCAGCAGGATTTAAACCTACATCCTCCGAGCAGAATATATGCCCCTTTACCTCTGATGCGACAAAGCCCCTTTACGTCGAAGCTTATGGGTGGAGTGGAACCCTCACGGGCCTTAATAGATCCACCCTTGCCTATTTTCTTAATACAACTGTAGCCACCCAAAGATGCAAAAAGGCTACATCCATTTGTCTCAAACATAATTGAGCATTTAATGTCAATGTTGAGTATCTAAAATGTGTTGCTAGATCTTTACTTTACAAAATTATACATGCAACAATGAATGTCCTTTGACCCTAGACTTCCCTTTCATTACTTCTTTTATAATGAGAGAACCACATCCATAACAAGTGGTGGTTAATCTCTCTCCATCCTTTATGTAAAATGCCAAAGGTTCAGTATTACGAAACACCAATTGAAAAGAAATCAGTCTACGCAAAAACAGAAAAAAAATACTTTAGATTTATTATTTTAAAGTTTTTTTGCATTAAAAGGCTTTACTCCATATTTACAGTTGAATTTATCGAAAAAGAAAAAGAGTTTGCAATATGTAGTACTTTTAAAAACAAATACTCCGTCCATAATAATTGAATTTTTAAGCTTTTTTTCATATTTAAAATAAGTTAATTGTTCAATATTTAGGAGAGTTGTTGTAACGCTTCGAGTCTGTACCCTGGACTCTACACGGTGCTAACAACCCCGAAGGACCACAAGCTAATCCATGACTGATATCTGTTGTGAGCACTGAACAATAATACTGAAATAAATGTGAAAAATAGGCTGAAATGCCATGAGGTTCAAAATCTGTAAATACTGATAAATAATATCAACTGATAATGGTAATCTGTAAAACTAAATATTGTTTGAAAGTCTAGTCTAAAAAGCCTCTAATCTGGACAGTCTAAATGTGGAGTTGATGGGACAATCCCCCTAACTAACTCTATCTACTAAAAATATTGCATCTACTGAATAACTGAAATAATAGAATATCATCGATAGATGAGGACTCACTACTAACTCTAGCACTGCTGGCTAAATCTAAATCTGTCTATGCGCAGTCAGGAACCTGAGCGTCCGAACCTATGATATGAGACATCATAACGCAAAGAAAGAGTATACATCAGTACATGGAATATACTAGTATGCTAGATGAGGTAAGGCTGAATGCAAAGGTTCATATGTATGAACAATAACTGAATGAATGATATAGAGTATGTACATGAGAGTACATGGATAACTGATACTGCTGTAAAACTGAGTATGTACTACTGTGCATATAAATAAATACTGTGACTGAGCTTGTTTGAAGCTAAGTCCTGAGTTCTGATACTGAGTAACTGATATTTAAAGTTACTGATAACTGGATTATTGATACTGATTGACTGTATCTGACAATCCTGATTCTGTAGAAATGAACTGAGTTCTATTCTGAAGATTGAAATTAGAACTATAGGAGGTAATCATCTAACCGACATGTCCCAAATAAGATAACTGAGTTGGGATCCAACCTGTAACCCCAGTTGGAAGGGTAATAGTACCGTGCCACGGGTAAAGACACTGAAGACTCACCCTCATCTGGCATGTGTCCTGAATGAGAACGGTGGTAGCCTCAACTGGAAGGTTAAAACACCTCATCAACCCTTAACGGGCAGGTTTGATATCTCAACCTACGCTAGTTACGTAGTTCTGAAATACAGGGATTGCTTATAAGGATCACACCTTCTACTGACAAGTGAGCCCCTATCCTTGGGTTCACTCGGTGTTGAATCCTACTCTCAACTGAAAGACACTGAACTGAGTATACTGAATTAGACTGGACTGATACTGAGTTTCCTGAGTTTTCCCGAGTTCTGTAACTAACTGAGAATACTATCGATCGTGACATGACTGAGATTCTGTAACTGATACTGGCTCTAGGTAAACAACTAAATTGTCGGGTATTAAATACCCCCAGGACTCGATAGCATGAACAGTAAAGCATAACATGATCTTACAAAGCATAACAATATACACTTGTTCACAATTTATCTATAAAGACATTTTATCAAATATTTGTAGGGCATAAGCTTGCACATATCTTAACATGTCATGATTTCATTAATTTATTCACATGGACATTCTATCAAACACTTAGGGAGCACAACTTAATGCACATAATCATGGTTAACACATAAGCATGGCAATTACAATGCCCAAACTTGCAAATTCATCGATTATAACACGGGGATTACACAATTCAATACACATGCTATTCAAACTTCATTAAATCTACAATTAAGCATGAATTGAAACTCACTTAATATCAAGAACATGAATACAATCCAATTTCAAGCATGTAAATCATGAATCGTGAATCTTGAAGTTTTAAAAATGGATTCTTGGACTCTATGGGTGAAAGGGACCCATAGATGAACACCTAACATACCTTGGATTGTTATTTCTTAAAGGTGCTTGAAGAAATTCTTGAGTCTTGACCTTGCTTCTTGAAGCTAGGGTTTGTTTTCTTGAGAGAGAATGCTTGGATTTGAAAAAAAATTAAGTGAATAATGACTTTAATACGTTTTTAGGGATTAAATCCCATACCTGGAAGCATTAATATAATGGGAAAAGACCAATTTAACCCTGGATGACTCTTTTAATTTTTGTCAAAATTTTTCGAACTAGGCCCTTGGCGCGACGCGCCATGATCACGTCGGGCCACTGGAAACTGACAACTGGGAACGTGACTGGTGGCGTGACGCGGTGGTATCGCGTTACAATGATGGATGCAACTTGGAAGTTCACCGCGACGCAGTGGGATCGCGTTGGAATACTGGGAAAGGACAATTCTGAATTGAGGACTGAAAATTGCTAATTTCCATTTGACTGGCCTCTGCGATGTGCTGACATGCATTTTGGCACACTGCTTTACGAAAATGGCCATAACTCTTCGCCCGGGTATTAGATTTGGGTTAATTTCATATCGTTGGAAAGCTAACAGAATTTCCTATGCATTGGCAGGCTCTAAACTGAAAAATGCTGAGTAATTCAAAAATTTTATATAGGGTAACCCATGTACTGAGGGTTAATTTAAGTTAGGAAAATACGGGGTATTACAGTTGTTGAAATATTTTTTATTTTTGTCCTTCATTTATAATTTTTTAGGTAATAAGTTCAAGAGATTTAATGACTTATATTATGATTTTACCTTGTTGGCTTAATACTCTCTTTAAAAAAAAATTATTAGGGATTTATTTTACTAAATCGGTCTTACTAATTATGCTCTGAAAATATAAATTTGAGTATATATGCTTTATTTAGTAATTTAATATTAGAAATAGTATTAGAAAAAAACATAATAATATTCTCTTGATTTTATAAAAAGAAAAACTAAATTGAAACAAATACTTTTGGAAAGAATGTCAACAATTTTGAAACGGAGAGAATAGTTATCAATTATCATGATCAAATTTCAACAACTATCTCTATTTTTAAGAATAGTTTGAAAATAACTAAAAAATTAAAAGTGGTGTTCAATTTATGTCCTAATTTTTTTTTTCATAATGGGCATGCATTGTATTATAAATTTAGTTAATATGGACTAGATGGAGTAAAATTTAGTACTCCCTTCGTCTCATTTTATGTGGTATACTTTGACCGGATACAGAGATTAAAAAGTAAGAATAAAATAAATAATGTTTACCAAATTGTCCTTTATTAAAAAATGTATTACTATTATCTTTAATTAAGTGAGACCTTATAAGTAGAAACAACTAAATAGTTATCAAATAAAAAAAATGTTATATTCTTTTTAAAACGGGCTAAAAGAAAATGACGACACGTAAAATGGAATAAAGAGAATAATTAATAAGTGATGGGATTTTTTTAACATTATAGAAACCTGAGGGAGTAGCTTGATATTACAGCAACAACAAGACCTCCTTTTATCAAAGGTGATCCATAGTAAACCCTAGCCTCACCTTATAAATACTGTCCTTTATTCTCTTTAGTTATACAAGAAATTGGCTATATTTTCATTTGAATCAATTCTTATTCTTCCTTCTGATTCTTTATTTTTCTTCTGTTGTTGTTATTTATCGATTATATGTTAGTTAAAAAATATTTTTAAATGCCTCTTCTTTCAGCTATAAGGGCAGAGATCTAAGGATCGATTTCTTGTGGCTTTGTTCTGGGGGCATATATTTATTTTCAATTCGAGGTTTTTTTTTGTTAAGCCTAGATTTCATTTTCTGGGTTTCCCTCGTTTTGGTACATTTCTCTTTTTAGATAGATAGATTATCCTTTTTATTTTATTGTTGCCTTGTTGTTGTAGCTAACTTGAATGCAAATTCTAAACAAAAATAGTTAAAACAGAAAATTGTTTATGTGGTGAAAACCAATAGAAAAATAAATAAATATTAATTTGGAGGTGATATCTTCCCTTTTATCTGTTGGGGAGCATTGGTAAAACACCAGTAACAAAACAAGAATATATATCTAAATATATATATATAAATATATATATATATACACAATTCTGATTTCATATAATCAAAGGAAATTATTTCAATCTTTCAGCAATTGCTTAGACTAGATAGTCTTTTTTGTATAGACACAAAAAGCATCCGATCATCCTTTGTTAAAGAAATATCTGCTAGCAATTCAAACTCAGAACCAATTAAATTTAGAGTTATAATCGTTGACTCCATAATCGACCTATCAATGATCATTTGCTAATCTAAGGTTAACACATAATTACTTGTGAATTTCGTCCTATCCGAATTAGAAATTTAGTAGCCATTTGATCATGTGTATTTTTTTTTATTTTTTTCTGGAAAATTATTTCTATTTAAGTGAAAAATTGAAAATCATAATGTTTGGTCATGCAAATTTTAAATTTAATTTGAAAAATTAAAAACAAAAAAAAACTTATTTTAACTTCTATTTATCTCACAATTTTAAAAATAATTTTAATTTATATTGAGGGTCAAACACAATTCTTAATTCCAATTTCAATTTTAAATCTATTTTTAACTTTAAAAAATTATATTTTCATGGTGAAGTGGGGCTGTATTTTACATTACAATACCCTTTTAATAAAGAAGGAAATTTAACATATTTTGTGGTTACTCTTAGATGTTTTATTAGCCTCGTTAATTACAAAAAAAGGTTGTTTGATGTATTAAACAAGATACATTGTATGTAGTTTTATTTTATATTTCTGTCAGAGATTGTTTTTAAGATTTAAATTCATAATCTTCTTATCACATAATAATAATAACTTTATCTGTTATTTTAAGGCTTTCTTCATTAGCTTCATGACTTGCACCGCTTCTTATTATTTTTGACTTGCATCACCACTGCTTCTTATTATTTGTTTGGTTGTCCTTGGTGTCAGACCATTAATGTGCTCTATTTTTTTTATTGTTAGTTTTGTCTTTACCTTGATTTTGTTTTTTCTGCCTATTTGAATTTAGTTTTGTATCTTGATTATTTCTTTTAATTTGTGTGAGCCTTGTATTTCCTGCTGCTGCTTTGTTATATCATTGTTTATATTTTTTTATATTTTCTTGTAGTAGTGGTTGTAGGCGTTGATGGTTGGATAGGATCATGTTTGAGGGGGTTGGGGCGGAGGGCTGTTGTGGGGGTGGGGAAGAGGAAAGGGCGGGGGTGGGAGGGTGGCCAAGGTTTGGCCTCAGGGGCGGCAGAGAAAAACGTGTTGATACAGTTGGTAGGCTGAGGGTTGGGTTTTGGAATATAGAGACTCTTCAGGGTAAGTCCATAGAGCTTGTAAAGATTTTTAGAAAGAGGAAGATTAATATTGTGTGTATTCAAGAGATCAAGTGGGTAGGGTCTAAGGTTAGGGATGTGGATGGTTATAAACTTTGGTACTCTGGGAGTGAGAGGCATAAGAATGGAGTCTACATCTTAGTAGATGAAGAGCTTAGAGGTCAGATAGTAGAGGTAAAGAGGATCAGTGATAGGTTGATGATTATTAAGTTGGTCATTGGGGGGCTTACCCTGAACGTGTGTAGTGCTTATGCACCGCAAGTGGGCTTGGATGGGGTGGAGAAGATGCGGTTTTAGGAGGCTTTGGATGAGGTGGTGAGAGACGTGTCTAGCTCGGAGAAGATTGTTATAGCAGGAGATTTCAATGGGCACATCGGGGCGTTACTGGGAGGTTTTGGTGATGTGCATGGTGGTTTTGGTTTTGGGGAAAGAAATGAAGAGGGGGCTACTCTATTGGATTTTGTGAGGTCCTTTGGGCTGGTAGTGGTGAACTCGGGTTTCCTGAAGAAGGATAATTACCTGATCACCTTTCGAAGTACGATAGCCAAGACCCAGATTGACTTTTTATTGCTTAGAAAAGGGGATAGGGTATTGTGTAAGGAATGTAAGATCATCCCGAGTGAGAATCTTTCGATCCAGCATATGCTCTTGGTTATGGATTTGGGTATAAAGAAGGATACGAAGAGAAAGGGTGAGGAGTTTAGACCTAGAATTAAGTGGGACGGCTTGACGCCAGTAAATGCATAAGAGATAGGGGAAAAGTTGGCGGAAATAGGGGTGTGGGAGTGTAGGGGGGACGTGGTTAGTATGTGGGATAGGGTGGCTAGGTGCATTATGGAGAATACTAGTGAGGTGTTGGGTGTTTCTAGGGGCCGGGCCGGGCATCATCGGGGGGATTGGTGGTGGAATGAAGAGGTTAAGAAGAAAGTGGAGACCAAGAAAGGGGCGTATGCTAAGTTGGTTGAGAGTAAGGACGAAGAAGAGAAACGAGTAAATAGGAAAGAGTACAAGTTAGCTAGGAAGGAGGCTAAGTTAGCAATTACGGCGGCTAAGACGGCAGCATTTGAGAGTTTGTATGCGGGGTTACAGGAGAAATGAGGGGAAAAAAGTTGTTTAGACTCGCTAAGGCTAGAGAGAGGAAAGGTCGTGACCTCGATCAGGTGAAGTGCATTAAGGGGGAGGATGATATAGTATTGGTGGAGGAGGACCACATTAAGAATAAATGACAGTCGTATTTTCATAGGCTCTTGAATGACGAAGAGGATAGAGCTATTGTGTTAGGGGAGCTGGAGCACTCAGAGGAGTGTCGGGATTTTAGTTATTGTAGACGTTTTAAGGTAGAGGAGGTTGTTGGTAGGATGCGAAGGGGTAGGACGACGGGGCCTGATGAGATACCTGTGGATTTTTGGAGGTTTTCTGGCGAGGCTGGTTTAAGGTGGTTAACTGAATTATTTAACGAAATTTTTAAAACGACGAAAATGCCCGAGGCTTGGAGGTGGAGTCTATGATCCCTCTTTATAAGAACAAGGTGACATTCAGAGTTGCAATAACTATAGGGGTATTAAGTTATTGAGTCACTCTATGAAGATTTGGGAAAGAGTGGTCGAGGTGAGGCTGAGACGGATAGTGTCTATTTCGGAGAACCAGTTTGGATTTATACCTGACCGCTCAACGACGGAGGCAATTCACCTGGTACGGAGGCTGGTGAAATAGTATAGGGAAAAGAAGAAGGACCTGCACATGGTGTTTATTGATTTGGAGAAGGCATACGACAAAGTCCCCACGGAGGTGCTTTGGAGATGCTTGGAGGTGAGTGGAGTCCCGATGGCATATATCAGAGCAATTAAGGACATGTAAGATGGAGCTAAAACTTAAGTGAGGACGGCGGGAGGAGACTCAGAGCATTTCACTGTCTTGACAGGATTGCATCAGGGATCTACTCTTAGTCCCTTTTTGTTTGCTTTGGTAATGGATGTGTTGACGCGACATATTCAAGGAGAGGTGCCTTGGTGTATGCTTTTTGCAGATGATGTAGTTTTGATTGATGAGACGCGGGGGTGTGTGAATGATAAATTAGAAGTTTGGAGACAAACTCTTGAGTCTAAAGGGTTCAGGTTGAGTAGGAGCAAGACAAAGTATTTAGAATGCAAGTTTAATGACCTGACGCTGGAGAATGAGGTGGTAGAAAAGTTATAATCACAGGTGGTATGTAAGAGGGATAGTTTCAAGTATCTCAGGTCTGTGATTCAGGGTAATGGTGAGATTGACGAGGATGTCTCGCACCATATTGGGGCGGGATGGATGGAGTGGAAGCTCGCTTCGGGGGTGTTGTGTGATAATAAAGTACCGCCCAAGTTTAAAGGCAAATTCTACAGGGTGACAATTCGTCCGGCCAAGTTGTATGGAGCGGAGTGTTGGCCAGTTAACAACTCCCACATTCAAAAAATGAAGGTGGCGGAAATACAGATGTTGCGTTGGAAGTATGGGCTGACTAGGGGGATAGAGTTCGGAATGAGACTATCAGGGAGAGGTTGGTGTGACTCCAGTGGAGAATAAGATGTGGGAAGTTCGATTGAGATGGTTCGGACATGTGATAAGGAGGGGCATGGATGTCCCGGTTCGTAGGTGTGAGAGGCTAGCTTTGGATGGTTTTAGGCGGGGTAGGGGTAGATCGAAGAAGTACTGGGCAGAGATGATTAGGCGGGACATGGAGCAGTTACAGCTCACTGAGGACATAACCCTAGATAGGAAGATCTGGAGGACGCGAATTAGGGCAGAAAGCTAGGGTCAGTTTGGGTCGCTAGTGTAGAGAATTACTTGGTGGGGGTATTATTCTTGTTATGATACCTTGTTTCATGCTTTATTACGAATCTGTTTACTTTTCTCTGTTTACTATTACTTGTGGGTGTCGTATTTATGTTATGTCAGCTTGTTCCATGCTTTACTATGAATTTGTTTAGTATTCCGTGTCTCGAGCCGGGGGTCTATCGGAAATAACCTTTCTACTTCTTTAGAGATAGAGGTATGGACTGCGTATATCTTACCTTTCTCAGACCTCACTATGTGGGAATACATTGGGTTTGTTGTTGTTGTTGTTGTCTTCATTAGCTTCATTAATGCAAATTTTAATTTTTTTATTGCAATTATGAATATATCCATTCAGTGTAACATACAACATGAGCTATATGAGGCCTAGTAATATTCATTAGCTTCATTATTGCAAATTTTAATTTTTTATTGCAATTATGAATATATCCATCCAGTCTACATACAACATGAGCTATATGAGGCCTAGTAATATTAAGGGTGTTAAGTGGACCTGGCTGGATCAACCCGGAATCAGCCCATTAAAATTAACTAATTTGTGGATCGGGTCAAATCGGGTTGGGGTTAAGTGGGTTGGGCTGGTTTTGGGTTAAACAGTATTCTCTCTGTTTCATAATAAATGAATTGTTGAATTTTGATACACAGATTATGAAAAAAGCATTAAAAACATAAATTTAACATAACTTTTCATTTTTATCCCTAAAAATAAAAGGTTGACCTTGTAATACCTTTTTAAAAGTTAATTGGTTGTCAAATAATAAGGGTAAATTTGGAAAAAAAATCAATGATTCACTTATTTTGAAAAACCAATAAATACTCCAATAATTCACTTATTCCGAAACGGAGGGAGTAAAATTTTTAAAAACAATCTTGACTCGGCTCACTTAACCCAACCCGGTCTAACACACCTAAACTCGGTTAAATAATCGGTCAAACTTGATAAAAAAAAATTCAATTATATATACCCACCTATATACATTTTAAATACGTTAAACAATATATATATATACTATATCTATAGTATATACTACATTAGAATTTTAAAAATATATAAACACACAATTACACATATATACGTAACATTCAATATATACGACTATACGTACTATTTTAAATAAAACATATATTACAACATATATATACTACAATATATATAAGTATATATATAGAGTTATATACTAATTTATAAAACATATACACATGTATATGTTAAATATATACGTTTATAGAAGATATATACAAATATTTACGCATCATTCAATATATATGTACGACTTTAAATAAAATACATACTACAATATATATATATATATATATATATATATATATATATATATATATATATATATATAGTTATATACTAATTTATAAAACATATATACATGTATACATTAAATATACACGTCTATAGAAGATATATATACACAAATATACACACCATTCAATATATACGTACTATTTTAAGTAAAAAATATACTACAATATATATATATATATATATATATATATATATATATATACACACACACACACACACACTACAATATATAAATAGTTATATACTAATTTATAAAATATATATACACATGTATACATTAAATATACATGTCTATAGAAGATATATATACACACCATTCAATATATATGTACCACTTTAAGTAAAACATATACTACAATATATATATAGTTATATACTAATTTATAAAACATATACACATATATACATTAAATATACACGTCTATAGAAGATATATACACAAATATACGCACCATTCAATGTATATGTACTATTTTAAATAAAATATACTACAATATGTATATACATTATAATATATATATATAGTTATATACTAATTTATAAAACATATACACATGTATATGTTAAATATACACGTCTATAGAAGATATATACACACATATAAGCATCATTCAATATATATGTAATACTTTAAAAGAAATATACTACAATATATATACAATTTATAAAATATATACACATGTATACATTAAATATACACATCTATCAAAGATATATATACAAATATACAAAACATATGCTACTTAATATAATAAATTAATAATACTTGGTAGTAAATTAATAATATATTAGAAGTGAGTTTTTAATTTAAAGTAGAAATTCAATTTAAATCATTAAATGAAAAAAATTACAAAGTAAGGACTAAGGAGTGAATGAATGTTGAATTTTATTGATTGCGAAATGATCCAAAATTTATAATTTACATGAATGAAAAATCTACAAATTATGCATCATTTTTTTTAACTTATTCATGTTAATATTAACGGTAACTTTCATAGGATAGTCAAAATCAACGGGGGCAAAACCATGCATTGGACTTGATTCTACTGAGTTCTCCCGTGAAGACATAATTTCTTCACGTTTCAACTCATTGTTCGGCTTCGGTTCCATTCCTTGGTTTCTTCTTTCCGCTCTAATCCAATCTCTAAGGCAAACTAGAACATTCATTGCATTGCTTCCCAATGAGTGTCGGTTGTGTCTAAGCTGCTGTCGTCCATGACTAAAAGCGCTCTTTGATGCAACGGTTGACATTGGAACATTCAAGATATCTCTAGCTAATCTTGAAAGTACATGATATTGTGTTTCATTACTCCTCCACCAATCTAACGTGTTGATCCGTCGTCTGCGATCCTCTGACGATGACCGAAGATAATATTTCAGCTCTTCTCGATAAGTTGATGTGTAAGCTCTGTCATCAACACTGTTCCAATAAGGTAAATCACAAAAGGAATCAGGAAAACCACTATGTGCCGGCCTTTTACTAGATGATGGCTCCTCGGGAGGATGAGGAGCGACAGTTGGAGTGATATTTGTAGGTACGGCTAAATCAAATAAATCAGCATAACGATTATATAATTTTTCTATGTATTCATTCGCATCACCCATAGCCGTCCACAAATTAGGTTGTACTTGTTCAGAATCATTGTTAGTATTTATTTCTAAGTTAGCATAAATAATAGTACTAAAGTGGCACATAATATTATATTTCATGCACGAATTTAGCATAGTACCAACCAAGTAAATAGGGGGAATCGACAAAATTTTTTTTTTAAATTTAGTAAACATGGCACCAACAGCTTCTTTATAACCTTCTTTATTTTTATTTTCTTTGAGCAAACCAGAAATATCGGCTATATATGCCAAAATGTTACAAATAGAAGGATAATAAGCACCGAAAAATTCAACTGTAGCTACATAAATTTTTCTAAAAACTTAACAAGATTATTAATTACAACCCAATCAGAATCAGCAAATGAACCGCAATGTTGGTTAAAAGCTAGTGCAATGGGAACTCTATATTTATAACAAGTTTTAAAAAAATCATATGTAGAATTCCATCTAATACCAATTTCCTCAGGCATCAATATCGGTGCAAGTCCATTTTCTTGATATTTAACTTTAAATTCTCTAATTTTTTTCTTCAATTATTTCCTTGAATAAAACAACAGTAAGATGGAATTTTTCAATATAAAAGTAAAAAAAACTCAAGACCATCTTTTACAATTAAATTATATATATGACATGCACACTTAATATGAAAAATTTAGGCAACGACGGAAATAACTTAGATTTTAATTTTTTTTATAGTAGTCTTGTTGTTAGAAGCATCATCAAAAGCAATACATAAGATTTTATTTTTGATACAATAAAATTCGACAACTTTAACAATAGAATTAACAATAAAATCTCAAGTATGTTTACGATCTTCATCATATAAAAAAGCAACAATACGTTTTTGCATCACAAAATTACTATCAATCCAGTGACAAGTAACAGTTAAATAATCATTTTTATTTACAGCACGACCAAGATCAAAAGTTAAGGATAATCTACATTGAATATTTTTTAACAATGTTGATAAATAAAAATAATATTGTGAATGAAGTCTAAAAATATCAGATTGACAAGTACTTCTAGGAACACCATTAGACATAGGATTATAAATTGCTTGAATATATAGAATAAAGACATCAAAAGAAGGAAAACTAAAAGGCAAACAACCCACAACTACCATTTTAGCTATTTCTTCTCGGTCCCTCAATTTACTATACTTCTTCGTTACCTGACCGGTTGCTGGGTCTATTCTAGTTTGCATTGGCCCACCAACATCCCCACCAACCTCGTGCAATATTTAACTCTCTTTCATGAGCATCACCTATATGTCTCATTAACGTACCCGTACCTTCCTACTTGCCTCCGCTTTTATGCTTATATATTTGTTGACAAATATTGCAGTGCACCTCAGTATCTGATATACGTTCAAAAAATTAGCATGCAATACTAGTTGTTTTACGAGCTCTTGGGGCACGGGGAGGAAGGTAAGGGAGATTAACCGATTTAGATCTAACGTTAGCATTTTCTACTGCGGGTGTTTCACCAATATTCGTCTAAATTAACGGCATCTACCTCATTTTCTTCTTCTATACCGTAATTTTTCCGAGCTTCTACATAAGCCATATCGTGAGCACCTACACCTAAAGGTACACCTACTTCTTCCTCAAAAGGTTCACTAAGCGGTGTCGGAGGCACACGGGTATATCTACTACTTGAACTACCTCTACCACTTTCGAAATTTTTTTTGTAACACCTTTAGTAGCGAGGTTTCTTAATTTATCCATAATATGAATTAAACTAAAAAAAAATTAAAATACACAAATATAATAAAATTAAATATTCAACAATTAATACACTAAATAAAATTAAACGTAAGAGATGAAACGATAATACCAAATTTTGAAAGTATCCGAAGGTTGCGACTTTAGAAACTTCCACTCGTACTTTGTAATCGCAAAATTAAAAAATTAAAATGAGTACTTTAGGAAATTAAATTTATAGAATATTTGAGAATTGATAATTGAGATTTAAGATAACTAAAAATTGTGTGAAAAATGATTTGAAGGTGTAGAGTATTTATAGAAATTTTTTTGGGATTAAAAAATAATTTTAAAAGTATTTTTTTTAATTAATGGGCCCAAACTAGCCGTTTGGACCCAAAAATGGCTATATAACTGTTGACCAACGGCTAGTTTAGCTCAAAATCCAATAATTTAAAAAAAAATAAAAAAAATTAAGACTGGGTCGTTAACCAGCGAACCCCAATCGGATTGGGTCCGAGCCGAGTTAAACAGGCCCAAAACAAAAAAAAATGCCTGGGACCTGATACTCTAAAGCCCTTGAGCTTACTGGGCCAGATCAAACTAGGTCGATTTCATTAAATGGGCCAATTCGAGCCGGGTGACCCGACCCGTTTGACAGACTTAAGTAATATTCAACAAATGCATCCGATTTTCAATAATATTTGCATCTTTAGGTGTATCTTTAGATTGAGAAACTGAATAATTAGTATTCATTTTTAATATAGAATAGCATCATAAGAAATGACTGCATGAGTTTATCTTTCAAAAGTTCAAACATCTTCTTTCAACATAATATTTTTGTGACAATATTATGCCATCGTCACTCTTTAACACTCAATATCATAGTTACTTCACCCTATCTTTCATATCAAAGTTAGTAGAAAGAAATAATTTAGCATTTTGCATAATATTTAAATTTGTATGAAATATAAGCATGTCATCAATATATAAGCAAATTATCACATAATTATTATCTACTGTGTTAGGATAAATATATTTATCCATTATAATTGAAGGAAAAACATCTTTTATTAAGATTTGATTAATTTTTTAATGCAACTATTTAAAAATTTATTCAAGGCCACACTGAGATTTTAATTACTTTACGAAAAAACTCTATATTTTTTTATTGAATCATATAAATTTCTTTTCTTAAATCATCATTTTAAAAATTTATTTTTATATCTAAATAAAAAATATACGAATTAATGTCAAAATAATTAACATCTGAATAGAAGAAATTTTTATTACCCCTGCAATATATCAAAATAATCAATATTGTTATGAAATATAAAGTAAAGAAGAAGAATAAAGTAGAGAGAAGAAAGAGTAATTCTTTATTTCTCTTGAGAGATGAGAGATCATAAGATTGAGGATATAATCAATAAGACTCTTCTATTTATAGGGGAAAATACTTTTAGTTTCTCTGTAAAAGATAGATATTTCATATCCTAGTAGATATCAACTAGATCTTGATATATCTTATCTATATTCTTGATGTACATTCACTATAATGTAAATACATTTATAACACTTCCTTAATATTTAATTGATAGATAGTGTGCCTTGTTAAAGCCTTATTAGAAAAAATCCAGTGAAAAAAATCTAGTGAAGAAAAAAGAGTACACATCTCTAATAATACGCATTTTGGCTGCCTCATTAAAAATCTTACAAAGAAAACTCAGTTGGACAAAACCTTGAAAGACAAAAAAGAGTACAACTCATATTTGCTCCCTCGAGAACATCCATGAACTTTGCATCCTAATCTTGTGCACTATCTTCTTGAAAGTTGCAGTTGGAAGAGACTTGTGAATAGATCAGCCACATTGCCACTTGAACGAATCTGTTGCACATTAATATCATTATTCTTTTGTAGCTCATGTGTATAGAAAAGTTTTGGCGAAATATACTTCGTTCAATCCCCTTTTATGAATCCTTCTTTAAGTTATGTTATGCATGCTGCATTATCTTCTAATAAAATCATGGGTACTTTGTCACATTTCAAACCACATTTTTCTCAAATGAGATGCATCATGGACCTCAACCACACACATTTTTGGATTGCTTCATAAATAACTATTATTTCAGCATAGTTCGATGAAGTGTCTAGATAAACTGCTTTGTATATCTCTAAGATATGACAGTATCCCCACATGTGAACACATTGCATGTTTGAGACTGAGATTTATGCGGGCTAAATAAATACCCAGCATCAGCATAATTAACAAGATCGAGACTGCAATCTTTAGGATAAAATAAGAATATGTATTTGATCCTATTTTGATGTCTCCTAGTAGGCGACGAAATATACATTGATAATAAAATAACCGAAAGGCTATATCATGCCTTGTAGTATTTGCAAGATACATTGGTGCATCAATTGCACTAAGATATGGTACTTCATAACCAAGGAGTTCCTCATTCTTTTCTTGAGGTCAGAATGGATCCTTATTCGATTCTGTATATTTCTCATTTAAGCAAATATTTTATTGCTTTTGAAAACTCTCCAAGAGTTCCAATGATACCCAAATCATCAAATTATCTCTTATAAGGATAATAAAAAGTTTTCCATAAACTTTATATGTTTCAGGTATTTTGAATCCGTTAGAGATTTTCATATAGATTATTGTCAAGTGACAATATCCAACATGTCAAGAATGACATCTTCAAGTGTCTGGACTACAAATCAAATAAGTTTTACACTTACCAAGTTGCATCCTTTAATGTCACTTTATAAATGTTTTTACACCATTCTTAAATAAACGTATAATTCAGATCCTCGTAATCTCTGACAATATTGTGCCAATATTGTATCAAAGATATTGATGGTATATCATTTCGTATAGGTTTACAATGCGACATAACATTTTGAGATCTCATCACTTTATTATTTTCAGGTACCTAAACCTCTCATAAGGTTTCATGAAGTGTTATACCGTAGGATCTTCAAGAGCACATTGCCTTCTTATTATGATTATTTGCTCCTTATTTTTCAAGGATTGTTTCATTTGAAACCGATTGGTCTACCATGATTCACGCATGCATAGACTATGTCCTTTAGGACACAAAATTAAAGCACTTGCAACTTAAATATGAGATACTTTCAACATTTGACTTGAATTATCTTTTGAATGGGGTTCTGATGATAATTCCTAACATATTTCATGTTTGCTTATAATCTTTCCCTTATGTTAGGAAAACTAACATACATCATCCATCTTCCTTGAGGAATCCATCTTTGTGCATTATGATATATTTATTAATTATATACCGCATATCAACTATGAGATGGAATAGTTAGTTCCTGACCTTGAACCAATTGAGAGGGAAAAAATAATCATAATTTATTTGTTCTAATGCATACAAGTGCTATTGTATGCAACATATCATAGTTCAGACCAATACATGAAGCTTTGTTCTCATTAAAAATGATTTAGATATTTATCGAAGGCCCAAGATGAATTGTCTTGATTACACAATCTGAAAGTTACGCTCTTAACTAATTTTATTAAGCAAACAACTTTATGGATGTCAAACTATAGGTTGATGATAAACGTACATGCGATTATCTTATTGATGCATCTTTTCAAAACGTATCACATGATAGGTAAACAGACCCTTATTCACCTTTTATACTTTTCAGATTTGAGGGATCAAATCTCAACATTAGTTGGTCCAACCAACTTATCAAGAGAACATGCAACATAGATAATTTTTGAAGAATCTTCTAGTTATTCATTACATGTCCAATACTCAATATGCACATCTTCGAGATATCACAATTGATCATGTCAATTTATGAACTTTTATTCTAGTAAACTTCAAGTTTACCATTACATGTATTTTTTTCTTTAGTAAATTTCAGATTTACTATTACATGAATAAATTTTAAATTTACTAGTTTAGAAGTAAATTTCAAAATAATCCTTCTTAGTTATTTTGCCTCTTTCAGAGGTGAGTTGTGATACTATCACAATCAAGTACACGTTTGCATTAATAAGTTTCTCATTCCCCAGGAATATAATATAATCGTGCCTTAAGCCTATCAAATTCTGATAGCTTATAACCTCTTTCATGATATTGCTACTTCAGGAGCAAATCGAGGCATACAGATAATGTTAAGAATTTTTCTCTAACATATCTTATACTCATAATAAGCGTGTGAAAATATTATAACTTTTGATAATTATTATTATGTCGTCTCTCCACGCTTATATTCATACGTTTAATCACTTGTCTTCTTGCAGACATATTAAACATTGTTACCGCATTTACTTCAGGGAATGAAACATATTCAATTAGACAAGTTTTATGACTTTTCATAATATACATATTATTTTGCCTTAGCCATCGTAATATCTCGATATGGTGCATTGAGATTCAAACTCAATGTCTTATCCACATAAAGACGCCTTAGGCATAAATCGATGGGACTTGAACCCAATATCTTATCATCATGTTGCATTGGAACTTTTAACTCAATGTCTTACCCTCTTAATGAGATGAAACTTAAATTCATCATCATATCTTTTAACAATATTGTTCTTCATGAACAAATTTAAAGCATAAGTGATTCCAAACCTATTATTTTTTCTCAAATCCAATAATAATTATATGATTAGTAGCAGAAGACAAATAATCTCACATTGTTTGGCAGAGTCTCGTGTTGAAAACATGTTATGAAATATAACGTAAAGAAGAAGAATAGAGGAGAGAGAGAAGAGAGATTAATTATTTATTTCTCTTGAGGGATTAGAAATCATAAGATTGAGGATACAATGAACAAAACTCTTCTATCTATAGGGAAAGATACTTCTAGTTTCTCTCTAAAAGATAGACATTTCATATCCTAGTAGATATCAACTAGATCTTGATAGATCTTATCTATATTCTTGATAGACATTCACTATAATGTAAATACATTTATGATAAATATTTTTTTTTTTGATAATTTTTTTTAGCTACTAATCAAGCTTTATATTTATATATATATAAATTCATTCGGATTAAGTTTTTTTTCTTTTTAAATCTACTTACAATCTACAGATTTTTTTATCAGGAGATAAATAAGTTTAAACCCTAATACTATTTTATATGATAAAAGCAATTTCAATTTTTGTTTCCCTTTTTAAAATTTAGCATCAAAAGAAGATATAGCTACAAAATAATTTACTGATTTATTACCAACAAGAAATATTTGAAAATCATTTTTATAAAAAAAATATTTCTTTTTAATTCTTTTACTCCTTCTCAATTTCTCAATATTAGAGATAGAATCATTTACTTTTCAAGAGGTGCATGATAATTTTTATCACATAGTAAAAAAATATGTTCAAAAAATTCAACATTCTATCTCAATTATAATATTACTATTAAGTACATCACGTTTCAAAATAAGAAATATTTATACAACATTATGTTCAGCATATCCCATAAGCATATTTATTTATGTACCTGAATAAATTGATCAATGAAAAATTCATTCAGTTCAAGATTGATTCTGGACGCTGTAAAACATCATCTTCAATCTATTAATGCAGATTCTTTATTCACTGAAAAACATGACTTTTTAGTAATTTTAATTCAACACTCGTTCATGTTCATCAAAATTATTTGAATTTAAACTAGAGATTAAGTCAAGTGATTGCATATTCTTTGTACACTCAATATTAACATGTCTTAATCTAACATGTCATAAAAGAATAAACTCAATCATATAAGCAGAAGTAGGCACTACTAAAAAAATGGGCTATGGTGACGGTTCTCATATCGTCTTCATAGTCACCATAACCATTCAAATAGACATATAGCGATGGTTAGAGAACCGAAATAATTGAAGGTGTTATATTAGATCACCGATGACGGTTAGAAAAATCATCGCTAAATCTCGGTCTTTAGCAACGATTATTTACATTGACCATATGAAAACGGTGGTCATGGTGTTGGGACGGTTCCAAATCGTTCCTATCTATCTACTATAGTGATGGTTATAAATATGATGAGGCGACAATTATGAGGCTATCGAAACAGCTTTAAATCGTCCTTATATATCTAATATTGCGACAGTTTATTATATGTTGGGACGATTTTCAGTCGTCCCTACAAAACTTATTGTGACGGTTTAATATATATTGCGATGGTTTTTAAGCTATTGCGATGGTTTGATTTATATTGGGACGGCTACCTATTGTGATAGTTATAAACCATTCTAAAAGCTTTATAGGACGGTTATTTTGTAAGCTATTGCGACAGTTAAACATGAGCTATGGCAATAGTTAATTTTGGCTATAGGAATAATTATTATTTAACTATTCAACAATACTATTTTATGCTATTCCAATTATTTTATATAGCTACCATAACACAAAATGTACATATATATTAATCATCAAGAGTACTAGTAACTATTAGTTCCCAAAATGTCAACCAATAAGAAACCAAATATATTTTGACCTTTCAAAAAAATCAAAACATACACAAGTTTTGAATGTTTAAAAATAAAAGATGTTTGAAACTACATATACTCGATCAAATATGATCGATCTCAATCAAAACATACATAAATTTTTCCAAAAGCTAGTGTGACATGAAGCCAATGTGATCGATCTCTTAGGTCAGGTCTAGTTCATCAATTTCATTCACACCATCTTCTATGTCATGATCACCTACAACAATAAGAAAAATAAAATTAAAGTTGAGCTACAAACTACACAACAACAAAAAAAAAGTTGGAAAAGATCAATCAGAACTCAATCAAATCAAGGATATATGTGTATCTATGAATCTGTCCTGTCCAACTTAAAATAAGAGTCCCTTGGTTCACCCTGTTCTTGTATGAGGGAACTAAAAATGATACATTATTTAAAAATGCAAATATAAGAATCACCAAGGGTTATTATCGTTTTACAGTCATCTTAACAAATAGCAGCTTCAGTTTAATGTTTCTATCAATGGTTGTTATTTCAAGAAAAAAAAAGGAGATAGTCTGTCCTCTATAATAATCAACAAACCAGAAACTATACTTACTCTTTTCTTGCAACTTTTCACCAAGGGATCTCTAATTAACATTAACAATGAATAAGGAAACACAAGAATCATTTAAATTTGGACAACTTTTGAAGAGGAAAGAAAAAAGGCAATTCTTAAGAAACTTAGTGTGTTCCACAATCTACGTTATGTGAATCCTCCATTTGCCTTGATGTACCTGTGTCGGTCGAGTCTGACTCAGTATGACTAAATAAATCATCTTTCAATAGGAAAGAATCACTCCATAATTTCCAAATGATTCTTAAATTTCAAAGCCATTAAAGAAATACCTAATTAAGTAAAACTGACATGTTGTACGTAAAGCATTAAGCATTCAACAAAGAAAGACATGTATTTCTTGAGCCAAGTGCCTTGTTACTTTTGAATATCAATCACAGACTAGTTTTAACAGCTTTCAAGTCTAGTAAGATTAATAAACACCTCATTATATTACAGGTTTAATAATATCAAACACAAACATTCACCACATCCCATGTACATGCACAAGTTACATACTCCGGGCACCAAGAATTTTAACTCACAACCCTTAACAGAACTCACAACTCACATCAGTAGTGTACATCCCACATAAGCATCAAAAATAACTCGGCACACTAACCAACACAGGTATTAAAATAAAATTACGAAGCATAGTTCACCAAGTCATGTTCATGTGTGAGTGCACAAACTATTGTTAAAATTCAAGAGAAGCAAAATGATTTAAACAATAAACAGCAGTACCCTGATGTATAACATGTTAGAACATGCACAATGGAATAACAATTTACCATAATCAATATAACTTACATATAATCTAGATAACGCAATCAAAATGAAAAATCAGAAAACTTACCTCTTGAAGCTTTCACACAGTCCGTTCAACACCTTGTTTGCCAGTTTTGTTGCCTTCTACTACTTCCTGATTAACTCTTTTAATCAACACTTGTGTGAGCAAGTAAGTTATTTTTTACTGGAAAGGGATTATTATATTTTGCTGAAAGAGACACCCTTATTTATCCCAATCTTTCATTGAAGAGGGAAAGGAAAAAAATAAATGTTTTCTACCATTATTTCTGTCTTAATGACACCATAATTAGCAAAATATTTTTGCCTTAATTATCCCTATTAAGGGAAAAACGTTTCCAGCACTTTAATTGGTATTCAAAACCATGTTTATTGATATTAAAGACCCTTTATATGAAAGATCAGTAATATTATTTATTCTAAAAATAATCCTTTTTCTTTTCAAAATTGATTAGTTAATCAGGCATAGTAGGGACCGTAGATTTATTAATTGGGGCTTCCAACTATGATATTAATTTGATAATGAAATAATTATTATATCATAATAAATTATAAATTATTCCACTAAAAATCTATAATTTCACTCATCGGTTTAATTTTGAAATCTCCATTACATCTCATTTAACTCCCCATGTTAGAATTACCAACACCAATCAATTAAATTAAATTCTCTGGAAAATTTAACTCATTGATTAATTTAATATTTTCTTTATAATGCTTAACTTATTTCACATGACAGATACACAATTCACCTGCAGTGTTTTCACGTGAAAACTTATAAGCAACCATAAAAGGGTGTCTTCTATCTCAAGTTTGAGATGTGGTTCTATCAACTAATTAATATTTTACTAAGTAATTTGTCATCATCCAACCTATTAGGAATATATTGACTCATAAAAGAATCTCACCTTTTAATAGATTAAAATGACAAATCAAATCACTTAGATCATAATAATTATATCAAGATTAAGAGTATAATTACATGTAATTGTCTAGAGAAATCGTTTATTAATATTCAGAACATAAATAAATATCTCTAATTGGCCCGTTCAATACATACGAAATGTACTAGCACAAGAAGTTAGAATATTACCACTCTCATAATTAAGATCAAATTATATTTAATCTTGTGCTACAGTCATCAAGATGTTTGTCCTACCTCATCTTTGATTGTAAACATTAATTTATTACTTATAAGAACAGACAATTTTAATCTTCCATGCATGAGCTAAAATACTTCATACACAAAATTGTCTACTATATAAGTAAAGGACACACATGTTAATACAATGATCTATTCAAATAAAGATTTTATTAATATAATAAATTGTCTTTACATGGGATGAAAATATAATATTATAACACAAATTACATGGTTAATAGTATATCCTAACAATCTCCCACTTAGACTTATAACCATGAATGCACAATTTTAACATCCATTTCTTCCACATGCTTATCAAAAACCTTCTGGGTTAAGCCCTTTGTAAATGGGTCCGCCAAATTGTTCTTCGACTCAATCTTCAAAACTCTCACTAAATCAAGTGATACTTTCTCTCAATATGCTTAATTTTTTATAGCTTCGTGGTTCTTCGAGTTTGTAACTATAGCACTATTGTCATAGTAAAGTGGTAGTGGTGTTTGCACTAAAGGAACAACTCCAAGCTCTTTCAGAGAGTTACCGAGCCAAAAGTCTCTTTAGCTACCTCAGAGGAAGCTATATATTCAGCTTCCATGGTGGAATCAGCAACACATGATTGCTTGATACTACTCCCAAGAATGGATCCACCATCTTAAGTAAACACATATCCTGAGTTAGATTTTCTAGAATCTTTATCCGACTAAAAATATGAATTAGTATACCCAACAAGTATAAGATTCCCAGAGTTAAAAATAAGCATGTAATCCCTAGTCCTTTTAAGGTACTTGATTATATGCTTAACCGCAGTCCAATGTTCTTGCCCAGGATTAGACTAAAATTTGCTAATCATGCCAACAACAAAGCAGATATCTGGTCTAGTGCACAACATAGCATACATGAGGCTCCCTACAGCAGAAGCATAAGGGACCACCTTTATTCTCTTTATCTAATCAATCATTTTGGGTGACTGATCTTTTGATAAAGTAATTCCATGCCTAAAAAGAAGGAATCCCTTTATAGAATTTCGCATGCTAAATCTGACAAGAATAGTATCAATATAAAGTGCTTGAGATAGGCCTAATATCCTTTGTTTGCGATATCGCATAAGCTTGATCCCACTGATATGAGTCGCTTCTCCCAAGTCTTTTATATCAAAATGCAAGGACAGTCACTCCTTAATAGAATTCAACATGCTCACATTATTTCCTATGAGCAAAATGTCATCTACGTACAGAATAAAAAATGCTACTCTATCTCCATCCCATTTTTATAGACACATGACTCGTTTTCACATTGATCAAAATCAAAAGTTTCAATCGAACTATCAAAACAATTATTCCATGCTCTAGATGCTTGTCTCAAATCATAAATGTATTTCTTAAGTTTATAAAACTTATGTTCATTACCACTTTCCATGAAATCTCCTGGTTGTGCTATATAAATGCACTCGTCAAGACTTCCATTTAGTAAAGCCGTCTTGACATCCATTTTCCAAATCTAATAATCACAATGAGCATTAATGGATAAAAGAATCTTAATGGATTTAAGCATAGCTACCGGTAAAAAAGTTTTCATATAATCAGTTTCTTCTTTTTGAGAAAACCCTTTCATAAAAAGCCTAGCCTTAAAAGTTTGCACTTTTCCATCCACACCTCTCTTTTACTTATAGATCTATCTACAGTCAATGGGTTTGACTCCCATAGGTGGTTCTACAAGTTTTCAAACTTGATTGGAATACATAGACTCCATTTCAGATTTTATAGCAACAATCCATTTTTATCATCTTTATCATGTAGTGATTCGGCGTATTAAGAGGTTTTATATTAGGCTCCTCAAGGATTCTATCATAAAATTCTCCCAAGAGAGCGAACTATAAAGGTTTTCTAATAATTCTCCCACTACGATGACTAGTCACTACAGGATCTGCTACATTTGAAACTAAATTTTGAACACCCTCAAGGTTTTCCTATACTGTGATAGGTTCCTCGACATTATCCTGAATGTTTTCCTCCACAATTACAGGCTGCTCGACATTACTCCCACTACTTTGAGGTAGTGTAATGTCAAGTGTTTTATTTTGTGCAACCTCTTACCTATTGATATTTCTCCCACTACGTGGATGCAGTGGTATGTCAATAATGGTTTTTGGAATTTGTTCTTGTATTTCATAATTCATTATTCTATTGCTCAATTCCCATAAAATAATTTTACTTCTAGGAACGTGGTTCATTAAATAATCCTCTTCAAGAAATCTGAAAGTTGTCGAAATAATTACCTTTTGTTCCTAAGGACAATAAAATAAGCCCCATCTCATTCCTTTTGGATAGCCAATAAAAATGCACATTTATGTCCTAGATTTCAATTTGTCAGTTTTTTCTTTTAGCACATGTGTTGGACAACCCCAAACCCGAATATGCTATAGACTAGACTTGGGCCAACTCCACAATTTAGATGGGCTTAAAGGTACTGAGTTTGAAGAAACCAAGTTCAGAATATAATTTACAGTTTCTAACGCATAACCCCAAAAAGAAAAAGGAAAATCTGAATAACTTAACATTGATCTAACCATTTCCAAAGAGTTCTATTTCGTCGTTCTGCCATACCATTTTGTTGTGGTGTTCCCCGAGCAGAATATTGAGATATAATTCCTGATTCTGATAAGCATTTAATGAATTATGCAGAAAGGTATTCACCACCATGATCAGATCGTAATGTATGGATATGTTTGTTATGTTGCTTTTCTGTTTTCATCTTAAATTCTTTGAATTTTTCAAAGCATTCAGATTTATGGTGCAGCAAATAAATGTATTTATATTTTGAGTAATCATCTATGAAAGTCACCAAATACTCAAAACCACCTCTTTCTTGTACATTCATAAGACCACACAAATCAGTATGAATTAATTCTAAATTATTATCGGCTCTATTTCCTTTAGAAGAAAATGTCTCTTGGTCATTTTACCTTCTAAACAGGAGTCACAAGCTGGACGTGCCTCCATTTTCAATGAACTCAAATATCTATCAGAAACCAATCGTGAGATCCCATTTAATTTAATATGACCTAGACGTAAGTGCCACAAGTATGTTTCACTCAATTTCGGAATATGTTTTCTTTTATGTGATTGATCAACATTATTAAGTTCTATTTTTGCAGCATATCATGGGAAACATCAAATACAAACAAATCATGTATTTTAGGAGCAGAAATAATAAAATGCTTATTAAACTTAATAATTGCACAATTATTACCAAAATAAACATTATAACCAGCATCCATTATTCTTGAAATTAAAAGTAAATTCCCCTGTATAGAAGGTACGCAAAGAATATTATTCAAGCTTAAAACTCTAAAACTATTAAACGAAATAGAAATATTTTCTATAGCTAAGGCTGGTGCTTGTTCCCCATTTGCTGGAAACACGTTCAATTCATTTTCACTTAGGCGTCGTGTTTCCTGAAACCCCAGCAAAGATGTGCAGATATGATTAGTGGCTCCCAAATATATAGCCCAAAATTGGGTAGAAACAATCACTAAAAATGTTTCAACGACATATGAAAAAGATTTACCTTATTTTTGCATCTTTGCTATGTAGCCGAGACACTATTTTTTGTAATGACCAGGTTACTTGCAATGATAGCACTTGCCTTTAAGTTTAAATACACCACCATTAGCACCTGAAACCTTACAAGACTTCTTCTTTTTCTTTTTGTCATTTGGCTTAGAAGTCGAAGACGAAGGTTTGTCAACCATCAATGTTGCAGGAGAAGTTTGTTGGTTAATGATAGATTCTGCCGCTTGCAGCTCATTCAATAGTTTTGGAAGAGATAAATCCATCTAATTCATATTATTATTCAAGCAAAACTGCTGAAAACTATCCAACAGAGTCTGTAGGACCATTTCAACCTAAGATTCCTTATCAATAACCGCACTAAGAATTTCCAGCTCATTCAACAAACTCATCATTTTAAGAACATGCTCCCTTACCAAAGTTCCTTCAACCATTTTTGTGGTCAAAAGATCTTTCATGGTCATTTGCTTTGCAGCACGATTTTGCTCACCGAACATCTCTTTGAGAGATTCAAACATATCATAAGCAGTAGTCATGGATTGATGTTGATGCTACAACACATTTTTCATGGAGGCAAGAATGTAGCATCTTTCCATATCGTCATCCTTAAACCACGTATCGTAGGCTTTAATCTCATCATTAGTGGGTTCAACTGACTTAACAGGACATTTCTCAACCAACACAAATTTAAAGCCTTCAGCAGTAAGAACTATATCCAAATTACGTTTCCAGTCCGCATAGTTAGGGCCTTCTAGTTTATTTTGATTTAGGATACCGGTTAAGGGATTAAATGAAGACATGGTTAATCTGTTATATAATCAAATTAAAAATAAATTATTAGACATGCCGTAGAATAATAAAATTCTTAAAAACACATCGCGCATATAACCATGCACATAAATAGTTAGAATCGTTAGGAAAATTTAACTATGTAAGCAAATATACATGTAATGTCAGATATTTTATCTCTTAAATAAAACAGAACCAACTCAGTTAGAGAGTAAACTAGTTAGATAAATATCACATTTCATAAGTTTCTGTATCATTTTACCAACATGTAACTTAGTTGAAAAGTTAATACAAATTATAAAAAACAAGAGACTATAAAACTATAATATCCATATCATTTTAGTTATAGTCCTTAAAAAAAGGAAAAAAAAAGATAGAGAAATTGGGCTATTGGGCTAAAGCCCAATTTAAAAGGGGAAAAGGAAAAATAAGGCGTGCCTTTCTACCCAAATTCAAAAGGAATGGGAAATATAGTATATATATTGATAAAAGGGGATTTTGACCATTGGCAAAGCACCAATTAGGGAGCAACCAAGGCAGTAACTAATCTGCCAATCACGCCGAAGAGGGAAAAGAAAAAAAATCAATTCTTCCTTTAGTTAAAAGAAAATAAAAGTTGAGGGTTTGATTGGAAAATTCATTTGTGTTTAAGGTAAATTCATTCCTATATGTTTATCATGATTTTTAGTTTTGATAATTTATTTTGGGTATTAAAATTTAGTTACTAAAGACAAGAATTTAGGGTAATAAGTTGTTGTTTTGGGATACAAAGTTTGATGAATTGAAATTTATGATTAAACCTTATGGGTTGGGTAGTCTAATTTACCATGAATTAGCCTAAAATAAGAGATTTAACATGAGAATGGATATGATGTGGTTATAGGTTTGATCCAAGAAAGTGATACGAATCATTCGGGATAAAAAGTTTGGTATTTCGACATGGTACTGTGAGTAGTAATCTTTCCACAATTTGTGTTTGTTAAATTACATATTTATACATGTTTTTGATGAAACAATGAGTTACTAAGTACTTTGAAATTGCATGTAGGGCAAGTACTTTACTTGATATGATGTTTAAATTGTTATTTGAGATATGATGTTATTACTGTGAATATTCTTCACTTACATGAGAAATATGTGTTTTTATTCAAGTTTATATGTAACATGATTTGATATGAACTTTAAATGATATGTACTATTTTGAAAAATGCTTTCATATGAATATCCTATTGTTTACAAAGAATTTATAAATGGGAGTAGACCTTGATTTGAATCCCATAGCTAACGGCGGGATCGTTAAACCTGGTGCACCTTGTATTTACTGATGATTGTTACAGTTGTCGCTAGTGGGAAAGTAGAACTAGCACACTGTTACAAATATGATATTTGACTTCTTTATGAGGGGTCCACTGTTATAGGTTATTCTTGATGAAGAAGAATGCCACATTGATTACATGATTCATTCTTGGAAACCTCCCAAATATATAATATTTGATATGATACGATGCTTTTTGAGTTTATTACTGAACTATTGGTTCACTTGGCTTACATGAAACAACGATATTGTTTATCGTTACTGTTTTTTGAAAGAACATTATTTCATGATGTTTTATGACTTATACCCATTTAAATGGTTGTGGTTAAGTGTTATTACTCACTGAGCTAGCATCTCACTCCTCGCTATTATTTTTTAGAGAACGCAGGTGACAATGAGGATCGCGTTGGCTAGAGGATCCGAGTAGCATATTCCTAGTGAGCCCCGCAATTGTTCGCATGGGCAATAGTTTATTTATTCATTATGTTCTTTTTCTTAAAAAATCTTAGTTTTCTCCATCGTCATGTCTTTAGAGTTTTGAGTATTCTTTCGTTATTTTTAATTTGTGGAATATTGGATTTTCTCTCATCTTTGGAGATGTTTTTTGTATTGTTAGTTGGTGGTATTGGTCGATTTTTGTTGATCTATAGTGAATTGTATTGATTTTTGTGTGGTGGTTGTGTTGTTGGGTTGTTTTGTTGTTGAATTGAGACAGGGAATTTTCTTGTTAGGCCCAAAAATAGGGGAAACTTTGCCCGATTTTTTGTAGAATTCTGCTGAGGCTTGCTTTGGAGTTCTAAACTCTTTAGCACCGGTCATGATCCTATTTCAGGTCATGACAAAGTTGGTATCAGAGCCAGGTTAATTTTGTGACTATAGAGCACACGATAGTAATAGAATCTCAATTATAGTTATGTTGCCGACCATTTCTATAGTCGTGAGTCTATGAGAGCGTGATAGGATGTGTCTTGATCTTCTTTCTCATTCTTCTATATATGTGTGGTATTTAGGATTAATTAGATAAATCTAACTGCCTTGTTTTGTGAATCAGATGGTTTATAGAGCAACTACTGGTAGGGGAAGAGGTGGAGCCCATAAAAGGAGCTGAGGTAGGGATAGTCGTGATATCGCAAGGAATCGCACTGCCACTCCAAGAATTTCAAGAGAGACCACTCCTGAAAGAAATGATAGTCCACCTCCACCATTTCATGAAGGTAGTACTGTTGAGGTACTTACTTTCATGCAAAGAGCCATAGAGGGCTTGGTCGATCGATCGGATAGAAAGAAGATGGGTGGTCAATGCAATTCTGTACATTTCTAGGCACCTGTTTAGACTTACAACTTTGGAAACAATGAGGTATCTTTGCAATAGTTTCTAAAGTTGAAGTCATCAAAATTCACAGGTTCAGACAGTTTAGCTGATCCTCAGAGCTTTTTGGATGGTACTTTCAAGGCACTGCGGGCATTAATATGTTCTAGTGAGAGGGCCGGGGAGGTTGCATCATACAAATTGGATGACATGGCTAACATTTGGTATGATACTTTATTGTTAGGAAAGCATGTTGGGAAACACCACTAACATGGGACGAGTTCACTAAGGGGACGTTTGGTAAAGTGTATTGGCAAAAATAATGCATGTATTAATTAATGTGTATTATGAATATCTTGTTTGGTACAATTTTTAGTCTATGTATAACTAATGATGCAAGCATTAGTTATACACTCTATTGTGTATTAAGGTGTGTATTACTAATACCACCCATTTTCTTTGTATTAGTAATGCAAAGTCTTTAATACATGCATTAACTTATTAAATGACCTTAATACCCCTCAATTTCCCTCTCAAAATATTTCATCATTCCTTTTCCCGCCATTTTAATTTGGAATAGTGAATTTTTTCAAAACATTTCACCATTTTTTCCCACCATTTTAATCTACAATAATGAATAATTGATTTAAATAATTGTAATATATTTTTGCTTTGCTTCGAGGGTCTTTAAAAAGATTTAAAAAAATTGAGACTATTTCTTAATTTTACGTCTTATATTTTATTTTTGTTTCGACTATGTTAATCCATTGGCGTAATATTTCATACGCAAAGATGAAGGTCTTGCAATTAATCCAAAACCTCTATATACTAGTTCAACAATACTAATTATATTTGAGATGGCAAAAAAGAAATTGTTGCAAAAAAGTGTACAAAATCAAAGAAGGGTATTTTTGTAGACAAACATTTCTTGTATAGAAATCATGTAAGATGTATTATTTCTTATACATCAAACCAAACAATGTATAAGAAATAATACATGCATAACTAATACAAGCATTATTAATGAAAATATTGTTAATACACTATATTTTGCATTGATCTTATACACTCTACCAAACGACCCCTAAGTTCTTCATGGATACCTTTCTTCCTGATAGTCAGAAACAAAAATATGTAGCTCAGTTTAAGAGATTGGTTCAAACTCCAGATATGGATGTGTCGATATATAATACTATATTTTGCAAGCTAGCTAAATATGCTCCATATTTGGTATCCACAGAAGAAGCTTGAGTTCAGAGGTTTATAAATAGGCTGGTTGCTCTTCTTTATAATGTAGTGGCCCCATAGATGAAAGTCTTGACCTATTATGAGATAGTGAATCTTTCTAGAATGATTGAGGACAAGGGTAGTGCGGAGCGGGCAGCTTATGAGGTTCGTAAGAAAGCTAAGATGGGTGGATCTTTTAGTGGTGACCTAAGTGCGAATCGAAGAGCGAAAAATAAGAGAAAGCATCAGGTCCATCAGACAGGGACAAATTTGGTTTCACAGTCTGCAGTTAAGCCACCTTTTAGACAGGGTACCCAAGGGTCTTCAGGATCTTAGGGATATTGTAGTTCGAGCCAGATGTATGCCACTACTCCATCCTGCCAGACTTGTGGAAAATCACATATGGTTCAGTGTCGTATTTTTATTGGAGAGTGTCTTTGATATGGACAGTTAGGTCATCGTATCAGGAATTGCCCTCAGCTTCAGAGAAATGCTAGTCATGGTTCTGGTCAGGTAGCTGCACCTAGTCAGGATGCTCGTAATCCTGCAGGTACGGGAAATAGAGTTCGAGGTACTGGAGAATGAGTTGCTAGAAATCAGGCACAGGAAATGATGGTAGAGGCCAACCTATAGTCTTTGCACTTACTAGACAGGATGTTCAGGCCTTGAATGCAGTGGTTACAGGCATTTTTTTTGTTTGTTGTTTTGATGCATATGCTTTGATTGATCCGGGTTCTACCCACTCTTATGTGTCCTCATACTTTACTGTGAGATTTGATAGACAACCTGAGATGTTAGATTGTCCTTTTCATGTTAGATTGTCCTTTTCTTATTTCTACTCCCATGGGAGATTCCTTATTAGTTGGGTATATGTATCATGATTGTGAGATTATAGTGAGAAGTAGGGATACCCTTGCTGACCTGATTGTATGTGATATTATTGAATTTTATGTGTTGATAGGAATGGATTGGTTATCTCCTTGCTATGCTACCGTAGATTATCATGCAAAGATAGTTTGATTTTAGATATCCAACGAATCTAGTTTTGTATTGGAAGAGAGTTAAGTTCCAGAGGAAAGTAAAGTTATATCTTTTATGAAGACCCAACGACTATTAAAGAAAGGTTTCATGGGTCTCTAGGCTATGATAAGTGATGTTAGAGAGGGAGCCCTTAGTTTGGAGGAGCTACCTTTAGTGAAGGAATTTTCTGATGTATTTCCTAAGGAGTTGCCAGGATTACCCCTAGGACGAGAGATAGACTTCGGTATTGATTGGGTATCTGACACTATGCCAATACAATACCCCCATATCGTATGGCACCAAAGGAGTTGAAGGAGCTCAAACAGCAATTACAAGACTTACTAGATAAGAGTTTCATTAGACCGAGTATATCGCCATGGGGTGCACCAGTTTTGTTTTTAAAGAAGAAAAATGGGTCTCTAAGAATGTGTATTGACTACAGGAAGATAAACAAGGTAACAAGTATCTGTTGCCTCGTATAGAGGACCTGTTTGATCAGTTACAAGAAGCTGCTCATTTTTCAAAGATTGACCTCCGATCGGGTTATCATCAGCTTAGAATCAAGGATGAAGATATATGAAAGATAGCATTTAGAACTCGATATGGGCATTATGAGTTCCTTGTGATGCCTTTCGGGTTAACCAATTCTCCTACTGCATATATGGACTTGATAAATAGGGTGTTCAGGCCATTTTTGGATAAATTTATGATAGTATTTATTGATGATATTCTGATATATTCTCGTAGCCAGAAAGAACATGAGAATTATCTAATGACTGTATTACAGACATTGCCGGAACATAAGCTTTATGCTAAGTTCTCGAAGTGCAAATTTTGGCTTGACTCAATATCCCTTTTGGGGCATGTTGTCTCCAGAGAAGGTATCACGGTGGATTCTAAAAAGACAAAAGCAGTGCAAAAATGGACTAGAATTTTGAGTAGGATTTCTCTAAAATTACAACTCCATTGACCAGATTGACCCAGAAAAATATGAAGTTTCAATGGACGAAAGAATGTGAGCAGAGCTTTCAGAAACTCAAAACATGTTTGAACACTGCACCAGTTTTAGCCTTACCATCAGGTTCGGGAGGATTTAAGGTATTCTATAATGCTTCAAGGGTTGGATTAGGATGTGTTCTCATGCAACATGATCATGTAATTGCTTATGCTTTGAGATAGTTGAAGAAACACGAGCTAAATTATCCTACCCATTATTTGGAAATGGACGTTGTGGTTTTTGCTCTTAAGATTTGGAGGCATTACTTATACGGTGAAACTTATGAGATTTATACTGATCATAAGAGCTTGAAGTATATTTTTCAACAGTGAGATCTAAATCTTTCGCAGCGTCGGTGGATGGAACTACTCAAGGATTATAATTGTGCTATGTTGTATCATCCTGGAAAAGCTACTGTTATGGATGATGCTTTGAGCAGGAAATCTATGGGTAGTTTGGCATATATAGCTCTTGGAAAGAGACGTTTATCAAAATATGTGCAGAAACTTAACGGAAAAGGAGTCAGTTTTGGTGTTGGAAAGACAGGGATGTTGTTGGCTTGTGTTAAGGCTAAATTTTCTTTGGTAGAGCGCATAAAGGCCACTCAATTTGAGGATGTGCAGTTGTGTAAATATCAAGATGGGGCCCTAGCTGGTCAAAATAAGACAATGAGTGTTGATTGTGATGGGTAATCGATTATGTGTACCAGCTGTAGATGGGTTAAGATGAGTTATTCTTGAGGAGGCTCACAACTCCAGATATATCATTCACCCTAGTTCCACTAAGACGTATCATAACCTGAAGCAGTTGTACTGGTGGGAAGGTATGAAGAAAGATGTTGCGAACTTTGTCTCTAGTTTCTTGACTTATTAGCAGGTTAAAGCGAAGCATCAACAACCAGCAGGATTATAGCAAGAGATCAAGATCGCAAATTGGAAATGGGAAAGAGTTACCATGGATTTTGTAATCGAGCTATCGCAAACCATTAAAGGCCATGACTCTGTATGGGTAATTGTAGATCAACTTACTTTGTAGATCAACTTACTAAGTCTGCTCACTTTTTGCCAATTAAGACTACATATAGTGGAGTGAATTATGCTCAGTTATTTATGAATGAAATTATCCAGCTTCATGGAGTTCCATTGTCCATCATTTATGATAGAGGATTACAGTTCACTTAATGCTTTTGGAGATCTTTCCAAGAAGCATTGGGTGCTCGAGTAGATCTTAGTGCTGCATTTAATCCGCAGACAGATGGACAATCTGAATGTTCTATACAAATCTTGGAGGATATGTTGAGATCTTGCATTCTTGACTTTGGAGGTAGTTGGGATACTTACTTACCCTTAGATAAATTCACTTACAATAATAGTTTTTAGTCAAGTATTGAGATGGCTCTATATGAAGCCTTGTATGGTAGGCGATGTCGTTCTGTTATCGGGTGGGTTGAAGTTGGAGAGGCTAAAGTTTTAGGACCAGACTTGGTACAGGATGCTATGGATAAGGTCCAATTAATTAGACATAGGATGCTCATAACTCAAATCTGACAAAAGTCTTATGCAGATAAGAGAAGAAGAGATTTGGTGTTCACAGTTGGGGATAAGGTTTTTCTACGAGTCTCTCCTATGAAGGGTGTGATGTGATTCAAAAAAAGTGGTAAATTTAGTCCAAGGTATGTAGGACCTTATAAGATACTTGAGCGTGTAGGAGGAGTGGCGTATCGTGTGGAACTCCCTCCCGAGATGTCTTTCATCCATCCAGTATTCCATGTCTCCATGCTAAGAAAGTGTATATCAGATTCTTCTCATGTGCTTGAAGCACCGACCTTACAACTTGATGAGAACTTAACCTATGAGAAGGAACCAGTGTCTATAATTGATCGACAAGTAAGAAGGTTACGTTCAAAAGAGTTTGCATCCGTAAAAGCATCATGGAAGAACCATACCATTAAAGAAGCTATGTGGGAGTCATAAAAGGATATGAGACTCAAGTACCCTCACTTGTTTAAGTCTACAGGTATTCACTTGTTTTAAATTCGGGGACCAAATTTCTTAAGATGGGGAGAATGTAATATCCCATATCATTTTAGTTCTAGTCCTTAAAAAAAGGGAAAAAAAGATAGAGAAATTGGGCTATTGGGCTAAAGCCCAATTTAAAATGGGAAAAGGAAAAATAAGGCGTGCCTTTTTGCCCAAATTCAAATGGAATGGGAAATAATATATATATATATATATATATATATATATATATATATTGATAAAAAGGGTTTTTGCCCATTAGCAAAGCACCAATTAGGGAGCAACCAAGGCAGTAACTAATTTGCCAATCACGCCGAAGAGGGAAAAGAAAAAAAAATCAATTGTTTCTTCAGTTAAAAGAAAAGAAAAGTTGAGGGTTTGATTGGGAAATTCGTTCGGGTTTAAGGTAAATTCATTCCTATATATTTATCATGATTTTTAGTTTTGATAATTTATTTTGGGTATTAAAATTTAGTTACTAAAGACAAGAATTTTAGGAAATAAGGTGTTGTTTTGGGATACAAAGTTTGATGAATTGAAAGTTACCATGAAACCTTGTGGGTTGGGTAGTCTAATTTTACCATGAATTAGCCTAAAATAAGAGATTTAACACGAGAATGGATATGATATGATTATAGGTTTGATCTAAGGAAGTGATACGACTCATTCAGGATAACAAGTTTGGTATTTCGACACATGTACTGTGAGTAGTAATCTTTCCACAATTTGTGCTTGTTAAATTGCATATTTATACATGTTTTTGGTGAAATAATGAGTTACGAAATACTTTGAAATTTCATGTGGGGCAAGTCCTTTACTTGATATGATGTTGAAATTGTTATTTAAGATATGATGTTATTACTGTGAATATTCTTCACTTACATGAGAAATATGTATTTTTATTCAAGTTTATATGTAACATGATTTGATATGAACTTTAAATGATATGTACTATTCTGAAAAATGTTTTCATATAGATATCCTATTGTTTACAAAGAATTTATAAATGGGAGTAGATCTTGATTTGAATCCCATAGCTAACGGCGGGATCGTTAAACCTGGTGCACCTTGTATTTACTGATGACTGTTACAGTTGTCGCTAGTGGGAAAGTAGAACTAGCATACTGTTACAAATATGATATTTGACTTCTTTATGTGGGGTCCACTTTTATGGGCGATTCTTGATGAAGAAGAATGTCATACTGATTACATGATTCATTCTTGTAAACCTCCCAAATATGTAATATTTGATATGATACGATGCTTTTTGAGTTTATTACTGAACTATTGGTTCACTTGGCTTAGATGAAACAATGATAATGTTTATCATTACTATTTTCTAAAAGAGCATTATTTCATGATGTTTTTTGACTTGTCCCCATTTAAACGATTGTGGTTTAGTGTTATTACTCACTGAGATCGCGTCTCACTCTTCGATATTATTTTTCAGAGAACGCAGGTAACGGTAAGGAACGCGTTGGCTAGAGGATCCGAGTAGCATATTCCTGGTGAGCCCCGTAATTGTTCGTGTGGGCTATAGTTTATTTATTCATTATGTTTTTTTTTTGAAAACTCATAGTTTGCTCCATAGTCATGTCTTTAGAGTTTTGAGTATTCTTTCGTTATTTTGGATTTATGGAATATTAGATTTTCTCTCATCTTTGGATATGGTTTTCGTATTGTTAGTTGGTGGTATTGGTGAATTGTTTATGATCTATGATGAATTGTGGTTGTGTTTGTGTGGTGGTTGTGCTGTCGGGTTGTTTTGTTGTTGAAATGAGACAGGAAATTTTCTTGTTAGGCCTTAAAACAAGGAAAACTCTGCCCGATTTTCTGTAGAATTCTGACAAGGCTTGCTTTGGAGTCCTAAACTCCTTAGTGTCGGTCATGATCCTATTTCGGGTCGTGACAAAAATAGTATTACAATATACAAGTTTATCCAATAGATAAGATGACCGACATCAATATATAGACTCATATTATTTACTGTTATTAACCACTGAAAATCATAAGGGATGATCAATATCACCACTGATTTGCAAAAGATTATTTTTTTAGAATTTTTAATTTTTTAAAAAATATAAAAATGCACAAAAACCCATCAAAACGACCCCAAATGGACAAAAAATGGCTTTACTCATAGATAGATGTGTGTATTGTTCAGTAGGTCATTCCAATAAACTCACCAAGTTTTAGGTCATTCGGAGTTCATCAAAAACTGGAAAACTCCAAAACCGACCCAATCGGCAATTATTGGACGGACTGTTGTGGGGGTCAGCAGGGTTGCCTGCACATCTTAGACTTACTACTATTGTTCATACAGTGAGTAACGACTATAGTTGGGTTTAGTCGAAACTTATCATAATTTTGCCCTTAATCCACCAAAAAAGTGAATTTGACAAAACTAAGCAAGCGGTACTTCTTGATACCGTATTTGAAACAGTTGTTCGAATTCCTTATGATATGCAACTGAAACAGGTTCTTACTAATGGTAAAAAGGGGGTGGTGAACTTGGGGGTTGTTCTTATTTTACCGGAGGGGTTTGAATTAGCTCCTCTCGATCGTATTTCTCCCGAGATGAAAGAAAAGACTGGCAATTTATCTTTTCAAACCTATCACCCCAATAAAAAAATATTCTTGTGGAATGTGTTAAGTTCATTTTTATATTTTCTTGATGATAACTTAGATTTTTAAAATCACTAACATCATCAAAAACACGAAAAACAGCCAGCAACAACATGATTTATACAACTATTATCCAAAATATGTACAATAAATTATGTAATTTATTTTACATTATCTAGCATATGTAAGAAGACTACTGATACCAATTGTTAGAACATGCACAGCGGAAGCAACATTTTACCATAATCAGTATAACTTACATATAGTCTAGATAACGTAATCAAAATGAAAAATCAAAAAACTTACCTCTTGAAGCATTCACACAGTTTGTTCAACACCTTGTTTGTCAGGTCTGCTGTCTTCTACTACTTTCTGATTAACTTTTTTAATCAACACTTGTGTGGGCAAGTGACTTATTTTTTACTGGAAAAGAATTATTATATTTTGCTGAAAGAGACACCCTTATTTATCCTAATCTTCTATTAAAGAGGACAAGGGAAAAAAATAAACGTTTTCTACCATTATTTCTGTCTTAATGACACCATAATGGGCAAAATGTTTTTGCCTTAATTACCCCTATTAAAGGAAAAACGTTTTCAGCACTTTAATTGGTATTCAAAACCTTGTTATTGATATTAAAGACCCTTTATATAGAAGACCAGTGATATTACTTCTTCTAAAAATAATCCTTTTCAAAATTGATTAGTTAATCAGGCATAGTAGGGACCGTGAATTTATTAACTGAGGCTTTCAATTATGATATTAATTCGATAATGAAAGAATTATCATATCATAATAAATTATAAATTATTCCACTGAAAATCTGTAATTACTGAAAATCTGTAATTTCACTCCTCGGTTTAATTTTGAAATCTCCATTACATCTTATTTAACTCCCCATGTTAAAATTACCGACACCAATCAATTAAATTAAATTCTCTAAAAATTTAACTCATTGGTTACTTTAATATTTTATTTATAATGCTTAACTTATTCCACATGACGGATACAAAATCCACCAGCAGGGTTGTCTTCTATCCCAAGTCTGAGACATGGTTCTATCAACTAATTAATATTTTACTAAGTTATTATTCATCATCAAACCTATTAGGAATATATTGACTCATAAAAGAATCTCACCTTTTAATAGATTAAAATGACAAATCAAATCGCTTAGATCATAATAATTATATCAAGATTAAGAGTATAAGAATATGTAATACAACAACAACAACAACAAACCCAGTATATTTCCACAAAAGTGGGGTCTGGGGAGGGTAAAATATACGCAGTCCATACCGCTACCTCAAAAGAAGTAGAGAGGTTGTTTCCAATAAACCCCTGGCTCAAGATAGAGAACAGTAAATAGGAGCGTAATGAAACATGAAGCATGATGGATGACATAACATAAAAGGAATAAGATATAATAAAATATAAATCAGAGCAATATAAAAATAAGGTAACTAGAGGTAAGCCATAGGACATCTGGAATACGACCCCCACCTAGCAGTAACGTACACACACAGACCAAAGACACCCGCCACACCCAGACCCTCCTGACTAGGGGCTCCTACCTATGGACACAGTCCTAGGAATACTAACCCGGCTATAAGTACATGTAATAGTCTATAGAAATCATTTATTAATATTCAGAACATAAACGAATATCTCTAATTAGTCCGTTCACTACATACGAAATGTACTTACACAAGAAGTTGGAATATTATCACTCCCATAATTAAGATCAAATTATATTTAATCTTGTGCTACAATCATCAAGATGTTTGTCCTACCTCATCTTTGATTGTGAACATTAATTTATTACTTATAAGAACCGACATTTCAATCTTCCGTGCATGAGTTAAAATACTTCATACATAAAATTGTCTACTATATAAGTAAATGACACATATGTTAATGCAATGATCTATTCAAATAAAGATTTTATTAATATAATAAATTATCTTTACATGGGATGAAAATATAATACTATAACACAAATTACGTGGTTAATAGTATATCCTAACATAACACATAGTTACCAACCACAAATAACCATACAATAAAGTCCAACAACAATAACAATATCAGTCACCAAATAAACTAAAGTATAATTCAGAATTTCAAACACTATTTTTTATTGTTTTGACTGTTTCTCCCTGCAGCTGCTAGTGTAGAAGTCGATTCCGTTGGTAAGGAATGGACAAGGCCTACAGTATCTTAGGATCAATTATTCTTGCATTCTGAAGTTAAGCAATTACATATGCAATAACTTCTTTTTGAATGGTTCTCCTTTGCTCCTCGATTTGATCCTTCAGTTTTTACATCATTTCTTGCATTTGTTGCACAACATCATTTGTGGCATTTAAAGTTTGTCCAGAGCTGCCATTTAATTATTTTAAAGAAGTCTTTGTAACCCCCTTCCAAGCAATCTTACACGCCCGAATGTTCAACACCCATAATGGCTGAAAATGCATCAACGGGTTGTTCAATTACACCCTATTGTGTTTTAATTTCCTCCATTTGAGCCTAATAATCATATTCAAAAGAATATTCAATTAATTAAAAATTAAGAACTGGTCATTCATATCAATATAAACTTGAAAAAAATAAGTCTCAATTTTACTGGTGATATCTTCATTAGACACCTTGTATGTATGATTAGGTTTTCTTTCTCTTGTGACCACAAATATCTTCTTTAGAGACAAAGTTCTCCCTTTCTCATTTTTCTATTCATATGATATTTAGCGAATATCAAAAACTATTTAAATGACTAGTTATAACTAAATAATAAACAAGAGAACACACTAATTTGTTGCCAACTAAAGCAAAACTCTTCTTCCCAGAAGTGTGTGGATTCATCAGAAACTCTTCTTCCAAGTAGTGTGTGGATTCATCAGCTTTATATGATTTCGAGTATTGGTTTGGGACATTTTCTAAAAAAATGAATCGGTTATGTTAACTATAGTAATAAAGGGCTCCAATTTTAGCACTAACAGTAATATGATTGCAGATGGTGAAATACGTTTTACCTAGAATTTTTGGAATTCCAATATAGGAAGAGCTCTTTAAATTTACATTCTAGAACACTATCGGGCCTTTTCTTCAATTGAAAATCATTGTTTTCATATGGATCATAACGATCTCTCTTCAAATCAGCTCTATGCTTTCTCCAAGATTCTCAAATTCTTTCCAAAACCCAATCTTTGCGGCATCAGGAATATCATATTTTGCCTACAAGTTGGTTCCATTTAGTTAGAAATAATGATATGTATCTTAATATTCAAATGTCAACAACAACATAAAAAAAAACAGATAAAGCTAGAAATGCAGCCACTATATTCTTAGACACAAAACCACTCAACTGAGAATATATCAAATATATAATGAATTACTCAACTAAAAATATATCAAATATTCAGACACAAACCTGGGTATACTCCCATAACTCCTGTTTAGTATCCATATGCCTACAAACAAATATATCCAATAGGCAAAAAGGTCACTTTCCTCGTCAATGTGCCTAGGAAGCTTCCCAACTCAGTTACAATTTCATCTGTAGGACCAACAGGTCGGTTGTTCTGGTTTAATATGATTAATTTTTTCTCTTGTCGGCCATGTACCTTGTGCATTTGTATTTTGCCTCTTGTTTTTCTAGTTGAAGGCCCTTCAGTTACAAGAAAATAGAAGAAATTAGAGGTCATGAATGAATTCAATAAGTTTCTAATCTATAAATTACCTTGTGCTTTAGAATGTTCAGCTGTTGTAGGAGTGGCGAAATCTGTCATTTGGACCTGATCCAATACATGTTTCTCATCATCTGCATGCTGCTCCTCTACAACATGGTGCTCCACTATAGATTATTCAATTTTTCTAGATTTTGGTGTTGGTGGTGCTACTGGTGGCTACTCTTGTTCAATTAACTTTAGAAGACTCTCTTTCTCCAATCATATAGCTTGAACAGTTTCATTTGTTATCAGCATACGTCGTTTTCTATTTGTCATAGATGATAATGATCCAAGTTTACTAAATGTCCTGTTCATTTCTCTTTTGTTATTTTTTGAAGGATCTTGTTGATTCATTTTTATACAAATCTGTATAAATTTAAGATAGAACAAGTTAAATTGTAGAATGTCGAAATGGGAAAAATTCACAACAAAACAGTCAACATAAACTCCGAAAAAAACTGTTCCCAACAGTCAACATTAACCTCACTTGGAAGTGGCCAAAAAATGAAGTAAGACCAGTTGTGTACAATTTCAAGTATATATCTGCAGTAAGAAAGTTCAATAGCTTTATTCATTTAACAATTTTGCCCATCTGTAAAAAATCAAAATAACCTTGTCGATCTGTCTACTAGCTTAAGTTTTCTTTGTTCACTTTTATATTTCCATTTTTGAAGGAAGTGGATGGGAGATAAGTGTCAGTCTTCTCATCAAGAATAAAGGACACGGCTAATGTTGCAATCGTCATACTCTAAGTTGCTTCTACTTTTGTACTCAGCTCACTTATACAATGATGTGAACCAAAGAAAAATTGATAAACATATAAGACAACCAAAACAAAATAAATTGAAAGGATAACTAAAATATGAAAATGTAATCATCCATATTTCCATTGAAAATACGAAAAAGGCCATCAAATGAAACAAAATAAAAATAAGCAAATAACATGGGAGGAAAAAGAACATAAGGTAACCTTATGTTCTACACAGTATCGCTTGATACTTCTGTGACTTTCTAAGATGCTATGCAGCCACACCGATTTTAAAACAGCCAGGAACCATACAACCTATATTTTGAGAACAAAACATAAGTTTTCTTTCTAATTGATGGATTTATATCTACAGACTATAGAAGTGCCTCATTGGAACATAAAAAGCCAGCCTGGTTGTCACTTCCATTAGCTACTCATCAAATCAAAACTTGAAGAAAAATTTATTATGCAATGCTTCTATTGAGCGAAAGAGGCAACAGTTTGATAAGAAAGTATATTAAGATAAAGAGGAGAATGAGAGTATAGTTAGTCTTAATCGACCCCAAACAAGCATGAAATCGTTTGGAGAATGAATACCACATTTTTGTAAAACAACAACTTATTTAGTATATAGACATAATATATTAAGTTGGACACCTAGCCTGCTAACCGAATAACTGTTGAATAGTTTAAGCCATATGTTAACAAAGCACAATCGAAGTGCATAAGAAATCAGGCAGATCTGTGCCATATTACTATTCAAATCTATGTTTATAAACTAATAACTAGGAGATAAAATATTTCATATTTGGAATAACTAACGTTATTCATGATATATAAGATCATGATGCATATATTTTTTTTGGATAGTACAGTTTTTGAATATTCACTTAACTTGAGAACATGATGCACATTCTAAACATTAGAACAGAATAGAAGCTAGGTCAAGATGTCAGCTTCAGAGTCTTTTGATATTGCAGTTTCTAGAGCAGTTGAAAAAATGAGAATTTTAGGTAAACAGAAACACATTTTCTTTCTTTCTTTTTTTATTTTATAAAATATTCCTTAAGATGGTATAGTAATAGTAGGAATAGGAAAAGAACAAGATATAATATAAATTAGCACATCTAATAATACCATAAGAAAGCTACTCCAAGAAACACACCAAATAATACAATAGTCAAATTCCTATGGTTGCACAGTGTAGAGAGTTATCAAAAATTTATGGGCATTATAACACCCCAATGCCAAAATCAAGGTGGGTAATGACCTGACCTTCTAAAATGATAATTCGATAGGGAACATACCCCTAAATCAATATTGCCATGTACTATAGTCATTATGCTAACAAAAACATGCCACTGTGGCTAAAATGTAAATTAGACAAGCTTGGAACTTACAGTTACGAAGAAACTTGAATGAATGGGAGATGGAAATTATAACCTTTTTCCTTAACACTATGCCAGAGTTAAACAATTTAACTATAGAGAGGGACAAACTTTCATGGCAGGAGGATAGCACTGGTATGTTCTCAGTAGTTCAGCATATAAGGAATTGAATACATCTGAAGCCAAGGAGAAGGACCGGCCATGGAGGATGGTTTGGAAGATTCAGATTCCTTATAAGTGAACTATCTTACATGACTTTTAGCAATAAAACGCAGTGCGGACCCATCAAAATTTGAACAAAAGGGGTTTCCAATTGTTCTCCAAGTGCTTCCTGAGTGTAAAGCAAAATGAGACAGTCAACCATCTCCTTTTGCACTGTATTTGGATTGATCAATTGTGGAAATATTCATAAGTTTGAGAAAGGTGGAGTGGATAAAGACAAGGAACATTATAGGTCTTCTTAATTATTAGAATAGGGTTGGCAACACAGCAAAGAAAGAAGAGAGATGGAAAACTGTCCCTCCTTACATTTGGCGGATAGTTTGGAAGAAAAGGAAAAAAAGGTGTTTTAAAGATAAGCAGAGCAGTTTAAGTTGACCTATTTAGTTTTGTATTACATTTGGTGTACACAGAAAATATTATCTCAAATAAAGGATATTTTTTATGGTATAGCTTATTCATAAGAGGCACAAACTACTGAAATTATGTAAGTTGTAATACGTTTGAAGGAGAACTACATATTTCGATGTAGTATACCTGGCAATATCCAACTGAGGGATTGTGTCGAGCATAAGCTATAAGTAAATGCCTTAAATCATTTCTTCCATCCTCGTCAAGCACAGGATGTCTAGGATGTCTATGTGTAAGATGATAATTTCACATGTCAAAATTAAAAAAGCTACAAGTCTTGCATTCACACAAGATAAACCCACTAATAGGTAAAACGTTCTCTATCAAGAATTTCTCTATTCACAAGACTCAAGACAATGAAACACATCTCGTATAACTTGCAGTAGTATAAGACAATGACATTAAATGAAACAACCCCACAACATGAGCTTAAATAACTTCACACATTACAATTTTAGTGAGTGTTTTAGCTCAAATCAAGAAAATTAGTGAAAGCATCAATATCTATTGAATCTCATATATAGGACAACTAAGAGTTTCACCTTTACATTCGACTTTATTATATACTTTAAGCACAAGTTATCAAGTATGAAGTATTAATCAGAGAGATTGAGATAGACAAGGAGAGAGAGATTAGAACCTAAACTTTTCCTAGGGCAATTTGAAGTTATAGATTGCTTAGAGACAATGCAGAAAGATGAATACTGAAATTAAAGAAGAAATAAAAAGACTTAGCAGCACAATTAATCCCAAAAGAAGAAAGAGATACTAGAAACAAAGGCTACACGATGTGTCCAACAACTCTTTGCACATATGTATTTGTTAAGTTCCACTAATTTAAGACATTTTGAAAACTAAGAACATTAAAGAAACAAAATAAAAGATAGCAAACAGAGTCTAATATACTACTTACCATTACAAGAAATTTTAAACAAGTTTAGAATAACTTAATTTTGTCAGTCATCAGCTTTCATCCAATCCCAAGTGGTATCATCAATGTCATCCTCCTCTTCTGATGTTTCTACTACATTTTCTAAATGTTGGGCAAGGAAAGGCACATCAAAAATATCAACAGGGAGATCACCTCTCAACCATCTGACATCAACATCGAGTATTCTTTCTGATGAACCAATGTCATCATTAGGATCCCTACAAAAGGTTTCTTCAAAATTGGGAAAACTTTCTTCCTCCAAATCATACAAATCAACAGGGACTTTATTTCTTGCATAATAAATCCCTTTATCAATTGGATCTTACACATAAAATACTTGATGCACTTGTGATGCTAGCACAAAAGGGTTAATTGTGCTGGATTTTCTATTAAAATTTATGCGAGTCAACCCATATTCATATACTTCATTATGAAACCAAGCACATCTAAATAGTACAATACTAAAGCAACTCCAGTAATATATCTCGATGATATCTTCAATAACTCCATAATAGATAACCATTCCATTGACGGGGTTTGGGTCTCTAGCACTAGCAAAACTATCTGTTGTTGCTGACAATGTCACTCTACTATTTTTAGTATTACCTTCGATGTCCCATGTCATTATATAAAATTGATATCCATTAATGAAATATCAAGTATATTTTTTAGCCATAAAATTAGGTCCTATAGCTATTCAATATTTTTAACTCTTTTGTTAAACCAATCACCAAATTCTCGATAATGAATATGTGCTTTTACCCATGCATTTTCTCTGGTACGATTATCAACTAAATCCTTATTCTCCCTACCAGCATGTACTGCAAATTAAATCAATAACAATGTAGATCAATAAAATTTAAACAGATTATGATATTATATAAAGGAAGTTAAAATACAAATAATTATTTTATCTTACTTGATAAATGTCTCTACTTGTTCATCTTCAGTATTAAACAAATCATATTGATGTGCTTCAAACCACTGATGATTATCCAGATCAAAAGTCTTGTCTTTCCTTTTCTTCTTACTTCCGATTGGATGACCTGTCTTAGGAAATATAGGTGAAAAACTAGCTCCCTCTATTTGAATGTCCTCATCATCCTCTGTTGGATACCTACCGAATTTTTTCTTCACCCCATCATCTAGGCATCTCAAACAAATGTTCAAACATTCTTCAGACAAAAACCATTCTGTATTGATGCTTCAGGGGTATTTTGATTGCGAACAAATCCCTTGAAGTTACATAGATTTCTTTCAATAGGATACATATGACACAAATGATTCGTCCACCAAGCTTAATTTCATCTACTAAATGGATAGAAAAATGTGTCATTTTATCAAAAAAGGTTGGAGGAAAAATCTTTTCAAGCACACATTCCATATCAATGATTTTAGCCTTCATTTTATCAAGATCACTTCTTCTTACAACCTTACTATATATGGCTCTAAAATAACTCCCCTACCTAATCAAGGACTAAGACACATTCTTCGGTAACATGTTCTTAACTGCAACCTGGAGCAAGTGATGCATAATGAAATAAACATCATGACTTTTGTATCCAGATACTTTCATCTCATCTATTTGCACTCGACTTGATATATTAGAGTCAAACCCTTTAGGTAAATTGGTAGATTTTAAAACAGTGAAAAACAACCTTTTCTTCTTCGATTTCATAAAGAAACAAGCTTTAGCCAGATGAACTTTTCCACTATTATCATCTTCTATTGGTTGAAGCTCTTTGTTATCCCCATCTCATGCGAGTCATAGAGAGAATTTACTTGATATTTGAACTTTCCAACTATATCCAACAAAGTACCAAGAAAACTATCACAAAAATTCTTCTTAATGTGCATCGGGTCAAGGTTGTGCCGCAATTTATTTTGCGGCCAATACGGCAATTCAAAAAATATGAATCTTTTTTTTCAAGGACCATCACTGTTTCGCTTTTTTTTTGCCCTTTTCAAAAATATTATAGAATTCACGTAGTTCTTCAAGGACTTCTTCACCTGATAAGGGAGTGGGTGCAGCTTTATGCTTCTCTTTACCATTAAATAATTTTTATCTCTTTGATATGGACGATCAGAGGGAAAAAAATGTTCGATGACCCAAGTAACACATCTTACAACTGTGTTTGAGATATTGGGAGCAAGTATTATGATTACAAGTGGGGAATGCCTATCTTTCCTTGGTGCTCCATCCAGAAAGCATTGCTAGTACTGGAAAATCACTAACTGTCCAATAAAAAGTTGCACGCATATTAAATGTTGGTTAGTTTCAGCATCAAATGTTTTCACTCCCACCTTCCATAGTTTATTCAACTCTGCAATTAGTGACTGCAAGTATACATCAATATCATTTTTAGGAGATAAGGGACGTGGAATAATCATTGATAACATAATATAGTCCGGCTTCATGCATATCCATGGTGACAAGTTATAGTTCATTAACATAACTGGTCATGTGCTATGAGAAATGCTCATGTTCTGAATGGATTGAAATCATCACTTGAAAGACCCAATCTAACATTACGAATATCTTTGGCAAAGTTAGGATGCATAGAATCAAAATGTTGCCAAGCTTCCCCATCGGCGGGATGTCTTAAATTTCCATCTTTGGGTCGTTCAATAGCATGCCATCTCATAGCTATAAATATTTCAGAACACATGAATATCTTCTAAAGCCTAGGCTTTAAAGGAAAGTGCCTTAAGACCTTTGCCAGAATTTTAGTGGTCTTATTAGTCAATTCATCATGAACATTCTTCCATCTAGAAGACCCACACACAACGCAATTATCGAGATTCGCATTATCATTCCAGAACAACATGCAATCATTAGGGAATGCATGAATTTTTTCATAATTGAGACCCAAATCTCTTATCACATTTCTTGCTTTCTGGAAAGACTCAGAAATCTGAGAGAATGGAAAAGTCTCTTTTATCAAGTCTAGCAAGTCTAAAAAAGCTACATTACTCAGCCCATGAATGGATTTAAACAAGTACAATCGGATGGTGAAACTCAGTTTAGAAAAACTTTTACACCCCGGATATAAATCTTGTCTTCCTTCCTCCACTAATATAAAAAAATCGCTTAACATCTTTAGATAGTCCCCGTCTTACTCCTTCATGTCTCTACTTATCATCTATATTTCTAAAAGTATCATGAAGTAGTTTATCAATACCATCATATTGGTCATTAGATAGTCCCTGGCTTACTCCTTTAAGCCTTTCATGCCTTGGATGTAGAATATTTGTTGATGAAACTCCTTCTCCATGGAAATACCATTGAGTGTAATTAGGAGAAAATCCATGACCAAACAAGTGATCCTCCACCACATCTTGATAATACCAATAGCGATTAAAGCACAATCTGCAAGGGCATAATATTTCATTTCCTAGAGAATCTCGTTCAAATGCCTTATTGAAAAATCCTTGACTCTATCTTTGTACTCATCGGCAGATCTTGAAAGATACATTTAACTTTTATCTCTAATATCCATTAAATAGACTATGTTACGCATTTAAAATATTGAAGAAAAAAATATGAGTAAAGTCGGTATTAACGTACAAACAGTATCATTAGGCATGTGAAATAATTTGTATAACATATATTTAATAAAGAATAAAACAAAGATAATTTCCATTGTTTAAATAATTTAACCTAACCCTCTTATATAAGATAATTTTGTTCCAGCCTATAAGTTCATAAACACTAGTCACAAATAATTAAAGAAGGTCAATTGATAAATTTTTGAATCAAAAAATGATTGCTTAGCCCCAATAGATGTATAATTTCAATCAATTGACCTCATAAATATTAGCACTATCTAATTTCTCCATCAAATAGAGACCATTTATTAACACGCAATCAATGCACGCAAATATTTTCCCAAACTCTAATAGCTAACCTACACAGCTAGAGTAAATTAGAGTAAATATTTTCCACCTAAGAGAAAAGATTGAGAATGCATACTCCATCATACACTACTACGTACTCAGCATCAAAACTAGGAATTAAGTTACTCTGGCTTCTATATATTACATTTTGTAAATAGTAAGAGCATTTACGGCTAGACAAGTGGAGCTATAATCTGAGACACTGTTTGTCAACACAATAACCGAAAACACGTGCCATTCCTAAAAATAAATACATTCATAAAGATAGTGTATCCAGAATCAGTAGAGACAAATTGATTCTATCTTAGAAGTTTTGAATTTTTAGTGATTCCAGCAAGTACATGTAAATCTTAAGGAAAAAAGGCTAACCATCAACAGTCTTAGAAGTTTGGAGTTTTTAGTGATTCCATCTAAGTACATGTGATTTTTTAAGGTCACGATTGATGATAGGCGAATTTACACACCTAAAGTACTATATTTTACCCATATTTTAGCTAAGTTTTGAGGACAAAATATATAATTCATGCACTTTTAGTCCTTTTTCCTGTAATTGAGCTAACAAACGTGATTAGCAAGTTTTCAGGTATAAATGATGTAGATTTCAGCATTTTATGGATAACTTGACGCCAAAGGAAGCTTCACAAAAGAAGGAAGGGAAAGCTTGGACGCCAAGGACCAAAAGTGACGCATGGGAAACCTATCTCGGGCAAAAACAGCAATTCTAAAGACTTTGGGGACTAGAAGTAACTTATTAGGATTAGGAGAATGATGCAGTAACCCAGTAGGATTGGGTTAAGTAATGCAGTAGCTTGGTAGGAATAGGATATGGGTGTTATAAATACCCTATTTTGCTAGAGATTTTTATTCATTCTACTTCTAATTCATTCCTCTACTATCCGAACAATTTTTATCTTTTCAACACTTTCAATTCTTATTCATCTATTCAATTCTTAATTTCCACAACGAGAGAAAAGCTATTCTAAAAGGAATTCACGCCTAAAGCCATACCACACCATACTACACGTGAGATCTTTATTGTGGTATAATGATAATGTCTATTGTGATTTCCATCGCACTCATGAGTAGCTAAACTTCTCTGTTGGGGTTATGGAAGCCGTATGAGATACTATCTATTGCTATGAGTTTGTGAATTCGCGACACGTATGTTGCTTATATCATTATTCTCTTCATCTTAATGCAAATTCTTGTGGTTGCAAACGCATAGAATACGCAAGTATAGCATTAACTTGTTCGAAAGAAAAGTTATATGTCTGGAAAAGAGATAATGTCAAGGTAATAGGGCACCAACCCCTATTAAAAAGTTAGTGTCGTAACTGGATTAACCTCTTGGAGAATTTATACCGTTAGATACGCTTTAAGCTCGAAAGAGTTAAAGTGAAATAGTCCTTGTTAGGTCGAAAGACGCTTGGATTTACCATAGAATACAATTCTCTATAAGCACATGCATGTCTGAATTCCGCATAACTCATAGCCAATAGAGACATATAACTCATAAGGTGGACATAACCCCAACTCTCAATTCTCATTGGTTAAACTTCTTACTAAACACTCTTTCTGTTTACTTTGCTATTTCTGTTTTTTACTTTCTGTTTTTTACTTTACTATTTTGTTTACATTATTTGCACATTGAAATCCCCCCTTTTTTTACGAGACTTGCACCAAAAGTCTAATAATCTTTGCTTACTTATTGATCGGCTATTCCCTCTGGGATCGATACCCAACCCAGTTGGGTTCTATATTTGACAACGATCGCTTACACTCTTACAAGAGCTGTAGTTTGAGCGTTATCAACGATTGTAATTAAAAAGGAAAGAATGAACTTTTCTATAGAAATATTGCTTAAGGTTCAAATAAAAAGCACTAAAAACAACCTTTGTTATCAAGCTAACCCTGCAAGAAGATTATTAACCCTTAACCTTTTAATTGGTGTCTTAAAGCTAACATATTGGAAGCAATGCTTCTAATATGTAGAAACTATAAAACCACTCTTTGTACATTTTATCATCAGGAAAAAATGGGTATACAAATTAGAGAAAAGGAAAAATGGCATAAAGAAATTAAAAGAGATCCCAATCAAAAACACAAAACTATGAAACACTCTTTGTACATTTTTTCATCGGAGTAAATGGATATACAAATAAGAGGAAAGAAAAATGACATAAAGAAATTAAATCATCTAGAGGAGAAAGAAAGTTAATATAGTCATAATAATGAGAACGCCCATAAAACGCCCATAAGAATAATCACGACAAATGTGAACAGAAACAAGGCTTTTGAACACAGAGAATACATCAAAGTGTTGGCCCATTGGTAAAATCGATACAAAATAGTACAGTATATGTACTGTCTAGAGGAGAAATGAAAATATGAAATTCTCATCGTAATTCACAACGAATAAATGTTAAGGTGAATTTCACACAAAATTCTAACTAAGAAATCAGAACGAAAAACAGTACGAGCGATACAAAAATAATACAAAATTTGCCATATAAGAAATGAAAACACGTAATTCTCGTCGAAATTCAAATATCAAACTGAATTTCACACAAAATTCGAATGAAGTAAATCAAAATGAAAAAATCAACAGTAAAATCGATACAAAAACAGTACTATAAAACGTCTTGAGGAGAAACGAAAACACATAATTCTCATTGAAATCCACCATGCAAACGGATATCGAACTGAAATTCACACAAAATTCGTACAGTAATATACCTCCCAAATCCCAATTGCAGTCAGCTATACATGTAAATTTGGATTTAAAGTTGATAAACAATATAATGAGAGATGTTCTATACGTACGATTATCATGAACAAAGAAAACTCTTAATACATAAATTATTTGGAAATCAAAATTAACTCAGTGAACCCTAAATCCCATTTTCGTTACTTACAACTCTTAATTTCAGAACAATCCCAAGAGAACACTCTTATTCTGCTTCCAATTTTATCTGCAAACAATCCTAAACTTTTAATTTTATTCGTACCCTTGAAGATCAAACAAAGAAGAAAAAAGAAAAAATGAAATGAGTTATTGACAACTCTTAATCCCAAAACAATCCCAAGAAAACAACGTTCTTATTATGTTGAACAACGTTATTATTCGCGAATAAGTTTCTCTGTACCTTTCAATTTTCTTCGTACCTTGAAGCTCAGATAAAGAAGTAAAAGGGTGAATGAAATGGGAAATCCTAAACTTTCTATTTTATCAAAAAAAAAATATTTTTTAAATTATTATATTAATATTAGAAGGGTGTAAATAATGGGTGGAGAAAAAATTCAGGCTTTTTTTTTGGAACAATTTAGTCGTAGCTATAGGCCAATTATAGCAACAGTTCTAATAACCGTTACAATAGTGTTATTAAATAGGACGGTTAAATCAAATATGCGATGGTTATGTTAATTAATTGTACCATTAGACATGGCCGCATTATGCGACGGTTAAAACCGTTGCCGTAGAGTATCTATAGCGATGGTTCTATAACCGTTGCTACACAATCGTTACCATAGCCCTCATTTTCAGTAGTGAGGTGCACTGTCACAAACATTATTTAAAATATCAAACACAAATAAGTCATGATTACAATATTCATTACTCACAGATATATTATTTGTAGTTAATATGACTTTATTATTTTTAAAAATGACCTTCATCCGAAGTTTTCTAATAATTCCACAGAAATAAATTGATTATGATATTAGAAATATGTAACACAATACTCAGTGTCGGAGTTTTATTAGATGTGAGTTTGAGAAGAACTTTGTATTTTTCAAGAATTTCAGTAGGACTTGAGGTCCCAAGATAAATACCTTTTTCTTCATTTTCAACTTTGATGTATGACATAAAATAATTTTTATTTATACAAATGTGCTTTGTAGCATCAGAGTTTATCTCCTAGTTTCTTACATTGATTGTAGTATTCATTTTCATAATGACTGCAATAATTATATCATCAGTTTCAATGAAATTTATTTTTATAATGATTTATTATTAACATTGAGAATGTAACCATGTTTATATTTACACTTGTATTCTGTGATACTGTAAACTTCTAATAAGATGACTGGAATAGTAGCAGACAGGGCAACACCAATATCAATATCATCAATAATTTCAGGATCAATATTATATGTCATAGGTCTTTAGATTGTTGAAAAACAGTGGTAAAACATCAATAACAATTGTTAGCAAGATAATAATATAACAATACATACAATATTAATTAATAATATCATGGTCTTAATAATTACTTATTAGCAAGTTAATGATATTGAATAATAAATATTATTACAATATTTTTTAATTGATATGTTGTTTATATTTTCTTAATTGATATATTATTTATACTTGAGTCGCGTTAGGCACTATCCTAAGAAATTATTTCAGCAGCGTAAAATTATTTTAGAATTAAACAAACATGTCCCTGATTTATTAGAGAATATTCATGATTAAATAAGTGTTTCCTAATTAATTAAAGAATACAGGAAACAGCAAAACTAATAATACATACACCAACAAGCAAAACTCAAAAATAAATTAGAAAAACATAAGAATAATTTATTTTGCAAGATTAAAATAAAGAGAGGTGAATGACATTAATTGCTACTGCCTAAGATTGCTAATGACAAATTTTTATTTTCTTAAAGTGTGTTCTTATTACTTTTGTTGAAGTAAAAGAATGCCTATTTATAAGCTATATAGAGAAAATGTTGCTTATGAAACTTGGAAATAAAAGTGTCACTTGAAACAAAAGGCGATCATTTTTTTTTTCAAGTAATAAAAGTTACCACAATTTTTTTTCTCTAAATAAAAATCAGCTTTTATAGCACACTACACTTTGACTTCTATGTCATCTGAAAAGTTGAAATTAAAATATTGTCAAAAAAGGAAAAGGGTCATTCTTTTTTAAACGGACTAAAAAGGAAAGTAGGTCATTCTTTTTTAGGGAGTATAGTTTAGTACTCGTTCAGTTTACGCAGGACTCTCGTGTCATCTATCACTGAAAGAATCATCAATAGTTTTTTTAGGAGTCTCAAGTTCTCTCTCTTATGTAATTTTAAATATCGAATGCATCACTGAAAAGAATAATTCATAGAATATCAAGTTAATTTAACTTCTTTCATGGTATCAGAGCAAATATCACTTTTTTGGATCTTGACCAACTTATCAACCAGTAACTTTGTTCTTTCATCATAGATCATATCCACATTAGTCTATTCTTATCAAGGATTATTAAAATTCAAACTTTGTTCTTCTGTCACAGACCATAGCTACAGACAACAGTCCATCCTTATCATACTAAATATCCTAACAGACGTGAAAGAAATTATAAATTTTAATAAGTTTCAAATAAAATAATAACGACTATATTGATATTGAGATAATGTTTTAGAAAGTTGAATATTATCTGTGTCACTTAAGTGAAAATCTCAAATTATTGTAATGATTAATGAAAGTGAACGAAGACAGTAATTCTTAACTGAATTAATATTTTTGGCAGTTTTTAATTTTTTTTTGAATCTTTTTTTCTTAAGTTATAAAAGAAATAGACCGCATTGTAAATCTAGACATACAAAATTAATTTGAGTATTACTAATTTTTAAAATTTCATTTACTACTAAGATCCATTTTTAAGGTTAGTTTTAAAATTTAAAAGTAATAATTTAAAATGAATTAAATCAACTTTCATTGGTTTTGTTTGTCAAAATGCAAAATAAAAATGAGAGGAGGTTGGATAATTAGAGTATATCATTATGGGTTTAATTTATGAATCATTTTAACTTATTCAAATTTAATATAACTCATTTATTTGTCATCTCTTATTTCGACATTTTTAGGATCTACACGCCTATTTTTTTTAAGATACTTGAACTTTTTTTTCTAAAATAAATAATGATAGTAATCTCTTTCCTAGGGAGAAAAGAAACAACAATAATATACTCAATGTATTTTTATAACTTATTTTTTTTTTGTAGGCACTCTTACAAAATATGCAGGTCAATCTAAAGAAAAAGTCTATTAGTAAAAATGAGGCTACCCGGTGAGTTTCCCATATAGAAGACCCAAGACTATTCTCCTCATTAATAGCCTTTCCGGTCAGAGTTTGTTGCATGTTGGTTACATCTTTTGTGTGGTCAGTTATAGTATAGGGATTAGGTGCACACTCAAAGAATAACACTAATAATTTTCTTTTTCTACGATTTTTAACAAACAATGAGGCAATTTTTGCAATCTAAACTTAATTCTCATCCCCGATTAGTAAAATCCACTATTAATTCATCATTTCTTTTTGTACTCTCTCCGTTTCATTTTAGTTAACCCTCATTTTAAAAATATTTGTTTCAATTTACTCCCTCCGTCCCATTTTATCCATCCTAAATTTTCTAATTTGATGTCCCATTTTACTTGTCCTTTTTTATTTATCAAGAAAAGATAAAAAAAAAAATTCCATTATACCCTTAGTGTAATTGATTACTCCTTGTTATTAGTCATCCATCAATATTGGAACTAATAACAAGACACAATTAAAAGGAGCAAAATGATAAAATTACATTACTAATCATTGTTTTCTTAATAGCTGTGTCACCCCAATTTGGAACGGGTAAAATGGGACGGAGGGAGTAGTTGTCGCATTGATGAAATCAGGAGGATTTTAATATATTCTTCTAATAATATCCTTATCATTAAATGATTAAACAAGTTGTACATATTCACATTTATATTTTCAAAGTATAATTAATAAGGCTAATTTGATAAAATAGATCCGTAATAAATATTTTTTTTTAATGAATGTGTCAATTTTATAGGAATCATCTAATACGAAACGAAGGAAGTACTACTTAAATACATCATACGTGTCATAAAATGAAAATCTATATATTCAACTGGAGTTATTCTTCATTGCTAAAGTGCTAATATAGGATCGGTTGTTCACCAAATATTTGCACCATCTGACCTTTTTGAAGCCCTCTTTAATTTTTGTTCCCCCGTTAGTTTAGTGGATTACGTTTCGTCGGATGACTTTTCTTTGACAAATTTAGGTAACTGAATTAACTTCGATAGTAATATAAGGGGTCAACTTTGAATAGGCGATAAAAACAACCAAACTGGAGTATGTATAGCTATAGAGGGAATTTTTTATAGGGGACTGAAATGAATAGAGATTGAAAAAAAAAAAAAAAACGAAAGCATTCTACTATACACCAATTGAGTGAGACAAAATCACTAGAGTTGACATGGTGGTTCAGCGTCATGTTCCTTAAGCAAGAGGTCGGGAGTTTGATCTCCGCACCTGGCGAACGGAGCAAATTCTGTGGTCAGTTCTCTACCGTTTAGTGCGCTGATAGATGAATGGAGAATTAGTCTCACGACTGCCTGGTGTAGAAATACCTTGAAAAACCAAAAAAAAAAAATTGAGTGGGACTTACCGAATTACTCAAAAAATTACCAAACCATACACAAATGGACCATTCTAGTATCGAGGTTTTGGCACATGTCCAGTTCTGTCTCGTGAGATATGACTTCATATGGTGCATAATTAATTATTATTCAATAAATTTTCAAAAGGAGAAAGCATGGAGCTTCACGAGGACACTTCACATTAACCATGCCTCTTTAATCATAAGGGGTCAGGTGTATAAAAGTTTTTGCTAAGCTGGGTTCGGAGAAAAACTGAATGACAAGAGTCAACTTTAGGCAGCTTTAAGGTTATTTTTAACAAATTAAATGTCTAACCTCCTAATGACATAACAATAACTTTATCATTTATATAAAACCTCTTTAATTATATAAAACAATAATAATGAATGAAAAGTAATAAAAGGTTATAGAAAAGGAAATATGTAGTAAGTAGTTTTGTTCAACTACCTTTCTACTCTTAACGACAACCACTCATTGAACTCAATCCCTTGCCCTTTCCTCTTTGTTTCTTTCTTACATTAAAATACTGAAAATTTTGTACATGATGACATGACACTACAGAATTCTTTATTCCAAGTCTATACAGCTGTCCAAATTGGCTGAGACAAACCTAGCAGATACAGTTATAAATTCACGTGAATTTGTTTGTTTTTACCCTAATTTTGTATAGTAATACTATCTATTAAAAATTCATTAATCCATTTATTACTATATATTTAATTTTAAGGTTCGTATAGAAATTCTAATAGTTGTTGGTAGAAGAGAGGGGATGGATACCTAGTTGAAAATTAAATTTTTGTCAATAAGATAAAAGTTAAGTAGTCAACCAACATATAACGACAAGCGAGACTTGTGTAAATGACTGAGCACCTCTATCATGGATTAATAGGTTGAGAGTTAGAACTCATAACACATGTTAATGAATAAATGATAACATTGATCCTAGTGGAAGTAGTATAACTTTGTGCTCTCAATAATCTAATAAATTGTACAAGTAACCAAACATTTAAAGGTGGAGATTAACGTTGCTACCGAGGCTTAAATGCTCCTTTGTTATCTCCGCACATGCCTATTAGGATAAAAATAAGTAGGTGTTTATAAAGGCTAAACCAATATAAAGCAAACTCCAAATGCAAAATAAAACAGATTATTATAAAAGAAAAATTATATCAATCGAAATTCTAATTTTTTAACGTAGCTTTATTAGTCGTCTATATTCAAATAACTAATCCAAATTTACTATCTGACCCAATAAAATCAGTACCCGACCTGATCTCAATTAAAATCTATTTATCATAATTTATGGATATATTTATTCCTTTTCCAAAATAACAAATAATTTTCATGTTATGAGTCTGTGTCGTTCAGGGGCGGACCTAGGTAACAATTGTAGTGTTCTGGCACCCATTAAATCCCACGTAGAATAAGTATAGTAATATACGAAGTGTATTAAAATTGATATAACATAAAAGAAAGCACCCGTCAAACCAAGAAGATAGCTGTGTGCTTTGATTTTCATGTGAAACCTTAAACCTCTAAATGACAATATTATGTATTTGAACCTTTCGAGTATCCACGACTCCTAAATCCTAAGCCCGTCACTGATGTCGTCGACGGCCGCGTGAAGCCTAATAAAGTTTTTAGTAGTTGCTAGTGACCTAACGAGGCATGTAATTCACTCACAGGCTATACTAATTAAATGAGAAGGAATGTTTACTTATAATTCACTCACAGCCTATAAATTTATAATTCTTTGTAAGAAAATTAAAAGAATACTAGAAAATTCAAACATTAAAAAAGAAAAAGAAAAAAACACAAGAATTCTCCTTTTGAAGATGTTAGATTACCAATATTGAGTTACCAAAAAAAAGATTACCAATATTGGAGAAACGAATATCTTTTTTTATTAATAATTCTTGGATAATGAAAAGTACGAAGTGACTCTTTCTTATAATTTCCACATTAAAAGTTGAAGCATATGGTGCTCTTTAATTTTGTCCATAAATCATTTCATATATTTATTGACTTGTCTAGTCGTCAAGAAGTTTCGGATGCTAAACGACTTTATTCTCATGCTTTTGGAAAATGAAAATTAGCTCAACAACATTGAACTATATAATAATATTAATAATAATAATAATAATCCAATGGGATATAAAACGTGCATAAAATCACTTTTTATTTTATTTATGCACGACTGAGAATTAATTACTTTTCTTATGTTTATAATCATTTTCAATTCAATTTAATTACTTTGAAAATTCTCATCAAAGAATTGTTTGCATATAAGGATCTAGCTAGATTGCAGATTCCTATTCTTTTCCTTTTTATTTTTCTTTTTTCTTTTAATTCAAGTAATCGTTGGATATAGAATATAGTAGTTGAAGATGGAGTTATTTCGTTATATTTTTTGCGAAGACTATTTAGAATAATTGCATGCTTGAATATATTTAATTAAATACAATTTCCAAACTGAAAAAGGAGCTGGATTAATAAGTTATAACTTTTCAAATTTGAAATATAACTTCAGTTGAATATAAAATATTTAACCAAATACTAATTTTAAAATAAAAGAAATATTGTTCCAAAAAAAGTAGTACTAATTTCAATAATCAAAAGGATCCTAAGAATCACGTGTTTTACTCAAAACCAATCTGCGTAATGTTTGTTTAGTCACTGTTAGAAATAGATTTTCCACATTATTCTTCTTATTACAATATTATTAAAGTAATGTCCGAAAACTTTTGGGAGAAAAAAGACAATTTCCTAAGATAACAACTTGTCACCAAATTATTTGTCATAAAGTTTTTAGAGACACTTACTTGGAATGACTCCAAAAAGCTGTCTAAACTCTAGACTATATGATCTTACCAAATTAAAAAAAAATACAAAAAATAATGACCTAGATCCTAGCTTCAAGAATGAAAGCAGCATTCGACTTTATTTTCTAGTGTGGGGTAAATCCCAGCATGGGGAGTCTAGAGCTTAAATAAAGCAATTAATACAAAAACTATAATTTATAAATATCAATAAAAATTTATACGATTAAATAGGAATTTATTACTCATTTTCCATCTCAAATCTATAATGTACTAACTTGTTTCACCAAACATATTAAAAGGTCAAATATGTTTATTTTTTAAAAGAAGTATTTATTTCATAGATTGAAAATATTTGGACTAATTTTATTTTTAAAAATTATATCTTTAATGATATGATTTATATCACCCATTATCTAAGATATGATTGGAACAACGTAATTCTATAATTTCTTTTCTATTTTTAATGATAAGTATATCACACAAATATCTAAGATTGTTTTATGCAATAAATTTTAAAAAATTTCCTTTTAATTTTTTATTTTTGTTTGTGTCAAGTCTATCAATTTAGTAAATGCAGCGCGTTTTCAATACACTGTGACACAATTTTTTTTATTAATTAGTTAGAAAAGTAACACATTTTGTCAATATATATTTTATGATACTATCTATATTTTTTGCATATTGGATAACACTTATTATGGCAAAAAATAGTTGTAAAATTTTCTCATATTTTTTAAACTACATATTCAATCAAACTAATATCATGTAAAGTGAAACAAGGGAGTAAATATTTTCCTCAAAATATTCATGCTTAATTAGGACAAGAAGAGGAGCCAACAATAATGGACAATTCCTTATTTCAATAGTATCTAAAAAATCACACATTCATCTTCATGTCTTTGACCATTCCTTTTGACCTCTGCTAAATACAAATCATAAATATGGAAAAAAATTCTTCTTCCATTTTCCACTTTCTCCCATAAACATCCCCTCAAAACTCTCCAAAACACACACTGTTAGCACTTTTGCATGTTGTAAAAATCCATATATTATATTTTTTCAGTGATGCCAAGCAAGTGTTTTAGCTTCACTGCAACTAAAAACCAGTGCCTTAAATCAAGTTTCAGCAGTCGAGGTCTCCGATCTACTTTCACTGACCTCAAAGATGGTACCATAATGCATTGCTGGGTACCCAAATCCAGAAAACCGACCCGACCCGACCTGGTACTCATCCATGGATTCGGAGCTAATTCTATGTGGCAATGGGCTGACACAGTCCGGATCCTGTCAACCCACTTCAACGTCTATGTACCGGACTTAGTCTTCTTTGGTGACTCCTTCACCACTCGACCCGAACGGACTGAGTCGTTTCAGGTTTATGGATTTGCCTTGAATTTTCTACTGAATTAATTCATGATGTAGTAATTAAAGGAGTCATTTTTAAACCAAGATTGAAACATTTTCTCACCAACAGTTTTTCTTTCTTTCTTTCTTTTATGGAGTATTATTTGTTTTTCATATCATTCCAATTGATAAAATCATGTAATAATTATAATTTCTCTGTTTGGTTTACTTGTCTAATATTTTAAAATAAATTTTATCAATTAATATGAATAATACGAGGAAATAGTACAAATGTCACAAAAGATAAAAGTGAGTGAAGGCACAAGGAAACATTATGTTTCTTTTAGTATAGTTTTGGGGATTTGCAACTATTAGCTTTAACTACTTTGTCACAATCTGATAATTTCGACCCCGACAGGCTGAATGTGTAAAACGAGTGATGGAAGGAAACTCGGTAACAAAGATGAGCGTAGTAGGTCTGAGCTACGGCGGATTCGTGGCCTATGCCATGGCAGCACAGTTTAGGGACTGTATAGAAAAAGTAGTGATATGCTGCGCCGGTGTTTGTCTGGAAGAGAAGGATTTAAAAGAAGGATTGTTTGCGGTTAGCAGTGTGGAAGATGCGGCCAATATATTGCTGCCCCAGACAGCTGAGAAAATGAGAGAGCTCATGGGTTATACTTTCGTTAAAGCACCAGCTAAAGTTTTGCCTTCTTGCTTGCTTACTGACTTCATTGACGTAAGTTTGTCTTTTTTTTTCTTTTTTCAATTTAACTATTCCCTCTTATTCAAAATATAAGTAGTAATTTAAAATGAAGTTAATTCAACGTATGTTTTTGAAGAATATATGAACAATTTACTTATTTTGAACATTAAAAAATAGTTTAAAAATTCACTTATTTTGGAGTAGAAAAGTATCTTCTTCTTGCATCTTTGTTTGGTTTTTACATTAAGCTTATTTTTCTCTAGTCATATCATAGTTAAGCACTTCAGTTTTAAGATTATGATTCGAGATGATAAGAGAGTAAAAAAGTGAAAGCGACTAGAAAGGGTAAAAAAAACGGAGAAGAATAAAAAAAAATACCTTTATTTTTTAAGAATTTTACTTCTATAATATATTGGAAGGGAATAAAAGTAATTTGTTAGACTATTTTAAAAAATAATTACGGGAAACTGCCTAAACATAATGAAACTTAATAATTCAGACAGACAACTTGTAAGTCGTAAGGATGTTAGATATATTGTAAACATGAAAAATAGTACTTAGTGTATACAAGTTCATTTTACTAAGTTTGACGAATTAGTTAGTTGGTGTTACAAATGAAGATGTGGTTAATTTAAGTTTGGAAAGAATCTGAAATTAAAAATTAGAACATGAAAATTCTTTAAAGACAAATTCTTAAAATTTGATCAAATTTTATGAACAAATAATTTTAAAAAAAAATATCTACCACCAAAATATGTAACCAAACAGGAGCTAAATATATATCGTCCTCTTCCATTTTATGCTGCGGCATTATTATTTGGAGAGTTAAAATTAATTTTTCATTTAATGTTTATTTTCCAACCTACCTCGTAGTTGAGACAACTGTTGGCTGAATTGATCGGTATCATTCTACCAATAGCGAAATTTTGAATTATAATATTTTAAAGTATACAAACTTTATTTTAAAAATCTTATGCTCGAGTCTTCATAAATTCAATGTGTGTTGTTGAGAAGTAAAGACATTGAATGCGTTTTGATGAGCAGTTGAAGAAATATATCTACCTATTTAATGTTTCAATGACTATTTGATCTATTTAAGTGGTAGAAGTACTTGAATAAGAAAGGATTATTCCACATTCGGAAATTACAACATGAATAAACAAAGCATATTATGCTTGCTAGCGTAAATTACAATTTACAAGTGTGGAATAAAAACATACTTTTTCCTTAAGATAAAATCGCATAAATACGTATCTTATTCACTTTATAAATAGTGAAGGTGAAGAAACTGAATACGAAAGAAGAAATTGAGACAAATACATGATACCCTTTTTTTAGCTGCAATCTTAGTTCTAAATTATTATATTATTAATTAATACACAATCTTAATTATAGTAAATTGAGTGGAATGGTATTAGTGGTTGGTTTCGATAGAACATATAGTGGTAGATAAAGGAATGCCCCTAGATTCTTCTTTCATTCACCAAAAGTATGGAGCAAATTAAAGTGGACCAACCACTTGTACAAATGCCAAACTTCCCACTTAATTTTGCTTCTTTAATTTTTGGACGAACGACATAAAATTCGTCGACAGTTTAGAACTTAATTATAGAAAATTCTGATATTTTATATACATCTTGCATATTTATCAAAAATCTCAATTTTGGATCAATCAAGATACATAATTAGCTTCCGATATATCAAACGAAGATATATTTTTTTCTTTGTAAAGATACATAATTAGCTCTCGGTACATATTTTTTATTTGAATTTGTCAAGATACATACTACATCCAATGAATATATATTTTTTCGTTGTAAAGATATATAATTAGCTCTCGATATATTTTTTTTTTCAATTTTGAATCTATCGAGATACATAATCAGCTCTTTGATACATCTAATGAAGATACATAATTAGTTGAGAGTGGGATTTGTGTAAATATGAATAAGTTAAAAGTGTATGCTATAGTTATTTTTCTAATTGATGAAGTAATCTATTATGCCCACTGATAATTTACATAGACAAAAATAATTATAAAGAAATTATTTAATTAATAATATATTTCATCTGTTATTTTGACCCGTCTTTGATGAAATAGGTCATATAACTAAAATAAAATAATACTACATTAATTTAAGAAATAATACATCAAAATCCTTCTAAATTTGTCCTCCCAACTCTCACTTTAACACTTAAACTTAACTTTTATTTATTTATCCCTTAACATCTTTAAAGTGAATTCTTTTCACTCCTCAAGCTGACGAGAATTTTAAAAAAAATGTATTTTTTAATTTTAAAACTAATATGATCCCACTTTTTAATATATATATAAACTCACCTCTTACTTCTCACTCCACCCGAACTTCATCTTCTTCATACCCCCCTCCCCCCTCGCATTCCTTGTTACAATCCACCCCAATTTCTTTTCTCCTTCTTCTAATTCTCCAGCTCCACTTTCATTATCTTCATTAATTTCTTCAAGAAAGGAAAAGTATGTGTGAAAAATTATGAATTTTAATGGGTTAAATTTGTTGTTGAATTAATTTCTTGTTGAATTTGTGGTTGATATTCAAATTGATTATTGAGATTTTTTTATGATGATGTGAAGTTGTACTTGAATTTTGAGTTTGATTGGTATGAATTTTGCTAGTTTAATTTTGTATTTGTCATTGTTGAAGCTTGAAAAAGCTTGAAAACAAAAAAAAATGAGTTTGTTGAAATCATGATTGATGTCTAAATTGATTATTGGAGTTTTCTAATAATGTTGTAAAGTTGTGCCTGAAATTTGAGTTTCTTCAATTGGTGGTTTGATGAAGGAATAATTGGTGTTTCTTGAATTATTGTTTCTCGAATTGGTAATATGCTTTAAGTTTGAAGAAGATAGAAAATAGAGGGGAGGGGAGAGGTGGGGTGATTTGAAGAAGACATAAAGGGGGAGGGGTTGTGTTGTAGGGTAGGGGGCGGGGGGTGAAGAAGAAAGAAATTTGGAGGGAGTGCCTTATATATATATATATATATATATATATATATATATATATATATATATATATATATATATATATATATATATATATATATATATATATAACAATAAAGTGTGGGGGATTAATTTTTTTTTTTTAGAAAAATTGAACTTTTTATGTGGCGTTGATGTGACAGTGACTGTGATGCACTCTCCCTTATGATAGTGGTATTAAATATTAAGGGGTGAAAAGAATTCACTTTAAAGATGTTAAGGGGATAAATAAATGAAAGTTAAATTTAAGTGCTAAACTGAGTTGGGAGGACAAGTTTAGGGGTTTTGATGTATTATCTCTTAATTTAAAAAAATTGCAAAACTAAATCTCCCACATCAATTGCTATGCATGTTATTTTTTGGTGATCAAATTTGTTGCAGACACATTTCAATTTCACGGAGGTTCTATTATTTCTGAACTCAATTTTAACATATTTTTGCAATCCTTTTGTGCTGACGTGATACCTTTTATTAATCTTTTCAGCTGACGTGACATCTTTAACGTGTGTTTCATTTTATGTAGTAAAATATCACATCAACATAAAAAGGTGTTAAAATTATGCAAAAATTGAGTTCAGGAATAATGAGAATTCTGTGAAGTTAAAGTATGTCATAGCAATTTTGATCATAGTTCGAGAAAATATTGAATGGTGCTGGCCCTGACCGACTCGGTGCCCAAATCATATGATGTTTACCGAAACCAGTTTCTGTCACATCCTTATTTGAATCCTTTTTTTTTTTTTTAAATAATTATTTGTCACAAGCTTTGGCTTATTGGGCAGGGAAACGTTGACTTTGATATCTCAAAAATAATAAAAACAAAAAGCAAATATATCTATACCTCGAAGATGAAATAAATGTATGGTAAATTGGTAATTGCCAATAATAACTAACAATTCACCACAAAGGATGTGGATGTGGTGTAATGGTGGGGCGACTCAAATACAAGTGACCTAAGGACAAAATTGAACGAAAGTTTTAAATTTTTAAGAAAAATAATTGTATATTCTTTTATAAAGTCCCAAATCGGATTTTAGTGAGACTCCAATGCAGATTCTGGACATCGAATGAAATTAAAGAAAAAAAAAAAAAACTTATAATTCACAAATGGTTGATAAATATAAATAATATGTAATCCACATTACGTATTTTTCTAGTTTTTGTGCATCCCTCATGAAAGATGATTCTTGCCATGAATATTTGTCTAAATAACGCTCCAAGATGCTAAGCAAATTTTGATTTATTTCTTCTAATCCATATTGAAATGGAAATACTAGTAAATGAGAGTATGTTTGGGGTGTTATATGTGAGCAGGAAATGTTTACACAATATGTTGAGGAGAAGAAAGAATTGCTTCTTGCAATTGCCAAAGACAGGAAGCTTTCTGATCTACCTAAGATCACTCAGGTGTTTTTCCCTTTTTTAACTTGTCTTCACTATTAATAATGCTCTCTCTCTCTCATGTAACAACATTTTTCTAATATTACTACTCTGCATTTTGCAGCCAACTTTAATAGTGTGGGGTGATCAAGACAAAATATTTCCTTTAGAGTTGGGCCACAGATTGAAAAGGTTCATTTCCCCTACTGGGTTAGTTCAAATTTTGATTTCGACTTGTCATCTCCACTTGCTTGTTCCATTAAAGGCCAAAAATATTTACATGTCATAGCCCATATCTTATCTTATAATTGAAGCCGCAATGTTGAGCAACTTAGGATCGTCCTGGCTGCTTGAGCTGCCTGCTTCAGCTGCTTCAAGAAAGTTGGCTAGTCTTATAATAGAAGCGGCAATCTTGAGCAGCTCAGGTCGTCTGGCTGCTTCAGCTGTTTCAAGCGTAATTTTACTATATCACTCTTAATTAATTATTATAAATTATTTCATTTAAGTATTATAATATTAATAATATTTAATAAAAGGATAGTTTTTAAAATGACTACTAAGTTCCTTAAAGTTTCACTTATTATTATTGGAGATTTTTTTTTTAGCTGTTTTAATCGTAATTTTAATGTATCACCTCTAATTAATTATTATAAGTTATTTACGTATTAAAAATTAATAATATATAATAAAAAAATAAAATAAATATCACCCCTAATTAATTATTATGAGTCATCTAAGTATCAACAATTAATATTAAAAAATTATTATAAAGTCATCTGAGTTTTAAAAAATTAATAATAGAAAAAAAAATATTAATCTACCAAATATTTTTCAAAAATACGTAAAAAAATATTATACATCACAATAATTAACAACTAAAAAAGTTTAGAGGTCGATTTACCTTCTTTGGCACAACTTTATTGGTCCTTTCCTTTGCTTTCATTTTTCCATCTATTTTAATTTGTTTGTCTTACTTTTTTTAATTTGTTATATATTTCAAAAAAAATATGAAAAAATCCTGTAAATCACAATAATTAATAAATTAAAAATTTAAAACATATAAATATTTGGCTGACTTTCAAAATTATATCATTACCACTTAAATTGGAATAGAAGAAAAAATATTATAGATCACAGTAATTAAAAATTTAAATTACTTATAAAATATAATTGATTATCAATGGCACAAAATTTTGAACAAGGAGTGTAACATATATTATTTGAAATTTATATAAAATTTATTATAAATTACAATATTTAACAAATTAAAATATCTAAAAAAAATTATTATATATTTTAAAAAATAAGTAAAAATGCTATAGATCATTATAATTAACAAATTTAAGACATATATGATGGACAATAAAATTTTCGAGACCAAAAATAAATAATCGAGACAAGAAAAATACTACAACAATCGATTTATTGATTTCAATAAGTGAGTGTTACAATCTCTATGATTCCTCTAATTCGCCTTTTCAACTATAAATTCAAGGGCTTCGAGCTTGATCTTGAACTTGACGGATTTGATCTTGACTTGTGCTTGAATCCAAGGACTTGGTAGCTTGTTCTTGAATCTTGCGGTCTTGATCTTGAACTTAAACTTGATGAACTTGATCTCGACTTGTACTTGAATTCAAGAGTTGTTGAGCTTGTTCTTGAATCATGTAGTCTTGATCTTGAAGCTTGAAGCTTGTTCTTGAATCTTGAACTCTTGATCTTGCAATCTAGAGCTTGTTCTTGAACCTTGAACTCTTGATCTTGAAATCTTGAGCTTGTTCTTGAATTTGTAGAGAAATCTGCTGATTTGATCTACGAGCTCTCTCTTGCTTCTTGTTAAAATTGTCGGTGTCTTTTCTGAATTATGAGGCCACTATTTATAGTTGTAGGAAGTAAAGAATCATGATAAACATGAACTTCATTTGATCAATCAGATTTAAGTGACATGACATTTCTTATGGGCTTTTAATTTACTGCATCATTTTGACACGTGGCATGGTCTCATTAGCTCATTCACTTGACTTGGCATGCCCTGTTATTTGACATGTGACACCAAATTGGGCCTCTAGCATATGCTGACATCTTGGACTTGTTAAAGTGGACTCAATTATTTGTAAGCCAAATTAATATGATGACATCTTGGGCTTGATAAAGTGGGCTAATTATTTTTTAAACAAAATTAATGGACTAGCCCAATTAAAAGAATTGGACTTTAATTAAACCCACACAAGTTTGGATTTAAGTAATTGATCCAATTAGTTACATTAATCCACAATATTTATTTGAGATTAATATATTTTAATTTTAATATTATCCGAATTTTGTACGGATAAAATTTTATTGCTTACAATATAAAATATTTGACAACTCTCAAAATTATATCAGTGCCACTTAAATTAGAATAGTTAAAAATATAATTGAATATCAATGCCATAAAAGTTAGGACAAGGAGAGTAACGTGTATTTTTTAAAAATCATATAAAAAACATTACAAATTACAATAGTTAACAGTTTAAAGTATTTTTAAAAAAATAGTTATATATTTAAAAAAAAATACTCAAAAAGGTACTACAAATCATAATAATTAATAATTTAATAAATTGTAAGGATATAAAATATTTGCTTGACTACAAAAATTATATCAGTGCTACTTAATTTAAAATTAAAAAATATGATAAATCTCAATAACTAAAAAAGTTAAATTATTTTTAAAGTATAATTGGCTATCGATGCTACAAAAGTTTGAAGGGAAAAGGCATCGTTTCCATCCTAAATTATACTCAAAAAGTTTAAGACACACCTAAACTATTGGAGTGATCTAATACACACTTAAACTACTTAAAAGTGAAATCTTTTACTCCCTAAATCTGATGTGGGAAAAATATAATTATTTAATTTTAAAAAAGCGCGTCTAAATTAAAAAATAACACAAAAAATGAAAATATTCTCCATCTCAGCCCTAACGTCCAGCATCCATCTTCATCTTTTCTCCAAATTCAAAAATCCCCAAACTGAAAATTCTAATCCATCTTCTTCTTCTCCAGATTCAAAAATCCCCAAACTGAAAATTTCAAGTTGCTAGTTCCAATCCATCTTCTTCTTCTCCAAATTCATAAATCCCCCAACTAAAAATTCCAATTCCAATTTTAAGTTGTTAATTCCAATCCATCTTCTTCTTCTTCTTCAAATTCAAAAATTCCCAAACTGAAAATTTCAATTTCAAGTTGCTAATGAGTTTCGAACGATTAACAATGGCTGAAATTCCTCCTTCTTCTTCTTTCCCCAATTCAATTCAACCATCGAACCTAATTATCGACTCCGTCGAAGCTGCAAATCAAGCTTAATTTTCTCATGTTTTTGAGTTGCCACAATAATTTTATGGTTTTGAGTATTATGATCCTCATCTGAATAGGAAGATCTGATACTTCTTCCCTATTTCTTCTATTGCTTTAATTTAACAGTTTTTTCTTTCTTTTTTAAACTAGACTTGCTATGGATGATGAGATAAGCAATTCACAATTATCCATGCCTGATACATTATGATAAATGCTTGTGATCTGACATGATATTATCATATCCCTACATTACAATGATTCCGGTGTAAACTCTGCTGTGATGAATTTGCAAGTTCATAAACCTCGTCGGAGCTGTAGATCTTCCTATTCATAGCAACTTAAAAAATACATACAAAAGTTTTCAAAGTTCATAATTTTCTCATTTTTTCTTCTAATCAACAGATATAAAGAGAAATTGATCTTGTGTTAGGTGAAGCATCAAGGAGGATTTGAATATTGAAGAAAAAGAAAAAAATTTGACCTCATAACAATGGAGATTTTGGATATTGAAGAAAAAGAAAAAAAAATTAAATTAAAGAGAAAAAAGAAAAATTTATAAAAATAATAGATTTATTATTTTTTTCGTATTATGCTGACGTGGCAGGCACGTGTAATACACTACATGCAAGTGGTATAATGCTTTACAGGGTGTAAAGAGTATTATTTTTTTATAGTTTCGGTGTGGAATAGGTCACTAGTATTTTAGGTGTGGCTTCGACCTTTCTTGTATAGTTTAGAGTGAAAATGATGTATTTTTCCTTTAACCAGGAGAGTAACATGTATTATTTAAAAATTACATAAAAAGTATTATAAATTACGATAGTTAACAATTTAGAATACTCAAAGCATACTAAAAATATGTTTGATTATCTATATTTTATTTATGTCACATAAATTGAAACTAAAAAATAACATATATTAGGTTCGTGCTGGCACAGGCCCCGACATTTAGTATATATATAAGCGTCAGTTAGCTAGCACCTCAAGCAGGCAGCTGACGGTTTTCATGCCTGCTTCCAGCTGCCTGCTTACTCCGTGATTTTACTATATTATTCTTAATTAATTATATGTTATTTACGTATTAAAAAATTAATAATATTTAATAAAAAATAAAATATACATTTATGACATCTCTGCTTCAGCTGCGTGGACCGTAATTTTACTATATGATCCCTAATTAATTTTATAAGTCGTCTAAGTATTAAAAAATTAATAATATTTAATAAAAAAGATAAAATAGATACAAAATAATAAATTAACTATTGGTATTTTAAATTAATTTGACATCTTATATGAGACCCACTAAAAATATTTTCACGTGTATTTTTTGTAACAATTTTGTTGTATACTTCTAATTAGTTATTACGAGTTATTTAAAACATGTCTGCCTCGCTACTTCAATCATGATATTTGGTTGACTCTCGAAATTATATCAATGTCTCTTAAATCGGAATAGAAGGAAAAGTATTATAAATCATAATAATTAAAAACTTAAACTATTTTTAAAATATAATTCACCATCAACGCCACAAAAGTTTGAACAAAAGAGTATTATAAATTATAATAGCTAACAACTTAAAACGTTAAATTACAATGCCCAAAAAGTATTATAAATAACAATAGTTAATAGCTTAAAAAATCTAAAACCTATTAAAAATATAATTGATTATCTAAATTTTAATTTAATTATTTTTTTAGCTTTAACTTGTAATATATATTTGAAAATTGTATAAAAAATATTATAAATTACAACAATTAATAATTTAAATTGTTTGGAGGCACATAAAAAAATTTGGTTGAATTTTTATCAGTGCAACAAAATTGACATATATCACTTAAAAATTTCGTGAAAAGTAATATAAATCACAATAATGCAACATTAATCGGGATACATTATTTGAAAATTTCATGAAAAATAATATCAATCTAAAATATTTGAAAGATGTAGAAAATATTTGTTTGACTTTTCAAAATTCTATCGATGTCATATTATTTGCGATAGAGCGATAATACTTGAAAATTACGTAGAAAGTCGTATAAATCATAATATAATTAACTTAAAATATCTAAAACTATATAACAAATTTGATTGACTTTCTCAAATATTTCATCAGTGTTACATAAATTGGAACCAAAAACTAGCATAAAGTATCCGAAATTATGTAAAAAAACACTATAAATCAATAACTAATAACGTAAAACAATTTTAAAATATATAAAAAAATTTATTGATTTTTCAAATTTCATCTATGCCACATAAATTGAAATAAAAAGTAACATTTATTGGGCCCCTTCAACATGTAGTACATAAATATAGGCTGATAATACATGACTATACACATGTATCATGTATTATATTGTGTTAGAAGTCCCTACTAAATTGTGAATATTTATGTGCAGGCAAATAGGGGAGAATGCTCAGCTGGTTGTGATTAAGAATGCAGGCCATGCTTTTCTTTATGAGAAACCCAAAGATTTCCATAAGCCTTTGAAATCCTTTCTCTTGGGTTCCACAAAGAGCCCCCCTCCTAACAATCCTCAGGACCAAACATGATTCACTTGTAACTTGGGAAAATTATCTATTACTGGTGAAAACCATAATGTGTGATCTCATTTTTTGCTATTTAATTCTTGTATTGCTCACATTGAGAGCCATCATCATCCTATGAAGAGTTTCAACTATTATAAAAAGAATTTTTATTTTTACACTATGAACAAACTACATAGTTATACTCTCAATATCAGTTTCTCTCCGGGGCTGTAGATCGATAGGCCCCATTCAAAGCCACCACACTGACATGATCCATTGACGTAAAAAACTGAAGTGTTGGTATCAATTTATGCCGAGTTGCTCCATACATAGTCCCCCGATACCATGCAAGTGTTGGTTTTCAAGCGCACAACTTTACATTAGTCATATCGACAAAGCACTATTGTGCGATGTAACCATTAAGTTGGGACCCAACCCGCACATTTTCCACCTATAAATTTTTAAGCTATATTTCTAACAGAGCATTGCATCATGCAACAACAGAAGCAAATTTTTTACTGAAAAGGAAAAGTACACTGGGAATGTTTATGTATGGAGGATGAACATACAAGCCAATAGGCATGAATCCCTGAACATTATATGAAAAACAAAGACTTTCCACAAGCTAACATGTCTCCAAGGAGCCACCATAACAATGATTCGCCTTCAACTAGTTCTGCAAAGACGCAAAAACAAAAAGGGCGGCTTCTTCATGTATCCAAGGTACCCCCAATGGTATATGAAGAATTTTAACAAAAATAGAAAAAATCTTTTCCTGAAGATCGCATGGTTTAAGACGTCCTAAAGAATGTATATGTTTCTAGACTAACGATTTGGTCAGTTGGTTCTGCCTTATGCTTTACGCCTGGAATATCCCTTGCAAAATACAGCCAATAAGATGAAAAACACATTATACAGTTGTGTACAGTGCAAGTAAAAGAACCCTTGCTTCAGCATTTTGCATTTGAACCTCACCTGGCTGACACTTCTACTAGTTATTTTCATGAACCAATAGTTCGTATACACAAGTAGTAAACATCTTTGCATTGAAGAGATTCAAAAACCAAACATATAACAGTGATAGTAAGAGAACTAACGGTTAGAAATCGTACCTCTCCCTGACGCTCATCACCCTTGGAATGTTCACCTGACAAATGATTGATCACATGTGAACATCATATTAAATTGGTAGAATTTTTACTTCTTTATTTTCTGATTGCAATAAATCCTTTTCTTTGATAAATAAGTTGTGCGGACTCTTCACTTTTGATGCCGCACCCGTGCCGGATTCTTCAAAAATACACTGCTTTTGGAGAATCCGACACGCACCCATTGACACTTTTGAAGAGTCCAAGCAACATAGGTTGATAAAGATTCAAAATCAGCTCTTAGTCTTCTCTTGTGTTATATCCCCCTTTAAGTCGGATCAATATATTTTAATCTACAGAAACTAATTTCATGGATCTATGCAAAATAAGAAAAGCTATATTTTAATTGCAAATGCAATAACTTTTCCCCTATTTACCAAATGAAACAACAGTTAACACCGAGCTCATAATTATCGGCTACGATAGGGAAGCGAATTAACTTAGAAAAGATTGAAGCATCCCATAAGACATACCTCCCTCTTCAAGATCTGATGTCCACAAAGTGAGATTATCCCTTAGAAGCTGCATGATAAGGGTGCTATCCTTGTAGGATTCTTCACTTAGGCTATCAAGTTCAGCAATAGCTTCATCAAATGCTTGCTTGGCCAAGTGACATGCCCTGGTATGCGGTGGATTAGAGGGGAAATGAAATAAGTTACGGGAAGTATCCATAATAAAAGAAGATCACAAGTTAAATTACCTTCCCAAGGCAGAATCACATATGCAAAGATAACGAAGAAATGTCAAACACCCGTACAACAATGACGACGACATACCCAGTGTAGTCCCACAATTGGGTTCTAGGGAGGGTAGGATGTACGTATACCTTACCCCTACCATTGTGGGGTAAAGAGGTTGCTTCCTATAAACCCTCGACTCAGAAGGAAGTTTTTGAAGCAGGACGGCAAAATGTCGAATACTATATTACCAAAATTATCCATTGACACTGTTTACACTAGATAAATTCCTCATTGCACTTAAACTCTTATCTGTACTTCTATTTGAAAAGGCAACAGCACAAAATCATCAAATGATTCACAATTTCACTGTTTGGTGAGAGAACCATTTTCAAAGAGTTTTCACGTTAGTATCAAGCTAGCTTCATTATGAAATGACGAATAAGAAAGAAGGGGTATACTTCTTTATTTTGATAACTGTGGTGTCCGGGTGCTTTCGCTCACCTCGACTATTTCCACGAGATACCTACCACCCTCCCACAGTACCGGGTAACTCAGATGAGAAGAAATCACCTAGTATTTTTGTCTCTGCGAGATTTTAAACCCGAAACCTCATGGTTCTCAACCGACTTCACTGACCACTACGCCACACCCTCAGGTGCGAAACAAGAGGTATACTTTAAGGCTAATAGTAAGTTAACAGCTTCTGTCTAGTTATAACATTTATATCTGTTGTCCATAAGATTGTTCTCTAACCTCTCAGGTGAATTCAGAATCTCATAGTAGAAAACTGAGAAGTTCAACGCAAGTCCAAGTCTGATTGGGTGAGTAGGAGCAAGATCTGAACTAGCGGTGGCAGTAGCAGCCTACAAAAATAGAGCAATAACCTAAATAAAGAATAAGACATAAAACCAAATAAATACAAAAATAATGTGCAATTATGAACAACAAATATAGGAAACAAATGCTGCAGATCTTTCACATAGATGTAGAAGAACATTTGAGCCAAATCTGAAAGCGTTGAATAAAAGAAACCTCGTAAGCTTTGAGTGACTGATCAGCAGCCTCTTTACGATCATCCCCTGCTTTGAACTCTGCTAAATAGCGATAGTAATCTCCCTTCCTAGTGGTGGAGTAAAAGGAGGTAAATTTGTAAGTTCATCAATCATTTTCAAGGACAAAAAGGAAGAAAGACAACTAACTTCAATAAACCAAAACGGGGTCACTCGGAAAGCAACTATGTATTCATCTCCATCACAAATAATGAGCCACGCCAAAACAGAAGAACAAGATAAAAAAGATGGGAGAAAATAAAAGAAAAGAAAGCAAGTGAAAAAAATCAGCAACTCACATCTTATAGTAGAAGACAGTAGATTCTCCGGTAGTGGAGGAAGGAACAAGGTGCTCATCTATCACTGACAAAATGTCGCTGCATATTTTCGTAAGCTCATCTTCAACCCTCTGTCTGTAAGTCTTAATTCTCTTAACATTCTGCTCATGGCCCTTACTCTCCTCCTTTTGTTCAATCGAAGACAATATCCGCCATGAAGCCCTTCTTGCTCCAATTACATTCTTATACCCAACTGACACCAAATTCCTCTCCTCAACTGTGAGTTCGACATCCATCTTAGCAATCGCCTTCATTGCTTCCACCATTTCTGGGACAAAAACAGTAGAGTGCACCATCGCAAATTTATCAGAACTTTAAACAACCCGAATGGTAATATTAAATAAAAGATTGCACAAACTTATTAGTTAATTATGAATAGGATAGATTTAAGTCATCTCTTGTTTGTAGTGTGCCCCTGTAAGCACAACAACACTTTTTTACTATGAATTTGAAAGTTTCAACCCTTCTCTCATTCGTAGTTTTTAGCTCTAAGCACAATAGTTCTTTCTCCTCTATTAGAAAGATTAGACAAGATAGACTAAGGCCGATGTGATTAAGCCAAACTACCCATTTTATGCTCAAATGATGCTTCATCCGCGCTTCATGTTACAATATAATATTCATCCTAGAGCATAATCAGTATGAGTTTCATCTCTCAACATGACATCAGGACCTTAAACCTTGCCTTCTGTTATATTACCATATATGAATCATAAGATGTGTTTCTAAATCATGATATATTACCCCATTTTTGGAAAAATGACGAACATTCACATAGCTTCAACAGTATTTTCCACCACAGTACTACATACACCTAACAAATAAATGTCCTTCTATGTAAACCAAACTCGATAAACCTCGACAACGAAGTATAGATCATGTCAAATAAAAGCCATATCAGTCACCAATATTTTTCCTGTCCACTACATCTTGCCAAAGACTCCCTCGATTGATTAATCTTAACGAAAATAATTCTGGTTGAAAGGGCTTCTGATTCAGTCTTCAGGATAAAGTCCATCTCTAGCAGAGGCAAAAACACTACGTAATTCCTTCCCATCTGCCCAAAATTGAGGATAGAATTACTCAACATCTGTGCCAGTGGGAGGTATCAAGTACCCCACAGAATTACCATGGAATTAGTTGAGATGCCAGCAAGCTGACCAGAACACCATGGTTATTAAAGAAAACCAAAGCAATTGCGCAAAAAAAGTTCACAACTTTAGACAACAAATTATAAAGGAGAACTTTTTCTCCAAGTTCATTTTAGTTAACATTTTCCCTCATAGATCATCTCAAATAAATGCCAAATCATTCACCATTTGTTTTCCTGTTCACTACACCTTGGTAAAAACTCTCTCAATTGATCTCAAAAAGTAACCGTACAATCCATCTCCACGGAGGCAAAAACAATAGGTAATTTCTTCCTCTATGTTCAAACTTGAAGGATAGAATTACTCAGTATCAAGTACCCCATGGAATTACTAGGGAATTAGTCGAGATGCCCACAAGCTGACCAAAACACCATGTCTTTTAAGAAAAACAAAAAATCAACAATGGAACATCAAGAACTGTTTAAGGCAATTTCCACTCTAATTTGTTAAAGAAAAGGTGAAACTAAGGAAAACAACAGGAATGAATGAGAGAGGACAAACTAGCATAACAATCAGCAACTGCATGTTAAAGGGGCACCCCAAAAGAAAGAAAGAAAGCAAATGAGCAAAAAAGTTCACAACTTTAGCAAAACTCAAAAGAACAAAATCTAGAGACAAAAACAAGAAAACACTCACACCTTCTCTTAACACTTTTAGCAACTAAAAAATTAATTAAAACCCTCTTAACTAAAACTTTAAGAAACCCCAAAACAACAAAATCTAGAGACCAAACCAAAGATCACCCAGTATTCCTTTCAAGATTTTGCAACCCAAAAATAAAAATTCAGTCTTTTGAAATCAAAGAACAAGCAAAGAACCGACACTAAATTAGAAAAAAAAAAAAAACAAGTGCAGCATCAACAACAACAATCAAAGAACACCATTTCTCTCAAGATTTTGCAACCCCCCACCCACACACACACACACAAAAAAAAAAAAAAAAAAACCCTTTTGAAATAAAAAAAACTACCAGAGAACTGATATTAAAAATCTAGTCATGTACAGAAATAAACACACAAGTACATCAACATCAGCATGAGCAAGAGCAACAAAAATGAAAATGAATATATACCATCATATCTTTCAGCTTGCTCAGCCAGCCTAGCCAAGTAAACTTGCTTCTCTCTTTCCTTCTCCATTTCTGCTCTCTCTCTCTCTCTCTCTACTCTCTCTTTGGGTATTTTCTTGCTGAATTATATATGAGATTCTATAATGTGAACACTTTTACCTTTTCTTAAACCTTTTTTTTTTAACCTTTTGTTTTCTGTTTATTTGTCTAGTCTAGTAAGAAAATCACTAAATTAAAGATACCCTTTGTTTTCATTTGGCATAATACACATCCTTGAACTCTTAGGAATATTTCATTTATATATATCTAAATAAAGTGTTACGTGAATTAAACACCTCAATTTCTAATAAAATATTTTAATTTAAATTTTTTTTAGAAAAATACATTTCTTTTCATTCATCTTCTTTAATTATATAAAATAAAATTTTTAAAATATCAGAAATTTTACTTTTAATAAGATAAATACATATGTAAAAAACAAACGTTGACCTAACTCAACCCTAAAAAATTAGCTTACGAGGCTTGTTCAAATTCATATAAGAAAGATTATCTGTTCACTCCTTTCTCTTTTGTGATGTAGTATTCCCAGCAACATACAAGGAAAGGAAATGACACGCTTATCCTATTTTTTTATTTAATTTATTATAAAAAGAATATTATTTTTGTTTTTAAACAACTCTTTAGTTCAAGCATATATTAAAACATAAAATTAAAGATTGTTTTGATACACCTGACTTGCTTTCTCCATTTTATTTTATGTATCGTCATATTTTTGGTTTATTTTTAAAAAATATCATTTTTTTTATTTGACAACTATTTAATGATATCATCCTTATTTTATCTTTAGTAGATCCCACTTTATAATAAAAGATAATTAATAAATAAACTTTGAGCAATTTTATAAACTTTACAAACTAGTTATTTATTTTTCAAACTTCGTACCCGATCAAATGAAGATACATAAAATAAAACGGAGGAAGCACTTTTAATTAAAAATCATAAGATTCAAAAGTTTTTATCTTTTTTATTTTTTTAAGACTTCATAAAAAATTACAATAGAGGATTAATAATATAAAATAGAGAAAATATTTATTAATTTAACTTAACTGCCTAATAGAAAATGAAAATATATGAATATTTTTAAGATGGAAAGTATGTTACTAAGAGACTTTATTAAAGTTAAAGTGTCTAATTAAATTAAAATATAACTTAATTTGAATGTCAAAATCAAATATTTCGAGATATATATTAAACCTTTTATTTATTTATTTATTTTAACATATGCGGCATTTGACCACTGTATTCAAAGTGTAGGGGGGATGTACATGTACTTGATACTGGTTTAGTGGGAACAATGGGCGGTTAATTCTGCCCTCCATTTCCCCAATTGCCGGCGATTAAATATCGACCATTGGATATTTACGCAGGAGAAAATATCAACCGTTAGATTGAGCGTGCAGAGTATGATGTTAACAGGAAGCTGTCGGTCACATGGTTGGGTGTCGGATTCACTAACATTTTACTCTTATCTGCTTTCAACATTGTCCGATTATATACTCTAATTGAAAATATATTTTATATATATATTATTAATAATTTAATTTTTTTTTAAAAGAAAATTATAGTTTTACAAAATTTGACAAAGTATTTTATTTTAACCAACAGCAATTTTAAAGTGAAACATGTCAAAAATACTAGTGGTAACTTTTTTCTTTTACTGTGTCTTTGTTAACTATCGATTACTAAAAGCTGCATTATTTCTTCTGTTTTAAATTTACTTTTAAAGAATAAAAAGAGTTTAAATATACAACTGGCATGAATGATAAAAGCCACATGGAAGAATATTTGAACTTTTTCAATTATTCAGAACTATACTTCAACTATTATATTTGTTGCCAAATAGGTATGATTAATCCAATTGGCACACAACATAACTATTGGTAAAATATCAAAAAGTATAGGCTTTTATCATGTCTCTCTGAAAAAATTGAACTGAGTATTTGAGATAAAAGACACAGAGTAAATGAATTCAATTTGGCATAACCTTTTTTGTTCTTATCGTATGCATTACGTCACATTAAGAACACTTTTGGGCTCAAGTTAGTCCGAATATACGTTTGACATGGTGTAATATTATCCAGTTTGATTACACTTACATAATTTCTTTCAAACGATTTCACAATATTAAGATAATCTACACCTTATAAGTAGCTTTTCGTTCTTTTTAAATATTAATATGAAACTTTGTCTCCGAGCTAGCGCTTATCATCATGATGCATGGATCAATTTTTGAGATTGACTGTATGTCTTCCCATCACGTGAGTATTTTTATGGTAATCGAAACACGAATCTAAGTTTTTCTTGTATGTGTACATCTCTAAACTCGTAAAGAGGGGCCCCACATTGTCATCTTTCGCCATCATACTCATCCTATTATTGAATCTGACTATAATATTGTTAGGCTAAAACATTAATCCAAATATACTCTTTATATGGTACGATATTATCCTCTATAAATTAAGTCCGCATGATTTTCTAAAATATCTCACATCATTAAGAGATCCTACATAATAATTATATGTAGTTTCCCATTCATTGCATCTAATATCAATATGAGATTTTGTTCGTACACCCAACAAAACGTGCAAACGTTGTAATTAGGAAAAAGGCAGGCAACTCAAATTTGCCCTAAATCTTGCGAATGTATATGAAATGATTCGATTTGCTTTTCGTTAATTATTAGGCCAAATATAATAGTTACTATAAAATTGATCTATATATCTTTTTTGATTAATGGAGGTAGTTTTTCAATACATGAATCTTCAAGGAATTAAAAATGGTAAGTCACGTTGAGCTACATGAAATTGATCACATTTACTTACCCTCTTGAAAATGATCCTACCATTAGTATGAATATGAAGGGGGTATATTGAGATCCTTTTAATTGTTTAAAAATATGACCAAAAAAAATGTTTAAAGATGTATATAAACAAAAATTAACAATAGGAATTTATGAACGTAACCCATAGGTTAACAAAGAATATGCATAATATTAAAGGTAGTTTTGAACTAATCCAAATGATAACTCCTCACAATAGGTTAACAAAAAAATCTCCCACAAATGATAACTGAAGTTGTTAAAATTAGTACAAAACTTACCGGGAAAACTTTGAAAATATATAACCCAATAAAATATAGGTTATATTTGAAAAAAAAAAAAAGTATTATCATTCGTATATAAAGGTGTGTAAAAGGTGTTTATACACCAATATGAGTTAAACGGAGTTACAAACTCAAAATAAGCCTCGTTAATTCACAGTTAAGATGTTTAACTATTTTGTTTTTATTTGTGTTTTGAGATATAATCTTTGTTCATTGCATGTTAACTATATTTATGTGTCGTAATTGAGGTGTTTGTAGTCTTTATTGCTATTACTAAGAAAAAATAATTAATTTTGTCTTATACTTTTAAAATGACAAAAGATTTCGAGATGAATATTTTTAAGAGGGGCGAAGTAATTCGGAATATTGTGAGGATGGACGCTTTTCCAAAAATAGTTAGACAACAGATGCTTATACATTCACTCTATTTGTCTTCATGTCTTAGTTTGTGTGTTATATATCAAACCTATCAAACTTTAATATGTTTATTGATTATATATTCTTAGAGAAGTAATATGTCTAGTTTAATACTATTTTTAAGAAATTATGTTTTTAAAATTGTTTTGAGAATTAAGACGATATAGTTAACATGTATCTCGTGATAACTTTAACGCCACAATATTATTTATACTTGTACAAATATGTCAGGTATTTTTTATTTACGAATTTCTTTAATTTTTCTAAACTTCTAATGTACTTTCTATAGCTCTTTGTGAGTTTGTGTTATCGTGTTACATTATTAAAAAATAAATCAAAAATTAAATATTCATGGAATTTACGCCTTAACTCGTACTCAATAAAACGTCCCGCGTCATGCTCTCACCTTTCTTTTTGGGCCTAAAGTAAACCAATATGTATCACGTTATGACCAATGGTAAAACATCAAAGTTCATACTTTTGGTACATTATAAGCATCAAAGTTGATAGGTGAATCAGAATCATGGCATTCAAGACATGTACATATGCATAATCTATCAAATATACCATTACTAGAATTCGTTATGCACAATCAATTTGCAAAATTTCATATTTGAATCATAAATAAATGAGTTCAACTGAATCCATCGAGCTCGCTCTATATCCACCTCTAATTGAACTAGCTGATAATGAAAGGGATAAGCAAATTAAACCACCTAATTAGTGGCTTCACCTCCTTTATAAACCATATATATTCACCTCCAATATCCATATTAGGTGATTATTTTTCTTTCATTAGGACATTAGTCGTTTGGTTATACTACTATGTAAGTTGTCTCATTGATTATCATAAATGGAATTGGCAACTCCAAAAGAGGGCAATTAATGAAAGATTTACAATTCTTGATTACTTATTCTCAAAGTCTTCATCTTGAGTTAATAGTTATCACTATACTTAGTTTGATTATTTCGATGATAGTACATTATTTTTAATATTCACATACAAGTTTTTTTTTTTCTTCTTCTTTTGGACAAGTAAAAAAGGAAACAAGGGGAGTAACTTTTTTCTTTATTATATATAGTCCGAGCTACTTAAACGTAAATCGATTTTGTCAAACCCTATTGTGTTTACTCTAAATGATGTATCATTGCTTGTAGATTCCAAAGGCAAAAAAAAAAAAGTTGAAAGCCAAGAATTGAATGATGAAGAGAACAAATTGATTGAATTAAAGCATGATGGTCCCAACTACCATTCAATGATGGGCTTGACCATTTCTCCCAAATTAGCTAAGACCAACGTGGGAGCCAGGTGGGGGCAGTCAAGTCATCAATTAGTGACTGTATATATATGTTTGCTGCCACCCAATTTAGTCTTTGCAATCCCTTGCTTTGTCAACGTCGACTTTCGCCTTTATTGAGATACCATCTCGATTATTTCACTGGATATCTGCTATCTCGCATCAATATGGTATATGTATGGAGTTACTCTTTCTATTCACCTTGCAACTTTTTACTTCCGTTGATATTTGAACCTAAGGCCTCATAGTTCTTCATCGATCTACTGACCATCGAGTCAGACCCTTGAATTTTGCTTTTCCTTTCCTTCCTTCTATACATTTCCCTTTCCATATTTCAACTTAAGATACCATCTCAATTATTTCATTTGATATCTGCTATCTCACATCAATATAGTATATGTATGGAGTCACTTTTGTCTATCAAAGTTTGGACAGATCGAAAGATATAATCACCTTGCGACTTTTTACCTCGATTGATATTTAAACATGAAAACTTCCTGTGGGTAAAACGTTCTTCGTCTCTAAAAGTGATAACAAAGGTAAGTAGGCATACGTATTTGAGAGCAGTAAATAATGTCAAACTTTTAGTAATGAGTCTGATGCTCCCCACCTATTATCTTTGGAATATAGCTCAAACCTAGCATTTAGTCATAGATTTTGTTAAAGCTTTCAAAAAATAAAAAATAATGTTGAAAAATAATAGTTGAAACGTGAAGTTGTGTTTGACGATGTATTTACTTGCATTTTATTTTTTTAAGAGTATCATGAGTGACTTGAAATTTCAATCAAAGCCAGATTTTTGAAACTTGAAAATCTTTTTAAGATGAACTTTCAAAAAATGAACAAACAATATTTTCAATTTTTATTCTTAAAAGAATATATATACACTCTCAAAGTGTTTGTCAAAACGGTTTGTAGCTCTCATAATTGATTTTGCTACTTATATTTTATGATACTGCTATTATTGATTTGGGTGGCTAAATCTAGAATTACTCTAACTTTTGCTATATTTTTTTTTTTCCATAGGTAAAAATTCATGCCTGCACCTTCATTCCCACTCATTCAATTTTCAGAAAAATATATAGGCCAAGTTTGACAAATCCATTCATCTGATTGAGAAGTTGTTGAAATACATAACTTGAAATAAAAGGAATTGGAGTTTGTTAGATGTCAAATCAAGTACAATGATATATAGGGAGTACTACAAAATGATGTAATTATTATACACATTAACTTGGATGTGAAGGGAGATTTTTCCACTTTTAAGAGAAAAGGTCAACCTTTAGACAAACCAAAATGAGTAAGTGGGTCGGTTTACTAATTGATGAAGATACTACTTATTCCAACACATTCCATTTTTTATGTTTAATTTTCACAAATTTCAAGTATTAAATTGGTCAAATCTAAATTTTATTTTTTAAGTAATTACAAATTATTTTTTAGTTTTTAACAAGCTTGCAAGGTCATTTTGTTCTATTTAGGCGAAGAGAACCTAATTTTTCGATTTTCATAATTCTTTATATCAACACAACAAACCTTTTGAAACTGTTATAATTACTCTCCTACAATTTTATTTTTCGATTTTATTATTGTTTGTTGTTTACATCAGTCATCACATTTTTTTGTTGTAATATTTTTATTTTGTAACATAACTTCTTCACTCCTATATTTTCTTTGACATGTTTTACTTAAACCGAGAGCCATATCAAATACAAGTTCTCTACTTTCACAAACAGGAATAAGGCGATGTACACCACTTCTCCAAATAAGTTTTATTAGAACTAAGAACTTTATCAGTTCGATGGTAGTGGGTGATTTCAACAAATAGAATTTCTGTACAAGTCAAAAAATTAGCCAAAATCAAGAGCAGGATCCTGGTATGGATCAAAATTTCTTACTAATATTGCTAAAAAATTCTTATTTGATATTTGCCTTAACATAATCAAAACTATGACGAGAATTTGAGTTTTAGAATCACCCAAATATTTTTCAACATGTAGAAATTAACCAACACGTTTTACCTTCAAAGTTAGATACAAAATACTTTTAAATGATTCCATATTCAACCTTCTTGCATCAATCTCACCAACTTTTAATTGCTACGTTCAACCTAAACCTTCAAAAATTGATAGACCAACTACTTTGCCTTCTTCGACAGTGTTTCTTTTCAAGCTCAAAAAATCCAACAAGGCTATCCTTCAATTTTTTTTGACCCAAGCGAAATCCAAATCATTAACGATATACAATATAAACTCGACGAAACATTACCCACACAAGTACGATCACAAATAAGCAACGAGGAGGAGAAAAGACGCAATTCCATAGTGAAAATATAATATTTTTTATTTTTTTTGTAATTGTTAACACCACCATCCAGTGTAATCCCGCAAGTGGCCTAGAGAGGTACGGTATATGCTGACCTTTACCCTACCTTTATGGTGAAAAATCAAATCAGTGATAGTATTTCTGTAAGTACCTAATAATATCTTGAAAGATGATTTCAAAAGCCACTCTCAGATGTCCATAAAAGAATTAATCAACATTCGAAACCAAAAGTAGAACGAGAATATAAACACACAGGTTAGACTAATATTTTTAATATATGTAATCAACCAAACCAAATCACATTAAAATAAAGGGGGGGTTGATTTTATCTTATTGTTAACTGGCAAACAATGTGCCTTGCCGGTCTCTTTTCTCGTTGACCAAAGAAGCTTCCACCCTCCGCAGACAATGTAACTTCACAAGCTATGTGAATTTTTCTTTTTTGACAACCACAGCATTGTCATCGTAGCTGCCAGGCTGCCACCTCCCACCAGCATCAGGTAGCAACAGGTACCAGGTAACTCTGCCACCAGGATTGGAAGAAATCGCCTAATGTTTTATGATCTCCGATGGGATTTGAAACAATTCATATTTCAAAACGTAAATCATATATCATAGAGAGTGAGTGATATTTGCTCTCGACCGGCGTAAAATGACAACTTAAGGGTATAAAGAATTGTAATACAAACTTCTGTCTCTGAACAACCATATGCATCTATACCCTTCCAACTCTGCAGACAAAGCTGCTTTTCATCAAAAGCTGACTAGAGAAGCTGTAGTATACAGGACTCTTTTTTGCCAGCTTACGCATATCTCAACTAATTGACCGCAATGGTGCTAGTGGGAGGTAGTACGTGTTGTACTTGATTCTAAGCCATTAAGGAACTTAAATTGGCTATCACAGTGTGGAATTAACACGCAGCATTCAGGCAGATTGTTGACTAACAACTAACCAAAGCAATAAGATTGTGAAGCAAGAGAGGAGCACAGTGAGCAACTAGCAGTGATTAGAACTGCTACACCTAAGTCTCATACAAATTAGAGGGATAGGCTACACGAATCAACGCTATTTCATTTAAGCTCAATTTGTGGCATCATAATAAACATTAGAAATTCTTTGTAGGACATATCTCAACTCTTCAAGTTCATCCGAGTTCATAATAACAAGGGTTTGGACTGCCCAGGGAAGTGCACGACGACCTTGCTTCAGAAGGAGGAGAAGAGGGGGGAGGGGGAGGAGGAGGTCCTCAAAAGCGGTTAGAGCGTCAATGATTCAAAAGTGACACAGTAAAGCAACAACCAAACAACAGTACCTTATGATTCAAACAAATCACTACTTATCAGTTGCCAACCACTTTGAATGCCTACAATAGGAAAAGGGGAACAGTCTATTTACGTTTTATGCCTTATGAAATGATCTCTAGTTATTTTAACTAATATAACGTTCTTATCCTAGATAATGATACGTAATTGAAAAAGTAAAAGATGGGGCCGACTGGCAAGACTAATCCATATCACACACACAAAAGCTTCAACACTCGGTATAATAAGGAAAGAGAATCCTTGTGAAAAAGGTATACACAAACTGAAATAAAATAGCATATAGGAATTTCCTCTATTATGAGGCCGACCTCCGAACTTCGTTTAATTCAACAACTTACGAAGTTCAAGCATTTCAAGCTCAACATTTCTTAGGACCAACCAAATTCTTCTTGGATTGCATATTGTTTCAAGCAAATTCTTCAAAATAGATTTAATCACTTCTGCACTTTATCTCATTAGTACCTCTGCATGCAGACTGTTTAAATATAGAAAGCAAAAACATATGTTCTGAGTTTCGATGGGTTACCTGAATTTTGTTCACGAGGGATCAAACCCAAGTCAACTTAGCATACAAAAGGAACTAGGTGTCTTGATTAAATAAACAAAGGTCTGAATACAAAAGCTCTGCCTATTAGTTAAAGCTATATACAATGTGGATACATTATTTCCCTGCGGTGAGAAAAAATTCTAACCTACATGACATCAAATTGAAGCAGATCGTTTCAAAAGCTTGATATTGCATAGCGTGTGCCAATCAGATAGTACCAACACCAATGATGGTGGCTAAAACAATTATAGAAGGGCACTATGATTTTAGATATTGGCCATCAAAGCAATTAGTGAGTTGAACTTACTGGTTCCACCCGGCTAGCGCTAGACTCTCCAAATGAAACAGAAGCTAAAGACTTGGAAGCCCAGGCCTTGGCGTTCATAGCTCCTTCCTGCAAGTTGCTTCTCTTGCATGGCTCCTTCAGTGAGTTACATAATTGTACAGCTCGATTCAGATATAGCAGAGGAAGCTCCCACAAGTTTCTAATTCTTATATGTAAAATGCAACTTCCCCAGCCAAATTGAGCAATCTTACGCAAAGCTGGAAATATCATATAAAGCACTTTCATTAGCACAAATGCAGTGGCCAAGGCCAAATATGTTTCCTGTTGAAGAAGGTTTTCGGGCGATCTGGCCCAGGAGAATGGACAGTTTTCCTGGTCATTTGCATGCAGGTTCAAATGATTTGAGGAGCATCTGGTTTTGCCATGAGAAGTGGTGGCATCCACTGAAGCACTCTGAAAACCTGTTACATATTTAAAAGAGGCTTCAGATAAAGTGGACAACTTAAGCTGGTCCCACAACAATTTTGGAATACTATGATAGCAGTAGAAAAGTCAACAATAGGGAGAAAAAGGTCTGGATGATTGCTGCACATGGTAAGCTGCATTCCTAAAAGAATAAATGGAAACCATACTTCGCAATTCTGATGTAACAAGCTTTAGCTCGAAACCTACTTGGAGCTAGAAAACATAGTTAATTGCAACAATATCAAATAGATAAGACAGGCAATATATGACTCTTCAACAATTTGAAGCGTAGTACTCAAAGAGGGAAATGGAAAAGAAAAGGCCAGGCATAGGAATTGTCAAAAAGCATGTGCAAGATGCAAAAATCACCTTAGCATAAGCGGAAAAGTCACCAACAATATCCCAACAATTTCAATTCATTCTTAGTTTTGAAACTCTCAGGATCCATCCAGACGGTTTCCCTTTATGGAGTATTTTATTTTTTGGAGGAAGGGGGGTTGAGTTGGGCAAGGTCACCTATCCTATATAAAATTCTTTTTTAGGGGGCACTAAGTTCAAACACCATAATACAGTTTAACAAGCATGCTTACCAGTAGTGCCACCATAGAATTCAATCACTGAATCAAGGGAGCGAGAGCCATGATACCGCATGCGCATTGTTGAGTTTAGAAGGAAGAGAGTAGGAAACCCATGAACTCCATACTTAGAGAGAGTGCTGAAAAGACATTCTTAGTTGTCATTACAACATAGAGAAAGCAATATGATGTACAACATTAGTTTCAAACTGACCTTGGCTTAACAGCTGACTCTTCAATTGCGAAATGGGGGATTGAAGGAAATAATGATGACATGATCGAAAATTTTGGCCTAAAACTTTTAGAGAAAGGACACCAGGATGCATAGAAAAGCAAAGCAACATAATCATGTGTATTCCGGTGAATCATATTTAACGCCCTCTGCAATGACAGTTCATCTCCCTGCAAAATAAAACGTAGAACAATTAGAACTCCTCAAGAAAATAAAAATGAAAAACAGCAGCATTTTTCTGTGGGTGAGGGCAGGGGTGGGTGTTTGAACAAACTTATATATGCTGTCCTCACATAATAAGAGAACAGGGAAACAGTTAAATGGAGGTGGAGGAGGATGCAAGTCAAAAAGAACTCTGATATTTAACATATGACACAAGGGTGTAGCCACTGGTAATGCACATTCAACAGCCAAAGTGATTCAACTTGGTGAGCTCTAACTTCTATTACGCGTAGAATTTGAAAATTGCAAGTCATCAACCTTATAACAGATTGACACAGCACTTATGTACTCTTACATCTGAAAAGGTTCTACATTGTAACCTTAGATTCATGGGGAGTCGCACATAGATAAAGAACAGTACTATTTGAATAATTGCAAGGTAAGGGCATGAGCAACTTTGCATTTCATTCCTTTTTAAAGGAAAATGGTGAACTCAACGTGAAACAAACACGCATTCGGTTGCTCTTCATTCTTTTTTTCCCCTTTTCTTGTTTCACCAGTACAAGTCGTGTTTATTCCTTCCCCTTTGGGTACCCTAGGGAAAATACATGATGATCCAATGGACCCTCGTGCAGTGAATGAATGAAGACCTAAGCCCCACACATGTATGTATCTTTCACTTGGTACGAATCCTCTGGAAAACATTAATGACCTACACTAGCTCTTATGTGTCTTCTTGTCTTGAACCAGGGGTCTATCGGAAACAGCCTCTCTACCTCACCTCCAAGTTAGAGGTATAGACTGCATACACTCCAACCTCCTCAAACCCCACTTTGTCGGAACACAGTGGGTATGTTGTTGTAGTTAAACCAACTTAAAATCAGGTGAAGGGAAAGGGTGATGCCAACATGACCTTAAAAAAATAATCTTCAACACGTTTTGATTTGTCTACCCCAAGATGCTACGAAACTGAACATATCCATAGACTCTGCATTCCAAATATTCAGATCCTCAAAGCAGAACGGTTATTTAATAAAACTACTATATTCATTCTACACTGAATAAGATTTCGCTACACAAACCCACTCAATTTGAACTAGCAACAATTATTGAAAAGCATCTGAAGCTTATCGAAAAGCATTTGAAGCTCGGAAACACGGCCCAATGCAGCTTTCGCTATTTTGTCTAGATTGACAAATAAACACAACAAAAGCTCAGAAAACAGCCAATTTTTTGTTTGTTACATATATGACTTGAATATGCCAACATGAAACCAGGAGGAAATACAGCCTCATCTAAGAGCTCAAACTCATCAGAACAAGTATGGTCTAAGCCATCTATCCCACACTTGCTTCTTCATATGCTGATCCTTCACACAGTCCAATTAGTCAAAATCCTTGCTCTAAAGGGAACTTAAAAAGTAGATAGCAAATTGGTGGAACTTGCCTCATGTTTTTCACTCTTAAACCAATTTTTACTGTTGTCACTGAATCTCTTCCATATTTGACTCTAGTCTATGTTAGAACATTTCTGCGAATGCTATTCTAATCTAAGTCATCCGAAATAGCATGCAACCAAGTCACAAATATTTCAAAATTCTGGACTAGTTATCTCCAAGACAATTTTAACTCATTAAAACCAGGTAAAAGAAAAGGGCAGCTCGGTATACTAAGCTCCCACTATGCACGGGTTCGCGGAAGCACAAGGGTTTATTGTGTAGCAAACTTATCTGGCCGAAAAGGTGGTTTCCACTTTCCACGGCTTCAACCGTAACCTCCTGGTCACATCGCAACAATTTTACCAGTTACGCCAAGACTCCCCTCACTAAAACAAGGTAATTTATGCATAAGTGGGGGGAACGGAGGCCGGACCATAAGGGTCTATACGGAGCCTTAGCTTTCAAAAAAGGTTGTTTCCACAACTTGAACCTGTGACCTCTTGGTCACATGGCAGTAACTTTACAGCTACACCAAGACTCTCCTTCACTAGAAACCAGGTAATCAGCAAAAAATAATGTCGTAAAGAATCTTATTACTTTTCCATAATTCAACTCAAAAGACAAGAATCGTCACCACCTCTTCACTATACATTCAAATAACAAAAACTTAACTGCATCTGCCAATCTTTACCCCACTACTAATCTCCATTAACTCAAAAAAAAAAAAGTTACTTTAAGGTGAGGGTCCATCAAAAACAGTCTCTCTCTACGAGGTAAACATAAGGTCAGCATACACTCTACCCTCCCATACCACACTTGTCGAATTACACCGAATATGTTTTTGTTGCAAAAGGAAAGTTACTTTAGCCTGACGGTCTATCAGAAATACACTCTATCTCACTGAATCCCACTTGTGCATTTACACCGAATACGTTGTTATTGTCCAAAAAAGAAAGTTACCTTTTTCACCTAGCTAACAAGATAAACCACCCAAAATCCAACAGGTTCATACAAAAAAAAAGGTTAGAAAATTGAACATACCTGAATAACATACAATACAAGGCAAATTAAAATATACCTGAATAACTTCAGCCACATAAGAAAATTGGATCCCATCTATTGGACAAGTCAAATCTTGAAACCCCAAAAAGACCGAATCTTTAACAGATTTCACCGCACAAACTGAACGTAACGATGCATTAACAGTCTCCATCGACCCCATCCCTTCGATAAACATCAAGAAAACCAAAAACCCAGCTGCAAAAGCACTTAAAACACCCATTTTTCAAGAATTCAAAGGATTCTTTATGCTTATAAAATTTGATCGGAACCCACCAAGAGAAAACCCTAGATCGGCGAATTGACGGCGGTGATAGCGGCGGTGGTGACGGTGGGCGTGGCGGTGGAAAAGAGAGCCCAGCGCATGTTAGCGTTAAGGCTCCAGATTTTGTATAAGAGGAGAATATTAGTAGAGATAGATTTTTTGTTTTCTGTTTTTTAGTTTTAAGTCCGTGGACTTATTTTTATTAGTTTATTATTTAATTTCACACATATTTTAATAAAAAATTATAAATAACATCTACTGTTTTCTTCGTTTTATTTTATGTGTTATTATTTTTGAGAGATAATTTTGAAAATTTTATAAAATCATTATTTACTTTTTAAACTTTGTATTGAGTCAAATAACGACATATAAAATGAGATGAAAGAATAATAAATACAAAATAATAAATTATTTATTAATTTTTTAGAATTAAATACATATTATTGAATATGTTGAACAAATAAAAACAATCGAAAAAAGTAACTTTAGAAACAGCGTTTTTTTCTTTTTTGGATTTGTTGGAACATCAAGATCCACTCTGTATATGGGACCAGTGTGTTTGTGAGGTTGTACTTTTTGCTGATTTTGTTATACTTTATTAGATTTTTTTTTTAAAATTGGTGATAATGACATTGAATCCTATTTGTTTTTCTGATAACGATAATGAAATCCTATTAGAATTCAGAATTTACACGTGTTTTAAATATTGTTATAACGTATAACTATAAATTGAAAATACATTTCGCGTGAGCATTATTATATGAAGCAAAATGAATGTGATCTTGTATGCAAAATTCATTTTCATATTTGTTTTACTTAATAAAATGTTTAATATTGTTCTTTTAATAGAATATGAATTTGAAGAAATTGCGGAGCAAGTATAAACAAGTTGTAAGTGTTAAAAAAAACAATTTGAATTGTTGAAGAAATAGAAAAGTCTTAAATCTCTATTTTATTTTATCAGGAGTTGTTTAAAAAATCTCATTTGTATATATTATTATGGATCAGGGTCTAATGTTCTGACCTATGAGATTTGATATAACATTATAATACAGTTTATTTGAGTTACAAATGCCCTCTGACTTTAATTTTTTGTGTCTAAGTATCCTTCATCTTATTGTTTAGTGTCATTTTAAGTCTTTCTTCATTAAAATAATACAAAGTTACTTGAGAAAAAACCTTTCTAAACAAATAACAAAAATCAATCATGATCTATATTTTGATCTGACCGATGTGAGAATAATATTTTTAAAAATTATTAATTATGTGGCATCTTTTTGTTGGCTTATTTAAATCAATCATTAATTTATATTAGAACTCAACATACAACTTGGGATCTAACGAAGAGCTCAAGGCTCGAGTCTTGGGTCCCAAGTCAATGTCGGGTCCTAGATCTCGATTCTCGTGTTAGGATTGGGTTGAGTCTTGAATCTTGATCAGGTCTCAGGTAGAGATTGAGGGTTGAAGATCGGATAATTGAATTAGGACTGAGTCCGTCATTAGAACTTTAGTAAGGTTCGAGTCTCAAGCGTCGGGTGGAGGCTCGATTTTTAAGTCGAAGTCAGTTCCTAAGTCTTGGATCAAAGCCAAGGGTCGGATCCCAAGCCTCGAGTCGGGGTGAATCCCGAGTTAGGGTTAGGGTAGCGGGAAGGTGGACCATTCAAAAAAGTAGGGTCAAATTGGTTAGATCATGACTCAATCAATTTTTAGCCCATTTCATTCCAACGATCATTTTATCCAAAGTAGCTTTTGTACTGATCATTTTAGCCCATCTCATTTATTAATTCAAGCCATCCCTCTTACATACCTCCTGTGATTCCAACTTCACTACCACCTCATTCTCCAGCCTCACGTCATTAAACTTGCATTCCAAGTACTCTGTCTTGCTTCTGCTCAACCTGAACCCTTTAGACTCAAGAGTTTGTCTCCACACCTCTAATTTGTCATTCACACCCCCTCGCGTCTCATCAATCAAAACTACATCATCTGCAAAAATCATACACCAAGGCACCTCCTCTTGAATACGCCGCGTCAACACATCCATTACCAAAGCAAACAGAAAGGGACTAAGAGTAGATCCCTGGTGCAATCCTGTCAAGACAGTGAAATGCTCTGAGTCTCCTCCCGCCATCCTCACCTGAGTTTTCGCTCCATCATACATGTCCTTAATTGCTCTGATATATGCCAGCGGGACTCCACTCACCTCCAAGCATCTCTAAAGCACCTCCCTGGGGACTTTGTCGTATGCCTTCTCCAGGTCGATAAACACCATGTGCAGGTCCTTCTTCCTTTTCCTATACTGTTCCACCAGCCTCCGTACCAGGTGAATTGCCTCCGTCGTCGAACGGCCAGGCATAAATCCAAACTGGTTTTCCGAAATAGACACTATCCGTCTCAGCCTCACCTCGACCACTCTCTCCCAAATCTTCATAGAGTGACTCAATAACTAAATCCCCCTATAGTTATTGCAACACTGAATGTCACCCTTATTCTTATAAAGAGGGATCATCGTACTCCACCTTCAAGCCTCGGGCATTTTTGCCGTCTTGAAGATTTCGTTAAACAATCCAGTCAACCACCTTACACCAGCCTCTCCAGCGAACTTCCAAAAATCCACCGGTATCTCATCCGTCCCCGTCGCCCTGCCCCTTCGCATCCTGCGAACAGCCTCTCTAACCTCTTCTACCTTAAAACGTCTACAATAACTAAAATCCCGACACTCCTCTGAGTGCTCCAGCTCCCCTAACACAATAGCTCTATCCCCTTCGTCATTCAAGAGCCTATGAAAATACGATTGCCATCTATTCTTAATGTGGTCGTCCTCCACCAACACTGTACCGTTCTCCCCCTTAATGCACTTCACCTGGTCGAGGTCACGACCCTTCCTCTCCCTAGCCTTAGCGAGTCTAAAAAACTTTTTTCCCCTGTAACCCTACATACAAGCTCTCAAAAACGGCCGTCTTAGCCGCCGTAACTGCTAACTTAGCCTCCTTCCTAGCTAACTTGTACTCTTTCCTGTTTACCCGCTTCTCTTCTTAAAAAATAATAATTTTTTAAAAAAATAGAAAAAGTGCCCTCCCCCAACCCCTCCCCCCGTCCAGCGCCCCCACCCCACCCCCGTCCACCAGTTCCCCACCCCCACCGGCTGCCATAGCCATTAGAGCCGCAACACCACCATGAACGCGCTCCCCTACCCCCACCGCTGCAGTGCCCCCCCTCCCCGCGTTTCCCCACCAACCCCCCCGGCCCCCAGCTCGATCTATTTCCTCACTCTTCTCCCCCCCCTAAACCACACACACACCCCACCATTTTTTTTAATTCACTTTCTTAATTTAATTTTTTTATTTTGTTTAGGATTGATTTTATAAATTTTACAAATTGTTAAAGATATTTAAATAAAAATTGAAAATTCATTATGTTTATGTACGTGAATTTATAGTTAAAATTTTAAATTAATTGGAAAGAAATTTCAATTATTTGAAAGAAATTTGATGTTTAGTTAAATTTATTGTGTTTGTGTATTAGAATTTATAGTTGAAAATTTAAATTTATAGTTAAAAATTTAAATTAATTTAAATTAAAAAATTATTGTGTTTGTGTATTAGTATTTCTACAATTTATAAAAAAAATTATTTAATTAAATTTATTTTAATATTTAATTTTTTATGTAGCATTTTAAAAATTACATGAAATTTAATGTAATATTTAAAAATGATGTGGCAGCTGACGTGGGGCGATGTGTTACACACACCGTCAAAGGAGTTTAAAATGTTACTTTTTAGTGGGTTCAATGATCCAGATGACAAACATATAAGTAGGAAAATTCACGTTACAAATCGAACATAGTATAAGGATCTATCGAACCATTTTACCTATATTAAATCTTGTCATAACAAAAGTATCATATAAAGTTATTGCATATAAAATATAATATTTTTATTGATTGATGCAATACGCACTCACATGTATACATTAAACCTAATTATAATAAACGTATCATAAAGTTATAGCATATTGGAATATAATGTCCGACAAGTCCTAAAAGATCAATAGTGACGCTCAAGTTGGTTGACTCCACTTGCAAATTATAAAAGTACAACTCATTTATTGTTGATTCATTCAAATATTCTTAATAGAAAATTGTGTTGTACTATAATTTATATATATATATATATATATATATATATATATATATATATTAGATATTGAATTTCTTTGACTTATTCGCATCTCAACTAATTTATATTTTGAATCCCTATAATAAAAATTGGATTCCCCCACAAATTCAAGCATAACATTAACAAAATATCTGCCCTGATTAGGCTTGCCATTTTTCTTTCCAACTAATAAGAAAATTTAGTTCCTCATCTACTGTGAGTAGAAGTCAAAAGGCTCAAATAAATTCATTTTAAGATTTGTTTTTGCTATAGCACATGTCACAGTCACACTATGATCTCCATCCATTAGGGGCAAGACAAAAACGTAATAAACCCACAAAAATATTCAATGTTAGGTCACTCCATACAGACCCTGTTTGGGTTAGGTAATTAAAAATAGTAGATAATAAGTAGGTGTTGAAACTAATTTTGTAGATAAATAAAAAATAGTTACGTTTGAATAGGAAGTGTTGAAATTGATAAATAGGTTACTAATGCGCTTTGTTTTAAAAAAAAAATGCTAATAGACACCTTTTTTTTTAATTAAAATATCAAAATTGCATTAAATAAACAATAAATTAAAGGCACTTGAACAGAAAAAGGATGAAAAACAAAAATAGAAGTTACTATGTTTTAGAAGAGTATTTCAACAATTACAAAATAATTAGGGGTGATCGTAAAAAGTTAGATTAAACCAAAAGTATTTTATAAGCCAGAAAAGTATCATACCTTGGAGGTTACCAACTTAGGAATTTTTTTCTGTTATAAGCACTTTCGATGTTCATAAAAAGCAGAGATAAGTCGATAAAACAAATACATCACCTTCTTAAGATCATTCCAATATCAATGATGTATGATTTTTGAAAAAATTGTAGCGCTTGAACTGTAGTTCCACCAAACTAATATGAAAAAGGGAAATGGATCTTAGGCACTTTGTTATGGCCATTTTGAGTTGAAACCCAAAAACTCCACAAAACTGATTCTACATTTGAACTAATTTAGCCTAGAAGTAAAACCAAAGGACAACTGTCAAACCTAAGAATATCCAAGTTAGTCAAGGGAGCATTATAATTTGAGGATATCCTACAGTTTGATGAATATCAACGATTACAACTTTTTTTAAAAAAATAAACCTTGGTCTAGAAAATAAAGACACACCTCTTGTCCAAAAGGTGCAAGTAAAATGAATCCCCTAATATTCATTCTCTTTATATGATGGTTAGTTTAGATCTTACTTGATTAAATCAATACTCTTACACATTATTTACTAAGCTGCTACTGCTCATCACTCCATCACCTAAGCAATGGGTCATTGGTACAGGGGGTGTTTAGTTTGAGATATTAACAGATCCCGAGACTATTTTATCCCACAATTTGTCCTGAAATGGTGGGATTACTATCCCATATGGAGGGTGGAATAAAATAGTCTCATAAGCATTCCCGACTTATCCTATGCAGTGTACCAAACAACCCCTTAGTGCGATTGCCGGTCATAAAAGTCAAATCAGTGATCAGAAGGCAAAAAAGAAAACATAACACACAACTGCAAATTCAAATTCTACAAGAAACTTGTAAAAGTTCAAATTAGTAACAAGTAATAGAATCATTTGAAAGAAGAATCTCAATGAGATATTGGTAGGAGGAGGATATCACAGTCATCTCTACAAACTGATCTCAAAGTTGCTTCTTCATCCATCCTCCATTACACTGCTGCTAACCAATCAGAGTTGCTTCTTCATCCATCCTCCGTCACACTGCTGCTAACTGATCAAAGCTGCCTCTTCATGCTCCCATCCACAACTCAAATCGGAAACAAATCAGCACCTACGTAATAATCTAATAATCAGGAAATGTTTAGGTCCTACTGATGGATTCTGATCCTACCATATCCTGTATGACTACATTGAAAAAAAAAATGGCTAAAGGAGCTTAAAAGCTCAAATTCTTCTCTAAAACACAGTAAGTGATTTGACTTACTTCAGTCAAAAGAATAGGGAAGGTTACATGCTAACTTAACTAACATTGATCTTGATCCACTCATAATCTAGAGTTTCTAATTAATTTTTTCAGCTCTCCCTTTGACCAAATCCTCCGTCTGAAAACTACGTTCAATGTGGATCAATGACAAGTTCTACATAAAGCTAAACTGCCCTGAGATCCTCCCACTGCAGGTTGGACACATAAAACCAATTGAACCTGCTTCTGCTCCTAACTGGTCAGGCTCTTGATAGAATTCATTTCTGCACCAAACACATACCACGGTCGTCGGATTCCTGCCAGCTAAATTTGGCATTACATTGTCTTTTCCAAGCCAAAATGACGAATTAAATCCTTGTTCTATATAAACTTGAGGCTCTTCTTGAAGAGAATTTAAACTGTGTGTGCCCATGAAACTATATTCCACTGGTCCACTTCTGTCAGATCTCAACCCATCAAAGCCAGTGTTGCCGTCATACTTCTCATTCTCTCCGAAGAGAGTGTGAACCTGTCCAAAATAGCATGTTGGGAAACATATGATAAATTTGCTGAATATAACCAACTTAATTTATTGTCAGCCTCCTGTCAAAATCAAAGTCAGGAGGTATGGCAAAATGTAATTGTCAATTGATCAATAAAAAGCTTTGAACTAATAAATTCACAACAATCTTTTTTTGGTGGATAATAAATTCATAAAAATGTTCATAACCAAAAACATCTGCAAGTCTTTTCTGATCGTGTCTTGTAGGAAAATGAGTTAAAAGTATCTGTGAAGAGAACTGCAACTACTACGAATTTAATATGCTATAGCATTTTTCTTCAAAAACATGGCAGAAATGGTATATTTCTCATACTAAAGTAGTCTCAAACGCACACAAACATACAACAACAACAACAACATACCCAGTATATTCCCACAAAGTGGGGTCTGGAAACACACAAACTGTAAATTTTTGAGAAAGAAAACGACACACCCAGTGGAATCCCACAATATATTTTAAGGCATACCTTATCTGACAAAACATCATAGTTCTGGAAACAATTAGATGACTGGGCTACTGAGGTTGAATTGTCTGCTGAGCCACCTTGAATGACATTTTCCACACCCGTTCTCCAAATGCTTCCGGCCATGACATCCTCATTAGGTTTGGCATCTCCATAACCAAAACTAGTAATTATCTTCTTTCCAGAGTTATCAACTTCATCTACTTTCTGTTCATCCCACAACTGACCATGAAAAACTGTGTTGAAGTTACTTCCAAAATCCCCCGTTTTTCCCTTGAAAGTTGAATTACTTAAATCAATCCCAACTTCTCCATGTTTATCGGTCTCCAATCTTCTCTGGAGATTATCCTGAACTCCATATGTTTCCTCCATGCCAAGTTGGAACGTTGTACAGTTCAAATTTGCACCTAGATCCACATGAGAATTGCTGAAAACAACATTGAGATCATGATGTCGAGAATTTTCAAGACCATCAAATTTAGATTCATCCAAAGAGTTGTTATAGCTCCTGTTCATGGTGTATTCCTTGGTAGAAGCTTCTGGCACATTGGTTGAAGAAAATAATGCACTCGCAGACCTTTGCTGATCATTAACTTCCATTGTGCTCTGGTAAACTTTGGTATCGTGATCTTCTGCACAAGATGCCCTCGCATTCGTGACTGGAAAAAGCGAGCAGAATGCAAGACTTTTTTCCTTCTCTATGTTACTGGCATCAACTTTTTGCACAGCATGATTGTTACTAGAAGTAAATCCCACTATATCACTAGTAACACTCTGCAGCTGATTAATCTTGGGCTCATCTGCACTTCTTTTCAAATCATTAAAAATCTGAGATTTAATCTCACTGTTCTTGTCACATGACGGAGAAAGCAGACTGCTCCCGTCTCCTTTCTGCTGCGCAAGACCGTCTAGAACGCAAGCAGAGACATCAGTCACATCTCTTTCAGCTGTATTTATATGTTCATCTGGATGTGGAACAAATGAATAGCTGTCCTTCCCAGAATGAACTCCTACATAATCTACCGTGGATCCTTCCTTGTCACAAGATGGGGTACCTAGGCTGCTCTTAAAATCTCTGTTTTCCTTGGATGTTTCTGACAGAAAGGATACACCATTCATAACATCAATGTTCTTCCCTGAGTGATCTTCAGTGAGTGGAACCTGTCTGGCACTAATCAAACTATTCTCATCCGGCAGACTGGCATTTCTGCATAACGCAGTTGTTGACTCAGCATCCACCAACCTATCACTCTCTAATTTGCTCTCATCCACTGTAGGGAAAAACTTGCCATCTTCCACACTAACACCACACGAATCAACAACGCCATTTGAACAAAGTAAACCTTCCTGTTTAGGTTCTTCTACGTTGGAACAGACAATTACTTTGCTTATATCCGTACATGTTTTTTCTTTCGATGAAATAGGGGAACTCACAGAAATATCTTCCTGGTTATGACAGCCCTTATTGGTTCCTTCAGCTGCAATATCAGCAAACAATGAGTTACATGGTGTTCCACAATAATTATCATCATTGTTATTAAATGTAACACAGCTTCAAAACTTAAAAACACAAAGTAGTTTTATTATAGGCACTATCCATAGCCTCACCTGGACCTTCTAGCTTATCATCAGTCTCCATGTGATCGTCCTCCTGGATTTTACTAGGAGGTGCATGATTGTCACCATCATCCACACTTGCACCAGCATTTTCTGTCAGGTTCCTCAGCGGAACAACTGAATCCTGCATAATGGGCTCCCTTAGCATGGCTCTGCTAGACACTACAGGTTCAACGTACCCTCCCATTTTGATTGAAAGAGATCCATCTGCCGTCTTTAGCTGGTACTTGACATGGTTCCCAACATGACCATTGTACCGATGCTTTTCTTCAAATGTCTTATGGCAGAATTGACATTCAAACTTTCCATCTTTAATTATTACTCCATCAGTAATGGATTGACCACCATTTCTAGATCTCCTTTTCTGATGAGAAGATAACTGGTGCTTCAATAAATCATTCTTATTATTAAACGTCACATTGCATTTGTCACAGTGCAACAGATCTCCTACTTGGACCTCTGATAGTTCTCCAAAATTTAATAAACCTTGAAACTCCCCATGACCAACGGCAGGGGCTGAGTTATGAAAAAGAGGGCTCTCCTTTTCGCCGCCATCTTGAACTCTGAGATCTGAAGTCTGAAACATATTTGATGAAACTGTGTAAGGGAAAAAGAAAGCAGAAAGAGAAAAAACTATATTTTAAAAAATAAGTTAAAACTTACACTAACCAAAGCACATGCATTAGTGATCTCAACAGTTTCACTACTCTTAGCATATGTAGGAAGATTTTCATTCCGTTCACCATGAAGAAAAAGCAAATATGAAGAAATTTCCTTGCATGTGCCAAAGTGCCGTCCATTAGGGCTGAGAAATTCAAATGTCTTAAGCCATCCAAATTGGACACATATAACAGAGAGAGAAGTAAACAAATATACAACATACCCAGTATAGTCCCACACAGTGGGGGGGGGTGGGGGGGGGGGGGGGTCTGGGGAAGGTAAAGTTTATGCAGACCTTACCTTACCCCTACCTAAGAGGTAGAGAGGTTGTTTCCGATAGACCATCGGCTCAAGGAAAAAGTCCAAAGCAATCCCGAAAAACAGAAGTAATGGAAGTACAAGAAAAAAAAAAACACTAACAAAAATAGCAGATAGTACAACAACAACAACAACAACAAAAAACCCAGTATATTCCCACAAAGTGAGGTCTGGGGAGGGTAGAGTGTATGCAGTCCATACGACTACCTCTAAAAAGGTAGAGAGGCTGTTTCGGAAAGACCCCCGGCTCAAGATTAAAGACAGTATACAAAAGCATCAAAAGCAAGGAACATGATAAAATAACATAGGTATGACATCCACAGAAGATTGTACATTGCCAAACAAAGAACACCAAAGTCCACCTAATTATTGGCTATGACTCATCCACACCCTTAGCCCTTTATCCTAATGTTTTTCCTCCATACCTTCCTATCAAGGGTCATGTCCTTAGTCAACTGTAACTGCTCTATGTAACGCTTAATCACTTCTCTCCAGCATTTCTTCGGTCTATCCCTACCCCGCTTGAAACCTTCCAAGGCCAACCTCTCACACCTACGAACTAGGGCATCTGTACCCCTCCTCATCACATGACCAAACCATCTCAACCTCACTTCCCGCATTTTTTTCTCCACAGATACCACTCCCACCTTCTCCCGAATAATATCATTCCTAACCCTATCAGCCCTTGTGAAACCACACATCCAACGCAACATCCTCATTATCGCCACTTTCAACTTATGGATATGAGAATTCTTAACTGGCCAACACTTCGCCCCATACAACATAGAAGGTCGGATTGCAATTCTATAGAATTTGCCTTTTAGCTTGTGAGGCACCTTCTTATCGCATAAAATACCTGAAGCGAGCCTCTATTTCATTCAACCAAACCAATCCCAATACGGTGAGAGACATCCTCATCTATCTCTCCATTCCCAAGAATCATAGACCCGAGATACTTAAAACTATCCCTCTTGCAAACCACCTGAGAATCCAACTTCACTACCACCTCCTTCTCGTGCCTCGAGTCACTAAACTTGCATTCAAAGTACTCCGTCTTGCTCTTGCTCAACCGGAAACCTTTAGACTCCAGGGTTTGTCTCCAAACCTCCAGCTTATCATTAACCCCTTGTCACGACTCATCAATCAAAACTATATCATCTGCGAAAAGCATACACCAAGGCACCTCGCCTTGTATATTCCGTGTCAACACATCCATCACCAAAGCGAATAAAAACGAACTAAGAGTTGATCCCTGGTGCAACAACAAAACAAACAATAATCGAGGTACAAGAAACAACAAATAGTAAGAGAAATCGAAGGACAAGAGACTACAGGAACAATACTACAACTACTAATATGAAAAGACAATGAGACAATGCTCGGCCACCTAATAACCTTCTACCCCTCACCCTCCTATCTAAGGTCATCTTCTCGATAAGTTGAAATTGTGTCATGTCCTATCGAATTATCTTTCTGTCTTTCCCTGATACTTATCTACCTCTACCTCTCCTGAAACCATCCATACACAACTTCTCACACCTCCGCACTGAGGCGTCCGTACCTCTCCTCTTCATATGCCCGAACCATCAGTACTAATTTTGGGTTTTGTTTAAAGTAAAAATCATGTGTAAACTGTCGGATGAGCTTGGGTTTTGTTCAAGCAACAGACATCAGCAAATGCAATTATGATAACAAAAGACAAGAAGAACCTATCAGTGAACAGTGTAAAAAGAAGAACCTATTAGAGAAAATGAAGGTCACGGAGATGGCTGGCAAAAGTAACCATAAGATCTTTTTTCTTTGGAAATTGACCTTAAGATGTTTTGAATCTATTAACACAAAGTAGGTCAAGAAGATCGTGAAAGGCAGCATATTTTATGTATGTGCATATGCACATATACGCATTGCACACACATTTAATGTGATTTAACGCTGGTTTTCTATGAAATTTTTTTGGTTTTCAAGGAATAAAAAGAGTGAGAAAGGCGTTTCAAGGCAATGAACAGATCCAAGTAATGGTAAACTTTCTTTCAAACGAAACAAACATTATCTTGAAATGACCCGAAAAGAATAGAGTCTTGTAATAGAAGAGGGAAGGACAATGTGCTCTTGAGACTAAGAAGCACTATATTTAATAATTGTAAATGAAAGATGATTTTGTAACATTTAACCCACTTCAACGAAAAGTTTTTGTTGGTTGTACCATGTGAGTCCAAAGGATGACGATGGCCGTATTCTTAAAATGAGTTACACAACAACGATAACTCAATCCGAAAACTAGTTAGGGTCCGCCATATGATTCCTTAATATACATTATCCATTTGGACCTTCTCTACCCCAATATTCTTTATAATCAGCAATTCAAGAAATGAGTTTTGATGCTTCATTAAATCAAGCAAATGAGAAAACACTAAAAATATCTTAGTTTCTCTATCTTGCTCTCTCCTCAATAAAACCATGGCACGACTAACTGTCTCAACTCTCAGCAACGGACCAGCAATCAAACTTAATACAAAAGGTTGCTCCCCATGGGCTTTAAATTTTCTTAAACAAGATTCCAATAGTAACAACTTTCACACATAGCTCAGACGATCCTGAATTCTACTTGGTAACCCTAAATGATCCATGCCTAAACAGCAGCAGGGAATCTACCAATATGAAATCTCAAGAGCATTATGTCCCATATTCTCTACATAAAGAAGAGAAAAGAAACTGGCAGGCCAAACCAACTGTGTCATATTTTGAACATTATGATTCTAGTTGCAATTTCATGCACCCAAACCCTTTAGAAAGGAATAAGTAAAATATTCCTTATAAAGCCCAGAAACTTTTCCAAGTTCTAACCCAGCATACTTTTATGAAAAATCTCTAAATAATTTGAAACCTGAACCAAGAACAGTTGGGATCAATATACATGTCGAATACACCACATCAAAATATATATATATAGGTTCATAAGATAACTACTTGTTTGGTCAAGCTTCTAAAAACTGATTACTTTGAGAAACACTTTTTGTCGAAATAGCTTTTCAAAAAAATGCTTTTAGAGAAAGCCAATAAGCTAATGTACTTGATAAGTGTTTTTTCTAGTATGTGATAAACAGATTTTGTTCAGCCAATCTTTTCCAAAATGCTTTTGAGTGTCAAACTGCAAAAAAAAGACAGTATTAACTATTACTGTTCCTTTTACAACTAGTATAGCTAAATATAGAAATTTTATATGTTTTTTACTAGAGACTTAATTAAGCTTTTTACTTGGTTAGAATTTAAGACGTCACATAAATTACATATTGATAATTTCAATCAATATAAATATAGGTGAGAATAAGAGGTATGTAATTATATGTGAAAGATATATATGTTAAATTAATGACATATAGTTTGGTAAATATAAATTTTTGGTAAGGATGATTTCGTCTCGAACAAGTAAACTTTATGCTTCTACTTTTTGGAAGAAGCTAAAATTTGTAACTTCTCCGCAACACCAGAAAACTACTACTTCCTCTACTCAAAAGCACTTCCCATTTTTTGGCCAAACATCTCCAAGACAGTGTATATGGACGGACTTATTGTTTATAATGAGAGCTAAACAAAACTAAACAGAACATAAAACGACACCACTTAAGCCACCAATGAAGAAGCATGCCTTCGTACAAAGAAAGCTATGTGAGCTTATTGACAAATGATAAATGTAGGCCTGTTATAAGAAGAGAAAATAATAAATACTCCAAACGTGAAGATTCAATAATGGAAGACGGATGCTTTTCTTTGAGGATGGTTCGGGCATACAAAGAGAACATGTGCAGATGCCCCAGCGAGGAGATGTGAGAGTGTAACACCCTAGGTGAATACCACATCGACAAAACATGGGAAAGATGTTGAGTGTATAAGGAAGCAAACGTTAGACCCTAATGACAAATTTTAAACCCATGCGAGCCTAGGCCCAAAGAGACATCATCATTAGTGGGTTGGGCTGTGACAAATATGGTATCAAAGCCACTCTAGCATGCAACCTTGAACAATGGTGAGGCAAACCTCAGCGAGAACATTGGAGTCTCAGGGGAGAGGGAGATGTAACACTCTAGGCGAATCCCACATCGACAAAACACAGAAGAGATGTTAGGCATATAAGAAAGCAAGTCTGTGTTTTAAACCCTTGTTGGCCTAAACCCAAAGCAGACAAATACAAGTGGGTTGGGTTGTGACAGAGAGGTTGGCTATGGTGGCTCAAGGAAAGGTAGGCAGGCCGAAGAAGTAACGGGAGAGGTGATCAGACATGACATGATACACCTGCAACTTAGTGAAGGCATGACCCTAGATAGGAGGATATGTAGATTGAGTATTAGAGTAAAAGGTTAGTAGGTAGTCAAGCATTGTCTAGTTTTTCTTGTTAGTATTTATTATTGTTATTGTTGTTCCCCTATTATCTTATTCTTCAATCTTTCACTATTTGTTGTTTTTATTACCTTTTTCTTAAGGTTATCATAGTATTTATTTTTGATAACCACACAAAATACTATGATAACCTTAAGAAAAAGGTTAGCATAGTATTTGTTGTTGCTATTGTTTGTTTTCTATTATTTTCAGCATGGCTTCTTCACTATTGTATTTCGTTGGGAACAACCACTCTACTTTCACAGAGTAGGGGGTAAACTTACGCTCACACTAAGGGGTCATTTGGTAGGATGCATTAGAAAAAATAATGTATGCATTAGCTTTGTGTGTTACTAACACCTTGTTTGGTAAACTTTTTCAACCTATGCATAACTAATGCAAGCATTAATTATACACTCTATTGTGTATTATGCTATGGATAACTAATACATCAAAAACCTTGGTATTAGCAATTCAAGGAACTTTAATGCATGCATAAGCATGTATAAAGACACAATAGTCCCTTAAAACCTTTTCCACATTATTTTCATTATATTTGTGGAGGATATTTTTATAAATAATTTTTTTTGTTTAAAAATATGCAATGCAAGTGATTTTTAACAAACTAAACCAAACACCGCATAAGAAATAATCTCAACAAGCATAATTAATACTAGCATTACTAATACAAACATTACTAATACAATCATATTTTACACAATTCTTATACACCCTATAAAATGACCCCTAACTTTCCCAAACATTAGTTGTGGTTACACAGGGTATGTTGTTGTTGATGATCTATCTACCTAATGGTAAGACAAATATTTCCTCTTATTTGCAAGCCTAGAATTTACGTTGTCTTTCCTCTTATTACAGAATCACTAATGCATAAGACCCTACAAGTTCCTTCATCTAAGTTGCGACAAATTCTGAATTACATATCCTATAGAAATACTTTTGCAACGACAAATTCTACTAAAAATTGCATTTTCCTAATACGTATACCTTTTTTCAAAGCAAGCAATCCCTTTGTTACAATTTGTGGGTCTTACTTTACTTTTTAGTTTTCTTCGTGCAGTACATCACCTTTCAAGATTTAGTGATTTTCTAATTGCAACATAATCACTTTACTCTTAATGGCACTTCCTTATACAAATAATACCACAAGTTTAAAACAACTTTCAAATGGCACCCTGCGTTTAAGTTGCGACTTGTGGGGACTCCACTTTTGGTGTGGCACCTACGTCGACACGACATGGTTGTGGGTATCGGTGGATCACTTGATACTCCATTGTAGCTTTTCATGGAAGATTTGGTCTATAAATTTATGCATTTTTGGAGTACAGAGGGTAATGCCATCAAATTTTATAGAGCTACTCCATATTTGGTAAACACAGAAAGTTGACAGGAGAAGAAGCTTTGGAGGACAGTCCCCTTATTCAGAGCATGGACTATATTGCTAGAAGGGAATAAAAGATGCTTTGACGGGAAGAAGGAATGTGTAGCTGTTATAAAACTGAAATTTATTCAGAATTTATTGTTTTGGAATAATGGGTATTTTTGTGACTAATGTGTTGGATTTTCACGACTAGCTAGAGTCTTTGTTCAGGTAATTTGGACAAGTCCAGTTTGTGTAGTCTTTTCAGACCATCCTGGTACTGAGATACATTAGAATTTATACCATTATCAAAAAAATGATGGGAAACAAAATGCCGGTTGTATAGCTAAAACCCCCAAGAAAGTCACTACCAGACCACTTCATTTATTTCATCATCATATATGTTAGGCTCCAATGAGAATCATGTCCCTAGAGAAATCAAGATCCAGTTACAACAACAACATGCCCAGTATAGTCCTACAAAGTGGGTTCTAGAGAGGATATAGTGTAGCCGTCCTTAACCCAATCTTAGAGGTAGAGAGGTTGTTTCAGATAGACTCTTGGCTCAAGAAAAGCAGTCCACAAAGAGAATAAACGGAAGTGAAAAGAATCACAAAGCATACTGAACAGTAACGGCAGCAAACTAATATGATAATCAAAGTACAAGAAACATCAGATAATAACAAAAATCGAAGGACAACAAACTACAGAAGCAAAATCAAGATCCAGTTGTCTACCATAATTGATCAAAAATTAATTATGCATTAATCCTAAATTAGTCAGATTTGGCTCTATGAACCCTCTAAGTTCATTGAGTTTTGTTCAAGTGCATTCACTCAATGCCAAAGATTATGGTGAAACTTTAAAGCCAAATTGGAGTTCTCTAATAACCTAACCACAAAACAATCTTGACAATCAAAGCAATAAGGTAACAATATAAACAATAAAAGAAACAACAGCATTCCTAAAAAACCTTATATAGCGCCGACAATGCACCCATGCATGGCCTCCTTTCCTCTTAACAGAAAGCAAAAGCTTCCAACCTTTTGGCAGCGTACTCCCGAACTCACCTGCATCCACAATCCTCCTCTTCTTCCTCGTACTCCCCCATTGCCCATTCAATCTCCCTAGAAACCCTAACAACTCCTCTCCACTCCCTAAACCCTCAGTCCTCCTCCTCAATTCCTGCCCAAACGGATCCTCCAATGCTCCTAGAGCCGCCAAATCCACTGGTACACCATCCTTATTCATAATCTCCTTATCCCTATCATCCCTTTCATCCACATGTTGATAAACTACAATGTCCTTTACTTCCACATCCGCCTTCGCAACCTTAACCTCAACCACCCCGCTATTCTCATTCCTCTTAGGCCGTCCTCGCTTCCTTTTCTGCCCAATTGAACCTACATTGCCCAATTCTGGCACTGGCACAAGCGCAGGAGCCGGCACGGATAACGAATCAGAATAATCAACCCGAATAGGTACCAAATCAGTCGGATTCGCTGCCGTACTGGAACCCGAACCAAATAACTGCTTAAGCATCGTAACAATCTGCGAACTCTCCGAATTTTCAGAGCCACTGTTAAAATCCGAATTTTGAAGAGAAGAATTTCGTAGGTGCGGGGTACGGCTACGGATGACGGAGGAGGAAGAAGCCGCAGCAGCAGCGGCGGCGGCGGCGGGGGCAAGGCGGAGACGGGAATAGGTTTGTTTGCGGGAGCCAGCAGATTCATTGAAAACGGAACGGTCAATTTTAGGGATAACGACGTCATCATCCCGACGAGGGTTAAAAACGGAAGAGGAACAAAGGGAAAGAGAGTAAAGTTCAGATTGAGAAAGAAGACGGAGATCAACGATGGAGATTGATTCTGCTTGAAGTGGAGGAGGGCCTCCGACGACGTCATTGACGGTAACGGCGGAGGAAGAATTGACGGTAACGGAAGTAGCCATGAAAAAGAGGGAATTTTTGGTTCAATTGGATGAGGAGAAAAAAATATAATAGTACTATTAGTTTGGGAGGGAAGGGTGTTTGTGTCAATTACTGAAAATGGAAGGGCTTGTTTTTACTTTTTTCAAGGAGTGTATTAACTGTTTACTGCTATTGGTTTGGACTTTAGGATGTGTCATTAGATTATCAGAATCGAAGGGATTTATCAAGTACACTGTCCCCCAAAAATTATGTTGAGATTTTTTTATAATTTAAAATAATAAATGAATTTTTAAAGTTAAAAGAGAATTATTAAGATACTCACTCCGTTTCAAAGAGAATGACCTACTTTAACTTGACACAAAGTTTAAAAAAATAAATAAAACTTTTGAATCTTGTGGCCTTAAATTAAAGTTGTGTCAAATGTACCAAAATATTTTTTAATCTTGTGGTCCTAAACATGTCACGTGGAAAGTTGAAATTAAAATGTTGCAAAAAAAAAAAAACATTTTTTTAAACGAATTAAAAAAGAAAGTAGGTCATTCATTTTTAAACGGAGGGAGTATATTTTTTTATATTTATCCTTTTTTTTTAGTGAGGTTCTTATTATTTTACCTTTGTTAGGTATTTTCTAGAGAAATAGTTGGGAATAATTAATAGGTAACACTGGGTGTGTTTAGTATGATGAAAAATATTTTTTAGAAAATGTTTTCCTATTTTTCTTTGTTTGGTTGTAATAAATGTTGAAAAACTATTTTTCATAATAATTCATTTTCCTCAATTTGAGGGAAAATGACTTCCCTCGTGGGCCAAGAAAAGCTGAAAAATGACAAATATGGCTTATGACCCCACCCCAACAACACTCAAATTCACATTACTCAAAAAAATTTCATTACTCAAAAATATTTTTCACTGTGCGTTGCTCCAATTTTTCACTGCTTAAAATAAAAAATAGTGAAACCCGATTTTTTTTCTATTTTCAATGTTCGTTAAATGTATTGTTATTTCCATGTACATAGAAGAAGACTTACCTATGTTACTTTTGTTAATTGCATATTCCATTTTGTCATCGATGTAGCTTGTTTCATAAGGTTCAATAAGTTTGTCGTTTCGTTGTATTTTTATTGATTGTAGTATTTTGAGATTGTCTTGTGAAAATATTGAAAAGTGTCTCCTATACTTGCTAATTAGTAGTTGCTTAAAACTTAGTGACTTGTAATATTTTAGTACTAGATATTGATATTATTTGTTATTCTTAAATTAGTTCTTACAAATTGTTGAGTTGTTAGGGACAGTGATATACTAGTTAACAGTTAATAGTATTTTCTAAAAAAAAAAATTTCACTCACCAATCAAACACTAAAAAATATTTTTCTAAAATTTTTTTTCTACTCACTAACCAAACACTATAAAAAAAATTCAAAAAATAATTTTTACTCATCAACTAAACATGAGAAAATAAGTAGAAAACCAACTTATTTTCTAAAACAACTTTTTCTAGAAAAACGTTTTCTATGAAAAATATTTTCCATCACACCAAACACACCATAAATGGAAAATAGCACTTGATGAAATAGTACCTTTGTTAGATATCTTTTAAATATTTTCTCAAGGATTAGTATGTTATACTCCAATAATTAGCTTAATATGAACTAAAAGAAATATTTTTTAAATCTTATGATTTACAATTCATTTTACTCCCTCCACTCATTGTTTTTTTTATTTGGTCATACTCTTTAATAAATTACTCACTTTTAGAAAAATTAAAAATATTTTTATCTATTTATCTCTAATTAAATTTTATTTTTTTTCAAGTTGACATTTATTATTATATTTAATCTTAAAGACATATTAAGAAGATTATGATCAAAGTATTTTAAAAACGTAAACATACACTTATTTAGAAATAAAATTATAACTCAAAGGAAACACTTATAAAGAAACAAATGGAGTACTAACTGATCCGATCAACTACGTAAGTCGTAGCGCGCTAGCGCACGTACTCTTCTTTTATGAGCGAGACTCCATCATCGAGAATGAAATATTTATTCTGTACATGTCAGATCATGAATTAGTAACTGCGTCCAATTTCCCCCCAGAAAAAAAAATTCAATTGTGTCGAACTTTCCAGGCCACACATTTGAGTTCAACTCTGGGGTTTTATTAATTTTACGTTCATCAAGAAAACATAAATGCAAGTTATAGTTTATTAAATTATTCATATTCAATGAAGGTGAATAGATTTTTCCTTTAAATATGGGTCAAAATCATTTTTCTTCCCAACTTTATCTTAAAAATCAAACTTCCCCTCAATTTTAAACAATAATCATACTCCCCTTTATCCTAATTGACTTTTTAAAATTCTTATTTTACCCTTTATCATCGATTTTTTTTATTTTTCTAATTTCTTTAAAATCATCATATTTTCATTTTTTTAAAAAATCATATAACAAAATTTTCATAAAAACATAAACATTATTCAAATAACAAAATTTTCATAAAAACATAAACATTATCCAAATAACAAAATTTTCATAAAAACATAAACATTATCTTCTAGAAAAAAAAAAAGTAAGAAATATGTAAGTTAATGATAATCTTTATGAAGTAAATTAGCATAATAAGAAAATAGTTTTATTAATAATAATCAAAACTCTAATATTTATTTTACAAGTGAAAATAATAAGTACTACTAATTTTATAAACATATTTCAATGCAAAAAATACAAACAATAAATGAAAGAGATAAGTCTTTAGTACCACCCCGAACTATGGTCAAAGTTGTTACGACACACTCCGACTTCACAAGGGTCCTATTATTTCCTGAACTCAAATTTAGCATATTTTTGTCATTTTTTTTGTGCTAATGTGACACCTTTATTACATAAAATGGAGTCCATATCAAAGGTGTCACGTCATCTAAAATGATTAACAAAAGGCATCAAGTTAGATAAAAAAGGATTGACAAAAATACGCTAAAATTTAGTTTAAGGGGTATTAGGCCCCGTGAAGTTGACGTGTGTCGTATCAAATTTGGTCATAGTTCAGGGATACTAGATGTTCTTTTCGAATAAAAATAAGATCAAATTTTTAAGATTATATTTATTTATATAAATTATAAAATATGTAATACTCTATTAATGATAATCACAGTTTATTTACTGATATAGACAATAGATAATATCGTTTCTTATCACTTGATTTTCATACTAAAAATAAATGTTTTAATTTATCTTCTCAAATTATGAAATCAAGAGAACTGTATTACGTTTTTTTTCTATCCTTTAGTGTTAAATAACTATATAAAGTAATAGTATAGACAAATTTAAAATTTAAAATTATCATTAATAAGGTTAATTTAACAAAATAAACCTCTAAGTAAAATTTTCTTAAGGATTGTGTTATATCAATAAAAAGTTAAGTAATACGAAACAAATTTAGTAAGAGAGTGATAAAACACGAAAATATACGCACATGCATGTACATACAAATGTATATATACACACTTAGGGGTGGGGCGTTTGGAAACAAGTTATTCCGGGATTAGTTATTACACAATAAGTTGTACTAACATGTATGTGTGATAACTTATCTCATCACTGTGGTATAAATGGTGCGACAAATAATCTTGAGACTACCTAATACATCTAATTAACCTCAGGATAAATAATCATGAACTTTATCTCTGAATTATTATAATTATACCTCACACCAAACGACTCTTTAATACATATAATACTAAAATAATAATTTTAAAAAATAACATTGAATTTTGTGATAAATTTATAAAAAGTATTAATTTGCGTATAAAGTTAATAAACTTAAATAAAATGCCACAAATATCCATATTAAAAAAATATTCATTACATATAATATAAAAAAAAGTATTGCATAAATATAGACTTAAAATTATAAGGATAAAATAGACATTACATAAATTAAAGAGGGGAGTATGATTATTGTTCAATATTGAGGGGGGTGATTTTTTAATTAAAGTTGGGGGTGAAAATGATTTTCATCCTTTTAAATATTGTGTATACTTCTTTAATGTTAATGACATAGTTAAAAACAATCATCAACTTAATTTTGATTTTCTAAAGTAATACTTATTTTGAGATTACTTTTTAAGTTTAAAAAAAAAAGTCAAAATAAAAAAGGAGTGTAACTAATATTCTACATATTTTTAAATAGTTAAAACTTGAAAGTTGAAAATAAAATCTAATTAAATTTGCCTAGAATTTCACATTTGAGGTAGTAAGTAAATTCTATTACAAAGAGGAAAGAGGGGTGATTAGTCAAGATTTGTATTCGCAATTGGAAGAAAAAGTTCAAGTAAACAAAAAAGATAACATTTTTACTTATCACAAAAAATACCTCGAATTGTTGCTTTCATGAGCCTTGAGTTGGACAAACTCGTGAAAGCAACAATTCGAGGATTTTTTTAACAAAAAAGTAAAAATGCTATCATAAATGCCAACCCTTTGTGGAAGTAATTACACTTTCTCCCATTTTTTAAATTATTTTACTCTCTCTCCCTATTAATATACATAATATAGCCGACATATACATAACAATCTGTTTATATGTTGGGATTTTTGTAATATGTTTAGGAAGTTGAGATTTTTTGTAATATTGAAAATATAAGCTGTGTATTTGTGTAATTTTTAGTTTTTTTCCTATTTGAACTTTTTCTTTCAACCTAGATGCAAATTTTGATTACGCTCCGGAGAATAATACTCCCCTCTTTGCAAAGTGTATTTTAAGGCCTCGTTTGGCCACGAAAATAAAAAATCGGAGTTGAAGTTGGAGTTGTTGTTGTGTTTGGTCATGAATATAAATTAAAGTTGTTTTTAAAACTTTATGAGAGAAATAGGAGTGCTCCGAAAATAAAATAATTTTCTAAAGTGAAACAATTTTTATGGCGAAACATCACTATTTTTACTTTTTTTTCACTAAAGTGAAATAATTTTTTGAAAAAAATTGAAAAAAATTTTCATGGCCAAACGCCTACTAAGTGATACGTTTAAAGTGTATTGTAAGTGATATGTTAAGTTGTACTTCATAAAATTCATATGAATATGGTATAAAAGTTGTGAATAAGTTGTATAAATGTATCGTACACTTTTTTTTTTGCTCGATTTGATTTTATACATGAACTATGAAGATTGTAGGCTCATCATAATTAAATTTGGTATGTTATTCCAGATTAATGTTTATTTTTTATTTTAGCAAACTGTATAATTAAAAAAAAAAAAAAAGGTAAATTTTCGGAACTCTAACTTGACTGCCAATGACAATTAGGTTTAGGAGTGAAGTATAAATGGTATTTTAGGGAAGAAAATCATTAAAATCTAGGTGAATTACTTAAAATTTCTTTAAACTGAAATTCGTAAAAATAAGTGTCAAACACAATGGTAATTAAAGCAATATTCAACTTTTGTATATATTTCATTAGAGGAATATTCCTAGTTTTTGCAAGTTGGAAAATACTGCTACTATATGTAAATATGGTCCTATTTTCTTATATATTGGAAAGTTCTTCTCAATTCGTTATGGTATTGAATATTGATTATCGGATTATTCAACATATGATTATTTTTAGGTTATTCTTTTAAATTCTATTGTGTAAGCACCTTTTCATAGTTAACCTATTTAGCTAATGGGCAAGAAATTAGACGTGGTGAACTTCAAAATTGATGGTCTTGAATTTCTTTTCTTCACTTACAAAACTTGTTAAACTAGACCAACAACAGTGGTGACGCAACAGAAAGGGGCTGTCCCAACCTACCCAGAGGTCGAGTGTTCAATCCTGGGTATAAACAAACACTCTGTTGGGAGCTCCCCCCTCGAATAGGGCCCGACGCGGGGCGAATCCAGATATAGTCGGACTCCTAAAAAGCAGATACCGGACACCGGATGATTTAAACCAAAAAAAAACTTGTTAAACTAGAGCTTTTGCCCATAAGAAAAGATTATTTCTGAGGTCATTCTTGTAAATTTAGTTGGGCAAAATTCACAAATAGCATACTTAAGATCTTAATTATGAGATTCATAGCAACACTTTCATAATTACCTAAGATAACAACTTGTATTTTGTATTTTAACAAACTGTTGCTATAAAAATACAAATACAAATGGTTTTACTGTCCATAATTAACTGAAATCAGTTGAGGTAAATATGGTAAAATTACCTTAAATTAAATATGCAGATTCCTTTCCCATTAAAATCTCATAAATCACGTGATTTTTGTTATTTGTTACCAACAACAATCAAATTCAATTTTTAGTTTCAAAAAATGTGTTTACGCAAAACAAAAATCAAAATCAAAATCAATTGAATCTTTTTATGTTCAATTTCTTCTTATTGAACAATCATATTAAAGTTATCTTCTTCTGTTCAATATCTTCAAATTCAACTATCAGTTTGAACGATCAGTTTCTTCGAATTCAACAATCAACTGTACCTTCTGCTGGATAATTTGTTCAAATTCAACCATCAATGACAAATTAATCATTTACTATTGTTGAAGGTATTCATTCATAATATTTTACTTGTGTTAACAGTAATTTAGGTTGTTTAAGTTTCTTTGAGATAAATATAAGAACAATTTTGTTTTTAATGATTTGAAACAATGCAAGATTAGTTGCCCACAAAGAATTGACTATATAATAATTGATGCTAACAATGTTGAATTGCTTCCAGTAATAAATTACTTATCATTGAGGGGCTACTTGATGCATGTCAAACTATATATTATACACATGTTTCTAATTTACACAGAGATTTAGATTTGTACTAGTTACATAAAACTGCAGACATGATCGTCGGCCAAATGTGTTTTGTTCTCTGCCTTCTTGGTGCAAGATTTATCAGACACGAATACTAATAAAAAAAATGAAATTTGTTCTAAATTTTTTTTTGCACCGTTACAATTATTTGGTTAGAATTTTTTTTAGTGATCCATTACTGTTGCTTCGTTCTAATTTTCTACGGCATCATTAATTTATTTTTGAATATTTTGTAGACGAATTTCGAGTAAAAGTTAATGCTACAGTAAATTGATCAGGTAGAACAAAATAGTGATCGAATTAAGTTTTTCAAGCTGATCAAAATTCATTTTTTTTGAGTTTTGATTCTCAGAATTTATAGTATATCTGTATATGTGAAAAGTTTGTTTATAGATAATTTAGTTGTGTTCGATTATGGAGGTTGTGACTTTAATTGTATTTAACGTTGAACAACTAATTTTTAATTGTATTTTATCTGGAAATTTTTTCTGTGTTTGTATTTTAAGTTTAACAAATATTTCGTAATTGTATTTTCGGGAGTAGTTGTTGGCTGTAGAATTTTTGGGAGTAGTTGTTGGCTTTGATTGTATTTTGTCTATAGTTGTATGTTTAGTAATTGTATTTTCGGGAGTAGTTGTTTCGTAATTCTACGTTTATAACTGTAGAATTTTGTTTGAATTTTTGTTGTGTAAGTGTATGTTGTAACTATTGACATCTTACAGATATGTATATTTTATATTTTAGGTGAAATAAGTTAGCAATGGAAAACATACCAGTTCTAATGAAGCACTTTGTAAGGTGGACGTATGAAAAAAAATTTATAAAGAGTACGTCACTGATGCAATATTGTTGAGCACGACGACATCATTCAATGAACTACACAATCTTTTGGCATCTCAAATAAATGTGGATTTGAGCAGCAAATGTATTCAAGTGGAACATCAAATCACTGGTAATGCATGACAAATACAAATACATAATGTATGTGTTGTGGAAAGAAGAAACGTCCAAAATAATTTGCATCAAGTGTTAAATATATCTGCTGAAGGTGTTAAAATCGAGCAGGGATATGTTTTGAAAAAAGAACATCAACTCATGCAGTGATTGTGGGTTTAAGGGTCACAATAGCCGTCCATGTAGGAAATATCATAAATGATACATTTATTTTTTCGTATTCTTTCTTTATAATTTATTTTGTACTTTTCATAATAATGAACTCATTTGTGTGTTTTAAGATCTTTATCGATCATTTGCTATAATGCGTTATAAATAACATTTAGTAATACAGTTATGTATTACTCAATTTGATAGAAAAATACATATATTTTTTATTTAAAAAATACTATGTTTTAGGGTATATGTATTTGATAACTAAGATGTTTTTTCAAATATGATCACTTATATGTATTTGTAATATGAAGGTATTTAAAAGTATTTGAAAGAATTAAATCTGAATACTGCATATGTATATATTGAGAAATCTGAACATATTTGATTTTTAAGCTAAATCTCGCTGTAACAAAAAAAATGAACACTGAAATAAAATACAAAGTACAAAATTATTGAATCATATTAAACATAAAAGACTAAAATGAATTACTTTCATTCACTTCAAAATTAGTAAGCCTAATTCACTTCATATGTATTTTGAAAGCAAATGAACAAAGATTAAAATATATGTATTTTAAAGTCTGAATACTGCATATGTATATATTGCAAAATCTGAACACTGCATATGTATTTTGAAGCTAAATCACAATGTAATAAATACAACTGAACACTAAAATAAAATACATACTAAAATAAAAGACTAAAATGAATTACTTTCATTCAGTTCAAAATTAGTAACTTTGATGCACTTCATATATATTTGAAAGACAATGAACCAAGAGTAAAATACATATGATATTAATTGTATATGTATTTTTAAGTTAATATGAATACTGCATATGTATTTATTGCAAAATCTGAACACTGCATATGTATTTTGAAGCTAAATCTCACTGTAACAAATAAAACTGAACAGTGAAATAAAACACAGACTACAAAATTATTGAAAACATATTCAACATAAAAGACTAAAGTGAATTAATTTCATTCACTTCAAAATAAGTAACTTTGATTCACTTCAAAATATAAAATAAGTTTCTACAATTAATAGCAACATCCAGTTAAATCCTGTTAATTACACAATGTAATAAAATCATCAACCATCAGACTTTAATATTTTTGTGACACTAGTTATCTTGCTTTTTCTAACAGGCCTCAATGACACTTCATCGTCACTTTGAGCTTTTGCTTTTTTTTTTCCCCTCATACTGTAATTCCACAATAGTGAAGCATATCTTGTACAAAATATGATGGGATGGAACTCAATCAAAGGAATGCCCTGACCATAAGAAAGGCACTCTGCGTATGTAACCATATACAAACCACAGTCCCTACAAAAAATATTGAATAATAATTAAAATATATTTTGTGCAAACTTACAAATCCTCTACAAACAACACATCAATATTTCACATCAATATAAACTGTAAACTTCCCTCAATATCATTATCACTGTAGCAACACATGTGTGGTGCAAATCTTAAAAGTTTTCTTACAATGAATATTTCATCACGCGACACTTACACAAAGTAAAACTACATCTTATTAAACTGTAAAAAATAACAAAACACAATCAACACATCAAAAAATACATATAAATATGCATATGTATATTGAACAAAACAAAAACACAAAATCATCACTAAAGCAAAATACATATGAAATTTGATATGTATGTATAAAAATACAAATGTTACCCTATACCTTAAAATGTATTTTGAACCTAACAAAAATACAAATGAAAGTGCATATATATCTATAAAACAAACAAACTACTTACGTATACCTTAAATGTATATTTAGTCAGTCATTTATATATATCGTAAACCTACATAAATTGTCTTGAAAAATTATTTTAAAATATATTTGTATTTCAACAGATACAAATACGTTCATAACCACAAATATATTTGTATATTTATTGTATATTTCAACATTTTAATGTACTGAAAATACATATCAAGTATAATAAATTCCATACATGCAACTTAGCGAATTCGTCTAACATACAAATACAACTAAACATAGCAGCTTTACAAAAAATACAAATAAAAACATATTAATCCAAAATGTATATTTAACCCATCATCTTCACAAATCACCTATATTGAAATCTCTAAATACATATCAGCTGATCAGTAAATACATATTAGCTTCGCAAAAAAATACATATTACCCCAAAATTGATAACAACTTTACTAAAATCTCTAAATACATAACAATAAATAAAGATACATATACAACAAAAAATTACCTCTTCCTACATGTCTTCTTCAACAACTAATCAATCCAAAATACTTCGATTATCCTCCATTAATCACAACAAAATAAAACTCAGTGTCAATTCTCATCCAAAATTTAATTTTTTCAACTATATCAACTCATAAAATATCAAATTTCACTGAAAAACAAACGAGAGAAAATCTAACAACAATAAATCAACCCAGAACCATCTACAATATCCATTCAACTCTGATTATCCTCTATTAGTCGCAACAAAATAAAATCTAGTTTCAACTCTCATCCAAAATTTAATTCTTTCAACTATATCAACTCATAAAAACAACCTAAAAATGACCTTGATAGTGATTTATAATACAAAATTAAAAAAAAAAGATGTGAAATAAATAACATGCAATAATTGAATTTAATATTTACCTGATTTTGTGGATCACAATTTTTATAAAAAATGTGAGAAAGGAAAAAAATTGAAAGTGAAATTTGAGAGATTTGAAGAAAAAAGAGAAAGAGATAAAGGTAAAGTTACAAAGAAAGAGAAAATTTGGGAAGAAAGAGAAAGAGAAAGAGAAAGTGAAATAGAAAAGGTAAAGTTAAAAGGAAAAAGAAAGATTAGTCATGTTAAACACGGTAATTTTTAAAATGGGGGACCACACTTAAAATAATGCTAAATTTGCTACAGAAGATAATTTCATTAAAATATTACTATTTTTTATAATTTAAGTCTTAGGTATGCTACTCCATGTAATTTTTCCAATTTAGTTTAAAGGGGAAATGTCATTAGGCCCGATTACAAAGCACAAACATATGGGCCTTTTCCAAAAATTTTCTTTCCCAAAGCCTCAATTATAAAGCCCATTGACCTATTAAATCTGAGTTTGCCTTTGTGAAAGGAATCAAATTTAACTATTAAACCAATTTCATAATGTAACTTCTAATTTTTGAAATCAAACTAAATGAATTGTTTATTGAAACAGATTTGACTCCTGGAAGAAATTGGAAGATGTGTGCACTCATGAATGATATCAGATGTGGAGCAAAAATTTGACGTTTATCGGTTTAAATTTTATTTTTTTAAAGTTATTGAGTGCTAAAATTATAAGTCGTTAATTGCACCTTTAATTGAAATAGGAAATGTCACCTTTGCAAGTTTAAAGACTTGAGGGGGTGTTTGATTTGAGGTATAGGGTATAATAATCTCGAGATAAAATGTGAGATTATTTTATCTTGCGTTAGATTGGAGGTGTTAGATACTCTTGAAATTATTTATCCCGCTGTTTATACAATAGTGATTGATAAGTTGCACTATAATTATGCTTTACCAATATAATATGGACTACTTTAGCAATTGCAGATGGGATCGATATGAAACCTTATTCACAGAAATCATTAAAACTAACAGGTTGTAACATTTTCTTTTAGGGTCAATTGCATGAATACGTTTATCTAGGGATGATGCTTAATTTTTATTCCTCATTTAGTGTTTTTTTTATGGTTCAACACTTTAAATAATAAAAGGGGGTGAAAATTTCTCAAATACTAAAAAAAAATAAAAATCACAAGGCATAAATTATGCTAGGAAAAAATCTTTCTTGTTGTTGTTTCAAGGCAAACTTGACAAGACATAACTTGTTCATATAGAACTTGTCGCAATTCACAAATTAATATCTTAGGAGGGGATGTAACGTATCACTTATTTGAGAGACAAAAATAAAAAATCACCCCAAAATAACTAAATAAGACAATCGAGCAAACACATGTTTCTTTTATTCAAAATGTAGTAATGTGAAAATTGAAATTGTTGGTTTCTCCAACAAGAATAATTATTTTGGTTAATGGGGTTCATAAAGTACCTAAAGTTGGGGCAGGCCATGTTTGCCATTTTGTATTGTTAATCCAATCAGTTCCCCAAATGTCGGAATCAATTATCCTATCATAAGATTTGATGCTTCACTAGCCTTAACAAGAATGGTGGCAATTTGTTTTCCCACCCAGTATTCGGTGTCGGTAACTCGATAGTAAAGTCTCAACTAATTTGGATAGCAATACTACAAAACTCATTCTAAACATGATATTCTTAACAAAATTTTTTATGTGTCGAAAGCTCAAACTCGAGACCCCCGATCAAAGATAAAGTAATCTTATCACTGCACCATATGCCATATTGGTGAAATGACAAAAATCTTTTACAATCTCTTATCCATACCAGAGTCCATTATTTCTTTGCTTTTTCTATTTTATTATTATCGTTTTGGTGAAGTGGTAGCAGAAATAAAGTTTGATTTTAATATTAGTTAATGGGTAAAAGTATACTTTTTTTTTTTTAAATGAATTTGATATCTCAACTGTCTATTGGTTATTTTATTTATTTAAAGTATTACTTTTTATATATATATATATATATATATATATTAAATTACATTTCAATATTGAATTAACGAAATATTTGTTCTCGATCAATAACAGATGCGTATAGGTTACTCTCGTTCCCCATTAGTATCGTACCATGCATTTTCAAAGTCTTCTTTTTTTATAGGAAGTCCAACAATGGTAGCAACTTTGTGAAACATGAAAATAAATTATTGTACTAAACAAGATCATGGTAATAAAAGGAGATTTTTTTAATATCAACCAAGAAAATAGTACAGTATTAAAAAGCAAAAATGCTTGTGGACCTATTCCTTACGGACGACAAACAAAGACCCTGTAATAAAGATATGATTTACTAAACATGAGTTGTGGTATAGTGTTGGGACTACTTTATCTTTAATCAGAAGTCTCGGGTTTGAGTCCTGGATATATGGAGAAAATTCTGTTAGGAGCGTCACTCCAGAATAGGCCTACAGTGCGCGATCCAGATTAATCGGGCTCTAATATGAATATCAAACACCGAATGAAAACCAAAAAGGATCCAATTTCTCTCCATTTTCTTCCACTCTATTTTCCCCTAAGTTCCTACCTAATAAGACCTTAATGTCTTTGTTCTGTATTTTTGAAAAAACATCCGGTGGAAAAACAACTTGATTGTTATCTTTTGAATTTTTTTATATTTTAAAAAGTGATGATGTGTTTGACTAAACCAAATTGTGCTTCAAAATAAGCACTTGGAAATTGGAAAGGCTCCTTTTCTGATCTCCATTTCTAAAGATTAGATTTAGGGTGTGGAAAAATTAACCCGATTAATAAATTAAATCGATAAAAATGTTATTGGTTTATTGTTATTGGATTATTGAGTTAACGGGTTTTTAATGATTTTATAAAATAAATTTATCGGGTTATTGGTTTGGTTTCAATTTTTTTAATTGGGTAAACTGATAACCCAATAAGAATATACTAAATTATTATTTTACACCTACTTATACATACATACATACATACATACATACATATATATATATATATAGATATATATATATATATCACAAAATCTTAATTTTTTCTAACAACATCTAGTTCAAGCTTGAAGATTCTTGTAAATTTAAACACATCATTTAGGATCTTTGGTTGCAACGTTTTTTTCATGTTAGTTACTACTATTTTTATTTATGAGTATTTTCTTACTGGTTAAACCGAAAACTGAACCGTTAAGGACTAAAAATTTATAAATAAAAAATCGATAGAAAATATCTTATTGGTTTGGTTATTGGTTTAGCATATTTAAAAATTAAAAATTGACAAGCTAAATCGATAATATATAAAATTGAATCGAACCTGATATGGGTACGACCACGAGTATGCACGTATGTGAGAATGCATTGGACCCGTCCAATAAACCGTCTAAGTGAAGTGTGGAGAAGACCTTGGATCACACCAAAACCGACCCTAAACTTGCACTCCAAGGGCGCCCTTGGTCACATTTCATTAAAGGGACCTTTTGGTCATTTTACTTATTATTTGTAATACACTATAAATAGAATGATGTAGGGTGTTAGTCATTAGTTTTTGTTGAATATTGAAGTTGTAACACTTGAAACTCTCTCTCTTGTGAGAAAGACCCTCGTGACCGAAACTTGTAACTAGGAAAATCAACTTTGAGTGTGGATTCACTCGTGTTGGACTCAAGCTTGGAAACGTTGGATGCTTGGGAGATCGAGGTCACTCTTGTGCCAACGTAAGAGCTAGGTATTTGTTGTGTGTGATGTTAAAGGTCTAAGAGTGGAATAAGCTTTTGGGTTTTCAAGATTATACCTTCAATTTGTCTAACTATTTATCCTTTTACCTTCTTGTAATCTTATTTAGTGTTTGTGCTTTAATCTTGTATTCTTGTTGTTATTATTAAATCCGAATCTTATGTCTTCTTGTTCATAATCTTATGTTCTTAATCTAGTTTGTTGTCCGCTGATTTGGTGTAATAAATACCTTGTTATCTTCTTGTTATTGTGTTCTTGGAAAGCCGAGACTTGTCTCTAAAAGGGTTCACGAATTTCTTTCATTTTGTGGACTATTTTTGGACTGATTTTATATTTCCGTTGTTTTTTCTCGTATCATTTGGTATCAGAGCATGGCTTGATCTTGTTCCCACAAGATCAATCTTGGGCTTGCTTGATAGAAAATTCAAAAAAAAGAGTTTTAGAAAACTGAAAAATAAAAAAGAAGCAAATTTGTCCATGTTGTGTTCTTGGCCGAAATTGTGTTATTGTTGTGTCTTGGTTGAGATTTTTATTTGTTTTTTTGTTTCTTGTGTTAGTTTTCTTCATCTCTAACACTCTTGAGTCTAAATCTAAGTTTGAGCTTACATTGTTGGTGTTGTTTCCGTGAACATAAGGCTTGGCCGAATTGTTGTTAAAACATTATTGTGGTGGACTGTTTTGGCCTTGTGGTGTTCATCTTGCTGTTGTTCTAAGTTTGGCCACGTGATATTGTTGTTCATTGATGGCCTAAGAACCATTTTTTTGAAATTGTAGTTGTCTTGGCCAAGTGTTGAAGATATTGTATTGTGAAAATTAAAAGTTGGCCGTGTAAAAATTGTGGTATTTTTGGAGATTGTTGTTGGTTGTTCTTGAAGTTCTTCACAACCTTCATAGCTTGTTAATATAAAGTGAATATTAGATCTATAAAGGTGAAGGAAAAAGGGTTGAATCTTTGTTAGTCTTGAAAGACGTCCCATCACTCATCAAATAGTCAATCACATCTCAATCATTTTCCAACAACTTTCCATAAAACAAGGGTTCATGTTATAAGGAGAAGTACAAGAAAGTCAAAGTCATGAAAACTTGACTTTGAAAAGGCTCCAAGACTTGTTTAAATTTTCCTCCTTAAAACAAATTCCACCAATTTCTAAATTGTAAATTGACCAAGACTTGAAATTGGACAAAAAAAAAAATTTGTTAGAAATCGCAACCAATTACGTGCTGCCACGTCATCATTGTTACTGTTCAAGCAACATATTTAAGCTCAAATTTCAGATTTCTTAGTTTTCTTTTGTTGTTCTTTAGTTTTAGTTTCGTTGGTTCCAATACTAATTGGCAAACTAGTACTCATCTACTAGATTGTTAGTTAATCTTTGTGTTCGTTCATTCGTGTTAAACGTTTGTTGTGTGCTTTTCTCTTTTGTGAATTCATTGTATCTTATTGGTTCAAGTCCGTAAATAAATTTTCTTTGAGTCAACTCAAACGAAAATCGATTCCGGATAAGAATAGACTCGACCCTCAATCACTCACGAAGTACAAGCTAGCTTTCAACACTTGTGAAACCAAGTGTGATGTAAAACCGAGAGTGAGAGTGTGGTGAGGCATTTTGAACTAACAAGTTTGTTTTGTTGTTTGTTGTTGTCCTTTGCTTTAGGTACCATGGTTGCCACTAATCTTGATGCCACGTCTGATCGCATCAATGATGATATTGAAGAAATGAAATGGCACGTCAAAAGGCTACACGAATTGTTACCTAAACTTATCCCATAAAATCCAACTTTCCTTGTCCAAACACCTTGTACCGAGAGTTTTCCGAAGAAGAGGTGGACTACCCCTACCCACACCAAGGTTAAAAGGAGATTGAAACATCTTTGGTACTTGATAGTGAACTTATAGAGAGCGAAGCACTTGCTAGTTCCAAATCTGTTCGTGAGATAGATCATGCTCTCTTTAGGTTTAATGTTTTGTTTGAAGATGATATAAACACTCCAAATGAACCTAGTGGTGAAAATGATGGTATAGCTTGCCTTGAAGGCTATAGCCGATATGCTAACCCACTATGGTATGACAACATTCCTCCTAAAGATGAAAATCTCTTCTTGGAAGATGAGAGTACTCTTATGGGCAAGGAATGTGTGGTCTCGAAAATGAGTACTCTTGGTATGCATGATGGTCAATTTACTCTTAAATGTAGCTCACTACTTGAGCATGTGAATAGTGTGCTTAAAAATTCTCAAGTTAGTGATGATCTCTATAGAATTGATCTTGATAATGCACATGACTCTTTGAACATCTTGTGTAGTAAAAACATTACAATTAGTTTTGTTCATAGAGACCATGTGTATGAAAATATTTTTGTGTGTGAGTGTGGGAGTGACATTCTAGGGGAAGAGAGTGTTAGCCTCGGCTAATTTTTCTATTTGATCCCAGCACCCTCTTGGAATGTGGAAATCTCTACACTCCCCACTTAATTCTTGGTTAAGACGACAAGCAATGTTTGATTATGGGTGCTAATGAAGGAAGACAAAGTTCTTTTTTATCTCTTTCTGTGGATGATGACCACTTTCTTTGTGTCTTTTGTACTAAGCTTTTTATGTTCAACACAAAGAACCCATGAATATACTCCAACTTTGTACCTCCCCTCGGCATAAAATATGATGTGTGCATTTTGCTAACCCTAACCCCTCATGTCTTGAGGATGTGTGCTTGTTCTCTTCTCTTGATTTTGCGAGGTACGGATTTAAGGTCGAATCCTTTTTCAAAAAGGGGAGGATGATGCAGGTACGACCACGAGGATGCACGTATGTGAGAATGCATTGAACCCGTCTAGTAAAGCGTCCAAGTGAAGTATGGAGAAGACCTTGGATCACACCAAAACCAACCCTAAACTTGCACTCCAAGGACGCCCTTGGTCACATTTCACTAAAGGGACCTTTTGGTCATTTTACCTATTATTTGTAATACACTATAAATAGAATGATGTAGGGTTTTAGTCATTAGTTTTTGTTGAATATTGAAGTTGTAGCACTTGAAAGTCTCTCTCTTGTGAGAAAGACCCCCATGGCCGAAACTTGTAACTAGAAAAATCAACATTGAGTGTGGATTCACTCGTGTTGGACTCAAGCTTGAAAACGTTGGATGCTTGGGAGATCGAGGTCACTCTTGTGCCAATGTAAGAGTTAGGTATTTGTTGTGTGTGATGTTAAAGGTCTAAGAATGGAATAACATTTTGAGTGTTTAAGATTATACCTTCAATTTGTCTAACTATTTATCCTTTTACCTTCTTGAAATCTTATTTAGTGTGTGTTGTAATCTTGTGTTCTTGTTGTTATTGTTAAATTTGAATCTTGTGTCTTCTTGTTCATCATCTTATGTTCTTAATCTAGTTTGTTGTCCGCTGATTTGGTGTAATAAATACCTTGTTATCTTCTTGTTATTGTGTTCTTGGAAAGCCGAGACTTGTCTCCAAAAGGGTTCACGGATTTCTTCCATTTTCTGGACTGTTTTTGGAATGATTTCGTGTTTTCGTTATTTTTCTCATATCAAAACCGATCGATACACACCCCTACCCCACTTCTTTAATTAGTTGTCACTTCTACGATCTACTGTTAGAGTTTCATACATACATATTATTTTGAGACTAATTGTTGGTCACTTATTGCTTCATAATGCATTTTATGTTGTATTATATTGTATAATATTATTTTAATAAATATAATATTTAGATAGATTATATTATTTTTCGTAATTATATAATTTCTATACATCAATAATTTAAAGAACAAATCTATTTAAAAATAGAATACGGGATAGGGTTATTATAAAAAGGTAGGATAAAAAATAAAATGAAAATATTAAATAATAAGTAAAAATAAGAAGAGAAAAAGTTAAGATAATGATGCGATTCCACTAAATTGGTCTTATATTAAATAAAACTTTTTATCAATGCCTAACAATGAAATTTAATAACAGCAATACAATAAAAACCATCCAAACAAATTAGATATTGATCATAGCAATACAATACTATGGGTTACAACCATCCAAACACACTGAAAAGAGAAAAGAATTCAGTAAAAAAAAGAATAAAAAAGGGAACAAAGATTCGAATAGAACATGGCAAAAGATTATAGAGTATTTTAATAAAATTTTGAATTTAAAAGATAGAGATATTTGAATTTAAAAATATTAGATTTCTTTTTTAAAAAAATATCATTAGCTTGAAACTCGAAACCTAAATTAATTCTTTTCCATGTTATAAAATATATTTAAATATTATATAAAATATAATATTAGAAAAATAAATAATAACAGTAATAATAATAATAATAATAATAATAATAATAATAATAATATATCTACTCACAATTACTTACATATCCAAAAAATAATATATGTGTTGTGTACTCAAATCTCCCCGCCCCCCCTCCCCCCCAAATGCAATTATTCTAAAATTTTAAATATAAAATGAATTAACCAAATTCACTATAAACAATGAAATTGTAGGAAAAAAAACAAAATATTAATTAAGAATAAAGAAGAAATAAAGAAAGTAAAGAAACAAAAATAAAGAAAACGTAGGAAAAAATTAGAATATTAAAGTTATAGATTTCAATAGGTTTCAAAATTTTCTCTCAATTTAAGGTTATAGATTATATAGGATAAACATGTATGGTATTTGAAAAAAATTAAGGATAAGGAAGAATAAAGAAAAATCTTTTAGCAATTTGATAAGAGATTCAACTTTGAATTTAAATAGAATTTGAATTGAAATAGAATTTCAACTTTCAAATCTTTCTTATATATCCTACTCCACCTTTTACTCTTTTTATAGCTTACATCGATATAATGTAACCTGGAGAAAATATACATTAGCAGTAATCATCAAAAGCAAGGTATGATCTGCTTCTTTAATTCTATTTGTCAGTTATCATTAAAGAATTAAATGTAGATATCATTCAATTTGAATAAATTTATCATTAACGATAAGTTTGAAAAGAATTGTCATTTTCATCAATTATTGATACATGGAAAATATATACATTAGCAGTAATCCATCAAAAGTAAGGTATGATCTACTTCTTTAATTCTATTTGTCTGTTATCATTAGAAAATTAAATGTAGGTATTCTTCAAAGTTTTTGTTGTTGTTATATTGTTTACAATTAGCATTGTATTTTGTGTTATAGATATATCGAAGGAACTTAAAATTTCTAATTAAGATGTATACAAATATCTTATAAATATAAAATAAATAGTTGAACCTTTTATTTTTAAGGTGATATGATTTAACATATTTAAAATGTTATTAAGGAACAATAAAGGTTGATAGAGATATAGTGATGAATATTGTAATAAGACAGAGAAGATGAGTGTAAAAGATTGTGCTGGCGTAGGAGGTGGGATAGGTCTGAGGATGGGGGATGGGGGTAGGCGAGGTGGTGGATCTAGGTGACATTAAGGGGTAGGGGTAGAGAACAAATATTTTTTAATAATTTTTTTTTTTTGAGGAGTTAAAGTGAGAAGAAAGAAATTTTAAAAAATGTAAGGGGCTAGGGGTAGGTGTTGGATATAGGGTAAAGAAGAAAAGTGGTTTTAAATTATTTTTTTTTGTTCGGGGGAGGGCGGGGTTGGGAGTAGGGGATAGGGGTGGGTGGGGTAAGAAAAAATTTTAATAAAAAATTTAAATGTTAAAAAAGTAAAATTTAGCGTGATTGATGGGGTGGTCGGGTAAAGGTGGGGATGTGTGTGAGAACAGTGTTTTAGGAGATACAATATAAGTGTAAACAAAATACTTATTAAAGATACTAATGCTGGAATTATGAACAATAGAATAAAGTTTGAAAGTTTAAAAGAAAAAAAATTATTTGTGTTTAGTTTTAAATCGAAAGTTGTGAAATTTAAATTGACATAATTAAGTACTTTTAGTGTTTGAAATAGAATTGAAAGCTATTTTTTTTCTTTTAAAAAACATGTAGTTAGAACTGATTGATAGATTAAAAAAATTGAAAATTGAAAATTGAAATGAAAGGTAAGGAATATAATTACATTTCTTAACTGATTAAAATTACAAAGGTAAAATCCCAACAATCAAATTAATTATTATTTAATATTTTATATTTTATTATTTTTAAAAACCAGTCAATGGATCGAAATATGGTTGAGAAAATACTAATTATTGTTCTTTCCATATAAAAATATCTAAATTAATTGCAGCTGATATTAGTTATTAAATATAGCTGCAATTTTCCTATTAATAATTATTTCAAATATTTCATGGACTTTTGAAATGGATACTTTTGAAATATGTCAATATAATGCAACAACAATTGATTAACCTTATAGTTTGAAAATGAATAAACTTAATATTTTTTCAATGAATATTTTTTTAAAAATATTTCGTGCATCGCGCGGGTACCTATACTAGTTGATGTTAAATTTGCTAAGCTCGGTAGCGTGGGCTTGTTACCCAAGCGGGGGCAATAAGTTGATTGAACTTCCATGGCGAAACCTCGGCGAATGACGATGCTTTGGACTTAAAGCAGGTTAAATTCCGACTGTTATTGAGGGGGGAGTTAAGCATCTTGTCAAGGAGCGCGCGAGCACTCTCTCCGCAGTCAATGGATATGTTTCCGAGTTACCTAGTTCAAAGCCACTGCCACCACTCAATGACGGGTAGCCATTGGTTGGACTTTCAACTTTTTTACACCGTTAATAATTTGATATATATATATTTCTCATTAACGGTGTGTAACGTGTCGAAACCTTACTCATTTATTTCTGAGTTCCCTAGTTCAAAATCACCGCCATCTCTCAATGATGGTTAGCCATTGGCTGGACCTTCAACTTTTTTACACACTATTTAAATAGTGATTTTTCATGATACGAAAAAAGGTACAAATATACTTTAGAATTATGATAAATGATATGTATATACAATCCATCATATTTTGAGTATAAATATATATTTATCATTAATGGTTTGGTACATATATATCCTTCTCACTGATGGCGTGCCACGTATTGAAATCACACTCGTTAGCCTTTTTTTTAGCCCCCAAATAATTAATCCACCATGTTTAGAGCCCATTATCAGACCTGGTTCCATAAAATCATCAAGAGACATGTCCTATTACTCAACACAATACACAACACGTCTCTCTCACAAAAAATTCTAACAAAAATATCTTCAATTTGTGCTTTTAATTTTTTGTTGCGTGATAGAGGATCGGGTAGAGATCTATGGGGGGTTCTTCTTCATCTACACCTTTCATTTAATTGTTTTCTTGTCTTTGTTGTTGTTTGAATACAACGCTCTATGAAATCATTTTTGGGTCAGATCTTAGGTATTTTTTGTTGTTACAAAAATCCTAATTTTGCTCCATAACGAAGGTATGAGTTACAAATTCAAGGCTAACTAGCCGGGTTAATTACAAAAAGGGGCAGTTTTGCTCAACTAGTATTTGAGCATTTCCTTTAATGGATCTTTCAAAAAAAGTTCCTCGCATGTCTGCTCCCAATTCCTGTAGAGCATACACAGGTGGAACTTGCAAAAGGTTTATTTTCTCAAAACTGTTGGAGGATGCTCCAGTTTGGCTAGTTTGTCGGCAACTTGATTTTGTTCTTTAAAACAGTGTTGGACTATTGGTGATCCAGCTTCTCTCAGCTTTGACCTACATAGATTAACAATACCATCATACTGAACATTTCCATATTTTAGCATCTGCGAAAATTCCAGTGAGTCAGTGTTGATTACAATAGGTAATAAGCAGTTGTGGATAGCAATAGTTAAGCCTACCTTAAGAGCAATAAGTTCTATTTGATTATTGGTAGCATAGAGGTAGATTTGGTTAAAGCCCAACCTCCATTTACTATTGTGATTACGAATAACCCCACTAATACCCCCTCGACCTGGATTGCCTAAACAAAAACCATCTACATTAAGTTTGTAGTGGTTTAACGGTGGAGGGGTATAGTTGATATAAATGGTAGTCTTGGGAACTCTATGATGGTGTTTGTTGCTAAAAAGATTGTATTCAATCGCTTCAATGTAGTCCTGTGACAATGAAAGAATGTCATTGTTTTGGTGGAAGAAGTTATGGTTCCTGGTTTTCCAGATTGTCCAAAGACAATTGGGAATGATTTCGTGCCAAAGGAGCATATGATCAAAGGCTTTATGCTTTGTGGTCCTCCACGTATCTTTCCAGTTAGTGTTGGAGAAGGTGGACAGGTTACAGGTAAGAGGGTAAGCAACTTTATTGAAAGTTTTCACCAAATTACATTGGTGAAGAGGAATTTAAAGAATAGGTAATTGGAATCTTCAATGTTGGTATTGCAATTCTTACAATTAGGGTTTATGTCAAGGCCTTTCTTAGCAAGATTTAGCCCTGTTGGAAGTTTATCACGATGAAGGAGCCACATGAAAATTTTAATCCTTGGTGGGGTGGGGAGGTGCCAGATCTATTTGAAGGAAGCGTGAGAAGTAATCAAGTTGTTAGTAGTGTGGGTGATCAAGTGTTGGTATGCACTTTTGGAAGAAAAGTTTTCTTTACCATTGGTAGCCCAGACTAGGGTGTCTAAAGCTACTTTGTTGCTAGGGAAAAAAGAGTTTTTCATGTGGTTTATGAGGTCCTGAGGAATGACCATGGAGATGTTGTCAAAATTCCATGAGCCATGGTACCAGACTTGGTTGAGCTGAACAGTTTCATCCGAGTTGCTAAGGGGGCCATAGATGAGTTTCCTAAGGGGTTGGGTGTTGGGAATCCACCTGTCATGTCAGACCAGAAGATGATTCTGGAGCCATCCTTAATAGCCCAAGTTGAGATTTCTTTGCATCTAGCCTAACCTTGACAGATATTGTTCCAAGTTTTGGAGGTATTGGAATAACATACCATGCCCTCTTAGCTATGTTTGTCTCTCAAAACCTTGACCCATAGGATATTAGACTGGTGCATGACTCTCCAGGCTAGTCCTAAAAAAAGATAATCATTCTCGATGGAGGCTCTTTGGATGCTAAGATCCCCTTCCTCTTTAGGAAGAGTCATATTTTTCCAGGAAATCATGTGCATTTTATTTTTCTCATTTGTAGACCCCCAAATGAAGTTCCTAAAGATTCTATCAATATGGTTTAAAATTTTCTTAGGAATGGAGATGTATTGCATGATATGGTTGGGAATGCTGCTGAGAGAAACTTTGGCTAGAATGGTTCTACCAACCATGTTGAGGAACCTAGTTTTCTATCCTCCAAGTTTGGTGTTTAGGGAGTCTAGGATAAAGTGGAAGTCCCTGTTCCTGGGCTTGGAGTGAAAGATGGGAAAACCCAGGTATCTCCTAAGGTCATCCTTGGGTTTAATTTGAAGAAGATAGGCTAATTGTTTTTTTTGTTGGTGGGAACAGTTATAGGAAAAAATCACCTTAGATTTTTGGTTGTTAATCCTTTGGCCAGAGTGATAAGAAAAACTTGTGAGAAGGTCATTGATGATCCTACAGTTTTTTTCATCCGCTCTCGCTATAAGGATTAGATCATCAGCAAAGAACAGGTGGGAAATCCTGGGGCCCTTTCTACTGATTGAAATTGGATCTCATATGAGTAGGTCAACTTCATGATCAATCTTTCTAGAAAGGAGTTCCATGCATAAGATAAAGATATAAGGAGAGATGGATCACCCTGTCTTATTCCCTTGGAAGGTTTGAAGAAGGTGGTCTTGCCCCTATTTATGAGGATAAAAATGGAGGAGGTGAAAATGCAAGACATGATGAGCCTGATGAGATTGGATGGAAAGTTAAAGAAGTGTAAAGCCTGCCTTATAAAGGACCACTCAATCCTATCAAAATCTTTCTGAAGATCAATTTTGAGCATCATGTTAGCTTTCTTACCCCTCATCCTGGCGAAGTGAGTCATGTATTCTTGGACAATTATGGAATTGTCATAAGCTCTTGGAGTGAAAGATGGGAAAACCAGGTATCTTCCTAGGTCATCCTTGGGTTCAATGTGAAGAAGATGTGCTAATTGTTTTTTTTTGTTGGTGAGAATAGTTATTGGAAAAAATCACCTTGGATTTTTGGTTGTTAACCCTTTGGCCAGAGTGATAAGAAAAACTTGTTAGAAGGTCATTGATGATCCTACAGTTTTTTTCATCCGCTCTCGCTATAAGGATTAGATCATCAGTAAAGAACATGTGGGAAATCCTGGGGCCCTTTTACTGATTGAAATTGGATCCCATTTGAGTAGGTCAACTTCATGATCAATCTTTCTAGAAAGGAGTTCCATGTATAAGATAAAGATATAAGGAGAGATGGGATCACCCTATCTGATTCCCCTGGAAGATTTGAAAAAGATGGTCTTGCCTCCATTTATGAGGATAGAAATGGAGGAGGTGGAAATGCAAGACATGATGAGCCTGATGAGATTAGACGGAAAGTTAAAGAAGTGTAAGTCCTGCCTTATAAAGGGTCACTCAATCCTATCAAAATCTTTCTGAAGATCAATTTTGAGCATCATGTTAGCTTTCTTACCCCTCATCCTGGCGAAGTGAGTGATGTATTATTGGAAAATTATGGCATTGTAAGAAGCTCTTCTCTTGGAAAGAAAGCTAGCCTGGGAATTACTGATGATGTCCCCTAAGTGGATCTTAATTCTATTGGCAATAATCTTGGTTATGATCTTGTACTTAGTGTTGCAAAGCCCAACGGGTCTGAAGTTCCTAAGTTGAGTCGCATTTTTGCATTTAGGGATCAGACAAAGATAGGTAGAGTTCACCTTTTCATTTATAGTACAGGAAGAGAAGCTTTGTCTATAAAACTGTACAATGGAAGGTTGAAGGATATCCCAGTATTTCTGGTAGAAGAGAGGGTGCAAGCCATTAGGCCCAGGGGCCTTAGTGGGATGGAAAGAAAAGATAACTCTTTTAATTTCCTCCAAGCTAGGAATGACATCAAGGTTTGGATGGGAATCAGAAGGTAGTGATCCCTTAGATGAAGGGTTTTTTTGAAAGTTAAGATAAGAGAGAGAGTGTTAAGAGGTGTAGAGACGGTGGTAGAAATTGAGGATGGTGAAAGAAATATCTTGTTAAGAGTAGTGCCAGATACCAAGGTCATCCTTAATGGAGTTAATTCTGTTGTCCTTCCTCCTATTTATGGTAGAGGAATGGAAGAATTTAGTATTAAGATCTCTATCAGTGAGCCAGTTAATTTTGGACTTGAGCTTCCAGAATTCCTACTCCTATTTAAGAAGTCTACTGTACTCCCTTGAATGCTGGAGTTCAAGGTTGTGGAGAAAGAAGCTAAAGGGGTAGTCCTCAAACTTCTGAATACCTTCAAGTCTTGCAAGGAGTTTTTTTTTTCTGGAAGAGATTCCCAAAGGTTTCTCTATTCTAGGAGGTGATGATGGGTTGAAAGTTGGTAATGGCCTGAGTAAGATCAGAGTTTCCTTGGAAGGTGTTTTTAACCATTTCTGGGAAGGTGGGGTGGGAACACCAAATGGTTTCCATTCTAAAAGGTTTAGAGGAAATAAAACGGTGTTTAGAGATATTGACCAACATAGGGGTATGGTCAGAATAGGTCCTGGGCAGGTGGGTAATAGAAGCCTCAGGAAAAAGATCAATCCAGGAGTTCTTTGCTAGACACCTATCCAATCTTTCAAGGATTAGGGAACCTTTATTCCTGTACCTTTTATTGGACCAAGTGTATTTGCTTCCTTTAAACCCTAGGTCAATCAGATTATTGTGGTTAATGCAGTTCCAGAAAAGAGTAGTTCTATTGTGGTTGATGCAGTTGCCCCCAAACTTCTTAGATGATTTAAGGATTTCGTTAAAATCCTCTCTCACCAGCCAGGCATTGTTAGGAGAGTCCCTTATGGTATCAACAAAGGTCATTAGCTGGTTCCATAGGGTCTTTCTCTCCTCAGGACTATTACTAGCATAGATTGCACTGAAGAACTAGGTAGAGGGAAGAGAACTAACCTGCACAGTAATATGGATATCTTGAGAGGAGATGTTAATGTCATTGATGGTGATGTTATGATCATTCCACATGATGGCAATGCCATAAGAGTTTCTAACTGCCGGGTATTTAATTTTCTTTGCAAAACCAAGCATGTCAGCAAGTTGGTTATGATCACCCATACGGGTTTCCAAAAGGGCTAGAATGAGAGGTTTGTGGGGATCAACTATGGCTTTACAGTGCCTTTTGTATTCTGCACTGTTAGCTCCCCTAGTGTTTCATATTATTCAATTCCTCATGAAAGGTTGGGGGGTTGTAAGATCCTGCATTACCTCCTTGCCCCTTCCCTGAGCTGAGATCCCCTCTTCCTGTCTCTTCCTCATCCTTTTCCTTGAGAGAGGTGATATATTTGTCTTGTAAAAGTTCCCAGTCCTAGGGTATGGGGGAACAACTTTTAGGTCGAGGGTTATCAGGTCCTATGGTATAAGGATTATAAATATTTCACTTATGATATCTTTCAAGGTTAGATGAATCGGCCTTCCTAGAGTTTCCACGTCTATTCTTGGGGCCTTCAGAGATGCCAAGATGATCTCCATTTCTATATTGTTCTCTCTTAGGGCTTCGTGTGTCAGTTCTCTTTCTATGACTTCCTGAGGAGGGGTTGAAGTCAACAAGAGATGAGGACTTAGGAATAGGTCCTCCTGATTTGAGGGGGCCCTAGGTATCAACATAAAAGGAGGACCCCTCTCTAATATATGAGGAATTTTTACAGGGAAGAATGGTAAGGATTGTCCCTGAGGGTCATATCTACATTCAGCATTTACTGGGATAGTGGTGCTAGTTGGGCTAGGTTTGTTAGCCTCATCAGAGTGCACAACCATATGTTCTGGCCGAAATTTGTGAGACCCTAGTTCAGGCCTTCCATCACTATTTGTGCTAAGTAGCATGGGTCCTGGATCAGTATTTTGAACTTGATCCCCTGCCATTCCGTATGTAGGGGGATTACTTGGTTTGTTAGGCCTATCTTAAGCCATGAAGTTGGCAGATGGGTCATTGAGAGTGGGGTTGTGGCAAAGGTTAGGCCTTGGGGAGGGATCATGGATTGTTCCATTGTTAGAAGTAGAAGGAATATCCTCAAGAAGGTCAGAGTGGTTAGAAGTGGAATATTCAGGGGATTTTCCAGAAGTGGAAAGGGTAGAGAAGTTAAAAGTCTTATTCTCCGTTTTAGTTATTTCGACATCAGTGATTTGATTGATAGATGCAGAAGTGTCTGCAAGGAGAGAAGTCGTATGGTGGGGGTTTGCAGGATCTTGGGTTTGGAACGACATTCGAGACTTAGTAGTCTCAAAAGTCTTTGACAAGACTTTTAACTCCAGCGGGGAGGTGTTGTGGACTTTTTCGGACTGTTGTTTGGGCCAGGGCCAAACTTTGTTGGTATTCTTTGTAAAGTCCAATTCTAAGAAGCCCAAGTTGTTCTCTCGTGAAGTCTTGGGCTCCTTATTGGGCTTATAATGAGTTGGTCCATTAAGCAAACCTAATTCGCTGGTGGAGGCCTGGTTTTAGGCTGATGGATAGAGGGATCCAATAGTTTTGCCTTAGGTTAGGGTTTCGGCGGAAATCGCCTTTCCTTTCCCGGCGGCCTTGTCAAGGGAGAAAGATGACTTACCTGAGCCCGATACGGATGGTTTCACCGGCCTGGCGTCTTTGGTTGTGTGGTTTCTTCTTTATTTTTTGAAGGTTACCGAGGTCCGTCCATTGGTCTTTTGTTTCTTTTGACTCTTCGTCAAGATGTGTTTGGTCAATGGCTTGCTCTGGTGCGTCATTTTTGAGGTTAGGACAACTATTCCTGATGTGTCCCAACCTTCCACACAAGTTACAGAGAAAGCCATCCCCCTCATAGTGAAGAGGTTGTTGGTGGCTCCTAATGGTTATCGTGTTTTTAACCTGGGTATCTATCGGGACTTGCACGTATATCTGTGCGTATCGATCATGGATTGCAGCGGCTGTGCATGCATCGACCTTGATGAGGGAGCCAATCTTCCTCCCTACCTTTTCTAATATGATTCAGTCGTAGAACTCCGTTGGCAATTCGAGTAGGTTGACCCAAATCGCTGTCGTGAGTACTTTGGAACCGCTGGGTAGGAAGTTAGGAACCCAGCTTTGGACTGACAGGTAAGCACCGACGATGAACCATGGACCCTACTGGAGTACTTTCTTTTGAAGATCCTCCTTATTGAATTTAGTGGTGTAGAAATCTTTCCCCAAATCTATCAGTGAAAAGGGATCGTGTATTTTCCATAGATCTATCAATTTCTTGCATAGGTAATGGTGATTGAACCTTTTTCCCACAGCTTTAACAATAATTGAGTAGCGCCATGGATCATACATCCTTTCCTTATCCTTCATTGTCAGTGGAGCGATGTCATCTGTGTCTGTTGAATTTGCCGTGCTCGATTCCTTTGGTAGTTCTATTGGAGAAATGGGGTTGATATTAATATTAGCCATAAGTATTTTGCTATAAGATGTCGCAACGGGTTCTTTAGGGGCCTCCTAGAAGGCCCCTTTGTCCGGAGGTTCCGGTGGGATTGGCCTCCAGAGGTTGGTCTTCCATAGTTTCGTCTATCACAACATGGCTAATCATCTTTGTAATAGCTTTTTTGCTCCATCGTTATTCAACTACTTCAGTTGAAACCTTCAAAGCCTTCTCAATGAGAAAGATACGTCTGTGTTGTGTAAATTATGGTGAATTAATTATTTGGGGATAAAATGAAAAAAATGGAAAAAAGGCAAGCGGGTAAGATTTCAACACATGACATGTTGTTTGAGAAGGGTATATATGTATCAAATTATTAACAATAGGGATATATTTGTACCCAAAGTATGACGGAGGTTATATACGTATTATTTATCATAGTTCGGAGATATATTTGTACCTTTTCCGTTCATGATATGATTACTAAAAGAAGGATGTTTGTTTTGATTGTTTTAAAATATTTTACAGAAAATCTCGATACCAAACACACCCTTAAAGCTTGAAAAGTTTTACGATAACTAATGAAAATTCATTATATCAAAAGTACATTAAGTCTCTGTTTGGCCTTGAAAATTACTTTTTTTCGGAGTTGGAGTTGGAGTTGGAGTTGAAGATGAAGTTGAAGTTGGAGTTGGAGTTGTGTTTGTCTATGAATATAAATTAAAGTTGTTTTTGAAATTTTGTGAGAGAAGTATGAGTGAAAAGAAGTAAAACTTGTTTTCAGTTTTTCAAATAATTTTTTGGAGTTGGAGTTGGAAAATTCATGGTCAAACGGAGCGTGTTTTCACTTTTTTCACTAAAGTGAAATAATTTTTCGGAAAAAAGAAAAAAAAATTCTATGGCCAAACGGCTACTATGTATTCAATGTGTAGATTTTAAAATTTGAATTCATCAAACTAAATCTTTTTTGGCATGTGTTGTATGAAGAATGTTACCAAAAAATTATAATTCATAATTCATGCAAGTATTATTCAATTTAACACACAAATGTTTTAGGCCAAACCCATTGATAACCCCTCAAACTTGTCCCTAAAATTCACTTATGCCCCTAAACTAAGCCTTGTACCTATTAAACCCCTAACCCCCCCCCCCCCCCAATTTGGTTCCAATTAAGCATTTTTTGCCCACATTTCACCAGCTTCCAGGCGCGTGTCTCCAAACGCTGCTGATGTGGAAAGTTATTCCACTTAAAACCATCCACGTGTATAAACTAACTCCACATATACTTAATATATTTTAATTTTAAATGGAAAAAATCTTATTCCACGAAAGTTTTTTTTTCTCTCTCTCCTCGTTAACTCTCTCTCTTTATAACCCTAAATTAATCTTAAATTAACCAAATTTTCACTCAAATCGAAGGATAAATTTGGGGGTTTTCCTCAGATCTTCCTGGTGTAAGTGTTCTTATGATTTGTATTTGTTAAATTTTGTTGAATTTTAGCATATTGTAGTTTTTAGGGTTTTGAAATCACTGTTACGCCTATGATTTTGGGAATATTCCATCTCCTTACTTAACATGCATTAAAGGTTATATCTTTTAGCTTATTGATGTGTACTCTGTGTATATTTCGTGGCCATTCCGTTAAGTAACTTTGAATTTTTACCCTTTGTCACAGGTGACGTAATAAATGGAGATAATTTTCACAAAATTGCACTATGGGGGATCATTTTCCAATACGGGTCTCCCTACATATTTTGCAAGTTCTGTGCCCGAGAAAAGGTACATTGACAAGAACCACTTTTCCATACTTGAATTGTTATTTTATACTAAAGAATTAGGGTATGAAGCTGTTAGGGGGTTTGATTATCAAGATGCAGTAACTAATCAGTTCAAGTTGGTTAAAAGTGACAGACATCTCTATGAACTAGTTAAATATTTAAAACATGAGGACTCTATTGATTTTTATGTCTATCATGTTTTAGATGAACCAATTCTTGACCCTGATGGTCTCACTGTTTTTTTACCTGCACATGATATTATTAAGTGTACAGACCTAGAAAGAGAAAGTGTTGGTGTTGATATAGTGCTAACATAGAGAGGGAATCTATTGGAGTAGAGGAAGAGAAGGAGGCTAATATAGAAGATGTTGGTGTACAAGTAGGTGATGAGGCTGATGTAGAAGATGTTGGTGTACAAGGAGGTGATGAGGCTGATGTAGAAGATGTTGGTGTACAAGGAGGTGATGAGGCTGATGTTGAAGATATCCATGTAGAAGATATTAACCTAGAATATTTTGGTGTAGAAGGAGGTGATGAGGCTGATGTAGAAGACATTAATGTAGAAGATGTTAATAGGCTAACAAGTGAGTTATCAGATTATTTGAGTAGTGATTCAGATCTTGGAGATATTTCTTCAGAAGATGGCTCAGATGTTGATGGGAAGTTGAGGGCTTTTAGATAAGAAAGAAGGGAAAAAAAGCCAACAACAAAGAATTAAACAAAAAAGCAAAAAAAAAAGGTTGTTGAAACTAAAGAAGTACCTGTGGGAGTTGCTGGTTGTGTAGATAGAGGCTTTGGGGATATTGGTAAAAGTAAGGCTACCAAATATTCTGGAAAGTTGGGTGGAGATAAGGAATATATTGATAGTTCTGATTGTTGGAGTGAAGATAGTGAAGAGATAAATGTAGATGCTATTAGAGGAGTAGATCTACCTAGAAGAAGGAGAAACAAGAAAACTAGGTATGATGAAAATTGTGAGTTTTCTGTGTTTGAGCTTGGAATGATTTTTGCGGGTGCAAATCAGTTTAGAAAAGCTGTTGCAGATTATGCTGTAGAGTATAGAAGGCAGGCGAAGTTAAAACCTAATGAAAAATATAGAATAAGGGTGAAGTGCATTGCAGCTAATTACAACTGATTGTTGTTTGCTTCTACTGATAGGGATTCAGGTGATTTTATTGTTAAGAACTATAACCCTGTTCACAAATGTATACCTCTAAACAAGAACAAGATGTGTGATTCAAAGCTGGTTGCTAGAAAGTTCAAGGACAAAATAGCTTTTCAGCCATACATTAGGATTTCGGAAATTCAGGATATAGTAAGAAATGTGTTGGGTCTTTATGTAGGTAAAAATATTTGTTATAGGGATAAACATATTGTTATGAGGGATAATATAGGAGATTGGAAGCTGGAATTTGCCAGATTATGTGACTATGCAGATATGATCAAGACAACAAATCCTGGAAGTTCTTGTTGGATAAAAATTGACAAAGAAACTAAACCAGGAAAGAACCTTTTTGTTTATTTCTATGTGTACTTTCATGCCTTCAAGCAAGGATGGTTAGATGGGTGTAGGAAAATTATTGGTTTTGATGGATGCTTTCTCAAAGGAGCTTGTAAGGGTGAGTTGTTGGTTGCTGTGGGAAAAAATAACAACAACCAAATGTATCCTATTGCATGGGCAGTTGTGGATACTAAAACAAAACATAACTGGGACTGGTTCATAAGGTATCTGATTGCAGATCTAAATTTGGGAACTGTTGAAGGCTTGACTGTAATGTCAGACTAACAAAAGGTACCACCACTTAATTATTTTTCTCATTACTTGACTTTATTTTACAATAATATTCCTGTTTTAATTGTATTTAATACTTATTACAGGGTCTTGTTCCTGTTTTGATGTATCTGCTACCAAATGCTAAGATAAGAATGTGTGCTAGACATATTTGGAGCAATTGGCATGTGCACTGGAGAGGAGAAGAGAGAAGAAAACAGTTTTGGAGATGTGCTAAAGCAAGCTTTGAAGTAAAGTTTAGAGAGGAGATGCAAGCAATGTCAAGGCTAGGTAAGAAAGAAATAACTGAGGACATGCTGATTAATCCTCCTACTTCTTGGTGTAGGGCATATTTCAAAAAACATTCCAAATGTGATATTATAGAAAATAACATGTGTGAGACTTTCAATTCTTGGATCTTAGCTACTAGACATAAGTCCATAATCACAATGTTAGAGAATATCAGACATCAACTGATGAATAGATATGTAGATATGATTAAATTTGCAGAAACATGGATTTCAGAAATTGCACCTATGGCAAGAACTATTTTAGAAGCTAACAAGGAATATTCAAATAGGTGTAGAGTTCTATGGAATGGAGTTAATGGTTTTAAAATTGAGGATGAGGGTTACATATTTGTTGTTCACTTGGACAAGAAGTATTGTGATTGTAGGTTATGGATGTTAAGAGATATTCCTTGTCCTCATTCCATTTATGCTTATTTTTACTTGAATGTAGATTCTGATCAGTATGTAGAGCACTGGTATAATAAAGACAACTTTCTTAAGTCTTATAGCCATTTTGTTCAACCAATTACCAATATGAGAATGTGGCCAGAAACCAAAAACCCATCAATTGAACCTCCAAAACCAAGAAAGATGCTAGGAAGACCTGGCAAGAACAGAAGGAAGAAGAAGGATGAGACAGAAAAGTAGGGCCAACTCTCAAAAAAAGATGTCAAGATCACTTGTTCAAGGTGCAAGCAAGTTGGCCATAACAAGACTATGTGTGCCAAAATGGTAAGCTTAAATGAATTTCATAATAGTTTATAAATTTAACATATTTCTTAGCTTTTCATATTTCTGTTTGTATGTTTGAAAGGGATGGGGAGCATTAATAGTAGTTATATATGTTCTGCTGCCTTAATATTTTTGTCCTGCTTAATATTATTATTTTTTGCCCTGCTTAATATTATTATTGAAAAATGTTGAAAATATTGTGTTGCATTTATTCACAGTCAAGCTCCACCTTTCATACATATGCAACTACACAATCCAGTCAATCAGGATCTATTTGTCCTGACATAGCTGCTGTGCCAAGAGAACCTCAAAAAAAGGTGTCAAGTATGGCTGGTAGAGGTCAAGGTGCTGCTGGTAGAGGTAAAGGTGCTACTGGTAGAGGTAAAGGTTGTTCTGGTAGGGATGGTGGTTCTGGTAGTGGTCAATTTGGTGCTGATAGGGGAGGTAAAAGAGGAATTGGTAGAGGTCAAGGTGATGCTGGTAGAGGTCAAGGTGCTGCTGGTATAGGTAAAGGTTGTTCTGGTAGGGATGGTGGTTCTGGTAGTGGTCAATTTAGTGCTGATAGGGGAGGTGGAGGAGGAATTAGTAGAGTTCAAGGAGGGAGTGGTAGAGGATTGCCAAGAAAAATAGCCAATGCAAGAGGGACCCACTTGAATGTGGAAGAAATGTTTCTTCCAGTCAAGTACCACCTTTTCCGACGAACAAGAGGTCATACAATGGTACCTCATTTGCTGCTGCTACTGGATACAAAAGGCCTGCAACTGGTTTTGGTGTTTACTCTGATCCAGCAACTGGAAACCACGTATATAATGTATTTATTTCTATCTCATTATTTACCTATAATAATGTTTGCCCTAATGTTTTTATTTAAGTTTTCAATGTTCACTGTCTTAAAATTTTGTCTAATTTTACAGCCAGGTACATCAAGTGAGAGGGTTCTTTATGGAGGTATAATGTAACACCCCGTATTAAAGTACGTGTATTGGCGTATTTAAGTACGTGTATTGGTCTTATTTATATGGAATTTATTTTATTTTATTTTATTTATACCGGAATTTGCCCGTCGATGGTTCCATACGAAGGTTATTGAATAAGCTTTCCAACGATATAAAAATTTCCAAAAACGGATAGGTTTCGGATATAATCGAGCATGTTCGAAACTATAAAACGGTGGCCGGGATATTTGGGAATAGTAAATGTGCAGGAAAATTTCCTGCACACAAACTACAGAGGCCAGCCAATTTTTTGGGTCAACTTTGAACGATCATAACTCCCTTAATATAATGAACTGGAGATCTTTGACCTATGAAAAGAAAGATATTTGAGTCTTCTTTCCAATGCAATTGGTTTCATCCAAATCCAACGTCTGAGTAAGGAGTTATACTCGTCTTACTTCAGCCTCTCAAAACAGATTTTTAGGGTCAACTTCAAACGATCATAACTCCTTGTACAGGACGAACTGGGTGGCCTACTTTATATGAAATAAAAGCCCTTTGAATTATCTTTCCAACGATACCAATTTCATCCAAATCCTATATCAAAGCAAAGATTTATGGTCGATCTACTTTAGCTTATCAAAACAGTCCACCAAAGGATAGATTTGACATTATTTAAATTTTAAAGACACTTTGGTCATTCCCTATGATATTATGGACGGGAATATGGTATAATGGGTATGGACTGGTTGGAGTCTTGTTATGCCACAATTGATTACTGCACGAAAAAGGTATATTTCCATTTTCCAAATGAATCAGTCCTTGAATGGAAAGGTGAAATTAGCGCGCCAAGAGGTAGATTTATTTCTTATTTTAACGCAAGAAGAATGATTTCCAAGGGATACATATATCATTTAGTTAGAGTAAGGGATACAGAAGCGGAGCCACCAACTCTTCACGCTGTTCCGGTGGTAAATGAATTTTCTAATGTATTTCCTGAAGATCTTCCAGGTTTGCCTCTTGAATGAGAAGTAGAGTTTGGTATTGATGTAATACCAGGCACCCAACCAATCTCCATTCTTCCGTATAGAATGGCCCCAGCAGAATTACGAGAATTGAAAGAGCAATTGAAAGAGTTGCTAGAGAAGGGATTCATAAGGCCTAGTATGTCCCCCTGAGGAGCACCAGTGTTATTTGTGCGCAAAAAGGATGGCTCGCTGAGGATGTGTATTGATTATCGGCAATTGAATAAGGTGACTATTAATAATAAATATCCTCTCTCAAGAATTGATGATTTATTTGATCAGTTACAGGGCACCAAGTGCTTTTCTAAGATTGATTTGAGATCAGGTTACCACCAAGTGAGGGTCAAAGAGAAGGATATACCCAAGACAGCTTTCCGAACATGGTATGGTCATTATGAGTTTCTAGTTATGTCATTTGGGCTAACAAATGCACCCGTAACTTTTATGGATTTGATGAATAGGGTGTTTAAGCCATTCCTGGATGTATTTGTGATAGTTTTTATAGATGATATTCTTGTTTATTCTAGATTTGAAGAGGACCATGCCAATCACTTACGACAGACATTGCATACTCTTCGTGATTGTAAGCTTTATGCAAAGTTCTCTAAATGTGAATTTTGGTTAAAGTCGGTGGCATTTTTGGGTCATATTGTATCTAGTGAAGGGATAAAGGTTGATTCTCAAAAGATAGAAGCTGTGAAGAACTGGCCAAGGCCCACAACGCCTACGGAGATTCGTAGTTTTCTCGGGTTGGCTGGTTATTATAGAAGGTTTGTTAAAGACTTTTCTTCCATTTCAGCACCCTTAACCAAGCTAACCCATAAAGCATCCAAATTCCAATGGAATGATGCCTGTGAGAAGAGTTTTCAAGATTTAAAGAACAAGTTGAGTTCTACACCTGTGTTGGTACTTCCAGAAGGCACCGAAGGGTATACAGTGTATTGTGATGCTTTCAGAATTGGTTTAGGATGTGTATTGATACAGCATGGTAAGGTAATAGCATATGCTTCTAGACAATTGCAGCCACATGAGAAAAATTATCCTACACACGATCTTGAGCTGGCAGCAGTTATTTTTGCTTTAAAGATATGGCGCCACTACTTATATGGGGTTCATGTTGATATATATACTTACCATAAGAGCTTGCAATATATTTTTAATCAGAAGGATCTAAATTTAAGGCAGCGGAGATGGCTTGAACTATTAAGGGACTACGATATTGATATCTTGTACCATCCAGGAAAAGCAAATGTGGTAGCTATGCGTTAAGTCGTAAGCCTATGATGGCGCCTATAGAAAGGCAAGGGATGGTTAAAGATCTTCACCAATTAGCTATTTTAGGAGTTTGCCTTCTTGAAACTCCGAATAAAGAGCTTATCGTACATAATGCTGCAGAATCTTCATTAGTAGCTGAAGTGAAAGAGAAGCAATATGCAGATCCTATTTTATTACAACTTAAGGAGAATGTTCAGAGTGGTACGACCAAGGCATTTGAGCTTACGCGAGAAGGAGTACTTCAGTGCCAAAATCGATTGTGTGTGCCGGATGTAGACGGGCTAAGAAAGAAGATTATGACAGAGGCACATTTTTCAAGGTATTCCATTCATCCAGGATCAAACAAAATGTATCAAGATTTGAAAGATATTTATTGGTGGAATGACATGAAGAAGAGCATTGTAGAATTTGTAGCTGAATGTCCAAATTGTCAAAGAGTTAAAGTTGAGCACCAAAAACCCTGAGGTTATATGCAATGCATTGATCTTCCAAGCTGGAAGTGGGACATGATCAACATGGATTTCGTGATTGGTTTGCCTCGTACATCCCGGAAGTTTGATTCTATATGGGTGATTGTTGATAGGCTTACCAAATCCGCACATTTCCTACTAGTTAGGACCACTTACACAGTTGAAGAGTATGCGAAGCTGTACATTAAAGAGATAGTCCGATTACATGGAGTGCCAATCTTTATTATATCAGATCGGGGAACCCAATTTACTGGAAACTTTTGGAAGTCTTTTCAGAGGTGTTTGGGAACACAAATGAAGTTGAGTACAACTTTTCACCCTCAAACAGATGGACAAGCAGAACGTACCATCCAAACACTTGAAGATATTCTAGGAGCTTGTATAATAGATTTTAAGGGCAACTGGGATGATTATTTACCTCTTATTGAGTTTGCCTACAATAATTGCTATCATTTAAGTATCAAAATGGCACCATATGAAGCTTTATATGGAAGGAAGTGTAGATCACCAATAGGATGGTTCGAAGTGGGTAAAACTCTTTTGTTCGGACCGGATCTTGTTTATTAAGCAATAGAGAAGGTTAAAGTACATCAGCAACGACTGAAAATAGCCCAAAGTCGACACAAGTCATATGCGGATAGTAGAAGGAGAGGGCTAGAGTTTTCTATAGGTGATTGGGTATTTTTGAAGGTATCACCAATAAAAGGGGTAATGAGATTTGGCAAGAAAGGGAAGTTGAGTCCACGTTATGTAGGCCCGTATAAGATCACTCGAAGGTTTGGACAAGTTGCATATATAATGAACTGGGAGAGATGTGACCTATGAAAAGAAAGATATTTGAGTCTTCTTTCCAATGCAATTGGTTTCATCCAAATCCAACGTCTGAGTAAGGAGTTATACTCGTCTTACTTCAGTCTCTCAAAATAGATTTTTAGGGTCAACTTCAAATGATCATAACTCCTTGTACAGGACGGATTGGGTGGCCTACTTTATATGAAATGAAAGCCCTTTGAATTATCTTTCCAACGATACCAATTTCACCCAAATTTGATATCGGAGAAAATATTTATGGTCGATCTACTTTAGCTTATCAAAACAGTCCACCAAAGGACATATTTGACATTATTTAAATTTTAAAGGCACTTTGGTCATTCCCTATGATATTATGGACGGAAATATGTGTATATATACATGTATATGAGTTCAAAAACTCATTTTCATCATCAATCATTGAGGAAGAACAAACCCTAGCCAAATTTGACCTTTAAATTACTTTTGATTCAACCGTAGAAATTTCAAAGTAATCCGATAACTGCGTTTGTCATCTCGAGAGCTTCGAACGACACCTATTATTTATGCAAACAGGATTGCATAATCAAGAGGTGAATTCTAAGGTATGAATATTGTTTGCCTTTGTTCTTTTCCATATGTATATGTGTGATAGACGATTATATGTATTGGTTGTTATTGAAAGGTGATGGAAATAGGGTTATGGACTATTTTGCATGGTTTGGTTGTATTGAATTGTGGAAGGTGGATATGGTAATTGAGTTATGGAAGGTGGATATGGTAATTGAGTTATGGGAGGTGGATATGGTGATATACTATTGAATTGATGATTATTTATGTCTATGACTCAATTTGGTTTAATGGATTGGTTGGAAGGATTAATGAATCCAAACTTGATATTGGAGGATGTTGTATGAATATGCATGGCATGTGAATGTAATTGGAGTATAAGAGGGTTAAAGTGACACCCTTTATGGTGTAATTAAGGCTTACTACTTAACCACTAGTTTGGTGAATTCAAATAATTGAATTGTGACGTTTGGTTGCTAATACTAGATTGCTATATATGTTCATTGTAGATAAGTAATCCGAAAAGACGGGAAGTCCATTTGGGACTAGTATTGAAGGTTGACAGTCAGATATGTAAAGCATACTCTATACCATATCTTTGGTATGAATGTGAACAATTGTTCTATTAAGAAAGTTTCCAAAGTTATTCAGTAATATATGATCCCATTTATATGCGACATGATGCTGTTCGAATTTCGGGTTGTCATAGAGGTATGCATGGGAAGTATAAGGTTATGAGCTGGTTCTCCTGGGCCTCCTCGGTTACGGGTGCCAGTCCGCCCCAATAGGATTTGAGGCGTGACATATAAATTTAAGGAGTGCTTTACCAACCAATATACATATTGGTTTTAAACCTAGTGGCCTAAAGTGGAATGGAAAAGATGCAGTCACCAACACACAATTACAACAAATGAAAGCAAATAAGAGAAAAAAAGTGAAAGTAGTCAAGTCTTCTTCATCAATTGGATCTTCAAAGAAGTAGTTCATTTAGAAATGATTTGCACTGTAATGAGGGATAATGTCTTTGAACAAATTGTCTTACTAGTTTTTGAATAACTTTTTCTTAGACAACAATTAATGATTTTGGTGTATGCTGCAGTAGAACTATTCTGCTCAATGTTGAGCCTTTTTTGAACACATTTACATCATGTATGCGGTTTTTAGCTCAATCTTGAGCTGTATTAATATGATATCCAGCTGCTTGAACTTGTAATATAGTTCATTTTTATCATAACCTTCAGTAGTTACAAATAGGCTGTATGTAATACCTTCAGTAGCTACACAAGTAGACACAAAGTAGCCAATTGACAACGAGATTGTCATACAAAAATATGTCAATTCATTCAAACAACTACTACAAACAAACCAAACAACTACTACAAACTAGGCCAACTACAAACTAAACAAACAACTACTACTACAAACTAACGAAACAACTACTACAAACTAACCATTATAATATCCAATTGCCTATTCAATAGGCAAACTTAACTACTATACCTTACACCATATTAAAGAACCACTTTATAGTTAGAATAATGAGAAGAAGTAGAACAAGTCTATTCAATTTGAGCTTAGCACATTCCCTTTCAGGTTTAACTTTTTTGAGTTTTTGCCTCAATGCAATCAACTTTCCTTCACTATCTTTCAATTTCTCACATAAAGTGTCCCTCTCTTGTTCAACTTCTTTGTTCTTTTGTTTCAATCGATCACACAAATTTTTACCATCTTTGCACCTAATCATTAAACTCGATTCTACCTCAGGATATTGATGCACAGATATTGAAGGTTTTGGATCAATCCATCTAAAGTACCCACATCCACCATTTTCCTAAAATGAAAAAAATAGAATAATTAAAAAAATACCAAAAAAAATAATAATTAAAATCTGTGAAAATGATACAAAACTTTGAAACTTTACATTCAAAAAATCTACGACCCAGATTTGAAGGAGTCCTTGAAGTTCTTAAAAGACAAAATTCAGAACAGTAACACAAATCAGGAACATCAATATTGATGGAATTTTCCGACATTCTCATCGAAAATGAGAAAAAAAATAATTTAAGAGAAATTAGGAGATAACTTTGATAGTGAGATGAGAGAAGTTGATGAGAACTCATCTATTGAGGAGAGAATGAAGAAAAAAGAAGAGTAAATTTAGGTTAAAAAGAGGGAAATTGAAGGGAATGGCAAAAGTAACGTTATTTAACGTTAACTTTTGCCACATGGACAATTTTTTTAGTTTTCATGCACCTCAGGCGGTTGCACATCACGCGCAGTGCCATGTGGGCAAAAAATACGCAATAGGAACAAAATTGGAGAGTTTAGAGGTTTGATAGGTACAAGCCTTAGTTTAGGGGACTAAGTGAATTTTATTAAATTGGATTATTTAAAGTTGAACAATTATAGTGCATGCTCCATGTGTACACGCGTTCAAAACAAGTCAAATAACTAATTAAATCACACAAATTCTTGCCCAAAAATTTTATTAATCATTAGATCATCATTTAAAATTTTAATTCGTTATTTGACTTGTTTTTAACACGTGTACACATGGAGCATGCACTATAATTAGAGTATTAGACATAGTATATGAAGAAATGTTACTCTTAGTTTAACGTTTTAATAGACATAGTATACGAATGAATATTACACTCCTAGTTTAATGTTTTAATAGACAACATATGAATAAATATTATACTCTTAGTTTGACGTTAATTACCTGAAAGAGTAATTTCTCCACAGCTATTTGCATAATTTTTAAAATAGGAATAAAATTTAAATAATTAATTCAAAAATAAATATTTGTGTCAATTAAATCAGCCGATGAAATAGTTACGTTGGGTGTGTGATTGACATAGGAGCATATCTTTCTTAACTCGAGATCTCAAGCTCAAGCTCAAGCCTCAAGCCTCAAGTATGAAAAGAACTCTCCCTATACAGAGAAGTTATCCTTAATTAGACATTACTAAAAAAAAGGGAAAAATCGATCACAAAAATCGATCACAAGTGGTCGATTTTCTCCAAATTCCGATCACAAAACCGACCAAACTGTGTGATCGATAAACAATTGATATTTTTTTAAAAACCGACCACAAGTGGTTGGTTTTTCAAAAAAAAATATTTATTTTTTAAATTTATTATTATGTTTTTAAAATTAAGAAAAATATTTATATATATTTTTTAAAACCGACCATAAGTGGTCGGTTTTCTAATATATTAATTAATTAATTAAAAATCGACCACTTGTGGTCGGTTTTTCTGTGATTTTTTTAATCAAAAAATCAGCAATTGTAAATGTTTTCAAAAGTGTACAATACAACAATAGTTTCAAAAGAGTACAAACTACAATATAATGTGTAAATTCAAAGTACAACAATAGTTTCAAAAGTGTTAACAACTACAACAATAGTTTCAAAAATGTACAAACTACAACATAATATCTAAATTCCAAGTACAACACATACAAAAGTCAAAAAATTAAAAGTCATCATTATCGAATTCGTCCTCGTCCTCGTCTTCCATATCCTCATCTGTGCTGATATCATCCAAGGGGCCAAGTCCTTTTACATCCCGAACAACATCACCAGGACACAAAGAAATAACCCCTGCCGTCTGAATAAAAGAGCTGAACTGCTCCTGCAGTATACTGATTTATGATGAAGTTTCCTTCTCCCTTTTCTGCGACCTCTCTCTCTGTTCAGCAAGCTCTTCAGTGAGTTTAAAAATTGTACTTTCTAGTCTTTCAATGGGTTCTCTATCAACTGAAGTGCTAGAGTATGCAGGGCCGAACGACCACCTAATATTGTCGCCAAAAAAATTATTGTGGTATCCGTAGTAATGGCCACTAACTGCATGACCCACAACTTTTTCCCATAACTCCTCCTCTACATGTCGGGGCAGTGGGTCACCCTGAGTTTTAGGAGGCTGAGTACTACGATACTCGCTAAGGAACTGTCTATATTTATCCTATATTAATTCAAAGTAAAGTTAAAATAAAAAATAAAAAAATATTAATGTACTTATAATTGAATAATATCAACTTTGAGAAAAAGATTCATAAATGCAATATTTGTTTCTTATATGGGCAGCTTTGGCACGAGGTTCAACCAACACATCTTCATCAGTAGGGTTCTTTTTCTTCTTCAGATGAGTCTCCTCGAATAGCTCATCATGTGGTATCTCCCTACCCTTTTCTTTTTCCTGCATATTGAAAAATTATCAATGTTCAAACAATTAAAAATTTAAATAGAAACAAATAGTTAAAACTATAAAAGTTACATACCAATTTTTCCTGCACAACAAGGTACTTCAGGCACCCTCAGTATGTAATGAGACACCCTTCGACGATGCCCGGACTTTCTTTCCTTTTTCCCTCAGCAATTGATATCCTTCGCTATTTCAAAGGTGAAGATACAGTTGTCATAAGGGTTCACTAATCCAGTTAAGTTTTACCAACTTGGTTCAGACATAATCCAACAGACCGTTAAACGCGACTCTACATCTTCTGAAAAAGTTTCCCTTATAAAAAATGTATTCGCATCATCCCACTAGTAAAATTTCTACAACAATAAAAAAAATATAACATTCAATTATTTGTTCTAACAAAGTGTTAAGTAGTCGATAAGTTTAATTCTTACCTTAAATTCTTTAAACATTCTCTACCTGTCAAATTCTGGTCCAGTAACCGTTGAAGTTCCGACTAATGCATTTTCTCACAGCTTGTCCAACTTTAGCATCCGGCCTAAACCTACAACACAAGATCAAATAGTAATTTCATAGAGCATAATAATATAGTAATGAAAAAATAAATAATGTTATTATATTTAAAAATCTTACGCTATCGCAAATGGAATGAGATAAAGCCTCCCATAATCATCTTTGTCTTCTGGCTATAAATCAAGTGATGGTGGATGCACTGACATGGGTAGATCTGAAAAACCAGATGGAGTGCCTCCAAGATGAAGATACGACAATCCAATAGATCCAGCAGAATCACTGTGGGTAGCCGTGTGACTGCTACAGGAGGGTATCGATTATGACATATGTCTGGATGTACCAGCGGACGTCTGACAGTACTGTAGTGTCCGTGGCAAAGTGATGGGAGCAGATTGGGTCGGTATAGACCCATGAAGTGTCCCCACATGCGTAGGAGTGGGAACCAAATGATGGGACGACCTAGAATATGAGGGTCGTGCTGTCGCGTCAGCAAACCAACCCTCAGATATATGAATATCTGTCGGTCGTCTATAAGGCAGATGTTGTCTTTTCTTTTATAATTTTGTACGATCAACTTTTTCCTTACCTTTGACACCTTTGTCTGACATCTAAATTATATAAATCTAACAAGTAGTTAGTTCCTACAAAATGAATATATAAGAAAACGTTCCTAATAACTAATTTCAAGTTATTAATTCACATTTCAAATCGCTCCAACAAAACGAGGTAGACAAGAATATTTTTATTACTATATAAGTTATGGAACAGTGAAAACAACAATCTTAAACAGTATATTACATATCACTCTTAAACGAGAAACATAAAGGTAAATATATAGTACAAAACATAAAGACATCAATACATAATAAATACAACCTACACAACTAATCCTCATCTTCTGAAGACTCTCCACTAAACCATTCACCCTCTTCGGAAGTTTCCTCATCTCCTACCTACTCAGCTTCTTCTAGTGTAATATTAACTTCTTCAAATATATTTTTCGAGTGATTCAAATTATCCACTAAGTCAACGTCCACTAGATGGTGATCAATCTATATTTCATTATGATATGCAGTGTCCAGAACATTCTCAACTTCCACCCATCCCATAGGCTTTATTTTGATTACAGCCCACCAATCAGACTTGTCACTGTGCAATGGATAAGGAGCATAATACACTTGTTTCGCATTTTGCGCTAGAACAAATGAATCGTAAATAGGATACGACCTATTGTGCTTCACTTCAATGATGTTATGCTCCTTATGTACTCTTGTGCCTCTTGTGCTTGGATCAAACCACTTACATCGAAAGAGGATAATTTTTTTATTGGGAAACCAACATACTCTAGTTCTAAGATCTCGTGTATGATGCCAAAGTAATCAACATCATCTTTACCCTTAATCCAAATACTATTATTGTTTGTTTTTCTTGTTCTGGAGTGTTGTTCGGTGGAAAATTTAAACTCATTTACTGTGTAATGGGACATTACATGAGCTTCAATTGGACCTAAAGAATATCTCTCAAGAGTTGATCATATGCGGCTGCATTTGGTGAATGGTGTACCTAAAAATATTATAAATATATATATATATATTATATATATGTTAGTTGAGGAATGTGTAAATGTTTAAAATTTGAAGAAATATTAATACTCCTATAAGCCTTATATGTAAACTATGTTACAAAGGGTGCGTACACTTGATTTTCGTGGAATTGAGTGTTAAATGAACTGAAGATCCAACATGCGAAACACAATTAGTTTCTTTAAGAGAATGAGTAAGCAAATAAGATATGTTAAAATTTTAATCTCCTTACTTCAAAAAGGGCTCAACTTTCGGGCAATTCAGCAAGACATACAAAGTTGCTGCTTTGAGTTTCGTGGGAGCAAACCGGCGAAGTATGGTCTTTTTAGACTTACAACCAGATTGATTGAAAATTGATATCAGTTCTTGAACAAGCAACTTCATAACGAAAGTAGTATGAACAAAATTGAGATGTTTCTCTTGCAAGATATGCCTCAACTATAGAGTCTTCCACCCTATGCTTATTTTTGGGACCCCTTTTCAATTTTTCAATTGCCCTGCACAATCTTAAGATTAGATGTTTACTATATTTAAAAAAGATATGTATGAATTTAAATATGTTGCAATTGCTTACCGTTCGAATGGATACATCTACCTAGTTTGAACTGGACCGTCTAGTCGAGCTTCGTGCACAAGGTGAATGGGAAGATGTTCCATCACATCGAAGAACACTGGCGGAAAAATTCTCTCCAGCCTTTTGGTGATAACAACAATATTACTCTTATTCGCGCCAGATTTTCTTCTTTTAGTGTGGTGGCGCATAAGTCTTTAAAGAACAAACTTATATCTGCTATTGGTTTCCATATATTTTTAAGTAAACCAATAAATGCAATTGGAAGTAATTGTTCCATGAAAATATGGTAATCATTTCTTTTCATTCCATGCTATAGTCCCAGTGCCATATCAACCCTCTTTCCCAAATTTGAGGCATATCCATCGGGCATCTTCAAACTTTGGACCCCTCATATATTTGGCGTTTTTGGTTCAATTAGAATGTAATACTAGCCTTGGGTTTAAGAACATTGTCATTGGGCCCTTCCTGTAAGTGTAATTCGCTGCGTTTGCAATATTCTGATAAGTCAAGTCTGGCCTTAGGATTATCCTTTGTTTTGCCGGTGACATCCATAGCTGTGTTGAACAGGTTGTCAAAGTAGTTCTTCTCAGTATGCATTACATCAACATTATTTCTAAGTAAATTATCTGGCCAATATTCTAACTCCCAAAATATACTCTGCTTAATCCAATTTTGCGAAACACCATATCCATCAAGCCTGTACAATGGTTCTTTACTGGCCTTAGGCAAATCCTAAACTATTTTCCAGATGTCATGACCAGACAGCCTTGGAGGTTGACCATTATATTCCCTTCTATTCCTTCTAAATGCATTCTCGAGTCTCCTAAATTCATGATCAGGTGGCAAGAAACAACGATGACAATCAAACCATGAATTTTTCTTGCCATGTCTCAATGTGAAAGACTTTATTTTTTCCATGCAGTATGGACAAGCCAGCTTTCCAGCTGTCATCCACCCTGACACCATTCCATAAGTGGGAAAATCATTAATAGTTCACATTAGATATGCACGCAGATTAAAATTCTGTTTAAGAGAGATGTCTCAAGTTTTAACCCCCTCATGCCATAAAATTTGAAGTTCATCAATCAAAGGTTGGAAGTAGACATTTATTCCACTTTTTGGATTATGAGGGTCAGGAACAGCGTAATTCATAAATATATAGGGACTACTCATCAATATTTCAGGAGAAAGATTATAAGGAGTGATAAATACAGGCCAACATGAATATGGCGCAACACCAACTGAAAAAGGAGAGAACTCATCCGCACATAATCCCAAACAAATGTTTCGTGGCTCATCTGCAAAATCTAAATAGGTTGCATCAAAATGCTTTCAAGCCTCTCCATCAGATGGATGACACATAACACCAGTGGGCCTTCTATTTTCACCATGCTATCTCATATGAGGAGCTGAGCTGTTTGAATCATACAACCTCTTCAACCTTGGTATTATAGGTAAATAATGTATCGCGTTAATAGCAATTTGATTTCCACTAGAACCACGCTTATATCAAAGGTGCTGACAAAACATACAGGACTCTAGGTTAGCATCTTCCTTAAAGTATAACATGCAGCCATTTTCACAACAATCAATTCTAACCGAGGAGAGACCTAACTTTGACACTAATCTTTTTGCCTTATTGAAAGAATCAGGAACCTCCAAGCCGAGGTCAACTAACTCTTTAATTAGGTCTATCATTGAGTCCATTCCTTCTTCAGCAATATTCCAGTCAGACTTAATACTTAATAATCGAACAGCAACAGACAAACGGGAGTGCGAACACCCATCAAACAAAGGATGACTAGCAATATGCAATTGTTCATAGAATTTGCCCGCTTTGCTATTAGGAACATCTTCGACATTTTCCCTAAAGTCCCCTCGTGTTGCATCCCAAAAGCATCGTGCACCATTTCTGTTATCCTAGTATCTTGATATTCATTATGCCCTGCAGACCTACTACTTTCTCCAACAACAAAGTTATTTTGCACAACATCACCATGAATACCACACAATCTTAAAAAGTCCTCGTGAAACCCCTTTCTATAAAGATGTTCTGTTACAACTTCTTCATTTATAAGATTTATACCGTCACATCTAACACAAGGACAACAAATAACCCTAAAACGTATCCAAATATCAAGTGTCTTAGCATGTTCAACAAATCTTTTGATACCTTCAACAAACTTCTCCCTAATACCCATTCTATTATCATTGTTCTATTGATTTATCCAGCTATAATCAGGTTCCATCTACGCAATGAATAAGATTCGACTAATTAGATCAAGTCATAAAAATTCAATTAAGTCACCTACCAAACCGTATTTAAAATAAATAAATCCCCTTAAAAGTCCCTACACTTAACCATTTTCAACCAACTAAGTCACCTACCAAACCACATTCAAAAGTCAAAACAAATAAATCCCCTTTAAAGTCCTCACACTTAACCATTTTCAATAAACTACGTCACCAACCAAATTGCATTCAAAACAAAAAAATCCCTTTTAAAGTCCCTACACTTAACCATTTTCAACCAACTAAGTCACCAACCAAACCGCATTCAAAACAAATAAATCTTCTTTAAAATCCCTACACTTAACCATTTTCAACCAACTAAGTATCAAAACAAAACTACATTCAAAACACAAAATCCACTTTAAAGTCCCTACGCGTAACCATTTTCAACCAACTAAGTCACCTACAAAACCACATTCAAAATAAAAAATCCACTTTAAAGTCCTCACACTTAACCATTTTCAACCAACTAAGTCACCAACCAAATCGTATTCAAAACAAAAAAAAATCCCCTTTAAAGTCCCTACACTTAACCATTTTCAACCAACTAAGTCACCTACCAAACCACATTCAAAATAAAAAAATCCCCTTTAAAGTCTTTACACTTAACCATTTTCAACCAACTAAGTCACCAACCAAACTGCATTTAAAACAAAAGAATCCCCTTTAAAGTCCCTACACTTAACCATTTTCAACCAACTAAGTCACCAACCAAACTGTATTCAAAACAAATAAATCCCCTTTAAAGTCCCTACACTTAACCATTTTCAACCAACTAAGTATCAAAACAAAACCATATTCAAAACACAAAATTCACTTTAAAGTCCCTACACTTAACCATTTTCAACCAACTAAGTAACCTACCAAAGCACATTCAAAACAAAAAAATCCACTTTAAAGTCCTCACACTTAACCATTTTCAACCAACTAAGTCACCAACCAAACCACATTCAAAACAAATAAATTTCCTTTAAAGTTCCTACACTAACCATTTTCAACAACCTAAGTATCAAAACAAAACCACATTCAAAATACAAAATCCACTTTAAAGTCTCCACACTTAACCATTTTCAATCAACTAAATCACCTACCAAACCACATTCAAAACAAAAAAATCTACTTTAAAGTCCTCACACTTAACCATTTTCAACCAACTAAGTATCAAAACAAAACCACATTCAAAACACAAAATCCACTTTAAAGTCCCTACACTCAACCATTTTCAACCAACTAAGTCACCTACCAAACCACATTCAAAATAAATAAATCCCCTTTAAAGTTCCTACACTTAACCATTTTCAACCAACTAAGTCACTAACCAAACTGCATTCAAAACAAAAAAATTCCCTTTAAAGTCCCTCACACTTAATCATTTTTAACCATCTAAGTCACCAACCAAACCGCATTCAAAAAAAAAAATCCCCTTTAAAGTTCCTACACTTAACCATTTACAACCAACTAAGTCACCTACCAAACCACATTCAAAACAAGAAAATCCCTTTAAAGTCCCCACACTTAACCATTTTCAAGTGACTAAGTATCAAAATAAAACCATATTCAAAACACAAAATAACAACAAGACCTACAAGATGTCAATAACAATGCTGGTGAATCGAATAAGGCCACACACGGCTTCACTAGACTTCAATTTGAACAATAACAAGAAAATAACAACAATGCTAGTGAATCGAACAAGGCCACACACGGCTTCACTAGACTTCAATATGAACAATAACAAGAAGATAACAACAATAGAGAATCGAGAGAAATTAACTTACCTTTGCTTGACCTAAATTAAAGTGAAAGAGATAACCGATCACCGAATCAAGAACCTAAGAATATCAAGACAAAATATTCCAACTTTTAGTGATTTAACAAAACTCATATAAAAAACAACAAGTTAAAGTGCTAAACCATAAAAGTAAATTCATTCACTTTAAAGACAACAAGCTAAACCATAAAATTCATTCAAGAATCTTACAAAATCACAATTAAAGATTCCAATTTTGAGGATTTATACAATCAACAAATTCAATCAAGAAAAATTCATATCTAAAATAAGAAGCTAAACAAGCAAAACTAGTTCAAACAATTATGTGTATAGCTCAAAAATTCTGCAAATAACTAAACAAAATTCGAGTTACAAACGAGGTTAAAAAAACTAGTTCAAACTAACCTAATCTTCACCATTATAAATTTCACAATTATATAAACTAGTACATCTATAATCAACCTCAAAAAGCATAAATTTTGCAAAATACAACAAAATTCATACCTGAGCTGAGGTGTTGTCGCCGGAGCAGTCGCTGGAGCAATGGGTTTTGCGATTGGAAAATTATTTTGGGTGTGTTTAGTGTGTTTTTGTGTGTGCGCGTGATTTTTGAGTGTTTAGGTTGATTTAGACTAGTTTATTTAGGTCAGCTCGGGTCATGTGGGGGTGGGGTCAGGTAGGAGTTATATAATTAAAATATTTTTTATTATTATTTTGTTGAAAACCGACCACTTGTGGTCGGTTTTCTGGATATTTTAATAAAAAATGACCACATATGGTCGATTTTAAAAAAAAAATAAAAAAACCGACCACATGTGGTCGGTTTTTAACAAAATAATAAAATATAATATTTTAATTACTATAATTAATAAATTAAAATTAATTTTTTAATAAATTCTATAATATTTATAACAATAACACGAGTAGTATATTTCCTCAATCGTATAATAGTATCAACGAATTTTGCAATTTATGATAAATTTTTGGTTAATTAGCTTTTAATTACGATATTATATATATATATATCTATTATATAATATCGTAATTAAATGCTAATTAACAAAAAAATTATCGTAAATTACAAAATTCATATATATATATATATATCTCGTAATAGAATATGTTAATCAAATAAATTATTGATTACTTGTCTTACGTTATTATAACTTCAACAATATACACGTATCTACATATTGACACTAAGTAGTATATCTATTTCCTCAATAGTATGATATCAATGTATGATTCAAAATATTTTGATATATACATTCAGTTATCGAGCTTTCGATTACTGCATACGTCACTACACGAAATATACATATATATACATATATTCAATTGTCTATCGACTTTCAAATAAGTACTATATAAATCACATACATGATTTTAATATACTAACCCATAATAATATATAACGTATTTCACATGTACCGATCAGATGAATTATCGGTTAGTTTTATCTTGTGTCATTAATATACCTTCACTATATAATTAATATGTATATAATAAAAAAATATTTTAATTACTACAATTAATAAATTAATAAATTAAAATTAATTTTAAACAAATTAATTTTTTAATAAATTCTATAATATTTATAATAATAACACGAGTAGTATATTTCCTCAATCTATTGTTGATTTGAATTTGTTGGTGATTTTTTATCACAGTTGATGTTCTTAGTGTATGTGTGTGTGATGTGCTGGTGTTGCTGGGTTGATTTATTATTTGTCTTGGTAGAAATGGTATTGCAACAGTTGAAACATTTGATATAATAGATGAAACATATGATGCAACAGATGAAAATCTGATGCAACAGATGAAAAATCTGATGCAACTATGAAAATCTGATGCAACAGGTGAATAATTTAACAGATTATTCATCTGTTGCGACAGATGACTCTTCTGTTTGGAAGAAATCTAAACAATATTAATCCAATAGATAACTGATTAGTGATCTGTTTTTATTCTTACCAACAGTTTACTCTTTATTTTGCAACAGATTAGGACTATTTTTATTCTTTCCAACGGTTTACTCATCCGTTGCAATAGGTCGGTTATCTGTTGCAACAGATAATATACCTGGTGTAACTGATTAGTGATCCATTTTTATTTTTTCCAATGGTTTACTCATTCGTTGCAGCAGGTCGGTTATAGTGATCTATTTTTATGGTTTTCAACGGATTACTTATCCGTTGCAACGGGTTAGTTATGTGTTGCATCAGAAAAAATACCAGGTGCAATAGATAGTGTTATTTTTATGGTTCCTATGGATGACTCATTTGTTGCAACAAGTCAGTTATATGTTGCAACAGATAACATACCTGATGCAACAAATTAGTTGTCTGTTGGAACTATTATATTACTGTTATGCATTAATCAATTATAATCTATGTTATGTTCCTATTAATTTACGATAACATGTCTTCCAAAAGAAAAAAAATTGAATCAAGTCCAAGTAAAGAGACAAGTGCAGCAGCTCAACTACATCCTCCACTCTATGAGCTTGCTTTACAAGCGTTATCTTAATCAGGAGTAGAAGATAATGAACACGGGGAGGAGGAATATTTCAAAAGAGATAATCCAAATACTAATAGCCCTTCCGCCGAAGAGTTGGTCAAAACCTTCAGCATTGATCTTTATCCTATGAGAATGTTGTTCGATGGTGCCACAGATTTAACGGGTGATCTCGTGGTTAAGTCAGTCATGGGAAAATCTTTTGACGCCTTCAGAAAAATATTTCGAGAGCAAAAATTGGATTCTTATTTCAAGGAAAGTTGCTTTGGGCAATATCTTGATTTTTCGGACGACAAGAATGCTTGTTTCCAAATGAAAATAGTATATGATCTTCTCAAGCGCAGGTTTATGTATGAAAACAAAGATAAGATGGATAAGGTGTGGATAAGTTACTGTGGCATGCCTGTTTGTTTTGGTTGGGAGGAGTTTACCATAGTTACTGGACTAAAATGTTATCCTCCTTCTCCTTCTCAAGTTATACCTACTCTGACCCAAAAAAAATCACCCCGCACACCCAAAAAAGGAAGAGGCAAGTCGAGTAATCGTGATGACCTGGTGTCCATGTTGGTCCAAGCTTCAAAAATAAAAATCTGATTGAAGTGTTGAAAGGTAAAGGACTTTCAAAGAAGCACAAACAATCATTGTGCTTGGTTTGGTTTGTACATAATGTTCTTTGGGCGAGAGACGTTTACAACAACATAAACCTCGTTTTAATAAATCTCTTCGTGGATCTTGAGGCATTTAACAGCTATCCTTGGGATTATGAAAGCTTCAAAATAACTGTCGAATATTTGTTGACTCCATTTATGCTAAAAACAGTCAACTTATATGGTTTTCCATGGGCCTTCATATTAAATATTTCTTTTATCATGATATGATTCATCATTCTTTTATTCAGTAATGTTTTTGATTTATTGGCGTTATGTTATAGGCTTTGACACTTGAAGTCATTCCTTATTTGAGACAATAAGTGAACTACCAGGAAGAAGTTTCCTGTCCAAGAATACTGAGATGGTTGTCGGCCAAAACCGATAAAAATGCAAAATTTCTTTATCTTTTCAATTCCCCCAAGGAAGCAGTAAGTCCAATTCTAATCAAGTTTTTATTTTAATTAATTATTAAATGATTTCATTATCATTCTTAATATATGTACCGATTTATTTTAGATTGTCCATCTGTGGCTTGTTCCGACCAACCAAGAGTTGAAGATGCCATTTTTTCTTACATTACGGTCTGCGCAAACTTTATCGGACCCTAAGGGTGTTGGTGGAATAAAAATGAAATTGTTTAGAGCAACAACAATCACAAGAAAAATAATTTTGAAGGGTGGGGTTAGTAATGCTCCTCTTACAGTTTTTGAATAAACAAGCTATTATGATTATGATCATAATGGTTGTACAGATTTTTCTCCAAATCTTGCCGCATCTAGCGAATATTCTTCATGCAAATATCAAGACTGGAAAGCAAAACATGATGGAGTGATTAATGCTATTAATGCACTAACTGCTTCTGTTAAGGAAAAGACATCTAAGAGGGGTGTCATTTCATCAAAGATGATTTTATATCCAGACACTCCACTAGAGATCAAGGCGGCTAAGAGAAGAAGAAAAGACACTTCCAAGGCATCATCAATCATAAAAAAAGGCAAGATTGCAATGTCTCTGTCTTTGTATTGCACCGATGTTCAGTGTGCAAGGGCCACAGAAGAGCAGCATGAGCTGAAGAAGGTGAATGTACATCATCTGTTCCAAAAAACAAATAGGAACATATCTGTTTCAACAGATGATACATCTGCTAAAAATTATCAAACAGATATATACATCTGTTGCAACTGTTGTCTAACCCGTTGCATCAGATTTGTTATCTGTTTCAACAGATGAGTCTTATGTTACAACAGATGGGTCATCTATTCGAAATTATCGTACTGCTCTGATTTACCTATTCGAATTTATCCCAACAGATAATCCATCTGATGCAACATAAGACTCATCTGTTGCAATGGATGAAAAGTCTGTTGTATATCTCTACTTAGCATTGACATTTCTGGCTTTTCAGGTGGATGTCATAGCTACTGCCGAAGAACATATTATGACAGTTGATAATCCATCAACTGCTTCTAAAGATGAAGAAAAAGTAGAGCCTTTCAGTTTGGGAGAACGGAAGAATTACCCATTTGAAGGGTTCAACATCTCAGACGAGGCTCCAAAAAAACTAACACAGTTGATCAACGACTATTCAGAATGGATTGCCGATGGACTGTTAAAGCATCATGCCGGAAGGTACATAAATCAATTTTATAGATATTGATTTATACAATTCTTGTTGTAAGAACATGATATTAACACATATAAATCATCATGTAGAAAACAAAATGATGAGCGCTATAAAGTGAATGAATCGAGTCTTAGTTTTGATATGTTCGACTTTGTTGTTGCACATCCCGAAATAAAGAATTGGTTCTATTTGATGTCACAGCCCCAAACTTGCTGGAATGATGAGGTTTAAATGCCATACATATTACTATTAATTAATACTTTATTTAATTGCATCTGCGTATTGAATTTTTTGTCATGTAATCCGAAATATTTAATAATATGTGCAGCACATCGATGTCATTTTTTACTACCTCCGAAATAAGGCCAAGTTTCAAACACAAAAACAATACAGATACACAACAAGCAATTGTTTGTACAAAGTTTTCATCAATAATGCCTACGATAGGTATTGTCAATAGCAGCCGAAAGTTTCTCAAAATAAGGAATGCTTAATCAACATCATCAAAGGTTTTAGCATTTCGGCTGGCTTACCTTGGCATTTGGTCAACGAAGTGTACATCCCAATCAATTGTGGTCATGAATTCCATTGGATGTTGGCTGTCGTCATTTTAAAAGAGAGGCACATCTGAGTTTATGACTCGATGTCGGAAAGGAGACGTTCCGGGCCGTCTTCTGAGATACAAAAGCTGGCCAAAATATTGCCTACTTACCTTGATATGAGTGGTTTTTTGGATCAAAAGGTTCGTATTGATTGGTCGACGATTGAAGCATACCGAGATAAAATGGCTAATCCATTTGATGTACAATATGTTGACGGAATTTCTCAACAAACCATTGGTAACCTTTACGTTTAAGTGTCATGATTTAGTTTCATTTCACAAATTTCACAACGCTTTCATGAATTGCAAGATATGGATTATCTATTTTTTTATAATGCAGGGATTGCAGTCCTTTTGTTGCCGCCTATGCTGAGTATTTGAGCGATGGATTACAAGTACCAAATGATAGACTTGATACCGGATTACTCCGCAAAATATATATTGCTCTTTTATGGAAATATAGAGAAGCAAAAGCTCAGAAACCGTACGCAACCAACGTTAAAGATCCACGACGACCAAAGCCGAATTCCATAGCACTGGATGAAGAGCAACTTCTCCATATTGATTAGATCTTTATCGCTTGAGTCCGTCAATGTAATAACCTATCCTCCTTAGTTTAACTTATTGATTTATTTGTATAGTAAATCGTTTATACCCATAATAATTTTTTTTACATTTCATTTATTTGTTGAGTTATTTCATGTAATTTCCGAAGGCTTCAATTTATTTTATTTTGTCTATGAATATAATTAATTTTGAGTTTTGAACATCTTAATTGAAATGGAGTACTAGATTCAAATATCGTAACAGATAATACATCTGCTGCAACAGACGACATATCTTATCAGGCAGATTTAGACATATATTGCAGCATGAAATGCAACATGTAGGTCATCTGTTGGAAATTATATAACAGGTCTTCCTATTTTTTGGATTTGATCCAACAGATTACCGATCAGTTACAACAGATAAGTTATATGTTGGAACAGATCGTAAATCTGTTGCGACAAACAGACTGGGAACATCTGCATAACGCAGCAGATGACCAACCTATTCCAACAGATAATCAATCTGTCACAACAGGTACTATATCCGTTATGACAGATATAAAATCTGTTGCATTATAAAAATTTAACTTTGCCAGACATAAAATTATTGCCCCTACATGTATAGTGAATTGGCTTGAAATGAAAATTTGTTATCGTGCTCGTCTCTGTTTTTGTACATGTTCTTTTTTTATACACGGGCTCCAACCGTTTAGTTAGTACCCCATATGCCCAGACCCATTGCATTTTTCCCACAACGTTGTCGCACACACTGGCCATTTATGTGCTGGTCAACAAACACTTGATGTATGCAAGCGAGTACGGTCCACACGCTGCACCGGTTGTATTTTTTAGGAGCATGATGTTCTTATTTCGACCTTTAAAACCACATGATTTCTTCGCCAAGACTTCAGCCGACAAATGATCCATCAGTTTACTCTGCGTAAACAACTTGGCCAACAACTTCAAGAGTGGCTGCATGTGGGTTAAAAATGTCTTCTCGTTGAACACAAGTAAGTTGCAGTCATAAACCTTAATCTTTCCCTCGTATAGTAGTATCTCAACAATGATAAAATAGGTGACATCCATATTCATGACTGCAAGGATTCTCTTTGCCTTGGTCAAGCTCTTGCTGTGTGGATATGGCTTGTTCCCTCTAACATATTTAATCGCTTCTTCATCCCATTGGAATGTAGAAACTAACTGATCAAATCTTGGGCCACCGAAATCAGCATCTTACAGAGTTAAGCATATGGGTAGGCTAATTGCCTGCCTCTCATGAGGCAGAGAATTAAATCAACATACGATGGTATAATAAGACAATTCTTAAATAGGTTCATAATTGTAAAGAATAAAAACACAGTCGAAAGAATCTGATGCAGAGAGTTCTTTGAATCAGCTCACAGATTACCCAGCCAACTCAACTTATGCAACAGATGTGTATTATATTGCAACAGAATACCAAGTTTTTGCAACAGATTACAGATCCGCTGCGTAGATTCTTCTTCATGGAGTAGATTGGAAGTGTAGGTTAGCAAAAGTAAACTTACCTTGTCCTCATACCACACGCACATATTTGTCATATTTTAGAAGTTTTTGGCGGTAAATGAATGCATGGTCTATTCCTTTTAAACCTTCATCTTGATGAATTCTTCCATTTCTTTTTTCTTCTCCTTGCCAAGCGCCGCGAATATGTCCACCTTCTTCGGCGGCCCCTGAACTTCAACAACTATTGGAGCGGGAGGAGTTGCAATTTTTGCTGATTTTAGAATAGAGAGAATTTGTCTAATTTTTCTTCTCTTCCTCCTAACCTCCACTGTAGGAGTGCATGGCTCCCTCACCTCATTAGACGGTATGACACCTCTCCTGGATTTCAACTCCTCGGCAGCTTCAGCAATATCCTCTAGCTTGTAGAGGATTTTATCCTCTCTATCCTTGCACACTTTGTATTTCTAATGAGAATATGAGGGTGAGAAGGGGTGAGAGGGATCACTATAACAGTGGGCGAGACTGGTGTAGAGGTGAAAGGGAGGACCTGTGTGATAACGCTCAATCTACAGCTCACGTAGGAGTGTAAAACGGTCGTTAGCAAATATAGAACCCAACTGGGTTGGATATCGATCCCACAGGGAATAGCTTGGTCAACAAGTAAGCAAAGATTACTAGACTTTTAGTGCAAGTCTCGTAAAAAGGGGGGATTGTAATGTGTAACCACAATATTAAAGTAAAAACTGAAAATAGCAACGTAAAAAGAAAGAATGTTTAGTAGGTTGTAAAACAATGAGAATTGAGGAGTTGGGGTTATGTCCACCTTCTGAGTTGTACGTCTCTATTGACTATGAGTTGTGCGGAATTCAGACATGCATGTGCTTATAGAGAATTGTATTCAATGGTAAATCCAAGCGTCCTTCGACCTCAACAAGGACTATTTCACTTTAACTCTTTCGAGCTTAAAGCGTATCTAACGGTACAAATTCTCCAAGAGGTTAATCCAGTTACGACACTAACTTTTTAATAGGGGATGGGACCCTATTACCTTGACATTCTCTCTTTTCCAGACATATAACTTTTCTTTCAGACAACTTAGTGCTATACTGGCGTTATTCTATGCGTCTGCAGCCACAAGAATTTGCATTAAGATGAAGAGAATAATGATATAAGCAACACACGTGTCACGAATTCACAAACTCATAGCAATAGATAGTATCTCATAAGGCTTCCATAACCCCAACAGAGAAGTTTAGTTACCCATGAGTGCGAAAGAAATCACAATAGACATTATCATTGTACCACAATAAAGATCTCGTGTAGTAGAGTGTGGTAGGCGTTAGGCGTGAACTCCCTTGCAAAGTAACGTTTCTCTTGTTGTGGAAAAATAATAATTGATTAGATGAAAAATAATGTCAACAATGAATTAATAAAGAGAATTGTTTTGATGGATGGATGGATGGTGGATGGATGGGAATTGATGGAATGGGGGAATTGTGTGGAATGTATGGAATGTATTAAAATCTCTAGCAAAATAGGGTATTTATAACACCCATATCCTATTCCTACTAAGCTAATGAAATACTTAACCAAATCCTACTAAGCTAATGAAATACTTAACCCAATTGTACTAGGTTAATGTATCATTATCCTAATCCTAATAAATTACTGCTAGTCCCCAAAGTCTTCAGAATTGTTGTTTTAGCCCGGGACAAATTTTCCATGCGCCACTTTTGGTCCTTGGCGTCCAAGACTCCCTTTTCTCCTTTCGTGAAGCTTTCTTTGGCGTCAAGTTATCCATAAAATGCTGAATTCTGCATCATTTATACCTGAAACTTTGCTAATCATGTTCGTTAGCTCACTTACAGGAAAAAGGACTAAAAGTGCATGAAATATATAATTTGTTCTCAAAACATTGCTAAAATATGGGTAAAATATAGCACTATAGGCGTGTAAATTCGCCTATCATCAACACCCCACACTTGAAGCTTTGTTCGTCCTCGAACTAACTATCATGTCCATCTAAACATTAACTTAGGGTTTCATAGTAACAACACAAAATATTCGTCAAGACAAGCACAACAATTATCAACAAAGAGTAGTTCTCCGATCATTAGTAGAAACTATTTAACCTCTAGCATAGACTCGTGATGATGGTTAATTAGTATTCAAAAGTTAAGGCACAAAGAATCATACACCACTACCCAAAACTCATCAACCATGTGTGTCTCACAATATATTACCCATAATCACTCTCACGCATAGTATATTTATCAAACATGGGTATAGAAATATCCTTGCTCTCGCTCTCACAAAGAATTCATATGCAGCAACTGATGACCATAGGCTTGCCCTTATTGTAATGCTCCACTAAATATCAGAATGCCAAGCTTAGGATCAAATAGGTCTTTTACAGGTTGTAATGTAGGCTAAGGGACGGGTAGGACTATTTTGGCCAGAAATAGTGACTAAGTTCCCTAAGTGCTTTAATACATCACAATATGCCATTTATGCTTTCTTTCAAACTTCCTACCACCTTTTTGCTTTCTTTTAATCTACCTCCCTTTGTCACCTCTTTTGTTTTTCAATTTTGAACAAAACTAACTTTTCAGTTTTCTTTTCCTTTTTCTTTTCATAACATACCTCTTATGATAGCAATTCTTTTTTATAACAAATTCAAGCACCAATACATTCTAAAGCATAATACTTACCCAATTTCCTCTTATTTTGTCACATGACTTTACACTTTTAAAGCACTTAGGAATTTGGATCAAATTATAGCCTTGAAAAAAATGGATTAGGCTTACATATGAGGCTGTCAAAGAAAATAGGCTAAAGGCTCAAAAGGGTTTAACTAGGATAATGTCCATGGGTAGGTAAAAAGAAGGTAAACAAGTATAGGTTGCCAAAGAAATGCCTAAATCATCTCCTAGACTCACGTTCTTTATTTTCGCTTCTCACACACACCAGGCAAGTTCTAGCATCAGCCACAAACATAGAATATACTATTATCTCACACACACAAGGCACATGGTCGACTTTATTGGGAGTAGTATAGACTCTTGCCCCAACAGATGAAGGAATTGAACCACACAATATCACATAGTGAGTCACAATTAGAGCCTAAACGTCTCAATAGTCATGATTTTAGCACGTACTCTTGTTATAATCTCATGCTGCCTATTAGAATAATTTCATGCAAAGCTAAGTTAAAAAAAATTCTAAATGGAAAAAAAAACTTTGCTTACTAAAAAAATGAAAAACGAAAAAAAACTAAAGCAAACATAAATGCAAATGCGGATAGAGAAGTATAGCAAGCAAATACCACCACCCCACACCTAGACGGGACACACTGCCCTCAGTGGAAAATAAATACGAAGAACCTGGTCAGTCGGACTCCTTCTCTATGTCTGGGCTCATACCCCCTTCGTTAAAATCATCATTGGAGTCGTCATCCTCAGAAGTTCCTCATAAGTACCCCACTTGATTCCAAGAGTGTGTCGAGGTATTTGCAGCACGGAGGATTCAGCTTGCTCTTTGCGTCCTCTTTTCTTGGCTTTTTGGGAAGTGGTTGCCTTTACTTTGCCTTGTCTTGCTTTGGGTGCCATTGTACCTGAGACTAAAACAATGTTCATGTTAGCATCATCTCGATGGATACAATCTATAAGCAAGCAGTAGGGGCACCACCCCACACTTAGTTTGTTGGTACAAACTAGTGAAGTGAAAGTGGTCGATTACTCAGACTTCATCGATATACGTTTTAGGCGCTATATTCCGACAAGAAAATCAGAGATGTATCACTTCTTGAAACCTTAGCAATACTTTCATGTTAGGTATAACAAGACTACTACATAGGTATTACATCCTGGTATAGTTCCTATCAATAATCACAACCTTCTATGTCGGTAGGCAACTATAAATCTTATCCCGATGAACGGGATCTTCTAACATGTAGGTATTCAAGTGACAAGGTTATGCAATGTTCATGACTATAGCGATTCCGCAATTAGTATAACAATGCATCAAAATGAAATTCAAGGCGGAAATAGTTTAAGATCATCCTAACGTATATGTTCACTCACATGGTTTTGTATCAACAATTCAAACACATTAACATCACCAATATTTCTTCAAGATGTAGCAATTCATAATAGACATAGCAACGTAGTACTTACGAAAAATAAATGAAGAATAAAAGAGTACTTACGTGATTGAAGCCTTTGGAGATGTTCTTGTGAAGTGGGAGAGCAAAAAGAAAAATTTTGAGATGTTTTGGAGAGTATGTGCGGCGCCTAGGTCAAGTTTCCAATGTGTTTATGTTTAAAGACTAAGTCCCCTTTATATAGGAAAAGAATGGGTCGGGTTTTGACCCATTTAAAATCGGTTTTGGAGAAAAAAAGGGACCATAGGCGGCGCCTTTAGCTTTGCCTATGCATGGTATAGGCGGCGCCTAATGCAAAGCATAAGCTAGCATAGGCGGCGCCTAGTGTAATGCATAAAGGGACCATAGGCGGCGCCTAGTGCATGGTATATGAGATACTGAGACCAAATGCTTTAGCATAGGCGGCGCCTATGCTATAGCATACCTGAGCATGGGCGGCGCCTATGTCTTTGCACACTAGATTCCGAGACCTTAGGCTATAGTATAGGTTTTGCATTGTTCGTGGCCTAGTTTTACCTAGGCCTAGCCTTGCTCGATGCCTATTTTGCCATGAGCAATGCTCAATCCATAGCCTTATGCATCTTTATTCCTAACTTACCACCTTTACCATGCAATACGTCCAAATCGTTATTTAAAATCAATCTCCTCGTTGAATACCTCTTGCACCTATATTTGCTCAAAACCAATGAAAACGATTAGTACGATGGGTTGCCTCCCACCAAACGCCTTGGTTTTGGTCGTGGCACGACTCTTATTTTTGGATTTTCTTTTATCAAAAGCAAAACAAGTACTTAGAATGAAAGAAAGACAAAAACGATAAACGACAAACGATAAATGATGGGTTGCCTCCCATCTAGCTCCTTATTTATTGTCGTGGCTCGACGTAGTTACCTCGAGTACTTAGACTTCGTCGAGATAGAGGGTGGATCGTTTTCTGAATGGATTCAGAAGATGCTGATACTTACTTGTAGGCATGCAATCTTCTTTGATATGACTCTTGTGCATACATACCTTAGGAGAGATACCAATTATATCATCAATCTTCCTACCCATAGCTCTCTTGTACCTCATCAGAGCAGAGATGAGAGCCTCTATATGCTGTTCACTTAAATCATCCGCAACACTATCCGGAAGTGTATTTCCGTATCCCAAGAACGTATACCTTAGGTAATTGGGGAGCTCTTTCGATTCTAGCATTGGTGGCTCTACAATGGAAGTCTTCGCTGTTTGTAAAGGCTGATTTGTAAGATCAAGGTCCAACTTCTTAGGAGCATGAGAATATGATTTTGTTCCTGTTAGAGCACAAGTGGTTTCTTTATGTTCTTCAGCCTCATCACGCTCAAAATTCAACAACACCTCAGATAGTGAATCAATAATAAGCGGCTTCTCTAAAGATAATGCTTTCTTATCCTCATAAGCTACGGAGAACACATCCATATAGCTGGGTTGCTTCATTGCTTTGCATATATCAAAGCGGACCACTTCGTCATTCAACCAAAACAGAAGCTCATTAGCTCTAATGTCAATAAGCACACTTCCAGTTGTAAGGAAAGGACGTCCCAAGATTATAGGAACTTCAGAATCCACCTCACAATCCAGAATAACGAAATCTGCAGGAAAGATGAATGAAGAAACCTTCACCAACACATCATTTAAGATACCCACAGGTCGTTTTACTGACCTATCAGCCATCACGAGCCTCATATTGGTTGGTGTCGGATCGCCTAACCCCAACTTCCTGTAGACGGATAGTGGCATCAAATTGATGCTAGCACCCAGATCGCACAATACCTTGGCAAAGTTCAAAGAGCCAACAGTGCAAGGAATAGTGAAGGCACCAGGGTCGGCCTTTTTCTGAACTAGAGATCTTGTAGCGATTGCAATGCAGTGGTGAACATTATCTGTCGGCTCATAGCTTACCGCCCGCTTCTTTGTTAAAAGGTCCTTCATGAATTTTGCGTACCCAGGCATTTGGTCTAGTGCCTCTACCAATGGAACATTAATGGTCAGCTGCTTTAACATCGTTATGAATTTGCTGAACTTTGTATCATCCACAATCTTTTTCAATCTTTGAGGAAAAGATGGTGGTGGATATGGAATTGTTTTCTCCACGACTTTCTTCTCCTCTTGCTTTCGAATTTTGGTCTTTTCAGGCTGCAAACCACTAGGGGTGACATCATGGACGTCTTGGTCATTGTCTATGGCGTCCTCATCTTCTTTATTTTTGGCCACTTGCTTGCTTTGGGATGAATTTTCCAGCACCTTACCACTCCTGGTAGTAATAGCCATGCATGATCCATCGTTTCTTGGATTTTGCACAGTGTTGCTAGGTAAAGTCCCAGCCTTTCTTTGATTGAATACCGCGGATAATTGACTCAATTGTTGCTCCAGCTGTTTTATTGAAGTGGAATGCGAGTCAACCAATTGCTTCATTGAGGACAAGTCGTTCTTCACCTCATTCACTCCCGTATTAGTTGCCTCTACTCCTTTCAATAGTTTAGCCATCATATCTTCCATTGACATATTTCCAGAACCAGATACAGCGGCGTCACGTCTTCCAGGAGGAACATACAAACCACTTCTATCAGTCTTATCCTTCCAACTACCTTGATCACGGTCCTTATATCCTGAATTATCATAATAGTTCTGACCTTGGTTTCCTTGGGCATTGCCTCGAAAACCCCCTGATTGTTCAAGTAGTTGGCTTCTTCCTCGGAATCGGATTCCTCTCTTCCTTTTGATGCAACAGCTTTAACTTTTTCGGTCTTCCCTGATAATAGATGCTTTGTAAGAAGATCCATCTGCATTTTCATGTGCGCCATATCTTGATCACGTTCTTCTTCTCTTCTCCTTTGTTCAGCAGTCATGCCAGTAGATATAGTAGGGCTTGCTACCTCAGAATCCCTGGTATGCCAAGCTTTACTTTTCTTTGTCATCCGATCTAGCATATTGCTTGACTGCCCAAAGGTGAGGTCCATAAATGATCCACCTGCTGCATTATCTACCACTGGCTTAGTCACCGAATTCAAAGATCTGTATAATATCTCTATCAAGTGGACATTGGTCATATGGTGATTTGGGCACCGCATAAGCTTCGTCTTGAACCTCTCCCATGTTTCGTGGAGGGATTCAGTTGGAAGCTGCCGAAAATTTGTGATCTCATCTCTCAACTGTGCTCTTTTGGATGGCGGAAAGAATCTTTCTAGGAAAGTGTCTTTCAATTGCCTCCAATTAGTAATAGAATAAGGAGTCAGCCCATTCAACCATAGAGTTGCCTCCCCAGACAGAGACAATGGAAATAAGCGTAGTCGAATTGCATTCTGTCCAACATCAGGATTGTCGAATGACTTGCATGTAGAAATAAAGTTGACTAGATGCATATTCGGATCATCACCCACAAGTCCACCGAATAATCCCTTAAGCTGCAATAGTTGAATCATTGTGCTAGTGATATTGAACTTTGCTCCAGGTGCCAAGGGTGGCAGAATAATGGCTCCTGTGGCACCAGCTTCATCCAAATCGTCATCATCGTCATCGAACGGTATTTGCACAGCTCGGTGATCAGGCCTCAATCGCGCTTGACGATCTCTCCTCTGCATGGGTGCCGCCATCTCAACAGTACGCCGTGGGTTTAGTAGCTCCTCATCGCCCAAGTCCTCATCATCAGGATTTGTTGCACGACCTGGGTTATCAATATTCTGTTAATGCACTTGAGCAGTTATCCTTTCAATTTCACGTTGTGCATCCATTCTGTCAACGAAACCTGAATAGAACAAAAACAACAACTAAAAGTAAAAGTATGAGAATCTTTGACCAAAGGGTCTAATAATTATCACAAACTTAATTGACACTCGTATTCCCCGGCAACGGCGCCAATTTTTGATAACGCTCAATCTACAACTCACATAGGAGTGTAAAGCGGTCGTTAGCAAATATAGAACCCAACTGGGTTGGGTATCGATCCCACAGGGAATAGCTTGGTCAACAAGTAAGCAAAGATTACTAAACTTTAGTGCAAGTCTAGTAAAAAGGGGGGATTGTAATGTGTAACCACAATATTAAAGTAAAAATTGAAAATAGCAACATAAAAAGAAAGAATGTTTAGTAGGTTGTAAAACAATGAGAATTGAGGAGTTGGGGTTATGTCCACCTTCTGAGTTGTACGTTCTATTGACTATGAGTTGTGCGGAATTCAGACATGCATGTGCTTATAGAGAATTGTATTCAATGGTAAATCCAAGCGTCTTCCGACCTCAACAGGGACTATTTCACTTTAACTCTTTCGAGCTTAAAGCGTATCTAACGGTACAAATTCTCCAAGAGGTTAATCCAGTTACGGCACTAACTTTTTAATAGGGGATGGGACCCTATTACCTTGACATTCTCTCTTTTCCAGACATATAACTTTTCTTTCGAACAAGTTAATGTTATACTGGCGTTATTCTATGCGTCTGCAGCCACAAGAATTTGCATTAAGATGAAGAGAATAATGATATAAGCAACACACGTGTCACGAATTCACAAACTCATAGCAATAGATAGTATCTCATAAGGCTTCCATAACCCCAACAGAGAAGTTTAGTTACCCATGAGTGCGAAAGAAATCACAATAGACATTATCATTGTACCACAATAAAGATCTCGTGTAGTAGAGTGTGGTAGGCGTTAGGCGTGAACTCCCTTGCAAAGTAACGTTTCTCTTGTTGTGGAAAAATAAGAATTGATTAGATGAAAAATAATGTCAACAATGAATTAATAAAGAGAATTGTTTTGATGGATGGATGGATGGTGGATGGATGGGAATTGATGGAATGGGGGAATTGTGTGGAATGTATGGAATGTATTAAAATCTCTAGCAAAATAGGGTATTTATAACACCCATATCCTATTCCTACTAAGCTAATGAAATACTTAACCAAATCCTACTAAGCTAATGAAATACTTAACCCAATTGTACTAAGTTAATGTATCATTATCCTAATCCTAATAAATTACTGCTAGTCCCCAAAGTCTTCAGAATTGTTGTTTTAGCCCGGGACAGATTTTCCATGCGCCACTTTTGGTCCTTGGCGTCCAAGACTCCCTTTTCTCCTTTCGTGAAGCTTTCTTTGGCGTCAAGTTATCCATAAAATGCTGAATTCTGCATCATTTATACCTGAAACTTTGCTAATCATGTTTGTTAGCTCACTTACAGGAAAAAGGACTAAAAGTGCATGAAATATATAATTTGTTCTCAAAACATTGCTAAAATATGGGTAAAATATAGCACTATAGGCGTGTAAATTCGCCTATCATCACTGTGCAAGGGGTATTTTTAAACATATTTATTTTTTTATAAGCACCAACATACTCGTAATCACGCTGGCAGCAGAATCAGCAGCAGGATGGCTGTCACCATCACAAATAACTCCACCAGCAACACCCCTAGAAGAAGCACCCAGATCTATTGCAGTTTGAGTTTGGTCGTGAAGAGCTTCAACATTAGATTGAACTTACCTAACTGCTCTTCTTATGGATGTTGCTCTATCCAATTCCTTCTTTATTAACACCACCATTGGGTCTTATTGTGTATCAACAAGACCCAGAGTAAGACAGGAAGTCATCCCCAGCTCATCAATGGTAGGCATGATCCAAGGATGCACAACCTATAAAAAAACGAGAGGAGGAATTTAAATCATATAATAATAATTTGCGGTTAGTTGGATTACATAGGGCTCGGGTTATGTTAACACAGCTAACTTATACAACAGACGATCTACCTACCGCAACAGTTGATTTGTATGTTGAAATAAATTGATAATATGTTACATCAGAATACCCATCTGTTGCATAATTTACAGTAGATGGGTAATCTGTTGAGTAGGGTTCAGAGAACAGAGCAACGTATTATTAATCTGTTGTGAAATATGAATTGTCTGTTGCAACAGATTACCCATCTGTTTCCCCAGTTGTAGTTGACAGGTAATCTGTTGCAACAGATAGAACATCTGTTTAAATATCTTTCTTTAAGACAAATTATTTTAGTTGAAAGAAGACATACTGCATCACCCGAAGGGTTAAAGAGATCAGCCTCGTTAATATTTTTAATGCTGCTCTCTACTGCAACCAACCACCTAAGAATTCTTGGATGAGAAACCTTATCCGGATAATCCGTGAAATGCTTTCGAAGGGGAGGAATGACTTCACATACCCAAGCCTAAAAATTGTAAATAGAAAGCAAGCAAAAAAAATTACAAGTATATTCAATATAAATTAATGAATGAGTAAAAATAGCGATCAATTTTACCATGAAAGCCCAAGAAAAGCCGTATAATTTGGTCGTCTTTGGCTTTAGCTCTTTCAGTAAATATTTAACAGTCAAGTAGTAGTTGTCATAGCCCCAGGGATAATCATTGAATTTCCTAAAATCATCAGAAAGTGCCAACAAATCACGTTCTATTACTTTCTTGATGTCTCTTGCCAATAAAACGGAATGGACAAACCAAACTAAGTACAATTTCTCCCTGTAGTGCTTTGGTATGTCTTTATTCTTGAGATCCGCTATCAAATCCTTCACTTTGTAGCTAGGTCCAACAATGCCCAACAAACTTTTTTTTTTACCTTGCGTTTGTTGGAACCTTTGTGGGGTGTTTTCTTGATGGCAGGTTCTTTTGAACGATCGCATCTCAAGCCTGTCTCAATGGCAAACTCTTTCAATCCAAAATAAACCGGCATGCCAAAGTAGTTGATCCAGACCATCCATCTTATTTTCGCCCTCCTTCAGACCTTCATCATCCCCCACATTCATGATCCTGCGCTGGAGAAGGCCATATACCATGATCATTGGGAAATAGAGAGGACAGGGCCCAAACAACTTAAGAAAGTGTGCAAAGCAGCTCTTCTTAAAAAGTCCATCTATGTTTTCCTTCTTCATAATACTCCTAAGTTCGTCAAAAGGTTTCCCTAACTGACATTTAAATACAAGATCACCAAATACTGTATTAGGGTTATTTATCAACATCGCAACTCAAAACTTGTCAATACTAATGGTTTTGACAGAACCATAATGGAATTTCTATATTATTTCATGCCCTATTGGTGAGGAGGAGTTATCACTTTCCTCGGCTTCATTTTGTCCTGACTGAGATTGTTCTGGAAGTTCCTCCGAATCTATCAATACTCTAGCCTTTTTTGTTTGGTGATCGGAAATTGACTCATTTTCTCCACTTTCAGTTTCTTTTCTTTTGGGAGACATCTTTTAACTACAAACAAAAGAGAAACAAAAAATACATTGCATTTGATGTCTGTATGATTTTTTTTAAAAAGGTGAGACAAATTTTAAAAAATTATTCTTACCACATAACAAAAAAAAAATTCTCCAACGGACAACCCATCAGTTGGAACAGATGGGAAACCTGAATTTGTTTGAAGACCTATTTAATATCTCCCTACAGATATTCCACCTGTTGCAACAGGTGGAGAAATTTCAATAAATTATTCTATGCCACATTACAAGAAAATACTCCAACGGATAACCCATCAATTGGAACAGATGGGGAATCTGTTTGAAGACTAATTTTATATCTCCCAACAGATCTTCCAACCATTTCAACAGATGGATCACCACCACCACAACCAATGCCACAACCAATGCCACCAATACCAACACCAAGACCACCGACACCACCACCAAAAAATACAAATACCAACACCACCAACAACAGCCACCAACAACACCACAAACACCATTTAATAATACCACGAAAATCAACAAAACACTGAGAGAAAAACTAGGGTTTTCTCGGGTGCTTCCTACTTTTTTATCATCAAAACTCAAAATTGTTAACCCATTCTCGAAGATAATACAACTAAAAGTCTTCTTTTTTATCATTAACTAAAAATCCCTATTTTTTTAGAATAAAGAACAAATCTATAACTCTTCTCGAACTCTGTTACATACCAAGATAGAGAAAACAACGGATACAAGTAGGAATAAAGTAAAACAAACAACTATATTTAGTCGTAAATGGGAAGAAAATTGACCTATTTTGAGGGTTGGGAAATATGTTGAGTAGTTGTTGTTTGTATTGTTAAGAGAGAGAGGACACCCCGAGAGAGAGAGGGAGAGAGAGAGAGAAGAGAGATAACTTAGATTTGAAATGAAAAGTTTTTCATGCAAATGGATGATTTGTATGGGTTGATTTGTTATTTTGGAGAAGAATGACAAGTTTTGAAATTGCAAATTTGGTCTGAATTGATCTTAATTAATTTTAAAATTTTTAAAAGATATAACTTTTAAAACAATGAGTTGATGAGAACTCATTTCAACTCAGAGTGATCGATCAATGACTCGGATTAGGATGAACACAATACCAACGCCATGCAATTGTAAAGACTCGATTAGTTTTATAGTTGACCCTGCGAGCTCATTCATTCATCCCTAGTTCCACCTAAATCAACTTAGGTACTATTAATATCTTAACATTGAGTTGATGAGAACTCATTTCAACTCAGAGTGATCGATCGATGAATCGAGTCGGGATGAGTGCAATACCAGCGCCATAAAATTATAAAGACACGATTAGATTTATAGTTGACCCTGCAAGCTCATTCATTCATCCCTAGTTCCACCTAAATCAACTTAGGTACTATTACTATCCTAACATTGAGTTGATGAGAACTCATTTAAACTCAGAGTGATCGATTGACGACTCGGGTTGAGATGAACGCAATACCAATGCCATGCAATTGCAAAGACTCGATTGGATTTGTAGTTGACCCTACGAGCTCATTCATTCATCCCTAGTTCAACCTAAATCAACTTAGGTGCTATCACTATCCTAATATTGAGTTGATAAGAACTCATTTCAACTCAGAGTGATCGATTGACGACTCGGGTTGGGATGAACGTAATACCAGCGCCATGCAATTGCAAAGACTTAATTGGATTTGTAGTTAACCCTGCGAGCTCATTCATTCATTCCTAGTTCCACCTAAATCAACTTAGGTACTATCACTATCTTAACATTGAGTTGATGAGAACTCAGTTCAACTCAGAGTGATCGATCGATGACTCGGGTCGGGATGAATGCAATACCAATGCCATACAATTGCAAAGACTCGATTAGATTTGTAGTTAACCCTGCGATATTATTCATTCATCCCTAGTTCCACCTAAATCAACTTAGGTACTATCACTATCCTAACATTGAGCTGATAATAACTCATTTCAACTCAGAGGGATCGATCGACGACTCGGGTCGGTATGAACGCAATACCAATACTATGCAATTGCAAAGACTCAATTGGATTTGTAGTTGACCCTGCGAGCTCACTCATCTATCCCTAGATAAACCTAAATCAACTTAGGTACTATCACTATCTTAACATTGAGTTGATGAGAACTCATTTCAACTCAGAGTGATCGATTGACGACTCGGGTCGGGATACATGCAATACCAATATCATGCAATTGCAAAGACTCGATTGAATTTGTAGTTGACCCTGCGAAATCATTCATTCATTCCAAGTTCCACCTAAATCAATTACAATGAAATCTGTTGCAAGAAATGACTAAACTGTTAAAAATTTTCAAACAGGTACATATATGTTGCAACAGATGACATATCTAATTTAATTATCAAATAGATATTTGTATCTGTTGTGACAGATGACTGAGCTGTTGGAAATTTTCAAACAGATATTTATATCAGTTGTAACAGATGACATATCTGGTTTTATTAATTATCAAATGAACATTTTCATCTGTTGTCACAGATGACTGAGTTGTTGCAATTTTTAAACAAATATTTATATCTGTTGTAACAGATGACTGAGTTGTTCGAATTTCTAAACAGATTTTTATATATGTTGCAACAGATGACATATCTGTTTGAAAATCTTTTTTTCTCTTTTAATTCTAAAGCAAGAAGCTTCTGGTCCTAATAGATAATATCAAGTAGCAGTACTTACTACTAAAGGCTGTAAAAAATATTTCTTGGATATCTCAAAAGTGAGTTCATTGAGCAGTCTTGTCTTGTCTTTTCAATATCAGTAGTCTTAGTCTTCCTCGAGCCCCTCAAATTATTAATGAAATTAATGAATATTAATTAATAAATATTAAAAACCACCACGTCTACGTACATAATACATCTATAGAAATTATCTCATCTCTTCTTTCAGCTGTAGTTTATTTTATTCAACTCTTATTTTGGGTCACAACATTTTTTGTCTTTTTTCTCTTCTCTTCTCATAAAGATCTTTTCGGATATAAACCCATCCATATCTTTCCTCGACTTAAATTTTTATTTTGTTCCCCTTTTTGATATTAAGGTATGGTTCATTATTGCTCTTTCAATCTCGTCTTCTTCTTTGCAAGTTATTTACATCTATTTTTTTATTTAATTAATATTTACTCATATCATATTTATTAAAAAAAATTTAAGGAACTTGTAAGTGTTGAATAAACAATCCGAGAATTTTTATTACAATATGAGAAAAAAGTCATCTGTTGGAAGAAGTTTAAAAGCCATGTTGGCAATACATTTTTTTTGTATGTATTTTGTTTGTTTCATTATTGTTAATGTAGTTATTGATGTTGTTGGTGGGGTTGGCGCTGTTGGAAATTGTGGTGTGGTGTTGTTGATGGTTCTGGAACAAAGGATATTGCTTCTTTGTTGTTGATGATGTTGTTGGAACAAATATTGTTGTATCTTTTTTCTTGATATTTATGTTGTTGTTGTTATTGCAGCAGATAGAGAAATTGTTGGAACAAATAAAACCATCAGAAAGGCTGGTTTGATGTATTCCATCAGACTCCACATCTGTTGCAACAGACCCTACATCTGTTGCAACAGATGGATAATGCTCTTTTTGTGACATCAATTTTTTTCTCTTCTTTGTAGATATAAGGAACTGATAGCTGATCAACTTTTGATGGAATATCGACAGAGGTTGTAGTAAAGATGGGATCGGAGGAATAAACTGCTTGCAGATAGAACCACTTCATATGTGGGAGGTATGTATTACTGATAATGTTATCGTGGAAACATACACAGAGTGCACTGATTTTCTGAATGATGTTTTTACTGATTAGTCATAGATCATACAAACAAGATGTCCGCATTTTATAGTTAAGTTTGGTAGGTCCGAACTGATAAGGTTGAGGGACCATGAATATGGTTCTGATAGCCTAATAAGATTTAATGTCAGTTGTTGCTCATGTTTATTTGTCAAGAATTATGAAGGGATCTAGTTTTTGTGTCATTATAAAGAGATTCAATTGCGATTGGACTAACTTTTAGGGTGCATTGGACCCTTAGAGGGCCTTCGAAGCTTAGCACTGCATCTAAGAAGAATGGAAAACTAGTATAGTTATTGCCCTGGCCAAAATTTATATGGTTGGGTTTCTCACTCGGGGTGATGATTATATGCCAGAATGTGCGGTAGGAGAACGCTTTCAAAGGAAAATGGGTGGTTGATGGAAGATTATATCATCTGAGAGCTAATTGAAGAAGAGATATAGGGTAGATACATCTTCTAATGAATTTGGCCGGTGGAATTATCTTAACAGATGTGAGATCTGAATCAAGTGCAAATATGAAAGTGTATCCGGTAATGTAATTTCATCTGTTGTGTCTCTTAAAGAAATATAATGCATCTGAACACTTTGCTAGGGAGCTGCGTGGTCGGGATTATCACCTAGATAGAAAATAGGAGAAGATCAACAAAGAATCCTCACGGGCATCGAGGGTTGAAATGATGTACAACAAGTCTAGAAAACTTATGCCAACAGCAACTACAGTTAAAATAAGGAATCTAAGCGAAGGCGGCAAATTTCTAAATTTTAAATTTTATCCCATGCTTTCTTGTTTGTGTTTCCAATCAGGTCCACTATCGTTGATCTGATCGGAACCACAAACGAGATTGAAAGGAAAATAGAGTATCATTGCTTCCTTAGCAATATGATTATAATTGATTGTGTTTGCTTGCCTTGACATGCTTTCAACATTTCTTGGAGAAGATCAGATGTTTGCTTTAGTATGTGAATCCCGATAACTTTTAAGCTTGCCTCCAGCTTGTTGATTCTATATTCAAGCTGATTGTTGCCTTCTTCGAAGTTGGTAAGGAGTTCCTCGTATCTTGTGAGCTCGATCAGGAACACTACCTTCAAAGTTGTGGCATTCTAGAAGCCCTTCAGAACACTTTCTTCAGAAGTCTTAAAGGATACATGGAGGGTCTCTGTGTTTATTTTAGGTCAAAATGTGTTGATGTACGTTGAAGATGTGGTCCCAATAGTTGAACAACACACTTTTATCGAGCGTTGCTCCATGTATCTTGCTTAACCAATTTGATAAATTAGTAAGCATGGAGTTACATAGTGTGTGATCTAAACCGTTGACCTAATCGAAAACACAAATAAGAAGGCAAGGGATGAAATTTAAAATTCAGAAATTGCCGCCTTCACTTAGTTTCCTTATTTTAACTACAGTTGTTGTTGGCGTAAGTTTTCTAGACTTGCTGAACATCATTTCTACCCTTGATGCCCGTGAGGCTGCTTTGTTGGTCTTCTCCTATTTTCTACCTAGGTGATAATCCTGACCATGCATCTCCCTAGCAAAGTGTCCATCTGCATTGTTTTTCTTTCAGAGGCACAACAGATGAAATTACATTACCGGATACACTTTCATATTTGCACTTGATTCAGATTTCGCATCTGTTAAGATAATTCCATCGGCCAGATTCGTTAGAAGTTACTTTCTACCCTATGTCTCTTCTTCAATTAGCTCTCAGATAATATAGTCTTCTATCAACCACCCATTTTCCCTCAAAAAAATTCTCCTACTGCACCTTCTGGCATATAATCATCACCCCGAGCGAGCAACCCAATCATATAAATTTTGGCCAGGGCAATAACTATATTGGTTTAACATTCTTATTTGATGCAGTGCAAGGCTTAGAGGGCCCTCTAAGGGCCCAATGCACACTTAAGGTTAAGTCCAATCGCTATTGGTTATCTGCAGTGACGATAAATATTGATCCCTTCTCAAAACTTGACACGCATAAACACGAGCAGCAATCATTAGTAATTCATAACAGGGTATCTGAACCATCTCCATGAGGTCTTCAGCCTTATCAATTTCGAACCCATCAAACTTAACGGTACAATGCAGGATCTTGTTTGAATGATCAATGCCTAATCGGTTAAAAAATGCATTCACAAAAATATTGTACTTTGTGTGTGTTGTCCTGGTAACCTTATCAGTAATACATACTTAACTCCCACACATATGATAGTGGATCCATCTGCACGCACCTTATTCCTCCTAGCCCATCTATGGCTTAAATTGAATAAACAGAAGACTAGCTTGTTGCAACAGATGACACATCTGTTTATATTGTCAAACAATTGGAGATATCTGTTACGACAGTTGATCAACCTGTTGCAGAAATCAAACAGATATATACATCTGTTGCAAAAGATTACCAGTATGTTGCAAGTTATCTAACAGAAAGAATATATTTTGCAACAGATTATCCATCTGTTAGATTATATTCCGAGATACAATAATTTATAAATAGGTCCCTCCTTACAAATATGGATAATCCAGATTCATACAAGAATATTCATATCAAGTCCTTGCGTGAACTTCAAAGGCAGTTTGATAAACTCCAGAGAGATTTGGCTGACTTCGGAGCAAGGCTGCCGGATGAAAAATGTCTGATTGATAATAATAATAATAATAATAGTAGTAGTAATATAATTAGGTATTTTTTTTTATTTTAGCGATTATTTCCTCCTTTTGTATATCAAATCTACCCAAGGGATTCAAAAATCTATGATCATTCATTTCATTTTATTGTCGACTTTAAATTTTTAATTCTTATTTAGTATTTAATAATAATCATTCTGTTTATTCCTTATTCTCAACATGTCGACGGTTGGTAGTAGGGATTGAGCAGCAATTTGTGTCAACAGTTAGAGGTTAATCTGCTACGACAGATCGATCATATGTTGCACCTGGCGGTTATTAATAAAAAAGGGTTATTGTTATTGGGAGGTTGAAAAGAAAAATACATGACTTTCCGTTCCGATTATTCAATATGAAAAATGTTTCGTAAATAAATAATAAGAAAATAAATGATAAACACAATTTTAATAACTGGTCGTGACTTTTCACCATTTTTATTTTTGAATTTGTTTTTAAAATTATTTATTATATAATAAAATGTTTATTATTTTATTAAGGAATTTGAAAAGGTATTTTTTTTTATTTATAAAATAAAAAAGTAAGGAAATTTGGATTAATGATATGATGATAGTTATTTTTTTTAAAAAAAAGTAGATTATATGTTGCAACAATTAAATTATATGATGCAACAAGCTCACTATGGTTGCAACAGATGATATATCTATTGTCACAGATGATTTATCTGATGCAACCTATATAGAGTCACAACTCAATAAAAACGGTTCTTGGAAAGAACTAATTGATAATAATAATCTGAAAAGTTATGACTTATCACAATATTTCTTATTTTTATTAATTCATTACTTTTCACATTAATAAAAAATGTAATTAATAAATAGAGGTGAACAGTTAGATTATATGTTGCAGCAGATATGTTATCTGATGCAACATATTTTATATTTGTTGCAACAGATAATATATCTGTTGTCACAGATGTGTTATATGATGCAACAGATATGGAATCTATTGCCACAACTCAATAAAAACGGTTCTTCGAAAGAACTAATTAATAATAATAATCTGAAAAGTCATGACTTATATCACAATATTTATTTTCTTAATTTAATAAAAAATGTAATTAATGTATGGAGATGAATAGTCGCGCCTTTTTGCCTCTCATTCAAATTCAATCCTCTATAAATAGGTCCCTCCTTACTCAATCGTTCATTCAAATACACTCTATTTATTTATTGCATCTCGTCTTTCATATTACACTCTAGAAGATAAAATTATAGTTGACCCAGTGTGGGATGTTGCTTTTCTGCAAGACACTGTGAATGAACTTCGGAATCAAGTTCGTGATCTGCAATGGGAACTAGGAGGAGTTAGATTAAGAACGCTCCGCGAGATACGCAGGCTGAGGAGGGCCTTGCTACTTTCGATTGAAGATTGGCCAGCTGGCAATGATGATGCTGATAATAATAATAATAATAATAAGAATAATAATTAGACTATTATTTTTCTTTTAGTCTATTATATGTATTTTTATTTGTTTTTATTTAATAAATAAATTATGTTTGATCTTTGACGTTTTAATCCATATTTAATTTTCATTCTGTCTATTATCTTCTCAACAAACATGTCGACGATTCGACGTAAAAAGGAATAATTTAGAATCTAGTAGCAATAGCAAGATTTATCTGTTAGGTTTGTGGAAGGGGTTGATGTATTGTTCAAAACAGATTACTCATGTTGCAACAGATAAGAAGTTGATGCAACAGATAAATAGTATGATTCAACAAATGACTAGTTTGTTGCTTTTTTTGGCTCTGATGTTTTAATTCGTACTCCCTCCGTCTCAAATTACCCGTCCCAAATTGAGATGCCACATTGATTAAGAAAAATAATTAATAACATGTCTAGTTTAGCATAACCCATTGATCAGTTGGTGGGACATTAGACTTGTTTGAAATAACCATTGTTTGCTATTCAATCAAAATTTTATAAGAGAAGAAAGCTTTAACATCGGTCGGCGTATAGTCCCCCTATTAAATGATGTTTCCATTTTAATTTGAATAAAAAGTTATTAATGCAAAGGGTAAAACATGATTTTTTTTTAATCTTTTCTTGATTAATGAAAAAGACAAGTAAAATGAGAAATCAAATTAGGAAATTTGGGATGGGTAATTGAACGTAAGGAATAATTTTGAATCCATTAGCAATAGCAAGTGTTGAAAACATATTGGTTATCTGTTGGGTTTGTGGCAGGAGTTGATTTGTGTTGTTTCAAACAGATTAATCATTCATTGCAATAGATAATTAGTCTGGTGCAACAGATAAACATCTTGATACAACAAATAATACGTCTGATGCAACAGATAATACGATGATGCAACAGATAAACAGTCTGATGCAACAGATTACTCATCTGATGCACCAAATGATTGATTTGTTTAAATTGTGGGCACTTATGCTGGATTCATAATTGGGGTTCTATCCATTGTTGGAAAAACAGAAGTGTACCCAGATGACAAATACGAATAAAAAACATAATTTTACTTATCAAAGTCACCTATGAAGTAATGCCAAAGTGGAAAGTAATGTAGTAAATAAAATTTGACCTAAGAAATTGGTCATATCGCAGCAGTATAGTTGTACCAACAACAACAACAACAAAAGGTCGACAAGAAGAAGATGAAGATGATAATGAAGCAGAAGATGATGAATAAAGCAGCAGAAACAGAAACAATTAACAACAAAAATCGCTAAGAGAGAGAAAATAACAATGGATGAGAAGAGAAAGAAAGGCGCCTTTTTTTCCCTCCATTTCCCGTTATTTTAGGTATACATTGGGATCAAAGTGTAAATTTAAAAACTTGTGGATTATTTTTAAACTTTCTCAACTTTCTTAATTCATAATAAAGTAATTGTCACCTCCAACTAATAATTAAGACTTGTGTCACCTACACCTCATTTTAAAACTCTTTTCTCACCTGTGGCCCAAACCCCCACGTATCTACATATTGACACTAAGTAGTATATCTATTTCCTCAATAGTATGATTTCAATGTATTATTCAAAATATTTTGATCTATAGATTCAGTTATCGAGCTTTCGATTACTGCATAGTGCATACGTCACTACACGAGATACACACACACATATATATACATATATTCAATTGTCTATCAACTTTCAAATAAGTACTATATACATCACATACACGATTTTAATATACTACCCCATAATAATATATAACGTATTTCACATATACTGATCAGATGAATTATCGGTTAATTTTATCTTATGTCATTAATATACCTTCACTATATAAATAATATGTATATAATAAAAAAAATATTTTAATTACTACAATTAATAAATCAATAAATTAAAATTAATTTTAAATAAATTAATTTTTTAATAAATTCTTTAATATTTATAAAAATAACACGAGTAGTATATTTCCTCAATCGTATAATAATATCAATAATTTTGTAATTTACGACAAATTTTTGGTTAATTAGCTTTAAATCACTATATAATTAATATGTATATACTATACATATACATATACATATATATACATATATATACATACACACACATATACACACTATCGACTATATCAAGTTCTAAATACGTACTATATATATCACATACGTACACAAGTATATTATCCAATAATATACTGCGACGTGTTTCATAAACATACTTAGATGAGTGCGATTAATTATATTTGATTAGCTTAATATACTAGGTCTTGACTAAATCGTTCATCAATCGATCACTACATGATATATACATATATATGTGTGTGTGTGTATGAACTCTTGAATACATACTATATATATCACATCCACTAGTACATTAGTTTATAATAGAACACATTCATTATATTCTGATGAATTATCAGTTATATATATGCATATTCATTATACAAAGATTATGCATGTTTAACGTCATTTAACGTATATACAAGAAAAATATTTATTCCATATATTGAAACATAAGTAAAAGATAAATATTATGTTTAACGTAGTTTGCTTATTTTATTTGATATATTTTTTAGTGTAATTCTTTTCACAAAATTTGAGAATGATTGATTTTTATTATTATTATACTGGTTATCGACTACGTGTGATCAGTATAATTTCAAAAAATTATATATAAATTACATTTTATATATATAATTATTTTTAATGAAAATAATATATATATATATATATATATATATATATATATAATTATTGGTTACTAAAAATTATTTACTTTTTAATTTTTTTTAGTTCAAAAACCGACCACAAGTGGTCGGTTTTTTAAATATTTTCTTTTTTTTAAAATATTAAAAATCGACCACTAGTGGTCGGTGTTTTTAAAAATAAATTAAAAAAGAATTTTTAAAAACCAACCACAAGTGGTCGGTTTTTAACAATATTTTTGAATAATTTTTTTTTTAAAAAAACTTTTGCTATTTTTTTATTTTTATTTGTAAAATGAATAATAATTAATATAAAAATTATTGAAATAATTATTTTAATTTTTTAAAATAAAAAAGTGGTCACTTTTTTTATTTTTTAAAAAATATAAAATATTACAAAAAATCAATCACTTGTGGTCGTTTTTTTGTGACCACAACATGTGGTCGGTTTTGTCATTTTCTTTTAGTAGTGAGAAAAGAGGTTTTAGGTTTGAATATTAGGTATGAAAGGACTTTTACTAAAAAAAGATTTTCTCCTTAAATGAATCTTACATGATTATAAATTTGAAGTAATCGAAGCTTTTAATACTGTACTAAACAACGTGATGTGAATTTAAGGGCCCGTTTGGCCATGAAATTTTTTTTCCTTTTTTCCGAAAATTTTTTCCGCAGTTGGAAATTGTGGTGTTTGGCTATGAAAATTCGGAAAATAATTTCGAAATTTTTTTCTGAAAAGGGAAAACTTGTTTTCACAATTTTCCAACTCCAATTTCAACTTTTATTATTATTACATATAACCCCAATCTTTTAAATTTTTACACAAAACTCTCCTTATGACATTACTTTTTCAATATTACGTATATATCAGTTTTAAAGAATAAGATAATTATAATTTCAAATTTAATGTTATCCTAATTAATATATATCTCTTTTTCTCTCTCATCATTATTTTTATCCCTTATTTAATTTTCTCCCTTATTTAAGACATTATTTTACTGCTAATTTATATTTATACCCATAAATATATAAAGTATTACATTTATATCCATAAATATATAAAGTATTATATTTATAATAGAAATATACAAAGTATGTTATATATAAAGTTTATATCATGTATATACCATGTACACACATATATAAATATACAAAGTATTAAGAAACATACTAAGCATATTTATATTATAAATATACAAAGTATGTTATATATGAAGTTTATACCATGTATATATCATAGACACACATATATAAAAATACAAAGTATAAAGAAACATACTAAGCATAGTTATATATTTACGGTATATGAAATAATATACCATAAATATGCAAAACATGTTTTACATAGAAATAATTTATTCACACACAGTAAAATCTTTCATGTATAAGAAAATTAAAGAAATAAATTAGCGGCACCCTAAAATTTAATAACAACTCATCATTTCCTATTTTTTAGGAATGATAAATGAAGGAAATAAATTAAATAAATTCCTAAAAAAATAAATTTGTTTGAAAGATAATATTTGTTATCTAAAAAACAGGAAGCAGTGATCTGTTAATATAACATCCATATTTAAAAATTTTAAATATGAGAAATCGGCTATTAATGTAAATATTATATATGTCATAATTGAAATTCATTAAATATGGTCATGTATATATAATTATTTTTATAATAGTGGCTAATTGTGTTCTTTTTCCATTAGTAGGTAAATTTTAGTTGGGTGATTTTGATAGTTTGTAAAAGTTAGGGCATAAAATCATATTTTAAAAAGTTTTTTCAAAAGTAAAAAAAATAAAATAAAAAAAAACATGGCCAAACACAACTCCAACTTCAACTCCAACTCCGGAAAATTTTAATTTTCATGGTCAAACGGCTACTCAAAGCATTTCCCAACGACAAGGGTTGCAGCAGAGCCAGTTACCATTTGTGCCTCGTTTCAAGGTGAGGTGTCATGATATATGTTATTTGTGGATGAAATAGTATTGATTGACGAGACATATTACGGTGAAGTTAACACCAAATCGAAGGTTTGGAGACAAACATCGAATCTAAACGTATCAAATTATTAAGCAAGAGAACAAAGTTGAATATATACTTTGGGAATGCAATTAGCAAGTTCAGTGACCGGAGTCTTGTGTGATAAGATGTACGATGGTGTTTAGGAGAGATGATGATAATATGGAAGAGCAGATCAGACTCGGGATTTAATTAAAGTCTCGATCTACGAGACTACGATTATATATAGGCTTGTAGTCTGAGTATATATCAGTTCAAAGAAAGAAATAATAGATTAAGGTATTATTTCAGTCCAATGTATATTTTCATTTCATTTCATTTCACTGATATATATATATATATTAATTATGACTATATTTTACGTTAAATTTATTTGAATAATTATTATGCTTATTTATATACTTTAATTTCCGTAGAAAATAATAAAAATGTCGACTCCATTATTGAATTACATATTTTAAATTAAATAGTTTTTTAATCACTTGAAAATTGATATTGTATATATCAATTAAAATGAATTTTAATATTCTATATTATATGAGTGATGTGCGTTTAAATGAAGTGACATAAACAACAAATCCTCTTTTACTTTAACAAACTTAAGTTGAAAGTTTTTATTTCAAATTAAGTAAAATGTAGTAAGATTTTTTTTTTAAACACACACGGCATAATCATGGGAAGGCGCACACAATAAAATTAAAACTAAATAAGATGAAAATTTTATTCTTAAAATACAGACGATATAATCATGAAAATGCACACACACACAAAAATTAAGCTAAATAAGATGAAAGTTTCATTTTTAAGAATAAATATTTAAAGCTTGAAAAGAAATATATAAAAAAAAAAATTAAATAAGAGAGAGGGTATTTTAGTAATCAATTAATTTATTCTTAAAATTATACCATGCATATTACTTTACAACAACAACAAACCCAGTGTATTCCCACATAATGGGGTCTGGGGGGGTAAGATGTACGCAATCCATACCTCTACCTCTAAAGAAGTAGAAAGGTTGTTTCCGATAGACCCCCGGCTCGAGACACGAGATACTACACAAATACATAGTAAAGCATAGAACAAGATGTCATAACATAAATGCGACACCCATAAGTAATAAAAACAGAGAAAAGCAAACAGATTCATAATAAAACATGGAACAAGGTATCATAACAAGAATAATACCCCCACCAAGTAATTCCCTACACTAGCGACCCAAACTGGCCCTAGCCTTCTGCCCTAATTCGCGTCCTCCAGATCTTCCTATCTAGGGTCATGTCCTCGGTGAGCTATAACTGCTCCATGTCCCGCCTAATCACCTCACCCCAGTACTTCTTCGGCCTACCCCTACCCCGCCTAAACCCATCCAAAGCTAGCCTCTCACACCTACGAACCGGGGCATCCATGCCCCTCCTCATCACGTGTCCGAACCATCTCAATCGGACTTCCCGCATCTTATACTCCACTGGAGTCACACCAACCTTCTCCCTGATAGTCTCATTCTGAACTCTATCCCCTCTAGTCAGCCCACACATCCAACGCAACATCCGCATTTCTGCCACCTTCATTTTTTAAATGTGGGAGTTCTTAACTGGCCAACACTCCGCTCCATACAACATGGCTGGATGGACTACCACCCTGTAGAATTTGACTTTAAGCTTGGGCGGCACCTTCTTATCACACAACACCCCCGACGCGAGCTTCCACTTCATCCATTCCGCCCCAATACGGTGCGAGACATCATCGTCAATCTTACCGTTACCCTGAATCACGGACCCGAGATACTTGAAACTATCCCTCTTACATACCTCCTGTGATTCCAACTTCACTACCACCTCATTCTCCAGCCTCACGTCATTAAACTTGCATTCCAAATACTCTGTCTTGCTTCTACTCAACCTGAACCCTTTAGACTCAAGAGTTTGTCTCCACACCTCTAATTTGTCATTCACACCCCCTCGCGTCTCATCAATCAAAACTACATCATCTGCAAAAATCATACACCAAGGCACCTCCCCTTGAATACGCCGCGTCAACACATCCATCACCAAAGCAAACAAAAAGGGGCTAAGAGTAGATCCCTGATGCAATCCTGTCAAGACAGTGAAATGCTCTGAGTCTCCTCCCGCCGTCCTCACCTGAGTTTTCGCTCCATCATACATGTCCTTAATTGCTCTGATATATGCCAGCGGGACTCCACTCATCTCCAAGCATCTCCAAAGCACCTCCCTAGGGACTTTGTTGTATGCCTTCTCCAGGTCGATAAACACCATATGCAGGTCCTTCTTCCTTTCCCTATACTGTTCCACCAGCCTCCGTACCAGGTGAATTGCCTCCGTCGTCGAGCGGTCAGGCATAAATCCAAACTGGTTTTCCGAAATAGATACTATCCGTCTCAGCCTCACCTCGACCACTCTCTCCCAAATCTTCATAGAGTGACTCAATAACTTAATCCCCCTATAGTTATTGCAACTCTGAATGTCACTCTTATTCTTATAAAGAGGGATCATGGTACTCCACCTCCAAGCCTCGGGCATTTTTGCCGTCTTGAAGATTTCGTTAAACAATCCAGTCAACCACCTTACACCAGCCTCTCCAGCGAACTTCCAAAAATCCACCGGTATCTCATCCGGCCCCGTCGCCCTACCCCTTCGCATCCTGCGAACAGCCTCTCTAACCTCTTCTACCTTAAAACGTCTACAATAACTAAAATCCCGACACTCCTCTAAGTGCTCCAGCTCTCCTAACACAATAGCTCTATCCCCTTCGTCATTCAAGAGCTTATGAAAATACGACTGCCATCTATTCTTAATGTGACCGTCCTCCACCAACACTGTACCGTCCTCCCCCTTAATGCACTTCACCTGGTCGAGGTCATGACCCTTCCTCTCCCTAGACTTAGCGAGTCTAAACAACTTTTTTTCCCCTCCTTTCCCCTGTAACCCTGCATACAAGCTCTCAAAAGCGGCCGTCTTAGCCGCCGTAACTGCTAACTTAGCCTCCTTCCTAGCTAACTTGTACTCTTTCCTATTTACTCGTTTCTCTTCTTCGTCCTTACTCTCAACCAACTTAGCATACGCCCCTTTCTTGGTCCCCACTTTCTTCTTAACCTCTTCATTCCACCACCAATCCCCCTGATGATGCCCGGCCCGGCCCCTAGAAACACCCAACACCTCACTTGCATTCTCCCTGATGCACCTAGCCACCCTATCTCACATACTATCCACGTCCCCCCTACACTCCCACACCCCCATTCCCGACTACTTCTCCCCTATCTCCCACGCATTCACTGGCGTCAAGCCACCCCACTTAATTCTAGGTCTACACTCCTCACCCCTCCTCTTTCTATTCTTCTTTATACCCAAATCCATAACCAAGAGTCTATGCTGGGTTGAAAGATTCTCACTCGGGATGACCTTACAGTCCTTACACAACACCCTATCCCCTTTCCTAAGCAACAAAAAGTCAATCTGGGTCTTGGCTATCGCGCTTCAAAAGGTGATCAGGTGATCGTCCTTCTTTGGGAAGCCCGAGTTCACCACCACCAGCCCAAAGGACCTCGCAAAATCCAATAGAGTAGCCCCCTCTTCATTTCTTTCCCCAAAATCAAAACCACCATGCACATCACCAAAGCCTCCCGGTAACGCCCCGATGTGCCCGTTGAAATCTCCTGCTACAACAATCTTCTTCGAGCTAGGCACGCCTCTCACCACCTCATCCAAAGCCTCCCAAAACCGCATCTTCTCCTCCCCCTCCAAGCCCACTTGAGGCACATAAGCACTACGCACGTTCAAGGTAAACCCCCGAATGACCAACTTAATAGTCATCAACCTATCGTTGATCCTTTTTACCTCTACTACCTGATCTCTAAGCTCTTCATCTACTAAGATGCCAACTCCATTCCTACGTCTCTCGCTCCCAGAGTACCAAAGCTTGTAACCATCCACATCCCTAGCCTTGGACCCTACCCACTTGATCTCTTGAACACACGCAATATTAATCCTCCTCTTTCTAAGAATCTTCACAAGCTCTATGAACTTACCCTGGAGTCCCTATATTCCAAGACCCAACCCTCAACCTACCATCACTATCCACACGTCTTCCTCTACCATAACTAATTTCAGTATAACTTATCATATTATAACTTATCCCAATATAAATAATTTCAACATAACTGCATTCTCAACTAAACGACCCCTAAATGTTGGGTAAGTAGAATTTGGTTCAGTCAAATAGATTTCACTTTTTAAAATACTATAAAAAAAAGGGTCAAAAGAAAACAATCAAGTTGTATGAAATTTTTCCACTGTGTTTATTTTCAACAAAATAAAGAAAAGACATTGTCTTATTATTATAGAGACTTTTATCTGTCGTAGGTCCAGAAAAAAGAAAAAGGAATAGGTCACATGCATATTTTGCTTTCTAGTATATTTTCTTGGTTGATATGGCAATCTTCTTTCATAACTGTACTCTTGTTTGGTACAGCACTATTAACTTCTATTAATTTAGTAGTCGGTTGGTCATAAAAATTAAAATTTTTTAAAGTTAGAGTTGAAGTTGGTCATGTTTTTTTAAATTTTTTTGTTTTGACTTTTGAAAAAACTTTTTTAAATATGATTTTATGCCCTAACTTTTACAAACTATCAAAATCATTCAACTAAAACTTACCTACTAATGAAAAAAGAACACAATTAGTCATTATTATAAAAATAATTACATATACATGACCATATTTAATGAATTTCAATCATGACATATATAATATTTACATTAATAGCCGTTTTCTCATATTTGAAAATTTTAAATATGGATGTTACATTAACAGATCACTACTTTCTGTTTTTTAGGTAACAAATATTATCTTTCAAACAAATTTATTTGTTAGGAATTTATTTAATTTATTTCATTCATTTTTCGTTTCTAAAAATTAGGAAATGATGAGTTGTTATTAAATTTTAGGGTGCCGCTAATTTATTTCTTTAATTTTCTTATACATGAAAGATTTTTACTGTGTGTGAATAAATTATTTCTATGTAAAACATGCTTTGCATATTTATGATATATTATTTCATATACCATAAATATATAACTATGCTTAGTATGTTTCCTTATACTTTGTATTTTTATATATGTGTGTATATGATATATACATGGTATAAACTTCATATATAACATACTTTGTATATTTATAATATAAATATGCTTAGTATGTTTCTTAATACTTTGTATATTTATATATGTGTGTATATGGTATATACATGGTATAAACTTTATATATAACATACTTTGTATATTTCTATTATAAATATAATATTTTATATATTTATGGGTATAAATGTAATACTTTATATATTTATGGGTATAAATATAAATTAGCAGTAAAATAATATCTTAAATAAGGGAGAAAATTAAATAAGGGATAAAAATAATGATGAGAGAGAAAAAGAGATATATATTAATTAGGATAACATTAAATTTGAAATTATAATTACCTTATTCTTTAAACTGCTATATACGTAATAGTAAAAAAATAATTTTATAAGGAGAGTTTTATGAAAAAATTTAAAAGATTGAGGTTATATGAAATAATAATAAAAGTTGGAATTGGAGTTGGAAAATTGTGAAAACAAGTTTTCCCTTTTCAGAAAAAAATTTCGAAATTATTTTTCGAATTTAATGACCAAACACCACAATTTTCAATTCCGAAAAAAATTTCCGAAAAGAAGAAAAAAAAATTCATGACCAAACGGCCCTGAGTTTCCCCGTATTATCTATCCTAGCTCTGAGTCTTGGACCCATCGTTCAAATGCTTAATTGCTCTAATTTATACCACAAATACACCTTTAACCTTGGAACATTTGCATAGAATCTCCCTCTAGACTTTATTGTAATTCTTTTGGATTTCAATAAATATCAAACGAAAGTTTTTCTTCCTCTTCATATATTTCTCCACTAGCTAGTCTTCTCACAAGATGAATGACTTTGGCAGTGAAATGTCCTAGCATGTAATCCAAATTAGTCTTGAAAACAATTAAAGTCGGGGAGAGAATAAAGTAATTAAAAATAGTGGGAGAGAATAATTACTTTTAAAAAGATTGGTATTTATATTATTTATACATATTAGAAATGTAGAAATTAGATATGAGTTTGGTTATTCGTATCTTACTAATTTATCATTAGTTATTTTATATTTTTATTTTTTATTGTGCATAAAATAATATAAAAATTAATTCACTTATAACTTATACGTATTTTAGTCATGTGAAATTATAAACCATATTCAGTATGTTAAATTTTATATATATCAACTAAACTGCTATCAAACATGATGTCTATCTAGTCAAATCGAACAAATCAATTTACATTCTAATTTAAGAAAAAAAAATAATTTAAGCTAATACCTAACATAAAAAAAATCTTGAACAGCCAAAATTTTGGGTGAAACATCAAAATCAAAATCAAGATTCACCAAATTTAGTTATTGATGCTCCTAAAAAGTTCTGATTATAAGGAATAAGATTTAAAATGGCTCCTCAAATCTACTAAAAGCTCCTCTTATAATTTGACCCCCTTAAACGCCGTTTCTTTCTTGTCGTACACCGTTGGGTTTGTCAAACACCGTACGGAAGTCATGACCGTTACGTTTATATTATTATCTCCGTTTTATTTTATTTGATTTTTATTAATTATATTAAAACTTTAATAAGAGATATATTTTATCAAATTAATTTTATAATAATATTTTAAAACTTTGGATTAAACTATAATTATTTTATGTATTTTCTTTATTTATTTTTACTTGTCAACTTTGATACACTCATTAAAAAAATAATTACTACTTATTAACATGCCTATTTTTATTATAGTGCTCCTATTAATTGGTACTACTCTTTTTTGAAATTAGTTTAGAGAATAAACAATTAATTCTACGAGAAAAATAGAATTTATTATTTTTTAAAATGTCAAAAATGATAAGAAAAATAAAAAATTAATTAAAAATTAGTGACAATTAATTCTGAATGGAACGTGTAGTAATTTAATATTGAAGGTAGAAATATTAAAATACAATAGAACTATCTTGATTTCATAAATTCAACAAGTAAATTGAAATAATTAATTTTAGTATAGCGATCAAGTAAAATAAAATAGAGAGAGTAAATCTCTATGGCCTGATCTTTTTCCGCATCTCATATATGACGAAAATTTTAATGCATCAAACTATGGTACATTTACCAGAATCTTTAATATATCAAACTATAATACATCAAGCTATCCTACATTTAGCAATAAATTTGCTACATCAAATTATGTTATGTTTAGCAAAAATTTTACTACATCAAATTTTTTACTCTCGTCAATTCAGTCCACGTGTAACATTAGTGGAGTTGTTACTGTCAACTTGGCCCTAACAGACAGTACTCCTGCACCACGTGGTTCTGGACCCACTAAAAGATTCTCATATAAATATTTGAAAAGTTTTACTAACTGGTATTTGCTTCTAATTAATTAATTACCTGATAATAATAATTTTGATATTTATTTATTTCCTTTTTTGGGTACATTTCCGTGAATATTGGCACCTTCTACATTGTACGTACAATATTTTAATGTATAGTCAATTTCATGAAAGTAGTTTTCAATTTCAAACAAAATTCGTCTTCCACATTTTAATTATTTTAAAAGTTGAACACTATAGCTAGCATGCACCATGTGGACAGGGTGGATGTAGCTAAAAGGTCGAATCGAATACAATATTTTTGAGTGGGACTTTTTGTTTGTATATGTAAAATTATTAAAATTTAATTTTATATTTATTGAAAGAGCAATAGAGTAAAGGAAAAAATTTTAAAGATCCAAGCATGATAGTTAAATTCTGAAATTTGAATCAACTTTTACGAAATATAAAAACACATGCAAGCAAATAAATGTGTGTAGTCTGTTAGCATAAAAAATTGTTTAAAAGTTCATGCAAGTATTATTCAATTTCACAAATAAAGTTTTTAATTGGATTATTTTATTGTTGAACAATATAGTGCATGTTCCATTAGTATATACGTGTTAAAAGAAGTCAAAGAGAAATTATAATTTTTGCACAAAATTTTCATTAATATATTAGGCCTTTATATGACCACATAAATAACGTAGTATACTCCTACGCATAAATATACTATTCACTAAAACTAAAAAAAAAATATTCAAATATCTTACTAAATCAACTACCAGATGTCCAGATTCCTTCATTTTAAAATCATTTTTATTATATTTGTGAGAGTATTTCTGTAAAAAAAAAAATATGGAATGTGAGTTATTTTTAAGACATAAAATCAAACAATAATATCAATACAACTAATACAAGTACTTACTAATGAAAACATTACTAATACATTATATTTTTATTATTTTTATAGACCCGACCAAGCAAGCCCTTAAAATTTTCAGATCACTACATAGGACCTATGAGTTATTGAGAGGTATTTTTGAAAGTATTTAAGGAAATTATAAATAATCTTTTTTTAACTATGCAAAATCTTACCAAATTACAACTATGAAATTTTCATAAATCATGTTGCAAGTTGATGTTTAGTATGACCTAGAATTTCGTTTAGAGTAGACAAAACTAAACCATCATTCTAAAGTAGTATAGCCCAAAAGTCAATGCTAATCTGAGGTTTTTTCCTCATCCACCATTTTAAATTATACATTTCTTAAAAAACATTAATTAAAATATAATTTATTTAAATTATTATTTATTATTTATCTATATTTAATATTTATTTTTTATATTATATTAATATCTCTTCAAATTTATATCTAAGAATAAAGATAAAAATAAATAATTAATATTATCTTAATTTTTAAAAATAATTATGAAGTCCATAAGTACTTAGAAACTTGGGAATTATTAGGAAAAGGAAGATATCATTTTCAAAAGTAACAGCTTGTGCTGATTATCAACATGGATTGTGGTGAAGTGGATGGGGTTGCTCCACCTTTAACCAGAGGTCGAGGGTTCGAAAACTCTGTTGAGAGCGCTGCCACCTTAATAGGCCCTGCAACACCTGATCCGAATTAATCGGGGTTCTAATACGACACTAGAATTAATCGGGGTTCTAATACAACACCAAACAATGGAAACCCAAAAAAACTTATGCTGATTAACTAACAAAATTCACTGACATAAAAGATGTTAGTAATAGCCAGTGGTTGTTGGATATAAAGAAAGTAGGTAAGATTTAAGAAGAGTGGACAAAAATATTTTAAAGATTTACGTTGCCATTTGCCAGTACAGGTAAAAGCAGATAACAAATTTTTGAAAGGCAAACTAAGGTTTTGTCTATTAAAAAAATATAAACAACATAAATTTTATTACTATGAGAGTTAATTACTTCCCATTTCTTTTTTTAATATTATATAAAATTTTGAAAATTTATGTTGTTGATTCATAATGTGCAATATCAAGATACATCTCAATGTATTATGTTCATAGTTAAGTCATGCTACATAAATTAATAGCTCGATTGTTATTTACTATATCCATAATTAATTCATTCTTCGAATACATAATTCTTTAGATACATTTTTTTTGAGTTAATATATAAAAATGATCCTAAACTTGACATTAAATTATAACTTTGACCTTAAACTTTGATAGTGCACAAATATGACCTTTAACTATTTAAAACTGCACAAATATGACCTCTAATTCTACGTGGCAAAACGCGTGTTCAACACGCAAAACTGGACGCGTCCAGCTTAAAATCTAAGGGCATAATACATAAATATGACCTTAAACTTTGACAGTGCACAAATATGACCTTTAATTATTCAAAACTGCACAAATATGACCTTTAAATGACTCTTCACTATTATTTTTCATTATTTTCGGCTCAAAGATGAAAACGACATCTAATTTCTTTTGTCATTACGGAAAAAGAGCAATAGTGAAGATTTATTAATTAGGCAGGTCAACCTCATACGAAAAAATCGAGCGAGTATGTATATATATTATAAAGCAGAGGACGAATTTAAGTTATATAATATATCTAAATATTATTTATTTAAATATTAAATTAAAGATTAAACTATACTAATAAAAAAAAATTATAGTTTTAATAAAACGTTATTAAATTAATGTTATTAAGGATAGTAGTAGTAGAATATTAAACTAACGTTATCAAATTAACACAATTAAAATGTTATTAAATTAACGTTATTAAAACGCTATTACATTAACGAGGGGCGGACCTACGTAGTTGCTATGGGGTTCACCCGAACCCCCTCGGTAAAAAAATTGCGTTGTATATATATAAGATAGAAAATGTATATTTATGTATGTATATTTATGTTGAACCACATAAAACAAGACACTTAGATAGCCCAGTGGTGTTATTTGCTCTTCTTGGGTGCTTCCTTCAGCCTATTGTGCGGGTTCGATCCATGCTAGTGGCTGTTTTTTTTTTTAATTAAAAAAAGCTAGGTGTTGCTGCTATAGAAATAAAGAAAATAATAATAATAATAATAATTTTTTAAAATTAAAAAAAATTAGGTGCTGCTACTATAAGAATAAATAAAAAAAATTATAATAATAACAGCAACAACAACAACAACAACAATAATAATAATAATAATAATAACGACATTGTTTTAACACAAAAAGCAAAACTTTAACAGTGCACAAATATGACCTTTAACTATTTAAAACTGTACAAATATGACTTCTCTCCAAGTCAGCCCTTTTAACGACGTGACACCGTGTGATTAGATTACCTTTCCACGTAGGCGCGAGTGAGACTCACGCATGGGGTTGCAAAATCGGAGGTCATATTTATTCAGGTTTTGAATAGTTAAAGGTCTTATTTGTGCACTATCAAATTTTAAGGTCAAAGTTATAATTTGGTGTCAAGTTTAAGATCATTTTTATGTATTAACTCTTATTTTTTGGATTCATATAAATTTTAGGATGAGATATAATTAAATAAAAGTATAATATAAATTTGTTAAGATTATAAGATTATTAGGGATATTAACCTTTTTTGGCCGGCCGATATTCGGTCCCATGCTTTAAAACCAATTCTAATTTTCCGAGTTTGGCTTTAAGTCTCAAGAGCATTTCATCCTCTAAATTTGGATTTCTTAAAATGTAAATTTAAATTAGTCATGCTTTCAAATAAGTATTAATATCCAAATGAGATTTTCTTTTATAGTATTTTTTTAGTAAAAGTTTTTTTTTAAAAAAAAGTATATATGAACCATTTAAATTATGAATTAAATCATCGTCTAAAATTATATCTTTTGAAAATGCTGAACAACAATTTAATGTTTTGTCTATAAAATTTAATAATATGTAAGACTCCTAATTTAACTTTATCTAAAGAGTAATTCACATAGATTATATTTACAATATTTTACAAGAAGAACAAAATTTAAATATATAGTGACTTAAAAAAAAGAAATATTTTCATAAATCAGCCAATGATTAATACAGTAGGACATCATATTTAACTAATGATCTCAAATTAATATAAAAAACTCTCGTGTTCTAACCGTAGATATGAAAGAACTCCAATTAAGAAGCATTTTCTTCTTAAATGTATCTTATATGATATGAATTCGGATAAGTTAAATTTTAATGTGCATATCGACTATTGAAGGTAAAAAAAAAATGATAAGTATTTATATTTTATTTTTATAAAGAATGATTTATTACATGGTGCTAGAGCAGCATGTTGTGTGGCAGCAGGTCATGGTTACCTCAGACCGTGTATTCTGCGTGTTTATATCTCTGTATTTTCTCTCTCTCTGTATAGTTTATTATTTATTATATAGTAACTATCTCCAGTCTCTCCTCTTTCTCATCACTCACCTCTTCATAAAAATACCCAAAATTCCCTTGTTAGACTCTCCCTTTTTGACAACAAAGAGACTTTCTTTTACTACCATAAAAATCTTGACACCCCCTCATTCTTGATTTTCCTAGGATTCATCAACAGCAGTAGCTAAGTCTGTTTTCTCAAAGTCACAGCCTGGCTTACTATTTCTTTGTTAGGTACAATTGTTATTGACACCACCATCTATGTGTTTTTATCTCTCTTTTTCTGTTTGTGTTTTTTCTTGTTATGGGAGCAAAGAAACGTCTCTGAACTATTAAGAAGATTCCAGCTTTCCCATATGTACTTTCTTTTCAGATTTCTTAGGTGGTTGTTGTCAGATGTGTAAGGAGTTCTTCTCTCCTTTTCTTTCTTGTTTGCTTTATAGTTTGTTTGTTTTTTGTTTTATGAACTTAGGTGTTTGAATTCACTTTTAGAAAGTACCTAAAAGAACGCATCCTATATTTTACTTTTGGCTTATTTCTACATTTTTGACTTAAAAATAGTGGTTAAAAGCTTTACCAAACATGGTCAAAATTAAAATGAAATAAGTTAACAGGGGTAACACTTGCGTACACACAAGCCTCTTCGGACCCCACACGAAGATTACACTGAGTTGTTATTGTTGTTATATTTATTTATTTTATATAGTAAAAAGCAAATCTTTATGGTTTTTATTGTTTGTTCAGAGTGGCATAGTCATAAATTATAACTAGTGCTGTTTTATTTATGTGAATGAGTTTCTAGAATTCTCATGGGTGTCTTTGTTTTCTTGTTGTTAATTGTGTGTAACAGGAGAATTTTGGTGAAGCTTCTGGAGAGAAGCAGCAGTAGTTAACACTCTGGCCAACACTCCAGTGAAGTCCTCTCCCCTTTGTGAATGGGATAGGGTTGAGGCCGCTAGGAGGAGGATACTTCTTGGAGTTTCATTTGTTAATTATCTTTCTTCATCTCCATATCTCTCAAATTGGACTCTTTCATTGCTTTGGCGTTTGCCTATTGATTATGGCTAATTTCCAATCTGTTTGGACCTGCTTTTTTCAAAATCAAGATTCAGTCTTTCTTTGATATGTGAATTGACAACTCTCTAAAGGTCAAAACTTTTTTTGGTGGGGCTAACAAGTTGGAAGAAAGAATTTGACTGTTACAATGAAAGAAATGACAATTTGCAGCTGTTTTCCAGTAGGGAGAAGTAGGAAAGATAAGGTGTGTATCAATTTTTAATATAGCACTTGTTTGATTTGAGCATGCAGGTCAAAGTTTGGTAATTTTTTGTCTCGTGTGTATGTTTTGTTGATTTAGGAAGAGAAGAGGGCTCCAAAAACTGATGATGTGCCTGTACTAGTTGAAGGTTCTGTGAAATCTAGTGCTAGAACAGATGATTCAAAATCGTCTTCCGTTGTTGTTCCTTTACCTTTTGGGAGTTGTAGGAGCAACGACAAGGTGATGGATCATGAAAGTCCTGTTAAGGGAGATACAGAAGAGGTGGCTTATGAAGGGGAAGATGAGCATGATGAAAGCTTGTCAATGAAGAGGGACAACTCTGATTTTGATCTTCAAGCACGCGGTCGTAGCTCAGGGGGAGAATATGATCGATCATACAATGAAGGGATACGTCGTAATTGCTCATTTCAAAGTGAAATGAATGATCAGGAGATTAGCAAGTCTGATAAAGATGCAGAGGCTGTTGAGATTGTGAAAAGTGGACACATTAGTGATCCGGGGTTTGGTAAAGTAGAATCTTGGGCCTCTCCAAAGCTGCAACGCTCCTGCTCCGATTTAGCAATGAGGGATATGCTCACTAAATTGAGTGGGCAGCTATCACTTTCCAAGTCCAAGTCTTATGATGAGATGCAGAAATTAGCTGAGAAGATGACTTTAGGAAGTCCAGCTTCAGTGTTGACGCATCGCAGCGCTGACAAAGTTATGTTGAAGAAGCATTCTTCAAGCCAGCTCCTGCCATCCAGAAGTCGAAAATTGTGGTGGAAACTATTCTTATGGAGCCATAGGAACCTACAAGGAAATGGTGGTATCCAACAACTGCCAATCCTTGCTAAGACGGCTCTAAACCAGCAGGGCGGGTACTCCTCGGACACACTAGAACTGGGGAAAGGCATGGACTTGAGCAACTTGGGATCTCCTGGTTCATTCACAGCAGAATCCTTGAACAAAGGGCGGTATGACAAAGGGAAGAAGGTTTTGGATGATTTTGAAGGAGTAAGTGGTTTTTGGCCACAAAATCAATGGGTTGCTTTCCCTGAAGAATCCTCTAGGTTTATGAGAATCAATGAATGGGTAAATGAACTTCCTATTCATCCACCATGCTTAATTGATGAACATGATCATGTTGAAGATGACCTTGATATCCCGCCTTATCCCGATGCTGGTAAATCACCTGTAAGAAACTCACCTCTCATTAGCCAATATCCAAATATAAATGTCCCAGAAGAGGTTGCACATGCCAATACAGTCATCCGCTCTCTCAATTCTTCCTCAACAGTTGCTCACATCGCAGGCGCTGGTCTGAAAGTTATACCTGCCATGTCGCACTTATTTAGCCTTCGATCTGTCAATTTATCAGGCAACTTCATAGGTATGTAATCAAAGGGCAAATTAGCAGTAAAACTAATTTAAGGCTAAAGGAAATGGTCATAGAAAACCCCATTAACATAATTTATGTTTCCTGTGACAATGCAGTTCAAATAACTCCAGGATCACTACCAAAGGGTCTTCATGCTCTCAATTTATCAAGGAACAAGATCCACACGATTGAAGGACTGAGGGAGTTGACACGTCTGCGTGTGCTTGATCTAAGTTACAACAGAATCTCTCGAATTGGACAAGGTACGCTGCTTCCTTTAGACCTTCCATCAAGGATAAAATGTCTTGCCTGGTAACTTGCAAAATATCCCAGTTTTACATCCTTAAAAACCTCCTGATATGTGACTTTGGCTTCAAATTGCATCAGGTTTGTCGAGTTGTACGCTCATCAAAGAGCTATACCTCGCGGGTAACAAAATAAGTGATATAGAAGGGCTTCACAGACTTCTGAAGCTGACTGTTCTAGACCTGAGCTTCAACAAGATAACAACTACTAAAGCACTTGGTCAGCTTGTGGCAAACTACAACTCTCTTTTGGCTCTGAACCTGTTGGGAAATCCAATTCAGATCAATGTAAGCGATGACCAACTGCGAAAGGCAGTTCGCAGTCTGCTTCCAAAGCTAACTTTCTTGAACAAACAGCCAATTAATTCACAAAAGGCACGAGAGGTAGGCACAGAAGCAGTTGCTAAAGCAGCGCTGGGCAGCAGTACTCGGGGCACTCATCGTAGAGCAACCAGGAAGGTAACCACTGGAGCTTCTTCGTCGTCAAGCGTGCATAGGAGCAGTGCCAGTGTGTCTCAAAAGAGCAGACATAGGCTAAGAAGTCGAAGTCAACATCTGTCTTCCAAGGCCAAGTGATCTGCTCTGGCATCTCCTTGTTCCAAAATGTTTCATGCTTTCAGACAGTGCAATCCGAGAAAGCATGGTTTCAACTGTGTGTTTCAATTTCTTTATCTGTTTTTAATTTGTTAATATTCATGTTAAATTGTGGAGGTTCTTGCTTGTTCTGCATTTTTTTCATTCTGAAAGTCTGTTGGTTTGAAATCCATGTACTTGTGGCTTTCTATGATTGTTCAATTTGGCATTGTTTTTTTCACATTGATTTGTACGTTTATAAATAAATTCCGCTTCTGCTTCTGGTTGATATTGAATTTTGTGTTGCATCTTTTTGTTCTTCTATGAAGTACTACAACTTTGGATAGGTAACCTACTTTTGTCACTCGACGTTCACTTCAATGGTGGATAGCCTAGGAAGGTCTAATCCACTTCAGTCCGATGTAGGTCAACAATCGCGGATAGCCTAAGGAGGTCTGTTTTTCTGCCCGATAACAAGGTCTGGCGATAAACCAAACATTGTAGGAGGCTGCACCATCGGGTGGCCCCTGACCACAAGGTCAACAACCGTGGATGACCCAAGAAGATCGCTGTGACATTCTTTTTTGGAGCAATAACAAGGTCCAACTATGAACTTAACATTTTAGGAAGGCTCGGATGGCCCCTGACCACTCCTTTTAGTGGTGGTAGGTGACTTGCTCCCAGTAGTGAGCTGGTCGTGAAAACAGAAAACAGCTATACCAAACACTAGTAACTTAAAGAGGTTTAGCAGCTTAAGTTCAAGTAAAAGGAGGAAAAAATCTTTTGACTTAAAGAGGAGGCAGAATAAAAAAAAATGCAGTGTGCTTTCGGTGAAAGGCTAAAATTCCTGATCATACAACAAGCATGATTCTTGCAGAAGTCATAAATTTTCAACTTTTTGTGTACTGATTGTTTCAACTATAACCACTAAAAAGAAACGTATTGCCTTGGAAAGTTGAACTACTTTTTGACAAAATTGACAAGGCATTGTAGTGAATTAATTAGGCCGACAGCATCAAGAAACTGAAAAATCATATGCTTTTAAAGATGCTTTCATTTAGGACCACACCTTCTGTTTTTAGGATATTTAGGAGGGACAAACAATGAAGGTAATAATACATCCTCAAACATCCAAACAATTCAGAGTCCTAATTTCTGTCTATTTTTGGGCTATCCTTTTCCATTGAAAGACTAATGGGTAACACACTAATTGAACAATTAATAACCACTACTTTTGACAGATAAACAACCAGAATCTTCCTTTTAATACATATCGGCTATCGCCACTTTAGCGTGGATCAATTGATTTTGTAGTCCTTGATAAATTCGATCTTAATTTAATGTACTTTTTTTATAAGAGACGAATATTTATTTTTTTACACACGAGATATCTGAAAAAATCAATCATTTTCTTCGATTCAAACTATGCTCCAGCTTCATAGCGGGCTATGATTTCTCGACCTAAATTACCAAGAGAAAGGAGTTGGTTCTCCCTAAAGTCCATCTTTGTAAAATGAAGTTATTACTTCAGCTGCTATGTTGCTTGGACTCTACACAATGCTGTCACACCCATATCAAACCCTCCAAAATTTTACTACTTTTGGAGGATTCAACATGAATCTATCCACATTTTTAAAGACTTCGAGCAACATAGCTTTAGCTATGCTAGTAATCTAAGAAGAGGGATAAAATAAATTGATGAACCACCATAATGCAAAGACAAAGAGGTCAATCCCAGGTTTGTCATCAAAGGTTAGGTAGTCTTAGTCAAGAATACTTACTCAGGGAGTCAAGGTTAAACTACACATAGAATCAGCCATCCTAACTTCTCAAATAATTGTAGAATACTGAAAATTATCTTATATAATGAAATGCAATAGTTTTCTACATTGTATTTCTTCTTCTGATAATTAACATTTTACATTGTGAATGCAATAGTGCTCTGCATTTTGACTATGGTAGAGTACAGGCACCATTACGATTTACAGCTGAAAGCAATAGGCAGCAGGAACGGTAATAAGTGTTCGAAAGAAACTCTAGATACCTCAAGATTTATGTTCCTATGATACATAACACATACACCATTATTATTCTTCATGTAAATTCTGCTCTATGAAGCTCCACAATCACCATAAATTACACAAAAACTAAAAGCTAATTCAACCTTACATGTCTCAGACATCATTGCTTGGCTTCAATACATTCAAGTTTGCTTATCTTTAAAGTTTCTCATTGAGCAACACCTGCTGATCCTTATTTAGCAAAACCCCGTCTTCCCCATAAGCATCCTTAAGAAAAACAGATCAATTCATTTCTGTACCAGCCAAGTAAAACGTTCGAGGCTGTTTTCAGGGCATCCGATAAGTATTGCTTCGTAAGACAATAATCCTGCTTGAACTGCACAATGTTATGTATATAAGCTCTCTTCTCCAACGTTAAGCTCAAGACCTCATGAATCAATCCAACCTAAACTTATCTGCCTCCACCGTCCACAAATTCAACTTACTCCCATCAGAATAAGGTGAAACTAATGGCAACAAATTCAACTTCCTCTCACCACCTTCATCCAAATTCAGTGCCTTCCCATTTTGATCGGAAACTTAACCTCCTTCATCACCTTAGCCTCATCAACCATATAATCCTTCTCTAACGCGCTCACCGCCAATGCAGGATCCCAATTCACAAGCTTAACTACCCTGTTTCCATCTTCCTAAAGCCTAGGCTCTGGCTTCCTAATAAGGGTCTCATTTCTTGACATAAGTTCCCAAGTTAAAAGGTGTTGGTTGTCACTGAAGTTCATCTTTGTAAAAATGAAGTTAATACTTAGCTGCTATGTTGCTTTGGGCTATACGAAAATGTTGTTGAACCCGTGTTGGATCCTTCAAAAATTCCTTTTTTTTTTTTTTTGGAACGATCCGACACGAACCTATTGACTTTTTTGAAGAGTTCGAGCAACATAGCTAAGCTATGTTGATAATCTAAGAAAAGGATAAAATAAATTGATGAACCATCATGATGCAAAGACAAAGAGGTCAATCCTAGGTTTGTCATCAAAAGCTAGGAAGGCATAATCAAGGATAGTTTTACTTTCCTTGATGCATCTTACTTTTTTCACTTCAAATTATGGAAGTGTCAAAACCAACTAGAGCACAAGTGCAGTTTGCAGTATTCCCCTTGATGTATCTCATTGAGCTGTGTATTTCTATTTTCAGACAAGTGCAATGTATATTACTATTATCATGATTTACGCATGTCTTCACAAGATATGCTTATTATAACAGCTCAGAGCACCACCATAGCTATCTAAAGAATCAAGTGAAAATAGAGAGTAAACAAAGATATTGCAATTGAATGACAATACAAGATAAAATGTGGGAACCTGGGCTATGCAAGGTTGGAACTTTCACGCAGATAGAGAGACTAAACTTAGAATCAACCATTCAAACTTCCCAAATAAGAGAAGAATACTGAAAATCATCTAGAACAATGAAATGCAATAGTTTTCAACATCGTATTTCTTCTTCTTATAAGTAGTACATAATTTTTTACATTGTGAATGCAATAGTGCTCTACATTTTGGAGATGATTTAGTCCCGGCACCATTACAATTTACAGCTGAAAGCAAAATAGGCAGCAGGGAAACGGTAAATAGGTGTTCGAAAGAAACTCTAGGTACCTCAAGATTTATGTTGCTTTGATCAATAACATATGTGGACGGAGTCCATAATGTAAATTCTGCTCTACGAAGCTCCATCATCACCATAAGTTACGTGAGAAGTAAAAGTTAATTCAACCTTTCATGTCTCATAGACATCACTGCGTGGCTTCAATACTTTCATGTCTGCATATCTATAGAGTTTCTCATTGAACAGCACCTGTGGATCCTTATTTAGCAAAACCCCATCTTCCCCATACGCATCCTTAAGAAAAACAGACCAATTCATTTCCGTACCAGCCAAGTAAAACGTCCTAGGCTGTTTCAAGAGCATCTGATAAGTATGCTTCGTAAGACAAAACTCCTCCTTGAACTCCACAATGTTATGTATATAAGCTCTCTTCTCCAACATCAAGCTCAAGAACTCATGAATCAATCCAACTCTAAACTTCTCCGCCTCCACCGTCCACAAATCCAACTTACTCCCATCCGAATAAGGCGAAACCAAAGGCAACGTATACAACAAATTCAACTTCCTCTCATCACCTTCATCCAAGTCCAACGCTTTCCCATGTTTAATCGGAAACTTAAACGCCTTCTTCACCTTATACTCATCAACCATATACTCCTTTTCCAACGCGCTCACCGCCAATGTAGGATCCCAATTCACAAGCTCAACAACCCTCTTCCCATCTTCCTCAACAACCACCTTAAAATACTCCTCATACTTCCCTAACCTATCCCGAAAATCCTCAGGTATACCAAACAAACCTCTATTATGATAAATCTTGCTCAAACCAATCCTCTTATCTTTCGACATCATTAACAACTTCCTAACTACATTAACTCTATCACTCTCCATTTCATTCATAATTCTACATTCCTCATCCAACAGCTCTTCCATCAAATCAGTAAAACCAATCCACATCTTACCATCATTATGCCGATAAATATCGAAAATCAATGGGTGTCGTTGGAGAGATTTAACAACTTTCCGACCACGCGGGAACCCCAACTGCTGATGAAGTTTCCCGGCATCGTCGAGGCGGAGAACATGATGGGGTTGTTTGGACAGGAATTCTTTGGTTTTTTTAAGGAATCTGAAATGGGTGTCGTGTAAAAGGATGTTTTCGAAATGGGGGTTGATGTTTGGTTGAGTTTGGACCAATTTTGAACGTGGGGAGTCTTTTTTCTTTCGTTTTTTGCGGAATTTTTTGGGGATTTTGGTTACGAGGAAGGAGGTGGAGAATTCTTTGAACTGGGAAGTGAAAAGGGAAGGGCGGCCCGGTGCACTGAAGCTCCCGCTATGCTTAAGGTTCGGGGAGGAATGGGACCACAATTGTTTGAATTGGGAAGGGAATTGAGAGAAAGGGGCATTGGGGTTTGGGGAATTTAAGGTTTTGGTAATGGAAGAAAGGAGACTCCAAAGTGTCATTTGTGTGGAGGTTAGTTTCTTGAAATTTTGATGTTGGAGCGAAGGGTTTAAGGAATGAGAGACAAGGGGTTTAAGGATGTTGGATTCGCTGGCAGAAAAAATAAAGCAAGAAAGAGTGTGTGTGTGTGTGTGTGTGTGTGTGTGGGGGGGGGGGGGGGGGGGGGCAGAAAAGGGTCAAAAAACTCCGACCTGCCGGATTCGAACCAGCGACCTAAGGATTGCTATAAAGCATACTACAGTCCTCCGCTCTACCAACTGAGCTAAGGTCGGGTGTTAGACTGATTTGGAGATTAATTATATTTGTACTTATTATTTAGTTATGCAAAGGAAAGAATATTATTCATGATGAATTTGTATACTATAATCTAGATATAAATTATGGGAGGTGGGGCGTGGAGGTAGGTGGTGGGTGGGGTATCACATGAAGTGTGTTTGGGCGGTGAGAGGAAACAATTAATATGAAATGTCACTTGTAGAACTTGTTTTCCCTACTTTTAGTGGAAAACTCATTTTTCTAGAAAAAATATTTTTCAAAACTTCTAGCCAACTGAATATGTGAATTCTACTAATTGGGAGAGAGAAAAGGTAGACCATACATATCTAGATTACATGCAATCAAAGAATAGAGAGGACCAATTGATCCAACAACAATTGAGTTGCATAAAACATATCCTTGACACACTTGAATGCCCCATCTGGCGAGTTTGTCTACATTCTACAAACTATCAGCCTGACAGTATCAGATTCTTCCAAGTAACTTTGGGTTGTTGAGGAATTATTTATCTTAATTCTTACATGTTGCAACTTTGCAAATTCTTTTTATTTATGAGATAAAGATGTTTAGACCAGATTCTGTTACAATGTTATTGTGTAGTTTTTATACCTTTCAAGTGATTATATCTTTTCATGAACAGATCCTTAGTGGTCGATCAAGTATTAAGAATAGCTGGCTGCTCACTCATTAAGTAAATTAATTTTGAGCACTGCAGAATCCTGAGAAAGTCATATATCCATTAGAAGCAACTTTACATCACCATTCACCCCCCTAATAAGTGGAATTCTGCCAATCTTTCATTAAAAATGAGTATATCTCATTACTAAGTCGTTCCAAATGACTTGTATATAACCTAGACAAACACTATGGCACTGTGGCGGGATAGGGATGCTGCATCGGGTAGGAGCAAGGTGTGTTGAAGGATCAAGAGACAATTAGCGTGAATTGTCCCTTGCGGAACTTATTTTTCCTTATTCCACCAAAAAGGCGATTTTCAGAACTTCTTTTGCTAAAGAGAATATTTTCCGGAAAAATTTCACCAACAAAATATGACAAAAATGGAGACAAATGTTTTCCTCCATACCAAATACAACATAATGCCAAAACGTTGAACTCAGTTGAAAATGAACTGGAATCACTTGCCAGAGAGTCTTGAGAATTAAGAATCATAAACGAGTAAAAGTGCAGGGAAAAGAGTCAAAAGCCAAAGCAATTGAGATATGCTACAGCAGCTAGGATTGCCCTTATTCTTCTATAAATAAATACCTTCACAATTTCAATCAACATATTTGTTGTTGTGTAGTATAATGAGACATCACCATGGAAAAAAAACTATAGCCCTAAACAATTCCCATTTGCACTGTGCCTCAAATGTGTAATTACATGGCCCTATGTACACCTTACGGCTGCATAGGATTTGTGGTTTGGTCCTTGGCAAAGAACCATTTGTTTTCTTCTCTTCTTGCTTTCTTGACTGTCCAAAAATTCCCGTTCCCAACCCTTCCGTGTGAAATTTATACTGTTTAATAATATGATCCAACAAATAATTGACTACTATCATCTACAACCTTAGAGATCCTTTGCCCATTTTTAGCTTGCTTGTCTTCTTGAAAATGGTTTCTGGCAAATTAGTAGCTTCTCATCACTGCTTTCTACCTCTACAACTCTTGCGTCCCATTTCAATCTTGCTGCATGAGCTCTTGATAACTCAATAAGAGGGACAGTGTCGCGTATAATCACCCAGCCCTGCAGCATGCAAATAGATGTTAGCATAAGTGATAAAGAAAAATCCGGTCAAGAGATAAGAACTGCCCGAAATGAGCATATGCATGCACTAGAGTATGTAGATGTTACTCAGCATTCAGGTACAATAAAAAAAAACAGCTGAAAGTGGGTGTCCGGGTTTTGGCATACAAGATAAAAGAGTAATTGGCATGTTGAGGAAGAAATAATAGATATCCATAAGTGGGCGTAGTATTTAGATAGCAAAGAACGAATACAACTATAATAACCTGTACGGCCTCATTCAAAGTTGCAGTCCAGTGTGCATGAGTGGGAGAACAAGAAGGATGCTTATAACAAAAGACGAGAGAGAGAAGAAGGGAGAAAAACTAGTAATAGGAAAAGGATAAACCAAGAAAAAAAAGAAACACGGTTCTCTTGAAAGTATAGTGCTATGTTTGGGGCATTATATGCTGCAGCATCACACCACTACGTGTTGTACTCATGGAGCCCACTTCAATGACGCTCTAGCTAAGAGAGAGACTTCTCAATGTAGCCACTAATGGTAGTGGAGAACAGGAGGAGCTGAACCACACAACTCCTTTTCCAACCCAAATCCTACTAAGACTTTAAAGACCTTTGATTCCGAGAACCACACTTCAGTTGCTTGAAAAAGAAGTGGATGAATCATAATAGAGCCGTCTCAATTCTAATCTTAATGCACCATTGTAACTATTAGAGCTTGAAAAGTCACTACTTGTTGACTATCAAGAACTCCATCTAACTGCTGCATGATTACAAACGAGGACTAACAAAACGTAGCAGCAAATATACATACCTCTGGACGAAGAACACGATCCATCTCAATAAACAAATCAAACATCGGACATCTGCTATGTTGACCGAATTCCAGCGACAGAAGTCCATTAGCATGTATCAGATCGTAAGTTCTTGGATATGTCGGAAATGCCTCACACCTGCAAAGGAAATAGTAAGCAAAATTAGTTACAGAATCCAACTCAAAAGAAATAAAAACAAATAAAACAAAGTCGTACTGATGAAGTTTATGGATCAAAATTGTTAGGAAATTAAGATTTGTCTAGAAACTCCTAGTTAGTAGATATTTTCGGATTTGTCTAGAAACTCCTAGTTAGAAGATATTTTCGAATTTGTCTAGAAACTCCTAGTTAGAAGATATTTTCGAATTTGTCTAGAAACTCCTTAGTAAGTAGATATTTTTGCTTGTTTTGTGGTTTGTAATCCTCACACACACTATATATATGTGTGTGTAGTCTATGCAATGTTCAATTAAGAGAAAAATAGGAGTATTAGAACAAGTTTCAGTTCTTCTTCTCTATAGTTTGTTTTCTGGCAGCAATTTACAGCTCCATTTTGTTGTTGTTTCAGCTTGTTGTTTTCCTGTTCTTCCTCCCCTTCGTGTGACATGGTATCAGAGCCCATTTCTTACGGGATCTGTATCTGTTTTCGTTGATTGGCTCAACTTATTTTTAACTCCTTTTCTTGGATCTATTTGCTGAAAACATGGCACCGGAAAATCAATCAACAACGGGTCCTCCGATTTTCTCGGGGGAGAATTACCATATTTGGGCATTAAAATGAACGCTTATTTGAAGGCTCTCAAATTGTGGGATGTCGTTGAGAGAGGAGAACCTGTTGTCAAGGCATTGAGAGACAACGCAACTCTCAATGAAATCAAAAAGTATATAATGAGTTGGTGACTAGATCTCCAAGAGCTCTCACTTGCATACATTCAAGTCTTACGGAAGTGATATTTACAAGGATTATGGCTTGTCAGACAGCCAAGGAAGCCTGGGATAAGCTAAACGAGGAGTTTGAAGGCAATAACAGAGTTACGTCTGTTAAGGTCTTAGCTTTGAAGAGGGAGTTTGAGCTCTTGAAGATGAAGGATTCAGATATTGTGAAGAAATACTCTTTCAAGCTGATGGATATTGTGAATCAAATAAGGATACTTGGTGAAAACTTTCCAGATCAGAAAATTGTAGAGAAGATTATGGTCAGCCTTCCGGACAAGTTCGAATAAAAAATCTCAGCTATTGAAGAGTCTTGTGACTTGACTACTCCAAATTTTGGGCCTAATTCTTCTTCTGATGATCGATTCAACCTCTGATCAAAACTACTCTTTCAATAGCTGAGCTGATCTCGAAATTGAAATTCAAGAGCAACGGGTGACCATGAAAAGTGAAGGGACGGTCGAAGATGCCTTGCAAGTAAGGCATAAATTCAAGCAACAGAAGGAAGGCAAAAAAATCTCTTTAGACTACTCTGGAGAGGCGAAATCTGGTGGATACCAAGGTGAATCGTCGAAGAAAGGAAAATTTCCACCTTGTGGTGTTTGTAAGAAGACAAACCACTTGGAGAAGAATTGTTGGCAGAAGTTCAAGAGGTTCCCCATTCAATGTAGATATTGTAAGAAGTATGGACACATTGAGAAGTACTGCAGGCAAAAGCAAGCTCAAAGTGGTCAGTCTTCCCAGCGAGGAAATTTTGCGGAAGATCACCAAGTTAAAAAATCAGAGGAGGAGGTATTCATGGCTTCACACACATCACATGTTGATCAGTATAATTGGTATGTCGATAGTGCGTGCACAAGGCACATGGCGATTGATAAAAATCTATTTGTTAGCTTGGATAGGTCTGATAGGACCAAAGTGAAGCTTGGAGATGGTACACCGGTGCAAGCTCAAGGAAGAGGATCAATAAAATTCCTTACGGACGAAGGTATGAAAATCATAAACGATGTTCTTTATGTGCCAAGCTTAACTCAAAACTTGTTGAGTGTTGCTCGGTTGCTTCACAATAGTTATTCACCTACTTTTAAGGATAAAAAATGTGTCATTTATGATCCTAAAGGTTGTGAAGTAGCTAAAATTAGCATGATTGGTAATTCCTTTCCAATTTCATGCTATTCTACTGAAAGTTGCTCTTTCAATGTTGAAATGAGTGATACCTGGCTTTGGCACAGAAGATTCAGTCATTACAACCTTAGTTCATTGGTTTATATGCAATCCAAAGGTATGGTGCTTGATGTACCCAAAATTGACATGTGCCGAGATGTTTGTGAGTCATGTCAATTTGGTAAATTGCATAGACGATCCTTTCCTAAAGGAAGTCTTTAGAGGGCGAAGGAAAAGCTAGAGTTGGTTCATACAATGAGTACCTACAAGTTCCTATGAGAGAATAAATAACGCTCCGAAAAAGTTGGTAGAAGTGCAAGAGTTTAGAGCGGCAAAAATGTTGCTCAGTTATCAGTACTTCCGTTCATTATTATGATACATGTTCCCTCTTGATCTCAATCACAAAAGGTGAGTTAATAATTAGCAAAACTTCTCCAACTTTTTAAGTGTTTAAAAGCCAAAAAGCTAAAAGATTATTTTCATGAATATAGGGGCAAAAGAACTGTGGAAAGATGGTGTCTTGGTGTACAAAATCTAGTCACTGAACCTAGCTACAACCAGATAGATGCTAAACCAACGAGCAGTGACGGATCTAGAGGACAATCTATGGGTTCACGGGAACCCAATAGCTTTTGCCCAGACCATGTGTGTGTGTGTCTATATATATATATATATATATATATATATATCTCAAGAACTCCACTAAATATCTACAAATATTTGGCTTTGAACGCAGTTATTGTTGTATGTTAACTTGATATTATTATAAGAGCTCATAAATATCAAATTTTGGATCTGCATCTTGTCAATATATTGTGAAAAGTCGTAACGACTCTAAGGGAATGATCAAACTTGAAGAGACGAGACGAATTTAGGCTTAATATTGATCTGGTAGTTCAAGTTCTGATAAAGTGTTGTTCAACCAAATAATATGACTTGTGAGGTACATCAATTATTAGGAAAAACTAGAGTTAGGGTGATCAGAAGCTATCATCCAAATTCAACTTACTGACAGATTTATGCATCTAGCGTTCTCTATATGATATAAACTAGCAAATGTTGAATGTATTAAGAGTAGATATTTATCAAGTGGATTCCTTCACTAGAAAAAGAGGAGAAATTACCAATCGTGCAGAACTCCAACAAATCCTCTGTCGAGAATTAGGGGAAGATAATTAGGCCCACTAGTGGGAATCACGTTCATGACCCACACTGACTTTCTAGCATCCAGTAGAGCAGCATTCAGACCACCAAAATGGGCATTCATGTCCAACACATTTCTAAGCATATTATAGGGAGGAGAAGGATCATCATCACCAGGTCGCTTTGGGTGATCAGAAAATATTAAAGGTGAAAGAAGTGACCAATAATTGTTAACTGCTGAATTCCAGTTGAGGGAATCCTCAGCAAGAGCTTCAGATGACAAACCTAATAAAACACAAAGCACCATCATTAGATGTTCAGAGGGAACTAAATAACAGCATGTAACAAAGTGTTCCACATTTAAAACTTTTGAAAATGAGGATAACCCATTACCGTGAATCTTAAGTTCGCTGGAGTTTAATTTAGCCCTAGAAGGCCACTTTGTCCTTTCCGCAATAGGAATCCACCGGCGGCTTTGCGTTCCAGCAATGCAAGCTTGTAGAGGTCGATAATACGGGGATTCAATGTCCTGTCCCTTACTGCAGAGAGAAGGTCCAACACCTGGTCTCCTGTAAATTGAAGGAACTCTTCATAGTCAGACGATCATTGCTTACATGCCACTTGATCAGAGATGTGACCTATTGAGGCCCAGGAAATGATTAAAAAAATTGAAATGAAGACATGTGGGCGTGGTCTTCACACCTTGCAACATAACATTTCTTTAAACTTGTCTTTTTCCATACAACAGTTTCATCTTGTTGTGCCGACAGCTCCCAGCACATGCTTTCAGCAAAATTCCGGACAAAGTTCCATTTTTTCAAACTCACTTTGTTGCGGACGGAGCGCTGAGTATTTGTAACAGTTGAAGTCCAGACAAAATATCCACCAGGCCTTAATAATCGATCAACTTCAACAAGAAGAATGCCGTCTGCACCAGAATTCAGAATCTATTAAGGTAACAAATAAATGATATACTATTTAAATTGTATGTTACTCATAAGAAGCAGATTTGACAGCCAAAAAAACATGATGATAATGGTGAACATACAGAAAGCGTACCAATGGGAAGAAACTTTATGGAGATAATAACTAGTAAAGTACTGAATCATAGAGACTCTGAATGGCTTGTTCATACGTGATACGTCAAATAGTTCTTAAAACGAAAGAGAAATGTGCATCCAAGGGCCAAGGGTATAGACTGGTGGTCAATGAAGTGGGAGAAGAACCATGAGGTCTCAGGTTCACATCTAAGTCGAGGCAAAACACATGAAGTAAGTCGAGGCAGACTTAGCTGACACCTGTGCTGGGAGGTATGCATGAATTATGAAACATCACTTAGTAACTAATTCATATCAAAGTGAGACCTAAATGAGGTTCTGCCCAAACTTTAAACTCTACCATTAAATATGCGCATATCCAAAATATTCCAAATAACGAGAATTAGTATATTACAACGTACACAATTATGAAGAGTACCTTTCTGATCCCAGTCAACATGACATTCTGCACAATGTATCATATCAAAGGAAAGAGATGGATAAGGCAACTGCTTTGAATTAAATGATCCAATCATTGCAGGAAGACCTCTTTCAAGTGTTAGCTGAACTTGACTGCCTGAAGCTTCATAGTTTGCAACACACATGGTCAACAGTTGGCTAGAAAAAAGATGTGCCCCGAAACTGCCATAACCACATCCAATATCCAAGATAGTTCGAACCTGAAAAGGAAGCAGGAAGCATCAAGTGGTAAGAGTTGTGTGCAACTTTAATGGCACCAGAGAAAAAAGGAATATAGAACTACCCTACCTTTCCAAATCTGACAGAAACAGTCCAACAAGAGCGGAAGAGAAATTTAAACGACAAGTCAAGGAGAACAAATGATGCAGAAAAAATGAAAAGGATTTTATAACAAACTACACGAATGAGATCTAGATGTTGCAGAAGCTTTCTTAGGGACTACAGCAAAAATATATGGAAATAATATAAGTATACTATCTAGATATGAATGTAGTAAGCAAAGGCGCGGAAACCGTTGTCCACTGGTCAAAGGAATTTACATAACAAGATGGTTTTTTCTTTCTAGTAGCAGGATATGAAAATGAATTCTAAATGCAAGGATGAAGAATGATACGACTGTAAAGAAAAGAGATTCTTTTTGTACCCCTAATACATCTTGCATGCATATAGTCTCATAAAAAGAAAATCTACTGGACGTACAACCAAAAACCTGGCCTAACAATTAGAATCCACTTACTCCAGCTTGTACAAAGTTTGATTCATTCCGTAGCCCAATCATTTCTGCTATTTGATGTGAGTAGTCTTCAATGCTGTCAAACATCGCAGAGTCTGAACGAAAGGAAATCTGTTCTTCCTCCAACATCATCAACCTAACATTGCATGAAATGAGGCAAAAAATAAGTAAAGGAGCAGATAATACAATTATAGTTAAGCAAAAGAAACTCATGTTCTGCACTCACCTTTTTGTCAAACTTCCAGAGGAGAGTACCTCTTGTGCAGTAATATTAACATTAGCATGCCAAATGACATCTCTACCGGTAGGCCATCTTAGAGGAATCTTGTAATTAACAGGGGGAAGTACCAAACAATTTTGTCTTGAACCAGGTCCACAGTACCGGTCAACCTCCTCGCCTTTAGAAAGGCCCAAGTCAAGATTTTCCGACACATTGAAACATGGAATAAAGTTCTCAGATTCAGGAGGACAATATTCCACATCCTTCACATTTGCAGCACCAAGAGAGAGCTGTCCTATATCCCTCAAATCCGATACTACTTGCTCCTGAAGTTTTCTGTATCCATGGTATATTTGACCTCTCGATGAGGAGGTTATCGATATTGTCCACCAAAAGGATCCCGTAAGAGCAAGAATTATTATGAAAACTAAGCTTAGCCTGATCAATAGCAAAGCATACTTAAGTCGATTTCGTCCTGCTCCAGGGCTAAAAGGATCAGAAATTAAGCCATTTTCACCCAAACTATGTTTCGATGGAGAATTATCAGGAAACAAAACCCGGCAAAGGAATTTGGTAGACAAATAAGTCTGATCAACAGGTGATCGATTACGCTCCAAATCTTCCTTTTCTACTTTATCTTTCATTTGAGAATCATCCCAGAAATCAGGGCCATTAACTGATAACCTCCCCCCAACTGACACACCTCTATGGAGTGGCCTTGACATGTTCCAACCTGATAATCCCCAAGCACAACAAACTATAAATAACATACCAAGAAGTAAACTTTATTTACATGTATAAATAAACTTATAAAAGATATACCAAGAAGTAAACTTTATTTACACAAATAAACAATAACATGAATAAATAAACTATATCCCAAGGAACAAGATCAAATCACTCTTTTTCAACTAGATCCATGGACCCCCAAATGAACTTCACAACAATATCACTTACAAAACAATCAAAGGTTCAATCACAGCACAGTAAAAAAAAAAAAAAAACACTCGGTGATTCTTCCCATCCATCCTAGCCTTCGTGGACAGAGTTACCGGATATCTATAGTAGGAGGTGGCAGAAAGCTGACCCCAACACCACGAGTATCAAAAAAATCAAATGCTACAAGTTCAAGAAACAGTTAAAACAAAAGCAGATACACTAAAATGCTAATACCACTATAAGAGTGTGAACAAGTTCTTTCCTTATCTACCAAGTAAAAGCTGAGATAGATTTAGTTAAGAGTAAAAATGGAAGTAAAGTCAGTTCAGCATAATACACAAACACAGAAATAAAAGAATTTCACAAATAAAACCCAAAACAAAAAACACCCCATTTGCCATTTTAGATCAATTCACTAAGTAGAAGACAAAATGGAATCTTTTTACAAAACCCACCCAAGGAAAAAAACCAGAAATTTACAGACCAAAGTAATTTTGAATACCTTAATGAAAAAAATAAAAGAAACCCAGTTTCTAAATAGCTATGTATCAAAATTCTCAAATTTCTCAGAAATCAAGAATTGTCTCCTTCTTCTTGTACCTGAATTTCAGCACTATTTTCTCACATTCAAAACAAATTCAGAATTTTACCAAAGTGGGTTTGGATTGTTTAGAGAGAGAAAGAAAAATTATAGAGAGAGAAAAAAATGGAGTGGAAGTATGGATCCAATCACTACAGGGTGCTCACCCGTGAAAATGAGAGAAGTAAAAGCACTCTCTTTTCAATCTATATAAGTATCGGCTTTCATATATAATAATATGAAATATTATATAAATAATAATTACTACTAATTTTTTTTAATTGCTAGTACGTTGCAGTAGTTAATACTGCTAATAATATAATGTAATTAATTGACTAGCTACTCCATATGTTAACAAAGGTGCATACACATTTCAGAGTTTAGTTAACGCAGAGAGAGAAACTGATTAAAAATATATATTTATTTATTAGAGCTTGATTTTATCAAATTAATTTTATTAATTATAATAATATATTTAACATATTTTTATTATTAATTATGATTTGAAAATATAATATATATGTATACACTCTGTTTAGTCATTTAATAATAAAATTAATATTGAAATAACGATTTTAAAAGAAGGATCAACTATTTTGAAATAAAAAAAGTACATAAAATAATATTCATTTAATATGAAAAAATTAATAAATAATTTATCATTTCATATCTATTTTATATTTGTTATTAAATAATTCATTATCAAATAAATTTCTCAAATATAATATAATAAATTATTATTAGTGGTATTTATTATTTATACGTGTGTCAAAGTAAATAATAAATGAACAGAGTGAATAGTAGTAGTAGTCACTAGCTAGAATTGAAATACAACTGTAATTATTCACTATTTAAGGAAATGTAGAAAGTGACTCAATTAGTTTGAAGGAACCGACTTTATTGAAACTAAGCCACTCACTTGCTCGTCTTAACTTAATTTCAAGAATTTTTGGTGGGTGAATACCAGTACATCAATTACGTTAATATTATTTCTCCATAGAATCACTTTACTTGTCTTTAACATTAAAAATAACCATCAAAGAATATAGTGTAGCATATAAGATTGCTCCTCTCTTAATTAGAGATCTTGAGTTCGAGCCTTGAGTATGGAAAAATCTATAGTAGGGGGTGCTTCCCGCCGAATGATGCCCTACGCGGTGCGAATCCAAATTAATCAGACTCCAATGCGGGTACCGAACACCAGATCAGAAACAAAACAAAAAAACATTAAAAATAGATAATTAAAATTAAAATATATTTTTTCTTCATAAATAATTGTTTAATATTGACTTGGTATATATTAAAAAATAATAAATAATAAAAATAATTTTACTATACTATTCTTTAGATATGATAAATCTATATCTTAAGAAAAATTAATTGATAAATAATATTTAATAACAACGATAAAATTAGTAGAAAATAATAAATTATTCATTATTTTTCAAAATGAAAAAATATTGTTGAACATCTATTTTTAGTATAACGAACAAGTATCTCTTCGTTTCATTTTAATTATGCTATATGTAGATGTTTCATTTTACTTATTAATTTAACAAATTAAGAAGGGTTTATTATTTTTTTCTCACTCTACCTTAGTGATAATTACTGCATGAAATAGTAGTAGCTAGATTTAAAGTTTCAAACATTATAAATAAAGTTGATTTACTAAACTTTACATCTAATTAAAGTTTTTTAAAGAGTGTATTAGATTAATAAGGGTCAAGTAATATAAAATAAAGGGAGTAATATGGATTCGAAGTAAAGCGCACATCCACATTTCTCAATATTGTGATTTTTTACATTAATTTTCTTTTATTTATTGAAGAGATATTTTTTTAAAAAAATATTATAGAGTATTAATATTTTAAATTATTAAAGATAATAAACAAAAAAATGATAGTCAAAGATATAATTAATTAAAAGACGTGTAAAAAAAATATGACAGATAAATTGATTCGAAGGGAGTATGATTGTATGAGTTTAAAGTAATTACAAATAAGTTTTTATTATCGTAATAATTACTACTCTCTCACTTCACAATAACTAAAGCTTTTAATTTGCATAGACACCTTAAAAACACTCTATCCATGACAAATGAAAAATAATTTAACTAACTTACGGTTTATTATTACTAAATGTTTTGCAAAAGAAGTAGGAGTAGCTCTTTAATAATATTTTAAAACCATATAAATTATGTTTGTAATTAAAATAAGAATAAAATTTTGAAGAAAAAATAAATGTCTTGTTGACATTTTTTTTCTTTGGGGGGGGGGGGGGGGGGGGGGCGGCGTTGAGAATTTAAGAGTAGATCTGGATTTTGACAACAACTTGCGCCGGATTTGCAGCCTACTATCATCTTTTACTTACCCATCTATTTTTGTTTATTTTATTTATGCATAATAACATGGGACTAAAATGGTCCAAACCATGCCATTAATTGGTAAAAATTTTACCATTAAAAAATGGTGTGTGTAGTGTTATGAGGAGTAAGTTGCGGTTGTGTTATGCTATGTCAACTTATTTGCTAACGTTTTAAAATTCTAGCTTCAGTCATTGTAGAAAATACATGTTAAAAGTTTTTAATTTTCATAAATAAAATCATTTTATACATAGTTTTTTTAATAGTATTAGATATTTAATTTTGTTGCTTAAAAAAGATAGTATTAAAGAAAGGTACTCAGATTCCTCCATCATCATCGATAACAATATAAAATTTGAGAATGAAAGACGCGATATTTTCGAATGAAAACTTGCTCGACATGAATTTAATTTAATTGGTCATTATTTCTTGAATGCCATTCAAATTATAGATTTTACCTACTAAAATTATTTTTCTTAAGAATAAGACATAAAAATACACTTAAATTACTTATTGAGGGGAAGGAAGGAGTGGGGGTTATCTTTTCATATTATTTATCTCTCACTAGTTACCTAATAAAAAAAATAAGTTAAAAATCAATATGTCGAAACACACATCTAGTCAAAACGAAACGAAGAACCATAATATGATCAAGTGATTCAGAAATGGAAGAAAAAAAGTTGGAGATTGACTATTTGAGATGGAATGAGGGTCTGGTAATTTGAGTATGAAAGAATCAAGTAGAAAAAAGGCACTAATGCCTCATTTATTTTCATTCAAATTAAGACGTTTGACTTTAGAATACACCTGAATCTTAAAATAAAATATTAATATTTGAACACCAAATAATTAAGACTAGTTTTTTAAAATTTAGAGAATAAAAACTTATTTTTATATAAAAATTAATGAATATAAAATTTAGTAAAATACAAAACAAATTCAGTGCATATCAAAAAATTAATTTTAAAAATCATACGATTAACGGTGATGAAAATGATCAACACCGATGATTCTAAGTGTTGATTGGGGATGATGTTGATTAATGGTGGTGTAATGGTAATAGATAATAGCGATTGAAAGTAATTATCGATGATAATAGTTGACGATCAAGGTTAATAATTATGACGAATGATAATAATAGGTAATGATTATAGTGATTGGTGATTGTTACGATAATTGGTGGTGATAATTTTAGGTGCTAAGGGAGATGGACTGAGGAGATGAGAGTGGAGAGAGGCAAGTAGGCTCCACAAAATTAATGTGAAAATCGAGAAGATGATGAATAACAGCAGACTTTTTTTGGTAAATACAAAATTCCTATGCATTCATAGGTAGGCTGATGATCAAAACTCTTGTACTATATAAAAAACAAAGGATTTAAATTTTCACTTTTAACTATATAACATATCCGTGAATCCTAGTCATACTTGTCTGACCCCTTTGTATCTTTTCGCTTTGGACATGTTTCACTGTGTATGAATTTGCGTGATATTTTTATTTCATTTCAACCCTCCTTGCCTCCCCAAACCCCCCACAAAAAACCTAAAAGAAAATTAATATAATGGATACGCCAACGAGATAAAGTTTTCGGATAGTAAGTAAATTCACTTTCAACTCAAAAATTATGCGCCTAACAGAAAATTAACACTATAATAGATATATCGATAAGATAAAAGTTTTCGGATAATAAACTCTCACTTTCAACTCAAAAGTTATGAATTTAAATTACGAAGAAAGTAAAAAAAGTGTGAACTCATAGTAAATGAGTAAAACGAAAATATAGTGTACATATCGTTTATTTGAATACGAACATTATTATTATAGAGACAATTAAGGCATTTAATCTTTGATCTTTATAGTGTCTATATCATATGAGTAAAGAAGGAATAATTAGTGTATCAGCTAAAAATGCTTCTTTGTTTAACAAGATTGTCTAGGTGTTTATGCTTTATTATTTGTGATAGAATTATTAGTTCACTTTGATTGGCCCACAAACTTCTCCAAATCTTAGCTGGGAGAATAATAAAGAAACTTGAACAGTTAAGACTGGGTTTACTTTTATTTATCCCACACCGTCAGAAATATTGGATAATACTTCCTATATAATCTCGACGTTTTGTAAGTTGGATCGCCGAGCCCGGTTGCGCGGGCTTATCACCCAAGTGGGGGCAAAGAGATGGTGGGACTTCCATCGACGCAGCCTCGACCGGCCAACGGTTCTTTGGGCCAAAAGCAGGTAGGTACAAAGTCCGACCATGTTTGAGGGATCGAGTAAGGAGTCCTTTCAAGGAATGAGAGCGCTCCTTTACGCAGTCAGGATGGACGACGTTTCCGGGTCAACTAGTCCAAAGTAACCATTCGGTCAAATGGTTAGTCGTGGAAGAACGATCATTTTTTTAGTATGAAAATGAGATATACGGTACCTCTCCAAATACTTTTTTTGGCTACATTTTTTAAACGCCTTCACGGTCAATCGTAGCTAAGACTAGATTCATAAGTTTTCTCTGACATATGCGTCTCTTCTCGTCACATGTTTGAGCTATCTCAATTTCAATTCTCTTATCTTAATGATTATAGATGCGATTCTTACCTTGTCTTAAATTTCTTCGTTTTTAATCTCTCTTCTAGTATGCCAACATATTTACTTATCTCAACATCCTCAACCATCAGTTTTTTAGGCAAAGAAAAATAGGCAATGATCCCTATAGTTAATACGAAAATGAGATACATTATTACACCTCAGCTTAAATATGACCTATCAATTCATCATTTAACATCGAGGCAAATAGAAACAGACTAAGTCAATCCCTAGTACAACTCCATCACGGAGAACTGAGTCTATCTTTATTATTCTATCTTAAGCTTTAATCCATCATCCATGTCCTTAATTATCATAATTTATGTCACATAACACCTCTTTCCCCCTTTCCTTCCGCAACTCCCAACGTCGTCTCCCTTAAACCCTATTTTCTCTCCCTTTTGTTTTTGTTTTCAAATTTGAATATTTTATAGTTATAAATTTTTATATATATAGCCATAGAGGGGGCGGAAGTGAGAGAAAGAAAGTGGTTGTGATTTCCATTTTTTTTCTGGCTAACAAGGTAACAATAATAAAAGTTAAGGTTTCACTATTATATTGGGGGTAAATTCTAAAATTTTACTACTAAGCAAACCGTGTATTGTTTAATTTTTTAACTCATAACTTATTGATTAACTTAAAAGAAATAAGCATATCTGTTCTCCTCCAAAGGACAATTATTGGAACTCAAATAAGGAAGCCACAAGAGTTGAGCCAATATAAGTTGAGTGGCAAATTCCCACTAAGATTTTACTACTCCATTATATATTGGGACACGATTAGTATTGAGAAGTGATTATTAATGACTATAACAAATAAGTATTACGTTTTCATAGGTCTTTCTTTTTTCGTTCTATGTCTACTACGAGAGAATATTTACGAACGTTGTCTAACAATATAAATATTATATTACATTATATTTGATTTAGCTCAAATTTGTTTACAAAATATCTTTTATATATTATGATATACTTTATACAAGGTTGACACACATTATATATAATGATTTTTTTGAATTTAATGTGTATAATATTATATATTGAATTAGGTGATTAATATTTCATGTCGAACCGTAGATGTTAAAATTCTCACTATTTTTTATACTCTATGAAATAGGTCAGATCACATCACATACGAAAAATTCATACTTGTCTTTGTCTGGCCCCTTTTCTCACTTTGGATCTATATGTTTCACGATGCATGAACTATCTCAAAGATAGAACGTAAAAGAAAATTAATTAATGTAGTATATATATCATTCATTTGTATGCGAACGGTATTATTGTAGAGACAATTAAAGCGTTTAAACTTTAAATCCTTGATCTTTACTCATAGCTGTCTATATCAAAACAGTAAAGTAGGAAACATTTGGTATGTAGATTAAATTATCCTAAATAGTCATGAGATTATAATTTCTAGACTAATTTAGATGGTATAATAAAATAATTTCATGTTGAATGCAATAAGGTAGGACATCCCAAGATTTAGTTTGATATTTGATTTATACCATATCTAATCGGCAGTATAAATTGATAATACGATAAATTTATACCATCAAACAAATATATTATAAATTTAATATCAAACTTTTAATCATGAGATATATCATCTTGTCTCGGGTGCCCAATGATAATGTATTAGGAAAACTGCTTCTTTGTTTAACACGATTGTCTAGGTATTTATGCTTTCTTTACTCGTGATGGAATTAGTTCAATTTGATTGGCCCACAAACTTGACCAAATCTTAGCTAAGAATGGTCCATAAGTTTCCTCTAATTGAGGGAATAATGAAGAAAAGGGACATAACAAAAAGTGAAAAACCTTGTTACAATGCAAATTCAACAAAATAAGCAACAACAATAGAGATAGTGAATAGACTTAAACATACCACACCGGCAGAAAATGCAAGCAATACTTAACTTTATTAGCAGATTATCGTGTAGCTTTTGGGATGGTAAGTTTCAAAGCCATTAAATAGAACCATCATTTTTTAGGCAAGGATTGGTAATGAGGTAGCCCCATACTATACATCAAAATGAGACGATGCGCCATACGTCATATTTAATCCTCTTTCGAATACATTTTCGACCCTTAACACCCCAGCTAGGATTGGTTAGTCATTAATTTCAACGTATGTCAGTCACTTCCTTGTCAACCCCATATTTTAACATTACTAAAATTATACTTCAAATATTTGATTTGTTCCTTCTCAATCTGAATCTTTTAGACTTTATGTCTGTCTCCAAAGCTTCGATTTAACGTTAACTCCATCGCAATTCTCGTTAATCAATAATGTGTCATATGCAAATAACATACACCATTACACCTCATTGTAAATATGACATCAATTCTAGAACAACTTTGGAAATTATGTCTGCTCTACTATTCTATCTCAGGTATTGAATCCATCGTATATGTCCTTAATTGCAATAGTTTATGTTACAGGTACACCCAAGCATCTCCTAACCCAACTGCCCTACCCCTCTTTTCCCTATTCTTTCGAGGACCCTCTCAATACTGAACCTTGAATATTTTCACACTTTTTCTTAGAAATTATGTTCTATGTCTATTGCATGAAAATATTTATGTCTAATATAAACATTACATCAAATTATTCCCGATTTAGCCCATATTTGTTATAAGTATTTTTTATATACTGTAGGATACATTTTTTATACAGAATTGTACGTTAATGTTTTGTTCGGATATATTATTAACTAATGATATACAGTATATAATATTATATATTGAATTATGTGCTATAGTATTTTTTTTAAATTTCCCTGTAATTTTAAAGGGGAAAGGTGAGATCACATCAGAGATGAAGAAACAAAAAGAATTCATACTCACTGATGAAGTTAATACTAGGAGTAATTATTTTCAGAAAATTCACATGCAGTCATAGAGACACGGAATATTCATTTTTAATATATTAATTTTCTTTGGTGGGTCCATAGTATGAAGCCGTGTTTACTTTAGGGTGTCGGCGAATAGCCGTAACTAACGTGTCGGCCGGTCGTAGAATAACGCAACTGTGGGGCGTCGTAGGGAATCCTCTCCATTGCCGGTTCCAATTTGGAATTCACGGGTAGAATTCTAATTAAAACCTGGAATTTATTGATAATCGAGCTTAGGTTAACTAACCTTTATTTCATTTTGTTGTTACTCTTATTCTAATCTCTCGAAATTTGGGCGATTCGACAAAAGTTAAATTCCTTTTTGTACTATTTTAATTTTAATTACTTTCTTCATTTTGTTTTACTTATTGTCCTAAAAATAATTATTTTTATTTACTTGTTTAATTTATGAAGTGCTAATAAATTTATGATTTTCTTCTTATTCTACCTCTATTACAAAATGATTACATAAAATTTAAATTTGCATCATTATTAGTTCTTTTCATATTTATAACTAAAGAGTGAAAAATAGAAACAAACAACTGATTATATTTCCTTCGTTTCGTATTAATTGATCATTTTACTAAAATTAGTTATTTCATACTATCTATCCACCTTACTAAAGTAGAAAAATATTAATTAATTTTTTTCGAAAGTAATCACACTTATTTGTAAAATTTATGAGAAGCTTTTAAAAGGTGAATTAGTAAAATTATCTTTTTATTTATGATTTTTTAACACGGGTGAAAAAGGAAAAATGACAAATTAATATGATTTTTTTCACTTCTTTTTAAAAGGGATTATTCTTAGTAAGTCAGATATTTTTTAATATTCAAAATAAGTGAATTATTCATTCTTTAAGAGATTTGTTGGAAACTTCTTATAATTTTATCATTTATTTACACTTTCTAGGTTATGAATTTTAAAAGATTTAATTAACTTTATTTTAATATGATAGAAATTTCAAAAATAATTTGATAATATCTAAAAAAATAAAAATAAAAAATAAAATATAATTTATGATCTAATTTTTTACCTAATAAATATAGGTAAAAGTTTATTTATTTTGTACTAGAAGAAGTAATGACATAAAAATTGAACAATGGACAAAAGTAAAATTCCTCTTTCCCATAATCAAGCTAAACTACTAGCTTGTGTCTCCTCCTTGTACAGAAAAGATTAAATTAAATAAAAAAAAATTGAAGATCTAAACTGGAAATATTGCATTTGGAGGGATTTTTAAAAATGATAAAGTAAGTGAATATTGCAATATTCAGATGAGCTCGTGAGGTTTAATTAAGTTCGACTTCAAGCCTTACTATAAAAAAATGTTTTTTTTTTCTCAATTTATGCGAAACATTTCGAATTTCGAGATTTACATACGTCTATTTTTTATCATAAATATTCCATATATTTTGATATAGTCTATTATTATGACTTATGGTACTTTATATGTAATTTCTAAATATATAAATTTAATTTAAAAAAAATAAAAATTTTATGCTCAAATTCATGATTAAATTTACACCATTTGAATCTCGAAAAATGAAAGATCTCACGTATATTAGGACAAGGAGGAATTGTTGAATCTATATGTGTGTTTAATGAGGGGAATTTGATGGCCCTTTTCACTCTTTCCATTAATGGGAAATGATATTGATACGACACTCAAATGTATATCCAATAGATTTACTTTCATTTCCCCATTTAGCTTTTCAATATCAATGAGAGAAAATTTGTTGTTGAATTCCACCTAACATGGAGAGTCGTAGTTTGGCTTTCCCTTGATAGTGTTTGTGGCAATACAAAGAAATTAATTAAAAGGACAATTAGCAACTAAATTTACAACTACTAATATTAATGTCTAGAAGCTTCCTCAATATATTGTCACATTGCTTTTAGGCCTAAAATATCAATCGTTTAAATAAATTGAATTTATTTCAAATTATTTGATGTCTAATTTTTGGGTAATGCATAAATATTACTCACTTCGTCAAATAATACTTATCTATTATATTAAAAATAGATGATCAATAATACTTGTCAAATTTAAATAATAATGAATAATTAACCTATTTTTTCCTTGATATTAAATACTATTCATTATGCAGTGCAATTTTCGAGCAATAAATTAATTATATTCAAAAGTAGTAATTGGTTCGTAACGTATGTGTCAACTCAATAGTGGACAAGTATTATTGAACGGATGAAGTAAACGACATGATATACCTAAGTTTCTTAAGTTGAGTCTATCAAAAACAATTTTTCTATCCCATAAAAGTGGAAGTAATTAATGACATGTATATGTAACCCACCTTTCCAGGTTTCACTAATATTATTACTAGGGGTGTACATAGATCGGGTTGATTTGATTTTTATTTTTTTTAAAAAAATCAATCATATCAATTTATTAAAATTATAAACCAAATCAAATCAATATAAAATTGGTTTTTTCGGTCTAGGTTTAAGTCAGTTCTTTCGATTTTTTTCATTTTTTTTTTATAATTTTTAGTTTTTACAATTATATTGTGATTGAAGAATATATCAAATATGTTTTCACTCATGTGCTAATGAAAAATCATAATTATGAAAAAAATGAGAAGCGAAAAACTCTCTTGAAACTAAAAAGTAAGATGAAGAGTGAGAAGTTTAAGTTTTAAGTTTGTATCGGGTATTTGATCATTTAATTAGCAATTAACGGACAAATATTATAATTTAAAGGTCCAAATCTAAATATATATCTACATTTACTTTCAAATATTGAAAATTACTAAAATTAGTTGAAAAAATATTTAAAAAGTAGATTATAATCAATATTTTATGTATAAAAAGTTAATTTTTATATATATATATATATATATATATATATATATATATTATGTCGGTTTGATTTGGGTTCAGTTTAACTTTTTTTTTATTAACACCAAAAATCAAACCAAGAATGATCGAATTTTTTTTTTCTAACGCTAAACCAACTAAACCAAATCATAATTCGATTTTTTCCTCGATTTGATTTGGTTCGTTGATTCGATTTGACTTGATGATTTAGTCTGCACACTCTTAATTATTATATTGTGATAATATTATCATTGTTATTTAGAATATGGATGAGAAAAAAAGATGTTATTGAGTTTCAAATACTTCCAATAGTATATTTTTTTCGTTCACCAATAGTATTTCACTATTAATTTAACATAAAAATAAATAATTAGTAAATAGTAAAAGTTATTTTAGCACATTACTATTTGAATATAATAAAATTTAATATTTTAAATAATACAGATAATAAATTACATCTAATGCTAAAGATAAAATGAATAAAAGTAAATAAGTTATTCATTAATTTTTAAATTAAATAAATATTATTTTATATCTATTTTTAGCATAGGACAAATAAAAATATAGGATAAATAAAAACAAATGGGGGAGAAATTAGATGAGCTACATTTGACGAATAGGTGTTTTTTCAGAGACTTGCCACGAGGCGAGGGGTGTGTTTTTGGTTTGAGAAATCCTAAGTCAAACTAGGCTTTCGAATGGTAGGGGACACACCATTAATTAATGAATCTAATTAAAAATCTTTTTTCACATAAAATAGGAGTAATAATCTACTCCCTACTTTTCATTTTACGTAATGTTTTTACTGAATTAATTGTTTTAATTTACTTATATAACATATCAAATTAAAAGAAATTTATTATATTTTTAATACTATTTCTATCATTAAATGACTACGCATAAATTATTATTTTCTCAATTTCATTTTATTTGACTTCTATACTAAAAATAATTATTTTAAATTACTTGTCTAATTGATGAAATCAAGAAAATTTTGTTATATTATTTTCTCCTTTTACCCTTAGTATTAAATAAATACATAAAGTAATACTAGTCAAGAGTTTTAAAACATTATTTAATAAAATACATAACAAGTTAAATTTCTTTTTAGACCTTAAGGTGTGTGTAAGTCAACGAACCTCAGGTAAAATGAAATGGCGGGAGAATAGTTAAATTTTGATTTTAAAAATATAATAATAAAATTAGTTTAGTAAAATAAACTTTTAATAAATACTCTATTTTCTTAAGGGATTGTAAAGGCAATATAAATCAAGAAAAATGAAACGGAGCTAGTATATATATACTTATGACAAGATCTATTAATTTCTTCAATGTGAATTAATCACTACATTAATGTGTTTAATTGTGTTTCCACTGATCAACAAACTTGATTTGTCACTGCTTCCATATTTATGAGTATTGTTTAGCTGGGCATTTGCTATTTGGATCTTTGCTAGAATTCAATAAAATCTGCTGTGTTCACAGCTTATTTTACTAAAAAAAAAACACTCATTATGAATACTATTTTCAAGGTTAACCTATGAAATAATACTTCTTCCTTCCAAAAATAATTGTCATGATTTACTTACAGAGAGTTAATTTGACTATCTTTGAATCTATATTATATTAGAATTTAGATTAATTTAATATTTTAAAACTAAAATTTAGATCTTCAAAACTAACAAAATACATATGAGTTACAATACTTTTCATATTAGTATGGTCAAAAATTAAATTACGTCTTAAATTATTAATCAAAATTCATATAATTTGACTTTCAAAAATAAAATATGACAAGTATTTTGAGAGTAAAATAGTACTACTCAAGGATAATATAAACTGCTTCCATAAATGACATTTGGTTTTAATTAACTTAATTAAAACGCTATACTTTTTTTTAACATGACTCTCAAAATATAAAATTAAATGCTATAAGCATTTTGAGACCAAAGGAGTACTATTTAGTGTAATATAAACTGTATACTTAAAAAGAAAAAATAACAGAAAAAAGAAACTAAACTATCTAACATATGTACACCGACAGAAGTGGCCTACATTTCTGGTTAGGCAATGGAATGATATTTAATTGTACAAATTCCATTATCCACATTTAGTACAATTTTCTCGTTGGAAAAAAAAAAAAAGAGAGTACAATTTTCAGTTTGTTGTTGAAAGGGATCCGTCGTTGAAAAGTATGAAAAAAAGAGAGTACAATTTTCAGTAAATTTCTACAAACTTCATTAAGATTTTTTCGTGAAATAAATGAAAAAAAAAAAAAAGAATTAAATAAAAGCCCAAACAAACTTTTGAGTTGTGATATATATCCCTTTTTAATTGCTAGTGGCTCTTCAAAGAACTGCTAGTAAAATTTTAGTGCAGGCCTACTTTCAAGTTTCAAGTTGTAAAATATTTCTATGTAACCCACGGTTAGAATTAGAATGATTAAACAAACATAATAATTAGAAAAAATAGTGGGAAGTCAACAGTGAAGTTTCAAGTGGATCTTTCTTTTGCCACTCTGTATTATATTTGACTCTAAAAGTAATCATTTGTTTATTTATTTAGAAGCACAATCAAATCCAACAAAGTAGGTAAAATTTAAAAAAATAGGGAGCAACATGGACAACCTAAGTATGGGTTTTTCTTGTTTTTTAGTGATTAACTTAATTAAAGTTTTACGCGTTGCGTTACTTCTCTATCGAAAAGTTTTACTTCCTTTCACACACGCGGTCAACGAACTTGTGCTAGGACTTATCACAAGCTAATTCAAAAATGAAATTAGTCTATCGAAAGTCTTTGATATTTGTCGATAGATTTATTAGTTCACTGAAATTTATGTGAATGATCGTGAGTTCCGTTACAACTCTTCAAATTCGATTAAATCGATATATTACTGAAATAAAGTGATTTCGTTCTTTCTCTATTTTCTTTTAGGATTTCGAGGATATATGTATATATGCATATGTAATCTTCTCAAAGGGATAGATCTATTTGGCTGAGAAGTACTAGTCAAGTCATTAAATTCGAATCCAGTAATATTATAATTCGAATTGTGACCTCCTAGCTAATCGACGTACTATTTCACATGTATAACAAAATCATATTTTAGTCGACAACTAACTTGAAATTTCATTTGACATAAGTGCCAAATTAAAATTTACGAGGCACAGAAAATGCTTCATTGATGGCTTCGTTATGTTATGTAACACATTAGAAAGCTAAGTGGAGAACTTTAGAAATACTACTATGTATAGAATAAGGTGTGTTCTCCTTTAATGCAAAGTAAGATAACATGGCCAACTTGTAAAATGCAACTTAAAAGAAAAAGGAACAAGTAAATGTTTCAGAAAAAATATCGAGAAATATAAACAATAAAATAATACAATCTGGTTCCTTTGTTTATGCATGAAAAATGACAAAACTGGTTACGTAAATCAGCCATGATAACATTAGAATCATCGAAAGAAAATTGCTTTAATTTGTACGCGTTTTTACACATGCATTTTCGTCATTCAAACAATATATTATTAATTTTTATTTTCTCTCATAGAAACTATGAAACCTTGTCCATCTGTATAGCACTAGCACAGTCTCCACAAAGGAATAAAGAATCTTGGGTCGATTTTGATTTCTTGAAATATCTAAATTTTGCCATAAATAAATAAATACCTATCACGATCAATTTTAATTTTAATTTGTTGAAATTATCACCCATAATGATTATGCATTGGACCTAACCTTTGAAGCATGTTGAACCAATAATTCAGAAAAAGACCTTTGTTTTTGTCCCAACTGAGTAGGTACAATTTTCTACACTGGTAGGTTCCCCCCCCCCCCCCCCCCCCCCCCCCCCCCCCCCCCCCCCCCCCCCTTTTTGTTTAGTTGTCTAGTACAAAGAGCTTAAAGGGGTTGGATATATTTTGGTAGATATCAAATTATCATTGTGATTTTTTTTTTCTTTTTTTTTTTTTTATATTACAGTATTTGATATGATACTTGTCATGCTATTTAGAAATTACAGTGGACAACAATTATAATGATAATTGATAATGGTGAGTTGCGGCCACAATTAGCAGCAAAATTAAAGTGGATGAGTAATGATAAAATGTCATCGTTGAAGAAATCCTTGAATCGAAAACATGTTAATGGTGTTACAATTTTTTCACAGGTCTTAATTATTTAGACCCTACTAAGTGACTGTAACATAAAAAGGAAAAGAAAAACATACTTAATGATTAAAATATAAATAATTAAAATTTACACATAAAATTAATCCTGCTTAATAAGTAACTGAGATGTGAAGAAGCCTAAGCTTTTTGTAAGGGAAGAAGTAGCAAGGTAGGTGTTTAAAGAATATAGGAGTATGAATAAGAAGAGAAAAGGAAAAAGTAGTTTGTTACTCCATTTATAATTGATAGAAGGGCATGTGAATGATATGATGAGAAGGTTGAATGAACATCTATATTGTTAGCAATGTGCCAATAACATTTAAGCATTACCAGTATCAGGATGGAGACTCATCAAGTGATTTTGACTCATACAACACCCATTACCACTCAATAGTGACTCACTTCTGATTTTTGTTTTTTAAAGAAGGAGGGGGGGGGGGGGGGGGGGGGGGGGGGAACACATTTCAAAGAACATTCTGTAAACTTGTGATGTTTGGGCTGCTATTTTAATTTGTCCAGATTCAATTTTCTAAAAAAAAAAAAAAAATTCATGTGTAAAAGACAAACGCCGTCAATTTTAATTCTTTGTTCGAATTTGTCACAACCCTAGTTCACGATATGTATTATCTGTTTGGAGCTAGGCCAGTTCAAGTTTGTCTTTCGATATGTATGTGTTACACCGAACCTCAAAAGTGCGTACTAGTGAGCCTAAGTTATGCCTTATAAAATTCTTCACTTTCTTCTCCCATTCTGATGTGAGATTCGTCTAAGATGTCATGTACACCGACCTTCAGAAATTGTTCCATTCACTCAATTTTAGTTTAGAACTTTCCACTTGGTGGGTTTCATCAATCAAGTTAAAATTTCCTATAGTATGTACTGAATGTTACAGTGAATTTGCTTCCCTTTGGGAGAAAGAAAAATAGCGATTGATGAGCCATAAGCTACAAGTACATTTTAATAATGCTTGATTTTCTATTAAACTATATAACGTTCATAGTTTCATACAGTGATACTGAAGTGTCTACTCCATAACAAATTTGAGAAATATAGAGAATTAAAGATAATTTGTGTTCAAAATTATGTTCATATATAGTTCAAAGCATATATGACATTACTCATATTGATGAAGATTTCCAACGGTTTCTTTTATGATTCTATCAGTCAGTAGACCCTCAAAGACAAAACAGAAAGTAGTTTATATATGAATTAGTTAAATGGCATAAGAAATATGCCCACTTGCTTCTTGTGGACTTTCATAACTCTATTGTGTAAAAGTAAAAATGAAATTAAGATTTATTACACCTGATGAAAGATATTGATCATTCAGACTAATCATGCTTAGGTGATGACAATAACCTTTACATTGTCAATTTCGAAAACTGATCCATATCTTATATGTTAGGTAACGGATGGTACCACACGAATCTCCTCTTTCAATTTTTGTTATCGCGAAAGATATTCTACCAAATAAGATCGATACTTCAGATCATGCTTGGATGATAAACAGAAGATATAGTCAATAAATACAAATATATCTTGTTCATTAAACTGAACAAACCGAAGTTACCAAATCAAATCAATCGATACTGAAAGAAAAGTTGAACCATACTGAATTTAATTAGTTCTATGTAGGGTATAACATTTGTAAGAAATCAAAATACGAAAAATACATAATCAAAGTATTTCAAAATCGCGCCAAACAGACTATGATAATCACAGACTATGATAATCACTACTACTGAGTAAAGTGATTATTTCTTTTAGTGATATGAGATATTTGAATTCTTTCATTTTTTTAGGATAACAGATTAGCCTGGTGCGCACAAAACATTCCACATTAGCAGGGTAAATGGAGAAGAATCGCAATTCAAGGAATGTGATCAGGACAATCTACCCTAACGTAAACATTAGTGATTGATTCCACTGTTTAAAACCATGACCTATAGGTCACACGGAGAAAACTAATTTTGCTCACTTACATTCTTTTGCATAAAAGTGAAACTCTTCTTATATTTCAACATATCCAATAGCCACTATTCTAAAAGTTTAATCTTCTTACACTATTAGATCACCATCACCCCAATAATAGGAACAAGTAAATGTCCATAACAATAATATAATGATTGCAATATATGTAAACTAAGACATTAATAATACGACTATAACTTCTTTTTCTTTTAAAAAAAAAACTAAAAATTATTAGTGCATGTAAGTTGAATTCATATGATTGAGAAATATGCATGTAAAGTCTTTCATGACATGTAGTGTAGTAAGGGAAAGAAAGGCCCATTGTCCACCCTAGCATAACCTCAAAGCCTCAAAGTTGCATGTGCAATGTTTAACTAAGGTAGGGGGTGGGAAAAAGGCAAAACTGTTTTCTTAGTGACAAATAAAGAAGGTTGTGTTGTAGGCAAATGGGGGACCTCTTAACATATATGGTGCCTAAGGGGTCTCTCTTTCTATCCTTTTTTAGTAGTAGAAAACAATAATTCAGGTATACTAGCCCATGTGGTCTCTCTAGCTATTTTGCATCATATATATCAAATGAATTACGTCTAGTAGTGTAGTAGAATAAGACAATTGAAATTAATTGAATCATATGGGCATAATTAAATGACTTATTTCTGATTTGAACCAAGCATTCCAAAAGCAGATCTTGACACTTTCCTCAAGAAACATGGTAAGTGATTGTTACAACATTTGCACTTGATCTTCTCAAACAACAAGAACATGAATTGATGAATCAAAATCATAATTTTGCATCCATATGATAATTTAACTAGTCCAGCCAAAAAGGTTGTACGAAGATAATATTCCAGTCGTTGATAGTGTTTCTACTTTACACTTGACTAGCCAAACATGCATGGAGGACACAATGAAAATAATGTTCATTTTATTCACACTAATAGGCAGCATGGTCCTGAAAAAAGAAAGAATATTTTTGTTAGTAAAGGTTGGAGCTCTACTTGTTTAATTTCCATGTGTTTTTTTATTCTTTACCAATGTTCAATAATTGTGTTTAATTTTAATTGATTTGCCTACAAGTGCGACTGGCAATCCAGAATTATATGGTGCATATATTATTTTTTATCCAGCGTTTGTTTCTTTATATTAACAATGGAATATATATTTATCTTTCATTTATTTTGTAAACTTAATTAAATTGATGGGGTATTGATGATAGATTTAAGGAATATAAAGGTCAAATTGGGATTTTGTTGTTTAATATCCATATATTGCTATTCCATGCTATATTGGATATATACTTATATGAGATATTATTTAACCAGGAAAACTTGTAGGTTTTATTTATCAAACATAGTGAAATTTTTAAAAAATTATCAAACATAGGGAGAGTTTCTCAAAATATCCTCTATATCAGTGATACAATAATTTCTGAAGCTTTACCTAAAGAAGTTGAGGAAAGGGAAAAAGCGAAAGATTTCTCTGAAGTCCTTTTACCCTGAAGATCGTCGTACATTTTAAGCTTGTACAATAAAAGTCTAGTTGGATTCATACTTCAATGGGGATTGGACAAAATTTTGTAGTTCATGCAAAAAATGTTCGGAGATTTATTTTTTTCGGGTACTGCAAAAGATGTAACAAAAATAATGGTTGATGGTACGTAGTTGATGGTGGAGGTGATAGCTGTGTGGATGATAGTGATAACTAATGCGATAGTTGACCAATAATCATATATAGTGATGGTGATTGATGGTTGTTATGATAATTATAATTGATGGTGATGCTTTTAAACGGTATAACTAATTGTAGTGATTAGCAATGACGATTGTGAATAAGGATGATGTTTGTGGTAGTGGGGACGGTGGTAGGGAGATGGACAAGGAATGAAAAATGGAGAGAGGCAGTAGGCTTCACTATTAATGTTGTGTTTTGGGTATAAAATTTGTACGTACAAAAAGAACTTTAAATACAAGTTCAATCAACTTATGAACAATCAAAATGAAGTTCAAACTACTTTTAAAAAAATAATAAAATCATTAAGAAAGATATACCCCACCTGCGACCACAGATGGGCACCCGCGTCCGTAGATCGCATTGTTGCGCGAAACTAAATCTTTTGTCTCATCTGCGGACCTCACTTACATGCGTCTAAATGACTAATTTTCAAGTTTTTTGGATTAAAGCATCACTAATTTTTAAGTTTCAAATGGACTTTGTCCAAAAAATGATCTCTTGATCATTTCTCAAAGCCGAAGTCAAGGGAACGACTTCTTCTTGCCTTACTATCCACAAGAAGGTATGCTTCCACACTAATGTGAAAAAACATTTTTTTTCTTAAAACTGAAAACGCAATTCACCTTTTCTTTATTTTTCATTCACATTTCATCACTTAAACTCAACAATTAATATGAAAATGGAGAAGCTGATGAATTACGGGAGACTTTTTTTCCTTTCATAGGTAGGCAGATCAAAAAATCTTGTACTATAATTTTTTTTTTTAAAATTGCACTTTAACTATAGCTTGGAGGGATTTACTACTACTGTTATTCTTGTACAACTATGTATATCCGTGAATCCTAGTCATACTTGTCTGACCCATTTTATATCTCCTCACTTTAATTTGGATATATGTTTCACTGTACAATTTTTATGATAACTTTATTTCATTTCAAACCCCTCGCCTCCCCCAACCCCCAAAAAAAATCTAAAAGAAAATTAGTGTAGTGGATATACCAATAAAATAGAGTTACACGGATGGTAAATATTTTTTACTTTCAACTCAAAGATTGTGAGTTTGGGTAATGAAGAAAGTAAAACGGATAGGAGCTCCTCAGAATGGCCAAAAAAAAAATTAGCGTATATACCATTTATTTGTATAGGAAAAGTATAGTCATATAGACAATTAAGGCATTTAAATATTTGATCTTTATTTATAGTGTTTATATAAAATGAGTAAAGTAGGAATAATTAGAGTATAATTAGTAACAAATGCTTCTTTGTTTAACAAGATTTGTTGAGGTATTTATGCTTTATTATTTGTGATGGAATTACTTGAATTTGATTGGTCCACATACTTCTCCAAATTTTAACTAGAACTGGTCCATAAATTTCCTTGAATTGAGGGAATAATAAAGATAAGAAAACATCAAAATAAGTGAAAATCTTTGTTGTTAATTCAACCAAAATAACCCATGCACCAACATGGATTGTGGTGCAGTGGATGGGCTGCTCCACCCTTAATCAGAGGTCGAGAGTTCGACCTTGGGTATGGAGAAACTCTGTTGGGAGCGCTGTCACCTTAATGGGCCCTGCAACGCGCAATTCGGATTAATTGGGGTTGCAATGCGAGCACCGAACACCGAATGGGAAACCAAAAAAAAGACCCACAAACAAATAAAGATAGCCGATAGGAAAAAGACTAAAAAGAGTACCGGATTTGCTTATATATTCCACACCGGCAGAAATATTGGAAAATACTTACTATATAATCTCGACGTATTGTAAGTTGTATTGCCGAGCCTGGCAACGCGGGCTTATCACCCAAGTGGGGGCTAAGAGGTGATGGGACTTTCATAGACGCAGCCTCGATCATCAACGGTGCTTTGGGCTTAAAGCAAGTACAAGTCCGCCTGTGTTTGAGAGATGGGCTTAAAGCAAGTACAAGTCCGCCTGTGTTTGAGTTGGTGGAACCATCATCTTTTTTAGATAACGAGAAATCGGTAGTGAGCTAGCACCCATATTCCATGTAAAAACGAGGCTAAATTCTATATGTGTAATCATCTCTTTAAATACTTATTCGATATATCTCTTTTTCGGTCCATAAGTTTCTTTTAACATATGTATTTCTTCTCATCACATATTTGAATTATTTCAATTTCACTTCCCTTATCTTAACGACCATGGATGCAATTCACACCTTCTCCCATATATCTTCATTTTTAATTTTATCTTTTCTAGTATACCCATACATCATGGATGAAATTTCGACATCTTAATTTCGACAACTATTTTCTGGATATGCGAGTTTTTAACAAGACAATATTTTCACCCAACAACATTATGATGTATGACATTATCGTTGATCATACAAACCTCACTTTCATGTAAACATCATTGAACGTGCACTCCAAATATTTAATTTTAATCTCACTCAACGAATTTTTTAGATTTACTAGTCTATAATACGTGCATTGCACGTGTATTTAATGTTAAAGAAGAAAGTTGCATGTATGCAAAGAACAAATTCATTATATTCGAATTAATGAATATCCGACTTATATATATATATATATATATATATATACGGTTAGACCTCTCTATAATACCCCGTCATTATAATGATATTTCACTATCCAAATAGATCCAAGAATTGTATTGTTCGTTGAATTTTTACTTCGTTCATGAATACTTTTGGAGACACGCTTATCAACTCGTACTGTGAATACTTTTGAAGAAACGTTGCCTTGGTCTCTTCTTTGTCTCTTGATGTGTCTCTTTGTCGCATTGTTATAAGGAGATGTCAATGTATTTCACATGAAAAAAATAAGAATGAATAGCTATAATAATTTATATCATTCAAAAATTCAAATCACTTCTAAGGCTCTTCACACTTTTAATATATTATAAATTATAAATATAGATATATGTCTCCAGACCTCCAGTTTGGTGTTAACTCTATCGCAAGACTCGTCAATCAAGTAATGTATCATCTACAAATGACATACATCGGCACCTTATCTTAAATATGACTCATCATCTACAAATGACATACATCGGCACCTTATCTTAAATATGACTCATCGATTCATTTAACATCAAGGCATATAGAAACAGGCTAAGTCAATTCCTAGTTCAACTTCATTACGAGGAACTGAATCATCCAGTACTATCCTATCTCGGATCTTGGAACTATCATGTCTGCCCTTAATTGTTATAGTCTGCTTATGTCACAGGTAGACCTCTAAACTCCAAACATCTCCCAACCCAATTACCTCGAGAGTTGCGGGAGAGATCCATCATACATGTTCGAGGACAGGACCCTCCCGCAACTTCCGACATCGTCCCTCTTAAACCCTATTTTCTTCTTCCTTTGTTAATTGTTTACAAATTTGATTATTTTGTATGTATATTTCTTCCCATTGAAAGAAAGTGGTTGTGATTTTCAGTTTTCCTGGCTAACAAGGTAACAATAATAAAAATCAAGGTTTCAATTCGGTAAAAACTTACACGCACCCGGTGTATACATCAAATTAATGTTCTTTATCATAGTTAAGCAATTAAATCAAGTAAAATACATCTTAATTAATCATAGTTAAGTAACATGAACTCTAAATTCAAACACATGACATGCATGTATTGGTTTGGTGTACACCTGGTGCGTGTAAGTTTTAACCGTTTCAATACTATATGAGGGCTAAATTCTAACATTTTATTTACTGAGAAAATCGTGTATTGTTTAATTTTATTCATAAGTTTTCATTAACTTTAAAAAAAGCAAACCTGTTTCACTCCTAGATTTAAAGGACAATTATTGGAACTTAATAAGGAGGCCACAAGAGTTGAACCAATATAAATTGAGTGGTAAATTTCCATTGAGATGTTATTTTACATTGGGACAAGATTAGTATTTTGAAGTGATTATAACTATAAAACATAAGTATTTTTCACAGTATTTTTTTTTGGAAAATTAAGTTCTATATCTACTTCAAGAAAAGTTAAGAATGCAGTCTAATATTAATATTATATCACATTATACCCTGTAGACACCTAAAATTTGTGGGACTCTTTAAGAAGAATTCAAATTCTATTAGAGTTCTAAGAGACTACTTGTCACGCCCCAAAATTCCATCGGGCCGGACTGGCACCCGAAGCCGAGAAGGCCCGGGAGAACCCGTTCAAATACCTGTACTTTCACTTACATGTCACCAAAAATTTGGACAGCACTTCGTTGCATATAGAAGGGTTTAATTACCTGTATCAGCACAACACGCACAAATATATATATATAATACTTGGCCGTCGGGGCCACCACATATACAAATATAACATCACTATATAAACTCCCATGACTTTACCCTTCCTTATGTCTACAAAGCCTCTAGGATATACATGACATAACTAGGGTCGGGACAAACCCCCGTCCACACATGACTCTTGTACAATAACAAAACATAAGGAACCGACTCGGAAAGCTCCAAAGCAAACTGGAGCTCACCAACAATAGCTGTATGACCTGGCTCCTATCTATGCTGTGAATGAGCTGAAGCACCTGTGCCTGCAGCATGAAATGCAGGTCCCCCGTGAGGGACGTCAGTACGAAATATGTACTGAGTATGTAAAGCTGTAAATAATCATATGTGATATAGGGGATCAAGAAAATCAGACGCAAGTGAATAAATCATAATAGAAGTGAACCACACTTCATAAACACTTTTAGGATCATGTACATTATCATTAATCTGAATTGGGTTCTTGAATTCAAACACATTTGTGGAACGATATACATTCGTTCATTTCATTCTTTACAATTATCATTCGCCATTACCTCCTCCTCCCGAACCTCCAACCACCTAACAATAATCAATACTACTCGTACTGTGACCATTAGGCTGCCCCCAGTACATATCAACTGGGATCGGCCCATGCTAGGCTTATGCCCTTGGGATACCACCCATAAACACATAAATAGGGATCGACCCATGCTAGGCTTATGCCCCTGGGATACCACCAACACGTATATCAAGTAACACACATAAGAGATCTTTCCAATAACTTAGTTCAAAAGCTTTTGAGATTATTACATTAGTGTTCATGCCAATATAGTACCTTTGGAACAATGATACATCAATAGGAATCAAGTAATAGACCTTCTATATAATAACAATGTCATAAAGACTCATTGGTACATCAACAATGTGTTTCAGAATCATCAATATCACAATAATGAAATAGGAGCCTTTTGGTATATCAATGAAACATTTTGACACTTTATAGAATGGAAACAACTTCGTTGGTAATGTAGAACAATACATGTTTTTGGATAACCTCGGAATCTTACTTGATGGAACATTGGTATTTTCATGCCAAAGAACATCGTTAGAGTATGCTTTACATACCTCGTTGTAGATTCGGATACCAATTCAACACAACTTCCTGCCTTTACAAATCACTTATCTACAATGAAATGTTTGGCATCTAGTATTAGCAACCCAACACCACAATTCTCTTCCATAATTCCATACAACCAATATTTGCAAAACATTCCAAAACCAACTTGAACAATAGGTTTATGTATATATATATATATATATATATATATATATATATATATAATCATCATTTCAATACCACATCATCACACCAAATCCCTTCACAATTCAACATAATCCAACATCATTTCCCAATCATCTTTCAACAACAATCACATAAGATACTTCTTATGCTCACATGCATATATATATATATATACATATCCATATAAATAACACCAACATAATTTACATCCTTACCATAAAATGGCCCTTTTGATTACGAAGTCCTGTTGGCACAAATAAGGGGTGCTTCTCGAATCCCTCGAGATGGTGAAGACAACTACGGAATCAATTTGGATTTTCTACGGTTGAATCACAAGATAATTGGAGTTGAAATTAAGCTAGGGTTTCTTATTTTCAATAATTTGATGATAATTGATGGATATGAGACTAATTATATGTATATAATGACCAATATTCGTCCATGAGGTGATGGAAAACGACCATATTGCCCTTAAAAATTTAAGTAAATCCGAATCTGTCCATGGTGGACTGTTTTGACAGGCTAAAGTAAATCGGTCATAACTCTTTGCTCCGATATTAGATTTGGGTGAAATTGGTATCGTTGGATATATAATTCAAAGGGATTTTATTTCATATAAAGTAGGCCACCCAGTTCGTCCTGTACAAGGAGTTATGATCATTTGAAGTTGACCCTAAAAATCTGTTTTGAGAGGCTGAAGTAAAACGTGTATAACTCCTTACTCAGATGTTGAATTTGGATGAAACTAATTGCATTGGAAAGAGGACTCAAAGATATTTCTTTTTATAGGTCCCAGCTCTCCCAGTTCATTATATTGAGGGAGTTATGATCGTTCAAAGTCGACCCAAAAAACTGGCAGGCCTCAGTAGTTTGTGTGCAGGAAATTTTCCTGCACATTTACTATTCACCATATCCCGGCCACCGTTTTATAGTTTCGAACGTGCTCGATTATATCCGAAACTTATTCGTTTTTGGAAATCTTTATATCGTTGGAAATCTTATTCAATAACCTTCGTATGGAACCATCGACGGGCAAATTTCGGTATAAATAAAATAAAAAATTAATTCCATATAAATAAGACCAATACACGTACTTGAATACGCCAATACATGTACTTGAATACGGGGTGTTACCTCCTTACCCCCTTTAGGACATTTGTCCTCGAATGTTAGCGTAGTTATTCAACTAAAACAAGTTCAAGTCCACCATTAACATTCACATCATCACATAAATACTATGCATATATAAACAAAAACTTACTTGTTAATGTTCTAACTCCGTTTCTTGAACTTCCTCTTCATCTTTGAACAAATGAGGGTACTTAGATTTCATTGCTTCCTCAGCTTCCCATGTAATCTCTTCCCTTTGTTGATTTCTCCAAAGTACTTTCACCGATGCTACTTCTTTATTTCTATTCTTCTTAACTTGACGATCTAATATAGCAATAGGCATCTCCTCATAGGTAAGATCTTCTGTTACTTGCACATATTCAGTAGAAGTAATAAGGGACGGATCTCCGATACACTTTCGAAGCATCGATACATGAAATACTGGATGCACTGATGAGAGTTCCTGAGGCAGCTCTAATTCATAAGCAACTTGCCCACATCTTCGAATAATTTTATACGGGCCTATATATCGTGGACTCAACTTTCCTTTCTTGCCAAATCTCATCACCCATTTCATTAGCGATACCTTCAAAAATACCCAATCGCCTAACGAAAATTGTAGCCCTCTTCTTCTACTATCCGTATATGACTTGTGTCGACTTTGGGCTGTTTTCAACCATTACTAAATCACCTTGACTTTTTCTATGGCTTGATACACAAGATTCGGTCCGAACATAAGAGTTTCACCCGCTTCAAACCATCCTATTGGTGATCTACACTTCCTCTCATATAAAGCTTCATATGGTGCCATTTTGATACTTGAATGATAGCTATTATTGTAGGCAAGCTCAATAAGAGGTAAATGATCATCCCAGCTGCCTTTAAAATCTATAACACATGCTCGTAGCATATCTTCAAGTGTTTGAATGGTGCGCTCTACTTGTCCATCCGTCTGAGGGTGAAAAGCTGTACTCAGATTCACTTGTGTTCCCAAACTCCGTTGGAAAGACTTCCAAAAATTTGCAGTAAATTGAGTTCCCCGATCCGATATAATAGAAGTTGGCACTCCATGTAATCGGAATATTTCTTTAACATACAGCTTCGAATATTCTTCAACTGTGTAAGTGGTCTTAACGGGTAAGAAATGTGCGGATTTAGTAAGCCTATCCACAATCACCCATATAGAATCAAATTTTCGAGCTGTACGAGGCAAACCTGTAACAAAATCCATGTTGATCTTGTCCCACTTCCAAATTGGAAGATCTATGCATTGCATATAGCCTCCAGGCTTTTGGTGCTCAACTTTAACTCTTTGACAATTTGCATATTCAGCTACAAATTCTGCAATGCTCTTCTTCATGTCATTCCACCAATACATATCTTTCAAATTTTGACACATTTTGGTTGATCCTGGATGAATGGAATACCTTGAAAAATGTGCCTCTATCATAATCTTCTTTCTTAGCCCGTCTATATCCGGCACACACAATCGATTTTGGCACTGAAGTACTCCTTCTCGCGTAAGCTCAAATGCCTTGGTCGCACCACTCTGAACGTTCTCCTTAAGCTGTAATAAAATAGGATCTGCATCTTGCTTCTCTTTCACCTCAGCTACTAATGAGGATTCTGCGGTATTATGCACAATAAGCTCCTCGTCCGGAGTTTCGAGAAGACGAACTCCTAGACTAGCTAATTGATGAAGATCTTTAATCATCCCTTGCCTTTCTATAGGCGCCATCATAGCCTTACGACTTAACGCATCAGCTACCACATTTGCTTTCCCTGGATGGTACAAGATATCAACATCATAGTCCTTTAATAGTTCAAGCCATCTCCGCTGCCTTAAATTTAGATCCTTCTGATTAAAAATATATTGCAAGCTCTTATGGTCAGTATATATATCAACATGAACCCCATATAAGTAGTGGCGCCATATCTTTAAAGCAAAAATAACTGCTGCCAGCTCAAGATCGTGTGTAGGATAATTTTTCTCATGTGGCCGCAATTGTCTAGAAGCATATGCTATTACCTTACCATGCTGCATCAATACACATCCTAAATCAATTCTAGAAGCATCACAATACACTGTATACCCTTCGGTGCCTTCTGGAAGTACCAACACGGGTGTAGAAATCAACTTGTTCTTTAAATATTGAAAACTCTTCTCACATGCATCATTCCATTGGAATTTGGATGCTTTATGGGTTAGCTTGGTTAAGGGTGCTGAAATGGAATAAAAGTCTTTAACAAACCTTCTATAATAACCGGCCAACCCGAGAAAACTACGAATCTCCATAGGCGTTGTGGGCCTTGGCCAGTTTTTCACAGCTTCTATCTTTTGAGCATCAACCTTTATCCCTTCACTAGATACAATATGACTCAAAAATGCCACCGACTTTAACCAAAACTCACATTTAGAGAACTTTGCATAAAGCTTACAATCACGAAGAGTCTGCAATGCCTGTTGTAAGTGATTGGCATGGTCCTCTTCTGATCTAGAATAAACAAGAATATCATCTATAAAAACTATCACAAATATATCTAGGAATGACTTAAACACCCTATTCATCAAATCCATAAAAGTTGCGGGTGCATTTGTTAGGCCAAATGACATAACTAGAAACTCGTAATGACCATACCGTGTTCAGAAAGCTGTCTTGGGTATATCCTTCTCTTTGACCCTCACTTGGTGGTAACCTGACCTTAAATCAATCGTAGAAAAGCACTTGGCGCCCTGTAACTGATCAAATAAATCATCAATTCTTGGGAGAGGATATTTATTCTTAATAGTCACCTTATTTAATTGCCGATAATCAATACACATCCTCAGCGAGCCATCCTTTTTGCGCACAAATAACACTGGTGCTCCCCAGGGAGACATACTAGGCCTTATGAATCCCTTCTCTAGCAAATCTTTCAATTGCTCTTTCAATTCTCGTAATTCTGCTGGGGCCATTCTATACAGAGGAATGGAGATTGGTTGGGTGCCTGGTATTACATCAATACCAAACTCTACTTCTCGTTCAGGAGGCAAACCTGGAAGATCTTCAGGAAATACATCAGGAAATTCATTTATCACCGGAACAACGTGAAGAGTTGGTGGCTCCGCTTCTGTATCCCTTACTCTAACTAAATGATATATGTATCCCTTGGAAATATTTTTCTCGCTTTGAAATAAGAAATAAATCTACCTCTTGGTGCGCCAATCTTACCTTGCCATTCAATAACTGCTTCATTAGGAAAATGTAAATACATCTTTTTCGTACAACAGTCAATTTTGGCATAACAAGACGCCAACCAATCCATACCCATTATAACATCAAAATCTACCATTTCTAGTTCCACAAGATTGGCCATCGTGTCTTGACCACACACAGTTACTACACAGTCTTTATAAACTCTTCTAGTAATAATAGATTCCCCAACCGGGGTAGACACTTCCAACGACTTTTCTAACAAGTCGGGGGTTCTTTTGAACTTTCCAGCAACCAAAGGAGTAACATATGATAATGTAGAACCGGGATCAATTAGAGCATATACATCAAATGAAAATATGGACAACGTACCTGTAACCACATCTGGGGAAGCCTCTAGATTCTGTCGATCCACTAAAGAATAAGTGCGATTCTGAGTCCCGCTAGAACTGGCGACTCTTTTTTCATTTCTAGCATGACCCGCAGGTCATGCGCCCCTACCAGAAGAAGATACTGGTGACGATGATGCAACAGCTGATCCCGAAGGTCGTGCTACGCCACCTACGCCCCTTCGTGGGCATTCTCTCATCATATGCCCCGTCATACCGCACCAAAAATAAACATTTGTTCCTATTCGACATACACCCATATGATGCTTTCTGCATCGATTACATAGCTCTCGAGAAGGTCTCGATTGGCTCATGTTCCCTTGCCCATGATAACCCACTGATCGCGAACTATGACCCTCACTTCTTTGCCCAAATTAACTACCTCTGAACCCCTGATGCTGTGGTGGAGCACTAGCTGCAGAATAAGAAAATAATGGCCTAGGTGGTCTAGCAGAAAATTGAGGTCTAAAACCTCCCTGTGGCGCCATAAATTGCCCTGTAGATCTGGCCCTCTTAGAAGATCCGCTTTCAAATTCTTGTGTTCTTTTTCTTTGCCTCTGATCTTCCATTTTCTGTGCAAATGCTTTGATCCTAGCTATATCCATGTCTTTATTCAGTGCAGCAATAGTACAATCCCTAACCAAATACGGATCCAATCCATTCACATACCGATAAACTCTGTCATCCATAATAGCTATAACATTAGGAGCATATCTGGACAAGGAATTAAATCGAAGACTATACTCCCTTACACTTGTATTACCCTGCCGAAGATTTAAGAACTGATCCGCACGGGCCTGACGAGTCTCATATGGAAGATAATGATCAATAAATGCCTCTTTGAACTCTTTCCAAGTAGCTGGGGGTGCATCAATGCCCCTTGACCGTTTCCAGTCTTCATACAAATATATAGCCTCACCTTTGAATCTATACGCGGCTAACTCCACTGTCTCTCTACCCGATACATGCATCACCTCTAGGGCCCTTTGGATCTGATCAATAAAGTCCTGCGGATCTTCATTAAGATCGGATCTGGTAAAAGTAGGCGGATCCATCTTAAGAAAATCTTGCGTCCGAAGACTAGCCGCCCTATCAGTACCGCTAGAGCCCGTGGCAGGAATAGCTTGCCCTTGGACTTGACCAGCAACTATACGAGTCAAAAGTTGTACTGCATTTCTAAGATCTTGATCAACAGCATTAATAGGTGGCTCTGGGGATATAGTTCTCCTCTCCCTTATTTCTTCCGGACTGGGGGAAGTTTCTGATGCATGCTCAGCTGGAGCCTCACTTTGATTAGCTGGTATAGTGGGTGACTTACTAGTCCTCTCTCCGGCAGCCACATCTTGCTTACCGGTATTCTTGCTTCTAGTAACCGGCATCATTACTATAATAAGAGAAACAAACTGATTCAGTGGTCAACTATGACTTCATATACAATATAAGCTCTATCGCACGATCTAAGACATGAAGAAAAGAAACAATTCCTAAATGTCCATAGCCTCCTGTTTATAGATGTGGTGCACAACACACCGATAAACAAGACTCTACATAGACACGGCTTTGTAGACTCACTAGGACGAACCTCTCTGATACCACTTTTGTCACGCCCCAAAATTCCATCGGGCCGGACTGGCACCCGAAGCTTAGAAGGCTCGGGAGAACCCGTTCAAATACCTGTACTTTCACTTACATGTCACCAAAAATTTGGACAGCACTTCGTTGCATATAGAAGGGTCTATTTACCTGTATCAGCACAACACGCACAAATATATATATATAATACTTGGCCGTCCGGGCCACCACATATACAAATATAACATCACTATATAAACTCCCATAACTTTACCCTTCCTTATGTCTACAAAGCCTCTAGGATATACATGACATAACTAGGGTCGGGACAAACCCCCCCCACACATGACTCCTGTACAATAACAAAACATAAGGAACCGACTCGGAAAGCTCCAAAGCAAACTGGAGCTCACCAACAATAGCTGTATGACCTGACTCCTATCTATGCTATGAATGAGCTGAAGCACCTGTGCCTGCAGCATGAAATGCAGGTCCCCCATAAGGGACGTCAGTACGGAATATGTACTGAGTATGTAAAGCTATAAATAATCATATGTGATATAGGGGATCAAGAAAATCAAACGCAAGTGAATAAATCATAATAGAAGTGAACCACACTTCATAAACACTTTTAGGATCATGTACATTATCATTAATCTGAATTGGGTTCTTGAATTCAAACACATTTGTGGAACGATATACATTCGTTCATTTCATTCTTTACAATTATCATTCGCCATTACCTCCTCCTTCCGAACCTCCAACCACCTAACAATAATCAATACTATATCGTACTGTGACCATTAGGCTGCCCCCAGTACATATCAACTGGGATCGACCCATGCTAGGCTTATGCCCCTGGGATACCACCAACACGTATATCAAGTAACACACATAAGAGATCTTTCCAATAACTTAGTTCAAAAGCTTTTGAGATTATTACATTAGTGTTCATGCCAATATAGTACCTTTGGAACAATGATACATCAATAGGAATCAAGTAATAGACCTTCTATATAATAACAATGTCATAAAGACTCATTGATACATCAACAATGTGTTTCAGAATCATCAATATCACAATAATGAAATAGGAGCCTTTTGGTATATCAATGAAACATTTTGACACTTTATAGAATGGAAACAACTTCGTTGGTAATGTAGAACAATACATGTTTTTGGACAACCTCGGAATCTTACTTGATGGAACATTGGTATTTTCATGCCAAAGAACATCGTTAGAGTATGCTTTACATACCTCGTTGTAGATTCGGATACCAATTCAACACAACTTCCTGCCTTTACAAATCACTTATCTACAATGAAATGTTTGGCATCTAGTATTAGCAACCCAACACCACAATTCTCTTCCATAATTCCATACAACCAATATTTGCAAAACATTCCAAAAACCAACTTGAACAATAGGTTTATGTGTGTATATATATATATATAAAATCATCATTTCAATACCACATCATCACACCAAATCCCTTCACAATTCAACATAATCCAACATCATTTCCCAATCATCTTTCAACAACAATCACATAAGATACTTCTTATGCTCACATGCATATATATATATATATACATATCCATATAAATAACACCAACATAATTTACATCCTTACCATAAAATGACCCTTTTGATTACGAAGTCCTGTTGACACAAATAAGGGGTGCTTCTCGAAGCCCTCGAGATGGTGAAGACAACTACGGAATCAATTTGGATTTTCTACGATTGAATCACAAGATAATTGGAGTTGAAATTAGGCTAGGGTTTCTTATTTTCAATAATTTGATGATAATTGATGGATATGAGACTAATTATATGTATATAATGACCAATTTTTGTCCATGAGGTGATGGAAAACGACCATATTGCCCTTAAAAATTTAAGTAAATCCGAATCTGTCCATGGTGGACTGTTTTGACAGGCTAAAGTAAATCGGCCATAACTCTTTGCTCCGATATTGGATTTGGGTGAAATTGGTATCGTTGGATAGATAATTTAAAGGGATTTCATTTCATATAAAGTAGGCCACCCAGTTCATCCTGTACAAGGAGTTATGATCGTTTGAAGTTGACCCTAAAAATCTGTTTTGAGAGGCTGAAGTAAAACGTGTATAACTCCTTACTCAGATGTTGAATTTGGATGAAACTAATTGAATTGGAAAGAGGACTCAAAGATATTTCTTTTGATAGGTCGCAGCTCTCCCAGTTCATTATATTGAGGGAGTTATGATCGTTCAAAGTCGACCCAAAAAACTGGCAGGCCTCAGTAGTTTGTGTGCAGGAAATTTTCCTGCACATTTACTATTCACCATATCCCGGCCACCGTTTTATAGTTTCGAACGTGCTCGATTATATCCGAAACTTATCCGTTTTTGAAAATCTTTATATCGTTGGAAATCTTATTCAATAACCTTCGTATGGAACCATCGACGGGCAAATTTTGGTATAAATAAAATAAAAAATTAATTCCATATAAATAAGACCAATACACGTACTTGAATACGCCAATACATGTACTTGAATATGGGGTGTTGCACTACTTTACCCTAAATCCCGCCTATATAAATGATAACATATTCTTTGAAACAGGCATCTTGAATATCCCATAAACTGATGGGTATTCGTAAAAAGATCGAGATCTCCAATATCCCCAAAATCATGGGATATTCATAAAGAGATCATCCTATATTCGAGAAATACGAGAAATACGTCAATAACGGTCCTCAAATTATGAGAAAATCGAGAGAAGAATCAAAGGAGGAACAGATTTGTAACCACCTTGTTTATCAATAAAATTATTGTTTCTTCATATTTTTATTTGTGGTTGAAGTTTATTTTCCATGAATTAAATTATGTTGCAAACAAATAAGCACACCCAGTAATTGGAGAGAAATGAGCTTTGATGCCCCTACTTCAAAGCTCGTCAAGGTGTTTGATTTGTCAGACCTGTTAGAGACGAGATTTGAAGTATTTGTGGAGCCCCTTTCTTTTTGCAAGACTTGAGCACTTTGTCGATATCCGACCTCGAAGTCATCATAATCCGAGTAGAATAACGTGAATCCCTTTCTTAGGAATGTAAAATTCTATTTATAACTAAATATATTCAAACCTTGTAGGATTCAGATATTAGTCTTATATCAAATTTTTATAATGTTATCCCACTTCAAAGAGGATTAGGAATTTGACTTGTTTTAGACATTGGATGTCTCAGTTTTTCTTGAAGACAATTTGTTCAGCAAATTCCTTTTCGAAATCAAACTGGGGGCCTTTCAGAGTCTATAAAAGGACATCACCACCCCATTAAGTCATTGTAATTCAGACTGAGCAGAAATTCAACTCCCATTCTTCTCCTCTTTTTGCTCTTTTTTCACAATTGAGCTTTCGGGCACTTTGGGGCGTCTGTGGAAGAAGCTTCATAACCCATTGTGGAGATGTTTGAATCATGAACGTCTTTTCATGTTGCAAAGTAGGCTCATGAGGCTATGTTTTACGCGAAAACCATGCTCAATCTATCTCCAGATTTGCCCAGGTATCGTTTCAAAATCAAGCCTTCAGTTCTGTTTCGTAACTTTTTACTTGTTTTGTGTAGTCTCACAAAAACTCTCATATCTTGAGTTAGGAGCATCAAAATTAGGATCCATTTTCTGAATTAGAAACTAGAATCGTAGATCTACTTCTTAGGCGGAAACCACACTCAGATTGCATCCGAATCGTCCCAAATATTGCTTCAGAATGTCCTTCTAATCTTGGTTTGCTAGTTTTTTCAGCTTTGCGCAGCGTCACGATAAATTCCATATCTCAAAGTGGGAGTATCAGAATTAGGTACCACTTTTTAGATTAGAAAGTAGATTCACAGAGCTACATCTCACATAGAAACCACCATCACATTACATCTGAATTATCCCAGATATAGCTCCAAAATTTTATATCTCGATGTGGAAGTATCGAAATTAAGTGCTGTTTTTTGCATTGAAAAGTAGATTCACAGAACTACGACTCATGTGAAAAACACAATCAGATTGCATCTAAATCGTCCCATATATTGCTCCAAAAATAGCCTTCTAATCTTGATTCGCTAGTTATTTCAGCTTTGCGCAGCGTCACGATAAATTCCATATCTCATTGTAAGAGTATCGAAATCAGGTTCAATTTTTTGCATTGGAAAGAGATTCACAGAGCTACATCTCACGTGAAATTCATTAATAGAAAACTTCTATATTTCCTCAGTTAAATTTTTGAATTTACAGCCTAAATCTTGCTATACTGTATTTTTCATCAGAATTTGGGTACTTCATGAATTTCATCATCTACTTCAAGTTTTAGGCCGCATCACTTCCGCAATATGTTGAAGGCCAGAATAGAGAAATATTCAAAGTACCACAAGTCTTTTCCTTATCGAGAAGACTTTATTGCTTGAGAGATAATGAAGAATCCTTTTTCTTTAAGGACGACATCTTCAAAGGACTCCAAATATGCATTCAAGATTCATACTTTTTTTTGTAGAACCGTTCACAGTTTAGACTCATGCGGGCCAGGAGTGTTTGACTTGCAGTTTAGGCTCGTGTGTCGACGAGCATTTTTTACTTTCTGTTTAGGCTTGTCGTCAAGGAGCATTTTTGACTTACAGTTTAGGCTAGTGTATAGAAGAGCATTTTTGACTTGTGGTTTAGGCTCGTGCATGGAAGAACAGCTTGACTTGCAGTTTAGGCTCGTGCATCAATGAGAATTTTGGGGAAGAATTCTTGTAATGTAACTTTTCTTCCAACCCTTTGTGATGGAGTATGGTTGCACTTCAGTTTGGTATTTATTACCCCCATTGGCTGAAGCAGATTTGCACTTGATCTTGTGTCAACTTTTGGAAGTTGGAGTTTAGAAGAATTTTGACATTTTTTTATTTTGCGAGCGATCAATGTCCAAGTATCACCCTTCTTGCTATTGGAGAAGTTATTTTGCATGGATTTGCTCGTCGTTTTCTTCAAGGTTGGAACCTCAATTGGGTTAAAGCTCCTAAATTGTAGCATGCTGATTTCTTTAACTTTTGGTGATTCCACAGAGTGCATGGCTTGTAGAGCTTTTGCATTTGAACCTTTCATATGGTGCAGTTTGGCGCTAGCATAATTTGCATCAACTGTATCACCATCATCAACGATGATCTTTTCCTCTTGCATTAATGTCATGATCTTTTTCTTCAAGATGAAGCGTTTTGTAGTGTGATGACCAATAATGCAGTGAAATTTGTAGTTTTAGGATCTTCTACTTTGTTTGATTCTTCAGGTCGCTTTGACTTAGGGAGTTCAATGACTTCTTTGGCTTGTAACTCGTCAAGAGTCCCAGAAACATCAGATTCGGAAAAAAGATATACCCTTTCTTGTAACTCCTTCAAGGTTGGTTGATTTTTTACCTCTCACATTTGTTGTTTTGGAGCTTTCTCTTTTAAATTTTGTCCTATGGAGGCCTTCGTAAAACTCACAGTTGTCGTCATAGATTCCCCAACTTGATCTTCAGACAAATCTTTGAATTTTGTGACTTTTTTCGAAGGATAAAAAATAGGTGACACCATTCTTTGACTTGCAATACTTAGCTATATGTCATGAGTGCACGTAGCTAATTCTTCAAAAGTTCGAGGATTAATTCCTTGGAGGATATACATAAGGCCCCAACGCATCCCTTGAATGCAAATTTCAATCGCGGAAGTTTTAGAAAATTGATCCTTGCAATTGAAGCTCAATGTTCGCCAACAATTTATGTAGTCCACTACAGGATCATCTTTACTTTGTCTTGTGTTTGTCAATTCCATCATGCTGAATGTACGTCGGGTGCTGTAGAAACGATTTAGGAACTGACTTTCTAGTTGCTCCCAACAATCAATTGATTCAGACTCCAAGTCCGTGTACCAATCAAAGGCGTTGTCTTTCAAAGAGCGAACAAACTGCTTGACAAGAAGATGACCATGTGTGCCAGCACTGCTATAAGTTTCAACAAAATGAGCGATGTGTTGCCTTGGATTTCCCTTTCCATCAAATTATTAAAACTTTGGTGATTGATATCCAATTGGGATCGGTAAGCCCTCGATTCACTTAGAATCCGGCTTTGAGTATCCTATGAAACTTTGTGATGGACCACCATATTATTCATTGATGGTATTTGCAATCATATCTTGCAGTTTTTGAACTGTTAGAGTAGCAACCGAAGTAGATTACTGCTCTTTTTGAGATTTAATTTTGCTAGGTGACTTATCGACATCCTTATTTTGCAGAGTAAAGCAGGTGGATAAGCAGGGTCATGGATCGATTCTCCAAGGGCGAAGGACTCCAACTTGTCCATCAGTTGAGCGATTTGAACATCTTTATCCTCGACAGATTTCTTCAAAACTTCAAAGGTTTTTCCATTATTGCGAACTTCTCATCCATATCAGTTGCATCGGCCATCAAGGCGTTGACCTTTGTTGAAGTTGGTGAATCAGTCAAATCTTCAGATTCACTAAAATTGATGCCAGTTTGAGAGAATTCATCATATAGTAAGGACGTCAAATTTCCCCGAAAAGCTGCAACTTCAGCCGTCATATCAGATTTGATCTTTTTTGCCTTATCCAAAGAAGAGAAGTATTCAGATACATCCCAACCACTGGTCTTAAATTTGCGCTGAGTGAGGGGACCAATAAGGCTGAGCTCATCAGATGTGGCAGTAGCAGAGTTCTTGCATGAGACATCTTTTATATTTCTGAAGTCCATAGCAGTAGTTGAATTTAATTTGCAGGAAAAAGAGATGGAGAGCAGAACTTGTCCCACTGGGCGTGCCAAAATTTGTTCCCAACATATTTTCGTTAGTGCTGAAAATTAACTGCAAGCAAAAATGTAATAAACAAAAAGTATGATTTTATTTAAATGAATTTTGCGGGTACAATTCCGTTATTCTCTCGATTCTTCTCTCCTAAGCTTTTCTGTCATTCGAAGACCTTTTGTAGTGTGCTTCTTGAACATAGGATGATTTAAACCTCCTAGAAATACATTTGGATCTCTAGGAATTGTTTGACAAAACTTCGTCTTGTCGAGTTGATCTTCAGGTAGAACTCCGATAGTCAATTCGTTGAAAAACCGTGTAGTCAATGCAGAAGTTTCCTCTGATGCTTGCAGAATGATCTCATGAAATTGTGTAACCCTCCTACTTATAGTTGTAGGGGGTAGACAGTCCAAGTATAAATAACCTTTTTTGCCTCATTATGATTGGTCCATTCAATTTTCAAGCTTATCACAAATGTTATATGACAAGGTTGTTTTTGATTGGCCAAAAGCATGTCATTTGGGACACTTGGTGATGTTTTATTGGCTCTTGAACTTGACTTGGATTGCCACATCATTTGAGTATATGGCCTTGCCTCATTGGAATTTGATTTGACTGGGATGCCATGTCACTTGACACGTGGCATAAGTTTGGGCCTCAATGTAAGATGAACCTTGAAGTCCTTGATGAGAAATAAAATGGGCTTATTATTTTTATATCCCAAAATAATTTTAGATGCAATAAAATATGGGTCAAATTCAAATTTTATATGAATTTGACCCAATAAATTTTACGTGTCTACATACCCTATTTAGCCATTATTTGTGTATAGATATTATATATAATAATTTTTAACTGATATAGGTAATAATATGTATAATATTATGTATTGAATTATGCGGTATAATATTTTTGTCCGGACAGGGTAGAGCTAGGCGGCAAGCTAGGAGTCTGGGTTTTAATTCGAACTTCTGTGATGTAAAATATACTATTTATACATAATTGAAAATTATTTTTTATGTATATATGAAATATACGTCTAATCTCTTCGATTAGTTTATATATTTATTTTTTTATAATATTTATATTCTCTTAATAAAAATTTTGACTCCTGGACGATATATTTTTTATAAGACGGAATACATATACAGGCCCCTGAACTATTTCTCTTTTTCCGTATAGGCACCTCAATTAAGCCAGTTATCTATTGAACCCTTTGCTCCTTCATAAATGGTTTCAATTAAGTACAATTATCCGATGTGGCAGTTTGCCAGTTCTCACGTCTGTGAGACGCGTGAAATGTAAATGGACTAGCTTATGTGGCACGCCCAACAGATCTTTTATCCTCTTTTATACCCAATTTATTTCAAAAAATCCTAATTCCTTTTCCCATTTTCTTCCTCTATTCTTAATATCCACCATTTTTGTCTTAAATTCTCCTTCTCTTAAATTTCTTTTTCCTCTTTTCTCTTTTTCTTAAATTTTTTCTGTTGCTTCACTTAAATTCTCATTCTCTTATTAATTTCTTCTTCTTACTCGTTTTTAGTAGTAATGTCTAATTCATCTTTTTTCATTGTGTTCATCTTCTTCAACTGCAAAAGGAGTATGTTTATGTGGGGTCAAAGCTGAAATTAAGATCTCATAGACATAACTCAACACTGATCGAAGATTCTTTTGATGCAAAACTTCAAAGGTATTCATCTTTTGTTGTTTCATTGGATGAAATGCAATTACTTAGATTGGTGAAAGCCAGTTTTTAGTTTAATTTTTGGCGTCTTAATTTTTCTTTAAACTTGTAGGCGAGAGGTGGATGCAATTACTTCAATTGGTATGATGACGAAATGCCTCCTCAAGCAAAGAGGGCGATGTGGGATTTATTGAAAAAAGTCAAATCATTTGAAGAAGAGAGGAATCGATCAAGAAAATTAATAGTGATATGCGTTGGTTCAATAGTGATTTTGGCTACATGGAATTTCTTCAAGAAATGTTCTTAGATTTTGATAAATATTGGCTTAGATTTCTTATATATGAGACTATTTTTATTTGGCTAATTCGTCAACAAATTACTTGTATGGTACTGTTATATTTTGGATTTCCTGTTGTAGTAGGTTTGTTGATATTTAAATTGTGTATGAAATAATTAAGAAGGAATGAAGATAAGTTGTGAAGTATTACTCTACTATATTTTGATTTTGCTTTCCTGTTGTAATTGCTTTAGTTAGGTTAGTGTACTCTATTTTTAAGAGTTCAAATGATTCATTTAAATGATTCAGAGCTGTCAAATGTTTCACACAAAATGAATCACCATTCAATAATTATATAAAGCGCAAGAACATAAGTGCAATTGGTTGACATTTTAAACACAATAATCTACCATTTAACTGCTCAAAATGAGCTCCAACCATACATTAAGTGTTCTTAAAAAATAAATCTAAAACCTACCACAAAATATAGTTCAGAATCTTCAAAAAAACCCAACAAAATACCAAAGTAGCCATACAACTAATCAGCAAAATATACATTGTACTAAAAACACAATTAATTCAACAACTTCATATTCCTCCTGGTGCTCTAGACCTTTCAAGTTGGCTTATTTTTGACTGACTCATACGTTGCAATTGAGAAGTTGTGACAATTTTCTTTCCCTTTCACTTCATTCCTCAAGGCTTGTAACCAATGTCAATATTTGTTTGAGTTGCATCTTTGTAAACACTTGGAATGACAACTCTTTTACCTCTAGTTCTAGGCTACATAAAATGAAGTAGAATTAGCTTTGTCAAAAGATAATTAAGAATTATATGAAGTTGTAATTCATACTTACATTTAATGTTTGACTGCCACTCATTTGATCAGTGTAGATACCAAATCGTACAGTCTTAGACCTCCTTTGTCCTAGTGATGATTTGATGCTCCAGTGGTTCTTTTTTCCCCAAGTTGTTGATTAGATACACTTTTTTTCCCTCTACCTCTACCAGTGCCTCTTCCAGTTCCTTTGCCTTTGTCAGCTCCCCTACCTTTGTCAGTGCCTTGACCTCTACCTATACCTCTTCCAGTTGGCTGAACTCTTATAACTGCTAAGGTATCAACACACATAGAATTGTTGAAGTTTGGTGACTGGCTGAAGCTTGGTTGCTAGCTGAAGCTTGGTGGCATGCTAGAACTTGCTGCCTGGCTAGAGCTTCCAAGTTGTCCCATTCCACCCTAACAATAAAGGATATTAAATATATAGTATAATATCAAAATTTAATTATTAAATTAAAATATATGAGTGCATTACCTGAGCTTTACAGAGAGTTCTTTCATGACCAATTTGATGACATTTGGAGCAAGAAATTTTCAGTCCTTTCCTGGATAGCTTCCTATACTTCTTCTTAGGCTCATTCTTTCCTTCCTTTCTGTTCTTTCCTAGTCTTCCAGGCATTGTTCTAGGCTCAGGCGGATCAATCACTACACCACTTGTGTTAGGCCACATTTTCATATTAGATATTGGCTGAAGAAAGTAGTCATATGCCTTCAAGAATGTATCTTTCTTATACCATTCTTCCACATAAAATTCAGGCTCTATACCTTTATGTTGATAAGCTAATACAATATGTTTACATGGTATGACTCTCAATTTCCAGCTTCTACAAGTGCAAGTCCTTGCCCTAATATCAATTATATGCTTATAAGGACTATCTAAAATTTCATACCCAATCTGTCCATTGAACCTAACTGTGCAATTTCTAGCCATATCTTTGTTTGCTTCAAGTACTAGCAAAGCCGTAGAAGAGATGTCTGAAATCTAGGTATCAACAAACTTCCTCATTTCAACATTTCTATTCATTATCTTGTGTCTAATCTCCTCTAACATACTGATTACAGATTTATGTCTAGCAGCTAAAATTCATGAATTAAATGTCTCACACATATTATTCTCAACAATGTCACATTTAGAATGTTCCCTAAAATATGTCTTGTACCATGATTTTTTTCCAAAATGTAATAAGTCTTCACAAATATCCTTACCAAGTTGACTGAGTTTGCCCATATCATTCGTAAACTTCACTTCAAAATTGGATTTAGTACGCCTCTAAAATTGTTTTCTTCTTTCTTGTCTTCTCCAGGTCTGATGCCAATCGGACCAGATGTGTCTTGTACACCACCTTATTTCATAATCTGATAGCAACTCAAGTATAATAGGCACAAGACCCTACATCAACATTAATACAAAATCAAAACACAAAATATATGAACATGGACTGTATAGTAAATAAATAAGAGATCAAAATTAAAGTATAAAAATTAGACTAACCTTTTGCATATCTGACATGATAGTCAGTCCATGTCCAGTGCCTAAGTTCAAATCTTGAATCAAGTAGTTAATGAAGAAACTCCAGCTATGTTTTGTCTCTTGATCAATCACTGTCCAGGATATTGGATACATTTGGTTATTTTCATTTCTACCAACTGCAACTAATAATTCACCTTTGGAAGAACCTTTCAAAAAACACCATCTAAACCAATAATTTTTCTGCATCCTGCCAGCCAACCTCTCTTTAATGCATCAAAGCACAAATAAAAATAAATAAATATATTTTTTTCAAGTTGAGACTCTCTATCTATCCTCACCCAACAAGAACTTCCAGGATTAGTATGTTTTATCATGTCTGAATAATCACACAACCTTGAAAATTTCATATTTCAATCACCCAAGAATTCTTTAATGACTCTATGCTTTGCCTTGCAACAGATAATTTTTCCCACATACAAACTCAATTTTTTCTCACCGATTTCTGAATTTCTCATATTTTTATATAAGGTTGTAAAGTTATTTCATCCTTGAACTTACTTGCAATAAACTTAAATATGCACAACTTATTTTTTGTTGTAGTAGTGCATACATGTGCAGGACAGTAGTGCATGACAACAAAGTCACCAGAATGCTTATCAATACTAGCAAACAACAACCATTTACATTTCTTGTCCTCACACCTAACTCTAACTCTATGCTTCTCATTAGGCCTAAACTTCAATCTAACTTTGTATTCAACAACATACTTTGCCACAATCTTTCTCAATTGCTTAGCATTTTCAAATATCATATGAAGCTCAAATATAGCCACAACACAATCAGAATCAAATCTTACCTTTTTACTTTTCTTTCTTTCTGGTAAATCAACTCTCATGACAGCTTCAGGTTCTAATTCATCCCTACTGTCATCACTATCAAGATCTGAACTATATATATACTCCTCATCTTCCCCTAATCTTCCACTGTATCTAGCAGCCTTATTCCTTCCAATATCTTCAAATCCCCTATCAACGCCTGCTGATCCAAGTTTTATTTCCTTATTTTGGACAGGTTTCTTTTTTTTTTTCACACAGTTTCTCCTTTCATTTCTAAGAGTTCTTAACTCTTCATCAACCTCAGAATCATCATCTTCTAGTATATTAAACTCTTGAGAATCAACATTACTATCAAGATCTGTTTCATCTCCTTCTAGATCTGAGAGTTCATCTACACCAAATCCTACATCTATGTTGTCAGTTTGGGTAGGTTCCTTATCTAACCCTTCAACATTAATATCTTGAACAGTTTATATATTCTTACCCACATTATTATTTTCACCAACCACATTACTACTTTGATCACCTACTAGACCACAAAGAAAAACAGATGGGACCCCATCTTCTACCACTTCCAACTCATCCACAACATGATTCACATGCAAGTCTAAAAAGTCCCCATATTTTTGGTCTTCAACAAGACTTACTAAACTCAAGTTGTTTTCTACTTCAATAAAGAATTTCTTTTTAGAGTCTTTAAAGTAGAACCCACAACAATCAAATACCCAAATTCTGTAGTATAATAAAGCAACTCAATTAAAGAAAAGTGGTCCTAGTCGATACTTACATATTCCACCTCACTTTCTTCTATGTAGCGTGGACCAGATTCTTTATCAGAAACAAACTTGCCACCGAGGTGAAAACGAGTTATAATAATAATAATAATAATATTATCCATCAGATTTCTGAAACAAAGCCCCAAAAATTCCTGACAAGTTATGAATAATAAAAACCCTAAAAAAATTCTAGCTTTTTTCAGATATTTTCAAACTACCATTACTAATGTAATATACTAACAAAGCACTAAAAACTAATTTACAACTACAATACGTGATAAAAATATGATAATATTGACATTTAAAACATATCTGAGTGTGATTGAACCCCAAATCAACAATAATTCTTGAGATCCAACTCCAAATTCATCGCAACCACTCAAGAAATGTTGAAATCAGTGTCAAACTTAAACTAATCACTCAAAAATACTCTGTAACTTTTCATTTTACAACTTACGAAGCATAAATTAGTAGTACTAGGAAGTGAAATCGCAATTTTAGAATTTTTGATAGAGAGATTTGGGGGTGGGTATGAAGGGTGTGATGTTTTATGGGGGGAAATGAAGTGGAATTTTTTTTTGTGTATTAATTATAAGAGAAGGTAAGGTGTAAAATATGAATGGTTCTAATTGGTTACACTTTATACGTAGGAGGCGACTACATACACATGCTCAACACGTTAAAAATAAAAGCTTTAAAAAGGTATCACGTTGGACAATTGTGCTTAATTGAAATCATTTATGAAGGATCAAAGGATTTAATAGATAATTAACTTAATTGAGATGACTATATAAAAAAATAAAATAGTTCAGGAGCCTATATATATATTTAGCCTTTTTTATAATTTCACCTTTTTTTATGGGGAAAATGTTAGATGACATCAGAGATGAATAAACAAAAAGAATTCATACTCACTGATGATGAAATTATTAATTATTTTCTGAAAATTCACATGCTGTCATAGAGACATGGAATATTCATTTTCATTCATTAATTTTCTTTTGTGGGGTCCATACGCGTTTTGGCTGTCGGCTGGTTGTTGAGTTGCGTAACTGTGGGGGCGCCGTAGGGTATCCCCCGCCCATTAAGGTTCCAATTGGAATTTGACCTGATTTTTATGGATAATCGAGCTTATGTCAGTTGATTTATTTCATTTTGTTGTTACTCCAAAGGGAGCTTTGAGGGTTTGGTAAAATTGTTCTTACATGATAAGAAGATAATGAGTTCGAAGTTATAAAAATAATATTTAATTAAAAAAAATAAGATTAAATTATATATAATAATTTTTTATGATTTGATTCTTTCTTAAATCTACCATATAACAGAAATTTTAGTAATTATTTAGTAGGGTGTATAAAAACAATATAAAATTTGATATATTAATAATATTTGTATTAGTTATACTTGATTTTTTTAATGTAGTATTTGATTTAATGTATTATAAAATAATATAAATTGCATAATTTTTAGAAAAAAAATATTTTTTTATAAAAATACTGTCCATAAATATGGTGGAAAGAATATAAAAATAATTTTAAGGAGCAATTATGATTTTAACCATACTATTATTATTGATACAACGGATTCATGAATCATGTATCAATAATACATTTCTTAACACGAAATATAGCGTATAACTAATGCAACAATTGATAATACATAAAATGAAAAAATATCTAATTAATTATTAATAATACACAAAATTAATACATACATTATTTTTCGTGATATGCTCTACTAAACGACCCTCAATGTATCATCTGTTCTTTTATTCTTTTTCTAATCTCTCGAAAATTGTAAGATCGAAATGGAAAAGGTTCAAACATATCTTCGAACTATTGAAAATAAAGCAAATATACCCATCATTAGATTTTGGTATTAAAATTGCCCTCACTGTTAGTTAAACGGACCAAAAATACCCTTCTCCTTTAACAAACTTCCACCTCACATAAAAATGCCTTAAAAAGTTATTTCTGACTGACATAAAATTTTTAACTTAATATTTTCACATTATTATTGCTCATTCACCATGAGTCAACTGTACAACACTATATCATGTTCATCTCCTCAGGTATCCATGTCTGACACCAAATTCAAACCTATTTCCTCCATCACCCACAAAAATAATCAAAGACTTTTCAATGTCTCGTATTCCCAAAAAGGTCAAGCAAAACTCACCAAAAATTTCAAAAATTCACAAATTCAAAATTAGATTATGCAAAACAAAATGGAAGTCTTTTTGTCTATGAGAAAAGCAAAGCAATATTCAGGTTGTATACTGGTAAGTAAAGGTATAGGAGAACAAAAGAAAGAAGAAATCGAGAATATAGTGAAGCGCCTGTAATAGAGAAGAAATCCGACGAAATTGTAAGCATTATATGTGTTAATATCTCTAGATTTTGAAATTCGGTGTTGTTCTTGGTTATTAGGTGAACAATATGTTGAATTGAATTTGATTTGTTGATGAATTTTGTAAAAGTATAACAATCTCAAAACAGGTAAAAAAAGAAAAAGAAAAAAGAGTGTCACAAAGAAGATAATACACATAAAAAATAAGTTGTCTAAGTTAAAAATTTCATATCAGCCAGAAATAAATTTTTTAAAGATTTTTTATGTGACGTGGAAATCCGTTAAAGGATAAGGGTATTTTTGGTCCCTTTAACTAACGGTGAGGATATTTTTAATACCAAAATCTAATGAGGGATATATTTACTTTATTTTTAATAGTTAAAGGATATTTATAAACCTTTTCCAAAAGTAAAATTCCATTTTGTACTATTTTAATTTTAAATACAAAACGTTGTCGGTATTTCTCTTTCTTTGTTTTGAACATTAATTAGTTGAATCTCTCTCTTCCATAATCAAGCTAAACGAATTAATTAAATTAAGAAAAAACTAGAAGAAGTAACATACTTAAGATTTAAATTATGAAAAATAGCAATACTTTAATGAAATTACATTGTATAGCAAAAATAATTTTTTTAAATTGTGGTCCCCACTCACAACCTTTGAAAAGTTACCATCTATAATGTTGCACTTTTCATGCCACTTTTCTTTTTCTCTCATTTAATTAATTTTACTTTACCTTTTCTCTCAGATTTCTCTTTCAATTTGTTCCCTTTGTTACGTTTTTTTCATCATTTGATAAGGATAGTGTTCCACAATTTCAGGTAACTAATTTATTTCAGTTATTGCATGTTATCAAGTTCATAATTTTTTTGTTGTATTTTGTACTGTAAATCATTAGCAACTTCGAGTTTGAGTTTTTTATGCTCTAATGGCAGAACACACACCAAAAACATGAACAAATAGGGGTATACCCCCTATTAATTTATTATCTGATAATGCACCATCATTTAGTCATGGATTAACTCAAGACAAAGTATTTAAAGTTGTTTCTACACCTATACAGTTGAAGAAATCAGTGAATACGAAGGAGCTTAGGTCGAAGTTTCGTAACGACCCAGTGAAGATGATTAATATTTAAAAAAAAATGGTTGAAAAAAATTCCTTCTCCAAAAGCTACAAAATTACAAAAATATGAGAAGAAAATGAAAGCAAAAGAAATTGCATATTCAAGCAATGTTGTTAATGATGATGTTGAAAACTCTTCTGGTAATGAATCGGAAGAAGATAAGGAGGAAGATGTATTTTTCAGTGTATATGTATTTTTATGTACTAATATGTATTTGACAATTTCAGTAAAGCTGATATCATTTTGGGGTAATATGTATTTTGGTGAAGCTGATATATATTTACTGATATGTATTTTGGTGAGGCTGATAGCTTAAATATACATTTTGGGGTAATATATATTTATTTGTATTTATATGTTAAATACATATGCTAATTTGCATGTATGAAAAATACATTTATATATAGACTATTTATGAAGAGGTATTTGCCTATATATTTTTTTTTAATAATTTTTATGTATTTTCAGTATATTGCAATGTTGAAATATACATTTGGGTATTCTGTTTGTTTAAATATGCAGTTGGGGTTATGAACTGTATATAATTACATATGCAGAGTGCCTTTCTTATGGTTAAGACATTCCTTCGATTGAGTTCAATCCCAATGTACTTCGTACAAGATATGCTTCACCATTGTGGGACTACGGTATGAGAAAACAAGAAGCGAAAGCTCAAAGTGACGATGAAGTTCTATTGAGGTCTGTTAGGGAAAGCAAGATAACAAGTGTCACAGAAGTATTTGAAGTCTGATTGTTTATGATTTTATTCCATTTTATATTTGACAAGATTTAACTGGATGTTGATAGTAATTTAGTGCAGTAATTTTTGAAACTTATTTTCTGTTTTAATGTTAATGAAAGTTATTCATTTTGAAGTGAATGAAAGTTATTCATTTTAGTCTTTTATGTTGAATATGTTTTCGATAATTATATAGTATGTGTTTTATTCAAGTTTACATATATATATATATATATATATATATATATATATATATATATATATATATATATATATATATATATATGGATACAATTTACATTTCAATATATACATATGCAGTTTTCAGATTTATCTTCAAAATACATATGCAGTTTACATTACATACACATGTTTAATACATACTAGCCTAGGATACGTACGTTGCACGTGTATCAAACAATAATTAAGAATATATACGAAAAATAAATTATTGTGTGTACATTATTTTATTAAGTATCAAACTTTTAAAAAGATGACATAAAATATTTCAAAATAAGTGTACTCCCAAAATACTTACTATAAATTTTATATTGCAAGCTTTTAAATAAAAACAATAACTCAATATAACCAGATGAAATAATGATGGTATATATATCAAAAAGAATATGGATTTGATAAGTTCAACTTTGATATTGGCTAAAGATAAAAAGAATTTATACGTTCACGATTAATTCACTTTTGTAAACTTTCAGTCATTTCTTCTATAAGAAAGCTCAGCAAAAAATAAAAATGTAAACATATTACTTTATCAATACTAAATTAACTTTCAAATAATATGTTAATATAATTATATAGTACTACCTCCATTTTAAGGGATGGATACATCATTACTGTATCAAAAATATTTGAACTCAATACTTCAGATTTGTTGCATAAATTGATACGTAAAATCTATTAAAATTACAATAAGTAGTAAATATGAATTCACAATTTTATAAATATATTAGGTACTTGCAAAAGAATCTTAAATTTAAATCCACTTAAATTTTGAATCTGTTTCTGAATAATTAAGTGCAAAGTTTTAGTCACTGGAAAAATAAAACATGCATTGCAATGTCTCTCTCTCTCTCTCTCTCTCTCTCTATATATATATATATATATATATATATATATATATATGCTTTGCTAAAGTTTCATTGAATCTAACTCGAGGATGATAATAATTAAGAGATAATGATGCAAATTTAACTGCTAAGTGCTATCATTTGTTTTTACAATTCGTTTAAAAACTTTGAGAAAATGCTCTCAAATATATCTAAACTTTGGCGATATTTGTGTAATATGCCTGAATTTTGCAGGAGTCTTATGTACGGCTTAGAAATTTGTGGGAGTCCTATGACCTACTTAGACTATTTATTAGCGTATTTTATTGACATTTATTTGAATTAAGTTTTTTTAATTTTATTTTAGCATTTTTTATTTTCTTATTAATTTATAAATGTTACTAAAATACACTAATAAATAGTTCAGGAGGATCAAAGGACCCTCGCAAAGTTCAGCTATATTACAATAAATTTCACTAAAGTTTGTATATTGAACATTTTTCCCATAAACTTTTGATTGGAAATAACTAATACGCACAATGTTCCCATTTAAAGATAATTAATTAAGTATTGTGATATGAGATTTATCTAATATTCACCGATAGTGGCCGAAATGACTACCCTACATTGGCAAGGATTCTTAGAATTTATAATAGGTAAGATTTTCAAATATTTTATTTTTATATTTAAAATATAAATAAGAAAAGAGTAAAATAAGGTAATTTCGACTCTAATTATTTTCTATCAAAAATAGAAAGGATCTTTCTTTCTCTCTAGAGATCTCCATCTTCATCTCCTTCCGTCTTACTCTTAATTTCAAGCCCTTAAAAATAAGGTTAAAGAGTAAAATGATATTTCAAGTTTAAATTTGAGGTTTATTTTTTTTCGTGAGAAATTATTGTCTAGAATTAATTATAAAATATGTTTAAGACAAAATCAATGTTTTGAATGAAATCAAAATTTTCTCTAAGTTGATCTAACAACACGACAGTTTTAGGAATTCTACAATATTCGCTTGTTCTCTTTTCTCTAATAGATGATCAGAACCTCATCAGGGTTCGAGTCCTACTGCGAGGTCCTTGAACCTTGCACACCTCTATTGCCATTACAAAATTTTTAAGGAACTAAGATTTATCCTTTCCTCAAACTTTTTGAAAAGAGTGCATTCATTGCTCTCTTGAGAAACCTAAAATGGAATCAATTCAAGAACCAACCACAAAAAGTCTTTTTCACTAATTGAGATTTATCGTATTTTAAGAGCCTTAGTAAAGCTATTGGAAGTGACACAAAATTTTTTTCATAAAAAATTACCTTTGAAAAAAAGAAAAAGAAAATTACCATAAACAAAAGCTTGACTATTTCTATTATAAACTTTTTACAGTTTTTTTATATAAATGAAAATATTCAAAAGTGTTTATAAACAGTTTTCAAATTTACCTAAATCTCTCAAAAATTCTTAGAAGTCATCTTTAACTTAGAAGCATTTAAAATAAAGTAGACAAGCCAATCTAAACCGGTTCCAAAGCACAATAGAGTAGAGAATTAGTTTTTTCTAAAGGAGAAGTAGATACAAAATTGGAACTTGAGGGAGGCACGTTTGGTCCAAATTTGGAAACCCTTTGTCTGGCGCCAGTCATGACCATGTTAGTAAGTATCTTCACATATTCGATCCTCCTTTTTTATTTTCTTCAGATTTTGGCTTCCATAGCTACTGATTGATAGCTATTGTTTGTTTTCTTCTTCTTGTGCTTGTAGCTTCATTATTTTTGATTAGTAAGAATCTTTCGTAATCGAATGAGGAATTTCATGTCCTAATTTATTTTGTAAAAAATAAAATGACATATACTTTTGGTGAATGTTAGTTTTAACCGAGATACTTTTAATATTGTTAGTGTTGTTCAGTTGTGCAGATTACCAGTAATGTTTACTTCAAGATATAAGTTGTCTTTTTGCTTTTATATAGATGGAAATTGATTTAAGACAAGTACCAGAATACTTGGAGTTTAAGACAAGTATCAGGATACTTGGAGTTGATGTGATTGTTTTCTCTCGTTCCTATAAAAAATTGAGAAAAAGGTTATTGATTCTGCAAACTTTTATTCGAAAAGATTTAATCACTTTTTTTGTCGTTGAGTTTCAATTGTGAAAACTAAAACCTATTTTTCGTGCACTTAATGTCCTATTATACACTTTGTTTCAAATTGGCATCAATCTTTAAAATTGAAACTTGTTATTTGGAAAGAAACATAACCAAAATGTGTCATTTCAAATATATTGGTCTTTTCTTTTCTTTGTGATGTGATCATTTGCTTGCTATCACCCAAGATGTTGCGGTAACTATTCTCTTTATTGTTACCATTTACTTGTATCTCATTTTCTTCGTTGCAAAATGTGACATTTTGAAGTTCTGACTAGTTTTATTGCCCAATCTTTGAATTGTTTATATTACTTGATATTTCTATTGCCATCAACCCATCCGGAAAACTTGCAGAAAATTATGCTGATTGCAATCTTAAATAGTATGGGAATCCTCAATATTAGTAGTATTCATTTATATTCATCAATTTAGTTATATTTGGAAGGGGGACTTTTTTTTTTCTTTAATCAAGTAATCTCTATTTGAAAATTAATAGTTTCTCAACTCTCTATTTTCATGGGGACCAAACTATCAATATGACTTCCTCTATTTATTCTCACAAATAGTTTGTTTAACGTCACATATCCTTTAATTCTGAAATGGTTAATCTTATGGAATGGATATCATCTTTCTCAATTGTACATTAGTCTGAGTTAGAGAAGGATTTGAATTAATCGTGAATTGAATTTAGTGAGAGGAATCAGTAAGCTTTCTTTGTATTTGCATGTTTTTGATACTTGCATTCTTGTTGTCTGTAAAAAGGTTGAGTGCACTTGCTTGTACAGAACAATTTGTTAGGCATTACCAAGCTGCACCCCTTATGCTTACTTTTAAAACACATTGTTTTGGTTTATAGAGGATCACCATCTCAAATTCCATAATAAATTGACATATATGCTTCCTAAAGACTACGGTAAAAGACACGATAGATGGTTAGAGTGTCGAAGATCCTGACTAACCACAGGAGAGCGTCAAATAAATTATGCTGATTATACAACAGACTGAGACCCCAGAGAAGTGTCAAAACCTAGAGAGTTGAAATCTAGCAGAACAAAACTCTTGGTGACTTTTTCTCTTCTGCCTATGTCTTTGTGGGAGAGTGACTGCTATATATGCGAGTGAAAGGTAACAGGTACCCGGTGAAATAGTCGAGCTAGTATAAGCTGGCCCCAACACTACTGTTATCATATGAGAGTGTCAAAGGCTGGAGGGTAAGCTCCCTACAAGAGCCACAAACCGTTATGACATTGTTAACATAGGTTATCATAGCTCTTCTCTAAGACTCTGTAGGTGACATAACTTAATTAGACTAAGTATACAACTCTCTAAGTCATTTATAGTTTAAAGTGATGTTATACATGTTGACTAAAAGGTGCTTGAGGCCTGTAAATTGCAAAACAGATGTGATTTTTCAGCAACTATACATATTAATTGCTTGTTTATATGTTTTCTACTACTATGTTTTAGATAAAATTATGTCTAAACTTTGATTCTTAAAGTGAGTCGACTCTTCTCCTAAGTTTCCGTCAAATCTCCAGAATGGATTTTATGATTCAATATGTACGAAAGATTGAATATTGCATTATTAAATTAGTAATCAAACTATTAGATAATGAACTTTTCTTATGAAATTATATACAACTTAATACTTCAGAATGTTAGAAAATTATGTCAATAATCTTTAAGATGTTGGAGGGGGAAAAGATTGATTATGAAGGAAATAAGTGTCTTCTTCTTCCTTCTTATAATCTTGGAGGTACTTAGCTTTTACCTCATAATTAAAATATTTGTATACTATTTTGTTATAATTCAAAGCAAGGTGTATCTTTTTGAATAGCTTTTTTTCTCTACCTTACTGGAAATATTTGGTCATTTAGGGTGGATTTGGTGTGTGTTCAACTTGTGACTATTTAAAAAATTCAGTTATTGTGGCAACAACATAACTTCTCATTTCTTCCAAAGATGCATTGAAGAAGGTTGCGTGAAAAATTTCTTTTGGATGTCAGAAATGATGTCATTGACTTTTTCCTACACGATATGTATAATCTATATCAACCCTTTAACCTAGACTTACTGCTATTTCAACTTTTTAGTTGCATTCTTAACTACAACAATGAAATAGTAATGCAAATACTACAGTTCGAATTCATTTATTTTGAAGGAATATTTCAACATTGATATTTTTTTAATAGTTAGCTATGTCTTTAAATTGTTTCGCTGTCCGCAATTATACAACTTGCTTATTTATAATGTATCCTTGTTGTCTTGCCAGGTCAATATTAGAGTAGCACCTGGAACTCATGCTACCGAAGCTGCAGGTAATCTATTCTTCACTTGTTTATTTCTTATAACTATCCCCGTTTAGCTTGAAATTATTGTCCTCGGTGTTGGTCAAAATCTTTTTCCTGTCTTTTTTGCTAGTGGTTGCTATAGTTTGTTCGATGATTTTGATAACTATAACACTTGTACGATGTTCACAAATAGAACTAATCTGGTTCTGCAACTTTCTAGGTAGCACTAAGAGAGAAATTCTGGTTAAGATGATATCTTCCTAACTTGAACAACGCATGCTATTTGATTTCTACAAAGAGAGCACCTTAATCATGAAGTTCTTTTCCACACTGTTCCTACTTCCTAGATAATTTTATTTGTTAGTTTACATGTGTTCTTTAATGTTATAGGCAAGGACAAATACATAATCAGACCAATATCAACACAAACTAAAAATATGAAGTGAAACTTTAAACACAGGATATTCATGAATCAATTAATGGGGCTGAACCTGAAGATACTAGGGAGAAGCAGAAGCAAGAAGAATTAAGATTGAAGTATATATTGGTAATATCAATAGGTTTGGTATTTAGGTATTAGTGATGCTTTTAAGTAGTCATCTTTTGTGCCCTGAAATATTGTGGAAGTGCCAACTTTAATGATTGAAAAATAGATGAAAAAATTAAAAATTAAAGACAAATTAAAAAGTTACCTCTTCATCGACTAACGTAACAGTCTTTTGAATAACACTTTCTTTTATTCTTTTGTTGCCCCAGAGAACCTAAAAATGGAAACAAGAAGCAAAAGTGAGTTGATTAAGATCAGAATCGGATCCGAAAACTTGAAAAAAAGACAAAAGTGTGACATAATTATTGACGAAGAAAAAAATATGATACATACATGGTTTTTATAGTAGTCAACTTTAAAACCTAAAAAAGAGACAAAATTATCGACGAAAGAAAAAAATATGAAACTTACATGTACAAAAAAAAAGAAACTCAAAATTCTTATCTTGTTGTTTAACTTCAACATAGGCGCGAACATCTAATTCCAATAGAGATCAAAAGTAGAGGGATTTGAATATCATCTACTATAGATCAAAAGAATAAAAATAAAATATTAATAATAATATAATGAATAAGTTTACTCACCAGATGACTAAAAGTCGAGCGAGACATAAAAACCTTAAAAAAATGATATAAACTTTAATGTTTGACTCACCTACCATAGATTCAAAAATAAATAAAAATAAAAAATGAATTTGACTCACTTTTTATCTCTACTTTCGTTTGGCTACAATAAAATAAATAACACCAGAGTTAAAGGAAGAAGTACCCTGAAAAACAAGTAGTAATAGCAAAAGAAGACCGAATTAACATACTAATCTAATGTTGTTATTACTCAAATTTCAAGAATATAATATGGATTTTCATTAGTTGTCATCTTTTTTGGCCGAGAAGCATGATGATGTTCCCTGGAAAAACGTTTTGTATGCCTAATAAATACATATATAGACTCAAATTAGGATTTTTTCCTTATTATGATTTTAGTTGAATTAAAAGTCCTAATACTATAAAAGTAATTAAATAATAATTTAAATAAATTAGTAAATGATAATTTTGTCTGTTATAGTGTGTTTTAATAAAGGATAAAAAGTTCAAATCACTTTTCTAAGGACCTTCACACTTTTAATATATTATAGATTATACATAAGGTTTCACATATACTTATACACTGTATATATGTACTTTAAGTTAATTTATATATGTATTTTACTCTGTGTTCATATAATTTTAAATACATATGCTGCTTTATATATGTATTTTTTCTCTATTTTCATATAATATCAAATACACGCGCTGCTGCATATATGTATTTTACTAGGTGTTTATTTACTATATAGTTTTCTCTGTGTTGTTATAATATATATTTTAGAAAATATATTTATCCAAATTCATAAAAAACTATGTTGTTAACTCTGACACCTAATACTAATAGACAACGATACAAGTAAATATTATAACAGAAGTTAAAATACATAGATGCGCTAAATGTATCTTTGAATACACATCTTTTGTAAATAATTATGGAAAACTGCATATGTATTTGATATTAGAAATACATATAGGTCACTATATTCGAATAACAACATAGTTATCAAATACATTTACCCAAAAACATATGTAGTATTTTTTAAAGAAAAAGTATATGTATTTTCATTCAAAGTTAGAAATACATAACTGTATTACTTATTGTCATTTATAATGTATTATAGTAAATGGAACATAAGTGTTGTAAAACACATTTAACAAATGAGTTCATTATTATGAAAAGTGTAAAACAAATTATAAAGCAAGAATACATCAGAACAAATGTATCATTTACGATATTTTCTACACGAACGCCTTTTGTGACCCTTAGATCCACAACCACTACATGAGTTGATATTCTTCTTTCCAAAGATGTTCCTTCCCGATTTTCCATGATCTTTCTTTGCAGGTTTTTTAGGAGGCCGTTTGTACTTTAGACATGGTACTATTTCCCCAAGTATGCTATCTAGAATTATTCAGTCATCTATGTATGATAAATAGTAGATTGAAACATCATACGTTTTCAGTACTTTTTTTGGCTTAGACAGATCGCAACAATATGGTCCCTTGGTGAAATTCTTGCTATCCAAGATCGAACAAGCATGTGCACAAGGTATCTCATTCAGTTGAAATGCATGACATGAACATGATTTTTCCTTGAGGCAAACAATAAAATATTCTTCTCTGTCATGTACCGTGTAGACATACTCTGTCACCGGTACAACCTAATATTATTTTTGTAAAAATAAATTACAAAAGGCCAAATATAAATATGTAAATGTATTGCTACAAACAGATGCAAAATGTATATATATATATTTTTTAAATACAGCTGCAAAATATAAATACACATATTGCTTACTGCATATGTGTTCTTATAAGTACAACTACAAATAAATTCATACCAATAAATATACATATTGCTTACTGCATATGTATTTTCTTACTTACTGCATATGTGTGCTTATAAATACAACTACAAATAAATTCATACCAACAAATACCATAAATATACATATTATTTACTACATATGTATTTTGTTTCATGACAAAGATTAATGCATATGTATTTAAAAGATAACATTCATTACTGCATATGTATTTTTTGGAAAAATAGAGAACACTGATTACCTTAATTTTTTTTAAAGCACATACGTCCATAGCTATTTATGCATACAACTACAAATAAATTCATACCAATAAATACCATAAATATAAATGATCATACCGTCATACAAGTACACACTATAATTACATACACAATCAAAATGTCCCACTGAAAATATAATTATAATATATTTGTACAAAGTAAAATACAACCACAACCACAACATTCATATTCGAACAAAATCAAAATATCCATAATCGAACTTTACGAAAATGAAAATATACTCTTAAATTTCAAGAATCGAAACTCCAAAAAATCGAGTTTGAGCAGCTTGAAATATTGATTTTGATCACTATATTGTTCGATTAGTTCAATTTACTGTTGTATTACTTTTTTTTTTCAAAATTAGTTTATAAAATATTCAAAAATAATTTAACGGCGAAACAAAAAAATTGAAAGAAACATCAGTAATGGCTCAAAAAAATTGAACAAAATAACAGAAATGGTTCAAAAAAATTTAGTTCTAAATTTTTTTGATCGATTTCAAACAGCTAATGAAATTCATATAACTGTAATTCATAAATTTTTTGATCGATTTCAAACAACTGATGATATTCATATAAGAAAATAATAGTACGATTAAATACCTTCAATGACAGTAATGGTTTAATTTGAATTTTCGCAGATATTGAAGAGAATAAGCTTAAGTTGAATTTGATTTTAATTTTTTTTTGGATGAAAAAGATAATGTGAAACTAAAATTTAAATTTTGATTTTGATTGGTAACAAATAACGAAAATCACGTTAATTAAGAGGTATTAATGGAAAAGAAATCTCCACATTTAATTAATGGGTAATTATACCATATTTAACTCAACTGATTTGAGTTAAATATGGGCAGTAAAACGATTTGTATATGTATTTTTATAAAAATAGTTTCTTCAAATATAAAATATAAGTTGCTAGTTTAAGTAATTATGAAGGTGCTGCTTGAATCTCATAATTATGGTCTTAAGTTTGCTATTTATGAATTTTCCTTTTGAATTAACTATTGATAGCTAAGTGAAAGCTAAATTAGAGAAATTGGCATATTGCTTTCGGAGGCGTTTCTAAAAATGATAAGTTATATGAATGTTGAATCATTTAGGTAAGCTAAGAGTCTAATTAAGTCCGATTTCAAGCCTCACTAGTTATTATGATATTATGAAGAACCAAATTATAAAGACTATAATTAGCAAGAGAAATGGAATAAGGACAATGAACATGAAAAAAGTTGTAAATTTGGAAGATATAATTACACATATAAATTTATAGGGAAAAGTCATGATTTCCACCTCAAACTACGAAAAGTCTAGGTCACACCCAAACTATCATAGTGACCTATTTTACACCTATACTATATAAAAGTGAAACTATTACCTCCTCTCGATACCCATGCCCAAGTTTAATGATTGAAGTGTACTCCACTCGCCTTGTGGTGATGCCACATGTTTAATTTAATTTTTCTATTTAATTAATGGACCCTTAAATAAACCTAACTGACCCAACCCAAATATTTCACCCTACCTGATCCATTCGGGTAGAATATGAATAGTCAAAGTAAAAGCCCAATCTGAAAAGCATCAATACGAATCAAAATTAAAACTTCGTCTCTTTTTTCTTTTCATATTTTTTAGCAAATTTTAACCCAATAGAAGATATAAACATCTAATTTTGTTGTGTTCTTCATTTTTAACAATCAAAAATCATTTATCTCTTTTCATTTGAAGTTACGATTGTTACGAGTTAATTCGGTTGATTTCAACAGACACGAAGGACAAGATGGAGGGTCGACTCCTTTTAGATGTTGTCAGCAAGAGTTAGTCCATCTTCAAGCTATTTTCCAGCAAAGATTAGCCTCTGCTGATCAGGGGGAATGCCCTCCTTATCTTGAATTTTCGGTTTAACATTGTCAATGGTATAAGAACTCTCGACCTCAAGGGTGATGGTCTTTTCGGTGAGGGTCTTAACAAAGATCTAAATCTGAAATACATTGAAACACACAATTTTGTCAACTTCAATTCAAGATCAGAAGAAAAAGACAGTAAAATTAGCAGCACTGGGAGTCTAAGAAAGAAAAGAGAAGTAACGTTCTGCAATTCTCCACCTATAGCAATAAACTGCCCACATAATATAATTTTCACAAGTATTCTAGAACTTGTTTGATTAGGATTCAATGTAAAGGAGTGCGTAATACAAGTATGAACACGAGGATGGACGTGAATGAGTGCGTAATAAATCCGTCCAAGGAAGTTCACAAGTGAAGTGTAAATGAGGGCCTAAACACACCAAAATCAGCCCACTTCTTGCACTTGATGGGCACCTCACCCTTGAGGGGTATTATGGATATTTCACACTATTTTGTAATATCTATAAATAGAACCTTTTAGGGTTTCATTTATTAGACTTTGATGATAATGAATGTTGTATAACATTGAAAGACAAGTCCTCTCTCCTTGAGGCACAAATCCAAAACTTGTAACTAGGTTGATACTAGGGTGGAATCACTAGTGTTGCATTCTTGCTTAGAACGTTGGGTGCTAGAGGAGGTTGAGGTCTCTCTTGTGCTCACCGAAGAGAGTAGGTGTTCCTATTATCATTGTATTAAGGGTCTAGGTTCTTGAATACACTTAGGTTCTTAGTTCATGAGATAGTGTATGTCACTCTATCTATCCTCTCTATTCTTGCAATCTTGTAATGTTTGTATCTCGTATTGTACCCGTTTGTGTTTTTGTTGTTATTCTCATTGTTAAGTTCATCTTGTTCTTCATTCTTATTTTGTTAATCTAGTTTGTTATTCACTTAAAATAGGTGTTAATCACCTTAGTACATTGTGTTTTTATTGTAGAACTTGAATCCGAGAGGGGTCACTCAAAGGGTCCTCGGTTCTCTTGAACTTGTGGACTATTTTGAGTGTGTGTTTTGTGTGTTCTTGGTCAATACCATATCATTTGGTATCAGAGCAAGGCTTGATCTTGTTCCTACAAGAACAAATCTTGGGCTAGCTCACTTGAAAATTCCAAAAAAAAAAAAATTGAAATCTAAAAATTCCAGAAAAAGAATAATCTGTCCATTTTGTGTTCTTGGTCATAAATTGTGTTTTTGTTGTGTCTTGGCCGAGATTTTTATTTTTTTTTGTTGTCTGTAGGTGTTAGTTTTGTTCCTCACTAACACATTGAGTCTATATCTTGATTTGAGCTTGTATTTTGATGTTGTTATTGTGAACATAAGCTTGGCCCATTGTTGTTGAACATTATTGTGGTAGACATTGTTGTTGAGAAAATTGATTGGCCGTGTATTTGGTTGTTGTTATTGAAAAAAGTGTTGTTGTTATTCTTGGTGAATGTTGTTGTTCTTGAAGTTCTTCAGAACCTTCATCTCTTGTTAAAACCGAAGACACAACACTAAAGAGACTTGGCCGTTTATTGTTGTGGATTGGAGTTGGCCGTTGGAATTGTTGTTGTTCTTGAAGATTGTTGTTATTGTTCTTGGTGTGGTTGTTGTTGTTCTTTAAGTTCTTCACCTTCCTTCATATATTGTTAGAACATAAAGTGAATGATAGATCCTAAAAGCTAAAGGAAAGAGGTGTAAGTAATTGTTAGTCTTGAAAGACCCCCAACCACCAAAAGACTTTACATCACTTCTCAACCACTTTCCTATGGAACAAGGGTCCATCTTTTAAGGAAAAGTACTACAAAAGTCAAGTCTTGAAATTTGAAACTTGAAAAAAAGGCTCCAAGACTTATTCTTCCCTCCTTAAAACAAATTCCACCAATCCTAATTAAAATTGGTCCAGACTTGGACTTTGGAAAATAAAAATTATAGAAACCGCAACTAATACGTTACTTCCACGTCATCAACTACTGTTCACGCATCAAATTTTGGCTCAAATTTTAGATTTCTTAGTTTTCTTTTGTTGTTTCTTAGTTTCAATTTTGTTGGTTCCTCTACTAATTGGCAAACTAGTACTCATCTACTAGATTGTTAGTTTGTTTTTGTGTTCGTTCATTCGTGTTAAGCATTTGTTGTGTGTTTTTCTCTTTTGTGAATTCGTTGTGTCTTGTTGGTTGAAGTCCGTAAACAAATTTTCTTTTGAGTCAACTCAAACGAAAATCTATTCCGGACAAAGATAGACTCATCCCTCAGTCTCTCACGAAGTACAAGCCGACTTTCAACACTTGTGAAACCAAGTGTGAGGTAAAAATTGAGAGTGAGAGTGTGGTGATACATTTTTGAGCTAACAAGTTTGTTTGTTTTTTTGTTCATTGTTGTCGTTTCTTTAGGTACCATGGATGCCACCAATCCCGATACCACGTTTGACCGCATCACCGACTATATTGAAGAAATGAAATGGCACGTGGAAAGGCTACGCCAATTGCTACCTAAACTTATCCCACAAAATCTAACTTTCCTTGATAAAGGCTACGCCAATTGCTACCTAAACTTATCCCACAAAATCTAACTTTCTTGTCCAAACACATTGTGACGATAGATTCTCGAAGGAAGAGGTGGGCTACCCCGAACCACACCAAGGTAAAGAGGAGATTGAAACATCTTTGGTACGAGATAGTGAACTTATAGAGAGCGAAGCACTTGCTAGTTCCAAATCTGTCCGTGAGATAGATCATGCTTTATTTACGTTTAATGTTCTGTTTGAAGATATAAACACTCCTAATGAACCTAGTGGTGAAAATGATGGTATAGCTTACCTTGAAGGCTATAGCCGATATGCTAACCCACTATGGTGTGACAACATTCCTCCTAAAGATGGAAATCTTTTCTTGGAAGATGAGAGTACTCTTATGGACATGAATGTGTAGTCTCGGAAATGAGTACTTTTGGTGTGCATGATGATCAATTTACTCTTAAATGTAGTTCACTACTTGAGCATGTGAATAGTGTGCTTAAAAATTCTCAATTTAGTGATGATGTCTGTAGAATTGATCTTGATAATGCACATGACTCTTTGAACATCTTGTGTGGTAAAAGCATTTCAATTAGTTTTTTTCATAGAGACTATGTGTATAAAAATATTTTTGTGTGTGAATGTGGGAGTGACATTCTAGGGGAAGGAAGGGATAGCCTCGGCTTAGGCCCTTGGCTAATTGTTCCATTTGATCCCGGCATCCTCTTGGAATGTGGAAATCTCTACACTCCTCACTTAATGCTTGGTCAATATGACAAGCAATTTTTGGTTATGGGTGCTAATGAAGGAAAACAATGTTCTTCCTTATCTCTTTTTATGGATGATGACCGCTTCCTTTGTGTCTTTTGTGCTAAGCTTTGTATGTTCAACACAAAGGACCCGTGGATCTACTCCAAGTTTGTCCCCCCCTCGGCATGGAATGTGATGTGTGTATTTTGCTAACCCTAAACCTTTATATCTTGAGGATGTGTATTTGTTGTCTTCTCTTAATTTTGTGAGGAAGGGATTCGAGGTCGAATCCTTTTCAAGAAGGGGAGGATGATACAAGTATGACCACGAGGATGGACGTGAATGAGTGCGTAATAAATCAGTCCAAGGAAGTGCACAAGTGAAGTGTAAAGGAGGGCCTAAACACACCAAAATCAGCCCACTTCTTGCACTTGATTGGCACCTCACCCTTGAGGGGTATTATGGATATTTCACACTATTTTTGTAATATCTATAAATAGAACCTTTTAGGGTTCATTCATTAGACTTTGATGATAATGAATGTTGTATAACATTGAAATACAAGTCCTCTCTCCTTGAGGCATAAATTCAAAACTTGTAACTAGGGTGATACTAGGGTGGAAACACTAGTGTTGCATTCTTGCTTAGAACGTTGGGAGCTATAGGAGGTTGAGGTCTCTTGTGCTCACCGAAGAGAGTAGGTGTTCCTATTATCATTGTATTAAGGGTCTAGGTGCTTGAACACACTTAGGTTCTTAGTTCATGAGATAGTGTATGTCACTCTATCTATCCTTTCTATTCTTGCAATCTTCTAATGTTTGTATCTCGTATTGTACCCGTTTGTGTTGTTGTTGTTATTCTCATTGTTAAGTTCATCTTGTTCTTAATTCTCATGTTGTTAATCTAGTTTGTTATTCGCTTAAAATAGGTGTTAATCACCTCAGTACATTGTGTTTTTTTTGTAGATCTTGAATCCGAGAGGGGTCACTCAAAGGGTCCTCGGTTCTCTTGAACTTGTGGACTGTTTTGAGTGTGTGTTTTGTGTGTTCTTGGTCAATCCCGTATCAAAAGTCTACTCAAACTATCTTAGCCATTAAAGTACCTTGATTAAGAAAATAAACTTTAAGAGAGGTTGAACAAACACTTGAGGAAAGAAATAATTATCAAAATTTTAACAAAATTAAGACAAAAGAACTATATTTTCTCGCAATATAGCAAGAAATCAAACGATTAAAAGGATTTAATCACCAATTCTTCAAACAAATGATTTTGAATTTCGATTTTAGATGACAAATTTTAGAATTAGGATTCTTTAATTTGGAGCCCCAAATTGACTTAAATGGAGGATATTGTTGAATATATCCATTTGGGAATTATAAATTATTACTTTTTAATATTTTTAAACGTTTATTTCTGAGTTTCAAAAGGCTGGATACGCCTATATTGAGTGTAAGAAATGCGCCTTGGCATGAGTGTCGCGGGGAGGTAATAGTTTTACTTTTATATAGTATAGGTGTGTAATAGGTCACTATGATAGTTTGGATGTGACCTAGACTTTTCGTGTATAGTTTGAGGTGGAAACCATGATTTTTTTCTAATTCTATACAATATAACCAATGAAAATTTTTTATTTTCCTTTTTGGTAATACTTTCTTCTTCTTCTTCTTCTTCTTCTTCTTCTTCTTCTTCTTCTTCTTCTTCTTCTTCTTCTTCTTCTTCTTCTTCTTCTTCTTCTTCGTCTTCTTCTTTTTCTTCTTCCCTTTTCTTTCAAAAAAGTACTTGTTGAATTACTCTTTTATATAAGCAAACAAGAGGAGGACCATCACAACAAACTGAGTTGTACTATTTGCTTATTGGAGGATCAAGGGTAGTTTTGTCATAGTGCCTTTTTATGTCATTCTTTCAATGAAACACGTGTTTCTGTCCAGCAAACTTCTTGAAAGCTTCTTACAAAACACTAAAAAGACTAAAAATCAATATCTTATTACCATTTTCACACTAAACACTGAACTAAATACTTTGTTTAGCAGGTAGATAACCGATTACATGTGAAATTTTCAAGTATAAATTCACCTCAAGAATACCGACGACTGTTCTGCAATTAGGTTGCTGCTGCGCACCTGTGATTGGTTTCAATCTCACTTCACTTCTTTCTTTTTCTGAAACAACAATTCTATGGCAGTTGTGTCAAGATTTTGATGCTTTATCAGTACTTTTGCTAACTTCACTTCAAATTAATGATTATACATCTGTTAGTATTCTTATTTTGGCAATTAAATTTACCCTGTCTCAATGGTTTTTTCCCTTTTCTCCTTAATTCATTTTCTCCTCATGTGTTTCTTTGCTTCTGATTTTTTATATACAACTATTTTGAGTTTTTCCTATGAATGCCTAATCGAAATATTGAACATGCATGTTCTTTTTTCAGTAGTGGTGTCAATTTCATAACGACCGGTTCTTTAGTTATACAAATTCTTCTGAGGAATTCGATGATAGTGCTGCTTGTGAAACTCCAATTCATGTTAATACCAAGGCAAGAAAATCCAAGGTGAAAATCTTGAAAAAGACACTCAAAAGATGAGTATGCTTAATTTTTGTTAATTAGCCTTAATGTTAAATTAAATTTTACTCTATTGGAGCAGAGTCTATTATCTATAATAAAATGTTCTTCAGTCGTTTCACTAATTTCCTTAATAATATAAATAGCTGATTTGATTTATTCTTGGAGTTTTTACATTATGTCAGGCTTGACTCTTCAATTCTAAAAGACAAAATTTTATGCCTTCTTTAATTATTGTCATTGATTTGCTTTCTTTCCAGGCTAATGTTATTCGAAGAGGACCAAATCACTTTCCTTCATCGAATGGATAGAATGTTGATGATGTCAATAATTACTCTCACCTTATTGCGGAAATGATTGGACAGGGAAGTGATTCAGAATTTCTTCAAGCTCATGTTAGTTCTATGTTTGTTCTTCACAACATATCCTTATTTTTTACCTGCTTATATCTTTGTAGGTTTCTTTAAAATTAATTATTTTGGTCTGCAATTGATGTTCTTCACCCTATATTGTCTTTCTTTTCTATCTGACAGGTGCACACCATACTGGATATTGATTGTCGATTTGGTACTTTTGGTGCCCGCCTACTCTCACTGAAGTTGATGATTTTTTGTGTGGAACCATATAAGCCATCTCGAGAGAGGAATTCCAACTATCATTGGAAATTTTATTTTTGAAATAGCTTCCACTTCCATCATTATCCGATGACATGGTTCACTGTGCTAATTGTGGAATCATTCTGGATAGCAAAGGTATTGCTACAGTTTTGCTTTGAGAAAGTATAGTTGCACTCTAGGTTCTCTATGTGTGGCTTGGGTCATAATGGTGAAATTAACACACTTTAAGGGTGAACTGGTAAGTATCTTCAGATTACATTTTATTGTATAGTATTTATAGAGCTTATTGTAACTTATTTAAGATTGATTTCCTGAAATGCAGTGGTAGTTTAGAATGATTTCCCTTTGAAAATTGAGAAGGAACTTCATTGGCATATTCTAAATACGAATTGTGAGTATAAGAAGTTGATAGTTTATTTCCAATTTGAAAAATGAGAAGGAATTTTGCTAATGCATTGTATAATACAAATACTGAGAATAAGGAGTTGATAGTTGTTGTGATACCCATGCTTCGCTAACATAGGTAGAAGAGTGTTTGAAGAAAGAGAAAGATAGAGTGTCTCATTATCTCCATGTAAGTAGCAAGCCACCCCATCAACATTGACTAGAAATAAAGGATATAAGATACCTAAGAGGTCCATTATAAAAAGGCCCCCAAGTGACATATGAAATAATAGAAATGGAGTGAATTACTCTGCCAGTGATTTTCGTACAGAAAACATCTGGCATTCTCCGCCTGTATGCGATGCTGAGGATGAAAATCTAGATAGACTGTCTGGTATAGCATACAGATTGTATGTGGATTCCTAAGTCTGTATACCTACCTGTGTTTTAGCTTCCCTTTGCTCCCGAGTATAGTTTCTCGGTATGGGTCTTATATGACCTTCACAAATTGCGCTTGGCTCCATTCGGTCGTTTGTCTTATGCCCGACCTCTCCTTGGCTCTGAGTATTCTCTTAGGTGGAGACTTCTTCTTCCATTTCAGCACTTTGTTGGCCTTCATCCCTTCTTTCCAAGCTAAGTTTCTCTTACTCTCAAAAAACGTTTCCACATCCATATTGGATCCTTCAAAAATACACTATATTTGGAGTATCTGACACGCACCCACTAAATTTTTTGAAGAGTTTGAATAACATAGATTCCAAGAACCTTACAAGGCTCCAAGGTGGTGATTGAAGTAAAGTCGTTAAACTTCTTAGCTCAGTTCAGTGTGCAAGTTCATGAGGAATCTCGGGACGTATCACGGTTCCACTCTTTTTTTGCTAAAGCAGTAGGATTTATCTCGAATGTATTGGCTATTATGCAGAATTCATATGTTTTAGAACCATACGAATTATTATGTCCCAATAACAACATACCCAATGTATTCCCCCGTAGTGTGGTATGAGGAGGGTAAAATGTAAGCAGTCCATACTACTACCTCCAAAAAGGTAGAGAGACTGTTTCCGATAGAACCCCGACTTATGAATGAATGATTATATGTTTAAACAAGTGTTTTTGCTTTCTATGACAACAAAAGGATTAGTGAGTATTTAATTTTGCTGATTTTGCTTAATATGTGCCCACTATACATAGTCTGCAACATGTCACTACTGAAGACAAGGACATGGTGCAACACGCTGAAGATTCGACAACTAACAAGGTGACTTATCCATGTAATCGTTACATATTTTTATTGGTTTTACACTTGATAACGATCTTTTATCTGAATTATGCAAACGTATATTAATCGTAAGCGAGTTCAATTCCTTCTAAGTTATTAATAAGAAAAACAGCAGAAGGGAGGTCGAGTGTACAAAACACCATTTTTTGCTTTAGGTTGAAAGCATTTGTAAAACTAAGTGTAGAATTATATGAGTCTCTATGGTTTCAAGAAATTTTTGTTCCAGCTAATAACTTTATAGTGTTGATATGTGTTGAATGGGTTTCATGATGATGGCCAGATGTTTTTTGTAAAGTTGTTTTTTCATGTTATGTTATTTTGTGCATTCTTTTCTCTATATCAATAATCTACACTTGATTGGCAGATAATTGCTTCATGAAATTTGCAGTTTCATTTGGATAAAACATTCACTATTTGTTTCACTTCTCATTAATTGTAACGTCCCGAGTCTGTACCTCGGATGCTACACGGTGCTCATAATCTCGAGGGACCACAAGATAACCTATGAATGGTACCTACTGTAATAACTGAATAGCACTACTGTAATTATATGGAAATTAGGTGGAAACTTTCCATAAGGTTCACTACTGAAATAAAACATAACAATACCAAAACTAAAAACATCTGTCTGAAAATACTCTAGTCTGAAAAACCTCTACTGTCTGAACAAGGAGTTGATGGGACAAGTCCCCAACTAACTCTGACTACTGAAATAAACTGAGTACTGAAATACTAAAATAATAAATCTATCCTCAAACTATGAGGACTCACCACTAAGTCTATTGTTGGTGGATCGAGCTGCTAAGTATGATTAGGAGCCCGTGTGTCTGAACCTATGATATAAGACATCATAGCGTAAAAGAAAGGTATGCATCAGTGCTTTGAATATATTGGTATGCTAGGTGAGGTAGGCTAAGATGCATAGGTTCATATGAATGAACAATAATGATTGAATAATATGAGTATAACTGAATGAAAGTACATACGTGACTACGTAAGCTGTAACTGAGGTTATGATAACACTAGACCATGAGTTTTGAATTACTGATTTACTGATATCTGAGTCTACTGATAATGTATAGCTAATAGCTGAATGATTGTACCCGACAATCCTGATTCTTTGGAACTGTACTGAGTTTCGTACTAAACTAAGTGACTGTATCTGACCGTCCTAATTTCTGTAGAACTAAACTGAGTTCTATTCTGGAGATTGAAATTGAGATTGTGGGAGGTAATCATCTGACCGACATGCCTCTTTTTGAATAGATTAGGGTCCAACCTATAACCCCAGTTGGAAAGGTGTCAGTATTGTGCCATGGGTAAAGATAAGCTGTGAGTTAACCCTCTCTGATAGGAAGCTCTTTCGTCAACCCTCGCTGGCAGGAAAGCTTGAATGGGATGCATCAACCCTCATAATATCTGGCAAGAAGATATCTCAACCTACGCTGGCTACGTAGTTCTGTAATGTAGGGATTGCTACTAAGGGTCAAACCCTCTCTGCTGATAGGAATACCCCCATCCCTGGGTTAGCTCGGTGCTGAATCCTACTCCCAACTGAATAGACACTGAACTGATTTCTAGACTGTTCTAAGCTGGACTGAACTGTTACTGATTATACTGTTTAACTAAACTAAATTTAGTTTATTGGGTTCCGTTAATTGATGAAGTACTACTGAGTTTTATTAATTGATCGAGTTTACAGAGGTCTGAACTGAATACTGAACTGAACTGGACTGATACTGAGTCTATTGAGTATTCCGGAGTCTTGTAACTGACTAAGAGTACTACTAATCGTGACATGATTGAGATTATCTTGTAATTGACATTGGTTATAGGTAAACAACTAAATTACCGGGTATTAAATACCCCTAGACTTGATAGCATAAAAAGTAAAGCATCACATGATCTTACAGAGCATAAAAATGCACACTTGTTCATAATGTATTTATAGAGGAATTTTATCACACACTTGCATGGCATAGTATATGCACATAATGCTACACAACATGTGAGCATCATGATTCCATTCCAATTTCATAATTTCAAGGGTTTAATCATGGATTTACACGAATCTACACACATAATAATTAATTCCACATGAAACGTGTAATAAATCATGAAATAGGAACCTAATTCAAATAATAATCATGAATACACATAAATTCCAATCACGGAAATTATGATTCCAAACTACTTGAGGTTTAAAAGAGTTTCTTGGAATCCAAGAGTGGAAGGAACCCTTGGATGAATACTTCACATACCTTGGTTGCTAAATTCCTGAAGAACAATGGTGGAAATCTTGAGCCTTAGCCTTGAAATTAAATCTCCTAGGGTTCTTGTTCTTGAGAAATTTGAGATAAAGTAAGTATATCTTGCTCAATGAGGGCTCAATCTCGTGTTTTAGGGCTAAATAGGGATGGGAAAAAGACCCAAATAACCCCCAAGGATACGACTTTTAATGACTGAAAACTGGACTATTGATGCGCAGGATGACACGCTGCATCATTGGCATCGATACAATAGCCAACGCGCCGCATAGAGTCTACGTCGGTTCACTGGAAATTGCCACTGGGAGCCAAGGAAAAATATTGATCGACGCGATGGCTACCGCGCCGCCCCGAGATCATGTCGATACACTATTTTGGATTCCCAAACGTGGTTCAAACTAGGTCCAAAAAATACAGAACTCGTCCGAAAACATCTACTGACATTCCTGATCATGAATTAACCTAAAGATTGATATTTTAAGGCCATAGAGGCCGTGAAATAGAGTTTCCAACTTATGAAGGCTAAACTAACACTAATTTGAATACTTAGCAAAATTTTCTTAGTTTGGGATCCCCTTATCGAGCTTAAAAAGAAGGCTGAGTTAAGCTAAGAATTTAGCAGGGTCTTACAATATCTCCCCTTTAGGAACATTCATCCTCAAATGAGACTGTCTACGATGGGAGAACTGACAGACTGGACTTGCTTTCTGGATATGCACAACTGAAGCATGATTTCATGACTGACACTACTGATATGCTACAATTTTATACTGAACATGCATATCTGATGCATGAGTACATGGACGAACATAATTCATGAATGCATGACTCGAATTGCTGATAAACTGAGTTTCTCTTGCTAAACATGCATATCTGATGCATGAGTACATGACTAAATTGATTCGTGAATGCATAACTGAATATGCAACGGTAAAGGATACCAAGTTTGTAACTGTAACTAAATATGGACTAAGCCAACCTAACGAAGACTGTTAGCTTAAGCTGAGAATACTGATGAATCTGAGATCAGTTACTAAACATGTATGGACAAAAACATGAGAACATTACTAAGACTGAAATGTGATACATGAACTGAGCCTTTGAATACATGGCTCACCACTGAGATTGGAACTTGAGGATCCACCTATGAGTACCCACTACTCCAAACTGAATTTGTTACGTGAAGAAAAGATGGAAGGTTTAGGTCATGAAAGCTAGGGAAATTATGGTGCATCTCCTCCTTGGGACATTATGTCCCCTGAAGAATGCTAACTTGGCTGAGATACTGAGGAAAACTAAGACGATGCACAGGGCACCTACGAACTCAGTCGTGACTGCATAGGGGGATCTGAAACTGAGGCATGATACCCGAACTGAGCTAAACTCGCAACCACATGGTTGTTCAATTTTGGAATAGTTACATTTATGAGACTTCGGATAGTGTGATTAGATGGAAAGATGGGAAACTCAACCATACAAATATTGTCCTTCTAATTGCTAAACTGAATTGCTGGTTTTGCGGACTAACTTATGCTGAAAACTTATATTCGACTGGAGACTTACTTTGACACTCTTTCTATAGAGTTTTAGTGGATTTAGGGAGCAAGGAGTCTTGACATAGCTGGATAAAATAGCCGAATAAGAAAATCACATCCTGGCTAAAATTCTGTAATACTCTCTCAACTATGCTCTCCACCTTAGTACGACATATCACCTGAGATAACTGAAAATATTCGCATGTGTGTTGAGCACGCATGATAGCTGAATACTTGGTAATGTAATATTGAACTGTACTTAGTCTGAATAACTGGACTGAAACTATAGAATATCATGCATACGAGGTAAGGACTGACTGGGTAACATGAGATAACTGAGCATGCCTTTGTAAAAACTGTATTATTTGAGAAGGCAGGACCAAGCGTATAACATGACTCTAAAATAGTCCATAAACTGAGGCACTAAAATATTGATAACTGTCTGCTATGGTCAAACAAATCTAAAATTAAACTGAGTTACTGATGTGATTACTCGACTGAGACTATGACTGAGACTGTATCTAAGGCGATAACTGAGACTGTACTGGAACTGAATACTGGGTTCTGATAAATCTACCTACTGAGTTTTGATCTGGACTGAATTCTTCTACTATGTTCAAGCCTACTCAAATCTCCGAAATGCATTCAGCCACTTACACATCAACATAATACTCTAGCCCATCTTCATAACTACAACCTCATGTAAAACTAGCATGCAATAATATTTTCTTAACATCAAACACTTACTCTCTGCGTTCTAAGTAACTGGCCATTGCTACATCATTTCATAGGAAGAGTTCACTGAAGGTTAAAATATGAGGACCTAAAGCATGAATCGATACTATACCGATCTCGACACTTAACTGAGGCCTGAGGAACAGAATAGCAACACCATGGATTTATCAAGCGACCTAAACTGAGGATATACATGACATAATTTGAACTTAACCGACGGTTATGAGTGTAGCATAAGTCTTGGGAACTGGGCATACTGTAAAGCATGACATGAGTACATGAGTTATGAGCTACATGACCTGAGTCGGGAGTTTTTATATTCAAGAAACATGATTTGTAATACTGAGTGAACTGAAACCCTATTCTAGGAACTGTAAGCATACGTGATTTTTGCTAAAGTGCACAAATATGATCTATAATCATAAAGATGAAATGTAAAGCATAAGTAGATATAGTGATAGCTGAAATACAAAACATTGCACTGAGGTAAGGACGGGTTAGGCATCATGCCTTCCCACTACTTTTCTACACATATAAACATTACTATTAAAATCTGAAAGCCTAACTTGGATACTTACTCTACCATGTATCCCTTAGCTTAAAGCCGATATTCTAAGTCTATGAATAACTTAATAAACTCTAAACCAAACTAAAACCACGTTACTCTAGAGTCTGAGATATAACAATACTCATAAACACTCAACTCATCCTGAAGGATTATACCTGATAATCTAAGGTCCACTGCTAGTACTTTCTTTCGATTCGCTCTCTATTGCCCCAACAATCATCATGTAAAAACCTTAACACTGACTAACTTAGAATTCTCTACTCTTCTTTCTACTATTTTAATCTAGAGATTCAAACTTAAATCAACTAAAACTGAGGTACTACCCCTTCATCCAAAGATTGGTCCCTCAGGAAACTGAAACGGGACGATTCTATTACTGAAATCAACTAAAGGGATTTTTCTAAAATACTGTAATTGAGCCATTTCTGTATACTCGTCTTGCTAAAATAGATCTACCTACTGGGGGAGGCACTAAGAAAAGTTCTAGTAAGATTACTAATCTGACTTGAAAGTTGACTGCTATGTAAGGAGTTACAAGAGACAGAGAAGCTCCTGGATCTAACAAGGCATATACATGTAAATAGAAGATTGGTAACGAACCAGTGACCATATCAGGAGAACTTTCCTGATCTTTTCTGGACTGAAGTGCATGAATCCTATTTAGGTGCTGCCCACTGGTGGTACTGGAAGTGGCACCCTGCTAATTCGGGTGACCAGACTGAGCTGAAGGACAGTCGGACTGACCCTGTTGGCGTAAATCCTTTCCCCTCTGAGCCATTACTCTACACTCCTATATCATATGTCCTATCTTACCGTATCTAAAACATACTCTACTGCTAGCTCTACACACTCCCTTGTGGTTCTTACCACATTCTCTACAAAGCGGATTAGTATGCACACCCTTTCTCCTACCTTGCGACTTAGAGCCTGATGCCCCATTTCAACTATCATTCTTAAACTTAATCACTGGCACCCTGACTGAAGGCGGAACTGGGGTTGAGAATCTTTGATATAATTGGGGGCAATTACTACTCCCAGATCTTGGCTTAGAATTATTTGTTCTAGCCTTGTTATTCTTTCTATTCTCCTCTCTCTTACCCTGCTGAGGGCAAGTCAATAAACTAGATAGGAAAAACTATCAGCAAATTATTCTGAGAAAACTACTGAATAAGCCAAAGTAGTGAAAGCAGCTTTGAATTCAGTGTGAGAAACATACTCATTCAAGGGATCTGCCTGAGCGTACGGAGGGGCTGACTGGTTTTCGTTACTTATTTTGTTAGCTTTTTTGGAAGACATGTTCTGGAAGCATAATGAAGAGATGAATTAGACTGAGAGTTTAACTTGAGCTCATGCTCACTCGCACGACATGAATACTTAAAGAAGGGAAACTTTTCCTAAAACATCTCATAGCCTCTTGTCCATAAGTGTGGTACGCTATATACCCATGCACAAGACTCTACCAGATACGGATTTCAGACTTCCTAGGACTCTGTTGAACCTTAGGCTCTGATACCAAGTTTGTAATACCCCGAGTCTGTACCTTGAATGCTACTTGGTTCTCATAATCCCGAGGGACCACAAGCTAACCTAAGACTGGTACCTACTACAATAACTGAATAACAATACTATAATTATGTGGAAATTAGGCAGAAACTTGCCATAAGGTTCAATACTAAAATAAAACTGAATACAGTATAACAATACCAAAACTGAAAATATCTGTCTGAAAATACTCTAGTCTGGAAAGCCTCTACTAACTGAACAAGGAGTTGATGGGACAAGTCCCCAACTAACTCCGACTACTGAAATAAACTGAGTATTGAAATACTAAAATATTAAATCTGTCCTCAAACTATAAGGTCTCATCACTAAGTCTGCTGCTGATGGATCGGGCTGCTAAGTATGATCGGAAGCCCATGCATCTGAACCTATAATATAAGATATCATATCACAAAAAAAGGTATGCGTCAGTACTTTGAATGTACTGGTATGCTAAGTGAGGTAGGATGAGATGCATGGGTTTATATGAATAAACAGTACTGATTGAATAACATGAGTATAACTAAATGAGAGTACATGCATAACTACGTAAGTTGTAATTGAGGTCAAGATAACACTGAATATTGAGTTCTAAATTACTGATTTATTGATACCTGAGTCTACTGATACTGTATAAATGATAGCTGAATGACTATACCTGAAATCCTAATTTTGTGGAACTGTAATGAGTTTCATACTGAATTGAGTGACTGTATCTGACCGTCCTAATTTCTGTAGAACTAAATAGAGTTCTATTCTGAAGACTAAAATTGAGATTGTGGGAGATAATCATCTAACCAACATGCCCCTTTCTGAATAGATTGGGGTCCCACTTGTAACCCCAATTGAAAGGGTGTCAGTACCGTGTCGTGGGTAAACACAAGCTGTGAGTTAACCCTCTCTGATAGAAACTTCTTTCGTCAACCGTCGCTGGCAGGAAAACTCAAATGAGATGCATCAACCCTCATAATATCTAGCAGGAAAATATCTCAACCTACGCTGGTTACGTAGTTTTGTAATACAGGGATTGCTACTAAGGGTCAAACCCTCTCTGCTGATAGAAATGCCCCTATCCCTGGGTTTGCTCGGTGCTGAATCCTACTCCTAACTGAATAGACACTAAACTGATTTCTAAACTGTACTAAGCTGGACTGAATTATTACTGATTATACAGTTTAACTGAACTGAACTAAGTTTACTGGGTTCCGTTAACTGATGGAGTACTACTAAGTTCTATTAACTAATTGAGTTTACTGAGGTCTGAACTAAATACTAAATTGGACTGGACTGATACTGAGTCTATTGAGTATTCCTGAGTCCTGTAACTGACTGAGAGTACTACTAATCATGACATGACTGAGATTATTTTGTAACTGACACTGGCTCTAAGTAAATAGCTAAATTGTCAGGTATTAAATACCCCCAGGACTTTATAGCATAGAAAGTAAAGCATCACATGATCTTGCAGAGCATAAAAATGCACACTTGTTCATAATGTATCTATAGTGGCATTTTATCACACACTTGCATGGCATAGTATATGCACATAATGCTAAACAACATGTGAGCATCATGATTCCATTCCAATTTCATAATTTCAAGGGTTTAATCATGGATTCACACGAATCTACACACATAATAATCAATTCCCCATGAAACGTGTAATAAATCATGAAATAGGAACCTAATTCAAATAATAATCATGAATACACATAAATTCCAATCATGGAAATCATGATTCCAAACTACTTGAGGTTTAAAAGAGTTTCTTGGACTCGAAGGGTGGAAGGAACCTTGGATGAACACTTCACATACCTTGGTTGCTAAATTCCTGAAGAATAATGGTGGAAATCTTGAGCCTTGGCCTTGAAATTAAATCACCTAGGGTTCTTGTTCTTGAGCAATTTGAGAGAAAGTAAGTATATCTTGCTCAATGAGAGATGAATCTCATGTTTTAGGGATGAATAGGAGTGGGAAAAATACCCAAATACCCCCCAAGAACGCGGCTTTTAATGACTGAAAATCGGACTGTCGACACACAGCGCGTTGGCATCGATACGATAGCCAACGCACCGCGTTTAGTCCGCGTCGGTTCACTGGAAATTGCCACTGAGATCCAAGGAAAAATATTGATCTACGTAATGGCCGCCGAGACGCACCAAGCTCGCGTCGATACACTATTTTGAATTCTTAAACGTGGTCCAAAAATACGAAACTTGTCCGGAAATACCTACTGACATTCCTGATCATGAATTAACCTAAAGATTGACATTTTAAGGCCATAGAGGCCGTGAAATAGAGTTTTCAACTTATGAAGGCTAAAGTAACACTAAGTGTGAATACTTAGCAAAATTTTCTAAGTCTGGGATCCCCTTATCGAACTTTTAAAAGGGATGATTTAAGCTAAGGATTTCGCGGGGTCTTACAGTAATAGTGTTGAAAAGTGAATTATAGACAATGACTTAAATCTTTAATCTCTCCGATGAATTCTTAAGTGTCATGGAGGTTTACTTTTGTCATGGATCATGTCAGACACTCATCTGTTGCAACATTTGAATCGAGGGTCCTTCAAAAACACTCTCTCTACCTCCACGAGGTACTGCTCCTCTTTTGAGATTAATGTAGGATCTTCATTATTTTAATTTTCATTTTGCTTTCTAGTCGCAATCCTTCTTCGTTTGAACTAGCTTTTGGGGTGTGAGTTAGACCTAGGCATAATTTAACTTGGTATCAGTGTCAGACTTCCATGCGGATATGTAAATGACAGGTTATAACTACTGATATTTATTTATAGGGTTTATCGGGAACAACCACTTTATCTCGACGAGGCAGGGGTAAGTCCGTGTATAGTCTATCCACCCAAGACCCCTACACTGGGTAAGTTGTTGTTTGTTTAGAGGAAATAACTTTTATTCGTTCATAACATAGCATAATGACGAATTATTTTTAATATACTTAAGAAGCAGTTATTTTGATTATGCTCTTATTAGGGATGAAAATGGGGTGGTGCGGGTGTTAGGCTATGTGGGGTGGTGCGGGTTTTAGACCATATGGGTGCGGTGCGGGTTTAAGTAAATTTCTTTTTTAAATAGTATAGGGCGGGGCGGGTTGCGGGTATATGTGAGTTTAAACAAAAAAAAAATTAAAATTAGTATTATTCTCATAAATCTACCTAAAATTATATCTATTCTTCACTTAAATGATACTTAAATCAACATATATAACACTACAAATAAATAATTTTATAAGTTTTTTTATTTCTTTATTCCTCTAAATGAAAATTTGATATTTGATCATTACTCGTACGCGTGATACTTTTCTGATAATTTCTTAATGAAAAGTGACATAATAAAAATTGGTTGTTATTATTTCCTAGTATTGAAATTATTATGATTTTCAGGGGAGTTATAAATTTTTCAAAAAAGAAAAAAGCAAAAATGTGGGGCGGTGCGGTGCGGGTATGAGTGTGAGGCGGGTTTATGTGGGTTTAAAGATGATGCCATGCGGTGTGGGGTGATTTTAAAATTTACGGGTTTAAAAAAAACCCACAACGCACCATTGCCACCCCTAACTCTTATTGAGATTTTTGTTGATACATTTTTATAGAATGAAGACCATAAAGAAGCATCTTAAAAAAATTGTTGTGAGGTTTCTCGAAAGACTACAGATATGTACTTTGGGATCAGCATTGGTTCCCTCTTTGATGGTGCTTCATATACTTGTGGATCAAGCCTTGGTCCTCAAACCATTCAGACAAATAGAAACAAGACTTGTTATGGACTTCTTCTGCACCATCCTCTGTCATTTCTTTCTCAATTATTTGTTCAATCCATATTAGCTAAGCAAAAATCACACCTGCTAATACCCATAAATCGCTTTTCACTTCATTTACGTAAACATAAGTGAGGCAATTTTCTTTTCCCCAAAATATGGAATAACAATAATTTTGTTCTATTAAAGTTCCAAGAATATGATTGCATGTAATTTAATGCCTTACATTATTTGGGAATTTGTTGATAAATTAATCAAAATTATTAAATTAATCATACATCAATGAATATTTACACACGGTGCTAGATAATTAGTTTTAAGTCTAGACTTAAAAAACAGCAGTTGTAATTTTCTTTGCTGGAGCAATTTTTGAAAGGAGCTATGGTATATCAATTAGGAGTGAAAAGCAGGCTAAGCTCTTGAAAACATGATAACCGAGAGATCAAAGGTTGACACTTTTATGATTTTATATATTTTAACCATCCCACAATATTGTTATTGAAAAATGAATTAGTAGTTTCTATATACAAGATGCTAATATAACCATGTGTGAAGATCTACCATAAAATTCACATGAATATGCTATTGATTAAGCAAATTTTATATTTTTATCTGTGCGTTTTGGTGACAATTATAAATTGTCTTGACCTTTTCTTTTTGACAGATTTTAGAATCATTCATTGTACAAGAATGAGTTGGATTTTGCTCATGGTGTTAAGCCAGATAAAATGTTAGGGTGAGTTATCATCTTTCTTTTTAAACTATGGATAAGAAAAGTTTAATAAACTATAATACTTTAAACTATGAATATAAGAGAATGATATGACTACTGCACGTTTGAGCTTTATTGCCATGGATAAGTTGTAATGGACCGTGATACTATTGACTCAGTTGTAATTATTTTACACTCCTTCTAGCTAATGAGATTATACGTTTTATTAGGTTAGAATTGTCCTTACAAGGATGGGTTATGTAAACAAGTATAATGAATGTTAACTTTAACTTGGGTGGGAGGTCCATGACGCATATACTTTGCTTCTAACGACTCTAAATAATACGTACTTTGCTTCATTCATCTGGATGCTATAAGTCATTGGAAGATTTGAATCTTTGTAAGTTTATGTTGTAGATATTGCTATCATTATTTCTTCTTATTAACTATTATTAACTATTATTATCTTCTTATTAACTATTATCATCTGCAAGAGCCTATTGTTGGGCCCGTGCTCATGCCCATCTAGTCTATATATATGTGTGTTTAATGAGGGGAATTTTATGGTCCTTTCACTCTTCCCATTAACGAAAAATGATACGACAGTTACATGTATATCCAATTGATTTACTTTCATTTTCTCCTTAACTTTTCAATATCAATGATAGAAAATTTGTTGTTGAATTCCACCTAACATGGGGTCGTAGTTTGGCTTTCTCTAGATAGTGTTTGGGGTGATACAAGGAAATTAATCTATATATAATATAAAGGAAGGTCATAGGGGAGCTGATGTGGCATCTTCCAATGGCCTTCATTCATATTTTTATTTTTTCTCCTTTTTTTTTTAAGATTCTATTTTCAACTTTCTCAACAAATATTATTTAAAAATCAGCTCCATGACTCACACCTTTTTATTTTCATAACATCTACTTTTAATTGCACCTTTTCATTTATATAATATTTGCTCTTAACACACCTCTTCAATTTTATAACCCCCAAGATTTTTTTGTTTATAACTCCCAATTGTATGAATTTTTTAGCATACAATTGTATGCAAAAACTACAAGACCCTAATTATCCGCATGGTGCTTCATATGATTCTTCTGGTTCTTTACGTGGCTCAAATTTCAATTGCAACGAACAACAATCCAATTGGCAACAATAATGCTTCATTCCTACTACAATATGGTAAGAAAAATGTGCAAACTATATGAAATATAAGAAACAAGCTGTGGATTGGAATGTTCCCCACTTTATTAGTTTTTTAATCCGTCACATACATGGCAAGAGAATGGAGACGTGTGGTTGGTCATTGGATGAACCTGTTTATAAGGGGAAGTTGTCATACTGAAGGTTACATAAAATATGTATTATGTTCTATAGACAGTCTTATATTGTCTATCCACGTCCAAATTTACTTGTGAACAGAATCTTAAATTTACACTCTACTAAGGAGCACATACATTTTCTTCCGTCTGTAGAGATAATTTTCCTTTTGTTTGAATATTGAAGTTTACTTATTATGAATCGTAAATTGAGATCCAAATGTGTAACAACTCTTTTATATTTGTGAGTTGAATTAATTGAAAAGATGAGTCATATTGTGTGTTAGTATTTCTCAATTTGTGTAGATTGTCATGTACTTTTTGGCATAATGTGTACGTGCAAACGCGTAAAAATCAAATGCTCGGAGAGTTTCAATAATGTGTACGTGCAAACGTGCTAAATGGTGTTTATTTCATCTCTTGAATATTATGTGAATAACATCACAAACATTTCTTATGTGATCGTTTGTCTATCATAATTGATATTTTTTGTTTGTCTTTCCTTCAAAGCATCCTAATTTTTTTTTACCAAGGTACTTGTCGTTACTACTTCAACTGTCAATACCGTTTTTAAATCAGAGATTACACGACCATCTTACTTTGTTCCATTGATTTTTCTTTCTAATTTGGACGACCTTCTTATTGTTCATCAAATTAAATGGAGTCGCAAGTTATGGTAGAAAAAAAACTAAAGGAGGTATACAAAGTGTCATGTTTCAAGTCTATCTCGATCTTCTTATGTATGTCTCTGGTCCAATCAAGTAAAAGATAAAATTTTATTGCACAAAGATGACAAGGTACGGGTAGAAAAATAATTATCTATACCCGTGAAGAAGCAAAAAGTTGATTATATAAGGATTGTAATACAAAGTAGCTACATATTCTAAGTTTGCATATAGGCTAGATAGTTTTTTCGTCAAGTTTAGTAGAGTTACTTTTGAAGAATTAATTACTATGTTTATGGAGTGTGAAGCTTTTTCTTATTTCGTATGAGCAATTTGATTAGTTTCAATCAGTATGTAGAATAATTTATGGATTACTTTATTTTTATACAGTATGTTTCTATTTGTCTAACAATATTCAATTTTAATTATGCAGCTACCTTTCGATATTTGGTGTATCAAAAATTAAATTGGATTATTTAATGAAAAATTGGAGCATTACAATTTTAAGATGTAGAGTGTTTGAAGCACAAATGTACCATGAAAATTGAATATCATTTAAACTTTACTTATATTTGTTATTTGATCAATACATATGTGTGAAAAATCTTTTTTGTCTCAACTAAATTTATAAACTATCGTTTTAAAAATTTACTAATATATTTTATAATTGTGCGAAGCGCGTATACATTCACTACTATATATATATATATATATATATATATATATATATATATATGAAAATTGAATATCATTTAAACTTTACTTATATTTGTTATTTGATCAATACATATGTGTGAAAAATCTTTTTTGTCTCAACTAAATTTATAAACTATTGTTCTAAAAATTTACTAATATATTTTATAATAACGCGAAGCGCGTATACATTCACTACTATATATATATATATATATATATATATATATATATATATATATATATATATTATATAAAGGAGAACCATAGAGAAGGTGATGTGGCACCTCTCTATGACCTCCATTGTTATTTACCTTTTTTTATGAGATTTTTGCCTATTTTCAACTGTCTCTCTTCAAATTTTATTTAATTAAAAACTTATTAATTAAAAACTAAAAATGAATGGTTAGGTTTATTACATCGTTTTGGTTACTACTATCAATATAGCTCCTTCAATTATCTAAATCAGTTACAAGATTATAATAACTATAATTATAATAAAATCAATAATGGCTAATATTTAGAAAAAGAAACACTGGAATGCAATTTTGGCCTTTTAATTTTATTTTTCCCATTTATTATGTGTTATTTTTAAAAACAACTCAAAAGTCACTTCAAAAACATCTTTTAAACCCTCTTAATTATATTAAATGTGATATGCAAAGTTTATTTCTTTAATTCCCTTAATTTCATTGTTGGGTGGTCGCTGGAATGCTTTCCCTTTATTTGATTGTGGTGGTTTGGCTGTCCTTCTTGTCTTGGACCTGTTGCGGGGTGTTCCCTTGGCGATAGGTTCTTCTGGACGATCGCATCTCAAGCCCGTCACTATGGCAAACACTTGTAAGTCAAAACAAACCAGCTTGCCATAATAATTGATCCAGATTTCATCCATCTTTTTGCCCCCTCCTCCGAATCTTTATCATCCTCCATGTACTTGATCGTATGCTTGAGAAGACTGTATACCATCCTCATTTGGAAACGAGCAGTGTGGTCCTGAGGTAGCTTAAGAAAGCGTCCAAAGCAGCTACTCTTAAAAAGTCCGTCTATGTTTTCGTTCTTCATAATATTCCTAAATTCATTAATATATTTCCCCAATTGACATTTAGGTACAAGTTCACTAGTTAGTTCTGTAGGGTCATCTATCGGTATCACAACTTGAAACCTGTTAATACTAATAGTTTTGACAGGATCATGCTGGGATGTCGATATTAATTCACGCCTCATTGGTGATCCATTATCATCATGTTGATGATCATCATCTTTCTAACTCTCTACTTCCTCCTCTTTCTCACTTTCATTTTCTTCATCGCCATCTACAGACCCTTGTCCACCTACCTCAATGTTGTTTTCATATCTCTCCCCATCTTCACTTTTTTCCGACTGAGATTGATCAGGAAGATCCTCCGAATTTCTCTGTACTGTAGCCTTTTTTGTTGGGTGGTCAGAAGTTGATCTACTTTCACTTTCTTTTCTTTTGGGAGATATTTTTTACCAACAAACAACAGAAAAACAAAAATTACATTACAATTAATATATGCATAAATTGTAAAAAAATACATTACAAATACCACGAATACCGACACACCAACAACCACCACAAACACCACCAACTAATGCCACTAACACCACGAATACCGACACCACCAACAGCCACCACAAACACCACCAACCAATGCCACCAAGACCACAAATATCGACACTACCAATATCCACCACAAACACCACCAACCAATGCCACTAATACCACCACCAACACCACAAACAACCATCAACACCACCAATGCCACCAGCAATGCCAACACCACCACCACCAAACCACCAATACCAACACCAGCAGTCACCACCAACACTACAAACACCATCCAACAATACCACCATAGTCAATGGAATACTGGGACAAAAACTAGAGTTTTATTAGGTTCTTCCTACGATTTTACCATCAAGACTCGAAATTGTTAACCTATTTTTGAAGATAATACAACTAAAAGTTATTTTTTTTATCATTAACTAAAAAATCCTAATTTTTAGAAAAAAGAACAAATATAGACCTCCTCTTGAACTTTGTTACCTACAAATGTAGAGAAAAACGATGGATACAAGCAAGATAAAGTCGAAAATAACACCTATGTTGTGAAGGATAGAGCAATATGTTGAGTAGTTGTTGTCTGTATTGCTGAGAGAGAAAGAAAAAAGTGAGAACTCAAGATTTGAAATGATGAAACTTTTTTCCGCAAATAGATGATTTGTATGGGTTGATTTGTATTTTGAAAAAGAATGACAAGTTTTGAAAATATTTATTTGGTCCGAATTGATCTTAATTATTTTTATCTAAATCAATTTAGGTCTTAGCTTATAATAATAAGTTAATGAGAATCATTTTATCTCAAAGTGATCGATCGATGACTCAGGTTGGGAGGAACGCAACACCAACACCAACACCATGCAATTGCAAAAGACTCAATTGAAGTTGTAGTTAACCCTATGTACTCATCTCCCTAGATCTAGCTAAATCAATTTAGATATTAGCTTATAATAATAAGTTAATGAGAATCATTTTATCTCAGAGTGTCGATCGAAGACTCGGGTTGGGATGAACGCAACACCAACACCAACTCCATGAAATTGTAAAAGACTCAATTAAAGTTGTAGTTGACCCTATGCACTCGTCCCTAGATCTAGCTAAATCAATTTAGGTATTTGCTTATAATAATAAGTTAATGAGAATTATTTCATCTCAGAGTGATCAATCAATGACGTGGGTCGGGAGAAACGCAACACCAACACAACACCATGCAATTGCAAAAGACTTAATTGAAGCTGTAGTTGACCCTATGTACTCGTTCCTAGATCTAGAAAACCCTAGTTTATACCAAACACTAGTTTATACCATGCAATTGTATAAAAACAAATGTTCAACCTGTTGTAACAAGTAGAGAATCTGTTGGAATTTAACAAATATATTATTGAATATATTGCAACAGGTAGGTAATCTATTAGAATTTATCAAATAGATTATTGAATATGTTGCAACAGATGACTGAGTAGTTGGAAATTTTCAAACATAAATTATCATCTGTTGCAACAGATGACTTATATATTTTAAGATCATTTTTTATTTGAAAGCAATTTCCCATCCGAGATAAAAAAGATAAAATACTAAGGCGGTAAAAAATATTACTTGGATAACTCAAAAATTTTCTTCTTGAGTAGTCTTATCTTATTTTTTCAATGTCACCGTCTCCTCGTGCCCCTCAAAGGTATTAATGAATAGTTAAAACTCATCTCTAGAATTTTCACTCCTTCAGCCATAAATTAACTTAGCTCATCTCTCTCTCATTAAAATTATCTTTCTCTCCTCTTTAGGGTAATCACAATAATTTTTTTTCCTATCTTTTCTCTCCTCTATCGCATGAGGATTCTTTCGGATCTCAACCGATCAATATCTTTTCTCAACTGAAATAGTGTTTTGATCCTGTTGCTTTTTTGACATTGCAGGTATGGTTTAATATTGCTATTTTCTTCTCGTCTTCTTCTTTGTATGTTATTTAAATTAGAGATTTGCATCTGTTGTTTGTTACTTTATTGGTGGTGCTGTTGTTAGGGATGTTGGTATTGTTGGAACATGTGGTGTTAGTGTCGTTGATGGTGTTGGAACATATGGTATTGTTTCTATGTTTTTAATGTTGTTGTTGGTGGTGTTGCAACAGTTTTCTCAACTGTTGCAACTAATGAATTAGCTGTTGGAATAGACGAAACAACTTATGGAAGAAATCAAACCAGTAGCAAGGATGGTTTGATTTATTGTAACAGATGACCCATCTATTATAATATGTCATCCATCAGTGGCCAAAGATGCATTGCCTATTACAATAAATGACTCATCTATTAAACAGGAGAGGAATTTATTGTATTAGATTTCTCATCTGTCTCATCAGATTGCTCATCTGTCGCATCAAATTTGTCATTTGTCGCAATAGATTCATCATCTGTTGCAACAGGAGACGTATCTGTGTCAACCGATTAATGACATATTACATCAGATTGATCATCTGTTGTATCAGATTGATTATCTAATATATCAAATTGGTCATCTGTTCCATCCGATTGTTGTAATGTGTTATATTCATTCAATTTTTTGTCATCCTTTTGTAATGTTCCTTTTGTTCTTCTCTTGTTTGATATCAAATATTTTTCTCTTGTTTGTAGATAAAAGAAACTAAAACTGTATCAACTTTTGCCCTACCAGCATTAAAGGCTAGAGTAAAGATGAGTTTGAAGGAATAAGCTGTTTGTAGATAGAACCACTTCATATGTGGGAGGTATGTGTTATTGATCAACCTATTGTGAAAACACACATCTTGTACACTAATTTTGTGAATGTTGGTTCTTTATCTATTAGGCATTAATACTTCAAATGAGATCCTGCATTTTACAGTTAAGTTTGTTAGGTTCAAACTGGTTAGGCTGAGGAAACAAGTAGGTGGTGTCGATACCCTGTTATGGTTTAATAAAGATTTTGCTAATGTTTATGTGTCAAGTTTGGGGAAGGGTTTAAGTTATTGGCGATAGTGTAAATATCCAATAGTGTTGGACCAATTTTAAGAGTTCAATGGACTTTTGAAAGGCCTCTAAAGACTCGCACTGCTGCAAACAAGAATAGAAAACTAATAGAAATTTCCCTGGCCCAAATTTATATGAATGGGTTGTAAGCGGAGACTATTATAAAGCAGAAGGTGATTGAAAGAATACCTATGCGGGAAGGTTTGGGGTTAGAGAAGACCATATATCAACTCAGACCTTATTAAAGAAGAAACACAAGGTAGGAAGGAAAGTGTAGCAAAACTGACTGATGAAATTGACATGAAAAATGAATAAATTGAATGAGATGCAAGTGTGAAAGTGTATCCAAAAAAGAAAATCCATCAGTTGTTCTTGAAAAAGAAAAATGGTAAAGTGAATTGGAGATGTGCACTTTTTAGTGGACTGCAACTACCTAGTGTGGCCTGAATAAAGACCTACAAAATACAGGACCAGAATTCTAAGGTTTAAGCTTTGTGAGCACCGATGGTGTTAAGATTATCGGTCAGGAACAGAACCTGAACCAACAACTCCTGAAGTAAAAACAAGGGATCAAGCCAAGGTGGCAATTTCTCAAGTTAAACTTGCATCCTATGCCTCTTTTTTATGGCTCTGGTCTGGTCAAAGGCAGTGGAAACAACAAGGCATGGGATTTTTACCCAACTTTAGACATTTTTGTTTCTACTGCCATTGACCTGATCAGAACGATAAACAGAAGGCATGGGATGCAAGTTAGACTTCAAAAATTGACGTCTTCGCTTCCTGTATTTTTACTTCTGGAGTTGTTGGTTCAAGTTTTGAGCCTGACCGACAATCTTACCACCATATGTACACGCTAAGCTGGTTCCTTAGAGTTCTCGTCCTGCATCTTTGTGGGTCTTCATTCAGGCCACGCTCGCTAGTTGCAGTCTATATTAAAGTGCCCAGCTCTAGTCCTCTTTATTGTTTTTCCTTTTCAGGAACTATTGACAAATTTTAATATTTGGATGCACTACCATATTTAAAGCTCATTCAGTTTTTTCATCTTTCAAGTCAATTTCATTGGCCAGATTGGCTAGAAGTTCCTTGCTTACTTCCCTGTGTTTCATTTTAAATAAGGTCTGAGATGGTATATGGTCTTCTCCATCTCCCCTTTTCCGCATAGGTATTATCCCAAGCACCTTTTTCTATATAATAGTCTCCTCGAGCAACCAATCTATATAAATTTGGACTAGGGGAATTTCTATTGATTTTTTATTCTTGTTTGCTGAAGTGCGAGGCTTCAGAGGCCTTTCAAAAGTTCATTGAACCCTTCAAATCGGTTCAATCACTATTAAATATTTATACTTCCGCAAAAAACTTAAACCCTTTCCCAAACTTGACACATAAACATGAACAAAACCATTATTAAATTGTAACAGGGTATCGACCCCACCATATTGGAACCCTTCGGCCTTATCAGTTCACACCTATCAAACTAAACTGTAAAATACAGGAACTCATGTGAAGGATCAGTGTCTAATCGATAAAAACTGCATTCACAAAATCATTGTACTTTATGTGTGTCTGTCACGATAGCCTGATTAGTAATACATTACTCCCACGCATGAAAGTGGATCCATTCATCTACACGCACCTTATTCTTCCTACCCCATCAATGTCGGATAGTATTTATTGTTCACTTCCCATCGTTATGTAGTGTACAAGACTATGGAGGCTCAAAGGATAACCATCTTCAATGTCAGAGGACTACATGCCCGTCAATAAAAAAACAAGTGCTACAAGTCGTGACTTTACACTTTTTTTTAAATCTGTTTATATACTAAAATAGTTACCAATTTGGATTAATTGCCCATCTGTTGCAACTGATGAATTAGCTGTTAGAAGAAATCAAAACATCTCCTCCAATAGATGGTCCATCTGTCACAATAGATAATCTATATGTTGCAACAGATGTATCATCTGTTGCACATACAAACCATTTGTTGTAACTGATGGTAAATTTGTTACGACTGTAGGTTATCTGTTGGGACAGATAGACGATCTGTTGCAACAGCTTAATAATAATGGTTGTTATTAAGTCTCAAGTCTCAAACCATTTCAAAAAGGTGAGAAGTTTGAATGTAAAAGAAAAAGTTACGTCTTTCCACAAAAAACAAAAAGACAGTAGTTTGAATGTAATTAATACAATGGACCTAAACAGTCTTGCCTTTTTGCCTAAATGATCTGTTGCAACGGCTTAATAATAATGGTTGTTATTATGTCTCAAGTCTCAAACCATTTTAAAAAGGTGAGAAGTTTGGATGTAAAAGAAAAAGTTGCATCTTTCACAAAAAATAAAAAGCCAGAAACTTGAATGTAATTAATACAATGGACCTGAATAGTCGCACCTTTTTGCCTAACACATTCAAATTCAATCCTCTATAAATAGGTTCCTTCACTTTTATTTAATTTTTGCATTTTGTCTTTTCAGATTACATCTTCAACCACTTCTCTTCAAAGAGCATATTCCTTTCTCGTTGAGGTAAGTTTTTTTCTGTGTAAATCTACCAATTCGTAGTATACATTGTATTACATTCAGACTCGTTTCTTTAATTTTGTGTTTACTTTGTTTTGTCAATTCATGCGTGTTATAGATATGGCTAATACAAATTGGGATGTTGCAATTCTATAAGACACGATCTAAGAAATTGAGTTACAGGTTTACGACCTGCGGTGGGAGTTGTCCGCTATGAGAGCCTGGATGATCATGGAGATTCACAAGCTTAAGAAGGCCTTGCTACTGCGGATTAGAGATTGGTCGGCTGGCAATAATAATACTGCTGCTGATAATAATAATAATTAGAATGTGTTTTTTTAATTCTATATTGGATCTATACCTAATGTATTTTATTTTCTATTTAATGGAAAATTGATATTGGATGACTTTGGATTTTTAATTCTTATTTAATTTTTATTTTGTCTATTCCTTCTTCTAAACATGTTAACATGTTGACTGTTGGAGGTAAGGAGAAATTTTGAATCCAGTAGCAATAACAATTTTGGCATTTGAGTTCTTTTAAAAGATAGACCATCTGTTGGAACAGATCATTTGGGTTTCTATCAGCAGATTATCTACCTGTTGCGACAGATTTGTCATCTATTGGAGGAAAACATTCTAGTTTAATGAAACTATGTTGTGTTCTTCCAGCTAATATCCACCTGTTGCAACAGATGGGTAATTTGTTGAAAATAATTGTGGTCTGTTGTATTTAGTTCATGTTTTGCCTCTTTTAATTGATGCACAAGTTATTAAAAAAGATATTTTATATATAATAAATGATAACATTACATTCACAACAATGAGTTAAATATATAAAGGTCTACAACAAACAACAACATACGTTTTTACAATTACAATGATCATGATGGATTACGATCCGGGCATATAGTTCTTTTATGGCCAGCGCGCTTACATACGGAGCACTAGTTTCTTCTTGATGGAAATGATTCCCCAAATCCACGCCTCCTTTTATATGACTTTCTTTCTGATTTGATAGTGCTTGGGTCAATATATGGAGGAGGTATTAATCTCTCCAAAAGCTCTGCAGGAACAACTCAAGATTCTTCGAGAGGCACCGGAGTAATATGCCCACTATATTTTATTTTATATTTTTCCACTGAATAATTGGGATAAGAGTGCTCATAAATTTTAGGTCCATATTTTGCACCATATCAAGCCCGAAGCGCTTCCATAGCACTCTGCACGTACAAGATCTTGTTTGAAGATCGACCGTGGCAACATCACCATGACCAGTGATGTTGAATTTGTAATCTGCTATTTGATGAGATAATAACCTATTCCTCAGACTGATGTTCGTTGATATTATTTTTTCAATTTCTAGAACAAATGGGGTTTGTGCGCCCTCGAACTGCACATGCCTTTCGTTAAAAATTGGTCATACTTTTTGTTTATTATTTCAAACAGAGCCTTGATGGAAGATTCTCTTTCATTGCTAAATAATGAATTCACCAATTCAGCTATGTTTGATGTCATAATATTGTGCCTATACAAAATAATCACTTAGTACGACATCATACTAAACTTGTAACTCAAACAAGTTATTAAATTCATAAGAATGTACCTATCTGGCGGATAAAATACCCTACTCCATCTCTCGAAACCGACACGTACGAGATGTTTTGCTGCCTTGGGATGCATATCCTCTATTTGATTGAAATGGTCTAAAAACTCCTCTCTACTATATACTTTAGCTGCTCTATAAAAAAGGGTCACGACCCTTTCGTTGTGATAGTTGGTCCGAATGTTCACTTCAAGATGCCTGATGGAACAACAAAAGTAAGCTAAAGTAACGAAAATTAAACTCTTCTTTGAAATACTTGGATGCCTATCCGAAATAAAATACAACTCTTCGGTATCTTCAACACAGCTTCACAGTTGTTCAAAAAAAATCCATAAGACACATCACATTCCTTGTTCGCTACACAAAAAATAACAGATAAGATGTGATTCTCTGCATCCTGCGCCACCGCCGCTAGCAGAACTCCATTATACCTGCTCTTCAAGAAGGTACCGTCGACGGCTATGCCTTTTCTCAAATGTTGAAAACCTTGATTCCAAGCACCATAGGATACAAAAAAGTACTTGCACCTTTTTTTTTATCAACATGCAATGCTGTCTTACTTCTGGGGTTTTTGGACTCAATCATGTAACGGTAGGCATACAGGAATGCATACCCATGCTCGTGTGTCCCCCTAACCAATTTCTTGGCAATACCCATGGCCGTATATATCTTCCAATGACTGACCAGGACACCCAATTTCATAAGGAGTTGATTGGCCATAACCCTTGTAGAAAGGCCTTTGTCATCGGGGAAACTATTCTTAAAATATTCACCGAGGACCTTTGATCTGGCGTGAGGATTTTGGCCCGAGATGTGCTCCCAACTACATGTGTGATACTTTTCATTTTTATGAATGATGAATCTGTCAGAACTTGTGTACTTCACCACTCTCAACCACCACTTGCAGTTTGAATTTGCACATTTGTAGCAAAAAATACTGCTCGAATTAATCACCTTCTTTATTCAGAAATCTTTTTTCAAGCAAGAAATAAACAAAGTGGTAGATTGTTCTTTCATGTCCTTGAATGACATTCCATTGAAAAAGCCGATCCCGTCGTCTTGAAGATTGCCAAACTGTGTCGATCGAGAAGAACTGTCCACCGTATTGGTCGTATCAACGGGCGTAGGTGTTTGATCATCATCTTGAATATTCATGTCTAAATCATCCAACCTATCATCAAAGATGTCTTGTTGTTCTTCTTTTTCTATATTTTGATTCTCATTTTCTCTCATCTTTTCAACCACGTACACCCTTAACACCTGCCTAGATGAATCACTAAGATAAGCACACAACCAAGCCTGATTGGTTATCTTGAAAGGTAGTACCCTCTGATTTTCAAAGGAGCTGTGCATGTAGATGATGATGAGTTTTTTCAGTTGACAATTCAGTCTACAATAGCTGATGATTAAGTTCACAAAATCATCATATGAAATATCACTTTGGACTGTCATAGCTATCGCTTCTAGCATTTCACCCTCCTTCCAATGCCATACATATCGATTGTTTTTCTCGATCCAATGACCATGAGAATCCACTCTTATTATTATTGATCCCTCCATTAGTGGTACCTAAATAAAGTCATTTGTTAAAAAACATTAATAGTGATATAATAGTGTCGTATATGAATCCCAACAGATGTGTAATCTGGTGCAACAGGTGAAAAATAATTTGCAACAAGTAAGTGATCAGTCGCAACAGATTACTTACCTGTTAGGATTCATGTTACGCTCCTGAAGATAATTTCAACAGATGATTTATCTGTTGTAATAGGCGAATCATATGTTGCAACACACTATATATCTATTTAAACAGATGAAATGTCTATTGGGATAGATGTTACAGGATAAGGCATCTTTGAAGTTGATTCTAATAGATGAGTGACATGTTGTAACAGATAATTAACCTGTTATGACAGATAGCTTACCTGTTACAACAGATGACGTATTTGTTGGAATCGAGTTCAGGTTCTATTACAATAGGTTACTAATATATTGCGACAAATATTTACCCAGTTGCAACAGGCGACATGTCTGTTAGAATCGAGTTCAATTCTGTTACAACAGGTTATTAATTTGTTACAATGAATATTTATCATGTTGCACCAGATAACTAATTTGTTGCAATAGATGGTTCATATATTGCAACAGATGGCTCATCTGTTCGATTCGTGTTACGACATTATAGAACCATAAACATGAATCCAACATATGAGTCTTCTGTTAAAACAGATGTCTCATCTGTTACAACAAATGATTGATCTGTTTAAATAGATGGCTCTTATGTTGCATTCATGATTACGTGCTATCTATTGATGAAAAAACAACACAATAAAAGTTACCCAGATGACAAATTCAACTAAAAATCATAATTTGACTTACCAAAGTATCCTATAAAGTAATGCCAAAGTGGAAAGTGATGTACGAAATAAAATTTGACCTAAGAAATTGGTCAAATAGAAGCAGTAGTGGTAACAACAACAACAAAAATAGTCAACAAAAAGAAGATGAAGATGATAACGAAGTAGAAGATGATGAATAAAACAGCAACAACAATGTACAACAAAAATTGCTAAGAGAGAGAAAACAACAATGGATGAAAAGAGAGAGAGACACAAATTTTTTCCTCCTCTTCTAGTTATATTAGGTAAACATTTGGATCAAAGTGTAAATTTAAAAACTTGTGGGCTGTTCTCAAACTTACCCAACTTTCTAAATCTATAATAAAGTAATTGTCGCCTACACTCAATTATTAAGACTTGTGTCACCTACACCTTATTTTCAAACTTTTTTGTCACCTACAGCTCAAAGCCCCAACTAACTGTCATAGCATCATGTATGATTGTCATTGGTACATTTTGAGTCTGGTAAATCAACTCTAACCTTTAAGTAAAGTGCTGAAACTCAAAATTATTTTGTTAAGGTTTCCTTCTACAGGTTAGAGAAATCATCTGATAACATGAAAAAAATTCTTCCATTCTTAATTATAGATTTTTTTATTCAAATCTTAGATATGAAAAAAATCATGTTAGGGAATCCTTCCTCATTGAATGGACAAATACTAGACGTATGGTGAGAATAAAAAAAAAGGTGTCTTCAATCGATACTACCTCATATAAATTAGGATGAAGAGAGCAATTCTTTTTTTTCAATTTTAATATCGTATACATTGACAAATGAAAAGTGATAGAATCTAATCAATTTGTTTGTGTTGCAGAATTGTTTGAAATTGTGACTATCGTGTTGATTGACTTGATATTGGATGAATGTTGCGGGCGATGGTGCGAATAAAGTGGAGCAGAATGTGTGAGGCAGTTGATTCGGTTCTGCTTTCACATGATTGTTATCCATGTAAAAGGTCAGGACATTTATCAAAACTCATCATTATATGTATACAAATACATTTGAGAATAACTTGAAGAATCTAGCACGGCCCACAACAAAATGCAATCAGGTTCAAAGATTGAAAGGTATCATAGAGCCAACTACAAAGGATTTAGGGTTCACGTATCATCAATTTTTCCACTAGACAAGATTAATTATCTTTTTAGTTTGCTTCGTGAAATTCCTGTAATCCCAAAATAGTGATTTGATTAAAGTTCCAATATATAACTTATAATTTTCAGAATATTATTTTCATTTGTCTTGAAATACATTTGTAATATATTAATACATATTTAAGCAGTGTATTGGTCACTTCTGATTAAAGAAGTCAAAAACTAATCTAAAAGTTTAATTACTCCACAATAATGATGAAAATAACATCCTTTAGCAAATTGATCAAGTTGCTTAATTTGCGGCCACGTACCCTAGTTAAAAGATAATAAGCAACTACAAATTCTTATATGTTCAGAAGCTTCCTCAAGATATATATTGTTATATTGCTTTTAGGCCTAAAAATATCAATCGTTTAAATAAACTGAATTTATTTCAAATTATTTGATGTCCTAGAACAATAAGAAACCATATCTATTACCTTTTCTTGTAATGTTATAATTATTATTGTTTCAATTCAATAAAGTGGTAATTATGTACATTTAACGAGAGATCAACGTATATAGTTTAAATAAATATTATTCATTATGATCAATGCTATTATATTTTTCTTTTGGGTGATGCAAAAATATTAAAAGACATGATATATATGAGTTTTTTGAATCGAAAATTTATCAAAAATAATTTTTCTATTAAAAAAAAAAAGGGATAAAGACCATACCCCTATATATACCCTCTCCAAACTTTATTAGTGAAATCACACTAATTGTCGTTATTTGGAATAGGGACCAGAAGTAACATGTTATTGAATTCCAATAATTAGATGAGCTTAGATCTTAAGGATTTGAGTTCAAAAAAGTTTGATGAGCTACATTGATAATTGACCATTGACCGTTTACCCCAAAAAAGAAAAGACCATAGACCAATAGGTGTGTTTTCTAAGACTTGCCACTAGGTGAGTGTTTTTTGGTTTGAGAAATCCCAAGTCAAATTAGGCTTTGCAATTGTAATACTCGTACTTTTTTCTAGTTAATTTCATCTCAAGAATGTCTAGTATGAGCTTCTAAATTGAATGATGATTATTCCATGAGGAATTTTCAAGATTTTCACTTTTTTTTCATGTGGAAAATTCAATAAACTTTCCATCGATATAAGATTCGCCCAAATCCGATAATCGGGTCAGAAGTTACTACTATTTCAAGTTCCCGTCATAAAACAGCGCCATATTAGTCAGTGGCGCGCCGCGCCACAAGAGGAAATGACATTTGGCAAATTCCAGTAGAGGTCCGCGATTATGGCGTGTCGCGCCAGGACCCAAATTTAGAATTATCCGTTTTCCAGTGTCTCAAAGCGATTTTCCCCGCGTCGCGCCAAAGTTTCAGGTCACAAAGGAAGTGGCAATGCGATGGCCCCGCGTCGCGCCATCTCTCAATTTTCCAATTATCAAAATTCAATGACACGGCGCGATAGCGCCGCGTCGCGCTAAAGGTCCAGTTCAGGAAATTTTTACAATTTTAAAAGACGCATCCAAGGGTTAAAAGGGTCAATTTCCTACCCCTATTTAAACCCAATAACAGGTGATTTAGCTATTCTTCACCAAAAATATACTAGTTTCTCTCAAGTTTTTTTCAAGAACAAGTTAGGGTTTATGTTGGGGATTCGAATTCAAGAAGGTTTCACGGTCAATCCTCACGAAATCATGAACTAAGGTATGCATAGTGTTCATTCATGGACTCCTTTCGTCCATGACGCCCAAGAATCCTTTTTTTCTAAATTCAAGTTTATGGATTTTCTTATGAATTTCATGATTGAGCTGCTCTTGTTCATGAGGATAATGAGAAATTGAATTCTACTCCATGTTGAATGATAAATTCTATGTGGGTTAAATTATTATGGATATAGATTCATGCAAACCTATGGCTAAACCCTTGAATGATGAAATTAGAATTGAACCATGATGTTTAATTATTGTACAATGATGTTTACATGTACCATGCCTACAATATGTTTGATTAAATGCCTAGATGAAGGAAAAGTGCCTAACTAGCATGATACCATGAAATCCCCATGTATGTACAAGTTATGCCTATCACATGTTTTGATGAAATGCTTCTATAAATGTATTATGGATTATGATGTTAGTTATATGTTTAAGTAAGTTATACTTGGTCAGTTTCCTTCCATCGAGTCCTAGGGGTACTCGTACCCGAAACATTAGTTGTGTGTCTAGAGTCATGCCATGTTTTCACGATACTCTCAGTCAAGCTATGAATCCTTAGACTTTAGACAGTCTTATGACTCAGGAAATATCCATTATATAAGGAACTCAGTCAGTTGTCAGATATCAGTAGTATTCCGTCAGTCAACGAAATTCAGTAACTCAACCCATGTTCAGTTCAGTAAATCATGTTCAAAGTTTTTTCAAATGGGAGTAGGAATTAGCACCGAGTGAACCCAAAGATGGGGAACACACACTATCAGATAAGGGTGTGATTCTTAGAAGTCATCCTTTCATTCCAGAACTATGTAGCCAGCATAGGTTGAGACATCAACACTATCCGATAAGGGTTGATGAGGTGGATAAGCACTGTCATATAAGGGCCCCACCGTTCTCTTTTGGGGACACTATCATATGAGGGTCACCCACAGCTTGTCCTTACCAGTGGCGCGGTATTGACACCTTTTCTAATTGGGGTTAAAAATTGGACCCCAACTCAGCCATAATGACATATTAGGGGCATATCGGTTAGATAACTACTTCCCACAGTTTCATGTTACAGAATCAGGACTGTCAGACACAGTCAATCAGTCTCAGTAATAGAACTCAGATAGTTCTTCAGATTTTAGGACTGTCAGATACAGTCAACTTAGATGCAGTACGGAACTCAGATAGTTCCATCAGATTAAGGACTGTCAGATATAGTCACTCATGTTATCAGTTATATTCAGATTCAGTAATCATGTTATCATAGTATTAGTATCAGTTGTTATGTCTCATGCATGTATTCTCACGCTTATGATTGTTAGTCAGTTATTATTATTGTTCATACATATGAACCTCATGCATTTAGCCTACCTCACATGCATACTAGTACATTCAAAGTACTAACGCATTTGCGCTATGGTATCTTATACCATAGGTTCAGAGACACGAGTTTCAGAGCAACAGTAGATTCCAGATATCTGCAAACAGAGTTAGAAGTTAGTCCTCATCTTTCGAGGACATGATTATTTCCCTATTATCTCATTAATCAGTTTATTAGTTGGAGTCAGTTGGGGACATGTCCCATCAACTCCTTACTCAGATAGTTCATTCAGTTAGAGGCTTTTTAGACTATCATCTTTCAGACTTTAGTATGTTTAGTTTTGTTTTGGGTATTCTATTACCCCATACAGATGTTATATCATTCAGATCATGTTCAGTGTTGAACCTTATGACCTTTCAGTGCATGTTTCCGCATTATTATGTCATATTATGTGGTGTACGGGTACAAATATTAGTCATGACTTAGCTTGTGGTCCTTTGGGGTCATGCGCACCATGTAGCATTCCACTAAGCAACAGGCTTGGAGCGTTACAGCAATGGTGGGACACACCATTAATTAATGCTCTCATTAAAATTCTTTTACTCCTTATTCTCCACTGTTAACTTGATACACATGTTAAGAATAATAAATTATAGAAGTAAATTATTATTTTACTTTTTACATATAATTAATTTAATGCTTTGAGAACAGGGGCGGATCCACGGTAGCGGATGGGGATTTTCGGACTTATAATTACATTAGAAAAATTCTCAATAAATTTAAAGATTAACATGTGGGAACCCATAACTAAGTAATGGTATGAATCAGTTGTAGGAGAGGCACACCTGAGATGCGTGTCATGTTGTTGTTGGTCGTGAGTTCGAACCCCTGTGTATCGAGTATTGACTATAATTAATAACTTAGGATAAATTGGGTTAATCATTCGTTGATTTTTTTAAACTGAACAAGTATTACTGATTATTTTATTTTTAGTATAGTGGATAAGGAAACATGAAAGGAGAGAGTAGACATAAAATAGGCGTAATAATCTATTCCTCTGTCCAACAATACTTGTCCACTATACTTTCAAACTGGACAAGTATTACTAATTATTCTATTTTTAGTATAGTGGATAAGGACTCCTATCCAACAATACTTGTCCACTATACTTTCAAAATGGACAAGTATTATTGATTATTCTATTTTTAGTATAGTGGATAAGGAAACATGAAAGGAGAGAGTAAACATAAAATAAGCGTAATAATCTATTCCTTTGTCCAACAATACTTGTTCACTATACTGAGATTGGATGTTCAATAATACTTGTCCAGTTTAAAAAATTAATAGATAACTTATATTTGAATGATGATATAGTAAAATTATCGATATTATTTATTATTTCTTAATATTTTTATCAAATCAGTAGTGGACAAGTATAATTGAATGGAGGGAGTACTTCCTTTGTTTCATTTTACTCGACTTTTTTATTTCAATTTACATGTCTAATTTATAAAATCAAGAGATTTTCTTTCAATAACTTCTATCATTAAATGATTACATAATAAAATATTAATAGTCAAATTTAGATTTGTAAAGTATAATAATAATGTTGGTTTATTAAAATAAACTCCTAATGTATTTTTGTAAGAAATTGTCAAGTCAATATGACTAAGTAAAATTAAACGGAGGAAGTATATATACGAGTATCTATTAAATCCTCATTTTCAATCGATAAACATCTTTTTTCTATGTGGATTAATTGTGTTTCCACTAATCAACCAACTCGATCTTTCACCGCTTCCATTTATGAGTATTATTTAGCGGGGTATTTGCTGCTGTCTGGATCTAAATTACATTAAATTAATTTAATATTTTAAAATTAAAATTTAGATCTTCAAGATCATACAAATATATCATAAGTTGTAATTCTTCTCATATTAATAAAAAAATACATCTTAAAATATTTATTAAAATTTATATAATATAATTCTCAAAAAATAAAACATAAAAAATAATTTGAGACAAAAAGAGTATTACTTAATAAACTGTTTCCATAAATGACTTTGGGTTTTAATTAACTTAATTAAAATCCGTAGACTTAAAAATATAACATAAAAAAGTAACCAAACTATCTAAAATATGTACACCCACAAAAGTGGCCTACATTTCTGGTTTGGCAATGGCACGATATTTAATTTAATTGTATAAATTCCATTATCCACACTGCATGTAGTGCAGTACAATTTTATCGTTGAGAATAAAAGAGAGTACAATTTCAGTTTGTTGTTGAAAGGACTGATACCCAACAACTTTATTAAGATATTTTGGTGAAATAAATGAAAAACAAAACCCAGAATTTAATAAAGCCAAAACAAACCTTTGGGTTGTACTCAACCCATTTCCATTTTTAGGGCCCGTTTGGCATGGAAATTGTTTCCTTTTTTTCGGAAAATTTTCCCGCAGTTGAAAATTGTGTTGTTTGGTCATGAAAATTCGAAAAATAATTTCAAAAAAAAATTCTGAAAAGGGAAAACAGGTTTTTGTTATTTTCACAATTTTCCAACTCCAATTTCAACTTTTATTATTATTATATATAACCTAATCTTTTAAATTTTTACATAAAACTCTCCTTATAACATTACTTTTTTAATATTACGTATATAGCAGTTTTAAAGAATAAGATGATTATAATTTCAAACTTAATGTTATCCTAATTAATATATATATCTTTTTCTCTCTCATCATTATTTTTATCCCTTATTTAATTTTTTTCCTTATTTAAGATATTATTTTACTGCTAATTTATATTTATACTCATAAATATATAAAGTATTATATTTATACCCATAAATATATAAAGTTTTATATTTATAATAGAAATATACAAAGTATGTTATATATAAAGTTTATACCATATATATACCATATACCACACATACATAAATATACAAAGTATTAAGAAACATACTAAGCATATTTATATATTTATGGTATATGATATAATATAATATACCATAAATATGCAAAGCATGTTTTACATAGAAATAATTTATTCACACACAGTAAAATCTTTCATGCATAAGAAAATTAAAGAAATAAATTAGCGGCACCCTAAAATTTAATAACAACTCATCATTTCCTATTTTTTAGGAACGAAAAATGAAGGAAATAAATTAAATAAATTCCTAAAAAAATAAATTTGTTTGAAAGATAATATTTGTTACCTAAAAAACAGGAAGCAGTGATCTGTTAATATAACATCCATATTTAAAAAATTTAAATATGAGAAAACGGCTATTAATGTAAATATTATATATGTCATAATTGAAATTCATTTAATATGACCATGTATATATAATTATTTTTATAATAGTGGCTAATTGTGTTCTTTTTTCATTAGTAGGTAAATTTTAGTTGGGTGATTTTGATAGTTTGTAAAAGTTAGGGCCTAAAATCATATTTAAATTTATTTTTTTCAAAAGTTATAAAAAAAAATTCAAAAAAGACATGGTCAAACACAACTCCAACTCCAACTCCAAAAAATTTTAATTTTCATGGCCAAACGGCTACTTAATTGCCAGTGGCTCTTTAAAGTACTGTACTGCTGGTTATTTTTTGTGCTGCTGGTTACTACTTTCCAAGTTTTAATATATTTTCTAGGTAAACCACGATTAAAAGTATTAACTATAGAGTTCGAATGATTAAACGGACATAATAATTAAAAAACTAGTGGAGAGTCAACAGTGAAGTTTCAAGTGGATCTTTCTTTTGCCACTATATCTTTGACACTAGCTAGAGTAATTATTTGTTTATTTAAAAAGAACAATCAAATCTAAGAAAGTAGGTAAAATTAAAAAATATTAGGGGGCAAACTAAGATGGACAACCTAAGTATGTGCTTTCTTGTTTTTTAATGATTTAACTTTAAAGTTTTACGCGTTACTTCTCTCCTTATTTGCTTGTCCCATATGCATTTGACCTCTAAAATATTTACTCCCTTCCACACACGCACTTCCACGATCAATGAATTGATGCTACGACTTATCGCAAGTTAATTCAAAAATAAAAAAAAAGTCTATCAAAAGTTCTCAGTATTTATTTGATCAACCAAACTGATAGCTTTCAAATTTCACTAAAATTTATGTAAATGATCATAACGATGTACCCTTCAAATCTTATTCGGACGAATTAGATATGTCACTGAAACAAAGTAATTTCGGTCTCTCTTTTTGGATTCCGAGGATATATATATATGTTCATAATTTTCTCAAAGGGATGTATCTAATTGGATGACAAGTAGTCAAGTCATTAAATTCGAATTCAGTAATATTATAGTTTGAACCATGACCTTTTAATTAACGTACTATTTTACATGTACGAACATCACGATCGTTATCTTAATCGATAACTAACTTGAAATTTCTTTTGACATTAGGTACTAAAAATTTACAAGGGACAAAAAATGGTCTGAAGCAAGGCCAACATGATCAATTAGGACACGTGTTTGGGCTTTCTTATGTTATGTAACAACATTAGAAAGTGAAAAACTTTACCAATAATATTACTTATGAACTTGATATCGATAAATCTATGAATTTAAAAATTCATTTCGGCCAGTTGAATCTTCTCAAACTGTTTTTTTTCAAGAACCAAAAATATAGAAAAGAAATAAGGGAGATTTGTGATGATTTTTCAATCTTTTTTACTAGGTAATCTAGTATCCTTATGCATGAAGATAATCAATTTGGTCGTTGTAGTCGGACTCTATTATGGATTTCTGATCACATTCTCCATAGGGTCCTCTTATCTCTTTCTTCTCCGAGCTCTGGTTATGGAAGAAGGAACCGAGAAGAAGGTATTCGCAAAAACTGATTTTATTACGGGACAACTCATGATGTTCATATCGATCTATTATGCGCCCAATGCTTCTAGCATTGGGTAGACCTCATACGATAACTTTCCTAGCTCTACCATATCTTTTGTTTCATTTCTTCTGGAACAATCACAAACACTTTTTTTATTATGGATCTACTACCAGAAATTCAATGCATAATCTCAGCATTCAATGTGTATTCCTGAATAATCTCATTTTTCAATTATTCAACCATTTCATTTTACCACGTTCAATGTTAACCAGATTAGTCAATATTTATCTCTTTCGATGCAACAACAATATCTTATTTGTAACAAGTGGTTTTGTTGGTTGGTTGATTGGTCACATTTTATTCATGAAATGGCTCTTTCAAGAAGGGGGAAAATGACATCATATATAACATATTTAAATAGAAACCAAACAAATCTTATTTTTCAAAAATTCTATTTTATTTTGGGTGAATTTAAAACGAAGTAGAATTAAGAAATAAAATTTTAGGGATAAGGAATAAATTAAACAAACAAACCATGGATAAATTCAAGAGATCTTTTCGTAGGTGTTTGTCCCGATTCAATCGGGGGATAGAATTGATTATAGAAGCATATTTCGAGACAAGTGAATCATCAAGAGGATGAGCTTGAAGAGAATGATTCGGGGTTATTTCAAAGTAGAACCATGCAATATCAGACACGAGATAAATCTTTCAAAGAACAAGACCTTTTTCGAATAAGTCAATTCATATGCAAGTTGTAAAATAACTAAAACAGAAAAGAGATAATCAATGTTTTTTTTTTTTTGCAAAATAGAGAAGTATAAAGAAATAATATGCTTTGTTTATGCATGAAAGCATGAAAAATGCCAAAACTAATCACGTAAAAATCAATCATGACAAAATTTGAATCATCGAAAGAATTGCTTTCAATTTGTACGCGTTTTTTACCAATGTAATTTTGTTATTTTATTTTAATTTTTAGTTGTAAGGACCATGAAATCTTGTCTATCGGTGTAGCACGCACTAACATAATTTCCACCAAGAATAAACAATCCACTTTGTGATTTCTTGAAATATCTAATTTTGTCTTAATAAAATTAATCAACTAAAGCCAAGTTAATAAGAGGCGTTAAATATATATACATACATATAAAATAATATTATAATAATTTAAAATTATCTTTTTATTTTTGCATATTAGTTGTTTTTGTCGTAATATTTTTAAAAGACACATAACCTTTGTCTTCAAATATTAATATAATTATTAATAAAAGTAAAAATTATTCTAGTTAATAAGATGTGACATTTATTTTCAATACATTATTTTGGATGTTGTTGTTAAAACTTTATTATTATAAAGTTTAATTTTTTTAATTCAAGATTCTAAAATATTTGTAATAAAAATTAGCTAGTGTTTTCTTTCTTTACTTTTTTTTTTTTGGATAATTCTTTTAAACGTATTTCAGGATATTCATTATTATTTTAAATGAAGTTGAAATCATAAAATTTACTATTAAAATTTTTTAGGCATCAAAATTTGAAGGCCTAAAGCAAACGATTTATTAATCTTATCTTTGAGCAACCCCTGCTCGTGATCAATTTTAATTTTGATTTGTTGAAATTATCCATCACCCCATAATGATTGTGCAATGGACTTAACCTTTCAAGCATGTTGAATCAATAATTCAGAAAGAGACCTTTGTTTTTGTCTTTCCTCACTTCTTAGACAAGTTCTATGTAGTGGAACTGATATAGGCACACTTCTCTACATTGTTGAGGTTTTTCTCCCTTTTCTCCGGTTGTCAAAAACAAAGAGTTTATAGGGATGGACAATGTGGTATTTAATTTATAAAAAAATATTGAAATACCGTATCAAAGTATTATATATATATATATATATATATATATATATATATATATATATATATATATATATATATATATATATATATATATATATATATATATATATATATATATATATATAATTAATATTAATAAAATATAATTAATATTAATAAATGTATGCACTATTATTAGTACAGAACTACATATCACATCTAATTTAGATCCATATTTTTGTGCCCAGCGTACAATACATCATTGTGGTGGGGCCTTTTCTTGAATCTTGCGCATACCCCCCGGGATTCTTTTCTTTTTTACTCGGAGGATTGACTTCCAAGCGTCGTTTACTTTTTGGTGTTAGACCGTACAATATGATTGAGTTTAATTTATTTTGCCTAATGATCTTGCTAAGATTTTAAAACTTGATTATTCTATCCTGATTGAAAGTCCTTTTTGTGTAATCAATCAACCATGGGAGGTACTTTGAGATTTGAGGAAGCCTAAGCCTTTGTAAGGGAAGAAGTAGCATGGTCTAGGTTTTTAAAGAACATATAAATGAGAAGAGAAAAGGAGAAAAAAGTAGTAGTTTGGGATTAATTGATAAAAGGGCATATGAATGATATGATGAGAAGGTTGAATGAACATCTATTTTTGTTAGCAATGTGCCAATAACATTTAAACACCATCGATCAGTAACAGGATGGAGATTCATCAATTGATTTTGACTCGCACAACGCCCATTACCACAATACGGATATATTTTATTTTAATTGAGAGACCACTACTATACGTCTGACTTTCTCAACTTTGGCCAATTCGTTCAAGACATTTAATTAGCTCTATCTATTTTATGAACATGATGTTTCTGGCTACAGTTTAAACTCCACATTTTGTGAACGTGTGATGTCTTAGCTACAATTTTGTCCAAATTCAATTTTCTACAATATTTTTCATGTTTAAAAGTCAAACGTTGTCAATTCTAAGTCTTTGTTTGAATTTGCCATAACTCAAGTTAATGATACGCATTGCATATTTTGGGCATAGGCCAGTCTGGATTTGTTTTCGAGTGACATTATATCGAGCCTCAAAAGTGTTTGTATTATGTGACCTTGAGTTATACCTTATAAAACTCTCACTTTCTCCTCTCATCATTTCAATGCATGTGAGATTCGGCTTAGGTGTCATGTGTACCTCATTTTCAGAAGCTTGCCAGCTTAAAAGTCTGTCAGTCCTACTTGACCGCGCCTCCATTAAAGGCATCACATGTTGCCCTTGGTTTTTGTTTTTATTTTTATTTGTTAATGACCGACCTTGAGAAGTTGTTCCATTCACTCAACTTGAGTTTACCCCTTTCCACTTGGTTTTTTAACTCAATCAAGTAAAAAATTTCTATAGTATATATGTTCTAAATGTTCCAGTGAATTTGATTCCCTTTGGAGGAAAGGAAAAAAACGATTGATGAGCCATAAGCTACAGGTACGTTTTAATGATGTTTGATTTTATTTTTATTTCCAATTTGATCACATTCTTAGTTCATACAGTCATACTGAAGTGTGTGCTCCCTAAGAAATTTGAGAAATACGGAGAATTTATGGTAATTTGTGTACTTCATAATTATATATGTTCATAGTTCAAAGCATACACGACATTACTCATATATATATATATATATATATATATATATATATATATATATTTGTTATGCATGTATTCTCAAATTGCTGAATATTTCAAACGGTTTTTTATGATTCTACCAGTCAGTAGACCTTCAAAAACAAAAGATATAGTCACTAAATAAAATATATCTTGTTCATTAAACAGAACAAACCGAAGTTACCGAATCGAATCAATCGATACTAAAAGAAAAAATCGAACAATGCTAAATTTAATTAGTTTTGTATTGGGTATAACATTTTTAAGAAATCAAAAAATACCAAAAATACATAACCAAAATATTACAAAATCGTGCCAAACTGACTAACATAAACACGCCTACTTGTGAGTAAAAGTGATCGTTTCTTTGGGGTGATATGGGATATTATTTGAATCCTTTAATTGTTTTAGGATGGCAGAGAAGTTCGGTGTGCACAAAGCATCCCACATCAGCAGAGCAAACGGAAAAGGCCACTATCCAAGTGTGTTATCTCGACAATCTTGTTGAGTCACATAGTCATGTGCATGGCCCCAATATAGATGATAGTGGAGTGGGTTAGTGTGTGTCATTATTCTGTATATTTTATCCTGGACCAATATTTGTTTCAAGCTCAATCCATTATTTATTGGGTTATGTTTTTGGGTTTGTATATATAATTTTGGACCCAAATTGTAAAGATAAGGGGATTTTATTTTTGGTAAATCAGCTCATAATATCAGATATTTCCTCTCTCGTGTTTCTTCTAGAACATTCATTCTCCATTGGAGATTTCTTCAAATCTTGACGGTTTCATGATGTTAACATAGTATCAAAGCAAGAGATCCTTGTAGATTTTCTCTTTGGCTTTCTTCCAATCCGACCCTCGAGGGTTCTCGTGGAATTTTTTTCAGCGAACTCTGGTTACATTTGTTTTCTCCTAAAGGCTTTGTGTTCAGCTGATTTTTGGTTCAGTTCCAACGAAATCATCGACATTTGTCCTTTTTTTGTTGTTCCAGTGTCTTGTTGTTGCCATTTCATCAGAGTTAGGCGTTGTCGGAATTTTCTTCGAGGCTCTCCATCGGGTTTTGTATTTTCAAGGCCGTCTCCTTCCGGTTGTGAAGGGTGACCTCCTCGTTTATTCTCTTACTTCGGCACATTTGTTCATTTTTAGGGTTCTAAGGTTGAAAATGTCGACTTACATGGACCCTCATGTTTCCTCGACTACTAGCCATACTGTGTTTTACATTGAGGACTATACTCATCCCTATCATCCTCTTTATGTTCACCCTTTTGATGTGTTGGGTGCTTCTTTTGTGTCGTTTTTATTTGACGGAACAAGATTTGGTAGCTGGCGTAGGACTATTTTGGTTTCTCTATCTGTTCGAAATAAACTTGAGTTCATAGACGGTTCTTCATCTAGACCTTCTGACTCATCACCCCTAGCTAGGCTAGCAGCATTGCTATGATCTTGTGGTGTCCTAGCTGATTAATTCTCTTTCAAAAGACATTGCTCCTAGTGTTGAATATTCTACCTATGCTAGGGACATTTGGGTTGAATTAGAAGAAAGATATGGTAAGGCTGATGGGGTTTGAATTTTTGAGCTAAGAAAAGATTTAGCTCATATCTCTCAAGGTCCTTTAGATATTGCTTATTATTTCAATAAAATTAAGCAGTTCTGGGATGAGTTTGCTTCCTTGTCTGCGCATACTGCTGCTGTGTGCACTGTGGGGGTATTAAGAAATTAAATAATGAACAAAAGGTTTTTCAATTTCTGATGGGTCTCAATGACATATACATACAAGTGCGCAACAATGCTAGGGCTTTACTTTTTCAATCTCATCTTCCCATTAGGTTCTGGGGGGGTTGTCTGCTGACAACAACTTATCTCATTAATCATTTTCCTTCCCCTACATTGCATCACAAAAGCCCTTTTGAAATGCTTCACCATAAAGTTCGCTCTTATTCTCATCTCAAAGCTTTCGGTTGCCTATGTTACTCCACTGTTCCTATTCCACACAGAGACAAACTCTCCCCACGAGCTATTCCTTGTGTTTTGTTGGCTTACAAGTTGTATAACCTTCTCTTACAAACTTATTTTATATCTAGGGATGTTATTTTTCATGAAACTATTTTTCCTTTTCTTTCTACTTCTTCCTTTCTTCTACTATTTGTCCCTTTTCTTTTTCCTTTTTTGATGACCCTGTTTTCCCTACATCACCACCAGCTGGAACTACCTTTTTCGAGGTCTCCACTCTCTTACCTGTCCCTGTTATTTCTACAGGCCCTATTATTCCTGCAGTTCCTCCTCCTCCTTCAAGAAGGTCTTCTAGACCTTCTCATCCTCCTGGATATCTTCAACACTATGCCTATCATTATTTTTTTTTGCCTTGCTCCGCCTATTTTTCATTATGTACTTCTCTAACTAGTCAACAACTTGTTTGTGAGCCTCACACTTACAATCAGACATCTTTCTTAACTCAATGGCATGATACTATGAGGCAAGAATTTACAGTATTAAAAGCTAACAATACTTGGTCTATTGTTCCACTTCCCATTGGGAAGAAACCCATTGGTTGTAAGTGGGTTTACAAGATCAAATATCGAGATGGTGGCTCATTGGAGAGGTATAAAGCCCGTTTGGTTGTTCGTGGGGATACTCAAGGTAAAGGTGTTGATTTTCATGAAACTTTTTCCCCGTTGTCAAAATGTCTACCATCAAATCTCTTCTGGTTGTTATTGTTAAGAATCACTGGTCACTTTTTTAGATTGATGTTAACAACATTTTTCTTCATGGGGATTTGGATAAAGAGGTCTATATGAAATTACCTCCTAGTCTTATTGTTTCTCCCTCTTCTTCTGTTCTTATGGTGTGCAAGATGAACAAATTCCTTTATGGGCTTCGGCAAGTATCCCATCAATGGTATGCTAAGCTTTCCAAAGCCCTTCACTCGAGGGGTTACCATCATTCTCTCAATGACAATTCCCTTTTCACTAAAGGATCTGGTGATTTATTGGTTATATTGGTTGTGTATGTTGATGACATTATTCTGACTGGCACTAATCTCCAAGAAATTTTTTATCTCAAATTATTCCTTCATGATCAATTTAAGATAAAAGATTTGGGTCTGCTACACTATTTTCTAGGTATTGAGGTTTTGTCTTGCTCTTCTTGTATTCTTCTGCATCAAAGTAAATTTGTTCATGATCTGCTCAAAGAATACAACTGTGATGTTTCCTCTCTGGTGGTTTGCCCTCTTGAACTTCATAAGAAGTTATTTATTGACATGGGGGACCCTTTGGCTCATCCTGAGGTTTACAGAAGTTTGATTGGAAAGCTGAATTTTTTTACTCATACCAGGCCTGATCTCTCTTTTGCTGTGCAGCACTTGATTCAGTATTTGCAACGCCCTTGTGCCCCTTACATGCAGGCTGCTTTGCACCTTTTGAGATACCTGAAGAGTTCTCCTAATCTTGGTTTGTTTTATAATAATTCTCCTGACTTCACTCTCCAGGTCTTTTGTGATAGTGATTGGGCCTCTTGTCCAGACAGTCGACGATCAGTCACTGGTTTTTGTGTTCTGCTTGGTGCTAATTTGATCAGCTGAAAATCCAAGAAATAACCAGTGGTCTCACTTTCTTTCGCTAAATCTAAGTATCGTTCTTTAAGTAAAGCTATTGGTGAACTCACTTGGTTATCACGTTTACTTTCTGACTTTGGTTTGCAGCTTTCTCTCCCTGTGGCTATTTTTTCAGATAGTTAGTCCGCTATTCATATTGCCAAGAACCCTGTCTTCCATGAGCGCTTCAAGCACATTGAGTTGGACTGCCATTTTGTTCGCACCAAACTTGGTGATGGGTTGATTACTTTGCATCACACTCCGAGTGCTTCTCAGTTGGCTAACATTTTTACGAAGACTTTACCTGGTGCTGCTTATCATTCTCACCTTGGCAAGTTGGAAGTTTTGTCACCCTCCAACTTGAAGGGGGTTTTGAGTCACATAGTCATATGCATGGACCCAATATAGATGATAGTGGAGTGGGTTAGCGTGTGTCATTATTCTGTATCTTTTATCTTGGACCAATATTTGTTTCAAATTCAATCCATTATTTATTGGGTTATGTTTTCGGGTTTGTATATATAGTTTCGAACCCAAATTATAAAGACAAGGGGATTTTATTTTTGGTAAATCAGTTCATAATATCAGATATTTCCTCTCTCTTGTTTCTTCTAGAACATTCATTCTCCATTGGAGATTTCTTCAAATCTTGACGGTTTCATAATGTTAACAATCTACCTTCATGCAAACATTAGTGGTTGCTTCCACTGTTAAAACTCATGATCTATAGTTTAGTGGGTATAACATTTAATTAGCTTTGTATTGGGTATAACATTTTTAAGAAATGAAAATACCAAAAATACATAATCAAAATATTACAAAATCGTGCTGAACCGACTAACATAAACACGCCTACTTGTGAGTAAAATTGATCATTTCTTTAGGGCGATATGGGATATTATTTGAATCCTTTAATTGGTTTAGGATGGCAGAGAAGTCTGGTGTGCACAAAGCATCCCACATCAGCATAGCAAACGAAAAAAGTTCGCTATCCAAGTGTGTTATCTTGACAATCTACCTTCATTTAACATTAGTGGTTGCTTCTGCTGTTAAAACTCATGACCTATAGATCACTCATCACACGAAGACAACTTTGCCTCACTTTCATTTTTTTTGCATAAAAGTTAAAGTCTTCTTATATTTCAACAAATCCAGTAGCCACTTTACTAAAAGTTTAAAATTCTTACACTATTAGATCATCCCAAAAATGAAACAAGTAACTGTCCGTAAAATCTTATACTTTTTTTTAGATATATTTCTTCAAAATCTTTCATAGATGATTTCATCTTTTTACCATAATATTCTTTTTTACTTTTTCTATTATTGAAAAATTAGGTGTATCACCATTTTTTTATAGATCTTGATTATTTTTTCTCTAGTATGAAGGATGATAGTGTTCATTCAACTTTAATTTAATACAAAAGTAAATGAGATAAAATCCTGTATGAAATAGATATATAAACTAGTATCAATTAAATTAAATATCATAATTCATAGATATTAGTTTATATATCTATCACATATACATTTCATACAATTATGATATATAAGAAATTACTTTATAAACCAATTCCATTCAATTTATAATCTAAAATATATTTTCTTAACTGACTATCACAATCCATAAAGTTTGTAGATGATTTAATATTAAAAAAAAAAAAGTAAAATAATTTGTATATCTATCCCATACATCTAAAAAATAAAATTAAGTATTTGTATATAAGCTGCTATTAAAGATAGAAAAGTTATTAAAAAAAAAATATATCAATTCATTATTATCTAGATTTTATCTATTAATCGTTCGAAAATTTCATTAAAATACCTATCTTCTTCTTTCTACAAAAATCATAAATCAAATTCTGAGTGAAACTCGATATTATTATTTTTTTTTATCTTAATCATCAAATTTTTTTATTAAAATATGAATTTACATATTTTGATTGCAATATTGAAAAAAATAACATCTAGATTTTTGACTTTTATTTCAATACCATTTTCATCCATTAAAAACATTAATAAGTATGCATCTTGTATATCATTTTACATTTTAATTTTATAGATCAAAATTCAAAAATAAAAAATTATTTTATATATGATGTTGGTATATAACATTATTTAAATTTGATTGAAAAATTAAATGAAATGTAATACATATAAAGATTTTGGGTATAAACGTAGTTATTAAATAAATAAATTTACAGTATTGTTTATGATATTTTTATATGAATTACATACATTGAGACCCTAATAAAAAATATCATTTCGTAAATGAGATGAATATATAAACATTTCAATATAATATGTTATATTATTTTTTATTAACAGAGTTTTTTTGTATCAGTTTCATAATTAAGGTAGACGTATTACTATGAAAAAAAACCTTAAACCAATAAAATAGATATAGAAGAAAAATAATGAATAGATAAGAATATAAATTAAAGCTACTTTTCAGAATGGAAAGAAATGTATAGTAATAAATGATTAGAGACAATAGAAATCGTGCAGATTAAATAAGTTATTTAGTTCATTTTTACTTCCTAAGAATATGATAATTTATGTGTGTGTGAAAGATAACACACAAATTTAGGAGATATTTTAATTGATATATATCTAATAAATAATTTTTTAAAAATAATTTTTTAAAAAAACTGCTACAATTTGTAATTAGAAATACAATTTAATAATTATTAAAAAATATTACTACAATTTGTAATAAACTATCTAATAAATACATAAAAGATAATTTTCACTTGAGAAATATGTAATGTCTTTCCTGAAATGTAATGTAAAAGGGAAAGAAATGCCAATTTTCCAACCAGGTATAACCTCAAAGCCTCAAAGTTGCATGTGCAGTGTTTAATTAGGGTAGGGGGTGGGAAAAAGGTAAAACTGTTTTCTTAGTGACAAAGAAGGTTGTAGGCAAGTGGGGGCCTCTTAACATAGTGCCTAAGGGCTCTCTCTTTCTATCATTCTTTAGCAATGGAAAACAATAATTCAAGTATAATAACCCATGTGGTCTCTCTATTTTGCATCATATATATCATGTGTTACATCTAGAAGTGTTGTAGAATACAAGTGAAATTAATTTTGTGTACATGATCATATGGGCATCAACTTATTTTCAATCTGAACCAACCATCCCAACAGGAGATCTTGACACTTCCATCAAGAAATTCAACATGGTAAGTATATGATTGTTACATTTGCTCTCGATCTTCTCAAACAAAAATACGAAATTGATGACTAAAAATTACTTTGTATCGATCCTTATGATAATTTAATTCGTCAAGCAGAAAAATGATGAATAATTAGAAAATTGTGGAAAGATAATATTTTGACAGAATACATCGGCAAACTCCTTAACTACGAACCATTCTTCACTTAGGCACTTCAAGTGAACTGTTTTCCTTTTAAACACCTAAACTAGCCTTAAAGTGTGCCACTTTGGCACCTTTTGATGAGTTGGCAACATGCGTGTATTACACCTCCATTAAGGCACGTGAAAACCCTTTTTTGACTGATGTGGAGCCCAAGTTGGCCCACCAATAATATATTAACTTATCTCCATTAATTTATACCCTTCTTCCTTATTTTTATCCATCATTTTTGTCAATCTTAAGGTTATTTAATGGTGAAAATTATTGAGAGAAATTTAAAAATTAGATACACATTTAGGGGTTCGTCTTGCCAAAAACAGTAGATTAACTCAACCCCCCCCCCCCCTAATTTATACTTCTTTCACATTTTTATCGATCTTAAATTTATTTAATGATAAAAATTATTGATAGAAATTTATATACGCATTAGGGGGTCGTGAAGATTAGATAATAAGCATCATTTTTTTAATCATTATAGGTAAAATTGATGAAGAAAAATTAAAAATCGAATAAAATCGATGAAGAAAGATTAAAAGATGGAGCTAAATTCGTCCATTTCATATCACTGGTTTCCTTTTGCTGCAACTTTTTCTTTTGAGATTTGGATTATTCCTCGTGATCACTCTTCTCATTTTCATGAAATAGACAGTGAGAAGGTAATGGATGCTTATTTGTCCATAGTTTGTTTTCATGAAAAAAATATAAGAAAATACACTAGTCTCAATTCGTGAAGAAAAGTTGACAACCAAGCAAAATCAATGAAAAAAAATGAAAATTGAAGCAAAAGAGATGAAAAAAAATATGAAAAATAGAGTTAAATCTATGAAAAAAACTAAAAACTAAGCAAAATCAATGAAGAAAAATTGAAATCAAATAAAAAACAATGAAAAAAATTTGAAAAATGGAGAAGGGGTGGGGTCAGTTTTTTTGGAGAAGATGATTGGGGGTTGGGTGAGGGGCGACATTTGAAGAACGTTTGGGTGGGTGGGTGGGGCTGGGAGAAGGGGCGTTTGGAGAACATTTAGGTGGGTAGGTGGGTGGGGGGAACTGTTTGCAAAAAAAGGGAAGAAGATGATTGGGGGTGGGGTGGGGGCGGGGCTGTTTGAAGAAGATGAATGGTTGGGTGGGTGAATTAGAGGGAGGGGGTAATTTTTTAAAAAAAATAATTATTTAAAAATTATTGGATAAAAATGACAAATGTCTTGCTATTAGTGGATGTGGATGACGTGGAAAGGTACTTATATGTGGCATGTTTTAATTGGTGTGCAAAATTCACGTGTATGGATTAAAATACACGCGCCTGAGTTTTCTTTTAGTTAGGCAAAAAGGTGTTAAAGTGACACACTTTAAGACTACTTTAGGTGTTTGAAATGTAAACCGTTCACTTAAGGTGCCTAAGTGAAAGATGGTGCGTATTTAAGGGGTCCGCCGATGTATTCTGCCTAATATTCTAGTCCAATGTTTTTACTTTACACTTATATTGGCCAAACATGGGTAGAAGGACAAAAAACAACATTTTCCATTAGTAAAGGGAGGATATTGAGTAATTAAGGTAAAATTTATTTATGCACATATATTTTGTAAACTTAATTATTGAATGATGAAATGTTAGTACATGATTTGATGACAGGGCAAGGTCACATGGATCAGTGGCATGGCATGGTTTGTAATTAGTGGAAGATGCATGATTATTGTTAGGTGGTTAATTAATGTCAGTTAGGAGTATATGCAATTAGTCAGCTTAAGCTTAGTGTTGATATATCCATCAATAGAGTTTCTTGCATGCTCCAAATTTGAATTTAATCACTTAAAAGGTTTTATTTTTAAATTGTCAAGTTACAAATAGTTAGTGAGTTACTAAATAGTACTCTATATTGGATAGAAATTTTCAATTTTATGAGTTTGTCCCACTATTGTATTAGAAATGATTTCTTGGGAACGAATAAGGCTAACCAAATTACTTCTGCTCTAACTAGTAAAAAGGTATATTTCAATAAATAGATAGTTGTGTTATGATACAAGTTTATGTTTTCAAAAAGAAATGAATGAGATTGGATTTCAGTGAATCTAAACAATCGTGTATTTAATTTTTTTTTTTCGGTCGAACATGAAGCAATACAGAAGTTATTGTCAAATATCCCATTATCGCCCCACATATACATGGTTAACTTGGATATCTATTTCAAGTGCATATCCCATTTTGCACATTTCATCATTAATTAAAAATAATGAAGGGGTGTGATGATAGATTTAAGGAAAATATAAAGGTCAATTTGGGATTTTGATGTTTAATCCATATATTAATCAATCCATGTATATTAACCAAAAAACAAAGAAGAAAAAAATCAATCCATGTATATATTAGATACTTATAATATAAAAATTAATTGTACATGATTCATAAGACAAATTCATATAATGATATATATACTAATTTATAAAACATATACACATGTATACGTTAAATATATACAACTTTAGAGTCTATAGAAGATATATACACACACACACACATATATATATATATATACTATTTAATATATATGTACTACTTTAAATAAAATATATACCACAGTATATATACTACAATACACGCACACACGCTATATATAGTTATATACTAATTTATAAAACATATACACATGTATACGTCAAATATATATACTTTTTTAGAGTCTATAAAAAATATATACACATATATACGTATCATTCAATATATTTACTACTTTAAAAAGTATGCTACAAGATATATACTACAATATAATGATATATATACTAATTTATAAAACATATACACATGTATACGTTAATTATATACTACTTTAGAGTCTATAAAAGATATATGCACATAAATACGTAACATTCAATATATATGTAATACTTTAAATAAAATATATACTACAATATATATACTTCAATATATACACAAACTATATATATAGTTATATACTAATTTATAAAACATATACACATGTATATGTTAAATATATTCTCCTTTAGAGTCTATAGAAAATGCACACACATATATACGTACCTTTCAATATATGTACTACTTTAAAAAATATGCTACAAGATATATACTACAATATAATGATATATATACTAATTTATAAAACATATACACATGTATACGTTAAATATATATTACTTTAGAGTCTATAGAAGATATATATACATATATACGTACCATTCAATATATATATACTACTTTAAATAAAACATATACTACAATATATACTCACACTATATATATAGTTATATACTAATTTATAAAGCATATACACATGTATGCGTTAAATATATACTACTTTAGAGTCTATAGAAAATATATACACATATATACGTACCATTCAATATATGTGCTACTTTAAAAAATATGCTACTTAATATAATAAATTAATAATACTTGATAGTAAATTAGAAATATATTAAAACTTAGTATTTAATTTAAACTAGAAATTCAATTTAAATCATTAAATGGAAAAAATTACAAAGTAAGGACTAAAGAGTGGATGAATGTTATATTTTATTGATTGCAAAATGATTCAAAATTTATAATGTACATGAATGAAAAATCTACAAAATTTTCATCATTTTTTTCAAAACATCCATGTTAATATTAACGGAAACTTGAATAGAATCGACATAGTCAATGGGGGCAAAATCATCCATTGGACTTGATTCTGCTGAGTTCTTCCTTGAAGTCATAATATCTTCAAGTTTCTATTCGTCTTTTGGCTCCACCTCCATTCCTTGATTTCTTCATTCCGCTCTAATCCAATCTCTAATGCAAACTAGAACATTCATTGCATTACTTCCCAATGAGTGTAGGTTGTCTCCAAGCTGTTGTCGTCCCTGACTAAAAACGCTCTCTGATGCAACAGTTGATATTGGAACATTCAATATATCTCTAGCTAATCCTGAAAGCACAGGATATTATGTTTCATTATTCTTCCACCAGTCCAACGTGTTGATCTGTCGTCTGCAATCCTCTAGCGGCGTTCGAAGATAATAGTTAAGCTCTTCCCGATAAGTTGTTGTGTAAGTTCCCGCCTCAACACTGTTCCAACAATTGAAAATCATAAAAGCAATCAGCAAAAACCACTTTGTGCCGACCTTTTAGAAGATGATGGCTTCTCGGGAGGATGAGGAGAGACAGTTGGAGTGATATTTGTCAATACAGCTAAATCAAGTAAATCAGCATAATGATTATATAATTTATCTATGTAAGCGTTCGCATCACCCATAGCCATCCACAAATCTGGTTATTCTTGTTCTTCATTATCTGAATCATTGTTAGTATTTATTTCTAAGTTAGAATAAATAAGAGTACTAAAGTGGCACATAGTGGTATATTTCATACACGAATTTAGCATAGCACCAACCAAGTAAACAGGGGGAATCAGAAAAAAATATTTTTTAAATTTAGCAAACATAGCACCAACAACTTCTTTGTAACCTTCTTGAGCAAATAAAAAATATCGGTTATATATGCTAAAATATTACAAACAGTAGGATAATAAGCACCGAAAAATTCAACTGTAGCTATATAAATTTTTTTCAAAAACTTAACAAAATCATCAATTACAGCCCAATCAGAATCATGTAGCATACATTCAGCCGAATCAACAAATGAACCACAATGTTGGTTAAAAGTTAGTGTAATAGGAAGTCTATATTTATAACAAGGTTTTAAAAAAATCATACGTAGCATTTCATCTAATATCACATTCTTCAGGCATTAATATCGATGCAAGTCAATTTTGTTCACATTTAACTTTAAATTCTCTAATTCTTTTTCTTCGATTATTTTCTTGAATAAAACCAACAGCAAGCCGGATTTTTTCAATATAAAGCTCAAAAAACTCAAGACCATCTCTTATAATTAAATTATATATATGACAAGCATACTTAACATGAAATATTTCAGGTAACGACGGAGATAGCTTAGCTTTTAACTTTGTAATAGCATTCTTGTTGTTAGAAGCATTATCAAAAGCAATACTTAAGACTTTATTTCAATACCATAAAGTTCTGCAACTTTACCAATCGAATCAACAATAAAATCTCCAGTACGTTTACGATCTTCATCATACAAAAAAGCTAGAATACGTTTTTGCATAACAAAATTATTATCTATCCAGTAACAAGTAATGGTTGAATAATCATTTTTATTAACAGCATAACCAAGATCAGAAGTTAGAGCCATTCTACATTTTTTAACAATGTAGATAAATAAAAATAATATTGTGAATGAAGTCTAAAAATATCGGGCCGACAAGTACTCCTAGGAATACCATTAAACATAGAATTATAAATTGATTGAATATAATGAATAAAAGCATCATAAGAAGGAAAACTGAAAGGCAAACAATCCACAACTATCATTTTTGCTATTTCTTTCCAGTCCCTTAATTTATTATACTTCTTAATTACCTGACCAGTTGCTAGGTCTATTCTAGTTTGTGTTGGCCCACCAACATCCTGACCACCTTTTGCAATAAATAACTCTCTTTCGTGATTATCACTTATATGTCTCATTAACGTATCCGTACCCCCTTGCTTGCCTCTTTTTTTATGCTTATATTTTTGTTGATAAATATTGCATTGTACCTCAGTATCTAATATATGTATAAAAAATTGTCATGCAATACCAGTTGTTTTACGAGCTCTTGGGGAACGTGGAGGACGAAGAGAGCGATTAACCGATTCAGGTCTAATATTAGCATTTTCTACTGCAGGTGTCTCACCAATATTTTCATCATCTTCATCTAAATCAACCGCATCTACTTTATTTTCTTCTTCTATACAATAATTTTTCTGAGCTTCTACATAATCCATATCGTGAGCACCTACACCTACTTCTTCCTCAAAAGGTTGACTAAGCGGTACCGGAGGTGAAGGCACACGAGTATATCTACTACTTGAACTACCTCTACCGCTAGTAATTCACTTTTTACTACCACTACTACTTCCGGGATAATTTTTTTTTACATTTTTAGTTGCGAGGTTTCTTAATTTATCCATAATATAAATCAAACTAAAAAAATTCAAAATACACAAATATAATAAAATTAAATATTCAACAATTAATACACTAATTAAAAATTAAAAGTAAGAGATAGAACGACAATACCAAGTTTTGAAAGTATCCGAAGGTTGCGACTTTAGAAACTTTCACTCGTACTTTGTAATCGCAAAATTTAAAAAATTAAATTACGCATTTTAGGAAATATATAGAATATTTGAATTTTGAGAATTGAGATTTGAGAGAGAATGTGATTTGAGAGAATGAAAATTGTGTGAAAAATAATTTGAAAGTGTAGGGTATTTATAGGATTTTTTTTCGATTTAAAAAGATATTTTAATTGAATTTTTTTTTAATTAAAAAGGGCATATAGCCGTTTTTGGGGCCCAAACGATCATATAGCCGTTGGGCCCAACGGTTATAATGGCCCAAACGGTCAAAAGTTATTTTTTTTCTTCTTAAAAAACAGGTTCCGAGCTGGTTAACCGGCGGGCCTGGATCGGATTAACCGGACCCAAAAAAAAATAACCCAACCTGAGACCCAGAACCCTACAGCCCATGGGATAACCGGATCGAATCATATCGGGCCAGACCATTTCAGTGGATCGGGTCAAACCGGCCCGTTGGACAGGTTTACATCATATGCATACACGCATAGGACAGGTGGAAAAAAGTAGTGTAATTCTTTGTCCATTTAGCCATATTATAGACGGGGCTGAGCTAGAACGTATATCTTATATACGAGTTCAACCGAGACTAATAACTTTAGTCCAAATTTTGTATGTGGTTCTAGAAATCTATTAAAATGTATCTAGATTATTAATTTTGAATCCAAGTAACTTAAAAGAATTAGAATTCAGAACGGATGAACTTCAAATTTTGCTTCTGCCTCTAGCTAATTGTCGAACATCTCTAGTTTTTCACCCTTGGTCTTTACTGCTCGAGAAATGAATCAAACACTTTACCTACTGGAAAGAAATCGTGGAAAGGGAAAAACTATAGATTTCTCTTTATTTATATTTTTAAAAAATAAAATTTACTATTAAGATAGTAGTATATTTTAAAATTTACCATTAAGATAGTAGTATATTTTAAAATCTCTTCTAAAATAAAAGGCCTTGTTGGATTCATACTTCAATGGGGATTGGAGAACAATATTTTATAGTTTTTGTAACAAAAGTCCAGGAGATTTAATTTTAGTCATATGATTTTCTACACCTACGGTAAGAAATGTTCTTCTAGGACCACTTACAAAAAATAGTTTTTGTAACAAAAGTTCAGGAGATTTAATTTTAGTCATATGATTTTCTTAAGAAATGTTCTTCTAGGACCACTTACAATTTTGCATAGAAGAAAATAACTTTATAAAGTTCGTTGTATTATATTTTCATACACCGATATAAACGATTTCACTAACGAAAATAGAATATTGATAGCGATTGCGATTACACTCGGCCACCCACTCTTCTCCACAGATGATATCATTACCGGGGATAGCATAGCATGCATGTAAAAGGACTATTGGGCTTGCTACCAACACTACAAAAAATGAATCAATTTGCGGGGGTTAATTACACGATTTACGAGGATTTTAAACCCCCACAAAATATAATTTCAATAGTTTCAGAACACCCAATAATTCGAACCGTCACAAACAATTTGTGGTGATTTTTTCTGACCTCCATAATTAATTTGCGGTAGTCAACCTCCGTTACTCTAAATTTAATTATTTTTATGATAAATTTTTATTTAAAAGTTCCAGGGATCTAAAACCTCCATAATTTTTTTTAATTTTCAATAACTAATTATAGATTCTAATTTTAGCTCAATTTTAATTATTTCTTTAGACATAACCTACAATCCAATATTTGTTCAATCCATATATCATTAATACAACATGAGTAATTAAACATTATAATTGAAAAGCATATAATGTAACATTAAACTTTAAAATTAAATTTTCAACATTAACTAATATCTTCAAAGTTCAAACTCCAAAATCAAATTTAAACACAAAAAATTCAATATTCTAAGATCCACTCCAACCACACAATTACATCACCATAATTGAATATCCAAAACAAATGCAACAAAATCAAAGAATGTCATTATGATCATTATCATCACGTGATCTCCTTGCATCCATGGACGAAATGAATTCACTAGCCGCATCACTTGACTACATAAAAATGCAAAGTATAAAAATCAATCGACAAACCGCTTTTAATATAAGTAAAGAGGACATTATAAGCTGTGCAACTTAAAAAATACAAAATTCAACATGCCCTTTTTTTCTTTCTCCCTCCTCATGCTAACCATTGGTTCTATTATAAGAAAGTTTTCAACTAAACTAAATTAACTATCAGACAGTGCAGATAACTAAATTAACTATCAGAGTTCAGACAATGCAGATCTTTTGCTATCTTCATGAGTCGTTGAGGCTTAAATAAGGTCAAAACTTCTACTGCTAAGTGCTCTATGGTTTACCGAGAATGCTCAAGTCCCAATTCCTAGTGTTGTATGACTCTTAGGCCTTATACTGTAATACAAATCCCACAGTCTAACTTTCCATCTGTAGAGCAAGGATTTCTGGAAATGAATGCCACCCTATAAGGCAAAATTCTGATATAAACTTAAAACTTTCCAAGAAAAGAAGAGTAATGTTAGATCCAAATGATCATTCTATAGATAAATAACCATGATCATATTATTTTTCACTTCAAATACACCAAAATGACCTTCTATTAACATTACAAGATGTAGCAACACCATCTCTTTCCTTTTTAATTTTTCTATCATTTCTCTCTATTTTGCTGCAGAAGTGCCATGATGCCTGCTGAGCTTGCATCAAAGTAGATCAACAGTAGATATCCTTAACTATAATTAATCAGCTCAAGAAATAAAAACTTCGAACATCAACTACGTCATATCAGTTACATCCTAGGTATATGTTGACTATTCTGATATAAAGCAATAAAAAATAAGCACTATATGTCAATATCCACATTTTAGTTACAATTACAAAACAAGAAGAGTGTTATTCATGAAATCCTCAGAAGTTTTCTATTCAGGCCAATTCTCAAAAGTTTTCTGCACTACTAGCCTATGTCTGGAATCCTCTACTAAAATCATAGTACTTTCAAACATCACATTAGAAATGCAGGTGAATAACATGTTCATTATGTTTTAGATGAACCAATTGACTGCACAAAATGGATTCACTGCCAATCAATCAATGTACAATGAGATAATAAGCAACAAACAGGAAATTGGTTTGTCGCTTTTCTAAGTTCTTCATCTAGAAGTCATACAAGCCTTCCTTGGAACAAAGTTTAACAGTTAAAATCTACTAGGTATTCCCAATGATATATTAAGCAGTAAACAGAGTCAACAATAAGTTAGCACAAATGATTTTTTCAAAATCAAGTATGGCTTGCACCAGTGGTATATAGATTTGGCATTGCATTCTTAGAGGAAAAGACGATTTAAAATTTTCTCATCAGTGAACTTATGACTTTCATTACTGGAGTTGAAAGAAATATAGGTTACATAAAGCTTCAGTGTTCTTATATGAATCACAACACCAACCATATTCAAACAACAACAACAACACACTCAGTGAAATCCCACAAGTGATTATGTAGAATCTTACTATTTTGTTTGATGAGTAACCTGTAACCTGTACAATCACAAATAGGGTAAGAGTAAACTTTCAAGATTACCTAATATATATGGTATTCAAAAATTTGTATGTTGGTACTTACTAAGCATGAGAACTATGTGAGAATCAATGTACAATCATGAATAGTGGAAGACTAAACTTTCTAGTTTAACTAGGAGTTCTGGCCCTTCAAATCTGTGGATACTCACTGAGCAACAAAACCTATGCCCGATTATTTTCTGAATAATTTAGTCCTAAAATCATATTGAAGGAAGTTTTCTAAAAAAAAATCTATACTTTCTAGGATTTTTGAATAGTACCTGGGAGAAAAGGATCCCAACCAGTTGGGAAGAGGGTTGAGTTGTTCTTACACTTAGCTCCGGGTAGGTAAGTGCGAGGTTTAGAGAACTTCTAATATGCTTAAAAGAAAAATTGACGGCTATTGTAGTGAAATGGACTTTAATAGACTGAATATCTATAGATGCGGAATACAACTAGCATGGGACTAATGTGCAGTTGTTTCTGTACATACCTGAAAGATTCCACTTTATAAGGTTTCTTTAATTATTGTATTAGTATGGTCATGGTTTCTCATTAAATATGTGGTAATGGTATATTTAACAGTGTTCTTTAATTTCTTATTTATCTTATGATTTTCTTAACGTGCAAAGCTCACTATCACTGGGTGATACAAGAAGGATCAAGGAAACACGAAATACATACTAAAATCAGTCCACAAGTTAAAGAACCCGAGGACCTATTTGGTGACCACTCTCGGATTCACTACAACAACAAGAAGAACGAGATATAAAGGTGTAATTGACACCAAAACAACCACCAAAATGTGATAAACACAAGAAGATAGACAACAATATGATAAGATCAATAACAACAACAAACGGCTTACAATAACAAGAACACAACAACTACACAAGATTACAAGAAATGGAAAGATAGTAGTGTGACATAAACTACTACAAGCACTAAGAACTAAGATGTATATTAAACATCAAAACCCATAGAACATGTAATAGAAACACCTACACTCTTCTTGGACACAAGAGGGACCTCGATCCTTCTAGCACCCCACGTTCTAAGCCAAGAACAAACAACACAAGTGAATTCACACTTGGTGTTCACCTAATTTTAGGTTGCCTCTAAAAGGAAGAGAGGACTTGTATTTCAAAGTGTCTTATGACTTACAAACCCTAAGAGGTTCTATTTATAGCTATTACAAAATAGAAGTTAAAATGTCTAAAATGCCCTTTAAGAGCTAGGCGCCCTTTTAAGTGTATTTTAGGGGCTGACTTGTTGTGTTCCAAGGCTCCTCTTTACACTTTAAGTGTGAGATTAGGGTCGATTTGATGTGTTTTAAGTCCTTCACTCGTGCACTCCAAGTCTCGGGTTCATTACACTCTCACATGCGTCCATCTCCGTGATCGTACTTGTATCACTGGGACTCAAAAATATTGCTAGACAAAACAGCTTCTTATATCACCCCAAAAATATTAAATGATCTTATTAATGTGGTGCAATGCCTCTCGTACGATTTTTTATGGAAATGAATAAAAAGAAGAAGAATCTGAAATCATGCAGAATTCACCTAAAAATAATTGAATGAGCTCTTTCCTATGTCATTTTCGGGTGTCTGCAATCACAAGAAAAAACCTAGCTTAATAATAATTTGTTAATATGTAAACAACCTTCAAAAGAAAAAGGGACATAATTTCTCTACATTGGTCTGCAAGAAAATAAGACCAACCAAAATAACTGACACCACTGGCAAGCTTAAAAAACATATATATATATATATGGAAGAACAAAGTACTCTGTTGTATTTAAAAAGACCCTAGGGAAATGTGAACAACAAAGATATAGAGCTAACCTGTGGATCCTCAATAGAGGTCAAAGATTGTTTTCCTTTAATTGAGAACCTGAAAACAAAAAGAAGGCAACAAAATAAAATTACCCAACATATATAAAACTTCATAAAGTAAAACACTTGCATAACTTAAAATATATCAAAATTCATACCCTTTGCTACTCTTCAGGAAGAATGTACCTACTCCATCACAAGATACGCCAACATCTGATGTATTTAATTTGCGTCCATAAATATCAAAGAAATTAACCTAAATCAAAACAATGAGCAAATGTGAGAAACTAGCCCTAAATAATACGAACCTGTAGGGTATTATGCAATAGAAAGTCCCAATAAGCTGAAATAAACAGGAAGGACCAAAAGTAAACAGAAATAACAGGCCAGGAAGAACAGAGAAAAAGATAGTTGCTCAGGTTAAGAATTATGTCCACAGGACACAAGCAAGACAAAATGCACAACATGCTGCGCGCTCTATAAAAGCTAATACTTCCCCTTTCTCTTGATTGCTTCTGAAAAGAAGAAACTTCCTTAGAAGCCTTTTACGTGCAAGAGCTAAATATCTTAGACTGATACCAGTTAGAGCTGTACAGTCTTTCGGCCTTGATTTTTTTCCACAGACCTCCAAAAATCTGCTTGAACAACCTCTTTAAGTATTTATTTCTAGTTCTCCCAGAAAAACTATGAGTAACGTAAATTTGTCCCTCGCACTCGCCTGTGTTAGTTTGTAGTAGGTAAAAAATAATCTTTCCCCAATGGCAATAATTGCAGCAACAATTGGAAGAGATCAATTTCTAGTAAAGCATAAAACAGATTAAGGTTCAAGCCAAAATCCAAAAAGCTACGTGGAAAGTTCAGATATATCATAAATATAATCTGAAAGAAAGGTTCTTTCTAGAAGAGTGAAAAGGCAGTCGGGATTCTGGAGTACCTATGATGCTCCAGGCGAAGATTCGGTTTAGATCTCTCTCAATCTTCAAGAAAAAACACAAAATCTTGATGATTTTGAGATTGATTTAATAGGTGAGTTAAATTGTCCATGGAGTTTCTGAGAAAGAGAGAGAAAGCTGAGAAACAAGGTCAATAAGGCAGTTGTTGTTGAACACGACAGCCATGAATTATCACAGTGAAACTTTAAAAGAGGAGATTTGTGTATTAGCAATAATCATATAAAGCTTACATATTTCAATATGTTTAGAAGTTCAGCACATGCATACTCTCATACAGGTGTTATGGCTTTGTATTTATAAGAAGTTAATCATTAGAGAACTTTGCCTTAGGCTTTCATCTTCTCTTAGAAAGACCTTTATTTGCTAAAATTATCCCCTATAAGGATATTCTCTTCAAAAACAAGAACACTGTTGGGTTTTCTTATTTGTCTTATGGTTTCTTATTGATCCAACAAATTCAAATTCATAATCCAAAGGAAACTTCCAAATGGAATTTCTTCCATCAGAAATATGTTAGAAATTGCTTGCCGACAACGTTTCCATCCTTGATCTTTTTGATTGTGCCATCAAAGATTTAATGATTCACAAATTTAAATATAAAATCTCTAGCTAAGGATAAAAGAATCTCGTTTATCTCACCACACTAAATTCTTATAGGGATCTAAAAGAACCCCAGGAATGGTCCACATAATAACCTAAGTCTTCAATGGACCCTTGAATTATACAACTCTAAGACTTGCAAATAGAAGCTCCAAATATACAAATAAGTCAAACGTTTACATAACATCAGTAATCCAATTTCAATCCTAAAACAAATTCTTGATTAAACAACAGAATGAAAGAGTTCCTTAACATTAAAACTTGAGTGCATTGTAGTACTGTGGTACAATCAGTGGAACAACCTACAAAGCTTGGGGATTTCCATCTTCCCATGCTTCTGTGGTCATTGCAATGATCTACACACCTAAGCCATAGCTAGATCCAAGCTCAATGACTCTTGAGACAGGGAAAGTGAAAATCAACTGAAATGATCAGCCGATTTGGGAAATGAGAGAGGAAAAGTGAGAGGGAAAATGAGAGAGGGTCGATCGATAATTTGGAGCTGCCTATCGATTTGGAAAAGTGAGGGAAAATATTTTGCCAATTAAAAAAAAAGAAAGAAAATGTTAGGTGCTATTTTTTTCGATTATAACGGGGGTCTAAAACCCTCGTAAATTTATATTTTTATGGCAAATAAGCGTTATTTTTCGGTAGATAGTGGGGGTTTAAAATCCCTCAATTTATAGCGGGGGTCTAAAACCCCCACAACTTTATAAATTTTAGCGACAGATTTTTAACTCATTTCATATTATTTTACGGAGGTTAAAATAACCCTCACAAATAAACCCCCACAATATTATCCATTTTTTGTGTTATATTTTCACACACCAATATAAACGATTTCTCGAACGAAAATGAAACATTCAGTGGTGATCGCGATTACACTCGGCGACCCACTCTTCTCCACAGACGATATCATTATTGGGGATAGCATAGCATGCATGTAAAGGAACCCTGGATATATTGGGCTTGCTACCAACCAAATCATCAAATGATGAGGCTCACAGCTTTGTAAAAACCCAATAAAGCTCCTATTATAAAACAAGAGTTACTTACATAAATTCTTGAATCTTTAAATTATATTATTTAAAATCTTAATTATTTTGTTAATTACATTTTATCTCAATTTTTTAAAATGATGATACATATGTTCTACGGTGATACATATAAAAAATTGATACATTTAAAAGTGAGGGAAATATTTTGCCCAATTAAAAAAAAAGAAGGAAAATGTTAGGTGCTATTTTTTCCGATTATAACGGGGGTCTAAAACCCTCACAAATTTATATTTTTATGGCAAATAAGCGTTATTTTTCGGTAGATAGCGGGGGTTTAAAATCCCTCAATTTATAGCGGGGGTCTAAAACCCCCACAACCTTATAAATTTTAGCGGCAGATTTTTAACTCATTTCATATTATTTTACGGAGGTTAAAATAACCCCCACAAATAAACCCCCACAATATTATCCATTTTTTGTGTTATATTTTCATACACCAATATAAACGATTTCTCTAACGAAAATGAAACATTCAGTGGTGATCGCGATTACATTCGGCGACCCACTCTTCTCCACAGACGATGTCATTATTGGGGATAGCATAGCATGCGTGTAAAAGGAACCCTGGATATATTGGGCTTGCTACCAACCAAATCACCAAATGATGAGGCTCACAGCTTTGTAAAAACCCAATAAAGCTCCTATTATAAAACAAGAGTTACTTACATAAATTCCTAAATCTTTAAATTATATTATATAAAATCTTGATTATTTTGTTAATTACATTTTATCCCAATTTTTTAAAATGATGATACATATATTATACGGTGATACATATAAAAAATTGATACATTTAAAACTGACAAAGATATTTATTTAAGAAAATAATAGATTTTCTTTTATTCTGTGGAGCAAATCCTGCATAATCAGTTATATAATGAATTAATCAGATTCAAAAAAAAATTCAATACCCTAATTTCTGTCAATCCTAATTCAATCCAATATGATCCCATTCACTTTCTTTGCTGACCCACCATCCATGGCATCCAACTCTACTTTCTCTCCTCCGCTGGGGATGGCGACTTCAATTACGACATCGCTTGGTATGGTAACATTCAGTACCTGCTCAATATCTCTGTCGTTGGAGCTTTAGATTGCCTCCTTATTTTTCATCTTCGGTAAGCTTCAAAGCGAGCACCATCGCATGCCGGGGCCCGCTGCCATTGCCTCTAAGCTCCTCACTGCCTGGTACGCCATTGGCATTGAAATTGCTTGACACTGCGGCACCGATGGTGCTCAATATCCAACCCAGTTGATGTCTTCTCCGATAATGGCCCACCCTCCTGCTGATTCACCTTCGCTGATTATTATTTGAATTATTATTTGATGGCAGGGAATTACTATATAATACATCTGAAATATATGTGATACATTTGTTTGAAGTTTGAAATTTGAAATGTATCACCCATTAATATCATATGATGAATCACCCAATAATTGATGACGTCAGTGGGGTGATTTTTTGGTAGGTGTTATGGGAATTTCCAGTGGTGAGTGGTCGTTTTTTAGCGGATCAGCGCTGGTTCACCATAATAGTGAGCTCTGGTGATGGAGATGACTGCTCCGTTTTTAGATACAGTGTGAACAAAAATGTAACACTCATTAATAACATATGAATCACCCAATAATTAAAATAAATAATCGTATCTACCATATGAATCAGCATAATACCATATATATATCACCCATTAATATCATATGAACCACCCAATAATTGAAATAAATAACCGTATCTACCATATGAGTCACCATAGTATAATATGTATCACCCGTTAAAATCATACAAACTGTATATATCGTATAAATCAACATAATACCCATATAATGATATTGTACTTATCATTCATATGAATCACCATTAAAAGAATAAACATGTATGAATAACTAAATAAATTTATATATGTATCAATAGATTTTTTTTAAAAAAAGGGGAGAGATTTTAGGAGAGGAAAAAAAAGTTGCATGCGTTAATGGAGGAAAAAAAATTAGAAAGGAAGATGATTTAAGGGTTAATGGAGGAGAAAAAATCAAGAAGGAAGATGATTTAACTGTTGATAATTACAGAGCTATTTTAGGAGTGAAAATCTTTAAAAAAAATAGCTGGAATGAGTTAATGGTTGAGTAAAAATAGGACGTGAGATTTTGTTGATATGTATCAAGTGTAAAGTTGAAAATCGAGATTTTATATAAATTTTAAAAAAGTAAAGGATATTAGGTAATATAATCTCTTAAGTTTGAGATTTGTGTAATTTATCCATAAAAGAAACTCTCGAGTGTGGAGGTTATCCAAATTGTCCGATATAACTAGCTCTATGTTTTGGAGGCATTTGGAGTGGCCTCCCCTCACCAGATACACCTAGTGGCCTTCACATATTCCAACCTGATAATTTATCCCTTAATTTCATGATGGATAAGATTTCAAGACTAAGTTTATACCATCAAGCAAATATAGTATAGATTTGGTATCAAATTTAATCTTGAGATATTTCACTTTATTCGCGTATCAGAAGATAATGTATTACAAGATTGTCTAGATATTTATGCCTTATTATTTGTGATGAAATTAGTTAAATTTTGATTGACCCACAAATTTCAAATCTTTACTGGGAACTAGTCCATAAGTTTCCCATGATTGAGGAAATAATGAAGAAAAGGAAACATAACAAAAAAATAAAAAAAATTGGTATCAATTCAACAAAATAACCCACAAACAATGGAGAGAGACGACAGGGAATAGCCATAGTAAGAGTACAGGATTTACTTTTAGTTTGCCGAGCCTGGCATCTTGGGCTTGTTACCCAAATGGGGGAAACAAAATGATGGGACATACGGTAACACATTCCCGCAGTCAATATGGACGACATTTCCGAGACGATTAGTCCAAAGTAACCGCTCGGTAAATGGGGCCAGTCATTGATTGAACCATCATCTTTTTGGGCAAGGAGAAATCGATAATGAGCTATCGCTTGTTATCCAAGTGGGGGCAAAAAAAATGACGGGACTTTTCAATGACGCAGGCTCGACCGTTGACGATGCTTTGGGCTTTAAGCATGTATAAGTACGATCGTTGTGAGGGGTGGGGGGTAAGGCGTCGTTTGAGCGAGAGTGCTACTTTCCGCAGTTTCGGTAAAAGAATGATGTTCTGAGATGACTAGTCCATGTCGCGGAACAAGGTAAAGATAATAATCACAATATTATATTTATTATAAATGTATTTACTGAATGTCCAAGATCTATCAAGATCAACTTTGATAACTATTAGGATTTGAAACATCTGTTTTTTTACTCAGTAGGAGTAAATTTCTCCTATAAATAGAGGAGTTTTGTTCATTGTATTGACAATCTTATGATTTCTCATCCTCAATAGAAGAAATAAGAATCACTTTCTCTATTTTCTCTACTCTTCTTATTTATTCTTTCTTGTTTTATAACACGTTATCAGCACGAAGTCTCTTATCAATTGAGATCTGTACGAAGTCTCTTACCAATTGAGATATGTTCGGTAAGCTTAAATCTTTGGTATGATAAGAAGTTGATTTAGCCATAAAGCTTGTTTTATAATAAAGTTATATTTGTTCTTGAAATTTCGTGATGAAACATGTCATAAATCACGCTGCAATGGTTTAGCTTGTAACTGAAACACTTGTGAACACGAACAAGTTTTGTTTCTTTTCCTTATTTGTCGATACTCACTTGTTTTTTATTTTGCAAGTACAGTACGTGGCTACACAAGGTAAATGAATGACTTGCTAATTATTACGTGCTAAATTGGTTGTACTTGAAGAAAAATCCACATGAAATTTTTATGAGAACAATAATAATTATATGGCTGAAAGCTACTTTTTAATATAAAATAAAGGGGATGTCAGATGACATAATCATGTCAATAGTGCCTCAAGATATGGCCACTTTAATGATATTATGAAAGTTTAGTTTTATAATAATATTGAGATAATTGAGATTGTTTTGCTACTAACAAATTTTCTGTAAGTTTTCGAGTCTCTAACTAATTTAGATTATCAACACGAGATTCTGCCAAATTAGGTGAGATTATAAATCTAAAGGTAATTTCTTATGTTATCTGTCTTTTGCTATTAATAATATAATTATTGTTGGATTTGAGAAAAAATAATTGGTTTGGAACCATTTATATTTTGAATTTATTTTTCAAGAACAATATTATCAAAAGAGATGATAATATGTTGGGTTCAAGTCCCATCGATTTATGTCTAAAATGCCTTTATATGGATAACACGTTGAGTTTGAATCTCAATGCACCATATTGATACATTATGATGGCTAAGGCAAAATAATGGGTATTTGATGAAAAGTCATGAAATTCGACCCATTGAATATGCTCTATTCCATGAATTGAATGTGGTAGCAATATATGATAAGTCTGAAATATGACAATTTACTTCATTCTTGAGGTGTATGTGGTAGCAGTGCATAATATGTCTGAAAGAAGACAAGTGATTGAATGCACGAATATACGCGTGGAGGGACAATATGATAATGATCATCAAAAGTGATGATATTTTCACACGCTTATATGATTATAAGATATGCTAGAGAAAAATTCTCTACATTATATGTATGCCTCGATTTGCTTCTAAAGTAGCAAAATCTTGAAAGAAGTTATAAGCTATCATAATTTGATAGACTTAAGACACGATTATATTCCATTCCTGGGAAATAAAAAACTTATTAATGCAAACGTGAACTTGATTGTGATTGTATCACAACTCACCTCCGAAAGAGGTTGAATAATTTTGAAATCTACTTCTGAAGTAGTAAATCTGAAATTTATTCATGTAATAGTAAATCTGAAATTTACTAAAGAAAAAGTACATGTCATGGTAAACTTGGAGTTTACTAGAATAAAAGTTCATAAATTGATATGAACGATTGTGACATCTCGAAGATGTGCATGTATTGAAGAACTAGAAGTTTTTTAAAGAATTGTTTATTTCATTTGTTCTCATGACAAGTTAGTTGGACCAACTAATATTGGATTTGGATCCCTTCAAATCTGAAAATTATGAAAGGTGAATAAGGGCCCGTTCACCTATCATGTGATATGTTAAAAAGATGCATCAATAAGATGATCACATGTACATTCATGGTCAACTTACGTTTGACATTCATAAAGTTACTTGTTAAATATAAATTGAGCATAATTTTCAGATTGTGTAATCAAGATAATTTATCTTGATGATGATGGTTTAATATTGAATGTCTTCGATAAATATCTAAACCATTGTTAATGAGAACAAAACTTAATGTATTGGTCTGAAATATGATATATTGCAATAACATTTGTATGCATTAGACCAATAAATTAAGATTATTTCTTCCCTCTCAATTGGTTCAAGGTTGGGAACCAATTATTCCATCTAATAATTTTGATGTGTGGTATACGATTAATGAATATACCATAATGCACAACGATGGATTTTTCAAAAAAGTAGAGGATGTATGTTAGTTTTCCTAACATAAGGGGGAGATTATAATCGCATGAAATATGTTAGGAATTATCACCATATCCTCATCTAAAAGATAATTCAAGTCAAATGCTGAAAGCATCTCATATTAAGCGCAAGTGCTCTTATTTTGTGTTCCTAAAGGACAAAGTCTATGCATGCGTGAAGCGTGGTAGACTAATCGGTTCCAAATGAAATAGTCCTTGAAAAATAAGGAGCAAATAATCATAATGATAAGGCAATGAGCTCTTGAAAAGCCTACGACATACCACTTCATGAAACCTTATGAGAGGTTCATGTACCTGAAAATAATGAAGTGATGAGATCTCAAAATGTTATGTCGCATTGTGAATCGATACAAAATGATATATCATCAATATCTTTGACACAATATTAGCTCAATATTGTGAAAGATTATGAGGATCTGAATTCTACGTTTATTTAAGCATGCTGACGTAGAAACATTTATCAAGTGATATGAAAGGATGCATTTTGATAAGTATAAAACTTATTTGATTTGCAGTCCAGACACTTGAAGATATCACTCATGAAATGATGAATATTGTCACTTGACAAAACTTATGTGAAAACTTTTAAGGATTCAAACTGCTTGAAGCATATAAAAGTTTCTGGGAAACTTATTTATAATCCTTATATTGTATAAGCTTGTTGCTTGAACATCATTGGAACTCTTGGAGAGTTTTCAAAACAATAGATTATTTGCTGAAATTTGAAATATATCGAATTGGATTGGTTATGAAGTACCATATCTTAGTGCAATTGATGCACTCATGTACCTTGCAAATACTACAAGGCCTATAACCTTTTCAGTCAATTTGTTTGCAAGGTATATTTCTGCTCCTACTATGAGACATCAAAATGGGATAAAACACATGAGCTTATTTTATTCTAAAGATTGCAGTCCCGATCTTATTGGTCATGCGGATGTTGGGTACTTATCTGACCCGCATAAATCTCGGTCTCAAATAGTCTATGTTCATGTGTGGTAGTACTGTCATATCTTGGAGATATACAAAGCAGTCTATCGTAGCCACTTTATCGAATCATGCTGAGATAATAGCTATTCATGAAGCAAGCCGAGAATGTGCATGGTCGAGGTCTATGATACATCTCATTCGAGAAAAATGTGGTGTGAAATATGACAATCTATCCACAGTTTTATACAGAGATAATTCAGCATACATAGCACATCTTAAAGGAGGATTCATAAATGGAGATAGAACGAAGCACATTTTGCCAAAGCTTTTCTACATACATGAGCTACAAAAGAATGATGATATCAACGTGCAACAGATTCGTTCAACTGACAATGCGACTGATTTATTCACCAAATTTTCTCCAATTGCAACTTTCAAGAAGATGCTGCACAAGATCGAGATGCAAAGGTCAAGGATGTTCTCATTAGGGGGAGTTAATACGCGCTGTACTCTTTTTTCCTTACGAGGTCTTGTCCCACTGGGTTTTCCTTGTAAGATTTTTAATGAGGCAGCCGAAATACGTATTATTAGAGATGTGTACTTTTTTTCCTTCACTAGATTTTTTTTCCTACTGAATTTTTTCTAGTAAGGTTTTAACGAAGCACATTATCTACCAATTAGACATTCAAGGGGGAGTGTTATAAATGTATTTACATTATAGTGAATGTCTATCAAGATCTATCAAGATCAACTTTGATATTTATTAGGATTTGAAACATCAGTCTTTTACTCAGACTAGGAGTAAATTTTTCCTATAAATAGAGGGGTTTTGTTCATTGTATTGACAATCTTACGATCTCTCATCTCTCAAGAGAAGAAATAAAAATCACTTTCTCTATTCTCTCTACTCTTCTTATTTATTCTTTCTTATTTTATAACAATATTAGATATACTTGAGTTGTGCTAGGCATTGTCCTAAGAAACTATTTCAGCAGTGTGAAATATTTTCGCAGGATTAAACCAACACTTTTCCAATTAATTAAAGGATACAAGAATCAAAAAAATTATTAATACAAATACCAACAAGTTAAATACGAAATTATTTAATAAGAAAAGTCAACAAACAAATCAAAGAAAAAGGCAAAAGGTGACTTGTGATAAGATATGACAGAGAGTAACTAGAATTTTTTCTTTTATTTTTTTGGTTGGGGATTGTTGTAAGAATTGAGGGAGTATTTATAAATAAGACTTAACTTCTCAAGTACATCTCTTGATGACTTCCAAAGTAAGCCTTCTCAAATACATCTTTTGATGACTTCCAAAGTAAGCCTTCTCAAGTACATCTCTTGATGGCTTCTTAAACACATCAAACATAAATTCTTTTTGAAATAAATATAATACTTTGACTACAATTCCCACATTATTTCAAAAGAATTTTTAGAAAAAAATGAGTTTTAACTTGTTGAATTTGTATGGACAAAATGTAGCAGATTTGGTGTCTTTTGAACTATAAACCAAACTTAGACCGATAAAATTTAACTTACATAATTATCGATGAAATATAATATTTCTATGAACTGAATAACTCTTATTGTAAGTCATAGACTTTATCAATCATATTTTGACCGTAATTTTATCGTTCAACGAGGTTTTGCGCCAATAGGCCATGTACGTGCCTGATATTCATGAGACCTCTAGAGACTAAGGCCAAAAGTCTCATAGGAATGACCTCATTCCAGTTCTCATATAGGTGAATTCATCAAGTATACACTGCTTTAAATACACCATTCAAAAGGACCATGAATTCATTAAGAGTTTGTAATTCTTTCCTCAATTTTAGTAGCAGATCAAGCACTCTCAGCTAGTGCGCAGAGTCAATATCGACTTGTTATTACCCATATGAACGTACTTCATGGGATCTCCAATCACATAGGTTGGGTTACCATCTCTATTAATAATCATATTGGCCTTAACCTCATCTCTTTTGAGGTTTGAAGAATTAATTTTTTTCCCACTGGTTTAGTCAGTGAATTGGCTGAATTCAATTCTGACTTTATATAATTAATAAAAATTATTTTTATCTTTCAGCAATTGCTTAATAACATCGTACCTCAATTTCATATGTCTACTCTTACAATTATAAGATTTATTCTTCGCAATAGCAATTGCGGCTTGACAATCACAATGTATATACACAAGAGGTACCAGATCATTCTTGTAAAGGGATATTAGTCAGCAGATCATCCTTTTTAAAAAGGGATATTCGCTAAGAAATTTCTGAACCATTCAGCCTCAGTACCAGTTAACTCCAGAGCCAAAAACTCTGATTTCATAGTTGATCTAGCAATGATCGTTTGCATAGCTGATCTCCATGATACTGCACCCCCACCAAGGGTGAACACATAACTACTAGTGAATTTTGTCTCATCTGAATTAGAGATCCAATTTGCATCACAATACCCTTCTAAAGTTGAAGAAAATCCATTATACGAGATACCAATATTCATGGTTCCTCTCAAATATTTCATCAGTCGCATTAATGCAGACTAATGCTCATTATTGGGATTATGAGTATATCTACTCTATCTACACACGACATAGGTTATATTAGGCCTAGTAAAATTCATTAAACGCATCAAACTTCCAATGATCTGTGCATACTTAGACTGAACAACTGGGTCACAATTATTCCTTTTTAAATTAGAATTAGTATCATAAGCAGTGGCTACAGGAGTTACCCCCCAACATTCAAATTTCTTAAGAAGTCTTTCCACATAATGTTCTTGTGCCAACATTATACCATCTTCACTCCTTATAACTTTAATTTCTAATATCATATTCACTTCACTCAGATCTTTCATATCAAAGTTAGTAGATAAAAATAATTTGGTATGTTCCACAATATTTAAACATGTACAAAATATAAACAAGTTATCAACATATAAGCAAATTATTACATAATCATCGTCTACCACTTTTGTATAACATATTTATCCACTATAACAGAAGAAAAGTCGTCTTTTATTAAGACTTGATCAAATTTCTCATGCTACTGTTTAAGAGCTTGCTTAAGGCCATAAAGATATTTAATTAATTTACAAACTTTATTTTCTTGTCCAAAAATTACATATCCTTGGTTGAACCATATAAATTTCTTCTTCTAAATTACCATTTAATAAAGCTGTTTTTACATCCATTTGATGTATAAAAAGCTTATGAATTGACGCCAAAATGATTAGTATTCGAAAAGAAGAAATTCTTGTAACTGGTGCAAATGTATCAAAATAATCAATATTTTACTTTTGAGAAAAAATTTTATCTACTAACTGGGCTTTATATTTATCTATAGATCCATCCACATTAAGTTTCTTCTTGAAAATTCATTTACAACCAACCGGGTTTGCACCATGGGATAAATCAGTTAAAACTCATATATTATTTTTTATTATTGAATCAAGTTCAATTTTTATTACCTCTTTCCAAAATTTAGCATCAGAAGAAGATACAACTTCAAAATAATTTGATGGTTCATTATCAACAAGGAAAGTTTGAAAATCATTTTCATAAGAGAAATATTCTTTTCTAGGCTTTGTACTCCTTCTCAGTTCCTCAATATTAGAGGTAGATTCATTTTCTCTTTCAAGGGGTGTATGAAATATTTTATCACATAATGGAAAAATATGTTCAAAAAATTCAGCACTCTTTGTCTCAATTATAGTATTACTATCAAGTACATCACTTTTCAAGACAAGAAATCTGTATGCAACACTATGTTCAGCATATCCAATAAGCATGCAATCAACAGTTTTAGAACCTATTTTCCTCTTTTTAGGAGCAGGAAGAAGAACTTTAGCAAGGCAACCCCACACTTTTAAATATTCCAAATTAGGTTTATAACTTTTCCACAATTCAAAAGGATTTTGCCAATTCTTTTATGAGGAATTCTATTTTGTAAATGACATGCAGATAAAATAGCTCCAGTCCACAAATTATAAGGTGCATTAAAACTAATTAACATAGAGTTCATCATTTCTTTCAATGTCCTATTTTTTCTTTCAGCTACACCATTTGACTCAGGAGAATAAGGCGGAGTTACTTAATGAATATTACCTTCTTTTTCACAAAAAATATTTAAAGATACATATTCTCCACCTCTATTAGATCTAATTCTCTTGATTTTTCTACTAAGTTGATTTTCAACTTCAGATTTATAAGACACAAAAACATCAAATGCACCATCTTTATTTCTAAGCAAATACAACTTAGTAAATCTAGAGAAATCATCAATAAAAGTTACATAATATCTTTTTTCACCTCTAATCATAGTTTGTTTTAAATCACCCAAGTCAGTATGAATCTAAGATAATAATTCAGTTTCTCTATTAACTGAAAAACATGATTTTTTAGTAATTTTAGCTTCAGCACATAGTTTACATTTATCGAAATTACCTGAATCTAAACCAGATATTAAACCAAGTGATTGCATATTCTTTATATATTTAATATTAGGAAGAATACATATACATGCCCCTCAACTATTCGACTTTTTCCGTATAGGCACCTCAATTAGGCCATATACCTATTGAACCCTTTACTTCTTCACAAATTTTTTTAATTAAGCACAATTGCTAACATGGCACTGATATGGCATAGTGCGTGCACTGCACTCAATTTAGGAGCGTGAAACATTGAATTTTAGCTTTTTTTTTTTAAAAACATCTCTTTATCCTTTTTATTTTTCTTAATTTTCTCCTTTCTCATGATTTTTTATTTTGAAAAAATAATTTCTCCCCTTTTTCTAAGAACTGTTCTACTGTCCTTCTTCTTTATTTTCCTTTTTTATTTTTCTCTCCCTTTTAATCTTTCTCTCTATTAGAAATTGCAAATTTGTATTCTAGGCATTAAATTAATGATGTATTCTGCCTTAATATTAATATGTCCTAATCTATCATACCATAAAGAAATAGACTCAATCATATAAGCAGAAGCTGATGCATTATCATTGATAATATTAAGTACATAAAGTCCATGATTACAATAGCCTTTTCCCACAAATACATTATTTTTTTTCAAAATAATCTTATTAGATTTAACAGACACTTTCATTCCAGCTTTATCCAGCAAAGCCACAAAAATCAGGTTTGCACGCATTGTAGGAACATGTAGCACATCTATGAGGAATAAAGTTTTTTTCGAAGTGGATTTTAGGAGTACTTTACCCTTGCCCAAGACTTTAGCAGTTCTTGAACCTCTAAGGTAGACTACTTCACTGTCATCTCCTATTGATGAATAGGAGGCAAATGCTTCTCGATTTGCACAAATGTGTTGAGTAGCCCCAGAGTCTACCACCCAATCTTTTACATGTGCCACCATATTCACTTGAGGATAATAGCTACAATTATTTCATCTCTTCAGCTAAGTTAGGTTTGGGAGGATTTCTTATTTCTTTGTTATTTCTTATTCTATGCCTATATTGAACGGCATAATCACCTAATTTTTCACAAATAAAACAAGTGCCTTTTCTTTTCTTAAAATTGGGATTATTAGGCTTGTAACCTTGAGACTTATTATCATACCTTTTGTTGTTGCTGTGTTGACCTTATACTAAATTTGCTTTGAGCGCAACCTACTTAGCTTTGAATGACTCCTTTTTGTTGGTATCTTCAATTAGAATATGAGTTATTATTTCTTCAATAGTAAAATTTGTCTGCTTATGTTTCAAATTATTTTTATAGTCATTCCATGATTCGAGCAATTTTTCAATCAACACTCCAGTAATAAATTTTTTTGGTAAAGTGATGTCCTCAGCCTTCAAATCTTCTAATAATTTTTTATATTCATTTATTTAAATTTTCTTTCACATCACTCATTTGCCAATTGTAAAATTTTTCAACCATAAATTTTTGTTTGGTTGCATCTTCAGTCGTAAACTTCTTGATTAAAGCTTGCCAAATGATTTTTTCTCCTTCACAACTGGAATACACATCAAATAGTTCATTAGAAATTGTTTGTAAAATAGTATGACGACATACCTTATTGGCGTATTGCCATGATCCTAAAATTTAGCTATCAACATCAGCACCAGGTTGTGTTTTTGACAAAGCATAAGCAACACCATGAACATCAAGTAGTGAAAAAATTCGTTCCTGCCATCTTTTAAAGTTTTCATTAGCAAATATTTCAATATTTGAAACATCAGAAAACAGTTTTGCATTTGGTAGAACAACCGGAACAGGAGTATTAGGAGTTACTTCGGTAGCAGAAGTACCAGGAGTAGAATTATTTGCCATAGTTTCATAGATTGTTGGGGAACAACGGAAAAATAATAATAACAATATTATATTAGATATACTTGAGTCATGCTAGACACTATCCTAAGAAACTATTTTAGCAGTGTGAAATATTTTTGCGAAATTAAACAAGCACTTTCCTAATTAATTAGAGAATATAGGAATCAACAAAATTATTAATACAAATACCAGCAAGTTAAACATGAAAAAAATTTAATAAGAGAAGTCAACAAACAAATCAAAGAAAAAGCCAAAAGGCGACTTGTGATAAGATATGACAAATAGTAACTAGAATTTTTTTCTTTTGTTTTTTTGGTTGAGGATTGCTGTAAGGATTGAGGGAGTAGAGGTGTATAAATTAAACCGTCAAGTCAAACCAAACCAAACTAAATCGAGAAAAAACACCGACTTATGGTTTGGTTGGTTTGGCGTTTGAAAAAAAACCCATCCATTCTTGATTTGGTTTGGTGTTAACAAAAAAAAAGTCAAACTGAACCCAAATCAAATCGACTTAATATATATATATATATATATATATATATATATATATATATATATATATATATGAGTATATATATAATCTAAATTTTTATACATAAAATATTAATTATAATCTACTTTTTAAATATTTTTTCAATTGGTTTTATTAATTTTCAATATTTAGAAAGTAGGTGTGTATGTATATATATATATATAGATGTATATATACACACACACACACACATATATATATATTAAGTTGTTATATTTGTCCATTAATTGTCAATAAAATGATCCAAAATTCAATATAAACTTAAAACCTAAACTTTTCATTCTTCATCTAACTTTTTAGTTTCAAGAGAGTTTGTCGCTCCTCAATTTTTCATAATTGAGTTTTTTCATTAGCACATGAGTGAAAACATATTTGATCTAGTCTTCAATCACAATCTAATTGTAAAAAAACCCCGGGAAAATTAGAGAATACTATTTTTATTTTTAATCCTTCGTGATTTTCATATGTTTTTTCATCTATTATGAATTCTTCTTTGTTCATTTTATTTAAATGTATATAGGTTATGTTGGTATATATATTCTAAACTATCTATTGTTGATTCTAAATTTGATATTTCTTCTTTTTGTGCATTTATTGAGTTTTTACTAACTCCGGCAATTATGTTATACTGTAGTCTTTCTATTCTTATTTTTAATTCTTTACGTTTTTCAGCTATTATTTGCTTTAATTCTTTATATTTTTATAATTTTTGTATTTTATTCATCTAAACAATATTTATAATATTTTGGTGGATATCTAAATCTAATTTTATCATAATTAATAAATTAATCAAATAAATCCAAATATATGCATAGTCTGTGATACCAATTGTAGGAGGGTGCGGATAGTTCGGGTAACTTGAATAGATCTATTATAGCTCTAATGGATGTATTTTTGTTTGTGCGTGGATATTTCTTATGAGTTTTTCGTTCATCGTTTATTTTCGCTATATATTTAGTTCCAGTTCTTGCTGCTACTGCCCTTTCTCTCATGTTCATAGATTTTAGCATCTGTGGAATCTATGCCAAGTCAGGAAGAGATTAGATCGGAGAATTCTCAACTTGAGAGATGAATTATACGGAGACGATAACACTTTATTATGCTTTAAATTGCAATCACTTTAAGCATATATACTATACTATTGTAATTGCCACTTTTATAGAAGCAAATCCATAACTATTTGCTGTGTAATTGGCTTTCACTTCACTCGACCTGATTTCGGTTGTCACTTGTGAGCTAGTGTAGTTAGTAATGCAGTCATATAATGTTAATAAACATCAGTACCATCTCCACTTTGTATTAGTACCCAACACGGAAGTTACATAGTTTCATGGGTTAGACAAGCTAAAGGAAGCTAGTACATACGTAAATTATTAAGTTTCTCTGGACTCTTTTTTGGAAATTACGAGTTCACGTAACTGATTGAAATTTTGAGTATTTTCTTTTTTCCATGACAAGTACTAGCTGCCTTGACATCAACACTGGAAGAGGATGCACCTGGTAGGTGAACCATCTCCATGAACAAGCCTCAAGGGTAGGCAGTGAACTGTGTAAACTCCTGGGACTACATTATCAAGATTGAGACCTTCCACTGGAATAATATCCTGATGCATAATATTAAGGAATCCATAATAGTTAGTAACCAAGTAAAAGCATAGATAAACGCATCAAAGGACTCAAGTCTCCGTTAAGAATTCTACGAAAGTAAGAGCAGTTGGTGCTCAATACAATGTAGTGGTATCCTCTACAGGGTGAAGGGGAAATATTAAAAGAATAGAGTAGCAAGTTAACTTAGTAAATAATATGCTGGCTAAGTACTAAACAAGAAGTTTACTAACTATTCTCTGATAAAGGGGCTCAATCTTATAGGTAACCACCTCAACTTTTAGGTTTTATAGACCGACAATGTAAAAGATTTCACTCCACTTAACGGCTACCAATAGGTTAGTACTCTATTTTTCAAATTATATATTAAATCTTATTATAGAGTTATATGTAGTTACAGGTCAACTTAACTTGATAATATAAAAAAATCTATATATATGGATCTCGGGATAAATTTAGATGAATTTATCACATGTTTGGTTGGGATGAAATCATGGGATAACTAAGTTATCCTGACACATGGAGGGTGGAATATAATAACAATCCCGGAAAACTAATTCCGGGATAAGTTATTCCAGGATAACTTGTTCCCCAACCAAACGAGCCCTCTAGTCCACAAAACTTGGAACTCAATTAAATCAGGTAAATGGTTGTTATACTTACTTTACGACCCAGAAGTGCATAATGAACTTTACTGATATCATCCCTGACGTTGATACCAACAGATAAGTAATCAATACCAACGAGTTTGATGTCAGTATTCTGGACCAGATACTCTGCTCCATCTGCGGTGAATGCAGTATAGGAGGGCTCAAATTCTTTCTGGTGCATCAGTCTCCTGTTTATGCATGCAACATATATATTCATTCAACACCACACGCATGATAAAATGAACAAACAACTTATGTAGGTAATTTAGCAGGCTTGAATCAAATCTATGCCTCTAGTGGACAAAGGAAAGCGTACTTGTCTGTGTTTGATGTTCGGAAAAGAACACGTTTCACTCCGCGTGGTATGTTCAATGACCTCATAACTTCGGCTGATGAACAAAAGGGCGAGCAATAATTAGTTATATATCATTTGGTGCAAAATAAGCAAGGAGCCAAGCAGGATTTCATCCCATAAATTAGGAACCTACCTGTAATATTCTTGTCCCGTGGGGTGTCCACTACAAGAACTGGACCTGGATTCACACCAAAAATGTGCCAATTGTTTTTTCAAAATGAGGAAAAAGAAAAACAAATTATGGCTAAATTGCAGGTAAACTAGTATGTATAGGCAGAAAGTGCAAGGGCATTCAGTATATCGAGCTTGAACAACTACAGATAGCCAGTGTAATCCCATTACCTTACTCCTGCCTTTGTGGGTAGAGAGACTGTTACTGACAGACCATTAACAACTTAAAATATTTTAAAGGCATATAAAGAAAACTCGGATCAAAGAAAACTAGATTGACTCTCGAAATTCCAACAATGTCACTTAAAATGGAAAGGAGAGACTAGAAAGTAGTTTAAATAATTCTGCATTTACTTGTACTATAAGATGCCAGAGACATTACCATTCAAAGTTCGGAGGTCAAGCGAATCGGCATCACAACCCATGTCAAAAAGCTTGTCAATGAAATGCCCAGGAGCATCCGCATGTGTACCACTATGAGTACTAAGCTTAAATGTAGAAAGATTTACGAGGCTACCATTCTTGATGCTACCCACAAGATTTAGGAAGTCGCCCAGACCCTTTTTGGAAGCATAACTAGGCAAATCAGGAACATACTTGTGGCTAATGTCAATTACTTTCTTTTGCCTGTAATAACTCTCTTCTTCCTTCATTTTTTGGAGATCATAGGTGCTCACTGTCCCGTGGGCGCTAGCTAAGGAGACAAGCGCCAGTAGCGACAGCAGGAGGAGGGAGGAGAACAGTGAGGTGTTGTGATTGGTCATGTTGATTATTGGAGAAAGTTGATAGTGGTTAATAGTAGATCAAGAACTGAAGCAGAGACACACAGTTGTTGAAAAGCAGCATGCAAGTCTTGGACAAATCCAATAATTTTGAATTTATCAAAATTTTAAATTCTTAACCTGAATGGAAAAAAACATATGGTTAATGAAGCACGTTCAGTTGCAACCTTCACGTCAAAAAAACGAACAATTCGTCAATAATTTTACAGTGACGTTAGCCTTCGATTTAGAAAAAAAAGTTTTGCAATGATATGACGATTAAAGTTCTAGACCATATAAGGCTCATGCAAACTCAGGTACTTTTAATCAAATTATAATGACGCCCTTACCTTAGTAAGCCTTCTCCATAAATATCTTTAATGAAATTACAAAGACGTCCCTTACCTTAGTAAGCCTTCTCCATAAATATCAACAACGTCTTCGTTTCTTTGAGTAGATTCGGTCACCCCTTCGTTCATCATTGTACAATAACTTTATCCTTAAATAGATGCTACAAAATTTGTTTGATACACAACAAAAAAAAACTTCCACAACATTATTTGAAGGGTGAGGAGCACTTCTATCCGAAAAATTTGTCTAACCAGTCAAATCAGAAAACGCATTCTAAAATGTAATTTTTTCCTTTTTATTTATGTATTCCTTTTTTAATTGTGTGTTAATTATCTACCACATTTATTTATTTGTAATCTCCTAAAAGGCTAAAGCAATGATCAAATAAACACACTGAATCAATAAATAAAGAGTCCTAGAGAAGATACAAGTAAATTGGAGTTAGAGTTAGAGTTGAAATTGGAGTTGACATTTCTTTTTTTAAATTTTTTTTTGACTTTTGAAAAAACTTTTTTAAATATGATTTTATGTCGTAACTTTTACAAACTATCAAAATCACCCAACTAAAATTTACCTAAACACAGTTAGTCACTATTATAAAAATAATTACATATACATGGCCATATTTAATGAATTTCAATTATGACATATATAATATTTACATTAATAGCCGTTTTCTCATATTTGAAAATTTTAAATATGGATGTTAGATTAACAGATCACTACTTCCTGTTTTTTAGGTAACAAATATTATCTTTCAAATAAATTTATTTTTTTAGAAATTTATTTAATTTATTTTCTTCATTTTCCGTTCCTAAAAAATAGAAAATGATGAGTTGTTATTAAATTTTAGGGTGCCGCTAATTTATTTCTTTAACTCTCTTATACATGAAAGATTTTACTGTGTGTGAATAAATTATTTCTATGTAAAACATGCTTTGCATATTTATGGTATATTATATCATATACCATAAATATATTAAATATGCTTAGTATGTTTCTTAATACTTTGTATATTTATGTATGTGTGTATATGGTATATACGTGGTATAAACTTTATATATAACATACTTTGTATATTTCTATTATAAATATAATACTTTATATATTTATGGATATAAATATAATACTTTATATATTTATGGGTATAAATATAAATTAACAGTAAAATAATGTCTTAAATAAGGGAGAATATTAAATAAGGGATAAAAATAACGATGAGAGAGAAAAAGAGATATATATTAATTAGGATAGCATTAAGTTTGAAATTATAATTATCTTATACTTTAAAACTGTTATATACATAATATTGAAAAAGTAATGTTATAAGGAGAGTTTTTTGTAAAAATTTAAAAGATTGGGGTTATATGTAATAATAATAAAAGTTGAAATTGGAGTTGAAAAATTGTGAAAATAACATGTTAGAGTATGATCCCTACTAATTGCCTATCTGTGAAACAAGTAAGTATACGTGATTCACAGAAATAAAAATTGAACACAATAATTTTTACATGAAAAACACCCGGCTCAAAAAGGTGTAAAAAAACCACGACCTGTACCTCTACAGGATTTAACCCCAATCTTCACTATAACTTTGAGCCTCAACAATCAACACAATTACAAGACTTCTTGTAAACAAGGAATTAAAACTTCTAACTCCTATTACTACAAAAACACAAATCTTCCCAAGATAAGTGTTCCCAAGTCTTCGAGTTCCCTAACTTGAAGATGTGTTTCCTAACTCAGCTTATAGAATACTGAGACTAGAACAATTTACTCATTACAACTCAAGAACCTTCCTATTACAAGCAGTCTAAAACATACTAAGTGAGAACTAGGTTCTTCTTCAAGTTGGTGAACGACTTTGCTGATTGTTGATTTTCTTATCAGTGCTTGATCGTCATTTGAATGCAACTTGTTGTCTATATATGCTCCATCAGATGCAATCATTTTTTTCTTTACTTGTATCTTCTATAGGACTCTTTCAAGTAACTCACTCCTTGTTGTAACCATCTCCCCTTCTTCTAAATTGAGTAGGACTCTTTTGCTTAATCCTTCTACCTTGTAGACTTCTTGATCTACTCAAACTCTAACTACTCCAATTATCTTCATATAGCCGTGTGAACATCCTTTGCTTATCCATGTGTTGACAACTTATGTAATAATTTTAGTATGTAATGATTTCAGCATGCACTCCATATGTCCGAACCAGTTTCACTTGTATGGACCAGCTTGCACAACATGTTTCATTTATCTGTCTATCAACAAAATTTCTCATGACCTAACAAATTCCCAGTTTTTGATGATGACAAACTTATCAGCACAGTATTACCAAGAACCTGACATACTCAATAAGAAATTCAATAAAAGGATCACAGTAGAATGAAACAGGTTAGATCAGTTGAGTTATAAGCATTGTATAATCTATACTTCCCCCTTTTGACATCATCGAAAAGCTGAGCCAATAAGTGAAAAACTGTTTAATAATCCATGGTCACTGGGGCTATCACTAAAACAAGCAAAAGTCAGAGCAAGAGATAACTAAGCATTGAATTAAACAGAAGTAGATCAAGTGAGGCAAAAGAGGTTCATTTTATGCACAAAAACAGATACAATTATCATTATCTAGTAAGACCAAAAAGAGAAACAAGTTGGACCAAGAAGCAGCAAAGAAGAAAGAAAAAAACTAAGGGATGAATACGTAGTTTATTTTGAGGAGGTAGAGGGGATAAAAGAGGTCAACGATCGAATGATAGCAACATTTTCAGTTCTTTCCTTCTTCAAAGTGGCTGTAAGGGGAGCAATTTGAGCTTCAAGAGCCCTCTTTTCATCTTCATGAATAGCCTGGGTAGCCTCCAATGCAGCCTGTGCAACCTCCAGCTCACCCTGCTTTGCCTCTAAGGCATTTCGCATCTTCTGCATAGGGTTGTCTGCATGTCTTATAGCAGCAGGTAACATAGCATGGTTCACTTGTCCAATCACATCCTTAGTTATCTGTAAGGACCACACCTTGATAGAGACACGAAAATCATCAAACACAGGGGTAAGCCAGAACTGATAGGGCAGATCATGACCATTCTTATCTTTGACGAGTACCCTTTGCATATGCTTAATGATGAGGTGGGGAAGGTCTATTGGAATCTCAAAATCTAATAGTTCCATTAAGGTAAGATCAAGAAAGCTTGCAACTGTGTGCCTCTCCTGCCTGTGTGAGATCATTTTGTGGATCACATCAAAATACAATTGATAGAGAGAAGACATTTTATTTTTCATCACCCTGCGATGAGAAGAAAGGAGAGGATTTCCAAAAAAATTTCTGCAGATATCAAGGGCGGATGGAAGATTGTCAAGAGGAGGCCAAGATCCTTTCATATAGTGACCCCAACCTCCAGTAGGAATACTTAGAATTCTACCCAAATCAGTAGGATAAAGATTGATGAGTTTTCCATGAACAGAGGTTGAGATCATCTCCCCAATCGCAACTCCATGTGTATAAAATTCATACACTTCATCTTTTCCAAACCTTCTTTGATGATTACCTTGCAGAAGCAATGATGACCACCCCTGAGCCCTCAATTTGGATACCAAGGTTTCCATATCAAGACCCCCTAAACCAGTGACAACCCTACCTCTAACCATCTTTCGTTTTTGAAAATACAGAACATGGTCTGAATGATAAACTTTATCAGCAGGAGTATCAACATTAATATCAACATCAGAATCATCAGGAAGCACAAAAGAAGTGTCAGGAAGATAGTCTGAATCTGAGGCAGATGAGACAGAAGGACCAGGTTTGGGGACCTGTTTCTTCAGAAGTGACACAAATTTTAGAGAATCTTTAGAAAGAGTAGAGGCTTTTCCAGTAGTGACTTTGTCAGTAGAGGCTTTGACAGTGGATTTTGAAGATGAGGAGGCTTTGGAAGTAGAAGGGGGGGGGACATTTTACGAGAGAGATATGGTTTTGATGTTTTAGCTATAGTATGCTTCTGCTTCAGCTTTCTCTTGGAGCAAATAAGAATGTCAGGAGAGGAATCACATGAGAGGGGGGAGAAGTATTAGGCACGACTCATTTCTTTTTACTTGCCCTAAGTGCCTCTTCCAAACAAGCATCTTCCTGTTGTTTTCTCCTCTAAGTATGTGGAGTTCGAGATGAAGGGATGAAGGGATGAAGGGAGAAGAGTGTTCAAGAGTATCATCATCGATATCAATGGCGACAAATGAGGGTTTTTATTTTAGAGTCGATCTTGACCGTCTAGGAATAAGGTTGGTAATTGGAATGTCATCTCGATCAAGGATTTGAAGAGGAGCTACTAATAGTGGTAAGGGTTCTGGAAAAAGTGAGGGTTTGAAAGAAGAGTGAGAGAAGAGGTGTGGTAAGGTCTTGAACAATGGAAAATCAGGTAGGTTGAGAAGGATTTGGGGTTGGATAAGTAAGGGTAAATTGATGTTTGGGTGGAGAATAAGTTATGTAGAAGGATTAATGTTAGATTTTGTGGAAGAATAAGGAGAAGAGGAAGACGTCATAGTATGGTGAATATTTAGAGGTTGAAGGAGAAGTAGAGATTGGAGAGAAAACAAGAGGTGTATTTAAGAAAGTGAGAAGGAAGTTGAAAGATGAAGGGACTGTGATTTTGGAGAAACATGCTGATATAGAGGTTCAGTACGGATGGGAAAGGTCTGGCAGCCTTTTGAAGAAGATGACTGTTGGGTTTTGGCGGTTTTAATCATTATAGAAAGAACCATGTAGATGACCTGTTTCTCTTAATGCTACTATGGAAAACAATAATCATACCTGTGTTTGATTAGTCCATGACTACTCTTGCCTTGATGATCCATCTATCAAAAAAAACAACACATAGATATATCACATTGCTTTAAATCTTAGAATTAGGACACACAAGTAAATGTGTAAGACTGAATTAATCAACAATCACTCAGGCACAGCATATTCTAGTCAATCATTAAAGGAGATTTATACAATTTTAATCATCCCCAATGCTAACCTATTTTTTTCAAAGTGTTCCCTACTCAAAGCCTTAGTGAATATGTCAGCAATTTGTTCCTCAGTTGAATAAAACATAATTGATATATTTCTTTTTTTAACATTATCTCGAAGGAAGTGATGACGAATATCAATATGCTTAGTTCTTTTATGTTGGACAGGATTTTTTGCTATGCTTATAGAACTTGTGTTATCACAAAAGATGGGAACACAACCTACATCTACCCCAAAATCCAGAAGTTGTTGTTTGATCCATAACAATTGAGCACAGCATGACCCAGCAGCAACGTATTCATCCTCAGCAGTAGACAAAGCTACTGAATTTTGCTTCTTTGTGGACCAGGTAATCAAACATGATCCTAAGAAGTGTGCCATACCTGTAGTGTTTTTCCTGTTCACCAAATATCCTGCATAATCAGCATCAGAGTATCCTACCAAATTAAAGTTACTACCTTTAGGATACCACAACTTAAGATCACTAGTTCCTTTCAAATATCTGAAGATTCTTTTTACAGACTTCAGATGGGATTCTTTCGGATTAGCTTGAAACCTTGCACACAGTCCTACACTAAACACAATGTCAGTTCTGTTTGCTATGAGATACAATAAGTACCCTATCATACCTCTATACAGTTTTTGTTCTACATCAGAACCTATTTCATCCAGATCAAGTTTTATGGCAGTGGCAATGGGAGTACTTATTTCTTTAGTTTTCTCCATGGAGAATTTCTTGAGAAGCTCTTTGACATACTTTTGTTGATGGATCATTGTTCCTGATGTTGACTATTTTATTTGAAGACCCAGAAAGTAATTCAACTCCCCCATTATGCTCATTTCAAACTCATAACTCATGAGTTTAGCAAAGTCATGAGTCATATTCATATTGGTTGAGCCAAAAATAATGTCATCCACATGCACCTACATAACTAACAAATCCTTTCCATTAGTTTTTAAGAAAAGGGTATTGTCAATTTTACCTCTGGTGTGTCCATGCTCCAGCAAAAACTTTGATAATCTCTCATACCAGGCCCTTGGTGATTGTTTCAACCCATACAAAGTCTTATCCAACTTGTACACATGATTTGGAAACTCTCTGCTTTCAAATTCTGGGGGTTGTTTCATATAAACCTCTTCTTTGAGAATGCCATTTAGGAATGCACTTTTCACATCCATTTGGTACAAAATAAAATCCATGTAAGAGGAAAAGGCAAGCAGCAATCTTATGGCTTCAAGTCTTGCTACAGGAGCAAAAGTCTCATCAAAATCAATTCCTTCTTCTTGGTTGCATCCTTGAACCACCAGTCTTGCCTTATTTCTTGTAACTATTCCATGCTCATTAACTTTATTTCTGTACACCCATTTAGTCCCAATGACTGATCTATCTTTTGGAAGAGGAACTAAATGTCATACTTTGCTTCTCTCAAACTGATTCAATTCATCTTGCATGGATATGATCCAATCAACATCAAGCAATGCCTTACTTACTTTCTTTGGCTCTGTTTCTGATAAGAATGCCTTGAATGCACACATACTTCTCAATCCAGATCTTGTGGTGATTCCAGAAGTGAGATCAGTAAGTGCATTCTCAATGGGGTGCGAACCTTGATACTTGTATCCTTTTGGGATCAAGTCTAGTGAGCTGCTTGGATCACTGCTAATGTTCTGATGTGAAGTAGTTGATGGCTTAGTTCCCCCTAACACTGTGCCTTCAGCTTCAGTTCCCCTTGTGAAAGTGCCTCTAATTTTGACTGCTTCAGTCGATGAAACATGTTATGTAACCTATTCCTCAGTATCGCTTTCTTCCTGCAGGTTAGTCTTAACACAAAACTCATCAAAAATCACATGCATGCTTTCTTCAACACAGTTAGTTCTGTTGTTTAGAACTTTGTAAGCCTTACTATGAAGTGAATAACCTAAAAAGATTCCCTCATCACTTTTGGCATCAAATTTTCTCAAATTATCCTTACCATTATTATGTATGAAATATTTGCAACCAAAAGTTTTAAAGTGAGAAATGTTAGGCTGTCTACCTTTTAGTAATTCATAGGGAGTCTTTTCTAACATGGGTCTGATTATGCACCTGTTTGTGATATATGCTGCAGTACTTATTGCCTTAGCCCAAAGGTTTTTGGCAACATTTGCTGCAAGCATCGTTATTCTAGCCATATCTTCCAAGGTTGTATTCTTCCTTTCCACCACTCCATTTTGTTGTGGAGTTCTAGGTGCTGAAAAGTTATGATCTATTCCATTTGATGAACAAAAATCTAAGAATTTTGCATTCTCAAATTCTATTCCATGGTCAGGCCTTATGGAAACTAATGAAGTGCCCAGTTTTTTTCTATTTTCTTAATGAAAATTTCAAAGACATCAAAGACATCTTCTTTAGAGGCTAGAAATAAAGTCCAGGTGAACCTGGAATAATCATCAATAATTAAAAAAATATTTCTTTTTCCACCTCTGCTTTGTTGTCTCATTGGTCCACACAAGTTCATATGAACTAGGTCAAGACATTTGGTAGTGCTAACATGGATCTTTGACTTGAAAAAGGATTTTACCTATTTCTCCCTTACACATACACTACATAACTTTTCTTCCTTAAACTTGGTCTTGGGTAGTCCCAATACCATGTCTTTGGAGGAAAGTATGTTCAGTTGTTTCAGACTTGCATGTCCAAGTCTTATGTGCCAAGGAAGGTATCAGTTTCTATTGCACTTAGACAAGTCAACTCAGGTCCTGGTATTTCCATTATGTCTGCTTTGTATACATTCATGTATCTCCTTACAGTAAGCACAATTTCTTGGGTGTCCATCTTTTTTACTTTAACACCTGCAACAGTGAAAATTACTTTATTACCTTTGTCACACAATTGTGAAATGCTTAGCAGGTTATGCTTCAGTCCTTCCACAAGATAAACATCCTCCACAGCTTTTGACTCAGATGAGCCAATTTTTCCAACTCCAGTTATGATTCCCCTTTTTCCATTTCCAAAAGAGACTCCCTCACCATCTTATTTGGAGAGTGAAAGGAACTTTTGCTTGTCACCAGTCATATGTCTTGAGCAAGCACTATCTAGGTACTAGTGCCTTTTGTTTCCTTTCACCTTTTCCTGCACAAGAAATCAATGGTTACACTTAGCAACCCAGACAAGCTTGGGTCCTGTTTTGTTAGTAAAAGGATGAATTAAATTCCTTCTAGTCCAAGTAGGAAGCAAGTAGACTGACTTGTTTGTCAGACTAATTTTAGTGCTTGCTTTCTTGGTCTGAGAAAGTTTGGTTGCCAGGTTCAGACTTCGATATCTGCTTTTAGTAGCTATAGGACATTCAGTAGTAGGATGTCCAAGATTGCCACAAATATAGCATAAGTCTTGAATATTATCAGCTTCTTTATAAAAACCCAAGCCTGCTTTTTCATTGTGATTTCTTTTACCAAGCTATTGAACAATTCTTGAAGAATTTGTCCATCTGTTTAACTTTTCTAGATTCAATTTTAATCTTGCTACCTCTTGACTCATCTTATCCATCTTTTCAGTCAAGTCATAGCATTCTTGTTTGTACTTAGTTAACTCAAGCTCAACATTTTCTTGTTCTTTACTTATGGCCCTTTTCCCATGGTCAGTGAGAGTCAGTTTAAGAATTTCAGACTTAAGATCATTATTTGAGGACTCAAGCAGTGTAATTTGTTCCTTGAGAGTGCAATTTTCTTTGTCAACATTTTTCTTGCAAACTTTTCAGTCAATGAAATCAAATTTAAGACTTGCAAGACTATTGAACAATTCATCCCTATCAGAAGTTAATTCTTGAAAATTTTCAATTAAATCACTCATCAAGGAAATAAGTTTAGTTTTAGAAAAAAAATGCAGTTTTTCTTTTAGTTCAAGTAAACTTACCTCAGAAGCATCATCTTCTTCCTCAATGTCTGAGTCTCCAAAAGCCATAAATGTTGTCTCATCAACTCCGTCATCATCATTATCAGAGTCAGATCCCCATGCATCTATCATGGCATGTTATTCCTTTTCCTTCCTTCTGGCCTTTTGTTCTTTTTCAACTCTTTCCTTCCTCCATTCTATTTCCCAGAGAGGACATTCTCTAATCTGATGATCAGTCTTTCCACACTTGTAACATTTATTTAGATTGTCATTGGAACGTTTCTTGCTACCTGTTTCCTTCTTCTTCTTAAAAAACTTGGTGAAGTTTTTTGTTATGAAGGCAATTTGTTCCTTATCCAGTTCAATCTCTTTATCACTATCAGAAGCCTTCAAGGCCAAGATTTTTTCAGAAGCCTTCTGTTCCTTAATGCCATCAACTTCCATTTCATAGGTTCTTAAATTCCCTACTAGTTCATCCAAAGTCATATCTGTGAGATCCTTATTTGCTTCCCTGGTTGCAGTGACTTTAACATTTCATTTTGACTTTGGTAGCACCCTCAGAACCTTCTCTACTTATTCTTCTTCAGTGATGACTTTTCCCAAGGAGGTTAACTCATTTGTTAGAGTATTAAGTCTTGTCATCATATCATGCAAGGATTCATTTTTCTTTATCTTAAACGCTTCATATTCAGTAAAAAGGAGAGAGATCCTGAATTTCCTTACCTGAGAGGTACCTTCATGGGCATTTACTAAGGCATCCCATATTTGCTTAGCAGTGGTGCAGGTAGATATTCTATTGTATTTAGCAGGTCCTAGACCACAGACTAGGATATTTTTTGCCTTAGCATTTTTTTTTAAAGCCAAAAGATCATCAGCAGTAACCTCACTCCTTATTTTCTTGACTTGCACACCATTTTCTGTCTTCATAGGGATAGTAGGACCTTCAATAATCCTATCCCATAATTCATAATCTTCTCCTTGAATAAACATCTCCATCCTGGCTTTCCACCAGATGAAATGAGTACCATCAAAGAGTGGGGGTCTAGTAGTGGATTGACCTTCACTGTGACCAGTAGGAGGTACGGAATTCATCATAAAGATCCGATCTTAGGTGCAAACCTTATTTAAGACAACCGGCTCTGATACCACTTGTTAGAGTATGATCCCTACTGATTGTCTATCTGTGGAACAAGTAAGTATACGTGGTTCACAGAAGTAAAAACTGAACACAGTAATTTTTACGTGGAAAACACCCGGCTCAAAAAGGTGTAAAAAAATCACGACATGTACCTCTACAGGATTTAACCCCAATCTTCACTATAACTTTGAGCCTCAACAATCAACACAATTACAAGACTTCTTGTAAACAAGGAATTAAAACCTCTAACTCCTATTACTACAAAAACACAAATCTTCCCAAGATAAGTGTTCCCAAGTCTTCGAGTTCCCTAACTTGAAGACGTGATTCCTAACTCAGCCTATAGAATACTGAGACTAGAATAATATATTCATTACAACTCAAGAACATTCCTATTACAAGCAGTCTAAAACATATTAAGTGAGAATTAGGTTCTTCTTCAAGTTGGTGAACGATTTTGCTGATTGTTGATTTTCTTATCAGTGCTTGATCGTCATTTGAATGCAGCTTGTCGTCTATATATGCTCCCTCAGATGCAATCTTTTTTCTTCTTTACTTGTATCTTCTGTAGGACTCTTTCAAGTAACTCACTCCTTGTTGTAACCATCTCTCCTTCTTCTAAATTGAGTAGGACTCTTTTGCTTTATCCTTCTGCCTTGTAGACTTCAGTTCTTGATCTACTCAAACTCTAACTGCTCCAATTATCTTCATATAGCCCCATATAGCCGTGTGAACATCCTTTGCTTATCCATGTGTTGACAGCTTATGTAATAATTTTAGCATGTAATGATTTCAGCATGCACTCCATATGTCCGAAGCAGTTTCACTTGTATGGACCAACTCGCACAAGATGTTTCATTCATCTGTCTATCATCAAAACTTCTCATGCCCTAAAACATAACAAAAATCTGTTTTCCCTTTTCATAAAAAATTTTCGGAATTATCTTTCGAATTTTCCTGGTCAAACACCACAATTTCCAACTCCGAAAAAAAAATTTCAGAAAAAAAAATAAATTCCACGGCCAAACGGGTTAATATACAAATTAGAAAAGCAATAAAATGCAAAAAATAAACATAATGCAAAAGTTATCTTTTAAAGATGTATTTTCTAATTTGAATGGTTGATTAAAGCAAGAAGCAGTGATCAGCTCCCAGATGATGTTTGTTTTTTTTTTAAATGAATTTTTATCGCTACGTCTATTTGGTGAAGTTGGAAAGAAATATTGATATCTACGAGAGGGTTCATTGAGCTAAGGTCATTTTTGTAATTTGGCTAAAGGAGCCTTAGCATACATGAGCCTTTGAGATATGGAAAACTGCCAGGAGTCGCGTTTAGTGTAGAGAAGAACTTTTTCAGATTTTTCGATTTTATAATATTAGTGTTTAATGAAAGATAAACTCCAAAATATCCACTAAGGCCTATGCATATACTAGAGCACATTCAATGTAAATATATTTGACGAGTTATTTGTTTTTAAATATAAAAATTGCCACACTTTCATTCATAAATTCAACATGGTAAGTAGTACATGATCATTACATTTGTTCTCGATCTTCTCAAACAAAAATATGAAATTGATGACTCGAAACTATTTTTATCAATCTGTATGATGATTTAACTTGTTCACGAATCTTTTGAAAGTTGTACGAAGATAGTATACCAGTTCCCTAGTGTTTCTACTTTACACTTTACTGACCAAACATGGATCGAAGGACAAAAAAGAACATTTCTATTAGTAACACTCTCTTCGGCGTGGTTTCATAATATACAGTACCGTATGATATGGTATGGTATTATATAGTATAGTACAATACAGTATTTTGATAGACTGTATCGTTCACTGTTGTTTCATAATAATTTTTTTATTTGGTTTGATGTATGGTACTGTATTATAATGGGTAAGTTTATTAAAATACCCCTAATTATTATAGAATTTTAATTTATGATAATTATTAATAAAATAATTTTCTTTCTATAGATTTATCACAAATCATGAATTGTAAATATATTACGTTGTGAAATTCATAAAATTTCTAACAAAATTAAAACTTTACATTCATGAAATAATCAAGAACTAGAACCGCAACAACTTATTTTAATCAGAAGCAATAGTTATTCAACATCTTGAATTAAATAGAAAGTGAGTGAGACTCAACTTCATCAATGGTACATGGGACACAGCTCTGAGAAGCATGAACTTCCCACTTACAGCCTTTTTGGATGGTGGTTATGGTATGGTATGGTATGGTTACCATGGAAATCATGTTTGTTTTCACGGTTTTCTAAAAATGGTGGTATGGTATGTTACTATTCCATGGTTTGATAATCATGGAATGAAGCAATTTATTGAACCACCAAATTGGTGGTGTGCCATGGTTTTCAATTTTCTTTTTCAACTATACCCTTATATAATTTTCTTTAATCCTATTTTATCTTTATCAACAAAATACATGCTAAGCCTACGCATTTGTTAACAAGATCGAAGACTGCAAGACTTCCTGTTAGCAATATAAAAATTCAAAGAGAGAAAAATGATCACAGTTATTTAGTAGTAGTAGTATTTAATGCCAATAAAAACTCAATTCGATAAAAAAAAATTGAAAATTGAAATGAAGGGAAACAGAGTGAATGCACAAAAAGCATATACATGGGAAGTGATTTTTGAACTCTAAGATACATACATGTATACCAATTGATTTATTGATTGGGAAGTACTTCCCGATTGCATTAGTTTGCGTTCGTCAAACCTTTGTTTAGCAAATACCCTTGTGAATTTGGCGTCTTAAAAGGATCATCGGGTAGCTATGAGAAGCATCAAGAAAGAAAGGACAACTAGTTACGCTAGCACTGATATGGATAAAAGAGTTGATATCTCAAATGTATTACAATTAGGGGCATTTTAGTAAATTTACTTGTTACCATACGGTACCATACCATCAAATCAAACAAAAAATCTATTATTAAACCGCAGTGAACAATACAGTACATCCAAACATGGTACTGTACCATACCATACTATACCATACCATACTACACCATACCATACATTATGAAACCATGGCAAAACACCATCCAAACAGGTTGTTAGTCAATCTATTCACAGTGCACAATCACATAAATTGTCGGCTAACCATAACATGAAGAAATGCTAGATTTTGGTCAGTGTTAAATTCCTCGAAGGCACTTTAGGTAATGTAGGAGTGAATGCTATGTAGGCTCTCTTAATACTAAACTTTCACGCCACAACAAAATTCTCAAGAGTAGCATAGACATCCTCTGTGCACACTAGCCATTCTCTAGCTTTTGGGTGTTCGTATGCATAATGTTCCTGCCTTATATAGAGAAGGCGGAAAAAGGAAGAAACAAGAGGAGAACAACGTATAGAAGAGATTGTAAGCAGAAAAGTGTTAAAAAAAAATATATATTACGGTTAGAAGTAATATAGGATAAAGGGTTAAATGGGATTAGATAAATATTATGGAAGGGTGTAATTGAAAAAAAAAATAATAGAACCATGGGATATCACCAAATTGATGGTTCTGAAAATTAAAGGATTTCATGGTTATCAAATCATGAAAATATACCATACCATACCATACCACACATTTTAGAAAACAACCAAAACAAACATGGTTCCCTTAATAACCATACCATACCATAACATGAAAATCACCATCCAAACAGGCACTAAAGGGAAGAGATCGAGTGATTAAGCCTTAAGGTAAAGTATGAAATATGCTCATTTATTTTGTAAAACTTAATTATTGAATGATGAAGTGTTAGCACATGGATTGATGGCACGGCAAGGTCACACGGATCAGTGACATGGCGTAGTTTAATTTGTTAGTGGAAGTCTGGAAGATGCATGATTATTGTAGTGTTAGGTGATTAATTAATTAATGTCAGCTAGTGTAGAGATTGAAGAGAAGTCTGGAATAACTGGAAAAGTTATTGTCATGTGATCGATTATGGGTTCAAGTTTTAGAAACAGTCTCTGACAGAAATGTGTTGCATACAATATACCATTGTGGTGGGGCTCTTCCCCAGACACCACACATAGCGTAGCTTTAGTATACCGGACTGCTCTTTTTTAGGTGTAGAGATTAGATTATTAGGTGCATGGGCTGCCGGTTTTAGGTGTAGAGATTAGATTATTAGGGATCGTTTAATTGAAAAACAAGTTATCTCGAGATTAGTTATTTCGAAATTAGTTATCTCACTCTCAAGGAGGGATAAGAAAAATACTACAATCCCTGGATAACTAATTTCGGGATGAGTTATTCCACACATTTTATCCCAACAAAATATGAGATAAGTTCCTCTTTTTAAACTATTTCGAAATTAATTATCCTTATCCCTCCTACCAAACCATCCTCGTATAATATTCTGAGGATCTAAGGAGACACCTCCAAAACAGGCAGATCTTTCGTCAAGATTGAGGCCTGAAACCTCAGAAGACTCTGTGAAACACCTGTAATGCAACTGAACATTCACCAAATCTCCTCTACAAAACATTAGCAGGTCATCAGCAAATCCCAATTAAATAAGCTTCAACTTATCACACCTAGATGATAATTAAAATCAGGGATATCTTGCAAAATTTTGAGAATCTGATAAGATATTTCATGACAATCACAAAAAATAAGGTAGAAACTGAATCACCTTGCCTGTCTCCTCATTACTAAGGGGGAGAGAAGGTTTGCCGTTGATACATATAGACTAGGACAGAGTCTTAAGACATTGCATAATCCGTTTTACAAGCTTAATATGAACACACGTATAATATACGTATCTATGACTAATTTTACGACATGTCAATAATTATTGTCTCAATGAATTAGACATAACATTCAGTGATATTTTATTTGAATTACTATTTTGTACTCCATTAAGGATTGACTGGGTTGATGACACTCGGCTAATAATGAAATGAAAAGCCTCTTTATTTTAGGGCTCGTTTGGCCATAAACTTTTTTTCTCTTTTTTCGAAATTTTCTTCACTTTTTCAAAAATTATGGTGTTTGATCATGAAAATTCAAAAAATTATTCCAAGTTGTATTCCAAAATGTGAAAACAACTTTTTATTGTTTTCACAATTTTCCACTCTCATTTTCAACTTTCATTATTATTACATATAACCTCAATCTTTAAATTTTTTACACACACACCTCGTATAACTACAATCAACCACCAAGAAAAAAATTATTATTTATTTTCTATGGTACAACATCATTTTTAATTGTTACAGATATTCTAATCTTTTTTTCTTCTTTTAACCAAAATTTACTAACGTAAAGTAAAAAATAATAAATGACAATCTATGGCGGAAATATATCAACTCTGTTTTGAATGAACTATATTATAGAAATATAAGGCCTAATACATTATGTTATTTAAAGGTGAGAAATTTAATATTTTTTTCTTGTCATTCTAATTTTCTGTGTATGTCATATAATGGCTATTATGATTTTAATAAATTATTAAAAAATGATCAATAAAGTCACATATCAAACATAACGTAACGATCCATATTTATGATACAATAATATTCAAGGAAAATCAATATCACCAATAAAGAAAAAATAAAAAATTAGCAATAATCTATTCAGAAATAATTCATCCGTAAATTTTTTTTAAAAAACCAAATTCAATAAAATAATTAATTCAATTGAAATAATTAAGAATTTTCATCAATAAATTTAAGAATATATAAAATATATTTATATCCATCAATCATATCTATCAAAATATATTTACTCTATTCAATCAATTATGGTTAGATAAACTTATTTAGTTCGTGTTTGTGATATTTTTATTCAAATTTTAGAAGAATAACAATCATAATAATTAGTTTGTTGTTAATTATTTTATCAATTGAAGATATATAAATTATTTTATCAACATTTGATTGTATGTTAGTAGGTAAATTAATAGTTGAGTGATTTTGATAATTTTTAAAAGTTGAGGGCATAAAATTATATTTAAAAAAGATTTTTCAAAAGTCTAAAAAAAAAATTTTCAAAAAGACATGTCAAACACAACTCCAACTCCAACTCCAACTCCAACTCCAAAAGTAATTTTCATGCCCAAACTGCTACTTAGTGTACTAAGTTCGAGTAAATTTAAACATAAAAGAATAGTGACCCTATGCAAGAATTGCAACAACATAAACCCTTTAATAAAATGGAACAAACCTTTACAAGAGCACCCATAAACAGTCTCTGAACATATTTTTCCCCTTATCCACACAAGGCTAAAAGTTCACATTATTTGTTGTTACACAATTAATCACTTCTCTTTTCCAGTAATCAGGTCTCCACGAGAGGAGTGAAAAAGAAAATGTCACCAAGCCTATCATTGCTTGGTGAATTGCCACCATAAACCAGCAGGCCCTCTTGACCATCTCGCCGTCCACTAGCGAAGGCACACCACCCTCGTGGCCCCGGATGGTCACCGGAATCCATCCACCGCTTCCAAACAAGTGTCTCTGTGTCAAGTGCATAGACATCGCCCGAAAATTTCCCAGCACCTGCGTGACCTAAATCACTGGGGTCTATCTCACCACCATAGATAAAAATGAATTTCCCAATCCCAACTGTTGAAAATACACTCCTAGCAGTAGGTTTTTCACCATTTGTCTCCACTTGCACCCATTTTTCTTCAATTGTATCAAAGTAATGCACATCATCAAGCTCATAACCAGAGAATCCATAGACAACCCAGATTTTGCCTAGGACCTCAGTCAAACCAGGTCCACCTCTTGGTTTACAATTTTCCCCTGGTACAGGAAATTTGATCCATTTCTTATCAACAACATCATAGCCCCAAAGATCATTAAGCCTTCCAGCATTTCCGCAACCACCAAAGACGTAGATCCTCCGATCATCAGCTGTCATCGAGTGGTAGCTCCGGTGAGGAGGGCCATCATCACCACTAGACAATAAGGTCCATTTGTTGGTAGTCGTGTCAAATGAATAAAGCTCGTTAAGCTCCTTATGCTCAGCATCTCTGCCACCAAATACGTAGATACTCTCCCCTACAGTGGCCATAGTGACGCCTACACGAGGTGGAGGGACATCGCCAGCAGCATCAGTCATGGACCATTCTTGACCATTGAGATCAAACACATGCAATTTGTTGTCAACCGGGACACGAGGTGTGAACTCACCCCCAAATGAATAGACCTTATGCCCCACAATGGTGATGGCATGCGAGCTTCTTGCCCCAGGTCCAGCCCCTTTTTCCTCCAGCTGCATTTGGAGGGTCCATGTAAATAAGAACCCAACATTAAGTTTAAAATTTGTCACACTTCCACAGCCTAGGAACTTGAAGGAAAACTGAAATACTACCATTTACAAGAATGAAAGAAACACCATTCTAAGCCTATGTAACAATATTATAAAATCAACTACAAAGTACAAACGTGAATCTATGCTTTCTATCTTTCAATCGGATACCAATTGCTTGGATGCCTTTGAAAACCTCAAGATGACTTGACTACAAAAGGGTTACTGAAACAATCAAGAAATAGCTATTTTGATTTGTACAAATCATCAAGAGAATCAATTCATCATTGAGGCAGATGTTACATTTCCGACAAAACCAAAACTATGATGATCCTGAATGTGCAACTGGTAAACTATGAAGTTGACCACCAATTCTGCATCAATTCTGCAGAAGGCAGGTTAAACTACAGCACGATTCCCATAAGATAAGCACTTTTTAAGGTATATACTTGTATCACATCCTATTATCAGTTCTATATGAAAGCACACAAGAAATAATTTTTCTTGTAACTACCAAAATGATCACCTATTTGTTTTTAATTGAGTTTAGCATAAATTAAGTTCAACAAAAGGTTGTCAAGCATTTAGTACCTATTCCCTCCAGAGCACCTTATTTGTGCATTTTTGGTTTACACGCCATTAAGAAATTACTATGTGTTCCGCCTATCATACCCCTATTTGTAATCTTTAATCACTTGGAACATTAATCTCTTCAATAAATATTCTCTCTTTAATCTCTCATCACTTAGGTTCTTTATCATAATTAGTCGTTTAAATGGGAATAATATACTCAACTATATCTTGATTTTCTAAAATGACAACTATTTTAGATCATCTATTTTTAGTAAGACCGACAAGTAAAGTGGTAGGAAGGCAATATCATGCTTAATATTTCAGCTGCTTTTACTGTGTACAATGTTAATCACATAACTGATCCTCTATCATTCAGGCTGAAATCACGTCCAGAATACAAGCCCTTCGTGAATTTACCAGTATATAGTTATTATCCCATCTCAATTCTCCAAATGATAGGTGTACACACAAAAAAAAAAAATTAAAAAAAAATTAAACAAGAAGATTCACATACCCAGACACCAGAATTTAAGAAATAATTAATTGTAATATATAGGAGCAAAGAAGAAAAGAATACAATAGGTCAAATTAATAGGGATTTGAGCCAAAACCTTGATCCATTTGCCTTGTGTTGCTACAGCCATGGCTAATTAAAAAGAAATCCCCCACAAGCAGTTGTATGTCCCATTCCTAAAATTGAACCCTTTAAATTATATTTATATTATGTCATGGTCATCTGTTCCTAAAATTGCCCCTGCAATTGGAGAACAATTACAAAAACCACTAGTCTTTTATTTATTTTAAATCTACGGGCGTGAACAAGGCCTTCGAGTAGTAGTATTTTAAAGTTACGTGACTCACTAACCACTTTTGTTAGGTAATTCATTACTTCTAAAAATTACATAAATACACAACTTATCTTTTCAATATTATGAAAAAATCTCAACTCTCTAAATATATTACAAAAATTTCACATATACATGGAATGTTATGTATATATCGGCTATATTATGTATATTAATAGGGAAAGAGAGTAAAGTAATTAAAAAAATGGGAGAGAGTGTAATTACTTTTAAAAGGTTGGTATTTATGTTATTTATACTTATTACTTCCTCCGTTTCAAAAAAAAAAAAACTACTTTAATTTAACACAAAATTTAAGAAAATAAAAAAATCTTTAAATTTGGTAGCCATAAATAAAAGTTGCGTCAAATGTATCAAAATATTCTTTAATTTTATGGTCCTAAACATGTCACATGTCACGTGGAAAGTTGAAATTAACGTATTGTAAAAAAAGAAAAGGAATCATTCTTTTTAAAACGGACTAAAAAGGAAAGTAGGTTATTTTTTTTAAATGGAGTAAGTATATTTTAGAAGAAAGCGTCAAAAATATCCTTCTACTTTCATTAATTGGCTAAATTTTCCCCTCGTTATACTTTCTGGCTAAATATCCTGCAGTTATATTATCGGGTTAAAAATATCCATGCCTTTATGAAACTTAACAAATATACCCTCCAATTGGATGAATTCCCCCAAATTCTATTAAATTATCCAATTCCATTAAATAATCCAAAACCTTCTTTATACTCAACCCGTCTAATTGATTCCTGGGAGTAAGTTAGAAATAATTGGCAAAGAAGGAACCCTCCAAAACTAATTTGCCAAATACCCATTTAATTTTTTTTTTGATTTATTTTTTAGGTTTAGGGTGTAAAAAGTGGGAAAATGTTGAAAAAGTGGGGCTCACACGTGGGTCAAGGGACCAATTCATCATTTTTATAACTTTACAAATTTAATATAATGCACCTAACACCCTCCATTTATTCCAATATAAAAAAAACTCTTTCTCCTCTTCAATTCCCAACTCTCGTTTTTGATACTTACTTCTCCCAAAAATGTCATTTTCGTTTTGTCTTCTTCTCCAGCTGCTAAGGGGTCGTTGTTGCTTCGCAGGGTTAGTTAAAATCAAGTTTCGATCATTTCTAGATCCATTTAAACGATTTTTTTTTTGCTAATCGATTCGTAGTGATTAGGAATTTTTTTTTTCGAATTTGGTGTTTTGGTTTAGTCGTGATTTTTTTTGCAACAAAGTGTTGAATGGTGGGATAATTGTTGTTTGAAGAGTTATTTTGACATTTTGATTTGAACAACGACCCGCGGTCTATCCGTAGACCCGCGGTCTATCCGTAGGCCCGTGGTCTATGAAATGAGAATGCCCTAAATTGAAATCAATTTTCAAACGTATGAAATTCTTTTAAAGCATGATTGCTGAAATAGTGAAAATTGAAATATTAATAGCTAATTAGTTTGATTAGGTGCACTAGTTTGATTTTTAGCAATTGTTGTGTTTTGATATTGCATGTTGGATTTTGGTTCAGTTATTGTATGTTTGTGTAGTGAACTGTTTAATGGTGGGGTGTTTGTTAATTTATTTTTTTGGGGGGGAGGGTTTCAATTGAGCATTGAGTTATTTTTATTGATAGACTTGTGGTCTATGAACTGAAAATGGGAGTTTGTTCTTCAGATGTAGATTATGTTGAAGATGGGTAAAAAAAACATCATTCCTAAATGCAAAGTCGGTACCGCTAGCAGCAGTAGAAAAAAAAGAGTTGAGGCAGTTGGAAATGTCTCAAAAAGAAAGAAAATTGAAGAGTCGGTTTCCGAATTAGATTTGGAGTTAAAGAAGATAAGCGACTATGTCGATTATAGTGAAGATGTTGCCAAGCGGAGTGTCAATAGTGACAGTGAAGAGAGCGAGGGAAATGGGAGAAATAGTGATGATGGGGATAATGATTTCTTGTCCGTGTTGTATCTTTCAAGGTGCATTTCCGCTGAGCGGTATGACCTTCGAACGATAACTGATGAGGTCGGATCTTTCCCGGCAAAGATATCGGTCAGATCAAGAATGACTGCTTATCGAAAATTTAAGCAAGTTCTTGTCGACCAAGAATTGAAGAAAAGATTCAAACGGTCCTATTTTGGACACCTGAGAAACCTGCCGGAGCATCTCAAGTTCAATGGGCAGTTGGTCCGTTATTTGTTGTTGTGACGCATTAGAAACGATAAGATGCATCATGAGATGTGGTTCTGCGTTAACAACAAGCTTGCCTGTTTTGGCTTGAAAGAGTTTTGTTTGATCACGGGGCTGAACTGCTCATCATACCCCAGTGAATCAAAATTGAAAAAGGTGTTAGCAAAGGGGGACAATTTTTCTGTTAAGGTGACGAAAAATAAAAACATCACGGCGGCCAACTTGTTACACCTGATCAGAGGGAATAAGCTGAACGAGGATCAGAAGTTCAAGTGTTGTCTACTATGGTTCTTGCATACCATGTTGCTTGCAAAAGATTTGACGAAGGTTGTCGACACAAAACTGATTCGAATGGTCGATTCTTTGAGTTTCTTTGAGAAGTATCCATGGGGGAAAGAGACATTTCAACTGACCATGGACTATCTAAAGAAGAAAAGTGACCTGAAGAAGCAGAAAGAGGTATTTGATGAGAAGCAGAATGCATCCTATGCTCTATTCGAATTTCTCTGGGCATTCATGGTATCTATCATAAATCCTTTAGTGAGTTTATCGTAGATTCTTATTTTATTTATACTCTGTCATAGACTCTAAGTTATTTTTTCACTGTTGTACTTCTTACAGATTTGGATCTATGAGGCCTTTCCTCATCTTAGAGAATTTGCTGAAAAATCAATAGATGAGCTTTTTTCCATTCCCCGCATCCTCAGATGGCGCACTACAAAAGTGAAAAGATAATCAAAGGCGACCCATTCAAGTATAAAGGAAAAGTTATCGAGGCATGAACTTATTTTCTATTATGCAATAATACTACCGTTGTATCGAATGTTATGTAATTGTTAATTGATATTTTATAGAACGTACACCCGTATATCATCCCTACTATTCCTGAGATAAAAATGAATTACATGATTACGTTTTAGCCATATACGGACAAAGTGAAGAATAACGTCCTCGATGACTTGAAGAAAGGGTTAGAAGGGGTGACTGTCCTTACTTCAAATGAGGATAGTGATGATGACGGGGATTTGGGTGGTAATCCCGTTGGAGTACGCATTGGATATTGCTGCCTATATCAGAGAGAAAAGAATGAAGAAAAAGAAAAAAAATGAGCGACAACACGAGTGAGGTAACTTCATTTAATAATTAATGTTGTTAATGAATTTTCAGCTTTAATTATCAGTAACACTTTGTAATATGGTGATACAATGCATGTGGACCTTCATGAATCAGAAAGGAATGAAAAAGGAGAAAAAAAAGCAAAATGGATGAGTTGGACTCTGTTGTGATAGAAGAGGAAAAAGATGAAGAAAAGAAGGATGATGAAGAAGAAATGGAAGAAGATAAGAGCCAAGAAAAAGGTGAAAAAGTAACAGTTGTAGAAGCAAAAGTGGCAACAAATGAACAATAAGGCGAGGAAAAAGAAAAAATTGTTGAAGAAGAAACTGACAAAGCTGACAAAGAAGAAGTTGAGAAAGAAGCAGCAGGTGAACAAAAAGAAGAAGATGATGAAGAAACAACTGTTACAGGTGAAGAAATAAAAGAAGGTGTGGAAGAAAAGGAAACTGAAGAAGCACCAGCTACTGCACATGCTGAAAAAGAAGGAGAAATAGGTGAGAATGAAGAAGCAACTGCAACTGTTGAGAAAAAAGAAGTTGAAGCTGACCAAAAAGATGTCGTCATGGACATTGTTGATGAAATCAGCAGTAACACTAGTGTTGATGAGGATCTTAGGGAAAAAGACATTTGAATCCTAAGCCATTTAATATGTTGATGAATGATGAGTTCTTATGGTATGACATTTTTTCTTTATTTCACAAATAAGAAGGTTGCAGGATCTGGTGGTAGGATATGACAATTATTCTTTTATTTTATGAAACTTGTTATGATTCTGCACTGAATTTGTTTCTGTCAAACTGATTTGTTGCATGGAATTTGAATATGCATGGGTGGTCATAGTTGGTACATTGTATGCTTGATATCATAGAATGCATACTTAATATTTCATATATCATATGCATAGTCTATCATTACCCTGTTGGTCGAATTTAATTTGACGTGTTGTTTAATCGACTATGATTCTATCAAAAATAATATTAACATTATAGAAACATAGAACTATTAATATTTATTCAATATCAGTACATCTATGTTACACTTTTTCAAAAAACGAATACTAGTATTATAGCACATAACATCATTTTTAGGACATTCTCCCTTTCTTCGGCCAAAATCAATTTTTGTTTTAGTTGATCCCTCTTTATTTGGGTGTCATGTAGAAATAGTTTAAAGTGATCCCTCTGTTCTTCGACTTCTTTTAACAAAATACGAGAAAATCTTTATTTTCTTCGCATTGTTGGAGCTTTTGTAGTAGATTAAATTTTGCCAAGCCTTAAAAATTTGATGTCTCGAGTCCCGAACTCAATGTTCATGAACTAGTTGGAGGTGATAGCTCATCAAGCTATTTAAAAAACTAGCATGCACCATTTTTCTAGGAAAAAAAATAATTATTACATAACGATTAATTTAACTTTTAAGAAAAAATGCAGCTCACCTTCGTAATTGCACAATTATAAAATTTGTGACCTGAATTTAAATTCGTGTGTGATGTCCTCAAGACAGCCGCATTCTCACAATGACAAATTAGAGTATTTTTAGAATTGGATGTTTGAGATGCTTGCGACACTGTAGAATTTTTAAAAACAAAACAAAATGAATGAAATAAAATAATGAGGGATGGACACCTTATATATGAAGTAAAAATGAAGTGTTAACATTGATTGCTTACAAAAGTAGTCGTTTATTATCGTTGGAAAAGTAATTTTTCTTTTTTGAACTGGTGGTGACACTGAATAGACCGTCGTAGATCATGACCTATGTCAGCCATCGATTAGTCTGGTCTACTGTAGACTTACACCTTTAGTCGTGCATTCATTGATATCCTGATTATACATAGACTACGGTGATATATATACACTTCTATAGACCATCACTTGGATGTAGTTAAAAAATAAATAAATTAATTAAAAATAATTTAAATAGATAATCACATATTTTGGGGCTGGTGGAAGAAAATAATTAAATTAAAAATAATTTAAATAGATAATCATATGTTTTGGGGCTGGTGGAAGAAAGTAATTTAATCAGAAAAGATTTAAATAGATAATCTTGGAGTGGTGGCGACACTTAATAGACCGTCTTAGATCATGACCTATGTCAGCCATCGATTAGTCTGGTCTATCGTAGACTTACACCTTTAGTAGTGCATCAATTGATATCATGATTATGCGTAGACCACGGTGATCTATGTACAGTGTTATGGACCATCACTTGAATGTAGATAAAAATAAATAAATAAATTAAAAATAAATATAGTGTGAATTTCTATACATGTGAAGAAGTGTAAACAAGACACATAATCATATTAGAGATTAAATAAATTGGGGGGGTGAATTAAGGAGTGTGTGGATGGGTAGTAGTTGAATGTTCAATATCGTAATAGTAATGTTTGTCAAAGCACAAGTATGTTTTGAGGATGTGTATTGTATTTGATGATTACACATTCCACATACTCCTTCCATCACCACCCCTAAATCAAAAGAGTGTGTGGAATTGATAGTGATAGAACAATCATCATCCTAAATATATACTTGTGCTTTGACAAATATTACTCTTAGGATATTGAACATTCAACCACTACCCATCCACACACTCCTTAATTCACCCCCCTAATTTGTTTAAACTCTAATATGATTATGTGACTTGTTTACACTCCTTCACATGTGTAGAAATCCACACTACATTTATTTTTAATTAATTTATTTATTTTTTAACTACATCCAAGTGATGGTCTATAACAGTGTACATAGATCACCGTGGTCTACATATAATCATGATATCAATCGATGCACTACTAAAGGTGTAAGTCTACGGTAGACCAGACTAATTGATGTCTGACATAGGTCATGATCTACGATGGTCTATTAAGTGTCACAACCACTCCAAGATTATCTATTTAAATCTTTTTTAATTAAATTACTTTTTTCCACCAGCCCCAAAACATGTGATTATCCATTTAAATCATCTTATATTTAATTATTTTCTTCCACTAGCCTCAAAACATGTCATTATCTATTTAAATTTATTTTTAATTTAATTATTTTCTTCCACATATCCCAAAATGTGTGATTATCTATTTAAATCATTTTTAATTTAATTATTTTCTTCCACCAGCCACCAGGGACAGATCTATTAAGGCCTGTGAGGGTGCCACGCCACCCGTAAGTTTCGACGTAAACTCTGTATATGTATAGTATATATATACAAAATGTAGATATATAATAGTAGTGCCACCCTGAATGTCAAAGTGTTCCATAGCACTATCGACAAAGGGGTTTATATTCCGCCCAAAGGATGCAGGTTCGAATCTTGCTGGCATCAACACTTTTATTGGGTTATTTATACTTAGTTTAATTCTATCAATTAAATCAATTGTATCTAACTATGTAGTTATGCAATTAGGCCATTAACTTAGGTATAATTAAAACTCATTATTTGACTTGTTCTTTCAACATAAATAAGATTTAAATATTGTGCAAAGTATATAGATTAATCTTATCAAATTAAGTTGATCTATAATAATAACTCGATATTATAATTGAAAATTTCCTTTTTTTTCACTACAAGAAAATGCACTTATAGCTATGAAACGTAAGCTACAATTTTAAAAATCGTAGCTATAACCTAGTTATAGCCACGAAATTTTTCGTGGCTATCTACAAATTCAAAAAATTTCATAGCCACAAAAATTAAATTGATAAAGCTAAACTTTATTTTTGCTATTATTATTTAAGATCGTGACTATAATTATCTAAATTGCTACAATTTTATAGCTACAAAACATTTCATAGCTAATTATAAGTCTATGCCACTCAAGAAAAATATTTGTAGCAAGAGTAACCTTTAGCCACAATTAATTATTTGAAATAAACTATTGTAGCTAAATTAAATAATTTTGCTTCAAGTTATAAAAATTGTGACAATAGTCAAACAAAATAGCCATAGATTTTTTATTATAATAAACTTTCATAGCTAATTATTAATTTTTGCCACAAAATAAAACCTATTGTAGTAATAGTAATCTTTTAACCACAAAAAATTATTTGAAGCAAAATTTGTGGCTAAATAAATTTTTTCTTTAAATTAAAAAAATTGTGGTAATAGGTGACTTTTAATAGATATAATTATTTGTCATGACAAAATGATATAGCTACAAATTATTTTTGTTGCAAAATTTCATAGCTAATAATTACTATTTTTAGCTATAATTTAAAATTTATTGTCACAAAACTATTCCCTTTGTCTCATATTATTTGACATTTTTATCAAAAAAACTATCTCAAAATAATTAACATGTTTAAAAATATCAAAAGATACTTAGACATTTTCTTCAACTTTACCTTTAGTAATTTAATAAAAGTAATTAACTCAAATAGGCAATGTCAATATTTAATATAAATTTAAGAATCACATTAGTCAATTTACAATCCTTATGAATTTTTCTTAAGAATTGTGCAAAAGATAAATATATTAAATAATACAAGATAAAAAAAAATTTTTGTCCATATTAAATATACTTTTTTACTTACATTTGAAGTGGTACACATTAATAGTATTAATGTATAATCATGATAAATTAGTAACAACAAATTTTTATTGTGTATGCATTTGATTTTTTGATAACTAAAGATTGGGGTTCCAAGCCCCATTTTATTATCCAAGCTAACAAAAGGCCAAAAAAAATAAAACAAAACAAAAAAATAATAAAATTGAAAAGCCAACTGATAGGCTAGAATGGTCCAGAAGGGGAAAGGGAAAGGTCACCGAGCCTTCCATCATAGGAGCTCCGTTCGACTTCCCCGAGAATAGATTCTTCCACTCCACCAGCTACATAGACCGATGTTAAAATCACTCTCATTTCTTTTTGTTTTCAAGCTAACTATTATTTCCACTTTGAGTTCTGGAGTTTTCTTCAATGGCGACGAAACAGCTCCAATTTAAGTAGCCTCTACGATCTATCACAATAAGTATGTATATGTTCTTTTATTTTTCTCTCTAGTAGATCCTCTTTAATTTTTGTATTTGTACTAAGTTTTTGTATCCGATTAAATAGATTGAATACCCCTACTTTGTGCTTGGACCATTGAAAGAAGCTTAGAAGGCGTTCGATCAAGTCGGTACATTTTTTTCCTGGGTCTTAAGTTTTGCATGTACCCTTTTATTTTGCAAAGCTATCATCCAAGTTTCATTATAAAAATTTTCAATTTGGCCTTATCATGCAGATACAGATAACTATTTTTAAGAGCTTTATATAGAGACATATCCAAGATTAATGTCAGTAGGTCGAGGGTGTGGTTTATTATACATTCGAGCTGAAAAAACAATGAATACCAGGTCCGAGTTTGTTTTGTATTTTTCTTTTAAAAATCTTTTGCTTTGGACTGTTTTTGAACAATTGGGATTGGTGAAAGGTGAAAATGTAAAGAGAAACGACTTCTAGAGTGAATTGATTAGTTACATCAATTGTAGGTAAAAAGGATGACTTAAATCATCAAAAATTCAAATTGAAATCACTAGATACAGCGAATGGATCGCCATTTTGTTATATTGAATGCACTAGAGATTTAACGGGAAACTTTGAGTACAATCAATAAGTTTCATGACAAAATATTTCTGTAATTGTTTTTATGACGGTAAAGGAATATAACAATGATTTCTCGAAACATTTAGGGAGCGGTTCTGTACAAACCAAACACTCCTAGTATGTGTATTATTCCATGTTCTTTAAAACATAACTAGTTAGATGAAAGACTGCTCGACAATGCCTTAAACTTTCCAGTAAATTTTAATTTTAGACACCTGACTAAAGCATATTCCAAGTGAGCACCTAATTGAAGTACTCTAATAAAAAACCTTTATCGCATGTTAAGGATGTTTAATCGAAACAGTATGTACTTTGGATATCTAAATGAAATTTACTGACAAGGTTTAGAGGATGTCGATATATTCATCATAATTGAAATGACGAGTACTGGATGTATATGTGTATAATTGATATCCCTTGTATGTTGTTTGAAGGTACTCGAACAACCATGAATCAGAACAAGAGAATTCTGAGTTCACTTCAATAAAGGAAATCTCCGTTTTATCCTCAGCTTTTTAGGAGCTCCCTCCTTCAACCATCAGGTGACTCACCCCTTCTACTTTTCTCCTTCCCTTACCACGTATAGAGTGAGCTTTAGTGCACCGTGATATCCTTTTACTAGTACTACTGTCTGTGCCAGTCAAACTGTCTTCTTTTCATCGACACTGGAAACTTTTGTTGACATTATACTATCCAATGGATGGTCCAAAGAGTTAGAAAAAGATTTAGGAAAACTTGATTTTACAATGACACGTGAAATTGTTATGTATTTATTGAAGAAACTCGATAAAGAACCGTTAAAGGCTGGTGATTTCTTGAAATGAGTTGTTAAGCAAAAGGGGTTTCCATATAGTTCTTCTATGTATAGTTTAATGCTTAAAATTTATGCTAATAGGGATTCAATGAAGGATTTTTGGACAACTATTAAGGAAATGAAAGATAATGGGTTTTATATTGACGAGGAAACATATAAATCAATTCATTTGATTTTTTAGAATTTAAATATGGAAACTGATGCTACTGCTTAGGCACAGGGTGAAATTAGTGAAATTTGGGAGGAGGATTGAAGTTAGTATCTGATAAGATCCCCCGATGCTAACCTTTCCAGGTTCTTCAACTTGAAAAGACAAATACATAAGTTAATCAGATAGCTCCGGATGTCTGCTGCTCCTGTATTTACTCCGGGCTGCCCTGCCTAAAGGATCATTCACTCAAGTTCACCATCACCCAATGGGGCACCAATATCTACTACTCTTGCAGGTACATATAGGTCGATTTAAATTTTATAGGTTCAACTTTTAATTTCCTTTCCACTTAACATATTGTACTTCTAAAATGATAGAATTCAAAATTTTATGTTTGTAAAATTTTTAACAATCTCTGTTTCAATTGACATCTTTCAGATTTTAACATTCAAACAAGTGTTTTTCTAAATTCTCTCAGCTTTGGTTGTAAAGATATCTCGATTTGTAATGTACTTTAATTTAGACATAAGATTTAAGAAATATGAGTCGGTTATCTTCTAACCTCCATCATTTTTCCAGCAAAGACGAAGCTTTATTGTGGACGGATTCCTCACCCCCAGTAAGTGAGTTCTCTATTCTTTTTGTTTCTCTTTTTTTTAGTACTTCCCCTCTCTGGTTTTTAATTTATTACCTAAAGGTACAAGATCTAGCTTAGAAATTTGTTCCAACTTTAGTGAACAACTGGAACCTAAGCTTGTATTTGTGCATTGAAGCACCCCTGGTACCTGTGCCGACCTCTTCTAATTTCTGCACTAGTGTTAATATTGATGTGGAGCTATGTGCTAGTAGTATCTGCTTGATTGAGTCTCTGCACACCAAGTTTATGCAACCCTTGTGAGAGTGTATAATTATTTTTCATTTTCTGTATTTTATTTCTTGTGTGTTTCATTTTATGAAAACAGATCAAAAAATACACGAGAGAATTGGGAGAATAGCTGAATATAACAAAAATCATCTCTCAAAAATAAGTAAAAATGTTAACTTTAATTGACTATAAGCAATATGCAAATAAGACTTTCAAAATATTTACAATAACAAATCTTCATCATCAGTTTCTGATTCTGGTACGATGCCTTCAATGATATCATCAGTCTAGGTAACATCAGTGCTGATAATTTCAAGACCTCTTCTTCTCCAATTTATCAAGTCGTCTTTTTCTTCGAATGCATGGAAGTAATCATTACAAACATCTTGCTGAAAAGTATTTTCACTGATAGGAACTCCAGTAAAATAGGTTGAATGACCATTAAGAACAATTAATCAATTTGGATGAAGACTGTCCTTGACATAAAATACTTGTTCTGCTTGAGATGCAAGCACAAATGGTTCATTTGTTGCTAGTTTTCGCTTGATGATAACACTAACAAAATCATGTCTATCTATATTCACTCCCTTTTCGATATGATCAACATCCCACCAATCACATTTAAACAAAACAATACGTTTACATCCGACGTATTGAAGTTCAACTATTTCGGTTAGAACACCATAGTATTTAATATTTTGACCATTAGCTACTCCCTCTTACTAAAACACCACTATTTTGTGTCTTCCTCTTTTCCTCAAGTAGCTTAGTATGAAACCTTTATTTCATACCCCTTGAATCTTTGAACTCCATCAAGAGGACCTCTAGCCAAGCAATCCAATTCGCCACTTGCAAGTAGATTTTCTTCTTTGCGCATTTGTAAAATCTATGTAGAAAATAAATACATAAATTAATGATGATAAATAAGTATAATTAATTGAATTAGAAATTTAATAAAAACTTACTCGGTGGTAAAATCAATTATCGAAGTTCATGTTGTTACTATTCTGTTCAAACTCACTATCATACAAATAAGTATTCATTAGACAAAATAGAATATGGAGCCAAATCAGAAGCTAGATATTAAATTAGTGAATGTCATAAAGAAACATACCGTATAAATGGTTGAAGTTCTTCACAATTTCTCAAGATATAAATGTGAGCTTGTTTTCGCTCAAACTCTTCAAGATTTTTGGATTTATGTTTTAATAAAGGAGAATCTTTTTGTTCAAAACCCGATAATCCATTGTATGGCTCGACATGATTATTTTCATAATTCTTGTCCATTCGATTATACCCTTTCACACTTCCATGTAAGTACCTTGAACAAACTATTAGACTTTCTTCAACAATGTATCCTTCTGCAATAGATCCTTCGGGTTGATTCATATTACGAATGTAACATTTCAAAGTGCGCAAGAATCTGCATGATATAATATGATACAACTCAAATTTATTTGTAGCATGATAAATAATGAGCCACATAAAATTAAATAGAACTATCAATTAAAAACATACCGCTCTATTGGGTACATCCATCTATATTGTATAGGTCCAGCAAGGTTCGCCTCTCTTGGAAGATGAACAAATAAGTGCACCATAACATCAAAAAATGTTGGTAGAAATATTTTCTCTAATTTGCTTAATGTTATTGGAATTTGAGTTGCAAGTTGATCCAACACATCAATCCTCAATGTTTTCGAACACAACTCTCTAAATAAAATACTTAACTCAGTGATAGCATCATAGACATTGTTAGGAACAACTCCACGAATTGCAAAAGGAAGTAATTGTTCCAACAAAATATGTGAATCATGACTCTTTAGTCCATAAATTTTACGATCCTCTAACTTCACCCACCGTGATATATTGGAAGAATAACCATTTGGAATCTTAACTTTTTTCAAGAACTTGCATACCTTAGCCTTCTCATCTAGTGATAAAGTATAACATGCTGTTGGATAATACCATCTTCCATCTCTTTGTGTTGGGTGCAAATCTTTTCTTATACCCATTTCCTTCAAATCAAGACGAGAATTAAGATTATCTTTTATTTTTATTTCAATATCTAAAAATGTTCCAATTACATTATCACAAACATTTTTTCAATATGCATTGAATCTAAATTATGAGGTATTGGATTATTTTTCCAGTAAGGAAGTTGGAAAAAAAATGCTTTTCTTCCTCCAATTATGAGTGCCTTTAGTTTTTTCGTACTTTCATTTTTTCTGGATCTTACCAAGTTTCGTGTCTTTCAGAGTACGCAATTAAAACATCATTTTCAGATAGAATTTTTGGAGCAGGTCTTCTTTCTACTTCTCCATTAAAATCACATTTATTACTCCGCCATTTGTGATTAGATGGTAAAAATCTACGAGCACCCATATAAGAAAACTTACGACCACACTTCAATTGAGTAGATGAAGTGTCTTTGTTGCATAAAGGTCAAGCCAAAGCTCCCTTTGTGCTCCATCCAGACAAGTTGACATAAGCGGAAAAATCATTTATTGTCCACACGAGTCTACCCGCATACAAAAATTCTCTTTTCTTGAAGCATCATATGTATTTACTCCACAAAATTATAATTCTCGCAACTCATCTATCGATGGTTCTAAGTACACGTTAATATCATTTCCTAGAGCTTTAGGACCAGATATCAACAAAGACAAGAAGTAATACGGTTGCTTCATTAACATCAAAGGGGGTAAGTTATATACAGTAATAATAACTGACCAAGTGCTATGAGAAATACTCAAGTTACCAAAAGGATTTATTCCATCAGCTACTAAATCGAGTCCAATTTCTTATTGATTTATAAATGTAGGCTCCAAAATTGTGAAAAGAAAAGCTAGAGGACCAACACGATGCTTGAAAATAATAAACTTAAAGGAGGAAGAAAAAGTGTGTGTGAAATTTGATGAAGATAATCAGGCGATTGGTGATAATGCAACCCAATTCATTTGGTTTTTGGGACAAACAGAGAGAAGCTGTTCTTGTTGCCCGTTGAAAGTGAATTGTTGGAAGGAAATTGAGCAAAATAAAATCGAGCATATGTGGGATATCGTCTTGATAAGACAAATAGCAAACTAATAAAATATTGTACTTATTTAATTTTTATAGACTTAGTTTGAGTGATTTTGATATAACAATTTTTGGGTTTTGTTTGACTTTGAGTTTTCATATTTTGTTTGATGAAAGCTTTTGGATTTTAAACACATGCTTTTATGATGTAAATTTTGTCTAATTATAACATCACTACATGGATGAATTTGCTTGAACAATTATTAGAAAGAATGTCATGTTCTTATCTCTTTTTTTTTTGTTTCATGCCCCCACCCTCCTGCTTTTTCTCTCCTCTTTTGTCAGGGTCTTATTATAGCCTCCCTACTTTATTTTTATGTAGTGATATGAATTGTGTACTTTTTTTTTTTTAGATCTCTTTGATTTTGTGAAAATACAAATATTGTCTTAATTTTTATGGACGGATAATTATCATGAAATATAATTATAAACTATAATGGTATGTTGCATTTTTTTATAGGAGATGTTTGATTTTGATGTTTCAGAGGAAAGGAAAGATGCTATTTTGAGACACATGGGTGACCTCTATAGAGATTATAGACACAAGATGAAACAAAATTATTTTGATACAAATACAACTTACCAACTTCGCTTACGCAACAAACCTGATCGTGTTGTAGTTGGCGAGTGGAAATATTTGATCAATCTTTGGAGTGATTCTAACTTTCAGGTATTTAAATTTATTATATATATATATATATATATATATATATATATATATATATATATATATATATATATATATACAATAAAATTTGTTCATTGTTTCACTTTCAATTTTATTCAGAAAAAAAGTATGCAGAACAAGACAAATCGTTCGAAACGTTTCCAGCCTCCTTATTGTGGGATCAAAAGTTATGCAAGACTTAGACATGAAATGGTATCATAGCATAATAATATTTATGATGAATTTATAATGTTTCTATTCACATATCTTATTTAGTTAACAATAATATCTTTTATTTTCATAGAAGAAAAATGAAAAATCTCTTTCTCGTGTTGAAGTTTTTATTGAATCGCGCAAGAGGAAAAATGGAAAACAAGTTGATACTTTTCAGCAAGACGTAATTGTAAGTTTTAATTTTTTCTTTTCTTTTTATCTCCTTTTGAAATATATATTTACATAAATATTTTATTGATTTTTTTTAATTGCAGGATCAATTAGAACAACATGAAAAGGAGCAAAAAGAAGGAGAAAATTTCTCCTTAAATGATGACTATATCTTTGAAAAGGTTCTTGGAACAGAAAAAAATGGATATCTTCGTGCATATGGACCCAAAAAAAGTGTCGGTGAATATTTTGGTGGAAGACCGACAAAGGTATAACTCATAAAACAAGTAGAATCTATCAGAAAGGAATCAAATGAGCGTGTGGAAAAAGTCCAATGGAAAGCTAAAGAAGAATCTGAAGAAATGAAGAAAGAAATGGAGAATAAGATAGCAGAGTTGGATAAACGGTAGGAAGAAAGATTTCAAAAGATGATTGCAACTCGAGGTCAACAGTCATTGCATCGTGTGGAGGAGTGATGAAAATACCAAAATCAATGAAGCCCTCGTTATATTCTCTTGCAAAATCTTTTACTATTTTGGAACAATATTGTTGACAATTTTTTAGTCATTTTTAGTGCTTTTCTTTTGAATTTATTAGATAATTAAAGAATATATTCTATCATAATTATTTATAAATTTAATGTCAAATGATGTTTTATGAATTGTCGTGGCTAATAATATTCGTGAAATAATTTCAATTAGTAGCTATATTTTATTTGAAATTTGTAGCTAAATGTAAATACATTTGCTACGGAATACGTGTATGGCTATACTTCTTCGTTTTAATAGCAAATAATGATAATGTTTTGCTATTATTTTATTTTCGTGACTAAAAGTATAAGATTTTAGATATGCATTTTTAAATTTATAACTAAATATACTCTATAATTGCCACGTATAAAAAAACATGGCTATAATTTTTTAATTTTCATAGCAAATAAAAAAAGATTCTACTACATTTTTTATATCTCATGGCTAAAGATATGAATTCTTAGCTACAATAAAAATATATTTATGGCAAATACTTCACATTTTAGCTATGATTTTTTAATTCATAACTAAGTAGGAGTTTTATTGCCACGAGATTAAGTTATACAAATAGCTATAAATTATAAATTTGTGTGGTAAATAAATTAACTTTTTTTGCTACAATATAATATCTTGTGGCTACAATATAAATATTGCTACTAATATTATTCGTCGTGGCAAAGAATCAAATCACTAGCTAAAAATGTGTTTTTTGTGGCAAAAATACTTTACTATGCTGCTACAACATAAAAAAATCATGGCTATAACTATTTTACTATGCTGCTACAACAAAAAAAATTCATGGCTATAACTATTAGTTGTTAGCCACTGATCATGTAAAGTTCGTAGCTAACTTTTAGTTACGCTGTTTCTTGCTACGAATGCTATGGGAAAAAAAATGTGGCTAAAATGTTTAGCCATGAAAATTTTTGTATTTAGCTATGAGGTACTCTGTAGCTATACATGTCTTATGTTGTAGTGTTCCTCTTCAATAGAGATGTTTTTAATTATTGTTGACTGACTTATATTAACTAATTTGTTTTTTACTGAAATAGCAAGTTTAGGGTGAAGAATGGCGAAGGTTTAAGTTCTTTACATGTTACTAAGCTTGCTATTTTATTTTTAAAAAGAGACTAATTCTATTTTCACTTTAATGTTTGAGTTTTGACTCTATTTCAAAATATCAAATTGTAAATTTTGAATATATAATGAATTTTAATTCTTAATTGTTATAATAAAACTTTGCACACAAAATTGAGGCCAAATTGCGAAATTCATAATTTTTTTAATATTTTCTTAAAAAATAAATAGACAAAAAGCTGAAGAATTCCTTCTTTTAACGACTCCTATTAAGAGATAGTTACGAAGCCAAAAATTTTATTAGAGAGGTTTAAAATCGAAAGAAAAAATGCACGAACTAGTCGAAGGAGTTTCAACATTTACTATATATCAAAGAATTTTTTTCAACTATATATAAATAATACAGTTTTCTAACGAAGGCGATTAAGATGAATACTTTGTCCACAAATTGGTTCTGCCCTTGGAGACGAATCCAGAATTTGGAGTCTCCGATTAATTAAATCGATGAGTGTACTTGACATCCTGAGGCTCCGAATTCTGAGTCCGCCTCTGCCAGCCACAAAACACGTGATAATCTATTTATATCTATTTTAATTAAATTATTTTTTAATAATATGTTATTATTTGTTTTAATTTAACCGATAACCCATCGATTCACATAGTCTACGATCAACTAATATGAACAGTCGAGAAAATACTGAGTATATAATCGACGATAAACTATATATTACTTTTTACTCTTCAGAAAATTAGTCAAGCTATAGTACTGTAAATTGAACAAGGCATACATATTTGATTCGAGTCTTTATCTGTACAGAAGAATAACTGATACATAAAAATAATAAGGGATCACAACAAAGATGGTAAACATATTGTTCAAACAAACTGAAATATACTTATATTAAACTTGTTCATTGCATTACATAATAAAATTTACAGCAAAAAGGGAAAAATAGAAGAAGCTTTCTTCTAACAAAATCCTACTAAGAAAGCTTCTTTAGCAATGAACAAACCAAAAAAGCTTAAAAACACAAACTAAAATAAAAAAGTAAACTAAATTATGGGGATGCTGGGGGTGATGTAGTCGTTATCGTCCATGCCAAGACGCTTCAGAATTGCTCGGAGGAAATGAGCAATTCGTCAGAGCTCACTCTCCAAGTAACGTCGATTTTCTCCCAAGTCGTAGAAAAGACGGTCAAAGTTGTTTCGAAGCAGTAACAGATCATAGGTACGAGGAGGAACTCGTTTGATTGGGCAAAGGGGAATTCTGCGACCAAGCATGATTTTAATTTTTTGGTGAAGAAGAAGAAAAAGAGGGTTTCTGATATTATTGATTTAGGGACAAGTGAAGGGTTATGTAGTAAGGGGGACTGTACTTATAGACCTATAGATGGATTTCATTCATATATGCACCCAATGGTAGGTCGACGTGTGTGAGAAGAGAAAATGTTTGGTTTGAGTATACCAACGATTTTTCTCGTAAACAAACATTTTGTGCAGCTTTTTGTTAAATGGGAACGGTAAACAAGGGAAATAATAATTCATTGCATCGATTGGAGAGATAAGGCGGAAAAATGACCAAGATAGCGTGTTAGATGAGCAATAATATAACCAATACATAATACTTTGTAGACCTTGGGAAATATACACCATAGACTTTACGTAGTCTATCATAGAGAACAATTTAAGTTGATTACAACTGAAGGTTAAAATCTACAGAAATGCACATTTATCCATCAAGCCAGTAGCTTTACAACTGAAGCTAAAAAAAAAGTCTATCTATGATTTGATGGACATTCTACACGTGGTTCTTTTGTGCCCGGATTTCTTGCATATTGAACACCTATTCCTCCTTTTGGATTTGAGTGTCTCATCGATGCCCTTAGTGCGTTTGAATTTCTTCCTTTCGAGTTTGGGATCGTAGGGGGGTGGAAAAATTTTAGTGTCTAGAAATTCCTGTGGCACAGTCCATTCGGCCTCCGGAGGAACAGCGTTAATTGCTTCCGAGTATGCGAGGAGGTAACTTTTAGCTTTATAAATTGGTGAAGAGTAGTCTTAGATGGGGTTACCATAACCTTCGCCATCGCCATACTTTGCTCGCAAAGCTGCCATCGTATGTTTGCACGACATTTTCACCAAGTCAAATTTCTGAAAAGAACAACTCCTCTCCAAGAGATTGACCTTGGCAGTAATGTCATTGCCGAACACCGTGTACTGGTCGAGAACCCCGTTTAGATTACTCACATACAATGAATCACTTTCCGCATAAGGCATAAATATGTTCTCTTTACCATCGACAAAGATACGTCGCTTCCTAAAATTTTCACCAAATTTTCTAGTAATTGAATTGAATATGTACGACACAGGGTACTCCCATTCATCCATCAAAATCGAATTGAGCGACTCGGCGATGTTTGTGGTCATCATATCGTACCTATTGCCCAAAAAGTGTGTTCTAATCCATTTTTCAAAATCAAGCACATTTTCAAGGACATGTGCCTCCTTGGGTCACTTACTCTTCAATTTTATAAAATTATTGCTAAACTCATAAAAGGAATAAGCCTTTTGCTGCGACGTAGAATAGATAAAGATGTTCTCCGCAGTGTTGATTTACATGAAGATTTTCAGCGAGGTGCCTCATGCAAAGTCCGTGATGTGCACGACTATATACACGGAAGAAGGCATTGGCGATACTAATGTGCCTGTCGGAGATGACACATAGATCTGGTTCATCTTCTACGATAGACTTCAGCTTCTGGAAGAAGAAGGTCCAAGAAGCATCGTTCTCTTTATCGACGACACAAAAGGCAATTGAAAAGATATGATTTTTAATGTCCTGTACAACGACACTCAACAGAACTCTCCCGTACTTGGCATACAAATGTGTGCCATCGACAGCAATTACCTTTCTCATGTGGGCATATCCCCGTATGCAAGCTCCGAATTTTAAGAAGTAGTAAATGAACGATCCATCCATCCTATTTACCATGATAGAGTAAGAAGATCCAGGATTCAATAACTCCACCATGTGAAAAAAAGCCTGCAAGCAAGCATATCCGTGCTCTGGTGTCCCGTGAATGATGTTCTTCACAATTACTCTTCCTTTCCAACACATCCAATAGTTTGCGCTGCAGCGCAACTCCTTAAATACAATCTTTTGAATTTCTTTTATGCTTGGACCCTTACCATCCCAAAAATAATTTACGCATAATGAAGCAATCAATTCGGATGAGACTTTCTTGTACCTGCGGGTGTCATGTTCAACACCGCATGTTTGCAATCCAACATACTTGGATATGCAAAATTTATCCGAGGTCTCATACTTTTTTGCCCGCAACAACCAGCCACAACCACGAGATAAGCATTTCTCCTTAATCAATTCCGTGCAGCTCTTCTCCATATAATAATCAAAATACTGCTTCGCCGCTGCAGCGTCTAGTAGCATTTTCAGCTCTTCCGTAGCTGCGAATATCTGACTACAACAGAAATTGGTTCCGTCGGAGAAGGAGTGTCCTGGTTGTGATGTCGTTCCACGGTCTTCTTCTTCACCTTGCGAGTCCGATGAAAAGTTTTCCATATGCATAGAATTATCTTCCATATTAATTGAATGATCATCACCGTTCTCGTAATCATTCAAATCGTCGTCGATCACATCATCGTCGACTATCGGACGCCGCGGTGGGGGTGCTGATGAGTTCAGTGGTCCTTCAAAGGACTTCTCAATCATATTTATCCTCAAAATAGGCCTAAAGCCATCTGCATCAGCATCCATTATGTACGTCAACACAGGTACTTCACTATTTATGATCGTAGGATTCATCTTTTCCCTCGAATGTATTAGATAACTAATAATCACGTCGCTCGGCGCGCAATCTAGATCCCCGCTCTGTATTATGCTTGCAACGAATTCGCCGTATGAACTATTGCGGTGAACAGGAATGAGAATTGTCACCTTGGTAAATGATCTTCATTTTCAACATTTGAGAGTCCACCCATTCTCCCATGAAATCACCAGAAACCAGAATAAATTCTACAATAGACATCGTAGAATTAAGCTTTGGTCAATGGTAGATTATGCTTACGGTCTATGTCGGGTAGTATGCATGATCTATGACTGACGATGACGGGTCATGACTGTGCGATATCCGTACAAAAACTTGAAATTGCAAATATTGCTTCTAATCAATGATTGTTGGGCTTATGGAATAGAAAAATGAACTTGGAGTCGCCTGAGATGCTATAATGCACTTTCTAAAGTGGTTTTGAGTAATGTAAGTGATTTAAAGTTTTTTAACAATGGTGGAAAGTGTGTTTGAGAAGATAGGAAACAAATGGGGTAATAATGGATGCAATGAACAAGCTTATGATGTTTGTGGACTGATTTGCAGCTAATTGCCAGAAAATAACGTCGAAAAAGTGGCCGGAATCGGAGCTTTTTGGAGGAAAAAATAACCACCTTCTATTTTTAGCTTTTGAATTTTTTTTTTTAATATTTTTGGAAAACCTAGATATTTTTGTATGTATAATGGTGGATGATGGAGTGGGTTTAAATGTATTATTAGAAACTTGTGGGTGAATTTATTAAGTTGGAAATATTGGATTAAAGTGAATTATTATAAAAGTTGGGGCTGAAATTATTAAGTTGAAAAGTTGATGGTGAGGTGGAATTATGTGGGTATTTGACCAATGTTTTAAAACTTTTGGGTATTTGGCAAAATAATTTTGAAAAAGAGGTATTTTGGCATACTTGCCGGAGTAAGTTATTAGGCTCCAACTTTTTATGTCAAACGTCTAAGTCTGAAGACAACATTGTATATGTAGCTGCATTCACTCATCTTTCTATTTGGATGTTACAAGAGGATGTTCATAGATTCATGTAAGAGATTGCGTATCATGAAAAGCTCAGAGGCAATTGGGCTAGGTATGTCTTATCACTCTGTCCATATCTATTCTATGTACTTTTTCTCTACTGTCTAGTTGATAAAATTGTTTCTTTATATGCTTTAAAGTAGATTTAGAATGATATTCTCTCTCTTGCTTTGCAGCTCCAAGGGCCATAAATAAGGGCAAGAACCAAAATTAGTGACTGAAAGATTAACTGGCCAAAGTTTCTACATCGATGACCATCATTTTCGAGCCCTCTCTGTATCTGAAATTGGACTAGATGTGTAGCATTCCCTGATAGGGAGAGAGATGGTTTAAGAAAATATAACCGGTCATATCCAAGATATTTGTTTAGCACCTATGAAAATTGTACTGTGGCTAGCGTCTTTTGAGTGGCAATTTTTGCTTACAAATGCAACCTGCAAGTTAATTTGCAACAAGATTTCATTTTTTAGCATATAACCAACTATTATTTTGAAGAAAGATATTAACTTCTAACCAACTAATTAGTAGTAATTGATAAGCAGCGTAGAATGGAATGTGACTCCAAACACCGAGCTCTCCATGCTCATATTTTCTGAGTGCCATATCAAAGAAAAAGAGAACAGGCTTAGGCTTAAAACATCGTGACTAACTTGAACCTCGAATTCATTTGCTCGAGGACCACCAACGTTAGCAAGTCTTTAATCATTATAACACATTTGAGATAAAGGCTAAGATAAATAGCGAGCTCAGGGAATCAATTAGATGGGTCGAGTATAAAGAAGGTTTCGGGTTATTCAATGAAATTGGATAATTTAATAGAATTTGAGAGAATTCATTCAATTGAAGGGTATATTTGTTAAGTTTCATAAAGCAAGGATATTCTTAGCCCGATAGTATAACAGTAGGGGTAATTTTTAGCCAAAAAATATAACGAGGGATAAATTTAGCCAAAGTAAGAGGATATTTTTGACCTTTTCCCCTATATTTTATTATTCAGAGGTAAACAAAGGGGAGATTGAGAAGAAAATTGAACCTTTTATTAAAGTGTTGATATATCCATCAATGGAGTTTCTTGCATGCTCCTAATTTAAATTTAATCACTTAAAAAATCTGTTTTACATTGTCAAGTTGCAAATACTTAAGTTACTAAGATTTGATAATGAGAACTTAAATGGTAACTTGAATAAACTCATAAAAATTCTTAGTTGTCTAAGTTGTTTCATCGATATATTAAAAACAATATCTTGAAATAGTTGTAAGACCAGCCAAATTGCTTCTACTCCACAGATAAAAGATAATATTTTAATAAATAGATATATGTGTTATGACACAAATGCAGATTTTCAAAAGAAATGAATGAGATTGAGTTCCAACCAGAGGCGGATCCAGGATCCGGACTCTTTGAGTGCCAAGTAAACTTATCGATAGGGGCGGTGGAGTCACCTTCGATGAAGGGTGGTAAGATGCACACCCTTCGTCGGAAAATTATGTGGTGAATAGAGGTTAAATGTTAATCATAATGAGTGTATATTTAATTTTGCACTCTTAACATAGCTGAGAATAAAATTTGCACATCCTTCGCTGAATTTTTGGCTCTGCCATGGCTTATCGATTAAATTAATTAAATTATTCATTTTTTGATTTATAGGACGATTAACCAACTAATTAATTAAAAAAAATGACAAAACTTGATATTTCAATAATATTACTAATATCATAATATAATATTAGTATGGCTTATCGATTAAATTAATCAAATTATTCATTTTTTGATATATAGGACAATTAACCAATCAGTTAATTAAAAAAAATAAAATAAAATGACAAAACTCGATATTTCAATAATGTTACTAATATCATAATATAATATTAGCATTAAAAAAACAAAAGTTACAAATTAGGACCGAACAGACGACCTATGGACAACAAAAGTGACACTTTGCCACTTGCACTAGATAGTGCTTTGATATTATGAGTGACAGATTTAATATTTGAATATATCAGTATATATATATTTACCTATATACATAGAGTTTCCGTCGAAGTTTGCGGGTGGCGTGCCACCCCCACGATAATGAATAGATCTGCCATTAATTCCAACAAACCTAAACAATCTTATTTTTTTGGCAGAATACATACGCAGATCTCTCAAGTACGCATCATCTTTCACTTAGGCACCTCAAGCGGACATTGTTCCATTTTGGCACCTCAAGCGGCCTTCAAGTGTGCCACTTTGACACTTTTTGCTGAGTTGGCAAGGTGCGTGTGACACACGCATTGAAGACGCATTTGGGTGGCATTTTCATAATTTTTATTTTTCTTCTTCTTTTTCTTCTTCTTTTTCTTCAGTCCATTAACTTACCACCATTTTTTTTCTTAACACATCCTTATGCTAAAATGGTCAAATCAAGAATCCTACTTCTTTTATGAATGAAGAAATCAAAAAACAAGAATGATTAAATCAAGAAATAAGAATGCTTAAAAATAAAGCTAAATCAGTGAAGAGAAATTGAATTCAAACAAAATCAATAAAAAAAAAATTGAAGCATAAAAACCAAGAAAAATCAGTGAAAGAAAATTTAAAATAGAAGCAAAATTGATGAAAGAAATTAAAAAATAAAGCTAAATCTGTGAATAAAAATTAAAATCAAATAAAATTAATTAAAAAAATTAAAAATTGACTGGTGGGGTGGGTGGGGTGGGAGGGGCAGCGGGATGGGTGGACTGGTGGGGTGGGTGGGGTGGTGGTGGTGGTGGTGGGTGGGGTGGTGGTGGTGGTGGAAGAAGGTTGGTGGAGTGGGTAGGTTAGGGGAAGGGGTACTTTTTATTTAAATTAATTATTTATAAATTATTTGAGTATTTTTTATTTAAAATTAATTATAGCGGAAAGGGGTGATTATGAATTTTTTTTTAAAAGAAATTAATTAATGATTTAAAAATTATTTTTTAGAAAAATGACACGTGTCGGCATATTATTTGTTACTTTCCACATCATCAAGCGCGTGTAATATACTCACACAATATAAATTTGTTGATTCAGCAAAAGATGCCAAAGTGACACACTTTATACCTACTTGAGGTGCCAAAATGAAACAATGTCCACTTAAGGTGCCTAAGTGAAAAATGATGCGTACTTAAGGGGGTTGTGTATGAATTTTGCCTATTTTTTTAACATAAATAAATATAGCATGTCCAATCACCCATTTACAACCCCCATCCAACCCCAACTCCAACCCATGGTTAACACATTTCATTAGTAATAATAAAATTGAAGGGGTGTGATGATAGATTGAAGATATAAAAGGTCAATTTGGAATTTTGATCTTTAATTCATATATTAATCAATCGACGTATTGTTGTTCCATGCAATACTAGATACTTAAATGTATCCGCGCGATGCACGGATATTTTAGAGAAAATAAATCATAAATTAATATATCTTCTTTACTTGATCATACTATAATTTTTTTGATTATTTTGTCATTTGTGAAGTTCAAACCATTTTATACATAATAAGAAAAATAAAATCATATAAATTATTGAATAAGAAGATATGAGTACTCCAAGTTGCATATATTTTTTTGGAAGATTTGATATTAAATTATATAGTTATCCTAATAGATATTATAAGTTTACTCATTTCAATTCTTACTCTTAAACTTCCACATCTCCCCCTTCACAATGATCTTGTTCTCTATTTCTAAGACTATGTAATCAAGTTTATGAAAGAAATTTTCTTCAATTTTTTTATGTTCACCATCTTTATCTACAATGTCAATCAACACTATGGCCATTCATCGTTTAGGATCCGTTTGACTATACGATATGAAATAACAATTTCAAATCATGATATGAAATTATTTGAGATGAAGTTACAATTTTATTTGGACAAGCAATTTGACTCTTTAAGTTGTATGTGTTTCTTATAGACATTAAAACTCCACAAATTGTAAAAGCTATTAAACATTACATCATTAAAATATCAATCTAGATCCAAAGTTGCAAACTTTTACAAATATATAGTCATACATACTGAGATTACCATATATCCTATTCATTTTTTTTATTTTACTTCGCTGGTGTAAGGATTTACATATAAAATTATTTTTAGTCTCTCATCCCATGAATTAAATTTTACAATTGAAGTCTCTTGCACTAATTTTATTTACTTCTACTTACACCTACGCACATAAAATTACAAACGCCCTTGAGACTTAGGAACTTAATTGACTTCATGAAATCACTACTTTTTGAATATGTTAAACTCACGGCTATATAAACCAACAATACATTATCTATGAAGTTGAAGCCACTAAATCAATTCAATCATTAAGAAAATCAGGATAACAAATAGTGGCTATATATATTGCAGAGTTAATGGTTGGTGTCGTTGAAATTGAGAATGTGAGATTCTCTGAGAAAGTTTAAATTGACTTATTTTAAGTGTTTTTAAGCCAAATAAGCTTTGTATGCACTTTTATACTCCTTCCGATTCATTTAAATTGTCCGCCGTATTATAAATACCTATCATAAATTAGTTATCTACTTACTGAATCAAGATAAAATTAGTAAAATTTTCAATATTATTTAAAAGCATAAATAAATTTATATGCTCCTATTCATATAACTAAATATAATATATAAAGCGAAACTCATTTTGCGAAATTTATATTTCATTTCAAAATGGACGTGGAAGTTAATATGCATGGTCTGAAGATTTTTATTTCTTTTTATTTTTTAATGTGCAATATATATAAGGATAGCTAATGTGCAGATTAGTATATATTTTTGTATTTTAATTATCTTTTTTTTAATAATTGAATTATTTTAAAAAAATTGTAGTTTTCTGATGTTGATAATTGTCAATCTAGTAGTATTTCATAGAAATATGATTTTACCCAAAGAAATTTTTTACCTAAAATTAATTTGTGTTTTTGAACTGTATTTTAAATTTTAGAACTTCTTAAGTCCTATATTTTGGTATAGTTTTATTTGTAATTGCAACTGTGTCTTAGGAGCATTATGTGAAAATAAAATTTTACAAAAATAGGCCTTAAAATTGATTTGTGAACCTGTGTTTATCTCAAATTTTAGCAAACATTATCATGAGCAGTTATAAAAAGTAAAATTTTAATTTAAAAACTCCTACAATTAAGATAAGTGGAAAGTCATAGATAGAAAATTGTTATGAGAACTCCTACAATTACGAAAAGAATTTTTTTTAGATGTATTTTTTTTTAATTTTTTGTCTAATTCGATCTACTTTAATTCAAAAACAGAAATTAAAGTAAGATTAAAATGATATCCACTCATTTTTTTTTAGAAAAAATATGTCCAATCTTTTGTCAACTTTGAATTCAATATTTTAGTTAATTCATTTTAAAATTAGAAGATTTACTGTTTATGTAATATAAATTCTGAAAGAGTTAGAGAGTCAAATGTACATATCAAAATATATAGTTATATTATTTATTTAATGTGATATGAAATATTAAACACTATACATTATTATCTATAGTATTTAAAGTAAATATCACATCTCTATTTTGTTTTCAGGCATTTCTATTTCTTCATGAAGACAATACGACAAAAAAAATTATATACATGTCATTACCATCATCAGATGACAAAAGTGTTAAAGAAGAAAAATTAATAGTGGTAATTATTTTCAATTAGTCTAAAAATATGTCATACACAAAATTTTAGTTAAATAATAATAAAACATCATACTTTTATAGAGATTTTTTTTTCATGAAAATCACGTTAGATTTACATATATTTATTTAATACATACATAAAATTTTGTGTTAGACGATACAGATATAATGAAAAGTAAAAAGAAAATCATAAATTTTTTAAAAAATAATCACACATAAAATTCATCATTACTGAATTTGAAAAAAGAAAAAATATAAAGCACAATTGCATTCTATGAGAATTTTTCTTCTCTAATTAGATACAGATACTTAGATATAAGATAGTAAAAAAATTAAATAGAAGAGATATCTAAAAGTTGTTGTAAATTATAGATAGCCAACGTACATGCATTGTTTTATAAAATTAACAATCTTGATTTTCTTCCTAACAGTCAACCTATATATTCACTTTCAATAAGAAAATTTTCTCAAACATCTTATGCATTTGTTGAAGTTGAATTTTTTTCATTTATTATTTATGAGAATATTTATTTGTAAGAAGATAATAGTGATGATGTAATTTAAAGTATATCTTACCAATATTACTTCATGTTGTTGATTTTTTGTTTTTGGTTCAACACCAAAATATAATTAAAAAATTCCACCAAGAACATCAACCATTCTACAATGTAGTCATTAGTGAAACAAAAATATCAATACTAATACAATTAATATTACACTACAAAACAACCTATCTTTCGATGTTGAAATTTATTTTTTCTGATGAACTTTGAAAACAGAACCAAATAAAAAAGGGTTTGAAATAAAATCTTACAATAAAAGGTGGAACCATTTGATGTGTAAAGATAAATAAAATCAAACAATCTGACAATATATTAGTCACCTATGTACTTAGTTAAGGATAAAATTATTGGCTATCACGTTCATTTGAAGGCCTCCTATTCTCTCTTCATCTCATCATCGATCTCTTTTTTCTTCATCTCATCATCGGACAAACTTTTAATGGTATAATACAGTTTTTTTTGTGACTAAAATATCAATCATAAAATTAATTTTAAAATAAGTGTGATAGAAAATATTTATCTTGATGAGTACATAGTGAGGAGAAGAATAAGACGAAAAGAAGAAGAGATTATCAATGGAAGGAGGAAGAAAAAGAATGAATAGTTTATTTTCTATTGGAGAAGAAATTAAAATGAATTCATAAGTGGTCATATAGATATAGATGTATATAGTTAAGAAGATTTTGAAAGAGGAGCTGACTTGTAGTTGAACTTTAGGAGTAGTTGCTATAAAAAGGAGTAAAAAAGATAATTTATTTGCAGTAAAATCTAGGAATAGTTGCTATAAGAAGGGAGAATTTATCTTTACGTTGCAGTTTATATATATATTTTTTAATGTGCAATTTACATAGAGGTGATGGTTATTGGTTTTTAAATTATTATTTTAATATTTATTTTTTAGTAAAAAATACTTTTTTATGATGTTGACATGTGGCATTTTTGCCTTTGTTATTGGATATAGATAGATTATTTTAATATTTAATTTTTAGTAAAAAATACTTTTTTTATGGTGTTGACATGTGGCATTTTTTTCTCGATTATTAGATATAAATAGATAAGGATTAGTTATACAAGATGCATAATATAAACCAAACACTAAGGGGTTGTTTGGTAGAGTATATAAGATGGTAATAAATAGGGAGTATTAGTAATGCTGGGATTAAGAGTGCTGAGATTAGTAATATTAGAATTAATAATGCTGAAATTATTTTTTATGCAGTATTTGGTTTGATGTATTAAAAACAATATGTATTGTTATATTTTTAAGATGATGTTGTTTGTTTACAAAAATACTTCCGACATTTTATAACTTTATGTATTTTCTTTGCAAAGCTTTATTTATTTCTTTAAATGAGAAAAAATCAACAATACAACTAATAATTTACTTTGGAATTTCAAGATTTAATTATTCATTTGTAGGAATTGATTTTCTTTTTTGGTTATCTTTTCTTTATTGGTTCATCATTTTTTTGTTGTTTTGGGTTTGTGATGTGCTTAAGTTGGAGGAGAGATGCGTAACTTTTGAATGAGACACCAAAATCATTATTAACATAAAATTGTATTTCGTAGAGTGTTTCAAAAAGATATTTTTATTTGTGATATATCTTATTTACAAAATCAAATCTTGGATTCAAACAATCAAACATGCAATATGTTTTTGAGTCTTGACTAATTTACTAAAATATAAATATTTTTTAAATTAATGGAGTAGGTTTTTATATGACTAAAATTATTTGACGGAAAATTATCATCTTGATAAATTGAAAAGAAATAACTCATATTGAATAAATTGAAAAAGATTTAGGGAAGATTTAAGGGCTTTGAGAGTATTTTTGTTTTTACTCATATTTATTCCATGTATTAAAATTTATGTATTAGTAATACCATCAAATGGGATGTATTAAACCAGAATGCAACTCTGCTTTAGGCTCCAAAATTTTGAGGCCTCAAAAATGTTAATAGTAAATTTTATGATTCCAACTTCACTTAAAAAATTAGAAAATTATTCCAAAAAAAAAAATAAAGAAAGAAAACACTATGTAATTTTTATTAGAAATATTTTAAAACTTTGAATTATCAACTCAAATTTCATATTAATAATAAAGTTTTAACAATAACATCCAAGTTAATGTATTGAAAATAAATGGCTAACATCTTATTAATTAGGATAAAATCTTACTTTTATTAATACTCATATTAATATGTGAAGTTAAATGTTATGTGTCTTTTAAAAATACTACGCTAAAAACTACTAATATGCAAGAATAAAAAAGGATAAATCCAAATTACTACAATATTATTTTATATGTATGTGTATATATTTAAGAACGGGAGAATCTAAAAAATAGACGCAAATAAGGGTGACTTTCAAATTTTAGCCCCAAATAAAAAGGCTTTGTTAAAATAGCCTTTACTTATTAACTCATATTTTTTAAGACGAAATTACCCCTCCAATATATTCTCTTTTAATCTCTTTCTTTCAAAACAAAATGATTGATCGCTCTTTCTTCCAAAATAAAACAATCAATTTTATTCAGAAATCCTAGCCGCTCATCTTGAACAACAGAAAATTAAAGTAATTTTCCATTTTTTCCTCTTTAAGTATACATAAAGTTGTGATTTTTGAAGTTTTTTTACAAATTTGACTTGATTTTATTGGTTGATTATATTAATTGAGTATTTGTGTATTGATTGATTGAACTTTTATGTTGCCGATCTGATTTGCTTATGTTGTGAGTATTCATTGTTTTTTCTTGTAATGGATTTTTGGGATCTATTAAAAATTTGATATATATACAGAATCTTCACTTTGTAGATGCTCTTTTGTTGAAAAAGTTTGAATCTTTTAAAGGTTTGAGTTGTGGAAATAGATAATAGACCCTTGTGGTTCGCCCCTTTTTGAGTATAGTGGGAGCTTAATGTATCGGGCTACCCCTTTTAATAGAGATAGCATGCTTGCTTTAGCAGCGTTTAATTTGGATGAAATGTTTACTTTTTTGTTTGCAAGAGCTAGCTAATTTGATCTGGGATGCGATGAATAGAGTGACTTCCTAGTGTTTTTCATTTTAATTAGCAAGGTAATTCATGCTTTATTGACGTGAAGTTTTGTTTGATTTTTGGTTAGCTATAGACTCAAATTACAATTGCTTTTTTATTTCTAACTTGTTCTTGTTGTGATGGAGATCTAAGGCGGTAAGTAGGAAACTATAACGAGGAAGGGAGCAAAGGGGGATGCTAAAGCTTTTAGCAGAAGCAAATTCATTGTTAAAATTTGCTTATGCTCATTCGGCATTGGCTCATAGGTTGTAAGTCAGCCCAATTGAGTTAACAATCGAGCAATATCGAAGTGTGTAGGAATGTGCTCCTCACTGAGGTTGTCCTTTTGGGAGCAATGTCGGAAAATATTTACTCTTTCAATGCATATCTCAATTGGCTAACTTGACCCTTCCCCTTCTCTCCTGATGTTGATTCCTCTTTTAAGAGAGATGGAATACTTAGTTCCTTTCCATTTCCTTGATTTTTGGATTCCATAATGCAACCTATCTCTGAAGTAAACAACCCTCTCAGAATCACCCTTATAGTGTGTGTTATTCAGTAGTTTCAAGTGAGATTTTAGCATCTTTAGATTCTACCATACATTTCAAGTTATACCCCATGGGAAAAATTTAACACTGCCTTAGTCTGTAATGATTTGATAGATGATCTATAAGTCTTGCCCTATAAGCAAGACTTAGACGGTTATGCCTTATGGGCAAGAGTTGACACTGCCTTAGTCTGTAATGATTTGGCAGATGATGTATAGCTCTTGCCTGCACATATTGAAAGTTTGGCATCAGGAGATTAAATATCAAAATTGTCATATGAGCACCTAAGAAAATAAAAACGTTCAAATTAACAGGATGAAGATTCAATTGCACATACCCACAGTAACGGTCCTTAATGTATTGATGTGACAGCTCCACGGTCTCTGGCATCTCATGCCTATAAGGGCACTCCAAACTTCGTGTGTATTAACCACGTATATAGAAACTGCAAACATGTGCATTGGATGTTAGTTATTATTATAGCGGATGCCTGCTTATAGGTTAGATGTGTGATTGTTTATGATTTAATGTTAGGTGTTTGATCATGGATTTTATGTAGTTGACTATCTGCTCATATACTAGAAACATGTTTATTTGTGATTTAGTGTTGGTTGTATATCTGAGGTTTTCTATAGTTGAGATTCTACACACAAGTTGGATGTCGTCAATGTTGATTTTACTCATATGTTAGATGCGTGATTCTTTGTGATTTTATGCTCTATTTGTTTGATTGTTGAAGCTCTGTAAAATTGATTCTGCTCCTGTAAATAGATGATTGAATTACTCTTCTCTTCTCTTCTCTTCATCACATTCTATAGCTTTCAAGATTACAACAAATATAAATTGTCATTTATTTGTCATTTTATTTACAGATTGACCCTATTGATGCAACAAGATTTGTTGTAAGAAAATAAGGAGTTGAATATATTGTAGACTAGAAGAGTAGGAATTGTCAATGCTTGGTATTTCAAATAGATAAGATACTATGCACCCATGCAATTGCAGCGATAAACAGTAGAAATATGAACAAGTCTAGCTATTGTTCTCATTAGTTCTCAATACAATCTTGGCTACAAACATACCAGGGAGAAATCCTATCATTTGGAAGCACAACATTATTGATTGTTCTAGATAGCATAAATGATCTAATCACAAAACCCCAATATATGAAGGTTTTACTTGGGAGAAGACAAACAACCAGATATCCTTGCAGAACAGAATCTTCAAGAGATAATTACAGAGGTTCGAGATGCAAAAGAACCGGGTATAACAGATCAAATATCACCACACTCCTATCCTTCATCTATATGCAAGAAGATACAGAAAGAAAAATAAAAAAAATAATTACTTTTTATCTGAGGAGTTGGATCAAAATAACAGGTATAATAGGATTCTTTGAGCCCTTATATTAGTTAGTAACAAGTACTTTTGATTTTCAATCAAGAATGTCTTCTTATTTATATGAAGTTTTAACTTGTGGTAAAGTACTTAACTCAATACGTTCTTATTGATTGTTTATAAAAATTACTTAGCATATTAATTTTTTATATATATTAAAAGATAATGCTAACTTGATATATTAATGAATTGAAATCACAAAAGAATAAGTTGTGCCCCATGAGCAAGATTTGACTTTGCCTTAGTCTGTAATGATTTGACAGATGATCTATAACTCTTGCCCTAGAGGCAAGACTTTTACAAAAGAACAAGTTGTGCCCCATGGGCAAGAGTTGATTTTGCCTTAATCTATAATGATTTGGTAGATGATCTACAACACTTGACCAAGAGGGAAGACTTTTAAATCACAAAATAACAAGTTGTGCCCCATGGGAAAGAGTTGACATTGCTTTAGTCTATAATGATTTGACAAATGATCTACAACTCTTGCCCTAGAGGCAAGACTTTTAAATCACAAAAGAACAAGTTGTGTCCCATGGGCAAGAGTTGACATTGCCTTAGTTTGTAATAATTTGACAGATGATCTACAACTCTTGCCTATAGGCAAGACTTTTAAATCACAAAGAACAAGTTGTGCCCCATGGGCATGAGTTGACATTGCCTTAATCTGTAATCTGTAATGATTTGACAGATAATCTATAACTCTTGTCCTAGAGGCAAGACTTTTAAATTACAAAAGAACAAGTTGTGTCCCATGGGCAAGAGTTGACATTGCCTTAGTCTATAATGATTTTACAGATGATCTACAACTCTTTGCCCTAGAGGCAAGACTTTTAAATCACAAAAGAACAAGTTGTGTCCCATGGGCAAGAGTTGGCATTGCCTTAGTCTGTAATGATTTGACAGATGATCTACAACTCTTGCCCTAAAGGCATGACTTTTGAATCACAAAAGAACAAGTTGTGTCCTATTGTTGTAATGATTTGACAGATGATCTACAACTCTTTCCCTAGAGGCAAGACTTTTAAATCACAAAAGAATAAGTTGTGTCCCATTGTTGTAATGATTTAACAGATGATCTACAACTCTTACCCTAGAGGCAAGACTTTTAAATCACAAATGAACAAGTTACGCCCCATGGGCAAGAGTTGACATTGTCTTAGTTTGTAATGATTTGACAGATGATCTACAACTCTAGCCCTAGAGGCAAGACTTTTAAATCACAAAAGAACAAGTTGTGCTCCATGGGCAAGAGTTTACATTTCCTTAATCTGTAATGATTTGACAATTAATCTATAACTCTTGACCTAGAGGCATGACTTTTAAATTACAAAAGAACAAGTTGTGCCCCAAAGGCAAGAGTTGACATTGCCTTAGTCTGTAATGATTTGACAGATGATCTACAACTCTTCACCCTAGAGGCAAGACTTTTAAATCACAAAAGAACAAGGTGTGCCCCATGAACAAGAGTTGACATTGCCTTAGTCTGTAATTGTTTTGCGGAAATTCGACTTTCAGAGTCGCCACTTAATTTTTGAAAAGGAATTAAGAAACCTTTATAAGATACTTTAAACGATCCAAAATAGAAAAATCATTTAAAATTTAAAGAGTCTAAGTAAGCGGTTCCTATTGACATTTTAGAAAGGTTTAAGACACCTAAAACATCCACTAACTTGCGGTTATCCGGACTGTTTGAAAACATCTTTTGACTAACTTTGAATAAAGAAGAAGTTGGTTTTTTTGAAAAGAAAGTGATTTTAGGAAAAGATTTGTATAAAAAATAAGTTTTGACAACTTAGCAGAGGATTTAACCAATTCTAAGCAAATAAAAAGCAAAATAAGCACATAAAAGGGGAAAGGGAGAAATTAGAAGATTTAAACCGTTAAGCCTAAACTAATAAACCTATCCTAAATTAATTTGGGCTTTTGACCCATCATCACCTGTCCTAATCTATATTTTCGAGCCCTTTTTGGCATACAATCTGCTTCACTTGTATTAGAATACAACCTAGGCTTTGAGGTCCCAAATAAATGATTAAGTAAAAAGAAGACAATAATAAAAATCGAGACTTTTCAAGTCTCTTAGCGACCTCATCAATGGGTTTTGACCCATTTTCCTTCTTCATCTATCATCTAGCACCCACACACCATGTAGTCGACCTTGGGTTTAAACTTCGAACTTGATTAGAAGAGGTGGACCTCATTGACCCATTACGAAATCCAAGAGAGGAGTCCACTTGGACTCAAGACATTTTTTGCATGCAAAGAAAAGATAAAGAAATTAATATACGTTCAAGGCATAAAAGTGACATATTTCAAAGTAAAGGGATGAGGCAACAAGGAAAATACTCATGACTTCTAAAATTGAACAAACATAGACACTAATCCATATAACAAAAGAAAATAAAAGTTAACTTTTCAAGAAAGAGAATCTTTAAATTTCAATTAAGGCGACGTTAACGAAAATTCATACATCTAAATTACAATTAAAATTTTATGGAAAAACGTGTAACGATCTATGATTTATATTTCTAAGACATCGTTGATTCTCTTTTGATATTATGAATAAAAGAGACATGAATCAAATCTTTACACACACAAAGATCACATATAACAATCTGGAGTAAGAAAATAAGAAATAATTTTTAGCATCTCTAAAAGTGAAATATCGTTTAACAATCATACTATGCATGAGTCAAAATATCCAAATAATTCTATTTAGCGACAAAAGTCTGAACTTTCTCATTATTTTGACAAGACAACATGCGAACAAAAGAGAAATAAACATCTTGGATGGATAATAAATCTAGCACTTCATCTTTTATATGAGAATTTTGAAATCCATTAAAATAAATAGCAAGCAAATGGTAAATTCTTGACTTAACTAATTACTATTTTTATCTAGGTGAAACAAATAATAATAACAATTTTTCCAACATAAAAGAAACAACTTTACATGCTAAAACAAACATATCCTCCAACAATGAATTTAAGCAAGGCATGAGTTCATCTTTTGAGCAAAGATCAAAACTTTACACATAACAATCAAAGAATAAAGTCAAAAGGCAAAACAATCAATATTAACTATTCTTTTCAACATAAAGAAAATAACTTTACATGCTAAAAACAAACATATCTACCAACAATGAGTTTAAATAGGGTATGTTTTTCAAGCAAAGATCTAAACTTTATCCAAAATAATTAAAGAATAAGGTCAAAAGGCAAAACAATCAATATTAACTATTCTTTTCAACATAAAGAAAATAACTTTACATGCTAAAAACAAACATATCCACTAACAATGAGTTTAAACAAGACATGAGTATGTTTTTCAAGAAAAGATCTAAACTTTATCCAAAATAATCAAAGAATAAGGTTAAAAGGCGAAACAATCAATATTAACTATTCTTTTCAACATAAAGAAAATAACTTTACATGATAAAAACAAATATATCCACCAACAATGAGTTTCAACAAAGCATAAGTACATCTTTTAAGCAAAGATTGAAACTTTATCTATAATAATCAAAGAATAAAATCAAAAAAGGCACGTACAACTATTGTTAGCTCATTTTTATATCATGAACATGAAAATAATTAAAATAGCGATACCACAATATCCTATGGCCTTCAAGGCCATCTACAACAAACAATCCCAGCAAATAAAATTATAACTATGAACTACGAAGAAGAAAAAAACGAAGAAGAAAACGATAATAAAACTAAAAAAAAAGGAAAGGTGTGTTTACCTTTTTGGGGGCAGCAAAACGAGACTACGACTAGAAAACTGACTTATTCAGACTAGGAAGTGTGTCTCCTAAGATTTGAATGAAATGAATCGACTAGCAAGTGCGTCTTCTAGGAGTGATGGTTCAAGTTAGGAAGTGCTTCAACTAACAAATGAAAACTGACTTATTCAGACTAGGAAGTGCGTCTCCTAAGAGTTGAATGAAATGACTCGACTAGAAAGTACGTCTTCTAGGAGTGATGGTTCAAGTTAGGAAGTGCTTCACCTAATAAATGAAATGACTTTTTCAGACTAGAAAGTGCATCTCCTAAGAGTTGAATGAAATAATTCGACTAGAAAGTGCGTCTTCTAGGAGTGATGGTTCAAGTTAGGAAGTGCTTCACCTAACAAATAAATCTTGAATTATTCGGACTAGGAAGTGTGTCTCCTAGGGGTTAAAATGATGAGTTCTTACCATTATTGATTACCAAATCTGTGTAACAATACTGCCTCTTGCATTTGCAGAAGTGAGAAATTGCAGCTTTTAATAGTTAAGTTTTGAAACCTTTGATATAAAGGTAACACATGATTTTGTTTCATATAAAGAAAAATTTCTAATTTTAAAATACGGTGGTTGATTTATGGCATTTAGCTATTGAGACGATCTCTTGCACTTGTCATGCCCAGCTCCATTGCAAATCATTGATAGGTATTGTTGACTTATTGTAGTATTGATCCCAAATTCTGACTACTAAAATATTTTGACTCAAATCATATTTCTCTTGCATGATGCCTCGGGATTCAGCTTTAAATACACCTTTTATACTTTTATGAGTCCAAAAACTGTCGGATGACAAGAATTTTTGAGTACTTTACTTTATTTTTGAAACATGTTATCTTTGTGTGTTGGTCTTTTGTCTTGCTTTGCACAATTAAAGGAGTTGGTAGCAAGTTTTGAAGTCCTTCCTCACTTATCTTGACAAAATTTTGACTCAAAAATACATGAAAGATGACGATAGTGATTTTCTTTTGACCACAAAGACACAAAAATAAAAAATCAAAAATAAAAATAGAAATAAAAATAAAAATAAAATAACAAAAAGAATAGGAAATGACAATAGACATCTCTTCTTTTAAAAAAATGTCAAAAAGAAAATTTTATCTGGGTGTGGCAGCTGATTCTAGTGATTATGACATTCATTCTGAATTAAACAACCTGATCTATCTAAACTAATCACTATCACTTTTTGCCCACTCATTGAATTTGAAAGGAAGCCATTCTTGAACTTGTTCCCTTTGGATTATAATCCTCCTTAGGCTAGTGACACCTCGATGGGTTTTCACCAACAAGCCACTCCCATTTTCTTTTCTTTTTCAACTCATTGTCATCTTATGGTGCCCATGAAGACTTTTACCAATAAGACTCTCATTTTTATTGATCTCACAACTCACGATCGCCTTATAATGCCCAAAAGGGTTTTCACCAATAAGACTCTCATTTTTATTTTTTTATTTTTAGAAAATAACACTCAAAATATGAACTATCATGCACCCATAACATGTTTAGCCTTGACATTCTCAAAGATTGATCTGAAGGTCTTTCTTTGGTTGTAACTTGGCTTTTGGAATGGGATAGAAAGAAAGGTCGGCATGGGGCTCAAAATTTACACAACATGGGGTAAAATATACAACTTTTGGAATCGACTCTTTTAAGAAAATAAACTTTTGCCCATTTTTATTTCATTCTGGGTAAGTTGAATTTTCTTTTGGTTGGACCGAACCCCAGAGTAGGGCTGCCTACGTATCTTGTCATAGCAAGAATTAGGTCAAATGTGGTTCAGACATTTCTTTTACTTGAATTTGGATTTTTGATTGATTTTTTCTTTTTTTTTAATTTTTTTTACTCCATTTTTCTTGATACATTTTTTTTTTTACTTTTTTAAATTCTATTTTGATTCCAAAAGAGGGGTACGAAAGAAAATAACACTAAAGCTCAAAAGAGGTAACAAAGGATGACACAATATTTGGGTAGTAGAATGAAATGCCTTCGTCATATCAATCCTTAAAAACACAAGTACATAACATATAATCTGAGAGTAGAACATGAAGATCATACACAACTTTTTCAACATTGATCGTGACTAAGCTCATGCACTTGCGTCACTTCTTTTAAGCTTTTGAAATATACATGTCCACTTATATTATGCTTTTCTCTCGATGGATGACTCATGCCCTTTTGAAACTAACTTCCTTTTTCTTTTCCTGATAGTGGATATTATAAATCCTCTGATCTACCCTTTTCAAAATTCTTGAATTGAATCTTCTAATTGATGATCAAGTTATTTTCTGATTTACAAAGTGATTGCCTCAATACATTCAAGTGAGGCTGTAACTATGACCCCAAATACCTGAACACTTACTTATTTTCTTATATGTTTTTTTCTTTCAACCCTGTCTTCTTGGTCAAATGTTTCAGGATTAGATTAGATTTAAAGATCAGTCTATGAATTCAACATGTATATCACATCACTAGAATCACTATAGAAATAGCTCTCTAAAGAAAAGAAAGACAACCAAACAATATATAATAAAAAATAAAAAGGGCATACATTTGTTGACAGAAAGATAGAAGGGTTTGAATGGAAATGATAATATTATAAGATAAATCCGAACCCAACCCTAAAATAATTCGGGTAGTAGAAAGAAAACAAAACAGACTACCAAAAATTCTTCCTCGTAGGGAGCAGATTGACTTCTAAATTGCCAAACTTAATATTTTAGCCATTGAATTGCATGTCGGCCTTAATGGAGTCTCCACAATCATTGTTGCATCATTTTTTTTCTTAACTCAATTATTTTGAATTTATCACCTCAAACTCTCTCCAAAATAAGTCATCAACAATTTCTCTTTTCCTCTACTCCTCTTCATTGATTACAAAACTTTTTCATATGAGTCAAAGGATCACCCTGACCCTCGTACATGTCCAACTTTGGTGTTATGGAGTTTAGAAGCAAGTGGACATTGAAACATGTAAAAATCCTTGTGTGAACTCTCTTTTTCTCTCTCAGTATTTCCATGTTTCTCATATTTTGCTCCAAATTTCTCACTTTTTAGATCATTTCTTATTATTCCTCATTTCTAACAATCTACACCAACTCCTCTCAGACCCTATATCATTTTTTGTGGGTCATCTTACTTGTTTTTTGAACATGGTGTTGTATTGGTGAGATGCCAACTTAGCCACAAACCAATCACCTAAACAGTATTTTGATTTTGGTGAAAATTAATGTGTCAGAGTTCAAAAATTTTCTTTTTAAGACCACCGAATTTATGAAGGACTGCCTATGTATCTCATTAAGATGAGAATCAGGTGTGCGTAGTTCTTGAAATATATGATGTACAAAATTCTGCCCCAAGACCTCTAAAGGTTCAGGGTTATTAAGATTTATATATATTATTTATTTTGTAAAAACTTAGCCTTATGATCTCTAAAGATTCAGGGCTATAAGATATATATAAATTAGACTTGAGAATTAGAAAAATAATTATGAAAGTAATCATATTTTCAAAATATTTCCCAATAAGTCTATGAATAATTTTCAAAAGATAGGGTCATATCCTGAGAAGGACTTCCTACGTATCCCACTAAGATGCGAGAATCAGACCCTCGTAGTTCATGAAGATTGTAAAATTATGTTACTAAAACTTTTCCTTTCTTTTTAAAAATAAATTTTTTCTTTTGAAAAATGATTCACTAAATTTGAGGATAATATAATCTCTTGCATTTTAAAGTTGCCTAAAATCGGTCAACAGATAAATTGCCTTCCAAACAAATGTCAAAGAGCACGTAGGATGCACGTGTTGGTCTTTATAAAGTAGGTCACCTGTCCTAGACAGACCAAGCCCCTGTGCCGAGTCTTGCTAAGTCAAATGCATATGATGGAAATAAAGCGGTACCTAATAGGGATAACCAGATTCTAAGTTTTTAGTTCTTCTAAGTTTAAGCCTAATAGGGATAGGTGTCTAGACTGACTTACCCGAGCGGACACTCGAGCCGGGGAGGGACAACTTGGTCGGTATCAAGGCAACACCACCTTCGTTGTCGATCCGAACCCCGCCTAACATATGTGACTATAATCTTTAACCAGGTGCCTTGACACTCCGGCTATCTCAAAAGGAAGGTAGGATGCATATGCTGTATTCCTTCTATCCTATTTCAGAGACTCAGAGGGGGGTGCGCAAGAGAAGACAGTATATAATACAGTTCAATAAATATCACAGCGGTAAATAAGCGACAAGTAGTACATAAGGCTAACAAACACAATATAAAAATAATTAAAGAAAGTAAAAATCAATATAAAAAGCTCAAATTCTTATTATTCCCCAGCGGAGTCACCAGAGATGTCACACCCCATTTTCGCCCGAAGGGTTCGAGTCGAAGGGTTTTTCTAATTAAAGTGATGGTTTTGAATATGGATTATTTTATTTACAGAGTTGCCACTTGGAATTGAGTTATGGTGTTCCAAGTCACCTTTTTGAATCCCTAATCAAAAGGAAATGACTCCTTATTATGGTCTACAAAAATAGAAGACTGGATAAGGAATTCTATTGACCGAGGGGAAGGTGTTAAGCACCCCTTGAGTCCCGTGGTTCTAGCACGGTCGCATTTATTGACTTATCTTGTCTTAAATTATTTTAATAAATTATGTTAAGGGCTAGGTTCGCTCATTTTTAATATCTGAAATTTGTTTATGATCTTATATTAAATAAATCAATGAAAATTAATTTTGAAAAAATATTTGCCAAGGTGCATTATTGCATCCTTGAATTTTTAAATATTTTGAAAAGATGTGTATGCCGCATTCTCAATTGAGACATATTTTAAAACGTGTCTAAAAATTGCCTAGCGTTAAAGGCGTTCATTCATCTCTTATAAATTCGAGTAACTAAATTTATTCATTTTTATTCTTTCTTTCAAACCTTGGACTAATCCACAACTTGTTTCCTCCCTCACAATATTTTCGCCCCCTCTTCTTTTATTATTTGTGATAGTCTTAGATGAATCTTGATCTCAGTTCTCAGTTTACTCTATCTCACATTAACTAATGAAGAATTGTTTAAAATAGGGGTCACGGATTTCCAATTCTAGGCTAGCATTCTGATTTGAAATTTAAATTAAAATAAAATAAAATAAAATTAAAAAATAAACCAACAAAATAGTTTGTGATTATGAAACACTTCCAGGAAATAAAGCAATAGTGCATCTAACTTGAAAAATAAAAATAAAATAAAAAAATGATCAAGACAATTTTTCTTTTAAATAATAATAATAAAAAATGGGAATAACAGAGCATATGACAAAAACCATTAGAAAACTATCAAATTTGAGTCCGTTAAGTCAATTCAGACAAACCCAAAACTAAGTAAATTACAATTACACCTGACCGTTGCATCACTCTGGATATAAAACTAAAGGAGCCTACAATTTTAAACTCTAAGATCTTCATCAATTAACAAGACAGTTATATATCTTTCTAAATGTTAAAAAATACAAAAATCATCTTGAATTAAACATAATCATGTAGAAAGGAAATTAATTAAAAGGGACACAAAACTAACTAGTGCGTAACTTTGCTATCCACAATATCATTAAAGGACAATTTTATTAAAATATTCTAGCAAATAGTTAGTCACTAATTTTTTTTATTTTTTTTTTGCATGCATGCATGAATGTATGAGTCATGAATTAATTTATATCACAAACTTAATCGCTAGTTGTATGTCAACTAAACGTAACTTTACGTCTTTTAACATTAATAAGTTTAACTTCATTCAAAAAATACAAACAAATGAATTACAAATGAAGACGTAAAGTTCAAACTACATATAAATAATAAATTGTGCATACTAAATTATATAAAACAACCCTTGAAATAACTTCATTCATATTTCAATTCATAACAAAACTTACAAAAATAAGTAGCACAGATTTGACAAGAAACTGTTTGATACATTAAATCGAATAAAGAAGCACCGCTACTAGAAACTCAAACGAAACTCCGAACTCTAAATCCAAACTCGTTTTCCTCTCTTTTTTTTTACTTTGAGTTTTCTTTAATTTTTTGTACGTGTTTTCTTCCTTTTTCCTTTATGTTTTCATTTTGTTTTCTTTTGTTGCTTTTCTCCATTCTTCCCCTTATGTTTCTAAGTTTTCTCTTCCTTTTTTTTTTTTTTTTGATCTCTCTCTTTGTCCGTGTGATTTTCATTTTCCTTCTTGTCTAGTGCCCATGTGTATTATATAAGTATAGGGTTAGGAGGTTGAGGGAGCTTGAGAGAAATTAGGGGGTGGTTGGGATAGTTTAGGATAGGAAGAAAGTTTTAAATTTTAAATCTTTTTTTTTTTAGGATAATGGTCTTCCTTTTATTTTAATAAATAAATAAATTCTATAAATAATAATAAAATAATATTAACTAATTAATTTTTTTATACTTACAAAAATATAATAAAAATATAACTAACTTAAAAATAAAATATAATTAAGAGAAAATAAAATTACTAGCCTATTTAAAAAGCTCTAAATTAAAAGAAAATATTTTTTGAAAAGTTTTTCGTATTATTTAAAAAAAAAAAAATATATATATATAAAAAATGTAACTTTATTTATTATTATTTTTTATTTATTTTCAACCAAAATTTATCAAAAATAAAATAAAAGCTAAGATAAATATTGAAAAAAAAATATTTAATGTCAAAAAATATATTAAACTCAAAGAGGGTCAAAAATCACGTGTCTACATAATTAACTGAATATGATGTAGTTCTTTTCTTAGAGGCAAAATGTATCTTAGGAATTTTCAAAAAATTAATGTATGTGAAACAATTTACACCATTTCACTATGTCTAACTTATGAGATACTCTAACATAAGTTGATAACTCAAAAAAGAGAATATATTATGACCTTTATATAACTTGGCTTGACAAAAATAAACTCACCAGTAAAAAATATCAAGATCGAAAAATATGATATCAAAAAGTCAAAAGAGCAAGTATTAAACTAATAAGAAAAATAAAACAAGAAAAATAATGCAACAATTTACAAAAGGATAAGCAAAAATCGTGGAAAATTAGTTGAAAGTAAACATTGTCTATTAAACATCATAAAGAAATAAAAGACAAACTTAAATCCTCTTAATAATTTTTTCATGTCTTCAGCTGTACAAAATTCATCTTTTATAAAAATATGATAGAAACATCGGGTGACGTTGGAGTTATTGAAAGATCAATTTCTCCGCTTTGAAGCTTGGCGCAAATATGAGAACTGATTTCAAACTTGACTTTATCTTCAAGAATAGGCAAATTTTGTTCCTACATTTCATTCACCCCCTTGAAATTTGCAATGCCAACTTCTCTTCCATCACATGATTTATGTAATTCCTGAATAAGCTCCACAAATCACACTTGGACTCTAGAGACTATATCCAAAAAAAAAATTATAATGTCAACAACACAATCAACACAATTATTGATATAATGATGTTGTTTCTATTGAGTAATAAATTTAATGTGAAATTTACCGTAATACGACTCATAATTCCATCTAAAGAAGTATCAAGATCAGTCTTAATAGAAGATGTCACTCTCTGCATGAAAATTACAAAAGAAAAAGAAAGATTACTAAAGTAAGTTAGAAACTCAACATTGAATTATGATTTGAACAGTAAAATAAAAAGTTATATTCAATATTAAAGAAAAAGAGAGTGACACAAAATCCACCCAGATAAAAGTTATGCCCCATAGGCAAAATTTGACATTAGCATCATTTTGAACTATTTACCAATAATACAACAAAATTTTAAGACTTCGAAGGCTCACATGATATCCTCCTTTTTAGTAATATATTTGTCACGACCTTACAAATAAATTTAAATAGCATTTAAGTTATACGCACTGGCAGTATAAATTTTGATAATGAATTTTGCTACTAAATTTGATAGTCTATTGCTATCAATAAGAAGTAGAGTAATGAAAATTAAACTTCATTAGGAATGAGCTATCTTATCCAGCTTATACAATATGGAGATTAGCATACATCTTTTAAGGAGACTCCATTCTTTAAACACAAAAATAAGATAAACAGATTACAGTGTAGACGTTCAGTTCTAAAAAATTCTCAAACTGCAAATGGAATAAGAGAATGACACTCAGCCTTAACAACAATTTTCAATAAGGAAAAACAAAGTTCCGTTACCCATTTCCTTCAGCAAAGACTTCTCAAGGCTCTGACTTTCTCTTTTAGAATGAACTTTTGTATCTTGCTTGCTGAAGTTTTTGGTATATCTTGAAATATGACTGTTCGAGGTGCCATGTAATGAGGCAAGTTATCCCTGTAGAACAATGAGTGTATTTGAAAAAAATATGGAAAAACAAAAAGAGAAATAATAAAAACGAAAAATAAAGATTAAAAGACAGATGAAGTAAAAAAAATAAAGAAATATATAATGGCTGAGAAAAAAGAAAAAAGGAAAAAAATAAAGATTGAGACAAATAAATTAAAACATAAAAATAAAATTAAAGAAAAAAATAAAAAGTGAAAATAATAAAAAATAGAATAATAAAGTTAAAGGAAAAAATAAAAAGTGAAAATAATAAAAAAGAGAATAATAAAAGTAAAGGAAAAAATAAAAAAGAGAAAATATTAAGAAAATAAAATTTGAGAGACAAATAAGTATGGGAAGTTTAAAATACATTTGAGGTGTAGAGGGGAAAAATGATACTTGTACTGCATTAAAAAGTAAGGAAGGTTATTAGATATTTCTTACTGGGGTCAAATATCTAAAGTCGCTCATGTTTGGGTCTATGACATGTAATTTCCTGTTTAAGAACTCTTATTAAAGTTTGACTTTATACCACTAATTTTAATGAGATGCTCCAAAGAGACACAAATAATAGTAGTATTAAATGTCAAGGATGACGATGAATTGCAGTCTTTGTTCATTGTAATATATATATGTGTGTATGTATGTATGTATGTATGGGAAGGGTGGAAAAAAGATGTGTGACTCTTTATTCATATATTATAGACGAGTTCGGGTCCAAGCTACACTACATCTTACGCACGAGTTTAGACGAACTTTGTAATTTTGCTCTCTATATGTTTTAAGACATCTACTAAAATATATACAAATAACTAATATAGAATGCAATAACTTGAAAAAACTAGAATTCAGAGTAGATAAAATTCAAATCTTGATTTCGCTCAAATTTTTGAACATCTCTAGTTTTCTCACCCTATGAAGAAATCGAAAAAAGAGAAAAGCTGAAGATTTTCTTAAATTTTTCTTTATAAAAATAATTATTATCTTGAGATTGCTGTATATTTTTAAATCTCTTGTGCAATTTAAAGCTCGCTTGGACTCATACTGCAACTGGGATTGGAGAACAAAACGTTGTAGTTCTTGTAACAAAAATTGAGGAGATTTAATTTGTAGGGCTACAAAGTGTGGAAGCGTGATAAATTCAAATACCAAACCAATATCAGGAGAACCCTTCAAGTAACGAAGGATCCATTTGACAGATTCCCAATGTTGTTTTCCTGGGTTGTGCATGAATCTGCTAACAACACTAACCGCATAAGCCAAATCAGGCCTAGTACATACCATAGCGTACATAAGGCTTCCGACTGCATTAGAATACGGGACATGTGACATGCGCCTTTGTTCCTCTTCTGATTGTGGACACTGATCTGATGACAACTTGAAGTGGGCAGCAAGTGGAGTATTAACAGCTTTGCAATCTCGCATTCCAAATCTGTCAAGCATCTTCATTACATACTTTTTCTGTGATAGAAAAAGTTTTCCAGCTTGACGATCTCTGTTAATCTCCATTCCAAGAATCTTCTTGGCAGGACCTAGATCTTTCATATCAAATTCACTGTTGAGCTGCACCTTTAACTTGTCAACAAGAGTTTTATCTCTTGCAGCAATTAACATATCATCAACATATAACAGCAAGTATACTAGTGATCCATCAGATAATTTTTGAAAATAGACGCAGTTATCATAACTACTTCTAGAATAGCCATGTCTAGTCATGAAGGAATCAAACCTTTTATACCATTGTCTTGGTGATTGCTTCAAACCATAAAGAGATTTCTTCAGACGACATACATGGTTCTCCTTTCCAGGAACAACGAACCCCTCTGGCTGCTGGATATAAATTTCTTCCTCAAGATTACCATGAAGAAAAGCAGTTTTCACATCTAACTGTTCCAGCTCCAAATCATACAAGGCAACTAGAGCAAGTAATACACGAATTGAAGAATGAAGAACAACGGGAGAAAATACTTCGTTAAAGTCAATACCTTCCTGTTGATCAAAACCTCTTACTACGAATCTTGCTTTGCACCTTGCATTTTCAACACCGGGGATGCCTTCTTTTCTCTTAAAAATCCATTTGCAACTAATGACTCGCTTGCCTTCTGGTAACATCACCAAATCCCATGTTTCATTTTTGAGAAGACTCTCGACTTCTTCTTGCATAGCAGCAGTCCACTTTGCTGAGTCATCACCAGAGATAGCTTCAGAATAATTCTTGGGTTCACCATCTTCACCCATCTCTTGTGCAACAGTCAATGCATAAGCAATGTTGGCAGATTCTGTGATCAGTCTTTGAGTCGGTTTTCTTGGCCTTTGTTGTGGAAGTTCTTGAGCCATAGACCATGGTTGTGGTAAACCTCGACGTTGAGGTGGATGTTGTCGTGGACTCATTTGTTCAGCAGTGACTTCATCTTTTTGAGTGGTGGAAGAATTAGGGATATTTGTTTCCAGAGTGGGATCTTCAGTCTCAAACTCCACTTTCTCTCGAACATCCTCCTGATCACCTGTATCAGTGGAGGGAACAACAGTATCTTTTCCAGAAGATAGCATACCATTTTCATTAAAGGTTACATTCCGACTATGAAATATTTTGCGAGATTCAGGGTCATACAAACGATAGCCTTTAACCCCTAGGCCATAACCTAAGAAAATGCATTTCTTAGCACGAGGTTCCAATTTTCCCTCGTTCACATGAGAATAAGCAGGGCAACCAAATATTCTAAAATTAGAATAATCAACAGGGTTACCTGACCAAACTTCTTCTGGAATTTTGCAGTCGAGTGATCAATTTGGTGAGCGGTTTATCAAGTAGCATGATGTTGAAGCTGCTTCTGCCCAAAATTCTTTCCCCAGAGTAGAATGGGAGAGCATACAATGAACTTTCTCCAAGATAGTTCTGTTCATCCTTTCAGCAACTCCGTTTTGTTGTGGAGTTCTTGGAACGGTGAAATGTCTGGCAATACCTTCTTTCTTGCAGAAATCATTAAACTCATTAGAACAAAATTCGAGGCCATTGTCTGTACTTAGCCTCTTGATCTTCTTGCCAGTCTGGTTCTCAATTAATAATTTCCACTCTTTAAAGGTGGAAAAAGCTTCATTCTTTTGCTTGAGAAAATATGCCCAGAGTTTACGTGAAAAATCATCAATAAATGTCAGCATATAATGACATTTACCTCTGGAGGGAAATCTCGATAGACCCCAAAGATCTGAATGGATGTAGTCCAAAGTACCTTTGGTCCTGTGAATGGCTTTTGAAAAGCTAACCTTTCTCTGCTTACGAAAAATGCAATACTCGCAGAAATCGACCTTACCGGTACAATGGTTGCCAAGATAGCCTTTCTTTTTGAGAATTTGGATTCCCTTCTCACTCATGTGGCCCAACCTCAAATGCCACAACTTCGTGTTGTCTTTGTTGGATGAGGCGACGGCTGCAGAACCTATAACAGTTGAACCCTGAAGCAAATACAAACTACCAGATCGAATTGCCTTTAGTAACACAAGAGCTCCTTTGGACACTTTTAAAACTCCACCTTCAGCTGAGTATCTACACCCTTGAGATTCAAGAGTGCCTAGGGAAATGAGATTCCATTTCAAATCAGGGACATGTCTGACACTGGTCAAAGTTCTAACGACTCCATCATGTGTCTTGATTTTGATTGTGCCTTTGCCGACAACTTTGCATTGAGCATCGTTGCCCATTAAGACAAGACCACCATTAAAAGATTCATAGGTGGTAAACCAGTCTCTATTAGGAGACATATGAAATGTACAACCAGAATCAAGAACCCACTCATTTTTTGACCTTTGATTAGTACCAGAAGCAATAAAACACTCTCCATCAGATTCGGTTTCTACAAAACTAGCTTCGGCAGATTTTTCGGGTTGCTTACCCTTATCTTCTCTGTTTTGCTTATTTTTCAATTTGTAGTACTCAGAGATTTCATGATTTCTTTTCTTGCAATAACGGCAATACTTAGAGTTTTTACCTTTGGATTTGGATTGGTTTTTACCGCTAGCACCTACTTCGTGGTTTCTCCCTCTAACTACTAGTCCCTCACCCGAACTTTCAGAATGAATTTGGGTATCAAATTTTTCTTTGGACAGTAGGTTAGACTTGACATCATCAAAGCTCAAGGTAACATTATTACCATATAGCATAATTTCTTTGAAATGTCTATATGAGGGTGGCAAAGAAACAATAAGTAGTACAGCTTTATCCTCATCATCAATTTCGACATCCAGATTTTCCAAATCAATTATGATGGAATTAAATTCACCAAGATGAGATTGGATGGGTGTACCTTCAGACATACGGAGTGTGAAAAGTCGCTCCTTTAACCGGAGTTTATTTGCAAGACTTTTGGTCATGTACAGAGACTCCAATTTACTCCATATGCCGGCTGCAGTTTTCTCATTGATGACTTCGCGTAGCACCTCACGGGACAAGCATAATTGGATTGTGGATAACGCCTTTTCATCCGTCTCTTCCCACTGCTCCTCCGTTGTAGTGGCTGGCTTCGCCAATTTGCCGGACAGAACCTTCTTTAGGCCATTCTGGGTAAGAACAGCCAGCATCTGGACTCGCCAGATAGCAAAACTAATTTTACCATCAAATTTCTCAATATCGAACTTCGTCGCCATTTTTAATAAAAAAAATCCCGGTTGAATTATCGTGGCTTTGATACCAATTTGTAGGGCTACAGAGTGTGGAAGCATGATAAATTCAACCAAAGATTACGAGAAATTAATACAAACAGTAAAATTGACACTGAGGTTTTAGGTGGAAAAACCCTCTTTAAATAGAGGTAAAAAACCACCGGCGAGAGAGCCAAAGATTCCACTAATATTGACGAGAGTACAAAATATTTTCTCGGGACTAACAAGACAAAATAGCCCCTTACAAATTCTCTACGAGTATAGAAATACTCAACCAAGAAGTAGAGAAAGACGAAAATATAAAGGAGAGATTGGCTATTGAAATGTTGTGTGGTGTTTTTGCAAATGAAGTAGCATTGACTTTTATAGCCAAATCTGGACCTCAAAAGTCTTGTCTTCATATATGAATGCAGCCACCGATGTTGAAAACACAAAGTCACAAATGTCTTCATCATCCACAATTGTTGAAATATGAGCAACAATTGTTGACAAAAGGAGAGCAACAATTGTTCATCAACATAATTTATAGTCAATTACAAATGTAGTTTTAGTCATATGATATTCTGCGCAGAAAATCATAAGTATAGAAAAGATAATGGTATTCAAGAATCACTTACAATTTTGAAAGAAGAAAATGTTTTCTTCAAACTCTTTGTGTGATATTTTCAGTTATTGATACAAACAATTTCTCTAACGAGTAAAATATTTAGTGGCAAAATTAGCTCGTGGTAATGCTCAACCATCTCCTCATCTCTAATAGTGATATCATCACTCACCGATGATAGCATAGTATGTAAAAGGAGGGGAAACTTTCAGAAAATAACTGCATTATTGAAGAAATAGGCAACGACAGCCACACTTTATAAAATTACAAATCATAGTCTACATTTTAGCTGACTAGCATTGTATCATTGTATTTGTGTCAATAAATAAAGGTGTATAGAAAATATAACGGTCTTCTAGGACCACTTACAATTTTGAATAGCTGCATTATTGAAGAAATAGGCAGCGACAAGCACACTAAAAAAATTACAAATCATAACCTACTTTCTAATTGACTAGCATTGTATCACTGTATTTATATCAACAAATATAGGTGTATTCACGAATACAATTTTTTTTTTGTATTTACATTTTTACCCCTCTCTCAAATGTAAAAAATTATCATTTGTATTCGGATACTAACGGATATTTATATTTGAATGATTCATTTGTATCAACACAATTTATATTAATCCGCATAAATATAACAACACATATTGAAATAGAATACAAAAATACCAAATACACATTGATTAGATACATTTAAATAAAACACAAAAATCTAAAATAAAATACAAAATACGTAATATATATTGACTAAATACATTGAAAAAAAAAAGAAAAAAAAACAGAAAGAGAGAGGTATGGGGCAACGAGATAGAGAGATATAGGAGGGGGGGGGGGCAGCGAGAGAGATGGAGAGGAGGCAAGGGTGCGCAAAATTGGGAGAAAGGGAGGAGAGTGGAGAGATAGTGATAAAAGAAGAGAGTTTATAGATTGTATTTAATTAGAGAAAGAGGTTATGAATTGTAACTAATTGAAACTTAAGTTGTTGAGCATAATTAAGGGCTTATGTTTTCCCTAAAAGGAACTCCTTGATATACTTGAGTTGCTATACACCAAATCAACAAAGGTTGAGCTAATGCGAAAACATGCCAAACATTGTAAAAGCCCAACAAGGCTCCTATTTCAAAACAAACTCTACCTTGAAGGTGGATATAAACGTAAGACAAATAATGGAAAACTACATACATCAAATAATGGAAAAACTACATGCATAAAAGATCAATTCATAATTATCAGGCATAACTAACGTTTAATATAATTACCATTTGCAGTTAAGGTTTAGATTAAATAATTAAAGATACATTTCTTTTGTACTTGTATATTTGTATATTTCAAAGCTCATATACACTTATATTTATATACAAACGAATTTCCAGGTTCATATACAAACCTCCAAAGATTTGTATTTGAATACAAATTGAATTTCATATTTATATACGTATATAAACTCTCTAATTTATATATTTAGCTACAAAAATGTAGCTGCATCCTGTAATTAGACAAACTTCAGCTATGACACCTCATTTATTGTCTAGATATTAGCTATTTCAAAAATTTTACCAAAACAAATTTGTAAAGGATTTACAAAAGAATCAAGTTTTTTCATATACATACTAATAAGTTTTTGGAACACATTGGACTTGTGAACTCCTGTGAAAGCGAAATATTCTATCGTAATATCATTGAATAAGATTCATTTTACTTTCGTCTCTTGTATTCTTTGTGGACGGGATAACTTTGTTTGATGGTATGGATGAGAAGTTGCTTGTGGCATAGAATGCCATGATCTCTGGATATGTGCATAAAGGTTTCATAGTTGAAGCATTATACACAGAGGCGAACCCAGGATTTGAAGTCTGTGGGTGCACCGGTGTTGTCAATGGCGCGCATAAGCCTTGAAGCAAGACTCAAAATGTGTTGAGCACTCGCCTCACTTAATGTGCAACTTAGGTTCTAATTTCTAATACATTCTTTCCCTTGTCAGCCAATGAGGCTTTCTTAAGAGACAGACTATTTCACTTTATCAAAAAAATAATTTTCATATATTTATCATTCATGCTTATATTATTAGTCTTGGACTAGACATGTATTTATATTTTTTTTCTCCTTATTTGTACTTTGTGCTTAAACACAATAGAACATGATGTTTTTTACACTTGTTGCTTTTGATAATACTGTGGTGCACAATATTATCTTAAGACATTAAAAAAACTTTCAGTGTAGATTAAGAGATATTATCATATTCAATTGATCGTCAAATATATAAACAATATTAAAAAAATAAATATATAGAACAAGTATGAGTTCTAAGCTAATAACTTTACTTTCTTATTATATGAGGTTTATTTTTAAGATCTTTGGATAATCATTTGTAGTACCTCAATGGTCAAGGAGATTCAATACTTCATAGGATTGTTATAAATCTAGTAATAGAAAAAATATCATGGACGGAAGCATTGGCTTCAACTAGCACATCAAGGTGAACTAGCATTCAACTTAGTGTAATAGTAAGCCTTTAATCTGAAGATTGAAAATAAAAGAGAAAATGTTGCGTGATCCAGGGATTTATCCCTAGTCTCATGGACAAATGTGATGTCTTCAGTCAGCGCGGCAAGGTGCACTAGCATTCATTTGTGGGTGCACTATTAAATATATCTCAATTTCTGAAGGTATATACACATATATAGGTATAATTTTTTTCGACGTTAACGGGTGCATGTGCACCCCCACTAATAGCTGTGGGTCCGCCTCTGAATTAAGACATGTTAAGGAAAATGTATTTAGCCGGGATGCAGCCAAATGGGTTTGCCTGCACTAGTATCCTCAGTGCTTGCCCGGATGCTGGATTGTTTCTTGTGCGAAAGCAAGTGCATGCTTATGTTAGACGAATAGAAGAGGTAATTCGTGTGTCTCTATGTAATGCTTTAATAACATTATATTGGAAATGTGGTTGAGTTGATGATGCAAGAAAAGTTTTTGATAATCTAATCTTTAAGGACCTTGTTTCATGGAATGCAGTTATATCAGAATATATGAATGCAGGACGGATTAACGAAGCTAAGTTATTTTTCGATGAGATGCCAGCGAAGAATTCCCTGGCATAGACTGATGGACAGTAATGATAACAGGATTAGTACAAAATGGACTTGGAGAAGATGGTCTCAAACTGTTCAACCAAATGAGAGTAAAGGGGACCGAGCTGTGTGACTATGCATTTGCAGGAGCTATTACATCTTGTACAGTACATGGAGCACTAGAAACAGGATGCCAGCTCCATGTTTAACTAATCCAGCATGGTTATTATTCAAGTCTTTCAGCTGGAAACTCGTTAGTAACATTTTATGGAGCACGTAGTGTGTTTTTCATAATGCCTTGTGTAGATTTGGTGGCTTGGGATGCATTGGTTACTGCCTTCGGACAGCGTGGATATAGTGTTCAAGCGGTTGAACTTTTTGAACAGATGTTACATGAAAATATAATGCCTGATAGGATAAGCTTCAGGATTGGTTGAAAAGGGACGACACTACTTTAATATAATGCACAGCATTTATAAAATAAAATCAGGAGACCATCATTATGCCCGTTTAATTGATATGTTATCTAGAGCGGAAAGGTTACCAGAAGCAAAAGAAATAATCCAGAATAAGCCTTATAAACCTGGAGCATCCATTTGGGAAGCTCTTCTTTCTGGTTGCCGCACTCTTAGGAACGTGGATTTGGGGGTTGAAGCAGCAGAAATCCTCTTCGAGTTGACTCCGCAACATGATGGAACGTACCTACTTCTAGCTAACACATTGGCTGCTGCAGGCTGATGGGATGACGCTGCTAAGATGCGAAAACTGATGAGAGATCAAGGGATGAAAAAAGAGCCTGAATGTAGTTGGATTAAGGTTGAGTATGAATTTTGCCTTGATTTTCTTACTAAATTTAAATTTTAGTTTTGTTACAAGGAAAAAAAATAATATCATAATTACTTTGACTTTTAACAAATATAAAACTTTTCTATATTTAACTAACCTCTTTTTTTGGAGGAAAAGTTTTGAAACTCTATATATAGAAGACCCTCTTCTCATACCATAACACAATAACAACATTAAGGAGTCTAGTGTAGGGAGTCTGGTGTAGGGGGAGATTTCTCCCAATAGGTTTTAAATTTTTTTCAATATTATTTTTTAATACGTAGGTCGTTTGATCAAACCATATTAATAATATATTTTTAGTATTTTTTTTTGTTGTCATCTAAATTATCACCGTCTTTATTTGCAAATTTTAAACTTTCGCATGACGTCCTCTCGATTTCGAACCCAACAAGTGGTATCAAAGCCTACGGTTTAAAGGTTCGGTGGTTTGGTGAAATGAGGTTGAAGACAAGTTCATGGCGATTCAAACCAATTTGCAACCAGTATGATGATAATGAGATTTTTGTCGAACTACACGTGGAGAACAAGTTTCAACCATATTTTCAACATTTCTGCTGCTGCATCTTTAAAAATAAAAATAAATATTACTTTTAAACCAATTTTTAACTATGATATTTTAAAACTTATTTTTAATAATGGCAAGCAGCAGTAATGAAGATTATGTGAAGAACAAAGATCAAAGATGTGAAGAAGGCGGATTAAGTGAAAAAAAAAAACCAAAAAAAGGAGATTTGTTAGGGGTTTTGCCCTGATTTTCTTACTAAATTTAAATTTTACTTTTCTTAGAAGGAAAAAAAAAGTAATATCATAATTACTTTGACTTTTCCTAAAAGAAAAATATAAAACTTTTTCATATTTGGCTAACATCTTTCTTGGAGAAAAAGTTTTGAAACTCTATATATAGAAGACCCCTCTTCTCATATCATAATACAATAGCATCCACAATGTAGTTGTCAAAGTGTCTCGTGTAGGGGGAGATTTCTCCCAATAGGTTTTAAGTTTTTTCAATATTATTTTAATACGTATGTCGTTTACCAACCCATATTAATAATATGTTCTTAGTATTTATTTTTCGTTTTCATCTGAGTTATCACCGTCTTGATTTGCAAACTTTAAGTTTCCTCATGACGCTCTCTCGATTTTGAACCCAACACATACCGTTCATGTCTTTTTTGTGGGTGATATGAGGGGAGTATATAATAAGTCCAAAGGGATAAAAATCACCCTCCCCTCACCCCCCCACCCCCACTCCCTGCTAACCTTGCAAAAACGGTTGTACGGGAGAATAGAACTGAGCATCAAGGTTCGAAGAAAGAAGGTTACTGCATGCAGGAAAGCTTTTTCACATGCAACATAAATTCAAGTAGAGTTTTATCTGAGCCCCAGGGGTAGTAAAGCTAGCTCTTCGTATCACTGACATTGGACAAGTAAACCTGGCTACACAACAACTCTGACTCTAGCAGAGGATCTAGTTCCACAAAAATCCACTTATCTTATATATATATATATATATATATATATATATAATAACTTAAGAAAAACAGAAGTCCTACACCACGTCTGAAGACAGAATCCCTCGGTCTATTAGTGAACCTGTTATTTTATGGTATTTTCAGGTACAAGAATCTGTATTTAGGCACAACAACTTCAACAGTAGTTCAAGTTTAAAACAAGAACACTGTGAAGTACAAAAACACCCTCAACACAAGATCAAAGTGATCTTTCTAAGAAGTGTGTTTTATTTTTTCAGAAATTAAGATGAAACAGAAATATAAAGCCAAGTCCCTCGACTTCACGGAGTGTCCTTAAGGAATAATTTCCCTCACTGTACCCGAGGTTTTGAAATCTTCCTCCCAGGATAAAATGACTTTCAATCCAACTATAGTGGTACCTCAAATAATTGGATTCGTCGAACTCACTCAGCGATTGATTGATCACAAAGAATGATTTGAAGACAAGAAGAGTTTTTATTTCAGAAAATTTTTCATTCATTTCTAAACCTGTGGATGAAAGTAGATTTATATAGCCATCAGATGCCTCTTCTGAAATGTGGCAATGGTTCACTTAAAAGGTGTATCGTTTGGAAGAGTCATGTCTGTTCATTCGAAACATTGTGTCTTTTTCTGAACAGACACAACTATCTGAACAGTCACACCTTTTCCAAAACAATATGTCTTTTGCTCAAAGGTTGTGTCCCTTCATTTTTCATTCACACCAATTAAACCCAACAATCCCCCACATGAATGGGGAATGATTATTCTTTGTAAAACTTTACAGACAAGTATGTGATCATCAAGCAAAGACTGATTGCATCTGGATAAGTGGGTTTTCCTTTGAACTTTTCGTAGTGAACATGCATCGGATGCACTAGGTCAATCGGTAGATTTGATATCTTTGAACCGTCGAGCTTTAGTGTACACCTAGAAAACACATGTCACACAGCCAACCTTTTACCGTTTATGGTTCTCACGGTTTTGTTCTTTTCAGCCATGAACACGTCCCAGTTTCATGAGAGCTTAGAGAATAGGCCTTTACTAACATTCTCCTTGATGCGGCTTCCACTTCGCCCTCACATAGGTGATTTCTAAACGTTCAATCATATAGATTAAACTATTTGGTAAAATCTGTCAAATTTAGATAATCATTAAAAGACTTTTCACTTTAAGTCTTATTCTTGTTTACTAAACATTGTCTACATCATGAGAATGAGTTAGGTAATTGACAATGTTGAACCTGTCAGACACAACTTTTTTTGATCTCCTTGAACCTAGCTCTTAGGATCTCCAGTCTGCTAGGTAGAGTTACCGCCATGCTGACTTGTCTTAGGCCTTAAACCCATTCCCTTGGATGTCCTTTCTACTTCTTCTCTAGATAGGCCTTTTGTAAGTGGATTCGACACATTATCCTTTGAATTTACATAGTTAACAGTGATAATTCCACTAGAGAAAAGTTCCCTAACGGTATTATGTCTCCATCTTATGTGACAAAATTTACCGTTGTACATCATGCTCCCTGCCCTACCTATTGCCGCTTGGCTATCACAGTGTATACATACTGGTGCCACTGGTTTGGGCCAATAAGAAAAATCTTCCAAGAAATTCCGGATCCATTTTGCTTCTTCACTAGCTTTATCTAATACGATAAATTCAGATTTCATTGTAGAGTGAGCAATACAAGTCTGCTTGGATGATTTCCAAGAGACTGCTCCTCCACCGATAGTAAATACATATCCACTTATAGATTTTACTACGTTCAATCCGGTGATCCAATTTGCATCACTATATCCTTCAAGTACCGCAGGATATTTATTATAATGTAAGGCATAGTATTGAGTATATTTTAGATACCCCAAAACTCTTTTCATTACTATCCAATAAGTTTTGTTGGGATTACTTGTGTACCGACTCAACTTACTAATAGCGCATGCTATATCTGGTCGTGTACAATTCATTATATACATTAAACATCCTAATACTCTTGCGTACTCCAATTGCGAGTCACTTTCACCTTCATTCTTTCGAAATGCAAAGCTCACATCCAATGGAGTCTTGGCAATACCGAATTCCATATACTTGAATTTTTCAAGTACATTTTTGATATAATGAGACTGTGACAATGCCAATCCTTGTGGAGTTCTATGTATTCTTATACCTAAGATCACATCCTCAACTCCAAGGTCTTTCATATCGAACTTGCTCTCGAGCATTCGTTTCATTGCATTTATGTTAGAAATGTCTCTACTGATGATCAACATATCATCTACATATAAACACACAATGATTTGGTGATTTGGAGTGTCTTTAATATAAACACATTTATCACATTTATTTATTTTGAACCCGTTTGACAACATGGTTTGCTCAAACTTCGCATGCCATTGTTTAGGTTCTTGCTTTAGTCCATACAATGACTTAATAAGTTTACACACCTTATTCTCCTTTCCTGGAACCACAAAACCCTCAGGTTGTTTCATGTAAATTTCTTCCTTCAATTCTCCATTTAAGAATGCGGTTTTCACATCCATTTGATGGATTTCAAGACCATATACCGCAGCCAAGGCAATTAACATTCGAATCGATGTTATCCCTATTACTGGCGAGTATGTATCAAAGTAATCAAGGCCTTGTTTTTTCTTTAAGCCTTTTACTACAAGTCTTGCCTTGTATTTGTCAATAGTACCATCGCTTTCATTTTCCTTTTGAAGATCCATTTAGAACCTAAAGGTTTATTTCCCGGAGGAAGATCAACCAATTCCCATGTATGGTTACTTAAGATTGAATCAATCTCACTATTAACTGCCTCTTTCCAAAAGGATGAGTCCGAAGACGACATTGCTTTTTTAAATATTTGAGGCTCATTTTCTAAGAGAAATATTACAAAATCCGAACCAAATAAATTTGACGTTCTTTGATGTGTACTACGTCTTGGATTTTCTTCATTATGTACATTCTCACTTGGTTCATCTCGAGGTCATTTTGACCCCCCACTAGACTGTTCATGTCTAGTTTTATACGGATAAATGTTTTCAAAGAATTCAACATTATCTGATTCAATTACTGTATTTTTATTTATATTCAGGTGTTCGGATTCATGAACCAAAAACTGACATGCTTTACTGTTTTTAGCATATCCTATGAACACGCAGTCCACAGTTTTAGGTCCTATCTTAACCCTTTTAGGCATAAAAACTTGAACCTTTGCTAGACACCCCCATACTTTGAAATATTTCAAGTTGGGTTTCCTTTCTTTTCATTTTTCATAAGGAATTGATTGTGTCTTACTGTGGAGAACTCTATTGAGTATACGATTGGCTGTAAGGATAGCCTCTCCCCACAAGTTTTGCGGTAAATCGAAACATATAAATAAGTCATTCATCATTTCCTTCAAAGTTCGATTTTTTCTTTCCGCAATTCCATTAGATTGAGGTGAATATGAGGCCGTAGTTTGATGGACAATTCTATTCTCTACACTTATTGTGGAGAACTCTATTGAGTATACGATTGGCTGTAAGGATAGCCTCTCCCCACAAGTTTTGCGGTAAATCGAAACTTATAGATAAGGCATTCATCATTTCTTTCAAAGTTCGGTTTTTTCTTTCCGCAATTCCATTAGATTGAGGTGAATATGAGGCCGTAGTTTGATGGACAATTCTATTCTCTACACATACTTTGGCGAAAGGAGATTCATATTCTTCGTCTCTATCACTTCTTATCATTTTTATCTTTTTCTCTAACTGATTTTCTACTTCAGTTTTATATTGCCTAAACGCATCTATTGCTTCATCCTTACTATTTAGCAAGTAGACATAACAATATCTAGTGCAATCGTCAATAAAAGTTATGAAATACTTTTTCCCACCACGTGATGGTGTTGAATTCATATCACAAATGCCAGTGTGTACTAAGTCTAAAGGATTGGAATTCCTTTCAACGAACTTATAAGGATGCTTTGCATGCTTTGATTCCACACATGTTTGATACTTTGATTTATTGCACTCAAATTTTGGCAAAACCTCTAAGTTAATCAATTTTCATAACGTTTTATAATTAACATGGCCTAAACGTTCATGCCACAAATTATAAGACTCAAGCAAGTAAGAAGAATTTGAACTTTTATTGATTTCAACATTCATTACATTTATCTTATAAAGGCCCTCGGTGAGATAGCCTTTTCCTACATACACTTCTCTTTTGTTAATTACATTTTTTCTAGAAATGGTTACACATTTGAATCCGTTCTTACCTAGAAATGAAATAGAAATCAAGTTCCTACGTAACTCCGGAATGTACAATACATTGTTAAGTGTCAAGACCTTCCCTGAAGTCATTTTCAAGCCCACTTTTCCTATTCCTTCTATCTTAGCCATAGCGGAGTTAGCCATGTAGATCATTTCTTCTACTTGAGCCAGAGCGAATGACGAAAACAACTCTTTGTTGGCACACACATGGCGGGTGGCACTAGAGTCCATCCACCATTCGCGAGGATTCCCCATCAAGTTGCATTCTGAGAACATAGCACAGAGATCATCACATTCTTTGTTGGACTCAACCATATTAGCTTGGTCCTTTTTCTTGCCTTTTTTAGGGGCACGACAATCCGTGGACTTATGACCAATTTTACCACAGTTGAAGCACTTTCCCTTGAATTTCTTCTTGGGTTGATTGCTTCCTTGTTTAACTTTCTTCCTTTTCTTAGAATTGTTTTGGTCATCTTCTACAATATGTGCTCCATTAATTGTAGAATTCCCTTTTGACCTTCTCTCGGAATCCTTATTATCCTCTTCAATACACAGTCAAACAATAAGATCTTCGAAAGTCATCTCCTTACGTTTGTGCTTCAAGTAGTTTTTGAAGTCTTTCCACATAGATGGTAGCTTCTCAATGATCGCTGTTACTTGAAATGCATCATTCACAATCAAACCTACAAAATAGTTTATATGAGTACTAAGAACATTTTCAATTTGTTTAACTAAGATATTTTTCAAAGATATACCTTCTGCTAAGAAATGATGGATGGTTACTTGCAATTCCTGAACTTAAGAGACAACCTATTTGTTATCTATCATTTTAAAGTCCAGAAACCTTGCAACAAAGAATTTCTTAATTCTCGCATCCTCTGTCTTATATTTTCGTTCTAGTTCCCCCTACAATTCCTTCGATGTCTTAGTTCCACTATAAATATTGTAGAGGTCGTCTTGGAGACCACTTAAGATATAATTCCTGCAAAGGAAGTCTGGGTGCTTCCAAGCCTCTACAATCATGAAATGCTCTTTGTCCGAGGTTCCCTCGGGCACCTTAGGAGCATCCTCACTAATGAACCTTTGAAGGCATAGAGTGGTGAGGTAAAAGAACATCTTTTGCTGCCATCGCTTAAAGTCAATGCCCATAATTTTTTTGGGCTTTTCCGCAGGTGACATTGGTTGTGGAGCATTTGCTCGACTTGTTGAGGCAATACTAGTTGCCCCCACAGTTGTAGTCGCATTTTGCATTTGACTCTCGTTAGTTATTTTTCCTGTCACCATAAGATAATAAAATTTAGTATTTTCAGAATACTATTTATAAAGTTAAGCAACTTCAAACTCTTCTTCTTGTTTCTAGTTGAAAGTGAATTTTTTATGACTTCAATCGTCAATCGAATGATCTTTAATTTGTGATGAAGATTTTTTGTCTTCGAATCACTAGTTAAGTTCAAATGGAGTAGAAAGCTTAAAGCTTTAATCTCCAAAAACAAGAAATATATATTCTGCAGAAGATTATTCCTTAAGATTGTTATTTTATGGTGTTTTCGGGTACAAGAATCTGTATTTAGGCACAACAACTTCAACACTAGTTCAAGTTTAAAAAAAGAACACTATGAAGTACAAAAACACCCTCAACACAAGATCAAAGTGATCTTTCTAAGAAGTGTGTTTTATTTTTTCTAAAATTAAGATGAAACAAAAATATAAAGCCAAGTCCCCCGACTTCACGGAGTGTCCTTAAGGAATAATCCCTCTCACTGTACTCGAGGTTTTGAAATCTTCCTATCAGGATAAAATGACTTTTAATCCAACTATAGTAGTATCTCAAATAATTGGATTCGTCGAACTCACTCAACGATTTGATTGATCACAAAGAATGTTTTGAAGACAAGAAGAGTTTTTATTTCAGAAAATTTTTCATTCATTTCTAAACCTGCGGATGAAAGCAGGTTTATATAGCCATCAGATGCCTCTTCTGAAAGGTGGCAATGGTTCACTTAAAAGGTGTATCCTTTTGAAGAGTCATGTATGTTTATTCAAAACATTGTATCTTTTTCTGAACAGACACAACTATCTGAACAGTCACACCTTTTCCAAAACAATATGGTTTTTGCTCAAAGGTTGTGTCCCTCCATTTTCCATTCACACCAATTAAACCCAACATAACCATCTCTCCAAGGTTTGTGAAAGATGTTCTACTAGAAATATTCTTGTTATTGCTTCGACTGATGTTCCCCGGTCTGGCCCATTCCTCAAAAGAAGTTTTTACGGGATCCCTATCTACCAAAATTTTCACTTTTGGTTCCGACGAACGAATAATCACTGGCTTCTCCTCTTTTCGAACAACACATACAAAGAGACCCGCCAACAGTCAAATTAGCAAACCAAAGCATATAAACACAAAATACGACCTGGTCTCTTTTTGATAAAATATAGAATGAGGTGTTCAATTGTTGGGTTCAATTGCTGTGAATGAAAAATGGGGGGACACAACCCTTTGAGGAAAAGACACATTGTTTTGAAAAATGAGTGACTGTTCGGATAGTCGTATCTGTTCAGAAAAAAGACACAATATTTCGAATGAACAGACATGACTCTTCCAAAAGATACACCTTTTCGGATGAACCATTACCACCTTTTGGAAGGGGCATTTTATGGCGATACAAACCTGCATTTTTTCCACTGGTTTAGTATAAAAAAATTTCTGCATAAGAAAAATATTCTCTTGCTTTTAAAAACTCTTTGTGATCATCTCCCGTTGAGTGAGTTTGAAGAAAACCAGAAAGTTTGAGGTACCACTACATTCTGGTTGTGAAGCCATTTTATCCTGGGAGGAAAATTCCGCAACCTCGGGTAATTGGAATTATTTCCTTAAGGACACTCCGTGAATTCAGAGGACTTGTCTATATTTTTGCTTCATCTATTTTTCTTTAAAAAAAATACAGAACAACACACTCTTTGAAAGGTCATTTTGATCTTATGTTGAAGGTGTTGGAAAACTTCAAAAGTGTTCTTGAAAAATCTTGAACTTGTGTTGAAATTTAGTGTACTAACATACAGATTTTGTGTACCCGAAACAACATCAATTAGACAACAAACGATGCGGTACGATCAAGAGAATAATAGCTCCATATATGTGCCTCTTGAGTGTTATCCGATCGGAATCAGCGGTGGACTCCTGTGACACTTGAAGCCTAATATTAGGTAAGCATGTATTGGTTCTCAACAATTAAAGATGTGGAAAACTTGGGAGTGTTATTATGTAAAAACGTCTTGTAGTTGGACCTTGCCAATAAGCATAATCCTTCAATTTTCTCTGTCTAGTTACTTTGGCCTTGATAGCACTCAATTAATCTTTTTCTTTTGAAGATTACTGCATAGAGATTGCACATAATGTGTCTACATGGAAGAAAAAGATTAAATAGGTCACCTACATCTAGAGTATGTAGTCATATAGATTTAATCAGACTTGGGTAGGCGTGAATTTATTGGCTCTACAAATAGAATTTTTCTGAAACACAAAGTGGATGTTAAAAGGAGGCGACCTATGCCTAATGGCGAGCTGTAAACTTTGATGTGCTTGTTCTGTCAAACATCTGAAAGTAATATCTGGCCAAAAACCAACAAACATTGCTTCCATTCTATTATGAAAACAATCTTATTGTCGATTAACAACATGTCCTTCCTCGGTGTTGTGAATCCAATGCTTCACAAGGTTAAACAGGGTGCATCCACCATAGCTGTTTGTAATCTCAGCTTTTCCATCATTGTAGTGTCCCAAAATTCAGTCTCATAGCCAGTTTGCTTTTATTGTCTCCTCCTAAGTTCTCACTCAACTGCACCAATGTTTGTTTTCATAGATTGCATTCTATTGCTTGTTTCTAGTTCTAGAATATACACTAGTATTCCATATACATTTAAGTAGAGAACGCCAATGATTTTTTTGTTTACTGTTATGATGAGCTGAAGATATTGTGGTAGATATGTTAAACTGTGTAAATTCTGGCAGGTAAATCTTCGTGCTTAGGTAGAAGCTGCAGCTCCAAATGGACGAAGACTATCTGGAACAGCTACTGAAATTGTTGGTTTGGAGAAGAGAAATCAGGGCCTGCTGCTGTACATTATAAAAACGAGGATGAGGCTTCAGTTATTCGGAAAATGAGAGTCTCTGGAATCAAAAATATGCTGGATAACTATAAAGTTCCCAAGCACTCGATGTGCCTTTCATGATTACAGAAGAGAAATTGCAAAATGTCAAATGCCCTAACCTTGTTTTTTATGCATCTCTACCGAAAGACGGGGGACAATTGTTTGAAGTTCAAGAGGATTGATCCAAGGAGTCCTGTAGAGGAGAAACTAAAAGGAAAAGGAAGGACGAGTCTCCGCCAGATGACCAGGGTCGGAAAGGAAAGTTCCAGGAGGATGCTTTCTTTGACCATACAACAACAACAAAAACATACTCAGTGTAATCCCACAAAGTAAGGTCTGGGGAGGGTAGCGTGTACACAGTCCATACCACTACCTCAAAAGAAGTAGAGAGGTAGTTGACCATTATAACAAAATCAGGTGAGGAACCTGCTGCAATCTACTGTTGCAAAAGTGGAGAAACTGTCAAAATGAAGAAACATAACAAGCTTAATGACTACTCCACTAGACAAAATGGTGGCCTTTATCCGATTTGCTAGCTTTTGTATGTGATCCATTTTATGGAGCAGAACTGTGAGATTTATGTGTATGTGATCCATCTGAAGCATTATCGATCAACCTTTTACCGAAAGATTTATTGTCCAGATGAACATGAGCCTAACAAAAAGCGGACAATCTTGAAATGACAAGACGAACATATGACTAGGAAAGAAGAGTTGAGGGGGTTGAAGTCATTGCATATGACAAAGAAGCATGCTGACCAAAAACTTTTAACACCCCAAGAAGGGGATGACTTTGACATCCAATCGACATTGTCAGTGCAGTCTCAAAAGAAGTTCAACCAATGAGCCTGAGAGGAAACCTGAACCAACAATGCTGGTACTGAAGTTCTCACTTCAAACCATGCTTCCAAGTTCCAACTGCTTCAAAATTAAAACCAAATTTGCATTTTGGGCCATTTGATGAATCAGCACTCCATATCTCATGGTGATCAGCGACATGTCAAATACTTATGAACAAGTCTAATATTAGTTTCTAACAGAGATATTCATTAAGCAGTGATATGATCATTATGTAACTACGATCTATGCAACAGTTTCCTGGTTCAATGAACTATTTACAGACTTTCTGTATCTCCTTTCACCAGACTGGAATAGAAAATTTAACGCCAAAAAGAATCGTTCTTAGCCTCAACATCAGCTCTAATATTCTCTACTTTATTTATATTACAGACAGTTTTTAAATGTGATGTGAATTAAAATCCTTCTAAGCCTCATTTCCTGCCTTTCTCCCTAAATGTGTAGTTTCTCTTCAGCTGCCCAATTTCAGATCAGCAGCAGCATCAACTTCCACTTTTCCTTCTTTCAACTCTTCAGAACTGTTCAACTGCAGCTCTTTGAATGACTCTGAAATATAGACTTCGGTATCAATCAATTAAACAGATGCTACATCGAAGGAAAATGCAGTAGGAAACAATGCAGACAATCTCACACTACTTAAAACTTGTTACACTTGCATACAATAAACAAAATCAAACTCCCAATTCCATTGGAACTACGTTATTTCAGAATAGTTTCAATCAGATTACCAAATTCCACTAAATAAAAATTGTTCTTTTTCAAACTTCTGATTTTCTAAATCCTCAATCACGACTCTGTTTCAATCAACTTCCTCTATGTATTACTTTCAGCATTACACCAACACATAACAAGAAAGCAACAAATCAGAAATTACCATGAAATCGAATCAAAACCAAAAAAATTCTGAAATTAATTCAGTTACAATTGAAAGCAAATTCCAATGAATTTGACCTGTAGAGCACATCAATGGCAACATATGAACTTAAGAAAGGAAATTCACCAACTTATCAATTGAAAAAGGTATAACAAAGCCTTCTTGACGTAGAAAAAGCCTCATCGCACATAAATATACACACAAAACAGAAATCGAGAACATTGATGGCATCATTTGATTAGAACGTCGATAAATTGCTATACAGACAAATAAATCAGAAAATCACCAACTTATCAATTGAAAAAGGTAGATCAAATCCTTTTAAGAAGAAAAGCCTCTTCACACATACATTTACGCACAAACATAGACAGCAACATTATGAACTTTAGAAAGTCGATAAACAAATTAGTAATTCACCAACTTGTCACTTGAAAAGGCAGAACAAAGCCATTTTGACTTAGAAAAGCCTCTCAGCACAAACATAAATGTGCAAACAGAAAAAGAGAACAGGATGGCATTATATGAACTTAAGAATGTCAATAAATTGCTAGACAGACAAATAAATTAGAAAATCAGGAACTACTTATCAATCAGAAAAGGTAGAACAAATCATTTTAACATAGAAAATCCTCTTCGCAGATATATATACCGTCAATTTGCCGCTTGTTGTCCTTCATGTTCTTCTTAACAACACCTTTCTCACTTTCAGAATCAGAAATTTTGTGCACATTCTCCTCTGAAATAGATGAAAGAAAAGTAGATTTGAAATAATTTATATTTTAAAAAGGGTAGGAATGCAAACAGAAAACGAGAACATTGACGACATCGTATCAACAATAGAACGTCGATAAATAGATAGATAGACAAATAAATCAGAAAATCACCAGCTAACTTATCAATTGAAAAAGGTAGAACAAAGCATTTTGGCGTAGAAAAGCCTCTTCACACTACACACAAACATCAAACGAGAAAATCACGGCATTATATGAACTTTGAAACTTCGATAAACAGATAGATGGACAAATAAATCAGAAAATCACCAAGTACTTATCAATTGAAAAAGGTAGAACAAAGCTTCTTGACATAGAAAATTCTCTTTACACATACATATATACAGTATACAAAAGCAAACAGAAAACGAAAACATCGACATCATATCAACTATAGTACATTGATATATTGCTACACACAAATAAATCAGAAAATCACCAATTACTTATCAATTGAAAAATGTAGAGCAAATCATTTTAACGTAGAAAATCCTCTTTGCACATAAATATACAGTATAGTATGCGAACAGAAAACTCAAAATATACCGTCAATTTTCCGCTTGTCGTCCTTGAAGTTCTTCTCAACATCTTTCTCAGTTTCAGCACCAGTCATTTTCTGGACATTCTCCGCTGAAATTGATAAACGAAAAGTAAATTTGAAATATTTACAACAATTATTGATACTGATTGATACAAACGAACAGTATCAAACAGAAAATCCTCTTTGCACAAACACATACAATATGCAAACAGAAAATGAAAGACATATTTACCGCCAATTTTCTGCTCGTCGTCCTTCAAGTTCTTCTGAACAGCATCTCTCTCAGCTTCAACATCAGTCATTGTCTGCACATTCTCCTCTGAATTGATAAATAAAAAACAGATTTAAACATTTATATTTTTTATCAATCATCAAATAAAATCATGTACAAACAAACTGTACATATTTTACAACATGTGAATTTTAGAACGCTGATAAATTTTTACACAGACAAATAAATCAGCAAATCACCAATTACCTATCAAATGAAAAATATAGAACAAATTCTTTCAACTTAGAAAATCCTCTTCGCACATACGTATACACACAAACAGAAACGCCATATATACCGTCAATTTGCCAGTATCAAATAGAAATGCCTCCTTTACAATTACATATACAGTATGCAAACAGAAAATCGCAAGCTATATATACCGTCAAACTGTTGCTCGTCGTCCTTCAAGGTCTTCTCAACAGCATCTTTTTCTGTAATTTTCTGCACATTCTCCTCTGAAATTGCGAAAAGGAAAACAGATTTGAAAACTTATATTTTGATGTCAATCATCAAATACAACAAACAGTACATATTTCACCTTCACGTCGCTTATCATATGCATCCTTCATCTTCAAAATCTCATCCAGCATCTCCTTCATACTTTCAGCAGCATCAAAAAGAGTTGCATTAGGCTTTGTCCATTTCACAGATTTAAGCAAACTGAGTTTACAATCCAACTTATTCAACACATCTCGAAGGATTTTACACTCCTCCTCCGATTCATCATCATCATTTCGATAATACTGTTTAGAACTCTTTGAAGAAAAATCATAGCCGATTTCATAGAAGAAATCATCATAATTCCGATACTGTTTCGACTTCTCTCGTAAATCATCCTGGCCGATTTCATAACCGAAATCATCATCTTCATCCATTTCTCTGAAGAAATAACAGAGAATCTAAGCAAATTGAAATTAAAAACTTCGAATCTAAGCAAAGTAAAGATGATTATTACCTGCAATTGTGCTTGCTTAGCTTTATGGGGAGATTGAGAGAGAGAAGAGGGGAGTTTGGCGCCTAAAGAGAAAAAGTTGAAAATGATATTTGCAGAGCAGAAGCTTTGGAGTGAATATGTATTTGTAGTGTGATTTTTGCAGAGAGCAGTTGTAACTGCCTGGCGCGTGTATGAGTAACGGATTGTATCCTACATGGCGACTTTTAGCTAAGTTTATATAATAATTCTTCTTTTTATTTGGTGAAATGTCACTAGATAAAGTAGGTGTGTTAGGGATGATATTTAGCTCCCAATTTTTTTTGGTTTTCCAACCGATGTTCGGTATCCGCATTGGAGCCCGACAAATTTGGATTCGCACCGAAAAGGGCTCCATCCGGGGTAGCGCTCCCAACAGAGTTTTCTCCATGCACAAGTTCGAAACCTCAACCTCTGGTTAAGGGTGGAGCAGCCTCATCCGCTGCACCACAACCCATGTTGGTATTTAGCTCCCAATTTTGCTAACAATTCAGTAGATTTAGGCAAAAATTTGTATTTGAATTTAGAAATTTATTGAATAGCTATAACTAATTTATTCAGAATTTCGTAAGTTGCTCTTTTTGAACTAACTTTAAATTCAAAATTTTATATTCACTTTTGAATAAAGTGAATAAAGTACTTCAATTTCATGTTTATCCAAGTCTGGTTCAAAGTGTATTATTATGTCGAACTTTAGCAAATAGATGATTTGAGGATTAGTATTTAAAGAAGAGATAAAGTTCATACGCTTCAAAATTAACTTCAACATCGCGGATGAAGTTTCAAAAACCTTCAAATACACATTTTTGAATTTGTTCTTACCGAAGTCTAACTTCATACATGCATCTTTGAAATTCAAATATTTATGATTGAAGTTTGAAATTTGAAATTAAGCTTAGCAACTATAAATATGTATTTCTAAAGTTTGAAATGTGATTTTGTAGTAATTCTTTATTGAATAAAGGCCCAAAATCATCCATTATCTTTACTTTAGACACAAAATAATACATGTTGTTTTAACTGGTGCACTGATAGTCCTTTTTGTTTAAAAAGTGAGTGCATTTTTAGTCATCATCCTAACACTGTGAATTTTTTTAACAGCAGCCTCCTCACGTTCATATCAAGTAAACATGAGCACCATTAGGCAAGGGAAATCAATGCAAAAACACATCAAATAAGCCTTGAGGCATCGACGCTGCATTAACAATTCAGACTTCTCTGTATCACTGCATCAACAATTGTTTCAATCTATTAATTTCATGGTTTGATAAGACTCATGAAGATAAAAGATGACATCAACTTCTATGTTAGGTGATGCCAGATTCTTCAGCAGGTTAGTAGAGGTTGGTTAGAATTTTCATCAGCATCGAAGATTTTGGCTAAGAGAAGCTTTATACGCTGCAACTCAGGCTCTTAGACTACAAAACCTTCCGATTTAACTTCTTTGAGGTGATTAAATGTCACATTTGTGAAACGTTCCACTTGAAGAGATTTTGGGATAGGAACATCATCATAAAAGTAGGTTTTACTGATGGATTAGTCAATGATATTTTACTTTCGTTTCAGTTGCTTGCTCTGTCGTTAACGTGTCATTTTTGGGTCGCAACTATCTTACAACGTGAAGTCACTGAAACTGCTCAAGTTACGAGTTATCAACTTTGTCAAGCTGATGTTGGTAATTGCTTCCTTATACTGCTTATGGTGTGCAACCCAAATATACTTAGTTCGTCCTCGTCGGCCAACTGTTGGTGAAGAGGCTGATCTCGGAGTTCTTGTGTTTATGGGAATATATTTTTTTCCTCCCTCATTGATTGTGCATTCAGTCCATGAACTCATGAGAACCCCAAGAACTTATGCCCTTATGACTAAATAAAAATCATAGTGACTAGTGACACAGAAAATCTCAAGGCTCAAATTAATTTAAGCCCATGTCAGCAACATTTTGCAGGTGAGGTTTTTTTTGGAGGGAAAAAAATAGTGTGATAGAAAGGTAATTGACTGAAGTTAAAAAAAATTAACAGTGTTGGGGTGATGACTAAAAATGCACCACTTTTTAAACAAAAAGGACTATTAGTGCACCAGTTGAAAGAATATGTATTATTTTGTGTCTAAAGTAAAGATAATGTATGATTTTGGGCCTTTTTCTTTTTAATTATTTGACGTAATTCTTTTAATGTAGCTCTTTTTTCTGCATTGTTTTCAACGGGTTTTAGTCTCACTGATAAACTTTAAATTGTTAAGTGGGTCGGGCCGGATCAACTCGGAACCGGCCCGTGAGAGTTATTCGGGTTGTGAGCCGGTTCGAATTCGGGCCTGGTTAAATGGGCTGGTCCAGTTCCGGGCCTAACAGTAAAAAATTTCAAAACAACCCTAACTTGGCCCACTTAATTCAACCCGGTCTAACCCCCCTAAACTCGGTCAAAACCGATGAAAAAGCAAAAAAAAGGTTTTTTCTCCATTATACACTATATATATCCACCTATATACATTTTAAATACGTTAAATAATAGATATACACTATATATAGCATATACTACATTACTATTTAAAAAATATATACACATAATACATATACACAATTACACATGTAATATATACGTACCATAGAAGATATACGCATATATATACGTATCATTCAATATATATACTACAATATATATACTACAATATATACACACATACTATATATATAGTTATATACTAATTTGTAAAACATATACATATGTATACGTTAAATATATACGTCTATAGAAGATCTATACACATATATACGTACCATTCAATATATACATACTACTTTAAATAAAATATACTACAATATATACACACACTACATATATATATAGTTATATACTAATTTATAAAACATATACACATGTATACGTTAAATATATAGTACTTTAGAAAATATATACACATATATACATACCATTCAATATATACATACTACTTTAAGTAAAAAATATACTACAATATATATACTACAATATATACACACATACTATATATATAGTTATATACTAATTTGTAAAACATATACATATGTATACGTTAAATATATACGTCTATAGAAGATCTATACACATATATACGTACCATTCAATATATACATACTACTTTAAATAAAATATACTACAATATATACGCACACTATATATATATGTAGTTATATATTAATTTATAAAACATATACACATGTATACGTTAAATATATAGTACTTTAGAAAATATATACACATATATACATACCATTCAATATATACATACTACTTTAAATAAAATATACTACAATATATACACACACACACTGTATATTATATACTAATTTGTAAGACATATACACATGTATACGTTAAATATATACGTCTATAGAAGATATATACACATTTATACGTACTATTGTGTATATATACATACTACTTTAAATAAAATATAGTACAATATATACACACACTATATATATAGTTATATATTAATTTGTAAAACATATACACATGTATATGTTAAATATATACGTCTATAGAAGATATATACACATGTATACATACCATTCAATATATACATACTACTTTAAATAAAATATACCACAATATATACACACATTATATATATATATATATATATATATATATATATATAGTTATATAGTTATATAGTTATATACTAATTTATAAAACATATACACATGTATACGTTAAATATATAGTACTTTAGAAAATATATACACATATATACATATCATTCAATATATACGTACTACTTTAAATAAAATATACTACAATATATACACACACACACTATATATAGTTATATACTAATTTGTAAAACATATACACATGTATACGTTAAATATATACGTCTATAGAAGATATATACACATGTATACGTATCATTCAATATATACATACTACTTTAAATAAGATATGCTACAATCTAAATACTACAATATATATACACACACACACACTATATATATATATATATAGTTATATATTAATTTATAAAACATATACACATGTATACGTTAAATGTATAGTACTTTAAAAAATATATACACATATATACATACCATTCAATATATACATACTACTTTAAATAAAATATACTACTATATATACACACACTATATATATATAGTTATATACTAATGTAAAACATATACACATGTATATGCTAAATATATACGTCTATAGAAAATAGAGAAAATGGTCAAAAGCCCCCCGCAACCTTTACCCCAAATCTCAACCACACACTTATACTTTGCGGAGGGTCCTATGACCCCCCTGAACTATTTTAAATTGGAATTATTACCCCCCAAAACCTGACAACCAGTCATTTTGGATAAGGTATGATGCACACGCCAACAACATTTTGACACGTGTTTTTTTTTTTTAAAATTAATTTTTATTTACTTTCTTTTCCATTTTTATCACTTTTTATCATTTTTCATCATTTTTTCACCACTATTTTTTTCACCATTACTTTTCATCTCTTTTCCTTTTCAAACTTTATTATTCCTACTTCTATGCAAATAATTTTTCGACGATCTTGAAGTGGAAAATAATGAATAATATTGAATTTAAAATTTTCAACGATCTTGAAGTCGAAAATAATAAACAACATCGAATTTAAAAATTTCCGACAACCTTGAAGTGGGAAACAATGACCATATAATTATTAAATTTCTGACGATCTTAAATTCAGAAACAACGAACAATACCAATTTTAAAAATTTCAACGACCTTGAAGCCGGAAACAATGAACAATACGGAATTTCAAATTTTCAATGACCTTAAAGTCAGAAACAATAGAGAATTTTGAAATTTTCGACGACCTTGAAGTCGGAAATAATGGACAATACCCATTTTAAAATCTACGACGGTCTTGAAGTTGAAAATAATGGACAATATCGATTTTGAAATTTTCGATGATATCTTGAAGTCGGAAATAATAAACAATATCGAATTTAAAATTTTTGACAACCTTGAAGTGGGGAACAATGCACAATGTCAATTTTTAAATTTCCGACGATCTTAAATTCAGAAACAATGAAGAATACCAATTTCAAAATTTTCGACAACCTTGAAGCCGGAAACAATGAACAATACCGAATTTAAAATTTTCAATAACCTTAAAGTCGGAAACAATAGAGAATTTTAAAATTTTCAACGACCTTCAAGTCAGAAATAATGGACAATGCCCATTTTAAAACTTACGACGACTTTGAAGTCGTAAATAATGGACAATATCAATTTTAAAATTTCCAACAATCTTGAAGTTGGAAACAATGAACAATACCCATTTTAAAATTTTCGACGAATTTGAAGTCGAAACCAATTGATTTTGTGCTTGGAGGTGAAGAAAATGATAAATTAATTTTGGATGACATTGATGAGTTCTTGGATGCCATTGTTTGTAAGAAATAAGATGAAGAAGATGAAGAAGAAGAAGAAGAAGAAGAAGATGATGATGAAGAGGAAGAAGAAGAAGAAGAAAGAAAATGAATAAAGAAAAAGAATAATTAGAAATGAATAAAAAAAATAAAGAAATATTCAAAATAAATTTTTAATGAAAAAAATTCATTCTCACTCTCTTTAAAGAGAGTGAAACACACTCTCTTGCCATGTCAGTGTCCAGGGGATAATAATTCTACTTTAAAATAGTTCAGGGGGGTTATAGGACTCCCGCAAAGTATAAGTGTGTAGTTGGAATTTCGAATAAAGGTTGGGGGGGAGGGGGGGGGGGTTAATAGACCATTTTCTCATAGAAGATATATATACATACCATTCAATATATACATACTACTTTAAATAAAACATACTACAATATACACACACTATATATATATATATATATAGTTATATACTAATTTGTAAAACATATATACATGTATACGTTAAATATATACGTTTATAGAAGATATATACACATGTATACGTACCATTCAATATATACATACTACTTTAAAATATATGTACTTCTCTAAATAAAACATATGCTACTTAATATAATAAATTAATAATACTTTATAGTAAATTAGTAATATATTAAAACTAAGTATTTAATTTAAACTAAAAATTCAATTTAAATCATTAAATGGAAAAAATTACAAAGTAAAGACTAAGGAGTGAATGAATGTTGAATTTTATTGATTGCAAAATGATTCAAAATTTATAATTTAAATGGATGAAAAATCTGCAAATTTTTCATCATTTTTTTCAACTCATTCATGTTAATATTAATGGGAATTTGCATAGGATAGTCAAAGTCAATGAGGGCAAACCCATGCATTGAACTTGATTCTGCCGAGTTCTCACATGAAGTCATAATTTCTTCAAGTCTCTGCTCGTCGTTCGGCTCCACTTCCATTCCTTGATTTCTCCATTCGGCTCTAATCCAATCTCTAAGGCAAACTAGAACATTCATTGCATTGCTTCCAATGAATGTCGATTGTCTCCAAGCTGCTGTCATCCCTGACTAAAAGCGTTCTCCGATGCAACGGTTGACATTGGAACATTCAGGATATCTCTAGCTAATCTTAAAAGCACAGGATATTGTGCTTCATTATTCCTCTACCAATCCAACGTGTTGATCCATCGTCTGCGATCCTTTAGCGGCAATCGAAGATAATACTTCAGCTCTTCATGATAAGTTGTTGTGTAATCTCTCTCCTCAACACTGTTCCAACAAGGTAAATCATAAAAATGATCAAGAAAACCACTATGTGTTGGACTTTTAGAAGATGATGGCTCCTCGAGAGGACAAAGAGCGACAGTTGTAGTGATATTTGTCTGCACAGCTAAATCAACTAAATCAGCATAGTGGTTATATAATTTATCTATGTAAACGTTCGCATCGGCCATAGCCGTCCACAAATAAGATTTTTCTTGTTCTTCATCATCAGAATCATTGTTAGTATTTATTTCTAAGTTAACATAAATAAGAGTACTAAAGTGACACATAGTACTATATTTCATGCACGAATTTAGCATAGCACCAACCAAGTAAATAGGAGGAATCGAAAAAAAATATTTTTTAAATTTAGCAAATATGGCACCAACGGCTTCTTTATAACCTTCTTTATTTTTATATTCTTTGAGCAAACCAGAAATATCGGCTATATATGCCAAAATATTACAAACAATAGGATAATAAACACCGAAAAATTCAATCGTAGCTATATAAATTTTTTTTCAAAAATTTAACAAGATCTTTAATTATAGTCTAGTCAGAATCATGTAGCATGCAGTGGGAAGAATTAGCAAACGACCACAATGTTGGTTAAAAGATAGTGTAATAGAAACTCTATATTTATAGCAAGTTTTCAAAAAATCATACGTAGCATTCCATCTAGTTTCACATTCTTCAGGCATCAATATCGGTGCAAGTCCCTTTTGTTCACATTTAAGTTTAAAGTCTTTAATTCTACTTCTACGATTATTTCCTTGAATAAAACCAACGGCAAACCGAATTTTTCAATATAAAACTCAAAAAATTCAAGACCATCTTTCACAATTAAATTATATATATGTCAAGCACATTTAGCATGAAAAATTTCACGTAACGACAGAGACAACTTAGATTTTAACTTTGTTATAGCAGTCTTGTTGTTAGAAGCATTATCAAAAGCAATACATAAGATTTTATTTTCAATACCGTAATATTCTGCTTCTTTAGCAATCGAATCAGCAATAAAATCTCCAGTATGTTTTCGATCTTCATCATATAAAAAAGAAACAATACGTTTTTGCATAATAAAATTACTATCTATCCAATGACAAGTAATGGTTAAATAATCATTTTTATTTACAGCACGATCAAGATCAGAAGTTAGGGACATTCTACACTGAATATTTTTTTAGCAATGTTGATAAATAAAAATAATATTGTGAATGAAGTCTAAAAATATCGAACCTACAAGTACTTCTAGGACAACCATTAAACATAGGATTATAAATTGCTTGAATATAATGAATAAAGGCATCAAAAGAAGGAAAAATAAAAGGCAAACAACCCACAACTACCATTTTAGCTATTTCTTCCTGGTTCCTTAATTTATTATACTTTTTCGTTACCGGACCGATTGTTGGGTCCAATCTATTTTGCGTTGGCCCACAAACATCTGCACCACCTCGTGAAATATTTAACTCTCTTTCATGATTATCACTTATATGACTCATTAACGTACCTGTACCACCTTATTTGCCTCCTCTTTTATACTTATATATTTGTTGACAAATATTGCATTGCACCTCAATATCTGATATACGTTCAAAAAATTGTCATGCAATACTAGTTGGTTTACGAGCTCTTGGGGAACGGGGAGGAAGGGGAGAGAGATTAAACGATTCAAATCTAACGTTAGCATTTTCTACTGCGGGTGTCTCACCAATATTTTTATCATCTTCGTCTAAATTAACGCATCTATTTTATTTTCTTCTTCTATACCGTAATTTTCCTGAGCTTCTACATAATCCATATCGTGGGCACCTACACCTAAAGGTACACCTATTTCTTCCTCAAAAGGTTGACTAAGCGGTGCCGGAGGCGCACGAGTATATCTACTACTTGAAGTACCTCTACCACTAGTAATTCATTTTTTACTACCACTACCACTTTCGGGACAAAAAATTTTAACACCTTTAGTAACGAGGTTTCTTAATTTATCCATAATATAAATTAAAATAAAAAAATTTAAAATAAACAAGTATAATAAAATTAAATATTCAACAATTAATACACTAAATAAAAATTAAACGTAAGAGATGGAACGACAATATCAATTTTTGGAAGTATCCGAAGGTTGCAACTTTAGAAACTTTCACTCGTACTTTGTAATCACAAAATTAAAAAATGAAAGTGAAAACTTTTGTAAATTAAATATATAGAATATTTGAGATTTGAGAGAGAATGAGATTTTAGAGAATGAAAAATTGTGCAGAAAATGATTTGAAAGTGTAGGGTATTTATAGAAATTTTTTTGGGTTTTAAAAAGTAATTTAATTATTATTTTTTTTAATAAAAATGAGATTTTAGCCGTTTTGGGCTCCCAATAGCTATATTACAGCTGGGTCTAACGGCTATATTACTGTTGGGCCCAACGACTATAATGGCCCAACGGTCATTTTTCAAAAATTTCATTTAAAAGAAGAAAAAATTCTTAACCGGGCTGGTTAACCAGCGGGCCTGGATAGATTTTGGTTCAGGCCGGGTTAATCGGGACCAAAAAAATGAAGAAAAATACATAAAATAGCATACTTAAGTATTAAATTATAAAAAATAACTACACTTTTATTAAATTATATTTTGTAGCATATGTATTTGTATTTTTGTAGCAATAGTTTGCAAAAATACAAAATACATATCGATCATAAGGGCAGTAAAAATCATATGTATCTGTATTTTTGTAGCAACAGTTTGCAAAAATACAAAATATAACTTGCTATATTATTTAATTATGAAACTCATAATTAAGGAGATAAGTATGCTATTTCTGAATTTTGCCCCCAAAAAATTAACCCAGCCCGAGACCCAATACCCTACAGCCCGTGGGTTGATCGGGCCGAGTTGGTGTGATAGGGTGAACTGGGTTGGGTCGGTTCAGGCGAGTCAAATCGGCCCGATTGACAGGTATAACTTTAATATTGGATGGATAGCCATTGATGAAAAGCTTTATTTCAAGGGATTCCTTTTTTCAGTTATTCAATTAAAAATTAGTATCCTTCTCTAGCTTATCCACACATATATGGTGTCGATTTGGATGCTCCAAGTCTTTTTATATTAGGCATCCTTTCGAAATACTACTCTTAGGGGTCGTTTGGTTTGAAAACAAGTTATACCCGGATTAGTTATGTTGGGATAAGTTATGCTGGGATTAGTTGTGCTGGGATAAGTTATACTGGTATTATTTTTTAGTGGTTGTTTGGTTTGTGGTACTAAAAATAATATATAGTGCATTGTTTGTAAAAATATATTTTTTTGTAAAAATATATTGTTTGTTTACAAAAATAACCCTCACTTTAGTTAATTATTTTTATGTTTGTATTTATATGGTTTTTGTTTGTATTTATACGTTTTTTTTCCCCATCAAATTAGAAATTCATATGTCTCTTTTACATAGCTAGAATATGTGTCTTTTACATAGCTAGAAATTCATATGTCTCTTTTCCCATCAATATATTGTTTGTATTTATATATATATTTTTTCTCTTTTTTCCATCCGTAACTATGACCATTGGTTCTCATCGCCTATCTCAGCTGGTGTGTTGAGTCCATGATTCAGTATATCAATTTAGTAGATATCAAGAGCCTAGCAGCAGCAAGCAGAAGCGGCATAAATTTTACTGCACTATATATATATATATATATATATATATATATATATATATATATATAATCTCTATCTATAATCTATAATCTATAATTTATATCTACATCTGTAATCTATATCTATAATATATTAAAAGTGTGAAGACTCTTAGAAAAGTGATTTGAACTTTTTTCCCTTCATTAAAAGATTGTCCTTTAGATAAAAACGTCTTTTTACTATTTACCTAATAATATTTAATTAATTTTAGGACTTCAAACCCAACTAAAATCGAATCCCCCCCCCCCCTCCCTCTTTTTTAGGACTATGTATATTCTTTTTATAAATGAGCTTTGTTTTGTATTAAATAAAAGGAAAGTAAAAGTCTATCAAAAACTAAAAAGGGTTAAAAAAATCACTCTTATTTGTGTTATTCTAGTTTATTTGGAATTTAAAATATTCTATTATTGATAAATAATTAATGAAAAAAAGTAAAAATCAATCATATTTATATAATTTCTTTATTGAAGAAAAAAGTTTTGAACTTCTATAAATTGAGAATTCTTGTAGAAAAATACAATAATATCTAATATGAACATATGAAACAAGATATATTTATTTTTGTTCTTAAATGATTCTTTATTATTTGATTTAAATTTTCTTCTTTTTAACCGACATGCCCCGTGTATACCGTTATGGCTAAGCTGGGGTCTAATCTCAGCCCCGACTGAAGGGGTGTCAATACCGCGCCACTGGTAAGGATAGCTGTGAGTGACCCTTATCTGGTGGGTATTCAATGAGAATGGTGGGAACCATAAACTGACGGGTTAAGACACCTCATCAACCCTAAGCTGATGGGTTAAGATGTCTCAACCTACGCTGGCTACGTAGTTCTGGAACACAAGGATTGCTACTAAGAATCACACCTGAACTGGCGGGTGAGTTCCCATCCTTGGGTTCACTCGGTGCTAACCTCTACTCCCATCTGTAGGGACACTAAACAGAATAACTACGCTAAACTGAATAACTAAACTGAACTGATTAGCTGAACTGATACTGATTAACTGGACTGATACTAGTGGTATTGTTTAGCAGAGCTAAACTAAGTTTACTGGATTCCAATGACTGACGGAATGTTACTGATATCTGACAACCAACTAAGATCATGAGATTTTCCTGAGTCATATGACTGACTGAAGTCTATGGAATCATAGCTTGAGTTCGGATATCGTGAAACATGACATGGATCTAGGCACACAACTATAGTTTTCGGGTACAAGTACCCCCAGGACTTTATGGAAGGAAACTGACGCACATAACTGACTTGATCATAAGAGTAGAGCCCATAATTTTAATATCATAAGTAGGGATCTCATACTAAGCATGGTTATCAACAATGTATTGCATGGAAAGGATTTCATATCACATGAAAGTACTTGCACAATCTTAATATCATGTTCGTTGCATAATCATATTGGAAACACATACTAATAGCATGGAAATTCATGTGGATTGCAAGGTTATCATACATCTTGTTCATAAGTAGGATTTGCAAGTAAACATAGAATAATCTCATAAGAATAGTTCATGAGTATTCCAACAACATGTACAAGGCATGTTGTCAATCATAGAAGTCATTGGGACGTAAGGGCATATCATGAATCCTTCACTTAGTCACAATTTAGCTATATTGCATGATTTCTAGTTCCTTAGGCATTTTATCAAACACCTTACATGCACATCTTAAGCATAGGTGAATTCATCAAATTATACATCATGAACAACCAAATTTACATGTTTCCAACTCATATGATATCATGAATTCACAAAAACATATAAAGATTCTATTTTGGGAATCACCCAATATCATTAACAAGATCAGCAACACCCAACAATATAGAAATCATACTTTTATAATGACAAAAAGGAAAACAAACAAGCATAAACATGGGCATGATCATATCACCACAATCAACCAAGCTTTTGTATTTTAAAGATTGATTCTTGAACTCTACGGACGAAAGGAATCCGTGGATGAACACTACGCATACCTTAGAAGGAAGATTCTTGATGATTGACGGAGGAATTTCCTTTAAATCGGATCTTCAAGTTTAATTATGCAACCCTAGTTGTTTTACTCCGTTAGTGCTCTTGGATGATGAGCTTTGAGATGAAAATAGGGTTGCAGTATGTTTAGAAGATATATATTTCATAGGGTTAAGTTTAGGGACGTGTAAGGAGTATTTAAAGACCTAATTACCTTTAAAATAACTCAAGACGGAGTGTTTTTGAAACCTGGAATTAACTTAGGCGGCGCCTAAGTAATCTCCTATGCTTGGGTTGGGAGGCGCCTAACCAATCGCCTATTCTTGGGTTAGACGGCGCCTAACCAATCGCCTATGCTTACTATCTCTCACAAAAATAGGCATAACTTTTCGCTCGGATATTGGATTAAGGCGAAATTGGTATCGTTGGAAAGCTAATTCGATTTTATACAATTTGGTGGGTCTAAATCAGCCAAAATACCACATTAACATCGAGTTATACTCGTTCAAAGATGACCCTTGCAAAATCGAACACTAAAACTTGATGGATTCAAAAACTCTTAGCTTGTATTACCTTAAGTGACTCATATGAACATGCTTAATGCATCATAAGCTATCCTATCATTAGGATATTCATGGTAAGTCATGTATGCAAGTATGAATCACAGGATTAGAAACATGCGGGGTATTACAATATCTCCCCCTTGGGAACATTCATCCTCGAATGAGAATTTACTGAGAAGGGATACAAGACAATAGAACCTGAACTGAACATAAAGAACTGAAACTTGATCTCATAACTGACATGCTAAACATAATGAACTCGTGCATATCTGATGCACGGACAACTGATACATGAATGCATGACTGAGTATGAAACGGTTAATAGGTACCAAGTTTATACTGGAAACATGAACGTGAAACTTAATAAGCTTAAGGAGGACTGTTACCTTGATCTTGATCTGAATTGGCGGGGAAGAGGTGAGGATACTTGGTACGCATATCTGTTTCTGCTTCCCGAGTATCTCCCTCATGAGACTGATTTCAGCAAAGAACCTTGACTAGAGGGACTTCTTTGTTCCTCAATCTACGAGTCTGATAATCTAAGATTTCGACTGGAATCTCTTCATAAGAGAGGCTGTTATGAATGCCGATGCTCTGAATAGGGACAACAAATGCTGGGTCACCTATGCACTTCTTTAGCAAAGAGACATGGAAGACTGGATGGACTGAGGCTAGATCTGAAGGCAACTCAAGCTCATAAGCTACCTTGCCGAAACAACAAAGAATTCTGAAGGGACCGACATACCGGGGACTGAGTTTTCCTTTCTTGCTGAACCTCTTCACTCCCTTCATGGGAGAGATCTTAAGATAGACATAGTCATTGACCTCGAACTTGAGATCCTTTATACGAACATCTGCATAGGACTTCTGTCGGCTCTGAGCAGCCCAGAGTCTCTTTCTGATCAACTGAACTTTCTCTAAGACGTCGAATACTAAGTCAGGACCTATGACTGAGGACTCACTAACTTCGAACCAACCAATCAGAGATCTATATCTCTTACCATAGAGAGCTTCGAACGGAGCCATCTGAATACTAGAATGATAACTATTGTTGTATGCAATCTCAATCAAAAGCAAGTGGTCGTCCCAAATTTCCTTGAAGTCAATTGCACACGCCCTTAGCATATCTTCAAGAGTCTGAATGGTCCTCTCTGCTTGACCATTTGTCTGAGGATAAAATGCTGTGCTGAGATGGACTTGGGTACCGAGACCCTTTTGAAATGCTTTCCAAAAGTTAGAAGTGAACTAGGTACTTCTGTCTGAGATGATAGATAGTGGAACACCGTATAACCTAACTAAATCTCTGATATAGAGTTGGGCATAATCCTCAGCAGAATAAGGAGTACGAACAGGATGGAAATGAGCTGACTTGGTCATTCTATCTATAATGACCCAGACTGAATCATGCTGATGATGAGTTCTAGGCAAACCTGTCATGAAGTCCATGTTAACTTCTTCCCACTTCTAAGTAGGAATGGTGAACTCTTGCATGGAACCACTAGGTTTATGATGCTCTATCTTAACCTACTGATATGTAGAGAACTTAGCCATAAACTCTGCAACATCTCTCTTCATCCCACTATACCAATAGATCTCTCGTATATCGCGGTACATCTTAGTGGCCCCTGGATGAATAGAGTATCGCGCACCATGTGCTTCTGCAAGAATTCGATGCCTTAATTCATCTACACCTGGAACACATAGACAACCCTGACAACGAAGAACACCATCTCCCCCTTGAGAGAAAACCTCAACTTTCTGATTCTGAATTGACTCTTTGAGCTTGATAAGGCTAGGATCCCTGTCTTGTTTCTCTTTCACCTCAAAAACTAGAGATGATTCTGAACTACTATGAACACATACACCACCCTCTGAAGAATCGACTAAGCGAACGCCTAGTCTGGCAAACTGATAGATCTCCTGAGCCATCTTTTTCTTACTATCCTCAAAGTGAGAAATACTACCCATGGAGAGTCGACTGGGGGCGTCGGCCATAACATTGGCCTTGACCGAATGATAAAGAACACTCATGTCATAATCTTTCAAGAGCTCTAACGACCTTCTCTGGAGAATATTGAGATCTTTCTGGGAAAAGACATACTGGAGGCTTTTATGGTCTATGAAGACATCTACATAAACTCTAAAGAGATAATGCCTCCAAATCTTCAAGGAAAAAACTACCGCTGCTAACTCAAGATCATGAGTAGGATAATTCTTCTCATGTGGCTTTAACTGGCTGGAGGCGTAGGCTATGATCTTACCATGCTGCATGAGGACACAACCTAAACCCTCTTTGGATGCATCACAATAGACTACAAAACCGTCTGAACCATCTGGAATAGCTAGAACTTGAGTTAAGGTGAGTCGAGTCTTCAACTTTTGAAAGATCTTCTCGTATGAATCTGACCACTGAAACTTAATCTTCTTCTGAGTCAATCTGGACATGGGAGATGCAATAGAAGAAAATCCCTCGACAAACCATTTATAATAGCCAGCCAAACCCAAAAAACTCCTAATATCTGATGGAGATACAGGTCTGGGCTAGTTTTTTACTGCCTCGGTTTTCTGAGGATCTACTCTAATTCCATCACCAGAAACAATATGACCAAGGAATGCTACTGATCATAGCCAAAATTTTCACTTGCTGAACTTAGCGAATAACTGGTGATCCTTGAGAGTCTGAAGAACAATCCTGAGATGGTCTGCATGTTCACGCTCTGTGCGAGAATAGACCAGAATATCATCTATGAAGACTATGACAAATATGTCTAAGTACTGCTTGAACACACGGTTCATCAAATCCATAAAAGTTGTTGGGGCATTGGTAAGACCAAATGACATGACTAAAAATTCAAAGTGACCATACCGAGTACAGAAAACTGTCTTCAAAATGTCACATTCTCTAACTCTGAGCTGATGATAGCCTGATCTGAGATCTATCTTGGAGAAGTAACTGGCACCCTGAAGTTGGTCGAATAGATCATCAATCCTGGGAAGAGGATATATGTTCTTGACCGTGACCTTGTTGAGTTGACGATAATCAATACACATCTTGAGAGAACCGTCTTTCTTGCGCACGAATAATACTGGCGCACCCCATGGGGAAATGTTGGGTCTGATAAATCCCTTATCTAAGAGATCCTTCAACTGATCTTTTAGTTCTGTGAGTTCTGTTGGTGCCATTCTATTTGGAGAAATAGAAATAGGTTGAGTATCCGGAATAAAGTCTATGCCAAAGTCTATTTCCCTTTCGGGAGGATTGCCTGGAAGATCTTCGGGAAAGACATCTGAGTATTCATTAACAACAGGGACTATTTTGAGGCTGGGAGATTCAGAACTGAAATCTTTAACATGCACGAGATGATACACACACCCCTTAGAAATCATTTGCCTTACCCGAAGGTAGGAAGCAAGTTAACCCCTGAATGCTGAAATGCTACCCTTCCACTCTAGGACGGGCTCATTCGAGAACTGAAACTGAACTATCCTATTTCTGCAGTCGACTATGGCATAGCAGGAATGAAGCCAATCCATGTCGAGAATGACATCAAAATCAGTCATCTCTAACTTCACTAAATATGCTGACATGGATTTCTGAGATATCATAACCGGCCAGTTCCTGTATACCCACCGGGCTATGATGGTTTTACCCACTGGGGTAGAGACTAAGAAGGGCTCTGCTAGGACTTCGGGACTGATTCTAAAATCGTTTGCTATGTATGGAGTAACAAAATACAAAGATGTACCTGCGTCTAGCAAAGCATAAACAAGAACATGGTAAAATTTGTAACGTACCAGTAACGACATCAGGAGAATTTTCCTGATCCTGCTGCGACTGAAGAGCATAGAGTCTGTTTGGGCGTTGCCCACTGGTAGCACTGGAAATGGCACCCTGCTAGTTTGGGCGACTGGACTGAGCTGTAGAATGATTTTACTGACCCTGAAGACTTAACTATAGAGACTACCTAATCCTATGGCCTGGCTTGCCTCAACCAAAACAGACATCACTACCGGCTCTACAAATGCCCTTGTGGTTCTTACCACAAGTATGACAAAGGGGATTCGTTCAGGCACTACTAACACTGCCCTGATATTTAGAGCCTGGCGCTTTGTTTCGATTGCCATCTCTGAACTTTGGCACTGGAGCGCTGGCAGAGGAAGGAGCTGGAACGGCTGACTTGGAGCGAAACTGTGAACAGTTTCCTCCATCTGACTTGGGGTGAGCAAAGTTGAAATTACCCGACCTTGCTCTCTTGTTCTGCCTTTCCCTAGTCTTAAACTTTTCCTCTTATACTTGTTGGGCATGGGTCATGAGTCTTGCTAAGGTCATATCACTGATCACCATCGTAGACCTACACTCATTTATCACGCTATCGTTGACCCCTGACACGAACTTGCTCATCTTAGCTCTATTGTCTGCAACCACCTGAGGAGCATACCTGGCTAGCTGAGTAAATCTGAGTGAATACTCCCTAACCGTTATATTCCCCTGCCTGAGGTAGATGAACTCAAGAACTTTGGCTTCCTTCAGCTCTTGGGGAAAGAATCTGTTTAAGAAGGCTATGACAAATTCCTCCCACATGATAGGGTCTGTATCATCTAACCTTTTAGACTTCTATTGTTTATACCAATCATGAGCAATATCCTATAACTGGTAGGTGGATAACTTAACACTCTCAATAGGAGTAACACCCATGATGTGGATGACCTTCTAGACTTAGTCAATGAACTCTTGAGGGTCCTCATCAGACTTAGACCCATGGAAAGATAGAGGGTTCATCCGGGTGAAGTCCCGAACCCTAGCTGCTTTAGGAGTGGCCACTGGATTGGCCAGAATGACAGGTGTCCGTTCGTTCTCTGCAGCCATGGACTGAGTAAGTGTGGTAAATGCGGCTCTAAACTCTGCATAGGAAACATGTTTGCCCACAGGATCTTCGGGCTGAGGAGCTGGCTGGTTTCTTCACTTTGGGGCCATGGTCTAGAATAAGAGAAAAATAGATTAGACTAAGAGTTTAACTTGTGATTATGCTCACTAGTATGACATGAATAGTGAAGAAAGGGAACTGTTTCTAAAATATCTTATAGCTTCCCGCACATAAATGTGGCGTGCTACACACCCATGTACAAGACTTTACTAGATGCGGCTTTCAGACTTCCTAGGACTCTATTGAACCTTAGGCTCTGATACCAAGTTTGTAACACCCCGATTTGCTGAACCAGAATGCTACACGGTGCTCATGACCCTGAGGGACCACAAGCTAACCCATGTCTGATATTTGTACCTGTATACTGCAAATCATGAGGTAATAATGCGGAATACATGGAACTGTAAGGCCATAAGGTTCAGCTGAATACAATCATGTGGGTGAAAATACCCAAAACAACTAAATCTGAACGTAAATCTGAAAGTAAATCCGAAAGTAAATCCGAAAGCCTCTAAAATATCTGAATAAGGAGCTGAAAGAACATGTCTCCAACCAACTCCATAAAATTGAACTGAAGAAATAAGTAAATGAATCAAATCATATTGTCCTCGGATCAATGAGGACTCACTATGTCTCTGCGACTGGAATGTTACCGCTACTGCTGGGCTGGAGCTCGTGTCTCGGAACCTATGGTGTAACATGAAAAGAAAGCACCATAGCGCAAATGCGTTAGTACAACTGGAGTACTGAGTATACAAGGAAGGTAGGCTGAACATAAAGGGTTTCATGCATGAACAACACTGACTAACTAATATGAACATGGGAGTGCAAACACACATATATAGAAATTGGGACCATGAATACGTGATAGCATGACCAGTAAGCTAATACATGGTTTACTGATAACTGTCATGACTGATACTGAAACTGATAACATGGATGACTGTATCTGACAGTCCTGTATATACTAAAATCTGAAGAATGCCTTAGGTTCTTTTACTAAGACTGTTACTGAAACTGTGGGAAGTAGTGTTTAACCGACATGTCCCGTGTATGCCGTTATGGCTAAGCTGGGGTCCAATCTCTGCCCCGACTGGAGGGGTGTCAATACTGCACCACTGGTAAGGATAGCTGTGAGTGACCCTTATCTGGCGGGTACTCAATGAGAACGGTGGGAACCCTAAACTGATGGGTTAAGCCACCTCATCAACCCAAAGCTGACGGGTTATGATGTCTCAACCTACGCTAGCTACATAGTTCTGGAACACAAGGATTGCTACTAAGAATCACACCCTGAACTGGCGGGTGACTTCCCATCCTTGGATTCACTCGGTGCTAATCTCTACTCCCATCTGGAGGGACGCTGAACTGAATAACTACGCTGAAATGAATAACTGAATTGAACTGATTAGCTGAACTGATACTAATTAACTGGACTGATACTAGTGAAATTGTTTAGCAGAGCTAAACTAAGTTTACTAGATTCCAATGACTGGCGGAATGTTACTGATATCTGACAACCGACTAAGATCATGAGATTTTCCTGAGTCACATGAATGAATGAAGTCTATGGAATCATAGCTTGAGTTCGGATATCGTGAAACATGACATGGATCTAGGCACACAACTATAGTTTTCGGGTACAAGTACCCCCAGGACTCTATGGAACGAAACTGACGCACATAACTGACTTAATCATAAGAGTAGAGCCCATAATTTTAATATCATAAGTAGGGATCTCATACTAAGCATGGTTATCAACAATGTATTGCATGGAAAGGATTTCATATCACATGAAAGTACTTGCACAATCTTAATATCATGTTCGTTGCATAATCATATTGGAAACACATACTAATAGCATGGAAATTCATGTGGATTGCAAGGTTATCATACATCTTGTTCATAAGTAGGATTTGCAAGTAAACATAGAATAATCTCATAAGAATAGTTCATGAATATTCCAACAACTGTACAAGGCACGTTATCAATCATAGAAGTCATTGGGACGTAAGGGCATATCATGAATCCTTCACTTAGTCACAATTTAGCTATATTGCATGATTTCTAGTTCCTTAGGCATTTTATCAAACACTTTACATGCACATCTTAAGAATAGGTGAATTCATCAAATTATACATCATGAACAACCAAATTTACATGTTTCCAACTCATATGATATCATGAATTCACAAAAACATATAAATATTCCATCTTGGGAATCACCCAATATCAACAACATGATCATCAACACCCAACAATATAGAAATCATACTTTTATAATGAAAAAGAGGAAAACAAACAAGCATCAACATGGGTATGATCATATCACTACAATCAACCAAGCTTTTGTATTTTAAATATTGATTCTTGAACTCCACGGATGAAAGGAATCCATGGATGAACAATACGCATACCTTAGAAGGAAGATTCTTGATGATTGACGGAGGAATTTCCTTGAAATCGGATCTTCAAGTTTAATTATGCAACCCTAGTTGTTTTTCTCCTTTAGTGCTCTTGGATTATGAGCTTTGAGATGAAAATAGGGTTGCAGTATGTTTAGAAGATATATATTTCGTAGGGTTCAGTTTAGGGACGTGTAAGGAGTATTTAAAGACTTAATTAACTTTAAAACAACTCAAGACGAAGTGTTTTTGACACCTGGAATTAACTTAGGCGGCTCCCAAGTAATCGCCAATGCTTGGGTTGGGCGGCGCCTAACTAATCCCCTATGCTTGGGTTAGGCGGCGCCTAACCAATCGCCTATGCTTACTGTCTCTCACGTAAATGGGCATAACTTTTTGCTCGGGTGTTGGATTAAGGCGAAATTGATATCGTTGGAAAGCTAATTCGATTTTCTACAATTTGGTGTGTCTAAATCAGCTAAAATACCACATTAACATCGAGTTATACTCATTCAAAGATGACCCTTGAAAAATCGAACACTAAAACTTGATGGATTCAAAAACTCTTAGATTGTATTACCTTAAGTGACTCATATGAACATGCTTAATGCATCATAAGCTATCCTATCATTAGGATATTCATGGTAAGTCATGTATGCAAGTATGAATCACAGGATTAGAAACATGCGGGGTATTACAGGACACTTACAAATAGTATTTAGATTATTTGTTAAACATGGCATAGTAATAAGTAAAAAGAAAATGGAATTATGTAAGACCTATATCAATTTGTTTGGCATAACAATAGGAAATGGTATAATAAAACTCCAACCACACATAGCTAAAAAGGTATTAGAAATGCCCGATAAATTAGAAAAAACTAAAGATTTACAAAAAAATTTAGGATTTCTAAACTACGCGAGAAATTTTTAATTTTATCCAAGATTTAGCAAAAATAGTAGGACCATTATATGCAAAGACAGGAAGCAAGGGACAAAAAAGCTTTAATATAGACGATATTAAATTAGTTCACAAGATAAAAGAAAAAGTTAAAAATATTCCGGACTTAAAAATACCATTAGAATCAGACTATTTAATTATCCAAACAGACGGAAGTGATTTAGGATGGGGAGCTATTCCAGAAACAGTTCTCTAATCTTACTTTATTAAATTCTAAATCTTCTTCAAAGTGTGTTAATAATGTTTTATAATATTTTATGTCTAATTCGTCTAGGTCTTCTTGAGTCAATTTATTTTCAATTATTTTTATACTTTCTTTTAATGCTCTTTCTATCTTTATTAATTCAACTTTAATACCGGATTCTTCTTCTATCCACTTATTTATTTTTCTTAATCTTTGGAAAATAGGTAGGGCTTGCATGTCTTATCCTAATTGATAAGATTTTTTAGTAATACGTTCCTTAAGCCACTTTATTCCTGTTGTATTATTTTCTAAATCTCTATCACAACCTTGTACTTCCCAATTTAACGCGCTTACTAATCTATCACACACTGGTCTAGATGTATTATATGATTTATATAATCTATTTGCTTCTAGTAACCTTTTTCTCCTTTCTTGTTAGTTATGTTTTCTGGCTATTATATTATTTCTTTTTCTGATTTCTCTATATAAATAGAAATAGCTACACCTTATGTTTTGGAAAGATCTATGTCTTTTCATACAGATTTAAAAAGTTTGTGAGTTAATAGGTAATGTTCCCAAAATCTTCTCGCTCTGATACCAAATAAAATAGATACTTAGATAAAAAGATGTTTCAATGAAAATCAACAAAGAACATAAGCAATCTTTAGTTTGGTTATGCAAATATGTTGTAAAATACTACTCAGTACTCCCTCTCTCCTATAGTTTCTTCATTAAATAAGTTCTTTTAGCTTATATTTTTTTATACCCTGTTTATCTATCTCTTTTAACTTAAATTCTTAATAGCTTCTTCTTTAACCACACCCCGGAATAGTCACCTGGCTATTAACACTTGTCCTGTTATCTATTCAGCAGACTTGGCGGACTTTCAAAGCCAGAATCCCTAGGAATTTATAGGTTAATCCATCGTTGCTATTAAAGGGTTAAAAGATTAACCATATACTAAGGGTAATAAAGGATTTAAATAAATTTACATGATTTTAATAATTACATGTAGTTACATAAAATAAAAATTTCATAAACATAAATATTTTTGTGGGAAAAACATAGTGTAAATAAGAACTTACATGAAGTAACTGGGGGAGAGGTTTCCCTTTCGGGAACCCCCTTAAGATTGAATCGAAACTTGAAAACTTTTACTCAGACTATATTATACCACTTGGTTTATACAAAAGAGAAGGATTGATAGTTTAGGAGAAGGGTTTTACACATTTAGAGGGAAGAGGAATATGTTGTGTTCCGTTTTTTCTCATTCTTACCTTCTACTACTAAGTCTTAAGCCTTTTATAGGCAAATTTCTAGAAAAAAGGAGTGGATATAAAAACAGCTACTTGGCCTGGACATATGTGGCCGACACTTAAAGATAAAAGATAAGAAAAAATCTTATTAATGCTAGCCGGGTGCTCATTGGGCCCCATCATCACATGCATTATTGTTTCTTTCTTGACTTAGTCAGACATATGCTTCATAGTTTTTCTTTCTTTTTAGAAAGTAATGATAAAGGAAGCACCATTCTGACACTGACACTGACTCGATTATTACAAGACACAAAGTGGGCATCCCTACCTATCAATCTTATCTCTTACTGTAAGTAGCTTGTCTATTTTCTTGTCTTCTTCTGGACTAAGTATCCAAATTGTGCAGGGCGATCGAATCGAAACTCATTCCTGAGTCATCGTCTTCGTAAGGGTCCTAACCATCTTGGAAAGGAGTAAATTCATTGTCTTCATTAATGTCTTCATCATTTATTTCTGGGACTAATCTGTCTGTACTGGTGATGATAGGCGAATTTACACGCCTATATCAATATATTTTGCCCATATTTTAGCCTAGTTTTGAGAACAAATTATATATTTCATGCACTTTTAGTCCTTTTTCCTATAAATGAGCTAACAAACATGATTAGTAAAGTTTCAGGTATAAATGATGCAAAATACAGCATTTTAAGGCTTACTTGACGCAAAAGAAAGCTCACGAACGAAGAGGAAGAAAGTCTACACGCCTAAGGATCAAAACTGCTGCATGGAAAATCTGTCCCGGGCTAAAACAGCATTTCTGAAGACTTTGGGGACTTACAGACACAAAGCTGGATTTTGACAATGATACATTAACCTAGTACAATTGGGTTATGTATTTCATTAGTTTATTTGGATTAGGAGAATGTTACATTAACCTAGTACAAATGGGTTAAGTATTTCCTTAGTTTAGTAGGATTTGGTTATTTATTTCATTAGCATAGTAGGAGTAGGATAGGAGTATTATAAATACCCTATCATGCTAGAGATTTTTAATTAACTCCTCCCTTAGTGGAGAGATACATTCATCCCTCACCACAATACATTCTTCCATCCCTCTCTTCTTCCACCACAACAATTCTACAACTCTTTTAATCTTTCCATTAATTCTATTTTTCTTCTTCTATTCATCTATTCAATTCTTAATTTCCGCAACAAGAGAAACGTTACTTGCTAAGGAATCACGCCTCACGCCTATCACTTGATCTACACGCCATTACTCAATATTGTGATATAAAAACAATGTCAATCGTGATCTCCTTCGCATTCATGGGTAACTAAACCTCTCTGTTGGGGTTATGGAAGCCGAATGAGATACTATCTATTGCTGTGAGTTTGTGAGTTCATGACACGTATATTGCTTATATCATTATTCTCTTCATCTTAATCCACATTCTTTGCGGTTGCAAACGCAACAATACGCCAGTCTAACATTTAACTTGTTCGAGAGAAAGGTTATTTGTCTGGAAAAGAGATAATGTCAAGGTAGTAGGACACCCTTTCCTATTAAAAAGCTAGTGTCGTAACTGGACTAACCTCTTGGAGAATTCGTACCGTTAGACACACTTTAAGCTCGAGAGAGTTAAAGTGAAATAGTCCTTGTTTAGGTCGAGAGACGCTTGGATTTACCATCGACTACAATTCTCTATAAGCACATGCATGTCACAATTCTACACACTCATAGGCAATAGAGACGTATACCTCAGAAGGTGGACATAACCCCAACGCTTCAATTCTCATTGTTTACAACTCACGTAACAATCTCTCTCTCTTTACTTTATTATTTTCAGCTTTTGTTTACATTACTTGCACAACAAGAATTCCCCCTTCTTACGAGACTTGCACCAAAAGTTTAGTAATTTTACTTACTTGTTGGCCAAGCTATTCCCTGTGGGATCGACACCCAACCCAGGTTGGGTTCTATATTTGTTAACGATCGCTTTACATTCCTACGAGAGCTGTAGATTGAGCGTTATCAACTGGTACTTGGCTGTTCATCAACATGCTTATCTTGTGTCTGTTGGCTGAAGAATCTATCCAAGTCTGTTTAATTATAGTCTCTATAGTTTCACTTTTCTTTCTTGAGATTAAAGTCTTCTTTGAAGTCTTATTGCCTGATTTTGTTATTCTACGTCTTGATGAAGAACAATCTTCATCTTCACTTTTTGGCAAAGTGATAGCCATCAACGGGATTGACTTGTCTTTACCGGTTACCGTTTGAACTGGACTAGCTGTACCAACATCCGGTACAGTGGATTTCTGAGCATTTTGAGGGAAATGCACACCCTTCTCATTCATTTTTTGAGGAGATGGAGAACTCTGAGTCTGATTGTTTGTCCTACTTGTATTTATCTGATGATCAAGTCTTGCTTTCAATATTCGTATCTGCCTTATTAGTCTGGTATTTTCCATAAGAAGTGAGTCCTTCTGAGCATTAAGCTTCTTGAAATTCTCCGTTATAGAAGAACAATGGTCACAAAAATTTTTTTTCCTGTGTCTCTCTGCATATTGTATTGAGGTATTTGATCTGGATTTTGTCTGAGTGAAGGTGATATATAGTAATTTGGTACTAAGTATCCTCTAGCATGATTTGTTGCTTCAGTGAAATCATTAAAGCCTTTAAAAAGTGGGGTTTTAAAACCTTGTATTGATTCTAATAATTCTATCCATGTTTGAAAAATGCCATTAGTTTTACCATGATTAACTACATAATATTTAAACCATATATTATTGCTAATACTTCTAGGTATATAGCACTCTTGTTTTCTTTTTCTTTATATGCTCTACTCTGGTAGTCGCATATTTGTTCTTCGTTTTTATTACTATATTTATTAATACTGCTAGGATAATAAATTCCTATAAGATATATTGAATATATTAGAGAAATTCAACGGCAATACTCTAGAGAATTTACTTATAAACATCAACTTGTAAGAATTCGAAAACAATTTGAAGAAAGACTAGAGTTGTTAAAAAAAAGAAATAAGAAACCTAGAAATAGATATTCTAAACTTTAAAGAAACAGAGAAATAATTACTATAACCTCTAAATATTATAAAAAAGCATTAATTAATGAACAATCTAGGCTGATAGAAAATATACAAGAAGTAGAATTAGACATAACCTATACTAATGTTAGACTAAAATACCAAACAAAGCTAAGTAAAAAATATCTTAATCTAAATCATCTAGGCTAACAAAATAGATTCATTAAAACACCTTGAGTATTTAGATCTTCATTATCAACCTGAAAAGAAATCTAGAAAATTAAAAGATAATATTACTTTAAAGTGTAATTTTAGTCAAGGAGAACATATATTGCATTCAGAAAATAAAGAATATAGCACCTTAATTGATATAATAATAAACCTTAGTGAAAAAATCCAAGAAAAGGATAACATTATAATCAGATTCTTAGAAGAACAAGAAATAACTCAATATAAGCAGAAAAAGATATTAGAAAAACTAGAACAAAATTTAGATTATCTAAAAATCTAAGAATCAGAAATAAATAAAAAGATACAATATTTGAATAATAATTTCAATCTAGAAAAAGTACCTACAAAAATAGAAATCGAAAAATTAATAAAGAATATACTGGAAAAAACTAAAGAAATAGAAAACAAAACCATTTTATCAATAACCAAAATAGAAGAAAAATTACAAATTATACAAACTGATATAACTAAGTTAAAAACATTAACACAAAGGCTAGAAGAAATTTCTCTTTCATGAAGATAGAAGATATAAACTATAAAAAAGCATTAGAAACTTCAAAAATATTTCATACCGAACCAGAAGGATTTTCTTTACATCTATCGATAGGCCAGTCAGAAAAAACAATTGTAAAATAAAATAATACTATAATAGCATTATTAATAGATTTACATGCTAAAATAGATACCATAATAAAAGGAAAAGAAATTAATAAATCAGTCGAAGAACCAGAACTACCCGAATTACATAGAAAGATTGATTTCTTAATAAAAAATAAGGAAGATAAAGAACCAGATAAAAATCCTGAAATAGAAGAACTAATAAATTAATTAAAAAGAACTGAATTATCTCCTAGACAAGAAAGTAAAACTATAAAGCCAAAATCACAATGGACTTTCTTTCAACTAGATCAGGAAGAGCCATCGAGGAAAATAGAGAAAGAAATAAAGAAGAAAGGATAAGTTTTTCAAATAATAGAATAGGAAGTAATATATTTTCTAGATTACTACCAAGGACTCGCCAAAATATAGAACAACATCAAGAATTAAATGAAGTAATAGACGTAGAAAGAGATTTACAAATTTTTCAGCAAAATCAATTAAAACTTTTAAGTCCTAAAACTTTATATAATACAAAGTATTTCACTACAGATAATCAGTTATACAAACATTATAGAGAGGAACAAATATCCGCATTAGGAGAAAATTTTACTACGTTAAAACTTGTAGACTCCGAATCGTTAAGACAAATAAGAAATAATAAAACTATGTTAATGCACATGGGACTAATAGTAATAGGAATTATATGATGATAGATGGACAGATATTAAAAAATCAATAATAGGATTAACTGAAGTAGACATGACAAACAACGGAGGAATTTTTTACATTAGTCCAGACTTTTTAATGAACTTAAAGGAATTTGGAACAAATATTAAAGTAATTACAAATAAAATAGATACTTAGATAAAAAGATGTTTCAATGAAAATCAACAACGAACATAAGCAATCTTTAGTTTGGTTATGCAAATATGTTGTAAGATCCTACTCAATAGTCTCTCTCTCCTATAGTTTCTTCATTAAATAAGTTCTTTTAGCCTTATAGATAGAGATGGTATAATGTTATTCAAAAACCTCACACATACTCCAGTAATAACTTCAAAATTACCTACAATATATAGAAAACTTAAAGCACAAAAAGATTCTCAACCAAATCCTCAGACATGCTGTGATAAATGTACAGACAATAGTTGTAAAATTAACGAAGAGGAAAAAGAGTTAAAAGAATGTATAGAAGAATATACGTTAATAAATATAGAAGAACATGAATACTTAGAGAATATAGAAAAAGATTATACTTTAATAAATATAGAAACACAGTTTTACAACTTTAAAAAAGGAATAAATAAAATAGGAATGATAAATAGTCCAAAAGACTTAGATAATATAATATCTATTTTATATAAAATAAAAATAATCGGAGAAAGACCATTAGCTCATTGGGATGCTAATGAGATAATGTGTAAATTAGATATAATTAATTTCGAATACACTATAAAAACTGCACCTATAGAAGCTAATAATGAAGATACTAAAGAATTTGATATACAAATTAAAGAACTTCTAAAATTAGAATTAATAAGAAGATCTACTTCTAGACATAGATCGGTTGCTTTTATGGTAAGAAATCATAATGAACAAATAAGAGGTAAAACTCGTATGGTAATTAACTATAAAAGATTAAATGGCAATACTAGAACAGATGCATTTAAATCTCTTACTAATACTTGATTAATATTATAAGTAGGTTTGTAATATTTATTACACGTATTTAAGAAACTTATTTGAACTTCCTCTATATATTGATGATAAATATTTCTGGATCCATCCATTTGCATTGTTGTAATTGGTGTTTTATATGTTTCTAATATGTTTTCTGGTATTATCTCTTTATTTATTATACAACTAGTACATCCTGGATCTATTAAAGCTAATGTTTCTATTTCTATATCTTTAATTTTTATTTTTACAAATACTTTTACAGTAGAAAAGTCTTTTTCTTTGTTACATATTAGGCCACTATTATTCTCTATGTTCATAAGCTCTGTTTCTATTTGTTCTAAATGTTCCGTTCTTTGTGTACTATTTTCATCTTCATATTGTTTAGCTTTTCCTTTTTCTAGTAGATTTATTTTGTGTTCTAGCTCATTTACTCTATCCTCTATAGTTGTTATTCTTAGATTCGTGATTTGATTAGTTGTATATCTTTGTTCATTATTTACGTTTGATTCTATTTTTATTTTTAAGGTAGTTTCTATACAATTTATACAGGCTTCCATGTAACATTTTCTACATTTAGCTTTGAATTCCTTACTAGGATACCATCTACAAATTTGGCATTTATTACTATCTATTCCTTTATTTTTATGGAACTCATGGGTACACTCTTCTGTGACATTCATTAAGTTATTTATTACTAAACTATTTAAGTCTAACTCATCTATTTCTTGTCCAATTTCATTTATCAGGTTATCTTCCTCGGAATCTGATGAGTCTGTTTTGTTATTTTCATTTAATTCGATACTTACTATAGAATATATGCTTTTTGTGTCTGACATATATTCATCTACATTTAATAATGTTTCTTGAAAGTCTTCTATTAACTGAGAGTTTCTAGTTCTACTATTGTTCCTTTTAGGGCATATATTTGCTAAATGATCTGGACTTCCACATGCATAACATTCTAGTTTATTTCTATAATTCCTATCATTTCTATATTTCCTAACATGTCTATCTCTATTTAAATAAGGTTTCTTTACTTGTGATTTTCTTAGAAAATACCTATTACGAGTGTATGGTTTTTTGTTGTAATTATTGTAATTTTTATATCTTCTTGGTTTTCTTTGGTTATTATCATAATTCTGTATGGTATATATTATTGATTTACAAAAATTCATTTCATTTCTTTTTAACTATTTTTGTATTTGTATATTTGTACATTTCTCTGTTGATATATTCATTACATGTTGTATTCTTTGTCCTATAGTCCATCTAGCATTTGGGTATTGAATTACTTCATCTTTTTTATACCATTTTTCTTCTATTTCTCTTCCTAATGGTCCTGTAATTTATTAAATAATTTCTTTCCTAATTCCTCATTAAAAGTATTACCACTGGTTGCACAATAATAAAAATAATCTTTTAAAAAGCTTTTTATATGCATCCAGTGTGAGATGCTTAATTGTTCTAATTTTATCAATGCATCCTTTTGTAATGTTATTAAACCACTATTTGGGTCTTTTCCTGTTAATAAATTATGCATTTTATTTGTAAAATTATAGAGGTTTGGTCTCATTGCTAATAAAACTTGAAAATCTTGTGGGCAATTAGATTTGAATCCTTCCCACGTTACTTTTGTTGAATCTCCTAAAAATTTTTTGAGATACTAATACATTGTTTCTACATCTGTTTCTGTATAATGTCTTACATAATCTGCTACTACTATTCTTTTCCATAGATCTATTACAGTATCCCACATTTGTGGATCATGAGCTGTTGTATTTAAAATTTTTCCTTTACTACCTCCTTCTTGGAGTTTAATTTGTTCTTCTATTGGCATTCTTTTTCCAGCTGGTCTTATATTTCGCCTTTAATTTTTTTATCAGGATTTAACCTAATTGCTGGTCTTCTAGGTATATTACCTGTGCTATAACTTATTGGTTGAACATTAGGATTAGTTGGCTGGAAAGGACTAGCACTTGTAGAGCTTGTTGCCTCTACTTCTGCTAATTATTTATAGCTTATTATAGACATTGTGTCCTCACTTTCCTTTTCTGAGTTAGTATCATTAATATTTTCTGATTGATGCGTCCTATATCCTAAATTATCATTTCTTTCTAAACATGTTTTGAAATATTTTATACATTCTTTAATATCCATGTTATTCTTTTTACATCCTTTACATCTAAAAACCCTATTTTTATTTTCTTCATGCAACATTAGTTCTTGTTCCATCGCATAATCTACTTCATATCCTTCTTGTAATATTTCTACATTCATTAGTTTTTGTACTATTTCTACAATACTCTCTGTTTCATTATCATCTAATGATCTTTGATTTGTGTATTATAGTCTGTGAATCTAACAAATGTTTGTTCTTTGCTACTAGTATATAATAATTGGGTTTCTGGAATAAATTTATCTAAATTTCATTCTAATCCTGCATATTCTTCTGAATTTATCTTTATAGGTTTTATTAAATTTATTCCTTTATTACCCATTATTTCTACTACATTGTTTACTTTCAATTTATATTTAGTGTTGCTACTTAAAGTCATTCTTCCAATAAATCCTATACATATTAATAAATTATTTCCACTACTCATTTCTTCATATCCTTTAGCATGAATTCCTATTTTAATATTTGTTCCGAATTCCTTTAAGTTCATTAAAAAGTCTGGACTAATGTAAAAAATTCCTCCATTGTTTGTCATGTCTACTTCAGTTAATCCTATTATTGATTTTTTAATATCTGTCTGTCTATCATCATATATTACTACTAATACTTTGGATCCTAAATTTTTTCTAGTTAATCCTTTAATTCCTATTACTATTAGTCCCATGTGCATTAACATAGTTTTATTGTTTCTTATTTGTCTTAATGATTTAGAGTCTACAAGTTTTAACGTAGTAAAATTTTCTCCTAATGCGGATATTTGTTCCTCTCTATAATGACTGTATAACTGATTATCTGTAGTGAAATACTTTGTATTATATAAAGTTTTAGGACTTAAAAGTTTTAATTGATTTTAGTGAAAAATTTGTAAATCTCTGTCTACATCTATTACTTCATTTAATTCTTCATGTTGTTCTATATTTTGGCGAGTCCTTGGCAGTAATCTAGAAAATATATTACTTCCTATTCTATTATTTGAAAAACTTATCCTTTCTTCTTTGTTTCTTTCTCTATTTTCCACGATGGCTCTTCCTGATCTAGTTGAAAGAAAGTCCATTGTGGTTTTGGCTTTATAGCTTTTCTTTCTTGTGTAGGAGATAATTCGGTTCTTTTTAATTGATTTATTAGTTCGTCTATTTCAGGATTTTTATCTGGTTCTTTTTCTTCCTTATTTTTTATTAAGAAAGCAATCTTTCTATGTAGTTCGGGTAATTCTAGTTCTTTGACTGATTTATTAATTTCTTTTCCTTTTATTATGGTATCTATTTTAGCATGTAAATCTATTAATAATCTATTATAGTATTATTTTATTTTACAATTGTTTTTTTTGACTGGCCTATCGGTAGATGTAAAGAAAATCCTTCTGGTTCGGTATAAAATATTTTTGAAGTTTCTAAAGCTTTTTTATAGTTTATATCTTCTATATTCATGAAAGAGAAATTTCTTCTAGCCTTTGTGTTAATGTTTTTAACTTAGTTATATCAGTTTGTATAATTTGTAAATTTTCTTCTATTTTGGTTATTGATAAAATGGTTTTGTTTTCTATTTCTTTAGTTTTTTCCAGTATATTCTTTATTAATTTTTTGATTTCTATTTTTGTAGGTACTTTTCTAGATTGAAATTATTATTCAAATATTGTATCTTTTTATTTATCTCTGATTCTTGAATTTTTAATCTAAATTTTGTTCTAGTTTTTCTAATATCTTTTTCTGCTTATATTGAGTTATTTCTTGTTCTTCTAAGAATCTGATTATAATGTTATCCTTTTCTTGGATTTTTTTCACTAAGGTTTATTATTATATCAATTAAGGTGTTATATTGTTTATCCTCTGAATGTAATATATGTTCTCCTTGACTAAAATTACACTTTAAAGTAATATTATCTTTTAATTTTCTATATTTCTTTTCAAGTTGATAACGAAGATCTAAATACTCAAGGTGTTTTAATGAATCTATTTTGTTAGCCTAGATGATTTAGATTAAGATATTTTTTACTTAGCTTTGTTTGGTATTTTAGTCTAATATTAGTATAGGTTATGTCTAATTCTACTTGTTGTATATTTTCTATCAGCCTAGATTGTTCATTAATTAATGCTTTTTTATAATATTTAGATGTTATAGTAATTATTTCGTCTGTTTCTTTAAAGTTTAGAATATCTATTTCTAGGTTTCTTATTTCTTTTTTTTAACAACTCTAGTCTTTCTTCAAATTGTTTTCGAATTTTTACAAGTTGATGTTTATAAGCAAATTCTCTATAGTATTGCCGTTGAATTTCTCTAATTTATTCAATATATCTTATAGGCATTTATTATCCTAGCGGTATTTGATCTGCTTGTTGTTTATATAAATTTATTCTCCAAAAACAGTTCTCTAATCTTACTTTATTAAATTCTAAATCTTCTTCAAAGTGTGTTAATAATGTTTTATAATATTTTATGTCTAATTCGTCTAGTTCTTCTTGAGTCAATTTATTTCCAATTATTTTTATATTTTCTTTTAATGCTCTTTCTATCTTTATTAATTCAACTTTAATACCAGATTCTTCTTCTATCCACTTATTTATTTTTCTTAGTCTTTGGAAAATAGGTAGGGCTTGCATGTCTTATCCTAATTGATAAGATTTTTTACTAATACGTTTCTTAAGCCACTTTATTCCTGTAGTATTATTTTCTAAATCTCTATCACAACCTTGTATTTCTCAATTTAACGCGCTTACTAATCTATCACACACTGGTCTAGATGTATTGTATGATTTATATAATCTATTTGCTTCTAGTAACCTTTTTCTACTTTCTTCTAAGTTATGTTTTCTGGCTATTATATTATTTCTTTTTCTGATTTGTCTATATAAATAGAAATAGCTACACCTTATGTTTTGGAAAGATCTATGTCTTTTCATACAAATTTAAAAAGTTTGTGAGTTAATAGGTAATGTTCCCAAAACCTTCACACTCTGATAACAAATAAAATAGATACTCAGATAAAAAGATGTTTCAATGAAAATCAACAAAGAACATAAGCAATCTTTAGTTTGGTTATGCAAATATGTTGTAAAATACTACTCAGTACTCCCTCTCTCCTATAGTTTCTTCATTAAATAAGTTCTTTTAGGCTATATTTTTTTTTATACCCTGTTCATCTCTCTCTTTTAACTTAAATTCTTAATAGCTTCTTCTTTAACCACACCCCGGAATAGTCACCTGGCTATTAACACTTGTCTTGTTATCAATTCAGGAGACTTGGTGGACTTTCAAAGCCAGAATCCTTAGGAATTTACAGGTTAATCCATCGTTTTTATTAAAAGGTTAAAAGATTAACCATATACTAAGGGTAATTAAGGATTTACATAAATATACATGATTTTAATAATTACATGTAGTTACATAAAATAAAAATTTCATAAACATAAATATTTTTGTGGGAAAAACATAGTGTAAATATGAACTTACATGAAGTAACTGGGGGAGAGGTTTCCCTTTCGGGAACCCCCTTAAGATTGAATCGAAACTTGAAAACTTTTATTCAGACTATATTATACCACTTGGTTTATACAAAAGAGAAGGATTGATTGTTTATGAGAAGGGTTTTACACATTTAGAGGTAAGAGGAATCTGTTGTGTTCCGTTTAAGGGTTTTACACATTTAGAGGGAAGAGGAATATGTTGTGTTCCATTTTTTCTTATTCTTACCTTCTACTACTAAGTCTTAAGCCTTTTATAGTCAAATTTTTAGAAAAAAGAGTGGATATAAAAACAGCTACGTGGCCTGGACATATGTGGCCGACACTTAAAGATAAAAGATAAGAAAGAATCTTATTAATGCTAGCCGGGTGCTCATTGGGCCCCATTGTCACATGCATTATCGTTTAGGATTTACATAAAGTTACATGATTTTAATAATTACATGTAGTTACATAAAATAAAAATTTCATAAACATAAATATTTTTGTGGGAAAAACATAGTGTAAATAAGAACTTAAATGAAGTAACTTGGGGAGAGGTTTCCCTTTCGGGAACCCCCTTAAGATTGAATCGAAACTTGAAAACATTTATTCAGACTATATTATACCACTTGGTTTATATAAAAGAGAAGGATTGATAGTTTAGGAGAAGGGTTTTACACATTTAGAGGGAAGAGGAATATGTTGTGTTCCGTTTTTCCTCATTCTTTCCTTCTACTACTAAGTCTTAAGCCTTTTATAGGCAAATTTCTAGAAAAAAGAAGTGGATATAAAAATAGTTACGTGGCCTGGACATATGTGGCCGACACTTAAAGATAAAGGATAAGAAAGAATCTTATTAATGCTAGCCGGGTGCTCATTGGGCCCCATCGTCACATGCATTATTGTTTCTTTCTTGACTCAGTTAGACATATGCTTCACAGTTTTTATTTCTTTTTAGAAAGTAATGATAAAGGAAGCACCATTCTGACACTGACACTGACACTGACTCGATTATTACAAGACACAAAGTGGGCATCCCCACCTGTCAATCTTATCTCTTACTATAAGTAGGTTGTCTTTATTTTCTTTTCTTCTTCTGGACTAAGTATCCAAATTATGCAAGGCGACCGAATCAAAACTCATTCCTGAGTCATCGTCTTCGTAAGGGTCCTGAGCATCTTGGAGAGGAGTAAATTCATTGTCTTCATTAATGTCTTCATCATTTTTTTCTAGGACTAATCTGTCTGTACTGGTACTTGGTTGTTCATTTGAAAGTCCGCCAAGTCTGCCGAACAGATAACTAGACAAGTTTTTATAGCCAGGTGACTATTTCGGGGTGTGGTTAAAGAAGAAGATATTAAGAATTTAAGTTAAAAGAGAGAGATGAACGTGGCTAACAAAATAGATTCATTAAAACACCTTGAGTATTTAGATCTTCATTATCAACCTGAAAAGAAATATAGAAAATTAAAAGATAATACTACTTTAAAGTGTAATTTTAGTCAAGGAGAACATATATTGCATTCAGAAGATAAACAATATAACACCTTAATTGATATAATAATAAACTTTAGTGAAAAAATCCTAAATTTATCAAAATTTCATTCTAATCCTGCATATTCTTTTGGATTTATCTTTGTAGGTTTTATTAAATTTATTCCGAGAACAAATTTATATAAACAACAAGCAGATCAAATACCGCTAGGATAATAAATGCCTATAAGATATATTGAAGTCTTATTGCCTGATTTTATTATTCTACGTCTTGATGAAGAACAATCTTCATCTTCACTTTTTGGCAAAGTGATAGCCAATAGAAGACTTTCAAGAAACATTATTAAATGTAGACGAATATATATCAGACATAGAAAGCATATATTCTATAGTAAGTATCGAATTAAATGAAAATAACAAAACAGACTCATCAGATTCTGAGGGAAGAGGAATATGTTGTAACTGGGGGAGAGGTTTCCCTTTCGGGAACCCCCTTAAGATTGAATGGTATTTTCCTGTTAATAAATTATGCATTTTATTTGTAAAATTATAAGAACTGTTTCTGGAGAACAAATTTATATAAATAGCAAGCAGATCAAATACTGCTAGGACAACAAATGCCAACTCGCAAACTTTTTAAATCTATATGAAAAGACAAAAAGTTCTCTAATCTTACTTTATTAAATTGTAAATCTTCTTCAAAGTGTGTTAATAATGTTTTATCATATTTTATGTCTAATTCGTCTAGGTCTTCTTGATTCTTTTAATGAGGAATTAGGAAAGAAATTATTTAATAAATTACCAGGACCATTAGGAAGAAAAATAGAAGAAAGATGGTATAAAAGAGAAAGTTCAGCCATCTTCTTCTACTCCTAGTTTTATCGTTTATTTTTTGATGAAATTTAACAATAGCTTCAAAATCTGTTCTAACTAAAATTTCTTGGATTTTTAGATAATCTAAATTTTTTTCTAGTTTTTCTAATATCTTTTTCTGCTTATATTGAGTTAAGCCATCTTCTTTTACTGCTAGTTTTATCGTTAATTTTCTGATGGAATTTAAACTATAAAAAAGCTTTAGAAACTTCAAAAATATTTCATACCGAACCAGAAGGATTTTCTTTACATCTACCGATAGGCCAGTCAGAAAAACAATTGTAAAACAAAATAATACTATAATAGCATTATTAATATATTTACATGCTAAAATAGATACCATAATAAAAGGAAAAGAAATTAATAAATCAATCGAAGAACCAGAATTACCCGAACTACATAGAAAAATTGATTTCTTTATAAAAAATAAGGAAGATAAAGAACCAGATAAAAATCCTAAAATAGACGAACTAATAAATCAATTAAAAAGAACCGAATTATCTCCTAGACAAGAAAGAAAAGCTATAAAGCCAAAACCACAATGGACTTTCTTTCAACTAGATCAGGAAGAGCCATCGAGGAAAATAGAGAAAGAAATAAAGAAGAAGGGATAAGTTTTTCAAATAATAGAATAGGAAGTAATATATTACCTAGATTACTGCCAAGGACTCGCCAAAATATAGAACAACATCAAGAATTAAATGAAGTAATAGACATAAACAGAGATTTACAAATTTTTTAGCAAAATCAATTAAAACTTTTAAGTCCTAAAACTTTATATAATACAAAGTATTTCACTACAGATAATTAGTTATACAGACATTATAGAGAGGAACAAATATCCGTATTAGGAGAAAATTTTACTACATTAAAACTTGTAATCTCCGAATCGCTAAGAAAAATAAGAAACAATAAAACTATGTTAATGCACATGGGACTAATAGTAATAGGAATTAAAGGATTAACTAGAAAAATTTTTGGATCCAAAGTACTAGTAGTAATATATGATTATAGATGGACATATATTAAAAAATCAATAATAGGATTAACAGAAGTAGACATGACGAACAATGGAGGAAATTTTTACATTAGTCCAAACTTTTTAATGAACTTAAAGGAATTCGGAACAAATATTAAAATAGGAATTCAAACTAAAGGATATGAAGAAATGAGTAGTGGAAATAATTTATTAATATGTATAGGATTTATTGGAAGAATAACTTTAAGTAGCAACACTAAATATAAATTGAAAGTAAACGATGTAGTAGAAATCATGGGTAATAAAGGAATAAATTTAATAAAACCTATAAAGATAAATCCAGAAGAATATGCAGGATTAGAATGGAATTTAGATAAATTTAGAAAACCAAAGGTATTTATTCCAGAAACCCAATTATTATATACTAGTAGCAAAGGACAAACATCTGTTAGATTCACAGACTATAATTACACAAATCAAAGATCATTAGATGATAATGAAACAAAGAGTACTGTAGAAATAGAACAAGAATTAATGAATATAGAAATATTACAAGAAGGATATGAAGTAGATTATGCGATGGAACAAGCACTAATGTTGCATGAAGAAAATAAAAATAGGGTTTTTAGATGTAAAGGATGTAAAAAGAATAACATGGATATTAAAGAATGTATAAAACATTTCAAAACATGTTTAGAAAGAAATGATAACTTAGGATACAGGACGCATCAATCAGAAAATATTAATGATACTAACTCAGAAAAGGGGAGTGAGGACACAATGTCTATAATAAGCTAAAAATAATTAGCAGAAGTAGAGGCAACAAGCTCTACAAGTGCTAGTCCTTTCCAGCCAACTAATCCTAATGTTCAACCAATAAGTTATAGCACAGGTAATATACCTAGAATACCAGCAATTAGGTTAAATCCAGACCAAGAAATTAAAGGCGAAAATATAAGACCAGCTGGAAAAAGAATGCCAATAGAAGAACAAATTAAACTCCAAGAAGGAGGTAGTAAAGGAAAAATTTTAAATATAGCAGCTCATGATCCACAAATGTGGGATACTGTAATAGATCTATGAAAAGGAATAGTAGTAGCAGATTATCTAAGACATTATACAGAAATAGATGTAGAAACAATGTATAAGTATCTCGAAACCTTTTTAGGAGAGTCCGCAAAAGCAACGTGGGAAGGATTCAAATCTAATTGCCCACAAGATTTTCAAGTTTTATTAGCAATGGGACCAAACCCCTATAATTTTACAAATAAAATGCATAATTTATAAACAATAAAAGACCCAAATAGTGGTTTAATAACATTACAAAAGGATGCATTGATAAAATTAGAACAATTAGCATCTCACACTGGATGCATATAAAAAAAATTTTAAAAGATTATTTTTATTATTGTACAACCAGTGGTAATACTTTTAATAAGGAATTAGGAAAGAAATTATTTAATAAATTACCAGGACCATTAGGAAGAGAAATAGAAGAAAGATGGTATAAAAGAGATGGAGTAATTCAATACCCAAATGCTAGATGGACTATAGGACAAAGAATACAACATGTAATGAATATATCAACAGAGAAATGTACAAATATACAAATACAAAAAAAGTTAAAAAGAAATGAAATGAATTTTTGTAAATCAATAATATATACCACCCAGAATTATGGTAATAACCAAAGAAAACCAAGAAGATATAAAAATTACAATAATTACAACAAAAAACCATACACACGTAAAAGGTATTTTCTAAGATAATCAAAAGCAAAGAAACCTTATTTAAATAGAGAGAGACATGTTAGGAAATATAGAAATGATAGGAATTATAGAAATAAACTAGAATGTTATACATGTGGAAGTCCAGATCATTTAGCAAGTATATGCCCTAAAAGGAACAATAGCAGAACTAGAAACTCTCAGTTAATAGAAGACTTTCAAGAAACATTATTTAATTTAGACGAATATATGTCAGACACAAAAAACATATATTCTATAGTAAGTATCAAATTAAATGAAAATAACAAAACAGACTCATCAGATTCTGAGGAAGATAACCTGATAAATGAAATCGGACAAGAAATAGATGAGTTAGACTTAAATAGTTTAGTAATAAATAACTTAATGAATGTCACAGAAGAGTGTACCCATGAGTTCCAAAAAAATAAAGGAATAGATGGTGATAAATGCCAAATTTGTAGATGGTATCCTAGTAAGGAATACAAAGCTAAATGTAGAAAATGTTACATGGAATCCTGTATAAATTGTATAGAAACTACCTTAAAAATAAAAATAGAATCAAACGTAAATAATGAACAAAGATATACAACTAATCAAATCACGAATCTAAGAATAACAACTATAGAGGCCAGAGTAAATGAGCTAGAACACAGAATAAATATACTAGAAAAAGGAAAAGCTAAACAATATGAAGATGAAAATAGTACACAAAGAACGGAACATTTAGAACAAATAGAAACAGAGCTTATGAACATAGATAATAATAGGGGCCTAATATGTAACAAAGAAAAAGACTTTTCTACTGTAAAAGTATTAGTAAAAATAAAAATTAAAGATATAGAAATAGAAACATTAGCTTTAATAGATCCATGATGTACTAGTTGTATAATAAATAAAGAGATAATACCAGAAAACATATTAGAAACATATAAAACACCAATTACAGCAATGGAAATGGATGGATCAAGAATTATTTATCATCACTATATAAAGAAAGTTCAAATAAGTTTCTTGAATATGTGTAATAAATATTACGAACCTACTTATAATATTAATCAAGTATTAGTAAGAGATTTAAATATTGAAACAGATTTTGTGATAGGATTAAAATTTTGTCTACACAACAGGGGAGGTTGCCTTATAACTAGAGATGGTATAATGTTATTCAAAAACCTCACACATACTCCAGTAATAACTTCAAAATTACCTACAATATATAGAAAACTTAAAGCACAAAAAGATTCTCAACCAAATCCTCAGACATGTTGTGATAAATGTACAGACAATAGTTGTAAAATTAACGAAGAGAAAAAAGAGTTAAAAGAATGTATAGAAGAATATACGTTAATAAATATAGAAGAATATGAATACTTAGAGAATATAGAAACACAGTTTTACAACTTTAAAAAGGGAATAAATAAAATAGGAATGATAAATAGTCCAAAAGACTTAGATAATATAATATCTATATTAGATAAAATGAAAATAATCGGAGAAAGACCATTAGCTCATTGTGATGCTAATGAGATAATGTGTAAATTAGATATCATTAATTCGGAATACACTATAAAAACTGCACCTATAGAAGCTAATAATGAAGATACTAAAGAATTTGATATGCAAATTGAAGAACTTCTAAAATTGGAAGTAATAAGAAGATCTACTTCTAGACATAGAGCGGTTGCTTTTTTGGTAAGAAATCATAATGAACAAATAAGAGGTAAAGCTCGTATGGTAATTAACTATAAAAGATTAAATGACAATACTAGAATAGATGCATAGAAACTACCAGATAAAAGTGAGCTAATCAATAGAATACAAAATAAGAAAATATATAGCAAATTTGACTGCAAATCAGGATACTGGCAAGTCAAAATGCACCCAGACAGCATAGAATGGACTGCATTCACATGTCCAGGAGGACATTTTGAATGGTTAGTTATGCCGTTTGGTTTAAAAATAGCTCCACCCATTTTTCAAAGTTGGAGTTCGAGGGTTAACTTATGAGTACCCCTTCTCCAAACTGGATTCATCAAAAGAAAATAGAGCAGCATGTTTATGTCATGAAAGTTTGGGGGTATGATGTATCTCCCCCTTGGGACACTATGTCCCTCAAAGAATACTGACTTAAATAAGCTACTAAGGGGGATTGAGGTGATGCACAAGACACCTAGAAACTGAGTCATGACTGAATAGCTAGGATCTAAAACTGAGACATGATACATGAACTGAACTGAACTGAACACGAGTGCATAAATACACTAACTTATCTGATTAATTGAATAATTGATAGCTGAATATTGGATCTGTAAAGCTAAACTGTACTTAGTCTGAATAGTTGGGCTGAGATTTTTGAGTTTTATGCATAGGAGATAAGGACTAACTGAGTAGAATAAGGCATCTGAGCATGGATTCATGAAGTCAGTATTATTTTTGAATGCGAGACCAAGCTTACGACATGGCTATGAGGTATTCTATAAACTGGGGTACTGAAACACTGATAACTGAGTACTGATAATCTAAATGCTATGGTCAAGCATGTCTGGACTGAACTGATTTTCAAATCTGGTTACTGAACTAAAGATGACATTATAACTAAGCCTATAGCTAGTACAGAAGTACTGAATTCAAGGACTGAACACTGATCACTGAGTGCTAGATACTGAAACTATAATTGAGTTGGCAACTGAGTTTTTTGATGGCTACATGCTGGGGACTGACATAAGTCAAGGATCTAAATGTACACTTACACTTTGTACTTTCCCAACTTCTAAATACAACCCCTTGCTAGATGCTTACTTGCACATTTATCATGACATTCAAGCCTATCTTCACAACTACACCCTCGTGTAAAGTAAGCATGCAACAATCTTCTCTTATCTAAAAAACTGCTTATCACTACACTGTTTCATAAGGAGAGCTAACTGGAGAGGTAAACCAGGAGGAACTAAAACATGAATAGAGTCAAACTAAACTTGACACATGACTAAAACTTGAGGAATAAAATATCAATAGTTTGGATTTACCAATAAGGTCTGAACTGAGGATATACATGACATAGTCTAAATGTATCTAATCTGTAGGGGCATAGCATGAGTCATGGAAGCTAAGTATACTAGAAAGCATGATATGCGTACATGAGTCATGAGCTGCATGACCTGAGTCTAGAGTTTGTACTTGTGGGACATGATTCGAATACTGAGGGAGCTAGAACTGAACCCCTTATACTGGGAACTGAAGGCGCACATAATCCCATAGAAAGTGCATGAAAGTAGATTGTGCTCATGGAACATGATTCGTACTGCGGAGTAAAAGGGACTCCTTATGGTAAAAATTGAATTCATACATGATCATGGAAAAAGAGATACATGAGCATGGTTCGTGACCGTAGAGTTGATATGTAAGACTTGAGTGGATTTCGTGATAGCTAACGTACAAATCTTTGTACTGAGAAGAGGATGGGTTGGGAATCGTCTTCCCTTACTGCTTTTCTATACATACTGGCACTACTACTGAAATCTTGAGAGTCTGACTTGGTCACTTGATCTACCATCACATACCTACATTCTGTTCAACACCTGCCTGTGTTACTAAACACATCATCTGATTCTGTTTCCTCATATACTGTTAATATCATATTCACACCTTCATGATTAATTTTGAGTCAATAAACTTAAGTGTTTAGCTCATACTGTTCAAGCCTACTGATCTAATCCCCATGAATACATAATCTGATCAAATAGAATAATACTATCCCAACTCTACTACTGCTAAACTTCTGGGTTCAAGAATAAGTTCTCATGATCATGAATAAAATTTGTACAACCTTGGAATAATAATGAACTGATGGGATATTGTTTGAGTCTGTGGCTAATCCGATAACTGACTGTAGGGAATGTCTGAGAAAGCCCTGTCTTTAGGACTTTGAACTTCACTATTTCTATTAACTTGAATGTAAGTTAAAGTGAACATAAGGGGTGCATGATATGAATCTACATGGTTTCCTTAGAGAAACTTACCATAGAACGATCTTGAGACACGAAAGTAGGGAAACTCTTCCTAAAACATCTCATATCCTCCTGCACATAAGTGTGGTGCACAACACGCCCATGTACAAGACTCTACTTGATGCAGCTTTCAGACTTCCTAGGACAATGTTGAACCTTAGGCTTTGATACCAAGTTTGTAACACTCTGATTCACATAACTGAAATACTACACGGCGCTCATGATCCTGAGGAACCACAAGCTAACCCATGACTGATATCTGTAGCTGTAAACTACATAATATCTCATAAAATATGTGAAAACATGAACTGTAAGGCCATAAGGTTTAATACTGATACATATCTGAAAAATATGGTATAACAATACCAAAAAGAAACATAAATATCGAAGTCTGAACATCTAATCTGACATCTAGTCTGAAATCCTCTAACTAAACTGAATAAGGAGTTGATGGGACATGTCCCCAACTAACTCCAACTACTGAAATAAACTGAAAACTAAAATAGAAATGAAATCATTATGTCTTCGAAGGATGAGGACTCACATCTAACTCTGACTGCTGATCCTGGAATCTACTGCTAATTTAGAGCTCATACCTCTGAACCTATGGTGTAACATAAGAGAAAGCACCATAGCACAAATTCGTCAGTACGTCTGAATGTACTGAGTATACGAGTGAGGTAGGCTAAATGCAAAGGGTTATATGCATGAAAAATACTAAATGTACTGAGTATACGAGTGAGGAATGATTGTTTTTGATAGTTCGAATTATGAAGAACTAGTTTGATTGACTGTATCTGGCAGTCCTAAAGTTGAGTACTGATAGCATGAGTTCTGATAACTTTTGTGATTGATAGCATAAGTGACTGTATCTGACAGTCCATAAATCTTAAGGAAACTATCTGAGTTTAATTCTATTTCTGAGTTGACTGTATCTGACAGTCCAGATATACTGAAATCTGAAGAACTATCTGAGTTCTTTGACTAAGACTGATACTGAAACTATGGGAGGTTGTATTTAATCGACATGCCCCGTGTATGCCATTATGGCTAAGCTGGGGTCCAATCTCTACCCCAACTGGAGGGGTGTCAATACCGCGCCACTGGTAAGGACAGTTGTGAGAACCCTATACTGGCAGGTACTCAATGAGAACGGTGGGAACCCTAAACTGATGGGTTAAGCCACCTCATCAACCCTAATCTAACGGGTTAAGATATCTCAACCTATGTTGGCTACGTAGTTCTAGAACACAAGGATGACTATTAAGAATCACACCCTGAACTGGCGGGTGAGTTCCCATCCTTGGGTTCACTCGATCTAACTTCTACTCCCATCTGAAGGACACTGAACTGAATAACTAAGCTGAACTGAATAACTGAACTATACTGATTAGCTGAACTGATATTGATTAGCTGGACTGATACTAGTGGTATTGTTTAGCAAAGCTAAACTAAGTTTACTGGATTTCAATGACTGATGGAATGTACTGAGTTCTGAGGACTGGTTGAGAGTACTGAAGTTACTGAGATTGACTGTGAATACTGAGGTTGTTGAGGTTACTGAGCACTGAGATTACTGGACTACTGAGATTACTAAGATTTCTGAGTTTTCCTGAGTCACATGACTGACTGAATTCTATAGATCATGGCTTGACTGAGAGTATCGTGAAAACATTACATGGCTCTAGGAACACAACTATATTTTTTGGGTACAAGTAGCCCCAGGACTCGATGGAAGGAAACTAATACAACTTGAATTTCTTGAGTACACGACCATCAATAACAATTCATAATACATGAGTGGGGGATTTCATGAAGTATATGGTCATCATAATATCTATCATGAATAGGAATGCTTATAATCAAGTCATAAATCTCATATTCTAATATCAAGGGCATTCCGACAACATATACTATTCATAGCAAGGGCATGGAAACCATTCAAGCATAAGGAAACGGCAACATGTAACATTTAGTTCATATTGTAATAATTTGGGGATATTAAACTTCATGTATTTAGTCAACATCTCAAACATGGTAGGAAAAGCATGGATATAATTTGTATACATAATTCATATCTTCATCATCATATATGCTTCATGCCACTACCATAAGAATACATAATTATCATGGAAATTCATATTGAAGTGTATAGCTAACATGGACTTGTCATGTGAATATCATGGAATCATGTAAATAGGAATTTCTAGCATCCTAGGCATTTTATCAAACACCTTGCATGCATTCTTTAAGGCATAGGTGGATTTTATACTTGCATTATATTAAACCACCCAAAGTTCATGATTTTCAACCAACAACCACATATATTTCATGAAAACATCCTTAGATATCATCTTGAAACTTAAACATCCATCATCAACATGTACATATTCATATCACCACAAAAAGTTTACAAAACAACATTTAAAAGCATGATTCTTGATCTCTATGAACGAATTGAATCCATAGATGAACACTACGCATACCTTGGAAGGGAGGTTCTTTATGATTGACGGAGGTATTTCCTTGAAATCGGATCTTCAAGCTTAGTTACGCAACCCTAGTTGTTTTTCTCTTTTAGTGCTCTTGGATGATGAGCTCTGAGATGATAATAGGGTTGTAATATGTTTAAAAGCTATATATTTTGTAGGGTTAAGGTTAGGGATGTGTAAGGAGTGTTTAAAGACTTAATTACCCTTAAAACAACTCAAACCAAATATTTTTGGCACCTGGAATTGACTTAGGTAGCACCCAAGTGATTTCCTAAGCTAGGTTAGGCGGCACCTAACCAATCGCCTATGCTTGGGTTGGGCGGCGCCTAACCAATCGCCTATCCTTACTGTCTCTCACGAAAAAGGGCATAACTTTTCGCTCGGGTATTGGATTAAGGCAAAATTGGTATCGTTGGAAAGCTAATTCGATTATCTAAAATTTGGTGGGTCTAAATCATCCAAATTAACATTGATTTATACTCATTCAAAGATAACCCTTTCAAAATCGAACACTAAAACTTGATGGATTCAAAAACTCTTAGCTTGTATTACCTTAAGTGACCCCTATGAACATGATTAACGCATCATTAGCTATATTATCACTAGGATACTCATTTTAAGTCATTCACTAAAATGCTACTCACAGGATAGGAGGTTTCATACGTAGAGAAAATGGTTCGTCTCCTAGCTTAGAAACATACGGGGTATTACAGGCTACCAGAGTGGAGCATATAAAGAAAAAGGAAACAAGAGTGCTATAGAACTAGAAGTATTAGCAATAATATATGGTTTAAATAGTTTTAAGTTGTATATTCTAAATAAAGAAGAAATTTTAGTTAGAACAGATTGTGAAGCTATTGTTAAATTCCGTCAAAAAATAAATGATAAAACTAGCAGTAGAATAAGATGGCTGAACTTTCTAGATACAATATCTATTTATAAAAATATTATATTTGAACATATAAAAGGTAAAGAAAACAACTTAGCAGATCAGTTAAGTAGACTACAATTAGGAATAAATAAATAAATAAGTTAAGTTTTGGTTTAATTCAACTCATTTGTTTTCAGCATGAGACCAACAGGACAGTCTCAGCCTCCTGCAGATAAAGGCAAAGGCATAGCCTCTTCTTCAGACTCATATCAATAAACAGTATTAGGTAATTTAAATTTTAGACCATTAGACTCCATAGAAGCAATGAAAAGAATTCACTTTTGACCATTTAATTTAGTTGTTTACCCTGAGAGTAATATGTCATTTAGAATAAGACCAGACTACATTCTAGATAGACCCAGAAGTGTTTAGTAGACAACCTTTGGATATCTTATAATAAACAAAATCATAATCATTTTATGGCAGCAATGAATTCTCTTTGTCAATATATGGCAGAAAAAAGCAAGCCAAGGTTTAAATATTATGTAGTTATTCATGGTAAAACTAATGGCATTTTTCAAACATGGATAGAAGTATTAGAATCAATACAAAGTTTTAAAACCCCACTTTTTAAAGGCTTTAATGATTTCACTAAAGCAACAAATCATGCTAGAGGATACTTAGGACCAAATTACTATATATCACCTTCACTCAGACAAAATTCAGATCAAATACCTCAATACAATATGCAGAGAGACACGGGAAAAATTATTTTTTGTGACCATTGTTCTTCTATAATGGAGAATTTCAAGAAGCTTAATGCTCAGAAGGAATCTCTTCTTATGAAAAACACCAGACTAATAAGGCAGATACAAATATTGGAATCAAGACTTGATCATCAGATAAATACATGTAGGACAAACAATCAGACTCAGAGTTTTCCATCTCCTTAAAAAATAGATGAGAAGGGTGTGCATTTCCCTCTAAATGCTCAGAAATCCACTGTACCGGATACTGGTACAGCTAGTCCGTTTCAAACGGTAACCGGTAAAGACAAGTAAAACCCGTTGATGGCTATCACTTTGCCAAAAAGTAAAGATGAAGATTGTTCTTCATCAAGACGTAGAATAATAAAATTAGGCAATAAGACTTCAAAAAAGACTTTAATCTCAAGAAAGAAAATTGAAACTATAGAGACTATAATTAAACAGACTTTGGATAGATTCTTCAGCCAACAGACACAAGATAAGCGTGTTGATGAACAGCCAAGTACCAGTACAGACAGATTAGTCCCATAAATAAATGATGAAGACATTAATGAAGACAATGAATTTACTCCTTTCCAAGATGCTCAGGACCCTTACGAAGACGATAACTCAGGAATGAGTTTCGATTCGGCCGCCCTGCACAATTTGGATACTTAGTCCAGAAGAAGACAAGAAAATAAAGACAAGATACTTAAAGTAAGAGATAAGATTGACAGGTGGGGATTCCCACTTTGCGTCTTGTAATAATCGAGTCAATGTCAGTGTCAGAATAGTGCTTCTTTTATCATTACTTTCTAAAAAGAAAGAAAAATTGTGAAGCATATATCTGACTGAGTCAAGAAAGAAACAATAATGCATGTGATGATGGGGCCCAATGAGCACCCGGCTAGCATTAATAAAATTCTTTCTTATCTTTTATCTTTAAGTGTTGGCCACATATGTCCAGGCCACGTAGTTGTTTTTATATCCACTCTTTTTTTCTAGAAATTTGTCAATAAAAGGCTTAAGACTTAATAGTAGAAGGTAAGAATGAAAAGAAAAAGAACATAACATATTCCCCTTCCCTCTAAATGTGCAAAACCCTTCTCCTAAACTATCAATCCTTCTCTTTTGTATAAACCAAGTGGTATAATATAGTCTGAATAAAAGTTTTCAAGTTTCGATTCAATCTTAAGGGGGTTCCCGAAAGGAAAACCTCTCCCCTAATTACTTCATGTAAGTTCTTATTTACACTATGTTTTTCCCACAAAAATATTTGTGCTTATGAAATTTTTATTTTATGTAACAACATGTAATTATTAAAATCATGTAACTTTATGTAAATCCTTAATTACCCTTAATATATGGTTAATCTTTTAACCTTTTAATTTCAATGATGGATTAACCTGTAAATTCCTAGGGATTCTGGCTTTGAAAGTCCGCCAAGTCTGCTGAATAGATAACAGGACAAGTGTTAATAGCCAGGTGACTATTTCGGGGTGTGGTTAAAGAAGAAGCTATTAAGAATTTAAGTTAAAAGAGAGAGATGAACAGGGTATAAAAAAAAGGAAAAATATAGGCTAAAAGAACTTATTTAATGAAGAAACTATAGGAGAGAGGGAGTATAGAGTAGGATTTTACAACATATTTGCATAACCAAACTAAAGATTGCTTATGTTCTTTGTTGATTTTCATTGAAACATCTTTTTATCTAAGTATATATTTTAATGTGTAGCTATTTCTATTTATATAGAGAAATAAGAAAAAGAAATAATATAATAGCTGAGTCAAAATGAGTTGAATTAAGCCAAAACTTAACTTATTTATTTATTCCTAATTATAGTCTACTTAACTGATCTGCTAAGTTGTTTTCTTTACCTTTTATATGTTCAAATATAATATTTTTATAAATAGATATTGTCTCTAGAAAGTTCAGTCATCTTCTTCTACTGCTAGTTTTATCGTTTATTTTTTGATGGAATTTAACAATAGCTTCACAATCTGTTCTAACTAAAATTTCTTCTTTATTTAGAATATATAACTTAAAACTATTTAAACCATATATTATTGTTAATACTTCTAGGTCTATAGCACTCTTGTTTCCTTTTTCTTTATATGCTCCACTCTGATAGCCGCATATTTGTTCTTCATTTTTATTACTATATTTATTAATACCGCTAGGATAATAACTGCCTATAAGATATATTGAATATATTAGAGAAATTCAACGACAATACTATAGAGAATTATAAACATCAACTTGTAAAAATTCGAAAACAATTTGAAGAAAGACTAGAGTTGTTAAAAAAAAAAAGAAATAGGAAACCTAGAAATAGATATTCTAAACTTTAAAGAAACAGACGAAATAATTACTATAACCTCTAAATATTATAAAAAAATATTAATTAATGAACAATCTAGGCTAATAGAAAATATACAACAAGTAGAATTAGACATAACCTATACTAATATTAGACTAAAATACCAAACAAAGCTAAGTAAAAAATATCTTATTCTAAATCATCTAGGCTAACAAAATAGATTCATTAAAACACCTTGAGTATTTAGATCTTCGTTATCAACCTGAAAAGAAATATAGTAATTAAAAGATAATATTACTTTAAAGTGTAATTTTAGTCAAGGAGAACAGATATTGCATTCAGAAGATAAACAATATAACACCTTAATTGATATAATAATAAACCTTAGTGAAAAAATCCAAGAAAAGGATAACATTATAATCAGATTCTTAGAAGAACAAGATATAACTCAATATAAGCAGAAAAAGATATTAGAAAAACTAGAACAAAATTTAGATTATCTAAAAATCCAAGAATCAAAAATAAATAAAAAGATACAATATTTGAATAATAATTTCAATCTAGAAAAAATACCTACAAAAATAGAAATCAAAAAATTAATAAAGAATATACTGGAAAAAACTAAAGAAATAGAAAACAAAACCATTTTATCAATAACCAAAATAGAAGAAAAATTACAAATTATACAAACTGATATAACTAAGTTAAAAACATTAACACAAAGGCTAGAAGAAATTTCTCTGAATATAGAAAATATAAACTATAAAAAAGCTTTAGAAACTTCAAAAATATTTCATACCGAACCAGAAGGATTTTCTTTACATCTACCTATAGGTCAGTCAGAAAAAACAATTGTAAAATAAAATAATACTTTAATAGCATTATTAATAGATTTACATGCTAAAATAGATACCATAATAAAAGGAAAAGAAATTAATAAATCAGTCGAAGAACCAGAATTACCCAAACTACATAGAAAGATTGATTTCTTAATAAAAAATAAGGAAGATAAAGAACCAGATAAAAATTTTGAAATAGACGAACTAATAAATCAATTAAAAAGAACCGAATTATCTCCTAGACAAGAAAGAAAGCTATAAAGCCAAAACCACAATGGACTTTCTTTCAACTAGATCAGGAAGAGCCATCGAGGAAAATAGAGAAAGAAATAAAGAAAAAAGGATAAGTTTTTCAAATAATAGAATAGAAAGTAATATATTTTCTAGATTACTACCAAGGACTTGCCAAAATATAGAACAACATCAAGAATTAAATGAAGTAATAGACGTAGACAGAGATTTAAAAAATTTTCAGCAAAATCAATTAAAACTTTTAAGTCCTAAAACTTTATATAATACAAAGTATTTCACTACAGATAATCAGTTATACAGACATTATAGAAAGGAACAAATATCCGCATTAGTAAAAAATTTTACTACGTTAAAACTTGTAGACTCCAAATCGTTAAGACAAATAAGAAACAATAAAACTATTTTAATGCACATGGGACTAATAGTAATAGGAATTAAAGGATTAACTAGAAAAAATTTAGGATCCAAAGTATTAGTAGTAATATATGATGATAGATGGACAGATATTAAAAAATCAATAATAGGATTAACTGAAGTAGATATGACAAACAATGGAGGATTTTTTTATATTATTCCAGACTTTTTAATGAACTTAAAGGAATTCGGAACAAATATTGAAATAATTTCAAATAAATGTAACATGCTGTGATAAATGTACAGACAATAGTTGTAAAATTAACGGAGAGGAAAAAGGGTTAAAAGAGTTTATAGAAGAATATATGTTAATAAATATAGAAGAACATGAATACTTAGAGAATATAGAAAAATATTATAATTTAATAAATATATAAACACAGTTTTACAACTTTAAAAAAGGAATAAATAAAACAGGAATGTTAAATAGTCCAAAAGACTTAGATAATATAATATCTATATTAGATAAAATGGAAATAATCGGAGAAAGATCATTAGCTCATTGGGATGCTAATGAGATAATGTGTAAATTAGATATAATTAATTCTGAATACACTATAAAAACTGCACCTATAGAAGCTACTAATGAAGATACTAAAGAATTTGATATACAAATTATAAGAACTTCTAAAATTAGAAGTAATAAGAAGATCTACTTCTAGACATAGATCGACTGCTTTTATGGTAAGAAATTATAATGAACAAATAAGAGGTAAAGCTCGTATGGTAATTAACTATAAAAGATTAAATGACAATACTAGAACAGATGCATTTAAATCTCTTACTAATACTTGATTAATATTATAAGTAGGTTCGTAATAGTTGTTACACGTATTCAAGAAACTTATTTGAACTTTCTCTATATAGTGATGATAAATATTTCTGGATCCATCCATTTGCATTGCTGTAATTGGTGTTTTATATGTTTCTAATATGTTTTCTGGTATTATCTCTTTATTTATTATATAACTAGTACATCCTGAATCTATTAAAGCTAATGTTTCTATTTCTATATCTTTAATTTTTATTTTAACTAATACTTTTACAGTAGAAAAGTATTTTTCTTCGTTACATATTAGGCCACTATTATTCTCTATGTTCATAAGCCCTGTTTCTATTTGTTCTAAATGTTCCGTTCTTTGTGTACTATTTTCATCTTCATATTGCTTAGCTTTTCCTTTTTCTAGTATATTTATTCTGTGTTCTAGCTCATTTACTCTGGCCTCTATAGTTGTTATTCTTAGATTCGTGATTTGATTAGTTGTATATCTATGTTCATTATTTAATTTGATTTTATTTTTATTTTTAAGGTAGTTTCTATACAATTTATACAGGCTTCCATGTAACATTTTCTACATTTAGTTTTGTAATCTTTACTAGGATACCATCTACAAATTCGACATTTATTACTATCTATTCCTTTATTTTTTTTGGAACTCATGGGTACACTCTTCCGTGACATTCATTAAGTTATTTATTACTAAACTATTTAAGTCTAACTCATCTATTTCTTGTCCGGTTTCATTTATCAGGTTATCTTCCTCAGAATTTGATGAGTCTGTTTTGTTATTTTCATTTAATTCGATACTTACTATAGAATATATGTTTTCTATGTCTGACATATATTCGTCTACATTTAATAATGTTTCTTGAAAGTCTTCTATTAACTGAGAGTTTTTAGTTCTGCTATTGTTCCTTTTAGGGCATATATTTGCTAAATGATCTGGACTTCCACATGTATAACATTCTAGTTTATTTCTATAATTCCTATCATTTCTATATTTCCTAACATGTCTATCTCTATTTAAATAAGGTTTCTTTGCTTGTGATTTTCTTAGAAAATACCTTGTACGAGTGTATGGTTTTTTGTTGTAATTATTGTAATTTTTATATCTTCTTGGTTTTCTTTGGTTATTATTATAATTTTGGGTGGTATATATTATTGATTTACAAAAATTCATTTCATTTCTTTTTAACTATTTTTGTATTTGTACATTTCTTTGTTAATATATCCATTACATGTTGTATTCTTTGTCCTATAGTCCATCTAGCATTTGGGTATTGAATTACTCCATCTCTTTTATACCATCTTTCTTCTATTTCTCTTCCTAATGGTCCTGGTAATTTATTAAATAATTTCTTTCCTAATTCCTCATTAAAAGTATTACTACTGGTTGTACAATAATAAAAATAATCTTTTAAAATTTTTTTTATATGCATCCAGTGTGAGATGCTTAATTGTTCTAATTTTATCAATGCATCCTTTTGTAATGTTATTAAACCACTATTTGGGTCTTTTCCTGTTAATAAATTATGCATTTTATTTGTAAAATTATAGGGGTTTGGTCCCATTGCTAATGAAACTTGAAAATCTTGTGGGCAATTAGATTTGAATCCTTCCCACGTTGCTTTTGCGGACTCCCCTAAAAAGGTTTCGAGATACTTATACATTGTTTCTACATCTGTTTCTGTATAATGTCTTAGATAATCTGCTACTACTATTCCTTTTCATAGATCTATTACAGTATCCCACATTTGTGGATCATGAGCTGCTATATTTAAAATTTTTCCTTTACTACCTCCTTCTTGGAGTTTAATTTGTTCTTCTATTGGCATTCTTTTTTCAGCTGGTCTTATAATTTCGCCTTTAATTTCTTGATCTGGATTTAACCTAATTGCTGGTCTTCTAGGTATATTACCTGTGCTATAACTTATTGGTTGAACATTAGGATTAGTTGGCTGGAAAGGACTAGCACTTGTAGAGCTTGTTGCCTCTACTTCTGCTAATTATTTATAGCTTATTATAGACATTGTGTCCTCACTTCTCTTTTTTGAGTTAGTATGATTAATATTTTCTGATTGATGTGTCCTGTATCCTAAGTTATCATTTCTTTCTAAACATGTTTTGAAATGTTTTATACATTCTTTAATATCCATGTTATTCTTTTTACATCCTTTACATCTAAAAACCCTATTTTTATTTTCTTCATGCAACATTAGCGCTTGTTCCATCGCATAATCTACTTCATATCTTTCTTGTAATATTTCTACATTCATTAATTCTTGTTCTATTTCTACAGTACTCTCTGTTTCATTATCATCTAATGATCTTTGATTTGTGTAATTATAGTCTGTGAATCTAACAGATGTTTGTCCTTTGCTACTAGTATATAATAATTGGGTTTCTGAAATAAATACCTTTGGTTTCCTAAATTTATCTAAATTCCATTCTAATCCTGCATATTCTTCTGGATTTATCTTCATAGGTTTTATTAAATTTATTCCTTTATTACCCATTATTTCTACTACATCGTTTACTTTCAATTTATATTTAGTGTTGCTACTTAAAGTCATTCTTCCAATAAATCCTATACATATTAATAAATTATTTCCACTACTCATTTCTTCATATCCTTTAGTTTGAATTCCTATTTTAATATTTGTTCCGAATTTCTTTAAGTTCATTAAAAAGTCTGGACTAATGTAAAAAATTCCTCCATTGTTTGTCATGTCTACTTCAGTTAATCCTATTATTGATTTTTTAATATATGTCCATCTATCATCATATATTACTACTAATACTTTGGATCCTAAATTTTTTCTAGTTAATCCTTTAATTCCTATTACTATTAGTCCCATGTGCATTAACATAGTTTTATTGTTTTCTATTTTTCTTAACGATTCGGAGTCTACAAGTTTTAACGTAGTAAACTTTTCTCCTAATGCGGATATTTGTTCCTCTCTATAATGTCTATATAACTGATTATCTGTAGTGAAATACTTTGTATTATGTAAAGTTTTAGGACTTAAAAGTTTTAATTGATTTTGCTGAAAATTTTGTAAATCCCTGTCTACGTCTATTACTTCATTTAATTCTTGATGTTGTTTTATATTTTGGCGAGTCCTTGGTAGTAATCTAGAAAATATATTACTTCCTATTCTATTATTTGAAAAACTTATCCTTTCTTCTTTATTTCTTTCTCTATTTTCCTCGATGGCTCTTCCTGATCTAGTTGAAAGAAAGTCCATTGTGGTTTTGGCTTTATAGTTTTTCTTTTTTGTCTAGGAGATAATTCGGTTCTTTTTAATTGATTTATTAGTTCGTCTATTTCAAGATTTTTATCTGGTTCTTTATCTTCCTTATTTTTTATTAAGAAATCAATCTTTCTATATAGTTCGGGTAATTCTGATTCTTCAACTGATTTATTAATTTATTTTCCTTTTATTATGGTATCTATTTTAGCATGTAAATCCATTAATAATGCTATTGTAGTATTATTTTGTTTTACAATTGTTTTTTCTGACTGGCCTATCGGTAGATGTAAAGAAAATCCTTCTGGTTCGGTATGAAATATTTTTGAAGTTTCTAAAGCTTCTTTATAGTTTATATCTTCTATATTCATGAAAGAGAAATTTCTTCTAGCCTTTGTGTTAATATTTTTAACTTAGTTATATCAGTTTGTATAATTTATAATTTTTCTTCTATTTTGGTTATTGATAAAATGGTTATATATATATATATATATATATATATATATATATATACATATTTGAGAAAGTGGAAAGAAAAGGGTTTGGGGGTATTTTTGTCATTTACAAATTAACTTGGGATAACTTATAAAGAAAAGTCCAAGGATAAATTAACTATGGATAACTTATACCACCAAATATGTGGTACAACTTATCCCGGGATTATTATTAGTCCCAAATTAAGTTATCCCTAGTATAGCCAACCCAACAATGTACAAAAAAATACCAAAAGACCCCTTATGTCTTACTTATTACTCTTATGTCTTACTTATTGATAGGAGAAAAGAGTCAGAAATATCCTTCTACTTTGAAAAATTGGTCAACTTTATCCTCAGTCATATTTTGGGGTCATATTTATCCCAGCCGTTAAGAAAGTTATCAACATTTTTTCATCATGACAAGATCATAGCCACGTGGCATGACAATTGAAGTGGGATGGATGCCACGTGGCATGCCACCTCAGCATCATACTTTTTTCTTATTTTTTAATTTTTTTACCTTTAAATTTGTTAATTATTTAAGTTTATTAACTTTGTAGAAAATATTAATTTTTGGCATGAAAAGAATCCATGGTTTAATTATTTTGTTAACAGTTATCAAAAAACTTAACAAACTGGGTAAGTTTATAAAAGCATGAAAAGAATTCATGACTTAAATAATTAACAAAATTGAAATATAAAATTTCACGGGAAAAAATTAATATTTTTTTCCTTTAAGTTTATTAATTTTTGGAAAAAATTATTTTTTTTCAACATATTTTTTTTCACATGTAATGTCAGAAATAATGAAACAATTCTTGTCCGTTTGAAAAGTGGATTAACTGAATTCTACGTGGCGTTCAAAATTTATAAACTTAAAGGAATTCATTAAGCCATGAATTCATAAAATGAATTCTTTATAAAAAACTTAATTATTTTTAAAACTTAAATAATTAACAAAACTTAAAAGAAAAAAATAATAATTTAAAAAAAGTATGATGCTGAGGTGGCATGTCACGTGGCATGATCCACCTCACTTCAAATGTCATGTCACATGGCTATGATCTTGCCATGATGGAAAAATGTTAAAATGAGGGATATTTTTGATAATTTTTTTAACGGCGGGGTAAATATGACCCCAAAGAATGACTGAGGGTAAAGTTGACCAATTTTTCAAAGTAGGGGGTATTTTTGACCCTTTTCCCTATTGATAATTCTTTTTTAAATGAGGATTCGATTCCCCACATTATAATTCCTTCCCATTTCTCTTTCCCTACCTCTAATTTTTTTTAAAAAAAAGATAATTCTTTTTAGTATTATAAGTAACCTATTTATTATCGAAGACAGAATTTTCACCAACAAATTCAAAATATAATGGAGTCAATATAAGAATAAATCAAGAAAATTTGATATCTATTATATAACATTACATATGAAAATATTGTGATCCGATCTGTTTTTAATTAACGTGTTTTTAATTTGTTCAAATTCGATCCAATCAATTTATTTGCCACCACTAATCTAAACTGACAAACATAGTAGCCATCATTTTTTAAGATATAGTATAATGTTTCCTTTCAGCTGCACCGCTCAATTTGAGGAATATGGAGTTGTTGTCTCATGTGTATGTTTTCTTAAGTGATAATACATCAAAATACCCTTAAATTTATAGCTAAAATTTACTTTAGATTCTAAACTTGTATAGCAATTATTTACCCCCTTAATAACTTTGAACTAAATTTATTTCACCCCTCTAAATCTTATTTAAAGTCAAGACTAGGTAGTATTGGACACGCACATTTTTTATTCGTCCACGTCATTTAATGAATTCATTTACTAAAATTCGATCCATCCCTTACTAAAATCCGACCCAACCCTAATAAAGTTAACCCAATCATTAAAACCCGACCCAACCCTAACAAATACCCTTAATTTCCTCACTCAACGATATTTCTCACTTCAACTGCCAAAAATCGCAAATTTAAGTTAATTTTCAAGTCCATTTCACCCAAAATCATATGATCTACAACTCAATTAGGGTTCTAACAGTTCGTTTTAGGGCTTTTTGTAAATTGTTTAAGTTGTTGTATTTGGATTTAGGGTTTTTCTATGTTGTAAAAATTGATTTTGTTGTAAAGATCGTACTTTTTTTAAAAAAAATTCAGATTACCTATGAATTTTGTATATATTATATTGAGGTTTCATTATGGAGGAAGGTTACAGCAAAAGCCTCGTATAAAGTACCATGGAGGTATTGTTACAGATTGTTTTGGTGTCGATATTGACATATTTTCATACTATGAGTTTGTTGGGTATGTTAAAGAAATTGGTTATAATGTTGAATCGTGCATTGTCTATATGAGACCTCCTAAACGTAATTACCTAGTAAAAGTGATTTATGATAGGGATATTTTGGATATTGTACCTCAACTTAAAAATGGAGATATTGTTCAGCTATATGTGTCACATTTAGTAGATGAACCCCACGTGGTCCCTAAAGCACTTACTATTGAAATATTTTCCATGTGAGTGGGAAATCCTCTACTTCTTTTGACAAAGAGTCTAGTCAAGACTGTGGGATAAGTGAAAAATTAGAGTTTGAAGATGGCTTTGTAGAGGCTGCAACACCTCAAGAGCCTTTTGTTAGTGAAAATTTAAATAGTGGTGCTGCTGCTACTAGTGTTGAAAAGTGTAATGTATTTGGCATTGTTGGTTCTAATGGTGAGGAGTTAGGTGGTGTAGAGGAAAATTTGGGTAGTGGTGTTGCTGCAATTGTTGTGCAGAACTTGAGTAGTGCACCCTCTGCTAGTACTGTTGAAAAGAGTAGTGGTAGTGGTATTGCTGCTACTGTTGAACAGAACTTCAATAGTGATGGTGGTGGCGTTGCTGCTAGTGAAGAGCATATTTTGGGTAGTGATTGTTGTGCTGCTCCTCATGATGAGCAAAACTTAGGTTGGACTAGCTTTGTTACTGCATCAAATGTGCCAATAATTCCATCTGATTGGGTAAGTGAATCTGATGATACTATAAATTCAGATTATGAAAACCTTTTTTATGAAGGTGAAGATGAATATGGTAGTGATGTTCATGATGAAGTTAGAGTTTTGAGGAAAGAAAAGAGAGCTGCTAAAAAGAAGAGATTTGAACAAAAAAAAAAGAAAAAGAAGTCTAGAACTGAAGGGGTTAGTTTAGATAAAAAAAAAGAAGTTGACTTAGGATATGATGAGTTTTTATCCAACCAAAAAATTACTTTAGAGGGAAAATAGTCGGAGATGAGCCATATTTTGATTTTGATGTAGATGTTAGCTTTGAAATAGATAGTGATGATGGCAATGATAGAGATGATGAAGTAGAACAATCTAAAAGAAGAGAAAGAAAAGCAAGAAGAACAAAAAGAAATCATAAGAGAATTATCTTTGATTCTACTTGTAAGAAAATAGTTTGGGAGCTTGGTCTTTGTTTTAAAAATGTTCAGCAATCTAAAAAAGTTATTACTATGTATATTGTGCAAGAACATGTAGAATTAGACAAGTATATGAATGAACCAAAAAGGGTGAGAGTAAAATGCATTGATGGTTGTCCATGATTGTTGTTTGGAAGCCATGATTTTAGAACTGGAGATTTTCAGGTGAAGAAGTATAATCCACTCCACATATGTAATGCCACAACCAAAAACAAACTTGTGAATTCAAAGTACTTAGCAGAGAGATACAGAGAAAGGATTATATCTGAGCCTGATATTAGAGTTTTTCAGTTTCAAAACTTGGTGAAAAAAGAATTGGACGTATATATTGGGAGGACAGTGGCAAGAAAAGCTAGGAATATTGTGTTGCAGTAGATCATGGGTGACCATGTAGAGGAGTTTAAAAGAATTTTGGATAATAAAGATGAGCTTTTAAAGACCAATCCAGGTAGCACATGTGTGGTGAAGCTTAGTGAAGAAACCTTTGAAAATGGAAAAAAACAATTTGTATCATTTTATATATGCTTTGATGTTTTGAAGAAAGCATTCAAAGCTGGTGCTAGGAGATGTATTGAATTTGATGGTTGCTTTTTGAAAGGTGTTTGTAAAGGTCAACTACTTGTGTCTGTTTGTAAAGATGAAAATAATCAGATGCTACCATTAGCCTGGGCAGTGGTTGAAGTTGAAAACACATTCAATTGGAGATGGTTTATAAGACTTGTGAAGAATGATCTTGAGCTGGGAGATGGGTTTGAAGTGACTACTATCATTGATATGCAGAAGGTAAAGCATTTGTTATTAATTGTCTTTATTTTTTTCTTTTAACTATATTTTCTTTTTTAACTATAATCTCTAACATTTATTATTTCTTGAAGGATCTTGACAATGCAATTACAGAATTGCTGCCAAATGCAGAACAAAGAATGTGTGCAAGACATATTCTAGCTAACTGGTCTAAAGTTTGGACGGGTATTAAAAGGAGAAATTATTTTTGGAAGTGTGCCAAATTCACATATGAGCAAGAATTGAGAAGAAATTTGGATCGTATGAAGCTTTTAGGTGATAAAATTTGTAAAGATCTTTTGTGGTATAACATAGAAAGGTGGTTCAAAGTGTACTTCAAGTATCATAGTTGTTGTGACAGTGTTGACAACAACATGGCTGAAAGTTTTAATTCATGGATATTGGGTCCGGACACAAGAATATCGTCACAATGCTTGAAGAAATAAGGATCAAGGTGATGAGAAGAATATGACAACTGAGAGAGTTTGTTGATACTTGGTTAACTGATATTTCTCCAATGGCACTAAAATTATTGCAAGAAAACACAACAAAATCAATGAAGTGTAACCTTGAGTGGAATGGTGAGTTTGGTTTTGAAGTTAAGGATAGCTGTGGCAATACTTTCATAGTGAATTTGAGATATAGAAGTTGTACTTATAGGTCTTGGATGTTGAAAGGTATACCTTGTTGTCATGTCGTAGCTACACTACATTATAGGAGATTGGAGCCAATTCATTATATTGCACATTGGTATACTAAGAAAACCTACCTCAAGACTTATAGTTACTACATCCAGCCTATTGCTAATATGCAAATGTTGTCAAAATCAACCAACCTTTCTGTTTTACCTCCAATAATAAAAAAACTGCTAGCCAGACCTGGCAAATCTAGAAGAAAGGAGCAAAGTGAAAACAATACTGGAAAGTTGTCTAAACATGGTGTTGAGATGAGCTGCAGCATATGTCATGCCAAGGGTCATAATAAGAAGGGTTGTCCTTTGGCTACAAGTTCAACAAAATTCAGTGTAGGTTCTTCTTCAGCAGCAGGCACAAAAAGAGGAAGAGAAAGACCAAAAGGGTCTACAAAGGTAACAATTGACTTATCATTTACTACTAGTTCATTTTTCTGTTATTTTTTTACATTTTTTATTATATATTGTAGGCTGCTGCTGATAGAGGAAGGGGAGTTTCTGCTTTTGATGATGGTAGGGGAAAGGGAACTGCTGCTGCTGATGCTGGTAGAGGAAGGGGAACTGATATTGCTGCTGCTGGTAGAGGGAAAGGAGTTGATGTTGTTGTTGCTGGTAGAGGAAGGGGAGTTATAGAGGAAGGGGAGTTATTGCTGCTGGTAGGGAGAAGAGAGTTGATGTTATTGTTGCTGGTAAAGGAAGGGGAGTTGTTGTTGCTGGTAGAGGAAGGGGAGCTGTTGTTGTTGGTAGAGGAAGGGGAGTTGCTGCTACTACTACTATAGATGGTGTTGGTAGAGAAAGAAGACCTGCTGCCAATATTACTGTAGGTAGTACTGGTAGAGGAAGAGGAGTTACACCTGTTGTTGGTGTTGGAAGAGGTAAAGGGGCACCTTTTAAAAGACCTAGGATGGTTGAAATAGAGGTGTTTCAAATAGAAAATGGTTATAAAATTCTCAATGTAAGTTAAATTTGATGAAATTTCTCTAGTTTAAAGTCTATCTTTTAAAAGTCTTAAAATAAATTTGTTCTACTTTATTTTTTTAGCCTGGAATGCCTATGAACTCCTCCATAATGACTGGACATCTTGGACATCACAAACTCAAATCCGGTGTGAAATGGAAAGGAAAGAAAGCTATGACACAACAAGATCTCGAAGTAATGAGAGCATAGAAAAGGATAAGGACAAGGTCAAATGCTGCTGAAGTGAATCATCTAAGCCAAACAAGTTCATCAACCTTTCTGTAGAAGAAATCTGATTTTTGTTTTTGTGTATTGATGTTGTATACTGAAACAATAGTGACTTCCACTTAGGCAATTTCTATTTTGATTAGTGACTTCAATTATGCAGCTGTGATTGCACTAATTTTATGTGTAATTGTAAGATGTAAATGTGACTGCACTTCTGGCTATATATTTTTGTTAGAAATATGAGCAGTTGTGACTGCATTATGTTGAAAAATATCTGTTTGAAGCATTTATGATCCTGTGTCTGTACAATTCTATTTGACTATAAGCAGTTGTGGTTAATGATAGTTTTTGCAGTCTTGCTTAACTAGTTGTGACTATAAGAAGTTGTGGTTAACTTCATTACAAAAGAAGTTGCACCATTACAAAAAAAAAAATGCTTATAACACAATCAATTCAACTACTTTTCTTCATATTATCAAGACAACCAACTGCTGAATACATTACAAAAGAAGCTTAAAAGAAGTTGCACTACAAAATACAACAACCAAGTGCTCAAGAGACAGTCACCAGCCAAAGTAGATTACAAAATAATCTTAAAAAGGCAACACCAATAACAAAATAAATTAGATATCTTCTAACAAGAACAACCACCTTAAGGTAACCTCATTGAACCTTTCTTTATATGTATTATCCCAAGTCAATAGCTTATAGCTATTAGTAATGGAGAACAACAAAACACAACAAATTTAGCAATTCTTCTCTCTTTCTTTGATCTTCTCAACCTCTTCTTCCAACTTCTCCAATTTCATATCAACGCAATTATCATCTTTGGATTCTTTAGGCTTGTCTACTTCATGAGAAGTTTCCTCAACAAATTTATTCAACTCAACTTTTTCAACTTCATTAATCGATGCATGATTGTCAATATATTGAGAAGACTCAACTAAATTCTCAAGCTCACCCAATTTCTCTATTAGTTTTGGAATCATATATTTGGACCTCGGATCAATATCTTCTCTACCTCTCCAACACCAAAAGTCGTAAGATCTTGGACCCTTCAATGGTGAAAAATAAAGAATGAATTAATCTTTAATCAAGTCTATCAGAATAGTAAAAGCAAAAAAATTGATATCTACCCCATAATAAGGACATGCCCAAAATCTTCTGTCGGGATTCCTCGAAGTCCAAGATGTCTTCATATGCAACAAAAATCCATTATTACAACTAACTTCTTTGTACAAAGCATTATAATTTTCTTCCATACAAAGTTTAGTCAAATTAAACAACCTCATTGTGTGCTAGAAAAATAGATTACGCTTCTTCAAGAGCACTTACATTTGAAATGGAAGAAAAACCAATCTCAAAATTATGCTTAAATTTCGGAGAAGAAGCAGATTTTGAAAAATTGAGGAAGAAGAGAAGTAAATTAGGATTTTTGAGGATGAAATTGGGTTGGGTGATTTGGGATTTATACCCGTTAGGAAAATTTAAAAGAATATTTTCGTTTAAAAAATATAAAAGGCAAAAACAAGACTTCGACGCGCCCAGCAACACGCCATCTCATTTCGGCTTCTAAGGGGTGAAATAAATTCAATTCAAAGTTGTTAAGGAGGGTAAATAATTGTCATACAAGTTTAGGGTCTAAAGTAAATTTTGGTTACAATTAGGGGTGTTTCGATGTATTATTTCTTTTCTTAATTTTCACAAAAAAATATTTAAAGTAAAACTTAAAACTTACTCACCGCCAAATTACTACTTATAAACTAAAGCATTCGATGGATTCTATTCTTCAGATTTATAAACTAAACTAAAGCATTCGATGGATTCTATTCTTCAGATTTATAAACTAAGAATATGTCAAAGTCTTCATCTTTGCTAATCCTCAACAAGTAGTGTACTTTTGATATTTGAATAATTAATATCAAAATGAAACATTCAGTATGTATTTTCTCAATGAAAGTAAACTAATATGTCCTAATCTTATAACATACTACTACTCTTTTCATCCTATAGTTCAACATTTTTCATTTTATTCGGTGCTTAAAAAATCATAAATAAGAAGGTAATTTTACTAATTCATCCCTTAAAAAAAATTAAAAACTTTTAAACAAGTGTGAATACTTTAAAAAAGAATTAATTGCAAGGGTAATATGAAAAGAACATAATTAATGTTTTCTTGATTTAGTAAGGTAGACAACTAATATGTGATAACTATTTCTAGTAAGATAACCTACTAATACGAGACGGAGGGAGTATAAATTAAAAAGTCGATCAAGTAAGCAGAAGAACAAGTATTTTCATATAGGATATGGAGTACAAATAATTAGTCGTAGTTACAATATCCCTTCCCAACAAAATTATTATATTTGTTCAGCAAGACCATATGAGATTCAAACGAAACCTTCAATTCAATATTTTCTAATAATCCCATAGAGATCAAATTGGCTTGGATATTATGAACATTATTTAAAACATCACAAAATGTCACAGTTTGCCACAAACGTGAGTTTAAAAAGAACTTGGAACATATATTACTTGAATCACCAACATAAATAAATAGTTTTTTCTTCTTAATACACAAATTCTTTATTTTTTAGCATACATATGCTAAATCAACGTCTATTAAATCATTACTGGCTAGTTTTAACCATTTATATTTTGTTGGACATTGAAGGAATGTAATGCAAATATTTTTGTTGATTCAAGTTTCAGAGAGTTTAAACTTTGTTTTATTCTTTTGTCTTTCTTGAAATGAGAATCACTTTTCAACTACTCCATTTCTGATGGTGTTTGGTATGAAAACTTTAATTCCAACACACTGATAACTTGTTTGGAGAAAGAAAATAACTAGCAATCAAATGGGGAAATGGAGGGAAAGTTTTTGTTGCTAGTCTTAGTCACATGTTCTCACACTTTGTTTGAGCGAGAGTTAGCCCTATTATGTCGAACATATAATTTTCTTTTCAGAAAAAATAATTTTATGTTTGAGATATTTAAATTGCTTCACTTTAGTATTTACGGTTATATATTGCGTCGATAAAATATGCCAATGGAAAAGAAAAATGGAAAAATGGGGTGAGAGAGGCTCAAACTCTCGCGTCACCACCCCCTTTGACATTTTATAAAGAAATAAAATAAAATAAAATGATGATTGGACTGATATCCAAGTTATACAGATGCATTTTACACTGTTTCCTTAAAAAGATAATAATCTATATGATGATTGTAAATCTTTTAGGGGTCTTGATATGCGGAATACATTGACATATTTGAGAATTAAAGTTGGAATAAAATTATATTGTGTTTGGTAGATAGTATAAATTTATATTGTCTATTTATGTGGTATAAATCTTATTTCAGTCTTAAATTTAGGATTTAGGACATTCCACCTTATCTCGTCTAGCTTATGATTATTTTATCACTTCTCTTAAATAGGATGAATTACTTCAGATATTATAATTTCAAGATTGTTTAATTCGCCTACCAAATTGGTGAAATAGAAACTTGGATTTAATAATTTGAAATATGGGATTCAATGATAAGAGGAATTTGCTCGGATTGTAAGCAGTTTTAATTTTTAATTTTCAATTTAAAAATTGCAAATTCGAGTGGTCAAGAAAGTAAAAAGACCGAGAGTTCTCAGGGAGGGGGAAAATGACATTCAACAATCCCTCCAGCTAAACAGGGGAGAGATTTTCAAATGTCTTTGGTATGACAAAAGTAATTCTTTATAGTTCTTTTTTTTTCACGAAAGAAATTACTTTTACTGAAAAATATTTCCAACGAAAGATTTTTATCTGGGAGGGGAGGGGGGGGGGGGTATTATCATCCTTCCTTATTTATGAACAGATATAATTTTCCTCTTGATTATAAAGGGCGTATTGATATGGAGGAGAGAATGTTTTACTTTTTTCATTTTTCGTTGATCAAAATTTTAGAAAATAGTTCTTTTTAAAAATCGGTTCCTTAAAAATGAGAAAAACTAACTATTCTAATGGATATAAGGAAAATACGTCCGACAAGTGATATTTATCTTAGTCCATCTCTACCACTCCACACCGGCCCTTACCCCTCACCCCCACAATCCATAGTATTTATCTAGCTTATACAGAAATGTTTTTAGAATATAATATTTTGCTTATTTACCCAAAAAAATCAAATAAAACACGTAAAAATTACACAAATCTCAATTTTTTTAGAGCTAATTACTCTCTATCTCAACTTTTTAAAAAATTATTAGAAATCCCTGATTCAGGAGATTTTAGTCCACACGGATACATCATCTAATTTTACATGTATACATCATATTCTTTCAGATACATCACTTAATTATATACGAATACATCACATTCTTTCAGATACATCATTTAATTTTGTACGGATATAACACATTCTTCTGTGATGTATCTAAGCTTTTAAGTAAAATCAGAAATTTATATAATTATTTTAAAAGGTTGAAATTTTAAATAGTTATGGTAAATTAAGTTGTGGTATATATGATGTAATTTTTCCATTAAACATTCACTTATTAACATTTTTTCTTCATACAAAACACACCCAAAATGGAATAACACATCTGTTGGGCCAAGAAGGCTTCTATTTGCTTTATGACTTATGAAGGTACCCAAACATTCAAAAGTTATTGGGCATCAAAAGAAACTGCAACATTAATAAAGAATGTACAATTACAATGGAAATGCTTTTGATATCTCAAGGAAAGAACTCAAAGAAGCCAAGCAGGTGAGTTGGATAAATGTGTACTCGAATCAAAAAACTATATAAATATACAACTTATATTTTCAATATTACAAAAAATCTCAACTTTCTAAACATATTACAAAAATCTCACATATACATAGAATGCTATGTATATATTAATAGGGATAGAGAGTAAAGTAATTAAAAAAGTGAGAGAAAATGTAATTACTTTTAAAAGGTTGATATTTATGTTATTTATACTTTTTTTTATTTTGAATTAGAAACTAGGAAAATACTGTATTAATTGGGTCTGTTCTCTTTAAGGGGAAGTCACATATTTGGCTGCTTGACCAAAAATATGTAGATCCACCAGCCACCATACATAATATATATTTGACTATTTGTCAGTTACTTTTAGAAAAAATTTTGTGGCTTAGCCAACTGATCAGCACTCTACTAAGTCTTTATAGTGGTAGTTTAAAGAAATTATATAATATAGCTATAGTTTAAGTTTATAGCAGATACTGAGATACACTCGGATAAAGTTACTATCTGCGTAGGTACAATGGGGTAGAGATATTGTATACGCACGGATACACTTATAGTCTGTTTGGAATTGCTTATTTTTTAAAATAAATATTTATTTTGAAAAGAAAGTACTTTGATAAAAAAGAAGGGTGTTTGGTAAACTTGCAAAAGTGTTTTTAAAAATAAGCAAAAACAGTTTTTCTGCTTCTGGAAAAAACAAAAAATTTATACTTCTCCAAAAAATCAGAAGCAGAAGCAAAAAATTATTTTTTTATGACAAAAATATCCATATCACACACATATATACATATATATATATATATATATATATACCTTATTAATTTATTAACATATCTTACAAGTTTGATTAACGTTTGATTTATAAAATTTTACATTTCATATTTACGTCATAATTCTTTATGATTTATATATTGTTATTTTATTTTCACTTATTTTTTAAAAATATATTTAAAAATATCTTTGATGATGATGAGTAAAGAATATATAAATTATTTTATTATTATTAATGATAACAATTGACAGATGAATTACGTTACAAGATTGCATTTTGACATCATATATAAATTTTTTCTCAAATATTTAATTTTAAATAAATAATTCATGAAAAATGACATATTTGTTAAAATATAGTGTATATATATATATATATATATGAATATGATGACTGTTTATTCGTAGTAAATTTTGACACTGTAAAAATATACTAAAAAAAGATAACAAATAATAGATAGAATTTTATTTTAAATATTTGTCATCAGGTAGTATACATATATGGATTTGGTTACTTAGTTTTACAATTAAAACGGTAAAAACATATCCAAAACAAAAGGTAACAAATAACAAATATTATCTCATTTAGATATTTGAAGCATGAATATAGTGTTTGCAAACTTTTAGTGGTTTAATTTATGAAATAACTTTTGTATTCATTTTTGTCTGATGTTTTAAGTAATATTTAAATTATTTAAGTAATATATCATCATTTAATTTTTTTTAATGTATTTATGTATATAAATATTGATGGAAAATTTTAGAGTACATACTTTTTAATTAAATTAAAAAAATTTAATTAAAAATATTAACATAGATATTTAAAATATTTTTTCTCTATAAATTGATTTTAGTAACAAAGGTTATTGATAGATGTCCCTTTTGGTCATTTGTCTCAAAAAAGCACTTCTTGAAAAAGATTATCCAAACATAATTTGATTATCAAAAACACTTTTCGAATGAATTTACCAAACGCAAATTGCTTTTTTTTAAAAGCACTTTTTTGAAAAGCCATTTTAAAAAAGTACTTCTCAAATAAGTAGTTTTGTAACAGCAATCTCAAACGGGCCCTTATTATGCGTATAGATAGTGTATTTCATAATTATTATTTGCACGTATATAGTGTATTTCGTTATAGAGATATTATATAAGTGTGGATATAATGTATTCCACAACAGAGATATCACATATGTGTGGATACACTTATTATGCGTGCGATACACCGTAGGAGATGAAATTACTTCGATGGTTTGTATAAGTCTTTTTATTTAACTAATTACTACTATTTCAGATACGTCATGGTACGATATTATTTGGACTACGATGCATTTCTCTACGTTTTGAAACCAAAATGCTACTATATGTTTCGTAATTAACAAAATATTGCTATTTTTCACAAATCTAAATGCAAATAACATTATTTACCAAGCTTTCCCTAATGATGGGTGGCTAGTTCTATCAATTAGCCTACTTTTTAATCAAATGTCCCAGAGAATGAACAGTATTTGGGCCTTCATTATTCCTGGATAGAACTATATTCACAAAAACTAAGCCTAAAAAAACGGTTCACGAGTAAAGCATATTTTTGATCATGGTATAAATAAGAGTAACCTAATAAAGTATAAAATTACAAAATCGCACATTTATCTTTCATTAATTACAAAAAATCACAACTTCTCAAACTTATTACAAAAATTTCATTTTTGGCCTTTCTCTCTCTAAAAGCAAATATGCATAAGCAGGTTGATTTCTTTCATCGTTTTTCATCCTTAAAACACGGCTTCAATCAAGCATTCGTTATCATTTTGAATACAACCATACTTGGCTCCAACTTACAACATTAAATTTTATCTTAACCTCCCTTAATCATTCTGATTTTTAAGTGTTGAGGCTAGTAATTTTTTTTCATGATTTACTGAACCTATTTTGGGGGATTTTTGAATGATTAAATTGTTGCATGTTTTTATTAAGTATTTTTTGAGGTTTCTTCTTTAACAAAATTTTCAAAATCGTCCATTTCAAGTACGAAATTAACAACTTAGTACTTTGTTAATGGAGGATTCTCCTTAACCCAATTTTGGAGATTTTTGAAAAAAAAAATTGTTGCATGTTCTTATTAAGTATTTTTTTTGGGTTTTTTATTTGACAAAATTTTGTTGTTATATCATTATTGTCCCTTTTTTATTTCAAAATCGTCCATTTGAAGTACGAAATAAATATCTTTGTACTTTGTTAATGGATGATTCTCCTTCTATTAGCTTAGAATTAATTCAATTAGATACAAATTCGGTAGTTGGGTTCGTTCCCAGAGTTTTTGACTACGAGGAACCTAACTTTGTTGAAAACAGATCTAAATTTCGTAACGACCCCAACAAGATGAAAGAGATTAAAAAAGCTGCTGCTGAAAAGTCGAAAAAAACAGTTGAAGAATCATCAAGAAAATAAAAAAAAAGATGATTCTGGACGTCCACGTCTTTCTAAAGTATTTATAATTTTTTCGTTTTTGTATATGTTGGGTATATAAATTTGTGGTGAGCTTTTTGTTTGAACTACAGTGATTTATATAGTTTAATATACATAAATGAATAATGTGTTTATGTAAATTAGTATGTATGTGTTACACATACATTACTCAGCACATATACATAAGTTAGTTTTGCCATTAGGTTTTGTTATGTTAGTTTGATGTACTGAACATGCCATGGGTATATGAATAACATATACATAAACTTCAATATGTTATTAAACTACTACTGCGCTGTGTACTTCATATACATCATATTTTCTGTGTATATTTTTTAAAGGGAGAGTTGAGGTAATGAACATCAGCTATGTATATGTTGACATATACATCACTTCTGATATATTGTTTGTTGTGTTTTTGAATCAATAATTCTCACAATTCAATTTTATGTATATGTTAGTAATATACATAAGTTTAGTATTTTATTTGACAACACATGCTCACATTGACATATATATGTTGGGTATATATTTGTGGTGAGATTTTTGTTTGAACTACAGTGTTTTATATAGTTTATGTTTTGTTAGTTTAGTTTGATGCACTGAACATGCCATGTGCTTATGAATAACATATACATAAACTTCAATATGTTGTTAAACTACTACTGTGATGTGTAGTGCATAGACAACATATTTTTTGTGTATATGTGTATATTATTTAAAGAGGTAGTTGAGGTATATGTGTATATATTGACATATACAACACTTCTGATATTATTTCTGTGTATCTATGTATATTATTTTCTGTGTATATTTTGAGATATACAACACTTCTGATATGTTGTTTGCTGTGTTTTTGAACCAATAGTTCTTACAATTTAATTTTTATGTATATGTAAGTAATATACATAAGTTTAGTATTTCATTTGCCAATATATGCTCACATATAATGTGTTGTTTCATTCTCAATAGGGTATGAAATACAGGATAAGAAAAGTCTTTGCGCATCTGTTGCATTTCTATAGTTATTGCAATCGAAAATGTGGAGAAGAAATAAATAATTATCTTGGTGAAGAAGTTGTAAATCTGTTCCGGCAAATAATTTTTGGTTCATTCCTAGACATGTCGCATTGTAATTATCAGGGTCAATTATCCAATTGCTTACTTATGTTTGATATAAAACAAGACAACTCGGAGAAAATACACGTTTACGTGTAGGAAATCATAATATAATTTTTTATTATTGAATATGCCATTATATCCGGTCTTAAATGTTTAGGGAACATCGAGGAACACCTCTTTTCTGATATATCAACGTCCGCATTAATGGCGAAGTATTTTTCAGGATCAAAGAGTTCTGTCAAAAGGAGTCTCTTTATAGAGCGATTCAAGTTGGGCAACTTTGAAAACAATTCTGATACCTTGAATATGTCAATAATTTACTTCATTCACACCTTTCTATATTCACAAGTATACGATTCTACCATTAGCAAAATGAATTTTGTGATGGTTGAGAATGATAGTTACGAATAATTTTCATGGGGGAAGAGTTTGAAAAGCTTATTACATCGTGGAGACGGGATTTTTTTGTTGCGAAACAGTTATAATTGATAGGGAAAATGCCTCACGTGCTGAATGTTTGGATGTATGAATGTTGTTCTGAGGTAGATAATACGATAGCCGAGCGGGTGAAAAATGTAATTCCACGAATTTTCAACTGGCAGATGGTTGGAATCAAAGTTAAGTACGAGAAGTTTATGGCTGGTATGTTCAGCAAGGTAAGTATGATGTATATTATTTCGAGCTTAGTTTTATATTCTCAACGTGCTTACTTTACCAGACTGTTAATATTGATATTTTTTATTGTTTAACAGTTTGTATACAACAACATACGACCAACTCATGAAAAATTACAAAGTCTTGATTTATAAATGATTGAGGAATTTAAATTAAAAAATGCAGAATCTGAATTTTCACCAGAAATTACTGTCGATTATTCTGGTAAAAGACCTGTTGTCGACGTACATTCACAAGCAGACCTCGATATACAAGGTTTTGAGGATTTTAGTACGGTCTCACCTACAGAAATTCTCAAGAAGGCAGGTTTGATTACTGATGCTTCAGCATCTCATCCTACTAAGAAGCGTAGAACAGTCCATTTTGATTCAACAACAGCCGAGGAGCAAGTTTGTCAGAAAACACCATCTTTTCTTTCAACAAGAACTATGCCAACCCAAAAAATAGCTCCTTTGGTTCGGAGAGTGTTTATGCCGAAAAGACAACTCCATCATCGTCAATCAAGTCAGTTTGTTAGGACAATTCTGATGAAAAGTGAGACGATATAAAATTATTTTTGCAGTCTTATGTAAGTTTATTCATTTCTAATAGTCAACTTTCTTTAGGTTTTGACATACAGGTTGACACAAAAATTAACTTTCTTCAACATGCAATCTTATGTAAGTTCATTTTGACATGCAGGTTGACACAAAAATCAACTTTTTTCATGATCTAATAGTCAAACAACATCAAGACTCAAATAAAAAAATGAATAAACAACATGCCGAACTCATTCAAATGTTGAAACAGAACAATCAAAAAAATAAAAAGGTACACCAAATATGATTTAAGTTATACAATTTATGATTTTGTATTTCTTTTTCATTCAATTTTGTGCATTTATAGCTTTTTTGAATTAAAATTGTATTACGTATTTTTTATACATGTTTTTTAACATATATAAAATGATACTTTATGTTATATAATATACATACAAAATGTTATGTATATTAACTATTTTTCATGAAATTGATAGCTGCAATGGCATAGTAGCTAACAATAATGTTATGTATATTATAATATACACAACTGCTCTATGTTAAGTCCACAATATAAACACAAGTTATACTCATAAGTCTGCTGCATATTTTATAGGTATGTATATTACATATGAATTATAAACTGCTATGCAACACATACACATAATAGTGCTATGTATATTACTGCTATTTACATTACATAATAGTTTTGTAACTTTATATACACAAGTCTACTATGTATGTTACATAGTAAACATATATGCGATATGTGATCTGTTATGTATTACACTAACATAACTGTATTACACAATTAATACGACAATGACATGTGTATATTGCATCATATAAATAATACACTGTTATGTAAAATAGTTAACTTGCTTAAACTGTTCTACGTTTGTTGGAGAATATACAATTATTTAAAATCTTTACATAAAATATTTTTTTTCATAAAAAAAATATCAAATTAATTTTTTATTGACATCAATATTTTTATTTTTATATAAGGCCGGTGAAGAATCAAACATTCAAGTAGAACAGGAAGGACTCAAAGTAAGTGCTAATTGGAGTCAACTTACTGCTATTTCTAACAATTACTTTAGACCAAATTGTTGTTTCAAAATATAATCGTACATATTTTCTACAACAAAATAAAAAGGATCATATTTTGGATGGTTCAACTATCGGAGAAAAATCATCACAAGATCAAGTAGACGAGATGGATATCATGTTGAATATTGAAGACATACAAAAAGGGGTACCTTTTTAAACATGCATTATTATTATCATAGTTTGATGTTATCAAATTTTTTCTAAACCATATACTATACTTATTTCAACAGCATCAGCAAAAGGGAGAAGAAAAAATAGGAAATGTACCATCTAAAGAAGATGTTGAAGATATTGAAATCTTCAAAACCTTGAAAGAAAAAGGTAAAAAAGGTATTTCTTCACAAATGATAATTATACATAATTTGTTACATATATTACTTTTTTGTTTCTTTTATTTTATGATTTTTATCCACCTTAGAATTTTGTACAGATTGAATGTCGTGTAACGACAGTTAATTTTTCTTTACAATGTATACGTATTATATTATATGTATATTATTATAATATACATATGCAGCACATCACAAATTATGAAATCAATTAATATATAAAGCAATACTCATTTTTTATTCGTACATTATCGGCGAGACAGATAAATCAACAGACGTAGACTCTGCTGATGATCCAATGGATGGTCACTATTTAGATTGAAACCGCAATCCCATACAAGAACAATCTCAGATTAAAGATCTTAAAATTTAACGTTTACAATAAAAATATTGAACTGACTTAGTTATGTATATGTTTTATGTTATGATTGAAAGGATGTCGAAGGATGCAGTGAGGATAATGCAACTGTCAGTGTAGATGCTCTTATAGAATTCATGGTAAATCACAATTCGGACAACACCAATGCTGGAAAATCTACTACTGTGCATGTCCATAATGATCACATGGTAAATACATAAAGTCATTTTTTTTAGCTATAGGTCAAATATGTAAGAAATGTACTATTTTATCGCTTACAGTTAAAACTATATAATGACCTACTTTTATATATGTTTTGTGTTATCTCTTCAAGGATGTTGAAGGAGTTAGTGCTGATATTGGGTCTGCCACATTAGAATCTCTCGTCGCAGCTGTGAAAAATCTGAAACCTGATAATACTAATGTTGAAACATCTACTATGCAGGTAAATTCATGATTTTTTTTTTCAAATTGCATGTCTTATTTTTCACACATGGCACTACTTCTATGTGCGAGTTAAACTAAATCTAACAATACATACTTCAAATTTAATCTTAGATTGATTATTCGAGTACACTTCCTGAATCGGCTCAAATCGAGTTAGATGCCATATTGAAAGTTATTACAGCACCAGTGAATGATGTTCCAATAGAAGTCGTTCCACCATCAGAACCAGTTGTGAACCAACATGACATCTCTGATAGTCAACTTCCTCCAGATTTTTCTGATGCTGTTGTTGCGGCTCATCAAGATACAAAATTTCCTGCTAAGAGAACCAAGACGAGATTCAAAGTTTTCAAGTCTCTATACATAACAGAATATACTTCTGGCTCTAAAGCAATTGAGGATCAAATCGTAGAACCGAAACATAAATTGTCTTTTGATGGTTTTCTAATATCTGACAATATGCCAAGAGGTGTAATTGAAGAATACAAGCAGTGGGTGGAGGAAGAATTATTGAAGTTTCATGTTAAAAAGTAAATTTTTATCGTTATTAAAATGAAATTTTTGTCTCAATGCATGTACTACGTTTTTTGTTTTGTATAATAACATATTTTATTTTTTAATAAAAAAATTAATGATGATCACTACAAAGTAAAATCATCTTCGCTTGGAGTTCATGAAATCAATTTTGTGGCTGCTTATGTACGAATAAAAAATTAATTTTACTTGATGTCTCAAAAGAATGCATGTTGGAAATGATGAGGTATTTAAACTTTTTAATTTTATAATCATGCATTTTTACTTATTCTGTTATGTTGTATACATAAGTGCATGGTATGTATGTGTTAAACTACTATGATGATTTTGTATGTGTCAAATAAGTTTTAAATAAAATAATTTTGTATTAAACTAATACTGAAATTTCTAGTTTCTTTACATCATGTTTTGCACTGTATATGTGTTCATTTTTTATATGACCAGTTTAGACATTTAAAAACATCTACGTATATAATATACATCACTGTTGATTTGTGTGTTATCTATGTTCTTGCATCCTCAGGTCACACAATAAAGTTTGTGTATATGTTAACATATTCATCACTGCTAAAACAGATGAACAACATCTATGTACATTATAACATATATATTAACGTAATTATAACACAACAAGATATGTATATGACTACCTTAATATATGTATGGGTTTGCTAATGGCTATATATGTTAACAGATTTATGTTTTGATTTATGTGTGTATTAATATTTATTATATATATGAAAATTAAATTTTTAATAGATTGACAGTAGCTATGTATATTTAATAATATACATCAATGGTACTATGTTGTTAGCTATTTTATTGCATACTCAGGTCACATAATTCAGTTTATGTATATTTTAACATATACAACACTGCTAGGTCAGAAAGTGATACAAATGAAATGACTGCCTAAGCTTTCGATGACATCATTCAAAGTCACTACATGAAGAATCAAGCTTTGGTCCCATGGAGGGCACGGGATCATACTTGTAGGGATTATTTTGAGCATGCCATCAGACAAACCCGTGTGTGGAAGATTGCTTGGAGCCTTGAAGACTAGAGGACTCACGAGTTTGGACCACATTTGATGGTTCACGATTTTGGCCCCTTTTATTAAGGTCATTTTGGTCACTTAGCCTCAAGGTCATTTTTTTCTTTTATCCTTGTCTAAATGACACTCCATTTCCACCCACCTCATTAACGACATTGGAATCATTTTATCTTTCTTTTGTAATATACTATATATAGTCTATTTTAGGTCATTTCTCTTTAGTTGATGAATGATGAATATTTGAAGTCTTGAAAGTCCTCTCTCTTGAGAGTAACACCTTAGTATAGTTCTTAGTTAGGTGAGTGATTCCCTTGGCGGTCACCGTAAGAGTGTGTTGTTGTTGTTACATTAATTAGGTATTTAGTGTTTGAATCACACTTTTTTCCTAAGTCTTGTAACAATCTATATCTCACTATTTATCCTTTTATTCTTGTAATCTCCTTGTGCATTGTTCATGTTCATTACTCTCAGTTTTGTGGTGTTGTTGACCGAATTTGTTGTTCATCTTTTTCTTCATCTTGTTGTTGTTAATCTAGTTTGGATGTTGGCTGTTTTGGTGTGCTAAACACCTTGTTCATCTCGTTATTGTGTTGTATTGTTGAATCCGAGAGATGGTCACCAAAGGGGTCCTCGATTCTTGAACTTATGGACTGATTTTGGTGTGTGATTTCATGCTTTCCTTGGTTGTATTGTATCATTTGGTATCAAAGACATCTTTGATTTTATTCTAACAAGATAAATTGTGGGCTTGAAACTTGAAAAACACACACGAAAAAAAAATTGTAAACTGAAATTTTCAGAAAATAACAATCTGTCCACTTTGTGTTCTTGGCCAAAAATTGTGTTCTTGTTGTGTCTTGGCTAAGATTTTTACTTGCCTTAAGTGTTTCTAGCGTTAGTATTGTTCTTCACTAACACTTTGAGTCTATATCTTGATTTGAGCCTTTGTTGTTGATGTTGTTATTGTGAACTTGGACTTGGCCGATTGTTGTTGGTATTGCTGTTGTGGATTCAAGACTTGAACGTGTGATGTGTTGTTGGTTCATGTTTGAACGTGTATTTTAGGGTGTTGTGGATTTTAAGCTTGAAAAGGTGTTGTGTTGTTTGGGAGGTCCAACTTGAACCTTTGAACTTCAAGACTCAAAGTTTGTGTTCTTGGTGTTCTTAGTGTTCTTCACCATCTCTATATTTTGTTGAAGAAAAAGTGGTTGTTGATCCTATAAGTTGAATAAAGAGAGTGTGAATTGATGTTAGTCTTGCAAGACATAAATCCAAGATTTAAGGTGTTAGACTTGTGGCTCAAAGACTTTTCCTTCACACTCAAAGAGTTACAACCACTTCCAACAACCTTCCATGTTTTGAGGATCTTGTTTTAAGGAAAGTGTACAACAAAGTCAAGTCTTCTCTTTTTGGAATTGAAAGGGGATTACAAGACTTATATTTCCCTCCTAAAACCAAATCCACCATTCTTAACTTACAAATTGATCAAGAATTCCAATTTTGGAAAATAAATTTGTTACAACCGCAACAAATACGTGGCTGCCACATCACGTTTTACTGTTCACACAACAAATTTTGGCTTAAATTTTAGATTCTTAGTTTCATTTTATTGTTTCCTAGTTTCATGTTTTGATTCTAGAATTAATTAACAACTAGTAATTACCTACTTAGTTGTAGATTAATTGTTGAATCCATTTCTTTCGTGTCTTTGTTGTTTGTGTACTTTTGTCGTTTCTAACTCGTCGTAACTTCTTTGTTTCAAGTTCGTAAGTAAATTTTATTTTGTGTCTTGAGTTGATCAACCAAGAATCTATTCCGATCACCAAATAGAATTGACATCTTATTGACTATCGAGTATAAACAACTTTCAATATTCGCCGCTTCAATTGTGAGAATCACAAAGGTTAGTATATACGAGTGTTGGTAAGGAAGCTTTACTACTAATATTATTTGTTCATTATGTAGGTACAAAGGTGATATTAGGGTAACATGTCTTCGATAACCGGGGATTATTGTGACTACGACATGGGAGACTATGATTGTAGTGAAGGGTTTTATGGCTACGAAGTTGAGGGAGATTGTGGGGGCTATGAAAATAGCCATGATCAAAACTTGGGCAGATTTGAGGGTCTCGGGTTTAGGGGAGAAAATGAGGGGAATGATGTTCCTAGTGCTTATGGTGAATTTGGAGATGATATAGGACCTCGTGATGGTTCTTATGATGAAGTTGGGGCATGTGAGGAGTTTTACACTTCTCACTCTGAACCTACATTTGGTGTTAGTTATAACCCTTTCATTCGCATAGCTTATGAGAGATATGATGAGAGTACGCGTGTGGAGTGTGAAAGATCATATTCTTCACCTTGTAGTACTTCTTATCAAGGTCGACATGGTGTGATTGGTTATACTAGCTATAGTAGAGCTTGTCCCATGATAAGAAGAGGGCAAGCATCTCCAAAACCGACGGGTACTCGTGTGCCTTACAATATTGATACAAGGAGGAGTGTACACTTCGTAAAGGTGACTATTTGTGGGATACCGGGCTGCCTTATGGTGTTGAATGATAGGTACTATGGAAACTACATTCTTCCGTCCATGGTTGACTACTTGGGGTTATTTCGAGAGCCTTCACTTGTTCCATACTACTTGGGCGAGTTCAAGGTTACCGAGGGTAAAAATTGTCATCTCCCAATTTGATTACCATGAGAAGGTGTGGTGCGATGTTTTTTCCTTAACCTACGGTTGTAGACATGTGATTTTGTCCTCATAAAGTTTAATTTTATTCATTTTTACCCATTTTTTTACTTTATCCTACCGTGTACCCTCATCTACGTGATTATACTCCACAAAAATACAAAAATAACAAACTCCCTATCAAATTCTATCCTATCTTAACCCCCTTTACACCTCATCCAAACAACCTACCCAATTAAAAATAAACACATCACCCATACACCTACCTTACCCCTAACCCACGTCACCCTAGGCAACCCTCTCACATTTGTTACTCGTTTTAACCAAATACATATGATAACAACTTTAAAGGGGCCCACAGAATATTTTTAAAAAAGACAATTCTCCATCATCATCATCAAGAACACCCACAGCACACAAGAAAAAGAAGGCTGGTCATTTTTTTGAATTCACCATATACACACTAAACAGAGCACACATTTAGGGAAGGATCTTCTTCCATTTTTGTAAGGGAGAGTATATATTGACTCACCTCACCAGCTTTACAGACTAAAAAAAAAAAAAGACACTCAAATGACTTTTCACTCAAAAATCCCACTCCCCAATCGATACTCAACGTAGATAACAACAACAACACAGATTCACCATCAATATAGGCACACGCGCACCAGAAATTGAGGGGTAGTGAGAGAGATTTGAGGGAGAAACAGTGAGAGAAAGAATAGAGAGGGAATTCGGGTGAGAGAGATTAGAGAGAGATAGTGAGAATCGTGAGAGAGGAAGGGAAATCGATGCTTATTGACGGTTTTCGGTGAGAAACTCATCGGAAAGTCATCGTATTAGCTTTCGGATAACGCTCCAGTCTCTGTTTTGCTGTTGTTCCGGCGAAATCCGATGGAAAATGAAGTCATTAGGTCCACTCGTCCCAAACCCGACCCGGAATAGCATTGTTGTTCATATTCAGTGTGATTTGCGTATTGCTATTTTGGTTCACTTGTTTCTTTATGGATTTGTAGTTTTTGGTTCCATATTGAGGTCTGTTCGTGAGTTGTACTGAAGTTGGGTTTGTTCGATTAAGTTTCGATTCGAGGTTCTGGGTGCGGACTCTCTTTATTTGAATAACATTGAGTTTGAAAGCTTCAAATTGAGGTCCAATTCTACTCTCTTTCTCTTTTATTTCATTGTTTATTATATTTGGTGTTGAATTGAATATTGCGTGTTATTTGGTCCTTGTTGGTGATGAATGCATGTTTAATTTGACTCGTGGTTAGTTTGCTTGATAGTGGTTTGGTGAAATGGTATCTCGTTTGAGAATTGAAAACTTGACATAATGGTTGAATTTTGGTTAGTTTGATTCATTGGTTGTTTGACTTTGAAATGAACATTACTTGAACTTCGTAGTATCATGATACTTTGATTGGTTTAGGCAAAGTTTAGAATTTGTGGCTTTGGTTGAATGGTGAAAATTCCGTGGAATGTTTGAAATTTTGTTGAATAGTTTTATTTTCCCGTTCTAAAAATGTATTCATTTGGTCGGGGAATGCCTCAAGAGATTTGTATTGATTTGACCGGGGAATGCCCCGAAGTATCTGTATATATTTATTCACCAGGGAATGCCCCAAGGTATCTTGTACCCGGAGGAAGTTTGTGATGAAGGCCCGAGGCATCGGGTAGAGCATTAGTCTAGAATTAATTTAGAATAGGATTTATTTTTACGCATTTTTCTATTTTTGGACTGATAATTGGATTGGACACTAAATTTTGGATTGTTTTATCTTGTTTGCTTGATTGATTATTTTTTGCATGTTTTGTGTGGTTTATACCCTCGTAGTGTTAAAGTTAGCCAATACGCTCTACCAAGAGACCATGGTCGAACCACGGGATCGAGGGGTGCCTAACAGCTTCCCCACAGTCAATAGAATTCCTTAGCCGAAATCTCTGTTCGCAGATCAGTTTTATAGAATCAAAACCATTTTGAAAAAGGATATTCATGGGCGACTTGGCACACCCAATTTATGCCAAGCGGCGACTATGAGTTTTTAAACTAATGAATCCTTTTCGAAACAATTTTCATCTTTTGTCACTTTAATAATAAAATCCTTTCGAAACTTAAAATAAATAACCATTTAGAGTCGAAAAGGGGGTGTGACAACTCTGGCGACTCTGCTGGGGACCTGTTTAGAATTCGAGCTTATTTTGGAGTCGTATCAGCTTTGTTTGGCACTATAGGTGTATAAATATTTTTTTGTGTTGTTTTGTGTTATTGTTTTATCATTATGGAATGTTTTCGTGCTCTTTGTGTACAGTATTTATCCTATGTGTTACCATTTTTATATCAGGCATCATGTGTCTACCCCCGGCCTTCTTTCTGCAACAAGTCCATAGTACAGTGTTGTACATGACCTCTAGTTCAGTCACCCTTATTTTAGGGGGGGGGAGCCATCGGTGTTATGGAGTAGGTGGAAAGTTGTCGCAGCCACTATCGACCATACGCTCCCACGAACAGCCTTGTTAGTGAACCCCAATGTAGGTCAGGCTTTAGGTCATCCTTATGTGCATCATATTGAGACCTAGTGGGGCTCACTTGGTCCTTTGTAGGACACTCACCTCTGAAGCATCCCTACGTGCTAAATGTTGCATCTTTGAGGATAACGTGGTCATTTGACGGACTGATTTGAGAAAAACATGTGTTAGAAGTAAAGTGTGTGGGTAATGAAAAAAAGAGAGAAAAAAAAGAAAAAAAGAAAAAAAAAGAGTTTCGTAGTTTTTAGAGTTTTTTATGGCTTTTATTTTTCACAATTCCAAAATTCAAAAGGACTTTTTTACCTTTCACACTCATTTTCTCAAAAAACATCAAAAAGATTTTCCTTTGTCTCGTTTAGCATGCATTCACAATTCGAAAACTTCAAAACAACTTTTTTCATTCATAGGATGTGTTCATAAAAGAAAAATGCAAAAAAAAAAGGTGTTAGAAATTTTTTACATTTCATATAACGAAAATACCAAAAAGATTTTTCTTTCATAGTTGTTGATGTCATTTTTCTGTGAAGTATCAAAATGAAAACTCAAAAGATTTTATTAACATGGTTCATCGTCTGTCTTTGGTCGTATCTCTTAAGTAAGGGTCTATCCTATTATTTAATCATTAATTGTCCAATCTGGACGAACTACGCACCCCTGATTCTCCTCTTTCGGGAGTGAGATATGCAGGCAGCCTATTGTTGGTTCGGGGATCTTATTTGAAAAATCCAAAAATATTTCTTCACTCTCCATTTAGAGTAGGCGTGTCATATATGTCTTTAAAAGAAAACTACAAAAAGATTTTCCTTTAATCGGTTCAAGTTTCATTTTCGTATGAAATTTAAAATTGAAAATCCAAAAAGATTTTCTATGGTAATCATAGGTTTCATTTTGTATAGGGATGTTAAAGCCGAAGAATTCAAAAATATTTTCGTCATTTCTTTTGACAAATTTTTATTTTCTTTCCGTTTTAAAGTTTCAAGAAAAAGAAAATAGAAAGAAAAAGAGTTTAATCGGTCATTTTGGCAAGACTTCACGAACTACGCACACCTGATTCTCTTCTTTCGGGAGTGATATACGTAGGCGCCCTTCTTGGGTTCGGTGATCTTTTCAGGTAAAAAAAAGAAGTTTTGAAAAACTATTGAACTTTAACCATTTGCTATCTCTTGTCTAGTTAGTTTAAGGTGGTTGGTTTGTGGTATTTTGGCTGGTCCTCCATATTGCTCCAAGTCACAGAGGAAGTTATGGCCAACAAGGATACCAAGTTAGTTGTCACTAATCAGATAAGGAGTTCGGGGAATGAGAATGTAGGAGATAATGAAGAGATTCAGAAATTAAGGCGGCAAATAATAGAAATGCATCGTGCTTGGGCTAATGGGTTGCCGTCTCCTCCAGTTCCCACTGATAATCTGGAATATCTTTCTAGCTTGCCTCCCGTGTCACATACGCAATTTCTCATTTTTGTTGATATGCCACAATATGCATCAGGATCGACTCCGGGGCAACAATATCCAACCACCTCCAAGGTTCATTTCCTCACTCCCCAATCCAAGACTACCATATACTCGGCTCCAGCTGTTGTTCATGCTTTTGCGGCGCCACCCCTACTTTAAGCTCCCTACTTTTAATGTTCATCCACAAGTTGTGCCTCCTTACTCCTACAAGAGAGCCGGCATTGAGACGCTATGTAACCAGCTAAGGGGCACTAGAGACGCTATTGTAACCAGCTAAGGGGCACTAGAGGGAAGAAAGAACTACTCATGGCTTATTTCGGGGAGAGTCTTTCAGGCCTAGCTTCGGAATGGTTTGTTGATCAAGACATTGACAAATGGATGAGTTGGGATGACCTAGCTAATGAATTTGTGCAACAATTTTAATACAATGTGGAGTTGATACCTGATGAAAAATCCCTAACTGGTATAAAAAGAAGAATACTGAGAGTTTCAAGAAGTATGCGATCAGATGGAGCGAACAAGCTGCTAGATTAAAACCGCCAATGAAAAAAAGCAAGATAGTGGAGGTGTTGATTCAAGCGCAAGATGAAACATATTATCAACACTTGTTACCTGCATTAATCAAGCCATTTATTGAGGTCCTCAAAATGGGGGAGATGACAGAGGATGGAATTAAGACTGGTTGCATTGTGAGTTTTGCAATACTGAAAGCGACTACTCAAGCAATTCAAAAACGTTCGGGAAGTGTTGGAGGAAAGAAGCATGAGGAAGATGCATCTGCTATTATAGTTGGACAACAGGCACGGGCAAGAGGACCATACCATCGTTAGCCTCGGGCTCAAACCCAAGTTTATGGCCAAGTTCCACAGAATCCTTCCCAAAATTCATTATATTCTGTTCCCCCATCTCCATAACAAGTGTATAATGCGCAACCATATGTTCAACCCCCATCTTACCCACACTAGCATGTGCCAACTTTGCCAAGTTATCCTCTAACTTCACATACATACCGAAGCCCTTCTAGGCTTGGTTTTCAATTTAAGCCAAATAATGAAATAAGACAGAAGTTGAGGGATAGCTTCACACCCATTGGAGAGTCGTATGCAAGTTTATTCAAGAGATCGGTACAGTAGGGCATGATCACTCCTCTCCTTGGGTATACTCCTGACCCATATTCAAGAAGTTTTGATCCTAATCTACGATGTACATATCATTCCGATTTTTAGGGTCACAGTATTGAAGATTATCGTGCTTTGAAAAGAGAAATTGAAAAGATGATTCAAGATAAATCAATCATGGTGCAGAACATTGACAGTTAGGAAAGCTCTAGTCATGCTGATAGGCAAACCAGTGGCTAAGATGTCAGGCTGAGCAATTGAGAAGTCACCCCTCTCCTTACTAGGAAGGGGTTTGGTAGCTTGTTTTGTTTTATTTTCTGTTCTCTGAATTATTTCAGGGTTGTAGTTTGGGATCTGTCTTGTTTTGTCCTTTTGTTGTTTATGTTCAAACCCTTTTATATTTTGTTTCGACTAAATGAAGTATCTCATTTTCCTTTGTGTTTCAAATATGTGTTGTTTGTTTGTTTTCTTTACATAGTACATTTTGTGTTGACTCTAGTGATATGACATGCTAGTGAAATTTTTAGCCAGATCTTAAAATCCAATTTAAGCATGAACATTGAATCAGAGGGTTAAAGTTGGAAAAAGAGAGCATATGAGAAAATAGATAGAGTGCTGAGACATTTGGTGACAAGTTAAGGCAATTATTTTAAGAATCACAAGAATAAATTGGTCATCGATCGAAAGGCAAGTCCCAATTAGGTCAAATAGTGGACGTGTGATCGCTATATCAAGAGAAACAAAAAGATAAGAAGCTCCACGAAAGCATGAGTCATTTGATGTAAGGAATGTACAACAAAGGTGGAGTTTACAGAATAAGTAGTGACGCACAGACTCAATCTGCTTAAATAGATGTCGCAAATGATCTTCATCTCTTACTTCCAATTGCATGTTATGTACTTGCATTCTCAAGGATTGATATGATGAAGGCATTTCATTCTGCTATCCAAAACATTGTGTCATCCTTTGTTTACCCCATTTGAGCCTTAGTGTTATTTTCTTTCATACCCCTCTTTTGAAATCAAGATAGAGTAAGCAAAGTTCAAAGAATAGTATCGAGTAAAAAGATAAAGTCAAAAAGTTACAAAAAAGAGACAAAAATATTTTAAAAAAAAAAGAGTGTCAAGAAAAATAGAGTTAGAAATTAAGAATCGCAATGTGAAAAGAGCGAATAAAATAAAAAAAAGAAAAATCAGATCAAAGCAAAAGAACAAGCTGCCAGAACTACGCGTGACCTGATTCTCATCTCTTAGGGTGAGATACGTAGGCTGCCCTACTCTGGGCTCGGTCCAACCAAATAAAAAATTTAGTATTTTCCAGTCAAAAGAAACTGGGGCATGAGTTGATCCTCATTGTTTGAGTTAATTTCAAAAGTCGTAAGTTCCACCCCACTTTAAGTGTCGTTTGGGCCTCAAATCTTCCTTTCTTTCTAACCTTATCCAAAATCCAAGTTACAACCAAAGAAAGACCTTCAGATCAACCTTTGAGAATGTTAAAGCTAAGCATACAATGGATGTGATGATGCATTTTGGGAACTACTTGTCTTCCTTGGCATAAGGAATCAGGAGAGAAATGAAAATGAGAGAGTCTTATAGGTGTAAACCCTCACAGGCACCGTAAGACGATGGTAAGCTGAGAGAGATAACAATGTGAGAGTCTTGTCGGTGAAAACCCTCACAGGCACGGTAAGACGACGGTGAGTTGAGACAAATGAAAAAAAGAGAGTCTCATTGGTGAAAAACCCTCACGGACACCATAAGGCAATGGTGAGCTAGAAAAAATGAGAGAGGCTTATTGAAAAAAAAAAACCTCCAAGGCGCCACTAGCCGACCGAGGTCTTAAATGAAATTGACCTAAGGAAACAACTCAGTTTCAAGGCCATTAACTCAAAAACAATTGGTAGAAAGTTTGGATGGAAAGATCAGGCAGCCTGACCCAAAATGCATGGCATAAGCTTTGGAGTTGACTGTCATTTTTAGAAAAACTTTTATTTCTTTGTTTCGATGGTGACATTCATTATCTTTTCTTTCTTCTCTTTATTTTGTTTATCTTTCTTGAGTCAGTTATCCAAATAAAGGTCATTGTCATTTTTCTCTTGTTGTTGAGTCAAGTCTATGTTGAAACAAGTGAGAAAAGATTTCAAAACTGGCTACCAGCTTCTTCAATTACAGAAAGCAAGACAAAAGGCCAGCACATGAAAGAGACATGATTGTGAGCCGAAATAAGGCATGCAGAAAGTTGTGTCAACAGAAAATTCTGAGAATTCATCAAAATACCAAGGGTCAAAGAGTTTATCTGAGAAGCATGGCAAAGAAAAGATTCTGTATTTTTTTTTAGAAGAACTCTTAATAATCGGATTTGGGTCAGTGATGCAGCAAGTTAATGACATATGCTAATGGTTAGAAACAACGTTAAATGTGACCGGGGCAAGAGCAATTTCCACGAAAGCCAAAGCGACAAACCAGCCACTATATTTTTAAACTAACAAGTTTTCAATGTATGAAATTGGAACACATGCTACCTTCGAATCAAGGATTTCAAAGACTAAACATCAAAGGCCGTAACATTCTCACTTTTTCAAATGCAACAGGCAATATTGCTGCAATTATTTGATATTCAAAGCCATGGATGCGCACTTCCTTGATTGGGTAATTCAAGCAACATTTATAAGGAGACACACTTTCTTGTTTGGACAATTCAAGCAACATTTGTAAGGAGACGTACTTCCTGGTTTGGGCAATTCGAGCAACATTTGTAAGGAGATGCATTTCCTTAATTCAAGCGCTATCATAAGAAGACACACAACGGCTATCATAAGAAGATGCACTTCCAAAGGAGACACACTTCCTTGTTTGGTAATTCAAGCGATATTTGTAAGGAGACACACTTCCTTGTTTAGGTAATTCAAGCGGCATTTGATAAGGAGACGCACTTTCTTGTTTGGGTAATTCAAGCAACATTGGTAAGGAGATGCACTTCCTTGATTGGGTAATTCAAACTTTTATTTTTGGGGTAATACACTTCCTAACTTAAGTCTTTACTCCTAGTAGATGTACCTGCTAGTCGAGTTATTGCACTTAATCCTTAGGAAACGCACTTCCTTGCTAGTTTTCATTTGTCAGGTGGCACACTTTTTAACTTAAACTTGTATCTCTAGAAGACGAATTTTCTAGTCAGAATTCCTCACTTTAATTCCTAGGAGATGCACTTCCTAGTCTTGGTCATTTAATTTTACTCTCAAGATATGCATTTCTTAGTTAGAGTCTTGATTCATCATTGCAACATGCAAGTAGGTATGATGTGACTTTCACAAAAGTCCTTTGATGATAAACTGAGGTAAAATTTTAATTCTTGTTTTTGGGGACTTTACTTTCTGTTCAGGACCCTCCTGGAAAATGGGATTTCATTTTCAGTTTAGGACCCTCCTGAAAAATAGGAATTTACTTTATGTTCAGGACCTTCCTGAAAATGGGACTTTACTTTCTGCTCAGGACCCTCCTGAAAAATGGAATTTTACTTTATGTTCAGGACCCTCCTGAAAAATGGGATTATACTATATGTTCAGGACCCTCCTGAAAAATGGAATTTTACTTTCTATTCAGGACCCTCCTAAAAAATGGGATTTTACTTTATGTTCAAGACCCTCCTGAAAAATGGGATTTTAATTTCTATTCAGGACCCTCCTGTAAAATGAGATTTTACTGTATGTTCAGGACCCTCCTGAAAAATGGGATTTTACTTTATGTTCAGGACCCTCCTGGAAAATGGGACATTATTTTCAACAAAATAGAATGAATGAAATCTTTCTTTATCATAATCTTTGTTTGGGATAATTTTTGTTTTAGTTTTGATTTTGGTTTCAGGAGCCCGCCTGAAGAATAAGGTGATGAAATTAAAAGTCAGGAACCCGCCTGAAGAACAGAGTGATGAAAATGGAAAGTTAGGAGCCCGCCTGAAGAATAGGGTGATAAAATTAAAAGTCAAGTAACAAGGTTAAGAGATTGAAAGTAAAACAACAAGGTCAAGAAGTTGAAAGTAAAACAACAAGATGAAGAAGTTGAAAGTCAAGCAACAAGGCGAACAAATTACAAGTCAAGAGCCCACCTGAAGAATAGGGTGATAAAACTCAAGTCAAGAGTCCAAAAGAAGCTGCATAGATAGGATTTTTATAATTTCATTTATGTTTTAACTTATAATTTTTATTTTGATGTAATGACAGTGCCGCGGATCGGAACCTCGACGGAACCTCACTCGACTCTCCAACTCGGTATTGTCCATTTCTTTCAAATCTTTTGAGATACCAAACACTCGATCCGCTCATAACTTGGGTAGGTAGGATGTCCTAAGTCAAGACCTGGTTTCCCTCCTTCCTCTTGCTCCGTACTTTTGAATAAAGGTCAGGACAAAATTCCGTCTCGTTGTCTACTGCTTTGTATGAAAACACCATGTGTTTACATCCCAAGAGGGCATGATGTAGAAACGTGATTTTGTCCTCCTAAAGTTTAATTTTATTCACTTATACCCATTTTTTTACTTTATCATACCGTGTACCCTCATCTACGTGATTATACTCCATAAAAATACAAAAATAACAAACTTTCTAACAAATTCTATCCTATCTTAACCCCCTTTACACCTCATCCAAACAAACTACCCAATCAAAAATAAACACATCACCCATACACCTACCTTACCCCTACCCCACGTCACCCTAGGCAACCCTCCCACATTCGTTACTCTTTTTAACTAAATACACATGATAACAACTTAAAAGGGGCCCACAGAATATTTCTAAAAAAGACAATTCTCCATCATCATCATCATCAAGAGACACCGACAGTACATAAGAAAAAGAGAGTTGGTCATTTTTTTGAATTCACCATATACATACTAAATAGAGCACGCATTTAGGGGAGGATCTTCTTCTATTTTTGTAAGGGAGATTATATATTGAATCACCTCACCAGCTTTACAGACTAAAAAAAAAAGAGAAGACACCCAGCTGACTTTTCACTCAAAAATCCCACTCCCTCATCGATACTCAACGTAGATAACAACAACAACACAGATTCACCATCAATATAGGCACACACACACTAAAAATTGAAGGGTAGTGAGAGAGATTTGAGGGACAAACAGCGATAGAGAAGAAAGAGGGAATTCGGGTGAGAGAGATTAGAGAGAGATAGTGAAAATCTTAAGAGAGAAAGGGAAATCGATGCTTATTGACGGTTTTCGGTGAGAAACTCATCGAAAAGTCATCGTATTAGCTGCCGGATAATGCTCCAGTCTCCATTTTGCTATTGTTCCAGTGAAATCCAACAGAAAACGACGTCATTAGGTCCACTCGTCCCAAACCCGACCCGAAATAGCATTGTTGTTCATATTCAGTGTGATTTGCGTATTGCTATTTTGGGTCACTTGTTTATTTGCGGGTTTGTAGTTTTGGGTTCCATATTGAGGTCTGTTCGTGAGTTGTACAGAAGTTGGGTTTGTTTGATTGAGTTTCGATTTGAGCTTCTGGGTGCGGACTCTCTTTATTTGAATAACATTGAGTTTGAAAGCTTCAAATTGAGGTCCAATTCTACTCTCTTTCTCTTTTATTTCATTGTTTATTATATTTGGTGTTGAATTGAATATTGTGTGTTATTTGGTCCTTGTTGCTGATGAATGCATGTTTAATTTGACTCATGGTTGATTTTCTTGATTGTGGTTTGGTGAAATGATATCTCGTTTGAGAATTGAAAACTTGACATAATGGTTGAATTTTGGTTAGTTTGATTCATTGGGTGTTTGACTTTGATATGAACGTTGTTTGAACTTGGTAGTATCAAGATACGTTGATTGGTTTAGGCAAACATAGGTTGGGTAAGCAAAGTTTAGAATTTGTGGCTTTGGTTGAATGGTGAAAATTCCGTGGAATGTTTGAAATTTTATTGAATAGTTTTATTTTCCCGCACTAAAAATGTATTCATTTAGTCGGGGAATGCCTTGAGGGATTTGTATTGATTTGGCCTGGGAATGCCCCAGAGTATCTGTATATATTTATTCATCGGGAAATACCCCGAGGTATCTTGTACCCGGAGGACGTTCGTGATAAAGGCTCGAGGAGTCGGGCAGAGCATTAGTCTAGAATTAATTTAGAATAGGATTTATTTTTACGTATTTTTTTATTTTTGGACTATATAATTGGACTGGACACTAAATTTTGGATTGTTTTATCTTGTTTGCTTGATTGATTATTTTTTGCATGTTTTGTGTGGTTTATATCCTCGTAGTGTCAAAGTTAGCCGATATGCTCTACCAAGCGACCGTGGTTGAACCACGGATCGAGGAGTGCCTAACACCTTCCCCTCGGTCAACAGAATTCCTTAGCCGAAATCTCTGTTCGCGAATTATTTTTATAGAGTCAAAACCATTTTGAAAAAGGATATTCATGGGTGACTTGGCACACTCGATTTATGCCAAGTGGTGACTCTGAGTTTTGAAACTAATGAATCCTTTTCAAAATAAATTTCATCTTTTGTCACTTTAATAATAAAACCCTTTCGAAACTTAAAACGAATAACTATTTGGAGTCGAAAAAGGAGTGTGATAACGGTCATATGAGCTTGGGTGCCAATTGGTTTACACGACATCAAGTTCCTAACGTGCAAAATTGGCCTAATGTTGTAAGAGACCAATGAAGAAATTGCCTAATAATGTACTTGCTACCCAAACCGCAAAGAAAAATGCTTACCTACTCCAATCCGATTTATGATAAGAGACAAAAGATTGAGAGGAGTAAGGGAGTGCAAGGTGGTAATTCGAGAGTGGAAAAAGGAGAGGATATGTGGAGAGAAGTGAGGGGAATGCCACCAAACCATGCAAACATTGGTTTTCCTTCCATTTCTAAGGATATTTGTGTAGGTACCAACATGGCAAATGAAGGCGAACAATGCCAAAAGGAAGTTGCTGTCCAAGTTTGTGGAAGACCTTCACCTCACGGCAACAAAGAGCCTACTCAAGATCTTAAAGGTAAAATAGCTAACTCTTACACTTTAGTGCATGTGAATGACAATTGTGTGGCTAGTAAGCCATTGAGTGTGAGTAGTAGCTTACTTATTTATGAGTCTAATGATTTTTTTTCTCTTGTTGATAATGTACATATTGTGAGTTTGGATACACTAGTTGATCCTATTGATGACGAAATTGACTCTTCTTGTAAGATCAATTTATGTCCACCTAGTGTTGAAGCCTATATGTTGAATGAAAGTACATCATCTTGTGTAATTGGTGTTGATCAACTTGTTTGTGAAAATTATCCCCCACTTGAGTATGTGTGTGATGTACTTAATAGAACTCAAGTGAGTGAAATATTTAAAAATGTTGGTCAACAAAGTGGGAGTGAACCCGAGATCTCTTCTTGGTGTAATCTTGTGTTTGAAACATCCTTGAAACTTGATATTGATCATTTAGAGCATGAGGAACTTGCTTGTTCCAAATCTGTCCGTGAGGTAGATCACATTATCTTTAGGTGTAATGTCTTGTTTGAAGATGATTTAAACACTTCTAATAAAGCTAGTGGTGAAAATGATGGTATAGCTTGCCTTGGAAGCTATAGCCTATATGCTAACCCACTTTGGTGTGACAACATTCCTCCTAAAGATGGAAATTTCTTCTTGAAATATGAGAGTACTCTTAGGGGTAAGGAATGTGTTGTTGCGGAAGGTACTTCTTCTTTTACTTTGTGTGACTTAATTGTTGAGAGTACTCATGGTTATTATTGGGAAACTAGTAGGAAGTACACACAAGGGCACCTTGGTAAAAGTCAATTTGAGTGATACCTTTCTGTACTCTCTATTTGCTTTGGATGATATGTACGCTATTATAGAGAGTATGCATTTAATTTGGGTGTATACCAGGGGAAAGGGGAGTGTTGTCTAGACCCGTATCTATAGCCACTTTTCCCATTTGACCCCGGTGCCAAATGTGAAATAGTGATGTTGGTGCACCCAACTTGTTGCTTGGTCTACATGACAAACAAAGTATCACTCTTGGTGTATCCAATAACCAAATCCTTTGTACATCTTTTATTGAGTTTTTAATACTTACTTCAAAGGATTCTTGGTTATACTTCAAGTATGTACCCCCTTGGCGTGATGATGTTTATTGTTGTGCTAACCCTAACCCTCATGCCATGAGGACGTTGTGCTTTTTTGTCCTTTCTCTTGTTTTGTAAGGTACGGATTCGAGGCTAATTCTTTTCAAGAAGGGGAGGATGATACAAGTGAAATGGCCTCCTTAACTTTTGATGGCATAATTCAAAGTCACTACGTGAAGAATCAAGCTTTGGTCCCATAGAGGGCACGGGATCATATTTGTAGGGGTTATTTTGAGCATGCCATCAAACAAACCCGTATGTGGAAGATTGCTTGGAGCCTTGAAGACTAGAAGACTCATGGGTTTGGACCACATTTGATGGTTTACGATTTTGTCCCTTTTATTAAGGTCATTTTGGTCACTTAGCCTCAAGGTCATTTTGGTCTTTTAGCCTTGTCTAAATGACACTCTATTGCCACCCACCTTATTAATGGCATTGGAGTCATTTTATCTTTCTTTTGCAATATACTATATATAGTCTATTTTAGGTCATTTTTCTTTAGTTGATGAATGATGAACATTTGAAGTCTTGAAAGTCGTCTCTCTTGAGAGAAACACCTTAGTATAGTTCTTAGTTAGGGCTTGAAAAATCCATCCTTAGTATAGGGCTTGGAAAAGCCAATATTGTTCTTTACTTGGAAATAGTGGATCTTGAGGTGAGTGATTCCCTTGGCGGTCACCGTAAGAGTGTGTTGTTGTTGTTACATTAATTAGGGGTTTAGTGTTTGAATCACACTTTGTTCCTAAGTCTTGTAACAATCTATATCTCACTATCTATCCTTTTATTCTTATAATCTTGTTGTGCTTTGTTCTTGTTCATTACTCTCGATTTTGTGGTATTGTTGGCCGAATTTGTTGTTCATCTTGTTATTCATCTTGTTGTTGTTAATCTAGTTTGGATGTTGGCTGTTTTGGTGTGCTAAACACCTTGTTCATCTCGTTATTATGTTGTATTGTTGAATCCGAGAGATGGTCACCAAAGGGGTCCTCGGTTCTTGAACTTGTGAACTGATTTTGGTGTGTGATTTCGTGCTTCCCTTGGTTGTATTGTATCAGAAAGATAGCATCTTGAAATATTAACAGATGCTAATTGCTATGTATGTTAACAGACTTATATTTTAATTCATGTGTACTTTAATGTTTATTATGTAAGTAAAAAATAAAATTTTAATTGGTGCAACTTTATCGGTGTCATGTCTATTACCCTTAACTGTTATGTCTAATATTTTTCTTCCAATTTAATTAATTACAAACACCTGAATATGTAACATGTTTGCCAACTGCTACATCTCATCATTTTTAATGTATATGCATGAATTATCTAGATGTATGTCTAGAATCATTTTTCTTATAAACATGTGATTTCTATTATATAGGACATAATGCGTTTTATTTTTTATCCTCTTTTGTAACATATTGATGTCATTTTCTATCATTTGAGGAAGAAATTGAAATTAAGGAATGATCAAGATTACAGGTTCACAACAACCAACTGTTTTTTCAAGAACCACATTGACAAGACATACTTAAGATATTATGAAGATGATACAGATACAGTCCTTACTACACAGTAAGATTATGTTGAATCTGTTCATATGGCTCTAAATGAAGAGGCAATAACAAAAATAATCAAGGGATATTGTATGTCATCTAGTTTACCATGGCACCAAGTTGATAAGATGTATGTTCCTATCAACTGCAATGAGAATTTTTACTAGGTGTTAACTGTTATTGCGCTGAAGAATAGATTCATACGCGTTTATGATTCGCTATCCAGACGAAGAAATGCGGAATCAATTACTGAGATTCAAAATTTAGCTAAGATTCTGCCAAATTACCTCTCTGATAGCAAATTTTATGATGAAACATCTCGTACAGATTGGGCTAATCTTGAAGCATATAGGGATAAGATTACTCAAACGACACAAATTCTGAATGAACATTCCTTTGAAATTGAATATGTTCAAGACATTATGCAACAAGAATGAGATAGTGTGTAAGTAAAATTATATATTATTTTTGTTTGCAATATTACTGTACATGTATTAATGTATTTTCATTTTTCATTGCTAGTAAGTACTATGTATTAACTTATATTCTTTTTTCTATGCATGAAAGGGATTGTGGAGTCTTTGTTGCTGGTTATGCAGAATACCTAAGTGAAGGAATGAACGTGCCTTCTGATGATTTTGAAGCAGAATACCATCGAATGCGTTACACTACACTTCTTCGAAAATATGGTATTCAAAAAGCAAAGAAAGATTATGTTAGTAAAAATGATAACCCTCCAAAATCAAAGTCCAGAATTATACAAATTTCAGATGAAAATGAAATAGTTTGCATTGAGTAGTCTTACCGGAGGATATTGTTAAGATTTTTAATCTATTCTGTTGAAATTTGTTAGGAATTTTTAAAGTTTAAGTATTTTAGTTGTTTTGTAATGCAGAATACAATGAATGTTTTTTTAAATGAATTTGATGAAATTTTTGTTTAACATATGTATTTTGTTCGCAATGATGAATGTTGTTTTTGTGGTATGTTACATATGACAACATTTACATATATTTGCGGCTTTTATATATGTATATGTTTTCATATACATAGTAAAAACATAAAAGTTACTAATGTATATTGAAAAATATACATAATTGTACATGACATTTTAATTAACAAGCAGAACCTGCAAATTTTTTATGTGTATATATGTTTTAATATAGATATTACATTACAAAACTTACATATGAATGTTGAAAAATATACATAAGTGTACATTTAATTGCATGTTATAAACTCACTTGAACCACATATTACACCTTCATAAAATTTATATTACATCATATACGTAGATTTTTTTAAAAAAAAAAAAAAAACAATAAATCAAACTGTTAATTTAAACTTTAGTATTCTCCACTTTATTTCAACGCATATATAATAAAATAATACATTTCAATAATGTAATTCCTGAATTATTAATAACACATAAACAATTATTATTATTGAAAAATGTATTAAATAAGTAAGTTATTTCAACGCTATATGTAAAACTAATACAGTTTATGTATGTTATATAATATACATAACTGTTTCACATACTAGTTTCGAACATTATTTCATTTCTCTTGATATGTATAGCAAAACAATAAGTTAATTCAGCGGTATATAGAAGCAAATAACATTTATTTTTAAAAAAATATGTTTAAATTTACAAATCACAGTTTTTATAGTAGAGCTATGTATGTTTTATGATATACAGGTTACCATTGTTTCATAATATACATAATTGTGTAATTCTATAGTATTTCAAAGCACTTATGAAAATACACCAGCGTCTACATAAACATCACAAATAATAAAAAAAAAAACACTGAAATTAAAATTGAAATAAATTAAAATTTATTTCAAAGAGAAAATAAATCAGTTAGTACTCTTCAAGAGTATAGAAAAACAAAAAATTAGTTCTCCTTTGAAAAAAAAGTTACATGAACGTCTATTGTGCACTTCATGGCCAGATCGTCCATAACGGTTTGTGCTTGAAGAAAGTGTTTCACTTGATTTCTTCTTCCTCCACTTCTTCGATCTTTCTGGAAGTCTTTTGTATAAAGGTGGCAACACTTCTTCCTCATCTACACTGTTGGGAACATTTCAGTCTTTCTTGTCTGGTATTGGAACGATTGAAACTTCATATATCTTGACCAATCTGTTTGGCTTGTAGTATTCTGAACAGTATTGTCCAAAATCTTTTACATGTTTAGACTTCAAGAAAGCTATAGCGTGAGCACAAGGTATTTGCTCTATTTGAAACCTCGCACATACATGAGCCATTTTCTAGATCAACAATGTATCTTCTCCCAGATTCATAAACCGAATATATATATGTTGAAGAAGCCTTCACCAGAACAATAAATAACAAAATTCCATCCAATTATTTTTTACTGGAAATATAAATTTAAGTAAACTTTTTTCAGTCAAATAAATACTACATATAAATGCACATTTCAAAAAGTTAAAGCTTATACATACCGTCATTCTCAAAGCTTTCACACCGTTGCGAGTAAGAATTTCTTCAAATCGATGATCCAAAGTGATACTTGTATAAGAAGTTATTTCACTGTTCTTACAGTTCCAAGAACCAAATAATATTCGAACCTCTTCTAAGAATCCATATATTGGCGATCCCCGGGCCTCTACCAAACACCCATTAATACACTCAGTAATATTCGAGGTCATCATACGACCTCTGTTTACTGATGAATGACATCTACTCCACTTTTCATATCCAGCTTCTTGTAGATATTTTTTCACTCTCGGATCAGCTTTTTCAATCTTTGCCATAAAATAGTCAAAATCATCTTTCTTATAAGCTTTAGCAGTTGAAAAAAATAAATCACTGATACTTTCTTTGCTCTTACGAAAGTAACTACAAATATTTTTTCAAAGATGCCATATGCATGCAAGATGTGGTACATTTGAATATACGACACTGACAACTTTTATAATACTTTCATTCCAATCAGATACAGCACACATGTTTTCACGTTCACCGAATACAGCTTTGAACAGATTGAAAAATCATGTCCATGAATTATCATTCTCAGTATCCACAATCGCATACGCAAGTGGTAATATGCATCCTAATTTACGTAAAAACTGTATTAGTAAAAGAACAACAAGATTTTTTTTAAGGCTAATGGACAAAATCTTTATGTGTTAACATATACATAGATGTATATGTTACATATACATAGTTGGTGATATGTTATTAAAATATACATAACTATGTACGTGATGATAAATATAATTTTTAGTGTTTTTTTTAAATACAAAAAAATTGTTAACGAATTTTGTTAAATAACTTAAAAACCTTTTTTAATGTGAAATGCAATGTATGTTAAAAAAACAGAGAAATTATGATTTTTCACATACGTGCACCATCAAGAGTACTTGCTGAGACGAAGGTGCCTTGATAAGGTCCACTTAAATGTGCACCGTCAACAACAACAATAGGTCTACAATACTCAAAACCCCTTATCATAGGATGCAACGCTATAAACAAATACATGAACCGATTATCTCATGATTTGTGCATTGCAATGGGTGAATTAGGATATATATTTTTAACATATAAATACATCTCGACATCTGTCTATACCCATCCGCAGGTCCGCCCCTGAGCAAAGCAATGACACGCTCCTTCGCATGCCATGCTTTTATATACTTGATATCCACACCATATACAACTTTCATTTCTTCAATGATGTCCCCCAGTGTGTTCCTTCTCTTATAGTTAACTAGCTTTGGAGCCGTGAATTCACATACAAAAGAAGTTGTCGCCAAAATATTCTGCAGTACGCTATCTCTCAAATCGCATGTATGTTCTGGGTTAAATTTTTGAATCATAAAAACATCTGTTTTTTTTTTGTAACATGATGCTTCTAACTTCCACCTACATTCGTCATTGTAACATCAAAAACATAGCTGAAATATAAAAAAAATCATTCAAATGATTATATTTTTTATCATTTCATAAGTTTAAACGATTTAATTGTTATAAATCCATCATAATATAGCATAGACATGCATAATATTTCCTCATAAACAACTATATACAGTCTAATAATTTACCGTAATAAACTTTAAAAATAAACTATGTAGATTATGTATTAACATATACATAACTGCTTATATATATATGTTTAAATATACATAACTGCTTTCCCTTACCTCATCTGCTCATAACAACAATTTGAAACATATACAAAGCAAAATATATGTATATTTAGAAGATATCTCAGAAATATTCTAACAAAAAATTAGTAACCAGTTGTGTTGTAGGTATGCATTTACTTTTCAGTAGTAAAAATATGAAAATAAATTCTGTAAATTCAAATTCATTACCTTGCACAAATATACATAACTTTAACATACTTACAAACAGTTCTTCCAAAGGCCATACTGATAATTCTTTTTTTTGGATTTTAGTTTAGCACAAAAATATAGATGTTCATGCAACTATATATAACATTTTAATAAAAAAAAATAATTTAAAACATTCAAGATTTGATATATCGTACTGCTCAGTATAAAAAAAGATACGATTTCACCTTTTTTTGTTTGATCGTTTTGCTCTAACATTGAATGCATTAGTCACCTTATATTTGGACATCACTGAAACGACCGTCTTTTTATTCTTATACATCTGTTTCACCTTTACATCAATACTCTTGCTATCACATATCAAGTTATCTTCAACCTTCGGGACATACAAAGCATATTCATTTTGTGTATCAACCACAAATAAAGCCAAAGCATTAGATTCAACACCTTCCAGGTAAACCACAACTCCTGTTTTCCTATCGAACAATATGTCGTCTTGACATTTTTCTGTAATTGAAATACATAACGGATAAATCATAAACGATGGTTGAGTTTTTTTCAACTTAACATACAATTGTACGTTATTGTCATTACGGATATGAAAAGGTGAATCATTCCCGTCAACAGCATAGCGTACATCAATATTTTTTCGAGTTTCGTCAATGTTTAGTTCATCAGCAATCGACGAAATCAACCTCAAATAATTTATTGATTCAGCAACAACAATCCCTTTACTTTTATAATTCACATATTTTGTTTGGGATCTCCATTTATCCGAGTACCTCAAAAGAATAGCAATATTCATCTTCAATAATTCGAAATAATTTGCTTTCTTCAGTAAACAACAAAAAATAAAGTTGAAATTGTATTTGATTTATGGTTTTGCTTCAGATTTTCTTTTTTATGTATTTGTGATTTTTAAACTTTGAAATTTCATTGATGTTACATGATTTAAGGGATTCAGTAATTCACGTATTTAATTAATTGCGTCATTTACGTCACTGAATGTTGAATATCCGTTACTTTCTTTTTTCCAGGACTCTAACAAATTTTAATATACATTAGTTGTTACTTATATGTCTTTTAAGGAATGTATATTAAAATGAAGAGACAACAACAACAACAACAAACCCAGTGTATTTCGGGGGTCTATCGGAAACAACCTTTCTACTTCTTTAAAGGTAGAGGTATGGACTGTGTAGAGAGACTAAAATAATTAGAAAAGGTGGTATGAGATGTAATTACTTTTAAAATATTGATATTTATGTTATTTTTCTGTTATATAGAAGAGGTGGTTTCAACCACCTCTCATGCAATTACTAAAAAAACCCTCTACTTACACTTAATTACATACCATACCCCAATATATAATAATTTCATTGTTTCATCATAATGGTTTAAATATTTAATATATTCTATTAATTTATTTTAATTAACTATAACTACATATTGGACGTAAACTTTTTTAATTTATTTAATTGGCTATCATGTTCAAAACTAATTTGTTACCACAAATCACAATAATTAATAACTTAAAATATTAATTTTTATAGTAATAACATAATCAATCTCTCTTAATTAATTATTATGAGTCATCTAGGTATTAAGAAAATAAATACTATTTAATAAAAAATAAAATAGACATAAAATGCGAAATTAACTCTTGATGTTTGAAATTAAATTGTCGTCTTTCAAACGATGATTCTAGTATATCTCCCTTTATTATAAGTCATTTATATATTAGAAAATTAAGAACAACAAAATGATATGCCAACATAAAATATTTATTTTTAATATTATTAATTATTTTTCAATATTATTTTTTAATATTTAAATGACTTAAAATAATTAATTAAAGGTAATAAATTTCAGGAAAAATTACTTACAAACAGACTTTTGAAATAATAATAAAATCAATGAAAATTCAAATGGACTTTTGGAACAACAAGAATTTTAATGAAAATTACAGTAGATACAAAGTTATGGCCCATAACTGCCACATGTCCAAGTGGTATACAGTTTCGATAATGGATATGGCCTCCTGCACGTGGCTCTCCATCATGCCTTTTAGGGCATTTTAAGTAAATAAATTTCCACGTGTATTCATCAACTAATTGGGTGGTTTATAATTATTTCCATATTGACAAAAAAAATCCACCTACTCCCCCTTAATTATATACCATGCCTCAATATATAATAATTCAATTATTTTATCATAATAATTTAAATATTTAATATACTCTATTAATTTATATTAATTAACTATAACTACATATTGGAAGTAAATTTTATTTATTTAATTAATTATTTATCATATTTAAAACTAATTGGTTACCATAAATCACAATAATCAATAACTTAAAATATTAATTTTTATAGTAATAACATAATCAATTGCTCTTAATTAATTATTATGAGTCATCTAGGTATTATGAAAATAAATAATATTTACTAAAAAATAAAATAGACATAAAATGTGAAATTAACTCTTGATGTTTGAAATTAAATTGTCGTCTTTCAAACGATGATTTTACTATATCACCCCTTATTATAAGTCATTTATGTATTAGAAAATTAAGAATAATAAAATGATATGTCAATATAAAATATTTGATTGACTATCAAAATTATATTAGTGTCACGTAAATTGGAACGGGACAGAAGAAGATATAAAGCAATATATATTATTTGAATTTGAAAATGAAATAAAAAGCACTGTAAATAACGATAATTAACAAAATAATTTAAAAAGTTGACTGATTTCTGCTTCAGCTGCTTCAATCGTGATTTTAATGTATCACCCGTAATTAATTATTATAAGTCACTTATGTATTGAAAAATTAATAATGTTGAATCCATGATTTTATTATATCACTTATAATTAATTATTATAAATTATTTATGCATTAAAAAATAAATATTTATGACATGTCTGATTAAGTTGCTTCAATCGTGATTTTATTATATCACTCCTAATTAATTATTATAATTTATTTATATATTAAAAATTAATAATATTTAATACAAAAAGCAAAAATAAACATTTATGACATGTCTGCTTCAGCTGTTTCAACCATAGTTTTACTAAATATCACCCCTAATTAATTATTATAAGTCATTTAAATATTAAAATATTAATAATATTTAATAAAAATAAAATATATATAAAAATGATAAATTAACTCTTGATGTTTTAAATTAGCTTGGCGTCTTATATGAGGTCCACTTAAATTTTTCACAAGTATTTTTTATAGTAATTTCACTATTTCACTTCTAATTAGTTGTTGTAAGTCATTTAAGACATTTATGCTTCGCTGCTTCAGTTGTAATTTTACTATATCACCCCTACTTAATTATTATAGTCATTTAAGCATTGTGACACATAAGTTGAAACAAAAAAAATATTATAAATCACAATGATAAAATTTTTAAATTATTTAAAAAATATAATTGGCTATCGGCGACACAAAATTCTAGACAAAGAGAGTAGCATATATTATTCAAAAATTACATAAAAAGTATTATAAATTACAATAGTTAACAACTTAAAATATCTAAAAACAATTTAATCTATTATATATTTCAAAAAATTACATAAAAAATACTAGAAATCACAATAATTAACAACTTAAAAAATTTAAAAGATATTAAATATTTGGTCGACTCTTGAAATTATATTAGTGTCACTGAAATTGGAATAGAAGAAAAGTATTATAAATCACAATAATTAAAAACTTAAATTATTTTTAAAATATAATTGACTATCAATGCCACAAAAATTTGGACAAGAAAAGTAACGTATATTAATTTAAAAATTACTATAAATTACAATAATTAACAATATAAATTATCTAAATACATATTAAAATAACATATGTTGAACACATGTTAGATTCCGGATGAATCTTAGAAAACATATGCAATCCTTTTATTAAAAGATTTTATTCAAATATATTAAGATTGAAAAGACAAATAAATATTTTAATATTGGGCCTGTGCAGACACGGGTCATGCTACTCCAGTACTATATACAAACAAGACCTATACTATGTTCTTGAAAACAAAAACAAAAAACTCTGCATTTTGTTGCCTTCATTGAGAGTAACTTGGTTTAGCCTAATAGAATACTAGTTTAGGTGTACGAGCCTCGCGCGTGTAGCTCACCTTATTGAGTTCAAATGAAACACTAAATATGATATTAGTTTAAATAATAAATATGAATACAATAATCAAATTCAACATCTTTTGAAAAATTTATTTAATTAAGCCTAACATTTACCAAAAAAGTTTGTCAAAGTCTATCGACATCCATCTACCATCAGTAAACTGTAACAAAACAATACGATGATAGAGACATCAAAATAGTATAATTAAATCTAATCTTTACACAATTTTTTTTTCAAAACCATCTGACACTTATTTACCACCTGTAAACTATAACGAAATAATACGATAATATAAATATCAAAATAATAAAACTAAACTTAACTTTTACAAAAAAAAAATCTCAAAGCAGAGATATAAATATAATACAATTAAACCTAACCTTTATCTAAAATCTCCTCAAAGCCGACTGACATTCATCTACCTCCTGTAAATTCATCTACGACCTGTAAACTACAACAAAATAATGCAATAGTGATTACAAAGCTTCTGTTTGATGAAAATAATTATCGTTCGAGCAAAAATTTTGACCCTAAAGAATGACTTGAATGAAAACAAAGATGATATATATACACACACGTTGAATTCTATTATATTGACAAAAATATTAAAGAAGTTGAGGATTAGAAAATTAAGCATCCACCAATCTAGACATGCAACTGAATCAAGTTAGATGAGCATCAATCATATTTTTTCAATAAGTACATCAGTTTTTCTCTATTTAACGTGCATCTCAATATTTATAGAAGTTTTTCCTTAATAGAGTTATACTTTAGGAGTATTTTTCTATCATATTTTAGGAGTATTTTTTCAATTGATCAGTACAAAAAAAATATTGATTGTTTTTTTCTTCCATATATTTTAGGAGTCCCACATATTTTAGGAGTCTAGTTAATATAATAAAAATAATTAAATAATAAATTGAAGAAAATAGTGAAAAGACAGTTTTGTCTTGTAGACACCTAATTTTGTTCCTCCCAAAATTCAATTCATCTTTTTTTTTTAACCTCACATTATTATACACTCTCACCCATGTGATTATATCCCACAAAAATACAAAAAAATAACAAAATTTAAATAAAACCCTAACAAATTAAATCTCTAATATTTCTTTAGGCTAACAAACTTTATCTCAATCAACTCACACCCCTACCCCCACCTCACCACCACTATCTAACCCCCACCCCCACTCACATTTTTTAATCCTCATGCTCACAGTAACAAACTAAAAGGAAATTGACCACAAAAGAATATATGTACACCCACGCACACACAGCAAGAGGGGGGAGCGCATTATAGAAGGCACACATTCACAGGGGAACCTTCCCAGAAAGAGGGGCTCCATTATTTTGTTTTTGGATACACAGAAAAATCACAGCAAAAACATAGAGGAGAATTACTCTTCATTTTATTCTTGCACTCGACATCAACACACCAAAAATGAGGGATTAACAGTGAACTATCATCCACAGAGACCATATGACTCTTCCTTTTTCCCCTTTCCATCACACACATACACGAACTAAAAACACACACCAGTACACGGAGACACACAAATCGCACCCACACATAAACTGAAAGAAAAGAAGTAAAAAAAAAAGGGTCCATCGAGGGGGAGTGAATCGAGAGAGAGACACACCCAATCGGAGAATAACGAAGAATTAAAGAAAAAACAGTGAAGGAAAATCTGATTAGTTTGCCGCATTTTGAGCGTGGTATGTTTTCGCCGGATCGGAAATGGGTTCGGGCATGGTCTATTTTCGCGATTGGGAAAAGAACATGGGCTGTCCATTTTTTTAAAAAATGGCCCACGTTTGAAAAGGTGGACGTGGGCTTTCCAGTCGGCTAAACTAATTCTTTTTTTTAACCATTTGGCCCAATTGGTCACATGCAGTCTCTATACTCAATTGATACAATTTTATACAACATTGATTCACTTTTATACTATATTGATACACTTTTAAAAAAAGAGAAGGGAAATTCTATGCAAGCACATGCAATCCCTATACCTAATTGATACTCTTTTATAACACATTAATACACTTTTATACTACATTGATACACTTACAGTGTCCATATACTCAATTGATACTCTCTTATACTAGATTGATACATTTTTAAAATGCATGTAAAAACTATATTTTTGTTTCTGCCTTAAGATAAGGAAGAATTTTCGGAAGATGTTGCTGGAGGATTTTTCCATTCCCAATCGTCAAGTAACTGAAACTTAATTGGTTGAAGTAAAGCATAATCATATTCAAAGTCTATATTTCCAAACATCTTTTGTTGTTCTTTTCACTTTGGAAAACGATGAAAATGAACAAGAAGTTTCGAGAAAAATAGTGTTTTTTGAATGTTAATTAGAAGTTTTTTTTATTGTTGAAAGGAAAGAGATAATAAAACTTAGAAGAGTGTAGGTGGAAGATGAGAACGGTGTATTTATAAGAAAAGTGGTTCATGTATTAAGCTAATTTTCATGATTGGAATGATTAAAATAATGTTTTGTTGAAAGAAAGTTTGGAATTTGCATTGAGCTTCCTTGAAGTTTCTAACATGAAGAAAATTTACCTGACTTTTGCAATCACGTGCATATACTATGATATAAAAGTCGGCGCCCAGTACACAAAATGGAAAGGGCCGAGCCGAATTGTGATGTTTAATGGCTATTTACTGGGTTTTTAAATTTTGGTGCTAGTTTTATGGAATTATTTTAGTTTTAGGTGTTATTTTTGTCCTTTCTCCTTCGCGATTCCTGTTCTGGGGCAAGTTGTTTTTTTTTTGGATTTTGCAATTTTGCTATTGGTTTTGATTCAATCTGTACTCAATTTTGTCACCGATTTTTGAATTGAGTTGAGGTTATTCGGAAGTGAATTTCACAAATTTTTGCATTGGAGTTGGCTTATAGTCGAATTGTTGTATTCTACAAGGTTTTGGGACCACTTTTATTCTCTTATTAATCAATCGAGAGCACTCAGAAGGTCCATCTCTATAACTCTTGTTCCTTATTTCCTTTTAATTTGGTATATCAATAATGTGATTATGTGTGGGGTGATTATGATTGTTGGATTTTGTTGATGTTATGATTATATGCTTGACGATGTGATTTCGGTGATATGTGGAATGAATTTGAGTAATTTTGATGGTGTGATTGATAAAAATGAAGCTAGATGGGGTGGAATTGAGAAATTGATAAAAAGTGTAAATATAGATCAAATTTGGTTTATTGTTATTTTGTTTAATTTGGAATAAGCATGAATATTGTTGGAACGTAATAAAATTATGATATATCGAAACGGATAGGCAAATACAGGTTCGAGTAGCCAAAATTTAGGAATAAGTATTTTTGTTGAATTTTGAATGTGGAATGCGTGTTGAATGTTTTCTAGTTTATCGTGCTTGATTCAAGTGTATTCATTTGGTCGGAGAATGCCCCTAGGTTTCATGTGTTTATACACCGGAAAATGCCCGAGGTTTATGTGTTTATTCATCGAGGAATGTCCCGACGTATTATGTCTTCGAAGGAGGTTCGCGATAAAGGCCCAAGGCGTCGGGTAAAGAATTGGAGCGTAGTTTAGGATAAGTGTAGGTTAGAACAGGATTTATATTTCGTATTTTTTTAATTTTGGACTGGATATTATATTTTGGATTGTTTTGTTCTGTTTGTTTGATTGATTGTTTTGATGTGTTTTTGTGTGGTTTATACATTCGTAGTGTCAAAATAGCCGATATGCTGCATCAAGAAACCATGGTCAAATCACGGGATCGAGGGGTTCCTAACATCGTCCCCTCGGTCAACAAAATTTCTTAACCGGAATTCCTTTCGCAAACCAATTTTAAAAGAGTCAAACAATTTTGAAAAGGATTTTCAAAGGTGACTTGGCACACCAAGTTTATGTCAAGTGACGACTCCGAATAACAAATGCAAATAATCCTTTTTGAAATAAATTTTCATCTTTTGTCACTTTACTAATAAAAATTCTTTTCGAACTTAAAATCAATCTTTTGGTGAAAAAAGGGGTGTGACATCTTTGGCGACTCTGTTCGGGATACTTTTCAGAATTCGAGCTTATTTTTGGAGTTATATCGGCTTAGTTTGACATTATGAGTGTATAAACATTGTTTGTGTTATTGTTTGTTGCGTGTTTACGTGCTCTTTATTTACAGCTTTTTTTATGTGTTTTCGCTTTATATCTGGCATCATTTGTATAATCTGAGTCAATTTTTTCAGCAACAAGTTTTGTAGTACACGCTGTTACACGACCTCTAGTTGAGTCACCCTTATTTTAGGAGAGGAAGCTGTCGACTGGTATGGAGTGGGTGGAAAGCTATCGCAGCCACTATCGATCATACGCTTCCCCGAACAACCTTGTTAGTGAACCCCAGTGTAGTTCAACCTTTAGGTCATGCTTATCTACATCATATTGAGACCTAACGGGATCCACTTGGTCTTTTGTAGGAGACTTACCTCTAAAGCATCCCTACATGGTAAATGTTGAATCTTTGAGGGTAATGGGGTCATTTGACGGACTGATTTGGGTGAAAGCATGTGCTAGAATTTAAAAAAATATGTAGGCAAGGAAAAGTTTGAAAAAAAAAAAGAAAAACAAAGAGAAAAAGAGTGAAAAAAAAGAGTTTCGTAGTTTTTTAGACTTTTTTATGGCTTTTATTTTTCAGAATCCAAAAAATTTTAAAAAGTTTTTTCTACCTTTTTCGCTCATTTACTCAAAGACAAAAACCTCAAAAAGATTTTTTCTTTATCTCCTTTAGCATGCATTCATAATTCAAAATTTTCAAAAAGATTTTTTTAGGAGTTTTTATAAAAGAAAATTCAAAAATAGTAGTAGTGTCCATTTCATAAAATGAAAATAACAAAAAGATTTTTCTTTCATAGTTATTGCTGTCATTTTTATGTGAAGTGTCTAATTAAAAACCCCAAAAGATTTTCTTGACGTTGTTCATCGCCTGTCTTTAGTCGTGTATCCTAAGTTAGGTTCAGTCGGTTGTTTAACCTTTAATTATCCAATCTTGACAAACTACGCACACCTGATTCTCCTCTTTCGAGAGTGAGATACGCAGGTAGCCCTTCTAGGATTCGGTGATCTTATTTCAAAAATCCAAAAAAAAAAAACTCTTCACTCTTCATTTAAAATAGGTATTTCATATATATCTTTAAAAATAAAACTACAAAAAAGATTTTCCTTTAATAGGTTCAAGTTTCATTTTCGTATGAAATTCAAAATCTAAAACCCAACAAGATTTTCTTTGGTAATCATAGTTTCATTTCGTATAGGAATTTGAAAAATTCAAAAAAAAATTCTTCACTCTTTATTTAGAGTAGGTGTTTCGTATACATCTTCAAAAGAAAACTACAAAAAAAAAATTCCTTTAATAGGCTCAAATTTCATTTTCGTATGAAATTCAAAATCGAAAATCCAAAAATATTTTTCTTCGGTAATCATAGGTTTTATTTTGTATAGGGATGTTAAAGATGAAAAATTCAAAAAGATTTTCTTCATTTCTTTTGACAATTTATTATTTTCTTTTCTTCTTAAAGTTTCAAGAAAAAAAAATAAAAAAGAAATAGAATTTGATGGGCCAAGTTGTGCCAAAGTTTTATGAACTACGCATACTTGATTCTCCTCTTTCGGGAGTGAGATATGTAGGTAAGATTCTTGGGTTCGGTGATCTTTTCAAAGAAAAAGGAAAAAGAAAAGGTTTTGACAAAGTGTTGAACTCTAACACATTTGCTATCTTTTGTCAAGTTAGTTTAGGGTGGTTGGTTTGTGGCATTTTGGTTGGTCCTCCATACTGCATCAAGTCGAAGAGAAAATTATGGCCAACAGAAATGCTGAGGTTGTGGTTACTAATCAGATAGGGAGTTTGGAAAATGAGCATTTAGAAGTTAATGAAGAGATTCGGAAATTAAGGCAGCAAATGATAGAAATGCATCGAGCTTGGGCTAATGGGTTACTGCCTCCTCCATTTCCCACTGATAATTTGAAATATATTTCTAGCTTTCCTCCAGTGACATATGAATTGTTTCCTATTATTGTTGACACGTTACAACATGCATCAGGATCTACTCCCAAACACTTCCAATATTCATTTCCTCACTCCTCAGCACAAAGCTACCACATGCTCGGGTCCACCCACTATTCATATTTTTGTAGCTCCTTCCCCCCACCTGAAGCTCCTACTTTTGAGGTTTATCCACCAGTTGTGCCTCCTCACTCTGTGAGAGAGCCTATATTGAATATTTTTGCTGATCAGTATCATGCTATTAAACCTAAATTTAAGTCGACTAAGCCTTATGGCTACACTCACCCTCCTGAATTTCCTTTTAACACTGAGAAACCTGTTATAACATAAGAACAAGAGGAAGTGACCAGAAAATTGAGAAGTTTGGAACTGGCTATGAAGAAATTTCAAGGACTTGGGGGTTTGAAAAATGTCTCATATAAGGACTTATGCATATTTCCCGGTGTCAACCTTTCCCTTGGCTTTAAGATGCCAAAGTTTGAGAAGTATGATGGACACGGGGATCCGATAGCACATTTGAGACGTTATTATAACAAATTAAGAGGTGCTGGAGGCAAAGAAGAACTGCTCATGACTTACTTCGGTGAGTCATTCGGGTTTAGCCTCAAAGTGGTTTGTTGATCAGGATATTGATAGGTGGAATAGTTGGGATGATTTAGCTAATGAATTTGTGCAATAATTTCAGTATATTGTGGAATTGATCCCTGACGAAAAATCCCTAACTAGTATGAAGAATAAGAATACTGAGAGTTTCAGGGAGTATGCGATTAGATGGCGTGGACAAGTTGTTAGGGTAAAACCGCCAATAAAAGAAAGTAAGATAATGGAGGTGTTTATTCAAGCGCAGGATGAAACATATTATCAACACTTGTAACCTGCATTAGGCAAGCCATTTATTGAGGTCCTCAAAATGAGGGAGATGATAGAGGATGGAATTAAGACCGGTCGCATTGTGAGTTTTCTAACATTGAAAGTGCTACTCAAGCAATTCAAAAAGGTTCGGGAAATGTTGGAGGGAAGAAGAATGAGGAGGATGCATCTGCTATTGTAGTTGGATAACAGGCACGGTTAAGAGGACCACACCATCATTACCCTCAGGCTCAAACCCAAGATTATGCCCAAGCTCCACAGAATTACTCCAAAAATCCATTATACTCCATTTCTCCACCTCCATATCCAGTGAATAATGCACAACCATACGTTCAACCCACATCTTACCTACAATGGCATGTACAAACTCCTCTGAGTCATCCTCTAACTCCACAAACATACCAAAGCCCTTCTAGGCCTGATTTACGATTTAAACTAAACAATGAAATGAGGCAGAAGTCTAGGGATAGCTTTACACCAATTGGAGAGTCGTATGTCATTTTATTCCAAAGATTGGTACAGTGGGACATGATCACTCCTCTCCTTGGGTATACTCCTGACCCACATTCAAGAAGTTTTGATCCTAATGTACGATGTGCATATCATTCTGATGTTCAGGGTCACAACATTAAAGATTGTCATGCTTTAAAAAGAGAAATAGAAAAGATGATTCAAGATAAATCAATTATAGTGCAGAACATTGATAGTGAGGAAAACTCTAGTCATGCTAATATGCAAACCAGTGGCTAAGATGCCAGGCTGAGCAATTGAGAAGTCACCTCTCTCCCTACTAAGAAGAGGTCTGGTAGTTTGTTTTCTTTTCTTTTCTATTATCAAAATTATTTCAAGGTTGTAGTTTGGGATCTATCTTGTTTTGTCCTTTATCGATTATGTTCAAACCCTTCTATCTTTCATTTTAACTAAACGCAGTGTCCCATTTCTCTTTGTGTTTTAAATATGTGTTGTTGGTTTATTTTCTTTACATATTACATTTTATGTTGGCTCTAGTGATATGACATGCTTGCGGAATTTTCAGCTAGATCTTAAAATCCAGTTTAATCATGAACTTTGAATTAGAGGGCTAAAGTTAGAAAAAACATCTGAGAAAATAGGTAGAGTGCTGAGACATTGGATGATAAGTTGAAGCCTTTTTTGAAAATTAAAATAATTATTTTTTAGAATCAGAAGAATAACTTGGTCATCAATCGAAAGACATGTCTCAATTAGGTCAAACAGTCGATGTATGATCCTATATCACGAAGAACGGAAAGAAAATCAGCTCCGTAAAAGCATGAGTCATTTGACGTAAGAGATGTACAACAAAGGTCGAGTTGTATGCTGGGCAAATGCAAGAGAAGTTGTGAAACACATGCTCAATTCAAGTTAATGCTGTAAAAAGGGGTGTCACGAATGATCCTCATCTTTCAGTTCATATTGCATGATGTGTACTGGCATTTTCAAGGATTGATATGACTAAGGCATTTCATTCTGCTATCCAAATATTATGTTATCCTTTGTTTACCCCATTTGAGCCTTAGTTTTATTTTCTTTCATAATCCTCTTTTGGAATCAAGATAGAGTCAGCAACCTCAAAAGAAAAGTGTGGAGCAAAATAATATAATCAAAAAAATTTTAAAAAAAGAAAAAAAAAGAAAATATATCAAAAAAGAAAGAAAAGAGAATAGTGTCAAGAAAAACAGAGTCAGAAAAGTTTCAAAAGGAAAAAGAGTCAATAAAATAGAAAAAGAAGAAGTTAGGATCAAGCAAAAGAACAAGTTGCCGGAACTACGCGTGACTTGATTCTCCTCTTTTGGGGGTGAGATACGTAGGCTGTCCTACTCCGAGCTCGGTCTTACCAGATGAACAATTTAGAATTATCTAGTCAAAAAAAACTGGGGCATGAGTTAATCTTCATTGCTTGAGTCGATTCTAAAAGTTGTAAGTCTTACCCCACTTCAAGTATCGTTTGAGCCTCATGCTATCCTTTTTTTCTAACCCTATCCAAAAGCCAAGCTATAACAAAAGAAAGACCTTCAGATCAATCTTTGAGAATGTTAAGGCTAAGAATGCAATGGATATGATGAAATATTTTGGGAACTACTTGTCTTCCCTAGCGTAAGGAATCAAGTGATAAAGAAAAATGAGAGAGTCTTATTGGTGAAAACTCCCATGGGCACCGTAAGACGATGGTAAGTTGAGAGAGATAAAACTAAGAGAGTCTTATCGGTGACAACCCTTACTGGCACTGTCAGACGATTGTGAGTTAAGAAAAAAGTAAATAAGAGAGTCTCATTGGTGAAAACCCTCATGGGTACCATAAGGCGATTGTGAGTTAAAAATGAGAGACACTAGTTGGCAAAAACCCTTCAAGGCGCCACTAGATGAATAAGGTTTCCGAATGCAATTAGCCCAAGGAAGTAACTCAGTTTTAAGGCCATTAACTCAACAACAATTGGTGAAAGTTTGAATGGAAAGAACAGACAACTTAATCCAAAATGCATGGCATAATCATTAAAGTTCACAGTCTTAATAGATACATTTTTCATTCTTTGTTTCAAATGGGGAAATTCATTATTTTTTCTTTCTTCTCTTTATTTTTATTTTATTTTCTTTTTTAGTTATCCAAACAAAAATCATTGTCATTTTTCTTTTGTCTTTGGGTAAGTCCATGTCAAAACAAGTGCGAAAATATTTCAAAACTGTCTACCAGCTTCTTCAATTGCACAAAGCAAGACAAATGGTCAGCACATGAAAAAAAAACATGATTGTAAGCCAGAATAAAGCATGCAGAAAGCTTCGTCAATAGAAAAATCTGGGAACTCGTGGAAATCCCAAGGTTTAAAGAGTTTATCTTAGGAGCATGGCAACGCAGAGCTATTGTGTCTGTTTCAGAGTTACTCTTGATAATCTGAGTTTTGGTCAATAAATCAGCAAGTTAATGACATATGCTAATGGTTGGAAGCAAGATTGAATATGACCAGCGCAAGAGTAATTTCCTCGAAATCCCAAGCCACAAATCAGCCACCATGTTTTAAACATACAAGTTTTATTTGATGAAATAAGAAACATGTCACCTTCAAATCAAGCACTTCAAAGCCTAAACATCAAAAGTCGTAATCTCTCATCTACAAATGCAAGAGACAATGTTGTTGCATAGATTTGGTGATCAAAATCATGGTAAAACTCATAATCCAATAACTCTAAGAGACATACTTCCTTGTCCAGGAGACACATTTCCTTGGATAATTCAAGTGACATTTGTAAGAAGCCACATTTCCTTGTATGGGCAAATTAAGTGACATTTGTAGGTGATGCATTTCCTTGGAAAATTCAAGTGACATTTGTAAGGAGATGCACTTCCTTATTTGGGTAAGTCAAGCGACATTTGTAAGGAGACGCACTTCCTTGTTTGGATAATTCAAGAGACATTTGTAAGGAGACGCACTTCCTTGTTTGGGTAATTCAAGCGACATTTATAAAGAGATGCACTTCCTTGTTCGGGTAATTCAAGCAACATTTTTAAGGAGACGCACTTCCTTGTTCGGGTAATTCAAGCAAAATTTGTAAGCAGACAGACTTTATTGTTTGGATAATTTAAGAGACATTAGTAAGGAGACGCACTTTCTTGTGTGGGTAATTCAAGAAATATTTGTGAGGAGATGTACCTTCTTGTCTGGGTAATTTAAGCAACATTTTTTAGGAGACGCACTTCCTTGTTTGAACAATTCAAGCGAAATTTGTGAGGAGATGCACTTCCTTATTTGGATAATTCAAGTGGAATTTTTAAGGAGACGCACTTTCTTGTTTGGACAATTCAAGCAACATTTGTAAAGAGACACACTTCTTTGTTTGGGAAATTCAAGTGGCTTTTGTAAGGAGACGCCTTTCTTGTTTGGGTAATTCAAGCGACATTTGTAAGGAGACGCACTTATTTGTTTGGGTAATTCAAGCAACATTTGTAAGGAGACACACTTCCTTGTTTGGGCAATTCAAGTGACATTTGCGAGGAGACACACTTCCTTGCTTGTGTAATTCAAGCGACATTTGTAAGAAGACGCACTTCCTGGTTTGGACAATTCAAGTAAAATTTGTATGGAGACGCACTTCCTTGTTTGGGTAATTTAAGCGGAATTTGTTAGGTGATACGCTTTCTTATTTGTGTAATTCAAGTGACATTTCTAAGGAGACGCATTTCCTTGTCTACATAATTTAAGCAGTATTTGTAAAGTGACACACTTCATTGTTTAGGTAATGCAATTGACATTTGTAAGGAGACGTAATTCCTTATTTTGGTAAATCAAGCGGCATTGGTAAGGAGACGAACTTCCTTGTTTGGATAATTTAAGCAGCATTGGTAAAAAGAAGCACTTTTTTATTTTTGTAATTCAAGCGACATTGGTAAGGAGACGCACTTCCTTGATTGAATAATTCGAATTTTACTTGTTAGGTGACGCACTTCTAACTTAAGTCTTGGCACCTAGAAAATGTACTTTCAAGTCGATTCATTCCCTTTGACTTCGAGAAGATGCACTTTCTAGTCAGAATTTCTCACATTAATTCTTAGGAGACGCACTTCCTAGGATTGGTTATTTAATTTCACTCTCAAGAGAGGCATTTCTTGGTCAGAGTCTTGATTCATCACTGCAACATGCAAGTAGTTATGATTGGATTTGACATTCACAAAAGTTTTCTAATAATAATTTGAGGCAAAAATTCACTTCATGTTATAGAAAGCATCATTTACGATCCTCTTGAAAAATGAAACTTTAGTTTTGAAAAGTGAGATTTCTATCGGAACATTTGTTTGGAATAATTTTCTTTCTAGTTTTGATGTGATGCAGGAGCCCTCCTAAAGAATAGGGTGATGAAACTGCAAGTCAGGAGCCCGCCTGAAGAACAGGGAGGAAATTGAAATTCAAGCAACAAGGTAAAAGGTTAAAAGTCAAGCACCAAGGTTAAAGGTTAAAAGTCAAGCAACAAGGTGAGACAATTGAAAGTTAACAAATTGAAGAAATTGCAAGTCAGGAGCCCGCCTAAAGAATAGGGTGATGAAACTCAAGTCAAGAGTCCAAAAGAAGCTGCATAGATAGGATTTTTGTAATTTCATTTATGTTTTTAACTTGTAATTTTCATTTTTGATGTAATAGCAGAGGCGCGGAACGGAACCTCAATGGGACTTCACTCGACTCTCAACTTGGTATAGTTCTTCCAACCCTTGAGATACCTATCACAACCCTTTTTTAACCAAAAAAGATTCTTTGATTTTAAGTTCAAAAGGGTTTTAATTATTAAAGTGACAAAATAAAGAATTGTTTCAAAAAGGATTCATTTTCAAAACTGTTTTTGACTCTTTTAAAATGGTTTGTGAACAGATATTCCGGCTAAGGAATTCTGTTGACCAAGGGGAAGGTGTTAGGCACACCTCAGTCCTGTGGTTCGACCACGATCTCTTCGTAAAGCTTATCGGATAATTTGACACTATGAATGCATAAACCACACAAAAAATATAAAATAATCAATCAAACACACAAAACAAAAAAAATTCAAAAGATAGTGTCCAGTCCAATTATACAGTCCAAAAATAGAAAAATACGGAAATGTAAACCTACGTTAACCTACACTAATCCTAAATTACGCTCCAATGCTTACCTAGTGCCTTGGGCCTTTGTCACGGACGTCCTCCGAATAAAAAATACTTCAAGGCATTCCCCAATAAATAAATAAAAATACCTCGGGGCAATCCCTGGCCAAATGAATACATCTTCAAATCTTGTGCAATAAAGTAGAAAGAAACATTCACACGCACATTTAACCAATCAACAAAACACCAGCAAAAATTTGCCTACCCGACATAGCATTTTCCTACCCAACTCGACCTAAAACATGATACAATCACGTTTAACATCAATATTTGCCTCGAAATAAATCAACAATAATAAATCAGGACTAATCCATATTCATTTCATCAATTTTCGATCCCGACCCCAAATCAATAATTCACGATCACCATTTTAACAATCCACAATCCTTGTCAATTAAACCAAACATAGAATCAAAATCATCGAAACACTCATATCATATTATGCTTCACACAAATCAAACAATTATAATAGAATAAAAGTGAGAAGAGATAGAATTGGACCTCCGATCACGCTTTCAAAATTAATGTATTATTCCAATTAAAACTGGGAGAATCTGCGTTCGATAACCTCGACTCAAACCTCAACCAACAACCAGCAACTCGATATTAAAAATTGCTACCCGAATTTGACCACGATGAACCCATCAAGACAAACGGAACCCAAATACCCAAACCAATACCTATGTCAGCGCTTCTATTGTTCACCAAAACAGTGAAGTTGGGCGAGACGGAGCTGGTTTTTCCATTAAAACTTTGCCGGAACAGTGACTGAAATGGAGCCACCGCTACTTTATTTTGGTCGATAGATCTTGTCGGAGCTGGGAGGGGGTGAAATTGGGGGCATTCAGCGGCGGAAAGGACATTTTTAGCGGGTTTAGCTAAGTTTTCTGGTGAGAAACCAATCGCCAGAACAGTGCTCCCGATCTCTCTCACTCGCTTCTACCTCTCTTTCATTATTTTCTCTAAATCTCTCCTCTTAATTTGTGAGTGTGTCTAGTGGGTGTTTGTGTGTGAATTGTGGAGAAGATGATAGATATGTGTGTTTATGCGTATATCGTGTGTGTGTGTGCATATTGTTATGAGGAGTAAAGAAGATGGAGTTTTGTCAATGGTCTCTGTATTCCCCGTGAGGTGTGGTTGTATGTATTTGTTTATGGAATTATGGAGTAGAAGATCGATGTTACCATGTGGGCCCTCTCTCTTTTTAGTTTGTCTCTGCGTATGGAGTCCTTTTTCTTTTATGTGAGTGGGTGTATATATATATATATATATGTATAATAAAATGGAGAATGAAGAATTTGTGGGAACCCTTTTTTGTGTATTTAATTAAAAGGAATAAAAAAACGTGAAGGGGGTGGGTTGGTTGAGAAAAAGTATTAGGAGAAGGAAATATTAAGGATTTGATTTGTTAGGGATTTATTAAAATTTAATTAATTTTTTGTATTTTTGTGTGGAATAATCGCATGGGTGAGGGTGTGCGATAACATGAGGTGAAAAATGAATGAATTGAGTTTTGGGAGGAACAAAATTAGGTGTCTACAGCATGCCCCCGTTGAATGTAAACACAAAGTGTTTTCAGACAAAGAAGTAGACAATGAGACAGAATTTTATCTCGATCATTATTCAAAAAGAATAAAACTGAAGGAAGGAGAGAAACCAAGTCTTGATTTTGGACATCATATTCATCCCTAGTTATGAGGGAATCAAGTCACAGGTATCTCAAAGGGTTCGAAGGAAAAGGACTATACCGAGTTGGAGAGTCGAGTGAGGCCCTAACGAGGTTTCGGTTCGCGGCTCTGTCATTACATAAAAAATATAAATTACATGTTAAAAACATAAATAAAATTACAAAAGTTCTATCTATGCAGCTTCTTTTAGACTCTTAACTTGAGTTTCATTACCCTATTCTTCGGACGGGTTCCTGACTTGCAATTTCTTTAACCGGTTGCTTGGCCTATAATTGTTTCACCTTGTTGCTTGAGTTTCCATCTCTTACCCTTGTTATTTGACCATCAATTCCTTCACCTTGTGGCTTGACTTTGAATTTCATCACCCTGTTCTTTAGGCGGGCTCCTGACTTTTAAATATCATTACCCTTGTTCTTCGGGAGGGCTCCTGACTTTTAATTTTATCACCCTTGTTCTTCAGGCGGGCTCCTGACTTTCAATTTTCATCACCCTTGTTCTTCATGCGAGCTCCTGACTTTCAATTTCATCACCCTATTCTTCAGGCGGGCTCCTGACTTTCAATTCATCACCCTGTTCTTCAGGCGGGCTCCTAAAATGCAATTTCCTTACTTTGTACTTTGGGCGAGCTCCCGACTTTCAATTTCATTACCCTGTTCTACAGGCGGGCTCCTGACTTGCAATTTTCATCACTCTTGTTCTTCAGGCGGGCTCCTAACTTTCAATTTTCATTACCCTTGTTCTTCAGTCCTGACTTTCAGTTTCATCATCCTTGTTCTTCAAGAGGGCTCCTGACTTTTAATTTCATCACTTTGTTCTTTGGTCTAGCTCTCGACTTTTAATTTCATTACCCTATTCTTTAGGTGGGCTCCTGACTTACAATTTCCTCACCCTGTTCTTCAGGCGAGCTCCAAACTTTTAATTTATCACCTTGTTCTTCAGGCAAGCTCCTGAATTGCTATTTCATCACCCTGTTCTTCAGGTGGGCTCGAGACTTGCAATTTCATAACCATTTTCTTCAGGCGGGCTCCTGACTTGCAATTTCATGACCCTTGTTCTTCAGGCGGGCTCCTGACTTTCAATTTTTATCACCTTAGTTCTTCAGGCGGGCTCCTAATTTTCTATTTCAACACCTTTCAATTTCCTCACCCTGTTATTCAGGCGGGCTCCTGACTTTCCATTTTATCGCTCCTATTCTTCGAACGGGCCTCCCGACTTGCAATTTCATCGCTCTATTCTTTGGGCGAGCTCTCATCTTTCAATTCATCACCCTGTTCTTCAGGTAGGCTCCTAACTTGCTATTTCTTCACCCTGTTCTTCAGGCGGCCTCATGAAACCAACATCAAACTAGAATGAAAGTTATCCCAAATAAAGGTTATGATAAAGAAGGATTTCATTTTTCTGAAAGTATGGTCCCATTTTCCAGGAGGGTCCTGAACATAAAGTAAACTCTCATTTTCCAGGAGAGTCTTGAACATAGAGTAAATTCTCATTTTCCAAGAGGGTCCTGAACATAAAGTTAATTCCCATTTTCTAGGAGGGTCCAGAACATAAAGCAAATTCTCATTTCCCAGGAGGGTCCTGAACATAAAATAAATTCTCATTTTTTAGGAGGGTCCTAAACATAAAATAAATTCTCATTTTCCAGGAGGGTCCTAAAGTGAAGTTCATAATAATAGGTATTAGTTTTTCTTTTTGCCCCAGTTTATCATCAAAAGATTTTGCGGGTGTCATACCCAACCCTAACTACTTGCAACAGTGCGTAATGCAAAAATGAATCAAGATTCTGATCAACAAATGCACTTTTGAGGATAAAATTGAATGACTGAGACAAATAAGTTCCTTTCTTAAGAGTGGAAGTGAAAAGTCCTGACTAAAAGTGCATCTTTCAGAATTAACAGTTCAAATTAGAAAGTGCACCTCCTAGACATGAGACATGAAAGACCCAAATTAGAGAATTTGTCTCTAAGGGACACAAGATGATGAGTTTTACCATAATTAGGACTACCAAACCTGTACAACAACACTGTTTTTGCATTTGCAGAAATGAGAAATTGCACCTCTGGATATTTGTGCTTTGAAGCCTTTGATTAAAAGGTAGCAACTGTTCCTGTTTCATACAAAGAAAACTTGTGAGTTTAAAATAGGGTTGTTGGCTTGCGGATTTGGCATTAGAGAAGATTTCTCTTGCACTTGTCTCATTTAGATCTTGACTCCGATCATTAGCATTTTCCATTGCCTTGTTGCACCATTGGTACAAACTCAGAATATTAAAAGTGACTCTGAAATAAATACAGCATCTCTGTTTTGCTATGTTTCTCAGACAATCCCCTTTAAACCTTGGTATTTCAACAAATTCCCCAAATTTGTGTGTTGACAACGACCTTCTGCATGCCTTGTTCTGACTTGCAATTTTTTTTCTTTCATGTGCTGGCGCTTTGTCTTGCTTTGTGCAATTGAAGAAGCTGGTAGCCAGTTTTGAAATCTTCTCATTTGTTTTGACATGGACTTGACTCAAAGACAAGAGAAAAATGACAATGATTTTTCTTTATTTTCTTATTTGGATAACTGACTCAAGAAGATAAAATAAAAACATAGAGAAGAAAGAAAAGACAATGAACGTCCTCATTTGAAATAAAAAATAAAAAATTAATCTAAAAATAACAGTTAACTCTAATGATTATGCCATACACTTTGGATTAATCTGTCTGATCTTTCCATCCACACTTCTACCAATTATTGAGTTAATGGTCTTGAAACTGAGTTACTTTCTTGGGCCAATTGCATTCGGAGACCTCATTCGACTAGTGGCGCTCTGAAGGGTTTTCGCCAACAAACCTCTCTCATTTTCTTTTTCTCATCTCACTATTGCCTTAGGGTATCAAAGAGGATTTTCACCAATGAGACTCTTTTATTTTCATTTCTCTTAACTCATAATCGTGTTACGATGCCCATGAGGGTTTTCACCGATAAGACTCTCTCATTTTTATCTCTCTCAACTTACCATCGCCTTACGGTGCCCATGAGGTTTTTCACCGATAATACTCTCATTTTTATTTCTATCTTAATTCCTTATGCTGAGGAAGACTAGTGGTTCAAAAATACATCATAATACCCCTTGCATGCTTAGCCTTAACATCCATAAAGATTGATCTGAAGATCTTTCTTTGGTTGTAACTTGGCTTTTGGATAGGGTTAGAAAGAAAGGATAGAATGAGGCCCAAACGACACTTGAAGTGGGGTGGGACTTACAACTTATGGAATCGACTCAAAAAATGAGGATTAACTCATGCCCCAGTTTCTTTTGACTGGGTAATACTAAATTGTTCATTTGGTTGGATCGAGCCCAAAGTAAGGCAGCCTACGTATCTCACTCCCGAGAGAGGAGAATCAGGTCACGCGTAGTTCTGGCAACTTGTTGTTCTTGATTCTGATTTCTTTTCTTCTCATTTTTTTACTCTTTTCTCTTTGGAATTTTTTTTTTCGAACTCTATTTTTCTTGACACTCTTTTTTTCTTTTTTTTTGGACACTTTTTTTTTCTCTTTCTTTTTTTTGAAAACTTTTCTGACACTATTTTGCTCGACACCTTTTCTTTTTAGTTTTACTAACTCTATCTTGATTCCAAAAGAGGGGTATGAAAGAAAACAGAACTAATCTCAAATGGGGTAAACAAAGGATGACACGATGTTTGTATAGCAGAATGAAATATCTTCCTCATATCAATCCTTGAGAATGCAAGTACACATCATGCAATATGAAAATGAAAGATGAAGACCATTTGTAACACGTTATCAATACTAACTTTAACTGAGCATGTGTGCCAACTCTTCTTCTACACTTGTCAAACATACAACTCTATATTTTTTGTACATCCCTCACATTGAATGACTTATGCTTTCTTGGAGTTGATTTTTGTTCTGTTCCTCTTGATATAAGGATCACACATCTACTATTTGACCTAACTGAGCTATGTTTTTCAATTGATGACCAAGTTATTCTTGTGATTCTCAAGATAATTGTCTTAATTTTGAAAGAAGGCCTCAACATGATCACCAAATATGTCAACACTCTATCAATTTCTCGAATGCTTTTCCTCTAATTTTAGCCCTCTAATTCAAAGTTCACGCTCAAATTAAATTTTAAGATCTAGTTGAGAATTCCGCAAGCATGTCATATCACTAGAGCTAACATAAAATATACTATGTAAAGAAAACAAACAAATAACACATATTTAAAACACAAAGGAAAAAGGGACATTCTATTTAGTTGAAATGAAAAATAGAAGGGTTTGAACATAAATGATAAAGAAAAAAAACAAGATAGATCCTGAACTACAACCCTAAAATAATTTGGATAATAGAAAATAAAACAAAACAAACTACCAGACATCTTCCTAGTAGGGAGAGGTGTGACTTCTCAATTGCTCAACCTAACATATTAGCCACTGATTTGCATATCAGCAAGACTAGAGCTTCCACCACTGCTAGACATCACTTCAACAAATAAGTTCTGGATCCCCATGCTTAACTTACTGCCTCCCACATATTGTGCAGTACCACGTGCTGTTGAAGAACTCTGTGGGACGGTTGAGGGGACAATGTTTTGCACCACAATCATTTTTTCTTGAATCATCTTCTCTATTGTTCCTTTTAAAATACGACAACCTTCAGTACTGTGACCTTGCATATTAGAATAATATGCACATCGTACATTAGGTTAAAAAAATTTTGACTGTGGATTTGGAGTATACCCAGGGATAGGAGTAATCATGCCCCATTGTCTCAATGTCTGGAATATATTGGTATAGGACTCCCCAATTGGCGTAAAATTATCCTTTGTCTTTCTCCTCATTACAAACTCTGACCTCGGATGAAACTTAGATTTAGAGGTTCCTTCGTAAACTTGTGGGGGTTGAGGACGACGTTGAGGGACCGGGGCATGCCATTATGAATAAGAAGACGGATGAGCATACAACTGTCCATTGTTCAAAGGATATTGAGGAAGTGGAATGAGATTTCTTGGATTTTAGAGAAAGGAACCTTGTTGCAAATAGTTATGTGGATCTTATATGTAAGCTCGGGATTGAGGCTGACAGTATTGGTGGGTTGGACCTCTCAAACTCTGTTTTGACCCTGGCATGATAATAGGTGCGTTTTCCATCTCTTTTTCTTCAGCTTTTCTTGATTGATTACAATATCATCCCAAATGTTCCACAGAATCCTTCTGTCCATCAGGCTCCCCAAATTTTGATGTCTCAAAGCTTGGAGGAAGGTTAAAACTTGAAAGCATGCCCCCATTTTTATATGAAACATCTTCATAGACCACAAGTCCCAAGGAACATTTCATATCATTTTCTACACTCTTCACTTTCCCCACCATTTTCTTCGGCTTTTCTAGCATGCTTGGCTTCTTGATAAGAAATTTTGGGCAGTCCACTTAACTTAACTGTTGGCTCAAGAGTATAACAATGATCATTAAGCGTACTGAACGTGGATTCACTAGTGAATTGGGGAATCCCAATCATTGGATTGATAGCCAAAGTGGAAGCCTCATTAGAAGGTTAAGCAACAAAAGCACAAACGGTATAAGGTGCTATGAATGTGGTAGGCATATATTGGGAAGCTAAAGAATGAGTGGTGGAAGTATTGGGGTGCATTTGATGTAGAATGGATTTTGTTGTATGTTGTGGTGCATCAACAACAGTAGAAAACTGACTTTGAGATTTTGGTGGAAGACTCAAAGTATTTGCAGGGTCAATAGTGGGGAATGGAGGAGGAGGCAGCCCACTGATCCAAGTTCAATACATTTCCATCATTTGTTGTCTTAGTCTCAAATTTTCTTCCTTTAAACTCTCAATTTATTGACTCTTTGTTTGATCCATGAGGTCACTCTCTATATCCTTGATGAACACAACTAACTTTTCCTTGGATTTGGTGTGACGTGGAGGACCAGCCAGAATGCCACAAACCAACCACCATAAACTTACAAGATATAATCAATGTGTTAGAATACAACACTTTTTCAAAACGTTTTTTTGTTTTTGAAAAGATCACCGAACCCAAAAAGGGCGTCTACGTATCTCACTCCCGAAAGAGGAGAATCAAGTGTGCGTAGTTCGTGAAGTCTTGCCAAAATGGCCAATTAAACTCTTTCTCCTTTATTTTTTATTTTCCTTGAATCTTTAAAAAGAAAAGAAAATAAAAAAATTATCAAAAGAATGACGAAAAACGTTTTGCATTTTTCAGGTTTAAACTACCTATACAAAATGAAACCTATGATTACCAAAAAAATTTTTTTTTGAGTTTTTGATTTTAAATTTCATATGAAGATGAAAATTAAAACTATTAAAGAATAATCTTTTTCCCATTTTCTTTTAAAGAAGTATATGACACCTACTCTAATAAACAGTGAAGAAAATCTTTTTTGGAATTTTGAAATAAGATCCCCGAACCAATAATAGGCTACCTACGTATCTCACTCCTGAGAGAAGAGAATCAGGGGTGCGTAGTTCGTCCAGATTGGACAATTAAGGATTTAAACGAACTAAGACGACTTGAGAGACGTAATTACAAACGGACGATGAAAATAAAATCTTTTTGAGTTTTTTGATTTAACACTTCACATAAAACCGACACCAACAACTACGAAAGCAAAATCTTTTTGGTATTTTCGTTATAAAAAATATACAAAACTTCTACCATCTTTTTGAATTTTCTTTTATAAAAACTCCTATTAAGAATTATTTTTTTTGGAATTTTCGAACTATGAATGCATGCTAAACGAGACAAAGGAAGAATATATTTGAGGTTTTCTATTTTTTAGTAAATGCGTGAAAAAGTTAAGAAAATATTTTTAACTTTTTGGATTGTGAAAAAATAAAACCCATAAAGAAATCTAAAAAAAACTACGAAACTCTTTTTTTTTACATGTTCTTGCCCAAATCCGTCTGTCAAATGACCCTGTTACCCTCAAAGATGCAATATTTAGCATGTAGGAATGGTTTAGAGGCGAGACTTCTATAAAAGACCAAGTGGGTCCCGCTAGGTCTCAATATTATGCAGATAAGTATGACCTAAAGGCTGACCTACGCATAGGTTCACTAACAAGGCTGTTCGGTGGAGCGTATGGTCGATAGTGGCTGCTTTAGCTGTCCACCTACTCCATACCAGCCGACAGCTCCCCCTCTTAAAATAAGGGTGACTCAACTATAGGTCGTGTACACAGCGTGTACTACAGAACTTGTTACAGAAAGAATTGACTTGGGTTTTGCACATGATGCCAAATATAAAGCGGTAACACATAAGAGAAAAAATTGTAAACAAAGAGCATGTAGGCACTCAAAAACAATAACATAAACGATAAGACAAACAACGTTTATACACCCATGACGTCAAATTAAGCCGATACAACTCCAAAAAATAAGTTTGAATTCTGAGAAGTTCCCAGCAGAGTCACCAAAGCTGTCACACCCCTTTTTGAACCAAAAAAGATTCTTCGATTTTAAGTTAGAAAGGATTTTTATTATTAAAGTCACAAAATAAAGAATTGTTTCGAAAAAGATTCATTTTATAATCAACTCAAAGTCGCCACTTGTCATAATCGGATGTGCTAAGTCACCTTTGTAAATCATTTTTTCAAAACTATTTTTGACTCTTTTAAACTGATTTGCAAACAGAGATTCCAACTAAGAAATTCTGTTGATCGAGGGGAAGGTGTTACGCACCCCTCGGTCCCGTGGTTCGACCATGATCGCTTGGTAAAACATATCGGCTAATTTGACACTATGAATGTATAAACCACACAAAATACAATCAAACACACAAAATAAAATAAATCCAAAATATAGTGTACAATCCAACTATACAGTCTCAAAATAGAAAAATGCGGAAATGTAAACCTACGCTAACCTACACTAATCTTAAACTATGATCCAATGCTTACCCAGTGCCTTGGGCCTTCATCACGGACGTCCTCTGGATACAAAATACATCGGGGCATTCCCCGGCGAATAAACAAAAATACCTTGGGGCATTTCCTGTCCAAATGAATACATCTTCAAATCTTGTGCGATAAAGTAGAAAGAAACATTCACACGCACATTCAATCATTCAACAAAACACCACTGAAAATTTGTCTACCCGACATAGCATTTGCCTACTCAACTCGACCTAAAACATGATACTATCATATTTAACATCAATATTTATCTCAAAATAAATCAACAACAATAAATCAGGACTAATCCATATTCATTTCATCAATTTTCGATCCCGGCCCCAAATCAATAATTCACGATCACCATTTTAATAATCCACAATCATTATCAATGAAATCAAACAAAGAATCAAAATCACCGAAACACTCATATCATATCATGCTTCACACAAATCAAACACTTATAATGAAATAAAAGTGAGAAGAGATAGAATCGGACCTCTGATCACGCTGTCAAAATTAATGTATTATTGTAATTAAAACTGGGAGAATCCGCGTCCGATAACCTCGACTCAAACCTCAACCAACAACCCGCAACTCGACATCAAAAATTGCAACTCGAATTTGACCACGATGAACCAATCAAGCCAACCGGAACCCAAATCCCAAAACCAATTCCTATGCCAGCGCTGCTATTGTTCACTGGAACAGTGAAGTCGGGCGAGATGGAACTGGTTTTTTCATTAAAACTTTGCCGGAACAGTGACTGAAATGGGGCCGCCGCTACTAGATTTTGGTCGAGCGGTCTAGCCAGAGCTGGGAGGGGGTGAAATTGGGGGCATTCACCGGCGGAGAGGGCATTTTCGATGGATTTAGCCAGAACAGTGCTCTCGATCTCTCTCACTTGCTTCTACCTCTCTTTTATTATTTTCTCTCGATCTCCCCTCTCAAGTCGTGTGTGTCTAGTGGGTGTTTGTGTGTGAATTATGGAGAAGATGATAGATATGTGTGTTTGTGCGTATATCATGTGTGTGTGTATTGTTGTGAGGAGGAGTGAAGAAGATTGAGTTTTGTTAATGGTCTCTATATTCCCCGTGAGATGTGGGTGTATGTATTTGTTTATGGAATTGTGGAGAAGAAGATCGATGTTACCGTGTGGGACCCGTATGGAGTCCTTTTTCTTTTCTGTGAGTGGGTGTATATATATCTATTAAAATGGAAGACGAAAGAAATATTAGAAATTTGATTTGTCAGGGATTTATTAAAATTTAATTATTTTTGTGGAGTATAATTGCATGGGTGAGGGTGTGCATGAGGAGAAAAATGGATGAATTGAGTTTTAGGAGTGATAAAATTAGGTGTCTACAATACCAGTGGCTTAACTCTCGCACAACTTGGGATGAGTATAATGTCCAAAATCAAGACTTGATTTTCCTCCCTTCTCTTGCTTCGTTCTTGTGAATAATGATCGGGATAAAATTTTATCTCGTTGTCTACTTTTTTATATGAAAACACCTTGTATTTACATTCAAAAGGGCATGATGTAGACACCTAATTTTGTCCCTCTCAAAACTCAATTCATCCATTAATTTATCTCACGTTATCATACACGCTCACCCATGTGATTACACCTCACTAAAATACAAAAAAATAACCAAATTTTAATAAACCCCTAACAAATTAAAGCCCTAATATTCTCACTACCTAACCCCCACCTCCACTCATATTCTATAACAAATTAAATCCTTAATATTCTCACCCCTACCTCCACCTCACCACCACTACCTAACCCCCACCCCCACTCATATTTTTTTATCCTCACTGTAACAAACTAAAAGGAAATTGACCACAAGAGAATACATATACACTCACACGTACACAACAAGAGGGGGAAACGCATTAGAGAAGGCACACTTTCACAGGGGAACCTTCCCAGAAAAAGGGGCTCCATTATTTTGTTTTTGGATACACAGAAAAATCACAGCAAAAATATAGAGGAGAATTACTCTTCATTTTCTTATTGCACTCGACATCAATACACCAAAAACAAGGGATTAACAGTGAACTATCATCCACAGAGATCATATGACTCTCCCATTTTCTTCTTTCCATCACACACTCACATACACGAACTGAAAACACACAGCAGCACACGGAGACACATAAATCGCACACACATAGAAACTGAAAGAAAAAAAAAGTGAAAAAAAAGAGAAGGGTCCATCGAAGGGGAGTGAATCGAGAGAGAGACGCACCCAATCGGAGAATAACGGAGAATTAAAGGAAAACAGTGAGGGAAAATCCGATCATTTTGCCGTATTTCGAGCGTGGTTTATTTTCGCCGGATCGAAAATGGGCTCAAGCGTGGTCTGTTTTTGCGTTTCCTGTTCTGGGGAAAGTTGTTTTTTTCTTGTATTTCGCAATTTTGTTATTGATTTTGATTCAATTTAGACTCAATTTTGTCACCGATTTTTTGAACCGAGTTGAGGTTATTCGGGAGTAGGGATGACAATGGTGCGGTGTGGGTTTTTTTTAAACCCACAAGTTTTAAAACCGCAGTGCATCACCTTTAAACCCGCATAAACCTGCCCCACATTCATACCCGCACATAACCGCACCGCACCGCCCCATGTTTTTATTTTTTATTTTTTTTTGAAAAAATCATAACTCCATTGAAAATCATAATATTTTTAAATCTATAACTAGGAAATAATAACTAATTTCTATTATATCACTTTTCACTAAAAATTATCAAAAAGTATAACGTGCACAAGTAATGATTAAATAGCATATTTTTAATAAATGAATAGAGATGTTAAAAAAGCTACTATAAAATTATTTATTTGTAGTGTTATACATGTCATTTTAAGTATCATCCATTTTTAAGTAAAGAATACATATAATTTTAGGTATATTCACGAGAATAATACTAATTTTTAGCTTTTTTTTAATTTAAACCCGCATATACCCGCAACCTGCACCGCACCGCACCATTTAAAAAAAAACTTACTTTAACCTGCCCCGCACTGCATAACTTAAAACCCACACCACCCTGCATAGCATAAAACCCGCACCGCATCGCACCCGCCCCGCCCCATTGCCATCCCTATTAGGGAGCGAATTTCTCAAATTTTTGCGTTGGAGTTGGCTTATAGTCGAGTTGTTGTATTCTTCAAGGTTTTGGGACCACTTTTATACTCTTATTAATCAATCGAGAGCACTCGGAAGGTCCATCTCTATAACTCTTGCTCCTTAATTTTATTTTAATTTGGTATATCGATGTTGTGATTATGTGTGGGGTGATTATGATTGTTGGATTTTGTTGATGTTATGATTATGTGCTTGACGATGTGATTTTGGTGATATGTGGAATGAATTTGAGTAATTTTGATGGTTTGATTGATAAAAATAAAGCTAGACGTGATAGAATTGATAAATTGATAAAAAAAAAAGGTGAATATAGATCAAATTTGATTTATTGTTGTATTGTTTAATTTGGAATAAGCATGAATACTGTTGGAACGTAATAAAATTATGATATGTTGAAACGGATAGGCAAATATAGGTTCGGATAGGCAAATATAGGTTCGAATATTTTCTAGTTTATCGTGCTTGATTCAAGTGTATTCATTTGTCCGGGGAATGCCCTTAGGTTTCATGTGTTTATTCACCGAGAAATGCCCCGAGGTTTCATGTGTTTATTCATCAGGTAATGCCCCGACGTATTATGTCTTCGAAGGAGGTTCGTGATCAAGGCTCGAGGCATCGGATAAAGCATTGGAGCGTAGTTTAGGATTAGTGTAGGTTAGAACAGAATTTATGTTTTTAAATTTTTTTTATTTTGGATTGTATAATTGGACTGGATACTATATTTTGAATTGTTTTGTTTTGTTTGTATGATTGATTGTTTTGATGTGTTTTTGTGTGGTTTATACATTCGTAGTGTCAAAACAGTCGATATGCTCCATCAAGCGACCGTAGTCAAACCACGGGATCGAGGGGTGCCTAACACTTTTCCCTCGGTCAACAGAATTTCTTAACCGAAATTTCTGTTCGCAAATCAGTTTTAAAAGAGTCAAACAGTTTTAAAAAGGATTTTCAAAGCTGACTTAGCACATCGAGTTTATGTTAACTGGCGACTCAGAATAAAAAATGTAATTAATCCTTTTCGAAATAAAGTTTCATCTTTTGTCGTTTTACTAATAAAAATCATTTTCGAACTTAAAAATCAATCTTTTTGGTGAAAAAGGGGTGCGACATGTCTAAAGGATGATATTTCAATGAAGGACAAAAAGTTCAAATCACTTTTTTAAGGATCTTAACACTTTTAATATATTATAGATTATAGATATAGATATATGTCCAGACTAAACTTCCCTCTCCCCCCCTCTTAACTCTAGTTATTAACTTGTAACTTCAATTAATTGAAATACTTTTCACGTTTTATTCAGACGTAACAATATGTAGGTAGATGATGCACCTTCAACTCTTAGATGGTGAAGCCATATGCATTGCAAGGAATTCAATTGAACCAATTGAACCCTTTTTATCAAAAAGTTTGTAACGCGTAAATAGGAAAAATGTGATTTTCTTATACATGTATAGGATTTTAAATCTTCTTAATACTTATAATAATGATAAGATAAATGCATATTTTTTATGAAATATAAAAGCAAGAACAAGAAAATATAAAGTAAGAACAAGAATAAATAGAGAGAGAAGAGGAGAGACTTCTTTATTTCTCTTGAGGGATGAGAGATCATAAGATTGTTTAAAATACAATGAATAAAATCCCTCTATTTATAAGAAAAAATACTCCTAGTTTTTGACTAAAAGACAGATACTTCAAATCCTGGTAGATATCAACTAGATCTTGATATATCTTATTAGATCTTGATAGACATTCAGTATAATTTAAATATATTTATGACACTCCCCTTTGAATGTCTAGATAGATAATGTGTCTCGTTAAAACATTACTAAAAAAACTAGTAGGAAAGAAATCTAGTGAAGAAAAAAAGAGTACACATCTCTAATAATACGCATATAGGTTACCTCATTAAAAATCTTACAATGAAAATCAAGTGGGACAAAACCTTGAAAAGAAAAAAGAGTACAGTGCGTATTAACTCCCCTAATGAGAACATCCTTGAGTATTTGCATCCCGATCTTGTGCACCATCTTCTTGAAAGTTACAGTTGGAAGAGACTTGGTGAATAAATCAGCCATATTGCCACTTGAACGAATCTGTTGTACGTTAATATCACCATTCTTTTGGAGCTCATGTATAGAAAAGCTTTGATGAAGTGTGCTTCGTCTTTCTCCTTTTATGAATCCTTCATTAAGATATACTATGCATACTGCATTATCTCTATAAAAAATTGTGGCTACATTATCGCATTTCAAATCACATTTTTCTCGAATGAAACATTCTCGGCTTGCTTCATGAATAGCTATTATCTTAGCATGATTCGATGAAGTGGCTGAGATAGACTGCTTTGTATATCTCTAAGATATGGCAGTATCCCCACATGTAAACACATAGCTTATTTGAGATTGAGCTTTATACGGGTCAAATAAGTACCCAGTATCAGCATAACCAACAAGATCGAGACTGCAAACTTTAGAATAAAATAAGATCATGTGTTTGATCTCATTTCGATGTCTCCTAATAGGATCAAACCTATATCTTTCTAACAAATTAACTGAAAATGATATATCATGCCTTGTAGTATTTGCAAGTTACATCAGTACATCAATTGGACTAAGATTTGATTCTTCAGGACCAATCCAATTCGGTATGTTTCGCATTTCAGCAAATAATCTTATTGCTTTTAAAAAATCTCCAAGAGTTTTAATGATTTTAAAACCATCAATTTATCCCTCATAGGATAATAAACAAATTTCTCAGAAAATTTATATGCTTTGGGCATTTTGAATCCTTTAGGGATTTTCATATGGATTTTTGTCAAGTGACAATATCAATAAGTCTGGCATCTTCAAGTGTCTGGACTGCAAATCAAACAAGTGTTATGCTTACCAAGATGTATTCTTTTATGTCACTTGATAAATTTTTCTACGTTAGCATGCATAAATAAATGTAGAATTCAGATCCTCATAACCTCTTACAATATTGTGTCAATATTGTATCAAAGATAGCATCAATGATATATCATTTTATATCGGTAAATAATGTGACATAACATTTTGAGATCTCATCACTTCATTATTTTCAGGTACCTGAACCTCTCATAAGGTTTCATGAAGTGTTATGTCAGAGGCTCTTCAATAGCACATTGTCTTCTTATTGTGATTGATTGCTCCTCATTCTTTTCAAAGATTATTTTATTTGGAACCGATTGGTCTACCACGCTTCACGCATGCATAGACTTTGTCCTTAATGGACACAAATAGGAGCACCTGCAGCTTAAATATGAGATGCTTTCGGCATTTGACTTGAATTATCTTTTGAATGAGGATCTGGTGATAATTCCTAACATATTTCATAGCCGCTTATAATCTCCCCCTTCTGTTAGGAAAACTAACATATATCATCCATCTTCTTTGAGGAATCCATCTTTGTGCATCATGGTATATTCATTAATCATATACTGCACATCAAAACTATTAAATGGAATAGTTGGTTCCTGACCTTGAACCAATTGAGAGAGAAGAAATAATCATAATTTATTGGTCTAATGCATACAAGTGTTATTGTATGCAACATATCATATTTCAGACCAACACATGAAGCTTTGTTCTCATTAGTAATGTTTTAGCTATTTATCGAAGGTATTTAATGCCAAACCATCATCATTAAGATGAATTGTCTTGATTACACAGTCTGAAAGTTATCCTCCTAACTCAATTTTACTGAACAAGCAACTTTATGAATGTCAAACGTAGGTTGACAATGAATGTACATGTGATTATGTTATTGATGCATATTTTCAAGATATCACATGATAGGTGAACGGACCCTTATTCACCTTTTATACATTTCAGATTTTAAGGGGATCCAATCCCAAAATTAGTTGGTCCAACCAACTTATCATAAGAATAAGCAATATTAAAAGTAATGAAAAATTTTCTAATTCTTCAATATATGCTCAATACTCAGTATCTCAATCGTTCATGGCAATTTATTAACTTTTATTTTAGCAAATTCCAAGTTTACCATGACATGTACCTTTTACTTTAGTAAATTTCAGATTTACTATTATATAAATAAAGTTCTGATTTACTACTTCAGAAGTAAATTTCTAAATAACTTTTCTCAGTTATTTTACTTTTTTCGAAGGTGAGTTGTGTGTAATACAATCACAATCAAGTGCACGTTTATATTAATAAGTTTTACTAAATATTATCACATTCACCCCAGGGAATGGATCTGTGCTTATAATAATCAAAATTTTCATTCTCGGAAATGAAATATAATCGTGCGTTAAGTCTATTAAATTATGATAGCTTATAACCTCTTTAAAAATATTGCTAATTTAAGAGCAAATCGAGGTGTGCATATAATGTAGAGAGCTTTTCTCCAACATATCTTTAATTGTGAAAATATTATCACTTGTCTTCTTTCAGACATATTATATGTTGCTACCACATTCACTTCAGAGAATGGAGCATATTCAATGGGTTAGATTTCACGACTTTTCACCACATACCCATTATTTTGCCTTAACCATCATAATATCATCAATATAGTGCATTGAGATCGTGCTTTTGGGTGGATGACCATCTTCAAGTGGTCAAATCTTTTAGTAGTATGGTATTCAATTTTCAAAATTTTGTCAAGATAAGGACGCAAGAAAATCATAGCCTTAACACGATTTTGATTAGATGTTGTATTTTCTTTCTTTATGGCGTCTCCAAGATCCATATTTCAGCATCCAACAACCATGAAAGGTAGTTCTTGCTCGAGTCAACAAACTCAGATTTTGTAAGATTATTAGAAATATGAAAAGAAAGAAAATAATATCTTAGCCTTCAAATCTGAGACAGCAGAGTCTCGTGCTGATAACGTGTTATGAAATATAAAAGCAAGAACAAGAAAATATAAAGCAAGAACAAGAATAAATAGAGAGAGAAGATGAGAGACTTCTCTTGAGGGATGAGAGATTATAAGATTATAAGATTGTTTAAAATACAATGAACAAAACCCCCTCTATGGAAAATACTCCTAGTTTCTGTCAAATCCTGATAGATATCAACTAGATCTTGATAGATTTTATTAGATCTTGATAGACATTCATTATAATGTAAATACATTTATAACAATATTCAATATTTATTGTGGCATTTTGAATTCTTTTTAAATTTGAATCCTAAATTCGTCGCCATTCCTGTAACTTTTGACGATTTATATATTTTTCAAATTTATCGATATGTTGCAAAATTATGTAAAACTCTGTTAGGATATTTTATCTGAAGAGATAATTGTGTACATTTAAATTTGAATATCTTCCATATATAGTCGTTAAGGATAGATACTATACGGTCTTTTATGTAACACATGGTTTGTTATCAAACTCTTTTATGGTTTGACTAACGTAATATTGAATGGCCTTTCCATGTAATAATTAAATGTGTGTGATACATCAAATTGCATGTGAGGAGTAAGAGATCGTCAGACAAATTTTGATGAAATATTACAATTCTTTACTTCAAACAACCATTGATAATAAGATAATCCAAAATTCTTGTTTGCCTAGCATATAGTCAAGTAGCTTTAACGATGTTTTTTTTTTTTTTTTGAGATATACACCAAAGCAATAATTAGTTTGAATTTCTAAATTTGAATATAGTGTCTCGACTAGTATAGCAAAAGAATTGCAAACAAATATGACAACTCAGTAGTATTAGATTGTCGTCGTCCCAAAATAATTAAACAGATATATAGTACTGTATATAATAGTTGTAGTACTTGGATGGACTTTTTTTTCTTTCTAGCCTGGAAGGCATTAATCATTCACAATCAATGAGATCAAACATTTAATTTCTTTAAATAAAAAAGTCCTTAATACTGCTGGCCACATATTATTATGAGAAAATTAAGAGAATAATTAGTGTGAAATAGTGGATCAACTTATCACATCACCTTATTGTCTATGTTTTTTCTTTACTATAATCAGAGGCGGAGCCAGGATTTCAACGAAGGAGTTTCAATATTTAAAGAAAATTTAGGATTTCAACTAAGGGGGTTCCATATTCAAAGAAAACTTAGTCTAAGGGGGTTCAACACCTACTATAACTACATAAAAAATAATTTTAATCATTTATAAATAGTATATTTTTCCATCGAAGGGGATTTGACCGAACCCCGAACAGAAGGCTGGCTCCGCCCCTGATTATAACATTATTTTTCATAGTTTCCATGCTTAAATCGAATCTTGCATGTCGTTGAAGACTTGGCTATGTGATTCTCAATATGTCTACCTGATTCTTTTTCATTGGTCTAATGAAGATTCTTTTTGATACCGAGTGATGGTGAGATTTGATTTTCAGTGCCTCTATATCCTTGCTACCATGTAAATAAGATATGACTTGTAAATAATGTATAACTTCTAAGTTTAAGAAGCTTGAATTCGTTATGGATTAACATGATGTTTTATTAATGATTACGTAGAGTCTTGACTATATAAATTGATCATACCGTTGAGTTTATGGTTCATCTGGTGGGTGAGGAGTCATTCTAAGATTTGGTCAATTGTTTACTGACCCATGATCAGGGGCGGATCCAGGATTTTCAGTGAGGGGGTTTAGTAGTACATATACGGACTAGTCGAAGGGGTTCAGCCTCTACTATTGATACATAAAAAAAAAAAATTACCATATAAAAATTGTATAATTTTCCGACGAAGGGGGTTCGGATGAACCCCATGGAATGCATGTACATCCGCCACTGCCCATGATATGGAATTGCGAATTTTGAAAATTATTTTGATACAATTTGTGATTATATGGAATATATTAAGACTCTTTAGATTTTATTCATTGCAATTCGTATTTGCATTATGATTTACTGATTTTAAATGAAGATACATAGATTTATACATAGTAGCATAGATTTAAGAAGTTACAGTAAAATCTCTTTAAGATAATACTTGGTAAATTAATAAATTTTTTAAGATATTATTTTTATCCGTTTCCGACTCGGTTCCGTGGAAAAAATTATCAATTTCATTAAGATAATAAGAGAATACATTTTTGAAAGACCTCTGTATAAATATATGGACCCATTACTATTATAAATTAATAATTCTTTAAAATTATAAAAATATCTAAGACAATTTAGTGAAATATGATTATAGCATTTTTTTAAAATTTTTTGTTAAAATTTAAATCTAGTTGATGCTCATCTCTAACTTTTCTTAATGCATCCAAAAGTTCTGGTGTATGTTAACTTTTCCAATTGCATTAGAAAATTGTGAAGAGTTCTAGACGTGATTAGTGCTTCCTTACACGTAAATGGTTTCAAAGGTATATCTCAACTTCATCATCAATATTGTTTTCTCCAATGGTATCCACAATTTCTTATAAGCTTTGGACCTCTGAACATGTCACATTTTCATTCGAATAATCCAACAAGCTAATGACATTCATTTTATCGAGATAACTGAGATCATTAATCATGACATCAAGTTCATGAATTTTATTTTCATAAGTGGGTTCATTTAAATTCCTTAAGGCTTTATCCCAAATGAATTTCGTAGTGTTGATACAATGTACTTTATGTGTAATGAATTTATTTCCATACTAATTCACTAAATATGATGCATAAATTAGTAAGACACAATAGTTTTGATGTAATCAAAATTAACCTTCATTGAATTTCGAAAATATTCTTTATATTAATAAATATTAATCTATCGATTAACTATTACCTCTACAAAATAATAATCTTTCATGATTTCAATAATATTAATTTAGTGAGGTTTTACCGTATTTATATTTGAAGAGATGGAAGCAAAATATGTGAAGTTATATTTTGAATAATGAGAAAGAAGTCTTTTCTATAAACTTTTTATAAAAATAATTAAGTAGATACAAAAGGTTTCAATTGTTTTGAACAAGTATACACATTCATCAATTATACAGTTTTTATAGTAATAAGAATCAACTCAAGTCACAAGTAATAAGTGTCAGATATCTGGGCTAATGAATTAGAAAGAGAAAGTCTCACCTCTCTCTAACTTTCCCTTTCTTTCCCCCTTGTTTTGATTGACTGCGTACATCTTACCCCCCCAGATCCCACTAGGTGGGAATACACTAGGTTTGTTGTTGTTGTTGTTGTAATTCTAGTTTCCGTGTTTCCTTTCTTTTCACAAATTCCCCCATGCTTCAAGCATCTCCCTCCTACTGTGATATAGAGTCTAGTAAAATTTCTAGCTCCTTAACTCCAATGGTAAATCACATGGTAAAAGACTACCCAATTGTTCTCGATGACTCTATAGTTAAGCTCTCTACAGAAGACATGCATTGCCTCTACGCTCCAAGACAATACTCCGGTATTGTCAAAACTTTTGGTTCCAAATTCACCCACCAATATCTCAGGACGAAACTGGAAGCATCATGGCGGCTGACTGAACCTCTCTGCTTAATTGATTTGGGATCTAACTTTTACACAGTCAAGTTGAAAAATCCAGAGAATCAAGCAAAAATATTGCAAGGTGGGCCTTGGTTTATGGCAGGCAGCTTTGTATCCATTAGGAAGTGGGAGCCCAATTTCGTCCCCATTACCTCGAAGATTGATTACACTGCCAGTTCGATACATCTACCCCAGTTGCCTACCGAGTTCTATGATATCAACATTTTAGAGAAGGTGGGGCAGAAATTGGGGAAACTGTTGAAGGTCGACACATGCACTTTAACAATGATTAGGGGTCGATACGCCCACATTTGTGGACAAGTTGAAATTAGTCGACCGGTAAAATCCTTCGTCACCATTGAAAACCACAAGCAAAGCTTGGTTAACGAAGGAGAGAAAATCTTCTATAAAGTGTGTGAATTCCTTGCCCATACCACACAACACTGTACCCAGCGGCCAGTAACCCAGTCGATTGCCCCACACACAAACCGTTCTACCTCGCTGTATCAGCCTCCCACCGAATGGAAAACAGTAACTTTTGCACGAAAGAAGAACTTTCTACAACGTCTGGACTCAGGGATTCATCAATGGCTAAGGAAGGGAATCAGTCGGTTGCCCCAACTCCAGGTAAATCTTCTCATCCTTCCACCCCCATGGCTGGCACTGCCACCACCTCTTTGAAGAACAATGGCAATGGCGAATTAGGGCTTTCATAAAGACTTGGGCCTCTTTGGGTCAGTCCAAGTACTGGGCTGGTCTCATGTCATACTAAGGCTATCCACAACCCATTAATTGCTAACACTACTACCAGTATTCTCTCTGGGTCTAGGCAAACCTCTACTAACAAGCCCCAAGAGCTACAAGCTCAAGTAGGCCTAGATGTTTTGGGGCCCAAAAATGGTATGGACCTTGACACCCCTTTTTCAATCGAGTCCATTCCCACTTCTCTTATTTCTTCTACTTCTTCTATTAATTCTAACTCCTCATCCACTACCAAAAATGAACAAAATAATTTTTATCATGTGGGGTCCACCCCGAGGCAGCTAATGATTAGCTCTACTCAACCTGGGAATACTCCCATCAGCATGCTGACGGTAAGCCCCTCAGCTACCAAAGAAGATTTGATGGATATTATGCCCCACTCAGACATAGCATTTAATGTAGTTGCTTCTCCCCAAGCTCCAACTCTTCCTCTTCCTTTAAGTTCTAGTTTATGCTACAAAAATGAGTCACCCACATCCTTCTCAGATAGTCTACCTGTTCACCAAACCACTACCACCAACTCACTCCCCATTATTATGGTTGGAGGTCTGCCTCTCCAACCAAACTATTCCTCTACATCTTTAATGGCAGGGTTACCAAATTACTCTGTTCATCCAGGATCCCCATTACTTAGCCTAATGGGCAATGCTCTACCTCAACGAGGGTCTTCAGAATTTTAATTCGAATGTCTAGTTAGCGACTCTATTCCAGATTATCAGCCCTACCTTTCAGGAAAACCTTAATCTGATTCTCATCTCGATGCTCATGACTCAAACAAGCATGAGGCTCCCCTTCTTTCCACCCCCAAACCCATCTCTTCTAGCACGGGGATCGTATTTTGTGAATCTCTTTGGGTAGGACCTTATAGCTCCTCTATTACCTCTATTTCCCTTCACAAACCCTATTAGCACTGTTCCTGGAGATGTTAGAAAGAGCAAACAACCCTTTTATCCTTGAGGGAGAGCAATAGGGAGATGGAAAATCTACTAGCACAAATAAGAATTTCAAAGATGGATGTTCTCACTTTGATAACTCCTGCAAATTTAGAGTTGTGGACTCCATGCACGAAATGGTGATAATACTAGTAAGACCCCGCAAAATTCTAAGATCAACTCAGTCTTTTAAGTTTGCTAAAGGGTCTCAGACTTAGAAAATTCTAGCTAAGTATTCAAACTTAGTGTCATTTTGGCCTTCGTAAGTTGGGAACTCTATTTCATGACCTTTTTTACCATAAAATATCAATCTTTAGGTTGATGTATGATCAGAAATATTAGTAGGTGTTCCTAGATGAGTTTTGTATTATTCAGACCTCGTTTGAACCACGTTTGGGAATTCAAAATAGTGTATTGACGTGATCTAGATGCAGCGCGTCGGCCATTACGTCGATCAATATTTTCCACGGTTCCCAGTGGCAATTTCCAGTGAACCTACGCTGACTTGACGCAGCGCTTTGGTCATTGTGTCGATGGCAATGACGCAGCGCGTCGGCATGTGCGTCGATGGTTCAAGTTTTAATCATTAAAAAGCCGCGTCTTTGGGGGTAATTGGGTATTTTTCCTACGTCTTTTATTCCCCATAACATGAGATTTAGCCCTCAATTAGCAAATTATATTCATTCTTTCTCAAAACAATCAAGAATAAAAACCCTAGGAGATTAAATTTCAAATTCAAGGCTCAAGATTCCACCATTTATCTTCAGGAATTTAGCAATCAAGGTATGTCAAGTGCTAATCCAAGGGTACCTTCCATAATTGGAGTCTAAGAAACTCTTTTAAACTTCAAGTAGTTAGAATTTATGATTTCCATGATTGGAATCAAAGTGTATTCATGATTACTATTTGAATTAGATCTCTATTTCATGATTTATTATGCGTTTCATGTGAAATTGATGTGTGTGTGTGTAGATTTGTATGAATCCATGTTTAACCCTTTGAAATTGTGAAAATTGGAAGTGAATCATGATGCTCACCTAATATGTGCATATATTATGTTCGTCAAGTGCTTGATGAATTGTTCATGTAAACTAATAAGGGAAAGAAGTCATGTCATGCTAGCTTATGTGCAAGTTATACCATGCAAGTTTTTATTAAAATGTCTCTATAGATACATTATGAACAAGTGTGCATTTTATGCTATGCAAAATCATGTGATGCTTAACTTTTCATGCTATCGAGTCCTGGGGGTATTTAATACCCGACAATTTAGCTATTTACCTAGAGCCAGTGTCAGTTACAGAATAGTCCGGTCGCCTGAATCAACAGGGTGCCACTTCCAGTGCCACAAGTGGGCAGTGCCCAAACAGACTCTATGCTCTTTTGTCTCGACAGAATTAGGAAAGTTCTCCTAATGTGGTCACTGGTACGTTACAAGTTTTCCATTTACATGTCTATGCTTTGCTAGATCCAGGAGCTTTTTTGTCTTTTGTTACTCCATCTATAGTAGTTGAGTTTAGAGTCAGTCCCAAAATCCTCGCAGAGCCTTTCTCAGCCTCTACCCCATTGGGTAAATCTATCATAGCCCGATGGGTGTACAGGAACTATTCGGTTATGATATCTCAAAAAGTTACTTCAGCAAACTTAGTCGAATTAGAGATGACTGATTTTGATGTCATTCTCGGCAATGCTTGGCTTCATTCCTGCTATGCCTCAGTCAATTGCATAAACAGAATTGTCCAATTTAAATTTCCGAATGAACCCATTCTTGAGTGGAGGGGTAGTATTTCAACACTTAGGGTTCAGCTTGTTTCTTACATTCGGGCAAGAAAAATGATATCTAAGGGATGTGTCTACCATCTCATTCGAGTCTAGGACTCTAGTTCAGAAACCCCTAATCTTGAATCGATGCCAGTAGCATGTGAATTCCCTGATGTATTTTTCGAAGATCTTTTTGGAGTTCCTCCCAAAAGGAAAATCGACTTCGGAATAGACTTTCTCCTAGATACTCAGCCCATATCTATTTCTCCATATAGAATAGCCCTAGTAGATTTCAGGGAGTTAAAAGAACAGTTGAAGGATCTCTTAGATAAGAGATTCATCAGACAAGTGTGTCCCCACGAGGTGCACTAATTTTATTCGTGCGTAAGAAAGATGGTTCTCTCAGAATGTGTATAGACTACCGTCAGTTAAATAAAGTCACGATCAAGAACAAGTATCCACTTCCCAGAATTGATGACTGGTTTGACCAACTTCAGGGTGGCAATTACTTTTCTATGATAGACCTCAGATCAGGTTATCATCAGCTCAAAGTCAGAGAATGTGACATCTCAAAAACAGCCTTCAGAACTCGGTGTGGTCACTTCGAATTCTTAGTCATGTCCTTTGGTCTTACCAATGCCCCAGTAGCTTTCATGAACTTTATGAACCGTATGTTAAAGCAGTACTTAGACATGTTCATTATAGTCTTCATAAATGACATTCTTGTCTATTCCCACAGTGAGCATGATCATGCAGATCATTTCAGAATAGTATTGCAGACTCTAAAAAACCATCAGCTATTTGCCAATTCAGTAAGTGTGAATTTTGGCTAAGGTCAGTAATTTTTATTGGCCATATCATTTCTGGTGATGGCATTAGAGTTGATCCCCAAAAGATCAAAGCAGTGAAAAACTAGCCTAGACTCATCTCTCCATCAGATATCAGGAGTTTCTTGGGCTTGGCTGGCTACTATCGATGATTTGTTATGGGATTTTCGTCTATTGCATCCTCTATATCCAAATTGACTCAGAAGAAAGTCAAATTCTAGTGGTCAGATTCTTGTGAAAAGAGTTTTTAGGAGTTGAAGACTCGACTTACTACAACTCTAGTTTTGACCCTACCAGATGGTTCAGATAGGTTTGTGGTATATTATGATGCCTTCAGAGTTGGTTTGGGGTGTGTTTTGATGTAGAGAGGTAAGGTCATAGCCTACGCCTCTAGACAACTTAAGCCCCGTGAAAAGAACTATCCTACTCATGATTTTGAGTTAGCAACAGTAGTATTTGCCTTGAAGATTTGGAGGCATTATTTCTATGGTGTGCACGTTGATGTGTTCATAGACCATAAAAGCCTTCAGTATGTATTCTCTCAAAAAGACCTAAACCTCAGTCAGAGAAGGTTGTTAGAGTTGTTAAAAGACTATATTATGAGCGTCCTGTATCATCCGGGTAAAGCTAATGTAGTGGTTGATTCTCTCAGTAGGATTTCTATGGGTAGTGTTTCTCATGTGGAGGATGGTAAAAAGAAGTTAGTTTAAGAAGTTCATCAGCTTGCCCGACTAGATGTTCACTTAGTCGATTCTTCGGACGGTAGTATATGGGTACAGAGTAGTTCAGAATCATCCCTGGTTTCCGAGGTAAAGGAAAAGTAGGATAGTGATCCCAGTTTAGTTAAGTTGAAGGAATCAGTCAGAAATCAGAAAGTAGAGGTCTTCTCCCAAGGGGTAGATGGTGTGTTGCATTGCCAGGGTCGGCTATATATGCCAGGTGTAGATGATTTGAGGCAGTGAATTCTTACAGAAGTGCTTGGTACGCGTTAATCTATTCATCCAAGGGCCACTAAGATGTATTGTGATTTACGAGAGATCTATTGTCGGAGTGGGATAAAGAGAGATATTACTGAGTTTGTTGCTAAGTGCTCAACATATCAGCAGGTTAAGATTGAGAATCAAAAGCCTAATGGGTCCATGCAGGAGTTCAGCATTCCCACTTGGAAGTGGGAAGAAGTGAACATAGATTTTATGACAGGTTTGCCTCGTGCTCGTCGCCAACATGATTCAAATTGGGTCATTGTAGATAGAATGACCAAATCAGCTCATTTCCTTCTAGTTCATACCTCTTACTCAGCTGAGGATTACTCCAAACTCTATATCAGGGAGTTGGTCAGATTGCACGGTGTTTCATTGTCCATTATCTCAGGTAGAGGTATCCTTCACCTCTTATTTCGGGAAGGCTTTCCAAAGGGGTCTTGGTACCCGAGTTTACCTCAGTACAATCTTTCATCCTCAGATAGATGGTCAAGCAGAAAGAACTATTCAGACTTTAGAAGATATGCTGCGAGCATGTGCGATAGACTTTAAAGGTAGTTGGGATGACCACTTGTCTTTGATTGAATTTATATATAATAACAGCTACTATTCCAGTATTCAGATGCCTCCGTTTGAGAAACTCTATGGAAGGAGGTGTAGATCTCCCACTAGTTGGTTTGAAGTGGGTGAGGCCGCAGTGGTAGGGCCTGACTTGGTATTTGATACCCTAGAAAAAGTTTAGTTGATCAGGGAAAGGCTTAAGACAGATCAGAGCCAACAGAAATCGTACGCAGATGTATGCAGAAAGGATCTTGAGTTCAAGATTGGTAATTTTATGTATTTGAAAATATCTCCTATGAAAGAAGTGAAAAGGTTTGGCAAGAAGGGGAAACTCAGTCCCCGATATGCCGGTCCTTACCGAATTCTCATCCATTTCAGAATGGTAGCTTACAAGCTTGATTTGCCTTTAAACTTAGCTTCAGTGCATCCAGTATTCCATGTCTCCTTGGTTAAAAATGCATAGGTGACCCAGCAGTCGTAGTCCCTACCGAGGGAATAGATATTCAGAATAGCCTCTCTTATAAAGAGATCCCAGTCGAAATCCTTGATTATCAGATTCACAGATTGAGGAACAAAGAAGTCCCTCTAGTCAAAGTACTTTGGTGAAATCAGTTCGTTGAGAGGGCTACTTAGGAAGCAGAAGAAGATATGCGAGCCAAGTATCCTCACCTCTTCTCCGTAAACTCAGACTCAACTCAAGGTAACAGTTCCCCTAACTCTATTCAGTTTCATGTTCAGATATAGCTACCAACTCGGTATCAATTAACATTGCATACGCAGTCATGCATTCATGAATTATGTTCAGCTATGTACTCATGCATCAGATATGCATGTTCAGTAGAATAATTCAGTATATCAGAAATCACAGTCATGAAATCATACTTCAGTTATGCATGTCCTATGTCTAAATTCAGTCTATCAGTATTCTCAGTTTAATCAGTCTCATTCGAGGATGAATATTACCAAGGGGAGATATCGTAAGACCCAGTAAAATCCTAAGCTCAACTCAGTTTTTTTAAGCTTGCTAAGGGGTCCCAGATTTAGAAAAATTTAGCTAAGTATTCAGACTTAGTGTTATTTTGGCCTTCGTAAGTTGGTAACTCTATTTCACGATCTCTATGACCTTAAAATATTAATCTTTAGGTTGATGCATGATCAAAAATGTTAGTAGGTGTTCCCAGACGAGTTTCGTATTAGTCGGACCTCATTTGAACCACGTTTGGGAATCCAAAATAGTGTATCGACATGATCTCGACGCAGCGCGTCGATCAATATTTTCCTTGGCTCCTAGTCGTAAATTCTAGTGAACCGACATGGACTAGACGCGGCACATTGGTCATCGCATCGATACCAATGACGCGGCACGTCAGCCTGCGCATCGATGGTTCAATTTTCAGTCATTAAAAAGCTGTATTTTTGGGGGTAATTGGGTCTTTTTTTCACGTCCTTCAGCCCCCATAACACGAGATTTAGCCCTCAATTAGCAAATTATATTCATTCTTTCTCAAAACACTCAAGAACAAAAACCCTAGGAGATTAAATTTCAAATTCAAGGCTCAAGATTCCACAATTAATCTTCAGGAATTTAGCAACCAAGGTATGTCAAGTGTTCATCCAAGGGTACCTTCCACCCGTGGAGTCCAAAAAACTCTTTTAAACATCAAGTAGTTGGAATTTATGATTTCCATGATTGGAATTAAAGTGTATTCGTGATTATTATTTGAATTAGATCTCTATTTCATGATTTATTATACGTTTCATGTGGAATTGATTATTGTGTGTGTAGATTCGTATGAATCCATGTTTAAACCATTGAAATTGTGTAAATTGGAAGTGAATCATGATGCTCACTTATTATGTGCATATATTATGTTCACCAAGTGCTTGATGAATTGTTCATGTGAACTAATAAGGGAAAGTAGTCATGTCATGCTAGCTTATGTCCAAGTTCTACCATGCAAGTTTTTGATAAAATGTCTCTATAGATACACTATGAACAAGTGTGTATTTTTATGTTATGCAAGATCATGTGATGCTTTACCTTTTATGCTATAGAGTCCTAGGGGTATTTAATACCCGACAATTTAGCTATTTACCTAAAGCTAGTGTCAGTTACAGAATAATCTCATTCATATCACAATCAGTAGTACTCTCAATCAGTTACAGGACTTAGGAAAACTCAGTAGACTCAGTATCAATCCAGTCCAGTTCAGTATTAAGTTCAGACCTCAGTAAATTCAGTCAGCTAATAGAATTCAGTAGTATTCCGTCAGTCAACGAAACTTAGTGAACTCAGTTCAGTTCAGTTAAATAATATGATCAGTAACAGTTCAGTTCAGCTTAGAACAATTAAAAAATCAGTCCAGAGTCTATTCAGTTGAGAGTAAGATTCAACACCGAGTAAACCCACGGATGGGGACTCACCTACCAGTAGAGGGTGTGAGCCTTAGAATCAGTTCTTATGTTGCAGCACTACGTAGCCAGCATAGGTTGAGACATCAACCTTCTAGTTAAGGTTTGATGAGGTGATCTATTCACCAGTTGAGGGTATCGCCATTCTCTTTCAGAGCACCTGCCATATGAGGGTGACTCAAATTGTCCTTACCCGTGAAACGGTATTGACACCCTTCTAACTGGGGTTATAGGTTGGACCCCAATCAATTCAGAGAGGGGTATGTCGGTTAGATGATTACCTTCCACAGTCTCAGTTTCAGATTCAGTCTCAAAATAGAACTAAGTCAAGTTCTACAGATTCAGGACTGTCAGACACAATCACTTAGTTCAGTACGAAACTCAGTATAGGTCCACAGAATTAGGACTATTAAAATACAGTCATTCGATTATTAGTAGTACAGTATCAGTAATCTTAGATATCTGTAAATTAGTAATCATACTCAATATCCAGTGTTATCACGATCTCAGTTACAGTATATGTATTTATGCATGTACTCTCATTCAGTTATATTTATGTCATTCATTCAGTATTATTCGTGCATATGAACCCATGTATTTTAGCCTACCTCACTTAGCATACCGATACATTCAAAGTACTAACTCATACTTTTCTTTTGCGCTATGATGGCTTATATCATAGGTTCAGACGTACGGGCTCTCGGGCACCCTTAGCAGTTCAGATCTTCAGCAGTCAGAGTTAGTGGTAAGTCCTTATAGTTCGAGGACATGATTATTATTTCAGCATTTCAGTCTATTTCAGTAACCGGAGTTAGTTGGGGACTTGTCCGATCAACTCTACATTTCAGACAGTTTAGAGGCTTTTCAGACTAGAGTATTTTCAAACAGATGAATTATTTTTGGCATTGTTATACCGTGTTCAGTTCATTACAGTATTGAACATTATGGCATATTTTTCGCCTAATTTTCATATTTTACAGTATTATTATTCAGCTATTACAGCAGGTACCAGTCATGGGTTAACTTGTGGTCCTTCGTGATTATGAGCACCATATAGCGTCTGGAGTACAGACTCGGGGCGTTTCAATACTATTGCCTCAGGACTTAGACAGACTAAAAATAGGGGTAAGTCTGCCAAACCATATGATAGAAGACCCCTTCAAAGTGAAAGTTACTCCAAAGTCCAGGAAGAAAAAGAACCTAACTCCACTAGGGCCATCCAATCCAATTGGGAAAGAGAAAGTAGTAGCAGTAGAGACCCCTCCTTCAATCAAACCAATAATGCAGAATTGTATAATATGAAATTCCAGGGGTGATAATAATGCTAAATTCCGTAGGCATTGTAAGTCTATGGTCGGCATTCATCAACCTTCCATCCTAGCCCTTCTTGAAGCTAGGATGACCGACCACTCCAAACTTATTGATGAACTTATTTTTTTCTGCTTCCTCCAATCTAGTGCTTCTGGACATTCAGGAGGACTTGTTATTATTTGGGAATATGACAATATAGATATTAAAGATATCTCCATGTCCTCTCATTCCATTCATGCCACTGTCAAGGTTAGTAGTCCTCCATCATGTTGGATTCTTACTATTGTTTATGCTAGTACTATGTTTGCTAGTAGGTGTTGTCTTTGGTAGCAGCTTAGAAATATTTTTGTTTCCCTAGATTCCCTGGATAGTCCTTGTTGGTTAGTGGGGGAGATTTTAATGAAATTTTACCAGCGTTTGATAAATTTGATGGTAATAGAATTAACATGCATAAGGCTACTACCTTTTGGACCTATATTAATTATTGTAAACTCATTGACCTTGGCTTTCGAAGCAGCAAGTACACTTGGTAAAAAATGAGAGATAGGAATAGACAGGGGCTTATTTAAAAAAACTTGATAGATGTTTGGCCTACGATCATTGGCTCCACCTTTTCCCTGACTTTTTTGTTCTTCACCTACCTAGGACTCACTCAGATCACTCTCCCCTACTTTTGAGGTTCACTAAACCTAATCCAAATCTTCATACACCTTTTAGGATAGAATATATGTAGTGTAACCATAGTAACTTTCGTAGCTTGGTTAGTCAATCCTTCCTCTGAAGGGGTTGACCTTACTAGTGCTACCGTTGACTTTGAGCATAGAGCTAGGACCTGGAATAGAGAAGTCTTTGGCAATATTTTCCATAGGAAAAGACATATTCTAACCTGACTTGCTGGTATACAGAAATCTTCTCACTACCCCACTATCACTTTCCTCCATAATCTAGAACATCAACTTCTTGAGGATCTTAATTCTACTCTTAGGGATGGGATGAATTTCTGAATATTGAAATCTAGAATTAACTGTCTTATGGAAGGGGATAGGAACACTAGTTTTTTTCATACCTCTACTCTTAATAGGAGGAAGAGGAATACCATCAATTCCTTGAATGAGAATGAAACTCGGCTCCATAAGCAAGAGGACATTAAGCATGCCATCTTCTCCTTCTAAACCCTTTTTTTTGTACTGAGCAGACCACTGGGACTTTAGTTTGCCAGCCAAATCCCTCCATCCATGGATCCATAAATTATTTCAATCACTCTCTCATGGATTCCCTCCCCTCTCTTACTAATATTAGAAATATTATTGTTTTCTTTCAAGCCCCTTAAAGATCTTGGTCATGATGGGTTTCATCCCTTCATGTATTAAAAGTATTGGGACACCCTGGGTCCCCTCCTTTTTGGCATCTATTTTATCACCTTATCCATCTATTCCATGGATGTTAGAGCTAACTCTACCTATTTGTGCCTAATTTCTAAGTGTAAGAATGCTACAACCCTTAGGAATTTAGGTCTACTGGTCTCTGTAATACCCAATATAAGGTTATCACCAAAATCATTGCCAATAGAATCAAAACCCATCTTCAAAACCTCATTGGTAAGAATCAAGCCAATTTTTTCTCCAAATGAAGAGTTTCGGATAATGCTATCACCATCCAAGAGTATCTTTGATATTTAAAGAAATTGAAAGGTAGAACCCATAAGATGCTACTTAAGATTAATCTTGAGAAAGCCTTTGATAGGCTTGAATGGTCCTTCATTAGACAAGCTCTTTTCTTCTTCAACTTCCCTCCTAGTCTTTCTAAGCTCATTATGTCATGTCTTTTCACCTCCTCTATATCTATACTAGTTGACGGTGGGAAAATCAACACCTTTCTGCCTTCTAGAGGTATCAGACAAGGTGACCCTATGTCCCCCTATTTGTTTATACTTTGTATAAAATTGCTATCTAGAAAAATTAACTATGAGGTTGATACTCTTCAGTGGTCCCCTATTCAGATTAGCAGAAGGGGTCCTCATATTTTCCACCTATTTTTTGCTGACGACCTCATCCTTTTTGCTAAAGCTGATAGGGCTAACTGCACTACCATCATTAGATTCCTTGAAAGTTTTAGCAAACATTCTAGCCAAAAAGTCAATCTTCTTAAATTGAAGGTCATCTTCTCTAGCAATTGTAGCACCCTCACCCAGACTGATTTTTCTAATCTGCTAGGAATTAAAGCTAATACTTTCTTTGGTAAGTACCTTGGTTTCCCCATGTTTCATACCCCTCCCAAGCAAGCTCATTTCCAGTTCATCCCAGATAATATGAATGCTAAATTAGCTGGGTGAAAGACCAAGCTTCTTAACATGGTAGGTAGAACTACCCTGGCCAAAGCCTGTCTTAGCAGTGTCCCTAACCATGTAATGCAATACATTTTTTTCCCATGTAAGATCCATAAGCTTATTTATAGAACTTACAGAAACTTTATTTGGAGGACTACTGCTGCTAGGAAAAAATGTATATGGTTAGTTGGGACACTATAACCCAGCCTAAGAATCAAGGAGGGCTTGGAATGTAATCTGCTTCCCTTAAAAATGACACCCTTCTTTATAATTTGTCTTGGAGGTTCCACTCAAATCCCTCCTCCTTAAAGGCACGTGTCTTAGAAAAGAAATACTCTACTCACCATCCCAACAATTCCCATGCCTACTCTCCAATTTGGAGGAATATTTAAAAAGGGTGGCATCTTTACTATGATGTTATCCAATGGTCTATCCACAATGGCAAAAAGGTTAATATTTGGCATGATCGTTGGGTTCCTTTCTTTTCTCCCCTCTCCAAAGTTATCTAAGGGCCTCTCCCAAACCCTTGCCCAACATTAGAGATGTCATCTTACTGGCAGCATGGTACTCTAAACCTTGACTCCTTTTTTTTCTATATCCCTGGAAAAGTTAGGGTCAGAACTGAGAGCACCTTTGTGCCTGACCATACTGTCCAATTAAATACCCCCCATTAGACCCTCACAGGTAATGGCATATTCACCTGTAAATTTTCTTATCAGCTTATCTCCACCAAAAGGACTACTTCAAACAAGAGCAATCTCCATCTGGGTTGGATTTGGAAGGCCTGAGTCCCTAACAAGCTTATATTTTTTCTTTGGCTCATACACCACAATTGCCTTCCTACAAAAGCCACCCTTGCCCATAGAAGTATAAAAATTTCCCCCACTATCATAGTTGTGACCATTTTATTGAAGACATTGACCATGATTTCTTTGAATGTTGCCATGCTACATCTTTTTAGGAGTATCTGATCATGAATTACATTGGTCACACCACCATTTCCCTTGACCTCTTCAAAATTTATAACTGAGAAACAACCTGAAAAGTCCTGCATACAGCCCATTATGATAATGTCATCACTTGGTCCACACTTCTTCCTTTTTGTCTATGGACCATTTGAAAAAACAGAAACAGTAACCTTTTTGAGAACAAAACCTATTACCCTTCCTTCAGACAAACTTATGCCGAGGTAGTGGAATACTCTCATCTTCACCATACCCCTACCTCCCAAGCTCATACCTCTATCATGGTTTCCTCGACTCCCCCTCTCAGGAACTACTACAATCTTAATAATGATGGTTCTTTCTTAGGGGGTTATCAGAAACTCTAACGGGGACTGGGTGTTGGGTTTCTCCCAATATTTCATTCATGCTACCAATAACTTGATGGAGCTTACAACCCTTGCTAGAGGTCTTAAACTGGCATTGGAGCACCAATTGTATCCCATTGAAATTATCATTAACTCAAAGGAAATCATTCTTATGCTAAAAAATGGGAACCTTCTATATAACCCCTTTGTTACATAAATACAGGTTAATGCTAAGTCGACTAGGTGTTTACCATAGCTATCGAGAGAAAAACATAGTTACAGATGCTTTGGCGAAATATGGAGTAAGGGTGGAAATTTTTGAAGCCTGTAGGATTTTTGTAACCCCCCCCCCCCTTTTGTATCTCAAACTCTTTGGGCGGATATGGATGGATTTAGTCGTCCAAGGAAAGTTCCTATACATTCTCCTGAGCTTAACCCAACTATTTTTTTCTTAGAGCAGGACTGAGCTCTCTCTTTTGTAATTATAACTTTCCTTTTGTTAATGCAATCCTTGTTCATCAAAAAAAGGTGTCAGAATAAAAAATTTAACGTATAACTTTTTTTCAGTTGTGTTAAGGGTGTGCAAAATAAACTACACACTCATAATAGCTAACATTTTGCCTATATGCACAACATAATTTTTTGATAAAAATTGTACACCTGACCACCCTTAGCTTTATTATAGGTGGCTCCGCCCATCATTGAGCCAGGCTTGTACAATTCTCAAAATATGTCGATATGATATATCTAAGATTTGCTTATATTCTTAGTATCTCCTTCGTGTTTTGACGATTTGAGATTTAACTAGAATATCCTAATAGTGTAGATCTCTCAATACAAAAAATTATGCACTTTCAAATATTTTTATTTTCATAATATTGCCTCAGATCTCTAGTTGCCCACAGATCAACTCTAGAAAGAATGTGCCAATGTGGATAAACAATATCTTTTCACGTAGTCTCTCAATCATTTGAGTCATTTTAATAAAAATGTTTTTCCTAGGAACTAATCAAAACAGGAACCAAATCTGTTGTTCAAATGGTTAAGTGATTTTGTAAAAAAACAGTTGCTTATTTTGTAGACGACTACTAATAAGCTATATATTTTTTTGTTTTTTTTTATCGGATGTTCGCTAATCAACACGGTTTCGAGTCATATAAGGCTTGAGAGCATTCTGCAACAGTATTTTCATATTCAAAACCGAACCAGAGACCTCTATAGTTAACAGTGGAGGAATCCTATCGATATCACCATGATCTTTATTGGTTTTGATAGGCTATACACTTCAAGTTTTGGAATAATTTTGTTATGACTTTTTAGTAGTCAAAATATTCTAAGGGTACCAACTTTAGAAGAATAGGACAGAGAAGTTTCTTATGAATTTCAACCAATTAAAGTTGAAGTGACGAGTCCAGTTATTTCGTGTTAGCAATTTTATTCATGAACTTTTAACTGTAAGTTGGAGGAAGCGTTAAAAGTGGAAGACACGATCATTACTTGAGATTTCAATCTTATTTTCTAAATGTAGTCCAGCCAATATTACATAAACTATCCACATGGATAGCAATTAATTTATGTTTGGTAGATAAATAACAGAAATAATAAATGGAGCATTACTTTCAACAACATATCCAGCGTAATTTAATAATGACAATTAAGGAGTGACGTATATATAACCTTAATTTATATCTATCTTGGTGAAGATGGAAATAATATTTTCTATAGATTCCCAACCCAAATAAAATAAAATAAAATTAAGTAAAGAAAGAAAAATACAACATCGACTTGTAGCCATATATAAGGGTAATGTTGAACTTGCATAATGAAGAAGAGAATAATAGCAACTACATGTAATAAGATAATCGAAGTAAAAAAATAACAAATAATAATAACATCGAAGACCAAGATATATCGTATGTGCATAATAAGAACAATATACAAACAAAAAAAATTAGACAATGCTCAATTACCTACTAACTCTCTATCTAATTCTCGGCCTCCATATTCTCCTTTCTAGGGTCAATGTTGTTGAGAATACAATAAATAATAAGATCGTGATCTCTCTAACAACTTAAACTTTTAGATGATATGATTACACACTTCAACATGATATTAGAGCAGACAGAGATCCTGTAATCGAATCTCACCGTCACCTATTCTCAAAAATAATTTCCACATACTTGGCCATGAAAAAAAAAGAATCACATTCGCATGTAAAAAAATGTATTGATAAAATGATTACATACATACATGTCCTCGATAAGCTATAGATTGCAGTTGAAAACACATTAACTGTGATGAAGGAAATTAGTTTAGGTTTTTATGGGCAAAGTTTTTTTTGGTGAAAAAGAACTATAATATGCACAGGCTTTAATTTTAGCTTTAGCACTACCAACTGGAATTGAAAGCAGCTTTGCAAGAATGAGTAAAAGATAAGAGAGAAACACAATTGACAATTGTTTCTTTTGAGGTGGATATTTAATAATTGAAAATGAAATATCAATCCCATCTATACATATATATACGTGGATCTCCTTGAGGAACAATAATATCTAGTAATTTTACTTTATTTGCTCAAAACAACTCAACCATGGGGCTCTATATATGGCCAATGCCTACACATTTTGTTTGCAGCCTTTAGAGGGCACTCATTGGTGGGGTTTTACTAGTGGGTACCTTTCATTGGTTCGCTTTGATCATTAAATTAAAATTTAACTTTTACACGTTGATAGTTTATTTATATTTATATAAATAGTAATTAAAAATAACTATTCATAATAAATAGAATTGATATATATCTCAAAAAAAATTGACCGTTTAATTTTCTTTATACAAATAATAAAGGAATGTGGCGACCGACTACAATTTAGTGATAGTTTATGAGAAATGTTGTTTAGTTCAAGCATTTTATTATTGTCAATATTTTTTAATTTTATTTAAAACTTCACCAGGGATCGTTTGATACGTGAGATAAGGTGAAATATATTAGGATTAAGTTTGATATTAGATTTATAATATGTTTGATTAATTGTATAAATTTATCTCAAGATGTTCAATTAATTCAATTCAATTTTGGATATCTTACCTAGTCGCATCATATTTTCTATTATTTCATCTATTTTCTAAGTATAATAAATTAATTTAAAAAGTATAATTTTCAAACTATAATTCTGAACTTTAATTTGTGAACCAAACCAAGGTACATACGTGCTAAAAGAAAAAAGGGAATTAGAAAGGTGACGAACGTTGATAGCACGTATTAAGGTTTGTCAGAACCATTTCTAATTATTGGGTAAATATGCCTTGCAGAAAAAGAACAATAAACTAATATTTCAATAGCTAGGTCCCCTATTGCAAGTTGACATCATAGTGATTAATTAGCTACTATATACAAAATGCAAGATTAATTCGTCTTTATTATATTCTTAAGCGTACTTTAAGTTGTTGGGTACACAATCAAGTTAAAGTCGTTAAAGGTTAAACAATAATTTCTCCAACAAATGCCAGATATGTTTACCTGAAAAATAAAATAAACGGAAAAGGGCCTAAAACGGACTTCAACTATGTGAAATAATATAAAAATATTCTTCGTTTATCTATTGAGTCTAAATTGTCCTTTCTGTTTACTTATTGGGCCTAAAATACCTTTTTCATTTACCTATTGGGACTATTTTGTCCTGTTGTTTAAGAAAAAATGATATAATACCACAACTTATATTTATTAAACTATATAAAATCTCTATCATTATTATTAATATTAACCAAATAAATAGTACATAATATCAATTTTTCGTAATTCTAAATTGATCTAATAAATAAAAAGAAAAATAATAGAAATAGCTATTTTAAAAAAATTATTACATATTCATAGTTGGATTAGTTGGTTGTCAGATATAGTATATAAAATATTTACTTATAACAGGTTCTAATATACAGAAAAATAATTATATATTAAATTCTCATATTTCTCATTTATTGCCTATTTTTATGGAAGCCTTTATTCATTCATTTTTTATATACTATATCAAAATTTTATGTTTTTCATTTTTATTGTCTGCTCATTTTTATTGTCTACTTTCATGATGCCTCCATAAAAACATATGGTATATTTATATCATAAAAATTCATGGTATATTTATATATTATATAAATTATATTTATATCATAAAAATACATGATATATTTATACCATATTAATTATATTTATACCATAAACATACATGGTATTTTAGATATGAAAATTTTATACCCCATGTAATACTGGAAATATATATTTATATTTAATAAAAAAAATTAACAAGAAAAGTACTTCCGACATAATGAGATGTACCATGAATATTTATCTCAATCAATTATATCAAAAATATAATAATAATCTGACTTTGACATTAATTATATTTATATAACAAAAATACATGATATATCTGTACTTTCAACATAATGATTTTTATTTCATAAATATTTATTCATAAAAAATTAAGGTTAACCAATTACTTTAGAATTAAAAATACACAATAATGAAATAATACTAGATAATTAACATACATGAAAATAAAATGAAACATACACGAGCAAATAATTGAATACTTAGTTTATTTAAATTTGAAGATTGAAAATATATCTCTTAAATTAAGGTGAATTGATAATTAGTTATTGCATTAAATTAAGAATTATAATTATCTTTTCTGATTTTTTAAAATGACTATATATGAAGAAAAAAAAACTTCTATTTTTATAATATCGAAAAAGTACTATTATTAGTATAATTAAATTTTATGAATGACCTTTTCATATAATTTATCTAAATAAAAGGATAAATTAAGCTAATAGATAGATGAAAAGGGCATTTTAGAGCCAATAGATAGCTGAGAAGGGTATTTTAGGCCCAATAAATAGATGATAAAGGACATTATAGGCCCAATAGATAGACAGAGAATTTTTTTACATCATTTTACATAGTTGGATGACATTTTAGGCCCTTTTCCATAAAATAAATATACTTATTATAATTGATCGAGTGACATATGCTGGTGCCTGGTGGTCTATGAATGTAAATAACCAAGTAATTTTTTGTTGTAAAAAAAAATAGTGTTACTCTCTTCATTTTATTTGTTTTACTTTCTTTTTAATTCATCTAAAAAAATATTTCTTTTCTTTTTTAATAAGTCTTTAATTCTATTTTTTTACGTAGCATATTTAAATCTACAAAATTAAAAAATATTTTGATACATTCTGCATATCTTTAATTTAATATTATGGGCTCATTTGTTACTATAAATAAGATATAACTAATTCTGTGATTTATTTAGAATTAGTTTATCTTATGTTTGATTGAGATGAAATCACGGGATAACTTATTACAGAAGTAGTTATTCCAGAATTATAGTGTTTATTTTATTCGACATTAAGAATGAAATAATAATTTTAAAAATAACTAATTCATATCTCAAAATAACTCATTCTTCAATAAATGAACTCTATAAATTTAATTTTTTTATTTTTTTAAACTTTGTCATAAATTCGTTTTTGACGAGGAAAAAGGGCTGGGGTTTAAGGGTTTAGGGGGGGGGGGGGGTTAAAAGCGGGGGAGAAAGGTAGATGAAATCCAGCTCATAAGTGACAGGAGCCCACGTGGAGGGAGTGGCCAGTTCACGGACTAGTACACTTGTCATAAACAATGGAGGACCCTTTAGCTGTCTCCTCGTCTCTAACGCTGCCAACAACCCTGGATTATGACTTCCTTCTCCTCCCCTATTCTCTTCTTACTTCTTTGTGGATGGTTTAAACTTAATTCCATTGGCTGTTTTTAACTAATATTTCATCGGCATGAGTTGTGATGTAGTGATAGGATTACTTCATCCTTAATCAGATATCACAACTTCGAGTTTTGAATATGGAGAAAATTGTGTTGGGAGCATCACCCTCAGAATAATGAGTCCTGCAATGCGCGATCCGAATTAGTCGGACTCCAATGCAGACATCAAAAATCAGATGAAAAAACAAAAAAAGAACTAGTTTGCCATTGATTTTATGTATATTTTTTATATAATCATCACGTTCAAAACAACTTGTGTGATACATATAAAAGTTGATCATGAGTTGATAAGAATGAGTCAAGCAGGACTAATAAATTTGTAGATTGAAAAACTTTTGAATATGAAGCATGCATGACATTATACAAGAAAAAAATAAAAGAGTTTTATAAGATATAACTGATATATCATGTTTTACATGGTGACGCTTGTTTTTGAATTATGTAACATCAAATTCAAAATGGGTAAATTTGTACGTGGTTAGATCCAAAGCAAATAATGTGTGTTATGAACTTAGACTGTATATAACAATTTGTGTGCATTTAAATTAATTTTACAAAATACTTATTTTCTCTGTTGAGCAAACTAGGCATCGAATGATCTTGTCCATAAAAAAGACAAATGAGATAATCGAGATCAAAGCATAATGCAAGGACAAATGTGCTTATTATGCATATAATTATTAGGATTGTACACCATGTAAAATAAAATGTGAACAAATGCTGCTTATTTTGTTCGCTTTTGCTTATTACTAATTTTTTTAAGAGTTAATACATAAAAATGACTTTAAATTTGACATTAAATTATAACTTTCACCTTAAATTTTGACAGTGCACAAATATGACCTTTAACTATTCAAAACTGCACAAATATGACCTCCAATCATATGTGGCAAAACGCTTGTTCAACACACAAAACTGGGCGCGTCCAGCTTTAAATCTAAGGGCATAATACATAAATATGACTTTAAACTTTGACAGTGCACAAATATAATCTTTAACTATTCAAAACTGCACAAATATGACCTTTAAATGACTCTTTACTATTATTTTTTCATTATTTTCGGCTCAAAGATGAAAATGACATCTAATTTCTTTTGTCATTACAGAAAAAGAGCAATATTGAAGATTTATTAATTAGGCGGGTCAGTCTCATATGAAAAAAATCAAGCGAGTATGTATATATATTATAAAGCAGAGGATGAATTTAAGTTATATAATATATCTAAATATTATTTATTTAAATATTAAATTAAAGATGTAAATATTATTTATATCTAACAAGAGAGGAGCCACGAGCAGAAAGACTCACTCTGCTACTGAAATTCAAGAGATTGCGTTTAAATACAGAGAAAGAGAGAGTCAGTCTCTTGAGCGACCGATCAAGAAATGCAAAGATAAGGGGAATGGTTAGTGATGACGGCATAGGACACAGATAGTTCCTTCTCTCTCTTTCGAATCCCAGGGATTGTCTCAGGGAAGAGGCCAGTCCCTGAAAAAGCCATCTCGATTGGTATTATTCAAATGAGAATATAGGCCTGATTGAAGCTATACTAATAATAAAAAAATTATAGTTTTAATAAAACGTTATTAAATTAATATTATTAAGGATAGTAGTAGTAGTATATTAAATTAACGTTATCAAATTAACGTAATTAAAATGTTATTAAATTAACGAGGGACGAACCTACGTAGTTGCCATGGGGTTCACCCGAACCCCCTCGGTATTGTATATATATAAGATAGAAATGTATATTTATGTACGTTTATTAATGTTGAACCACATGAAACAAGGCACTTAGATAGCCCAGTGATGTTATTTGCTCTTCTTGGGCGCTTCCTTCAGCCTATTGTGCGGGTTCGATCTCTGCTAGTGATTGTTGTTTTTTTTAATTAAAAAAAAGTTAGGTGTTGCTGCTATAGAAATAAATAATAATAATAATAATAATTATTATTATTATAATAATAATAATATTTTTTTTTTTTAAAACTAAAAAAAAAGTTAGGTGCTGCTACTATAGAAATAAATAAATAAATAATAATAATAATAATAATAATAATAATAATAATAATAATAATAAAAACGACGTCCTTTTAATACAAAAAGCAAAACTTTGACAGTGCACAAATATGACCTTTAACTATTCAAAACTGCACAAATATGACCTCTCTCCAAGTCAGCTCTTTTAACGATGTGGTACCGTGTGATTGGATTACCTTTCCACGTAGGTGCGAGTGAGACTCACGCATGAGGTTGCAAAATCGGAGGTCATATTTGTTCAGGTTTTGAATAGTTAAATGTCCGATTTGTGCACTTTCAAATTTTAAGATCAAAATTATAATTTGGTGTCAAATATAGGGTCAATTTTATGTATTAACTTATTTTTTAATTAAATATTTATTTTTAATGATCACTTTTGACATATAAAAAAAATTAATTGTTACTCTTAGTATTAGTTGATTATTCTTTAAATTATTTTCAAACATTAAACAATAAAAATAATATGATAAAATAATTATATTATTAATTATTTTTGTAAGGATATATCATGTTAAAAAGTGAAAAATAAACGTAAACGGAGGAAAGTAGCATATATACAGCAATAAATTGACAAAATTATGATTCCAATGCAGCTGCTGAATTCTTCAAAGTCATCTACTCGTATTTGATGAATCCACCACATCACCTGCGTGCATTTATATATTATTACTATAATAATACTTCCTCCGTCCTATTTTATTCGTCCTAAATTTTTTAATTTGATATCCCATTTTATTTATCCTATTTTACATATCAAGACAAGATAATTTTTTTTCTCATTATACCCTTAATGTAATTGATTACTCCTTGTTATTAGCATTTTTGAAAAATGTATTAAAGAAGAGTATCATTAAAAATACACTATTAAAAATATAAATGGTGTTTTGGTATTAGTCATCCATCAGTATTGAAACTAACAATAAGACACAATTAAAAAAGTCAAATAATAAAGTTACATTATCAATCATTATTTTTTTACTAATTGTGTCATCTCAATTTGAGACGGATAAAATGTAACGGAGGGAGTAATTGTATATTAGATAGAGAACGAGAAGGGATGTGGAGAACATTATGGGCTTCCATTAACAGCATATTTCAGTAGTACTATTTAAAACATAAACAAGAACAAGATTAGCCTGGTATAAAGATTTAACTTTTTCTCTAAACTAGTTTGACTGAAACTTTTTGACTGTTATAATCATTATACCAACGGTTTAGTTATAGTTGTCTTTTTGCAGTCAAAGTCCAGAGGCTTTCGGTTTCATCGCCAGCCCCTCATTTGCTAACCACTTGTATACTAAAATGAAAAAGAATAATTTCTTTTCATCTTTTCTTCTCTGGAATGTGGAATCTGATTGATCAGATCAATCTTCAATATAATAATAATAATAATATAGTATTCTCTTGATTTTAATTTATTTATTATAATTACTATTTGAATGGTTAAATAATATTTTTAAATAATGTAAATTATTTACTGTTGTGATTTATAGTACAAGTTAAAAATTCTATATCTAAATTAGCATAGAATTAATCCAAATGAGAGTCTTGATGAAATATAAAATTGATATCATTTGATCAAAACATCATGAGTTCAAATCGAAAGTAATTTCTTATAAAAACACAGAGTAAAATTACGTACAATAAATCATGACAGTCTGGTCCTTCCCAAAATATGCACACAGCAAAAGTTTTGATGCATATCAACAATCTTTTACACTGAATCAAGCCACAAAAATTGAAAGAGGAGTAATAAAAAGGGAAAATAGGCTACTAGGTCAAAGGGATCTTAACTGTTGTATTAACATGTTTTTTCTTGGCTGTTAGGACAGTTGGCCATGTAACATCTTACTACTATCAATATTGGAATCGTTAAGAGAACGTGGGGTGATGTGTAGGAATAATATTATTCTCTATTCGTTCTTTTTGATAAGTTTCTTCAACTTTTTATTAAATTGAACCATAGTCCTAAAGTGGTCACGAAAACATCGGACCATTGTCACGCAGACAGAATATTTACGTACCATTTCTATATATATGAAAATAAATTCTACTACAAAGTTAAAACCAGTCCGATCAATCATACAGAGAAGAAATGACTTGTCTGCTCCATAAAAGAAAAGGAAATATACACATAGAAGATCGAGGCAAAATGTCTCCAAATAGAATTTAAGTTATATATACAAATAACATTATTATTTTTTATACTATTAGTAAATTTCAACGAGTAATATGATCAGGTTAGTTATCGTATTACTAGATTGTCAATTAAACAATGCCAATAGAAAAATATATTTGTAATTTTTGGAGTTTTGAAAATGGTATGTATGTCCTTCATGAACGAGTTCAAAGAAGCGATCGTCTTGTATGAACAAAAATGTAGTCAATATTATTTATTCATGTACCAACAACTTCAGTCGATCGTTCCTACAATATATAACTGCTCAAAATCGTTCTTAATGGAAAAATGACATGTGAAGAAACAACATAAATTTCATCACTTTTGCGTTGCTATTTTACAAGTATAAACGGGTGAATCTCAAAAATAGACCCAAATTGGGGTGACTTTCAAATTTTAGCCCCCAATAAAAAAAAACTTCCTTAAAATAATTTTTATCTATTAACTAATATTTTTTTGGATAAAACTATCCCTGATCAATGGAGTAAATTACACAAACGATCCTCATAATGGATAACAACTTCGTATTTATATCTATAAACTTTTATTTTTTTCTCTTTTTAATTTAGCTTTGATTTTTACTTTTTCTTTTCTTTCCTTTTTTCCTCTCAACTTCTTTTTTTTCATTTTTATTTTTTCTTTCCTCGTTTTTTTTGTTCTTTTTAATTTTTCTCGGCCCTTATTTTTTTTTTACACCTTTCAACGTCTACTTTTATAAAAAGATACTTTTTATTATTTTTCTTTAATTTTTTTCTTTTTAATTTTTTCTCGACCTTTATTTTTATTTAATCTTTCTTTTTGTTTTATCAACCTTTATTTTTTTCCTATTCTCTCTCAACTTCTATATTTTCTTTGAATTTTAGTTTTTTAATATTTTCTTCATTTTCTTTTTTTTCCGTAATTTTTATTATTTTTATTCTTTTCTTCGATTTCTTCCATTCAAGTTACATCTCATGAGCAAGAGTTGACACTATCACGTTATAAAGGCAAGACTTACGACTTTAGAACAATAAGATACGTTTCATGGGTAAGAGTTGACACTACTACATTGTAGAAGCAAGACTTATGACTTTCAAACAACAAGTTATGTTTCATGGGCAAGAGTCGACACTACCACATTGTATTTTGATTTATGAGATATTTTATAACTCTTACCTTAGAGGAAAGACTTAGCTCAGGGACTTTCAAACAACAAATTATACCCCACGGGCAATAGTTGACTCTACCATGTTATGGTTTAATTTATGGGATGTTCTACAACTATTTCCTTAGAGGCAAGACTTAGCTCAAGGACTTTCAAACAACAAGTTATATTTCATGGGTATGAGTCAACTCTACCACATTGTATTTTGATTTATGAGATGTTCTACAACTATTGTCTTAGAGGCAAGATTTAGCTCAGGGACTTTCAAATAACAAATTATGCCTCACAGGCAAGAGTTGACTCTATCACGTTATATTTTCATTTATGAGATGTTCTACAACTATTGCCTTAAAGGCAAGACTTAGCTCATGGACTTTCAAACAATAAATTATACCCCACGGGTAAGAGTTGACCCTACCATATTAGGTTTTCATTTATGAGATGTTTACAACTCTTGCCTTAGAGACAAAACTTGACTCAAAGACTTTCAAACTACAAATTATGCCCCACGAGCAAGATTTAACTCTACCACATTATATTTTCATTTATGAGATGTTCTACAACTATTGCCTTAGAAGCAAAACTTGGCTCAAGGACTTTTAAACTATAAATTATGCCCCACGGGTAAGAGTTGACTTTACCGAGTTGTGTTTTCAATTATGAGATGTTCTACAACTATTGCCTTAGAGGAAAGACTTAATTAGCTTAAGGACTTTCAAACAACAAATTATGCCCCACGGGCAAGAGTTGACTCTACCACGTTATGTTTTCATTTATGAGATGTTCTACAACTATTGCCTTAGAGGCAAGACTTAGCTCAAGGACTTTCAAACTACAAATTATGCCCCACGGGCAAGTGTTGATACTACCACGCTATAATGTCTTCATTTATGAGATGTTCTACAACTTTTGCCTTAGAGGCAAAACTTAGCTCAAAGACTTTCAAACTACAAATTATGCCCACGGGCAAGAGTTGACACTATCACGTTATCTCTTCATTTATGGGATGTTCTACAACTCTTGCCTTAGAGGCAAGACTTAGCTCAAGGACTTTCAAACTACAAATTATGCCCCACGGGTAAGAGTTGACACTACCACCTTATGTTTTCATTTATGAGATGTTCTACAACTCTTGCCTTAGAGGCAAGATTTAGCTCAAAGACTTTCAAACTATAAATTATGCCCAACTGGCAAGAGTTGACACTACCATGTTATATCTTCATTTATGGGATGTTCTATAACTCTTGCTGTAGAGGCAAAACTTAGCTCAAGGTTTTTTAAATAATAAATTATGCTCCACGCGCAAGAGTTGATACTACCACATTATGACTTTATTTATGAGATATTCTACAACTCCCGCCTTAGAGACACGACTTATCTCAAGAAGTTTCAAAGAATTTCGTAACAACAATTCATGCCCTTAAAACTTGATTTGATATAAAAAAAAGAAGATATCTTTGCGGATTATCCAAATTTTTATTTATTAGCAAAACATAATAGAAGTTAAGGAAAAAAATGATCAAAAAAATAGATAAATAAAAAAAAGATTGAGAAAAATAAGAAAGAAAAAAAATACAGATCAAGAAAAAAGCGAAGAATTAAAAAAATTGAGAAAAAGAAAAATGAGAGCAAAAATAAAAATAAAATTTGAGAAAAATGAGGGAAAAAAAGAGAAGTAAAAAAATTTAAAAAGTGATCAAACAAAAAGGAGAAATAAAAAATAAGAGTGAGAAAAAAGAGGCAAGGAAAAAATAAAGATTAAGAAAAAAGCGACGACTTAAAAAAATTGAGAAAATAACAAATGAGAGGAAAAAATAAAATAAAGTTTGAAAAAAGTGAGGGATAAAAAAGAGAACTGATAAAAATAAAAAATATAAAAAAATAAAGGTTAAAGACAAATGAATTAAAAAAAAGGAAAAAAAATAGATAATGCTTGAGAAAAAAGAAAAAAGAGGAAAAAATAAAGGTTGACAAATGAATTAAATATGAAAATAAAATTAAAGGAAAAAATAAAAAGTGAAAATAATAAAATTAAAGGAAAAATAAAAAGTGAAAATAATAAAAAATAGAATAATAAAATTAAAGAAAAAATAAAAAGTGAAAATAATAAAAAATAAAATTTGAGAGGCAAATAAGTATGGAAAGTTTAAAAAATATATTTGAGGTTTAGAGATGCAAAATGGTACCTATACTATACTTAAAAAATAAGAAAGATTATTCTTTAAAGACATTTTTTATTAGAGTTTAATATCTAATGTCACCCATATTTTGGTCTATGACATGCAATTTTCTGAGTATAAACAACATAAATTCCATCATTTTGAAGCTAATTACTCTATATCCCAACTCTTTTCAATATTATTAAGAATTTCAAAAAATCTGAAATTTCGAATACTTTACTGAAATTTTGAATACATTGTGTTGGTCCCAATACATTGTATTACCCGAAAATCTGAAATCTCCAATATATTACTAAATCTTAAATATATTGTGTTGGTCATGATAAATTATGTTTTACTCATGATATATATTATCTCAGATACATTACATAATTTTTTCGGATACATACCTTTTTCAAATACATTATTATCGTGAATACAGTACTTAAAATATGAAATGGATGTAATTAAATAAAATATGAAATGGATGTAATTAAATAAAAGATATGTGATAGATAGATATGTAATAATTAGTGTTGTGATGTAAAATTTTCATTTTACTATTGTATTAGACATTTTAGGCTGTATAAAATATCTTACAATAACTACCTAATAAGTAACCTCTTTATTTTTTTTATTTTTTTTTATATCACCAGTACATAGGACATAAATTGATCCAAGTACTACAAACCAAATTCATGGTAAAATTAATTATGGGAAGGTGGACCATTGAGTGTGAAGGCTTAATTTAGTTAGAGCACAATAAAGACCAAATGTGGGTGGTTCGTCAGGGTTTAACCAAATAAGGGAATACGATTCTCCCAATTGGTCTTGGCAAGTAGTACAACTTCATCAATAATGATAGTTAAAAAGTTTTATATATAAAATCCTCAAAATGTGTGGACCCCATTATAAAAATTCCACATATATATTCAAAGAAAATCTTGATTATAAAATGGAATAACAACAATAATTATACAGTACAATAATGTAAAACAATGATAAATTTGAAAGAGTTAGGGGTTAAGACAGTAGGAAAATTATGCAAAAGAAAACAGAGAGAAGTGAACGCAAAGACAACTATGGACTTATTGATAGAGAGAAGGGTATTTTTAATGCTTAGACAGAGAGGACAGAGTCAAGTGCTTCTGGTCTCGCAGCTGTCATTCGTTACCCAAAGCCAATTCAACCCTCCCACCACCCCACCTCAACCCTCCCCTATGTAACTTAATATTCGAATTTATCTGAATTCAATACTTTTTATTTAAAGCCAAAAATTAAATAAAAAATAATCTATTATAATTATAATAAAAGAGTAGTTTGGTGCACTAAAACTTACACTACGCGTCAGATTCAATGAAGGATCGGATCATAAAGGTGTATTGTAAGCAATTTTACCTTATATTTCAGCATGAATCTATTTCGATGGATTGAATCCTAACCTCTTGATCAGATGAAAATAATTTTACCAGTTACTGCAAGATTTTCCTTTGGATTAAAACTCCCTTCGGTTCAAATTGATTGACCTGTTTTGATTTGACATGAAGTTTAAGATAATAAAGAAAAACTTTTGAATTTTATTGTCTAACATTAAAGATATATCAAAATATTTTTAATCTTGTGATTTTAAACATAGCGAACACTGAAATTAAAGAGTTGCTAAAAAGGGGAAGTATCATTAATTTAAAATGAATTGAAAAAAAAAAAGTAGATTGAACAAATTAAAATAAAGATAATGCTAAGAACGAAGTCTTAAAATTTAAATCTTGAATTCGCTTCTTTTGGGAAAGGAGGGCCCAACCTCCTCCCTGCCATAAGAGTTTGCAGCTGTCGAATCCCTCTCTCCACAAACATTTTATTTGTTAGACATGAAGCAATAATTTATAAACATTTCCCACTAAGTTATATCTGTTCCTTCCCACCCTTTTTCTCTCTCCATGATCTTTTTCTGCTAGCTACAAGACTGAAGGAGAAAGGGAGAGAGGAAAAAAGGAAAGCTAGCTAGCAAAGGAAAGAAAAATAGACATTAGAAGAGCAAAAAAGAAGAAGAAGAAAGTACAACACATATGCTGCCATTTTAAACGGAGGAAGGCCCCTAGCCATTCAATATTGTTGTGAATAATACAATACATTTTCTTGCTTCAAGGACAAGGTCTAGTTTAATTTGACGTCATTTAGATGCGCTAATGGCGTATCAACATTATCGATCACCCTTTGGGGACACAACTTACACTAAAGTCTTTGTTGGCGGACTAGCATGGGAGACCCCTACGGATGTAATGCGAAGGTATTTCGAGCAATTTGGAGAGATTCTTGAAGCTGTCATTATCACTGATAAGAACACAGGCAAATCTAAAGGATATGGTTTCGTAAGTCATATCCAACATTATGTCTTTTCTTTTTTCTTTTAATTAGCCGATGATCATTACTCATTAGACTGTTTACATCACGCTACTGCTTGATTTTGATGTGTGGTCTTTCTCTGGATGCTCCCTGAACGCGAGATGCTACAGGTAACGTATCGTGATCCTGAATCTGCAAGAAGGGCTTGTGATAACCCAAATCCAGTAATTGATGGAAGAAGAGCTAACTGTAACATTGCATCTCTTGGACGGCCTCGTCCTTCACCACCTCGAGGTACTCATCCTTTTCTGTCTGTCTCATTGTTCATTTGACTAGTCAAACTTCATTTCTCGATAATCCCACCACATTTTACTTACATACAATAATAGTACAAATAATGTCACATGAATGAATTAAAACGAATGATATACCGATATCTTAATAGCTTGATCGGTTAACTAACCTCAATTCTTATTTTATTCGCGAAGGTTCACTTTTTCATTTTTAACTATCTTCTCTATTCCTAATTTGAAAATAACAAACAAAAAAAAACGGAGGGAGTAATTACCTTAATTTTTTTTTTTTGGTCAGAGTAATTAACTTAATTATTATTACAATAATTGTTATTATAGGTAGGGGACAAGGAGGGAATCCTTATCAAGGAGGGATAGCACAAGGACAATCATCATCATCATATAGTGGGGTGGCGGCAGCACCATTGCCATTACCTCCACCAGCTGCAACTCCTATGATATATTCACCATATGGGTAAATTCTTTTTTCTGTATTCGGTTAATTTATTGATTTGTTGTAATTAGTCCATGCTAGGTATTAAATGAGAAAAATAATAAAATGGTCCATGATCTGATGGTATACTGCACAAGGAAAAAGATGTGTGATAAAAATGGCAGGCATATTTGCCAGTGGTATAACAACTGAAAACCTCACATTTATGTTGTCGTCGTCGTCGTAAAGCCTAAATTTTTATAATCATACAAATGGAAAAAAAAAATATACATACATGTACATAATATATCATCTAGTAATTTTATTGAATGCAGGTTGGTATAGGCAGATCAATAATAAATATATAAATTGATAAATGGTGACTGCTATGATATGAGTTGTCAGTTGCAGACAACGTGCAATGCTTTTCATTTATGTGTTGGATTTTGGCTCCTCTAAATTCAAACATATATAGATATATGCACATATATAAGAATATTCTAATAAATAAATTTTTAATAATATAAATTTTTAAATAAAATAGTCACTCATTTTGATTTTTTTTTTTATTCTAGTTTTCAGTAACTTGAAAGATTGAGTGTAGAGTATATTTTAGAAACCATTTCTTATAAGGTAATTCCAATTAACCTTACCTTTATCCTTTTTTTTTCTTCGAAAAAACAGAGGTGAAAATGATTCTTACCAGAGCCATTTTGACTTTATATGTGTTTGCTTTTGACTTGCATGAATTATCCAACCAAATAGATTCTTTTTTTTCCTTATTTTATTGTATGATACCTTTTCCTCTCCCATCTCAACATTTTATTGAAATATAATTTATTGTCACTTTTTGCTTGCAAAACAAATACGAAGCGTTCATTATAAGTAACTACTTATAGTCCGTTTCTATTATATTTCTAAAATCAATTTATTTTGAAATTTTTTTTTGTATTACTCTTCTAAAATCACTTATTTTCTTTGTAAGTTTGGCCAAGCATTTCACTTTTTTTTTTTTGAAAAAATAAATCATTTTTACCTCTCAAGTGCTATCACTTTCTTTTAGGTGATTATTTATGATGAACTAACCATCTCATCTAAAAACAGATAATAATAACATTGTATCCTCAATAATTTAATTTAGTTATCCGACCCTCTTTGCATGCCAACGAACTTGTTTTGTTTACTTTGGATAATTCTCTGTCCTCTCTCTTTCTCTTTCTCTTTTCTTTTCTGTGACACAAAAAAGGCTGAACAAACGTTGGGCTTTTGGTCAATTTTGCTTGTAGTTTGGACAAAGGCGTGAATGTTTTTAGGTATTAGTATAAAGTAGTACTGTAGCACGAGTGGAACAAAGTACCCAGCAATATTATACCACTTACCATATGATATCTGACAATGCACATTGCACTCTTTCAAATAACCCACTCCTCATGGCCATTCCAAATTATACCTTGCTTTTAATCATCACCATGAATGGCTGATCTTTATCTCTGTGTCTTTTCTAATTAGTAGCCTATTACAAACATTATCTTCACGCTAAGGAATCTCCACATATGAGTCTCGAGGCGTTTTGCTAGTTGCCCGCCCCGGGACGAGTTCCAAAGTTGTCTTTAAGACATTGTTCCAAGGTGGTCAACTATTACTAAATCCCCTTATGCAAAAATGAACTTTAACATAGAAATAAGTTGTTGAATCATTTTTAAATCTCGATGTTTGAATTTCTGAAATTCACCGATGTCTCGTAAGTGTATAGTCGATAAGAGCATAGCTATATTTTCTTGAAATGTGACGACTATATAATATAATATATCCATTGTGTAGCTACCTAAAATATGTCAAATTACACAGTACAGGCTGTTGTATTTATGTTCACGTATTTTCAACGTTTGCTACAAAGGGGTGCTTGTCACTTGATTTTCAGGTAAAAACTTACACGCACCCGGTGTATACACAAAACTAATATTTTTTATCATGATTATGTAATTAAATTAAGTAAAATACATGTTGATTAATCATGGTTAAGTAACATGAACTTTAAATTCAAACACATGGCATGCATGTATTGGTTTGGGGTATACACCGAGTGCGTGTAAGTTTTTTCCATTCATGTCTCACGTAATTTTGTAATGCGTTGAGAGTAGGTACCATTTATAGAGTACCTATTACGTGAAAGCTACTTGCACTAAATCCATATAAGTTTCATAGTACTATATATCTTAAGACATTTTAATGTAAAGAGTTTTGCAAGATTCCGGCATTTGATTGGCAAGCATGAGAAATTATTTTGGAAGAAACCATTTTAAGTAGTATAAAGATTGAAAATAATAATGTTACATATCAAATAGTGTTTGGTGAAATCTTGGAGCATCAAAAGTCTTATATTTGTCCTATTGTTGATTGGGATAGCGATAAAATATTACGAGTTGAAATAATTACGAAGGAACATGACTTCCATTCACAAATAAGGAAAGTTATTCCCTCTTGTTGTTGATAATCAAACATTAAAAAATGACATTTTTTCTGAAAATATTTTCCACTTACCGTTATGCACCCTGACTTAACTTGAGATGCTCCTCTTCATTTTTTAATTTTATTTTATAATTACTCTTTGTAAGCATACATCTTTTTTTACTATTTTAGTGACTCAAACTTATAGCCTTCATTGTTGAAGGTGGGAAATACTTACCATCTCAACAATCCTTCGTGTCTTATAAGTACTTGTTTATCCTTTACCAAGAAAACAACTAAGCATAATCATTTCTTTTAACCATTTTGCAGGTATGCAACCTACCCTCCTGATTATTACCATCAAGTAAGTACCAATATATTCCATCGGTCTTTTAACATACTATTGATCAATCAATCTCCCTTTTTACATCCAGATATTAAAATTACAAAATATGAAAATGACAATAGAGGGAAATGAATTGAATGAACAGGGATTGTACAATCCAGGGACATACCAACAAGCTGCAGCAGCACATTATTATCAGCAAATGTATGGAAGTTCATCATCCCCAACTCCTGCTGCATATTATTATGGATATTCCATGCAGGGATCTAGGGGAACATTTTCTGCAGCTACTGCTCATCATCATCAACGCTTTCAAGGCCCAACTGCTTCTTATCTTTATTATCCTACTACTACTACTACTCACTTGCCTGCCGATGCTGCCGCTTTTACTCCGCCTCCTCCGCCTCTACTCCAACATCCTCCTCCTCCTCATGTTGCAGCTACAAGGATTCAATTTCCTTCTCCTACTACTGGTATGCACTATTTCTCAATTTATTCTATACATACTAGCTTCTCCATTTTCTGCTATTATTTCTACACATGAATATAACATATACTACAAAAAAATTACCAGACAGTACAGTTGTCGTCACTAAATAGGAAAAAATCGTTGCTAATCCTATTTATCGATGGATTATCAAATATCCTATTAGTCACGGGCTATTTCATTTAGCTAATTCCTTTTGCTGCAGTCATTCCGACACGCATGCATGTGGTTTAACATATATGAGTTTGGATCGGAGTGACCTTATATACACTATAAATAGGAGGTAGTAACATCATGTTATCAAAGTATAATATGTTGTAGTAGATAATCTATCTTATTTCTAGGTTACTAATCCCACTTATTATGGACAGTTTACGAGTAATTATCTTTTTGGTGACCGGTAGAGTAGAAATTCTCTTACAATGTTTAGTGTCTAGAAGTTAAAGCTCTTAAATAAAGATAACGTATAAATATCAGGAACAACATATTGTGTAACTTGATTACTATTACTACCTAATAGATTTTCACAACCAGAGATGAAGCTGCAATATTAGATACATAACCAGACGAATCTAGTAGTTTTTGTTTAGACGGCCTTGTATTTTAATTTGCCAAAACAATGACTTAAATGAGCTATGAATTGGATAACAAATTGAGAACATATATAAACTTTAAATGCTGACTTCAGCTCATAACATAAAGTTAGAGAGGAAACACGAAGGAGATATATTACAATTATTATATAAAAGATTCAAAGTGATCATACTTTTACTCCAGAATAATTGTTACAGTCTGTTATAGTTGTAAACATTATAAAATGTGAAAAGATATAAGAGTAAAGATAGAGAGGGGCAAGGGAGGGGGCCATGTGGGGGAGTCTATGCATGTGACATGAGCTGTCTTGGGCAAGGCAGTGATGTATCAATGGGTCAAATGAAAATCATATGCCAGGGAGGCATATGTATGTATTTTCTTCTGCCTGAGTGTAAAATAACAGTAAATGCATGTGAATGGTCATACAATTATCTAGGACTTTAGATATAATGGATGGTTCTCAATAGGCAGTGAATCAAGTGGGCATATGAATCCTCCCACTATACCCCCCGTGTAAAATTAAACATTATGCTATTTTAGGTACAATATGTAACTAGTCACCCTGCTGTTTCTTTCGGTGCATGTCCTCATTTAGAAGATTCAATGGGGACCTCTAGATTGATTATTTAATTTGGAAAGATTTTTGTATTTTTTTCTCTTTTCCGACTAATTCGCTTATGAGAGGAGTTTTGGAGTAATCTAAAATGATGTTGTCATGTGACTAGGAGGTCACGGGTTCAAGCTTTAGAAACAACCTCCGAAAAAAATGCAAGGTAAGGCTGTGTGCAATAGACCCTTGTGATCGGGCCCTTTCCAAACCTTGAACATAACAGAGGCTTTAATGTACCGGGCTGACCTTTAACTATTCTATTACAAAAAGAAAACTTTAACATGTGCGTGGGAAGACTAGTACAACTTCAGAACTCTTAATTAGCCGAATACTATGGCCATGAACATATATGAGTTAAATGGTAGTAATAATTAGGTAGAAGCTCCAATTAATCGGTCCGAAAATTGTCAGTAACATATTGCACGGACCTCATTAGGTGCACCTATTGACAATTATATTTAGCAGCTGTTAGGAACACTTGAGGATAATTGAGTAACCTAAGAGATAACACATAGGTTAAAATTCAAATGTATTTATTGCTGTATGTATCATATGTGTAATGCCACACATCCAGTGGAGATAGGATTAGCATAGTTCACATATAAGTGTCCTACTTGGGCTCAACTTTACCGTAGAAAAACCTGTTTTTATAGAAGAAATGAAGTAGATATTTATTATATAATGTTTGGACATTGATGGCCAAATAGGGAAGTACAATGCTACAAACAGATTGGCGAACTAAATGATATATGCCAATTGATTATTACCAACCATTGATTGTTATTTTAGATATTTTTATTTTCTATTTGGTATTCTTTTTCCAGCAATATCCAGCTGTAGCTATTCAGATGAAATCAATGCAAAAACAACTTACTCCGTGTAGGCTGTGTAGTTAATTACAGCAAGATCACTGTGTTTGCTTTATCAATCACAACTGCATCATTATACAAATAATGACATAAAATTCTCTTATGTTCAGTACATAGAATTTTTATGTTATTTGGTACTAATAATATTACTTATTATAGCAGGTTAGTCGTCATATATAGTTTTGAGTGGAGAAGTGCTTTAAAAAGAAAGAAATACATATGAAGCTAATGATCTTAAATCTGTCATGATATTTTTCTAGGTCTAAAAGCATATGATTAAGAGTAAAATTGAACTTTACTGGTAAACTTAAAAACTGTAGAATAGTAAGGATTGTCAAATATGACTCAGAAATTGAAGGTCTGTCCAATCTGTCCAAAATCTTATGGGTTCGAGCCAGAGTTGAATCTCGGATCAGGGCTAGGTCTCAAGTCATGGGTGGGATCTCGAGTCAAGCGTGGACACGGGACCTAGGTCAAGGTGTCCTGGATCTCGATCTAGGGTCATGTGTCTCGTGTCGGGGTCGAGTCTCCGGTCTCAAGTCAGGTTTTTGAGTCTCGAGTCTTGGTTCAAGGTTAGGGTTTGGGATAGGGTTTGGTCTCTGATCTTTACTCAGGGTAGGATCTTGAGTAGGGGTTAGGTCATGGGTCAAGGTCCGGACTAGAGTCTCAAACAAGGGTTTGATCTCTGATCGAGGGCCTGTCCATGGTACTTGGTCGATGTTGTTCTCAAATTAAGGTCAAGTTTAAGGACGAGATCAGATCTTGATTCCTGAGTCAATGTCGGATGTTGCATTGAGGTTTGGTCCTTGGTAGGGGTCGGTGTTGGTTCTCAACTATTGGTCGTGTCTTGGGTTGAAACTGAGGGTTAGGGCTTGAGTCCAAGCTAAGGTTGGGTCTCGAGTCTCCGATTACTAGTCATGGTCAAGTCTCAAGTTGGTTTCAACCTTGGAGTCTCGACTCTAGAGTCGCAGGTTGAGGCTTTTGGTTGGAATCGCAACCGAAGGCTCGAGCTTCAATGAATTGTAGGGGAGGGAAAGGTAGGCCTACACCGAAGATGGGGTTATATGGGGGGAGGGGGGACCATTTAATAAATTATGTCAGTTGTGTAGGCCATGACATAGTCCATTTTTAGCCATTTCAGTCCAAGTAATTTTTGGGCTAACTTTAGTCCTAACTTATTTATTTACTAAGCTTATTTTAACCTGCTCAAATCCCGCCTAACTTGCCTATTTGACACCTCTTAAAGTAGTGTTGTTTTTTCGTAACATACTACAAAGAAAAAAATCACATAAAATTAAACTTAAATTAAACTCCTCTCTTATTGATATACTGATGATATTTTTTGTACCATTGTAAATGGCAGAATCACAAATTCCACAGCAGACTTCAGCAGAAACAACAGAAGTTGGGCCTGTGACTACTGAGAGTCCAAATACATAAAAAGAGAGTACAAACTCATCATCCTCAAACCATATTTATCAGTCATCAAGCATGGTGAAAATAAAAAAAAGAAACTGTACAATCTTTAACCAAAAAAAAAAAAAAGAATTAACGAGACTTTGCTCTATTTTTCAAAAAAGTCCATCCATTAATTTTTCTTAATTTGGTCCATGCTGAATTATGCATCAAGAGGCAGACTGATTTCAACAACAACAAATGGCTGATAAGTTGGACTACTCAGAGATATTACATGGCCAATTATTCATCTCTTCTTTTCTTTATTTCTTTAATTTTCCATTTTAAACATTTCAATTGTTGTTCATTTATTTATTTTTCATTTTTACTAAACATCGATCCTTTTTATTACTGTACCAACAGTAGGACGGAAATATTAATAACGAATTTATGACATATTTACCCTTTTTTTTTTTTTTAATTTGTTCTATTATATTCTTTGTTTGATGTTTAATTCCTGTTCGTAGTAAGTTATTTATTAGTTGATCATTTCTTTATTTCATTATACCTTAATTTACGGTTGGAACACCGAAAGTTAAGGGATAGAATGAACTTATGCCTAAACATTTAATAATTTATTGTTGAAGTGTATGATAATCGCACCTAAAAGTTTGCATTTTTAGAGAGCATATTTTTATTTAATTGATTAAATCTTCAACATGCTTGCGTTTCATTTGATTCTTTTTCATGAGCCAATCACACAATCTTTTTTAATTAGTGGACAACACAAGTGAGACTTGAACTCAAGTCCTTAATTTGGCTCTGGATCTTCCCAGATCATGATTAAGAAGAAAGGATCTAGATGGTAGCGCACAACCCAAAAAGTTAGTTTGAGAGGTAAAAATTGCTGAGATCAATAACCATCATCCACGCACTAACACCCTTGAGACTGTTGGTGATTGGAACGCAAACAAAATAACACGGAGCCCATTATTGGGTTAAACAGAAATCAAGTTGATACTAGCATTAAAATTTTGGGTGATTAATAGCCTGTTAGGATTGCTTATTTATCAAAATAAGCACTTATTTTGAAAAAAAAAAAATACTTTTTTTTTTTTTTTGAAAAAGGTGTTTGGTAAATTTGCAAAAATGCTTTTAAAAATAAGTAGAAACAGTTTTTCTGTTTCTCAAAATAAGCAGAAGTAGAAACAGAAAATTATTTTTTATGACAAAAATATCCCTATCACACGCACAAATATGTATATATATATACCTTATTAGATAATTAGCATATCTTACAAGTTTGATTAATTTTTGATTTTTAAAAATTTATATTTTATATTTACGTCATAATTCTTTATGATTTATATATTATTATTTTATTTTTACTTATTTTCTTTAAATAAATTTGAAAATATCATTGATGATGATTACTAAGGAATATATAAATTATTTTATTACTATTATTAATGATAACAATTGACAGATGAATCACGTTACAAGATTGTATTTTGCTATCACACATAAAATTTTTCTCGAATATTTAATTTTAAATAAATAATTCATGAAAACTGACATATTTGTTAAAATATAGTGTATATATATATATATGAATATGATGACTGCTTATTCGTAGTAAATTGTGACACCGTAAAAATATATTAAAAAAGACTTTAATTATTGTGCTAACGAAGGCAACATCACAGAGATCGAAGATGTAGACCGATCTTTTGGTATACCTTCAGAAATACAAAACATATGTTCTACAAGTATGGAGACATTGCGTAATAAAATTAGGGATGAAATTGTTGAGAATTTTTGTGATGTATGAAGGTCTAATTATTTTTGTCGTTAATTTTTTTCATATATAGTGATTTAATTTATGAAATAACTTTTGTATTCATTTTTGTTTGATGTTTTAAGTAATATTTAAATTATTTAAGTAATATATCACCATTTAATTTTTTTTAATGTATTTATGTATATAAATATTGATTAAAAATTTTAGAGTACGTACTTTTTAATTAAATTAACAAAATTAATTAAAAATATTATAATAGATATTTAAAATAATTTTTCTCTATAATTTGATTTTAGTATTAAAAGTCTATTGATAGATGTTCTTTTTGGTCATTTGTCTAAAAAAAAACACTTATTGAAAAAAATTATCCAAACACAATTTGATTATCAAAAATCTTTTCGAATGAATTTATCAAACATAAACTGTTTTTTTTATAAACACTTTTCTGAAAAGCCATTTTATAAAAGTGCTTTTCAAATAAGTAGTTTTATAACCGCAATCCCTAATGGGCTCTAAGTGTGCTTGTATTATTCGTATTCCTTTGGTGACGTTCAATATCTCAGTAAATATTCATTATTTTTGGTTACAAGTTCAACTTGAGTTCTGACTATGAAATTGTACTGTATGTTTAAACCCTCGTGTATAAATTTCTGAGTCCATCGGTGTTCTTGAGGGATACAAAAAGTGATGCATTCTCTTGAAAATTAGTAACCCTCTTGAGAATATGATTAATAAGTAGATAAAAGTGTGTCCTTTTTAACAACTTAAACTTTTAGATAAGATGACCACACATACTTCAACATGATATCAGAGTGATCAGATCCACCCAATTGTTATTTACCGATGTTGGACCCCCATCTTATTACCATGCTAGAGCCTGGATATCCAGTCCTGAGCGTGCGAGGGATGTTGAGTCCAACATCGTCTCACTTATGGATGTGAAGTCTCTTTACAAGGTCTTGACAATCCTTCTCTCTCGAGCTAACTTTTCAGGTTAGGATACACCCAAAATCTTTTTATTTAATAGAGATTTTCAAGTTTCAACACGAAAATATGTTACACTTTTTCCCTTTTACTTCTAATAAAGTCACCCTTCCTTTGGTGAAATTCAATATATCAGTAAATATTTTATCTTCTATGAAACTTACATCCCAAAACTAAGTAGTTCAGGTCAATATGTAGCTAAGGGGATGAGTCAGTTCCTCGATGTCACTGATGTGCTTATTTTACTACAATCAACTAAACACATAGTTATTTCATGTTTGACCTATGCAAGTTTGTTACACCATTAATCTTTCTAGTACTAATTTATTAATGCCTGCTATTTGTGATACCTGCATTTCTCAAATCTTTTCCATCTCACTATATCCATTTTTGTGCATTCAACTTTTTTTTGGGGTGACTAATTCTTTTGAATTAAAGAAAGTCTTGGAGTAACTGATAAAGTTGTTGCCATGTGACCAGGAAGTCACGGTAGCCTTGGAAACAGTCTCTTACAATGCAAGGTAAGACTGCATACAATAGACCCTCGTGGTCGGATCATTCCCTTACGCTAGCTCTTTTGAATCCACACCTAAAAATGTAGTTGGTTAGTGTATTAAATTAACCTTAACATTACAAAATTTATTGTTGCCTCCCCTGCACACGCTTGGCCCAAAATTGACTTTTCTTTTCGATGTTATTAATAAAACCACTAATGAAAATGAGGATACATGTGTTAGTTACTAGTAAGAGTTTAAGAGACCCCATTTTGTGATTTTCGGTCCTTAATTGGCAATTAGGGATTAATTATCCATAATCTACCACCTCAAAAAGGCCGTTGAATTATATATCGATGAAAGAATAACTAAGAGGAAAGTTTGAAGTAATACGTCGTCGGTGCTTACACCATCAGGTCTAGAAGTGGAGTCAGGAATTTTTTTGTTACGAATTATGTGCATATTATAATGAAAATTTTTAGCACAAATATAGGATTTGATAAAAAATAACTAGGTTATTTTGAATCGGTAGCTATAATTGTTGATCTGCCCTATCAGGATCTTTATTGGTATTCTATCTGATTTTCAAGATTATAGATGTTAGAAAAATACTACAATACCGATATTGAACTTGAAGTAAGCCAGTAAATAAATTATCACAAGTAATACTGTGTAACGCTATTTCAACCCAAAATGGATGCAAATTATTCTAGTCGATTGCTTCCCAAGGTTACAAAATCACTTCCAAACATGTGCATTCGTGGACGGAAGTTTGAAGTTTGCACAAGTTGATTGTCCAGAAAAATAAAAGAAGGAAAACTTTGAAGAAAAAGAGAGGAATTTCTCTATATGGCCAAGAGAAATCTCGACCTAATATATATAGGCTAATGAAAAAGTCTGAATAGTAAAGGTCTTTTGAGCAAAAAAATGTATCTTGATCACTAACTATAATTCGAGAGAATGTACCTTGACTAACTTCGATTGTCAGAGAATGAAACTGGTTAATTTAGAAGAATAAATGTTCAACGTTGCATCTCCCATTAAAATACCAACAATCCCCCACAAATACAAAGATAAATGAATACAAATAATCTCTAGGCAAAAGGAAGAAACATATGTTAGGATCGATTAGCAGTTTACACACACTAAATCCGTGGAGAGGATGAAGAAAACTAGAGAGAGAGTTCTTTAAGAGAGAGAGAGAGAGAATTAATTTCGTGGTAACACCCGTGGGTAACCTCCACGACGGATTGTAGTTAATCTCACAATAGGAGAAAATATTTCAGCATAATCAATACCTTTACTTTGTGAATATCCTTTAACTACCAACCGAGCCTTGAACCTTCTTTTGCCATCTGGTTCTGCCTTGATTCTGAACACCCACTTGTTCAACAAGGCTCTCTTCCCTGTAGGTAACTCAGTCAACATCCACGTGTTATTTTTCTCAAGTGAGCTCATCTCATCATCCATGGCTTGCTCCCACTTGATTGAATCCTTCACCTGCAGGGCATTAGCAACAGACTCCGGTTCCCCTTCATCAGTCAGCAACAAATAATGTAATGATGGTGAATACCTATCTGGTGCTCTAGTGGTCCTGGATGATCTCCTCTCATCCTTCTCGGGTATCACTTGTTCCACCTCTGGTTCCTCAACAACAGTCTCTGGAGTTTGTTGAGTATCTGCTGCAACATCTTTGCGTGTGTCACACCCCTTTTTTACGCGTACTCCAAAAACATTGAAATATTTTTAAAGTTCGAAAAGGTTTTATTATTTTAAGTGACAAGAAATGAAAATTTGCTTCGAAAAAAAAGGATTATTTGCATTTTTTATTCAGAGTCGCCACTTGGCATAATTCGGTGTGCCAAGTCACCTTCGGAGAATCCCTTTTTCGAAACCAATTGACTCTTAAACCGGTTTGGGAACAGAGATTCCGGCTAAGAAATTCTGTTGATCGAGAGGAAGGTGTTAGGCACCCCTCGATCCCGTGGTTCGACCACGGTCGCTTGGTGGAGTGTATCGACCATTTTGGCATTATGAAGTGTATAAACCATAGAAAAAGCACGCAAAACAACAAAACAAAACAAAACAAAACAAACCGAAATATAAGTCCAGTCCAAATATTACAACCCGAAATAGAAAGGGACTAAAAATAAACCTACGCTAATCCTAAAAATAATGCTTTACCTGATGCCTCGGGCCTTCATCGCAGACGTCCTCCGGGTACAAGGTACTTCGGGGCATTCCCCGGATAAATCTATACAAATCCTTCGGGGCATTCCCTGGTCAAATGAGTACAATTTAAACTTTTCGTGCAATAAAGTAGAAAGTGTCGTTCAAGCACGTATTCAAAACACTCCAACAAATTGTTATTCCTAAATTTGCCTACCCGGCCTACATTTGCCTATGCGTCCTCGACTAAAGACATAATTCTATCATGATTCATACCAACAATAAATCAAATTAAACCGAATCTATCATTTTGTCAATTTTTTAATTCCATCCCCCTGACTTTCTTTCTATCCATCCATTAGAACATGCTCAAGTTTATGCCTTAATCTACCAAAATCAACAACCAAGCATCACAATCATAACATCAACATAACAAAAATCCAACAAAACCATAATCACCATTTGCAATCGCAACCAATCAAAACAACCAACCACACACATATATATATATATATATATATATATATAAAAGACGAGTTAAGAAATGGACCTCGATAGCACGCTGTGTCAATAATAAGGAAATCCGAAGACCCAAACTCGATCGGAGATTGGTGACGGAAAGAATGGCCGCGGCCAATGTCTGATGTCGGTCGGTTCGTCGGCTGTGTCGTCGGACGGTGAGCCGCGACTGCTGGCGGCGGCTGGAGGCGACGGTGACTATTGTCACCGGAGGTGAGGGAAAGACGGTGGCGGAGATCTGGTTGGACGGCGGCGACGAGCGGTAGCGGAGATCTGGTCGGATCTAACCGACGCATCGCGGCCAGAGCTGGTCGTGAGCCGGTGTCGTGGTTGTCTCGGACGGTGATACGGCGACGGATCTGGCCGGCTCTGTAAGAGCTGGTCTGCTGACTAACGCGCTGCGGAGATCTAGTCGGAGATGGCGTCGGTTGGAGATGACGTTGGTCGGATTTTTTTTTTTTAGTTTTAGGGAGAGAGAAATGGTAGAGAGAGGGGAAGGATGGTGGTATTGTGGTGGCCGGAGGTCCGGTCGGTCGCCGGCGACGTAGAGAGAGAGAGTGTGAGTATATAGAGAGAGAAAGTTTAGAGAGAGAGAGTCTAGATTTTTTCTTTCTTCAATTTTTCTACTTGTTTTTGTGTAGGTGAGTATGTATATGTATTATTTTTTGAAGTCTTTATTTTGGGACAAGAAAAAGAGAGGGGGTGGGGTAATGTGGGATAGGGGTAGTGATGAGGTGTTATGTTTTAATTGGGTAGGTGGTTAGGATAAGATAGGGTTAGTTATTTTCTTATTTTTTTTGTATTTTGCGGGGTATAATGACATGGGTGAGGGCACACGGTATGCTATGGTGGAAATGAATAAAATGAACTTTCGAGGGGGACAAAATTACGTGTCTACATCATGCCCCCTTTGAATGTAAACATGCAGTGTTTTCAGACAAAGAAGTAGACAACGAGACAGAATTTTGTCCCGACCATTATTCAAAGAAGAAACAGAAGAAAGAAAGACTATCGGGTTTTGAATTAGGACAGCCTACCCACCCAAGTTATGAAGGAATCAAGTCACGGGTATTTCAAAGGATTGGAAGAGAAGTGGACTATACCGAGTTGGAGAGTCGAGTGAGGTTCCGTCGAGGTTCCGGTTCGCGGCTCTGTTATTACAGCAAAAGATGAAAATTACATGTTAAAACATAAAGGAAATTACAAAAATCCTATCTATACAGCTTTTGTTGGCTCTTGACTCGACTTTTATCACCCTTTTCTTCAGGCGGGCTCCTGACTTGCAATTTCTTCCAACTTGTTACTTGAATTTCGTTTCTTCACCCTATTCTGTAGGTGGGCTCCTGACTTGCAATTTCTTCCAACTTGTTGCTTGACTTTCGTTTCTTCACCCTATTCTCCAGGCGGGCTCCTGACTTGCTATTTCATCATCCTTCTTCAGGCGGGCTCCTGACTTGCTATTTCATCACTTTGTTGCTATGCTTTCAACTTCTTTACCCTGTTCTGCAGGCGGGCTCCTGAAATCACAGCAAAACTAAAAAGAAAATTATCCCAAACGAATATTATTATAAAGAGAAATTTTGTTTATTTGCCAGAAAAGTAAAGTTTCAAAAACAGATATTGATTTATTTTTATTATTATTATTATTATTATTATTATTTTTTGCCCCAGTTTATCCTCAGAAGACTTTTTGAAAAAGTCACACCATACTTACTTGCATGTTGCAATGATGAATCAAGACTAGGAAGTGCATCTCCTAAGAATTAAAGTGAGGGATTCTAACTAGAAAGTGCGTCTTCTAGAGATACAAGTTTAAGTTAAAAGTGTGTCACCTAAAAAAAATGAAAACTAGCGAGGAAGTGCGTCTCCTAAGGATTAAGTGCAACAACTCGACTAGAAAGTGCATCTTCTAGTATTCAAGACTTGAGTTAGAAAGTGCATCACCAATGTTGCTTGAATTATCAAAATAAGGAAGTGTATTTCCTTACCAACGCCTCTTGAATTACTCAAACAAGAAAATGCGTTTCCTTACAAATGTTTCTTGAATTGTCCAAGCCAGGAAGTGCGTCTCCTTACAAATGTTCCTTGAATTACCCGAACAAGGAAGTGCGTCTCCTTACAAATGTTGCTGCAATTACCAAATAAGGAAGTGTGTCTCCTTACAAATGTTGTTGGGATTACCCGAACAAGGAAGTGCGTCTCCTTACAAATGTTGCTGGAATTACCCGAACAAGGAAGTGCGTCTCCTTACAAATGTTGCTGGATTTACCAAATAAGGAAGTGCGTCTCCTTACAAATGTTGTTGGGATTACTCGAACAAGGAAGTGCGTCTCCTTACAAATGTTGCTGGATTTACCAAATAAGGAAGTGCGTCTCCTTACAAATGTTGTTGGGATTACCCGAACAAGGAAGTGTGTCTCCTTACAAATGTTGCTGGAATTACCCGAACAAGGATTATCATAAGGCAGTATTTCATTTTGAAAGCGCGGTCCTATTTTTCAAAAGGGTCCTGAATAGAAAGTAAAATCCCATTTTTCAGGAGGGTCCTGAACATAAAGTAAAATCCCATTTTCCAAGAGGGTCCTGAGCATAAAGTAAAATCCCATTTTTCAGGAGGGTCCTAAACATAAAGTAAAATCCACAGAAAGTAAAATCCCATTTTCTAGGAGGGTCCTGAACAGAAAGTAAAATCCCATTTTGCAGAAGGGTCCTAAACAGAAAGTAAAATCCCATTTTCCAGGTGGGTCCTAAACAGAAAGTAAAATCCCATTTTCCAGGAGGGTCCTGAGCAGAAAGTAAAATCCCATTTTCCAGGAGGGTCCTGAGCAGAAAGTAAAATCCCATTTTCCAGGAGGGTCCTGAACAGAAAGTAAAATCCCATTTTGCAGGAGGGTCCTGAACAGAAAGTAAAATCCCATTTTGCAGGAAGGGTCCTGAACAGAAAGTAAAATCCCATTTTGCAGGAGGGTCCTGAACAGAAAGTAAAATCCTATTTTCCAGGAGGGTCCTGAACAGAAAGTAAAATCCCATTTTCCAGGAGGGTCCTGAACAGAAAGTAAAGTCCCATTTTCCAGGAGGGTCCTGAACAGAAAGTAAAGTCCCATTTTCCAGGAGGGTCCTCAACAGAAAGTAAAGTCCCATTTTCCAGGAGGGTCCTGAGCAGAAAGTAAAGTCCCATTTTCCAGGATGGTCCTGAGCAGAAAGTAAAGTCCCATTTTCCAGGAGGGTCCTGAACAGAAAGTGGGATAGAAAGTAAAATCCCATTTTCCAGGAGGGTCCTGAACAGAAAGTAAAATCCCATTTTGCAGAAGGGTCCTGAACAGAAAGTGGGATAGAAAGTAAAATCCCATTTTCCAGGAGGGTCCTGAACAGAAAGTAAAAATCCCATTTTCCAGGCGGGTCTTGAACAGAAAGTAAAATCCCATTTTGCAGGAGGGTCCTGAACAGAAAGTAAAATCCCATTTTCCAGGAGGGGCCTGAACAGAAAGTAAAATCCCATTTTCCAGGAGGGGCCTGAACAGAAAGTAAAAATCCCATTTTGCAGGAGGGTCCTGAACAGAAAGTAAAATCCCATTTTCCAGGAGGGTCCTGAACAGAAAATAAAGTCCCATTTTCCAGGGGGGTCCTGGACAGAAAATAAAGTCCCATTTTTCAGGAGGGTCCTGAATAGAAAATAAAGTCTCATTTTCCAGGAGGGTCCTGAACAGAAAGTAAAATCTCATTTTCCAGGAGGGTCCTGAACAGAAAGTAAAATCTCATTGATGTGCCTTTCCAAAGGTATCTGAATTAAGTGAAGTGAATTTGCCCCTGTTTCAATCAAAGAAAATTTGTCAGTTAAAAACTTAGTGGTGGCTTGCAGCTCTTGGTTTTTCAGGCATCTGCCCCAGCACTTGTCCCTTTCATCTTTGCTTTCAAATCGCTGACACCTTCCCTGTCTTGTCGCATCTTTGACCCAGATCCAGATCATTAAGAGTGACTCCAAAATAACCACAGTATCTCTGCTCTATCATGCTTCTCAGATAAATCCTTCAAACTTGGTGTTTCATAAGTTCACAATTATTTCTCTTTCATATGCTGACTTTGTCTTGCATTGTGCAATTGAAGAAGTTGGTGGCCAGTTTTGAATTCTTTTCTCACTTGTTTTGATATGGACTTGACTCAGAAACAAGAGAAAAATGACAATGACTTTTATTTGGACCACTGACTCAAGAAAACAAAATAAAATAAAGAGAAGAAAGAAAAGACAATGAGTGTCCCCATTTGAAACAAAGAATGACAAATTTTTTTAAAAATGACAGTCAACTCTAATGATTATGCCATGCCTTTTGGATTAAGCTACCTGATCTTTCCATCCAGCCTCTCTACCAATTATTGTTGAGTTAATGACCTTGAAACTGAGTTGTTTTATTAGACCAATTGCATTCAGACCTCATTCGGCTAGTGACGTTTTGAAGGGTCTTTCCCTCAGCTCACCCTTGTCTTATGGTGTCTGTGAGGGTTTTTACTAATGAGACTCTCTTATTCTCTTTTCTCTCAACTCACAATCGTCTCACGGTGCCCGTGAGGGTTTTCACCAATAAGACTCTTTTTTTTTATCTCTCTTAACTTACTATCGCCTTACGGTGCCCGTGAGGGTTTTCACCAATAAGACTCTCTTATTTTTATTTCTCTCTTGATTCCTTGGGCTGAGGAAGACAGGTAGTTCCCAAATACATCAGCATATCCCTTGCATGCTTTGCCTTAACATCCCCAAAGATTGATTTGAAGGTCTTTTCTTTGGTTGTAACTTGGCTTTTGGATAGGGTTAGAAAGAAAGGATGGCGTGAGGCCCAAGCGACACTTGAAGTGGGTTAGGACTTATAACTTTTGGAATCGACTCAAACAATGAGGATTAACTCATGCCCCAGTTTCTTTTGACTGGGTGATTCTAAATTATTTATTTGGTTGGACCGAGCCCTTAGTAGGGCAGCCTACGTATCTCACCCCCGAGAGAGGAGAATCAGGTCATGCGTAGTTCTGGCAGCTTGTCCTTTTGCTTTGATCTGATTTTTCTTTTTCTTTTTTTTTCTTTGCGATTCTTTTTTTTTCTAACTCTATTTTCTTGACACTCTTTTTTGGAAACATTTTTGTCTTTTTTTTGTAACTTTTGACTTTATCTTCTTACTTGACACTATTCTTTGAACTTTGCTTACTCTATCTTGATTTCAAAAGAGGGGTAAGAAAGAAAATTACACTAAGGCTCAAATGGGGTAAACAAAGGATAACACAGTGTTTGGATAACAGAATGAAATGCTTTCATCATATCAATCCTTGAGAATGCAAGCATATAGCATGCAATGTGAAAGTACATGACCAATATCGCTTATGACATGCTTTACAACACTAACTTGCCTTGAACATGTGTTTCACCTCTTTTTATATACTTGTCAAAGATACAACTCTACCTTTGTTATGCATCCCTCACATCGAGTGATTCATGCTTCTGTGGAGTTGATTATCTTCTTGTTAACCTTGATATAGGGATCACACGTCCACTATTTGACCTAATTAGGACCTGTCTTTCAATCAATAGCCAAGTTATTCTTGTGATTCTCAAAATAATTGCCTTAACCTATTACCAAATGTCTCAGCACTCCATTTATTTTCTCATATGCTCTTTTTTCTAACTTTAACCCTCTGATTCAAAGTTCATGCTTAAACTGGATTTTAAGATCTGGCTGAAAATTTCACTGCATGTCATATCACTAGAGTTAACACAAAATGTACTATGTAAAAAAAAACAACAACACGTATTTAAAACACAAAGAAAAATGGGACACTTCATTTAGTTGAAACAAAAGATAAAAGGGTTTGAATATAAACAACAAAAGGACAAAACAAGATAGATCCCGAACTGCAACCTTGAGATAGTTCAAATAACAGAAAATAAAACAAAACAAGCTACCAAACCTCTTCCTAGTAGGGAGAGGGGTGACTTCTCAATTGCTCAGCCCGACATCTTAGCCACTGGTTTGCATATCAGCATGACTAGAACTTTCCTCACTGTTAATGTTCTATACCATGATTGATTTATCTTGAATTATCTTTTCAATTTCTCTTCTCAAAGCACGACAATCTTCAATATTGTGACCCTGAACATCAGAATGATATGCACATCGTACATTAGGATCAAAACTTCTTGAATATGGGTTGGGAGTATACCCAAGGAGAGGAGTGATCATGTCCTGCTGTATCAATCTCTGGAATAAACTTGCATACGACTCTCTAATGGGTGTGAAGTTATCTCTCGACTTCTGTCTCATTTCATTATTTGGCTTAAATTGAAAACCAGGCCTAGAAGGGCTTCGGTATGTCTGTGGAGTTGGAGGATGACTCGGCAGAGTTGGCGCATGCCAGTGTGGGTAAGATGGAGGTTGAACATGAGGTTGCGCATTATACACTTGATATGGAGGTAGGAGAATGGGATATAATGGATTTTGGTAAAGATTCTGTGGAGCTTGGGCATAAACTTGGGTTTGAGCCCGTGGGTAACGATGGTGTGGTCCTCTTGCCCATGCCTGTTGTCCAACTGCAATGGCAGATGCATCTTCCACATTCTTCCTTCCTCCCATACTTCCCAAACCTTTATGAATTTCTTGAGTAGTCGCTTTTAATGTTGCAAAACTCACAATGCGACCAGTCTTAATTCCATCCTCTATCATCTCCCTCATTTTGAGGACCTCAACAAATGGCTTACCTAATGCAGGTAACAAGTGTTGATAATATGTTTCATCCTACACTTGAATAAACGTCTTCACTATCTTACTTTCTTTCATTGGCGGTTTCACCCTAGCAGCTTATTCACGCCATCTAATCGCATACTCTCTGAAAGTTTTAGTACTCTTTTTATTCATATTAGTTAAGGATTTCTCGTTAGGAATCAACTCCATATTGTATTAAAATTGTTGCACGAATTCATTAGCCAGGTCATCCCAGCTATTCCATTTGTCGATGTCTTGGTCAACAAACCATTCTGAAGCTAGACCTGAAAAACTCTCACCAAAATATGCCATGAGCAACTCTTCCTTCCCTCCAGCGCCCCTTAGCTAGTTGCAATAGAGTCTCAAATATGCTATAGGATCGCCATGTCCATCATACTTCTCAAACTTCAGCATTTTAAAACCAAGAGAAAGATGTACACCTGGAAACATGCACAGATCTTTATATGAGACACCTTTGTACCCCCCAAGTCCTTGCAAATTTTTCATAGTCAGTTCCAAACTTCTCAATTTTTTGGCTATTTCCTCTTATTCTTCTGTCATAACAAGTTTCTCAGTGTTAGGAGAAAATTCAGGCGGTTGAGGAAAAATCGTAAGGACCAGTCGACTTAAATGTGGGCTCGGGAGCATAATGCTGATCACTAAAAATATTAAATACAGGGTCGCTTGTAGAGTGAGGAATCACAACCGTTGGATTGGCACTAAAAGCAGGAGCTTCAGACGGAAGTGGGGCTGCAAAAGCATGAATAGCAGATGGAGCCGAGCATGTGGTAATTTTATATTGAGGAGTGAGGAAATGAATATTGGAAGTGGTTGGGTATTGTTGCCCCAGAGTCGATCCTGATGCATGTTGTGGCATATCAACAAAAATGGGAAATTGTGCATGTGACACGGGAGGCAAGCTAGAAAGATATTCCAGATTATCAGTGGAAACCGGAGGAGGAGGCAGCCCATTAGCCCAAGCTCGATGCATTTCTATTATTTATCGCCTTAATTTCCGAATCTCTTCATTATCTCCTACATTCTCATTCCCCGAAATCCTTATCTGATTAGTGACAACTAACTCGGTATCTTTGTTGTCCATAACTTCCTCTGTGACTTGGAGCAATATGGAGGACCAACCAAAATACCACAAACCAACCACCTTAAACTAACTCGCAAGAGATAGCAAATGGTTAGAGTTCAACAATTTTTCAAAACCTCTCTTTTTTTTATTGTTTTTTTTTAAAAGATCACCGAACACAAGAAGGGCGCCTACGTATCTCACTCCCGAAAGGGGAGAATCAGGTGTGCGTAGTTCGTGAAGTCGTGCCAAAATGGCCAATTGAACTCTTTTTCTCTTTTTTTTTTCTTTTTTTGAAACTTTAAGAAGAAAAGAAAATAACAAATTGTCAAAAAGAACTGACGAAAATCTTTTTTTGCATTTTTTAGACTTAACATCTTTATACAAAATGAAAACTATGATTAACAAATAAAAATCTTTTGAGTTTTTTTGATTTTGAATTTCATAGGAAAATGAAACTTGAAACTATTAAAAAAAAATCTTTATGTAGTTTTCTTTTAGAGATGTATATGAAACACCTACTCTAAATGAAGAGTGATGAAAATCTTTTTGAATTTTTGAAATAAGATCAACCAAAAATGAACCCTACAACTATTGAGGAAAATCGTTTTTTTTTTTCTTCCTTTTTTTTTTTTCAAGATATGTATGAAACACCTACTCTAAATAAAGAGTGAAGAAAAGTCTCTTTTTTTTTGAATTTTTTAAATAAGATCCCCAAACCAACAATAGGCTGCCTACGTATCTCACTCCCGCAAGAGGAGAATCAGGGGTGCGTAGTTCGTCCAGATTGGACAATTACCGATTAACTAATAAATTGACCCCAACTAAAGAAACACAATAAAAAACAAACGAATAAAACTTTTTTTTTTTAACTAGACGCTTTAACCAAGACTGACACAACCAATTATACAGAAAAATCTTTTTGGCATTTTTAGTTTTTGACAAGCAAACAAAACTTCCTCCCATTTTTGTTTCCATTTTTTTTGAATTTGCGGTACTTTACAAAACGTAACACATAGGATAAATAATATAAACAAAAAACACGAAAAAACACAAAAAGTAAAATAACACAAACAATAACCACAAACAATGTTTATACATTCGTAATGCCAAACAAAGCCGATACGACTCCAAAAATAGCTCGAATTCTGAAAACTTGTCATGTTCCCCAGCAGAGTCGCCAGAAGATGTCACACCCCTTTTTTATGCGTACCCCAAAAACATTGGAATATTTTTAAAGTTTGAAAAGGTTTTATTATTTTAAGTGACAAGAAATGAAAATTTGCTTCGAAAAAAAAAGGATTATTTGCATTTTTTATTCAGAGTCGCCACTTGGCATAATTCGGTGTGCCAAGTCACCTTCGGAGAATCTCTTTTTCGAAACTAATTGACTCTTAAACCGGTTTGCGAATAGAGATTCCGGCTAAGGAATTCTGTTGACCGAGGGGAAGGTGTTAGGCACCCCTCGATCCCGTGGTTCGATCACGGTCGCTTGGTGGAGTGTATCGACCATTTTGGCATTATGAAGTGTATAAACCACAGAAAAAGCACGCAAAACAACAAAACAAAACAAACCGAAATGTAAGTCCAGTCCAAATATTACAGCCCGAAATAGAAAGGGACTAAAAATAAACCTACGCTAATCCTAAAACTAATGCTTTACCCGATGCCTCGGGCCTTCATCGCGGACGTCCTCCGGGTACAAGGTACTTCGGGGCATTCCCCGGATAAATCTATACAAATCCTTCGGGGCATTCCCCGGTCAAATGAGTACAATTTAAACTTTTCGTGCAATAAAGTAGAAAGTGTCGTTCAAGCACGTATTCAAAACACTCCAACAAATTGTTATTCCTAAATTTGCCTACCCGGCCTACGTTTGCCTATGAGTCCTCGACTAAAGACATAATTCTATCATGATTCATACCAACAATAAATCAACTTAAACCGAATCTATCATTTTGTCAATTTTTCAATTCCATCCCCCCGACTTTCTTTCTTTCTATCCATCCATTAGGACATGCTCAAGTTTATGCCTTAATCTACCAAAATCAACAACCAAGCATCACAATCATAACATCAACATAACAAAAATCCTACAAAACCATAATCACCATTCGCAATCGCAACCAATCAAAACAACCAACCACATATATATATATATATATATATAAAAGACGAGTTAAGAAATGGACCTCGATAGCACGCTGTGTCGATAATAAGGAAATCCGAAGACCCAAACTCGATCAAAGATCGGCGATGGAAAGAACGGCGGCGGCCGATGTCTGATGTCGGCCGGTTCGCCGGCTGTGTCGTCGGACGGTGAGCCGCGACTGCTGGTGGCGGCTGGAGGCGATGGTAACTGTTGTCATCGGAGGTGAGGGAACGACGGCGGCGGAGATCTGGTTGGACGGCGGCGACGAGCGGCAGCGGAGATCTGGTCGGATCTAACCGACGTGCCGCGGCCAGAGCTGGTCGTGAGCCGGCGTCGCGGTTGTCTCGGACGGCGAGACGGCGATGGATCTCGCCGGTGCTGTAAGAGCTGATCGGCTGACCGACGCGCTGCGGAGATCTAGTCGGAGATGGCGTAGGTCGGAGATGACGTCGGTCGGATTTTTTTTTTTTTTTTAGTTTTAGGGAGAGAGAAATGGTAGAGAAAGGGGAAGGATGGTTGTATTGTGGTGGCCGAAGCTCCGGTCGGTCGCCGGCGACGTAGAGAGAGAGAGTGTGAGTATATAGAGAGAGAAAGTTTAGAGAGAGAGAGTCTAGATTTTTTCTTTCTTTAATTTTTCTATTTATTTTTGTGTAGGTGAGTATGTATATGTATTATTTTTTGAAGTCTTTCTTTTGGGACAAGAAAAAGAGAGGGGGTGGGGTAATGTGGGGTAGGGGTAGTGATGAGGTGTTATGTTTTAATTGGGTAGGTGGTTAGGATAAGATATAGTTAGTTATTTTATTATTTGTTTTATTATTTTTTTTGTATTTTGCGGGGTATAATGACATGGGTGAGGGCACACGGTATGCTATGGTGGAAGTGAATAAAATGAACTTTCGAGGGGGACAAAATTACGTGTCTATAGGGTGTACTCTTCGGCAACTCAAGCTCAACTCCCACTTGCTTTGTAGTTTCTTAAACCTTTTTCTCTTTGTCCTTGTACAAGACATTTTCATCAAATGTCACATCACAATGTCTTAGGATTTTCTTGTTCCTGTTATCCCTGTACCCAAACATGTCAGAACCATAACCTATAAAGTAGCACTTTATAGCTTTAGCATCAAGCTTATATCTCTTCTCTGGATCAACATGAACATAAGCAGTGCAACCAAAGGTTCTCAAGTGAGAATACTTGAGCTCTTTTCCTGTCCATTCTTTTTCAGGAATCTTGAACCCCAGAGGAACTGATGGTCCCCTGTTGATCAAGTATGCAGCTGTGCTTACAGCATCTGCCCAAAACGTCTTAGGCAGCCCACAGTGTATCGTTATGCTCCTTGCACACTCATTCAATGTTCTGTTCATCCTTTCAGCAACTCCATTCTGCCTTGCCTTCCCGGGAACTATCCTCATCAATCTGATTCCCTCAACTGCACAGAATTGTTTGAATTCTGACTCGTCATATTCTCCTCTATTATCAAACCTCATGCATTTGATTTTCAAGCCAGTCTAATTTTCAACTTCAGCTTTCCACCTCTTGAAAGTAGCAAACATATCTGAATTATGTTTCAAGAAGTAAACCCATACCTTTCTGCTGAAATCATCAATGAAGGTGACATAGAATCTGGATCCACCAAGTGATGAAATAGGAGATGGTCCCCAAACGTCTGTATGGACCATTTCCAGTCGTACTTACTTCGGCTCTCTTGCAGTCTTCGTGAAGCTTACTTTCTTCTGTTTACCCATAACACAACTCTCACAAAGACCTATATCAACATATTTCAGCCCTTTAAAGCTCCTTTTGTAGCCAGCATCTTCATTTCTTTGGCACTCATATGTCCAAGTCGGTTATGCCACAGACATGAACCGAAAGAACCCTCAACAACAGCAGCCATGTTTATACACTCTGAAGTGGTGTACAAAGTTCGAGATTTTGTGCCACGTGCTACAACCATATCACCCTTCACAATCTTTGACTAACCTTTCCCAAACTCTACTGCGTAGCCTGTGCTATCCAACTGACTAACAGAGATTAGATTCTTCTTGAGACCAGGAATATATCTGACATCCTCCAATGTCCACTGGTTTCCTGATGGAGTTTTTATACAAACATCCCCCTTTTCTTCAATCGCCAAAGGCTTGTTGTCAGCAATGATACAAAAGAGAGTGTATATCAAGAGAGTCAAGCCAACACAAGAACACAAAAATAACAAGATGAACCACAACAATGCTAGTGAATCGAAATAGGCCACAAACGGCTTCACTAGAATTCAAGGTTTACAAAAATGACAAGATGATAGAGATTACAATATCAACAACAAGAGCAACAAAGTGGCATCAACTATAGTGAATCAAAAATAGCCCCACACAGCTTCACTATGTTACCACACAAACAACAAGATTACAAAATTAAAGATAGTAACTTGACATACAATATTCAAGAATGTAAGAACCCTAACAACATGAAAGGACCCTAAGATTAAAGAATATTATCACCAAGCTCTTACTTGGACCAACAGGAACTCAATGACCTCAAGATCCTAGTTTCTAGCCGAGATTCAACCCAAGTGTCACTCCAATTGGGAATTTCGGTTTTTAGCTTCTCCAATGAAAGAGAAAAGTTCAAAATATTACAAGTCTTGTGCTCTTAAAATATCATGAATGAACTACTACAAGACTAGCCCTAACAAATAACTTATATAGTCAATTACAAAGGAAGGACAAAAGACCAAAATACCCTTGGCATTAAGTGGGTGGGTTTGGGGTGTTTTGTTGGGCCCTTCATATTTTAATAAGTATAGAACCTTGGATGGGCTCACAAGGGCCTCACGTAAGGCCAAGGATGTGAACAAGGCTTGGAGTCGTTGCAACTCACGCGCTTGGCTTCGTGTGAAAGGTTTCAAGCTAGGAATTCTCGTATCATCCTCTCCATCTTGAAGGGAATTTGTCCTCAAATTCGGATTATTTCCATCCTCCACCGTGTCCACCCGAGAGAGGTCACACACATTGAAAGTGTTGTGCACTTGATATTTCGGGGGTAGATCAATCTTGTAGGCGTTGTCATTGATCCTTTCTAATACTTGGAATGGGCCATCACCCTGCGGCATCAACTTAGCATTCCTTTTAGACAGGAATCTATCCTTCCTTAGGTGCACCCACACCCAATCTCCCAGTTCAAAAATGAGATTTCTTCTTTCTTTATTGGTTTGCCTTGCAACTTCTTAGTTTTTCTTCTCCAACTGCAACCTCACCTTCTCATGTAGCTTTTTCATGGCCTCGGCCCATTTGCTTCCATCTAAGCTTATCACAAGATCACTTGGCAAAGGGGTTAAATCCAAAGGGGTAAGGGGTTGATGCCGTATACATACTAAAAGGGTGTCATCCCCGTGCTTGAGTGTATAACACAATTATAAGAAAACTCAATCAACGATATGTGCTCCTCCCAAGAAGTCATTTTCCCCTTAACCATGGATCGTAGCATAGACCCTAAGGTCTTATTTACTACTTCCGTTTGGCCATCGGTTTGTGGGTGGCATAAAGTCGAAAACAACAACTTAGTATCGAGCCTACCCCACATGGACTTCCAAAAGTGGCTTAGGAATTTAGCATCCCTATCACTTACTATGGTCCTCGGAACACCATGAAGTTTTACAATATTATCAATAAATAAAGAGGCTACACTAGGTGCATCATCATATTTAAAACAAGGAATAAAGTGAGTCATCTTGAGAAACCGATCCACCATGACAAAAATACTATCCCGCCCCCTTTTAGTTCTCGGTAATCCCAACATGAAGTCCATTGATATGTCAAGCTAAGGACGCAAAGGGGTGGACAACGGGGTGTACAATCCATGAGGTTGGAGCCGTGACTTGGCTCCATTGCACTCAACACATTGGCCGTACATCCGGGCCACATCCTTGTGCATTCTAGGCCAATAAAATTATTCTTCCAAAATTCCGAGGGTCTTCTCGACCCCAAAATGGCCCATTAGACCGCCATTGTGTGCTTCCCTCACAAACAATTCTCTTCACAAACTTGAGGGAACACACAATCATCTACCCTTAAATAAGTATCCATCAAATTTGGTATAAGGATAGGAACCCCTATCCGTAACCCACCTATCCCTATCCAACTCTTCACTTTCCCTATAGATAGGAGTGAAGTGAGGGTCCTCGGGATATAAAGACTTGAGGCTTTCAAACCCCATCAACTTAGATGACAAAGTAGACACAAACACATATTTTTGGGACAAAGCATCGGTAACCACATTGTCTTTACCCTTCTTGTAATGAATAACATAAGGAAAAGTTTCAAGAAATTCAATCCATTTGGCATGCCGCCGGTTAAGCTTGTCTTGTTCCCATAGATGCTTCAAAGATTCATGATCCGTTCGGATCACGAATTCTTTAGGCCACAAATAATGTTGCCAAGTGGCCAAGGCTCTAATCAAGGCATACAACTCTAAATCATACGTAGAGTAGTTTAGAGTTGCTCCTTTGAGCTTTTTGATAAAGTAGGAAATAGGATTCAATTTTTGCATTAAAATTGCACCTATGCTGACTTTGCTAGCGTCACATTCGACCTCAAAAGTCTTGTCAAAATTCGGCAATTATAGCAAAGGGGTCGATATGAGCATAACTTTTAAGTCCTCGAAGGCCTTAGCTTGTTCATTTCCCCACTTGAAAGGTCGATCCTTTTTAATCACTTCGGTCAAGGGGGTGACAATGGTGCTAAATCCTTTGACAAAACGTCTATAAAAACTAGCCAACCCGTGGAAGCTTCTCACTTCATCTATGGTTTTGGGGGTTGGCCAATTTGTAATGGTGTCAATCTTAGATTTATCCACTTCGACCCCTCTTGAGCTCACCACAAACCCAAGAAATACAACCTCATGGACACCAAAAGAACACTTTTCTAGATTGGCATATAACTTCTCTTTTCGGAGGATATCAAACACACATTATAAATGCTTTACATTCTCATCTAAGGACTTACTATAAACCAACACATCATCAAAGTAAACAACAACAAACTTTTCGATAAATGGCTTCATCACATGATTCATTAGCCTCATGAAAGTACTTGGAGCGTTTGTTAGGCCGAATGGCATAACCATCCATTCATAGATACCGAATTTGGTCTTGAAGGTAGTTTTCCATTCATCACCCAGTTGCATACGAATTTGGTGATAGCCACTCCTTAAATCAATTTTAGAAAACAAACACGAACCATTTAATTCATCAAGCATATCATCTAGCCTAGGAATAGGGTGATGATATTTTACCGTTATCTTATTGATGGCTAGGCAATCAACACACATATGCCAAGTCCCATCTTTCTTGGGCACTAGTAGCACCGGGACCGCACAAGGGCTAATACTCTCCTTGATATACCCTTTGTTGAGGAGTTCCTCAACTTGGCGTTGTAATTCCTTGGTATCCGTCGGGTTGCTCCTATAAGCTGATTTGTTGGGCAATTATGAACCCGGCACAAAATCTATTTGATGCTCAATTCCTCAAAGTGGGGGCAATTCTTGTGGTAATTCCTTCGGGAAGACATCTTCGTAATCCTGCACAACATGAGAAATAGGAGGAGAAATGGAAATGTTAGCGGGGTTAGTATTAAAATAATGAGCCAAGAGGAGCATCGGAGTGTCCTCATCATGATCCACAAATAGTTCTTTTCTCCTAGCCATCATCACCACATTCCCTTGCCTCTTAGAAATTAGGAGCTCCTCGGTTTCTCCTATTCTCTCACTCTCAGATTCCCCTCTTTTTCCCTCACTCTCAGCCTTATTTCCCTTCTCCCTTAATTCCCCTATCTTTTGGTGTAATTCATTCACTTGGAAAGGTAATAATGGATGAAGAGTGACCTTTCGGCCATCCTTCTTAAGTGTATATCGATTGAACCTTCCATCATGTTTGGTCGACCTATCATATTGCCAAGGCCTTCCTAACAATAAGTGACAAGCTTGCATTGGTATCATGTCACAAAACACCTCGTCATGGTAGTTGGCTACCTTAAAACGTATCACGCATTGCCTTGTGACCTTTAAATCACTGCATTCATTCAATTATTGCAACTTGTAACGACTAGTGTGAGCTGTAGTCAGCAATTTCAAGAAGTTCATCATTGCAACACTAACCACATTCGCACAACTTTTACTATTTATCACCATAGTGCATACACTTCCCTTCACAAGACATTTAGTATGGAATAGATTCTCCCATTGGCTAGGATTATCTATCGCCTGACTAATCATGGCATGCCTCACTACAATGTTTGGAACCACACACTCCCTTTCTTGCGGATATGCATCCTCACAATCATCATCATCATCATATGGCTCATTTTTGGGTTCCTCTCCATCTTGAGCCTTGGCCTCATTCTCTTAATTTTTAAGACCCACTTCCTCAGCAAGGTAATACAATCTCCCTTCCCTTAGAATCATATTGCGTTGGTTTGGACATTCATTGGCTTTATGTCCCCAACCTTGGCACTTGAAGCATTGGAACCCATTAGGATTAGGATACTTGTGAGCCTCTTGGGTTGGTGGATATTTTTGTATTACCTTGGCCTCGGGTTGCCTTTTAGTGGTGGGTTGGTCTTTGTTTTTGTGCTAACCCGTGGTGGAGGAAGCAACCTCCTTACCCCTCGGCCAACCCGAGGGTGCTTGACCCTTGGCTTTGTAACTTGTTCTTTCCTTAAGTTCTTTTTCAATTTCAACGGCCGCTTTAAAGATGCCTTCAATTGTATCAAATTTATGGAGAGTCAAGTGAGTAGCAATATCCTTATTCAACCCACACTTGAACCGAATGATGTCATGGCCGATTTGTTCTCCCCGATGGTTAAGCTTCAACATGAGTTGTTGAAACTCATGATAGTATGCCATAACACTTCGATTCCCTTGTCACAAGTTGTACAACCTCGCAAGTAACTCATGACGATAACTTTTGGGAAGGTACCATTGCCTCATTAGATACCTTAATCGAAACCATGGTAGTGGTTGCCCATCTATTAACTCGTTGCCAAATCTCTTGATGTATTCCCACCAAGTTTTAGCATAGCCTTCAAAGTGGGCTATGGCATAACAACTCTTCTTCTCCTCCAAAATATCATTCACTTAGAATACCTTGTCACACGCTGATTCCCAAGTGAGATACACCTCGGGGTCACTTTTACCCTTAAAGATAGGTAGACTCAATTTGATGGTATTGATGCCCACGTCTCGCTCTAGGTGTCGGTTTCCCCTTTCTCCATACCCTTGGTATCTTCTTGGATCTACACGACCCCCTCTCATCTCCTCCTCCCTCATGTAGGCATCGTTAAAGGCTCCATACCCTTCATAATCCCCTCTACCATATTCCTCAAGGTGGACGGGACAGTTTTGGATATTTGGAACTTTATTCCGAGGAATTAGATTTTATAGAGGTGGTGGTCTTTGGTTTAGTGGAGCTTGGAAAGGGGGGTCGAGTTTTGTGGAGGTATTTGACGTCCGAGTACCTCTTGTGGAACTTGAGGAATTTGGGAATGGGTTGGTCTATTGGAGTCTTGATTTAGAATGTTATGAGTGGTTTGGCTTGCGACATTTAGGGGAGCTAGTGAAGAAATTGGCAATTGTGGCCATGTTTCGGGAGTAACGGTGGCGGAGGAATTTATATCATGTCCACTTGATGAAACATTTCGAGGAGTAGAAGGATGAAAGTTTCTTTAACTCTCCACTTGTTCTAACCTCCCACTAATAGTCGTCACTTATCCCCTTATGGCTCCCACTTCCGTACTCAATCTTTCAAGAGCTCGGGTCATAGCCTCAAGAGTAACCCTCATATTCTCCATTTCATTAGAATCCAAGGTTTGAGACGTGGTTCCCTCTATTGTCAAGGTATCACCTACACAAACAACAAACAAGTTAGTTAAAATCCCTCTTCTCACTCACACTCTTTCGGTTCACTCACACTCGAGCTCCACAAGTGTTGTAGATTGGCTAGTTGAATCCTTAAGGTATGAGTATGCTCTTGTCCGGAGTGGATTTTTGTTGAAAACTCAAAAAATTCTCGTCGGACTAGATCCAAGAGTTACAACGTATTCAAACGACAAAAGCACACAAACAAACGTTGACACAAACACAAAGCTTCAAAGGACTAATTAACAAGCTAGTAGGAATGTACTAGGTTGTCAATTAGTGTTCGAACCAATAAACGAAACTAAGAAACAATAAAATAAAACTAAGAAATCTAAAATTTGAACTCAAAATATTGTGTGAACAGTAATTTAGTGATGTGGCAGTCCACTATTGGCCTCGGTTTTGTCAGAATTTTACTCTCCAATTTCAAGTCTTGACCAATCTACAATTTGAAAATGGTGGAATTGGTTAGTGGAGGGAAATTTGATCTTTAAGCTTCCTTTTCAAGTTCAAAACAAGACTTGACCTTCTTGGTACTTTCTCTTTGAAACAAGGTCATTAAATCAAGGAAAGTAGGTGAAAAGTGGTTGACAAGTCTTTTGAGTGATGTGATCAAGTCTTTCATCAACAAATACTACAACTTGGTGTTTCACCTTCTGTGGATCTAATGTTCACTTTTTGTTTTAACAAAGATGAAAAGGGTGAAGAACAATAAGAACAAAATAACAACACCAAGAACAACCAACAACAACCACGGCCAAAACAATCCACCACCACAACAATGTTCAACAATGGAAAACCAAGTACAAGTTCACAATAACATCAATTTTTAGAGCTCAAAGCTAGACCGACTCAAAGTGTTAGTGAACAAAAGAACTAACACTAGAAAAAACACTCAATACAATTAAAAATCTTTCCAAGACACAACAAGAATACAATTTTTGGCCAAGAACACAACAACGGACAGATTTGACTGTTTCTGGAATTTTTCAGTTTTTAGTTTTTTTTTTTGTAGTTTCCAATTCCCAAGCCCAAGATTGATCTTGTTAAAACAAAATCAAAGATGACTTTGATACCAAATGATACAAAAGTGAGTGTGTATCAAGAGAGTCAAGCCAACACAAGAACACAAGAATAACAAGATGAACAACAACAATGCTAGTGAATCAAAATAGGCCACACACGGCTTCACTAGACTTCAAGGTTTACAAAAATGACAAGATGATAGAGATTACAATAACAACAACAAGAGAAACAAAGTGGCATCAGCTATAGTGAATCGAAAATAGCCCCACACGGCTTCACTATGTTACCACACAAACAACAAGATTACAAAATTAAAGATAGTAACTTGACATACAATATTCAAGAATGTAAGAACCCTAACAACATGAAAGGACCCTAAGATTAAAGAATGTTATCACCAAGCTCTTACTTGGACCAACAGGAACTCAATGACCTCAAGATCCTAGTTTCTAGCCAAGATTCAACCCAAGTGTCACTCTAATTGGGAATTTCGGTTTTTAGCTTCTCCAATGAAAGAGAAAAGTTCAAACTATTACAAGTTTTGTGTTCTCAAAATATTATGAATGAACTACTACAAGACTAGCCCTAACAAATGACTTATATAGTCAATTACAAAAGAGGAACAAAAAAACAAAATACCCTTGGCATTAAGTGGGTGGGTTTGGGGTGTTTTGTTGGGCCTCTTCATATTTTAATATGTATAGGCCCTTGGATGGGCTCACAAGGGCCTCACACAAGGCCAAGGATGTGAACAAGGCTTGAAGTCGTTGCAACTCACGCGCTTGGCTTCGTATGAAAGGTCTCGAGCTAGGAATTCTCGTATCAAGCAAGATACACCTTTCCAAAATTTCCAGACTTGAAGTTTTGGAACAATTCCTTGCTAGAAGATGAATGAAAAGATACACCAGAATCCAATATCCAAGATTCAACCGGGCTGTCCACACTAAGGATTAAAGCATCCCCAATGTATTCTGCTGAATTAACAAAATCATTATTATCTCCAGATTTTTTATTCTTCTTCTTCTTGGGTTTCTTGCACTCTGTCCAAAAGTGTCCTTTCTCTCCACAATTTTAACATGTCACATTGGATTTTTGTGGATATTTTTCACGATTCTTCGATTTTTATCTGTCATGTGTATTCTGACCCCTCGATTGGTCTCTCCTCCTTCGGTCAACACTGAAAGCACTACCAGATGATTCCCTAATTTCTCGTTTGCGAATGCTTTTGCTAAGAACAACATCTCAGATTTCATCGAACTTCAGTTTCTAAGATCCACGGGAACTGCTAATCGTAGCAACAACAGTATCCCAAGACTCGGGCAGAGATGACATTAAAATCAGTTCTTTAATTTCACCTTCGAAATTAATATCCACAAAACACATTTGACTAACAATCATATCGAACTCGTTTATATGATCAACAACAGATCCATTCTCAAACATCTGTAAATTGAACAATTTACGCATCAAATATACCTTGTTCATCGCAGATGTCTTTTCGTACATATTTGATAGTGCCTTCAACAGATCGGATGTGGTTTTCTCCTTGATGATGTTGAATGTCACGTTTCTCGACAAAGTCAACCGGATCAGCCCTAGAGCCTGCCGATCCTTGAGCTTCCAGTCCTCCTCCTTCAAGGACTCCGGTTTCACCCCGGTCAAGGGTTCGTGAAGATCTTTCTGGTACAGATAGTCTTCGATTTGCATCTTCCAGAAATCAAAATCGGATCCATCAAACTTCTCGATTCCAAACTTCGATCCTTCTATCTTCAGTGATCATGATGAATCTCCCAAGCTTTGATACCAGTTGTTAGGATCGATTAACAGTTCACACACACTAAATCTGTAGAGAGGATGAAGAAAACTAGAGAGAGAGTTCTTTAGGAGAGAGAGAGAGAATTAATTTTGTGGTAACACCCGTGGGTAACCTCCACGGCGGACAAGCTATTTATATTAATGACTTGGAGTATGTACAATTACACAAAGAATGAGAATGTGAATTAATTTCGTGGTAACACCCGTGGGTAACCTCACCGCGGAGGTTGAACCGCGTAACGTTAATATATAACAGTACGTCACATATTAATCAGGCTCCACAACCTAACAACATATACTAAAAGCTTAAATCTTTATTTATTTTCAACAAAACCTGATTAATTGGAAGAAATAAATCTTCGACTTTGTATTATCACCCATTAACAAAAATATCAACCATAGATCTTACATTATAAGAAGACTTACATGTAAACAGTAGGTTGTATTTTGGGTGACCTAATGGTGTAATTGAAATCATATTTACGACGTATATAACTAATTAAAATTTAAAATTAAATAATGTTGGTGATTAAGTGTTGCCATAAATCTAAATCCCACTGCAATGAGGCTCATGCAAATTATAGAAGTCATGGTCCACCATAATTAAGTCTATGACATTGCATACCAAAAGGAGATAAAGTTGACAACCAGCTAAGATTAGCTATCCTTTCCCTTAAAAGCAAATTGCTAATTAATATTGTTTATATTCAACAACCAACAATACCCCATTTTCTCCAGTGTCATTTTCTCTCATTTTTTCCCTCTAAAAGATAACTTTTAAATCAACCCTGAGGACAAACATTCTTCCTGGGTCTATAAAAACACCTTGAATATCCTAACTTAGGTTATATCATTAAGAAAATACAAATACAACAAATGGAAGGCTCATATTTTGCTTCATCATCTAATGTTGAAAATCAAATTGAACCATATGATTTCTTTGCAGATAAAACCCAAAATGCATTTGAATTTCTTAGTTTGTCTCAACCATGTGATAATATAGACAAAATATCCAATGATCAAGAAAACCCTAATTGGGACAATAACAAAGAGGATGATGTGACTGTCGCCTTACACATTGGTCTTCCAAATTCCAGCAATAATATTATTCCAACTGATCATCACAACCAAGGCGATGGAAATATTATTGGAGCAGCCACCCAATATTGGATACCAACTCCGTCACAAATTCTTGTTGGCTTCACACATTTTTCATGTCGCATTTGTCACAAAACTTTCAACCGTTACAACAATCTTCAGGTTCATTTTTTCATGCATCAAAATATATCGTAGTAGGGCGATTCATTAGTTTCCATATATATTAATTACTACATTACTTGTATTATTGTCTTTTTGTTTTTGGTTGAAAAGAACATATCATATATTGATATATCGTTCTTTATATGCATCATTACAAAATAAAGGTGCGCTAGTAGCAACATTATGTTGTTCCAAAATATAATTGTGTGAATTAAGTCTGACAAAAGAAGTTACTAATTTGTTTGTCTCAACTGCTTCGAGGATAAACTTAATCGTTGGAACTTCAAAGTGGACAGAAAGATTGTCACTATCTTTTTCACCATCTTTTATGCATTTATCTAAGATAAAAGATATTCCAACACTGGTTCTCAATATCTCAACATGTATTTTTGAATAATCTTACATTTTTTTCCCAATTATTTAACCATTTCATTTTCAACAATTCAACGTGTATTTCTGTATAATCTTTTTTTTTCTCGATTATTCAACCATTTCATTTTACCAAGTGCAGATGCACATGTGGGGTCACGGTTCACAATATAGAAAAGGACCAGAATCACTCAAAGGAACACAACCAAAAGCCATGTTAGGGATTCCATGCTACTGTTGTGAAGAAGGTTGCAAGAACAACATAAATCACCCAAGGGCTAAGCCATTGAAGGATTTTCGAACCCTACAAACACATTACAAGAGGAAGCATGGGACAAAGCGTTTCGCGTGCCGGAAATGTGGTAAGTGCCTGGCTGTGAAAGGGGACTGGAGAACTCATGAGAAAAATTGTGGGAAACGTTGGCTTTGTAGTTGTGGTTCGGATTTTAAACACAAGAGATCTTTGAAGGACCATATCGCGTCATTTGGTGAAGGTCACGGGCCCTGTCCTCCTACTAATAATTCATTTGAAGGTATTGAAGTTCAGAGAGCTGGAAATTTTTTCGTTTAATACGAATTGGTGTTACTTTAGGAGTTGAATTAAGAAGAATTATCAATAGGAAGTTTAATTTCTTGTTATCTTTGTGCCTAATGACTAGCAGTTTATTACCAGCACAAATTAGTAAACGTATCGAAATATCTGCCCCTTGTTTTTTCTTTTCAATTTAACAACCATCAAACACTTTTTTTTCTTGCAACTTATGTACTTATAGTATATTCATGGACTTGAAAATCTCCATGTAATTAACACTTTTCTTGTAGCATGCTATGTACAAAAAAAGAAGAGATGTAATTAAAAAATAGTGTCTTCTTCTAGTGTTACACTGCATTTGTTTTTATTAAGATTAAGACGTCTGAATCTAAATGTACATCTGAATGATTAAGATGTTGTCTGTAGATCTGAAATTTGAATGATTAAAACTATTTATTTTCATAAGATCTGAATATGTACAATTTATAGAATTGTTAAATATAAAATTTAAATAATATTAGTTGAATATTACATCACCATTCTATTCGAAAAATAATGATAAAACACAACAAGATCACTAAATTAACAAAAATATGAACTATTTAATACGGTATTTGATAACAATTTTTAAGGGGTTGTTTGGTAGCTAGTAGAGAAATACCGTGTTGATGTATTCTTTTGGTAAGTCATACAAAGTTTGATAGCTAATCAGAAAGGCATAATACATAAATATGATCCTAAATTTGACACTAAATTATAACTCTGACCTTAAACTTTGATAGTGCATAAATAGGAGCTTTAACTATTCAAAACTTGAACAAATATGACCTCCAATTTTGCAACCTTCATGCGCGAGTTTCACTTGCGCCTACGTGGAGAGGTAATCCAATTACACGATGTCACGTCATTAAAAGGGCTGACTTGGAGGGACTTTTGATCGAAGGTCATATTTGTTCAGTTTTGAATAGTTAAAGGTCACATTTGTCTTTCATCTGAAACGACGTTGTTTTTGTTTTTTGTGTTAAAACGGCGTCGTTGTTATTATTATTATTATTATTATTATTATTATTATTATTATTATTTATTTCTGTCGTTTTGCTTTTTATGTTAAAACGGAGTCGTTTTTATCATTATTATTAGTATTATTATTTTATTTATTTCTATAGCAGCAACACCTAGTTTTTTTTTTATTAAAAAAACTAAAAGAATAGCCACTAGCAGGGATCGAACCCACGCAGTAGGCTGAAGGAAGCACCCAGAAAGAGCAAATAACAGCACAGGGCTATCTAAATGTCTTGTTTCATGTTGTTCAACATTAATATACGTACATAAATATAGACTTTCTATCTTATATATACAACGTAATTTTTTTACCGAGGGGGATCGGGTGAACCCCATGACAACCACGTAGGTCCGCCCCTGCGTTAATTTAATAACGTTTTAATAACATTAATTTAATAACATTTTAATAACGTTAATTTAATATATTACTACTACTATCCTTAATAACATTTTAATAACGTTAATTTAATATATTACTACTACTATCCTTAATAACATTTTAATAACGTTAATTTAATAACCTTTTATTAAAACTATAATTTTTTTTATTATTAGTATAGTTTCATCTTTAATTTAATAGTTAAATAAATTATATTTAGATATATTATATAACTTAAATTCGCCCTCTGCTTTATAATATATATAGATACCCGTGTGATTTTTTCGTATGAGGCTGACCCACCTAATTAATAAATCTTCAATATTGCTCTTTTTCTACAATGATAAAAGAAATTAGATGTCATTTTCATCTTTGAGCCAAATATAATGAAAAAATAATAGTGAAAAGCCATTTAAATATATAAAAAGTAATTAGTAAAGGCATTATAGTCATTTTACCAGTATTTTTACTGTTGAAATGCTTATTTTTTGTGTTGAACACGCGTTTTGCCACGTAGGATCGGAGGTCATATTTGTGCAGTTTTGAATAGTTAAAGGTCATATTTGTGCACTGTCAAAGTTTAAGGTCAAAATTATAATTTGATGTCAAGTTTAAGATCATATTTATGTATTATGCCAATTAGAAAATAAGTTAATCATATATAAAATCAATACAACATTTGATTTGCAATGTAAAAACCCACATAATTATTACCTGCACAATTTATACTTTTATAGTTAATACCTACATAATTAGTAGTAGCTACGACATATATAACTAGTAACTGCATTACACATATTTGCATAATTCTAATCAGCGATCCCGAAAATGCATCCAACCTACAAACAATATGAATATTCAACTAACATTTGATTGAGAACAATAGTATATCCCTCTCGTTCTCCTCTCCCTTTCTTCCTCATCTCCCCTTCTTAATTATATGATTTTATGCTCACACAAACCCACGAAAAATTCAGGAAAAAAAGAGTAAGTGTTCCATCAGACTTTCTCAAGCAAAAAAAGAACAAATAGTAAAAGTTAAAGAGAATCATAATTAACTATGATATTCTTTATTTTCAGCGTCTGTTCATTCACATTAAAAAAGGCCTCTTTATTGAATGTAATCAAAATCACGGACTCTGCTGTGTTATTCCTCCAAAGAGGCAAATTAAAGAGAAAGATAGTGGTAAAGGAATTGTGAAAGAAATCAATGTAAGTAATATAAGGGTTGTGGAAGAAATCAGGTTCAAAGGTTTGTAGTTCGGAAAAGACGTCTGAATAAGTTTCAGACTTGTCTACAGATCTGACCGAATCAGATCAATTAAGACCCAATAAGTGATAATAATTTATGTAAAAACAAATATACTTAGTAATCGTTTTTCTTAATTGAAAAGTGCTCCTTCATCTGAAATTGGTTGCTACATTTTCAATCATCAAGTATCGGTGACATCAAATCTTGGAACTAAATCAAATTGTGTATACTCGTTTACTCAATTAAATGGATACTCAGTTTGTATAATTCATGACTTTCTAAATTTATAGTTTAAAAGATAAATTGAAATAATCCAATTAATTTCTAAGAGTTGATCAAACTAACCCTCATTTGGTAATTTATTTTCATTTCTGATTTATATAAAAGTTTATTTGGGCAGAGTTGCAACCCTTTTCAACTTTATAGTTTATACATCACCAGTTTTCCGAAGTTTACATACATATATATCCTCACAAACCTTACTATACTTCATGATTTTGATTTTTGATGAGATTTTGTTTCTTCAACTTGAAGTTTTGTACTACTTGTATTTGGTTCAAATGGTTTCTACCAATGTCTAAATAGTCACTCATCCAACAGCTTGAACTAAAAATAGTCGATGGAACGTATCATTTGTATATAATCATATATAATCAATGTATAATTTACGTATACCGATTTTAAAAAGTAAAACAGTGAACCTGTCCTACTATTTGTGTAAAGATCCTAGAGTTTCACACTTAAAATTCATCAAAACATTCAAGATCGTATTGGAGGTTGATTTGGTGAGTTTGCCACATAAAATAATGTGTAGACACGTAATTTTATTCTTCTTGAGAGTGTATTTTTTACCTGTTTACCTTATTCCACCGTGTATCTTCAATCATGTGACAATTTCTCCACCAGAAAACAAAATAACAAACTCCTAACAAACCTAATCCCTAATATTCTTTTGATAACAAAATTAACCGCTCCCCTCAGTAAAATTGGGACACCTCACACTCCTACCTCATACCCCCTTCTACCAACATACCCCACCCCACTCACGTTTTCAACACATCACGCACAAAAAAGAAACACACTCATACTAGGAAAATATATACCATCACAAATATACACCCACTGGACAGATCAAAATATTCACGGGGCCTACCATATTCATACACACAACACATACACAGATCCTTCATCATTTCCCATGGATTAACAGCAACATACAAACACGCACAGCCATGGGGGGCTTCTTCGATTTTTTCCATTGAACAAAGGGTAACGCACTCACAGACATCTCACTCGAAATACACTCTAAGATACACACAACACACAAAACTCACACACAATATTCATAGACACACAAAGAGAGCAAAAGCTCGCATTTCACTGAAAAACTCGGGACCACCGAAAACAAACCATTAACACACACACGATACACACAGGGAGCTCCACACAGTGAAAGGAATTTGAATGGAGAAGGAGATCGGCCGAGAGAGATGGTGAGAAAAATGGAGAACTAAGAGAGATAGAGAAAATAGAGAAAGAGAGATTGAGGGAGATAAAGAGAAAAAAACGGAGAGGAGAGGGAGATATTGGAGCAAGAAAGGAGAGAAAAGAGACAGGGGTTGACTGTTCCGGCGAAGTCTTCATCGGGAAACGCCACTGCTGCCCAAATTTTGATCCGTCCACCATTTTCATCATTGTCGAGCTCTTCGGAGCTCCGGTGAGACGAAAACGGTGAATTCAGCTCTGTTCCGACCAAATCGACAAAACTCAACCCCTTTTTAGTCGGTTCCGATTGAGTCCCGTCGAAAAACGACCAAGTTGAAAATGAGTCAGTTGGGTCGATTCAAATTAGTGTAGATTTTGGTGTTATTGTGAGTTGGATTTGAAGTTTTATCATTGAGGTTCGATTCGAGGTTCCCGGCGCAAACTCCGTCTCATTTAATTGAGTAATACTTGAATGCAAGAGGCATTAAGGTCCATTCTTCATCTCATTCTCAATTAATCTTGATTGTTTGACACTTTGTGTGATAAATTTATTGGTGTGTGAATCTTGTTTTTGTTGATTTCGATATATTTTATATCATCGCGACTGATTGTTGATATTGATTGATGGTGTGAATTGGATAATCAAAGAAGTTGGGCTCAATTTGGAGGGTAAATCTTAATTGTAGGGATTATGTTGAAAGTTGGCTAATTCGTAACTTTGTTTGGAATATTTAATTTGTTAGTTGAATAATTTTGATGTCGTTGAATATGATAGTACCATGATAGGTCGAGTTGGGTAGGCAAATGGTAGGCTCGGGTAGGCAAATTTAAAACTTGTGGATTGTGGAATGTTTGAAATATTTATTGAATGGTTTTTGTTTACCGCATTTAGATCAATAATATTCATTTAGCCGGAGAATGCCCCAAGGCAATTTATATTTATTCACCGGGGAATGCCTCGACGTATTATGTTGGCGAAAGATGATCGTGATCAAGGCCTGAGGCATCGGGTAAAGCATTGGAGCGTAGCTTAGGATTAGTGTAGGTTTACTTTTTAGTACCTTTTTATTTCGGGCTGTAATAATTGGACTGGACACTATATTTTTGACTTGTTTTGTTTTGATTGTTTGATTGTTTTGTGTGTTTTATGTGGTTTACACATCATAATGTCAAATTAGCTGATATATTCCACGAAACGATCGTGGTCGAACCACGGGACCAAGGGGTGCCTAACACCTTCCCCTGGTCAATAGAATTCCTTAACCAGAATCTCTGTTCGCGGATCAGTTTAAAAGAGTCAAAAACAGTTTTGAAAAAAGATTTTCAAAGGTGACTTGGCACACCCACTTATGCCAAGTGGTGACTCTGAGTTAATTGTAAAGTGAATTATTTTTTAAACAAATTCTATCTATTTTCACTTAATAATAAAAATCCTTTCAAACTTACAATTATATTTTTTTGGTTAAAAAGGGGGTGTCACAGCTCTGGTGACTCTGATGGGTAATTTTTTTCAAGAATTCGAGCTTATTTTTGAAGTTATATCGGCTTAGTTTGACATTATGGGTGTATAGAAGTTGTTTGTGTTATTGTTTGTATTTGTTTTATCATTGTTGAGTGTTTAGTTTCTACGTGTTTACAGTTTTTTCTCTTATGTATTACTGTTTTATATTTGACATCATTTGCATAACTCGAGTCAATTCTTTCGCAATAAGTTTCGTAGTACACGTGTGTACACGACCTCTAGTTGAGTCGCCCTTATTTTAGGAGGGGGAGCCGTCGAGTGTATAGAGTAGGTGGAAAACTTTCGCAGCCACTATCGACCATACGCTCCCCGAACAGCCTTGTTAGTGGACCCCAGCATAGGTCAGCCTTTAGGTCATGATTATCTGCATCATATTGAGACCCAGTGGGACCCGCGTGACCCTTTGTAAGAGACTCACCTCTAAAGCATTCCTAAATGCTAAATGTTGCATCTTTGAGGGTAAAAATGTCATTTAACAAACTCATTTGGGGAAAACATGTGCTAGAATTAAAGAAAGTGTATGGCAAGAAAGAGTTCGAAAAAAAAAAAAAGTGAGTCAAAAAAGAGTTTCGTATTTTTTTAGAGTTCTTTATGACTTTTGCTTTTCACAATCCAAGAACATCGAAAAAAAATTCTTTTGTTCTCTTGAGCAAGCATTCGTAATTCAAAAATTTTAAAAAGATTTATTTTAATAGGAGCTTTTTATAAAAAAAAATTCAAAAAAGTGGTAGAATTTTTGTACACTTCATATAACGAAAAACCAAAAAAAAAAATTCTTTCATAGTTGTCGGCGTCAGTTTTATGTGAAATGACAAATTGAAAACTAAAAAAAAAAGAAAAATATTTTATCAATTGTTTTTCATTGTTTGTTTTGGTCATGTCCCTCAATCCGTGGTCCATTAGTATCTTTAATTGTCTAATCTGGACGAACTACGCACCCTGATTTTCCTCCCGAGAGAATGAAATACGTAGGCAGCCTATTGTGGGTTCGAGAATCTTATTTAAAAAATTTAAAAAGATTTTCTTCACTCTTTATTAGAGTAGGTGTCATATATATATCTCTAAAACAAAACCACAAAAAGATTTTCCTTTAATAGTTTCAAGTTTCATTTTCGTATGAAATAAAAAATTGAAAACCTAGAAGATTTTTGATAATCATAAGTTTCATTTTGTATAGAAATCTGAAAAAAATTCAAAAAGATTTTCTTCACTCTTTGTTAGAGTAGGTGTCATATATATCTTTAAAAGAAAACCACAAAAATATTTTTCTTTAATAGTTTTAAGTTTTATTTTTCGTATGAAATTCAAAATTGAAAACCCAGAAATATTTTTCTTTGCTAATCATAAGTTTCATTTTGTATAGGAAGCTACAAAATTTTAAAAAGATTTTCGCCAATTCTTTTGACAATTTGTTATTTTCTTTTCTTCTTAAAGTTTCAAGAAACAAAAAGAGTTGATCGATTGTTTTGTGGCCAAACTTCATGATCTACGCACACCTGATTCTCCTCTCTCGGGGGTGAGATACGTAGGCGCCCTTCTTGGGTTCGGTGATCTTTTTCAAAGAAAAGGAAAAAAAGAAAAAAGTTCTAAGAAAGTGTTGAACTCTAACACGTTTGTTATCTCTTGTTCAGTTAGTTTAAGGTGGTTGGTTTGTGGCATTGTGACATCGTAGCTGGTCCTCTACATCACACCAAATCCAAGTAAGGGTTAGTTGTGTCCAACAAGGATATAGAGAATGACATCATGGATCAAATAAAAAGTCAGGAAAATAAGAGTTTAAAGCAAGAGATTAGGAGACTAAGACAACAAATGATGGAAATACACCGAGCTTGGGCCAGTGGGTTGCCTCCTCCTCTGTTTCTCGCTATTGATCCCTTGAGTTTTTCACCAAAATTGCAAAGTCATATTCCTACTGTTGTTGATGCACCACAACATGACTTGGGATTTATTCCAAGCCAAATGCATCCCAATACTTCCACCACTCATTCTCTAGCTTCTCAGTATAAGCCTACTACATTCACAACACCAAATGTCATCTGTGATTTTGGTGCTCAACCTTCTACTGAGGCTTCCACATTGGCTATCCGCCCAATGGTTGTGGTTTCCCATGCCGCTAGTGAACCCATGTTCAATACTCTTGATGATCATCACTATATTCCCGAGTCTACTTTTAAGTTAACTGGACAAGCGAAATTTCTTACCAAGAAGTCTGACATGGAAGAAGAGCAAGAGAAGATGGTTGGAAAAATGAAGAGTGCAAAAAATGCTACGAGAAGTTCCCTAGGACTCGTGGGTAAAGAAGATGTTTCATATAAAGACTGGGGCATGTCTTCAAGTGTCAACCTTTCTCAAAGTTTTGAGATATCAAAATTTGAGGAGAATGATGGACATAAAGATGTCGTGCAACATTTGGGACGATATTGCAATCAATTAAGGAAAAAAGAAGGGAAGAAGAATAAAAATATACCTATTGTTGTTCCAGGGGCAAAGCAGAGCTCGAAAGGTCCCACTCATTAATATTGTCAGTCTCAAGCCTAAGTTCATTTCCAAGCTCCATATAATCACTCCCAAAATCCATTATACTTCACCCCCTCCATATCTAGTATACTGCGCACAACCATATGTTCAACTTCCTTCTTACCCACAACGGCGTGCATCAACTCGTTAGAGTCATCCTCTAACTCCATAAATATATCAAAGCCCTTCTAGGCCTGATGTTTCATCCAATTCAAACAATAAAAAGAGGCAAAAGTCTAGAGATAGTTTCTCACTAATTGTAGAGTCGTATACTAGTTTATTCCAAAGATTGGTACAGTGGAGCATGATCATTCCTCTCCTTGGGTATACTCCTGATCCGCATTCAAGAAGTTTTGATCCTAATGTATGATGTGCATATCATTCTAATATTCAGGGTCACAGTATTGAAGATTGTCGTGCTTTGAAAAGAGAAATAGAAAAGATGATTCAAGATAAATCGATTATGGTGCAGAACATTGATGGTGTTGAAAGCTCTAGTCATGCTGATATGCAAACCAGTGGCTAAGATGTCAGGCTCAGCAAATGAGAAGTCACTCCTCTCCTTACAAGAAAAGGTTTTGTTAGCTTGTTTTGTTTTCTTTTCTGTTATCCAAATTATTTCAGGGTTGTAGTTCGGGATCTATCTTATTTTATTCCTTTGTCGTTTATGTTCAAACCCTTCTATCGTTCATGGAGTGTCCTTTTTTTTCCTTTGTGTTGTAAATATGTGTTGCTTATTTGTTTTATTTTACATATACATTTTATGTTGGTTCTAGTGATATGACATGCTGATAGAATTTTCAGCTAGATCTTAAAATTTGGTTTAATCATGAAACATTGAATCAGAGGGCTAAAGCTAGAGAAAAAAAGCATCTGATAAATAGGTAGCGTGTTAAGACATTTGGTGACCATGTTGAAGCCTTCTTTCAAAATTAAGGCAATTATTTTGAGAATCACAAGAATAACATAGTCATCAATTGAAAAATATAGCTCAATTAGGTTAAATAGTGGACGTGTGATCCCTATATCCAGAGAAATAGTAAGACAATCAGCTTCACAAAAACATGAGTCACTCAATGTGAGGGATATACAACAAAGATGGAGTTGTATGCTGGACAAAGTGCAGAAGTAGTGACACACATACTCACTTAAAGTTAGTGTTGTTAAAGTGTCACAAATGATCTTGATCTTTCACTTCATATTACATGATGTGTACTTGCACTTTCAAGGATTGATATGATGAAGACATTTCATTCTGCTATCACAACATTGTGTCATCCTTTGTTTACCCCATTTGAGCTTTAGTGTTATTTTCTTTCATACCTCTCTTTTGAAATCAAGATATAGTTAGCAAAGCTCAAAAGAAAATTGTCGAGCAAAAGAATAGAGTCAGAAAAGTTTCAAAAAAAAAGAGAAAAAAAATATTCCAAAGAGAAAAGAGTCAATATAAGAGTAAAAAAAAAGAAATCAAGAATCAAGCAAAAGAATAAGTTGTCGGAACTACGTGTGACCTGATTCTCCTCTCTCGGGGGTGAGATACGTAGGCTGCCCTACTTTGGGCTCGGTCCAATCAAATAAACAATTTAGAATTTCCCAGTCAAAAGAAACTGGGGCATGAGTTAATCTTCATTGTTTGAGTGGATTCCAAAAGTTGTAAGTCTCACCCCACTTTAAGTGTCGTTTGGGCCTCATGCCATCCTTTCTTTCTAACCCTATTCAAAATTCAAGTTACAACCAAAGAAAGACCTTCAGATCAATCTTTGAGGTTGTTAAGGCTAAGCGTGCAAGGGATATGATGATGCATTTGGGTACTACTTGTCTTCCTCAATATAAGGAATTAGGAGAGAGATAAAAATACGAGAATCTTATCGATGAAAACCCTCACGGGCACTGTAAGATGATGGTAAGTTGAGAGAAATAAAAATGAGAGAGTCTTATTGGTGAAAACCCTCACGGGCACCATAAGATGATGGTAGGCTAAGAGAAACGAAAATGAAAGTCTCATTGGTGAAATCCTCACAAACACTCAAATTGAAAGAAATGAAAATAAGAGAGTCTCGTTCATTATACTAGGGCAATGATGAGCTGAGAGGAAGAAAATGAGAGAGGTTTGTTGGCAAAAATCCTTCAAGGTGTCACTAGCCGAATGAGGTCTATAAGTGGAATTGGCCTAATGAAGCAACTCAATTTCAGGTCATTAACTCAACAACAATTGGTGGAAAGTTTGGATAAAAAGATTAGGCAGCTTAACCCAAAAATACTTGGCATAATCATTAGAATTGATTGTCATTTTCAGATAAAATTTTCTTTTCTTTATTTTAAAAAAAGGACAAACAGTGTCTTTTCTTTCTTTTCTTTATTTTTATTTTTGTCCTTTCGAGTCTGTCATTCAAACAAAAATCATTTTTCTCATGTCTTTGAGTTAAGTCATGTCAAAACAAGTGACAAAGGATCTCAAAAGTTGTTACCTACTTCTTCAATTGCACACAAAAAGACAAAAGGCTAGCACATGAAAGAAGAATGATTGCAAGTCAGAACAAGGCATGCAGAAGGTTATTGTCAATAGATAGATTTGGGGAATTCTGGGAAATACCAAGGTGTAAAGTGGATTATCTAAGAAATATAGCAAATCAGAGATACTGTGTTTTTTTCGGAGTTACTCTTAATATTCTGAGTTTGAATCAACGGTGCAACAAGGCTATGACAAATGTTAATGATTAGAAGCAAGATTTTAATGGGAATAGTGCAAGAGAAATCATCTCAAAAGCCAAAACTGCAAACCAACTACCTGGTTTTAAGCTCATAAGTTTTTTTTGTATGAAACAAAAACAATTGCTACCTTCAAATCAAAGGCTTCAAAGTGCAAATATCCAGAGGTACAATTCCTCATTTCTACAAATGTAAGAGCAGTGTTGCTGTACAGGTTTGATAATCACAATGGTGGTAAAACACATTATATTGTACCCCCTAAGAGACACATTCTCTAATTTGGGTCTTTCATTTCTCATGGCTAGGAGGTGCACTTTCTAATTTGAGCCTTTAATCCAGAAAGATGCACTTTTAGTAAGAATCTTTCACTTTCACTCTTAAGAGAGGGAATTGTTGGTCTCAGTCATTCAATTTTACACTCAAAAGGTGCATTGGTTGATCAGAATCATTCATTCATCTTTGCATTATGCATTGTTGCAAGTAGTTGTGATTGGGTTTGACACCCGCAAAAGATTTTGATGATAAACTGGGTCAAAAAGGAATTTCAATTTTTTTATTAGGAACTTCACTTGAGGACCCTCCTAGCAAAATGTGACTTTATTTTTTTGGAAAATGAAATCTTTCTTTATCATAATTAATGTATGGGATAATTTTTATTCTAGCTTTGATTTTGATGAATAGGAGCCTGCCTGAAGAACGGGGCAATGAAATTGAAAGTCAGGAGTCCGCATGAAGAATAAGGTGATGAAATTGCAAGTCAGGAGCCCGCCTGAAGAACAGGGTGATGAAATTAAAAGTCAGGAGCCCGCCTAATTAACAGGGTGATGAAATTGAAAGTCAGAAACCTACCTGAAGAACAGGGTAGTGAAATTAAAAGTCAGGAGCCCACCTAAAGAATAGGGTGATGAAATTGTAAGTCAGGAGCTCACCTAAAGAATAGGGCGATGAAATTGTAAGTTTGGAGCCCACCTGAAGAACAGGGTGATGAAATAAAAAATCAGGAGCCCGCCTGAAGAATAGAGTGATGAAATTGCAAGTCAGGAGCCCACTTAAAGAACAGGATAATGAAATTAAAAGTCAGGAGCCTGCCTGAAGAACAGAGCAATGAAATTGTAAGTCGGGAGACCGCTTGCAGAACAGGGCGATGAAATTGTAAGTCAGGAGTCCGCCTGAAGAACAGGGCGATGAAATGGAAAGTCAGGAGCCCACCTGAAGAACAGGGCAATGAAATTGAAAGTTAGGAGCTCGCCTAAAGAACAGGGTGATAAAATTAAAAGTTAGGCGCCCACCTAAAGAACAGGGAGATGAAATTGTAAGTCAGGAGCCCGCTGAAGAACAGGGCAATGAAATTCTAAGTCAGGAGCTCGCCTGAAGAACAGGGTGAAATTGTAAGTCAGGAGCCTGCCTGAAGAACAGGGTGATGAAATTGAAAGTCAGGAGCCTGCCTGAAGAACAAGGTGATAAAATTGCAAGTCAGGAGCTCGCCTGAAGAATAGGGTGATGAAATTGCAAGTTAAGAGCTTGCCTGAAGAACATGATGATGAAGTTGAAAGTCGGGAGCCCGTCCGAAGAATAGGATAATAAAATTGTAAGTCAGGAGCCCACCTGAAGAATAGGGTGATGAAATTGAAAGTCAGGAGCCCGCCTGAAGAATAGAGTGATGAAATTGCAAGTCAAGAGCCCGCCTGAAAAACAGGGTAATGAAATTAAAAGTAAGGAGCTTGTCTGAAGAACAGGGTGATGAAATTGCAAATCAGAAGCCTGCCTGAAGAACAGGATGATGAAATTAAATGTTAGGAGCCCACCTGAAGAATAGGGTGGTGAAATTGCAAGTCAGGAGTCCGCCTGAAGAATAGGATGATAAAATTATAAGTCAGGAGCCCACCTAAAGAACAGGGTGATGAAATCGCAAGTCAAGAGCCTGCCGGTAGAACAGGGTAATGAAATTACAAGTTAGGAGCCCGCTTGAAGAACAGGGTGATGAAATTACAAGTCAGGAGCCTTCCTGAAGAACAGGGTGATAAAATAGCAAGTCAGGATCCTGCCTGAAGAATAGAGTGATAAAATAGCAAGTCAAGAGCCCGCCTGAAGAACAGGGTAACAAGGTGAAGCAATTGAAAATCAAAAGATTAAAAAATAGCAAGTCAGGAGCCCGCTTGGAGAATAGGGTGATGAAATTTAAAGTCAAGCAATAAGGTGAAAAAATTGTAAGTCAGGAGCCTGCCTGAAGAACAGGGTGAAGATTTTCAAATTCAACTTCAAATTTTGAAGTATCACTGACAGAACATGGTCTGTTTTTGAGTTCATATCCACCATTAAATTTTGCATGGAGAAAGAATCTATTCTCAAGTTCAGCCCAAAGAAGATCAGATCTTCTGTCAATTTTGAAAATATCAGAAACTCAAGTCAAGAGTCCAAAAGAAGCTGCATAATATAAGACTTTTGTAATTTCAGTTATCTTTTAATTTGCAATTTTCATTTTTGATGTAATGACAGATCGCAGACCGAAACCTCGACAGAGCCTCACTTGACTCTCCAACTAGGTATCGTCCTTTTCCTTTCCAACCCCTTGAGATACTTGTGACTCAATCCCTTCATAATCTGGGTAAGTAGGATGTCCAAAATCAAGAATCAGTTGCATTCCTTCCTTCTGCTTCCTTCGAATAATAGTCGGGTCAAAATTCAATTTTGTTGTTTACTTCTTTGTCTGAAAACACTGTGCTTACATCCAAAGAGGGACATAATGTAGACACATAAATTGTCCCTTTTGAGAGTGTATTTTCACCTATTTACCTTATCCCGTCGTGTATCCTCAATCATATGATAATTCCTCCTCTAGAAGACTAAATAACAAAATCCTAACAAGCCTAATCCCTAATATTCTTTTAATAAAAAAATTAACCAATCCCCTCAATAAAATTGGGACACCCCACACTCCTACCTCATACCCCCTTCTACCCATATACCCCGCCCCACTCACATTTTTAATACATCACACACAAAAAAGAAACACACTCACACTAGGAAAATATATACTATCACAGATATATACCCACTGGACAGATCACAATATTCATGGGGCCCACCATATTCATACACACTACACATACACAGATCCTTCATCTTTTTTTCATGGATTAACAGCAACATACATACACGCACAACCATGGAGGGATTCTTCAATTTTTTCCATTGAACAAAGGGTAACGTACTCACAGACAGCTCACTTGAAATACACTCTAAGATACACAACATATATAACTCATGTACAATATTCACATACACACACATAGAGCAAAAGGCCTATCTCATCGAAAAACTCGCGACTTATCAAAAACCATTAATACACACACGATACACACATAGAGCTCTATACAGTGGAGGGATTAAATAGAGAAGGAGATCATCTAAGAGAGACGATGAGAAAAATGGAGAATTGAGAGAAATAGAGAAGATAGAGGAAGAGAGACTGAGGGAGATAGAGAGAAAGAAACAGAGAGGAGAGGGAGATATTTGAGCGAGAAAGGATATAAAAAAGACAGGGGTTGACTGTTCTGGCAAAGTCTTCATCGGGAAATGCCACTGCTATTCAAATTTTGATCCATCCATCATTTTCATCATTGTCGAGCTCGTCGGAGATCCGGTGGGACAAAAGCGGTGAACCAAACTCCGTTCTAACCATATATACAAAACTTAACCCCTTTTTAGTCAGGTCCAACTGAGTCCCATCGTTAAACGACCAAGTTAAAAATGGGTCAGTAGGGTCGATTCAAATTAGTGTAGATTTTGGTGTTATTGCGAATTGGATTTTGAGTTTTAGCATCGAGGTTTGATTCAAGGTTCCTGGTGCGAACTCCATCTCATTTAATTGAGTAATACTCAAATACAAGCGGCATTAAGGCCTATTCTTTATCTCATTCTCAATTAATCTTGATTGTTTGACACTTTGTGTGGTAAATTTATTGATGTGTGAATCTTGAGTTTTGTTGATGTTGATATGTTTTATATCATCGCGGTTGATTGTTGATATTGATTGATGGTGTGAATTGGATAATCAAAGAAGTTGGGTTACATTTGGAGGGTAAATCTTAATTGTGTAGATTATGTTGAACGTTGTCTAATTTGTAACTTTATTTGGAATATATAATTTGTTAGTTGAATAATTTTGATATTGTTGAACATGATAGTACCATGATAGGTCGAGTTGGGTAGGTAAATGGTAGGCTCGGTAGGAAAATTTTGAACTTGTGGCTTGTGAAATATTTGGAATATTTATTGAATGATTTTTCTTTACCACATTTGGATCAATTGTATTCATTTAGCCGGGGAATGCCCTGAGGTAATTTGTATTTATTCACCGGAGAATGTCCCGACGTATTATGTTGGTGGAAGATGATCGTGATCAAGACCTGAGGCATCGGGTAAAGCATTGGAGCGTAGTTTAGGATTAGTGTAGGTTTACCTTTTAGTACCTTTTTATTTTGGGCTGTAATAATTGGACTGAACACTATATTTTTGACTTGTTTTGTCTTGTTTGTTTGATTGTTTTGTGTGTTTTGTGTGGTTTACACATTCATAGTGTCAAATTAGCCGATATATTTCATGAAGCGATCGTGGTCAAACCACGGGGCCGAGGGGTTCCTAACACCTTTCCCTCGGTCAACAGAATTCCTTAACTGGAATCTCTGTTCACGGATCAGTTTAGAAGAGTCAAAACAGTTTGAAAAAATATTTTCAAAGGTGACTTGGTACACCTGATCATTGATGATAGGCGAATTTACACGCCTATATCAATATATTTTGCCCATATTTTAGCCTAGTTTTGAGAACAAACTATATATTTCATGCACTTTTAGTCCTTTTTCCTATAAGTGAGCTAACGAACATGATTAGCAAAGTTTCAGGTATAAATGATGCCGAAATCAGCATTTTATGGCTTACTTGACGCCAAAGAAAGCTCACGAAGGAAGAAACGTAAGATTGGACGCCTAAAGGACCAAAAACGCTGCATGGAAAATCTATCCCGGGCCAAAACAACATTTCTGAAGACTTTGGGTATTAGCAGTAGCTTATTAAGATTAGGATAATGATACATTAACCTAGTACAATTGGGTTAAGTATTTCATTAGCTTAGTAGGATTTGGTTAAGTATTTCATTAGCTTAGTAGGAATAGGATATGGGTATTATAAATACCCTATCATGCTAGAGATTTTTATTCATTCCTCCCTTAGTGGAGAGATACAATCCTCCCTTAGTGGAGAGATACATTCTACTTCTCAATTACAACTCTTCTAATCTTCCCATTAATTCTATTTTTCTTCTTCTATTCATCTATTCAATTCTTAATTTCCGCAACAAGAGAAACGTTACTTTGCTAAGGAATTCACACCTCACGCCTACCACTTGTGCTACACGAAAATCATCAATCTTGTGGTATAATAACAACAATGCAAATTGTGATTTCCTTCGCATTCATGGGTAACTAAACTTCTCTGTTGGGGTTATGGAAGTCGTATGAGATACTATCTATTGCTGTGAGTTTATGAGTTCGTGACACGTATGCTGCTTATATCATTATTCTCTTCATCTTAATGCAAATTCTTGTGGCTGCAGACGCATAGAATAACGCCAGTATAACATTTAACTTGTTCGAAAGAAAGGTTATCTGTCTGGAAAAGAGATAATGTCAAGGTAGTAGGACACCCTTTCCTATTAAAAAGCTAGTGCCGTAACTGGACTAACCTCTTGGAGAATTCGTACCGTTAGACACTCTTTATGATCGAATGAGTTAAAGTGAAATAATCCTCGAATAGGTCGAAAGACGCCTGGATTTACCATCGAATACAATTCTCTATAAGCACATGTATGTCACAATTCTACACACTCATAGCCAATAGAGACGTATAACTCAGAAGGTGGACATAACCCCAACGCTTCAATTCTCATTGTTTACAACTCACGTAACATTCTTTCTTTTTATTTTCAGCTTTTATTTTGATACTTTATTTAAATTACTTGCACGACAAGAATCCCCCCTCTTACGAGACTTGCACCAAAAGTTTAGTAATTTTGCTTACTTATTGGCCAAGCTATTCTCTGTGGGATCGATACCCAACCCAGGTTGGGTTCTATATTTGCTAACGACCGCTTTACACTCCTACGAGAGCTGTAGATTGAGCGTTATCAAAAATTGGCGCCGTTGCAGGGGAATACGAGTGTCAATCAAGTTTGTGATAATTACTAGACCCTTTGGTCAAAGATTCTCGTACTTTTACTTTCATTTTTTGTTTTTGTTTACTGCAGGTTTTTATTCAGTGCATGCCCCATACTAAAAGTTCTGGTCAACCGTTATTACCTATCAATCCTGAACCACAATGCATTGGAAGAATGGAAGCACAAGCAGAAATCGAAAGGATGGCTGCTCAACAGGAACAAGCAAGATTGGCTGCCCTTGCCGCTGCCCAAGTACACCAACAAAACATTGATAACCCTGGGCGAGCAACAAATCCTGACGATGAGGATTTAGGTGATGACGAGTTACTAAACCCTAGCCGTGATGCTAAAATTATAACACCTGCCAACCGAAGAGGTCGACAAGCTCGGTTTAGGTATGATCGCCAACCTATGCAGCCAGCTTTCGACGATGATGATGATGATCTTGATGGTGCCGGAGCCACTGGGGCCATAATTCCACCACCATTAGCGCCCGGAACCAAGTTCAACATCACAAGCACCATGATTCAGTTATTGCAACTCAAGGGATTATTTGGTGGACTAGCAGGCGATGATCCGAATATGCATCTCATCAACTTTATTTCTACATGCAAGTCGTTTGACAATCCTGGTGTTGGTCAGAATGCAATTCGATTACGTCTATTTCCATTGTCTCTGTCTGGGGAGGCAACACTATGGTTGAATGGGCTGACTCCTGATTCTATTACAAATTGGAGGCAATTGAGAGACGCTTTCCTAGAAAGATTCTTTCCGCCATCCAAGAGGGCGTAATTGAGAGATGAAATCAGCAACTTTCGTCAGCTTCCCACTGAAGCTCTTCATGAAACACGGGAGAGGTTCAAGACAAAGCTAGCGAGGTGCCCAAACCATCACATGACCAATGTTCACCTAATGGAGATCTTATATAGAGCCTTGAATTCAATAACTAAACCAGTGGTGGATAATGCAGCTGGAGGATCTTTCATGGACCTCACCTTTGGTCAAGCAAGCAATATGCTAGATCGTATGACGAAACAAAGTAGAGCTTGGCATACCAGGGATTCTGAGGTAGCAAGCCCCACTTTATCTATTGGCATGACTGCAGACCAAAGAAGAAGAGAAGAAGAACGTGATCAAGATATGGCGCATTTGAAAACACAAATGGATCTTCTTACAAAGCATTTATTATCAGGGAAGACCGAAAAAGTGAAAGCTATTGCATCAAAAGGAAGAGACGAATCTGATTCGGAAGATGAGGCCAACTACTTGAACAATCAGGGGGGTTTCCGCGGGAATGCCCAAGGAAACCAAGGTCGGAACTATTATGATAAATCTGGAAACAAGGACCAAGGTAGTTGGAAGAACAAGAATGAAAAGAGTGGTTTGTACGTTCCCCCTGGTAGACGTGACACCACCACATCTAATTCTGGAAGTATGGAAGACATGATGGCTAAATTATTGAAAGGAGTGGAAGCAACGAGCGCGGGAGTAACAGAGGTAATCAATGATTTGTCCTCCATGAAACAATTAGTTGATTCACATTCCACTTCTATCAAACAAATAGAGCATCAATTGAGCCAACTTTCAGCAGCACTCAATCAAAGAAAGGTCGGCACTTTACCTAGCGATATTGTGCCAAACCCAAGGAATGACGGGTCATGCATGGCCATCACTATCAGAAGTGGTAAGGTGCTGGAAACTTCAGCAAAAGGCAAGCAAGTGGTTGACGAAGTTGCGGACATGGATGACAACACAAAAGGAGAAGATGTCGCAGCACCCACTCCTGACGTCAAGGACGCCACATCCAGCACTGTGCAACCTGAAAAAGTGGAAAAACGGAAGCAAGAGGAGAAGAAAACCGTGGAAAGAACACTTCCATACCCACCACCACCTTTTCCCCAAAGATTAAAGAAGGTGGCAGATGATACAAAGTTCAGCAAATTCATGAATATGTTAAAGCAGCTGACCATTAATGTTCCATTGGTGGAGGCACTTGAACAAATGCCTGGATATGCAAAATTTATGAAGGACCTGTTGACAAAGAAGCGGGCATCAAGTTATGAGTTAGCAGATAATGTTCATCATTGTAGTGCAGTTGCTACCCGATCGATAGTTCAGAAGAAGGCCGACCCCGGAGATTTCACTATTCGTTGCACCATAGGATCTTTGAATTTTGCCAAAGCATTGTGCGATCTAGGTGCTAGCATAAATTTGATGCCACTATCCATCTACAAGAAGTTGGGGCTAGGCGATCCGACACCAACCAATATGAGGCTCGTGATGGCTGATAGGTCGGTACAAAGACCTGTGGATATCTTGAATGATGTGTTGGTGAAAGTTTCTTCATTCATCTTTCCTGCAGACTTCGTTATTCTGGATTGTAAGAAGGATTCTGAAGTTCCCATAATCCTGGGACGTCCTTTCCTTGCAACCGGAAGTGTGCTTATTGACATGAAAGATAATGAGCTTTTGTTTCGAATTAATGACGAAGTAGTACGGTTTGATATATGCAAAGCCATGAAACAGCCCAATGATATGAATGAGTTATCTGTAGTTGATGTTCATCAAGAGGATATGAAAGCATTATCTATAGAGAAACAGCCTACTGTTGAGCCATTGTCTGCTGCGCCACTGAATGTTGAGCATGAGGATAATGAAGATTATGAAGAACTTATGGGTGATCTAACATAAATAGAGCCTTATACTCCTAAGCAACCGGATTGTGATCTCAAGAATCAACCAACAGCGAAGACTCCCATTGACGAGCCACCAATGCTAGAATTGCAAGAGCTCCCCGATTATCTAAGGTATGTGTTCTTGGAAAGTAGAAATATACTTCCAGAGAGTGCAGATGATTTAAGTGAACAGCACGTAGAGGCTCTCATCTCTGCTCTGAAGAGATACAAGAGAGCTATGGGTTGGACTATTGATGATATAATTGGTGACTCTCCGGAGAAACGTATGAGCCATCTCGAAAAAGATCGCATGCCCACAGGTAAGCCTCATTGTCGTCTAAATCCTTTCAGAAAACGATCCACCATTTACCTCGACGAAGTCTGAGTACTCGAGGTAACTATGTCGTGCCACGATAATAAATAAGGCGCTAGATGGGAGGCAACCCATCGTTTATCATTTTTCATTTATTGTTTATCGTTTTGTCTTTCTTTCGTTCTAGTACTTGTTTTGTTTTTGATAAATGAAAATCCAAAAATAAGAGTCGTGCCACGACCAAAACTAAGGCGCTTGGTGGGAGGCAACCCATCGTACTAATCGTTTTCATTGGTTTTGAGCAAATATAAGTGCGAGAAGTATTCAACGAGGAGATTGGTCTCAAATGACGATTTCGACGTATTGGATGGAAAAGGTGGTAAGTTAATTATAAGGATGCATAAGGCTATGGATTGAGCATTACTCATGCTTAAATAGGCATCGAGGAAGGCTAGGCCTAGGTAAAACTAGGCCACGAACAACGTAAAACCTATCCTATAGCCTAAGGTCTCGGAATCTAGTGTGCTATACACTATGCGCCGCCCATTCTTAAGTGTGCTTTTGACTATGCGCCGCCTATGCTATGGCATTAGGTCTCAGGATCTCATATGCCATAGACTATGCAGCGCATATGTCTCAAAATGCTATAGACTATGCGGCGCATATGTCTCAAAATGCCATAGACTATGTGGCGCATATGTCATGACTATGCCGAGCATTATGCGCCGCATATGTGGTATTTTTGTCTTCAAAACCGTTTGGAAATGGGTCAAAACCCGACCCATTCTCTTCCTATATAAAGGGGACTTAGTATTGAAACATAACCACATTAGAAATTGACCCAAAGGCGCCGCACATCCATCCAAATCATCTCAAAATTTCTCTTTTTGCTCTTCCAATTCACAAGAACATCTCCAAAGGCTTCAATCACGTAAGTACTCTTTTGTTCTTCATCCATTTTTCGTAAGTACTACGTTGCTATGCCTATTATGAATTGCTATATCTTGAAGAAGCATTGGTGATATTCATGTGTTTGAATTGCTGATACACAACCAAGTGAGTGAACATATACGTTAGGATGATCTTAACTTGTTTCCGACTTGAATTTGATTTTGGTGCATTGTCATACTACTTGCGGAATTGCTATAGTCATGAACATTGCATAATCTTGTCACTTGAATACTTACATGTTAGAATGTCCCGTTTAGCGGTATAAGACTTATAGTTGCCTACCGACATAGGAGGTTGTGATAGATACTATACCTTGATGTAATCCCTATGTAGTAGTCTTGCTATACCTAACATGAAAGTATTACTTATCCCGTCGTGTATCCTCAATCATATGATAATTCCTCCTCTAGAAGACAAAATAACAAAATCCTAACAAGCCTAATCCCTAATATTCTTTTAATAAAAAAATTAACCAATCCCCTCAATAAAATTGGGACACCCCACACTCCTACCTCATACCCCCTTCTACCCATATACCCCGCCCCACTCACATTTTTAATACATCACACACAAAAAAGAAACACACTCACACTAGGAAAATATATACTATCACAGATATATACCCACTGGACAGATCACAATATTCATGGGACCCACCATATTCATACACACTACACATACACAGATCCTTCATCTTTTTTTCATGGATTAACAGCAACATACATACACGCACAACCATGGAGGGATTCTTCAATTTTTTCCATTGAACAAAGGGTAACGTACTCACAGACAGCTCACTTGAAATACACTCTAAGATACACAACATATATAACTCATGTACAATATTCACATACACACACATAGAGCAAAAGGCCCTATCTCATCGAAAAACTCGCGACTTATCAAAAACCATTAATACACACACGATACACACATAGAGCTCTATACAGTGGAGAGATTAAATAGAAAAGGAGATCATCTAAGAGAGACGATGAGAAAAATGGAGAATTGAGAGAGATAGAGAAGATAGAGGAAGAGAGACTGAGGGAGATAGAGAGAAAGAAACAGAGAGGAGAGGGAGATATTTGAGCGAGAAAGGATATAAAAAAGACAGGGGTTGACTGTTCTGGCAAAGTCTTCATCGGGAAATGCCACTGCTATTCAAATTTTGATCCATCCATCATTTTCATCATTGTCGAGCTCGCCGGAGATCCGGTGGGACAAAAACGGTGAACCAAACTCCGTTCTAACCATATATACAAAACTTAACCCCTTTTTAGTCAGGTCCAACTGAGTCCCATCGTTAAACGACCAAGTTAAAAATGGGTCAGTAGGGTCGATTCAAATTAGTGTAGATTTTGGTGTTATTGCGAATTGGATTTTGAGTTTTAGCATCGAGGTTTGATTCAAGGTTCCTGGTGCGAACTCCATCTCATTTAATTGAGTAATACTCAAATACAAGCGGCATTAAGGCCTATTCTTTATCTCATTCTCAATTAATCTTGATTGTTTGACACTTTGTGTGGTAAATTTATTGATGTGTGAATCTTGAGTTTTGTTGATGTTGATATGTTTTATATCATCGCGGTTGATTGTTGATATTGATTGATGGTGTGAATTGGATAATCAAAGAAGTTGGGTTACATTTGGAGGGTAAATCTTAATTGTGTAGATTATGTTGAACGTTGTCTAATTTGTAACGTTATTTGGAATATATAATTTGTTAGTTGAATAATTTTGATATTGTTGAACATGATAGTACCATGATAGGTCGAGTTGGGTAGGTAAATGGTAGGCTCGGTAGGAAAATTTTGAACTTGTGGCTTGTGAAATATTTGGAATATTTATTGAATGATTTTTCTTTACCACATTTGGATCAATTGTATTCATTTAGCCGGGGAATGCCCTGAGGTAATTTGTATTTATTCACCGGAGAATGTCCCGACGTATTATGTTTGTGGAAGATGATCGTGATCAAGACCTGAGGCATCGGGTAAAGCATTGGAGCGTAGTTTAGGATTAGTGTAGGTTTACTTTTTAGTACCTTTTTATTTTGGGCTGTAATAATTGGACTGAACACTATATTTTTGACTTGTTTTGTCTTGTTTGTTTGATTGTTTTGTGTGTTTTGTGTGGTTTACACATTCATAGTGTCAAATTAGCCGATATATTTCATGAAGCGATCGTGGTCAAACCACGGGGCCGAGGGGTTCCTAACACCTTTCCCTCGGTCAACAGAATTCCTTAACTGGAATCTCTATTCACGGATCAGTTTAGAAGAGTCAAAACAGTTTGAAAAAATATTTTCAAAGGTGACTTGGTACACCTGATCATTGATGATAGGCGAATTTACACGCCTATATCAATATATTTTGCCCATATTTTAGCCTAGTTTTGAGAACAAACTATATATTTCATGCACTTTTAGTCCTTTTTCCTATAAGTGAGCTAACGAACATGATTAGCAAAGTTTCAGGTATAAATGATGCAGAAATCAGCATTTTATGGCTTACTTGACGCCAAAGAAAGCTCACGAAGGAAGGAACGTAAGATTGGACGCCTAAAGGACCAAAAACGCTGCATGGAAAATCTGTCCCGGGCCAAAACAACATTTCTGAAGACTTTGGGGATTAGCAGTAGCTTATTAAGATTAGGATAATGATACATTAACCTAGTACAATTGGGTTAAGTATTTCATTAGCTTAGTAGGATTTGGTTAAGTATTTCATTAGCTTAATAGGAATAGGATATGGGTATTATAAATACCCTATCATGCTAGAGATTTTTATTCATTCCTCCCTTAGTGGAGAGATACAATCCTCCCTTAGTGGAGAGATACATTCTACTTCTCAATTACAACTCTTCTAATCTTCCCATTAATTCTATTTTTCTTCTTCTATTCATCTATTCAATTCTTAATTTCCGCAACAAGAGAAACGTTACTTTGCTAAGGAATTCACGCCTCACGCCTACCACTTGTGCTACACGAAAATCATCAATCTTGTGGTATAATAACAACAATGCAAATTGTGATTTCCTTCGCATTCATGGGTAACTAAACTTCTCTGTTGGGGTTATGGAAGTTGTATGAGATACTATCTATTGCTGTGAGTTTATGAGTTCGTGACACGTATGCTGCTTATATCATTATTCTCTTCATCTTAATGCAAATTCTTGTGGCTGCAGACGCATAGAATAACGCCAGTATAACATTTAACTTGTTCGAAAGAAAGGTTATCTGTCTGGAAAAGAGATAATGTCAAGGTAGTAGGACACCCTTTCCTATTAAAAAGCTAGTGCCGTAACTGGACTAACCTCTTGGAGAATTCGTACCGTTAGACACTCTTTATGATCGAAAGAGTTAAAGTGAAATAATCCTCGAATAGGTCGAAAGACTCCTGGATTTACCATCGAATACAATTCTCTATAAGCACATGCATGTCACAATTCTACACACTCATAGCCAATAGAGACGTATAACTCAGAAGGTGGACATAACCCCAACGCTTCAATTCTCATTGTTTACAACTCACGTAACATTCTTTCTTTTTATTTTCAGCTTTTATTTTGATACTTTATTTAAATTACTTGCACGACAAGAATCCCCCCTCTTACGAGACTTGCACCAAAAGTTTAGTAATTTTGCTTACTTGTTGGCCAAGCTATTCTCTGTGGGATCGATACCCAACCCAGGTTGGGTTCTATATTTGCTAACGACCGCTTTACACTCCTACGGGAGCTGTAGATTGAGCGTTATCAATCATGCCAAGTGGTGACTCTGAGTTAATTATAAAATGAATCCTTTTCAAAATAAATTTTATCTTTTGTTACTTGATAATAAAAGCCCTTTCAAACTTAAAATTATATTTTTTTTATTGTAAAGGGGGTATGACAAGGAGGACATGTGGGAAAAATATTCACGGGTAACCAAGGGTTATGTGCAACTGTTGTATCTATACAACACGAGTCTTTCCATATAAAGTATGAAAATATAAGGGGATAAAGGATAGCCCTGGCGAATGCTTCTCGGAGGATTAAAGAAAGGCATAGGACTTCCATTAACAAGTACAGAAACAGAAGTGGTAGTGATGCAAGACATGAAGAGCGTAACCACTTTGAGCAGGAAATTGAAGTAAAGAAGAGTGTCATGAATGAAAGACCATTCGAGGCGGTCAAAAGCCTTCTCTAAGTCAATTTTTAGCATCATGTAGCCTTTCCTACTCTTAGATCTCTTAAAATAGTGAAGGAGTTCTTGAACTAAGATGGTATTATCTACAGCTCTCCTATTGGCTAAGAAACTGGCTTGCGTAGGGCCAATCAAATTCTGGAAAAAAGATTTTAAGCGATTAACCAGAATTTTAGTAATGATCTTATAAATAATGTTACACAGGCTAATGGGTTTGTATTGGCCAATTATCGCAACATTTGAGGACTTTGGGACCAGACAGATATAAGTGTTGTTGATACAGTGAGGGATTTCCCAATGAGTGAAGATAACAAAGCAAAAGTCCTCAACAGAATTTCCAACTATATTCCAATATTTTTGAAAAAAGAAAGGATGGATTCCGTCTGGTCCAGGAGATTTATAGGGCTTAAAAGATTTAATTGTTGTGGTTATTTCAGTACAAGTTAGGTTTCTTTTCAGGTGAGAATAAGAAGACAGGGAAATTATTCTTGAAGTAGCAACTAGTCCTAGGTTAGTTGAGTAAGAAGATGTTGATACTTGGCAAACTTAAAAGGCTAGTATTATAAGTAAATTTGATCTTATGATTAGTTCCCCAAGTAATTTTCCCAATCTGAGTGAAATGCATCTCAGCAACTTCATTGTCTAGCACCAAGTTTAAAAAATACTAAAATTACTAAAAAATTCCTTCAGTTTAAATTTTTTACATAAATTCCTTTTTTTACTATTTTTATTAAAATCTCAAGATACATCTTAAAAACCTCATTTTTGTTGGATACAATTTGCAAGATTAAAGGGGCGGTTACCTCCTCCATCAATGCCGCTTATCAAGGTGAGTTTTTTTTTCATTTTTATCTCAATTTATTCATATTTTTGAAAAAATTTATTTCCCCTTAATTTCTTCTTCATTGTTGTCTTATGAACTTTAATAACTTAGTTCAAATCTAAAATTAATTTTCATCTCAAATTCTTCTAAGTTGTTTTTCTTTAACATTGTTGAATTAATTTCTTTCCATTTTATCTCAATTTATTCATGTTTTTGACAAGAGTTAATTCCCCCCAGTTTCTTCTTCATTGTCGTCTTATGAACTTCAATAACTTAGTTCAAATCTCAAATTAATTTTTATCTCAAATTCTTCTAAGTTATTTTTCTTTAACATTATTGAATAAATCCTTTATTGCTTTATTTTACATAATGGATCTAGATATTGGGCCATCTTTTAGTATTGAAGTCTCTCAGTTAAATCAAGATATTGTTAATTTTTTGTATGATGTATTTGATAAAGACTCGGATGATTTCCATGAGACTAGGTCCAAACATCGAAATGATTCGGCCATCATGAAGAGATTGCGTGATAAAATGGCAAAGAAGTCTAAGAAGAAAGGAGCGGTTATTTCTAAGAATAGAAGATCTACCAGTTCCAGAGAAATAGTTCGTAAAAAAAGAAGCGAATTGTTGAAGTTACTAGTAGAGACACACTGCCAAAGATATTACATATTTTTAATTAGGCCAAGAAGCATATTTAAATTAATCTGATACTTTTTAATTTTAATTTCTATCTCTGTCTATGTTTATGGTAAATTTCTATCTCTTAATTCTTGATCTTTCTATGTCGGGTATGTATGAGAGATACATATTATTGTTGTGATAGATACATTTTTTGTTGTCTGACATAGTATGTATCTCTTTTAAGTTGGTAACAAGTGCTTGATAAGTAGAAACTTGTGTCTTCAGTGAGATTATGTATCTTACACAAGGGTTACAGATAGTATTATGTGTTTTGTTATTGTATTATGTTGAAATATGTATCTCATTCACTTCAATTTATGTAACTGATAAATTATATTTATCTAATTATTATGGTTCTTCGTATTTCACCTTTTTACGAGAGATACATATTATAAGTGTTAGAGATACATGCTTTTGGTGTAAGATAAAGTATGTATCTCTTATAAGTTGTTCAAGATGTATTAGTTAAATAAAAATTTGAATCTTTATTGGAATTATGTATCTCTTGAAATAGTTACAGTAGTCTATTATGTGTTTAGTTATTGAATTATGTAGCTAACTCAAAATTAACCTTAAAAATAGAGATGGTCAATAAGTCTGCAATATGATTATGACAGTGAATTTATTAAAAAGAGAAGGTCTGTAAATTTTCCTTATTAAAAATAGAGAAGGTCAATAAGTCTACAATATGATTATGACAGTGACTTTGTTAAAAAGTTTGAATAACTAGCTGATTATCATTTTTGGGGGGGATTTAGTTTAGTTATCCACATTATTTGTTGAGTTAATTTCTAATTTAATGATGTTTTAATCGTTACAGTCCTTAATTTAAGCTAATCAATTAAATATAAAGATATATCAATAAGATGTATCTCGCTTTCGTTAAATGTATCTTCAAACTAAAAAAGAGGAATTTTATGAGATTTTAGAAAAAGTTGGAATAATATGTAAATATGGAAAACTTATCGGAATTTACATAAATTTTTCATTATATAATACGTAGATTTCACTTTATACATTATATATGTTTTTTTCTTATGGAAATTACACAAAAGTTATTATCTGTCATTTGTATATATTAATATTTGAGCGTACATTATTGTATTCATATATTAGGTATACTAAAGAAGCACCAATACATTATTCATATATTATTTATAAATTGTATAGTATATATCAAAAGTTAATTTTTGTATCTCCGGGAAGAGAAAAAAAAAAAGTTCAATAAATATGTGAACACATAAAGGAAGTCAAGTTTTATGGAAATTTTCTATTTCATTGAATTTCCAAACTAATTACTTATGATTTTTCCATTTTAATGCATTTCACAGAGATGTTTTTAAGGGATTGTCACACCTCTTTTTTTTTTCCCAAAGGATTATGATTTAAGTTTGAAAAGGGGTTTATTATTAAGTGTCAAATGAAAATAATTTATTTTGAAAAGGACTTTTAACAATAAAAACTCAGAGTCGTCACTTGGCATAGATCTGGTGTGCCAAGTCACCTTTGAAAATTCTTTTTCAAAAATGATTTTGACTCTTTTAAACTGGTCCTCAAATAAAGATTTCGATTAAGGATTCTGTTGATCGAGGGGAAGGTGTTAGACATCCCTCAATCCGTGGTTCAACCATGATATCTCTGTAAAGTATATCAGCTAGTATGACACTACGAAATGTATAAACCAAACAAAACACAGAACAAGAAAACAAACAATCAAACAAATAAAATAAAGAATAGTGTCCAGTCCAATTTATTACAAACCGAAAAAATGCTCAAATTAAAACCTACACTATGCTAACTATCCTACACCATGTTTTACCCGATGCCTCAGGCCTTGATCATGATCGGTATTCTGAATACAAAGTATAGGGCATTCTCTGATAACAAATACAATTTTTCTCGGGGTATTCCCCGACCAAATGAGTACAAGGAGTTTAGATGCGGTGATATAAAGGCCATTCAACACATTCAAACGTTCAACAATCCACAACTTCTCAAGTTTTGCCGACCCAACCTACCATTTTCCTACCCATTTTGACTTATCATAATTCTACTACGTTCAACATCATCAATAAATCAAAATACAAAAATATTCACTTTTTATCTATTTTCAAGTCCCCAAATTTATTCTCGATCACCCAATTGAATAATTATTCAATAAGCAAGTATTCACCAGTCATGAATAACAGACATTCACCAATCCAACACTCAAACGCCACCAATAATTCACATTAGCAAATAAAACAGTGATATCGAATCATGTTCACAATCACATGAGAATTAAAAAAAGAGAGAAGAAAGAATTGGACCTCAATACCACTTTCAATCAAGTATTACTCGATTAAACGAGATGGAGTCCACATCGGAAACCTCGAATCAAACTTCACCAAAAACCCACCAACTCGAATCAAAACACCAAAAAGAGACCAACCCCAAAACAGTCTTCTCAAATCAAAATCCAAAACCGAAACAAATCTGACCAAAAAATAGAAAACTTATGATTTTCGACTCCTAGTATTGATGGTGTTATGGATGGACTGTTATGGGCTCACCGGAGCTCCGGCAAGCTCAAACGATTAGATTTTTTTTGAATTACAAGGAGGTTGTGTCGCTGTTTTTAAAAGGGAAGCTGGAGGATGGTCGATTTGGATTATTTCGGTCGGATTTTTGCATGTATTCACCATTTTTCGATGAATAAAATGATCGCTGAGTCAGTTGATTGGGTTGTCTCTCTGGCAGAGAGTGTCGAACTGTTGGCGTTCTCATTTCTCTCCTTTTTTGTCAACTTCGGTAATGTGTCGATCGAATTTTGCGATTAAACGATAATTCCAGTAAAACACTTCATTGGAGACAGTTGAACAAGCGGTTCTTCCTCTTTTCCAGTCACTACTCTCCCTTGCCTCTCTCCGCTTTTTATCTTCTCCCTTCATTCACCTATATCCGACTATCTCCCTCTGGTTTCTCTGATTCTCTCCAATTTTTACTCTAGTTTTTTGTTTGTGGGTCTGTATAGTATGTGTATTGTATATTCTCTTGTGGGTGAATTCTATTTGAGTTTGTTATGGAAAACAAAGGGGAAAACATGAGGTGATGGGGGTAGGGAAAGGTATGTGGGGTAGGGGTGAGGTAAGGGTGAGGTGTCCACCTTTTGTTGGGTGAGGTGGTTAATTTGTTATAACTTTTGTTATTTTTATTGTTTTGTGGAAAAATTATAGAATTGGTTAGGGTGCAGGGTAAGGTGGGAGAAATGGGTAATTTTGTCCTTTTGAGGGAAACAAAATTACGTTTCTATATCATGCCGCTCTTTGCATGTAAATACAAAGTATTTTCAGATAAAGAAGTAGACAACTACATAAAATTTTATGCTGACCATTATTCAAATGAAAGAAACAAAAGGAAGAAGGGCAATAGAGTCTTGATTTGGGACATTCTACCTGTCTTAAGTTATGTGGGAGTCAAGGCACGTGTAGTTCCAGGGTTGACAAGGATATGGACCATACCAAGTTGGATAGTCGAGTGAGGTCCTGTCGAGGTTTTGGTTCACGGCTCTGTCATTACATCAAAAAATAAAAATTACAAGTTAAAAGGATAACTGAAATTACAAAAATTCTATCTATGCAGCTTCTCTTGAGTCTTCAGTGCTTTCAAAAGTGATGAATGATCTGATCTTCTTTGGATTGAACTTGAGAATAATTCTTTCTCCATACAAAATCTAGTGTTAGATATGAACTCAAAAGTTGACCATGTTCTGTTGGTGGCACTTCTAAATTCGAACCTGCATTTGAAAATCTTCACCGTATTCTTCAGGTAGACTCCTGAATTGTAATTTATTTACCTTGTTGCTTGATTTTCATTTTCTTCACCTTGTTACTCGACTTTTCAATTTCTTCACCCTGTTCTCCAGGAGGGCTCCTGACTTGCTATTTTTTATTCTATTAACTTTTAGTCTTATCACCCTGTTCTTCGGACGTGCTTCCAACTGGCAATTTTATCACCCTATTCTTCAGACGGGCTCCTGACTTGTTGTTTCATCACCCTATTCTTCAGGCGGGCTCCTAACTTGCTATTTCATCAAACTTTTGACTTTCAATTTCTTCACTCTGTTCTCCAGGCGGGCACCTGACTTGCTATTTCATCACCCTATTCTTCAGATGGGCTCTTGATTTGTTGTTTCATCACTCTATTTTCCAGGCGAGTTTCTGAAATCAACATCAAAACTAGAACAAAAATTATCCCAAACCAAGATCATGATAAAGAAAGATTTCATTTTCCAGAAAAATAAAGAGAAAAGTTCCAAGTAACATGAATTAAATTTTTCCTCAGTTTATCATCAAAAAAATTTTGTGGGTGTCAACCTCAATCACAACTACTTGCAAAATGCACAATGCAAAGGTGAACCAAGACTCTGATTAATAAATGCATCTCTTGAAGATAAGGAGGTGTGTCTTCTAAAGGGTACATGGAAGGACTCGACTAGAAGGTGCCACTTCTAGGAGTGAAGGTTTAAGTTAGGAAGTGTATTATCCGATAAATAAAACTTGAAGCATCCAATCAAGGAAGTGTGTCTCCTAAGAATTAAGTGGGATTACTCAGCTAGAAAGTGCATTTTTTAGGAGTCAAGGCTTAAGTTAGGAAGTGTGTCTCCTAAGGGTTATATGGAATGACTCGACTAGAAAATGCGACTTCTAGGAGTGAAGGTTTAATTTAGAAAGTGTATCACCTAATAAATGAAACCTGAATTACTCATATAAGAAGGTGCATCTCATACGGATCGCATGGAAGGACTCAACCAGAAAGTACATCTTCTAGGAGTCAAGGATTAAGTTAGGAAGTGAACCACCTAACAAGAGAAACTTGAATACCAATAAGAAAGTGTGTCTCCTAATGGTCAAGTGGAATGAACTTGACTAGAAAGTGCATTTTCTAGGAGTCAAGGCTTAAGTTAGGAAGTGAATTACCTAACAAGCTAAACTTGAACACCAACAAGGAAATGTGTCTCCTAAGAGTCAAGCGGGATGACTCAACTAGAAAGTGCATTTTCTAGGAGTCAAGGCCTAATTTAGGAAGTGCATCACCTAACAAGTAAACTCAAATTACCTAATCAAGGAAGTACGTCTCCTTACAAATGCCACTTGAATTACCCAGACAAAGAAATGTGTCTCCTTACAAATGCCGCTTAAATTACCCAAACAAGGAAATGCGCTTCCTTAGAAATGCCACTTAAATTACTCAGACAAGGAAATGCATCTCCTTATAAATGCAGCTTGAATTACCCAAACAAGGAAATATGTCTCCTTACAAATGTCGCTTGAATTAACCAAACAAGAAAATGCATCTCCTTAAAAATGTTGCTTGAATTACCTAAGCAAGGAAATACGTCTCCTTATAAATGTCACTTAAATTACCCAGACAAGGAAATATATCTCCTAAAGATTAAATGAAAGGACTCAACTAGAAAGTGTGACTTCTAGAAATGCAGGTTCAATTTAGAAAGTGCATTACCTTATAAATGAACCTGAATTACCCAGACAAGGAAGTGTCTCTCCTAGAGATATTGAATTATGAGTTTTACCATGGATTTGATTACCAAACCTGTGTAGCAATATTGTATCTTGCATTCACAGAAGTGAGGCGATGTGTCTTTTGATATTTTAGACTCTGAAGTCCTTGATTTAAAGGAGACATGTATTCCTTCTTTATACAAAGAAAACTTGTGATTTTAAAAACATGGTGGTTGGTTTGTGGCTTTAGCTTTCGAAGTAATCGTTCTTGCACTTGTCACCTCTAATCTTGCTTCCAACTAATGCCATATCACCGTCTTGTTGTACCACTGATCCAATCTCAGATTATTAAGACTGACTCTAAAACAAACAAAACATCTCTATTTTGCTATGTTTCTCAGATAAACCCCTTAAATCTTGGCATTTTCATAAATCCCAAAATTTGTCTATTGATAAAACTTTCTACATGCTTTATGTCAACTTACAATCATGTTTCTTTCATATGCTCGCCTTTTGTCTTATTTTGTGCAATTAAAGAAGTTGGTAACAAGTTTTGAAATCCTTTCTCATTTGTTTTGACATGGACTTGACTCAAAGACATGAGAAAATAATTTTTGTTCGAATGACAGACTCAAAAGGACAAAAATAGAACTATAGAGAAAAAAGAAAAGACAATGCTTGCCCTTTTTTGAAAACAAAGAAAAAAAATATCTGAAAATGACAATCAATTCTAATAATTATGCGATGCATTTTTGGATTAAGCTGCCTGATCTTTTCATTCAAACTTTCCACCGATTATTGTTGAGTTAATGACCCTGAAACTGAGTTGTTTCCTTAAGTCGATTGTACTTATATACCTCATTCAACTAGTGACATCTTGAAGGGTTTTCGCCAACAAGTCTCTTTCTTTCTCTCAGCTCACCATTGCCTTATGGTGTCCATGAGAATTTTCACCAGTGAGACTCTCTTATTTTTATTTCTCTCAACTTACTATCGTCTTACGGAGCCCATGAGGTTTTCCACCAATAAGACTCTCTCATTTTTATTTCTCTCAACTTACCATCGCCTTACGGTGCTCTAAAGATTTTCACCAATATGAGTCTCTCATTGTTATTTCTCTCCTGATTCCTTATGCCGAGGAAGACAAGTAGTACCCAAAATGCGTCATCATATCCATTGCGTGCTTAGCCTTAACATTCTCAAAGATTGATCTGAAGGTCTTTCTTTGGTTGTAACTTGACTTTTGGATAGAATTAGAAAGAAAGGATGACATGAGGCCCAAACGACACTTAAGTGGGGTGGGACTTACAAATTTTGGAATCAACTCAAACAACAAAGATTAACTCATTCCCTAGTGTCTTTTTTCTGGGTGATTTTAAATTGTTCATTTGGTTGGACTGAGCCCAGAGTAGGGAATCCTACGTATCTCACCCTCGAGAGAGGAGAATCGTGTCACACGTAGTTCAGGCAACTTGTTTCTTTTTTGACTCTGAATTTTTTTCTTCTCTTTTTTTCTCTTTGATTGATTCTTTTCTCTTTGGAACTTTTTCTGCATCTATTTTTCTTGACGCTCTTATTTTTCTTTCTTTTTCAGCATATTTATTCTTTTGAAACTTTTTTTACTCTATTTTTTTCTTGACGCTTTTTCTTTTGAACTTTGCTGACTCTAACTAGATTCCAAAAGAGGGGTATGAAAGAAAATAAAACTAAAGCTCAAACAAGGTAAACAAAGGATGACACAATGTTTGGATAGTAGAATGAAGTGCCTTCGTCATATCAATCCTTAAAATGCAAGTACATGTCATGCAATATGACAGTGAATGATGAAGATCATTTTTGATATTTTTACAACACTAACTTTAACTGAGTCTGTGCGTCACTACTTCTTCTACGTTTGTCCAACATACAACTTAACTTTTTTTGTACATTTCTCACATTGAATGACTCATGATTTCGTGGAGCTATTTTTTTCTGTTCCTTTTGATATAGAATCGTGCATCCACTGTTTAACCTAATTGAGATATGTCTTTCAATTGATGACCAAGTTACTCATGCAATTCTCAAAATAATTGCCTTAATTTTCAAAGAAGGCTTCAACTTGGTCACCCAGTGTCTTAAGACTCTACCTATTTTCTCAGTCTTTTTCTAACTTTAGCCCTCTGATTCAAAGTTCATGCTTAAACTGGATTTTAAGATCTAGCTAAAAATTCTGCAAGCATTTCCTATCACTAGAACCAACATAAAGTGTACTATGTTAAAAATACAAACAAACAAACACATATTTGAAACATAAAGAGAAAAGAGACACTCTATTTAGTTAAAATGAAAGATAAAAGGGTTTGAACATAAACAACATAGGGGCAAAACAAGATAGATCCCGAACTACAATCCTGAAATAATTTGGATAACAGAAAATAAAATAAAACAAACTACCAAACCTATTCCTAGTAGGGATAGGAGTGACTTCTCAATTGCTGAACCTGAAATCTTAGCCACTGGTTTGCATATCAGCATGACTAGAGCTTTCACCACTGTTAGACACATTATTTTCAACAAATAAATTCTATATCTCTATGTTTAATTCGTTTCTTCCCATATATTGTGTATTACCATGCAATGATGAAGGATTCACTGTAACCTTTGAAGTGTCAATGTTTCTTACTATGATCAATTTTTCCTGAATCATCCTTTCTATTTCTCTTTTCAAAGCACTACAACCTTCAATACTGTGATCCTAAACAACAAAATGATATGCACATCGTACATGAGGATTAAAATTTCTTGAATGTGAATCAGGAGTACCGCAAGGAGAGGAGTAATCATGACCAATTCTCTCAATCTCTAGAATAAATTAGCATATAATTTTTCAATTGGTGTAAAAATTATCCTTTGACTTCCTCCTCTTTGCAAACTCCAGCCTCGGTTCAAACTTGGACTTAGAATTCCTTGGTAAATATGCGGGGGTCGAGGATGATATTGAGGGATCAGTGCATGCCATTGTGGATAAGAAGACGGATGAGTATACCGTTGTGCATTATTCAAAAAATACTAAGGAAGTGGAATGAAATATCTTGAATTTTGCAAAGAGGAACTTTGTTGCGGTGAGCATGTGGATTTAATATGTAAGGTAGGGATTGAAACTAACAATATTGTTGAGTTGACCTCCCTAGCTGTGCTTTTTCCTTGGAACGACAATAGGTATATTTTCCTTCTTCTTTCTTTCAGTCCCCCTCAATTGATGGCAACATCGTCCCAAATGTTTTACAAAATCCCCGTACCCATCATGTTCCTCAAATTTTAATACCTCAAAGTTAGGAGGAAGGCTAACACTTTAAGACATGCCCCAATCCTTACATGCAACATTCTCATAATTCACAATTCCCAGAGAATTTTTCATAGCCTTTTCAGTGCTCTTCATCTTCCTAGCAATTTTCTCTTGCTCTTCTGCCATGTTAGACTTTTTGATAAGAAATTTTGGTGGTCCAATTAACATCGATGTGGGCTCAAGAATAAAGCAATGATCATCAAGAGTATTAACCATAAATTCATTAGCAGATTCAGGAAGCACCACCATTTGGTGAATAGACATAGAAGCCTCAGTAGAAGGTTGTGTGACAGAAGCAGAAACGATAGGTGGTGCTATCAATGTGGTAGATTTGTACTGAAGAGCTAGAGAATGAGTGATGGGAGCATTAGGATGCTTTTAGCTTGGAGTAAATTCTTAGGCATGTTGTAGCACATCAACAACAACAGAAAACTGACCTTGCGATTTTGGTGAAAATCTCAAGGCATTTGTAGGGTCAATAGTGGGAATGGGGAAGGAGTCAATTCACTGGCCCGAGCTCAATACATTTCCATCATTTGATGCCTTAGACTCACAATATCTTGCTTTAAACTCTTATTTTTTCTGGCTTTTTGTCTGATCCATGATGTCACTCTCTTTATCCTTGTTGGACACAACTAACCCTTCATTTGATTTGGTGTGATATGGAGAACCAGTCAGAATGTCACAAACCAACCACCTTAAACTAACTGGATAAGAAATAACAAAGGCATTAGAATGCAACAATTTTTCAAAAAAAAATCTCCTTTGAAAAGATTATTGAACCCAAGAAGGGTGCCAACGTATCTCACTCCCAAAAGAGGAGAATCAGGTGTGCGTAGTTCATAATGTTTTGGCACAACATGGCCAATCAAACTCTCTTTCTTTTTTTGTTTTTCTTTTTCTTGAAACTGTAAGAAGAAAAGAAAATAACAAATTGTCAAAAGAATTAACGAAAATCTTTTTTATACCAAAATGAAACTTGAACCTATTAAAGGAAAATCTGCCCCTTTTCCAGTCAATGCTCTCCCTTGCCTTTCTTCGTTTTTGATATCCTCCCTCCGTTCACCTAAATTCAACTATCTCCTTCTGTTTTCTCTGATTCTCTCTAATTTCTACTCTATTTTTTTGTCTGTGGGTCTATGTAGTGTGTGTATTGTATATTCTCTTGTGGGTGAATTCTGTTTGAGTTTGTTATGGAAAACAAAAAAGGAAAAAGTGAGGTGATGGGGGGTAGGGGAAGGTATGTGAAGTGGGGGGTGAGGTGTCCACCTTTTGTTGGGTGAGGTGGTTAATTTGTTATAACTTTTGTTATTTTTGTTATTTTGTGAAAAAATTATAGAATGGGTTGGGGTTCAGGGTAAGGTGAGAGAAATGGGTAATTTTGGCTTTCTAGGAGGAACAAAATTACGTGTTTACGGGGATATGAAAAGTTAAACACAATGTAACTAAACAATTAAAAGCTAGAATAAATTGTATTTATATAATTTTCTGAAAAGAATTGTAACATTTTAAAATTTCTTTTTAAAAAAATTATATTTCTGTAATTTTCCCAAATGAGATATTGTGTATATTGATCAAGTATTAACTTTAATAGATATAAATTTAAATCTGGAATATGGGTGAAAATTGTTTTACCCCCCAATTTTTCTTTAAAAATCAAGCACCCCTCTAAACTTTGAACATTAATCCCCCCCACCCCCCAACCCAAACACACACACATCCTAATTGATTTTTTAGAATGTCTATTTTACCTTTACATTATCATTTTTTGTATTTTTTTTTTAAGAAAACTTATTTATAATCACAATGTTTTCTTTTTTAATCTATATGACATATTTTCTATGAAAAGATAAATATCACTCCATCCGTTCTTTTGTAATTGTCAGGATAACATTTTTGCACAATTCTTCAAAAAAAATTAAATAAGAATATAATTTGACTAATATATCCTTTATTAGTTCTTTAAATTCCGTCTATTACATGCCTCTATCCTAGAAAAATTAATATCAAGAGCACAGTTGAAAAAAAGTAATTAATTATCTATTAAATTTTTAAATAAACAAGTCTTTAGGGATAACTATTTTTAGTATACATGGCAATTAAAAAGGAATAGGACGGAGTATCTTTTAGATTAAAAAGAAAAGTGATAAAATTAATATATAAGTTAATGACGTCCCATAATGAAAGAAACAAGCAAAATAAAAAATAAAATTTTTTTGAATAATAATCAAAACTCTAATATCTATATTTCAGTGAAAATATGAGGTAATTATCACTTTTTAAACATATTTCAATATAGGTAAAACAAAAATAATTGATAAAATAGAGAGAGATATTTATAACACATTAATTGATTATTGCTAGTGAATTTTAAATTATAATTTTAGAAAATCTTTCATTATTGACAATCAAAACTCGTTTTTCTATAAGTATCTAAAGAATAAGAGAGAGTTAAAACATATACCTATATGCACAATTACATTGAAATTTGTGATTAATTTCTAAAAGATTATTTTGCTAGCAATGTTAATGAACTTAAATAAAATAGTAAATATATAGGTTACAAAAAATGAATATATATAATATAGAAATATACTAATAAGTGAAAGATAAAAAATATTAAGGGTAAAGTACATATTATTTAAGATAAAGGAGGAAGCTTGATTATTGTTCATAGTTAAGAAGGGTGTTTGATTTTTAAAGCAAAATTAAGGGTTTAAATAATTTCACCCCAAAATATTCTTAGTAAAATTTCTAGTTGGGCAATTGATTCTCTTCTATGCTGAATGGTCGAAACATATACAGTCACTGGTTGATTAATCCACTTGGACCACTGTTTTAGTGAGACATGCTCTAGAAATTGGGAGTGTCATATGTAGATCGAAAAAGAACAAATATAAATGCTCTTAACGAATGGATACAGAAAACATAAAATACTAACTAAACAAATCTCAAAAGAAAGAAAGAGGATGAGATGAAGAAGTTGCAAAGAGAGGAAGAAGTTATAAGGAAAGACGAGATGAAAGGTCTTAAGTTCGAGCACGGGATATAAAGTTGTCTTTGATAAGGTGCGTTTTATCCCTTATACGTAGTGAAATTTCACACGTGGATCTGAATAACTACGTAACACCAAGTGAAAAGCTAAAGAAACATAAATATGCCTAGAGAAAATAGATTAAAACCTTAATCAAGAGAGAAAAAAGAGAAGGAACCTATTTTTTGGGAGAAAGGAGGAAAAAGAAGAAAAACCTCACCAAGAGGAAAAAAAGAGAAGGAATTGTGTATTTTTCCAGAGAAAAGAGGTGATCGTTCAATTTGATCCTCGGTTGAATACCTAATTTTCTTTAATTGAGGACTTTTTCATTAATATTTTAATTAAAAAATGCTAGTCACAGAGGAATACCACGTTAATTTACTTATTTTTATTTAATTATTATTATTATTATTTTACTTTAGTTATTTTTATCAAATATATTACGCAATCGTCTGTTGATCCATCAATTTAGTCTTCCTCATAAGACCCACATGGTTTGTTCCCCTTTGATTTTCTCTCTATTTTTTTAAAAGTAATTTTTTGATTCTAATTAATCTCAATTATGTCGATTTTAAATTAGGATAATTTAAAAATCATTCTGTCATTCGTCTTGAGATCATCAAGATTGCAATTTAGCTCTTGTTTAATAGAATGTTCATTTGTCGTGTGCAACGAAATGAGCGGACCCAATCCACCAACTACCATCTCTTTTCTTCCCGCCATCAACTTCAATTATTTTTAATAATAATAATAATAATAATAATAATAATAATAATAATAATAATAATAATAATATCACTCTTTTGTTTTGTTAACGTGATTAAGATTAATTAAAGCTCAAATGATACGTAAAATTGATTTCTTCTTTGTTTTTCCCGCACAACAACCACTTAATTTGTTTTCAGCGGGTAGCTGATAATCTTTTCCAAGTCACCGATCTACAGTAAAAAAAATAAATTACTGTTATTAGTTTTCACATGACATGATAGTTTAATACTTTTGTATGATAAAAGGCAATCAATCCGTTCTATTTTATATTTTACGTGACATTTTTTCTTTATTAATTTGTTTTAATAAGATATATACGAGTTCAGAATCTACCGGGGCAACTTTTTGAAGAGATGGGAAATTTTTCTGTGTGTTTCGTCATTCAATAATACATGTATATCTACAAGTATGGTAGAATATAAAAAGAATAAAATAAATTATAACAGGAAACTAAATATCACAACATATCTTGTGCTATACTAGAAAAATATTACAAATATTTATAGTTAATAAGAATCTTGAGAATCTGATTTGTAATCATCCGAGTGGGCATATATTCTTCGGCTGAAGTGAATTGGGTGATATTGTTGGACAATAAAATTCTCGAGATCGAAAATAATAGCCGAGACAAGAAAAATACTGCAACAATCGATTTATTGATTTCAATAAGTGAGTGTTACAATCTCTATGATTCTTCTGATTCGCTTTTTCAACTATAAATTCAAGGGTTTCGAGCTTGATCTTGAACTTTAACTTGAACTTGACGGATTTGATCTTGACTTGTGCTTGAATCCAAGGGCTTGATAGCTTGTTCTTGAATCTTGCGGTTTTGATCTTGAACTTGCACTACAAAAAAAAAGCGTTCTAGCCACGTGCAAAATCATGGCTAAATGGTACCAAAACCGTGGCTAAATAGTTTAGCCACAGTCATAGGTGTGCCCAACAAGGGCGTGGCGAGTAAATTAGCCACGATTTTCACATCCGTGGTAACATTTCACTAGCCACGGTTTTTGGGTGCATTTAGCCACGGCCATTCCATGGGTAATTTGTTTAGTTTTTTTGCTATCATATAAATAACCGTGGCAAAAATGCCCAATTTCTAAAAATATATATTTTTTTGCATATCAATTAGCCACGATTTTAACCGTGGCAAAAATGCCCAGATTTTTTTAAAAATATATATTTTTGCATATAAATCCCAGCTCTTTATATATATATATATATATATTGTTTTCTTTTTAAATACACTGATAGCTTGATACTAATTCCTGAATAATGATGGACATTCACTTATAAATTGATCATTATACACAAGATTGAAACATAATTATCAAAGTTCTGATATTGTTCAATATATTGTTACAAAAGATAAGGTCCAAACCTTAAATAATCATAAAAGATACCACAAATACTAATGTTAAAAGTTAAAAGAAATACCATATATATCATTTGTTCTAAAATATACTAAAGGCTAAGAAGATTAGTTCAAAGTAGGCAATTCACTACCAAATTTAGATTGTAAAAATCTATGAAGAGTTGTCAAGTGATTCTCATTTTGCACAAGCTTTTCTTTGGTCTCTTCATATCCGGACAAGTTTTCTTTCAAGGTTTCTACCTGTTTCTCAAGGTCTTCAACACGCTGACGAGATATACTGCTTGAGCTACCAAGATTTACATAACTATTTCTAGACATTCCAAAAGTTTTTGAAGGACAAACATTACCACCTAAACTACGCACACGTTCAGAATGTTCAGATTCAAACACTTTTTCAATGGCATCATTAGGATGAGCTAGTATCTTCAAAGGAACTCCATAACTGATAACAAGTTCCTGATCTTCAGGTAGATGCTCCGATATTTTATCCTAAATATATAAATGAAGTCCAGTTAATTTAGAAGTTTTCAATTCCCAATATCCTCATTTTAAGAGAAACTGCAATGTAATGGAAATAGCATGTCAATCTAGAGACAAAAATGTTTTAAGCTCAGTTCACAGAGTAAACAAGGTTATTGCCCTGAAGGAAGCTCGCTAATAACAATAACATCAATAACTAACTTAGCAAGAACATAACTAATTTCAAAGGTAGCCGATCAATTGATAACTAGCACAGGATAGCGTCAAAAGTAACAGGACAATTAATAACAAACATTTACGAGACTGCATTTTTGCAGCAACACAGAGAAAAGCGGATGTCAACTTAGATGTTCAAAAAAGTTGTTCACTGCAGATTGAAAATAAAGGAAAAGATATGACACTTCAAACAGTTATCAGTGTCACCGCCTTTAACCACAACTATTTTATAAGATACTCAAGTAGGTGAGGACTAGCAATCTTTCAGGACCCCAGTCCATTCACAATACTGAATTGCACTACACAATTTTCAAGTTGCATCAAAATGGTACATCATTTCAACTCTCAATAATTAAAACCATACAGATATCGAACCATGGAATTCCATTGAAGAGAAAACGCTATGAGCTATTATGAACCACGTGGAATCCCTCCCTAACAATGAACTTGAATTTTCTTTCTCCTAAATCTCTTACTAAAAGCTATAGGATATTTGCGTAATAACTTTATACCCTTCAAAATATCAATTCAGCAACTGGTTGAAGCAACTGCCCATCACCCTCATGATTTAACAGTAAGGGAACGTTTCATATCTTTAATGTCAAACATTCAGGTTCCTCAGTCTCCCATTCTTAAAGAGCAGACAACAAGTTTCAAAAATTTACCAAGAAAGGCTTATTAGATCAGAGCAATCAACCATAAGCTTAGAGTGAAAGGTTAAACTTTTTAGTAAATGGTTAACAGGGAAACAACTTTTTAGTTATTAGTTAACAAGGAAACAACCCCATCAAACATGCATAATTGTCATACCTACGACCTTTTGGGCACAAACATTTTACTTGTACAATTTGTTTCTTCAGTTTCTTACCATTTAAGGACCAAACAGATATACGAATTTCTAGGAAAGACACAATTGTCATATTATTATGGGGAACTAGAAATCCACTTAAACACTGTTGTAGTAATATTTTCAAGACTTTGACTCTTCATTATAAATGCAGATCCCACATGCAAGATACAAATCGAAAATACATTTTAGAGATCTTGGAGATAGCAGCCTCTTATCATACCACAACAACACATAAATAACAGAAAAGTTCAAGAATCCCCTAAAGCTCAAAACTTGATCCCCAAATACCCAAAACAAACACATAAACAACATAAAACATCAAGAATCTCCAAACAAACATTCTTGAAACATAATGTACTCACAAATCTCACATATTTGGTACAAACATTTGTGATAGCTAGCGGGGTAAAATTAGACATGAATAAATCAACATCAAAACTGAAATTTGAATATGGATAAGTATATGAATCTTACCGCTAAAATCTTTCCTTCTTCATTCACAAAATTTCCATCATTCTTCAGTAAAGTTGACAAAACAACCTTACTTCGACACACAGGCCTTCCCAGTTTTTATTCCTTCCATTAACCAATTATATATAAATAAAAAATAAGTAACATGAAACGCATTTTATAAAATGATTTTCAAATAAAATTTAAAATTAAGAAACTTACCATTTGACGACCTCTCCTTGCATTGCTTTTGCTACCACCAGCATGCGAGACTTTAAGTTTCTTTTTGTTTTTTGCATTTTGTGCACATTGTTTCTGCAATTCTCAAACATCAATTCAATTATAAGTAGTAGAGGGGCACAAACACCAAATTATACAAAAAAAATCTTGACTGATTATTTAACCCACTACCTTCATCTTCTCCTTATTATAGTGATGCACAAAAGCAGTCCAATCAACAACAGAATCAACGTTTTTGGGAGTTTTCTCAAGTAGCTCTTCTTTAATTTTGTTGGGATAGAAGTTGCCATTTAGTAACTTATATTTGAAGGACCTCCACCTATCGCGTAAAGATTGCATCACCCAATCAACTCCAGCTTCATAATCAAACTCGAAATGCTCCTTCAAATTTGGTTGTATTCATAAATTAATATATATCAATAAAAAAATAAACTAACTGAATGACCATAAAGTTAGGTAGTTACCTCAATAAGCTCCCACATTAATTGTTTTTTCTCTTTTGGCATTCTATCCCATCTCACAACGGATATAGGATAAAATATAGACTTTTGAGAAAGTCTGCCAAGAAATCTCCATTATCACTTCCTTGTCCATCTCCATTGAGTTCCACCATGACTTTTCTATTTTTTCTAAGTTTCAAACTCGATCTACTTGCATCTTTTGAGTTGTAATTTCACCGGTCGAAGTATCTACCATTTTAACAAGCAATTAGCTTTAATCGAAAGTAATAATAACGAAAAAAATAAAGAATAAAATGAAATTACTTCTAACCTTTAATATTGACAAGTAGTGGCTTCTCTTTCACTTTTGAGCTAGCTTCATTGGAGTTTAAAGAAGAAATTAAATTGTCATCACTGAGAATAGGAGTTGTCATATTCTCATTCACAACATGATCCTCTTCTTGATCCAAATCTTGGGAAGTTATGTTATGGTTGTCAGTTTGCCGTCCTCGTAGGCTCGCTAACAATGAATGTGTTGACTTCTTGCATTTTTACTTCATATTTTTCTAGAATATGAGAAGAACATATTTATTCTACTATATCAATTCAAATGAAAGTTTGGCATTTTCTACTAGCTTTAGTAAGCAGTAGTCACTGTTTCGATACTTTTTCTTTCTTTTACCTGCCAAATGAAATCTACAACATCAAACTATAAGAATATGCAAGTGGAAAAGAGAAAAAAAAGGAACCAAAAGTAAAGAGGACCCACCATTTCAGCGTAGCTATCATTAAGAACAAAGACCCACAACTGCGGAGAAGTAGTAATAAGGTCATCCATAGCCTCAACCATATGCACTATATTAGCCGTACAAGCTGGTGTTTTGGTCTACCTCTATGGACCTTATTGTTATTGCACTTTTTCTCTTTTGACCTTTGGGTATATAGAAGTACATAAGTGGCAATAGGAATAACCAATTTGTACCTCTGTTCTGAGCTTCTGGAGACTGATGATCTTGTTTTGGTTATGCTTAGAAACATTGATTAGTAGGTTTGAGTTGTTTATAGTCTCCAAGAACAATTACTAGTAAGGTTAAAATGAAAAAGTTAATAATTATATCAGATATTATTGTATCACCATATACAGTAATATCAAGTTTCTAATGAGGGATAAGTTCTGCACTACACGTACATCTTGCTAGTAGGGTAGGAGTCTTGTAACCAGTATTAGTAGTTGTAGTACTACACTGACTAGTAATTTCTAGTTCTTGTTGTTTTGTTGATGTCTGTTGATCGGGTAGATCGATGGTAGTAGTATGTGGTACTTTTATTCTGTTAACATCTATTGTTTTGTTACCATCTCTAGCTTCTTGTACTCATATCACTAATGTCTTTTGTCTTGGACTATGTACACTCTACCCTGCCAAAACTATGTATAATCATTATCTTTTCATGATTCGACTAGTATAAACATAGAAGAAATAAATCAAATAGAATCTCAAAATAGATGGAATATACTCACTGAACAAGCATTCATATATCTTTCATGACATGTTAATACACCAAAAAAGGACGAAGAAGACAAATGTCATACAATCAGATGTTTATTTTCAGATTATTATAATTGACGCTTCGCAGTTGTCAGATTATCTTCAAGATCATCAAATTTTAGTTAAAACAGACTGAGACAAAACACACTCAGCGACAATATTCAAAAATCTTATACACAATCAGCTAACCAGAAGAAATGAATCAGCTAAGTCTTAATTTTGCAGAGAAATCTCTCCATTTTAAAGCAATTCTGAGTGATACTGCTTCTAATCTTTGTCTGGTGGCTAGAGATGCTGTTAAAAGACTTTTTTTGTTTTTTTATATATAAGTAATGTAAAGACTTCTGTATTACTTCTTTTTTTTTGTTAAAAACAAGGGTGAAGATTGTTATTCAGTAATTAATAGAAAGAATAGCAGTTTACTCTCTTTTGTTGGCTAGATGACTTTATACTTTACTATAAGTAAGTTTTCAGCTTCGTCGACTTTGATTGAACATGATAATTTTGCACCCAAATCAATCAGAATAAATAAGTTCAGCAATTTTTTCTTATTAGTTTCTGGTGGAAAGCATGTTTCTCTGCCATTAGCTCTCATTTGTTTTGGTTATATGAAGCGCCTCCTATATATTTTAATGTAGTTATGCTCATCTGGATACAACTCAGTTCCTATTCCCTTGTTTGTAGATAATACATTAGAGATATCAAGCTGGGGTCTGCGGAAACAGTCTCTCTACCCTACAAATATAGGAGTAAGGTATGCATACATCCTACCCTTCCTAGACCCCACTTCTAGGATTAATATTGTATATGTTGTTGTGTGTTAGAGACATCAAGCAACGATAGAGTGAAAAATCTAGTTCATGTTCCTTGTTGTTCAACTCTAGGAGAATATCTAAAGAGTAAGAAACCATTATTGATTGTATCTATCTCGGTATTAGTATTCATTGGTATCTATAAAATTCTGTTGTTATGAGTGTTATCTATTTAAACTACAGTAGAGGACAAATTTTGATGTTCTAATTATGATCAATTGTCTTGGACAAAGAATATACAAGTATGATTATTGCGCAGAAATGCAAAATGTAATGTCACGTTGCAAAAATAACTTACAACTGCTCTACTACATCTTTTCAATGACATACGGAGTATATGGAATCAGTTAGAAAGTATATATAATCAGACAGAGTAGTGCTTGAAATCTCGCACCTACTGCTTCAGTTACGTAACTCGGTTTATCTATTAATATAAATAACTCGGTTCATATCAAGCATGTACTCTTTAACAGGCCCAAAACAAGGCACCAGTAAATTCTTCTCATAAATTTGGTGCCTGTAGAAAGAGAAAAAGACAAAGCTAAATACTTTTGTCTCAATTTAGTCACTGATAAACTAGGGACACTTCTGCAGCTTTTAGACCACCATCTAAGTACAAGTAAATCTAACTACTATATCCACTACTATTACAACATTCCTAATATAACTTTAGTGCAATGGAGGAGGAAGTGAAGGTGAAGGGATACAGTGAAGCTCAACTCAAGAAATGTTCAGTAACATGAAGATTAAATACACCAAGTAACACGATGATGCTAAGTATTTGGGCGCATTTCTCCTAAAAGTCCCTTTACATGGCTTTAGTATGTGAATTATGACTTAAGGGGATGGGTGGCATGGTTATCAAGGTAATTGGATGCGCATCGGTGAAGGAAATCAAATCATCGGAATTTGAAAACCGAAAGTTTGACCAAGTCAATATAATGGTAAACGAACTCGGACTTGAGTTTTGACTGTTTCATTAGGTCCAAAAGGTGATTTATGACTTTGCTCAGTGGTTTGCACGACCCCAAGAGTCTCGGGAGTGATTTGACCACATTAACATTTGGTGAAGATGACCTCGGATAGATGTATCAAGTATTACAATGAGTTTGTAACCATGTTTTAGGACCATCTCCATGGCCTTTTTTTCTTCAACTTTTTGTAATCATGTACAAAAGAAATGGGGCAACAACTTGTAACATTGTATGCAGCAGACAACAGTCCATTCTAGTTCATGAATGACGGCAGAGACAACAACAAAAGCTCATCAAAATTACAGATTTCATAAAACCCAACTCTAATTTCCATTCTTGACAACTAGAAAACTCATCAAAACCCATCAAAATTCTCATTCATAACAACTAGAAAATTCTCAAAACACATCAAATTACAGTTTTAATAAACTCAAAACTTCAATAAACAAGAAAAATATTGAACCCTATTTTTCAATTTTAACCTTAAAAATAATAAATTACAAAGATTTATTACCTCTGTTGCTGCAATCGAAATACTTCAACTACTTTCTGCTGCTATCGAAGCTACAAATATTGAAGAAGAAATAAATTTTCAGAAATGCTCAAGAGAAAGACGCGGTTTGCATTTTGGGAAATCAAGCGTAGAGTATTTTGGGGGGGAAATGTTTCTTTTGGTTGTAAATTCTGTAAAAGTGGGACTTTTGTACTTTTGGGACAAAAAAAAATAAAGGGAGGAGGGGAAATGAAAATATTTTTACCCGTCTATATTACCCACCGTTATTTAGCCACATTTTCAAAAGTGTAGAAAATTTTTTAATTTTTATTTAATTTAGCCACAGTTTTTGTAATCATTGCTAATAAATGGTTAAATGACGTTCTTTTGGTAGTGTTGAACTTGATTTGAAGACTTGATGAACTTGATCTCGACTTGTACTTAAATTCAATGGTCTTTGAGCTTGTTCTTGAATCTTGTAGTATTGATCTTGAAGCTTGAACTTGTTCTTGAATTTTGAACTCTTGATCTTAAAATCTTGAGCTTATTCTTGAACCTTTAACTCTTGATCTTGAAATCTTGAGCTTGTTTTTGAACTGTTTGTTCTTGAACCTTGAACTCTTGATCTTGAAATCTTGATTTCAATTGTTTGTTCTTGAACCTTGAACTCTTGAACCTTGAACTCTTGATCTTGAAATCTTGATTTCAATTGTTTGTTCTTGAACCTTGAACTCTTGATCTTGAAATCTTGAGTTTGTTCTTGAATTTGTAGAGAAATATGTTGCTTTGATCCAGGAGCTCCTCTTGATTCTTGTTAAACTTGTTCGTCCTTTTTTTGAATTATGAGGTCCCTATTTATAGTTATAGGAAGTAAGGAGTCATGATAAATATTAACTTCCTTTGACCAATCAGATTTAAATGACATGACACCTTTTATAAACTTTTAATTTACTGCATCATTTTGACAAGTGGCATGGTCTCATTGGCTCTTTCACTTGACTTGGCATTCTACATCATTTGACATGTGGCACCCAATTAGGCCTCTAGAACATGATGATATCTTGGGCTTGATAAAGTGGGCTTAGTCATTTCTAGCCCAAATTAATAGACTAATCCAATAACAATTGGACTTTAATTAAATTCATGCTTGTTTTGACTTAAATGATTAATCCAATTATATTAATCTCCAATATTTGTTTGAGATTAATACATTTTGAATTTAATATAATTCGAATTTCGTATGAATTTAATTTTAACAAAATTTTGTGACGTACAAATTGCCCCCTACTTTAAGGCTAGTCAAGTGCATACTTTAGAGACTAGACTTGAAGTATGATTATTTAGGCATGATGTCCAATTTTAAATAGATTTTGGAAAATATTTTACCGTCTTACTTAATCAGTAATAAAATTCTTCCAATTTGGATTTATATTGAAGAAGAAAACAACATCCAATTTAAATTTGTATGAAAAAAGAAAACAACTCTCATTTTATATGGGAGAAGAAAATTACCTCCAACTTGAATTTATATTGGAGATGGAAAATCTTTCAATTTGAATTTGTATTGGAGAAGAAAACAACATCCAATTTAAATTTGTATGAAAAAAGAAAACAACTCTCATTTTATATGGGAGAAGAAAATTACCTCCAACTTGAATTTATATTGGAGATGGAAAATCTTTCAATTTGAATTTGTATTGGAGAAGAAAACAACCTCCAATTGGAGATGAAAAATCTTTCCATTTGAATTTGCATGGGAGAACGAAACAACCTCCAATTTGAATTTGTATTGGTGATGGAGAATCTTTCAATTCAAATTTGTATTGGAGAAGAAAACAACCTCCAATTTGAATTTGTATTGGAGATGGAAAATCTTCCCAATTTGAATTTGTATTGGAGATGGGGAATCTTCCAATTCGAATTTGTACGGGAGAAGGGAACTCTTCCCATCTAAATTTGTATGGGAGAAGGAAACCACCTCTAATTTGAATTTGTATTGGAGAATGAAAAACACATCCTACAACTCTATAAAAGGATGTAGGTTCCCCACTTTTTCATTATCAATTTTGGAGTTTCCAAGCCATCAATAATATTGAGGTAATTTCTTTCGCTCCCACTTTTCTCTTATTTTCGTCACTTTTTTCAGCACAGTATGTTAGTGGTAGAAAATTCATATCTCATTGTAAGAATATTAAAATCATGATCCATTTAATGTTCTAGAAACTAGACTTCAAGATCTACAACATATCCAAAATTCATAATTAAACTCATTCAATATAATTCTTGATAATTTTTTGAAGTTAGCCCTGAATTTTATCATGCTGAAAATTTTAGATCTGCACACCTCTATTAAAATTTTCATATCTCAATGAAGGAATGATGAAATCATAAGGCGTTGATTTTTTATGAAACTATACTCAAATATATATAACATATCCAAAATTCATGATTTAATACCTTCAGCATTATTTTAGACAAAATTTTGAAATTGACTTTAAATTCTGTCATGCTGAAAATTTCAGATCTGTGCGTCTTTACTATATTTTTATATCTCAAAGTAGGAGCAATGAAATCATGAGACGCTTAATTATTTTTGAAACTAGACTCAAAAATATATAACATATCCAAAATTCATGATTTAACACCTTCAGAATTATCCTAGATAGTTTTTTGAAGTTGCCTCTGCATGCTGATATGTTTTCAATTTCAGGTTTGTGTGGCTTCTCGAGACAAATTATATCTAGACGTGGAAACGTTGAAATTGTGAGTGTCCTTTTCCGTTGGAAAGATAACTCTAATATTTACAATACTTTTGGTAGGAAAGCAAACACAAGGGTGTAATTTGATCCATCTTTGCCGATCGAGATACTCGCCATATTTAGGTGAGCATTCCTTCTTTTTTTTCGTTCCCCTTTTTCTTTCTGCTTCTTCGTTTTTTTTTTAGGTGAACTACAAGATCTTGCGTAAGATAACACCTTTTATGTAAAGGAGATAGTCTTATGATGCAAAGAGATTGATATCCTTTCCCTACCATAAGGTAATCTTACGGCGCATAGGGACGACCATTCGTCCCTGCCATAAGAAAAGGTAACTTTATGGTAATCTTACGGCGCATAGGGACGACTACTCATCCACGCCATAAGAAAAGGTAACTTTATGGTAATATTATGGCGCATAAGAATGTATTTTCATCTCCGCCATAAAAAAGGGTAAAAGGTAACTTTGTGGTAATCTTACAGCGTATAGGGACGACTTATTCGTCCCTGCCATAAGAAAGGGTAACCTTATGGTAATCTTATGACGCATAGGGATGGTTACTCGTCCCCTCCATAAGAAAAGGTAATTTCATGAAGATTGGAAGGTAAAATCAAGAAGGTTTGAAGGATTTAAAGACTTCAACTTATAGATCAAAGAACCCGAGGACTCCAACTTTCAAACTCTGAAAGCTTCAATATGGCAGACTTGAAGACTTTAACTTATAGTCGTAGAGCATATGAAGACTTCAACTTGTAGACTTCGTGAACTTGCAGGTTTCAATATAGTGAAGCTGAAATCTCCAACATAAAGACTTAGTAAATTTGAAGACTTCAACTTATATGCATAGGTCATTTAAAGACTTCAACTATCAGACTTCGTGAACTTGCAGGCTCCAATATGGTAACTTGAAAATTCCAACATAAAGTCTTAGTGAATTAGAAGACTTCTTATTGATCAAAGAACCCGATGACTCCAACTTTTAAACTCTGAAAGCTTCACTATGGCAGACTTGAAGACTTCAACTTATAGTTGCAGAGCATCTGAAGACTTTAACTTGTAGACTTTGTGAACTTGCAGGTTTCAATATGGTGAAGTTGAAATCTCCAACATAATGACTTAGTGAATTTGAAGATTTCAACTTATATGCATAGGTCATTTGAAGACTTCAGCTATCAGATTTTGTGAACTTGCAGGCTCCAATATGGTAAATTGAAGCTCCAACATGAAGACTTAGTGAATTTAAAGACTTCAACTTATATCCAAAAAGCTTATACTTCATAGGGATTTTCCCCCATTAAGTCACCAACACTTGATGCAAGTCTGAAGATTGATGATGTTAAAAGTTTTTTGAAAACTGAATATTTTATATGAGGGGGAACATGTATTTTTTTGACACTCATGCAACTGAACTCAAAATCAAATTCCAAGCGCTCACATACCTCAATAAAAAGGATCAAGTCATAACGTAGTTCTGGGGTGAGTGTTTTTTTTCGTGTCTTAAGTTTTACCTAGGTTGTCTCTTTCGAGGTTTTCAACGTAGCGGACATTTATTTGATCTTTTTTTAGCCGTACACAATTTATACTCTTGCAGACCAGGAGTAGACATGCAGTTTATACTCGTGCCTTAAGGAGTGTTATCTCCCTTTAAGGAAAGTACTTCTTCAAGAACTTGGTGTTGATGGGGCCAACCCTTATGACATCTGCATCGACAATCTTATAAGCATCATTTGAATATACCTCTTGTACGACATATGGTCCATCCCACTTCGGGGTGAATTTTTCCCCAGACTTATGAGAATTGATAATGGGTCTTATTACTGCAAGGATTTGATCTCCAACTTGGAAGCACCTCAAGCGAACCCTTTTGTTGAAAGAACGAGACAGCCGGGCTTGATAACATTCAAGATTTTTTTGAGCCTCCAGCCTCTTCTCATCAAGATATTCTAACTCTGTAAGACGCAACTTAGCATTTTCTTCATCGGTGAGCGCTTCTTGAATGGCCAGTCTCAAAGAAGGTATTTGACGCTTAAGTGGCAGAACTGCTTCAACTCCAAAAGTAAGTGAGCATGGGGTTGCTTGTGTTGGTGTACGGTAAGTTGTTCTATATGTCCATAAAGCTTCTTCCATCCACTCATGCCAGTCTCCTTTGAATTTGGAGACGACTTTTTTTAACAAATTTCATAAAGTCTATTAAATGCTTCGGCTAGACCATTGGCGGCAGCGTGGTACATAGAAGACTTGTGTTGCTTGAAACCAAAGAGATCACAAATTCTTCTTATCATCTTGTTATCAAATGGCTTTCTATTGTCAGTTATTATGTACTGAGGAATTTCAAAGCGATAGATAATATTCACTCGGATAAAGTTTGCAACATTTTCTTTCTTTACTTCTTTGAGAGCAACAATTTTGGCCCACTTTGAGAAGTAATCTGTCGTGGTCAAGATGTATAAGTGTCCACCAGAAGATTTTGGTAGTGGACCAACTACATCCATTCCCCAAGCATTAAAAGGCCAAGATGTTATAGTTGGATGTAGTACCTCTGGAGGTTGAAGTATGAAATTTGCATGGAATTGGTAAGCTTTGCATCTTCTAGCATAGTCCAAGCAATCTTTCACCATCATTGGCCAATAATATACCATCCTTTTAATGTGAAAATGGAGCTTCGGTCTAGACTGATGTGATCCATAAAATCTCGAGTGTGCTCTTGCAAAGCTTGAATTGCTTCTTACTCTCCCAAGCACTGCAAGAGTACTCCTTCAAATGATCTTTGATACAGTGTGTCTTTGTAGTAAAGAAAGCGAGGTGCACGATAATGAATATCAATCCTTCTCGTTGGATCTTCTGGAAGTATCCCATAACGCAAGTAGTCAATGATAGGTTGTCGCCAATCTTCCTTTACAGTTTCAAACACGGTGATGAGGTATTAAACCTTACCTTTTACGTCCTCATCCTTATTTGATGGCGGTACTACCCATTCTTGGCGGATAGTAACTCATGTCTGATTCGAAAGAGCTAGAGTTGATGCCAAAGCGGCTAGGGTATCAGCTTGCTTATTTTCTTCCTTGGCACGTGCTGGAGGGTTACTTCTCCAAGCCATCCCATCAACTTCTGTGCATAATCATGATATGGTTTTAACTTAGGCTTCCAAACTTCATATCTTCCCAAAAGCTGCTTGATCACCAATTGGGAGTCACCAAAAACTTGTAATTATAGTTGTTTCATGTCGATGGCCATCTCAAGTCTGAGTATGAGTGCTTGATATTCAGCAACATTATTAGAGCAATGATTTGTCAAGGTAAAATAGTAGGGGATGACTTCTTCTTATGGAGTGACAAACACTACGCCAGCACCAGCTCCATCTCGATGTGCAGCACCTTCAAAGTATATCTTCCATGGGGATCTAACTTCAACAGCCATTGCATCTTTGTCAGGAATTTCATCACTCAGCTCTCAGTCATCAGGTATTGGGTGATCTTCCAAGAATTCAGCCAATGCTTGTCCTCTTACTGCTTTTTGGGGAACGTACGCAATATCAGACTATTGAAATTGAAGATACTACCTTATAAGTCAATCACTGAGGACTGGTTTCGACATCACAAACTTGATGGGATTTTTCCTGGACACAAGATGGAAAACATGATCTTGAAAGTATATTTCATCTTTTGGATAGATAAAGCCAACGTCAAGCATAACTTTTCAATCGGAGAATACTTCAGCTCATTTGGTGTCATCATTCTGCTCAGATAGTAAAGTGAGTTTTCTTTGACTTTACTATTTTCTTGAGCCAGTAGTGCTCCAACTGACCTCTTTTGTGCCACGATGTAGAGTATCAATGGTTTTCCAGGTATGGGTGCCGCAAGAACCGGTGGCATCATTAAGTATGATTTGATACTCTTAAAGACGTTACTACAAGCTTGGTCCCATTCGAAGGGAGTATCCTTCTTCATGAGACGACTAAATGGTTGACATTTTTCGGCCAAGTTTGAGATGAACCTCCTTAAATATGCTAGCCTTCCTTGAAGGCTTTTTAAATCATGAGTGCTTCAAGGCTCGAACATCTTCAAAATTGCACTGACCTTGGTTTGATCAATTTCAATTCCTCGGTGTCGCACAATGAAGCCAAGAAACTTTCTGGAAGTAACTCCGAAGGCACACTTTAATGGATTCATCCTAAGTTGATATCTTCCAAGTAACTCGAACACCATTCTTAGGTCTTATAAGTGGTCATCTCTTTTTCTTAACTTCACAACTAGATCATCCATGTAGCATTCAACATTTTTGTGGAGTAGGCCGTCAAATATGTTTTGCATAGACCTTTGGTAAGTGGCGCCATCGTTCTTTAAACTAAAAGGCATTACCTTGTAGCAATAAATACCTTTCAGCGTACGAAATGCAGTGAGCTCTTCATCCTTTGGCGCCATACGGATTTGGTTGTAGCCGGTTGAACCATCCATGAAGGACATTGCCTCATAACCAATGGTGGAATCAATCATCAACTCTGGTATGGGTATTGGAAAATCATCCTTAGGACATGCATTGTTGAGATCTCGAAAGTCGACACAAACTCAAATTTAGCCATTCTTCTTCGGTACTGGAACAATACTTGAAATCCATGTGGGATATTTGAATTCACAAATAAAGCTAGCTTCAATGAGTTTGTTAACTTTATTTTCGATTAGTGGAACCAACTCTGGCCTAAAGTGCCTTTGAGCTTGCTTAACAGGACAAGCACCATTCTTGACCGCCAGCTGATGGACCGCTACTTTTGGATCTAAGCCAGATATTTCCTTATAACTCCAAGCGAAGACATCCATATATTCTTTAAGTATATCCATATACGCGATTTTTTCCTCCATCTCTCGAAAATTACTCAGGTAAGTTGGTCCTAAGATTAACTTCTTTTAAGGGATTTATTGTGGCCTTCACTCCTTTTTCAAGTTGAGATGGAGCATCTCCCGCATCTTCCTCCTCTTGAGGATCATCTTCGTTGATGGATATCTGGTGACACCAGAAAGTATCTCTCATCTCTTCATCAACTTTCATTTGAGATGAGGCCTCATTCTTATTTTCGGCCATAACATGATCTGAGGAGCCAACACTTTCTTCATCTTCCTCATGTTCCTTGGTATAAACCACAGTATGAGCCTTTGTTTTCAACACCTTATTACATGAAACTACCAGTTCCGTCTTCCGCCTCATTCTAGAAGGAATCAAACTTTGGAAATCCTTTTGGATTTTAGGTAAGGAGTGCATTGTTGTACTTTGATGACTTCCCTGATGCTTGTTACTTTTATTCTTATTTAGATGACCCAACCTCTCGAACACAAAAATTTTTGCGGTTGATTCTCCAAGTCGATCAAAGCCAGAAGGCCTTTTGTTGGATGCGGTAGACTTTTATTCTATAGTGATGTAGTTACTAACCGCCCTTCTTATAGAGATGTGAATTGGGGGTGGTTGTGTGTATCCTAGGCCTTCACGTGACTGTCTTATTGTACCTTCCAACGGAAGTTTACCCAACCTTGATGGCTCATTAGGATTATATCTAGCCGTTACAAATAATTTGTATGCATTTAGATTAAAGCCCTCTTTTATACGCTTCGTAGGGAGTGGCATATCTTGTGGTGGATTTTGAGCCACAACTTCTCCAAACAACCTTGAGGATGGATTTATTGTGTCGATCTTCCTAATAGGTAAAGTTACCCCCTTTAGTACATTATCTTGGGCATTAGATAGATGAGATTTCTCTTTCTTTACCTTCGGTAGGTAGCGAAGAACAGGAGTTGCCTTCTTTTTCGTAGGAATGATTCTTTCTTATTTGAAGTGGAGAAAGGCTTCTTGGTGGCGACTTTTTCAATAGTCACCATGACCTTTTTGGCTGGAAGATCATCACACTTGGCCTTGGTGACATCATCAACCCTTTTCTCATTCACGACATAGTTTTTCACATAGAATTTTGCATCGGCAAAGTGTAATTCAGCTTTAGTGAATAGCTTATCATTAGCTACTATATTTCGTTCCACTCCACCTTCGAGGTACTTAAAGCATTGATAGTAAGAGGATGAGATAATTTTGTTCCCATGCACCCAAGGCCTACCAAGTAATATATTGTATGAAGTTTTGGCATCAATCACATGCATCAATAGATCTAATCGAAAATCATCCATACGAATCCCTAACTTGATAGATCTCATAGCCCTCTGACGCCCTTGGTTGAGACCTTGGATAATTATACGACTTTCGTACAGTTCATCAGTAGAGATGCCAAGTTCCTTCCTAGTGCGTATGGGCAGGATGTTGACTCCAGATCCCTCGTCTATCAAGATTCTATTGATCTTCTTTCCCAGAATTTGACCTACCATGTAAAAGGGACGGTTGTGTAGGGCTTCACCAAGAAGAATATCGTTATTTATAAATGTGATTTTTGCATCACATACAAGTGCCTCTTGGCCAAGAGGTTTAGCAAACGGTTCAGAGGATGAAGGAACTTCCATGGGTATGTTTTCACCCTTTGCACCTTTTTAGGCATTATTAAAATAAGATACCTCAAAGTTGACTTGGGCAGTATTTACACAAAACCAACTTGGTAAGAATCCTCTAAAGTCATCGGACGCCGAGGTTTCTGGTGGTGAGGCTCCATTACCTTTATATTTTTTTGGAGCTCGACCAGCCTTTGTTTTATTGATTTCCTTACCATCTTTCTCCTAGTTGGTTGCTCGACCGACTCCTTTCGTGGACTCATCTTCTTGCGTTTGTGCTTGGTTACTAGAGTCCAACCTTCATCATTGACTTTACCAACTGAAGACTTGTAATGCTCTAATAGCCTTTCATTATGCTCTTTGACACATATTTGGACCGAATCAAGTGAGCCAAAAGTAATAGATATTTGATGAGAACTAGTTGTCTCATCATCGAGGAAGATCTTTTTCTCGTTTGCTAATTGCATGACTTTGTCTTTAAAGACAAAGCACTTTTCCAGAAGGTGACCCATAAGCCTATGGTACTTGTAATAATTTGGGTCATTGGTCCTTCCAGCTTCATCGAGATGCTTTATCTCTGGCAGATTAATGAGCTTATGATGAAGAAGTTCATCAAAAATCTTGGCAACGTCAGAATCAAGGAAAGGGTACTCCTTTTCTTGCATCTTCTTTAAAGTTAACCTCTGATGTGGATGTGGTCGAGAAGTAGTCTTCATGCTTTGCTTCTTGCTCACCTTCGTGGTGACCTTCACAGGAGACACATCAACATTCATGGATTTTTTATTATTATTTTTGGGTACGAACTTACCCCATCTTTTGGGTTCCTGCTTATTCTTTCTCCTTCGAGATTCATGGATAGACGCTCCTCCCTTTTCGGAAGAAGACATGCTCAACTCCATATTGTGAGCATGAGTAGCTAACTCTTCAAAGGACTTTGGTTTGATGCCTTGCACAAGATAGAGGAGCTCCCAATGTATCCCTTGGACATATATCTCTATTGAAGAAGCTTCGCTGAGCTTATCTTTGTAATTTTGGCTCGCATTTCTCCATCGATTGATGAAGTCCTTGAATGGCTCATCCTTTTTTTGTCGAGTATTTGTGAGCTTTACCATGCTCACTGTACGCCTTGTGCTATAAAAGTGATTTAGGAACTCATGTTCCAATTGCTCCCAACTATCGATGGAGTTAGGCTCAAGGCTCGTATACCAATCAAAGGCGCTTTCCTTTAGGGAACAAACAAAATTCTTGACAACATAGTCACCATAAGTTCCATCATTATTACATGTCTCAACAGAGTATGCGGCATATTGTTTCGGGTTCCCTTTGCCCTCAAATTATTGAAATTTGGGCGGTTGATAATCGGCTGACATTTTGAGGCTATCTATCCCTGCAGTGTAGGGCTTTGCATACACAATGGAAGACTTAGTGACAACATCATACTTGTCTTTGAGGGTCCATTCGATGAATTATTTCAATTGCTCAATCAGGATCATCCCCTCAGAAGAAACTCGTACCTATTTAGTCAATGGTGTTTGCTTCACGGGATGTTCTATCTCGTGATCCTCTAGAGATTTTCCTGGTGCATGGCTAGATTCTTCATATATTAGGCCTTTCACTCTATCCACTATCTTATCAATCCAAGCATCTTGATTCTGAACCTATTTGGTCAGGCTCTCAATTGCCTTTGTCAGATTCACCAGTTCCTCCTCCATAAATGAGGCATCAGTCGTCATTGCTTGCATGATCACTGGATATGTTGGAGAGTAATACGTATTATCATATAAGTTAATCTTTGAAGTGCTCAGCTTATGCGGTGTAAGTAGAGATGACACATTTGCTGAACGATCATCGCTCTTTGTGCCAGAGTATTTTGAACCAGAGTGCTTAAGTAGAGCAAGAGTCTTCTTAAGTGATTCCACCACACTGCTTCCTCCTTTCGAAGCACTTGTATTGGACTTCAATCCTTTTGGGGTTAAAAATGTAACACCAAAGATGCTTTCTACTTCGGCGGAGAACCTTGAATCGGTAGCCTTGGAAGCAGTTGATTGAGAGTTGATCTTCTTGGAATCATTTCAGCGTTCTTAATCTTCAAAGTTAGAAAAGTTTAGATGAGAGGTAGAGATAGTCCCACTAGGCGTGCCAGAATTTATTGGACAGTAAAATTCTCGAGATCAAAAATAATAACTGAGACAAAAAAATACTGCAATAATCGATTTATTGATTTCACTAAGTGAGTGTTACAATCTCTATGATTCCTCTGATTTACCTTTTCAACTATAAATTCAAGGGCTTCGAGCTTGATCTTGAACTTTAACTTGAACTTGACGGATTTGATCTTGATTTGTGCTTAAATCCAAGGGCTTTGTAGCTTGTTCTTAAATCTTGCGGTCTTTATCTTGAACTTGAACTTGATTTGAAGACTTGATGAACTTGATCTCAACTTGTTCTTGAATTCAAGGGCCTTTGAGCTTGTTCTTGAATCTTGTAGTCTTGATCTTGAAGCTTGAACTTGTTCTTAAATCTTGATCTTGAAATCTTGAACTTGTTCTTGAACCCTGAACTCTTGAGCTTGTTCTTGAACCTTGAAATCTTGAGCTTTTTCTTGAACCTTGAACTCTTGATCTTGAAATCTTGAGCTTGTTCTTGAATTTGTAGAGAAATCTGTTGCTTTGATCCACGAGCTCTCTCTTGATTCTTGTTAAACTTGTTGGTTCCTCTTTTGAATTATGAGGCCCCTATTTATAGTTGTAGGAAGTAAGGAGTCATGATAAATATGAGCTTCCTTTGACCAATCAGATTTAAGTGATATGACACCTTTTATGAGCTTTTAATTTACTGCATCATTTTTATAAGTGGCATGGTCCCATTGGCTCCTTCACTTGACTTGGAATGCTACGTCATTTGACATGTGGCACCCAATTGGGCCTCTAGAACATGATGATATCTTGGGCTTGATAAAGGGGGCTTAGTCATTTCTAGCCCAAATTAATAAACTAACCCAACAACAATTGGACTTTAATTAAATCCATACATGTTTAGACTTAAATGACTAATCCAATTATATTAATCTCCAATACTTGTTTGAGATTAATATATTTTGAATTTAATATAATCCGGATTTTGTACGGATTTAATTTTAACAAAATTTTGTTACATACAGATGTCTTCTTCAAAATTTGCCTAGTACTCTACTCCGTCATTGGCCTATATGAACTTGGCCTCGGAGGAGTTTTTTTATTCTTCTTTTCAGCATAATTTGCTGGATTTCTTGGCTTTTGATTCTTATCTCAACACCCCCCTCAAGATGAAAGGGAGGAAAACGACGCCCAGCTTTGAGAGAATCAAATAATGCGATGGTCCAGAGAGAGCTTTGGTGAACAAATCGGCAAGTTGAGAAGCCGACGGAACAAGTGTAAGGGAGATAGGCCAGAGAGAAACTATTGTTGCACAAAGTGACAGTCAAGATCTACGTGCTTGGTGTGTTCATGGAAAACTGGGTTACGTGCTATGTGTATAGTTGTTTAGCTATCAGAGTGAATTGTATGGGCAATGATGGAGAAATGGATAGATCTTGAAGAAGTCTCGTCATCCAAGTTAGTTTTACAGTATCCCTTCTCATGGGCCTATATTCAGATTCCGCTGAGGATAAAGAAATAGAGGCTTGTTTCTTGAATTTCCAAGAAATAGTCAAGCCGACCCAAACTAATAAAAAAACTCACTAACTGATCTTTGTGTGTCTCGACATGATGCCAAATTGACATTACAAGAAGCAATTAGTGAAAAAGAGAAATCTGAATTAAAAAATAGATCTTGGCCTAAATTTACCCGTAAATACCTCAAAACCCGGAGTGCCACTGTGAAGTGACCCACACAAGGTTGTTGCATATACTGTCTCAGGGTCAGGACTGCAAATGAAAAATCGGGCCTCGTATGAGTGAGGTAATTAAGCTTCCCTATTAATCACCTATAAATTGTTGGGTATAATAGTGGTGGTCCTGTGGAAAGAGTGAGTTTGCAAGAAAGATCGAGTGGGGAAGTTACCACAAGAAAGTTTGTACAGTTAAATTCCTGCAATAATTCTAAAGCAAACTTTCTTTGACTGAGGATGCATCCATGTGATTCTTGCAAAATCGCCATTCCAAGAAAATAATGTAGCTCTCCTAAGTCCTAATTCTGAATTCCAAATCAATAAGCAATTTCATAGCTGCAAACTTATCTAGATCATTCCCAGTAATTAAAATATCATCAACATAAACAACAATGATAGAAATAAGGTTACCATTCTTCTTAAAGAACAAATAATAATTATTTAAAGAAGCTGAATAACCTTTGAAGCTCAATGCACTTGCAAGCTTGGCGTACCATTGCCTAGAAGCTTGCTTGAGCCCATACAAAGACTTTCTTAGCCTTCACACATGATTAGGGCTGGGAGGAATCATGCCAGGTGGAAACTTCATATACACTTCTTCTTGAAGGTCGCCATGAAGAAAGGCATTATTTACATCAAGTTGAGAAATGGGCCATCCTTTCTTAACTGCAACAGCTAGAAGACATCTAATGATTGTCATCTTGATGATGGAGGTAAAAGTTTCATTGTAATTTACACCTTGCTTCTGTATATCCCCTCTATTGGCAAGTTTAGCTTTGTACCTTTCAATGGACCCATCAGAATACTGCTTTATTTTGTACACCCATTTACAAGGTAAAGCCTTCGTTCTAGTAGGTAGAACCATAACCTCCCATGTTTGATTTTCATCAAGAGCTGCAATTTCTTTGTTCATTGCTTCCCTCCAACTAGGGTCCAAACAAGATTGCTAATAACTTGTAGGCTCTGAAAATGTACTTATAGACCCTAGTAAGTGTTGATTCTGAAATGATAAGGCCCCAAAAAAAAAGTCGATGATGCTGCAGGTTGATCAAAACAAGTATCCAAAATATTTGTGAAAAAATTATTATTACAAACAAAATCATTCAAGTATGCAAGCTTTTTGATTTCTCTTTGTGACCTTCTAGGAGATTGAATAGGGGTGTATATTCTAATGGGACTAGAGGCAAAAATTTATGGATTATTTGATTTAGGACTATTGGGAGGAGAAATTGGGGATGTTTGGGTTATAGGATACGGGTCAAGAGATGTGGCAAGAGGAACATCATTAATTTATAGTTCTTGATCAGGAAAGAAGAGACTGGGAAAAATTGGTTCTGCATTTGGTTTGAATTTGGAAAAAGGGAAAATGTCTTCAAAAAAATGCACATCTCTAGAAACAAACATTTTCTTAGTTGAAATATCAAGTAACTTGTATCCCTTTTGTCCTTGAGGATCCTAGAAATACACAAGTTGTAGCTCTAGGCTCAAAATTACTTCTATTACTTTTTAAAGTTGAAGGATAGCATAAACATCCAAAAACTTTCAAAGTTTTATAGATGGGAAACTTCCCAAAAATGACTTGATATGGAGATTGTCCTTTAAGGACTCTGGAAGGTATTCTATTAACTAAGTGAGTGACAGTCAAGATACATTCTCCCCAATAATACTTGGGTAGATTAGATTTAAAAATGAGAGCCCTTTCAATCTCTAATAAGTGTCTATATTTTCTCTCAACAATACCATTCTGTTGAGGAGTAGCAACACAAGATATTTGATGCAGTATGCCTTGAGATTTAAAGAATTCACCCTCTTGTATTCCTTTTCCAATTCCATAGCATTATCAGACCTAATCTTTTGGACCTTTACATTGAACTGTCTTTTAATTATTAGTAAGAATTCTTTCAAAATTAAGAAGGCATTACTCTTCACAGTCAACAAAAATGTCCAAGTACCTCTATTGAAATCATCAACAATAGTAAGAAAGTACTTATAGCCATTATAAGTGGGAATCATAAAAGGTCCCTAAGTGTCTATGTGAATTAACTCAAAAATCCTCTTGGAGGCAATTTGACTAGTAGATAAAGACAATCTTGTTTGTCTTAATAGAAAACAAATTTCACAAGCACAAGTAAAATCAGAAGGAAGTGAAAAAGAATTAAACTTTTTCATTGCAGAATATGGCAAATGCCCTAGTCTAGCATGCCACAAGGATACATTAGATATTGTATTTGCTGATAAAGGGAAACTAACTGAAATAGGACTCTAAAAACCTTTTTTAAAAAAAAAACTACATAAGATAAACTAGCCACTTCAGAAATAACCGACTCTAATAGATATAACCCTTCTCTCGCCTCACCAAAAGCTTATTTCCTCCTCACTAAAAGGTCCTACATAATACAACTTTCAATGTTGAATGAAATAAAACAATTAAACTGTCCACAAAATCTATTGACAGATAATAGATTATATTTGAAAGAAGGGACAAAAAGAATATTTTGCAAAGTGTAATTTGGGAGTATCCTAATGCTTCCTGTATGAGTGACTTTAATTTTGTAAGAATTGGGAAAATTTATGGTTAGAGACACAGGGAGAGATGTGAGTTTGAGAAAAGATTTTAGTCAAAACACATATGTTCTGATGCTCCAGAGTCTATTATCCAAGACTTTAAATTATAAATAGAGAAACAAGAATCAGAGCATTTAGTTATGGTACCAGTCATAACATTGACATTGATGTCTGAGATACCACTTCCTGATGCATTTGTTTATCCCTGTTAGAATATCTGCCTTAGTTGTGAGATTTGAGCCTTACTTAGCTGATTGGTGATGTCTCCATCAGAGGGATCATTCCCATTATTGAAACCTCCATATTCATCATCTGCGATTGTTGCATTACCTTTGATTGGTCCCTTCAATCCTTTTGTGAATTAAAAATCATCTGGAAACCCAATTAGTCTATAACAATTATCTGCTTAATGTTCAGTTTTCAAGCAGTAGGTACAACTTACATTGGGATCTTCTTCTTCACCTTTTCATTTCATTGTGGCTGATTAAACCTCTGATTTTCACTTAAAATCTTTTGCCCCTGGGACTGGTTTCCAAGTCTTTGTTGTGATTGAATTTTGGTTTCCAAACCTTTGTGTTTGGTTTCCAAATTTTTGTTGTTGAATTTGATTTCTTGCTATGAATAACGAACTATTAGATTAAAATTGAGGATTAACATAGACTTTCCTTTGATTTTCATCTTGAAATTAAAGGGAATAAGTTTGATTGATTCTTGGAAAAGGGTTCATCATCAATATATTTCCTCTTACCTGAACATAAACATCATTCAATCCCATTAGAAATTGAATGAGTCTTTGGTCCTCCATAGACTTGACCATTTTCTGCTTTCCTTCAGACTCACATACACATAGAGATGGTAATGAGGCAGTGCGGTGCGAGTTTGAAGCAATGTGGGGAGGTGAGGGTCTTAAGCTATGTGGGGTGGTGCAAGGGCGGTGCGGGTTTAAGTAAGTTTTTTTTTAAATAGTGCAGTGCGGGTTGCGGGTTTATATTAAAAAAAGCTAAAAATTAGTATTATTCTCTTGAATACACCTAAAATTATAAGTATTCTTTACTTACAATTTTATGATACTTAAAATGACATGTATATCACTACAAATAAATAATTTTATAAATTTTTAATATCCCTATTCATTTTTTAAAAAAATATGATATTTGATCATTACTTGTACACGTGATACTTTTTGATAATTTTTTAGTGAAAAATGATATAATATAAATTAGTTGTTATTATTTCCAAGTTGTAGATTTGGAAATATTATGATTTTCAATGAAGTTACGAATTTTTCAAAAAAAAAAAATATGGGGCGGTGCGGTGCAGGTATGAATGTGGGGTGGCTTTATGCGGATTTAAAGGTGATGCGGTGTGGGTTTAAAATTTATGGATTTATAAAAAACCCGCACCGCACCATTTCCATCCCTACATACTTAGTTGCAAATGCTATGTGATTTGAGCGAATCTAACTCATGCCATAATCTCTTCAATTTTGTGAAATATCCTGCTACATCACTAGATGTTTGCACTAATTCAACTATTTTCTTTTGCAGGTGGTACAATTTTGCCCCGTTAGATTGTCCAAATCTTTGTTCAAGATCTGTCCACAGATCTTTTGTTGTTCTTGAATAGATCACAGAGTGAGATATATCTTTAGATAAAGAGTTGAGTAACCAAGCAATTACCATGTCATTGCATCTACTCTATGATGAAAAGTCTTTGGCAGTGGATTGAGGCTCAGGGCAAGTACCATTGATGAACTCCAATTTATTTTTAGCGGAAAGTGCAATCAACACAGATCTCCTCCACCGTTGGTATTCTCTTCCATCGAAACTTCCATTCACAAGGTTCATACCAGGTGTATCTAATGAATGAAGAAAAAGAGGATTGTTGCAATCGAGACTAGTAGGATTTTTAGCCTGTGTTGTAGCAACACTTGGGATGATAGTGTCTGTTTCTTTTGACATGATAACATAGAAGAAGAATGGCAAAATATAATAAAAGAAGAGTGGAAAGAATAGGATCTATTTCTCTGATACCATGAAGAAAGAGATGAAATTTTTTTCAATGTGTTTCATCATACAAGAATACATGTATATATATAAGTATGGGTAGAATATAAAAGGAACAAAATAAACTATACTAAGAAACTAAATATCACAGCATATCTTATGCTATACTAGGAAAAGATTGTAAATATTTACATCTAATAAGAATCTTGAGAATCTGATTTGTAATCATCCAAATGGATATTCTTCGGTTGAAGTGAATTGGACGATGTCTTCTTCAAAATTAGCCCAATACTCTGCTCCGTCGTTGACCCAATGAACTTGGCCTCGGAGGAGTTTTCTGATTGTACTTTTCAACATGTTTTACTGGATTACTTGGCTTTTGATTCTCATTCTCAACAGTTTTGTTAATCAAAATTTCAAAAGAGGTAACAAGAAAGTGACATTCCAAATCAATAACCAAAAAATTTACTGCAATATCCTAGCTTCAGGCATACAACTTCCTCTTCCAGGTAATTTGAATATAGATGGTATATACAACATTACAACTTTCTCTTCTAGTTAATTTGAATATAGATGGTACTAGATGAACATGGCCCGTGCTGAGTACGAGCCCAATATTTGACTTCAGCAGTAGTGCAAATGTAATGTAATCATGTAAAACAAATATGTAATCTTTCCTGCATCTATCTATCTTTCATTTTCTCGGTGTACTTCCTTTAATAAATGTTTGAGCTAAGAATTATTAAAATCAAAAAATTTGCAACTATGTCAATGAAAGAAAACTAGGATCTTCCATTCTTTTGAAGTACAATAAATAGTTTTTGAGCAGTTTATATAAACTTTGCTGAGGTATAAGATGTGAAGTTTATATAATCACCTTAGTTATAACTATTTCACCAATCTAGAATCTAAAATTATGTATGTCCTCCAAAATCGATGGAACTGCCATTTTCATTCTGTTGTTTACATCTTTCACTTTGAAATCTCGCACATGTGCTAAAAACTGATGAACAATTGTAAGAGTTAACCCTTCTTTGTAATAAGAGATAGAGTGACCTGCAAATATAATTATTAGATATCTCAGTCTACTTCATGTTCCAAAGGCTATAATTTTTTCATGTTTGAAAAATGGTAAAAGATCAAAGGCTATAAGTTTTGGTCTACTGCATAACTTAATCATTAGAAATAGCAATTTGACTAAGATTAAGAGACATGCGTGGAGCAAATCAATATGTTGATCTCATATCCTGACAGCCCCCTATTCAATTTGTCTTCATCTCAATTGTAATTTCTACACAACGTAAATTATCAATTATGATATATGTATAATCAAAACAATCTTGTTAGAAAATAAGGGAACCAAGTATTTCTACCTCAGTTTTTCGATATTAAAGGGACATACATGTTAAGTTGGAAGGAACAATTAACTATCTAATTAATTGAAAACTCATACCATATTTTCACCAAAAAGTAGAAGAACATAGAAGAGCCATAGCCATAGGAAAATGGAAACAAAAGAGGAGACTTGAACCCGCAACAACTCATCCAGACCATTCCACAATGAGACGACGTAATGAAATTGTGGAGAATACCTCAAGAGTAGAACAACAGGTATAGGCACTTAAAATCCAACAACATTTGTTGCTCGTCAAAAGTTATTAAAGTTGCTGAAATCAAAGAAAACATCTAGTTGTATCAAATAGGACAAAGATTTCAACAGTCAAGCGCAACTTGTCGTACTTTACCAAACAACTTTATTGTAGTCTTTGTCCATTTGTTCCCCTTGAACTCAAAATAACACTACACTTGTTGATCAACTAAATAGTAAATACTCCTAATTTCAAAATTTTTATTTGAATTCCAATAAGATACGTGTTGATATCATTAAGCAAAGAAGGGGATACTTTTGACAAAAAGTTTTCACACCATTCCAATGTTCCTATTTTTCATCTTCCTTGATAGATTTATCACTTGTTTTGAATTAATAAGGTGGAATAGTTGTCAAGATAGTTCTTTCTATTTTTAGTTTTTCTTTTTAATTCCTCTTTTGGGTGGTCAAGTTGTACTACTAAATTGAGTATTTATACCGTGGAATTAAGACATGGTTGATTGGTTGATACTTCTAGACTTGTATATGATAATTTCAACTCTTTACAAGTCTGATTTAGATGAAGCATAGGGGATAATTTAATTCATAATCTTCTATAATTGTAGCTTAATGATATGCAATTGAAACATTTTTAGCTCCATATAATCTCTACTCTAAAGATTTATAAGATCACTCTATTACAAACTTATTTCACCACCATGCAGTTATTAGGATACTACTACATTATGTAAAGGAGCATTTATGCCAGATAGAGTGTTATCTACTCACTGCCGCAGAAGCATCTCGACATAGTTGTGCAAGTTGCATCCAAGGTTTTGCTAATTTGGAAGAAAACATCCAAAAACAAGACTTTTGGTGGTTGATTTAGCTTCCCAACAAAGCTTAAAGCTCTAGAGACTTTGCTTGGTCATTTTGAATCCCTGTCAATTAGAGGTCTCAAAATGATATATCTGTTGTTTGATTCATGAAGAAAATACAATCAACAAATACAACGACGAGCCCTGATCTCAACAACAAGTGGATTGGTAAAAAAAATGAAAACATGCTTTGGTAACCGTTGCAGAAGGTGACAGTGATATGTCCATGTATAAGTAGGCCATTACTTGTCTGTAATACAATTGTCAGTCGACCATATCACAAATCAAATGTTCTTTCTTACTTTATCCAATTTGAAGGAATATGTTCGATTTCAATTCCCTTTATGAAAATTGGAGTTAGTGGAAGAATTACTATTTTGGGGCTACCCCACTATAGGAAGACTAAGTGTGATACATTAAGCGACAGTTTTCTATGACTTACTAAATTTAGATAACACGGGAAAAAAATACATATTATCTGAAGATAAAAAAGTAGAAGCTCTAAGCAGATTATCAATTACTTTTGACATATCTGCCTGGATATATTTGAGCAAAGATTTGTTTTGGAATCACTATGTCATATTGAAAGACGTGTAATAACCTACGAAGAAGATTCTAATTATTGTTCATATTAAAAATATGTAGTTATTCTTATCACATGTGCACTACAAAACATCAGAAGCTTCAAATTTAAGTTTTATTTCTATCAACACTGCTATTTCCTATCAATTAGAAGGTTTTAAGTAAGAAAAATATTAACTTGGGAGTAGCGATTCTAAGAAATTAGCAAGCGTCCTAAAGACCTAACCATCATTTATGTTTGAAAGAAGAGAGAACTGATTTTTACTAAATATCAGCGTAGAACATGTAAACCACCTAACATATCCGATTGACTCCTTTTCAGTGAGAAGGGACATGATACTAACCTATAAACTTGAGGTGAGAAGTGTATATTATCAAAGAAATGTAACAACATGGAATAAACTTTTATTGCAACACATCTGTCAAGGTCAATAAATATTTAACTTTTCAATTTTAGAGCTAAAACAAACCAGCAAATTAAAAAATATACTCTGAGCTGGCGAGCAATAAAATAGTAACATTACAATGATTTCTTTAGTGAACAATATATAGTCATTTCCAAGTTAGTTCATCTAAGTTTCACTTATTTAATGTGCACATGATGCTGCTTGATGTAGTATTCACTGTCTTATAGCTGATGTAGGTGCACTCTAGGTTCTCTATGCCCGTCTTGGATTATAATGATGAAATTAATGCACTTCAAGTTGATGTGAACTGGTAAGTTCCTGCAGCACAAGACGTTAAGAAATAGAGGACAAGAAACCTCGACTTCCATGGCACTAAAGCCAAATCTAGTCCCCTTCCAAAACAACTACAAACCTTTCAGGTGAGGCAACAACAACTGCAATGCAGTACTGTAACACCCCGAAAACGGGTCCCGAGATGTCACATGGTGCTTAGGATCACAAGTGACTCCAAGCTAACCCTTCTACTGGCATAACTCATAAGCAACTAAATAAAAAGTATAAATCTATACAAATCTATGGAAAATAACTCTTTTCTGAATATGATAGATACAAAACTAAATTTACAAAATTATAACTCTGCTTATACAACCAAAACTAAAATGGAATACATCAACTTTTACTGACTGTCTATGAAGCCTCTATTAGTACTAACTGTAGGTAACCGGGTCATGACTCCCGACTAACCCAACTCAATACGACTGAATAAAGAAAATACAACACTTCTCAAACTGTATAACTAACTTAAGCCCTTGAATTAAAAGGACCCATTACCTGCTGACCAGATGACGCAAACTGACTGGATCTGATAATATACACTATACCTTGTACCTATATTTCGAGAAAATGTAGCCCACATACGAATATGTGGGTCAGTACTATGGAAACGTACCGAGTACATGGGGTGCATGAAATAAACATATTTATATGCATATATATATAAATATATATATATATATATAACGATCATGTCATAAGTTTTCTTTCCAAATCATGCAGGACATTTGTAAATGGCTCATAAAGCTTGAAAGAAATCTAAAATCTGAAATCATACACAATGAATGGTAAAACATGTCAATCTAGATATCATGAGCCATTACACTTAATCCAAATATCAAGATTTTTTTTCTTATTCTCTCATCATGCAATCTTAGTGAAATATGGAATATTGAATACATCATAAATCTACATTTCAAATCTCTTTTAAATCAGTAAAATCAATCTAAGAATGAGGGACGACTCTTTGGGAGGTTCTTCTAACTGACATGTACACCATGTGAGCACCCATGATGTCCCACGACTTGCTCCCGTAAGGTTAGGGTTGTCTTACCCTTGCCATCGGTGTAGAACAATCTCATCTCAGTGATCACTATCTCAATTTTCCACATATAGTGAAAGTCAACCTACGGTGGCACGTAGTTCTGGGGTATGAAACCGTAGTAACATACCCAACTCGGTGCTAAATACTACTCCCAATACTATGCTCAAAAAAATCTCAAGAAAAATCCACTTTAAGGGTAATCTCATATTTCTTAAGTTAAATAAATGATAAAATCCGCAACTCGTTTCATAAAGTGAATTTTAACTCTGTTGTGACCAAAAGGTCAAATCTTTCTATACTTCATCAAAAATAATCTAAACATGGGTGCATGTAGCACATAAATTCTCAAAACAACAATCTCAATGTGGGTTAATGACCCTTATAGAGATACTTAATCAAAACATTTCAACATTAATGCTTTATATCACAAGCATGCATAATTTATACGGAAATCTGAAAAATTTCAGCCTTTAATCATAACAATAATCTCAAACTCATGGAGTTTATTTTATAAACATTCAAAATAATCATAGTATCTTGAAAAACAACATAGGATAAGATTTATCACTTCAAATTCATGATAAAAACATGTAAAAATCATGTATCTTTGTAAAATAATGCAAACTTTGGGCACAAGAACGAAAAGGTGTTCTTGTTCATAACCCCACATACCTTTATGGTAATGGATTCGTTGAAAGATTGGACCCTCAAGCTTGATTGAAAGAATCTTTGTAGAGAACTTTGAATTCAGAGCTTAACTTCTTGATTATTGAGAGGTAAACTTTAGATTTTGTTTTTGGGAAGAGGGGAAGGGTTTTGGATCGTAACTTGACTGATTTAGGTCTTAGGTATTGTATATAATGTGTCTAAATATCCCTTATAATGATTTGGAGTGATTAGGGATGGTTTAGGGGTGTGAAATGACTTTAATACCCTTGATATAAGTCAAAACGAAGTGTTTTTGGCACTTGGAATTGACTTAGGCGGCGCCCAATTAATCGCACAAGTATGGTTGGGCGGCGCCTAACTAATTGCATACCATTACTATCTCTCACAAAAATGGGCATAACTTTTCGCTTGGGTATTGGAATAAGGCAAAATTGGTATCATTGGAAAGCTAATTCCATTCTCTACAATTTGGTAGGTCTAAATATGCCAAAATACCACATATACATCAAGTTATGCTCGTTTAAAGATGACCCTTGAGAAATCAAACACTAAAACTTGATGGATTCCAAAGCTCTTAGCTTGTATTACCTTAAGTGACTCCTATGAACACGTTTAACACATTATAATCTCTCTTCTCACTAGGATACTCATTGTAAGTCATGTAATCAAATATGAATTACAAGATTAGAGTTTTCACATGTAGGAAGAATGATTCATTTTCTAGTTTAAAACTATACTGGGTATTACAATATCTCCCCATTGGAATCATTCATCCTCGAATGATGTGTAGAAACTTATTGAAACATTAAGGTATGGAATAATGTGTCTTCTAATAAAGAATATAGCTGAGCTGAAACTTTAGAAATTCTCTCATGAAGTTGAATTCTAAGCTAACTTGACTTACTGACCATCGAAACTGATTCATGCTAGGAGTTCATAACTCACTTGAGATTACCATGATACAATCATTAATATAGAACTGCGAAGTGATAAATTATTCAGGCACGAATCATGAGACAATGAGACTAAGATTGTACAAGGGGTGCTACACTATCTAAGTTGGTATACTTGAAAAACTGAGGTTATGCTCTGAACACTTACGAACTGAGTCATGACTAAATAGCTGAATCTTAAACATGATGCTTGGACTAAATTGGATTTGCAACTAGCATGGACGTGAATGCATTACCTCAAGAATAGGAAAGATAGAAAAAACATAGGAACTTGTTGTCTGATTACTAAACTAAATTGTTGGCTATACGGACTGAATCATACTGAAAGCTTATAATCAACTGGAATATTTCTTCAGCACTCTTAGCAAGAAGTTATAATATCATTAGGGAAAAAGAATCTTGGGTATGATCTGAGTGAGATATCTGAAGAAGGAATTCTCAGTATAGCTATAACTTTGTAACATGGAATATAGGCTTCTTAAATATAAACTAGTTTAGAATTACTAGGCCTTAGACAATGCAACTGCTAATTTTTCAAGCTTAGAAACACTTCTCAAATACTCTTTTAAACTATACTTTCTCCCCTTTAATACCATACTCACACGGGTTCGTATAACTTCATATACTAATGTCTGATTTGAACTAAATCCTCTCACCATGTTCAAGCCTAACTTGAATCACAACTTACTACACATAACATTATAACACTAGTATGAACCATGAATTCAATACCCCAAGCAATTTCACAACTTTCCCTCTCTAAGATGATTCTTCTTATCACTTCAACGACTAACTCTAAACTCTTACTATGGATTCAATAGTGCATATTGCATTCCTCCACTTACATCCCAACACGACATTCAAGCCTATCATTATAACCACATATGAACTTTAAGGCAAACACTCATAAAGGCTTACTCCCCCTCGTCTCTAAACCTCTATCAACAACAATATTCTTGCACTATTCTTAAGAATATACACACAAATTTTCAACTAACCATGACATGTATCAAAGACTTGTCCTCAATCTTACTTCACACTTTAGCCTTATCTAAAACAGGCATACAACGATCTTTTCTCAGCATTAAACATTTACTCTCTCTCATTTAAACAACTGTTCATCATCACTATCTTAACGTAAAAAGAGGTCATAGAAGGGCTAACACATAAGGACCTGAAGCATGAAAGAATACTATACATAACTCTGACACTTAACTAAAGCCTGAAGAATAGAATGTCAAAGACATGGATCCATTAAAAAGATCTAAACTGAGGGCATACATGTTATAAACTGGATTTCACTAGGATCATGAGTTTCTAAGAACTGATCATACTCTGAAACATGAGTTTATACTTATCATAAGCTATTCAACATAAGACTTGATTTCATAGATATATGAGGGATAACTCGAATCACAAAGTGAAGTTGTTACTTGCTTGCTAGAAGCTGAGAATGGACTTGAGTACACATGAAGTGTATAAGCATTGGCCTTTGGCATAGATTTATCACACATGACATAAATCTGATGTGATAACGATCGAAATCCAAGGAATACTGTAGAGGAAGAAAGGATCACTATCTCATCGTAACTCTTGTTAACATATAACACAATCTAACTCTCAAAACTTTATTTGGTTCTTCACTCTACCATCTCCCCCTTAGATCAAAGGTGATATTCTAAGTCTATGTAACCTTTTACTAACACTAATATAAACTGCAATCCTTTTACTCTAGAGTCTAGGGCATAATAATACTCATAAACAATAACTTACCTTGAAAGACTACACCTGAAAGTGTAAAACCCACTGCTAATACTTCATTCTAAGATACAACTCTATCTTTCTACGTCTCCAATAGTCATCATCTAATAACTTGAACACTTACTAACTTAGAATCTTCAGGAGTATCACCATACTATGAGTTTACACCAACTAGTTCTTTAACTCTACTTTCTATCAGCTCAATCTTCAAAACAAAACTCAACTTATGTTCCAACACTTAACACGAATATCTTCAACCCTTAATGAACCATACTACTTTCGTCATAGTGATAACGCTCAATCTACAGCTCTCGTGGGAGTGTAAAGCGGTCGTTAGCAAATATAGAACCCAACCTGGGTTGGGTGTCGATCCCACAGGGAATAGCTTGGTCAACAAGTAAGCAAAATTAATAGACTTTTGGTGCAAGTCTCGTAAGAAGGGGGGAATTGTAATATATAACCAAAGTAATGAAATAAAAGCTGAAAATAGCAAAGTAAAAGAGAAAGATTGTCACGTAAGTTGTAAACAATGAGAATTGAAGCATTGGGGTTATGTCCACCTTCTGAGGTATACGGCTCTATCGGCTATGAGTGTGTAGAGTCTTGACATGCAATTGCTTATAGAGAATTGTAGTCGATGGTAAATCCAAGCGTCTCTCGACCTGAACAAGGACTATTTCACTTTAACTCTCTCGAGCTTAAAGCGTGTCTAACGGTACGAATTCTCCAAGAGGTTAGTCCAGTTACGGCACTAGCTTTTTAATAGGAAAGGGTGTCCTACTACCTTGACACTATCTCTTTTCCAGACAAATAACCTTTCTCTCGAACAAGTTAAATGTTAGACTGGCGTTATTCTATACGTTTGCAACCGCAAAGAATGTAGATTAAGATGAAGAGAATAATGATATAAGCAATATACGTGTCTTGAACTCACAAACTCACAGCAATAGATAGTAACTCATTCGGCTTCCATAACCCCAACTAAGAGGTTTAGTTACCCATGAATGCGAAGGATATCACGATTTGCATGGTTGATGGCGTGAGAAGTAGGTGATAGGCGTGTGGTTTTGGTGATTCCCTAGCAAGTAACGATTCTCTTGTTGTGGAATTTAAGAATAGAAGAGTAGATTAGAAGTGTTTGTGGTGGAAGATGAGAGGGATGGAAGAAAATTAATTGTTGAATTAAGTGAAGAATGAATAAAAATCTCTAACATGATAGGGTATTTATAATACTCCTATCCTACTCCTACTAAGCTAATGAAATAAATAGCCAAATCCTACTATACTAATGAAATCCTTGACCTAAATGTACTAGGGTAAGGTTACAATATCATAATCCAAATAGAATAGTGAAATACATAACCTAATTATATTAGGTTAATGTATCTTTGTAAAAATCCAGCTTTGTGTCTGTAAGTCCCCAAAGTCTTTAGAAATGCTGTTTTAGCCCGGGACAGATTTTCCATGCAGCAGATTTGGTCCTTAGGCGTCCAGCTCCCTTCTACTTCGTTTGTGAGCTTTCTTTTGCGTCAAGTAAGCCATAAAATGCTGTATTTTGCATCATTTATACCTGAAACTTTCCTAATCATGTTTGTTAGCTCATTTACAGGAAAAAGGACTAAAAGTGCATGAAATAGATAATTAGTTCTCAAAACTAGGCTAAAATATGGGCAAAATATATTGATATAGGCGTGTAAATCCGCCTATCATCACATAGCCTACCAATATCGCATCTCCAAACTTATATCTCTAAACCATGAGAATCAAGACCATAACAAAAGGCTCAACACTATCAATCAAAACTCCTTAACTTGGCTATTTAGAACGTCATATACCATCTAACTAGTTTTTCTCCACCTAGCAACTCAACGGTACTACTAGCCACAAACAACATGCCATAATCCTAAAAAATAATGCAGCCCCATATTACCTTGGGAATACTTCTACATCATTTATACAACATCATACTTAATCTCAAATCAGTAAACTTACATTCTTGCATTCACTATTTCAAGTCTATTAGTTCACCTCCATATAACTAGCATCAACAACCGAACCATCAACTGTTCAAACTTAATATCTAGAGCTAAACATGATTTACAACCCAATCTCACAAACAATTTTCACTTCAAAACTATAGAACATAGCATTAAGAAAAACTAGTACACAATGACAATCGATCATAATCATATGGCCTATCTTATTCGTAATTTGTTAACACATCCTCCTTCTTCACATCATTACTATTTACCCATCTTCACATCTAAATTACTTTCATAGCTCTATAAATTTCAACTAAACTTCCTCTTGCAATCTCAGGAAAGCCTAAATTAACAATACTCAACCACCAAGTACTTCCATCAAAACCTATACTTTCCTAGCACAATAAATACCATCAATAACTCTTTTCACACTTCAAGCAAACAACAATTTAACTTAACTAATAATCTCCTTCTCTAACTTCACTAAACTAACAAACAAGGGTATATCACTTCATTACTAATTCAATTATAAGCAAACATTCATATATGCATATTTAATAAATTGTCCTTACCACCATTCTTGCCACTACACTTCTAAACCCACAAGTTCAACTAACACAAGACTTTCAACTAAACGTTACTACTTCTGTCACTACACAGAAACCCACACTTTCAACTAACACCAGAACAACAAGATAAACAACAAGTTGGTAGTGAATCAAAATAGGCCTCACACGGCTTCACTAGACTTTGGTTTTTCACAAACATAATGATAACAAGATTACATAATACAAGAGATAGAAACTTGACACACAATATTCAATGATATAAAAATACACCTTACTCTGTCTTAATTAAATAACTCATAAGAATAAGGGTATAACTTCAAATCTGATGGACTTACAACATACTAGAAGGCTCCTCTCAAGTCGCTTTATGAAACTTCTGAAACTTCTGCTAGCAATTATAAAAGCATTATCTGGAGAGGAACTGGAACTTGCCGAACATGTTACTTCAAGAACATATATAGAGAATTATAGATTATCATTATGGATTATGAGGAGAAATTCGAAAGCACGTCTGACTCAGGCTTTGTGCAGGATTTCTACAAGCCTGATAAAGCACTTCAGTTTTTGGAACTCAAAAGTACTGATAGGATACTTTCTAGCTCTCTTACAGTCCCATAACTATCTATGGAGAATGAAGCTCAACAGTTTCTGATACCTTAAAAATAAGGCAGAGATGGCCTGACTAGAGTAAGATGAGAATTTGTATAAGTTTCTTGGAGAATTTTTCTATAGCACGATTTAAGACTTGAAATAATGGAGAAATTTCCTAAATGCCCTGTAGCCTCTCGAAGAAAAGTACAGACGTTTCCGTACCGTTCTACAAGACTCTACTAGACACGACTTTATAGACACCCTAGGACACTTGAACCTTGTGCTCTGATACCAAGTTTGTAACGCCCCAAAATTGGGTCCCAAGAAGTCACACAGTGCTTAGGATCACAAGTGACCCCAAGCTAACCCTTCTACTGGCATAACTCATAAGCAACTGAACAAAAAGTATAAATCTATACAAATCTGCGAAAAATAGCTCTTTTCTGAATATGATAGATACAAAACTAAATTTACAAAATTACAACTCTGCTTTTACAACCAAAACTAAAACAGAATACATCAACTTCAAGTGACTGTCTATGAAGCCTCTACTAGTACTGACTATAGGTAGCCGGGTCATGACTCCCGACTAACCCAACTCAATACGACTGAATAAAGAAAATACAAAACTTCTCGAATTGTATAACTAACTCAAGCCCTTGAATCAAAAGCACTCATCATCTGCTAACTGGATGATGCGAACTGACTGGATCTGAAGATGTACACTAACCTTGTACCTACATTCCGAGAAAATGTAGCCCACATACGAATATGTGGGTCAGTACCATGGAAACATACCGAGTACATGGGGGTGCATGAAATAAACATATTTATATGCATATATATATATATATATATATATATATATATATATATATATATATATATATATATATATTTAACGATCATGTCATAATTTTTCTTTCCAAATCACGAAGGACATTTGTAAATGGCTCATAGAGCTTGAAAGAAATCTAAAATATGAAATCATACACAATGAATGGTAAAACATGTCAATCTGGATATCATGAGCCATTACACATAATCCAAATATCAAGATTCTTTTCTTATTCTCTTATCAAGCAATCTTAGTGAAATCTAGAATATTGAATACATCATAAATCTACATTTCAAATCTCTTTTAAATCAGTAAAATCAATCTAAGAATGAGGGACGACTCTTTGGGAGGTTCTTCTAACCGACATGTACACCACGTGAGCACCCATGATGTACCACGACTTGCCCCCATAAGTTTAGGGCTATTCTACCCTTGCCATCAGTGTAGAACAATCTCATCTCAGTGATCACTATCTCAATTTTTCACATATAGTGGAAGTCAATGTCTCAACCTACGGTGGCACGTAGTTCTGAGGTATGAAACCATAGTAACATACCCAACTCGATGCTAAATACTACTCCCAATACTATGCTCAAAAAAATCTCAAGAAAAATCCACTTTAAGGGTAATCTCATATTTCTTAAGTTAAATAAATGATAAAATCTGTAACTTGTTTCATAAAGTGGATTTTAACTCTGTTATGACCAAAAGGTCAAATCTTTCTATACTTCATCAAAAATAGTCTAAACATGGGTGCATGTAGCACATAAGTTCTCAAAACAACAATCTCAATGTGGGTTAATGACCCTTATAGCGATACTTAATCAAAACATTTCAACATTTATGCTTTATATCACAAGCATGCATAATTTATATGGGAATCTGAAAAAATTTCAGCCTTTAATCATAACAATAATCTCAAACTCATGGAGTTTATTTTCTAAACATTCAAATTAATCATAGTATCTTGAATAACAACATAGGATAAGATTTATCACTTCAAATTCATGATAAAACATGTAAAAATCATGTATCTTTGTAAAATAATGCAAACTTTGGGCAAAAGAACGAAAGGGTGTTCTTGTTCATAACCCCACATACCTTTATGGTAATGGATTCGTTGAAATATTGGACCCTCAAGCTTGATTGAAAGAATCTTTGTTGAGAACTTTGAATTCGGAGCTTAACTTCTTGATTATTAAGAGGTAAACTTTAGATTTTGTTTTTGGAAAGAGGGGAAGGGTTTTGGATCGTAACTTGACTGATTTAGGGTTTAGGTATTGTAAATAATATGTTTAAATATCCCTTATAACGATTTGGAGTGATTGGGGATGGTTTAGGGGTGTGAAATGACTTCAACACCCTTGATATAAGTCAAAACGAAGTGTTTTTGGCACTTGAAATTGACTTAGGCGACGGCCAATTAATCGCACAAGTATGGTTGGGCGACGCCTAACCAATCGCATACCATTAATGTCTCTCACAAAAATGGGCATAACTTTTCGCTCAGGTATTTAGAATAAGGCAAAATTGGTATCATTGGAAAGCTAATTCGATTCTCTACAATTTGGTAGGTCTAAATATGCCAAAATACCATATATACATCAAGTTATGCTCGTTTAAAGATGACCCTTGCGAAATCAAACACTAAAACTTTATGGATTCCAAAGCTCTTAGCTTGTATTACCTTAAGTGACTCCTATGAACACGTTTAATGCATCATAAGCTCTCTTCTCACTAGGATACTCATTGTAAGTCATGTAATCAAATGTGAATTACAAGATTAGAGTTTTCACATGTAGGAAGAACGGTTCATTTTCTAGTTTAGAAGAATACTGGGTATTACAAGTACCCAAGACCATATAAGGAGACCAAGGACCCTTTAACCCACCGATGTGGGACTCCAACACCCTCCCAAACGCCCAGGACTGGACATCTGGAGCGTGGACAATATAAGACGGGGGCCCAACATCGAAAATAATGAACTGGGAGGGCCTGGCTCTGATACCATGATAAAGAAATGGACCTTGGGCCTAACTCAACCTCAAAAGCTAGCTCTTGAGGGGAGGATTGCCCAAGACCATATAAGGAGACCAAGGACCCTTTAACCCACGGATGTGGGACTCCAGCAATCCTTTGCAAGTTATGCCTCCATTTTCAAAATATTTTCCTTGCTCTTCTTTGTTAATGCCTCAACGCAAGGATAATACTTCCCTAAACAAAAAGGGTCATCCTTAATCTCCTTATGTATCATCTCAACAACCTTAGTAATATCACTAGCTATCCCTAAACATGGTTTCCTAAGCTCAGTCTCTTCTTTATCTACATCAACTAAGATAAACTTCACATCCTTAGACCACTTCGGTGGCTCTTCAAAATGGTAGTGAGCAACCATTCAAACAAAAGTTGTAGATTTTTGTAGACCAAGTCAGTAGTAAAAATTTTCAACAAAATTCAAGATTGACCCAATTATTGAAACTACTTCACTTCTTCAACATTGTATCACCAAAAGAGATATAAAAACTTTTTCAACAAAATTCAAGTTTAATTCAATTCTTGAAACTACTTCACTTATTCAACACAGTATCACCAAAAGCGGAAAAAGATAATACTATTATAACAAAATTCAATATTGATCCAATTCTTGAAACTACTTCACTTCTACAACGAGATATTACCAAATGAAAAAAAAATATTGTTTCAACAAAATTCAAGAAGATAGTTGGGTGTTTTGGTTGCGGAAACTTAAAGCGTTGGGTGTCAATATGTGTGTTTGAACTTCACAAATACCCACGATCCCTAAATTCTGAGTCCGCCACCGATTACATCAACAATGCTCTTCTCAACGTATTTTTTTGGTAACTTAATTAAAGCTTTAAAAATTAAAAAGTAAGAAGAATTTGATAATACACAAGCAACTTGTAGCTAATATAACTGAAGAAGTTACAACGAACAATGCCATTCTGTTAAAAATTCTCCAGTCCATCTTTGAACTTCCCCATTACCAAACATAAAAGCATGCATGAACATCACCAATTAGGGACAGAGTCAGAGAAACATGTAGATCTAGAATAAAAACAATCTGGTACCTTCTAAAGTAGTTAGCCAGTGACATTGTTGAAGATCATCAATGGATGATGGCATGCCCAAAAATATTGAAAGAAAATACACTCTTATTTTCTACGTCAAGAACTCTGAGATGTTGATATCGTTCCTAACATAGAACTCTGGTACCATCAAGAACACTCTTATTTTTGGTACCTCTGACATGCCGATGTTGTTCTTCAAGTTGGAAGAGGAAAAAAAATGGAAGAAAAGGCAGAAGTAGAAAACAAAAGAAGAATAGAATCAGTGCTACGTGTGGTTTGACAAAAGGTAATATACGTGTTAATAGGAAAAGGTTAAGGACCAAATATAAAGTACCATTTACATAACTTTTTATACAACAAATAGTTGCAGTGTTGATACAATCCTTGTTGGCTTATATATAAGGGGAACATATTCCAACTTTATTTTGTGACAAAAGTTAAATGCTAGTGGTGATTAATGATTAGTGAAATTAACTTGATTAAGAAAGTTAGATTATAATAATTCCGGAATAAAATACACAATTATTTTATTCTACATTTGATTGGAGGTATTAGTTAGTCTCAAAAATTATTTATCCCACCATTTATACCTTAATGCGATGGGAAAAATTATCCAATATACATAGGGAAATAACTTATTTTGGAATGATTAATTCCTGTATAGCGTTCCTAACCAAATGGCCCATATGTTTAAACAAGCAAAAATGTCTTTAGAAGCACAACTAGTAATTAAATTAATGAGAAATCTTAAACTTAATTTTTTTCTATTTTGTAGTTTATTTGGCAATCTTATTCAGAAAAGCTTAGTAATGAGTTTTTCGAGTGGTGTCGCCTGGGACGTATTTTTTGGATGGTTAAGGTGCCGCTTGTTTGTGGAATTTATCGGTTGATCGTGCCGTTCAATAATTTGGTTATACTCAACATATATCTGAACTATTTTCATATCACGCTCTTCATTTTATGCAAAATAAGCGTCTATGTATATTATACCACATGAAATATATATGTCTGTTTATTCAACTTTATACAAGTTTAAGTTGTTATTTGTGCACAGTCAAAGTTGGAGGTCATAGATGTGATTCGTGGTCAAGTTAAATTGCATTTTATGTTTGTGTCATTATTTTAAAAGTTTAAATTTTGATATTTAGAAATAATATGAAAAATGTTATAAGTTGCGGTCCTTCTTCTATTTGTATGATAAAAAATATATTTTAAAATATTGATCAAAGTTCGTACAATTTGCGACTCTCAAGAAGTGTAAAGTTACAAATAAAAATGAACGGAGTCTCAAGAAATGAAAAGGACAATTAAAAATAACCGGAGGCAGTAGTTATATTGTGCAACAGTCCGTTGGTCCATCAATTTAATTTGCTTCCAAAAATGCTTGAAATAGTCTTCATAGACAATTAGATGTGGTTTGAATCCCCTTTGATTTTCTCACTATTTTGTTTCTAAAGTACCTTTTTTTTTAAATTTAATCTCAATCATGTCTATTTAAAATCATTCTGTCATTTGTCTAGAGATCATTAAGATTGTAATTTAGCGTCTTGTTCATTTTCTCGTGTGCAACGACATGAAAGGACCCGATCCACAACTTCCATTTTTTTCCTTTTAGGGGGGTGGCGGCATAGGGAAGGTAGAAAATTATCACGTTAAGGGGTTGTTTTGGTGTAAGTAAAAAATATTTGGTTTGTTAGTCTATAAGTATGCAACATGTATTTACGACCTAATTTTTTGATTTTGATAGGAAATTAGGAAGTTATGATATATTATGTAATTATTTTTAACTATTGATTTATTATGTAGATGCAATAGAGATGTTTGACTAGTTCAGGTAGTTTTTGCCTTTCCTTTTTTTTTTTTTCCTTTCTGGCCATCAACTTCAATTATTTTTAAAGAAACAATATTTTTTTATTCATGTATAATTATATAATAATGATATCACTCTTTTTGTTTTGATAACGTTGTGCATTTGTAAAAATGCCAAAGTGATTATTATTAATTAATCTCAAACATTGTACATAAATTGACCCTTTCTTCTTTGTTTTTCCCGTACAATAACCACTTAAAATATAGTAACCATCTGGGGTGATCTCAAACATCCTTTCTTTTTTTTTTTTAGAGTTTGCTTAATATTATGGAAATTATGATTTTTCTTTTCACTGATAACTTATATTTTCCAAGTCCCATTCTAAACAATTAATTTACTTGTCATAGTTAGCTTTCATATAATATGATAGTTTAATACGTTTTATCATGTTATTGTATAAAAGATACATCCGTTTCTTATTAGTTTGTTTCAATTAGACATATACTTTTTTATATTTGAAAACACTTTTAACTTTATAGGTAACTGATAACCTCATGTTTGTTAGAACAAACTTGTCGTAACATGTTTAAAATCACAATTTCTAAAACTCCTTTTCTTTTCTCGCTATATAAATCGAAACTTATAGAGTAATTAAATTTGTGGACTGGCCGGTCTATATAAGTGAACAACCTTTGCTTGAATCTCACTGCAAGAAACAATAACACATTACATCTAATATTATTCACAATTTCTGAAAAAACAAGTCCAATATGAATCATACAAAGGAATCCAAATTGTCCAAGCCACATGCACTATGCATTCCATTTCCAGCACAAGGCCATATTAATCCTATGTTCAAATTCGCCAAAATTCTCCATGTCAAAGGCTTTCATATCACCTTTGTTAACACAGAATTTAATCATCGTCGATTGTTAAAATCGCAGGGTCCAAATTCCCTGAATGGCTTTCCTTCCTTTCGTTTTGAGTCCATCCCTGATGGACTCCCTCCCTCTAATGAGGATGCCACACAAGACGTTCCGTCGTTGTGTGAGTCATCTAAGAAGTCATGTTTGGCCCCTTTTAGAGACCTTGTTACGAGACTAAATGATAATTCCAGTTTCCCTTCTATTACTTGCATAGTTGCTGATGCTGCTATGAGCTTCACTCAACAAGTTTCTGAGGCGTTAGGTGTCCCTAATATTGGCTTTTGGACTGCTAGTGGTTGTTCCTTGTGGGCTTTCATGCAATATCCTGTACTTGTGGAAAAAGGTTACGCTCCGCTAAAAGGTATGAAAATGAAATCATTACAGTAAACAACCTATCTTATTTTCTAGATTACTAGTTTCAACTTTTATGTACGATTCTATAGTCAGAAGCATAGCCAGGACTTTAAGCTGATAAGTTTAGCGTTGGAAAGTTCGTTGATTGTCAGTTCATAGATAATAAGCTCTATAAATTTTAATACTTCATAACATCTCTTGTAACGCTGGGGTGAGGATGCGATCATACCAGTACTAACGCACCGGATCCCATCAGAACTCCGAAGTTAAGCGTGCTTGGGCGAGAGTAGTACTAGGATGGATGACCCCCTGGGAAGTCCTCGTCTTGCATCCCTTCCTTTAGAGGGATGGCCTTGGCTCAGCGGTAAGCTTGCTTACCATGGTGTGCCAGGGTCGGGGGTTCGAAACGCCCCTCCAGCAAAGCTAGGGTGAGGGCGCGTAGGTCAGGCCCGGAGTGATCCCCCTCCCCCGACACCTACGGAGTAGGTATGAACCGGGTCGTCCCATAACATCTCTTGTAAGCCATCCCAAAATTAATTACAATTTCTTTTTATTGGTTGAATTTCAGATGAAAGTTATTTAGACACGATTATAGATTGGATACCTGGCATGAAAGGCATTCGTCTAAAAAACTTGCCAAGTTTCATCAGAGCCACAGTGGATGAACCAAGCTATATTATAATGAAATTTATAATGGAAGAAATCGTGGACAAAATTCCCAAATTCTCTGCACTCATTTTGAACACTTTCGACACATTAGAGAGTGACGTTTTGCAACAAATATCAACTTCGTTCCCTGAAGTTTATACAATCGGACCCTTACATCGCTCTTTATTGAATAAACAAACTCAAGATGAAGACTTGAAATCAATCGGATCAAATCTATGGAAAGAAGATACTCGTTGTCTCGAATGGTTGGACACGAAGAAATCAAATTCCGTTGTTTATGTGAACTTTGGAAGTGTTACAGTGATGAGCAATGAGCAGTTGATTGAATTTGCGTGGGGACTTGCAAATACTAAAGTGAATTTCTTGTGGATCGTTAGATCAGATTTAGTCATGGGTGATTCGGCCATTTTACCACATGAATTCCTTGAGGAGACTGAGGAAAGAGGTTTATTAGTTGGTTGGTGTCCTCAAGAGCAAGTTTTAAGTCATCCATCAATTGGAGGATTTTTAACTCACTGTGGATGGAATTCAACTTTCGAGAGTATATCATTTGGTGTGCCCATGTTGTGTTGGCCTTTTTTTGCAGATCAACAGACAAATTGTTGGTTTAATTGTAACCGTTTGGGTGTAGGGATGGAAGTCGATAGCAATGTGAAGAGGGAAGTGATTGAGGAACTTGTGAGAGAGTTGATGATTGGAGAAAAGGGTAAAGAGATGAAAGAAAATGCATTGAAGTGGAAAAAATTAGCTGAAAAAGCTTCCAATTCTTCAGATGGATCATCTTACATGAATTTTGAGAAGTTTGTTAGCCATGTGCTATTACGAAATGGTCTTTCACTTTAATTGTCTTCTATAAGTTTTGTGAATGTCATGTTTTTCCAAAATTGTACTTTGTATTTGAAATATTTGGTTAAAATAAACTTTTTCTTTCTAGCTATAAAAGCACTGTTAACGAAAACAATTCTTCAGACCATGTCACTGTCTTATGAAGACTTTTTTCAAGCACGGGTGACATGACTATATGGATGGCAGGCAAAGCCGGATCCAGGATCCGAACTTTTCGGATGCCAAGTAAACTTAACAACGAATGCAGAGAGAGGTGGCCGGTGAGGCTAAAGCCGTGACCTTTGCCGGCATCAACAAATCTGGCGGTAGCAGCAACAAAGACCAAGAAAGCATAGAGCAATGATGATTTGTGAATTGGGATTTGAGAGGAATAGGGTAGGGGTGGGTATGGTATGGTACGGTAACTTTGATTTTCGGTATCTAGAAGAATAATACTATTACCATATCAAATTAGTTCGATATGATTCAGTATTTTTAATTTCGGTTTTGGTATTTTACGGTATGATAATTCGGTAATCATACTTTATTTGATTTCGACTTTACATACTACAAAAAATTTGTTTAGCCACAGTCAAAACCGTAGCTAAATGATACCAAAACCGTGGCTAAGTGATCTTAGCCACGATTCATTAGCCATGGTCACCAGCATGCCCACAAGGGGCGTGGCAACGAAATTAGCCACGGTTTTAGGCTCCGTGGTAACATTTCGTTAGCCACTGTTTAGCGTGTGAATAGCCACGGTTCTCCATGGGTAAATTTGAGTTAAATATATATATATTTGAAATTTTTAAATAGCCACACCAAAACCGTGGCTACTTTAAGACATAATTAATTCATCTGATTTTAGGCTCCGTGGTAACATTTCGTTAGCCACTGTTTAGCATGTGAATAGCCACGGTTCTCCATGGGTAAATTTGAGTTAAATATATATATATTTGAAATTTTTAAATAGCCACACCAAAACCGTGGCTACTTTAAGACATAATTAATTCATCTGATTTGTTAGTCACGGTTAACCGGTGGCTAAACTACACAATTTTAAAAAAAATATATAATTATTTCTCACAAATCTTGGTTCCAATACATTTAGTTGATACACATTCACTCGCATAATATACAAATCATTGCTATAATAATCAAAGTTTACAATGATTTACTAACAAAATATCACGCCTACAATGGTTGCATAATGGAATGCAAAAAATTAAAGTACAAGATATATGGTAATTCCAAACTATACTAAAGGCTAAAAATAATTTAAGTTAAAAGCAGGCAATTCAGCCAACAACAAAATGACTGGAGGTTTTAGTGCAACAGCACCTCTATGAGAACTTGAATACTTCTTGTAAATCACCTTTAACTTGTGGTCTGCCTCTGTGTGATAGCTAACCAATAACTTAATTAGCACAATCTCTGGTACAAAAACAATTACAGAAATATAAATATATTAACAAATTTTGAGGAAAAGAACATGAGAATGACTAAACTTTGTTGCACTCACGGTAGCTGAGAATCTGGAAAGATCAATATGCAGCTCCAACATCTCGTTTCAAAAAGGACTGCAATGCAGCGCATGTCGAGAAACATAAACTACTGAGGGCAGCAATCTTTGATAAGCAATAGATTAACTACAAAAAAAAAAGACACAACAGATCTTAAAGGAAGGAGAGCGCAAATGTTTGCAGAACAATGAAAAAAATGAAAAGAGTAAGAGAACTCGGGTTCTTCTTTAGAAGGGGATTTGCTTTGTCTTTTGCTTCAAACATATGCTAGCCGTTTGATTCATTTTCTTGTCAACTTTAACTTCACTTCTAGTGACTCCTTTAACTTCATGTCTACGGATCTTGGGCCTATTTCAAAACAAGATGCAGATAGCATTTAGCGCCACAGTCAGGATTTATAAATGAGCAAAGTTTGTATATCGGATCATAGAAGAAATCCTACCTGAGTAAACCTGAAAATATTGTCAATAATGAGAAGCACATCCTGCCCCTCGGCATCTCGGAAGTGCTCAGCCACGGTCAAACCTGTAAGTTCAGCACGTGCACAAGCAACAGAGGGCTCATTCATTTGAGCATATACAAGGACACACTTGCTTTCACGCTGTAATAGTTGAGGTCATAATATGCCAGAAACATACAGGAAAAGCACTATGAGTTAAAGAGGTAGATCAAAACTAACTTGCCGCTCACCAAGCTTGATAACACCACTTTCAATCATTTCTCGGTACAAATCATTACCCTCTCGAGTACGCTCACCAACACCAGCAAAGACAGAGAAACCACCTGTAGAGTCAAGCAACCCAACTGATCACTTTGCAGTGACTTTTATATGACATTTATAAAGAAGTAAAAAGAAACCATTCCTAATCATGTGCTTTTGCGAATTTGTTATTCAGTTCCATAATAAGCATAGTTTTCCCAACACCAGCACCACCAAACAGCCCAATTTTTCCTCTTCTTTGGTATGGAGCAAGAAGATTAACAACCTAACCGAAAGCACAAAAATGATATAGTCATCATTATTAAGTTTAATAAAAAGCAATACCAGAGAAATCAGTAGTGAATGCAGCATTCCCGATGGGTGCAAAAATATACCACCCAAGACAATAAGAACTGATGGAAGTACCTTAATACCCGTGACAAGAATTTGTTGTTCGGTGGCTTGCTCAACAAAGGCAGGGAGCTTCACGATGGATTGGCAAAAAGTGATCGGTTGCTGCAATCATTTTACAGATTAAGATGCAATAATAGAGACATTCTCATGGATAAATTAGAATATTTTGATATTGTCCCGTGAATAAATTATAATATGGAGTATCCACAACATTTATGACTTACTAATTGGGCCTCTTTCATCAATTGCCTCTCCAATGACATTCATGATACGGCCAAGTGTGGATCTACCGACAGGACCTGTCATTACAAGAAGAATAAACCATCAAGCTCAAAATAAATTAAATAAGTTCGTGCTCAACCAAGCGACACAATCTGTTATACAAGGAAAACTTGTACACATGGGTAGCAGACAAAATGAGGATATTTAACAAAAACTAATAGTATAAAGGTTAGATGTGATTATAAAATGGAAAAGGAAAATAAAATATATCAAAACTTTAAGATTCTCAAGCGACAACAACTGACTATTGTTTCAAGGGCTCGACATGTTTCTTAGAATCTTCGAGGAAATCTTCCATATTATATATAACAGTTATAACAAGAACTTCTACAATATCTGGAGTTCCCTCAAGCCAAACGAAGACATACTGATTAATTAACATTTCCATACATTAAACTGGTGGCTAAACTTCTGTAATAAATTGATTCATTTTTTATCATTTAAAACTGACTCAATGTCTCAACTAATAAAAGCAAATTTAGGATTATAAAATCTAAGAGGGCAGGTAGAGGTGACATAAAAGACATATCCAGATCTACCATTGACCATCGATATCAACTTCCTATCAAGTTACTCGAATCGCTCATAAATGCTTTGAGACGGAAAACATTTAACTAGTTATGGGTTTGTGTTAAAGATTACCAACGCATATGGATGAAGTGGAAGCAGCCGATACTAGCACTATAGTTACTGGTTATTGCTTAAGTCTGTTGCATTGTCCAATAGTGAAGTAGTTAATTAGTTGCAAGGAGTAGTTAGTTAGTTAGTTAGTTATAACCAATTGCCAGCTAGGACACTACAAGTTGAGAAGCTTCCAGATGCTTCTAGATACAAATACTTTGTATAAACTCTATAAATAAAACACTAAGTCAGCTAGGAATAAAAAAAACTGTAACTTCCAATTCTCACCATTACATCAATAAACACTTTGATCATCTTCTTCTTTCTCTTGTAAGCTATTCCAGCTATGAAGTAGTGTGAGTACCCACGTTATGTAGCAAATTTTATCATGATATCAAAGCTAGCTTTATTGTAGCCGCAATGCTGATTGAGATACAGCTTCATGAGAGTTTAGATCTCTGGGTTTCTATCTACAGAGCAAGTTGAGGAAAGCTTTATTGGTTAGATATCTCTATTCAATTACAGTTCCTTTTAAGTTGTTTTGAGTTGTTTCTTCGATTGCCTAGATCAATTGTGTCAATTGTTAAAAGTGAGTTATAGATCAGTGTGAAATTCTGTAAATTTGTTGGTTAAAATGGCACCTAAAAAAATTCTGTAAATTTGTTGGTTAAAATGGCACCTAAAATAGATTCTAGCGATCCACTGTATATTGGACCTTCAGAAGTGTCTAGTGCAACTTTAATCCCAATCAAGTTAACTAGTTCAGAGAATTATGGTGTTTGGAGTCGTTCAATGAGAATAGCATTATTAGGAAAACGAAAATTTGGTTTTGTAACAGGAGCTTGTAGCAAGAGCAATTATAGAGAAAAATTGCATGAGCAGTGGGAAACCTGCAATGCAATTGTACTTTCATGGCTGATGAGCTCTGTTAGTCTCTAGACAGCATGTTAAAATATGAACAATCATATTAAAAATAGTGTTAACCTATCTTCTCAAGCAACCCCGATTGCTACTATTGAAAATGATCTTCAAAACTGGAGTATTCCAGAAGAATCATTTCATACGATCTATCAGATCGGAAAATTTAGTTTTTTGAAAAAACATAACATCAAGACCTCTGAGTCTACTGTTGCCATTAATAATTCTTTAGAAATTATTCAACTGTTCAATGAATTAGATATAAACAAATTTAAAAATCAGTTTAATTATCTACATGTTGGACTTGTTCAAGTTGCTATTAAGCCACTATTTCGACAGGCCTTGATATCCCTGTGTGTGCTATCCTAAGAGATACTCGTCTACTTAATTTCGACGACTCGCTCTTAGGCGTCATTCAAAGTAACCTAGCCGACGGCCCGGTATACTTTAATTGCTACCCTAATTTCTCGGTTGATATTAATGATCCTAACATCATGGATGTTTTAACTCTTAATGTTAAAACTAAAAACATGAATAGTAAGGAGAACACCAGAGAAATAGCGATTATATACCGTGTATATTATCGTCTCATGGGTACTACTCTAGCACCCAAAGCTAGATTTACGAGTCCTAAAGGGGTTACCACCCTAATGGAAGCAAACAAAGACCGAAGCACAGTCTTCGTTCCAAAGGCTCTTGTTTGGGATGAAATTCTCCATAGTAATGAATGGCACTTTGATGCCATTACCCAACCCATTCGGATTTATCCGGAAAGATCTCAGATCCAACGGGTTATTCAACATCCTGCCGGATCTATTGATTTGAAATTTCTCGGGATTGACTCCTCACGGCATTCTTCATTCCGACGATCCGTCTCAACTCGTGCTTCCACTTCCAAACCCCCGGAGGGAAGTGACGATAATGATGATGACAAGGGAAAGATCCGAGCAGTTGACTTCTCTGGTCCAGTCCCAAAAGTCTATTATCAAAACACTAGGGTCAACGAACCCGAAAACCTCTATGAGCCAGGGAGTCCTACGGCTTCTGACATGGCCCCTCCTCGAAAGGTTAGAACTGACCCTAGCCTTCTCGTCATCAAATCAGATGAAGAATACTTTCCTGATCTTGCAGCTCTTAAGGTCCGCTGGAATCTTCCGAAGGATGCTATCAAACGGAAATGGTACGCTAGTACCTATTCCAAAGAGCAACAGAAGGAGTTTGGTCAGTTGTGGATAGCTGACATGAAAAGACTCCGATGTGACATAGAATTCTTTAAATGGTTTGAACTCACCGGTAGGACGGACAATCAAACTGAGTCACTTAACGTTATCATTACCAAATGGTATACGCAAAGTAACACAGTCGTCGAATCCATGACTCTTCCTCTTGAAATTCCCCAGTCTAATGAAATCCTTTATGCCTCTCCTTTTAAGAAGAAGCATGACAGATCTTCAATGGCCCCTCTCAATAGAGATCTTGATAGAATAATTGAACAGAACAATTATACTAATCAAGTTCTCCACACCATATCTCAACAAATAGGAGAAACCAAAAGTTCTACTCTTCCTTTCGAAGCTCCCCTGCCAGTTAAGAGCACTCCTAGCTCTAAACCGCTTTCGAACCCTATCTTTAAGATACCTGAATTCCAAAAGGATAAGTTTCCTGACATCAATGATGATTTCAAACTCTCTGAGCAGATTTTGGAAAAAATCAATACCAAACTTTCAAAGTTTAAAGTCAACCAGCAAGGAGAGTCTAGTTCCCAAAAGAACTCCCTCTCTAAACTTACCAATGAGCGTTTTTCTACTAAGAAAAACTATTACAAAAAACCTTCTCCCCCGGATGTCCAGTTCGAAGAAAATCCCTACCTCTCTACATGCAATCATGATGGCAGAGGTATTACTGAATGGAATATTGATGGTCTGGCTGAACACCAGATTTACAATAAACTCCATGAAATGGCAGTATCCATTACAGCCTATAAGATCAAAGGCTCCTCTGACAAAGGAGCAGCCACTATGATTGTTTCAGGTTTCACTGGAATGATAAAACATTGGTGGGACAACTACGTCACTGAAGAGGTAAAGAGTCTCATTTATGACGCTACCACCACTGAGCAAGTGGTCAGAGTTGTAGATGGTCAAGAAACCTTAGTAGAAGTGGCACAAGAAGATGCTTACGCCACCCTCTTATATCATATAGCTAGGCATTTCGTAGGAGAACCTAAGCTTTTCCAAGATAGAAGCCTAGAAATTCTTAATAATCTTCGTTGTAAGAACTTAGCAGACTTTCGATGGTACAAAGATACTTTCCTTGTTAAGGTTATGGTCAGACCTGACTGCAATAATGACTTCTGGAAAGAAAGATTTATTAGCGGTCTTCCTCCTCTGTTTGCAGAAAAGGTGCGAACCAAAATCAAGGATAGATTTGAGGGCCAATTTCCTTATGGCATTCTTACCTACGGAGACCTTATAAGTTTCATCACCACTGTAGGTATAGATCTCTGTACTGACCTTAAGCTTAAGCAGCAACTTAAGCAAAATAGTGCTTCCAAATTTGATCTAGGAACCTTCTGTGATGATTATGGATTTACAGACCTTTCCTCTAGAAAAAAGCATAAGAGAAAATCCTTTAAGTCCGCCAAAAGGACTTCTCCTCGCAAGAAGCCTCCCAAGAAATAATCCTATAAACCCAGTCGAAAGACTAAACGAAGGTCTTCTAAACCTTCCAAAGACACTTGTTGGACTTATGGCAAAACGGGCCACAGGGCAAAAGATTGCAAGTCCGGCAAGAAAAAGAAGATCAATCAGCTTGATCTATCTGACGAAGCTAAAGAGAAATTATTCTCTATTATGGAAGACTCTTCTGAAGCTTCTGACTCCTATTCCTCCTCTAATGAAGACTATAGCGACGAAGAATTTATCAACGCTGCTTATGAGTCTGACAGCTCTCAGTCTGGGCAAGAATGTGAGTGCACTGGCACTTTTTGTACTTGTTCCAGCAAAGCCATTAATGTCATAACAGAGAAGCCTAAAGAAATCCTGTTTGACATAGTTGAACATATTACGGACGACGAGCTCAGGAATAAGTATCTCCAAGAGCTCAAGAGGCTTATGCTTTCTCAAGAAGAAAGCCCTCCTAAAGCCAAACCTATTATCCAGCCTTTTAGTATGAAGAAAGTTATGGCTAAATTTAATACACCTTCAAAACCTACCATTATGGATCTCAAAGGTGAAATCTCCATGTTAAAGGGAGAAATTAAGAATCTCAAGATCCGACTTGATCAAGTAGAACTCAATGTTCTAACGGAACAAGTCTTAAGATCTGTTTCACCTCCAGAGAAAGTCTCGCCACCCGAGTCTCCTCGTAACCTTCCGATCATTCCAAATGATCATCCCCAAGAACCTATTACTTTCCCTGGCGAAGATGCTCCCTCTTCCTCCGGCAAAGCTATAACAGCTATTAAAGCCTATAGTGAGCATATTGTCGTTAAAATTGTTGTCGCCAAAGACTTTGTTTTAAACAGAGTCGCCCTCTTTGATACAGGCGCTGACAGTAATTGTATTGTCAAAGGCCTTATTCTCACTCGGTATCTCCAGAAGAGTACCTCTCGCCTCTATTCGGCCACTGGCGAAAAAATGAAAATTAATTATCAGCTTCCTAAAGCTCATGTCTGCAATAATGGACTTAAACAAGCATCAAGGCAGTGGAACATCAAACTCACTTCATCCTTGTTGAAGGCTGGTTTCACTCAAAGTACATATGACTATTCTTTATTTACCTTAAAAGAAGCAAGAGGAATGGTGGTCATTCTAATCTATGTGGATGATTTGCTTATAACTGGTGACAATGATATTATGATCAAAGAAGCTAAGACAACACTGCATCAACAATTTAAGCTAAAAGACTTAGGTGAGCTTAAATATTTCTTAGGCATTGAAATGCTAAGATCAAAGAAGGGGATTATTATGAATCAAAGGAAGTACTTGCTTGAGTTAATTTCAGAGACTGGCCTTGCAGGTGCAAAACCTGCACCCACACCACTAGAATCCAACATTAAACTGACTTCAGTAGAGGTTGATGAAGCTGCTGGAATCACTAATGATATGGTTCTAAGAGATGCATCTGTTTATCAAAGACTGATTGGAAAACTTATAATTGCCACAATCACAAGGCCTGATATTTGTTATGTAGTCCAGACTTTGAGTCAGTTTATGCAACAACCTAAAAGATCTCACTTAAAGGCTGCATACAGGGTTGTTAGATATCTAAAAGGGTCAGTAGGGCAAGGTATTTGGGTGAAGTCACAGGGAAATGCAGATCTAACCTACTGGTGTGATTCTGATTGGGCTACATGCCCTATCACTAGAAGGTTTGTCACTGGATATGTGATACAGTTTGGAGGCTCACTTGTATCATGGAAATCTAATAAGCAACACACGATTTCTAGAAGTTCAGCTGAGGCTGAATATAGAAGCATGGCCTCAGCAGTGGCAGAGATAACTTGGTTGGAAGGATTATTCTCATATTCACAAGCCTATCACAGTATTGAGTGATAGCAAATCAGCTATTCAATGCAGCTAATCATATATTCCATGAAAGAACGAAACAATAGAGATTGATTGTCATTTTATTAGGGACAAGATCAAAGCTGGATTAGTCAAAATAGCTCATGTGCCTACGCAGCATCAAGTGGCAGATATATTGACCAAGAGCTTAAGCCATGAGCAACATTCATATCTTCTTAGCAAGCTTGGTGTGCTCAACATTTTGCACCCTTTAGCTTGAGCGGGAGTGTTAAAGATTACCAACGCATATGGATGAAGTGGAAGCAGCCGATACTAGCACTATAGTTACTGGTTATTGCTCAAGTCTGTTGCATTGTCCAATAGTGAAGTAGTTAATTAGTTGCAAGGAGTAGTTAGTTAGTTATAACTAATTGCCAGCTAGGACACTACAAGTTGAGAAGCTTCCAGATGCTTCTAGATACTTTGTATAAACTCTATAAATAAGACACTAAGTCAGCTAGGAATAAAAAAAAACTGTTAACTTCCAATTCTCACCATTACATCAATAAACACTTTGATCATCTTCTTCTTTCTCTTGTGAGCTATTCCAGCTATGAAGTAGTGTGATTACCCACGTTATGTAGCAGATTTTATCAGTTTGTATTGAGCTTTGAGTAGCTGTTGTCAAGTTTACATAGCTATTTCACAAATCAAAATGTAAAAAAAGCCCTAAGAAACAAGAAATTGAACGAATAGGAAGATAATAGAAAGAAAAATTTCTTTCCAAAACATTGGTTTTCATAAAATTTTGCACAAAGAAACCCTCAACGAAACCCATTGAAGATTGAACAAAACATTAAAATATGAATAGAAAAATTTGTTACCTGAAGCAGTGATTCTACCATTTTTAGCTATTATTCAAACGCTGGAACTCTTTTTGAATGAGCAACGATTTGGGTGAAGGGGTGATTTTGGGGAAAGAAGCTATCTGGGTGAAGCTAAGAAAGAGAAAATAAAATCTTATACCTAAAAGCTTTTAGAGAAAATAATTTAAAATCAACAACAAAAAGGGAGGCAAAATGAAAAAAAAAAGGAGGGAGGTGAAATTTCAGTTACCGCTTGTTTTATCCACGATACTTTAGCGTCGGTTCTTTCTGCGTAGGGAATTTTAATTTTTTAAATTAATTTTGCCATGATCTTTGAATCTGTGGCTAAATAACAGTGGCTAAAGGCCAAATTTTTGTAGTATCATACTTCCTCTTTATCCCATTCAATATTCAGTTTGTCCTTCTAATTTCAATCATATATGTATGTAATATCTTTTTATATTATATGTAATGAATATTTTTTTAACATAAATATTTATAGTATTTATTTAAATTTATTAATTTTATAAGCAAATTAATATTTTTTTATAAATTTATCATAAAATTTAATGTTATTTTTTAAGCTCGTTATTTTAGTATTATATGTATTAAAGAATCATTTGGTGTGAGGTATAATTATAATAATTTAGAGATAAAGTTCATGATTATTTATCCTACGTTTAATTAGATATATTAGGTAATCTCAAATTTATTTGTCGCACCATTTATACCACAATAATGGGATAAGTTATCACACATACATGTTAGTACAACTGATTTTGTGATAACTAATTTCGGAATAACTTATTTTCAAACAACCCACCCCTAAGTGTGTATATATACATATGTATGTACATGCATGTGCGTATATTTTTGTTTTATCACTCTCTTACTAAATTCATTTCATATTACTTAACTTTTTGTTGATATAACACAACCATTAAGAAAATTTTACTGAGAGGTATATTTTGTTAAAATAACCTTATTAATGATAATTTGAAACTTTAAATTTATCTATACTGTTACTTTATATAGTTATTTAACACTAAAAGATAGAAAAAAAATATAATACAATTCTCTTGATTTCACAAATTTAACAGATAAATTAAAACATCTATTTTTAGTATGAGAATCAAGTGATAAGAAACGATATTATCTACTGTTTATATCAGTAAATAAGTTGTGATTGTCATTAATAGAGTATTACATATTTTATAATTTATATAAATAAATATAATCTTTAAAATTTGACCTTATTTTTATTCGAGAAAAACATCTAGTACCCCTGAACTATGACCAAATTTGCTAAGACACACGTCAAAGTCACGGGGTCCCTATTACCCCTTAAACTAAATTTTAGTGTATTTTTGTCAATTTTTTTAGTTAACATAATACTTTTTGTCAATCATTTTAGATGGCGTGACACATTTGATGTGGGCTCAATTTTATGTAATAAAGGTGCCACATTAGCACAAAAATGATAAAAATACGCTAAATTTAAGTTCAGGGGATAGTAGGCCCCCTATGAAGTTGGAGTGTATCGTAACAACTTTGACCATAGTTCGAGATGGTACTAGAGGCTTATCGCTTTCATTTATTGTTTGTATTTTCTGTATTGAAATATGTTTATAAAATTAGTATTACTTATTATTTTCACTAGTAAAATAAATATTATAGTTTTGATTATTATTAATAAAACTAGTTTTCTTATCATGCTAATTTACTTCATAAAGATCATCATTAATCTATATACTTAATTAGTATTTCTTACTTTTTTTCCTAGAAGATAATGTTTATGTTTTTATGAAAATTTTGTTATATGATTTTTTTTTAAAATGAAAATATAATGATTTTAAAGAAGTTTTTAAAAAAAAGAATAAAAAAATTTATGATAAAGGGTAAAATAGAAATTTTAAAAATTCAATTAGGATAAAGGGGGGTATGGTTATTGTTCAAAGTTGAGGGGGAGTTTGATTTTTAAGACAAAGTTAGGGAGGGAAAATGATTTTGACCCTAAAAAAAATTATAACTTTAAACTTTAAAAGCGTCTCAATCATATCAAACTAACAACTATCATTGTCAATCAATTACACTAAAAGAACATTTTAATCACGATTGAGTAGTTCAAGATGCAAACTCTGAACAACATTATCTAAACTTAAGCATATTACTCCTAACTAATAAGCTTTAAAAAAAAATTATTTCTGAATAAAAGTTACTTTTATGTTCGATTGGCTAATGAATGATATATAAATATATTTAATAATCTTAAATATAATATATATGGGTTTTATCTATCATTAAAAAACTTCGGTGCGATATACGGCATTTCGGTATTTATTGCATAAATACCAAAATAATTTAAAAGTCCTACCAAATACCATAACATCCATACTGTGGTATAAGAAATTTTGATTTCGATACGATATTCGGTATATACCATACCACACCCACCCCTAGAATAGTTTTGTTTTAATTTGAGGAGAGAGAATAAAATCATGCACTTTTTAAAATAAATATTAACTATTAATATTTGAAAAATAAAAGAAAAATTTAATATAATATATATATATAATAAAGGAAGATAGTCTAGCCTAAAATTTAGACAAGTGTCTTTTTGAGAACTACCTATTTGAATTCTTATAACAAAAAACTATCATTTCATAACAAAAAATTATTTTATTGATTATTTAAATATTTAATATTATTTCATAATTTATTTCATATCAATATATATAATAAAGGAGGATAATCTAGACTAAAATTTAGACAAGTGTCTTCTTGAGAACTACCTATTTGAATTCTTACAATAAAAAGTTGTCATTTCATAACAAAAAGTTATTTAGTTGATTATTTAAATATTTAATATTATTTTATAATTTATTTCATAGATATATATAGTCTAGACAAAAATTTAAACAAGTGTAGAACTACCTATTTGAATTCTTACAACAAAAAACTATTATTTTCTAACAAAAAAATATTTTGTTGATTATTTAAATATTTAATATTATTTCATAATTTATTTCATATTGGATGAAAACTATTACGATTTTTATTGATTATTTATTTATTTAATATTATTTCATATTGTGGTATAAACAATTAAGATTCATTTCTTTTTGATGAAAACTATTATAATTTCATATTATTCCATTTAATTTTATTTCATTCTTTGGTAAAAGCCAATTGAAATTCATTTCTATTGGATGAAAACTATTATAATTGTTCAATTATTTCATATTAAGGTTAATAGCTAATTATGTCATATTATTCTATGTTTTGTTGATCATTTATTTATTTAATTTTATTAAGAGTTTAATACAATATTATTATTATTATTTAAAATACTATCCATTTTACATTTTTACAATAAATTTTATTTAATAGAATCTAATAAGAATTCAAATAAAAACAAGTGACGTAATGAAAAGAAATATTGAAAGCAAACAATGACATTTTTACAATAAATATTATTTGATAAAATCTATTAAGAATTCATATAAAATATTGTTGGTAATGATAAGAAATTCCTTAAAAACTAAACAATAAAATGATTTTATACTCATAAGTTTGGACTATAAAAAAACTCTACTCGGAAAGAATATTTAAAATGAAATAAAAATTTAATTTGAATTGATTGAGGCAAAAAAAAAAAAAAATTGGATTTAAATTGAATTGAATAAAAAAACACATTTTTAAAATTGATAAAATTCTTCCTAAATTTAAGCCAGTAGTGAATTAATTTTGTTAAAAAATATGAAATGGGTCAAACTCAAAATCATTTTAGTATATCAAAATTCTTCACGTCACTTTTTTAAAAATTATTTTTTTAGTTTAGCCTAATCTTATTTTTATGGTTTTGATGGATATTAGAAGTAAATATAATTATTTTTAAAATACTATGGTTCAATTAAATATTAATGATATCATTTTAATTAAGGAAATAATCAATTACAAATCAAGTGACGTATATAGAAAATATTATTGCGATAAAAAAAATCATACAATAAATAATAGTTGATATATATATATATATATATTTAAGAATCTATATTACATGATAAAAATATAATGATTTAACTTAAATAGTGTAAATCAAGATGATAGCATAATCAATTAGCAATTGAGAGACATATTTGAAAAGAAAAAAATTTGAATTGAGAAAAAATATTTTAATTTGAATGGAAAGATGTAAAATTTTGAATTCAAACAAACGAAAATTGAATTTGTATTGAATTGATAGGTAAGTACATTCTTAGAATTAATCATATAATATTTTTCCTAAATTAAGACAATTATTAATTAATATTTTCTAGAAATATGAGACACAACTAATTTTAGTATATTCAGCAGGTATAATCAACTCAATTGTTTCCTTTTCTTACATGTTCCTTCCTATGTAGAGAAAAAATGTGCATTGAGATTAAAATTTTATATTTAAATTGTAAGATAAAAATCTTTTAAATTAACTATTAAGCTACTTTACTTTTTTCATATATTTTCCTTCCTTACTTAATCCCCTCAACTAATACGTTTTATATAACTTTTGCAATGGCTTACTTTAATACACTTTTGTTTATGTTTATATATGTTCTACTGTTTTGCATAGAAAAAAATTAGAAGAAATGGAGCGTGAGGTATTGTTTGAAGTTTTTTTTTTATGTGTGTTTGCCCTGAATATTTTTGAATATGTGAAATGTTTATTGTAATTGCTGACATATAACGCCTCTCTCGATTCAAGCAATTACATTAAGATAGTTTTTTTTGTTTGTTTAAGTATAATACCAAGGGACAACTACAAACACTAGCAAGTAAGTTAGTACTTTTTTGATATAAATATACATTTTTTCTTGTGGAAGTAATTCATATTTTCTTATTATAAAATGATTTTAGTCTTCTCCTTATTTTTGTTTTTATTTTGCATCTTTATTTTTTATTACTTCAATTATTTGAATATTTGTATATTGCTTTTCACAAGTAAATTTAATTTTCTTTTAAAATTGTACAGTTGTTAATGCAGATGACCCCACTAAGATTATAAACAAGGAAATTATGTTTTTGTCAAATTTTAGTGTGTTGAAAGTCAATAAATTTTATTATTTTTTGTCTATATGGCCGGTATTATTTTTTATTTGATTGTAAAATTTTAATATCTTTTCTAAAAAATTAAAAATTATCAATCATTAATTTGTGGAGGAAAATTTTAAAAATTATCATAATTTTTATTCATATTTGTATAAAGGATAAAAGATCTTCAAAGCACACTAAAACTTACTTTCTAGCATTATCTTTTAGTATTTACAAATTACAATATTTATTGTTTTTGTGGATTATGCTTTGATTTTCATTAATTTTAATGTCTAATATTCTTCTTAAATATGATAATATTGACTTGGTAATCCAACAACAATATGCAATAAATGGAGAAGAAAATAAATTTTATTTGAAATCTTTTTTTGACATATTAATTTTCCTAAATTCTATTTAAAATGAGTTATATCACATATTAATTGATAACTACATATATTAATATCATCTTTTTATATTCGAAAAATCTAATTTCTTATGTTTACATTTTCAAATTTGATAAGAAGTTGTACTTGTGATAACACTATATCATATTTTAGTATGTAATATGATAGAATTTTGGTGTTGATTAAATTAGTAAGAATAACTATTTTTATACATTGTCAAAAAGGAATAAACTTTTTTGCATATGAGAAATATTTCATTGCATGTTATGTGACAATATAATAAAACTGATAGTTGAAATGTGGTTTTAAAAAATTTTAAAACAACAAAGCAAAATTAGATTATTTAGAATCAAGAGGAGTCCTCGGGTATAATGAACAAGAAAAAATACTTGTCAAATAAGAGAGGAAGATTGTATCAAAAGATAAGAAATTCAAAATTAGTTGAATAGTCTGAAATAAGACAGTGATATTTATATAAATGTAAATTACTTTATCAAGAGTAAAATGATATGTTTAACGTTAAATTATTGTTAAATATTAAGAAAAATATTGTCATTTTTTATTGATCAAATAAAAAGCATATCACATAAATTGAAACTATGGACCATAGGCTAAGTTAGATGTTGTGATTAAAATTGTCATGTCTCAATTTAAAGATGAGGATCATGAGTTATGTTTGTGATATTCTATAATAAAATTTCACAAATAGTATCTTCTTATATGATTAAAGTGTACATACCAATATCAAGAAGCTAAGTTAATACCATAAATATCAAGGAGTTTAAAAAATAATTAAAACACTTAAAAAATAGATCACTAATAAGTTAAACTATACGACACGAGTTGAAAATAATACCGAAAGATAAGAAATCTTGAGTTATTTAATTATTAAAATTCAAAATTTTATGAAGAAAACAAAAGAAATAGATATTTGGTGATTAATTGGTAAAAAATCATATCATGAGTAATTGATAATGTAAAAATTAAAACTAAGTTAAAGTTCATAAGGAATAATCTTATTTTGGGAACAAAAATTAAGACGACAATTAAAAATTTATTAAAGTAATGTGAATTAATGTACTCAATTAGCATATTATAATATGATATAATTTATATATTTTTAATATTAACTGCGCAATGCGCGGATATTAATACTAGTTACTATTAATACATATATAAAAAAAAGAGTTGCCAACTGAATGGTTATTTCAACCTAAAAATAAATGAAAAAAATAAGGTTGGCAGCAAAGGTCAAATTCGCGACTTGAGGATAGCAAATGCGACGCACAATCACTCCGACCAAACAATTCTTTAGTCTTGTGAGTGGTATGTTAATTATTTGACTATATTCATATATGTATATGTACATATATAGAGAGCTTCCATCAAAATTTGTGGATGACGTGACATCCTCACCGCTCTTAATAGATCCTCCCTGAATTGGCAGGCAGGGCGACGACACAATGGAGGCCTAACCTGTAGTGAATACTATCCAAATACTCACGGAGAAAGATTGATTGTATTACAAACTGAATAAGAAAAATCAAAACGACCAAGACTATCACAGAGAGGGCAGAAGGAGATGAGGGGTCACTTAGAAAATGGAAGAAAACCATAGAAGAAAGAGGATGAGAGGATTCAGATTCTGCACAATAATTTCCATTCGTTTCTTTCCACGTGCTCCACTGGGAAATATGTTCACTGGTTCATAAAATAAACCGTAATATTTCAATTGATTTGTACTCATTTAAGTTTATTTTTGCTAGGAAAATGTTAAGTAATTAATTTTGATGATTGATAAATTATATGTTGGTACCTGACTCTGCACATCACTATCATGCACACCTGGACGAAAGTACAAGGTTGGTGGAAAAAGCTGCTACACTTTTTGGCCCCAGCCAATGAAATTCGTCCTAAATTTTCTTGTGTCATATATATTTCTCATCTTCCATAATAAGAAAACCTAGCTTCCTTATACTTACAACAAATCTCTCTCTGAAGCTCTTGAATCAAAGCCCCATTCGTAATAGGGAACTGATTGCTCATAAAATTGTGTTTTATGTTCTTGATGTAATCGAGTCTTTGTATTGTGGTTACATACGTTGTCTACTGTTATTCTTGTTATTAGTAGGTGTTGGTGTTTTAGCTCCCAAACCCATTATTGTCATCTAAAGTTAGGAAATATTGAAGCTAGAGTTAGCTTGTCAACTCGTAGTTGGGTGGTGGTGCAGTAGAGGTATTGCACATTTCTCTTTGTAATCGAGTTATTACTAAGAGAAGAAGTATTAGGAGTTTAATCCTTGAAGTCATAGAGTTTGTATTCAAATTTTCTTGAATATTAGTGGAGCTTTAGAAAACCTGGAGGCAGATCATGTTTTTTCTCCCTTGAGTAAAAAGTTTTTAGGTAAAATTGTTGTGCCTTTCATTTACTCTCTTCACATACTTTACTATTAAGTTTCTTGTTGTTTAAGTCTGTTTGGGACTAGGTCCAAAAGTTGGAGGGCAACCCTTTACAAATCAACAGAAAACAAGTTCATTATTTCATTTTGGCATAATACATAAACAAGACATTTAACTTGACATCAAATTATAACTATGCCCTTTAATTTTGTCAGTGCACAAGTAAGCCCTTTAACTATATAAAAACTGAACAAAAAAACACTCTAATTCTGCAACTTATATGCGTGAAACTCAATCGCTCCTACGTGGATTAGTAATCCACTCAGATGCTGCCACCTAATAAAAAGGACACATTATAACTATGACTTTTAACTTTGTCAATGCACAAGCAGACCCTTTTACTATACAAAAGCTAAATAAAAAAACCGTTCAATTCTAACTCCGACGTGCATGATTTTGAGTGTATACACGCATTTTGCTAGGTAGAATTGAAATGTTTTTTGTTTAACTTTTGTATGGTTAAATGTCCTACTTGTGCATAGATAAAATTAAAGGTCATAATTATAATTTGATGTCATGTTAAAGTTTCTATTTATGACTCAACGTATTACTCTAATTCCTTCTATTGGATCAAATTTGCCCCTCTTTCCACCCATTGTATCAGAAGTGCTTAACATATTAGAATGGCTAAAAAATGAGCTCTTTCCACCTGGTGGATCAATTTTTTTGCCCTTAACGTAATTTCCAGGTTTAAAATTGCCCATATGCATTGGCTTTGCGATTCTTCTTAAATTCTACCCAATTACCAATTCTGGAAATGAAACTCTTTATTTTCATTGAATGAGGACAACAATATACCAACTAACACCAAACAAACTTAATCTTCTAATGTCTGGCTCAACCTAGAAAAGTGTTTGTTGTTAATCTTTCAATTATTTCATCTATATAAAGCAGCAACCAACCGTTAGTCTACAATTTGTTTGCATGCTGAATTATCTGTTCATTCATTTTTGGTATTTAGTCATCTTGGTATATGCTTTGAAAAATGTTCTATAGACATTGAAGAGTGATTTACAAGAATGACCTTAAAAGATAGGTGGTTTTGAACGTTTAATTTCCACTTGTTCCATGAGCAGCATTTTGACTGTTGAACTTGATGAAAATTTACCCATGGGACAAACCAGGGTCAAAAATTTATCACCAACGACTTTCAAGATCTACTATGATGAAAGAAGGTAAGTGATGCTTCGGACTTAGAAAATCTTGGGCCAAAAAAACGGTGAAGATAAGAAAGTTTTTAAGTGTAGATGACTACTTGTACTTGAAATTCCATTCCTTTATACTGTGAGAGGATTTAGAGCCATGTCAATAACACATCTAGCAAAAGCTTCAGTAACACTAGATAGATCATTGTTTGGCATACCTCCTTGAATAATCTACGTGGACCCTATTTTCAATCCAATAATGCATGGACTATATTTTCCAAATGGTCTATATAAAGCGAGGAAGCTTGATTAAAGCATTGAACAAGCCCATCCCAATATTTATAATTTCTAGAAAAACAGGCAATATGAATCAGGCAGAGCAACCCCTCACCAAGCCTCATGCAGTATGCATACCATTTCCAATACAAGGCCATATAAACCCTATGCTCAAAATGGCCAAAATCCTCCATGTCCGAGGCTTTCATATAACCTTCATCAACACAGAATTCAATCACCGGAGATTGCTCAAATCTCAAGGTCCCAATGCCCTCGATGGCCTCTCTTCCTTTTGTTTTGAGTCCATCCCTGACGGACTCCCTACTTCCTTGAATGAGGATGCCACACAAGATATTCTGTCTTTGTGTGAGGCATGTAAGAAGTGTTTGGTCCACCCTTTCAGAGACCTTGTCACGAGACTAAACAGTAATTCATCAAGCGCGATGAATTTCCCTCCTGTTACTTGCATAGTTTCTGATCTTGGCATGAGCTTCACTCATCAAGTTTCCGAGGAATTAGATATTCCCAATGTTGGATTTTGGGCATCTAGTTGTGGTGCTTTGTTGTCTTTCATCCATTATCCTAAACTTGTGCACGAAGGTCACTTTCCACTAAAAGGTACGACCAAATTTGAACGCTTGCCACCATGTATTTTAGAGTTTTAGAACTTAATTACAAATCCTAGACAACAACAATAAAGACACAGAATTTGAGTTATTTTTTTAAAAAATTCTTTTACAATGTATAATATAGTATTTACTTGCAATTTGTTTTATTGTTTGAACTTCAGATCATAGTTATTTGACCAATGGACATTTAGACACGATTATAGATTGGATACCTGGCATGGAAGGCATCCGTCTGAAGAACTTGCCAGGTTTCATCAGAGCCACAGTTGATGAACCAAGCTATATTGTAATCAAATATATAATGGAAGAAATCTTGGACAAAATTCCCAAATTCTCTGCACTCATTTTGAACACTTTTGACATGCTAGAGAGTGACATTTTGCAACAAATTGCAACCAAGTTCCCTACAGTTAATTACACAATTGGACCCTTTCACTCTTTGTTGGATAATCTAACTCAAGATGAAGACTTGAAACCAATTGGATCAAATCTGTGGAAAGAAGATACTCACTGTCTCGAATGGCTGGATACAAAGCAACCAAATTCTGTTGTTTATGTGAATTTTGGAAGTATTACAGTGCTGAGCAATGAGCAGTTAATTGAATTTGCGTGGGGACTTGCAAATACCAAGATGAATTTCTTGTGGATCATTAGATCAGATTTAGTCATGGGTGACTCGGCTATTTTGCCACATGAATTTCTTGTGGAGACTAAGGAAAGAAGTTTATTAGGTGGTTGGTGTTCTCAAGAACAAGTTTTAAGTCATCCGTCAATTGGAGGATTTTTAACTCACTGTGGATGGAATTCCACTTTAGAGAGAGTATATCATTTGGTGTGCCAATGTTGTGTTGGCCTTTCTTCGCGGATCAACAAACAAATTGTTGGCTTAATTGTAACCGTTGGGGTGTAGGGATGGAAATTGAAGGCAATGTGAAGAGGGAAGTGGTTGAGGAGCTTGTGATTGGCAAAAAGGGTAGAGAAATGAAAGAAAATGCATTGAAGTGGAAACAATTAGCTGAAAAAGCTATTAATTCTTCGGATGGATCATCTTATATGAATTTTGAGAAGTTGGTCAGTGAGGTTCTATTGCGAAAAAGAAAAGGTTCTTCACTTCTTCCATTAGATTGACATGTTGAAATAATGTGGTACTTCTTTCTTCTCTGCTTATTGTGTCTTTTTTTTTTGGTTGATCTGGAGTCTCTAGATTAAAGAAAAAACGACATGCAGCAGATGGTAAAAGATTTGTTGTATAGTTTATACGTCTCAAATGGCGTCAAATTTCTTATTTCAGCTAGTCGCCTTCCATATGCCAGTCTCCTTGTAGAACATATTACACATAGTTCTAGTCATCTCTGTATATACATTGTCCTGTCTCTGGTATAGCACGGTTGTACAATAGTAATTGGTTAATAAGACGATGATCTTCCGTAATCGATAAAATTATATAGTCTAAAGATCTTTATATTATCAATACTATACTGATAGAAAGAAACAGACATGATCATGTCACAGCAGAGCGAAACTGAAAAGATCTATTAATAGTGATGCCCAGTGTTGTTGTTAGAGTTGTGACCCGAATTTTGTTGGTCCGAACCTGAAAGTATGGACCTTCATGTTTTTGGGTCTGGGACTTATTTATATGCACATATTATATAAGTGCATTTAGTGGGTTGTTTTGTGTATTCAAAAAATTTAGCCTTCTCCACATCGTACTCTCTCTCCATTATACTGAAACATCCTTTGCCTCTGTCCGTGGTTTTCCCTGCAAGGCTTTTCACGTAAATCTATGTTCTTATTTTCTTTTACTTGTGGTTTGCTTACTCTATCCGAATCATAACAAACTGGTATCAGAGCCTGTTCGATTGTTCTCTTGGGGATGAAAACCATGAAGTATGATATTCCGTTGTTAGATCGCAACACCATATTTTTGTTATGGCAGGTTAAGATGCGGGTTGTGCTTGTGCAGATGGATTTAGACGATGCTTTATTAGGGTTTGAGAAGATGCCCTCATCGTGGACGGACGAGGACTAACGATGCAAGGATCGAAAGGCTCTATCTCAAATCCACCTTCATTTATCCAATCAAATTCTACAAGATGTTTTGAAGGAGACGACAACCGCTGCGTTTTGGTTGAAACTGGAATCGTTGTGTATGATGAAGAGCCTAACAAGTAAGTTGCATCTCAAGCAATGACTTTATTCCTATCGTATGTCTGAGGGTGCGTTCTTGGAGGATCACCTATCTGTATTTAAGGAAATCGTCTCTGATTTAGAGATTCTGGAGGTTAAGTACAATGAGGAAGATCTAGGATTGATTTTGTTGTGTTAGTTGCCTGCATCATACATGACCTTTAGGGATACGATTTTATATAGTCGTGATACCTTGACAATTGATGAAGTCTTTGATGTGTTGTTCTCTAAGGAGAAGATGAAACATCTTGTGAATGGGTCGGAGACTCAAGCAGATGGTCTCATTGTTCGAGGAAGGACTCGTGAGAGAAATTCTGGGGGTGATGATAGGTTTAGGTCCAAATCGAAAAATAGAAACAAAACCTATAATTACTGTAAGAAGAAGGGCCATATCAAGTCTGAGTATTGGAAGCTACAAAATAGAGAGAAAAAAATGGTCCAAAACCAAAGAAAAACCAACCAGAGAAGTCCGCTGAAGTAAGTTTTGTGGAAGATGGCGGTAGTGATTGAGAACTCTTAGTAGTTTTCGATGGTAACTCCAAACCCTGTGAGGATTGGATTTTTGATTCAGCTTGCATGTTTCATATGTGTCGTAATCGGGATTGGTTTACAACATATGAAACAGTCTCTAAAATTGTTATGTTGATGGGAAATAACACACCTTGTAAAATAGCTGGTATTGAAACAATCAGGATCAAGATGTTTGATGGGGTTTGTGAGGACACTTGGTGATGTGCGCTATGTGCCAAACCTGAAGAGAAATCTTATTTTCTTGAGTACCCTTAATTCAAACGGTTAATAGGTACACTGGTGAAGGTGGAGTCCTCAAGGTTACTAAAGGTGCTCTTGTTGTGATAAAGGAATAGAGAAAGTCTGCAAATTTGTATGTCCTGCAAGGCTCTACTGTTACAGGTGATGCAGTTGTTTCTACTTCTCTTCTATTAGAAAGTGACGTTGCTAAAATTTGGCATATGTTCCTAGGGCATATGAGTGAAAATGGGATGGATAAAATAAGCAGGAGAGGACTTCTTAATGGGAAGAGTATTACCAAATTGGAGTTTTGTGAGCACTGCATTTTCAGGAAGCGGAAGAAAGTCAGATTCACTAAAGGCATCCACTCAACTAAGGGCATACTTGATTACATTCATTCTGATCTTTGGGGTCCTTCTAGAGTACCTTATAGAGGAGGTGCGAATTACTTGTTGACTATTATTGATGACTATTCCAGAAAAGTTTGGGTGTTCTTCCTGAAGCAAAAGAATGATGTGTTGCTTGCTTTTAAGGAGTGGAAGATTATGATTGGAAAACAAACAGGGAAGCAGGTAAAACACCTTGGGACTGATAATGGTCTAGAGTTCTGTTCTAATGCATTTAATGATCTGTGCAAGTCAGAAGAAATTGTGAAGCACTTGACAGTTCATCATACTCCGCAGCAAAATGGTGTGGCTGAGCGAATGAATAAGACTATAATAGAGAAGGTGCGTTGTATGCTCTCTAATGCTGATTTACCCAAGTCTTTTTGGGATGAAGCTGCTTCCACAACTTGTTTTCTTATTAACCGCTCTCGTTCAGTCGTGATTGATAAAAAACTCCACAAAAAGTATGGTGTGGTACTCCTGCTAGTTATTCTGATTTGAGGATATTTGGGTGTCCTGCGTATGCTCATGTTGATAATGAAAAGTTGAAACCTAGATCTGTCAAGTGCTTATTTATGGGTTATAAGTCTGGTGTTAAAGGTTACTGGTATAGGTACCCGCGCGATGCGCGGAATACTTTTTTATAAAAGTAATTAATCTTTTTTTTAAAAAAAATATTTTATCTTCTATGTCTGATGTTATGGAGTGGATTACGCATCTCCTATCTTTGATTCATAAAAATCATAATGTACCCAGTTACAATTTGAATAATATATAGTTGGTTGTTGTTTTACTATTAAAAAAATTAACATATTTTAAATTAGTTATGAAATATTTAAAAAATTATTTAATAGTGAAATTGTAATTAATCATTAATATAGAGTCTGCGCTGCAATTACTTTAGATGTTTTGATATGAAAAGAATGAAATTAATATTTTTATTAAATTTTGTTGATGATTATCAAAAATAATAAATGTAAAATAGTAAATAATTGTTATTTTGTATATTTATAACCGATAAAGATATGTGATTATGTTTTTTAATTTAGATATGCGATTACATTTTTTATTTTTCATTTCAAATTTTATTTTTTCTGTTAATTCAAAATCAACAATTACACTAAAAGTACTCGATGGCGGCTATTTCTAAAACTTCTTATTCCAAATTTTAAAATTTATCTTTCAACTTAAAACTAATTATGCACGTATAATTTATTATGTTGCTCAGCAAAATAATTTTAAATTTTTTTCTACCCACACCCCTACCTCGCCCCACCTACCACAATCCCCTATCCTCTCATTTCCAACCACAATATTCATCATCTTATCCCAACTCATTCTATTATTTTGTATTATATAAATATACAAATACATTACAAAAATAATTTTTTAGATACAAAAATTAAGAAAGAACTTGTTTAATCTGAAAAATATTTTTTTTAAAAAAATATTTCTCAAAATCAAACACATCAACACAGTAAATTATTTCATACAATCGAGAAAAATCATTTAGTCTATCAACCAAAAATTTTAAAAATAAAAATGTAAATAAAAAGCTCAACTGGCAATCCAACTAATATATTGATGATCTAGAAAATTATTCGTTCATGACACAAATATCTTTGTGCCCCTTTACTCATATTTTTTTTTTTGATTAATTATTATTGTTTACATATTTTTGCTTATTTTTGATAAATATTTACTTATCATATTTTACTAATCAATATAATTTTTAAAATAATTACAAACAAAATATTTAAAGACTCATAAACTTGAGTTAATTGTATGCAACTCAAATTCAAACTCAAATATTAATCGTAGCAATTTTTTCCATCAAATTTCCTCTACATATCTATGTTTAAATTTATCCCATACTCCATTTCAGTTTTTATTTTGAATTCAAATTTTTAAAAATTAATTAACTCTATACGTAGAATTAAGAAGAATTTATAAGTACATGAAACTAACTCAAGAGGGAGCGAAAAAATAACACTTATTCCATATAATATAAACGACTCCCAAAATCAACAAAAAAAAATTAAAAAAATAAAAATAAATTCACAAGTTAAATGATGACAATAATAAATTAATTCTAATATTTAAATACATATAATTCTATTTTACAAAGCTCCTAGAAGAAAGTAGATATGCAAAAATATATCTGCACTCTTCTTTACAAACATGATCTTATAAGACCCCTTGAAAAATTTTCATTCTCCATTTCATTTGTTGATTTCTCAAATACATTTTACATTCTTGAGATATCTTCATACATCATATTCATAGGAACTTCAGCTTCCTTTAGTATATCTATACTAAAAAAATAAACATAAATTTGATGAGTATTAATCATAATCTTTTTATTTGTAATAAATACTATAATAAATATAATTATTTATTATATCTATCAAGAAATATAGATAAATTATCTATTGAAAAATAAATATAATATTTATTACAAATAACAATAAAATAATTAAAAAATTAAGCATGAATAACATAGTTTAATAGTTATATGATGAAATATGATGGACATTATCTATAAATTTTTTATATCGTGATAGAAATTTTCTAAGACCAAAATAATATATATTAATATATAAGTGTATGGAAAATTATATTAATAAGTTTAATTTTACTTCTTAAGTGCGGAACTAAATGGCGGTTTATATAAATTGTTAACTTTGTATATGATATTAACGACTTACCGATGTATAAATCAGAAAGTTGAAGACAAAGCTTTGACGGAAATTGAGCAACTTCAACCTGTAATACAATGGAAGCTAGTAATTAGTAATTTGCACACAATGTTATAAACAAAATATATTAACCACATTCAACGTATGAAACAAAATAGCATCAAGATGCGTAAAAAAAAAAAATCATTATCTCTATGAATAAAATGATCATAATTCTCTCAAGATAAATTAAAATAAAAACGATTAACTAAAAGAGAATAAGAAAACTTACATTGATATGTGTCTCACTCTAGGTGTATATAGAGATCTCATTTAAGATATATATATATATATATATATATATATATATATATATATATATATATATATATATATATATATATATATATATATGAGAGGTTACAAAGTTGGATATGCATGCAAACTAAATTTTAAATTCAAAATTGAATGTGAGGTGAATTTGTTAGAAAGATAAGATTTGAAAATATCATGATTATCATAAGTTTAAATTCAAGATTCCAATATACTATTACTATTATTATTTAAATTCTTTATCTTTCAATTTCTTTTTGTGTCCTGTTAAAATAATAACTCTTTTGTTGTTAATGATTCAATTCATTTTGTGCAGCAACAACTCGTGTAGCATGCATTATTGATTAATAAATCTAATATTTTTTCTTAAAAAAATATCTAAGTTTTTCTTTTTAAAATTCTATGTTTATCTTTGAGAAGATATTGTATCTCTAATTTTTAGTCAAAAAATTGATAAAATAAATAATATTCTATTGAATTGGTTAGACTACAATAAAAGTCCAATTAAAACTTTTTAGTGTGATAACTATGGGTGAATCTAAAAAATAGATCCAAATTAGGGTGACTTTCAAATTTTAGCACCAAATAAAAAAACTTTCTTAAAATAACCTTTACCTATTAACTAATATTTTTTTGAACGAAATTGTCCTTGATCAACGGAGAAAATTACATAAATAATCCTCATAATGGATAACAAATCCATATTTATATCTTTCAACTTTTTTTTCTCTTTTTAATTTTACATTGGTTTTAATTTTTTCTTTTCTCTTTTTTTATTTTTTATTTTTAATTTTTCTCAAACCTTACGTTTTTTTTTTCCTCTCAACTTCTTTTTTTTCTTTTTTCTTTTATATTATTTAAATTTTTTATTTTTTCTTTCCTCTTTTTTTTTGCTCTTTTTAGTTTTTCTCAATCCTTATTTTTTTTCTTTACGCCTCTCAACGTCTACTTTTATAAAAATAAAAAACTTTTTTATTTATTTTTCTTCTTTTTCTTTTTTTCTTTTAAAGTTTTTCTCGACCTTTATTTTTATTTAATTTTTTTTTATCAACTTTTATTTTTTTCCTATTCTTTCTCAACTTCTAAATTTTTTTTGATTTTTATTTTTTTAAGGGAAAATGATCAAAAGCCCCCAACCTTTACCCCAAATCCCAACTACACACCTATACTTTGCGAGGGTCCTATGACCCCCCTGAACTATTTTAAAGTAAAATTATTGACCCCCTCTCCAAAAGCTGACATGGCGAGAGAGTGAGAACGTAATTATTTATTAAAAAATTATTTTTAATATTTCTTTATTTTCTTTATTCATTTTGAATTATTCTTTTTCTTGATTCATTTTCTTTCTTTCTTTCTTTCTTTCTTTCTTCTTCTTCTTCTTCTTCTTCTTCTTCTTTCTCCCAAACAAAAAACTTCAAGAACTCATCAATGGCATCCAAGATTAATTTATCATCTTCCTCATCTCCAAGCACAAAATCGATTGGTTCCGACTTCAAGTTCGTCGAAAATTTCAAAATGGGTATTTTCATTGTTTTCAACTTCAAGGTTGTCGGAAACTTTAAAATCGATATTGTCCATTATTTTCGACTTTAAGGTCGTTGTAAATTTTAAAATGGGTATTGTCCATTATTTCCGACTTCAAGATTGTCGCAAAGTTCAAAATTCTCTATTATTTCCGACTTTAAGGTCATCGAAAATTTTAAATTTAGTATCGTTCATTGTTTTCGGCTTCAAGATCATCAAAAATTTTGAAATTGATATTGTTCATTGTTTTCGAATTTAAGATCGTCAAAAATTTAATAATTGATATTGTTCATTTTTTTCCACTTCAAGGTTGTCGGAAATTTTAAATTTGATATCGTTTATTATTTTCATCTTCAAGATCGTCAGAATTTTCAAAATTGATATTGTCCATTATTTCCGACTTCAAGGTCGTCGTAAATTTTAAAATGAGTATTTTCCATTATTTCCGACTTCAAGGTCGTAAAAAATTTCAAAATTTCTCTATTATTTCCGACTTTAAGGTCATCAAAAATTTTAAATTTGGTATTGTTTATTATTTTTGGCTTCAAGGTCATCGAAAATTTTGAAATTGGTATTGTTCGTTGTTTTCGGATTTAAGATCGTCGAAAATTTAATAATGATATTGTTCATTGTTTTCCACTTCAAGGTTGTCGGAAATTTCAAATTTGATGTTGTTTATTATTTCTGACTTCAAAATCATTGGAAATTTTAAATTCGGTATTGTCCATTATTTTCCACTTCAAGTTCATCCGAAAAATTATTTAAGTTTGAAAAAGAAAAGAGATGAAAAGTAATGGTGAAAAAATGATGAAAAGTGATAAAACGTGATAAAAATAGAGAATAAAGTAAAAAAATTTAATTTTAAATTAAAAAACACGTGTAAAAAGGTTGTTGGCGCGTGCATCACACCATATTCCAAATGACTGATTGTCAGTTTTTGGGGAGGTAATAATTCCAGTTTAAAATAGTTGAGGGGGGTCATAGAACCCCCGCAAAGTATAAGTGTGTAATTGGGATTTGGGATAAAGGTTGGAGAGACTTTTGGCCATTTTCTTTTTTTTTTTAAATATTTTTCTTCATTTTCTTCCTTTTCCGCATTTTTTATAATTTTTGTTCTTTTCTTTGATTTATTCCATTCAAGTTACATCTCATGAGCAAGAGTTGACACTATCACATTATAAAGGCTAGACTTATGACTTCGAACAACAAGCTACGTTTCATGGGCAAGAATTGACAATACTATATTATATTTTCATTTATGAGATGTTCTACAACTATTGCCTTGAGGCAAGACTTAGCTCAAGGACTTGCAAACTACAAATTATACCCCACGAGCCAGAGTTAACTTTACCACGTTATGTTTTCATTTATGAGATATTCTACAACTATTGCCTTAGAGGCAAAACTTAATTAGCTCAAGGACTTTCAAACTACAAATTATGCCCCACGGGCAAGAGTTGACTCTACCACGTTATGTCTTCAGATGTTCTATAACTCTTGCCTTAGATGCAAGACTTAGCTCAAGGACTTTCAAACAATAAATTATGTCTCACGGGCAAGAGTTGACACTACCACATTATGTATTCATTTATGAGATATTCTACAACTCTTACCTAATTAGAGGCAAGACTTAGCTCAAAGACTTTCAAACTACAAATTATACCCCACGGGCAAAAGTTGACACTACCACGTTATGTCTTCATTTTATGAGATATTCAACAACTCTTGACTTAGAAGCAAGACTGATACAAGTGTGATCACGTAAATGGATTTAAGAGAGTGTGTGTTGGGTACGAGGATTGGTGTGTACAAAATAAAGTACAAATAGGACCTAAATACACACCAAATCAGCCCACTACATACACTAGAGGGGCGCCCCATCATTGAGGGGCCTTTTTATCCTTTTAACTCCTATTATGTAATACACTATAAAAGGAACATTCTAGGGTTTTAGTTTTCAACTTTTTGATATTGAATATTGTATCTCACTCTTGAAACACACAAGTTCTCTCCCAAAAGAGGCTTTGCCGAAACTAGGTAACAATTAGAGTGTGAATTCACTCTTGTTGTTTATTTGCTTGGAACCTTCGATGCTTGAAGAATTGAGTTCCCTCTTGTGTTATTTGAAGAGTATAGGTGTTGGTACTTTCATTGTTAAGGGTCTTTGTGTTTGAGAAAACATTAGGTTCTTAGACTTTGTAGTAGTGTATGTCTATCTTTCTATCATTTACATTCTTGTAATCTTGTCATGGTTTGGTATCTTGTATTGTAAGTCGTTTGTCTTGTTGTTGTTCTTCACATTATTATGTTCATATTGTGCTTCATATATTGTTGTTAATATTAGCTTGGGGATGGCTGATTATTGTGTTTAACACGTGATATTCTCTCCATTATTGTTATCACTAGTGAATCAGAGTGTGGTCACCAAGATAGTCCTCGATTTCTTGACTTGTGGACAATTTTGGTGTGTGATTCCGTGTCTTCCTTGTTTTGTATCATTTGGTATCAAAGTCATCTTTGATTTTGTACTAACAATATCAATCTTGAGTTTGAGAGTTGGAAAAACAAAAAAAACAAAAAAAAAGTTGTTGAAAAGCTGAAAATTCCAGAAAATAGCAATCTGTCCATTGTTGTCTTCTTGGCCGAAAAGTGTGTTCTTGTTGTCTCTTGGCCGAGATTTTCATATTTTTATTGGCTAGATATGGTAGTATTTTGTTTGTTTAGAGTGTTTTAAGTGTTGGTTTCTTTCTCACCAACACTAAAAGTGTCCAAATCTAAGCTTGAACTTGAATTTGTTGAAGTTGTTGCCGTAAACATAGGTGTGGCCGTGTGGACAATCTGGTTGTTGTTGTTGTGGGTTGGCCGAATTGTTGTGGACTTGTTGTTGTTCTTAGAGATATTGTTGTTAGTTGTTCTTGATGTTGTTATTGTGTTCTTGAAGTCTTCACCACACTCATCATCTTATTAATCTTTAAAGTGCAAATAGATCTAAAAAGGTGAAAGACTTGTTTACATCACTTCAAAGACTTGACCACTACTTTTCACCTACTTTCCTTGATTTAAGGACCTTGTTTCAAGGAGAAAGTACCAAGAAGTCTAGTCTTGTTTTGAATTTGAAAAAGAATCTCTAAGACCAAATTTCCCTCCATTAACCAAATCCACCATTTCCAAGTTGTAAATTGGTCAAGACTTCAATTTAGAGAGTAAAATTTTGACAAAACTGAGGTCAATAGTGGACTGCCACGTCACTAAATTACTGTTCATGCAACAATTTTTTTTTTGAGTTCAAATTTTAGATTTCTTAGTTTCATCTTATTGCTTCTTAGTTTCGTTTGTTGGTTCGAACACTAATTGATGACCTAGTAATCTCCTACTAGCTTGTTAGTCAGTTTTGTGCCCGTTTGTTCGTGTTAGCGTTATTTGTGTACCTTTTGTCATTTTGATTCGTTGATTAGTTCTTGGTTCTCATCCTACGATATTTGTTTAAGTTTCAAAACTGAAATCAAATCAGGACAAGAGTGACTCAATCCTTGGCTCCTCACGGATTCCTTAGCCGGCTTACAACACTAGTGAAGCTACGAGTAAGGTAATCGAAGTATGTGAGTGTGGTGAGGCTTTTGAACTAATTTGTTTGCTGTTTTTGTAGATATTTTTATTAGGTACTTGCAATGGAAGGGTCCACATCTCAAACTGTGGACAACAGTACTCTTGACACTATGAAAGCCTCCCTTGAGAGATTGAATACGGAAGTTGGTACCGTGATATGGGATTTCACAATAATAAAGGGGGATATGTCCACCATGAGTGGGACTTTAGAACGGGTAGAAATCCAAAGAAGTTCCCGACCTTCAACTCCTCGAAACCCTTCCCCTACCATCTTTCCTAAAATGTTACACCAAATGAACAAATCACCGAGCCAACCACCAAATGCTCTCCAAAACCATGAGTATGATAAACCATCCATACCTCCACTTCACCAAGTCCAACATGACGGAGTTGGAACCCAAATACCTCCAAACCCAAGCCACCTACTTAACCAAAGACCACACCTTCCAATCCAAGCTCCATTGAACCAAAGGCCGTACTATCCTCTAAAGTTGAATCCAATTAATCTAAATCCACCAAATCATGTTGAGGGTTATGGTAGAGAGGAACAATATAGGGTTATGGATCTTATGTTGATGTTCACTTAAGGGAAGAAGAGGTGAGAGGTAGGCAAGGTGAGTTAGGCCGAGAGGAGAGGGGTGGTCACCAAACCCGGGAATTAGGTATCAACACCATAAAAATTAGTCTTCCAATATTCAAGGGTGAGAGTGATCCCAATACGTATCTTGCTTGGAAGACATTGTGTAATAATATATTGCAGGTGAATGATCTAACCGAAGACAAAAAGAGTTGTTATGCTATCGCTCACTTTGAGGGATATGCAAACACTTGGTGGGAGTATGTGAAGCGGTTTAGTGATGTGTTGATTGTCGGGCAGCCACCTCCATGGTTTAGATTGAGGTACCTTATGCGTCAAAGGTACCTACCCGAGGGCTACAAACATGAAATTCTTGCCAAGTTGTATAACTTGAAGCAAGGAAACAAATGTGTCATGGCATACTATGATGAATTTCAACAATTGATATTGAAGCTTGACCATCGAGGAGAATAAGTGAGCCATGACATTATACGTTTCAAAGTCGGGTTGAATAGGAACATAGCTTCTTGGATGACCCTCCACAAATGGCACCAACATCAAGAGCACTCATCCAATGTCAACCAAGCCGAGAACAAGGTTGTCCAAACCGAAACCAAGGCTTCTCAAAGGTATCCCCCAAGAAATGAAGGTAAACCAAATTCTACTTCTCGTCCTAAGAGATTTCAATGTTTTAAATATCAAGGGTGGGGGCACAAGGTTAGTGAATGCCCAAACCGGAGGAATTTAATCCTTAGGAAGGGAAAATTGTATTACTTTGGTGAGGAGGTGTGCTTGAATCGAATCAGTATGGTGAAAAAACTCAAGATGGAGAGCTAGAAGCTGAGGTGGAAATTGATGAAAGTAGGAAAGATATTTGGCCAATTGATGGAGAGTGTGTAGTGCCTATGTATATGGAAAGAAGAGTCATGCTTAGTGAATGTGTGAAAGAAGAATTCGAGAGTGAGGAAGGTGAAGAATAAGAGATACTGAGAGTTAGGGTTATGGGATTTGCCCACAAAGGCCCTTTGTTGCTTCCTAACCAAGATACTAGCACTTTGCCTAGCATCCATTCTTCTTAGGTACAGGTTGTAGAACATGTAAGTCCAAGGTGAATGCTTGATGAACTCATGGAAACCTTGGTTGAACATCCTAGCCTTGGGAGGAGCATTGAAAAGATGATTCAAAGAGGAGAGCTTGCGGGTGATGTTTGCTTGAATTTGTGGACAAATTCTTCTCAATATGGAGAGGATGATACAAGTGCGATCACGTAGATGGATTTAAGAGAGTCCATGTTTGGACCGAGGTTTGGTGTGTACAAAATGAAGTGCAAATAGGACCTAAATACACACCAAATCAGCCTACTACATGCACTAGAGGGGCGCCCCATCATTGAGTGGCCTTTTTGTCCTTTTAACTCCTATTATGTAATACACTATAAAAGGAACATTCTAGGGTTTTAGTTTTCAACTTTTTGTATTGAATATTGTATCTCACTCTTGAAACACACAAGTACTCTCCCCAAAAGGTCTTGGCTGAAACTAGGTAACAATTAGAGTGTGAATTCACTCTTGTTGTTTGTTTGCTTGGAACCTTGGATGCTTGAAGGATTGAGTTCCCTCTTGTGTTCTTTGAAGAGTGTAGGTGTTGCTACTTTTATTTTTAAGGGTCTTTGTGTTTGAGAACACATTAGGTTCTTAGACTTTGTAGTAGTGTATGTCTATCTTTCTATCATTTACATTCTTGTAATCTTGTCATGGTTTGGTATCTTGTATTGTAAGTCGTTTGTCTTATTGTTGTTCTTCACATTGTTATGTTCATCTTGTGCTTCATATATTGTTGTTAATCATAGCTTGGGACTGGCTGATTATTGTGTTTAACACGTGGTATTCTCTCCATTATTGTTATCACTAGCGAATCCGAGTGTGGTTACCAAGATAGTCCTCGATTTCTTGACTTGTGGACTGTTTTGGTGTGTGATTCCGTGTCTTCCTTGTTTATCTTGTATCAAAGACTTAGCTCAAAGACTTTCAAACTATAAATCATGCCCCACGGACAAGAGTTGACACTACCACGTTATGTATTCATTTATGAGATATTCTACAACTCTTGCGCTCAAAGACTTTCAAACTACAAATTATGCCCTATGGGCAAGAGTTGACGTTGCCACGTTATGTCTTCATTTATGAGATGTTCTATAACTCTTGTCTTAGAGACAAGACTTAAATCAGAGACTTTCAAACTACAAATTATGCCCCACGGGCAAGAGTTGACACTACCACGTTATGTATTCATTTATGAGATGTTCTACAACTCTTGCCTTAGAGGCAAGACTTAACTCAAAGACTTTCAAACTACATATTATGCCCCATGGACAAGAGTTGACACTAACACGTTATGTCTTCATTTATGGGATGTTCTACAACTCTTGCCTTTAGAGGCAAGACTTAGCTCAAGGACTTTTAAATAATAAATTATGCCCCACGGGAAAGAGTTGATACTACCACGTTATGTCTTCATTTATGGGATGTTCTACAACTCTTGCCTTAGAGGCAAGACTTAGCTCAAGGACTTTCAAATAATAAATTATGCCCTACAGGCAAGAGTTGACACTACCACGTTATGTCTTCATTTATGGGATAAGGCAAGACTTAGCTCAAAGACTTTCAAATAATAAATTATGCCCCATGGGCAAGAAGTGACACTACCACTTATTTATGAGATATTCTATAGCTCTCACCTTAGAGACACGACTTATCTCAAAAAATTTTAAAGAACTTTGTAACAACAATTCATGCCCTTAAATTTTATTTTGAAGTTAAAAAAAAAAGATTCCTTTATGGATTATCTAATTTTTTATTTATTAGCAAAATATAATAGAAGTTTAGAAAAAAATGATCAAACAAAATAGAGAAATAAAAAAAAATTGAGAAAAAAAAAGAAAAGAAAAAAATAAAGATCAAGAAAAAAATAAAGAATTAAAAAAATTGAGAAAAATAAAAATGTGAGGAAAATAAAAATAAAGTTTGAGAAAAATGAGGGGAAAAAAGAAAACTGAGAAGGGAAAAAAGCGAGCAAACAAAATAGAGAAATATAAAAAAAGATTGAGACAAAAAAGGCAAGAAAAAATAAAGATTAAGTAAAAAATGAAGAATTAAAAAAATTGAGAAAATAAAAAATGAGAGGAAAAAATAAAAACAAAGTTTGAGAAAAATGAGGGGAAAAAAAGAGAACTGATAAGAACAAAAAATAAAAGAAAAATAAAGGTTAAAAACAAATGAATTAAAAAAAATAGATAATACTTGAGAAAAAAGAAAAAAGAGAAAAAAATAAAGGTTGAGACAAATGAATTAAAACATGAAAATAAAATTAAAGTAAAAAATAAAAAGTGAAAATAATAAAAAATAGAATAATAAAGTTAAAGGAAAAAATAAAAAATGAAAATAATAAAAAATAAAATTTGAGGGACAAATGAGTATGAAAAGTTTAAAAATATATTTGAGATGTAGAGGGGTAAAATGATACTTGTAAACTTAAAAAGTAAGGAAGGTTATTTCTTTAAAGACATTTCTTATTGGAATCAAATATCTAAAGTTACTTATATTTGGATCTATGACATGCAATTTCCTGAATAACCATCTTGATAATGTTAATTGTTATTAGTTATTATTATTATAATTATTGCTACAGCCATTCCACTACTATGCTACTTCTACTACTACTATTACTATTACCATTGCTGCTACTATTATTATTATTATTTTAAAAGTTGTTGTTGTTATTATTATTATTATTATTATTATTATTTAGGCTAATATTTTCTATTTAATTTAATTAAATATATTTTAAATAATATTTGAAAGGAATAAGTTTATGAATAGTAAGAGTTCATTTAGAACTCTTCAATATTACGTTCCTAATTTCAAGCTAATGAGAATCTTAAAAAAAAACACTCATATTTTTTAATATAAATATCTAATCTTTTAATTCAAAACTTTTACAAATTGCAAAAGTTAATAATGAAATAGCCATGATTTTAGGTCTCTAATTATATTCAATTTCATCCTTATCTTAAATTAAAAATAAATTTCCTTGGAAGGATACATAAAAATAGGGAATTTTAAAAGAAAAAAAATTAATACTACGTATAGAACTCTAGGTTTAGTTTATCTTTCTACGTCTTCAATTCAAATTTCAAAAAGCAAATATATTTCATATTAGTTAGATATATTATCCTTTTCATGTAAGTCACATTATAATTTAAACTCAAGTTAATCTCTTAAACAAAAAGTTATTCACATAATGAATATACCTTTCTGATCATGTCTGCAAATTGGATACGATGTTCCTTATTCCGACGTCTAGGATGTTTAGACTTGTATTGATATTTCGAATTCCTCTGGGGTTTTCGAATTATGGGTTTTTCCATGCCAAATTGTTCACAGAAATCACCCAATTGAGATTTCTCTCTGAGTTTATCAATCTTGATTTGTCTAGCTAATTTTAGCTCATTACAGAGGGCTAAACCTTCCTGCGTACAAGCTACAATTAGTTGACCATAGGTTTTTTCAGAATAAGGGATCGCTCCATACGATCCTCGAAGAGTTTTTCGAACACGTTCTGCAAAGAGAGGAGGAAGACCATCAATGAATTTGGCTTTCCAATGTTCGTATCGACTTTCAGGTAAATCCATAACCCGACTGAGGAAGGTATCTTTGTACCATCTGAATTCACCTAAGTGACGGCATTTTAACCCATTTAAAAGAGTTCGAATATTTTCGTGATGGTTAGTAAATCTACCACCGAAATGCTCAATAATAGTCAGCATAAGAGTGTAAACGGCATCAGATCGTCCTGCCGTTAGAGTTCGGCCGAGATTATCTGTGCCTTCATTGAGATTGATGGCATTATAAATTGCCTGGCGTTTAAAGATATCAACATCTCGTTTATTAAGTAATTGAATAGTCTGTTCATTTGCATTTAGAGCAAGTGATTGTTCAGTAGTTTTAATAATCTGTTTGTGTTTGATTTTATCAAAAAATCCATATTCATAGATAGTTTTTAAATCGACTTTTGGAATTGTCCATTTATTCAGAAGATCTATATTTTGAGGTAAATCTACCTCTTCAAGTTTAGTACTTTTTGTACTAACTTCTCCCATATCCATGAGTTTGAATCTTTATGTTCATACTAGTCGTCTTTCACCATCTCTAGTATATTTACCATGAAAGTTCCCAGGCTCTGATACCATTAACAGGATCTCTTAGGCTGGGGTAAGCCGCTCAGCCCGCTAGACCAAGTAATAATATCGGCTATAAGCTTAAGTCGGAAAACCGAACCGAAGCACCAACCGAAATAGTAAAGAATTGGAGAATTTGCTGACTGTATGGAAAAATTATTTTACCCGAACAAGGGGCCTGTCAGACGACCACACAATTTTACGAAAGCCCTCGTCTAGTAGTTCTAACTGTGCAAAGATCGCCCTTTACGCTTCCTTGATGCGGGCTTAGAGGCACAGCTTACTAGATCGATCACTGAGACCAGGCTAACATAAAATTGATGGCCCTGACTGTACCACCATTTCAGAACCAAGTCAAGAATTTTCTCCAAATTCTTCGGCTATCTAAGTAGAGTCTGGATCTTTCATAGTTAATATACTTCGAGAGGTTAGAACTATAGTATGAACATAAAAGAGAGTCTAGCCGGACATAGTCAGGCGTAGATCTGGGAGAGAGAAAAGAAAACAAAACAAAAGTAAGTAATTACCTTGGATCGCCTGAGACTGCCGGAATAGTAAAGCAAACTTTATTTATATAGAGAGATTTACAGAAGAGAGAGAGAGAGAGCTAGAAAGAGAAACTTAAAACTAAAAACTTGATCTAAAAACTTCTGCCTCTCTAAACAGAATGAGGCTCCTTATATAATAGAAAAAGGAATATTGCACAGTGATATGTGGGTCCTGTGCACAGTGTTTCAATAGTATTTTTACTATTACAGCAGTGTTTACAATAGTGTTTTTACAACATAATTTTTACTTCTTACTGCGTCCCCATTTTAGAAAGTCTTCAGCATTTGCTAAAACTTCTTCTTCATTCGGTGTTTCAGGAGGTTGTGAATCAGTGATATCATCAGTATTAGCATCCGTGCTGTTCATTGAGGTATCGGATGCTTGATCTACTTTAAGAAGTAATTGATTACGCATTTCTGTCAGATATTCTTCAATCATCTGCAGCTTATTGCCATCATGGGCAGAAATTCTTCGAGATACATAATTAATAGATTTATCCTCTATTAAAATGGATTTTTTAGGAGCTTCCTCGTATTTGGATATTTTGAGTTTTATTTCTTCTCTTTGATCATGTCCATAAGGCAATTTCGTAGCAGGATCAATTCTCAAGAGTTTATCCCAGAAATTACAATAAAATGTCCGATAAATAGCCGGTATTTGCTGGGAATCATAACCAATTTCAACGGACCATTTGTGGATCCATGGAAGAGAGAACTCAATATAAAAATACATCTGATCTATCGTATCCAATTTGCAGACATGATCAGAAAGGTATAACTCCGTCAAAAATGGAGAGGACTTTTTCCATGAGGCATAGAGGGAAGAATATTCAGGCGACAAGATTTTTGCTGACGGACCGTGGAATGTCCACCAATGAATAAACCAATTCGGAATTGATTTTTCAAATACCTTGGAACAGATTTTGATGAACCAAGTGTGCTTGTGTTTATAATTATTGTAATAAAAGACTTGGGAAAAAGCTTTTATGTAATCCCAATAACTAAAATTAGCAAGAGTTTGTCCATGAGGTCCCATAGGCAGATTACGAAGAGTCATGGAGGAAATACCCCATTCTTCGATTGGGATGAGTTTTTTAATAATCATTTTTGAGTAACCATGTACTCCAGGCGTAGAATCACCTAATGGGTTGTGTTCAAATGTAGCACTGGCAGTATTTACCAGAATTTGTTCATAATAAGTTCGTGTTTTATAGGACTCTCCTGCAACATAAACATTAGCAGTTAAATAGTCCTTTAGAATCCTCCAGGCTTCTTCAGTATTTTCTGTAGGAGGAATATGCCGATTTTCCAGATGAATTATGAGTTCTCTAGCATCGAGTTTCTCATATGTTAATTTAGAATCTTCAGAATTTTCAGCAACCATTGATGCGAATGAATCTGCAGGTTTTGTCTGTTCTGCCAAATAAGACTTTATCTGTTGAAACAATGGATGTGTCTCAGGAATATCGTCCAGATTAATATTCGGAGTTTTATTTAGGGAAGAGGAAGATGCCTCATCTTGAGATATTCTGGAATTTACCAAAGTTCTATTTCCGTGTCTAAGAACCGGAAAGTTAGAACTTGTATTGCTATAAGCAGTGTTTGATCGAGCCGTGCTCCTTGGGTAGGAAGGATTGATTCTTCCTCCATATTGCAAATATGCAGAGTTTTGATTACGGCCACGGCCGCGTCCTCTGGCTGTCTGCCAGGGAGGATCCCCCATACTGCATAAATAAGGAAGGGTTTAATTATCAATATCAATCCAATCGTCATAATATTCAGGATCTTCATACCACCAAGTTTTTGCATAAATGTGGCTATACCATAATGAGCCATCTATGCTAAGATCATGAATTAATGTCCCAAGAATCTGTCTTTTAATATCAGCAGGAAAAGGAAGGCATTTAAGAATTGTAATAAGAATTTTCTCAGGGAGTAGGTCTGTATAAATTGTCATGTTAAATACTCTCTTGATAAGAAATCTGGTAATGAATTTTCACTACCCTTTTTATACTGAATTTCAAAATCGAATGGGGCTAATTGAGCCTGCCACCTGGCGAATATTAATTTAGACGCATCGTGTTTAAAATCTTTGTCAAACATGAATTTAACAGATTGAGCATCTGTTCTAATAACAAATTTCTGATTATACAAATCATCTTGGAATTTTAACACGCATTTAACAATAGTTAGCATTTCATGAGCTACCGTAGCATATTTCTTTTGGCTATCGGTCCACTTTCCTGAATAAAAACGAATTAAACATTCGGTTTTTGTATGAGGATTTACTTGTTTCAGTATCCCACCATATCCAATATTAGAAGCATCAGTTTCAATAATTTTTTGCCAATGGGGATTAGCAAGAGAAGTGCAAGGAAGTGATTGAACACGAGTTTTAATCAATTTTACCAAATTAGTGTGGGCTTGAGTCCACGGAGTTTTTTGATCTTTTTTCAATCTGTCATACAGAGGGGCTAAATCTCTAGACAGATTTTTATAAAAAGGAGAAATATAATTGAGACTACCAAGAAATCTTTGGAGTTGCTTCTTGTCAGTAATCTCGTCAGGGAATTTAGTAGCGAATTCTAAAACTCGCTGAATGGGTTCAATGGAACCTTGAGAAATATTATGGCCTAAAAATCTAATACTTGTTTGAAATAAACTGATTTTAGGTTTAGAGATGACGAAGCCATTTTGAATAATGACCTGTTTAAAAATATGCAGATGTTTAAAATGATTTTCAAGGGTTTTTGAAAACACAAGAATGTCATCAATATATACAATAATGAAATCCATATATGGATTAAAGATATCATTCATAATCTTCTGAAATTCAGAAGGAGCGTTTTTTAAACCAAAAGGCATAACATTCCATTCGTATTGACCAAAAGGAACATTAAAAGCAGTTCTATATGTATGAGTTTTATCTATTTGAATTTGTCAATATCCAGATTTTAAATCAAATTTTGAAAATATGTTGGCATTATATAGTCTAGAAAGAAGATCTTTCTTATTTGGAATTGGATACCTGATCCATTTTAAAACTTTATTCAGGGGTTTGTAATTGATAACTAATCGAGGTACACCTCTTTCTTTTTCTGCAGCATTATTTACATAGAAAGCAGTACAAGACCAAGGGGATTTTGATGGTTTAATGAGACCCTTTTGTACGAGACTATCAATCTCTTTTTTACAGAATTCTACTAATTCTGCATTCATCTGACAGGGTCGAGATTTTGTTGGAATTTTGGCTTCATTGAAGCCATCTTCATAAGGAAGGGAAACAATATGCTTCTTCCTATTCCAAAAAGCATTTGGATGATCGGCACAAATATCAAGTATTAGTTGAGAAGAAATATTTTTTATCTTCTCCTGAATTTTGACAGACTTCATAGTGTCAGTAATATTGATACTCATTATTTCTAATTGCAAAAAATTAAGCTGATTTTGTTTCATAGTAATAAGAGCATTTATGTCCCTTGTTACAGGTTGAGTAACGAAAGGATAAGAAATAGGCTGATTTTTATACGTAGCCCTAAAGCCATTTGCATCAATATGCGTATAAGGATAAATAGCATTTATAAAGGGCGTTCCTAAAATAATAGGAGGATATATTTGATTTTTAACTAAAAAGAAGAAATGAGGAATGCAGATTTTATCACGACAAATATGAGCATTAGGCAGTTTATAATTAATGTCAAGAGAGTGACCAGTTGCAGATTTAACAAGATGAGTAGTTTTTTGAAAATATTTTGTGGGAATTAATCCCTCCTGAATACAACTAACGTCTGCCCCACTGTCAATCATGGCGACATTAGTGATAAAGAATTCTCTATTTACCAAAATGGTACAATTAATATACCATTTGTGAGCAGTAACAATCTGCAGTATTCCCAAGAAAGAATCATTTTTCAGATCTTCAACATTCAATTTTTCTATTTGAAGAGTTTCGATATTTTCTGAATTTTCTGCTTCCTTACTTGTTGAAGCAGTTGCAAAAGTCGGATTTGAAAAACTTTCTTTTTCCTCGAGTTTAGAAAGTCGATGATCAGTAGTCAATCCTAAAACAAATATTGTTCAAGATTTCAATAATGAAAACCCTACTCCTTCGGAGATGGATTTTGATATAAATTCTGTTTAAATATGTTTAAACAAATTATTGATTTCAGTCCTGGCTCTCCAGCCAGAAAATATATTCAAAAAGACTTCTTTGCTGAAAAATGGCAACCGTTTAGAACATGGTTCTTTGAAACCTATTCTAAAGATGAACTTCGGAATATTTCTGAAGAATTCTATGAAATGTGTGCTCTGCATAATCAAATCATTTTCTTTGTTCCTTGGTTTATGTCTGCATATTTGCCTTCCTACATTAAACTAATTGAGAGATCCTACCAACATCCTGACGGTACGACTACTCAATCAAAATACCCTCCTCAATCTTCTTTTATTTTACCAAATAATACGGGTATGACTTTTACAGCTTTTCAAAAATTCATTAATGATGATATTGGGAAAATTACTGTTTCTGAAATAAATAATCTTATTTCTCAGAATAATTATTTAAGCCTCTATGTTAAAGTTCTTGGTGAACATATTGGTTCTTTGGATACTAAACTCGATGAACTTATTGCTTTAATTAACAAACTAAGTACACAATTAGAATCGCCAAATATTGCTTCAACCTCAAAATCTGTCAAAGAGAATGAGGAATTTATATTTTCTGCACCTTGCATTCAGCCACCACTTGAGATAGAAGGATTCACAACGACTTCTTCTACCTCTTGGGAACGCTTAGAAACTCTTTTTGATAAAAAATTCAAAGGTCTTAATATTCAACCTCTAAATATGGATCTTGAAAATATTCAAGTTATTGAGTCTAATTTTGCTGACAATATTGAAGTCACCGATAATCCGGGTAAAGTTCTGTCTTCAGAACTACATAAACTCCGAGGAATGATAAAAAATCAACCAGGCAAAAGATATGCCGACATTCCTCGCATGACCACTGCATATTACCCCCGTCCTACTCCTCAAGATGTTCTGATAGAGGAAAGGGATTGGAATATTACAAACACTTCTTATAATGGTGATGCCATCTATGAATGGAATATTGATGGATTATCCGACCGACAAATCTCTATTTTAATTCATCGTATGTCAATGTATGCCACTATTTGTATGGCTACACGTGCTACGGCTAGGAATGATAGATCTGACCAGACAATCTGCAAAATGATTGTTGCTGGGTTTACCGGCCAACTTCGTGGTTGGTGGGATAACTTCCTAGACGATACTAAACGCCAGGCAATTTATAATGCCATCAATCTCAATGAAGGCACAGATAATCTCGGCCGAACTCTAACGGCAGGACGATCTGATGCCGTTTACACTCTTATGCTGACTATTATTGAGCATTTCGGTGGTAGATTTACTAACCATCACGAAAATATTCGAACTCTTTTAAATGGGTTAAAATGCCGTCACTTAGGTGAATTCAGATGGTACAAAGATACCTTCCTCAGTCGGGTTATGGATTTACCCGAAAGTCGATACGAACATTGGAAAGCCAAATTCATTGATGGTCTTCCTCCTCTCTTTGCAGAACGTGTTCGAAAAACTCTTCGAGGATTGTATGGAGCGATCCCTTATTCTGAAAAAACCTATGGTCAACTAATTGTAGCTTGTACGCAGGAAGGTTTAGCCCTCTGTAATGAGCTAAAATTAGCTAGACAAATCAAGATTGATAAACTCAGAGAGAAATCTCAATTGGGTGATTTCTGTGAACAATTTGGCATGGAAAAACCCATAATTCGAAAACCCCAGAGGAATTCGAAATATCAATACAAGTCTAAACACCCTAGACATCGGAATAAGGAACAGCGAGAAGCTCGCAAGTCCTTCCGAAAGTCTACAAGATTTGCAAAAAACTTTTCAAAACGTCCATTATCAAAAATTAAATGCTATAAGTGTAATCAATATGGTCATATTGCTCCTAACTGCAAATTGCAAAAACTTAAATCTTTGAATCTTTCTGATGAAGTTCATGATCAAGTGTATAATTTATTATATACTTCTGATTCTGAATATGATTCTGACTCAACATCTGAAAATGATTTTGAATTACCGGATTCTGGTAGCGATTTAAATCAGAATAATAATTGTGCTGATTGTGATAAACCCAACTGCAATTGTGATGAAATGATGTATAAAATTCAAGCTCAATTTGAAGATCTTAATTTGGATGTAAAAATGCTTACTGCTGAAAATGTTCCTGAATTATTAAAGGAGGTCACGGATGAAAAACTTCGTGAAAAAATTCTGCATTTTGCTACTCAAAAATCCTCTACTCCTTCTTCTACTAACACTGTAAAAGATGATTTTGAAAATCAGCCTATAGCTTATTCTCTAGCTGAAGTTAATCGAAGATTAGCTTTAAGCAAAACTCCTGGTAGAGATACCACTTTTGATGATTTAAAAATCGAAGTTGAAAAACTTAAAAAAGAAATTATTTCGTTAAAACAAAATCAGATAATTACTGATCATCGACTTTCTAAACTCGAGGAAAAAGAAAGTTTTTCAAATCCGACTTTTGCAACTGCTTCAACAAGTAAGGAAGCAGAAAATTCAGAAAATATCGAAACTCTTCAAATAGAAAAATTGAATGTTGAAGATCTGAAAAATGATTCTTTCTTGGGAATGCTGCAGATTGTTACTGCTCACAAATGGTATATTAATTGTACCATTTTGGTAAATAGAGAATTCTTTATCACTAATGTCGCCATGATTGACAGTGGGGCAGACGTTAGTTGTATTCAGGAGGGATTAATTCCCACAAAATATTTTCAAAAAACTACTCATCTTGTTAAATCTGCAACTGGTCACTCTCTTGACATTAATTATAAACTGCCTAATGCTCATATTTGTCGTGATAAAATCTGCATTCCTCATTTCTTCTTTTTAGTTAAAAATCAAATATATCCTCCTATTATTTTAGGAACGCCCTTTATAAATGCTATTTATCCTTATACACATATTGATGCAAATGGCTTTAGGGCTACGTATAAAAATCAGCCTATTTCTTATCCTTTCGTTACTCAACCTGTAACAAGGGACATAAATGCTCTTATTACTATGAAACAAAATCAGCTTAATTTTTTGCAATTAGAAATAATGAGTATCAATATTACTGACACTATGAAGTCTGTCAAAATTCAGGAGAAGATAAAAAATATTTCTTCTCAACTAATGCTTGATATTTGTGCCGATCATCCAAACGCTTTTTGGAATAGGAAGAAGCATATTGTTTCCCTTCCTTATGAAGATGGCTTCAATGAAGCCAAAATTCCAACAAAATCTCGACCCTGTCAGATGAATGCAGAATTAGTAGAATTCTGTAAAAAAGAGATTGATAGTCTCGTACAAAAGGGTCTCATTAAACCATCAAAATCCCCTTGGTCTTGTACTGCTTTCTATGTAAATAATGCTGCAGAAAAAGAAAGAGGTGTACCTCGATTAGTTATCAATTACAAACCCCTGAATAAAGTTTTAAAATGGATCAGGTATCCAATTCCAAATAAGAAAGATCTTCTTTCTAGACTATATAATGCCAACATATTTTCAAAATTTGATTTAAAATCTGGATATTGACAAATTCAAATAGATAAAACTCATACATATAGAACTGCTTTTAATGTTCCTTTTGGTCAATACGAATGGAATGTTATGCCTTTTGGTTTAAAAAACGCTCCTTCTGAATTTCAGAAGATTATGAATGATATCTTTAATCCATATATGGATTTCATTATTGTATATATTGATGACATTCTTGTGTTTTCAAAAACCCTTGAAAATCATTTTAAACATCTGCATATTTTTAAACAGGTCATTATTCAAAATGGCTTCGTCATCTCTAAACCTAAAATCAGTTTATTTCAAACAAGTATTAGATTTTTAGGCCATAATATTTCTCAAGGTTCCATTGAACCCATTCAGCGAGTTTTAGAATTCGCTACTAAATTCCCTGACGAGATTACTGACAAGAAGCAACTCCAAAGATTTCTTGGTAGTCTCAATTATATTTCTCCTTTTTATAAAAATCTGTCTAGAGATTTAGCCCCTCTGTATGACAGATTGAAAAAAGATCAAAAAACTCCGTGGACTCAAGCCCACACTAATTTGGTAAAATTGATTAAAACTCGTGTTCAATCACTTCCTTGCACTTCTCTTGCTAATCCCCATTGGCAAAAAATTATTGAAACTGATGCTTCTAATATTGGATATGGTGGGATACTGAAACAAGTAAATCCTCATACAAAAACCGAATGTTTAATTCGTTTTTATTCAGGAAAGTGGACCGATAGCCAAAAGAAATATGCTACGGTAGCTCATGAAATGCTAACTATTGTTAAATGCGTGTTAAAATTCCAAGATGATTTGTATAATCAGAAATTTGTTATTAGAACAGATGCTCAATCTGTTAAATTCATGTTTGACAAAGATTTTAAACACGATGCGTCTAAATTAATATTCGCCAGGTGGCAGGCTCAATTAGCCCCATTCGATTTTGAAATTCAGTATAAAAAGGGTAGTGAAAATTCATTACCAGATTTCTTATCAAGAGAGTATTTAACATGACAATTTATACAGACCTACTCCCTGAGAAAATTCTTATTACAATTCTTAAATGCCTTCCTTTTCCTGCTGATATTAAAAGACAGATTCTTGGGACATTAATTCATGATCTTAGCATAGATGGCTCATTATGGTATAGCCACATTTATGCAAAAACTTGGTGGTATGAAGATCCTGAATATTATGACGATTGGATTGATATTGATAATTAAACCCTTCCTTATTTATGCAGTATGGGGGATCCTCCCTGGCAGACAGCCAGAGGACGCGGCCGTGGCCGTAATCAAAACTCTGCATATTTGCAATATGGAGGAAGAATCAATCCTTCCTACCCAAGGAGCACGGCTCGATCAAACACTGCTTATAGCAATACAAGTTCTAACTTTCCGGTTCTTAGACACGGAAATAGAACTTTGGTAAATTCCAGAATATCTCAAGATGAGGCATCTTCCTCTTCCCTAAATAAAACTCCGAATATTAATCTGGACGATATTCCTGAGACACATCCATTGTTTCAACAGATAAAGTCTTATTTGGCAGAACAGACAAAACCTGCAGATTCATTCGCATCAATGGTTGCTGAAAATTCTGAAGATTCTAAATTAACATATGAGAAACTCGATGCTAGAGAACTCATAATTCATCTGGAAAATCGGCATATTCCTCCTACAGAAAATACTGAAGAAGCCTGGAGGATTCTAAAGGACTATTTAACTGCTAATGTTTATGTTGCAGGAGAGTCCTATAAAACACGAACTTATTATGAACAAATTCTGGTAAATACTGCCAGTGCTACATTTGAACACAGCCCATTAGGTGATTCTACGCCTGGAGTACATGGTTACTCAAAAATGATTATTAAAAAACTCATCCCAATCGAAGAATGGGGTATTTCCTCCATGACTCTTCGTAATCTGCCTATGGGACCTCATGGACAAACTCTTGCTAATTTTAGTTATTGGGATTACATAAAAGCTTTTTCCCAAGTCTTTTATTACAATAATTATAAACACAAGCACACTTGGTTCATCAAAATCTGTTCCAAGGTATTTGAAAAATCAATTCCGAATTGGTTTATTCATTGGTGGACATTCCACGGTCCGTCAGCAAAAATCTTGCCGCCTGAATATTCTTCCCTCTATGCCTCATGGAAAAAGTCCTCTCCATTTTTGACGGAGTTATACCTTTCTGATCATGTCTGCAAATTGGATACGATAGATCAGATGTATTTTTATATTGAGTTCTCTCTTCCATGGATCCACAAATGGTCCGTTGAAATTGGTTATGATTCCCAGCAAATACCGGCTATTTATCGGACATTTTATTGTAATTTCTGGGATAAACTCTTGAGAATTGATCCTGCTACGAAATTGCCTTATGGACATGATCAAAGAGAAGAAATAAAACTCAAAATATCCAAATACGAGGAAGCTCCTAAAAAATCCATTTTAATAGAGGATAAATCTATTAATTATGTATCTCGAAGAATTTCTGCCCATGATGGCAATAAGCTGCAGATGATTGAAGAATATCTGACAGAAATGCGTAATCAATTACTTCTTAAAGTAGATCAAGCATCCGATACCTCAATGAACAGCACGGATGCTAATACTGATGATATCACTGATTCACAACCTCCTGAAACACCGAATGAAGAAGAAGTTTTAGCAAATGCTGAAGACTTTCTAAAATGGGGACGCAGTAAGAAGTAAAAATTCTGTTGTAAAAACACTATTGTAAACACTGCTGTAATAGTAAAAATACTATTGAAACACTGTGCACAGGACCCACATATCACTGTGCAATATTCCTTTTTCTATTATATAAGGAGCCTCATTCTGTTTAGAGAGGCAGAAGTTTTTAGATCAAGTTTTTAGTTTTAAGTTTCTCTTTCTAGCTCTCTCTCTCTCTCTTCTGTAAATCTCTCTATATAAATAAAGTTTGCTTTACTATTCCGGCAGTCTCAGGCGATCCAAGGTAATTACTTACTTTTGTTTTGTTTTCTTTTCTCTCTCCCAGATCTACGCCTGACTATGTCCGGCTAGACTCTCTTTTATGTTCATACTATAGTTCTAACCTCTCGAAGTATATTAACTATGAAAGATCCAGACTCTACTTAGATAGCCGAAGAATTTGGAGACAGTTCTTGACTTGGTTCTGAAATGGTGGTACAGTCAGGGCCATCAATTTTATGTTAGCCTGGTCTCAGTGATCGGTCTAGTAAGCTGTGCCTCTAAGCCCGCAGCAAGGAAGCGTAAAGGGCGATCTTTGCACAGTTAGAACTACTAGACGAGGGCTTTCGTAAAATTGTGTGGTCGTCTGACAGGCCCCTTGTTCGGGTAAAATAATTTTTCCATACAGTCAGCAAATTCTCTAATTCTTTACTATTTCGGTTGGTGCTTCGGTTCGGTTTTCCGACTTAAGCTTATAGCCGATATTATTACTTGGTCTGGCGGGCTGAGCGGCTTACCCCAGCCTAAGAGATCCTGTTAAGTACAATCACTATAATATTAATATTAATAATAATAATAATAATTATTATTATTATTATTATTATTATTATTATTATTATTATATTTATAATATTTTGTAGGAGTGATAAGCTTATGACAAGATAAGTGTCTTTTTGGACTCTTCTACACTATTACTGTTGTTAATTTGTTTTAACTAATAATAATAATAATAATAATAATAATAATAATAATTATTATTATTATTAATATAAATATTAATATTAATATTATAGTGATTGTACGTAACTGTAGTACTAAACTACTAATATTGATAGTACTAATAATACTAAATAATAACATTATTATTATTATTATTATTATTATTATGTAAATAAACTATATATATATATATATATATATATAATATTTAAATTTTATAAGATATAGCTTTGAAATAGTAAGAGTCTATAAGCACTCTTAAATTATGGATTTCTAATTATTAAGATAATGATATTTTTTTTTTATAAATATTATATATTTCAAATTCAAATAATTAATCTTTCAATTCAAAATTTTTCTTACATACTTTTTAATTTTGTCTTAAAATTATCACTTAGACTTATTATTATGCTACCACGTTTCTTCTTATCTTGATTTTAGTTTTGCTTTTATATATTTATATAGATTATTATTATATTTTATTTAATATTTAAATATATTTATAATATTTTGTAGGAATGATAAGCTTATGACAAGATAAGTGTCTTTTAGGACTCTTGTACACTATTACTCTTACTATTGTTAATTTGTTTTAACTACTACTACTACTAATAATTAATAATAATATTAATATTATAGTGATAACACGTAACAGTAGTTCTAATATTGATAGTAATAATAATAATAAATAATAAATAATAACATTATTATTATTATTATTATTATGTAAATAAAATATATATATATATATATAATATTTAAATTTTATAAGATATAGCTTTGAAATAATAAGAGTCTATAAGGACTCTTCAATTATAGATTTCTAATTATTAAGATAATGAATTTTTTTTTTAAAATAGATAATATATTTCAAATTCACATAATTAATCTTTCAATTCTAGATTTTTCTTACATACTTTTTAATTATCTTAAAATTATCACTTAGACTTATTCTTGTGCTGCCACGTGGCTTCTTTTCTTGATTTTAGTTTTGCTTATATATATGTGTCCAGAAAGCAGAAAGGTTATAATTAGCAGGGATGTTGTGTTTGATGAAACTGCTATGCTTCGGGCTTCCTCCGAATCTAGTGTTTCACCCCAGATGAGCTTAGTGACATGAATCAGCAAAAGTCAAGCACCCATGTTGAATTACAGATTGGAGCAGAGTCTACACCAGTGCCTACTTCTCAGCCTAGCCCAGAGATATAAAGTGATACTATTTCTTCTTCACCACCAGTGGTGCCACAATATTCTATTGCTAATGACATGCCTAGAAGAGATATTAGACCTCCTCAGAAGTATGCTGAAGCTAATTTGGTTGCTTATGCATTGAGTGTAGCAGAAGGTATTAATTTCAGTGAAGATCCTTCTTCTTACTCAGAGGTAGTTAGTTGTGATGATTTCAGCCGATGGATGATTGCTATGCAGGAGAAAATGGAATCACTTCATAAGAATGGCACATGGGATTTGGTGAGATTGCCTAAAGATAAGAAAGTTGTCCGTTGCAAGTGGATATTCAAAAAGAAAGAAGGAACATCGGGAGTTGAAGATGCTAGGTACAAAGCAAGACTAGTTGCCAAAGGTTACAGTCAGGTTTCGGGTGTTGATTTCACAGATGTGTTTTCTCCAGTTGTAAAGCATAGTTCGATTCGAGCCTTGCTTGGTATTGTGGCCATGCATTATTTTGAGCTTGAGCAGTTGGATGTCAAAACTGTATTCTTACATGAAAAACTTGAGGAGGATATCTTTATGCAGCAACCAGAGAGTTTTGTAGTCTCGGGAAAGGAGGACTATGTATGCTTGCAGAAAAAGTCTCTTTATGGCTTAAAACAATCTCCCAGGCAGTGGTATAAGAGGTTTGACTCTTTTATGACCTCTCATATGTTTTAGAGGAGCAACTATAAAAGTTGTGTCTACTTCAAGGAGGTAAGTAATGGTTCATTCGTGTATCTTCTCTTGTATATTGATGATATGTTGATTGCAGCAAAGGATATGGGAGAGATAATAAAAGTCAAAGCCCAGCTCAGTAAGGAGTTCGATATAAAGGATCTAAGAGAAATAAAGAAGATTCTTGGCAAGGAGATTCTGAAGGATAGAAAGAATTGTAAGTTATACTTGAGTCAGAAAAGGTATATTGAGAAAGTGTTTCACAGGTTCAATATGCAAGATTCCAAACCTGTAAGTACTCCATTGCAGCTCACTTTAAACTCTCGGCCATTTTATCTCCAAAAATAGATGATGAGTGTGACTATATGTCTCGAGTTCCATACTCTAGTGTTGTCGAGTCTCTTATGTATGCGATGGTGTGTTCCCGATCAGATTTATCTTATGCCGTCAGTGCAGTTAGCAGATACATGGCAAATCCTGGCAAAGAACATTGGAAAACAGTTTAGTGGATTTTCAGATACTTGCATGGATCTGCTGATGTTTGTTTGCAGTTTGGGCAAAATAAAAATAGAGTAATCGGGTATATTGATTCTAATTTTGTAGGAGATCATGATAAAAGGAGATCCCTTACAAGCTATGTTTTCACTATTGGTGTTGTGCTATTAGTTGGAAAGCTACCTTACAAACTATGGTTGCTTTGTCAACTACTGAGGCATTGTATATGGCTATTACAGAGGTTTTCAAGAAAGCTATTTTGTTGAAGGGTCTATTTGGTGAACTTATCAAAGACTTACAGATTACTATGGTCTTTTGCAACGTCAGAGTGGTATCTTCCTTATGAAAATCAGATGTTTCACGAGAGGACAAAGCCCATCGATGTTCGGTATCATTTTGTGCGTGAAATTATTGGTCGTGTGATATTGTGGTGAGCAAGATTAGTACTCATGATAATCCTGTTGTTATGATGACCAAGATACTACCAAGTGCCAAGTTTGAGCATTGCTTGGACTTTGTTAGTGTTAACTGTTAAGATGTGCCCTTAGGGGCTTTTGTGGAAGAGGTGGAGAGTTTATCTTCAAATGAATTTTAGTTCGGAATTAGAATTTGTGTCAAGGTGGAGATTGTTAGAGTTGTGACCCGAATTTTGTTGGTCCGGACCTGAAAGTATGGACCTTTATGTTTTTGGGCCTAGGACTTATTTGTATGTGCATATTATTTAAGTGCATTTAGTGGGTTGCTTTGTGAATTCAAAAAATTCAGCCTTCTCCACATTGTACTCTCTCTCCATTATAGTGCAACCTCTTTTGCCTCTGCCCGTGGTTTTTCCCGCAAGGGGTTTCAGATAAATCTGTGTGTTGTTCTTATTTTCTTTTACTTGTGATTTGCTTACTCTATCCGAATTATAATAGTTGTAATAACACAATATACTGAAAGAAGGAAAACAAGCATTATGTATCTGATTTCACAACAGAATAAAACTCAGCTGCCTATTAATTAGTAAGCCTAGTGTTGGGAGAGAGGAGGATTTCATTGATCAGTTTGTCTATGTTCATGTAAGATAATCCTGTTGTTTTTTTTGTAGCTTCTTCGGCCAATTTATTCCATTTCAAGACCCTTTTCTTCATCTCTTTACCTTTCACCACGGTCATCAGCTCTCTTACAAGGGCTTCAACTTTGTCCCTCTTCACATTATTGTTAATCTCTATTCCAATGCCCAAATTAGTGTAACAAAACCAACAGTTAGTCATCTGCTCTGTGAAGAATGGCCATCAAATCATTGACACCCTACTGCTAATACGTTCAAGGGATGAATTCCATCTACCGTGAGTTAAAAATCCTCCAATTGCAGGGTGGATAAAAACTTGTTCTTGTTAGCTCCAACTTGCTAGCATCCCTCTTTCTTTAGTTTCCTTCACAAGTTCTGGTGGAGGAATTCCTTGTTCTCCCAATACAATATCAGGCCTTATAATCCACAGAAAATCCAACTGGCTATTGGCAAGTCCCCAGGAAATTCGATAAGTTACTTCAGATTCATAATAGTGATGCTTTCGAAATTAACATAAACAACAGAATTTGGTTTCTTGGAACCCAACCATTCTAGATACTTTGGTTCATCTTTCCAAAGATTGGATCCCAAATCCACCAATTTCTTATCGTCAACATGTTTCATAAGCAAATGCAATGGTCCAATTACATATATCGGAGGAAGAAATATTTTAAGTGAATCAAGAACTTCCTTCTCTAATGGCTCAAATGTATTGAAAACAATAGCACAAGTATGTATTGATCTCTCTGAATCTTGCAAAACTACTTTACTCATGTAATCATAGGGATTTGCAGTTCTAAGGAAACTTGGAAGATCCCTTAAGCATATGTATTTCATGCCGGGTATCCAATCCAAATTCGTCTGTAAATACCCATTTGTCAAATAACTTTTATCTGCAATTCTCCAAGAGGACGAAGTACATTATGTTAACATCTTAATGAGACAAATACTTCAAGAAAATAAAATTGAGGCTGAACATTTAAAAAAAATGGAAATTAAAGCATGTATACCTTTAAGTTGAATATATCCTTTATCGACGAGGTTACTGTAATTCATCAAATCTAAAGTACCACAAGCAGCAAAGGTCCAAAAGAAAACTTGAGGGATACCCAGTTCTTGGGCAGCAGCTAAAGTGAAGCTCATTGAACCATCGAAAACAATGCACGAGATGGGTGGCACCTTGGATGAAGTAGTATCATTGAGTTTGGCAAGTAAATACTTCAAAGGACCCAAACAAGTGGTGTCTATGGATTCACATAAAGCAACAATGTCTTGGGTGGCATCAACATCAAATGGTGGGAGGCCATCAGGAATGGCCTCGAAACAAAATGATGGCAAGTTATTGAGGTGATCAGGGCCTCAATACTTAAAGAGGCCTATGATTGTACTCAGTGTTTACAAAAGTTATGTGAAAGCCTTTGTGATGCAGGATTTTGCCAAATTTAGCATTGGGTTAATGTGGCCTTAGGTAGGGTAGGGTATGCAAACTGCATGAGGCTTATCAAGTTCAATGCCATTTGAAGTCACCATTCTCTCTTTATTTCTCTCAAATAAAGAAAAATGCAGAAACTTATAGATAATTTACTTTGGATCATTTTCAGTTTCATCAAAATTCAAAAGTACTTGTCCACCGAAGAAGGTACTAATTAGAAAATCAAAACTCAAAACATAGTATTGCTTTTTAAAATGTAATTAAGTATTTCCTCTTTCTCTATTTGACTATGATGTAAGAAGATAACAACTGTAAGATATCATTCATATTAAATAGAAAGTAGAATTCAAGGTGTTTGCTGCTCGAGTTTAACCAATAACCCACCAAATTAAATTGGTTTTGTAGATTTACTTAGAAGTTGCAACGTGTTATGGTATTCTTTACCCTGAAATCAATACGGTTAAATTTGTATATGAGGTCCAGAGTGTAGAGAATAGTAGAATAAAGGTGTAGTTGAAGAGAACTTTTGCTAGCCCAAGATCGCTATCTAAGATCGAAAGATTCAACTAAAGAAGAGGAAACTATGAATGTAGAAGGAAGATGAAGATTCAACTAAAGAAGAGGAAACTATGAATGTAGAAGGAAGATGTTGAATAAGAGAGCTTAGGTATAGAAGAAACTACTTTATATGTTTTGTATTGGATTTATTTTTGGATGGTTACAAATGTACAAGACCTATCCCTATTTATACTAGTCTTTGGATGGTTCTAGATATTCTTCTAGATACATCTACAAGAATAATCTAGCAATCTTTATCCACTACAATGTTCTAGAATATCTAGATTATTTCTTCAAGATAATTATCTAAATATCTATACTAGGACATTCTAAATAAATATATACTTTTCCAAAAAAATCATCTTTAGATTTTTCCACACTCCCCCTTAAAGTGATTATTTTAAAATTACCCCAAGCTCATTGCAGAAGAACTCAAATGAAGCTTTGAACCATGCCTTGGTGAAACTCTTAGAAGTTTTTATCCTAATTCCTTTTTCTCCTTCCAATGATGAAGATTTTTCGTCATCGATTTATCCTTGCTGTGTTTTATGATGTTGAGTTCTCGAGATCCCCCTTTCTCCAAACTCCTCCACAACTTTATTATCTAGAGAAACACATGTAATGGAAAAATTTGGAGCTCTAGAATTCAAGATTTTAGAACTTACTCTTTCTGAAGCAACTTCATAACACAAGGAAATTTCATCTGTATCAGCCTCTTCATTTGATTCTATGATGATTTGATCATCAATTTTCTGTGAAGACTTAGCACCATAATAAGATCCACCTCTAGATTTTATCTCTAGCTCTTCAATCATATTGTATGTTTCTTCATCTAAAATTGAGACTTCTCTTTCATCTTCATCGTTCGTTGGATCGTTATTTTTTTTCATCAACTTTCAATATTTTTTCTGAGCCAATGATTGAAGTTGATGCAATGGATGATTGGCTAGGGACTTCAACTTCCTACTACATCTCCCTTAATAGTTTCTCCGATAATGTTATCACTGGCATATTGATTTTCAGACACTGTCTCCTCTGAATCCACTTCAACATTTTTCACATTCATACTTTTATGGCCAATTTCAGGATTTTCTTCTTTGATTTCCTCGATAGCAGCTACTACGTCTTCAATCTGATCATCTTCAGTACCCTCTTGCTTCTTATCTGTGTCTTTCTTCTCTATATGATATATTGTATTACATCCGATACAATCTCTTTCCAAATTTATGAAAGCCAAGGTATTTATTGCTCGACTCTCAGCTTCTAAGCAGCTTTTCCAACCTTCTTCTTGTTCAACAACTTTTTCAGTATGAACCATGTTGCTCTCCGTGGCTCGAAAATATCTTCTTATATGTCCTACTTTACCGCACCGATAATAACTGAGAGGCTTTTTATAATTGTTAAAAGACTTTTCCTTCTTTCCAAGCGATCTTGAACCACATGTGAATCGAGAGTGAAGCATAACTCTTGATTTTCCTTTAACGTTTCTCTTGTCAGCTACAAGAGCATTTTCTTCCCTTTCTTTGACAAATTCACCAGCTAATTGTTTGGCTAGTAACTCCTGTGATGACAACAAATTCTCAAATTCCTCCAGGAATGGTTGTTTAGCCCATCCTTGAATTGATGTCACAAAGGGAATGTATTCTGGTTTCGAACCACGAATATGGGTGTCAAGTGGGTTGGGCTGGATCAACCCAAAACTGGTCCGTAATTTTTATTCGAGTTGTGGATCGGTTCAAATCCGGGCCAAGTTAAATGGGCCGGTCCGGTTCCGGACCCAACAGTAAAAAATTTAAAAACAACCTGAACCGGCCCACTTAACCCAACCCGGTCCAACCCACCTAAACCCGGTTAAAAATCCGGTTAAAACCGCTAAAAAACCAATTTTTTTTTCTCCAATATACACTATATATATATATATACATTTTAAATAATATATATACACTATATATAGTATATACTACATTAGAATTAAAAAAATATATACACGTATACACAGTTACACATGTAATCGTGTATACGACTATACGTTAGTTAAATATATATATTACTCTAAATAAAACATACTACTAGATATATACTACAATATAATGATATATATAATAATTTTTAAAACATATAAACATGTATACGTTAAATATATACGTCTATAGAAGATATATACACATATATACGTACCATTCAATATATATATACTACTTTAAATAAAATATACTACAATATATATATATATATATATATATATATATATATATATAGTTATATACTAATTTATAAAACATATACACATGTATATGTTAATTATATACGTCTATATAAGATATATACACATATATATGTACCATTCAATATATGTACTTCTTTAAATAAAACATATACTACAATATATATATATATATATATATATATATATAGTTATAATATACTAATTTATAAAACATATACACACGTATACATTAATTATATACGTCTATAGAAAACATATACACATATATACGTATCATTCAATAGATGTACTTCTTTAAATAAAACATACACTACAATATATATATATATATAGTTATAATATACTAATTTATAAAACATATACACACGTATACATATATTATATACATCTATAGAAGATATATACACATATATACGTACCATTCAATATATGTACTTCTTTAAATAAAGCATATACTACAATATATATACTATAATATATATATATATATATATAGTTATAATATACTAATTTATAAAATATATACACATATATACGTTAAATATACACGACTATAGAAGATATATACACATATATACGTACCATTCAATATATATGTATTACTTAAAATAAAATATACTACAATATATTTATACTACAATACACACACACACACACATATATATAGTTATATATATATATATAGTTATATACTAATTTATAAAACATATACACATGTATACGTTAAATATATATACATATATACGTATCATTCAATATATATGTACCACCTTAAATAAAATATACTACAATATATACACTACAATATACACACACACACACACTATATATATAGTTATACACTAATTTATAAAACATATACACATGTATACGTTAAATATATACTACGATATATACATATATATACGTACCATTCAATATATATGTACTACTTTAAATAAAATATACTATAATATATATATACTACAAGTTTACAATACACACACACACTATATATATATAGTTATATACTAATTTATAAAATATATACACATGTGTACGTTAAATATATACGTCTATAGAAGATATATACACATATATACGTATCATTCAATATATATGTACTACTTTAAATAAAACATACTACAATATACATACTACAATATATACGCACACTATATATATAGTTATATACTCATTTATAAAACATATACACATGTATACGTTAAATATATACTACTTTAAGAAATATATACACTTATCTACACTATTTTAAATAAAGCATATGCTACTTAATATAATAAATTAATAATAGTATTAAAACTAATTTTTAAATTTAAACTAGAAATTCAATTTAAATCATTAAATGGAAAAAATTACAAAGTAAGGATTAAGGAATGAATAAATATGGAATTTTATTGATTGCAAAATGATCCAAAATTTATAATTTACATGAATGAAAAATCTACAAATTTTGCATTATTTTTTCCAACTCATTCGTGTTAATATTAACGGGAACTTGCATAGGATAGTCAAAGTCAACGGAAGCAAAACCATGCATTGGACTTTATTCTGCTGAGTTCTCCCGTGAAGTCATAAAATCTTCAAGTCTCTGCTCGTCTTTTGGCTCCGCTTCCATTCCTTGATTTCTTCGTTCGGCTCTAATCCAATCTCTGAGGCAAACTAGAACATTCATTGCATTGCTTCCTAATGAATGTCAGTTGTCTCCAAGTTGTTGTCGTCCCTGACTAAAAGCGCTCTCCGATGCAACGGTTGACATTAAAACATTTAAAAATATCTTTAGCTAATCTTGAAAGCACAAGATATTGTGTTTCATTAGTCCTCCACCAATCCAACGCGTTGATCCATCGTCTGCGATCCTCTAGCGGCAACTGAAGATAATACTTAAGCTCTTCCCGATAAGTTGATGTGTAAGATCCCTTCTCAACACTGTTCCAACAATTTAAATCATAAAAGCGATCAGGAAAACCACTATGTGCCGGCCTTTTAAAAGATGATGGCTCCTCGGGAGGATGAGGAGCGACAGTTGGAGTGATATTTGTAGGTATGACTAAATCAACTAAATCAGCATAGTGATTATATAATTTATCTATGTATTTATTCGCATCATCATAGCTGTCCACAAATCAAGTTGTACTTGTTCAGAATCATTGTTAGTATTTATCTCTAAATTAGAATAAATAAGAGTACTAAAGTGGCACCTAAAATGATATTTCATACACGGATTTAGCATTGCACCAACCAAGTAAATAGGGGAAATCGAATTTTTTTTTTAAAATTTAGCAAATATGGAACCAACAGCTTCTTTGTAACCTTCTTTATTTTTATATTCTTTGAGGAAATCAGAAATATCGGCTGTATATGCCAAAATATTACAAACAGTAGGATCATAAGCATCGAAAAATTCAACTGTAACTATATAAAAATTTTCAAAAAACTTAACAAGATCATTAATTACAACCCAATCAGAATCATGTAGCATGCAATCAGCAGAATCAACAAACGAACCATAATATTGGTTAAAAGATAGTGTAATAGGAACTTTATATTTATAATAAGTTTTTAAAAAATCATACGTAGCATTCCATCTAGTATCACATTCTTCAGGCATCAATATCGGTGCAAGTTCATTTTGTTCACATTTAAGTTTAAAGTCTCTAATTCTATTTCTACGATTATTTCCTTAAATAAAACCAACGGCAAGCCAAATTTTTTCAATGTAAAACTCAAGACCATCTCTTATAATTAAATTATATATATGACATGCACACTTAATATGAAAAATTTCAGGTAACAGCGGAGATAGCTTAGATTTTATTTTTGTTATAGCAGTCTTATTTTTAGAAGCATTATCAAAAACAATACATAAGATTTTATTTTCGATACCATAAAATTCTGCAACTTTAGCAATCGAATTAGCAATAAAATCTCTAGTATGTTTACGATCTTCATCATAAAAAAGCAAGAATACATTTTTGCATAACAAAACTACTATTTATCCAGTGACAAGTAACGGTTAAATAATTATTTTTATTTACAGCACGCCCAATATCAGAAGTTAGGGACATTCTACATTGAATATTTTTTAACAATGTTGATAAATAAAAATAATATTGTGAATGAAGTCTAAAAATATCAGCCCGACAAGTACTTCTAGGAATACCATTAAACATAGGATAATAAATTTCTTGAATATAATGAATAAAGGCATCAGAAGAAGAAGGAAAACTAAAAGGCAAACAACCCACAGCTACCATTTTAGCTATTTTTTTTCGGCCCCTCAATTTATTATACTTCTTTATTATATGGTCGGTTTCTTGATCCATTCTAGTTTGTGTGGGCCCACCAACAACCTCACCATCTTGTATAATTTTTAACTCTCTTTCGTGAACATCACTTATATGTCTCATTAATGTACCCGTATCCCCTTGCTTGCCTCCACTTTTATGCTTATATATTTGTTGATAAATATTACATTGCACCTCAGTATCGGATATACGTTCAAAAAATTATCATGCAATACTAGTTGTTTTACGAGCTCTTGGGGCACGGGGAGGATGGGGAGGGAGATTAACCGGTTCAGATCTAACGTTAGCATTTTCTACTGCGGGTGTCTCACCAATATTTTCATCATCTTCGTCTAAATTAACCGCATCTACTTTATTTTCTTCTTCTATTCCGTAATTTCCCTGAGCTTCTACATAATTCATATCGTGGGCACCTACACCTAAAGGTACACCTACTTCTTCCTCAAAAGGTTAACTAAGCGGTGTCGGAGGCACACAAATATATCTATTACTTGAAGTACCTCTACCGCTAGTAATTTGCTTTTTACTACCACTACCGCTTTCGGGACAAAAAATTTTAATACCTTTGGTGGCAAGGTCTCTTAATTTATCCATAATATAAATTAAACTAAAAAAATTCAAAATACACAAATATAATAAAATTAAATATTCAACAATTAATACATAAATTAAAAATTAAACATAAGAGATGGAATGACAATATCAAATTTTAAAAGTATCCGAAGGTTGCGACTTTAGAAACTTCCACTCGCATTTTGTAATCGCAAAATTAAAAAATTAAAGTGAGCACTTTAGGAAATTAAATATATAGAATATTTGAGAATTGAGAATTGAGATTTGAGAGAGAATGAGATTTGAGAGAATGAAAAATTGTGAGAAAAATAAGTTGAAAGTGTATGGTATTTCTAGAATTTTTTTTGGGGTTAAAAAATAATTTTAAATGTAATTTTTTTTTTAATTAAAAGGGTCAAACTAGCCGTTTGGACCCAAAAATGGCTATATAGCTGTTGAGCCAACGAATAGTTTGGCCCAATCTCCAAATTAAAAAAAAAATTGAAATCGGCCCGGGCCGATTAACCGGGGGGCCTAAACGACCAATTTTGGTCCGGGCCGGGTTAACCGGATCCAAAAAAAATTAAACCGACTCGGAACTCGGTACCTGGTACCCTATAGCTCGTTAAGTGGGTTGGGTAGGGCTAGGTCAAACTGGCCCATTTGACAGGTATAACCACGAATGATAATTCTTCTCATTCGTGCTTCAGAGATAGTCTCGTCAATATTCAATAAAGAAATCTCAGAACATAAGTTCTTAATCTTTAAAAAGTACTCGGCAATAGAAAGATTACCTTGAGTGGTGTTCGCTAAGTCATTCTCTAACATTTGTAGCCGGACTTCATTCTTCTTATTGAACAACTGATCGAGGGTCCTCCAAATTTCATGAGCTGAATTACACCTTATAATATGGTCAACAAATTGGGGGAGATAGACCTCTTAAGAATGAACTCCACTTTCGCATTAATCTGCTAACACTTCTTGTATGCACTACTAGTCTCCGGTCCGTCGTTTGGAGGACTTGTGTTACTCCCGTTAACAACATCCCAAAAATTCTCGACCACAAGGTATGATTTCATGCAAGTCTTCCATACCTTGTAATTGGACTGATTCAACAACTCCATTCCTAGTCCATTAATGCGACCGCTAAAATCTTTAGAGAGAAACAAGTTGAATCTATCACTAAACCGATCTTGAAATAAAATTCAGAATCCAACGTGTGGCTATGGCTTTGATACCATGTAGATAATAGTAGAAGAAAGGTGTAGTTGGAGAGACCTTCTGTTGGCCAAGATCGTTACCTAAGATCAGAAGATTCAACTAAAGAAGAGGAAGCTATGAAAGTAGAAGGAAGATATTGAATAAGAGAGCTTAGGTATAGAAGAAGACTACTTTACATGTTTTGTATTGAATTTGTTTTTAAATGGTTACAAATGTACAAGACCTATCCTATTTATACTAGGCTCTGGATGGTTCTAGATATTCTTCTAGATACATCTACAAAATAATCTAGCAATCTTTATCCACTACAATGTTCTAGAATATCTAGATTATTTCTTCAAGATAATTATCTAAATCTACGACATTCTAGATAAATAGCATAACTCTACAACCTTTCTTTGTGAAAAAACGTGAGTGTCATCGTACAGTTTCTATCTTTTACATCATTTTCAAGTAGAGAAATATGAAAAACTTCATTACGTTTTCAAATACAATACCTGTTTTGAGTTGTTATTTTCTTGTTAGTATTAAATAGATTCCCGATGGAGAAGCACTTTTTAGTTTTGATCGATGAGACCGAAAATGATCTGAACTAAATATTTTCAGTAAATTTTATTACTAGGCTACTAGTTAGATCGCACATACAAATTAGAATTTAAAATGCCAAGAAAGAATTTCAGGAGAATCTAGTTCATAATTGGCAACACTAATTTTGTAAGATACAACACACAAGTTGAGTGATTTTGTTGATACAAAAGAAAGTTAAGTGACTTTTATAAAATTTTAATATATACTTTATACATATATAAAAGCATGAAAGCCCTTAAAAATGTCGTTTAGTTTTTTCTAGCCTTTAAAAATCCATCAAAACCCTCTACTAAAACTCATGGATTTTATTCACGGAGAACCTATTGTGGGATTTACTATGGAGGAAAGGAAGCAATTCGATAAAGAAGAAGGTTTACGTCAAGTAATGATTATCAAATTAGTATATCGAAAACCAGTGTGTAATCCGAGTTATATAAGCTTTTAGCAAAGGAATTTGATGTTTAAGGAAACTGCTGTAACACCGGACAACTTGATTTTTGTCACCTTTTGGTCAGGTTTGATTTATATGAGGACTTTGTGCATGGTTTGTCAAATTCATACGTTTATTTTAAGTTTGACGGCGAAGAGTATTTCTTCAGAATTGTTATATGGACATCATCGTTCAATCCTAAGGAGGAAACACCTAAACTCTTGGTGTAGATTTCATTGCCAGAGTTGCCTCCAGATGTCTTTGCAAGGAGGTCTTTGTGAAGGTATTCTTGACCTGCTAGACAAGCATCCACAACTTGTAAGACTACAGTTTTGGAGAAAGAATCGGGTAAAATTATTGAACATTATCATACCATTATCTATGATGATCTTTGTATTGCATCCATTGTAAACATTAAGGGTATAATGGGAAAAAATGTTGGCTGTTGAAGGGGAGGACAATATTTCATTGTGATGAAGTTATGAGAGGTGCACTTATGCAGACTGAATCAGAGTCTAACAATGTGAACAATTAAAGAGAGACCTATGCGATTATTTGAATGCTAAGAGAGCTGGGCAAAATGAAAAACCCGTTGGTGATTTATGTACGGAGGGCATAATTGACCGTGATTACTAATGGTGATTTTGATAAGCTCATTTCTAGAATTTATTTGTTGTGCTCCTTACAGAGCTTACTTTAGAATTTATTTGTTGTGCTCCTTACAGAGCTTACTTTTGAATATGACATGTTTGCTAAATTTATGTTTTTAAGTCCAACATGATGTATTTAAGTATTTATATAGAAATTGGAGAATATAATGGCTCCAAACCCAAAGTTTGTGTCATTATGTTTTATGCATAGAGATAGTAATTTGCAGCTATCGTAGGTGATGCTACGGAAGAGAATTAAGGATACCCATGTGAAGTAGGCTATGTTGGTTTCAGGTTGAATGTGTGAATGAAAAATGGAGGAAAGTAGTGGAGGGAAAATTAGTTCACACTAAAAAGAAAAGTGCACTCAAAATGGAAAGTCTACTAAATTCTTCCACATTGGTGGGAGAAAGAAACTTTCATGTGTTTATATTGAGAAACACATTTCCACTTAGATAGAGAAGCAAGAACAAAAAGGTGTCTTGCATTGTCGTCTTGGCTTGGATTTGGATTTTATTTGAGACTTGAAAAACAAGTGAAATTTCATTCAAAGAATCCAATAGAAATGTTTTTCTCCATATGCGGGAGCATTTCGGACGCCATGCAACGCATGCACAACGCACCTCGAAGGGATGCGACCCTTCGCAGCGCAGGTGTAGCGCAGAAAGCTACTGGAATCTATACAATGTCACCTATGGCCGCAGATTAGGCGCAGTTCCAGCCCAGACTGGGCGCAGTTGACATGATTGTACAGAAAATGTACACTTCTTGTCATCTAACAACTCATTGTGATCATCTCCCATTCAGTGAGTTCGAAGAATCCGATAGTTTGAGGTATCGCTACTATCAGATTGTAAGCCATTTTATTCTGGGAGGAAAATTCCGCAACCTCGGGTACTTGAGGGAAATTATTTCCTTAAGGACACTCCGTAAATTCGAGGGACTTGGCTTTAATTTTTGTTTCATCTTATTTCTTAACAGTAACACACTTCTATTGAAATGTCAATTTTGATCTTGTGTTGAAGGTGTTGAAACTTCTAGTTGTTCTTGAACTTGTGTTGAAGTTTAGTGTATAAACTTATAGATTGTGTACTCGAAACAACAAACCTAAGAAAATAAACTCAGAATCTGTATTGTTTGGTTTCTGGAGATTAAAGCTTTATGCTTTCTTCTCCGTTTAAACTTAACAAGTGATTTGAAGACATAAAATATCATCACAAGTTAACGGTCATTCGATTAACGATTAGAAGTCATAAAAACTTCATCGTTAAACTAGAAACAAGGGGTGTTTAAAGTTGCGACAACTTTATAAGTAGTATTTCGATATACTAAAGTTGACTGTCTTTTTGTGACAGGAAAATGACTACTAACAGTCATGTGAATGATGCTGGGACGAGTGTGGCAGCAACTAATGTTGCCACAATGAGTCGTACGAGTGCTCCGCAGGCACTGGCACCAGTGGAGAAATCTAGAAAATTCACGGGTGTTGATTTTAAAAGGTGGCAACAGAAGATGTTCTTCTATCTTACAACATTATGTCTTAAAAAATTTACATCTAAAGAAGCTTCAGATTTGCCCGAAGGAACTTCGGACTAGGAGCGATTTGTCGTTGTGGAGGCATGGAAATATTCTGATTTCCTATGCAGGAATTACATTCTAAGTGACCTTTAAGATGACCTATACAATGTGTATAGTGGAATGAAGACGTCAAAAGAGTTGTGGAGTCCGCTAGAAAGAAAACACAAGACTGAGAATGCTGGAACCAAGAAGTTCTTTGTTGTAAGATTCCTTAAGTATAAAATGATTGACAGCAAGTCTGTTGTATCTCAAGTATAGGAACTACAAGTTATTATCCACGATCTCCTTGCGGAAGGTATGACTTTGGTAAATACCTTAGTTGAACATGTTAAAAATGTTCTTAATGTTTACATAAACTTTATTGTAGGTTTGGTTGTGAACAAGGTGTTTCAAGTCGCAGAAATAATAGAGAAGTAGCCACCTATGTGGAAGGACTTCAAGAACTACTTGCAACATAACAAAAGGAGATAACAGTCGAAGATCTCATAGTGAGGCTATGCGTTGAAGAAGACAAAAAATCCACAGAAAAGAGGTTAAAAGGAAATTCTGCAATGAGTGGAGCAAATATTATAGAAAGCGACCATAACAACTCGAAAAAGTAGAAAAAATATGGACAAGAAAGCAATCAACCTAAGAAAAAATTTAAGGGAAAATGCTTTAATTGTGGCATGATTGACCACAAGTCAACAGATTGCCATGCCTTAAAGAAAGGGAAAAAGAAAGACCAAGAAAATATGGCTGAATCCAAGAACGAAACGGACGATTTATGTGTCATGCTGTCTGAATGTAACTTGGTGGGAAATCCTCAAGAATGGTGGGTGGATTCTGGTGTCACTCGCCACGTTTGTGCAAATAAAGAGTTGTTTGATGCATTTTCTTGCAAACTCCGCAACTGCAAAAGTTGAAGGAACATGAAAAGTATACCTGAAAATGACATCAGGTAGAGTGTTGACACTTAACAATGTCCTATATGTACCAGAGTTAAGGAAGAACTTGATTTCTATATCACTTCTTGATAAAAATGGATTCAAATGTGTATTTATTTTCAAAAAAAATTATACTTAGTAAAGGAGAAGTGTACGTAGGAAAAGGTTGTATATCTAACTGAGGGCCTATTTAAGATGAATGAAATAAATGTTAAAATAAATAAAAGTTCTGTTTCCTCTTACTTGCTTGAGTCTAATGATAAGTGGCATGAATAATTAGCACATGTCAATTATAAAAACTTTGCGAAAACTTATTAACTTAAAAGTTTTGCCAAACTTTTAGTGTAATAAATCAAAATGTCAAACGCGTGTGGAATCAAAGTATGCTAAGCATCCGTATAAGTCCGTTGAAAGGAATTTCAATCCTTTAGACTTAATACACACTGACATTTGTGATATTAAGTCAACATCATCTCTTGGTGAAAAAAGTATTTTATAACTTTTATTGAAGATTGCACTAGGTATTATTATGTCTACTTGCTAAACAGTAAGGATGAAGCAATAGATGCGTTTAGACAAGATAAACAGAATTTGAAAATTAATTAGAAAAAAATATCAAAACGATAAGAAGTTATAGGGGTGGAGAATATAAATCTCTCCCTTTGCAGAAATATGTGTAGAGAATTGAATTATCCATCAAACTACAACCTCGTATTCACCTCAATCTCATGAAATAACGGAAGGGAAAAACTGAACCTTAAAGAAAATGATGAATACCTTACTTATAAGTTCAGGTTTACCGCAAAACTTATGAGGGGAGGCTATCCTTACAGCCAACCGAATACTCAATAGAGTTTTCCATAGTAAGACACAATAAATTTCATATGAAAAATGGAAAGGAAGGAAACCCAACTTGAAACATTTCAAAGTGTGGGGATGTCTAGCGAACGTCCAAGTTCCTATGCCTAAAAGGGTAAAGATAGGACCTAAGACAGTGGACTGCGTATTTATAGGATATACTAAAAGTAGTAAAACATGTCGGTTTTTAGTTCATAAATCCAAATATTCAAATATCAATGAAAATACAGTAATTGAGTCAGATAATACTGAATTCTTTGAACACATTTATCTGTATAAAACTAGACATGAACAGTCTAGTGGAGGGTCTAAGTGACATTGAGATGAACTAAGTGAAGATGTACACAATGATCAGAATCCAAGAAGTAGTACACGTCAAAGAACTTCAACTTTGTTTGGATTGAATTTTGTAATATTTCTCTTAGAAAATAAGAATCAAACATTTAAAGAAGTGATGCGTCTTCAGACTCATCCTTTTGGAGAGAGGTAGTCAATAGTGAGATTGATTCAATCTTAAGCAACCATACATGGGAGTCGGTTGATCTTCCTCCAGGAAATAAACCTTTAGGTTCTAAATGGATCCAAAAAAGAAAAATGAAAGCAGATGGTACTATTGACAAATACAAGGCAAGACTGTAGTAAAAGACTTTAAATAGAAGAAAGACCTTGGTTACTTTGATACATACTTGCCTGTAATGAGGATAACATTAATTCAGATGTTAATTTCCTTAGCAATGGTATATGCTTTTGAAATCCATCAAATGAACGTGAAAACAATATTCCTAAATGGAGAACTGGAGGAAGAAATTTACATGGAACAACCTGTGGGTTTTGTGGTTCTAGTTAAAGAAAATAAGATGTGTAAACTTGTTAAGTCACTGTATGGACTAAAACAAGAACCTAAACAGTGGCATACAAAGTTTGACCAAACCATGTTGGCAAATGGGTTTAAGATAAATGAATGTGATAAATGTGTTTACATGAAAAACACAACAAATCACAAGGTCATTGTTTGTTTGTATGTGGATGATATGTTGATCATCATTAGAGATATTTCTGACATAAATGCTATGAAATGAACGCTTGAGAGCAAGTTTGATATAAAAAACCTTGGAGATGCGGATGTGATCTTAGGAATAAGAATCCATAAAACTTTACAAGGGTTGACATTGTCACAGTCTCATTACATCAAAAAAGTACTTGAGAAGTTCAAGTATTTGGAATTTGGTATTGCCAAGACTCCATTGGAAGTGAGCTTTGCACTTCAACAGAATAAAGGTAAAAGTGACTCGCAGTTGGACTATGCAAGAGTGTTGGGATGTTTGATATATATCATGAATTTTACAAGGCCAAATATAGCATGTGCTATTAGTAAGTTAAGTCGGTACATGAGAAATCCCAATAAAACTCATTGGATGGTAATGAAGAGAGATTTGGGGTATCTTAAATACACTCAAGACTATGCCTTACATTATAGTGAATATCCAATAGTAATTGAAAGATATAGTGATGCATATTGGATCACCAGATCAAATATAGTAAAATCCACGAGTGAATATGTATTTACTTTAGGTGGAGGAGCAGTCTTTTGGAAATTATCCAAACAGACATGTATTGCTCGCTCTACAATGAAATCTGAATTTATCGCATCAGATAAAGTCGGTGAAGAAACAGAATGACTCTAAAATTTCTTGGAAGATATTGCTTATTGGCCCAAACCTGTGGCACCAGTATGTATACATTGTGATAGCCAAGCGGCTATAGGTAGGGTAGGGAGCATGATGTATAACGGTAAATCTCGTCACATAAGACGGAGATATAGTACCATTAAAGAACTTTTCTCTAGTGGAATTATCACTGTTGACTATGTAAAGTCAAAGGATAATATGTCAAATCCACTTACGAAAGACCTATCTAGAGAGGGAGTTGAGAGAACATCTAAGGGAATGGGTTTACAGTCTAGGACAAGTCAGCATGGCGGTAACTCTACCTAGCAGACTAGAGATCCCAATATGTTTAAGGAGATCAAACAAAGTTGTGTCTGAAAGGTTCAATATTATTAATATACCCAACCCATTCTCATGATGTAGACAATATTTAGCAAACAAGGATAAGACTTATGGTGTGAAGTCTTTCAATGATTATCTAAATTTGGCAGATTTAATCGAATAGTTTAATCAATAGGATTGAACGTTTAGAAAATACCTATGTGAGGGCAAAGTGGAAGCTGCTTCAAGGGGATGTTAGTAAAGGCCTATTCTCTAAGGTCTCATGAAATTGGGACGTGTTCATAGTTGAAACGAATAAAATTGTGAGAACTATAAATGGTAAAAGACTAGTTGTGTGACATGTGTTGTCTAGGTGTACATTAAAGCTCGATGGTTCAAAGATATCAAATCTACCGATTGACCGAGTGCATCTGATGCATGTTCACTACAGAAAGTTTAAAGGGAAACCCACTTATCCAGATGCAATCAGTCTTTGCTTGATGATCAAATGCTTATTCATAATTCTTCATAAGATAGTCATTCCCCATATATGTGAGGGATCGTTGGGTTCAATTTGAATGTGTGAATGGAAAATGGAGGAAAATAGTGGTAGGAAAGTGAGTCCACACTAAAAAAGAAAGTGCACTCAAAATGAAAAGTCTACTAAATTCTTCCACATTGGTGGGATAAAGTAACTTTCATGTGTTTATATTGAGAAACACATCTCCACTTGGATAGTAAGGCAAGAACAAATAGGTGCCTCACGCCGTCGCCGTTGTCGCTCGGCTTCATCTTCGGCTTCGAATTTGGATTAGTCATATGATCAATGAGATTAACTTTTTAGATAACTTTTGTTTGAGACTTGAAAAACAAGTGAAATTTAATCCAAAAAATCCAATAGAAATATTTTTCTCCATATGCAGGCGCATTTCGGACGCCATGCAAGCACATGCACAATGCACCTCAAAGGGATGCGACCCTTCGAGGTAAAGGGCACACTGTTTTGCAGCTTTATGACTTTTAGAGTTGCCACTTAATTTATTTAGGAAAATTATGAAAACCTTTAAATGATTCAACTAGAAAAATCATTTAAGTTTAGAAATTCTAGGTAAGCGGTTCTCATTAACATTTTAGGAAGGTTTTTAAGGAACCTAAAATGTCCGCTAACTTGCGGTTATCCGAACAGTTTGAAAATAATTTTTCTTTTGACTAACTTTTAAAAGAAAAATTTCTTTTTTGAAAGAAAGAAAGTGAAGACAAACTTGTTTAAAAATTAATTTGATGACTTAATAGGAAATTTAATTAAGTCTAAACAAATAAACTGGCAAATAAGCACATAAAGGAAAAAGGAAAGAAATAGAAAACTTAGGCTCGCAAGCCCAAATCCATCATCCTTTTCCTAATCTAATTGGACTTTTGACCCACTTGCACCTATCCTAATCTATTTTTCTCCGAACCCTTTTGGACCAAAACCTGCTTCACCTGTATTAATTTACAACTTTAGCTTCGATGCCCAAATAAATGAATAATGGAACAATAAATAAATAAATAATAATTAAAAAAAAGACAACAAAATAAAAAGTGAGACTTTCAATTCTCTTGGTCACTTCAACGATGGGACTTTAACCCATTTTCCTTCTTTCGATTTCTCATATTCATATGCCATGAGATTGTCTTTTTAGGTCTTTCAAAAGTCTTCTAAAAGGAGGGGGTCTCAATGGTTCATTACATAATGCAGGGGAAAGAGTCCATTTGGACTCCCAAATGGATTCATGCAAAGAAAAAAAGAAGAAGGAATTAATACCTATTCGAGACACACGTGACATACTTCAAAGCAAAAGAAAGTATCAAGAACTAGTTTAATACCATAAAAAACATATCTTTCTACAATATAAACATTAAATCATGCGACTAAGAAAATAGAGGCTAATTTTTAAGAAAAAGAAAATCTTTAAACTACAACTAAGGCGATATTAATGAAGAATCATGCATCTAAATTATGCCCGACATTTTAATCGTAGCATGTAATGACCTATAGTTAACCCTTTTAAGACATCGTTGATTTTCTTTTAAAATTATGAGCCAAGGGGAGAAACGTATCAAACCTTTGCATATAAATAGCACATATGGTAATCCAAATGGAATAAGAAATAAAATGAAATTTGAGCATCCCTAAGGGTGAGACGTAGCTCAAGAACATATTTTGCATGATTCAAAACATTTAAATAATTTTATTTAGCCACAACGGTCCGAACATAAACTAGTATATCTTGGCACAAGACAAAATGGTAAAAGAAAATAACATATAAGAACAAGAAACAAATCAAAACAAGAGTCAATAATACACAACACAAATAATTAGTGAATCATATAGCACATATCTGACAATCAAGGGTCCATAATGCAGTAAAATGTGAGTAAACAACTACCAAAGATGCACAACTAGCAATCCAACATGTAGGTAATAACAGAAAAATGTATATCCTAAAATTTTAAAGCTTACATTATAGGTAATAAGCAATCAAATTTGTCCCTCAAAAGAACGAAACAAAAATGAGTAGCACAAATTTATTAAGAAATTATTGAGACTTGATAGAATATTAAAGAGACGAATTTTAAGTCTTAGAATTAACAAAAACTTCTTTATTTGATCACGTCCTTACAAAATCCTTGGAGGTTCTAGACCGTGAGCGTGAAATCAACTTTAATAGGCACAAATATTAGCGAAATAACTATATTAGAATAAGCAACAATTCAGTTTCCATTTGTCATAGCCGAGACAAGGTATAAAACCCATTAAACAAGTGATTTCAAGGTAGAATACTGTCATAGAAGACTATACTTAGCGATTGATACGAGTACGACCACGAGTATGAACGAGAACGAGTGCATATTGAATCCGTCCAAGGAAGTGCACAAGTAAAGTGTAAAAGAGGGCCTAAATGCACTAAAAACAGCCCCTAAGTTACACTTGATGGGCATCTCACCCTTGAGGGGTATTGTGGTCATTTTATATTCTATTTTGTAATACACTATATATAGACCCTCTTAGGGTTTTTAGTCTTAGTTTTGATGAATATTGAAAGTTGTAGACACTTAAACATTTCTCTCTTGTGATAAAAGCCCCTATGGCCAAACATTGTAACTAGGGATTTCAACTTGAGTGTGGAATCACTCGTGTTGGATTCAAGCTTGGAAATGTTGGATGCTTGGGAGATCGAGGTACCTCTTGTGCCACGTAAGAGATAGGTGAATTGTAGTGTGTAGTGTTAAGGGTACAAGAGTGGAATATTCTCTTGGGTTCTTACGATTATGCTTTGATATAGTCTATCTTTCTATCCCTTTGTTTAGTGTAATCTTTTGGTGTTGTTTCTTGTGTTGTTGAAACCGTTGGTTATTATTATTGTAATCCTCTTATTCTTCACGTGTTGATGCTGTTTTGGGTGTTATATACATGATTGAATCTTGTATTCTTCTTGTTGGTAGCGAATCCGAGAGTGGTCTCCAAAAAGGTCCTCGGATCCTTAAGATTAGTGGACTGATTTGGAGTGTGTTTCGTGTTCTCCTTGTTTGTCTTGTATCAGCAATTGCATCAGACAAACAACAAGAGCATTTCCAAATTACTTTAGTGAAATAGTTCAACTAATATCAGAATTTCTATAACCCCAAATCATTAGGGATCACTTGTAACATCTCAGATACTGTAAGACGCAAGCATCTGTGTTATAGCAAAATCTAAGAGAAACAAACACTAGGTTATTTGACCTTCTGTATCTATGTGAAAACATGTCATAAATGAAAAATATCTTCACTGCTATTACAAGTAATTAATTTTTACAACACACATAGAAGAGGTTTATATGCAAGTTTTTGAGCTCGACTAAACATCCAAAAAAAAGTCACTGCTTCTCAATCAAATATCTTACAACAGGAAAACAAATGCACACTTAGAACAAACCAACAAAGAAATTTCATAGTTAAACATAAGCAATCAGCCTCGACATCAATATATATTCAAATAAGAAGGGATGACAGGTGCAATATACTATAACACTAATTAAAGATTAAATACATAATATTCATCCGGGAGTAGTTATTTGGAATAATATTCGAATCTTACACAAAGCGAGAAGCTAAATCATCGACGGAGCATCAAAAACAGTAAGATAAAACGCAATCAGGAACCTATCTATACGTTAAAAGCTATCATCTTTAACAAATAAACATAGGGCCTTTAAAGCCGTCTACAGCTACTCCCAGCAAACAACGTCACAATTGCGACATTATAAAGAAGGATATGAACAAAAAGAAAATGATAACTGAAATTAAAATGGAAAAATGTGTTTACCTCTTTCGGGGCAGCAAAAAAAAGATAACGAGCTAGCATCGGAATTTCGATCACCATCGAAAAGACTTCGCCGCTGCTCCGACAATTCTGACAACTTTTTGTGAAAATATTTTTTACTGAAAAATATTTCCTTGAGAGCCTAACTTTTTTATCCTTCAAGACTTGACTTCAAATTGCTCCACAGTGAGCCTTTTATAGGAAAAAATCACGGAGAATGAAGTTTGCTCCATCGATGTGGGATTTGGCATTAACAAGGGTAATTTAGGAATTTTAAGGAGACATTTTTCAAATTTCGGATGAGGACAGAATTGCAATCTTATTCATGTGCTCAATTTGGAATTCTAGAAGGAAATTTGAATTTAGGAATCTTGGGGAAACAAAATTTCCTTTCCTCCAATCGAAATTGAGCACATTTGTACCTTCATGGTATAATTCCAATGAATTCAAGCTGATTTTTATGAAACTTTCACTTGAACCATGACCTAACTGTCACCTCGGCATTCTTCTAGAAGGTTCGTGTCCTTCTCCGTACTAAACCGCGTGGAAGAGCATGTGATGAAGAAGAGGGAAAAGAAGCAATTTGGAGTCGGGTTGTTGGTTGCGGGTTGGTTCATTGGGATTTGGGTTTTCGATGTTGTCATTGATTGTTGTTGTCGGGTTTTGGTGTTTTTGGTTTTCCATTGTTCGGTGCTTTGCTGATGGCTGTTGAAGAAGAGTAAAATGGGCCGGGTGGGATTATGAATTGGGCTGGGGTATGGTTAATGTGGTGTTGGGCTACTGAAATTAAAAGGAAAAAAATGGGTTGGTTGATTATGTCTATTTGTGATTATTTAAATAACCCTAATTAGTTTAAGAGTTGGTCAATTTTATTTAATTTTCGATCAAATTAAAAATCAATTGGTCAATTGCATTGCCATTGTGGCCAATTTAATTTTAATTATGACAAAATTAAATAAATTAACTAAATTCAATTGTTAATACCTCGTTCAATTTTGAGCTTCTTGATTTAATAAAATTAAACACATATTTATCCAAATAAATTATTTTTGAGATTAATAAATTATATTTGAATCAAGATTTTAATCATTTGAATTTATTTCAAGATAAGCCTTGATTAAAATTTGATATTTTGTAAAATAAATATTTAAGTAACAAAATTATAAAATTTCGTATAATTGAATACGATAATATATAATCGCTACTTAAAATGACAAATTTACCCAAATACATACTTTGAAATGCTTTTTATTCAAATAAAATAAATGTTGTGATTTTATTTAAAAATCGAAGAAACTCGAAAATAAACTTAGGTGTGAAGGACAAAAATTAGATGTCAACACGCACTGTTTCGCGCAAAAGAGTGATCATGTCGCTCACTTGGCAACCTGCGGATGCAGGTGTAGCGCAGAAAGCTACTAGAATTTGTACAATGTCACCTGCGGCCGCAGGTCAGGCGCAGTTCCAGCACAGACTGGGCGCAAGTGACGTGACTGTACAGAAAAGGTACTTTTTTCCAAAACCAATGCTTCCTTTCCGAAGGGACACCTTATGGCTATAAATACTTGACGTATTCCTCAAGTAAACATATGATTTTTGGCAGCAAAAAACACTTCTTGTCTTCTAAAAATTCATTGTGATCATCTCCCGTTGAATGAGTTCAAAGAATCCGATAGTTTGAGGTATCGCTACTGTCGGACCCAGAAAAATTTCGCAACCTCGGGTACTTGAGGGGAATTATTTCTTTAAGGACACTCCGTGAATTCGGGGACTTGGCTTTAATTTCTGTTTCATCTTATTTCTTAAGAGAAACACACTTCTATTGAAAGGTCAATTTTGATCTTGGGTTCAAGGTGTTGAAACTTCTAGTTGTTCTTGAACTTGTGTTGAAGTTTAATGTATAAACTTATAGATTTTGTTTACCTGAAACAACAAGCTATGAAAATTTTTATGACCACGTGCATTTGCATATGCTCCTATGTTTTTGTAGAGATTTGGGACTTATACGTGGTTCATATGTCAAACAATAGAATTTGGTTTCTTAGAATCCAATCATTCAACACACTTTGGTTCTTTCTTTCCAAAGATTGGATCCCAAATCCACCAAGGTCTCGTCGTCAACATGTTTCACAAGCAAATGCAATGGTCCAATTACATATATCGGAGGAAGAATTATTTGAAGTGATTCAAGAACTTCCTTCTCTAATGGCTCAAACGTATTGACAGCAATAGGAGAAGCATGTTTCGACCTCTCTGTATCTTGCAAGACAAATTTTATTATGAAATCGTCTGAATTTGAAGTCCTAAGGAAACTTAGAAGATCCTTAAATGTATGTCTTTGATGCCTTGCTATGTTGGTCTTTCTTTGCTGCACAACCAACAAATTGTTGGTTTAGTTGTAACCGTTGTATGGATGGAAATTGATAGCAATGTGAAGAGGGAAGTGATTGAGAATCTTGAGAGAGGGTTGATGATTGGATAAAAGGGTAAAGAGATGAACGAAAATGCATTGATTCATACCTCAAATATTATCTCTTTATGATCTTTTGATTAAATTAAAACTGGAAGTTTGTGACAGTAGGATATTTGTCAGGATTCCTGATGGTAAAGGATTTGTTACATAGTGTATATGTCTCAAATGGTGACAAATTTCTTATTTCAGCTTCCATAAGCCTCTCTCTGTGGCACACAATATTACACAGTTCTTATCATTTGGCACTACGTCAAAAAGATATTTATCGGCAATCAGTTGCTTAAGTGCGCTAAATTATATTCTTAGCGCTCTTTGTAAATGCTTCTAAAACCTATAACGACATTGAATCCGATAACAATTAATTAATGCTAGTAAAAACTTCAGCCCTCTTTGTTGAAGTGCATATTTTTTGGGGTTAAAAACCTGTATAATAGTATCTTGAAAAATAAAGCAATAAAGGGTTACAATCAATAAAATTAAATAGTGTAAAAATCTTTTATGATATCAGCATATTATCTATATCTATAATATATTAAAAGTGTGAAGGGCTTTAGAAATATTGTTTGAATTTTTTCTCTTTATTAAAAGTCTTTGTTTTAGACAAAATTGTGTTTTCACTATTTTTTCTTAATATTTAAGAGTTGTAAGAATTATAAATCAGCTAAATTTAATTTTGAGAAGATTTGAAAAATCTATAAATAAATATAAAAACATTAGAATAAGAAAAATTTAAGAAGTACCAAATTTTTAAAAATTTTAAGTACGTAATAAAAATGTAATCAATGATTTTGTAATATTTGATTTTGAAAATAAGGAAAGATTTTAAACATAGGAAAAAAAGTCATACCACAAGTATGGTTTAAATTGATACGACTCTCTTAGCTCCTGGTAGCAAGAGAAAGATGCACGGCATGATAAATGCAAAAGTGATGATCCATCAATCACTTAAAACTTCTAATAGTAATATATATATATATATGCTTACACTAAAGTATATATTTACATTTACATTATTATATTAAAGCGTGAAAGATCTTTGAAAAATAATTTAAACTTTTTACACTTTATTATAAATCTCTGGGATAAACAAAATTATTTAATTTTAAATAATCAAATATTACTGATGGAAGGTATGCGTAGTTAAACTAGTTTATACTAAAAAAAGGAAAAGAAGTACTATAATATATCTCAACAGAATGAAACTCATAACCTACTAATAGTGATGCCCAGTGTTGCAATAATACAATATACTGAAAGAAGGAAAACAAGCATTTCAACAGAATGATATCTCAACACAATGAAACTCAGCTACCTATTAATTAGTAAGCCTAGTGTTTAGGAGAGAGGAGAATTTCATTGATCAGTTTGTCTATGTTCATGTAAGATGATCCTGTTGGTTTTTCTGTAGCTTCTTCGGCCAATTTCTTCCATTTCAAAACCCTTTTCTTCATCTCTTCGCCTTTCACCCCGGTCATCAGCTCTCTTACAAGGGCTTCAACTTTGTCCCTCTTCACATTATTATTAATCTCCATTCCAATGCCCAACTTGGTGCAACAAAACCAACAGTTAGTCGGTTGCTCTGCGAAGAATGGCCAGCAAATCATTGGCACCCCACTGCTAATACTTTCAAGGGTTGAATTCCAGCCACTGTGAGTCAAGAATCCTCCAATTGCAGGGTGGTTAAGAACTTGTTCTTGTTGGCACCAACGTGCTAGCATCCCTCTTTCTTTAGTTTCCTCCACGAATTCAGGTGGAAGAATTGCTTGTTCTCCTGATACAATATCAGGCCTTATAATCCACAGAAAATCCAACTGGCTATTGGCAAGTCCCCACGCAAATTCGATAAGTTGGTTAAGAGTCATAACAGTAATGCTTCCGAAATTAACATAAACAACAGAATTTGGTTTCTTGGAATCCAACCATTCAAGGCACTTTGGTTCTTCTTTCCAAAGATTGGATCCCAAATCCACCAAATTCTTGTCGTCAACATGTTTCACAAGCAAATTCAATGGTCCAATCACATATATCGGAGGTAGAATTGTTTGAAGTGATTCAACAACTTCCTTCTCTAATGGCTCAAATGTATTGATAACAATAGCAGAAGCATGCAGTTTTGATCTCTCAGTTTCTTGTATGACAAATTTAATCATGAAATCGTCTGGATTTGCACTCCTAAGGAAGCTTGGAAGATCCTTTAGACGTACGTCTTTCATGCCCGGTATCCAATCCAAAGTCGTCTCTAAGTACCCATTTGTCAAGTAACTTTCATCTACGATTTCCCAAGAGGACGAAGTAAATTAGGTTAACAACACAGATTCCAAGAAAATAAGAAACAGGAGAAATTAAAGCATGTTGTACCTTTAAGTGGAATGTATCCTTTATCAACAAGGTTACGATAATGCATGTACCCTAAAGTACCACAAGCAGCGAAAGTCCAAAAGAAAACTTGAGGGATACCCAATTCCTGGGCAGCAGCTAGAGTGAAGCTCGTTGAACCATCAGAAACGATGCTCGAGACTGGTGGCACCTTGGATGAAGAAGTATCATTAAGCTTGGCGAGTAACTCCTTGAAAGGACCTAAACAAGTGGTGTCTATGGATTCACATAAAGCAACAATATCTTGAGTGGCATCAGCATCACATGGTGGAAGACCATCAGGAATAGTCTCAAAACGAAACGATGGCAAGTTCTTGAGGCCATCAGGGCCGCGAGACTTAAGGAGACGCCTATGGTTGTATTCAGTGTTGACAAAAGTGATGTGAAAGCCTTTGTGATTGAGGATTTTAGCTAATTTGAACATTGGGTTAATGTGGCCTTGGGCAGGGTATGGTATGCAAACTGCATGAGGCTTATCAAGTTCAGCACCTGTGGAAGCCATTGTTTCCCTTATCTTTCGGTTCTCTCAGAGTGCTGGAAAACGAAAGATATATGTTGTTTTGGAAAGAAGAATACTATGCATAAACGTCAAAGATATTTATTTTAGAAAAAAAAAAAAGGCAACTTGCATTTGAATATTCAAGACGCCAATGGAAAAGGACAAGAACATTGATAAACGGAATTTGACACTCCATCTTATATTGAGTTTAAGTTCTATGCAATGCGATGTAACACATATATATAAAGATATACACTCCCTCCGTTTAAAAAAGAGATACCTATTTTGACTTGATACGGAGTTTAAGAAAATAAAAAAAAAATTGAATCTTACGTTATTAGTCAAAGTTGCATCAAATATACCAAAATATCCTTTAATCTCGTGATTTTAAACATGTACCTAAAAAGTTGGAAGTGAAGTGTAAAAATAAATAGGATCATTTTTTTTAAACGGTCTAAAAAGAAAAGTTTAGTTAATTCTTTTTGAAATGAAGGGAGTATAGATTTATATAATGGGTAACTTATTAGGAAATTATGGGTACATCTCTTGATAAATATTAGTAGTCGATAAACTTGTCAAACGGGCTGGTTTGACTTGACCCGACCCAACCCTTTTAAGAAACCGGCCCGGTTAGACTCAGCCCCCAGGCTATAGGGATGCCGGTCCCAGGCTGGGCCAATGTTTTTGGGCTCGGTTGGCCTGGCTCGGACCTAACCCTGACCAGGCCCGTCGATTAACCGGCCCGAACCGGCCGAGTTATTTTTTTTATTTTTTTTAAATTGGAATTTGACCATTTGGGCCAAAGTAGCCGTTGGGACCAATGGCTATATGGCCGTTTGGAGCCTCAAACGGCTATTTGGCCCTTTTTATTTAAAAAAAAATAATTTAAAATATTTTTTAAAACCCAAAAAAATTCCTATAAATACCCTACACTTTCAAATAATTTTTACACAATTTTCATTCTCTCAAATCTTATTCTCTCTCAAATATTTTACATATCTTCTAAAGTGCTCAATTTTATTTTTCAATTTTGCGATTACAAGTACGAGTGAAAGTTTTCTAAAGTCGCAACTTTTGGATACTTTCAAAATTTAGTATTATCGTTCCATCTCTTACTTTTAATTTTTAATTAGTGTATTAATTATTGAATATTTAATTTTATTAGTTTTGTGTGTTTTGAATTTTTTTAGTTTGATTTATATTATGGATAAATTAAGAAACCTTGGTAAAAGTGTCAAAAAAATTTATCCCGGAAGTGGCAGTGGTAGTAAAAAGCGAATTACTGGCGGTCGAGGTAGTTCAAGTAGTAGATATACCCGTGTGCCTCCGGTACCACTTCGTCAACCTTTTGAGAAAGAAGTAGGTGTAGGTGCTCATGATATGGATTATGCAGAAGCTCAGGAAAATTACGGTATAGAAGAAGAAAATGAAGTAGATGCGGTTAATTTAGATGAAGATGATGAAAATATTGGTGAGACATCCGCAGTAAGAAATGCTAATGTTAGATCCGAATTGGTTAATCGCTTTCCTCGTCCTCCCCGTGCCCCCAGAGCTCGTAGACCAACTAGTATTGCATGAGAATTTTTTACACGTATAGAAGGAGAAACTAAGGTGTAATGCAATATTTGTCAACAAGTATATGAGCATAAAAGAGGAGGCAATCAAGGGGGTACGAGTACGTTAATGAGACATATAAGAGATAATCATCAAAGAGGGTTATTTATTGCACAAGGTGGTGAGACTGTTGGTGGGCCAACACAAACTAGATTGGACCATCAACCGGTCAGGTAATTAAGAATTATAATAAATTGAGGGCTCAGAAAAAAATAGCAAAAATGGTAGTTGTGGGTTGTTTGCCTTTCATTTTTCCTTCTTCGGTTGCTTTTATTCATTATATTCAAGCAATTTATAATCCTATGTTTAATGGTATTCCTAGAAGTACTTGTCGGGCCAATATTTTTAGACTTCATTCGCAATATATTTTTTATTTATCTACATTTTAAAAAAATATTCAATGTACAATGACTCTAACTTCTGATCTTGGTCGTGCTGTTAATAAAAGTGATTATTTAACAATTACTTGTCACTGGATAGATAGTAATTTTGTTATGCAAAAACGTATTATAGCTTTTTCTTATGATGAAGATCGTAGACATACTGGAGAATTTATTGCTGATTCGATTAGTAAAGTTGCAGAATTTTATGGTATTGAAAAAAAAGTCTTATGTATTGCTTTTGATAATGCTTCTAACAACAAGACTGTTATTATAAAGTTAAAAGCTAGTCTCTCTCTGCCGTTACCTGAAATATTTCATGTTAAGTGTGCTTGTCATATATATAATTTAATTGTAAGATATAGCCTTGAATTTTTTAGCTTTATATTGAACAAATTTGGCTTGTTGTTGTCTTTATTCAAGAAAATAGAAAAAAAAAAGAATTAGAGAATTTAAAGTTAAATGTGAACAAAATGGACTTAGACCGATATTGATGCCTGAAGAATGTTATACTAGATGGAATGCTACATATGATTATTTTAAAACTTGTCATGCTTATAGAGTTCCTATTACACTAACTTTCAACAAATATTGTGGTTCATTTGCTGATTCGGCTGAATGTATGCTACATGATTCTGATTGGGCTGTAATTGATGATTTTGTTAAATTTTTGGGAAAATTTTATATAGCTACGGTTGAATTTTTTGGTTCTTATTATCCTACTGTTTGTAATATTTTAGCATATATAACCGGTATTTCTGTTTTGCTCAAAAAATATACAAGAATAAAGAAGGTTACAAAAAAGTTGTTGGTGCTATGTTTGCTAAATTTAAAAAATATTTTTTAATTTTTCGATTCCTCCTATTTACTTGGTTAGTGCTATACTAAATCCATGTATGAAATATACTACTATGTGTCACTTTAGTTCTCTTATTTATTCTAACTTAGAGATAAATGCTGAACCTAAATCTGAATCTAAAGAACAAAAACAACCAGATTTGTATACAACTATGAGTGATGCGAACATTTACATAGATAAATTATATAATCATTCTGTTGATTTACTTGATTTAGCTGTACTGACAAATATCACTCCAACTGTCGCTCCTCATCTTCCCGAATAGCCATCATTTCTAAAAGGCCGGCATATAGTGGTTTTCCTAATCACTTTTATAATTTAAATATTTGGAACAGTGTTGAGGCAAGAACTTACACAGCAACTTCTCGGGAAGAGCTTAAGTATTATCTTCAAACGCCGATAGAGGATCGTAGACGAGGGATCAACGCGTTGGATTGGTGGAAGAATAATGAAAGACAATATCCTGTGCTTTCAAGATTAGCTAGAGATATATTGAATGTTCCAATGTCAACCGTTGCATCACATAGCGCTTTTAGTCAGGGACGACAGCAGCTTGGAGGCAACCGGCACTCATTGAGAAACAATGCTATGAATGTTCTAATTTGCCTTAGAGATTGGATTAGAGCGGAACAAAGAAATCAAGGAAAGGAGGTGGAGCTGGAAGATGAACAGAATCTTGAAGAAATTATGACTTCAAGGGAGAACTCAACATAATCAAGTTCAATGCATGATTTTGCCCCCATTGATTTGATTATCCTATGTCAGTTTTCATTAATATTAACACGGATGAGTTGAAAAAAATATGAAAACTTTGTAGATTTTTCATTCATGTACATTATAAGTTTTGAATCATTTTACAATCAATAAAATATAACATTCACTCCTTACTTTGTAATTTTTTTCATTTAAATTGAATTTCTAGTTTAAATTAAATACTTAGTTTTAATATATTACTAATTTACTATCAAGTTTTACACTAAGTAATAGACAATTAAACATAACAAACATATAATCATATATACACATAATGGAAAAATAAATTTCTTTTAAGTTCAAAACCTCAAGTATTATTTATTTATTATATTAATTAAGTAACATATTTTTTAAAGTAGTACATATATTGAATGGTACATATATATGTGTATATATTTTCTATAGACTCTAAAGTAGTATATATTTAATATATACATGCGTATATGTTTTATAAATTAGTATGTATATAGTGTTTATATGCTGTATGTATATTATTTAAAGTAGTACATATATTGAATGGTACGTATATATGTGTATATATTTTCTATAGACTCTAAAGTAATGTATATTTAATGTATATATATGTATATATTCTATAAAGTAGTATATATAATGTTTATATGTTGCATGTATATTATTTAAAGTAGTACATATATTGAATGATATGTATATGTGTATATATTTTCTATAGACTCTAAAGTAGTATATATTTAACGTATACATGTGTATATATTTTATAAAGTAGTATATAACTATATGTATAGTGTGTGTATATATTGTAGGAAATATATTGTAGTATATGTTTTATTTAAAGTAGTACATATATTGAATGGTACGTATATATGTGTATATATTTTCTATAGACTCTAAAGTAGTATATATTTAACGTATACATGTGTATATGCTTTATAAAGTAGTATATATATAGTGTTTATATGTTATATGTATATTATTTAAAGTAGTACATATATTGAATGGTACGTATATATGTGTATACATTTTCCATAGACTCTAAAGTAGTATATATTTAACGTATATATGTGTCATACCCCAAATCCCATTAGAGCGGACTGGCACCCGTAACCGAGGAGGCCCGGGAGAACCCGTTCATAACCTATACTTTCACATTTACATTACTTATGAAAATTAGAAATTTGGGCAGCACTTCGTTGTAAATAGAAGAAAACAGTACCTATATCAGCCCAGCAGACACGCATAAATATATATATATAAACAGTAATTGGCCGTCAGAGCCATCACGTCTATCAACCAAACACTCCTATGGCTGTACAATATGTCTACAAAAGCCTCTACATAGATACACAACTGAGTTAGGGTCGGGACAAACTCCCGCCCACAAAAGACTTTTATACAAATACCAAAAATACATATAGACACGACTTGGGATGCCCCGAAACAACTGGAGCTCACCACTAACAACAGAATATCCTGGCTCTTACTGCGGAGGTGTACGACCTGAAGTACCTGTTCCTGTAGGCATGAATACGGGTCCCCCATGAGGGACGTCAGTACGGAAATATGTACTGAGTATGTAAGGCAGTGAGTATCAAGATGAGATACAAAAGATCAACAGAACCCAGATACCAGTGAATAAACAGTATGAGTAGACCACACTTAAAAGAGCTAATGGGATTCTGCACATTACTTTCATATCATTACTTCCCGTAATCCTTATCAATACATAACATATGTCATACAATGACCAACTGATCAGTGGTACTAATACAATACATCAGGGACCACCCCTGGAATAGCATATATACATAAACTTTATAATACAATGGCCAACTGATCAGTGGTACTAATACAATACATCATATCATCAATTTAAAATACAGACATTCCATTTCTTAATTCAATTAATCTTTGAGATTTGTTACTTTGTGGTCACACCTTATGGAACTTGAAACCATGATACCTCAATAGGAAAAACATGTAAATAGGTAATCAATATCATGAAAATGAAGTAGAGAATCATGGATACCTCATTAAACCATTTCGGAGTCAACAATAGTATGTGGACATTTTTTTGATTAGCTGGACATCTTAAAAGTGAAAACAAGTTCAATTGGTAGTGTCGAAGATCATATGATGTTATTATGTGTCATGTGTCGTAGGATAATGTTGGAAGCTTACTTGAGAGTGCCATGGGTCATTATTCATGCCAAAGATTAGATAGAGTATGTCTTACATACCTTGATATAACCACTTCAATACAAGTCCAACTTGACTTCCCGTACTCTTCGAACACTTATCTACAATAAGTCATTTGTGGCAAACTAGTATTAGCAACCAAACCTTACCATTTAGGTATTAACTTCACCAAATAATGTCTAGGAAGTAATCCTTTAACTCATCAATAAGAGTGCTACATACATCCTCTTATACTCTTATTACATTCACATATCATGCATTTTCATGAAATATCCCTCAACATCACTCTTAGCCTTTATTTCCCTTCTTAATCACCATCCAATACCAACATGATCACTAGGCATACATAACCACTAATATAATGATATATCACCACAATTCATCCTCCATAATCCAATACAACAACTTCCATAATTTACTACTAACAATTTATACAAAACAGTTCATAACTATGTTTCTAGTTATCTTCCAACATCAAGACAATATTCATAATCCTTTATCAATACTTATTCATGGATAAGAATCAAGAATAAACAATATTCATACCTTAACAATGAACTCTTGCATTTAGAATCCTCCTTACATAACCATGGGGTGCTTCTCGAAGCTTTCGAGATGGTGAACACAACTACGGAACCAATTCGAATTTTCTACGGTTGAATCACAAAATATTTGAAGTTGAAATTAGGCTAGGGTTTCACCTTCTCTTAATAATTGGATGATATATGATATATATGAGGCTAAGTGTAGGTTTATAAAGACCCATTTTCGTCCAAGAGGTAATAGAAAATGACCATTTTGCCCTAAAAATTTAAATAAATTCGAATCTGTCCCCAGTGGACAGTTTTGACAGGCTGAAGTAAATCGATCATAACTCTTTGCTCCGGTATCGGATTTGGGTGAAACCAATTGCATTGGAAAGATAATTCAAAGGGATTTCATTTTCATACAAAGTATACCACCCAATTCTTCCTGTACAAGGAGTTATGGTCGTTTAAAGTTGACCCAAAAATCTGTCCCACAATTCTGTTTTTTTTGATAGGCTGTAGTAAAACGGGCATAGCTCCTTACTCAGACATTGGATTTGGATGAAACCAATTTCATCGGAAAGAAGACTCTCGGAGCTTTTCGTCGATATATATCAGCTCACACAGTTCTTTTTTTACAAGGAGTTATGATCGTCTAAAGTTGATCCAAAAAAATAATTGCCTAGCTGCAGTAATTTTCCTGCAGATTTACTGTTCACAGGCTTCCCGACCACCGTTTTGAAATTTCGAATGTGCTCGCTTATATGAAATACTCCTCTGTTTTGGGCAAACTTTATATCGTTGGAAAGCTTATTCCAATACCTACACATACAACTATTGACGGGATACTTCCGAACACCATAAACTTAATTTAACCCATACGCAAGCCTTTAGGACTCCATATAATCGCGATAAGTGTACGAAAAAATTTACGGGGTGTTACAATATGTGTATATATTTTATAAAGTAGTATATATATAGTGTTTATATGTTGTATGTATATTATTTAAAATAGTACATATATTGAATGGTACGTATATATGTGTATATATTTACTATAGATTCTAAAGTAGTATATATTTAACGTATACATGTGTATATGTTTTATAAAGTTGTATATAACTATATATATAGTGTGTGTATATTGTAGTGTATGTTTATTTAAATTAGTACATATATTGAATGGTACGTATATATGTGTATATATTTTCTATAGACTCTAAAGTAGTATATATTTAACGTATACATGTGTATATGTTTTATAAAGTATTATGTAACTATATATATAGTGTGTGCATTTATTGTAGTATATATATTGTTGTATATGTTTTATTTAAAGTAGTACATATATTGAATGGTATGTATATATGTGTATATATTTTCTATAAACTCTAAAGTAGTATATATTTAACGTATACATGTGTATATGTTTTATAAATTAGTATATATATAGTGTTTATATGTTGTATTTATATTATTTAAAGTAGTACACATATTGAATGGTACATATATATGTGTCTATATTTTCTATAGACTCTAAAGTAGGTAGTATATATTTAACGTATACATGTGTATATGATTTATGAAGTAGTATATAACTATATATAGTGTGTGTGTATATATATTGTAGTATATGTTTTATTTAAAGTAGTACATATATTGAATGATTATATATGTGTATATATTTTCTATAGACTCTAAAGTAGGTAGTATATATTTAACGTATACATGTGTATATGTTTTATAAAGTAGTATATAACTATATAAGTACATATATATAGTGTGTATATATTGCAGTATATATATATATATATTGTAGTATATATTTTATTTAAAGTAGTACATATATTGCATGGTACGTATATATGTGTATATATTTTCTATAGACTCTAAAATCAAAAGTAGTATATATATTTACCTAATGACTAACGCATAGTCGTATACATGATTACATGTGTATATGTTTTTTTAATTTTAATGTAGTATATACTATATATATAGTGTATATATATTGTGTGTATATTGTTTAACGTATTTAAAATGTATATAGGTGGGTATATATAGTGAATATTGGAGAAAAAACTTTTAAATTTTTTTTTAAAGGTTTTGACTAGGTTTAACCGGGTTACGTGTAATGGGCCGGGCCCGAGTTGTTTTTTTAAAAATTACTGTTGGGACTGGAACCGGCCCGGCCCGTTAAACCAGGTTCAGAATCGGACTGGCCCACAACTCGGTTAAAAATCACCGGCCGGTTCCGGGTTGACCCGGCCCCGTTAACTGGTTTAGACTAATCGGTAACATGGTAAAATAGTAAGTAATCTGTTCATAATTATATAGGAGTAATTGGAGGAAACATCTCATTCAGGCATTCAGCCACACATTTCCTTTTCAAAAATAAATTTCGTACTAGTACTATATTCTTGTTACCTTTTATTTTGGTGATTCAGATTGGTGACTATTCATATGGCCATGGTCCACAATTGCAAGCCATCACAACGGTTGCAATTTTAAAAGTTGAAGGAATAAGGAGAGTTCAATTTAAAAAACGCACGTCATGAATAATAGTGAGCATTATCATTATGAATTTCGTCCAAAGGATATGAAGAAACCACTTAATTAGTAGTAAAAGACTTGTTGAGGATGCAAAAGAGAATTTTTATTTAGATCATACAATATAATATATCGATCAAAGAAGGGAAACAAGTACTGGTATTAGAAATCTGATGAGATTTCAACAAAGGAAAGGAAGATGAAAATCAACCATCTATTGATTAATTAGTACTATAGCCCTAGTACAGTTTGGAGGGGAGGAGAATTTCGTTGATCAGTTTGTCTATGTTCACATAAGATGATCCTGTTGGTATTTTAGCAGCTTCTTCAGCCAAATTCTTCCATTCCAATGCCTTTTCCTTCATCCTTTTGCCTTCCTCCCCCGTCATCAACTCTCTCACAAGGCTCTCAACTTCTCCCCTCTTCACATTGTTGTCAATCTCTATTCCGATTCCCCATTGCCTGCAACACAACCAACAATTTGTCTGTTGATCTGCGAAGAACGGCCAGCAAATCATGGGTACCCCATTGCTAACACTTTCGAGTGTCGAATTCCATCCACTGTGAGCCAAGAATCCTCCTACTGCAGGGTGGCTAAGGACTTGTTCTTGCATGCACCAACTTGCTAGCATCCCTCTTTCTTTAGTTTCTTCCAGGAATTCAGGTGGAAAAACTGCTTGTTCGCCCGATACCATATCAGGCCTAATTATCCACAAAAAATTCAACTGGCTATTGGCAAGTCCCCAGGCGAATTCTATAAGTTGGTTTGGAGTGATGAGAGTGATACTTCCAAAATTGACATAGACAACAGAATTTCGTTTCTTGGAATCAAGCCAGTCCAGACACTTCGTTTCTTCTTTCCATAGATTTGATTTTAACTCCTCCAAATTCTTTTCCTCAACATGTTTCATAAGCAAATGCAATGGCCCAACAACATAGATCGGAGGAAGAAGGCCCTGGAGTGATTCAAGAACTTCCCTCTCTAATGGTTCAAATGTATTAAGAACAATAGCTGAAGCCGTTTTGCTTCTCTTGGTTTCCTGGATAAGGTACTTGATCATATATTCATCTGGATTTGTAGTTCTAATGAAAGTCGGAAGATCCCTCAAACGTATTCCTTTCATGCCCGGTATCCAATCCAAAGTTGTCTCCAAATACCCATTTGTCAAGTAACTTTCATCTACAATTATCCAAGAATATTAACCAAAGATTATAAACCAAATTTAAAACCCCAATAAAATTAAAAAGAATGGTATATGGAAACGGAGGTCATTTTAAAATGGAAAAAACATGTATACCTTTAAGTGGAGTGTATCCTTTCTCAAGAAGATCATGGTAATGCATGTAACCTAATAAAGCACAAGCACTTGGGGTCCACAAGGAAACTTGAGGGATGCCCAAATCTTGAGCAACAGAGAGAGTGAAGCTCATTGAACCATCAGAAATGATGCACGAGACGCGTGGCACATTAGTATTTTTGATCTTTGCAAGCAACTCTTTGAAAGGACCTAAACAAGAAGTGGTGGTGGATTCACAAAGAGAAGGAATGTCTTGGGTGGCATCAGGGTTACATGGTGGGAGGCCATCAGGGATGGTCTCAAATCGAAAAGATGGCAATCCCTTGAGGCCATCAGGGCCTCGAGACTTAAGGAGACGCTGATGGTTGTGTTCAGTGTTAACAAAGGTGATATGAAAGCCTTTATGATGCAAGATTTTGGCCAACTTTACCATTGGGTTAATGTGGCCTTGGACAGGATATGGTACGCAAACTGCATGAGGTTTGTCTAAATTTTCAGCAATAATGGAAGACATTTTTTTTTTTTGTTTCCTTATTGAGTTTCTCCCAAACAGAATTCTTACGGTTTTTGCAAGAGGAAGAGGATGCATATATTTATAGATGATCTAATTCAAAAGAGTCAAAATCTTAAGATGCGTATTTTAACTCGATATGTTAAATTTAGCAGTACGAATATTATTATGGCCTTACTATTGGTTTTGTCCAAGTCTGCTTGTTGCTACATCATAATGACATTTTACTGACTTGCAAGGAATAAGGGCAAAATCATACTGAAATTTCTCAATGAGATATAGTGCTTTTGACCAGAATCCTCTGACTCACCCCACCACGTCTTGCAAACTTCTTGGTAGATTGTCCTCAAAAGTTTGAAGTGCTTTTATTTTATGTCAGCATAATATAACCTACTTTTCTGTTAGATACTTTATTAATCTTAATAAATGCATATTGGGCTAAAGTCATGAACAGCCTTTTAAACTTGTTCGCATCTTTTACTTTAAAACTCAATTTACCTATTTTTATGTTATATATTATAATCTTAACAAATGCCATATCTATTAAACATCTCATGCATGCAAATATGGTAGAGTATTTACTTATGGTTAAGTGCGTGAATCAAATTTGTAAAATATTTTTTGTCTTTTTCACTGCAAAATTGTTCTTTTTTTCTTTTTCATTTCAATTTTTTCCCCTTTCTTCTTTCAGAATGGACACCACCAGACCAGTCCACCATTTTCGAATATTATCGCCATTCATCCACTAATTTATCCGGTCACATCCTAACAAACATCATATGAATATCATAAGTTTTCATTTTGTTTGCACTGTTGGGTTCGAAATCGAGAGGGCGTCTTGCGGAAACTTAAAGTTTGCAAATCATGAGATGATAAATTAGACGATAAAGAAAACAACACTAAAAACATTAAATTATTATATGTTTTGGCCAATCAGCCTACATATTATAAAACCTAATATCGAAAAACATTAAACCTATTGGGAGAAGTCCACCCTAAACAAAGACACTTTAATGACTACATTGTGGATGCTACTGTGGTGTTATGATATGAGAAGAGCGGTCTTCTATTTATAGATGTCTGAAACATTTCCTCTAAGAAAGAGGTTAGCCGAATATAAAAAAGTTTTATATTTTCGTTTTAAGGAAAAGTAAAAATAATTATGGTATTATTTTTATTTTTCTTATACGAAAAATAAAACTTAATTTTGGTAAGAAAATCAGGGCGAAAATCCTAACAAATCTCTCCTTTTTGGCTTGATTTTCTTCACGTGATCCGCCTTCTTCATATCACATACATGAAATTCTTCTTGATATAATCTTCATAACTGCTGCTTGCCATGATTAAAAATAAGGTTTAAAATATCATGGTTAAAAATTTGTTTAAAGTAATATTTTATGTCTATTTTTAAAGATGCAGCAACATGAATGTTGAAAATATAGTTGAAACTTGTTCTCCACATGTAGTTCGACAAAAATCCTCATTATCATTAAATTGATTGCAAATCGGTTTGAACCGTTATGAACTTGTCTTCAACCTCATTTTACCAAACCACTGGATCTTTGAACCGTAGACTTTGATACCACTTGTTGAGTTCGAAAACAAGAGGGCATCATGCGGAAGTTTAAAGTTTGCAAACCATGAGATGATAAATCAGACGACAAAGAAAACAACACTAAAAACATTAAATTATTATATATTTTGGCCAATCGGGCTACATATTATAAAACCCAATATCGAAAAACATTGAACCTATTGAGAGAAATCTCCCCCTAAACAAAGACATTTTAATGACTACATTGTGGATGCTACTGTATTATGATATGAGAAGAGCAGTCTTTTATTTATAGATGTCTAAAACCTTTCCTCCAAAAAAGAGGTTAGCCAAATATGAAAAATTTTTATATTTTTCTTTAAGAAAAAGTAAAAGTAATTATGATATTACTTTTATTTTCCTTCTAAAAAATTAAAACTTAATTTTAGCAAGAAAATCAGGACATTAACCCTAAGATGCTCTTAGTTTCTTCATAGAATGAAGATAAAATTTTGAGTAGAAGAAATTTTTTATCGAGATTGATGATGAAGGGAGATTAAAAAAAAAAAAAAAGAGAGGTACTTTTAATTGGTTATATAAGTCTAAAAATGATATTTCCTTTTTTTTTAAAACTTAAATTTTTTTAAAATATGATTCCGAATCCAAATGCCACATATTTTTATTTGATTCCAAATTTCACCACATTCGAATTGTCATACAAAAGTATATATATATATATATATATATATATATATATAATTTGTTGAGATTGGAGTTTCCAATAGAAAAAAAAATGTTGAGGTGTCAAAGTAAATAATGAGAATAAATTTAGGAGGAAAGGAGGTCTCTAGCCTTTTACAAAATGAACAGAAAAAGATTTTTTTTTTTTTTTTCAGATTTCTTAGTAAATAAAGTTATAAGAAATTAGAAAACAAGTTCTCTCAGGAGGTTGTTTATGACTTTAGCGGTTTAGCCTGTATATTATTGACTAATATATATATATATATGGCCAAAATTCATGACTCGACTTCTAGAATAATTACGACAGTTTATATGGACTCACCAATCCATTAACATGGCTGATGGCACGGCCAACCATTACGGTTAACACTACGGTCTAGTTTAGTGTGCTGAATATGCAAGATTCTCCTTTTAGGTTGTCATTTAAATTTGTTTCTATTTCTAAAATTATGTGAATATGACGTTTGAGATGGACAAAACATTAGAGTTAAAAAAAGTGACGAGTTTTTTTGGAATAACGAATTTAGTATAATTAATTTCATATCATCCAATAGAAAGATAATGATACTTGTTCCATCTCAAATTAATTGACATGTTTGTTAAAATACTAGTCTTATAATATGTGTCACACTCACACGTGTATCTCGCTTCAGTGAGTTCAGTTTTATAAACTCACTTTGATATTATAAAAGAAAGTATGTTGGAATTAATAAATAAATTGATGATTTAATTAAATACAAAAAATACTTAAATATAAATTAATATATTCATGCAAAATCATATAAAAACATTAAATACGTACAACTTTAAACCAAATAAGAAAAACTATGTATTGAGAAAATTGAAAAAAATATGTCTTTTAAGTCTTTAATGAAGGATTGGTGATATTGACCAACCTTAAAGGGTCAAACATAATTAGGAAATTTTATTAAGTTAATTGTTGACTTGATTAATATTTTCAAAACTTACTAATCTTTTAAAAAATACAAATCAACTCACACTCCTCTCCTTTCCAAATCATCGATCGTCTCTCTCCTCTCTCTCCACAACTTCTCTTAACTTTCTCTCAACCAACAGTTCTGCAAAATTTCTCCCTTCAATCCCCTGCGACTTCAACCTCCGGCGACAAATATTCGGATGAGTTTCTTTTCGACTTTCAACCGTCAATCAACTTGAAGACTTCTTTGGCAACAACAACCACTACGAAAAATGGATTTAATTATGAAGGTTATATTTGCGGGAGTTATTTTAACCTCTGCAAAATTATATTAAATGTGAAGGTTAACTAGACCGTGGCTAAAATTTTTTAGATTTGTTGGGGTTCCATTAAAAAACATACCGCAAACCTACTTTCATATTCCCTCATTTTTTTAATTGGCCAAATGTTTTTCCCCCAAAACCCACTTCTGTCAGTTCCCAACGTTCCCTTTTCACCTCTTCACAAGTCCTCGCTATTTCCATTTTCTCTCTTTCCAGTGGAAAAACTAAGTATTTTTTCCTTCGGTTAGTAGAAATTAAGGTTTGTGTTTTTTGTTTGTCGAGTATTTTTTTCGTTGTTGTTGTATGTTATGGGAGTGAAAATTAATCGGATCTACAAATTGATTTACAGATAGGTGAATTAATGATTTGAAGTTGAAATTAAGTTAAAGAAGATACGCCCTCCCCCTGTTGCTGTTGTTCCTTTATGAAAAATTAAATCAATTTCCTGTGTTGTACACAAAAATCGGACCTAGGGTTTGGGTGCTCCATCGTCCATTCCCGTTCGACAATCCAAGAATTTGTAGAGCTTGGTAATCATTCTGTGTAATCGAACCTTGGTCTGAACTAGCGGTTCCAGCAACAAGGCGAATTTCTGAGGCAATGGAGCAATCCAGCAATCATGTAACCTCAGCTCTTTCACTTTCTGTTTACTGCTCTAATTTTTTTGATTACTTCCTACCTTTAATGGAGAAATGTAGATTGTTGAAGTTGATAATACTTCTCGTAGAAAGTTCGACTGAGAAGAGATTATGCAATATGCTCGTGAACGCGAAGAACAGGTCTTTTAATCTCATAATTATCTTTCTACTTTTATCTTCTTCACGTTTTAGTTATTTACTTGATAATTGACATAGGTGATTTGCAATTTGGTGCAGGAGGCCGAGGGTTGGAAATCAAAGTGTAAGTATCATAATTACTAGTTTTCATTTCAGAATTTCTTTGTCTTTGGTTGTTTAACTTGAGTTGTTTTGTTTAGATGTGTTATTAGTTTGTCCAGAGACTTTTATGTTAGTGTCATATACATGTGATGTTCTTTAGCGGAGGAATAAAATGTGCTAGAACGGTGTAGGAAGAATATTGAAGATTGCTATAGTTGATCCCAATTAGTTTGGACCAAGGTTTTTATTAGTGAACAATATATGATTCATATAGCCGACACCAACTAATTTAAGATGTAGGTGGAGTTGATGATGGGTAGACTATGTTTTACTTAGTGATGTATCCTTCGAACATGAAAGTTGAAACCTTGTAGCCTAGAGTTTTATATCCTTGAAAATATAATCAGTTTTTGTGCAGCAAGAGGACCTTCAGTGCAAAGAAAGCCCTTGAAACCAAGAGATTATCAAGTGGACCTCAATCTCGTTTGGGAAAGACTCAGGTTTTCCACAATTTCTTTTCTTTTATCAAGTCGTCACTATTCTTTGTTGTTATTATGATGTTATCAGTATCACTGCAAGTTGAAGGTTTTCTTCTCTTTTCTGAATTATGTGTGAGAGAGAAAGGAACATTTACGACCTTAAAAGAAGTTTATGTGAGTTCTCAGTTATTTTGTTTGCATGGAGTGTGGCTTTCTGTTCAAACATTGAGATTTTGAGTTGCTTTTTGTCATCTAAAGTCCATTTGTAAGCTCCGTAGCCTCTGAGTGTTGTAGACACCTAATTTTATTCCTCTCGAAGTTTAATTTTATTCATTTTTTAGTTTACCTTACCACGTATCCTCACCCATTCTACATTTTACCTGCAAAGAAATAAATACAACAAATCCTAATAAATTAAATTCCTAATCCCTAATATTCCCTTATCCTAACTAATTTTTACACCTTATCATCCTAATTTTGCAAAAAGGAGGGGGCACAGGAAATTTCCACACAAATTACACCCACATACTCACGAATACAGATCATACACTCCATTCTCACAATCACTTCACAAGACATAATTACACATCACAAAAGCCATACATACCTCACATACACACTCATTCACTGATTCATTCAAATTCCCATCACAAAAACCCACAAACATGAATCGGGAAATGCTGCACATACTGGTACACCCACACAAATCAGAGAAGACGGCGGGAGGGGGGTCAACGATGATCGAAAAACTGAGAGAAAAGGGGAAAACAGTTTGAAAAATTCGCGTGCGAGAGATAAATTGGGGGGATATGGGTGAACGTAGTGAGCTAAAAGTATCTTGTTGACTGGCTTGAGTTTTTCGGCGAGTTTGTCACCAGAATCAGCCGTCCCTCATCATAATACACCATCCACTGCTGCCGAACTGCCGAAACCAGCGAGAACACCCAGAGATCCGATCAAAACTGACTAACCCAACATTTTTTTGTCATTGTTTGAACTGGCCGAAACTCCGGGACTCGAAAATGGTTGTTTAGTTTCTGTTTGGATGGTGGTTTCCCATGGTATGGTTACCATGGGAACTATGTTTGTTTTGATTTTTTGCTAAAAGAGATGGTATGGTATGGTATTTTTTCATGGTTATCAAACCATGGAATCTCCCAAAGAATCACCAATTTGGTGGTATCCCATGGTTTTAATTTTTTTTCCAACTATGCCCTTATATAATTTTGTTTAATCCTATTTTCCCCTTTATCCTATATTACTTACTCTTACGCTTTTTTGCTCTGAATCTCTCTCTGCTCTTTGTTGCGTTGTTCTTCAACTGTTTTCTATCCATTTGCATATAATTTTGAATACTTTACAAAGAATTCAACTATGACAGCAACGATGAATTTAGTAACATCTGCTTATAAATTTAAAATTTATAATAATAAAGGTATTTTAGTAATATTACCCATTATGATACAGTACCATATCATCAAACCAAATAAAAAAACTGTTATTAACCACAGTGAACGATACAGTCTATCCAAACATTGTATTGTACTATACTATACAGTACCATACCATACCATACTGTACCATACATCATGAAACCATGGCAAACCACCATCCAAACAGAATGTTAAGGGTTACGTTGGTTGTTTTCTATTTGGGCTTGATAATTTCGATTTCGAGTCGTGTGTGTGCTTTAGTCGATTGGTGTTTGAACCAAATTTTGGATTTTGTGGTTAATTTGGTAGAGAGTTAGTTTGTTTGCTCATTTTTGAGGTTTGACTCGAGGTTTCGGACACAGATTCTATCGGATTTAATTTGAATAATATATCGATTTTGAAAGCGGCATTGAGGTCCAATTATATCTTCTCTCCCTTTATTTTTTTTGTAAATGTGAATGATTTGTTGCATGACATGTCTGAATCTTCGTTTTGTGTTGGTTGATGTTGGATTTGAATGTGAAAAATTGGATTGGTAGTCGAAGAATTGATTAATTATTTTGAGAATGAATTTGGGGAGGGATTGATTTCGATAAAAAATGAAGTCGGTTTAATTTTGATTTATTGATGATGTGAAATGTGATAGAATCATGATAAGTCAAATTGATAGGTAAATTATAGGTTTTGGGGTAGGCAAGCCTTAGAATTCTATATTAGTGAATGTGTGAATGCTTGTTTGAAATGGTTTTCCTATTTATATCGCATTTTTATCAAATATATTTATTCACCGGGAAATGCCTCGAGGTCACGTGTATATATTTATTCACTGGAGAATATCCCGAAGTATCATGTACGCAAAGGAGGCTCGTGATCAAGGCCCGAGGCATCGGGTAAAGCATTGGAGCGTAGTTTTTGGATTAGCCCAGAATATAGTGGGTTTATATTTTTGCATTTTTTATTTTGGACTGTATAATTTGGATTGAACATTATTCTGATTTTGAACTTTGTTTGATTCATTTGCTTGCTTGTTTTTATGTGTTTTTGTGATTTATTTACTTCATAGTGTTAAATTAGATGATATACTCCCCGAAGTGATCGTGGTCAAACCATGGGATCGATTGGTGACTAACACCTTTCCCTCGGTCAACAAAATTCTTTAGCCAAAATTTCTGTTTACAAACCAGTTTTAAAGTGTTAAAAACAGTTTTGAAAAAGAATTTCCAAAGGTAACTTGACATACCCGTTTGTGCCAAGTAGCGACTCTAAGTTTAATGTAAATAATCCTTTTCGAAACAAATTTCATTTTGTCACTTTAGTAATAAAAACTCCTTTTCAAACATAAAAGTAATTTTTTGGTTAAAAAAGGGGTGTGATAGCTCTGGCAACTCTGCTGGGGACTTTTCAAAATTCGAGCTTATTTTTGGAGTTGTATCGGCTTTGTTTGACATTATGGATGTATAACCATTGTTTGTATTATCGTTTGTGTTTATTTTATCATTGTAGAGTGCCTACGTGCTACGTGTTTACAGTCTTTCTTTTATATGTTATCGCTTTATATCTGACATCATTTGCATAACCCGAGTCAATTCTTTTTGCAACAAGTCCCAGAGTGCACGTCGTGTACTCGAACTCTAGTTGAGTCACCCTTATTTTAGGAGAGGGAGCCTTCAGGCATATGGAGCGGGTGAAAATCTTTCGCAGCCACTATCGATCATATGCTTCTCCGAATAGCCTTGTTAGTGGACCCAGCATAGGTCAGCCTTTAAGTCATGCTTATCTGCATTATATTGAGACCTAGTGGAACCCACTTGGACCTTTATAGGAGACTCGCCTTAAAAACATCTCTATGTGCTAAATATTGGATTTTTTAGGGTGACGAGGTCATTTAACAAACTCATTTGGGAAAAATATGTGTCAGAATTAAAGGAGCGTGTGTTTAGGCAAAGAAAAAGAAAAGAAGAAAAAAGAGTTTCATAGTTCTTTAGAGTATTTATGACTTTTATTTTTCATAATCCAAAAAATCAAAAAGAGTTTTACCTTTTGCACTCATTTTCTCAAAAAGCAAAAATATCAAAAAGATTTTCCGTTTGTTCCTTTAGCAAGCATTCATAATTTTAAAATTTCAAAAAAAATAAAATAAAAATTCTTAATAAGAGCTTTTCATAAAAGAAAAACTCAAAAATGGTAGAAGTTTTACATTTCATATTAAGGAAAACACCAATAAAATATTTTTCTTTCATAATTGTTGGTGTTAGTTTTCATAAAATTGAAAAACTCAAAAAAGATTTTATTGACATTTTTTATCGTCAGTCTTTGTCGTGTCTCTCAAGTCGTGGTTTAGCCTGTCCATTATTGTTTAATTATCCAATCTGGACGAACTACACACACCTAATTTTTCTCTCTCGAGAGTGAGATATGTAGGCAACTCTTCTAGGGTTCGGTGATCTTATTTAAAAATCATGTAAAAAGATTTTGTTCACTATTCATTTAGAGTAAGTACTTCGTATGCACCTTTAAAAGAAAACTACTAAAAATATTTTCTTTTAATAGGTTCAAGTTTCATTTTCGTATGAAATTTAAAATCGAAAACCCAAAAATATTTTCTTTGGTAATCATAGGTTTCATTTTGTATACGATGTTTAAAACCGAAAAAATTTAAAAAATATTTTTGTCAATTCTTCTGACAATTTGTTATTTTCTTTTCTTCTCAATTTTTTTTTTAAAAAAAGAAGGAAAAGAAAGAGTTTGATCGGCCATGTTGTGCCAAAACTTCATGAACTACGTATACCTGATTATTCTCTCTCTCGAGAGTGAGATACGTAGGTACCCTTCTAGGGTTTGGTGATATTTTCTAAAAAGAAATAAAAAAAAGGGTTTGAGATAGTGTTGAACTTTAACACGTTTGTTATCTATTGTTCAGTTAGTTTAATGTGGTTGGTTTGTGGTGTTGTGGCATTGTAGCTGGTTCTCCACATCACACCAAATCCAAAGGGTTAGTTGTGTTCAACAAGGATATAAAGAGTGACATCATGGATCAAACAAAGAGTTAGGAAAATGAGAGTTTGAAACAAGAGATTAGGAAATTAAGGCAACAAATGATATAAATACATCGAACTTGGGCTAGTGGGTTGCATCCCCCCCCATTCCCCATTGTTAACCCTGCAAATATCTTTAGTTTTCTATCACAATTGCAAAGTTAGTTTCCTATTGTTGTTGACGCACCACAACATGCCTTGAAATTCATTCCACGTCAGCTGCATCCCAATACTTTCACCACTCCTTCTCTAAGTCCTCAATATAAGCCTACTACATTCACAACACCACATACCGTCTGTGATTTTGCTGCTCAACCCTTTACTGAGGCTTACACACTAGCTATCCACCCAACGGTTATGGTTTCTCAGGCCGCTAGTGAATCCATATTCAATACTCTTGATGATCATTGTTGTACTTTTGAGCCTATTTTTAAGTTAATAGAACCACCAAAATTTCTTATCAAGAAGTCTGACATGGCAGAAGAGCGAATGGTTGGAAAAATGAAGGGTACAGAAAATGCTATGAAAAGTTCCCTAGGACTCCCGGGTAAAGAAGATGTTTCATATAAAGACTGGGGCATGTCTTCAAGTATCAACCTCCTTCAAAGCTTTGAGCTATTGTAATTTGAGGAGCATGATGGACATGAGGATTCTGTAAAACATTTGGGATGATACTGCAATTAATCAAGGAAAACTGAAGGAAAGAAGAAAGAAAACACACCTATTGTCATGCCAGGGCCAAAACAGAGTTTGAGATGTTCAACCCACCAATACTGTCAGCCTCTATCCTGATCTTACATATTATATCCATATAACCACTTGCAACAAGGTTCCTTTCTCCAAAATCCAAGAAATCTCATTCCACTTCCTCAATGGTGTGCCCCGGTCCCTCAACGTCGTCCTCGACCCCCACAAATTTAGGAACCTCTAAATCCAAGTTACATCTGAGGCCAGAGTTTGCAATAAGGAGGAAAGAAAAAGATAATTTCATGCCAATTGGGGAGTCATATACCAGTTTGTTCCAGACATTGAGACAATGGGGCATGATTACTCCTATCCCTAGGTATACTCCCGATCCACATTCAAAATATTTTGATACTAATATATGATGTGCTTATCTTTCTAATATGCAAGGTCACAGTATTGAAGATTGTTGTATTTTGAAAAGACAAATAGAGAAAATGATTCAAGAAAAAATAATTGTGGTGCAAAACATTGGTACCTCAACCGTCCTACAGAGTTCTTCGCTAGCATATGGTACTACACTATATGTGGGTAGTAATGAGTTAAGCATGGGGACCCAACACTTATTTATTAAAGAGAATGTGTCTGATCGTGGTGGAAACTCTAGTAATGCTGATGTGCAAACCAATGGCTAAGTTGTCAGGCTGAGCAATTGAGAAGTCACCCCTCTCCCTACTAGGAAGAGGTATGGTAGTTTGTTTTCTTTTCTTTTTTTGTTTTATAAATTATTTCAGGATTGTAGTTCGAGATCTATCTTGTTTTGTAACTTTGTCGTTTATGTTCAATCCTTTCTATCTTTTATTTCAACTAAATGAAGTATCCCTTTTCCTTTGTGTTTTAAATATGTGTTTTTTTTATACAATACATTTTATGTCGGTTCTAGTGATATGACATGCCTGAGGAATTTTCAGCCAGATCTTAAATCTAGTTTAAGAATGAACTTTGAACCAGAGGGCCAAAGTCAGAAAAAACATCTGACAAAATAGGTAGATTGCCGAGACATTTGGTGACAAGTTGAAGCCTTCTTTGAAAATTAAGGCAATTATTTTGAGAATCACAAGAATAACTTGGTCATCAATTGAAAGACATATCTCTATTAGGTCAAATAGTGGATGTGTGATCCTACATCAAAATGAATAGAACGAAAATCAACTCCATGAAAGCATAAGTCATTTGATGTGAGGAATGTACAACAAAGGTGGAGTTTACAGAAAAAGTAGCGACGCACAAGCTAAGTTAAACTTAGTGCTGTAAAAATATCACAAATGATATTCATCTTTCACTGTAATATTGCATGACATGTACTTACATTTTCAAGGATTAATATGACGAAGGCATTTTATTTTGCTATCCAAACATCGTGTCATCCTTTGTTTATCCCGTTTGAGCGTTAGTTTTATTTTCTTTCATACCTCTCTTTGGAATCAAGATCGAGTCAACAAAGCTTAAAAGATAAGTGTCGAGCAAAATAATAGAGTCAGAAAAGTTTCAAAAGAAAAAAAAAGTGTTAAAAGAAAGAAAAGAAAAGAGTGTCAAGAAACAATAGAGTCAAAAAGGTCCCCCACCAAAAAAAGAGAAAAAAAAGAAGAAAAAAAAAATCAGAATCAAGCAAAAAAATGAGTTGTTGGAACTATGTGTGACCTGATTCTCCTCTCTTGGGAGTGAGATATGTAGGCTACCCTACTTTAGGCTCGGTCCAACCAAATAAACAATTTAGAACTGCCCAGTTAAAAGAAATGGGGGCATGAGTTAATCTTTATCGTCAGAGTCGATTCCAAAAGTTGTAAGTCCTACCCCACTTCAAGTGTTGTTTGGGCCTCATGCCATTCTTTCTTTCTAACCTTATTCAAAAGCTAAGTTACAACTAAAGAAAGACCTTCAGATCAATCTTTGAGAATGTTAAGGCTAAGCATGCAATGCCTATATGCATTTTGGGGACTACTTGTCTTCCTCAGCATAAAGAATCAGGAGAGAAAAAAATGAGAGACCCTTATTGGTGAAAACCCTCACGGGCACCATAAGACAATGGTAAGTTGAGAGAGATAAAAATTAAAGTGGCTTATCGGTGAAAACCCTCACGAGCACTATAAGACGATTGTGAATTGAGAGAAATGAAAATAAGAGAGTTTCATTGGTGAAAACCCTCATGGACACCATAAGGCAATGGTGAGCTGAGAAAAAGAAAATGAGAGAGGCTTGTTAGCGAAAACCATTCAAGGGAGGGCTAGCCGAATGAGGGTTTGCGAATAGAGATTCTGGTTAAAGAATTCTGTTGACCGAGGGGAAGGTGTTAGGCACCCCTCGATACCGTGGTTCGACCACGACAATGAAGCGATGCCAACGTTGCTACACGGGCACGGATGGCTCGCACGAACTAGCCATGCATGCTGCCATGCACCCACGCTGCTCGCCGACATGTCCACTGAGCGCCGCTTTGGAGAGTATATCGTCTAATTTAACACTATGAAGTGAATAAACCACAAAAACACATGAAAACAAGCAAACACACGAATCAAACAAAGTTCAAAACCAGAATTCTTAGGTCAATTGCATTTAAGACCTCATTCGGCTAGCCCTCCCTTGAATGGTTTTTGCCAACAAGCTTCTCTCATTTTTATTTTCTCAGCTCACCATTGCCTTATGGTGTCTGTGAGGGTTTTTTGCCAGTAAGACACTCTTATTTTCATTTGTCCTAACTCACCGTCGTCTTATGGTGCTCGTAAGGGTTGTCACTAATAAAACTTTCTCATTTTTATCTCCCTCAACTTACCATTGCCTTATGGTGCCTGCGAGGGTTTTCACCAATAAGATTCTCTCATTTTCATTTCTCTTAACTCACTATCGCCTTACGGCGCCCGCGAGGGTTTTCACCAATCAGACTCTTATTTTTATTTCTCTCCTGATTTCTTATGCCGAGGAAGACAAGTAGTTCCCAAAATGCATCATCACATCTATTGCATGCTTAGCCTTAGCATTTTCAAAGATTGATCTGAAGGTTTTTCTTTGGTTGTAACTTGGATTTTGGATAGGGTTAGAAAGAAAAGATGGCATAGGGCCCGAACGACACTTGAAGTGGGGTGGGACTTACAACTTTTAGGATCGACTCAAACAATGAGGATGAACTCATGCCTAGTTTCTTTTGACTGGGCAATTCAAAATTATTTATTTGGTTGGACTGAGCCCAGAATAGGGCAACCTACATATCTCACCCCGAAAGAGGAGAATCAGGTCACGCGTAGTTCTGGCAACATATGCACAATATCACGAAATTGAAGATTTTTGATTTTCTGATTTTTTTTGTAACGATAAGCAAACAAAATGAAAGGACCCTGCAACATCACGACACATTCATAAGAGAGACAACTACATATTAAGACAACTTAAATCTAATCACCAATTACCAAACAACACTCTAGACCCATAAGACGACATGTGAGACATTCCTAATAAAGACCATAATGTTAAAACAAACTTGACATGAACTTAACAAAGACACACCAATACAATGATAGAAAATAAATGACTCAAACTAAATAAAGATAAGAAGTGCTCCTTCAAGCTGGTGTTCTGTGTGACGTCCCTGGCTGAGATGAACCCATCTGTGAAGTCCCCGCTAAACCACTCAGACTTTGCAACATATCTTGCAACGATGCTTTGATACTCGAGAACAAACTTCTCGCCCGTATCCCTGCCTCTTGGATATTACACCCAAAAAGGTTTTTCTGACACCCATCCATAGTTATGATCAAACGTGACAGCTGAACTCTTAAAAACTCCACCTTGGCACCCGAATCTTCCTGCTCATCGTCCTCTACCATGATTTCTTCCCGTATTCGCCCTCTAAGTTGGGATGGTAAGGGTCTGCTAATGCCACGGGATAGAGATTGTAGCCATATTTCATAGTTTTGAGTACACCCTGGAATTTCCTCAAGAGTATCGACACCTAGCTTTATCGCGTTATTCCAGAATTGCTCATATTTGCTTTCCCCCACGGCTTGGTCTTTAAAGTACTCTACATCCTTTAGAAGGTCCATTATTTGGGAAACGTCTTGCATCCTACCCAACTGACCATCACCCTTCTTGGACTGTAAGGCCTAGCGCAATTAAGTCCTATCAAAACCAGAAGGAGTTGCATTTGAGATCCCATCAAGATTTTCTTAGGACGAAACCACATATAGGACCAAAGAATGTTGTCCGGAGTTCTTGATTCGAGAAATTCAATCCAGGAATTGACTCCCATAGGAAAAGAAAATTTATCAAAGCACATTCTCTCTTGCATGGCTAGCACTCGATCATTCAGACAACGGTCAATCATATCTGCTTTAATCAAAGAAGGCGTATGGAAATGCTCCATCATCCATAGCTGTAATATCAGATTACTCCCCTAAAAAAATTGGACCCCTTTTTTTACTTCAGTTAAAGCTTTATATATTTTTGTTAAGATCATTGGTACAATGGTGACCTCATATTTTTTCTTGAATAAAGTTATCACCACTGATTGTAGAAGAGTATTGATACATCTCTCATCTAATGGGAACTCTAAGATGCCCAACAAAGCCAGACAGAAAAACTCAAGACGACGTTGTTCCCAGATTTTTTTGGTAGTACAGAATTCATCCCAAAAGCAGTCGAAACCCTCTAAGGACCCAAATCTAGCAAACAAATAGTCAAAGGAAATCCAAGATTGTTTGAGACATCCCAGATGCTTGTTATCTTTCAATCCACAGAGTCGAAGAAATCTCTTACGAGTATGATTGCAGGCTAAAATCATCTGCTGACCCATATAAGTCAATTGAAACAAACGAGATATTTTTGCCAGGGTAGGAGTCAATTCACAACTTCCGAACCTAAACACCAAATTGTTTGGATCCCAAAAAGTCAACGCAACTTCTATTAGATCCAGACGGGGCGTGAGATCCATGAGTTCTACAAGATTGCCTAACACTTTCCTCACTTCGTGCTTTTCAGAGTAGTCGAATGTGCCCCACCACTGGACCAACTTTTTGGGTACCTTGACAACCATAAGGACTCTAGACTTTGTGGACAGATCCATTCTATAATAACACATAGGACATTAACTTAAACATTCAATAAGACAGGAAAAGATCCCCACCCATGGGATTATGATGCAGACGTGTGTCGAAGGGACAAACCATTTTATGAGTCAAATTTGCCGAACAGTAGCACTGAATAAAATCAGCCTACTTGGCAAGAACCCGCTACAACACTAAATTACACAGAGAAAAACCTAGGCTAAGACTAAGACAAAGGCCAAAATAAAGATTACCGGACCCACCGAGGGTTGCCTACGTATCCCCCCCGAGGGATGGAAATCAGGTATGCGTAGTTCATTCAGATTGGACAATTAATGATTAAATAACAGATTGCACCCTAACTTGAGACACAATGAACAACATAACAATTTTTTTTTGTGTTTTCAATTTGACACTTCAAATAAAAAAATGACACCAACAGCTATGAGAGAAAATCTTTTTTGTATTTTCGTTATATGAAATGTATAAAACTTCTACCACCTTTTTGCATTCCTCTTTTATAAAAAGCTCCTCTTAAAAGAAATCTTTTTGAAATTTCCAAATTATGGACGCTTACTAAAGAAACAAAGAAAAATCTTTTTGATGTTTTTGTTTTTGATAAAATGAGTGTAAAAGGTAAAAAATCTTTTTGAATTTTTGAATTGTGAAAAACAAAAGCCATAAAGAACATTAAAAGCTACGAAACCTTTTTTGACTCACTTTTTTTTTTCAAGCACACCTTACTTTTAACACATGCTTTCCCCGAATCAGTCCGTCAAATAACCACATTACCTTCAAAGATGCAACATTTAGCACATGGGGATGCTTTAAAGGTGAGTCTCCTACAAAGGACCGTGTGGGCCCCATTAGGTCTCAATATGATGCACATAAGAATGACCTAAAGGCTGACCTACGTTATGATATACTAAAAAGGCCGTTCGGGGGAGCATATGGTCGATAGTGGCTTCTTTACTTTCCACCTACTCCATACATCCAATGGCTCCCCCCCTAAAATAAGGATGACTCAACTAGAGTTCGTGCGCACGACGTGCACTCCAGGACTTATTGCAGAAAGAATTGACTCGGGTTATGCAAATGATGCCAGATATAAAGCGGTAACACATACAGAAAAACTGTAAACAAAGAGCACAGAAACGCCCAACAGTGATAACAATAACACAAACAATAATCACAAACAATGTTTATACACCCATAATGCCAAACAAAGCTGATAGACTTCAAAAATAAGCCCAAATTCTGAAAACTCCCCAGTAGAGTCGCCAGAGCTGTCACATCCCTTTTTTTAACTCCAAAAAGATTAATTTTAAGGTTCGAAAGGGTTTTTATTATTAAAGTGACAAAAAGATGAATTTTTTTTTCGAAAAGGATTATTTACATTTAAACTCAGAGTCGCCACTTGGCATAATCGGGTGTACCAAGTCACTTTTGAAAATCCTTTTCGAAGTGATTTGACTCTTTAAAAAAAAACTGATTTGCGAACAGAGATTCCGGCTAAGGAATTCTATTGACCGAGGGGAAGGTCTTAGGCACCCTCGATCCCGTGGTTCGACCACGGTCGCTTGGTGGAGCATATCGGCTAAATTTGACTAAAGATGTATAAACCACATAAACACACGACAATCAAGCAAACGAACATAAACCAAAACAAACCCCAAAAATACAATGGTCAGTCCAATTATACAGTCCAAAAATAAAAAAATGTGTAAATAAATCCTATCTAATCCATACTAATCCTAACTACGCTCCTATGCTTTACCCGATGCCTCGGGCCTTCATCACGAACGTCCTCCGAGTATAAAATACTTTGGCATTTTCCGGATAAAATAATACAAGTACTTCGGGGCATTTCCCGGCCAAATGATACAATTGAATCAAGTACGATAAACTAGAAAATATTCAACCAATATTCCAGATTCAAACATTCAACGAAAACTCTTATTCATAGGAATTTTGCCTACCCGAACCTATATTCGCCTATTTATTTCAACGTATTATGATACTATCAATTCAAACGACATTTAATGAATCAAAATAAATCAATGATTGCTTTTTATCAATTTCAATTCCAATCCCTACTTATTTCATTTTTTATCAATTACACCTGCATTGTTACTCCGATTCATTTCATATATCAACGAAATCACATCGTCAAAAATATAACATCATAACATCAACAAAAATCCAACAATCACCACGAATAATCACAACCAATTCAAATAATCAAAAATAAAGAACGGGGAGACGGATTAAAGAAATGGACCTCGATAGAACGTTCTTGTATGATAATAAAGAAATCCGAAGACCAAAATACTCAAACGGAGAACCTCAACAGCGACAAACTTCGATTTTGATTCCAAACTGATCTCAATAGACAGGTCAATACGAATGAAAATCAAACCCAAAACCTGAAATGAGAGTCAATGAACCCCGCAACCTGATTTCGAAAACGAATCACCAAGACAGACTAAACCAAGGCTTCAATGGTCTAATAGCTGCTAAAGAAATTGTATGACCTGAGCTCCGATAAGTGAACAAAGACAAGACAACCAAAACAGTGAACAACGACCAGGTTTTGTCCAAAAATCGAAGGAAAATAAAATGTTTTTTTGAGCGATTTTGAGAAGAGGTCTATCGAACAACGAGAAAGAGACCGATATGCGAACTCGAGGCTGATTTCGGCGAACTTGCCGGAGCTCTCAACCCAGAATCTCTCTCTCTGCTACTCTCTCTCTATTTCGATCTACTCTCTTCTTGCCATCTCACTCTGTGTGTGTGCGGTTTTAGTGTAGAAGAATCGAAGGTTTCTTTTTTTTTTATTTTCTGATCTTTCTCTCTATGGAGAAGATGATATGATGGTGATGGTGAGAGTAAGAAAAAATAAAAAAAGAAAGTGGAGGTGTGTCAATGGTGGTTTTCAGGAATGAAGAAGAAGAACTTAAGATTTCTTTTCTGTCTATTCTCCTGATACCCCTCCCTTTTATTTCTATATGTATTGTATATATAATATTGTGTGGGTCAGTGGTCCCCCTTGCAAAAAACGTGACCTCCCCTTGTCTCTTTTCAATTCAAAAGAAAGAATAATGAACCCCAGTGGGCCCACCCTCTCTTTTGTTCTCTATATGTATATGATAAATGAAAACAAAATGGTCCCCTCCCTGCATCTCTCTCTATCTGTGTGTATATTTATCTCAAAGAAAGCCCAATGGAAACTTCCTTTTTTTCATTATTTTTGTTTTGTTTGGTTTTTACTTTTTATTTCTTTGTGGACAAAAAATGCGAAGAGGAAGAGGGGTCACATGGGTAAGTAGGGTAGTGGTGAGGTGTCTTGTTTTGATTGGATAGGTTGTTAGAATAAAAATAAAATTAGTCAGGGGTTGTTATTTTTTGTCATTTTATGGAGGGATGATTACATGGTTGAGGGTACATGATAAGACGAGATAAAAATGGTAAAAATATTTTTTGGGAGGAACAAAATTAGGTGTCTACAAGTTTCAGTAACATGGAAATTTTAAGGTGGGACATGAGACGAAGACAACAGGTTTGTTGGATGAGTTTCAGTAACATGGCAACTTTAAGGTGGGAAATGAGATGAAGATAATAGATTTGTTAGATGTTTAAATATGGCATACTACTCTGAATGAGGAAGTGCTCGAGGTCTCTAAGTTCCTTCTTTATCTTGACAATACCAGTGCTCATTGTAGAAGGAATAACGGTTAGGATATTACAAGGACCGTCAACGTTGGTGAATTGATTGACTCTTTATATTGATAATTGGGAACCAGGATGAAGACAAATAATCTGTTAAGAGTATAAACTGGACCACATATAGAACTGGAATCTTCACTGTGAAGACATGTTGTACAATGTAATCCAAAACTGATGACAGAAACTTGACCTTGTCTACTTGACCTGGCTAGTGTTATGAGAAACTAGAGATCCTCGTAATGTTGCATGCTTTGGGTGGATTGCCTCTCATAAAGCATGTCTACAGGATAATATGTTCCAGAAGGGGTTATACTATAATGAGCAGGTGCTACATGTTGAAAAGGAAATGTGACGCGCAATTGTTTCCATTTTACATTTTCCTATAGTAACTGAGAGGTCGAGTATGTTTTGGAATATCCTGGATGTTCAGTGAGTGATGCCAGACTTTGAAACTAATTTGGAATCACTTGGGGTGTTAAGTGCATGATGCAATGACTTAGAAATTAACTTTATAGTGCTGGATAACAACCATTTAGTGGACTGACCCACAATGTATCTTTTGGGTTATCTCTAAAGAAAGGGAGAGGATGTTCTGAATCAGGAGAAAGACCCTGTTAAGCTAAATGTTACGTGTTTGCAGTGTTTGTCCTTTTGGCTCAGCATTAAACGTCAGGCGCCAAATACTGTTCCTTGATGTCTCCCTTTTCCTTCTCATTTAAGAAAGAGTATTCTGGGAGCTCTAATTTTGGTCATTTTATAGTTCGGTTATCAACTCTGATATTGCTGCACAGCCATGAGAGTCAGGGATCTGGTTGTTTTTTCTACTCCGAATAAGTAATGGTTTGAGTCTATAAGTTTTAGGGCATGGGCTTCTTACTGACATCTTCAGACCCTTATTCATAAGCGAAAAAAGAAAAAACTTTTGTCATGACTATCTTATTCCTGCCCTGAAACATTAATTAGAACTGTTGGCCAATTTGAACTACTAGTTGATACTGTTTGTACTAATCATTCATGGCAATTGGCAAACCAACGGAGAGCTGTATTCAAATTCCATACTGTAGCTGCCATTATACTAGGCAGAAACCAAAGGGGTTGGTAGTTAAACTACAAATTGTTTCTTGGGTTTTGTTGATTGTCGAAGTTTGCAGTTAGCTAGTGGTCATTAATTTTATTTCTACAGACATTAGATTAGGAGACAGTTTTTTAAGCAGCGGATATTTTAGCCTATGGCTGTGTGTTAGTTAAATTCACACTAGTAGTCTGGTACGTTATTTTATGTGGGAGATGATAGATATCTCAATTGTGCTGGAACAAAGGCATTAACATTGGAACGCACTGTCAACCAGCATAAACTTAGAGTTGTTTGGTAGGACGTATTAGAAAATCTAATATATGTATCAGTTATGATATTATTTAATTCTTTGGTTGGTAGTATTTTCAATCTATGTATAACTAATACACACTAATAAATATTATAGGGTGTATAACTAATACATAACAAATCACTTTGTTAGTAATATACAAGGCTTATTAAGCCATGGATAAGCATTAAAAGGACACTGAATCAACCAGTATATAAGAAATAATCCAGAAACTAATCCCAATATTATTAATATGTACTTATACTCTATCAAGAGACCCCTAGTCATGAAGTTGCTCAAAAACCATGTAATGATGACAGCAACCAAGCCAGAAATGCTGATAAGAGAAATAAGAGCGTGTTTATGATGGTTCATTTGAGAGTTCTAGAACAAGTAGGATAGCATACATGCATCACTTGTTTAGCCCCACAAGAAGAATGAATTTGAAGTTGAAGATATTGTACATGATATAGATGAGATGATAAATTTTGTTAGTTCACTTTGTTATTGAGATACGACCATAGAGCAAATGTTAACATACATGACACTGTAGCTAAAACAAGTCCAAGAAAATGATGGGTTATGCTTAATTAAACCCAAATATGTTTAATACTTCCTTATTTTAAAACAATGTGGCAATAGAAGAAAACAAATGAATCATATCGATGATGTTTTTAGTTGTACGCAAATATAAATCTTGTGAATTTCAGCTGAATTCCGGGAAAGTTGTGGCTGTTGGGCCAGGGCTGCACGACAAGGCAGGAAACCGGATCCCAACTGCGGTCAAGGAAGGCGACACCGTCTTGTTGCCCGAGTATGGCAGTACTCAAGTCATGTTGGGGGAGAAAGAGTGAGTGCATTTTGCGATTTGATCTTGTATTGCTGTTAAATTTTAGAGATTTATTTATTTTTCTAAACATTCTTGATGATCTTGTGGAAGGTTTCATTTGTACCAGGATGAAGACATTTTGAGGACACTGCACAACTGAGCATCTATATATTTGAGTTCATTCACGCTGTTGAGGTTAATTTAAGGGGGGTGGGCAGGTTAATTTCAAGGATGTTTTTGGTTAAGTTATCGATTGTTGACAACTGTGTTTGATAGCTAATGTAATGATAGTTGAATAACCTTTGCACTTCTATTCTTTTAGTATTGAATTCTTGACATGAAAACCTTTTTGTACTGCTCAATTGAGAGGCTTGTGGTCAACACATTATGCTTTATGGCAAATGCTTATGTTGATCAATTGAAAAATTGATGATCAAATTTTTTATTTTTAAAAAATAAAAATTGCAGGGGTTTTAAACCCCCGCAACTTTAAAATAAAAATTTATTATAAAAAAATAAATTTAGAGTAACGGGGGTCGACCGCCGCAAATTAATTATGGCGGTCCGAAAAAAACTGCCGCAAATTGATTGTGACGGCTCATATTGTGGGGGATTTTGAAAACCGCTGGAATTGAAATTTGCGAGGGTTTAGAACCCCCGCAAACCCTAAATTAACCCCTGCAATTTGATCTATTTTTTGTAGTGAACTTCGAATTCTTCGTCGTCCCATCTTCTTTCACAGGTAAAAAATTATGTCTTTTTAGTTATGAAGAAACAGAGGAACTTGAGCCAACTTCTCTTCTAGTATTGGTTAACAATTTCAATATTTCTTGCTTAAATTTGAAATATGGACTGAATCAAACCCTAATTTCTGGCATTTCTTCTCTACTATTTTCTATGTGAAATATATATTTTTTGTTGTTATTATAGTTCTTGTTGTTGAATTATTGATTCGATTTGTTGGTGATTTTTGGTCACCGTTGATGTTCTTAGTGTGTGTGTGTGTTTATTGTATTGATGTTGCTGGGTTGATTTATTATTTTTCTTGGTAAAAATGGTGTTGCAACAGATTAACCATCTGATTTAACAGATTAACCACCTGATGCAACAGATTTACTATCTGATGCACCAGATTGATACAAAACAGCCCATGAACACAAGAAAACAAACACCAAAACAGTCCAATAGTTCAAGGAACTATGGACCTCTTTTGGTGACCTCTCTCGGATTCAAGAACACAACAAGAAGATCATGTAATGAGGTGTTTAACACCTATTTTCCAGCAGCAAACCAAACTATATTATGACAATAAAAATGAAGAACAACAATGTTACAACAACAATAACCAAACGGCTTGAACAACAACAACACAAACTACAAGATTAGGACAAGAAACAAAGATAGATAGTTAGACAAGTGTAGATGTAGTCTTAACAACCCAAGAGAATATCCAACTCTTGGACCTTTAACACTTCATACAACAAACACCTAACTCTTACAATGACACAAGAGTGACATCCACCTCTCAAAGCACCAAAGTCTCAAGCTTTGCAACACACAAGAGAATCCACCCTTATGCTATTCCCTAATTTCAGTTTTGAGAGCTCTCTCTCACAAGAGTAGTATTCTTCAATATCAAGAATAAACTAAGACAATAAAACCTACCATGTTATATTTATATTACAATGCAAAATAATAGATAAATGACAAAAGGGCCCTTCCATTAAAAAGGCCCCAAGGCCACCCCATGGAGTGCATTCAAAACTGATTTGGGCCTCATCCACACTTGGGCTTGTGCATTCTTTAGTTGGTCTTCAAGTTGCTTAAAAAATATCTAAGGTCATGATCATTCCCGTATCACAGATAAATATCTAATGCAACAGATGACCAGAACAAATCATTCATCTATTACGACAGACGACTCTTCTTTTTGAAAGAAATCTAAACAATATTGATCCAACAGATAACTCATTTGGCAACAGATGAGTGATCTATTTCAACAGATATGTGTCCTATTTTTATTATTTCCAATGGATTACTCATCCGCTGCAATAGGTTGCTTATAGGTTGCAATAGATAACCTACCTGGTGCAACAGACGAGAGATCTGTTTTTATTATTTCTAATAGATTACTCATCCATTGCAATAGGTTGGTTATATGCTGCAATAAATATCGTAACAGGTTCCACAGATGAGTGATCTATTTTTATTGTTCCCAACGGATTACTCATTCGCTGCAACAGGTTGGTTATATGCTGCAACAAATATCCCACCTGGTGTAACAGATGTTTGATCTATTTTTATTATTTCTAATGAATTACTTATCCATTGCAACATGTTAGTTATATGCTGCAACAAATATCCTACTTGGTGCAACAAATGAGTGATCTGTTATAATTATTTCCAATGAATTACTCACCCGCTGCAATAGGTTAGTTATATGTTGCAACAGATAACCTTCCTAGTGAAACAGATGAGTGATCTGTTTTTATTATTTCTAATGAATTATCATCCGTTGCAATAAATTGGTTATATGTTGCAACAGGTAACCTTCCTAGTGCAACAAATAAGTGATCTATTTTTATTATTTCCAACAATTTACTTATCTGTTGCAACAGGTCGATTATATGTTGCAACACATAATATACCTGGTGCAACAAATGTGTGGTCTGTTGAGTTATTATTTTACTATTTTGCATGTTAGATTTAATGTTATTCTTTTTTAAGGATGCATTAATCAATTATAATCTATTTTATGTTCCTGTTAATTTAAGATAATATGGCTCCCAAAAGAAAAGAAACTGAATCAAGTCCAAGTAAAGAAACAAGTGAAGTAGCTAGGCTATATCCACTACTCTATGAGCTTGCTTTACAAGCATTATCTCAATCAGGAGCAGAAGATAATGGACATAGAGAGGAGGAATGTTTCAAAAGAGATGATCCAAATGCTAATAGCCCTTCCACCGTAGAGTAGGTCAAAACCTTCAGCATTAATCGTTATCCTGTGAGAATGCAGTGCGATGGTCCCACAGATTTAGCGGGTTATTTTGTGGTTAAGTCAGCTATGGAAAAATCTTTCGACGCCTTCAAAAACTACTTTGAGAACAAAATTTGGATTCTTATTTCAAGGAAAGCTGCTTTGGGTAATATCTTGATTTGTCGGAGGAAAATAATGCTCGTTTTCAAATAAAAATGGTATATGATTTTCTCAAGCTTAGGTTTATGTATGAAAATAAAGATAAGATGGATGAGGTGTGGATAAATTACTGTGGAATACCTATTTATTTTGGTTGGAAGGAGTTTTCCATAGTTACTGAACTAAAATATTATCCTTCTCCTCCTTCTCAAGTTATACCTACTCTAACCCCCCCAAAAAATACCTTGCACATCCAAAAAAGGGAAAGGCAAGTCGAGTGATTGTGATGATCTGGTGTCCATTATTGGTCCAAGCTTTAAAAATAAAAATTTGATAGAAGCGTTGAAAGGTAAAAGACTTTCAAAGAAGCATAAACAATCATTGTGATTGGTTTGGTTTGTACATAATATTCTTTGGGCTAGCGACGTTAACAACAACATAAGCCTCAGTTTAATAAATCTCTTCAAGGATCTTGAGGCATTTAATAGCTATCCTTGGGGTTATGAAAGCATCAAAATGACTGTCAAATATTTGTTGACTCCGTTAACGCTAAAGACAGTCAACTTATATGGCTTTCCATGGGCTTTCATGGTAAATATTTCTTTTATTATGATATGATTCATTTTTTTATTCAATAATTCTTTTGATTTATTGGCGTTATATTATAGGCTTGGGCATTTGAAGTCATTCCTTATTTGAGACAATAAGTGAACTACAAGGAAGAAGTTTCCTGTCCAAGAATCCTGAGATGGTTGTCGGCCAAAATTGATTAAAATACACAATTTCTTGATCTTTTCAATCCCCTAAAGGAAGCAGTAAGTCTAATTTTAATCAAGTTTTTATTTTAATTAATGATTATTTTAAATGATTTCATCATCATTCTAATATATGTACTGATTTATTTTAGATTGTCCATCCATGGCTTGTTCCGACCAATCGAGAGTTGAAGATGCCATTTTTTCTTACTTTATGATCTCTGTAAACTTTATCGGACCCTAAGGTCATTGATAGAATAAAAATAGAATTGTTTGGAGAAACAACCATCACAAGAAAAATAATTTTGGAGGGTGGGCTTGTTGTTGTTGATGATGGTAGTGGTAATGTTAGTGGTGCTGTTGTTGGGGCTAATGATGCTCTTCTTACAGTTTTTATAATAACAAGCCATTAAGATTTTGATCATACTGGTTATACAAATTTTTTCACTTTTAGCGAATGTTCTGCATCCAAGTGTCAAGACTGTATGGCGAAATATGATGGAGTGATTAATGCTATTAATGCACTAACTACTTCTGTAAAGGAAATGACATCTAAGAAGGGTGTCATTCCATCAAAAAGGATTTCATATCTATACACTCCACTAGAAATCAAGGTGGCTAAGAAAGTAAAATTGCAACGCGTCTATTTTTGTCTTGCACCGCTATTCAATGTACAAAGGCCACAGAAGAGCAACATGAGCTGAAGAAGGTGAACGTATATCATCTGTTCCAACAAACAAACAGACACATATCTGTTTCAACAGATGATACATCTACTAAAAATTATCAAACAGATGCATTATCTGTTGCAACATATGTCCGTCTGTTTTAGCAAATCATATAGGTTTTATTACTATTTTAATTTATACCAACTGATAAGTCTTATGTTGCAACAGAGAGGTCATCTATTCAAAATTATCGTACTGCTCTATTTTACCTGTTCAAATTTGTACGAATAGATGATCCATCTGTTGCAACGTAAGACTCATATATTGCAACAGATAAACAATCTGTTGTATATCTGTAATTAGCATTGACAATTCTGACTTTCCAGGTGGATGTCACAGTAGAAGCTACTGCTGAAGAGTATAATATCACAGTTGATAACCATCAACTGCTTCCAAAAAAGAAGAAAAAATGGAGCCTGTCATTTCGGGAGAATGGAAGAATTACCTATTTGAAGGGTTCAACATCTCAGACGAGGCTCTAAAAAACTAACAAAGTTGATCAATGATTATTCAGAATGGATTGCCGATGAACTGTTAAAGCATCAAGCTGGCAGGTACATAAATCAATTTTAAAAATATTGATTTATACTATTCTTGTTGTAAAAATATGACATTAAAACATATAAATCATCATGTAGAAAACAAAATGATGAACACTACAAAGTGAACGAATCGAGTTTTGGTTTTGATATGTTTAACTTTGTTGTTGCACATCCCGGAATGAAGAATTGGTTCTATTTGACGTCACAGCCCCAAACTTGGTGAAATGATGAGGTTTAAATGCCATACATATTACTATTAATTAATACTTTATTTAATTGCATTTATGTATTCATTTTTTCATCACGTAATCTGAAATGTTTGATAATATGTGCAGCACATCGATGCCATTTTTTACTACCTCTGAAAGAAGGCCAAGTTGCAAATATGAGAACAATACAGATACACGACATGCAATTGTTTGTATAAAGTTTACATCAATAATGCCTCCGATAGGTATTGTCAACAACAACCGAAAGTTTTTTGAAATAAGGAATGCTTAATCAACATCATCAAAGGTTTTAGCATTTCAGCTGGCTTACCTTGGCATTTGGTCAACAAAGTGTACATCCCAATCAATTGTGGTGATGAATTCCATTAGGTATTGGATTTCATCATTCTAAAAGAGACGCGCATCCGAGTTTATGACTCGATGTCGTGAAGGAGACGTTCCGGGTCGTCATCTAAGATACAAAAGCTGGCCAAAATATTGCCTACTTATCTTGATATGAGTGGTTTTTTGGACCAAAAAATTCGTACTGATTGATCGATGATTGAAGCATACCGGGATAAAATAGGTAATCCATTTGATGTAGAATATGTTGAAGGAATTGTTCAACAAACCATTGGTTTTCATTTCATAAATTTCACAATGCTTACATAAATTGAGAGTTATGGATTATCTATTTTTTTAAAACGTAGGAATTGCAGTCTTTTTGTTGTCGCTTACACCGAATATTTGACCGATGGATTACAAGTACCAAATGATGAACTTGGTGTCGGATTACTCCGCAAAATATATGCTGCTCTTTATGGAAATACAGAGAAGCGAAAGCTCAAAAACTATATGCAAGCGACATTAAAGATCCACGACGATCAAAGCCGAATTTCGTAGCACCAGATGAAGAACAAGTTGTCCATATTGAGTAGATCTTTATAGCTTGAGTCTGTCAAAGTAATAACCTCTTCTCCTTGGTTAACTTGTTGATTTATTTGTAGAGTAGATCATTTGTACCCATAATAATTTTTTTATATTTCACTTATTTTTTGAGTTATTTCATGTAATTTCCGAAGGCTTTGATTTAGTTTATGCTGTCTATGAATGTAATTTAATTCTTAGTTTTGAACTTGTTAATTGAAATGGAATACTAGATTCAAATATCGCAGCAGATAATACATCTGCTACAAAAGATGACATATCTTATCAAACAGATTTAGACATATGTTGCAACATGTAGGCTATCTCCTAGAATTTATATAACAGGTCTTCCTACTTTTTTGATTTGTTCTAATAGATTACCTATCAGTTGCAACAGATAGATTATATGTTGCAAAAGATTGTATATCTGTTGCAACAGACAGACATAAACATTTGTATAATGCAACAGATGACCAACCTATTGCAACAGATAATCAATCTATCAGAACAGGAATGGTATCTATTACAATAGATAGACAATCTATTGCATTATAAAAATTCAACTTTCGTCAGACATAAAAAAATTGTCACTACAATGTAAAGTAAACAAAGTGGCTTGAAATAAAAAATTGTTATCGTGTTCGTCTTTGTCTTTATACATATTCATCTTTATACATAAGCTCCAAGCATTTAGTTAACCCTATAAGCCCAAACCTCTTGCATCTTTTCCACAATGGCTTCACACAAACCAGCCATTTCGGTGCTGGCCGGCAAACACTCGATATATGCAATCGAGTATGACCCGCATGCGGCACAGATTTTATTTTTTTGAAGGTGGATGTCCTTATTTCTACCTTCAAAATCCCATGATTTCTTCTTCAAGACTTCCGCTGACAAATGATCCATCAGTTTACTCTGCATTAACAACTTAGGGAATAACTTCATGAGTGGCTGTACGTGGGTTAAAAACTTGGCTTCCTTGAAGATAGGTAAGTTGCATTCATAAACCTTAATCTTTCCCTTGTAGAGAAGTATCTCAACAGTGAGAAAATGTTTGACTTCCACATTCGTGACTGCAAGGATTCTTTTTGTCTTGGTCCAGCTCTTGCCGTGTGGATATGGCCTCTTCCCTCTAACATAGTTAATCATTTCTTCATACCATTTGAACGTGAAAACTAACTAATCAATTCCCCAGCCACCGGGACCAGTTTTCCTATGGAGAGTATCGTACCTATTCTTAAACTTGTTGTAAAAGTTGAGGTTCATTATCCTATTGGCAGTATCATAAGCATCCGGGCACACTAATTGCCTACCCCTCATGAGGCAGGGAATTTCATCAATGCACCGTGGTATAAGAAAACAATTTTTAAATAGTTTAGTAATTGTAAAGAAGAAAACACAGTGGAAAGATTCTATTGCAGAGGGTTCTCTGAATCAATTCATGTATTACCTAGCTAACGTAACTTATGAAACAGATGTGTATTATGTTGCAACAGAATACCCAGCTGTTGGAACAGATTACATATCTATTGTGTAGCTTCTTCTTCATGGAGTATTTTGGAAGGCTAGGTTACCAAAAGTAATCTTACATTGTCCACATACCAACACGCATATTTGTCATACTCATGAAGTCTTGGGAGGCAAATAAATGGATGGTATATTATTCTGGAGTTTTTATCTCGTCATTCATGATATCTTCCAGTTCCTTCTTCTCTTCATAGCCAAGTGACGCGTATATGTCCACTTCATTCAGCGGCCCCTAAACTTCAACAACTCTTGAAGTGGGAGGAGTTGAAATTTTTTTGGATTTTTAATTGGAGAGTACTTGTCTAATTTCTCTTTTCTTCCTCGTAAACACCACTGTAAGAGTGCATAGATCCCTCACTTTCTTGGATGGTATGACATCCCCCTTGGATTTCAACTCCTCAGCAGTTTCAACAGTAACCCCTAGTTTTTCAAGGAGTTTATCATCTTTGTCCTTACATACTTTGCAATGAGAGCATGAGGGTAAAGAGGGGTGAGAGGGACCTGTGGAAGGGGTGTTTCCAATTGTATTTATTTTTTCTTGAGCACCAAAATGCTCATAATTATGACTTGAAACAACAACAAAATCAGGATGGCTGCCACCATTATCAACAACTCCACCAACAACACCCTTGGAAGAAGCACGCGGATCTGTTGCAGTAGGTTGGTCATGAAGAGCTTCAACATTAGGCTGACCTTACCTAACTACTCTTCTTATGCATGTTCCTCCAGCCAATTCATTCTTTATAAACTCTACCGTGGGGTCTGCTATTGTATCAACAAGACCTAGAGTAATAAAAGAAGTCATCCCCAACTCCTACTCAGTAGGCATGATCCAAGGATGTACAACCTATAAAAAAGACAGAAGACATTTAAATCATATCATATAATAATAATTTGCAGTCAGTTGATATACATGTTAACACAACTAACTTATGCAATAGATGATCTATCTGCCACAACAACTGATCTGTATATCACAATAGATTGATAATATGTTGTATCAAATTACCCATTTATTGCATTATTTGCCGTAGATGGGTAATCTGTTGAGTTAGGTTCAGGGAACCAAAGCAACAGATGGTTAATCTGTTATGAAATATGGATTGTCTATAGAAATAGATTACCCATCTTTTGCACTAGTTGCAGTTAATGGGTAATTTGTTGCAACAGATGATCCATCTGTTGCAACAAATGGCATATCTATTTTAATATCTTCATTTGAGCCAAATTATTTTAGTTGAAAGAAGAAGTACTGCATCATTTGGAGGGTTAAAGAGATCAGCCTCCTTAATTTTTTTGTTGCCCTTTACAGCCAACCACCTAAGGATTATAACGCCTTAATTTTCTGAACCGAAATGCTACACGGTGCTTATAACCTCGAGAGACCGCAAGATAACCCATGACTGATATCTGTACCTATAGACTGCAATTCATGACATAATAATGTGGAAAACATGCACAATAGGCCATAAGGTTCAACTGAAATAATATAATATCCATATGGGCGAAAAATAACCAAAATAACTAAAAACTGAATCTGAAAGCTAAATTTGAGCGTTAATCCGAAAACCTCTAAGTACTGTATAAAATAAGGAGTTGAAGGAACATGTATCCAACTAACTCCGTAAAACAAAACTGAAGAAATAAATGAATAAATCAAATAATGTTGTCCTCAAATGAAGAGGACTCACTGCAACTCTGTGTGCTAAATGCGACTGCTACTGCTGGTATGGGACTCGTACCTCTGAACCTATGGTGTAATATGAAAAGAAAGAATCATAGCGCAAATGCGTTAGTACAACTGGAGTACTGAGTATACGAGTGAGGTAGGCTAATGCAAGGGTTTGCGTTTATGATTAATACTACTGACTGAGTGATATGAACGTAAGAGTACAAACATACATACATAGTAACTAAGATCATGAGTACGTGATGACTAAATCTGTACGCTAATACATGGCTGGAACCGTAGTTCTGATAAAATGGATGATTGTATCTAACAACCCTAAATCTGGTTGAACTCTCTATTTCCATGCTATAATTGAATTTGACCGTATCTAACAGTCCTAGTATACTGATATCTGAAGAACTATCTGAGATCTTTTTCTGAGACTAATACTGAAATTGTGGGAGATAGTTGTTTAACTGACATGCCCCATATGTGCCATTATGGCTAAGATGGGGTCCAATATCTGCCTTGATTGGAAATGTGTCAATACCGCACCACTAGTAAGGACAACATGTGAGCAACCCTGATATAACAGGTAACTTTAGTGAGAATAGTGGGAACCCTCATATAATAGGTTAATCCACCTTATCTACCCTCATATAATAGGCTACGATGTCTCAACCAATGCTGGCTACATTGTTCTAGAATGCAAGGATGACTGCTAAGAATCACACCCTCATATACAGGTGAGTTCCCATTCTTGGGTTCACTCGGTGCTAACTCCTACTCCCATCCGAAAAGACTAAACATGATTCAACTGACTGTACATGGACATATTAACCGACTTCCATTGACTGACGGAGTAGTACTATTATTTGAGAGTTAACTAGGATCATGAGATTTTTGAGGTTTCCTGAGTCACATGACTTACTGAGTTCTATAGATTATAGCTTGACTGAGATTATCGTGACAACATGACATGGTTCTAGGCACACAACAATGTTTTTCGGGTATGAATATCCCCAGGACTCGATAGAAGAAAACTGACACACATGAAATGACTTGATCACAAGATTGGAGTCCACAATTCGCTATATCATAAGTAGGGGATAGTATACTTCATGTATTTAATCAATACCTCAAACATGTTAGGGAAAGCATGGATATAAGTCACATACAAAATTCATATTTCTATCATCATACATACTTCATGCCATCACCGTAAGAATACATAAATAGCATAGGCATTCATATTGAAGTTTAGCGCTAACATGGACTTGTCATTTAGATATCATGAAATCATGTAAATATGAACTTCTAACATCCTAGGCATTTTATCAAACACATTACATGCATTCTTTAAGTCACAGGTGGATTTCATACTTGCATTAGTTCAACCCACCCAAAGTTCATGATTTTCAACCAACAATCACATATATTCCATGAAAAACATCCTTAGATATCATCTTGAAACTTGAACAACAATCATCAACGTGTATATGCTTATATCACCACAAAGTTTACAAAATAACATTTAAAAGCATGGTTCTTGAACTCTATGAACGAATTGAATCCATAGATGAACACTACGCATACCTTAAAGCTTAATCTTGAAAGAGAGCTAATGTTTCTAAAGGTTCCTGAAGAAATCCTTAGGCTTGACCTTGATATTTCTTGAATAGGGTTTAACCCCTTTGGGAAAGAATGCTCTTGTTCTTGAGGAGATGATCTTGAGAGGAAACCCTAATCTTATGGTTGAGAGTGTAAGAGAGGATTTTTAAGATGTTTTAACTAAAGAGAATGGAAGATAATACGTTCCTTGAGGGTTATAAGTCATGGGAAGTGAAGGAAAAACACCAAAATAACCTTATGAAATAAATTCGCAGTTGTTGAAAATCATAGCTGATGACATTTGTGACAAGGCGTCAAAAGTATGGTAAGCCATCAAAAATGTCGTCACACAGGAGCTGGAACAGATAGTTTTTGCCTAAGTCTGGCGACCTTCGTGGTAGGGCATCACAAATGTGGTAAGCTACCACGAATGTCATCACACAGTTTCTAGCCTGACATGCTAGAGTAAAATAGGAATAACTCTTTGCTCCAATATCGGATTTAGGTAAAATTGGTATCGTTGGAAATATAATTCAATTAAATATCTGTTGATAGGTCATGAACTCAAAAATTTCAATTATAATTAGAGATATGATTGTTTGAAGTTGACTATACCAATATCCTTCTCAAGAATTCAATAGGTTAGGAATGTTTTGATTCGTCTGATAGTTGGGAGTTATTTAAAGTCTTCATATACATCTAAATTACTCATAAAACTGTAAAATAACCATGATGTACTATGCATGAGCTTGGTAAATGGTTCTAATATTGGTTTGGATTTTTTGCGGTATTATAATATCTCCCCCTTGGAAATATTCGTCCTCGAATAATGACTGCTTGAGAGGGGAGAAAAGATAAAATGACGCATACACTGGTCATGCTCAACTAACACATGATTTTAGGATTGAATTGAATTCTAAACTGAATATAGCCTAACTGGACATGCATATCTGATGCATGACTGATAAGCTGAACTCATGAATGCATGATAAGCTATGCACTGATACTTGATACCAATTTTATACTGGAATTTTGAACATGTAACTGAATAAGCTTAAGGAAAATGGTTACCTCAAGCCAAGTCTGAACTAGCTGAGAAAAGATGAGGGTACTTGGTTCGCATGTCTGCTTCTGCTTCCCAAGTAGCTCCCTCCATGGACTGATTCCGCCAAAGAACCTTGACTAGAGGGACTTCTTTGTTCCTCAGCCTACAAGTCTGATAGTCGAGGATTTCGAATGGATTCTCTTCATAAGAGAGGCTATTCCGAATGTCAACACTCTAAGTAGGGACTACAACTGCTGGGTCACCTATGCACTTCTTGAGCAAAGAGACATGGAAGACTGAGGCTAGTTCTGAAGGCAATTCGAGCTCATAAGCTACCTTACCGAAGCGACTGAGAATCCTGAAGGGACCGATATATCGAGGACTGAGTTTTCCCTTTTTGTCGAATCTCTTCACTCCCTTCATGGGAGAGATCTTGAAATAGACTTAGTCATCGACCTCGAATTTGAGATCCTTTTTATGAACATCCGCATAAGACTCCTGTTGGCTCTGAGCAACCCAGAGTCTTTCTCTGAGCAACTGAACTTTCTCTAAGGCATCTAATACTAAGTCAGGCCCTATGACTGCGGTCTCACTAACTTCAAACCAACCGATCAGAGACCTATATCTCCTACCATAGATAGCGTCAAATGGAGCCATCTGAATACTGGAGTGATAGCTGTTGTTGTATGCGAACTCAATCAAAGGCAAGTGGTTATCCCAACTATCCTTGAAATCAATTGCACACCCCTTAGCATATCTTCTAGAGTATGAATGGTCCTTTCTGCTTGACCATCTGTCTGAGGATGAAACACTGCACTGAGATAAACTTGGGTACCAAGATCTTTTTGGAACGCTTTCCATAAGTGAGAGGTGAACTGGGTACCTCTGTCTGAGATGATAGATAGTGGAACATCATGTAATCTGACCAACTCCCTAATATAGAGTTTGGCTTAATCCTCGGATGAGTAAGAGGTACGAACTGGAAGGAAATGAGCTGACTTGGTCATTCTGTCTACAATGACCCAAACTGAATTATGCTGATGACATATTCTAGGCAAATCCATCACGAAGTCTATGTTCACTTCTTCCCACTTCCAAGTAAGAATAGTGAACTCTGCATGGAACCACTAGGTTTTTGATGCTCTATCTTAACGTGCTGACATGTAGAGCACTTAGCCACAAACTCTGCAACATCCCTCTTCATCCCACTCCACCAATAGATCTCCCATAAGTCGCGGTACATCTTAGTGCACCCTGGATGAATAGAGTATCGTGCACCATACGCTTCTATAAGAATTTGCTGCCTCAAGTCATCTACACCGGGAACACACAGACGTCCCTGACAACGAAGAACACCATCTCCCCCTTGGGAGAAAACCTCTACTTCCTAACTCTGAACTGACTCTTTTAGCTTGACAAGGCTAGGATCCCTGTTTTGCTTCTCTTTTACCTAGGAAACTAGGGATGAGTCTGAACTACTCTAAACACATACACCACCCTCTGAAGAGTCGACTAAGCAAACGCCTAGTCTGGCAGGCTGATGGATCTCCTGAGCTAATTTCTTCTTACTATCCTCAACATGGGAAACACTACCTATGGACAGTCTACTGAGTGGGTCGGCCACTACATTGGCTTTGCCCGGATGATAAAGGACACTCATGTCATAATCCTTTAAGAGATCTAACTATATTCTCTAATAAATATTGATATCATTCTGGGAAAAGACATACTGAAGGATCTTATGATCTATGAATCCGTCTACATGAACATCGTATAGATAATTCCTCCAAATCTTTAAGGCAAAGACAATAGCTGCTAACTCAAGGTTATGAATAGGATAATTCTTCTCATGAGGCTTTAACTGTCTGGAGGCGTAGGCTATGACTCTACCATGCTACATGAGGACACAACCTAAAACTACTCTGGATGCATCACAATATACTATGAATCCATAGAAACCGTTGGGAAGTGCTAAAACTGGAGCTGAGGTGAGTCGAGTTTTCAACTACTGAAAACTCTTCTAGTAAGGTTTTGACCATTGAAAATTGACCTTCTTCTGAGTCAATTTTGACATAGGAGATGCAATAGAAGAAAATCCCTTGACAAATCATTGGTAATAGCCAGCCAAACCCAAGAAACTCCTGATATCTGATGGAGAGATAGGGCGAGGCCAGTTTCTTACCACTTTGGTTTTCTGAGGATCTACTCTAATTCCATCACCGAAAACAATATGGCGAAGGAATACTATTGATCTTATCCAAAATATTTGCACTTACTGAACTTGGCGAACAACTGGTGATCCCTGAGAGTCTGAAGAACAATTATGAGATGGTCTGAATGATCACGCTCTGTGCGAGAATATAGCATAATATTATCTATGAAGACTATGACGAATATTTCCAAATACTGCTTGAACACCCAGTTAATCAAGTCCATGAAAGTTGCAGGGGCATTGGTAAGACCAAAGGACATGACTAGAAATTCAAAGTGACCATACCGAGTACGAAAAACTGTCTTCAAAATGTCACATTCTCTAACTTTGAGCTGATGATAACTTGATCTGAGGTGTATCTTGGAGAAATAACTGGCAACCTAAAGTTGGTCAAGAAAGTCATCTATCCTAGGCAGCGGATACCTGTTCTTGACTGTGACTTTGTTAAGATGATGGTAATCAATACACATTCTGAGAGAACCATCTTTCTTGCGCACGAATAAGACTGGCGTACCCTATGGGGATACACTGGGCCTGATGAATCCCTTATCTAAGAGATCCTTCAACTGATCTTTCAGTTCCTTGAGTTCTGCGGGTTCCACTCTTATGGTGGAATAGAAATAGGCTGAGTATCTGGGAGAAGGTCTATGCCAAAGTCTATTTCCCTTTTGGGAGGAATGCCTGGAAGATCTTCGGGAAAGACGTCTGAATATTCATTAACTACTGGGACTGATTCGAGGCTGGGAGATTCGGAATTGGAATCCTTAACATGCACGAGATAATACATATGCCCCTTAGAAATCATTTTCCTTGCTACTCTTCCACTCTAGGATGGGCTCATTCGGGAACTGAAACTAAACTATCCTGTTTCTTCAGTCGACTATGGTATAGCAGGAATGAAGCCAATCCATGCCGATAATGACATAAAAATTTGTCATCTCTAACTCGACTAAATCTACTAACGTGGATTTATGAAATATCATAATCGGGCAGTTCTTGTATACCCGCCGAGCTATGATAGTTTTACCCACTAAGGTAGAGACCAAAAAGGTCTCTGCTAAAATTTTGGGACTGATTCTGAAATCGCCTGTTATGTATAGAGTGATAAAATACAAGGATGCACCTGGGTCTAGCAAAGCATAAACATGAACATAGAAAATCTGTAACGTACTAGTAACGACATCAGGAGAATTTTCCTGATCTTGTTGGGTCTGAAGAACATAGAGTCTGTTTGGGCGTTGCCCGCTAGTAGCACTGGAAGTAGCACCCTGCAGGTTCGGGTGACCGAACTGAGCTGTGGAATGATTCTGCTGACCCTGAGGACCTGGATTAGGACAGTCTCTAACTCTATGGCCTGGCTTTCCACAACCAAAACAAATGCCTTGACCTGCTCTACACACACCCTAATGGTGCTTACCGCAGGTCTGATACTGAGGATAAGTGCGTTCACTGCTAACACTACTTTGAGATTTAGAGCCTGGTACTCTATCTCTGTTGTTGTCCCTAAACTTTGGCACTGGGGCACTAGAAGAGTAAGGGGCTGGAACTGAATGACTTAGGATGAAACTGCAAATGATTTTCTCCCTCTGATTTGGGCTGAGCAAAACTGAAACTGCCTGCTTTTGCTCTCTTGTTCTGCCTCTCCCTAGTCTTAACCTTCTGCTCCTATATTTGTTGAGCGTGGGTCATGAGCCTGGCTAAAGTTATATCACTGTTCATCATCACAGACCTACACTCATTTACCATGCTATCATTTACCCCTGACACGAATTTGCTCATCTTAGCCCTGTTATCTGCAACCACATGAGGAGTATATCTGGATAGCTGAGTAAATCTAAGAAAATACTCTCTAACTGTCATATTTCCCTACCTGATATTGATGAACTCAAGAACTTTAGCCTCTCTCAGCTCTTGGGAAAAGAATCTATCTAAGAAGGCCATGACGAATTCTTCCCACTCAACAGGACCTGCATCCTCTGACCTTTCTGCTAACCACTGCTTGTACCAAGTGTGGGCGGCATCCTGTAATTGGTATGCAGCTAACTCAACACTCTAAGAAGAACTGACTCCCATGATGTCAATGACCTTCTGGACTTGGTCAACGAATTCTTGAGGATCCTCGTCTGGCTTAGACCCAAAGAAGGACGGAGGGTTCATTTGGGTGAAGTCTCAAATCCTAGTTACTGATAAATTGGCCACTGGGTTAGCCAAAACGACTACTGGTCATTCATTCTGGGCAGCTACAGACTGAGCAAGAACGGTAAATGAGGTCTTGAACTCCGTATGAGAAAGATGTTCGCCCAAAGGATCTTCGGGCTTAGGAGTTGGCTGAGAAACTGACTTGAAATTATACTTAGTAGCACGACATGAATACTGAAGAAAGGGAACTGTTCCTAAAATATCTCATAGGCTCCTGTACATAAATATGGCGTGCAACACACCCATGCACAAGACTCTACTAGATGAGACTTTCAGAATTCCTAGGACTCTATTGAACTTTATGCTCTGATACCAAGTTTGTAACTCCCTGATTTTCTAAACCAAAAGGATACACGGTGCTTATAACCCTGAAGGACCACAAGCTAACCCATGACTAATATCTGTACCTGTAGACTGCAATTCATGACATAATAATGCGGAAAACATGCACAATAGGCCATAAGGTTCAACTAAAATAATATAACATCCATATGGGCGAAAAATACCCAAAATAACTAAAAACTGAATTTGAAAGCTAAATCTGAGCATAAATCCAAAAGCCTCTAAGTACTGTTTGAAATAAGGAGTTGAAGGAACATGTCTCCAACTAACTCCGTAAAACTGAACTGAAAAAATAAATGAATAAATCAAATAATGTTGTCCTTGAATGAAGAGCACTCACTGCAACTCTGTATGCTGAATGTGACTGCTACTGCTGATCTCGGACTTGTGCCTCTGAACCTATGGTGTAATATGAAAAGAAAGCACCATAGCGCAAATATGTCAGTACAACTGGAGTACTGAGTATACGAGTGAGGTAGGCTAATACAAGGGTTTGCGTGCATGGATAATACTACTGACTGACTGATATGAATGTAAGAGTACAAACATACGTACATAGTAACTAAGATTGTGAGTACGTGATGGCTAAATCTGTATGCTAATACATGGCTGGAACTGTAGTTCTGATAACATGGATGACTGTATCTAACAACCCTAAATCTGGTTGAACTCTCTGAGTTCCATGTTATAACTGAATTTGACCGTATCTAACAGTCCTGGTATACTGATATCTAAAGAACTGTCTAAGTTCCTTTACTGAGACTGATACTAAAACTATGGGAGGTAGTTGTTTAACTGACATGCCCCATATGTACCATTATGGCTAAGATGCGGTCCAATCTCTGCCCTAACTGGAAGGGTGTCAATACCGCGCCACTGGTAAGGACAACATATGAGCAACCCTTATATAACAGGTAACTCTAGTGAGAATGGTGGGAACCCTCATATAACAGGCTAAGCCACCCCATCTATCCTCATATAACAGGCTGCGATGTCTCAACCTATGCTGGCTAAATAGTTTTGGAACGCAAAGATGACTACTAGTAGTATTATCTGAGAGTTAACTAGTAGTCATCTGAGAGTTTTGGAACGCAAAGATGACTAACATAGACTTGTCATTTACATATCATGAAATCATGTAAATATGAACTTATAACATCCTAGGCATTTTATCAAACACCTTACATGCATTCTTTAAGGCACAGGTGGATTTCATACTTGCATTAGTTCAACCCACCCAAAGTTCATGATTTTCAACCAACAATCACATATATTCCATGAAAAACATCCTTAGATATCATCTTGAAACTTAAACAACAATCATCAACGTGTACATGCTTATAGCATCATAAAAGTTTACAAAATAACATTTAAAAAGCATGGTTCTTGAACTCTATGAACGAATTGAATCCATAGATGAACACTACGCATACCTTAAAGCTTAATCTTGAAAGAGAGCTAATGTTTCTAAAGGTTCCTGAAGAAATCCTTAGGCTTGACCTTGATTTTTCTTGAATAGGGTTTAACCCCTTGGGGAAAGAATGCTCTTGTTCCTGAGGAGATGATCTTGAGAGGAAACCCTAATCTTATGGTTGATAGTGTAAAAGAGGGGTTTTAAGATGTTTTAACTAAAGAGAATGGAAGATAATATGTTCCTTGAGGGTTATAAGTCGTGGGAAGTGAAGGGAAAAGACGAAAATACCCTTATGAAATAAATTCTCAGTTGCTGAAAATCATAGCTGATGACATTTGTGACAAGGCGTCAAAAATGTGGTAAGCCATCAAAAATGTCGTCACACAGGTGCTGGAACTGATGGTTTCTGCCTAAGTCTGACGACCATCGTGGTAGGGCATCACAAATGTGGTAAGCTACCACGAATGTCATCACTTATGAGCTGGTTTCTACCTAAAGCTAACGACCTCCGTGGTTGGGCATCACAAATGTGGTAAGCTACCACGAATGTCGTCACACAGTTTCCAGCCTGACATGCTGGAGTAAAATTGGAATAACTCTTTGCTCCGATATCGGATTTAGGCAAAATTGGTATCGTTGGAAAGATAATTCAATTATATATCTGTTTATAGGCCATGAACTCTAAAATTACAAGTATAATGAGAGATATTCTCGTTTGAAGTTGACTATACCAATATCCTTTTCAAGAATTCAATCGGTAAGGAATGTTTTGATTCGTCTAATAGCTGGGAGTTATTTGAAGCCTTAATATACATATAACTTACTCATAAAACTATAAAATAACCATGATGTAATATGAATGAGCTTGGTAGATGACTCTAATATTGGTTTGGATTTTTTGGGGTATTACAAGGATCCTTGGATGAAAAACCTCATCTAGGCAATTCTTGAACTGCTTTCGGAGGGGAGAAATGACTTCAAATGCCCAAGACTTAAAAATATAAATAGGAAGCAAGCAAAAAAAAGTCATAAGAACTATATCAATATAAATTAATGGATGAGTAAAAATAGTGATCAATTTTACCATAAAAGCCCAAGAAAAACCATATAATATGATCGTTTCTAGGCATAGTTTTGTCAGTAAATATTGGACAGTCAAATCGTAGCTGTCATATCCCCAGGGATACTCATTGAATTTCTCAAATTCATCAGTAAGCACCAATAAAAATTCTGCTTTGATGCATAGAAACCTCATCAAAATTGGCTGGCTCTATGGGAAAGGTGTTATTAGTCGGTGAATTTAGTGTCTGCATTGAGTAACTGGTAACCGATTCTTATCCTGTAACAACCATGATACCGACATTTCATGAAAAAGAAAAGGAAACAGCTATAAAATAAGCTATTAGTTGTTTGCCACTACATACAATCTCATAGTGGTCCTTCCATTTCCTTTCAAAAAAAAAATACTAAACAATCCTGAAAAGCTACAAATGAACAAAAAATTATTACAACAGTTCACTCTATACAGAAACAACAATAAGGAAGACAACAAAGAACCATGTTAGGATAATGTCTATATTATCTTGGCAACTATATACCAGAATAGGGAGATATCTCAACACGCATGCAAGGGGTGAAATAGGATGATCAATATTTCAAAATTGGGGCTTATAGAGATTAGACAGTACCTATATTAGACATAAATCTATGAATACGAAGATCTGCACCTGGTGAGAGCTTGAGGTGTCGAATGATTGCGTATTCAAATATTGGTTCACTGCAATCAAAAGGTAAGCTCCGATTTAGAGTTGGGGTAAGACTATAGCATAAGTTTTAGAAATAAGTTCAATAATTTCTTTGAATTTTCTTGGAATAAGTGGTGGTATTAGCTTCAATAAAATCTCAATCCACTTATTTGAGACAAAATTAAAGAAAGAAATGAAACTTAACTGTCTAATCGGAAGTATATCTTATGCAGCATGACAATGGTCACAACACTTTTGAAAATACTTTGTGTTGAACCGATTTCAAGCGGAAAAAGAAGAATCAGCTCCATTTCACCATTGAAACGCACGCGGAGAAGGTGAATGGACAACAACTATGTTTAAGAAAGTTCTACAAACTATTCTATTTCCTAATTAGATATTGTATATTTGAGTTTAGAGTTAAGCTCAGATCAAAGAGAAGAATAACAGAATAACTTAGAAATGGTGAAAGGTTACCTGGCAAGATGAGATAGTCGACGATGACGGAAGATAGATCTGAAGATTGGAGATGTTAACAGTGACTAAACTTTCCACTTTCCCTTTTAGCTTTGACCCAAGCAAAATTATGATTAATCAAGTCCATTGACTCTTGAAAACAACCAAATATTCAAATATATTATTTTTCTAAATATTAAATTCATAGAGAAAGACATACATATTCTTTGTGGTAGGCACGTTTTTTCATTAAAATTTCCTTTTTTATTTTTGAATTATTATGCATTATGCATTGAATTCAAATAGTGGAATTAATTAGTAGTAATTAATTACTATATGGTTTATCTACTATTAGGTGTTTGGCTTTTTAATTAAAAAAATTAGATTGGCATGATAATTAATTGGAAAATAATGCATCTATATTTCACCCTTTTGGGAAAATAATGGAGCTTCTAATCCACATTTTTTTAGTGTTTTCAACTCATGATAATTTTAAACAGTTTATTAGTTCAAATAAATAAGTTACTAGTTTTTTAATGATATTCGTAAAAAAAATATCTCGCGCATCGCGCGGATACTAAAAACAAAATTAAAAAGCCACGTGGCAAATGGAATATTAAAATAAATTACTGATATTGTTCTTCTTATATCAAAACATGTAAAGTAATGATAATTGTGATGTATTATTAAGTATCAGTTGTAGTTTTACTATTAACAGTTATTTTAATATTTCATTGATTTTGAAATATGTTCATTTTATTTAATAAAATATAATTAATTTTAGGTGAATAAGTTGTATTTTTAATGAATAATCATAAAAAAAATGTTCTGTGCATCACGCGGGTATGTATACTAATTGATGTTTAATATTCAACTTGAATAGTCTTTTTAATAGAGGTATACACTTTTAACTTTTTTTTCCTTCTTTTATTTTTATAAATTAGACATAATTAGTAATTGACAATGAATTCTCTCATTTTAATAAATTTTTTATGTTTCTCTTTCATTGAAAGTTTTTCATCAAAACATTGCTGAAAGAACAAAGTTTACAGCCGCCGAATGATATAGCAAAAAAAACAAAGATTTATCTTTTTTTTTTCTTTTGTTAAATTATGACATAGTTTTATTATGTTTATTAACAATATTTTGGTGTGTATTATTCGTTATATTATAGTTGAATCTTTAATTAAAATTCTTTTCTCCAATTAATTAGCTCAAGTTTGAAAAAGTTTCTCTAAGTTTAACTTTGTTATAATATTAAAAAAAAAAATGCATGGATTTTAGTTTCTTTTGATTTAGAGAGCGAAATTTCATCTTTCCTAATCTATAAATTTAAAATTTTACACTAAACAGTATCGTTTATTATTTTATGATATCTAGGACTTTGTTTTATTATTAGTAATTAAGTCTTTAGCTTTTTTTGTAAGTATTTGTTATCAAATGAGGTACACGTTTAGATTATGCAAATTTTGTTTGACTACGCTATGTTTACTTTGCCTAATTATATATCGCATTCCCAGCTAAATGTGATGGTGAGACTCATTGCATATATTCTTTGCACTGCTTTGCTATTAATTTTTATGTTTCTCTTCGCCATTGTTTTTTTTTTTAGTACTTTTATTTGCTTCATTCGAGTCAATGATCTTTTGAAAATATACTTTCTATCTCTAAGAGGTAGTAGTCAGGTCAGGGTATACTCTACTCTCTTGGATAAATTTTGGTTGTTGTTTAGAAATTTAATACCAACTAGATTTTACCTTAGGTAAATTCTTTTTATAGATATTATTTTACCTAATAATAAAAAAATATTTGTTGATCTAACACTTTCTAGAGACATATGAATTGCTCCATATATCATAGTGGGGAAGTTCTTTAATTTTTTTTTTTTTTGATTGTTCTATAGCCTTGATACATGGGGCTTTGAGCTGTAGGTGATAAAAAAATTTTAAAATGAGGTGTAGGTGACACAAGTCTTAATAATTGAGTGGAGGTGACAATTAATTTATTATAGATTAAGAAAGTTGGGGAAGTTTGAAAATAACCCACAAGTTTTTTAATTTATACTTTGATCCAAATGTTAGTTAATATAACAGGAAACGGAGGGGAAAAAGGCGCGTTTCTCTCTCATCTCATCCGTTGTTGTTTTCTCTTTCTTCACGATTATTGTTGTTTATTGTTGCTGCTGCTTTATTCATCACCTTCTGCTTCATTATCATCATCTTCTACTTCATTATCATCTTCATCTTCTTTTTGTCGATCATTATTGTTGTTGTTGTTACCGCTATTGCTGCTATCTGACCAATTTCTTAGGTCAAATTTTATTTCCTACATCACTTTCTACTTTGACATTACTTCATAGGTGACTTCGGTAAGTAAAATTATGATTTTTATTCGAATTTGTCATCTGAGTATATAGTTATTGCTATTTTTTCCAACAATGGATAGAATCCGATCCAACATAAGTGCCCACAATTTAAACAGATCACATATTTGGTGCATCAGATGAGTAATCTGTTGCAACGGAAGACTCATATGTTGGATTCATGTTTATGCTTCTATAGTGCCCGTAACATGAATCGAATAGATGGGTAATCTGTTGCAACAAAATATTTATCTGTTGCAGCAGACTAGTTATCTATTGCAACAAACTTATTATCTGTTGTATCAGACTGATTATCTGTTGCATCAGACTTTTTACCTGCTGCAACGGATGAGTAATTTGTTGCAATAGATGAGTAATCTGTATAGAACAACACAAATCAGTCCCTGTCACAAACCCAACAGGTAACCAATATGTTTCAACTCTTACTATTGCTACTGGATTCAAAATTATTCCCTACGTCCAATCATCGACATGTTTGTTGAAAAGCTAATAGACAAAATAAAAATCAAATACTTCCTCCGTCTCAAATTACCCGTCCCAAATTTCCTAATTTAATTGCTCATTTTACTTGTCTTTTTTCATTAATAAAGAAGAGACAAAAAATTTCATGTTTTACCATTTGCATTAATTACTTTTTCTTCAAATTAAAATGTAAACATCATTTAATAGGGATATTATGATAAACTAGGCATGTTATTAATTATTTTTCTTAATCAATGTGCCATCTCAATTAGGGACGGGTAATTTGAGTCGGAGGGAGTATGAATTAAAACGTCAAAGCCATGCAACAAACTAGTTATTTGTTGCAATAGACTTATTATCTGTTGCATCAGACTGATTATCTGTTGCATCAAACTGCCTATGTATTGCAACATATGAGTAATCTGTTGCAACAGATGAGTAATCTATTTGGAACAACACAAATCAGCCCCTGCCACAAATCCAACAGATAACCAATTTATTTCAACTCTTACTATTGCTATTGAATTCAAAATTATTTCTTACTTCCAATCGTCGACATGTTTGTTGAGAAGATAACAGACAGAATGAAAATTAAATATGAATTAAAACGTCAAAGTTGATCAAACATAATTTTTTTACTAAACAAAAATAAATTAAAATACATAGACTAAAAGAAAAAAATAATTTAATTATTATTATTATTATTATTATTATTATTATTATTATTATTATTATTATTCCCAGCCAACCAATCTTCAACCGGTAGCAGCATGACCCTCTTCAGCCTGCGGATCTCACGGAGCATCCTTGCTCTAACTATTCCCAATTTCCATTGCAGGTCACTAACCTGTATCCGAAGTTCATTCACGACGTCTTATAGAAAAGCAACGTCCACACTTGATCAGTCATATCTAGAACACATATGAACTGACAAAAAATGTGAAAATAAAAATAAAGAAAAGAATATCCGAATGTAAAACAACGTACTACAAATTGACAAGAAAAATACTTACCTGAGTCAGGAAAGAGAAAGTGGTGGAAGGTGTAATATGAAAGGCAAGATGCAATAAATAAATAGAGTGTAGTTGAATGAACGATTGAGTAAGGAGGGACTTATTTATACAGGATTGAATTTGAATGAGTTAGGCAAAAAGGCGCGACTGTTCACCTCCATTTATTAATTACATTTTTTATTACTTTGAAAAGTTATGACTTAATTAAATTAAGAAATAGTGTGATAAGTAATGACTTTCCAGCTTATTATTATTAATTAGTTTTTTCCAAAAACCATTTTTATTGAGTTGTGAGAACAGATTCTATATCTGTTACCTTAGATAACTCATCTGTGACAACAGATATATCATATGTTGCAACAAATAGAAAACCTGTTGCATCAAATAATCTATCAATTGCAACATATAATCTATCTTTTTTTTAAAAAATTATCATCATATCATTAATCCAAATTTTCTGATTTTTTTATTATATAAATTAAAAAAACAGATTTAAAAATAAAAATATTTTCTGTGAAAAGAAATGATGCCTATTTAATATTAACGTCAATTATTCGAATTAAATAACCATTTTTTATGGTTATAAATTGTGTTTATCATTTATTTCCTTATTGTTTTCTGTGAAAAAAAAAGACTTAATTAAATCAAGCCGGTGAGTTTTTTATTATTGTGACAAGTCATAACTTTTCAGCTTATTATTATTATTATTAAATAACCTTTTTCTCAATTTAAAAATCAAAGACACCTTTTCAATAACTGATTCTTTAATAAAATAATAACCATTTTTATTGAATTCTGACAACAGATTGTATATCTATTGCATCAGATAGACCATCTGTTGCAATAGATATACCATCTGTTGTAACAAATCGACTAGCTATTGTAATAGCTTTTTTGATTTCTTCTACCAGCTGATACATCAGTTGCAACAGATGGAGAATTTGATGCATCAACAATATTGTTGAATGTGTTTTAGACAAAAAGTTACGACTGTTCATTTTTCTCTTAACAATCATCATATAAGTTAATTAATCCAATATTGTGACTTTTTTATTATCTAATACATAATAATTTTAAAAAATAAATTTAAAAACAAAAATAGTGAAAAGTCACGATCAGTTATTAAAATAAAATAATCATTCTTTTACGGTTATAAATTGTGTTTATCATTTATTTTCTTATTATTTATTTACGAACCATTTTTCATATTAAATAATCAGAAATTCATGACTTTTCACCCTCTCATTAACAAAAATAACCTTTTTTATTAATAACTGTCTGTTGCAACATATGATCCATCTGTCGCATCAGATTAACCTCTGTTGCCACAAATGCTCAATTCCTACCACCAACCTTTGACATGTTGAGAATCATGAATAAACAAAATAATAATTAAATATTAAAAATTCAAAGTCGACCACCAAACATAGATTTTTGAATTCCTTAGGTAGATCCGATATAAAAAGAGAAAATACATACGCTAAAAAAACATAACCTAATTATTATTACTACTACTATTATTATCATAATTATTAGTAATATTACAATTATTTTCAACCTGACAATTTTCATCCGGCAGCAACAGGGCCCTCCTCAGCCTTGCTTTGAAGTCGGCCAAATCCCTCTAGAGTTCATCAAACTGCCTTTGAAGTTCCCGCAAGGACTCGATATGAATCTTCTTTTACTAATCTGGATCAGCCATATTTGTAAGTGTAGTATAATGAACGAGTAAGGAGGGACCTATTTATAAATGATTGAATTCAACGGAATTAGTCAAAAAGTCACGACTGTTCATCCCTTAATTAAATAAAATAGGTGAATTTTCAAATATGTAAATTAAAAAAGTGAATCTAAATACAACATTTTATCTTTTATTATATTTCAGAAAGAAAAAAAATTGCTTTAAAATAAATCTAACAGATGGATAATCTGTTATAAAATATATTCCATCTGTTGGATAACTTACAACAGATTGATAATCTGTTGCAACAGATGGATATATCTGTATGATTTTTCCAACAGATATGTAATATATTGCAACAGATTGATAATCTATCGTAACAAATATCTGTAATTATTTGACAATTTAAACAGATATGACATCTGTTGCAACTTGCTAGTCATCTGTTTATTCAATTTAAGCCATAGATGGGATAGGAATAATAGGGTGCATGCACATGGATGGATCCACTATCATTTGTGGGAGTTAAGTATTATTGATAAGGTTATCGGGACAACACACATAAAGTACAATGATTTTGTGAATGCAGTTTTTAATCGATTAGGCACTGATCATTCAAACAAGCTCCTGCATTTTATAGTTAAGTTTGATGGGTTTGAATTGATAAGGCCGAGGGCCCCATGATGATTGTGCCGATACCCTGTTATGATTTACTAACGATTGTTGCACTTGTTTATGCGTGTCAAGTTTTGAGATGGGATTAATATTTGGTGTTAAGGGATTATTATTTGGTGTTATTGCAGAGATCTAGCGATTGGACTTAACTTTAAGTGTGCATTGGACTCTGAGAAGGCCTTCAAAGCCTCGCACTGCATCAAACAAGAACATAAAAATAAGAGAAATTCCCCTGGCCTAAATTTATATGGAAGGGTTGTTCGAGAAGATGATTATACGCCAGAAGGAGTCGAAGGAGAATACCTGGGAGGGAAAGGAAAGTTAATGAAAGACTATATCATCTGAAAGCTAATTGAACAAAATACATAGGGTAGCAAGGAACTTATTATGGATCTGACCGATGAAACTGACTTAAAACATGAGGAATCTAAATTAAGTGCAAATATGAAAGTGTATCCGGTTATGAAAAATCCATCTGTTGTTTTTCTGAAAAAAATAGTGTATATGGACACTCTGCTAGGGAGTTGCGACTAGGTAGCGTGGTCGGGATTATCACCTAGATAAAAAATAGCAGAAGAACAAGAAAGCAACTTCACGAGTATCGAGGGTTGAAATGCTGTACAGTAAGTCTAGAAAACTTGCACCAATAACAACTGGAGTTAAAATAAGAAATCTAAGAGAAGGCTGCAATTTCTGAATTTTAAATTGTATCCCATGCCTTCTTATTTATGGTGTTGATTAGGTCCACTGCTGTTGACCTGTCGGAACCACAAACAAGATTGAAAGATAGATTGAGTATCATTACTTCCTTAGCAATATGAATTAATTGATTGTGTTTTCTAGCCTTAGAATGCTTTTAACATTTCTTGAAGAAAATCAGAGGCTTGCTATAGTATGTAAATCCCGATAATTTTCAAGCTTGCCTTCAGCTTGCTGATTTGGTATTTAAGCTTGTCGTTGCTGTATTCGAAGTTGGTATAGAGTTCCTGGTCTTTTATGAGATCGATCAGGAACACTTTCTTTGAAGTTTTGGCAGTGTAGAAGCCCTTCAAAACACTTCCTTTAGAAACCTTAAATGATACATGTAGGGTCGCTATGTATGTTTTAAGTCAAAATGTGTTGATGCACACTCAAGCAGTGATCCCAATAGTTGAATAGCTCACTTTTATCGAGAGCTGCTCAATGCAACTTTGCTCAACCAACCTTCAAGGGATTTGATAAATTAATTAGCAAGGAGTTTTGTAACGTTTGATCTAAAATGACTCTACCAAGCCTATAAAACATTATATAACTCCAGGCTCATTACCCTATAGAAAACCTTTGCCCGAGTTAGTGGAAAAACCAAAAGAGCTCAATCTCTCAGCCTTTTTGCTGATCACTCTTCTCCCATATAGATGACAAGATATTCGCCATGCAAAAGTTTACACCATTAGTAGAAATGCTTGCCACAATGAAAGTCTTTAGAAGGCATGACTAGTTATCTTGACGTCTCTTGCCAATATATTGGAATGGACATAACGAGCAATTATGCTTAGTTTGGTTTTTCCATTCCAATGTAATTGCAAGAGACCTCAAGAAATTCATAAAAGTGATATTGAGAGATTGTTAATCTTGCCTTCTAAAGACTTTCGCTGTGGCAAGAATTTCTGCCGACGGTGTAGACTTTTACATGGCGGATATCTAGTGCTCTATATGGGAGAAGAGCGATCAGAAGAAAGGCTAAGAGATTGAGCTCGTTTGATTTGTGCACTAACTTAGGTAAAAGTTTTTGATAGGGTAATGAGCCTAGAGTTATGTAACGTTTGATAGTCTTAGTAGAGTCAGTTTAGATCAAATGTTACATAACTCCTTGCTAATTAATTTATCAAATCCCTTGAAGGTTGGTTCAGTAATCTTCATTGAGCAACACTCGATAAAAGTGAGTTATTAAACTGTTGGGACCACTGCTTAAGTGTGCATCAACACATTTTGACCTAAAACATACATAGCGACCCTACATGTATCATTTAAGTCTTCTGAAGAAAGTGTTTTGAAGGGCTTCTATAATGCCACAACTTTGAAGAAAGTGTTCCTGACCGAGCTCACAAAATACCAAGAACTCTATACCAACTTCAAAGACGATAACGACAAGCTAGAATACCAAATCAGTAAGCTGGAGGCAAGCTTGAAAATTATCAAAATTCAAATGCTACAACAAATCTCTGATCTTTTCCAAGATATGTTAAAAGAATGCTAAGGTTAGAAAACACAATCAATTATATCCATGTTACTAAGGAAGTAATGATACTCAATCTGCCTTTTTATCTTGTTTGTGGTTCTGATCAGGTCACATCAGTGGACCTAATCAAAAACACAAACAAGAAGGCATGGGATGAAATTTAAAATTCAAAAATTGCAGTCTTCTCTTAGATTCCTTATTTTTACTGCAGCTATTATTGGTACAAGTTTTCTAGACTTACTGTACATCATTTCAAACCTTGATGCCCATGAGGCTGCTTTCTTGGTCTTCTGCTATTTTCTATCTAGGTGATAATCCCGACCACGCTACCTAGTCGTAGCTCCATAGCAAAGTGTTCATCTGCATTATTTTTCTTTTAGAGAAACAACAGACAAATTTTTCATCACCGGATACACTTTCATATTTTCACTTGATTCAGATTTCTCATGTTCTAAGTTATAGTTTCATCGGTCAGATTCGCTAGAAGTTCCTTTCTATCCTATGTTTCCTCTTTAATTAGCTCTCAGATGATATAGTCTTTCATCAACTCCCCATTTTCCCTCACAGGCATTCTCCTGCCTTCTAGCATATAATCATCACCCCGAGCAACCCAACCATATAAATTTGGGCTAGGGCAATAACAATATTGATTTTCATTCTTGGTTGAAGTAGTGGAAGGCTTCAAAGGCCCTCTCAGAGTCCAATGCACCCTAAAATTTAGTCCAATCGCTATTGAATCTCTTTACAATGACACCAAAACCAGATCCCTTCACAATGCTTGACATATAAACATGAGCAACAACCGACATTAAATCTTAACAGGGTATCAAAACAATATTTATGGTCCTTTAACCTTATCAGTTTGGATTTACTTAACTGTTAAATTATAGATATCTTGTTTGAATGATCAATGACTAAACAGTAAAAACAACATTCACAAAATCAGTGTACTCTACATGTGTTTTCACGATAACATTATCAGTAATACATACCTCCCACATATGAAGTGGTTCCATCTACAAGTAGCTTATTCCTCTAAACTCATCTTTAATTTACTGTAGCCTCTTGTGTTGGTCGGGTAAAAGTTTTTCAACTTTCAGTTCCTTATATCTACAAAGAAGAGGAAAAAACTTGATGTCAAACAAGAGAAGAACAGAAAAAAAATTATCTATCTGTTGCAACAGATGTGGAGTAATCTGTTGCAACATATGTGTAGTCTGTTGCAACAGATGTGGAGTCTGTTGCAACAGATGTAAAGTTTATTAGAATATATCAAACTAACCTTGCTAGTGGTTTGATTTATTCTAATAGTGGCTCCGTCTGTTGCAACATCAACAGCAACATAAACTACAAAGAAACAACAAATAAAAAACATCAACAACAAAGAAACAACATTATTTATTCCAACACCATCAACAACATTATCGACAATAAAGAAGCAACATCCTTTGCTCCAACACCATCAACAACACCACACAACAAGTTCCAATAATACTAAACCTACATCCAACATCAATAACAACATCAACAACAAAGACACAAATAAAATACATACAAAAAAATGATACTGTCAACAAGGCTTTTAAACTTCTCCCAATAGATGATTTTTTTTGCATATTGTAATAAAACTTCTCGGTTCATTTATTCAACACTTAAAAGTTACTTCAAAATTTTTAAATAAATATAATATGGGTAAATGGTAATTAAATAAAAAAATAGAGATAAATACCTTGCAAAGAATAAGATGAAAGTGAAAGAGCAATAGTAAATCATACCTTACCTACAATGTCAAAAGGGGATCAAAATAGCAATTTTAGTCAAGGAAAGATATGGTTTAGATCGAAAAGGATCTTTATAAGAAAGAGGAGAGTAAAGAGTGAAAAAAGGTTGTGGTAACCCTAAAGAGGAGAGAAAGAAAAAGATGAGAGATAAATACAATAAATTTAGGGCTAAAGGAGAGATGAGATAATTTTAGATGTAGATGTGGGTTTAAATTTTCATTGATTAATATTTATTAATAACTTGATGGGCACGAGGAAGATAGGTGACATTGAAAAGACAAAATAAGACTAGTCAATGAGATTTTTGAGTTTTTCAAGAAATATCTTTTACCGCCTTTAGTAGTAATATTTTATCTATCTTTCTTCTTTTGGATAGAAGATCATTTTAAAACTAAAAAAAAAAAGATTTTCAAATAGATATGTCATCTGTTGCAACAAATATCAATATTTGTTTGAAAAAATCAAACAGATTAGTCATCTGTAGCAATAGATGCAAATGTCCATTTGATAATACAATCAGATATGTCATCTGTTATAATAGATATCAATATTTTTTTGAAAACTTCCAACAGCTCAGTCATTTGTCACAACAGATGCAAATGTCTATTTGATAATTCAATCAGATGTGTCATCTGTTGCAACATATATGAATATCTATTTAAAAATGTCCAACAACTCAATCATTTGTTGAAATAGATTTCATTGAGTCTATGCAATTTCATGCTGTTGGTATTGCATTCATCTCGACCCGAGTCATCGATCAATCACTCTGAGTTGAAAGGATTTTTATTAACTTAATTCTAAGCTAGTACCTAAATTTATTTTGGTAGAATTAGGGATGAATGAGTCTATAGGGTCAATTAAAACTTCCATTAAGTCTTTGTAATTGCATGGTGTTGGTATTGCCCTGACCCGAGTCGTCAATCGATCACTCTGAGTTGAAAAATTCTCATTAACTTAATGTTAATCTAGTACCTAAATTGATTTTGGTAAAACTAGGACGGAATGAGTTCATAGGGTCAGCTACAAATTTAATTGAGTCTTTGCAATTGCATGGTGTTGGTATTCATTCATCTCGACTCGAGTCATCGATCCATCACTCTGAGTTGAAAATATTCTCATTAACTTAATTTTATGCTATTACCTAAATTGATTTTGGTATAACTGGGATGAATGAGTCCATAGGGTCAACTACAACTTCCATTGAGTCTTTGCAATTACATGGTGTTGGTATTGCCCCGACTCGAGTCGTCGATCTATCACTCTGAGTGGAAAATATTCTCAATAACTTAATGCTAAGATAGTACCTAAATTGATTTTTGTAGAACTAGGGATTAATGAGTTCATAGGGTCAACTACAACTTCAATTGAGTCTTTGAAATTGCATGGTGTTGGTATTGCATTCATCTCGACTCGAGTCATCGATCGATCACTCTGAGTTGAAAATATTCTCATTAACTTAATGTTAATCTAGTACCTAAATTGATTTTTGTATAACTAGGGATGAATGAGTTCATAGGGTCAACTACAACTTCAATTGAGTCTTTGTAATTACATGGTGTTGGTATTGCCCCGACTTGAGTCGTCTATCGATCACTTTGAGTTAAAAAGATTCTCATTATCTTAATGTTAAGATAGTACCTAAATTGATTTATATAGAACTAGGGATGAGTTCATAGGGTTAACTATCACTTCAATTGAGTCTTTACAATTGCATGGTGTTGGTTTGCATTCATCTCGACCTGAGTCATCAATCAATCACTCTGAGTTGAAAATATTCTCATTAGCTTAATGTTTAAAAATTATATATCTTTTAAAATTTTAAAAAATAATTAAGATTAATTCGGATCAAATTAACAATTTCAAAACTTGTCATTCTTTTCAAAATTACAAATCAACCCATACAAATCATTCATTTATGGGAAAAACTTTTCCTCATTTCAAATCTCAAGTTCTTGCTCCTCTCTCTTCTCTCTCAACAATACAGACAACAACTACTCAACATATTGCTCAACCCTTCAAAATAGATTAATTTTCTTCCTATTTTCGACCACATAGTTGTTATATTCGACTTCATTCTCGCTTGTATCTGTCGTTTTCTCTGTCTTCGCAGGTAACAGAGTTTGAGAAGAGTTTTATCATTATTATTTATTTTAAAAATTAAGGCTTTTTAGTTAATGATGAAGAAAGACTTTTAGTTGTATTATATTTGAGAATGGGTTACCAATTTTGAGTTTTGATGCTAAAAATGTAGAAAGCACTAGAGAAAACTCTAGTTTTTGTCATAGTGTTTTGTTGACCGTCATGGGATTGTTGGATGGTATTTGTGGTATTGTTGGTAGTGTTGGTATTTGTGGTTTTGGTGGTGGTGTCGGTGGTCTTGGTGTTGGTATTGGTGGTAGTGTTGGCGGTCTTGGTATTGTAGTTTGTATTAGTGGCATTGGTGGTGGTTTTGGTGGCATTGGTGGTTGCATTGGTTGTGGTGTTTGTGGTGGTCTTGGTGATCCATCTGTTGTAACAGGTGGAAGATCTGTTGGGAGATATTAAATAGGTCTTCAAACAGATTTCCCATCTATTCCAACTGATGGGTTATCTGTTGGAATATTATTTTTAATGTGGCATATAATAATTTATTTAAATTTGTCTTACCTTTTTTTTTTAAAATTATGTAGACATCAAATGTAATGTATTTTTTTATTTTTCTATTGTTTGAAGTTAAAAGATGTCTCCCAAAAGAAAATAAACTGAAAGTGGATTAACTTCTGACCACCCAACAAAAAAGGCTAGAGTACAAATAGATTCAGAGGAACTTACTGAACAATCTCAGTCAGGGAAAAATGAAGCTGAGGAAAGTGAGAACTCCTTCTCACCAATGGGGCATGAATTAATTCGAAATCCCAGCATGATCCTGTAAACCATTAGAATCAACAAGTTTTGAGTTGCGATGCTGATGGATCGCCCTAAAGAAGTAACTGGTGATCTTGTACTTAAATGTCAGTTGGGGAAAGATTTTAATGAATTTAGGAGTATTATGAAGAATAAAAACATAGACGGGCTTTTTAAGAGGAGCTGCTTTGAATATTTTCTTAAGCTTCCTGAGGACCGCACTCTTCTTTTCCAAATGAGCATGGTATATGGTCTTCTAAAGTGCAGGATCAAGTTCATGGGGGATGATAAAGATTCTAAGGAGGGCAAAAAAAAGATGGATGAGATATGGATCAACTACTGTGGCATGCCGGTTTGTTTTAGATTGAAAGAGTTTGCCATAGTGACAGGCTTGAGATGCGATCGTCCAGAAGAACCTCTCATGAAGGATACACCCCACAAAAGGTCCAACAAACACAAGGAAAATAAGATGGGTCGTTGGGCATTGCTGGAAGTAGCTACAAAGCGGAGAATTTAATAGCATATCTCAAGGATAAAAATATACCAAAGCAGTACAGAGAGAAATTATGCTTAATTTGGTTTATGCATTACGTTTTATTGGCAAAAAATGTTCGAAAAGTCATAGAATATTATTTGAGCAATATCATCTTTATTATTTCACTAAAGCTTTCACCACATCCTTATGTTATTTCAGTTAACTGAAATCATCCTCCAATAAAAGTTATCCAAAAACATCCTTCCATTAAGCGTTTTGTTAGTATTAATGTTGATCCATTTGTCGCATGAGTTGGTTTCATTTTCTTAAAGGTAAATGTCGGATACACACACTTAGTGAATTTTATAATTTGTCCTGTTAAAGGTGTGTTTTATGTTTCTCTAACACAAGTTTCCTGATAGGTGGAGCTTAGAGCTCCTCAAGATGTTGGAACAGGATGTCTGTTAAAGTCATTTAAGTTCCTTAAGACCAAAAAACTTCCCATAGGTTCACCTGATCTGAAGTTTGTGCATTTGAATTCAAGGACCCCATGATGGTGAGTGGACTCAAAAACTGTAATCTCCATAGAGAGACCTTAAGCTTCTCTTTGAACAGTTGATAATTATTTTTACTTCTATTGCCTACAAAGCTGGCAGTAAAACAAAGAGTAAATAAAGAGTTTAATATATTTGACAGTTACCTGCTTAATTAAAAATATTTATTAGGTAAATAAAGAGTTTTGGTTATTACCTTAAATCTTTTACTCTATCAAAGGGCTACTTTATGGCATGATAAAAGAGTTAAAGGTAATAACCATGACAGAGATGGAGATAGAAAGGAGGCAAAAATGTTACCTTTATAATGTTGTTAGTCATTTGATATCTCCTCTGTTGTGTTAGCGGATTCTTTATCACTTTTACTCCCCCACTCTCCCCGATCTCACTTTGTGGGAATACACTGGATATGTTGTTGTTGCTTTATTTCTTTTCCCAAAATATGATGCACTATGTTGTTTTGAGTTGTGTACCAAGGTTTCCTTTCCTCTTGATATACTCTATGTCTATCAGATATGTTACATGCTCTGGTAGAATATTAAAATTTTTTATTACTTAGCTTTCTTAAATGACTTGTTCAGTTCTTCATTCTTCACTCATATTTATCTTTGATTCAAAGTAAGGATACGTCTCAATCTAGGCCACATGGTGCAATTAGCAGCTCAGGCCATGTCAACAGTGTAGGTGCAGAATGTTATGTTGGGCGTGATGGGTCTGGCCATATTATATTTACCTTTTTCTATTTCTTCTTTCATTGCACTGCAGTTACCTATGGATATTGATGATGCTGAACTTGAAGAGTGCATTCTTCAATATTTGGTTGTTGCTACTTCAATGGGAAGGGCTCACCATATGGGTCAAAGGTATGGTTCAAGGAATAGCTCATCCACCAATGAACGTCCATATTTTTTAGTGTTTTCAACTCATGATAATTCATCTCCTACCATTTCTGTTTCACCTTCTCCTACCAGATCAATTATAGATTCTACTGCAGCCACAATAGTTGATTCCTCTCTTCCCATTAGCTCCCATAGCAGTGAATCACCACGACATATGCCTCATCTTTTGTCAGTTCAATGTAATAATCTTTCTGCTTTATCATCTGGTTCTATTCTAATGCCAGCCACAACACAAGAAATATCTATTGGTGATAGGTAGTGATGATTTTTGATATCCTTTCAATTTTATGCATACACCTAGGCTTATCTTAAATTGGTTTATGATAAGTTGGATTGGTTAACACATGCAGTTTTCAAACTAACTTTCATTTGTTTTTTTTTCGTCTTTCTAGAAGCCCTTCTAGTTTGTCTTTGACACCAAGCCAAGGGAGAGCTGGACCATCAGAGTTCGGTTCATTATTAGAGTCCTTCAAAGTCTCGATTTAGTTCTCTGTCAATGAAGTATGGACAACTTTACTCAATTATATTTGTTCTTAATCTAAGTAGTTAGACTTATTTTGTGTTTTTTGGTCATCTTAAGCCTGACGCATGTTATATATCAATGCCAGATGCTAGTTCTGCTAGGAGAGAAGCAGATGCTGGAATTGCTGGTCTATCTCACCTAATGGAATGCCTTAAAACTCAAGAAAATAGTAGAGACGGTTCTGTTCCAGCAGAACTGCTATAGTGGATTCTTCACACACGCTCTAGAGAAACCATGGTAATATGGGTAATCATATTGCAAATGGTTTGAATAGAAACTTAATAGCTCATACTGCAAGTTCATCTCAGAATTAAGTCTTCTATTTAAGCATTTACCTGGCGTCTGTCCTCAGATTTCATCTTTGGATGTAAGTCATTTTCTCCTGTTAAGGGGTTTTCTTTTTCCTTCAGTGACTTTTTGTTTTGCAGTTCCTTGTTTATAGCCTTTAAAATGCTATTTTGTTATTACTTTTGGTGATGTTAAAATGGTTTCATCATCATTATGTCTCGTTGAATAGAAGGTCAAAACACATAATCATAAGCTTCTCTTATTTAAACAAAAATATGTTATTATGAAAAAAAATTCAAATAAACTCTGGTGATACTTACAGATGGAGACCAATTAAATGAATCAATCCCATTTGATTTTAGAAGTTTTGCAATATTGGCCTTTTTAAAATAGATCATAATTTTTTTTAAAAAATTCTATCCTCCACAGACTACACAAATAAGATATTACTTAGTCATTAGATATCTCCTCTGTTGTGTTAGCCAGTTTGGCATGTGGGTTTGAGATTTTCATTTAATATAGCCTGTAAAAAATTGTTAGCAAACTGCCAAACATGATGAGAACAAAAGATCAAAATACAACTATAAAAATTGTTTATTAATTTCTCAAATTAAATTACGAAAAACCTCTTTGTACACTACATTTTTGACTTCATTTGTTATTTTTCCTTCATCATCGTAGGATAAAATGTTTAACTCCTTCCTACTTGTCACTCGTGAAAGAGCAACGTACAATTGTCCATATGTAAACACTAATTTCTTCAAAAATAACCCAACATGAGATAACGATTGGCCTTGACTTTTATTGATGGTCATGGCAAATGAGACAACTATGGGAAATTGTCTTCACTAGAACTTAAAAAGTATTCTCGCATCAGATGGTGTCAAACTCATTCTTGGGATAAACACTTTTTCACCTGCCATTTTACCTAATAAAATCTTAGCTTCTATAACCCAATTTCCAAGTCTTGTGATGATCAGCCTCGTCCCATTACACAATCCTGATGATTGATCTATGTTTCTCAATAACATTATCAGTACACCTACATTTAATGTGATTAAGTTATTTGGAATTCCAAAACACTTGATACTATTTAGGAATTTCGGTGTGTGCACATGCTCCAATGCCGTAAAAGAATGATCAGACATACAAACTGTATTAGAACTCGGATATGTCTTCTTAGGATTATGATTAAGTGATACTATAAAATCATTGATCGGCTCAACCATATCTAGAGTTGGAGAAAGAATTGATCTTTGCCGGAGATAATCTAAGTCACTGTAATGACGGTAGAAATCAGGATATATACTCTCTACAATTGCCGATATTGGATCGACACAATCCTTAATGAGAAGATCGTTAGGGATTTGAATAGTCTCAATACCATCAATGGATCTTCCAATGTTTCCATCACCAATAGACAAAATCCAATTGGCAAAGTTTCTTAACTCTTCCAAATGTGTGCCTAACTGATTTACTTGCAATCTCATATTCTTTGTTAGCTTTAGGACTTTACAGTGGCTCCATAAATCTGAAGAATTTAAAGTGGCATTAACAATATATTGCCTTGTTCCTTTGATTATGACGGCCAAAATTTATCTGAAGTCACCACCTAGAATAATTGATTTTCCTCCAAAAGGTTTATCTAAATTGGATGTGTTTTTAAACCTAATAATATCTCTGAGAGTCTGATTAAGAGCTTCAAAACAATATCTATGCATCATTTGCGCCTCATCCCAAATAATCAACTTTGTCTTGAAAATCAAATTTTCTAGAGGACTACCTTGCTTTATGTTGCATGTTGCATCTTTAGTTGGATTGAGAGGAATTGCATATCTCGAATGAGCTGTTCGACCTCCCGGTAACAAAAGAAATGTAATTTCACTTGATGCAACAGTTAACACAATATCTCTTCTAGATCGTATGCAAGAAGACAAAGTCTTCTAAATGAAAGTCTTGCCAGTTCCTCCATGGCCATATAAAAATAATAATCCACCTTTGTCTTCATCCACTGCTGTCATTATTTTTTCATACACCGATTTTTGTTCAGATGTCAAATTCATTACTAACTGTTGGTGTTCAACCAGCAAAGAGCGCCTGTTAAAATAAAATTCATCAAGGATTAATCTATTTCTATTGTCCACTTGTTGCTCATTGTAAACAGCTCTTGGCATAGTTAGAAAATCATGAAAACTTTTTCTGCAAACTTTCAAATTTTTTTCCAACCTTTGCAAATAATGATTTCTCAATTCATTATCTGTCATCTCTGCCTATGAAAGAACAAAAATATCATAATGGTAATAACATAAAATATAATATAAACCTACATGCAAAGTATTAGTTATTCTTAACTATAAATTAGTACCTGGATTAGATAGAAATACTCTTTCTTCTTGGAGGATATCATCTGATATTAATTTCCATGTTAATTGCCAAACATATTCTAGTCGTGACATCAAATTAGACAATAACAACATTGCAAACATTTGTCTAAGATACAATGGCATTCCCAGTCACTTGTTTCCTTTATGTCATCAATATACTTTTTGTCGTCATCTAGTAAGCCAAGTGCATAACATGCATCTCTGAAAGTGGTATGGTCATGATTGTTGATCTTTTTGAGATCCTCATATCTTGTTTCGCCTCTAATGACATTCAATAGTAATCTAAGATAATACAACTCGCCACTTCCAAGTGGAACAAAAAAGATCCTCCCGATAGAAAATGCAGAAGTTTCTCTTTTGTTCCATTTCTTTGCATTCTGTTTCCACACAAACTGAAACGGAAATTCTGCATAAGTTAGTTCTCTAGCTTTAGGAAGGTTTTTTTTAACCTCAAACCAACTTAAGAACATTGACTCCCTTACACTCGGCCTATTGGCAACATCATCAATTGGATCATCATCAGAGAATATAACATTTTGTTCATCTTTGAGATAAAATGCTAGTCTTTCTATTGGAGGTTGCCTATAGTTAATTGGAAATCCAAGTATTCTCCAAGCAGCTTCACAGGATGATATGTATCAGCAATCATAATACATGTTGATTTCATCAACATTTGATGAATCTTTCTCATTTGCACTTTGAGAAAAAGCAGCAGTGACACGATCATTTCCCTTATTAACGTACTTAAATAAGTACTTAATAGATTTGGATTGATTTCACCATTCAACATTGAAATGAGTACCATACTTTAACAATAAGAATCGATTGTGTGGCACCACATACCTTTTCCAATTCAATAAGAAAATAAATAAATTATAATCTTTCTTTGAGAAGATATTGTATCTCCAATTCTAATTCAAAAAAATTGATGGAATAGATATTATATGAGCACTCTACATAAATACTAAAAATTGATTGAGCAGTACCCCATACCTGTTGTCAAAATCAATATCATCTTTCTTGATAGTTCTACCATCTTCCCTTCTCTTGTAAATAGGATAACCTTTAAATAGGATAACCTATAAATAGGATAACCATCATCATCAATTGTGGTTAACTGTATAGTTTTCTTTGGAAAGTGCTTTGTACATCTACTATTCTGCATGGAAGGAGAGTAATTCGTATCAGAACCACACAACCCATGCATCATGAATAACTGCACCGCTTGATAATAGTGAGGATCGGTCAATTTATCTTTATTTTTGCTGAGATAATTCTATCAATATCCACAGCAGTGGGATACTTATTATGATCATGAAGAAAAATTACAATGTGAGCATAAGACAATCCTTATTTTTGAAATTCAATTGTATAAATCACTGCATCAAACAAATTTATTGGATGAATAAATAGTTGAAATTCATATTTAAAGATATATTAATATATGAAAAATATATGTATATAAAAATTATAAGTGGGGAATCAGATATACCTGTTTTTACTCTTTCAAAAATTTGTTTGTCTCGCAAATCCTTTATTAAACAATCTAAATTTATTTTGAAAACCTTGGATAAAATATCTAGATGATCCTTAGGTTTTTATCCCCTACTCTTTACAAATCTACAGATCTCTAGCCATTTTGGATTGCAAGTAAACGTGATGAAGAGATCAGGGTAGCCAGCCCATTTGCATATTTCCATAGCATCTTGATAATTCTGAAGCATGAATTGTGCACCTCCTGTGAAGCTTGATCCTAGAATTACCCTTTTTCCTTGAGAAGATGGATCAATTTATCCTCGCAAAAGTGCATCTTCCAACCATTTATACATATGGGCTCTCATTCATTTTTTATTAAACCGGATATAGTTCAATAAAAAAGATTTGAACATTGTATAACCATCAACCAAGAATTGTTGAAACAATCTCCTCGAAGACAAAATTGTAGGAACTTCATCCTTCCTATCTTGAATCTTGTAAGCAAAATATTCTTGACAGCTAACATATCGCCTTCCTTGGGGTGTTTTATAATCAACAGTAGTAATAGAAATGTCCTCTCTGTAGCCATCTTCACCGTATGGAAAAAGCAAAGGATATTGCAAGCTTAAATATGCAATATTTAATTCATTAATTCTTTGTAACTGTCCAAAATAAATTTCAATAATAATATATCTGTCACTTCTGGATGGTTCAAAATATCCTACTACCAAAGCAACTACCTCTGAAACCGTTGACAAGTTATATCTTCTTCCATCGGTGCCTCTTTTACCTATTAATCTGAGTCTAACTTTGGAGTTTCTATCTTCTTAAAATCTTTCTCTTACCATTCTGAATGTTTTCGCTAAAACATTGTGGTTATCAAGCATTTGCTTTAGATCACTAACAATTGCAGCATGAAGTTTGTTTATAGCTTGACCATGACCGCAAAGAATTATAAAATGTAAATTATCAAATATGCCTTTTCATGTAAAATATTAGCTATATATTTTTACTCACAAATAGTTAGAAAACACTAACCTTACGGCATGAATTATATTCTGCACTTCATTGTCCATATCGTAAATGTATAATTGAGCGAACTTTGGAATACACCCCTCAAGAGGCAACAAACTTCTAATTCTATGATAGTTTTGTCCAGACAATCTGAATGTTCTTGATCCCCGGATTTTATTGATAGATTCATCAACCTTTTCTCCCATTAAAGTAAATGAGAACATAGAATTATAACTCCTAATATTCTCTCGAAAGTGATTGCTCTTAGAAGCTGCATAAAATTTAAAATGGAGAATAAAGATTTATATATGAAATGTGAATATGCTTCGATGGTAAGATAAAAATAGATATTTTTTCTAATCAGATCCAAGCGACAATTTGCTTAGAATTTGAGGAGGCTTAATTGTCTTTGTCAACTTTATGTTTCCATGATTACAACATAAAGAAAACTCTGGTGTTTTAGACTTTTTCGTCTATTTAATTCTTTCTTTGTACCAAAAAGATGCCCCATAATGTTCACACTCATTGATAACATCTCCGATATCCCAATACTCTATCAATCATCAAAAATATAGAGTTAAAGTCATATCAACACACTATTTTTATGATTTCTTATTAGTTACTCACATATATGTATAAGTTATTAAATAGTGCATACCTTCATTACAAACATTCTCCCAATTGACGTCATCCTCTAAGAAAATAATAGTAAATCAATTTATTTGCAATGAAGATACTGTTTTAAATATCAATATCAATTGAAAATAATTTATAACCAACTTAGTTACGGTATACATACCTTCACAATCATCTTTATTGTCTTGACCTTCATCACAAGGAGCATAATTTAAATCAGGCAGTTGATCTTGACTTTGAGTACCTATAATGAATAAATTTTAACATAAAATGAGTGATTAATAACTCCAAATAGTAGCCTTGGTAGAATTTAAGTATTTTACGCATACTTAAATTTAGTAATGATTTCTTATTAAGAAACTTTGAGCAATTCAAAAAAATAACTTCAATTATATTGTGGTGTAGAATTATTAGATCTTAAATTTTCACATTGCATATTAAAAATATCTGAATTAGCATTTTCAGTCACCAAAATGCCTTTACCCTTCCCCTACCTAGTATTTGGGAAAAAACAACTTTCAGATTCTGCCATTAATAAAAGATAAAAGATGTTTTTAATGATGTGTGAAAATGATAAGATATCTATTGGTAAAAATGTGAGGAGATTCAAATTTTACCATTATCAGCTGGAGTACAATTCAAATCAAGCAGTATATTTTGCCTTAAATCTATGATATCATTAATTAAGATGCCTTGACCCTTCTTCTGCCTTATGTTTGGAGAAAAACATCTTTTAGTAGCTGTCATTAACAAATATAAAAGATATTTTTAATGACATGTGGTAGAAAATGAGAAAATATCTATTGACATTTTTATAACCAATTTGGTGAAAGCGTGAGGAGATTAAAATTTTACCATCACTAGCTGGAGCATAATTCAAATCAGGCAGGATATCTTGCTTGGAATCTATAATCTCATTAAGTAATATTTCTTTTCCTTTCTTCTTCTGCTTTGTGGAAAAACAACTTTCAAAATCTGTCATTGTTGAAACTAAAATTTTCAAATAAAAATACAACTTCTTTCAACTAAATCTAAATAGTAATTTGATAAAAATTAAAATTTTATCTTAAAAAAAAGACTAACCATTTTGCAAATCACGTAGAGGAAGAGACTTTGAGTAATGTGCCGAAGGTTGTGATGGAGAAAGTTTTTCAAGTCTCTTCATGGATACACAAATTGGCGATGTACAATTTTGATATGATGAAATTGGTGCTACAACTTGTTCCTTTCTTTTATCTCCATCTGCTGTATGCATTCAAAACATTCTAATACCACTTCTAAATTCTGAGTTATTGAAATTCTTTTGCAATATTTCCTGACATGCAATTCTATCAATTGACATATTTGAGCTTGACACATTCTTTTATTTTCTTAGTTCATTGACATCATTTCTTAGAAACACCTCTTATTTCTCAATTGAGGTACTGTTTCTGAACATGTTAAATTACTGTAAGTATATAAATCGGGTAGAATGATATAAAAAAACATAAAAATATTATATATATTAAAACTAACCATTTGAAATATCAGATAGAGGCAAAGAAACTTTTTCCTGTTGTTCGATAACATTTACTCTGTCAGATGTTGGGTTAATATTCTCTATAGAGAAAATGACATTGTTTTAAAAGTAAGATAAACAAAGAAGGAACAACTTGAAAATTTCAATTAATATGATTCTAATCACTGAATATATATACCTATTTCATCTGTTAAGTATTTAGCCCGTTTTTGATTTCGTAGGATTATTCTATTTAGTCAATGAAAATATAGTGATCATATTTTTTTAGGGTACCTATTAGTCTACTTCTCAATTATTTTTCTCTGCAGAAATATGCAACAAAAGGTGGTTCGTAATTCATCTTACTATAAAGCTGCTAAGCATGCTGCTAACCAAATGCTTAACAATTCTTTCATTTCCTTTAAATATACAAAAGTATCCCTGACAAAATAATCATTTGCTTTCATTTCCTATAAAGATTCTAACCAAATGCTTATTTTGTTGGTTTGTCATTTGTATTTAGGTCTCAAGTTTTACAACATACAACCTTGCTCTTTACTCTATGATGAATAGCCCTTTAGAGGATTCGCCTTTTCTAGAGAGTTTTGTCAAAGGAGATGATTCTTACAGAAACTCTATGTTCAAGCTCATACCTTACCTATCCGAGGTTTGCTTTCGATAATTGGGAGTGAAAAAAATTACCTGCACCTGCAGAAACTATCAGTGGATTCATACACTTGTTTACTATATCTTCTGAAGGTTTGGATGACAGTGCATCCTTGTATATATTTGTTTTACCATATAGAATATGTTTGACCAATCTTTTTCAAAGTGCTTCTAAGTTTTGAATGTATTTGGCACAAACATCTTATTGTTTTAAAATATTCATGCTTTCTAGTATATATTTTCGTCAATTACTTGTTTCATTCTATTTTTCGGCTCACTTATCCTTATTGGATTCAATTTCTATCTGAATGACTAGTGCGGTCAATGGTTACTCAATGTTCATTCATTCTTCACTCAGTTCTTAGCCTCATTTTTTCTTGTTGGATTCTATCTTTTATTTGCATTGCTAGTGCAATCAATGGTTACTTGGTGTTTATACTTTTGAGTTCTTAAAGATATTTTTTAATTGTTAGAGAAGCGTAATATTTTCAATAGTTAGGTATGAAAGCTAAGGAGTTTAAATATATGGTCTGCTATGTTTCTCCCTTGTCTGAAAAGAAGAAGCAATAGAATCACTATTTGAGAGTCAAATAGATATTTTGAAAAAACTATTTAAGAAATAGGAAGACATCTATTATTGAATCTACACTAAAAAATTAGATTAATCGACAACTACTTCAAATGCAGTCACCCTTATTGGATGGAGGAGTAATATTACGCCAAAAATGGTGTCTTACTACTCCAATAACAAACTTATCTGCTTTGATTTTATTGGTTTATACCTTTCAGATAGAGAGTCTTCCAGAAATGATTTTTGGGGTTTGGTCCGATGATAGTAGTATGCAACTTGAATTTACAACATATTTCCAGAAACTGCTTTCAATTGGTCAGTTTTGCTTTGCTTTGCTTTGCTTTTTTCTAAATGTGTTTCTATTGATCACCTTGACAATGAACGTTTTTCCTCTTTGTATCTCTATTTCTTAATTAGTATTGCCTTCTCTTCTGGTTGTGTTGGCAGAACGCAATCCTCCTATATAGAAGTGATACAGTCTGGGGTAGTTCCTCGCTTTGTTGAATTTCTTGCTAGAGATGACTATCCTCAACTGCAGGTTGTTACAAAATCTATTGCTTTTTTTTTTTAGATAGTGTGTATTTATTTCTAATTTTTACATCTTTGGCATCCTATGATCTAGTTTGAGGCAGCATGGGCTCTTACAAATATTGCATCTGGTACATCAAAAAATACTAAAGTTGTGATTGATTATGGTTCTGTTCCAATTTTCATCAAACTTCTAAGTTCACCAAGCGACGATGTCCGTGAACAGGTAAAAACTATAAACTTAAGAGGGCTAGGGTTTCATGTTTCTTTTAATAATAATTGTCATGATATCATGTCTATGAAGCACCAACTATGCCAATTTCTTTCTGGAAAGTTAAAAGTACTTTTATTTTGATATTTCTTTTACTTTTATAGGATGTTTGGGGTTTGGGAAATATTGCTAGTGACTCACCCAAGTATCGTGACCTTGTGCTTGGCCATGGAGCCTTGGTGTCATTGCTGGCACAATTTAATGAGCATGTAAAGCTGTCTATGCTGAGAAATGTTACCTGGACATTGTCAAACTTTTGTAGGGGCAAGCCTCAGCCGCAGTTTGATCAGGTTTGACTTTAAAGAAAAAGTTTGTTTTAATCTTTAGTTTTTTTCAGATATTTATATTACTTTTGATTGTGCCTTTTGAAATTCATTGCTCAGACAAAAGCGTCACTCCCCACTCTTGCTCACCTTATCCACTCAAATGATGAAATAGTCTTGACAGATACATGCTGGGCTCTTTCATATCTTTCTAATGGAACTAATGACAAAATCCAGGATGTTATTAAAGATGTAGTTTGTCCCCGCCTTGTTGAGCTGCTACTATGAGTCATAGATCTTACTTCTGTTTTTAAGGTTTTTTTTATGTTAAAAGTATAGGTTTCTTACTGCCTTCATCTTCTTTTTGTGAGTAGTCATTCTTCACTATCTGTTCTCATTCCTGCCTTGCGCACTGTTGGTAACATTGTCATAGGAGATGATATCCAAACTCAGGTATTTATCATCCTCCCATGGGTAATATATATAAGATCCTCTGCTGTAGTCAATTCTTCAAGTTTGAATTTCATTTTTTCATCATTTAGTTCTTAAATGAGTCTTTGTGAAAACATGAATCTCAATACCTAATCCATTTGTACGTCATTTTTCTAGCATCCTTTTTTTTGTTTGGGTAAATTATCGCAGATGAGAAAAAAATATAATTGAATCTAGCTCTAGTCGATGTTAATTCTGATACTCAACTATATTATAATATCAAAGAAAAGACAATGTTAAGATTGGGCTAGTCAATTAGTTCTCATGCATTTTTTGCCATGTTTAGGAGAGGTTGCTACCAAAGTCTTCACCAACTCATTCGTGTACTTCGGTTTTCACATTTGCCTACTTGGATAAGGAGGTTTATGGTGTGTGTTACTGTCATGATTATTTCTAGAATAAACTTTTCACTGTTCAACTACCTGCATGGATGGTGTTGCACCACATCATTCTGTTTACTTTGTGCTCGCTCAGGAACTCTATTTATTCACTCAAGTCATTTATTCTAATTGAGTGTGTAGGAGAAGGAATAGGGTAGAGAGGACATTTTTTTAAAATTTTCGATCCTGAAACATAAGATGAGAGTAAAATCGAATTAACTCGTGGGGAAGGTGGGGAAGCTCCAAAAGGGTATATTGTAAGGCAGAGATATATACTCCATCAGCGAGGAGTTAGTTGCAACCTTCCATTTTTGCTACCTTTCAAATGTGGTGGAAATGAAATGGACAAAAAGAATCAACATATTTTGGTTGTTAAAGCAAATTATGTCCTACCTAATTTATCAGCTAGATTCTTTCTCTGATGGACATTGATAAATCCATTTTATTTATAGGTTATGATTAACCATCATGCTCTTGCCTGCCTTCTTAACCTGTTGACGCAAAATTACAAAAAATGCATTAAA